>OY770263.1:75815627-80615627 GCA_963669355.1 Chorisops tibialis
AACTGATTGTGCGTGCTGTGGAAAAGATAAGTGAAAATTAGAGAAAAATATGCCGGCACGATCTTCGTTGGCGCACACTTACCGAATTGTGACGGCAAATGCAATTTGTTTGAATCAAACGCGTTTTCAACTTTCCGAGGGTATTTTGGTTGCCAGGAATTTTCTACAACGGGTTTTATCGGTAACTAAGATCCATAAAAGGAAAGGAATCGCAAACAAATCTTTGTAAAGATTTGCTTAATATTAATATTAATATTAATAATAATAATAATTCATTATTTTCATGTCAAATTTGACGTCTGACACAAATTCACATTTGTTTAAACAATTGTTAGCACGAGTCTGATTGATTGATTGGTTTTTGATAGATTGATTGGTTTCACGTTTGTTAGGAAAATATCATTAATTTATTTGTTTATAAATTTACGGACATTCGTTTTCCCATTCTCGTGTTTTGCGTTTTTGTCTCGTTTTTCCATGAGCTCACGAAAGTTCTCGAGCCACGTGGTTTTGGCGCTGGAAGGTTGGCTTCTAGAGCACCTCGATTATCCGTACCCCAACGGGGAGGAAGTTGGGACACTTATGGAGAAAACTGGGCTCAGAGCCGAACAGGTAAGTCATTCCCTTTTCCGGCTCTGCCTGCACATTAAAAAAGTGTTCTGTATAGATAGGGTATTGGATGCGCGATGTGCGGAGAAGACGGTTGTTGCATTTGCGATCGGAGCAAGGAGCGCTAGGTTGGCGTCGCAAGACGAGTGGACGTCCACGTAATAACAGTGGCGCAGCGCATGGCAATCGAGAAGGTGAGTCCATGTGCTTTTTTCCAGACGTTACAGATCCCAGCATATCTGGCTGTGGAGTATAGTGTGTCTGTAACGCTAAGAAACTCAAAAACAATTTCAGCCAGCCTCTTCTCGAGGGCGGCCGAACCGTTGTTGACCCAGCTGATTATTAATTATTAAACTGCCATATATTGATATATATTTATCTCAACAATTCACCTCATCCATTGTGTAGGTCGGCCAAAATGGCGAGATGCCCAGGACGTGCACACTGACCGTGCCTGCACTCTAATTGTTGCGGAGGGACGCTCCGGTATGACCGCCGCTATAGGTGCAGCCTCCTGCGCGAACATGCTGAGTACATGTGGGGCTTTCGCAATGGGGGGAAAGCTGGCCAATGTTAGAAACATGTCGCGAACCGACAATGCAGTGATAAAAGATCTCACTGAAGCGATCGGCCTCGAGCACGGGAAAGTGTATACAAGCCTGGACGATCTGAGGTACCAAAAAATACTGATAATGACGGACCCGGATGAGGACGGGGCGCACATCACCGCGCTGTTCGTAAATTTCATACATAATTTTTGGCCGTCGCTGCTGCGGTTGCGTTTCTTGACAAAACTCATGATCCCGTACGCGACGGTTCAGATGGAGGGTGAAGCGTCGACGCGCAAATTCCACACGCCGTATGAACTTCACGAGTGGTTGCACAGCGCGGAGAGCGGCTGGCCCCATAGCGTAAAGCGTACAGGTTCCGTATGTTCAATGGCAAGAGAGGAACTCGCAGCGTTTTTCACCGATTTGGAGAGCCACTGCGTTACACTTTGTTACGAGGACGGGGATGACGAATGCATCCGGCAGGCTTTCGCGCAAGACAAAGACTCAAAATGCCATCGACGAAACCTCGTCGAGAGGTGGGTGTGCGAAACACGTGAGGGGGTATGTCATCCGCCACTGTACACCGGGCCGCAAATATCGTACTCCGACTACTTCGGGAAGGCTGTGGTAGAGTACTGGGCCACGTGCAACCAACGCCAAATTCCCCTACTCATTGATGGCCTTACCCAAGCTCAGCGCACCATCGTCCGCCACATGATGCTGGACAGAGGGAAGGATACGCAGCAGGTCGACAGATTGGCACACCGAGCAGCCAGCAGGACAGCGTACGAGCACGCAGCGAGTAATTTGTGTCGCACCACCGTTCGACTGGCAGCGGACTACGCCGGGGCGAAGAACTGGCCACTTTTAAAGGCGCAGGGCGAGTTCGGCACGCGGGAGGAGGGCGGCAAAGATAGCGGCAGCCCCCGCTACATCCGCGCTTCAATCTCGGAAATCGCCGAAAATATTTTTCTCCTCGAGGACGAGCCCGAGCTGCAGTTTCGCGATAACGGCGACCCGGTATTTTTATTACCCATTATACCGGTTTCGCTGGTGAATGGTGTCTCCACCGTCACCGTAGCGTGCAACGTAAGGATTCCACCGCATAACATCCGCGGGGTTATCGACAATTTGATGAGGATGCTGGCCGGGAGTGAGCCGACAGCAATGGTCCCTTTCTTCGAACGTTTCGAAGGCGACATCCACGGGGGTGAAAATGGAAAGTATGAATCGGTCGGGAGGTTCATACTCCCTGACGACGACGCGGACACGGTAATTGTTACCGTCCTTCCAGTTGGCATAACAACTGCCATGTACTGTGCAGTGCTGGGGCGGCTGTCAACAGCGTCTTTGAATCGACGGCGGATCGTACACAGATTTGTGAAAGAGTGCATCGACGGCACGTCGTCGATGCGCTTCATTGTAACCCTAGTGCCGGGGCTGCTCACGGAGCTGAAGAAGCGTCCGGGCGCGATCGTGCGGAAGTTGGGTTTGCGCAAGCCCATAGTCAAAAGCTTGTACGCGTACGGGTCAGACGGCGTTTTGGAGACGTTCGCGACGACGACGGAAATGCTGAGGTCGTGGTACACGGAGCGCATCCATCTATATACTGCGCGGCACAAGCGCCAGGTAGAAGAAGGTGTCCTGGGAGCCGCCACTACCCCCGAGAGCATTTGGGAGGCAGACTTGCGGCGATTATTGAGAAAATTGGACGGGACTGAGAACACCCCGCCGCCGCCGTCGTCCACCACAACCGTGGATTTGCACTTGCCCACCACGTCTGCTGGCACCAGCTCAACAGAGTCAGAAACAGACGAGATACCACTTCTGTCGACACCGCCGCCGGTCCGGTCATCGTCTCCACCGCCACTTGTATGGTTCGCGCCACCCCCCATGCAGTCATCTGCGCGACAACTATCTCCGCCACCCATCAAGCTGCCGCGGCCTGACTTGAAATGCGCGGTTTGCGGTAAGGTGGGCTTCCGCGACACGCATACCTTCAGGAGACATACCATTATCCATACGGGTAAGTGCAACGTTTTGTTAGTGAAAACCTCGCTAACCTAAGCTCTTTCTTCCAGATAAGAGGCCGTTCCGGTGTACCTGCAGCGCAACATTCAACACACGCAGCAATTTAAGGAGACACCAAACATCCTGTCGACACAATCCTATATAATCCACAATCCGATCCTGAGGACGTAACTGGGGAGAGTTAATTATTCACGGGCAATTCGCGTTGCTTGTTGGGCCAACCAACCAACTTTTCAAAAAAGGCCCTTTTCAGGGCCACCAAATAACTTGAAGAGTAAGATTGATGATTTTTTTAGGAAATGACGGCCTTTCCGTGGCGTTGTTTGTTTAAGCGCTGTTTAATCGCGGTTTAAAGATTTGTACTTACGCGTATGCGAAAAAATATGATGTCGGAAACGTCATTGTGACGTTTCGCAAGCGAATGTCGTACACATCACCCGAAGTGTGCTTTCGGGTGATGTGTAATGCTCGGGAGCCGAAGATTACACATCACACATCACACCAGCGCGCGCCGCCGCGGGATGAAATTTGCAAAAGAAATCATTAAACTCACCACTCCACGAATGGTGATTAGTATTAAAAACTGCGCACAGTTAGTTTTTGATGTAGGGACTTACCAAAAAAAAAGTCGGCACTTTTTTAAATTTCGCTCCAAATATCGGGTTTCAACCTCTGCCAAATTATTGTAAAGCGCCATGGAGTGAGTAACTACAGACATGCTATTGTATATCGGAGTAACACGAAAGTATATGAAATTTTCAAATTCACTGAACGACACCTTCAGTAAATGTAAATTTTGACAGTTCACGCGGTTCAGATAGACGCAGCGAAACAGATGGAGCAAATTCGGGTAATGCAGTTTAGTTTGTTTACGTTTCTTAAACCTGGCGTGTTTTTTTCGTCTGTTATCTTGCAATTTTTATTATGATTAAGAAAGTGAGGACTTTACGATAATTTTAAATACTTCGTATGATCTGCCTGCATACGTGGCATCGCAAATATGCCCGTATTTACAGTGTGCAGAGGTAATTGCAAATAAAAAAATTCTCCGCTTTTGTAGTTGGTCTTGTTTTTCCTTGGAGCTGTCAAAAGTGATAAGAGAATGCTGGGCGAATGCGACAGCGACAATAATCATCCCGAAGATCATCGCGGCGGGTGTAAAACTAAATTTTTGGTCAGATTTCGGCAGTCGAAGAAAATTATTTTATTTTCAGTGTCGTTGTGACCAAGTGAAGGCGTGCCTGAAATCGTGTCCGCGTTTGCTCTCTTTGCTCACGCCGGTTGACGTCGACTCTGTGTAATCCTTTCGTGCATAACAATAATTTTGTTGAAACGAGGCGCGCATTAACGGTGACAATTGCCGGTTAAATTAAGCAGTGCAGTCATGGATTCGATGCAGGTGCAGGTCAAAGACATCGAGTCGCTTTTCAACCTGGACGGCTACTTGAAGCCGTTTGAACGTGAGATTCGCAGGAGGTCAGTATTTTCAAGTTTACAGCCTTAATCGACTTACGCAGTTTTAGCAAGTTTTAGATTATGAGTGCGTCCTGACACCTGACCTCAAGCATTGCGAGAAGTTTCCATGAATCTCAGCCGCGTAGAACAAAATAGAAAAACCATCGGCTCAATGTCACTTGAAGGTCAACCTTCAAACCAGTTTTAACCCCCTGAATTGAAGCGCTAATTTTCATTTTTAGTTGCGCGTGTGAACTAAATTTTAAGTTTTTTTTTTATTTTGATATTCCTGCTCGCACAAGTTAATTAGCTTTAACTTGGCGCCATAGGAAGTTTCTGAAATCGCATGCCCGGCTAACTTTCTCCGAAGCAAATCGTGACGAATCAAACGAAGCATGGCTATCTTTCTGCCTGGCAGATTGGAAATCATAGAGCGAATCGAATTGGACAGTTTATTTCTGTTCACCCTAATGCTCTATTTCAAATACATGTAAGCCGTCAGCGGTATAAAAATGGTAATTACTGTCTTAGATAACCTCAAATAAATTATCAATAATTAAACTAAATATGAAAGGGCCTAGGATGGAGCCCTGAGGAACGCCACTAAATAATCCTCTTACCTATTTTTTTAACCCAAATTAGCTCGTTGATATTGGGAGTAAGGAAAGTTCTACTACTTAATTGCGTTGTGCGAAAACTTTAAACTGGATGATACGCATCTTACCATATAGAGTTTGGACACCGGGTTCTACGCCTGGGCAGGGAATTTACAAATTGAAGATTATTTTTACTGGTTGATTTTGTTTTTCGCAGATAGGCCAAGTACTCGTATAAATTTAAACTCGCGAGAGTTATGCTTTAAATAGTTTTTGGTAAAATCGCAAATTTTTACCATATTCTCGGTAGGATACGTCACTGGTTAAAAGCACCTGTTATAGGCTTCTTTCGGCATAGCCTTCAAAACGGTCGGTGATTTTGTTTCTATGCCTTCGAATTCCTTTCCCCGCAACGGATATTTGAGCAAGGGAACAGTCAGTAGTCTATGTCTTTCAAAAATATAACGCCGAAAAATAGAGTGGATCGCAACATTGCCTCGTTTAAAGTTTCTCGTGCTGTATAAGTCGTTCAATATTCTCGCCTCTCCGACTTTCTGGCCAGCTGATTTACTCGTAAAAGAGTTTGTCAGCTGGAGTTCTCGGCGTACAAGATTCCAACAACTCAAAAATAACCAACCAGGCCTTTAATTTACTGAGTTATTACTATCAAATTTTGATGAGGAAGAAGACTAACGAATTTTACTTATCCTCAATGTGCTCCGAATTTGTCTGACTACCCGCAGAGGGGTAGTTGTTTGATGAGTTTTTATCAATTCATGCAACTTTTAGCGACTCCACGGACCTGAGCTTACCACACCTCTGTGGGATGGGGCAGTCCTGCTTGCCCTAAAAATGGCAAATGGATACTCACTGGATCATGGGCATATCACGTGATCTTAATACCTAATTGATACGAAAAACGGTTACAGTGCCTCGGATACGGACAGGTTGTACGGTAACGACTTTTGGTTTTCGAAAACGGGCTATGATTGGCTTTTGGAACGTTCAACATTGAACGACGGTGGAAGGGCTGGGGTCACTCGGTCCATACACAGTCAATCGGTGATCGACCGTGAAATGAAGCATTATAACATCCAAATCTTGCGCTTGAGCGGGGTCAGGTGGTGATCCTGTCCATCCTGGAGAAGAACGAACCCAGAACGGAAACACTATTCTGAGTGTGGAGCCAGAAATGGCGTACCGGTCGTCCTTATACCGAGAGCGAGAAACAGTTTCATTAGCTGGGAACCAATCTCGGATAGGATTATCGTCGTCAGGCTCAGGACCAGTGTCAGAAACGTCACAATTCTGCAGTGCTACGCACCAACTAATACCGCAACATCTGGTGACAAAGAGGAGTTTTATAGCCAACTAAGTGCCACCTTCGAACGTGTTCCAAGAGGTGATATTATTATCATCTCAAAAGATATGAATGTTCAGGTTGGCTCAGACAATACTGGATCAGAACACGTCATGGTAACGCTTTACGACCTTGGATTAAGAGATCTGAAAACGACGATTTATTTGTAGAGTTTTGTAGTACTCGGCAAATGGTCATCGTAGAGAGTTTTTTCCACACAAGACATCATAAAACATCGTGGGTTTCCCCTAATGATGATTACTCAGAACCAAATTGACCATTTGGCTATAAGTCGCCAATGGAAAAGATGTCTCCTCGATGTGCGAGCGGAACGTGAAGCTAACGTGGGGAGCTATCACCACTTGATGGTTTCCTGGTTGAGATTGTGCACGACGGCCACAAATTCTTAGAATGAAGCGTGAGCTTGATGTGGATAAATTTGGAGACCCCAACAAAGAGCGCGAGTATACCACCATTCTAAGCAAAAAGTAATCCATATTCGGCGGACATGAAATGCGCACACTGGACGCCAATTGGGAGGCAGCCAGAAACACTTTTCTAACTAGTGCTGAAAAATATGGGATATGTGCAAAGCGGTGAGAAACCTTGGATGTCGCAAGACACATGGAACATTCGGAAAAAAGCCAAATTGGCAATAATTTCTCAGCCATTTTTCAACTAAAGAATTCCTCAGATGAGACGAAACTACCGCGATGCTCATATACAGCTTAAGAAGGCTGTTAGACGCGACAAAAGAAATGCCAACGAAGATTTGGTAAATAAGGCGCCTTATATTGGGGATATGGGTTCGCTATTTAAAATTATGAAGCAATTCACGAACAGGAATTTCACCGCCAACCACCTGGTGAGAGATGTCAACGGAACTCTCCTTAATATGAGTGAACACCAGTTGCGGCGATGGAAGGAATACTTCTCTGATATTTTAAACATCTTGTCAGAGGAAGATATTCCGGAAACAGAACAACTTCCAAACATCCAACCGCAACAATCCTCTATTAGGGACGATCCCCCAGATAAGGAAGAGATAGTTTCCGCTATTCGGTCAATGGCGGGAAGGAAAGCCCCAGGTATAGACGGACTACCAACCGAACTCCTCAAAACGGACCCGGAAATAACAGCCGATATACTCCTCCCACTCTTTACTGAGGTGTGGAATGAAGGAAGATATCCAACCGAATGGAAGGAGGGCGTCATTGTGAAAATTCCGAAGAAGGGCGACCTTCGGGATTGTGGCAATTAGCGTGGTATATTTTTTTACAGAATGAACTGTGTTATTAGGCACAAACACAGTCATGGAAGGAAGGAATGGGAAGGGGAGTGAGAACGACTGTAGCGAGTGGAGAAGCTGGTATTAGCTGCTACTGAGAAATATTTGCAGATGTTATGGGGGACTAAATGATAGAAACCATCTACTGAGTATACAGTCCTTCTTGAAGTGGAACTGTTTCACTTTTACACCGTTTGTCCACTTTTTATTATAACGAATAATTTTTTATCGGCAGTAGCAACTGAAAATACGTGCTTCAACTATCTGAAGTTGGAATCGAACCCTCGACCTATTGACTTTGAAGCAAGCACGCTGCCCACTAAGCCACGGAAACCTCATGTCTACTTACTGCTGTATCGAAAAGCATGGCTAAGGTAATTCTCAATACGATTAGTGATGTTGTGGAGATAGTGATAGTGTCACACACTAAGCTAGGGTATAGCCTAGTGGGTAGCGTGTTGGTATTGTAATGCGAAGGTTGTGAGTTCAAATCCCGGTCGGCGCAATATATAATTCTAGCACATTGCCTGCTTGGATATACCTTGGTCACCTCAATCTGCGAAAATGAAAAATTCGGAGATAGAGGGTTGTGCGAAGGGCTAACAACCCCTCCACAATAAGTAATGAAAAATGTTAAGGAACCTGAATGTCAGGAGGTCAAAATCCGATTTGGGCTATAGTGCCATTGTAGAAGAACGAGAACACTATCAGGCTGGATTCCGCACAGGATCGTCTTGCATAGAACATACAAATACCCTACGGATAATATTGGAGCAGTCCACCGAAATGGGTTCGCCACTATATCCCATGTTTGTGAACTTCTAGAAGGATTCGGACAGCGTTAAGCGAGATTAGATGCAAGGTGTCGTGCCTTACATAGAGGAGAGTTATGCGAGAGATTTTCTGTGCGAACGGGTGTCAGACAGTGCTGCATTTTATCATCAGCCCTATGTCTGGTGCTAATTAATGACGTCTTGAAAGCTGTACTTGAAGGTGGGAAAAATAAAGTTCTTTATTGGAGACTATTTAACGTGTGCTTGCGTGCACATAACCGTTCGGAGTCAAATGCTTGCTCATTGCGTTTTAAATGCAAAGAGGCTGGACTGAAAATAAATGTGTGTAAAACCAAGTACATGCACATGGGTTTGATCACAAGCACACCGATTGTTCTTAATTGACAAGATGTGGAAGCGGTGCAAGATTTTTGTTTTCTCGGAAGCATTGTCAGCATGGATGGCGGAGCCGAAAAGGATATTGAGGCTCATATACATACATTAATATATGTAGCTCGTCAGGCCTTCCTTATTCTTTCCCCTTTCTGTAGGTTGAGAGTGATCTACCTTCGCACGAAGCTGCGAGTATTTGACGCATGCGTCAAATCTGTATTGCTATATGGTTGTGATACGTGGAAAGTGACCGTTCGACTTACCACGAAACTGCAAACTTTCGTGATCCAATGACACATTTTAGGGATATTCTGGCCAGAAGTGATTTCCAACTTCGAATTTTGGAGTACAATTGGACATACTAAAATAGGCATTGAGATTCGGAACCGTAAGTGGCAGTGGATCTGTCACACTTTGAGGAAACCAGAGCGAAACAGCGCCAAACAAGCTCTGAATTATAATCCTCAAGAAAGATGTCGGGTTGGTGGACCATGTAGCACATGGAAGCGAGCAGCTGAGCAGGAGACCAGAGGAATGGGCAAGTTCTGGCGACAACTAAAGGCCGATGCTCAGGATCGCGCCTTGTGGGAACTGTTTCTGTCATATGCTCTGTGAGGGTCTTAACAGGAATTTTATTGATTGTCTGCTGGAGACATGGCTTCACGGTGGTTTTATGGAGAACGAAATAATCAGTAACAATTTTCAACTGTTCGCCGTAATTGACATCTAGAGTTACTCTATATAAACGGGCCCTCTTCTGCTCTTTGGAGTTTGGCCGCGAAGCCTAAAATTGAGCTGTCATTCGTCGTTATTCAAAAAGCGTCATCAAGTTTGTGTCTGTACCTTCAAATTATTTCTTCATCCCACTTCGCAAGACTCGTTTGGCACCGGTTTTGGAAATCAATTTTTCGTCCTTGTCCTTGGAACATATCCTTGTCGTTTTCCGTTGCTATTTTTTATCCTGAAGCTCTTCTTCTATAATGTAAATGAATTTTTTTCAGACACGGTTGCTTACAAAATTGGCTCGAAAAAATCAATTTAGAAGGAGGCCTAGATGCATTCTCACAAGCTTATACTTATTACGGTCTTCATTTTCAACCTGATAATTCTGTAGTAGCACGAGAGTGGGCGCCAGGTGCGCAGCAAGTCTATTTAACAGGCGATTTCAGTAAGTTATTTCTACATTCTCTAATAAAAAGTTTTACAAAAATATTTTTAATTTTAAATAGATGGCTGGCAATGGGAGAGCCATCCTTTTAAGAAACTCGATTTTGGTAAATGGGAACTAACATTGCCGGCTAATTCGGACGGCAGTGCTCCAATCAATCATCTCTCAGAAATAAAGGTAATAATTAGAACTAAAGACGGACAACTGGTGGATCGTTTGTCTCCGTGGGCAAAGTACGTTCGTCAGCCACCAAAGGAGGCTAATCAGGGTACAAACTATAAACAATATGTATGGAATCCTCCAGCGAATGAAGTGAGTGAGATTTTTATTTTATGAATATAATAAAAATAAAGCATCTTCTTAAATTCAGCGCTACAAGTTCAACCAGCCGAAACAGCAACGACCAAAGTCATTGCGAATCTATGAGTGCCATGTCGGTATAGCAACCGATAAGCTGGAAGTCGGCAGTTATAACAATTTCGCGGACAATGTTATCCCTAGAATTGTCAAACAAGGTTACAATGCTATTCAAGTCATGGCAATTATGGAGCATGCATATTATGCGAGCTTTGGATATCAGGTAACGAGCTTTTACGCTGCATCCAGTCGATATGGGACTCCTGAAGAATTGAAAAGAATGATCGACGTCGCGCATAAACATGGTCTTTATGTTTTATTAGATGTGGTACACTCACATGCTAGCAAAAATGTGCAGGATGGGTTGAACATGTTCGATGGAACGGATAGCTGTTTTTTCCATTCAGGAACTCGAGGTGTACACAGTTTATGGGACAGCAGACTCTTCAACTATTTGGAATATGAAGTATTAAGATTCCTATTGTCGAATTTGAGATGGTGGAGTGACGAATACAACTTTGACGGTTATAGGTAGGGAATTTATCCTCTATCAATTTTTTTTGGTTATTAAATATTTCGTAGATTTGATGGCGTCACTTCCATGTTGTATCATTCTCGCGGCATTGGTGAAGGCTTTAGTGGCGACTACAACGAATATTTCGGTTTAAATGTTGACACAGATGCTCTTTTGTATTTAGCTTTAGCGAATCATATGCTACATGAACTGAATCCTCAAGCGATAACTATAGCCGAAGTATGTATTCACGTTTTTGTGAAGAATAATTTAAACATTAAACATTTAAACTTGTACGATTAGGACGTTTCTGGAATGCCAACGTTATGTCGTCCTATATCCGAGGGTGGAATCGGTTTTGATTATCGCTTAGGCATGGCCATACCAGATAAATGGATTGAAATTCTTAAAGGGCAGCGTGATGAGGATTGGAATATTGGCAATCTTGTTCACACCCTATCAAATCGTAGGTGGAAAGAGAATACAGTAGCGTATGCTGAATCACATGATCAAGCCTTAGTCGGTGACAAAACAATCGCATTTTGGTTGATGGACAAAGAGATGTATACGCACATGTCAGTGATAAGTGATTCTACGTTGATTATTGATCGCGGCATCGCTCTTCACAAAATGATTCGCCTAATTACACACGCACTTGGCGGCGAATCGTATTTAAATTTCATGGGAAATGAATTTGGACATCCTGAATGGTTAGATTTTCCTCGAAGCGGCAACAACAGTTCCTACCATTATGCACGTCGCCAGTGGAACTTAGTAGATGATCCACTTTTAAAGTACAAATTTTTAAATGAATTTGATAAAGCAATGAATTTGACTGAAGAGAAATATGGATGGTTGCATAGCGATCCCGGCTTTGTCAGCTGGAAGCATGAGGACGATAAGGTTATTGCTTTTGAACGAGCAAATCTGGTTTTTGTTTTCAATTTTCATGCTACTAAAAGTTTCACTGACTACAGAGTCGGTAAGTATAATTATAAAAAGCTTAAGGAATCGAATTTTATTAATTGAAATTGTTTATTTCAGGTGTGGAAATTCCTGGCACGTACAAAGTTGTATTAAGTTCTGATGATGAGCTATTCGGTGGACATAACCGTATCGATAAGAATTGTGTTCATCATTCCAATCCTGAAGGGTATGCTGGTAGGCGGAATTTCATTCAAGTAAGGATTAGTTAATTTCTTGCCAAAAGTAAAATGTTAGATTTTTTATGGAGGCAGTTCTTGCGATTCAGATCAGCAATCTTTACACATTTGGATAAAATCGACTTATTATAAAGTGAAATTATTGCGTTTTGTATGTGGGTGATTTAAGGGATGGCGAGATCAAACTTATTTTTCTTCCTATAATCGCTACCGCAATACCTTACATCAAATTTCAGCTTCATAACTTTGTTAGGTACTGTGATAATTTTTTGGGAGGGGAGGAGTTAGAGGATTTCAATGTTTTTAAGAGAAATAAATAATGATACAGAAAAAATGTTAAGTTTTAAATTTCAGAACACTGGCTTTGGCATTTTTCAAGAAAATCGTCTATTACAGTAGGAAGGACTTGGTGTAGGCTATTGGTCAAAACTGCGAAGGTCGAGAGCTCAAATCCCGGTGGACGTATGATTCCACCACTCTGCCTGCTTGGGTATATCTGGGTTACCTCAATTTGCGAAAATGGAATTTCGTAGAAAGAGGGTTGTACGAAAGGCTAACAATCCTTCCACAATAGCAAATACAAAAAAACTTAAAGGAACCTGTTATCTTGAAATGAGATCGCGTCCCCTGCTAGGAAATCCGAGAACCAGTCATTGGGCACAATAACTGGTTCTCGGATTTCCTGGCAGCACAAAAAAAAAAAACCAGCGCAGCAAACTTCAGTCCGGTCTTGACAGAGAGGGAAAAAAGGCGCAAAAAAATATTGAAACGTTCCGTAAACGTTGCCTGGGCGACAAGAAAAACGAATTTTTCCAAGACATTTTGGAGAATAGTTCCTTTTACAAAAGTGATTGACAATTCAAATTTCAGCACGAATTCATTGTACGCTCACTTTGAGGAGTCTTCACCATACTTCACGTTCTGCCTCTGTGCAGTTTTCGGCCACCACGTCGTAATCGTACGAACAGTAGAATCATTCACCCAAATGTGCGGCTTGGTTTCGAAAACACACGTGTGTTTCCTCTCCCTCAATCTTACAGTGAACATTTAATCTGATCCTTCCATTTCGTTTTCGCGAAGATTTTTATTAGACAAGAGCAAGCGAAATTGTAGGCACCACGATCCACGCACCCGCCGTCCAAGTAGAATACGACGCGAGCAAAAAATCTAAGAACGCCATGCACGAGAATGAGAGATAAGAAGTGTCGCAAACTCGGCGGGGCACGTCGCGGACGTGTTGGTTAGTGCTTTTATCAATGACGTAAAAATTCAGAGGTCTCTCACGAAAAATGTGTTAACAAAGGTAATATACAGAGTTAATTTACTGTATATACCTAGTTAAGGATTCGATCACCATGTGGTCCATCAACCAGTCGATTAGTAAGTCGACCTATCAGCCGATGGTTTGGAAAAGTGACGTGTACGGAAAAATTTAAACGGTGTTAGGAGGAGGGGCGATTATAATTTCCATATCATATCGTTGAACCGGCGTTTTTTTTTCTTGTCCTGACCTCAAGGTGCTGCGCTGCTGCAAAGAAACGACCGCAGACCGTAACCAAATGTCAAGCGGCGATTGATATACCCAAAATAAAAAAAAGAGTGGCGTCACACCATCTGACGCTTTCGTCGAAGCATCTGGTCGGGTAAACACCGCGACCATGAGGAAGTCCCGTTTAGTGTTGGGAGACTTAGTCTCCGGGGTAAGACGATGCGACGAGCTCTAAAGCTTATATTTTGTTGTTACAGTCCACGAGTTTTATTTCAGTATCTCTAGCACCGATACTGACACTGAGATGGACGTAAGTGAGTCTTAGCCCATTACATCCCTGAACCTTCATGTGCTCCGTTTGTTTCGATGCTTCGGTATCGAAATAAATACTCCTAGGCCTCGAGCACACAACAAACACAAAAGGCCCGAATTGGGCTCTTGTGCCAATAACGACAAAATCAAACTAATCTCTTCTACCAAAATACGTCAAATTGTAGGTACTGAAAAATTTGTTATACCATATTTCATAAAATTGTGCATTTTGTTTGGAAGGTGGTAGAAGTGGTAGGGGGATTTATTTATTTATATGTTTTTTTTAAAGAAATATATTGAAGTGCGCAAGGGGTCGCTGGATTTGAAGTAAATAAATAAAACTGCCACTTTAACAAGTTCACTTTAATTTAAACCGCAACCTTTATTTTAATTTCAACTAAATCGTTTTTACACTTTCACTTGACTCTTTCGCTTATGACTGACTCGTCGATCGCTCCAAACTGGACTGTCTGTTCACCAAAAACGCTCACCGATTTATATCGCTTTTGTTGGCAGAGTTTTTCTCCTTGTCGTGCGAATTTTCTTCTCGGCCGAGCGCTGTTAATTGCTTCATCATCGCCCGAACATTTTTCCCATTCGTACAAGCCCATACATGTTATTTTTTTGCGTTCTATAAAGTATTTCATCGCAGTCGGCCGCTTCTCTACATTGCCCGTGTTGTTTTTATTGGAGATCGTGCGCGCTAGAATATTTGTTTTCTGCAAATCAAACCTTCCGAATAGTTTACGACGATTCGGAACGTTTTCGCAAGCCATTTAGCTCGAAAACGGCAATGTTATTTTGAAATATTGGAAACAATTCTATAAAGCATTTCGCCCGAGTTATTCTTCTATCACTCGATCGCTGTCGTTGCTTTCTAGGTAAAGAACTCACAGGTTTCATAATTAATTCGTTTTTGTTCGATTCTGTTTCCTGTCGGTCGAGTATATACATATGTAGTTCACTGATGGACGTCCCCGAAACCTTGATGGTCGTACGTTCTATAGTGCAGGTGTTTATAAGGTAGTCGCCTGAGTCGGTCGAGTGCAGTTGTTGCTTTTTTCTCGGTAATTCGTAATCAGCAATCATTGTAGTGTTCGTACGTACGTAAATTGGACTACGAAGCAGCCACAGATGTGCATGTGCTACTTCCTATATAAAAATATCTATAATTCTTCTTCTTCAATGGCACTATAGCCCAAATCGGGCCTTGGCTTCCTGACCTTCAGATTCCTTAACATTTTATTTGTTATTGCGAAAGGGTTGTTAGCCCTTCGCACAACCCCCTATCTATGAATTTTCTTTTTCGCAGATTGAGGTGGCCAAAATATACCCACACAAGTAGTGCGCTGAAATTTTACGTCGACCGGGATTTGAACTCCCGACCTTCGCATTATAGACCAACACGCTTCTCACAAGGCTACACTCTAGTTAATACCTGTAATTGCACTTTGTGAAATACCGAATAACATTCTTGAGTCGGTTGTAAGGCAGTTACTTCTCAATTTTCGTTGCTTTATTCTGAGCATTTAAGTTTTTTGTCTAGTGTCGCATTAAACTAACGTTATTTATGAAAAATTAATGTTTTTGGTTTTTTCATCGTTATAACAATTTTTTCTTATTTTTGATATTGTTTATATATTTTATCTAATTTCTAGGTTTACAGTCCAGCCCGTACAGCAGTTGTCTATGCAAAGGCAGATTAAATGTGTATTTCAAGTTTAATCCAAAGACGCATGCCATAATATATTAAAATTGTTTTTGAATATTCATAAAATGTTTTTATAGAAAGTTATTAATAGCTGAGCTACATATATAATAAAATATTTTTGTGGTAACTTTTGGATTTTCGTTCTTATCATATATCATACGTAATAGTGAAATTTTCAAAGATATGTAGCTTTGGCTACTAGCGAAGGAGGAAAAACTCAACTTTTTCATGTCTAATTCACAGTCAATGGATTTTTTTTCAAAATTTATAATACTACTACCGTACTTCGCACGGAAATATTTATACCCGTGTCATACTCTAGATGAGATCGAACTTTCTGCGACGTTCGAAGGGTTGATTTCCTGCCATATCTATAACGTACTTCTAAAAGTAGATTATTGAAAGGAAAGATTTCTGGATTTTATACTGTGATGCTATTACATATCAAATGTGACGTTACGGTCTCTGCTGAAACTTACATCATTACGCCTACATATAGAACCATTGCATTGAAAATGATTGTAATGCGTATAGCCAAACTGCCTGGGTATAGCCTAGTGAGTAGCGTGTTGGTCTGAAACTCGAAGGTCGTGAGATCAAATTCCGGTCGACGCACAACAAATAAAAGTTACGGAGTCAGAATATCAGGAGGCCAAGACCCGATTCGGGCTGTTATAACATTGAAGAGGAACAATGTGAGCCACTTTACTACTGCCGTATCGATCCCCCTTCCCCTCACTACTACTGATCGATCCCCCTTTCCCTCACTACTACTGATCGATCGATCCCCCCCACACACACACTACTACTAATCGATAACCGTTTTAAATATGTAGGTATAGCAGATATTTCCGAGGTATCTGAGGCATCATTAATTCGATCTGCGATAGCTAAAATCTCTTCTGAACTATGTAACTTTTCATCAAATGAGGCAAGCTTGTGTGGTAATTTGTTTAACCAAAGCTTGTTTAAGAGCTGCTTGCTTATATGTAAGTACCACCAGCTAAAGTTTCTATTTTCCGAAATAGTTAAGTAAAAAAAGGTAAATTTTAATCCTAGCTCATTAATTAACTTGAATAATAGCTCGTGAGGATAGTTATTATATACAATTTTTTACAATATTAACAAATAATTCATAAAATAAGATATAATAATTTTAAGATAAGGGATAAGGAAGTAAGTTCTAAAGAAAATAAATAAAATTCAATAATAGTGATGCGCAGAATAAGAGAACATAAAACTCAATAACGTTGTAGAATAAGAAATTTAAGATACGTTAGTAAAATTATTTAACGAAGTGACGATTTTAAGTATTCAAATATTATTGTAATAACAAAAATTACTTTAATTTGGATTTAAACTGCTTTGTAGATTCTTGAATATCATCCGCTAGCTCGTTGTAGATCGAGATTGTCTTGTTTAATACTGGTTTGGACCCATATTTCGGGGTATGGATGGCAGATGGATATATTTTGTCAGCTCGGCGCGTATTGTATAGATGTTTGTCGGAGCAGTAAGTGAATACTATGACGCTGTTGGTTTTAAGATACTTAATGTAATGAATTTGAGCAGAAGCCTCGAAGCGATATAGTTTTTTCAAAATTAGGAACTGGTATAATTCGTAAATCGTTTTCGTGCGCTCCCCCGTGTTGATATTGTATAGATTTTTTATTGCTCAGTTCTGAATACATTGCAGTTTAGAATTGAAGCTATGCGATAGTTTAATTGGCACAAAAATAGAGATGAAAATATGGATTTTTTTTAATTTTCGGGCACTTCATCTCGCATTTTCCTAAATATACCGGCAAGCGAGGCCAATTTTCTTCTCACAGCCCCTAGATTTGAGTTCCAAGATAGGTGTTCGTCGAAATGAGCTCCGAGGTACTTGAAGCTGACAATCCTACTAACAGTTTGTCCATTGAAAACAATATTTAGTTCAGTTTCTGGTGGCTTATTGAAGAAAATATATTTTGTTTTATACGAATTAGCAATTAATTTATGCGCATTGATCTATACATTGATTTTGTCGAGGTCCTTGTTATACTCTAGATGGAATCTGAGAGTATTATAAGTTTGCTCTAAGGTTTGTAACGCCAAGAAATAAGGCTTGGAGAAAAAAATGAATGATACAGAAGTTCATAAAATAACTCAAAAATCTCAAAACCGGATGTCCGTCTGTCCGTCTGTCCGTCTGTCCGTCTGTCCGTCTGTCCGTCTGTCCGTCCGTCCGTCTGTCCGTCTGTTCGCTCTCTAGCTTGAGAACGCGTTGAGGTAGAAAGTTCAAATTTTGTATTTGTCGTTTTTTACAAAAAAGTAAGGTCAAGTTCGTGAACGGGCCAAATCGCTCCACCCCTTCTACCCCCTCCCATACAAAATGACACAATTGCGCAATTTGACAATTAACGGATTTGCTCGAAAAGTATAAAAGCTATTGGCCTGAAATTTGGAATATATTACTTTTCTGGTAATATCAATCTACCGTATAAAAATTATGCGTGTCCTCCCCCTCCTTCTACCACCTCCCATACAAACTGTACTTATCATGAATTACTATAAGCCAATTTACTCAGTGTGTATAAAATTTAGCGGGCTGAAATTGTGCACCATATATTTATTTAAAATTATTAGTAAGACCAAAAAAAATTAAACGATTACCTTCACCACTTCTACCCCCTCCCATACAAAATGACCCAATTTCGCAATTTGACAATAAATGGAATTAATCGAAAAGTATAAAAGCTATTAGTCTGAATTTTGGGATATATTACTTTAATAATTATATAAATCTACAGCAGAAAAAATTATCTGCGTCCTCCCTCTCCTTCCACCCCCTCCCATACAAACTGCACTTTTTCATGAAATGCTCTAAGACAATTTTCTCAGAACATATAACATTTATCGAGCTCATATTTTGTAATAAATACTTAATTATTATTATCACTAAGATCAGAAAAAATTTTTTGATTAGCTTCACCCCTTCTACCCCTTCCCATACAATATGACACAGTTACCCAAATTCACAAAAAATCTATTTTCTTGAAAAGTATGAATTTTACTCATCTAAAATTTAAGAGATGTCAATTTTATGATATTCTTAGTTATTTCTGAAAAAATCACTAAAATCCCCCCACTCTTTCTACCACCTCCCATATAAACTGCACATTTTCACTAAATTTAACACATTAATTTTCTCAGCTCCTATTCAATTTTTGGAGTAAGCATTTTGTATAAAACATTTTTATATGTAGCTACTTTAGCATGATGGGGAAAAAATTAGTTCAACGCTATCACCCCTTCTAATACTCCCCATACAAAATTTCTTGGGATCACAAAAAATTCTATTTCATCTAGAGTATCGTAAGATTGCGCTTTACGCGCAATCGTAGCCCTGTTATGTTTTTTATTAACTTGGAGTGCAGGTATACTAGTGGATGTGTATATTAGTGCTATGTAGTTTGCGTAGAGTAGTATTGCACCATTGAGATCAAGTTTTGCGATTGAGTTCGTGTAAATGTTGTATAGAACTGGACCAAATATACTTCCTTGCGGAATGCTACTAGTAATAGGAAGTAGAGCACTGCTAATGTTGTCAACTATGACGCACTGAGATCTGAAAGTAAGATAGCTTTCAAACCAGCTGTAGGGAGTCCCAAGAACTCCAATCGCGAAAAGTTTTTTGAGTAGAATTTTGTGATTTACTGTATCGAACGCCTTAAACAAATCAATAAAGCAGCCGTGTGAAATTTTTTATCACAAGAAGGCTGGAGCTTAGTCACGACATCAAATAATGCTCCTTTAGTGTTCGAGGATTTTGAATCACCCAGCTCGATTCTATTCAGAAGAGGATGTAAAAGTTTTTCTTCTGTGTCTCTGTTCTTTTCAAAAGGATCTTCTTTCAAGTGCTCATAGATGTTGGAATCAGAGTTCCATATTCTTCGATTCCAGAGAAGAAACAATGTAATCATATTTTGTACTGGATTGTGTTATTCCCTTTAGGAGAAATTAAGTTTCTATTTTAATGAACCACACAGGTCGGGCCTAGTTATCCGAAAGGATTACAATTTGATTACGTAAACGGTCTGCTTTTCTGTAACGTTCGATCCAGTTGCATGTTGAGTGCCACCTGGTTCAGAGAAGGCTTTAATCTCGTAACAAAAAAAAATAAATGTATATACATATATCGCTAATTGAAAATTTTAAACCAAGGTACGCAGGAAAACAAAACGCATTGTAAAAAAAAATATTATTATTATTACATGCCTGCATCATAGTACAGAAAGTAATTGTTAAAATTAAATTGTGAAATTAATCTTGGAAGTTTATCGAGTATTTGTGCTAAAAACATAAAAATTTCCGGACTCCAAAGTGTTATCTAGTATGAATGTTCAATTTCAGTAGACAATGAATCTGATAAAAACGATAATCTTAAGTTGCATCGAGAATAATTGCAAAAAAACGTTTTTATTCAATCCCGTTTTGTTATTGGCACTGCGACCCTTCACCTGACAAACACTTTACAAATTTAAATCAATTATTAAAAAACGTACCTGAACAACGATTGGGCGTAAAACCCAATCATGCGATACCCTAGTTGAAAGAGTAGATTAGATTTCAAGAAATTTTGCATGTGAAATGGTAGAAGGGGTGACGGCATTGAACTAATTTTTTCACATCAGGCTAGAGTCGCTATCAAAATGCTTTATTGGAAATTTAAGCGAAAAAAATTAAATAGTCACTGATAAAACTAGTGTATTGGATTTAGTGAAATTGTGCAGTTTGTATGGGATGTGGTAGAAGAAGTGGGGAGTTCTTAATGACTTTTCCAGAAATAACTATGAACATCATTCAATTGACATGTTTTAAATTGCAAATCTGTAGCAAACATACTTTTCAAGAAAATCGACTTTTTGTAAAGTTGTGAAATTTTGTCATGTTTTATGTGAGGGGTTAAAAGGAGTGAAGCTAATGGTTTTACTAATAATTCTAAATAAATATTTCTTGCGCAATTTCAGCTCGATTAATTTTATACGTACTGAGTAAATTTGTTTATACATAGTATTTCATGAAAAAGTGCAGTTTGTATAGGATGTGGTGGAAGAAGTGTGATTCAAATAATTTTGATACAGTAGATTGAAATCATAATATAAATAATATTTGCAAAGTTTGAGATCAATAGTTTTGATGCTTTTCGAGAAAGTCTGCTTATAGCCTGGGAGGGGGTGAACCGATTTGACCCATTCTTGGGTCTTGACATTACTTTTTCACCACAAATAATGTGTACACAATTTGAGCTTTCTAGCTCAACTCGTTCTCAAGCTGGAGAGCGCACAGACAGACGGACATCCGGTTTCGACATTTTTGAGCGACAACAAATATTTCTGTACTCTTGGCGACTCTGTGCGAGCAGTATTTCTTAGCGTTACAAAGTTAAGGGCAAAATTATAATATTCTCATATTTCATCTAGAGTATAAAAATGTGCGTGCACGGCATCCGATTGAACTGAAACTTTTATGAGCTTTTGTTGTTGTGATAAATCATCGATAAGTTAATTTTGATTTGATTCGGCTAAATTGAATTATGCAGGGGCTTATAAAAATAATAAATTATGAACTTTTATAAGATTATTTATTTGTCTCCACTTATTCTAATTGTAAGTCAGGTTCATATTCCAAAGACGATACAATTGGTTTGTGATATGAGAACGTTCTGATCTGATAGAGTGTGATTGATAATTTAGTTGCTGTTATACTATTTCCAATATAAAATTGGAAATTCTATCTGGGCTGAAAGATTTCTTCCTATTATCAGAGTAGGTCAATCAATCCATCAAATTCCTGTTAAGACCTCCTATAGGACAGAAACAACTCTCTTCCACAAGGTGCGATCCTGAGCATCGGCTTTAAGCTGTTGCCAGGACTTGTTTATTCCTCTGGCCTCCTGCTCAACTGCTCGCTTCCATGTGTTACATGGTCGACCAACCCGACGTCTTCCTTGAGGGTTATAATCCAGAGCCTGTTTTGCGATGTTTCGCTCTGGTTTCCTCAAAGTATGACCGATCCACTGCCACTTTCGCCGTTGAATCTCAATAAGAGTAGGTGAATTGTGCAAATTAAATCGTTGTTCTAAATAATGGATGTTGTTTTTATAGAGGCGGAGAACTTTAAATTCAAATAATGCACAGAAAAATGTTTTTAATATTCATGAATTTGGCTTTATTTGAAATATAATTTTATGGCATTGATGTTTGAATATGATTTCGGGCATGTGACCGTCGCGGCTGACGTGTACATGGCGTAATCTGGATGTCCAATTTTCACACACTCTTCGCAGTAAATCAGGCTGTATTTCGGCAATAACGCGTCGAATGTTGGCTCTGGTTGGTAGACATGGGACTTTACATATCCCCAGAGAAAAAATCGAATGGCGTCAAATCGCACGACCGAGGTGGCCAGTTAACAGGTCCATTTCGTGAAATTAATCGATCATCAAATGTTTCTTTCAGAAAATTAATTGTATCGCGCGCTGTGTGGCATGTGGCGCCGCCCTGCTGAAACCACTATCTGCGACATTAATGTCTTCCAATTGAGGCACCAAAAAGTTAGTAATCATGTCTTTGTACCGCTCACCGTTGACTGTAACGTTCTTACCATCATCATTTTTGAAGACGTATGGACCAATGATTCCATCGGCACATAAAGCGCACGAACCGATGACTCTTTCTGGATGTAATGGTGTTTCGACAATGGCTTGTGGATTATCAATCATCGCTCCGAATGCAGCAATTCTGTTTATTGACATGGCCTTTAGCCAAAAGTGTGCTTCATCACTGAACAAAAATTTTCAAATGAAATTGTGGACCAATAGCAATGCTTCCTTTGGCCCATTCACCAAATGTACTATCTTGTAAACCAAGATATTTACGCAAAATTTTCCATAAAGTGGATGGACACAAGTTTAATTGTTGAGCACGATGACGAATTGACACATTTGGATCATCATTAACACTACGCTGCACATCAATCGCTTGTTGTGTGTGCACTGTACGATCACAGTTTAATTATACGTAAAATAGTTTACCAACTGGAAAGAATTTCTCGAACTGAGCTCACCAATATCTGCTCAATCTACATGTATTTCACAGCTCCATCACTTTTAGCAGAGATAAGTGAAGACATAAAGATGTCTCACTCAGTACAAGAAAATAGTCATATGAAGGAAAAGCTTGCCGCAATCTTTCGCATCCAGGTGAATTGAATACCGGTGCCAGCACGAAGGGGAAACAAAGTTCAAGGCGAATGATGACGTAGTGTGGCAGGAATTGATAATGAACTGGTTATGACCCAGTTGAAAATACACGATCCTTACAAAAGGGATACTTGAGCTGTGCGTTTTTTTCGTATGTAGAATTGAATTGATCTCCTGAACGTTTTTTTTTTTTTAGCAAAGCCAGTACCGTGGTTTTGTTTTTGATTTCATGAATCAATATGAATCCCTAGTAAAGCGTAGGTTTTGTATGATTTATGAATGAATGAAAATGTCTTTTGGACATTTTGGATTTTAGGATAAGTTAGAAACATGAAGTTGTGCATGAAATTAGTCAATACCCTTCGAACTGCAAACTTTTTAATACATGCCCATATGACGGTTGGCATTCATATTTGTTGGGAATATCTCGGACTCCTACTACAATGGCACTACAGCCCAAATCGGGCCTGGACCTCCTGACCTTCAGGTTCCTTAACATTTTTCATTATTTATTGTGGAAGGGTTGTTAGACTTTCGCACAACCCTCTATCCACGAATTTGTCATTTTCGTAGATTGAGGTGACCAAGGTATACGAAGCAGGCAGTTTGATGGAATTATGCGTTTACCTGGATTTGAACTCACGGTCTTCGCATTGTAGACCAACACTCTACTCACTAGGCTACACCCTATGTCGGAGTCCCATTTACAATATTTCTCTAAAAGGATTAATATAGAATAATCTAGAATCTCTAAATAATGGTTATAACACGGATTTTCAACAGAAAACCAAAATGATAAGTTAGGGGTATTTTGTACAGATACAGGATTCTGTTATATTTTGTTTTAAGAAATTGAGTGATGGATTTTATTCTAAAACCTTTTCGAACTGTTTAAGGCAAATTTTTGAAAACTTAAAAAAAAATCCGTTGGAGCATTCAAACTGCCAAAATCAGATTGTGCGGAATAATTCTTATGGAATATAAAAAATGTTTCGCAAATCGTATAACTCATGTAGTTTCTTTTTCTCGTCAAATTTTTCGATAAAAGGCGAATGAATACATAGTGCAAATATTTAAGTAAGTTAGTAATAGATAAATATAAACAGCTGATTCGGGTTTAAAATAAATAATTTGTTTTGGATCTCTTATATAAAAAAACAGTCTTTCATAATTGAATTTATTACAATTCATGAAACATATTTACGATAAAATAACTAATAGTATTCCCATCAATATTATATTGTTATGAATCTGGCAACTTCCCGAATATACCAGAACAAATCCCCCAACATGTAAAAAGCTATAAACAAAGTCCCGGAACATTCTAGCCTAGACACACACACCCGGAAACATCTACGATCGCAACTTCTAGAACTGGGCAACAATTGTATATAATCACGAAGCTCTCAGACCAGCATTCAGTCAGTCAGCGACATCTGAACGCGAACAGTAGTGAAAGCGATAGAAAACAATATCAGTGGTACCGTACAATAGGCGAATTAAGTAAAAGTGTAAATTAAGTGAAAAATGCGAATAAATAAATTATCCATTATTATTTTTAAACGAATTGCGTTTCTCTTTGAAATCTGGCGAACCCTCTAGCTCGCAACAATATTAATAATGGCTGACGAAATGTTCATATATCGTCACTCCTATGCCAGAGACATACATTGTATTAATATGTACATTGTATATCTACAAAAATACATTGTCATGTATCCTTAAGCAGGGAAAATCAGTTAAGAGAATATTTTCATAGTCCGTTTCCACATCACCCTAGCTAATTCTGTGCGTAGACTGCTTAATTTGGTCTATAGATAAATAGGATTATTCTACGCACAAAAGCAATTTTAGAAAAATCCTTAACACGACTGTAAAAAAGATCCTTAATAATATAAATATTATATAATAATACTTAAAATATTTATATGCAATATGTAATAAAACATTTCCAATCATGAGAATTATTCAAATTATTAATTTATTAAATGAAATTTTATAATGACAAAGCAAATATTTTCATACACATAAGTTGGGATAGCTAGGGTGTAGTCTAGTGGGTAGCGTGTTTGGTTTACAATGCGAAGGTCGTGAGTTCAAATCCCGGTCGACGCATAGTTCCAAGCACACTACCTGCTTGAATATACCTTGGTTACCTCAATCTACGAAAATGAAAAATTCGTAGATAGAGGGTTGTGCGGTTGAGCTTACAACTCGTCCGCAATAAATAATGAAAATGTTAGGGAACCTGAAGTTCAGGAGACCAAGGCCCGATTTGGGCTGTAGTGCCATTGAAGAAGAAGAAGTTGGGATATGGCAATACTGCGAAATATGGATAAAAAAGAATCCAAACAAACAGAAAAGTGGTAAAGCTACATTTCTCGTACGGAATTGAAAGAGATGAAAATTTTGTCTAACTAATCAGCTGTTTAATTTTTTGGAAGGTATGAACATGGAGCGAACCAATCAAAATCGTTCATTTGAGAGGTATGAATTTTTCATGCGAAACATTTTTTTAGCTATGGCAACATGGAAAGTCTGTGCACTCAGTCCTCTTTCGCTCTGTGTACGATGTCTTACGGGATGCATATTATCGTTTAGAGTAAACGTATTGCGAAAACAACCCATAGTTTCTCGAATTAATTGCTCTGATGGACGATTACAAGCCTCATAAAGTGCACGTAAAGCCCGATGAATTTCTCGAATTGAACCATGGTTTTCAAAATAAATTTGAACAATTTACAAACTTTGCTCCGGCGTGAATCTATTTATGATCAATTTAGTGTTGGGTTACTCATACAAGAGGTGGTACAAATGTCCCATTCATGCACGTCAAAATGTACCATCACTACAAAAAATATTTTTGTCCCACTTCACAGATTTTGTTCCACTTCAGAGCTTTTGTCTCATCGGAATTACAATCATGGATTTGTGTGGCTGTCGTATGAAGCCATTTGTACCAACTCACTACTTGAGAGAGCACCACACTACTTTACAGTTTTTGTCCCATGCATTTGTATGGCTGCAAGCAAAGCTTTTTAGAATGTAGAAATCAATCTTGTCGTAAAAACACGTTTTACCGAAAATAACACAAAAGCATAACTAAATCAAATTAAGCACGGAAATATTACGC
Organism: Chorisops tibialis; assembly: GCA_963669355.1. Classification (NCBI taxonomy): domain Eukaryota; kingdom Metazoa; phylum Arthropoda; class Insecta; order Diptera; family Stratiomyidae; genus Chorisops; species Chorisops tibialis. The sequence continues at coordinate 75,841,777 of OY770263.1, forward strand.
GAGTGTATACATTTTCGTAATAACTTAAATTCTACAGTTCTCCGTGTGAAAATTAACCGGAGAACTCTGCACAATATGAATGACAGATTCTCTTCGATGTGCGAAACCGAGATTTGACTTTGATCGCACTTTTTTCAATTAAAAATCTATTGCACTGATATCAACGTGTAATAATTAACATGCTGAGCACTATTAATAAAGTACCTTGGAAAACTGAACTATTTTTAACACTGCATTTAAGAATAAACGCAATTATTACGAAGCCCGCTGTTCACAAGCTGAACATAGGCTATAATTCAATCAACCCAAAACAATGTCAGATTACCGACATAAGTGCATTATGCATTTCCGTACGAAATAAGTTGAATGATCGCATACACGTATCTATCTAAGGTAAATGACTCGATATGCCATCATTCAACTTATTTTTACACACATTGCATTTTTCATAAATACTTGCGTCTTTTTTATTATGATATGTTAATTCCTATAAGCAAATTTTCACGGGTCAATGTATCAACCCGAGTTAATTATAATTGTAAGTATTTTTTTTATTATAAATAGCATTTAAGTCAATAAAATAAATCACTCTCTATTACAACCACGAATCGAACGTATTTCTTTTCGTAGTCCTTCCCAAATACATCTATATCATCGACTGGTGTGGTCGGTCACTATAGAATCCTTGCATCCCCAAAACATCTATATCATCGACTGGTGTGGTCGGTCATTATAGGCTCCCTCCTTCTTAAAAACTCACCCGCTCCACTAATCATTGACTGGAGCCACTGATCGGTGCTAGCCAGGATCAACACAGCTAGTGTGGCTGCGTCTGATCCAACCTGTTGCCGAACACCCGCCGTGTCTGTTACATACAAAAGCTAGGGAATTTGTATGGAACTGCTTTTTGTTATGACTCCAACATGCAAACCGACTCACCCAACCCACAAACCGAGAAATAATAGTTTGTATGGGTCATGGAGCTTTTGAATGGGACATTTGAGGTGGGATATTATACCACCTCAAATTTCAAATGAGCCCCTATTACAAACATGGGACAAAAATTCTTGGCCTACCTAACACTAGATCAATTGCCAAACCAAACTAACCCCAAAACAACCGGTAACTGTGAAAACGGCTGTCACAGAAAACAGTGTTACCAATTTAAAATTCTCCGCCTCTAAAAATACACCCTTTACTAGAAATTTTATTTCCTCTTAAACTCAAATCGTCTTTATCCGATTTCCTTTTAGAAAATAAATTGCCCATTTTTAACCAACGTTCCATAACTGCAACTAAAAATTTGATTAAATTAAAACAGAAGGAATTCAAAAATAAGCTGCCAACAAGTCGGGCGCAACTTTATTATTTTTGGGACAAGTTGAGGATGCATGGAAAGTCAATATGCAGGTAAGAGTGGTTAAGAAAGACTCAGTGAAACCTCCTTTCACAATTTAACACTTAATTGCGAATACGATCATGTAATCAACATTTCATTGGTTTATGCAAGTTTGAATTTTTATGAGGGGAGGGGTGATAGCAATTAATTGATTGCTTGAACCACGTTCAATATTCTCTGTATAGAATGTCAGTTTCATAGACGAAGTTGCACAGAATTTTCATTAAATTCGGTGTATTTTACATTCACGAAACCAAACAGGGGGTAGAGCAAGTAAGGGAATCGTAACATTTGTGATGCAGTTTTATTTCGTTTCTCTTGTAAGGTGCTCGTTCAAAATTTCAAGTTCGTAGCTTTTAATTTGTTGGTTTGTAGTTGATTTATTGAAATTGATCGAAATCATACTTTTGTATGGGAGGGGGTGAAGGGCAGGCGCGATCTCAAAACTTTTGACGCAATTTCGTTTCAATTATTTGTAAAAGTTTTTGTGGAAAATTTCAAATTGATAGGTTTTAGTAGTTAGGTGATGATTGATGTCTTAAAAATGATCGAAAAACTAATTTTGTATGGGAGGGGTTAGAACTTTTGAAGTTATTCCACCAGTTAATGTTTCATACTTTTAGGGATGTTTTTTAAATGCATTTCGGAAATTTTCAAGTTTCTTAATCTTAAAATTTGATTAAAAAAAATCAGTTTATGTGTTTTTTTCATTGCATTTGAAACACCTTGTGCACGTTAGACAAGGGGGATCGGTGCATAACAATTGTGGAACAAATTATTATTTTGTCACTATGTATATCAAATAAATGTATGTATAATGGAAAATTTTAACTTTGTATCTTTCACCAGAGCCCTAAAAAAATCTCACAAAATTTTCGACATTTTTGCTTACCACCTCCCTCCCCTTACATCCCAAACTTAAAATTTTTACCAAAATTAAAAACTGTATAGTTCTACAATCTGACTTTGATATCTGTACTCAGTTTTGAGATATAACGGTTTGAAATTTTGTAAAGTGAACCATTTTCGAAATGCTCCCCATTTCCCCCCACTACTAATATGACAATATTATATATTTTTCTTGTATTTCGCTAATATAGCTTAATATATGTTCCAAATTTCAATTACATAGCTTAATAGATAGTTGAGATATTCATTTTTAAATGTTTTCCTTTGCACTCCCCTGACCTTCCCCTTTACAATAATTACCCTCTCTCTAAACTGATTCTTGTATGGTCCCAACATATGAATTTTTTTATGGTAAGAAATTTCGAAGATATAATCATTTAAAAAAAAAGTCGGTCGACAATTTGATCTTAGCCTCCTCTTTTCGGACCCCAATGGATACAAAAATTTTTATTTATTTTTATTTTTAAAGTTTGTCCCATAAACCCATCTACATATACATATGTACATATATGTTAATTTTCAGCTTCCTAGCTAAAACCACGGTTGAGATATTTGAATTCTTAGTTTCCGGTTTAAGTTCTCTCCCCCCCCCCCGCTCCCGTTAATGCTTACACCCTCCAAAATAGGTGTCCTGAGATCCGCAACCGTCTACAATCCACCCAAAAATGAACTTTCTATCTTGAAGGGTTTGGGAGTTAATGTGCGCTGAGCGTACTCGTACGGCGTACAGACAAACTTATTTTTTTTTTGCATTTTTGGGCTATTTTAGTCATAAAAAGCGAAAAAACTAATCTTTTTTCCCAGTCGATCACAATACTTTATTATTAAAATGAAAAAGGAAAATTGTTTGCAAAGCTATAGCAAATAGTGTGTTTTTTTTAAATAATCGATGAGAATAAAGTTAAATAAAAAAAAAAAACGAAAAATTAACCGGGTGAGAAGAAACATGGACCGAAAGTTGGGTAGTTTCAATGGGATTTTGCAACCTATCCTTCCCCCTTAAATATACCTTGTGACCATAAAGTATCGGCAATTTGTAATTAAAATTACCCTGGGAAATGATATTTTAAAATTTTTTGGTAAAGACGTAAAGGACTGTCCTTAATTATTATCCCAACAGAAGCTGGTTGAATCGGTACACCTCAATAGTCCACGGCGATTTTTATTTTATGTTCATTTTTTCCTCCATTCCGATGATTGTTGACTGGTTGGCATGTCAAACTTATGGACCCATGTCTCATCAACAGTTAGGATGCGCTCCATGAATGTGGGATCGGAATTCGCACGATCAAGCATGTCCAAAGAGACCTGTGCACGGTAATTAATTTTTTTGAAGAAAATTCAGCTTGATCGGAACAAGTCGGGCAAGGACGCGCTTCATGGCCACACTATCCACAAAAATCGAACGAACGGACTCGCGAGAGATGTCGAGCTTTCCTGCTATCTCCCTAACACTGGTATGACGATTTTCGAGCACCACTTCCTTCACTTTTTAAAAGTTTTCCTCAGTTGAAGGGGTCAAAAATCGTCCAGAACGAGGCATGTCTTCAACGATCTTTAGACCGTCTTTAAAGGCATTGCACTACTCGTAGGCACGTTTTTTTGATATTACTGAATCACCGTAAGCCTTTTCCAACATTCGCAACGATTCCGCTCACGAAATTTGGTTGGAAAAACAAAACTTGAGACAAATTCTTTGTTCCATATTTTTATCCATTATAAAAATCGCTGTGGATTACTGAGGTGTACCAATTCAATCAGCTGCTGTAAAAAAACTGATTAACAGACCGCCCTAATTTTTGGGATAAGAATTAAGGACAGTCCTACCTGCTTACTAAAAAAAATTAAATTTTGAAATATCATTTTCCAGGGTTATTTTAATTACAGATTACCGATACTTTATAGTGACAGGGTAGATGAAAACAAAGAATCAAGATTTTTGTTTATTTTTCTTGACCCATACTTTTATTAATTTTGCCGATTTTGAAATCAGTTTATGAGAATCAGATATATCATATTGTTGCGAGCTAGAGGTTCGCCGGGATTTCAAGAAAAACACAATTCGTTTAAAAATAAAGGATAATTTATTTATTCGCACGTTTCACTTTAATTCGCACTTTTAATTTAATTTTTACTATACGGCACCACTGATATCGCGTTCTTGTACCGGTTCACGTTCTCTCGCAGATGTTGCTGAACTGACTCTGCTGTCTGAAAGTTGCGGATATTTATACCAAATCTCCCAGACAGGTGTTGTTGGGTGTGTGTGTGTCTAGACTATTCTAGATTGCCTACATTTTGGAGTATACGAGAAGTTGCTGGAACTTTGTTTATGGCTTTTTACATGTTGGGGGACTTTTCTGGCTTTTTCTGGGAACATCAAAATTTCGTGGTTGCCAGATCTATAACAATATATTAGGTTGTTTCAGATGAAATGGTGACTTTCGCGATGAAGTGAAGTTAGTTGCGATTTTCATGTTTCAAAATTCCGCCAGGTGGCTCTGGTAGTAATGAATATTGAAGTATAATTAGTCTTACACTTGGTCATGGTATCATTTCAATTTTGGACTCCATTGAGATCGGAGAGAAAAAAAAAACATAACAGGAGTACGATTGGGCATAAAGCCCAATCGTGCGATACTCTAGATGAAAGAGAAATTTTTGTATCTTAAGAAATTTTGTAGGGGAAGTGGTAGAGGGGGTGACGACATTGAACTAATTTTTTCACATGACGCTAAGGTTGCTATCAAAATGTTTTATGCAAAATTTATGATTTAAAAATTTAATAGGTACTGAGAAAATTAGTGTATTGGATGTAGTGAAGTAGGGCAGTTTGTATGGGAGGTGATAGAAGGAGGGGCGAGTTTTTAATGACTTTTCAGAAACAACTGCTTATAGTCATCATGCTTTCGAAATTTTTTAAATTGCAGATGAGTAGCATTCATACTTTTCAGGAAAATCGACTTTTTATAAAGTTGTGCAATTGTGTCATTTTGTTTGGGAGGGGGTAGAAGGGGTAAAGCTAATCGTCTAAAATTTTTTGGTCTTATTTATAATTATAAATAAATAGTTACTGCATAATTTCAGCTCAATCATTTTTATACGCACTGAGTAAATTGGTTTAAAGCATTTCATGAAAAAGTGCAGTTTGTATGGGAGGTGGTGGAAGGAGGAGGAGGACACATGTAATTTTTATACATTATACAAGTATTATGTTCCAAATTTCATATCAATAGCATGTATACTTTTCGAGAAAAACCGTTTATTGATAAATTGCGTAATTGTGTCATTTTGTATGGGAGGGGGTAGAAGGGGTGGAGCGATTTGGCTCGTTCACGAACTTGACCTTACTTTTTTGTTAAAAACGACGTATACAAAATTTAAACTTTCTAGCTCAACGCGTTCTCAAGCTAGAGAGGACACGGACGGACAGACGGACAGACAGACGGACAGACGGACAGACGGACAGATGGACAGACGGATGGACGGATGGACGGACGGACGGACATCCGGTTTTGAGATTTTTGAGTGATTATATGAACTTCTGTATCATTCATTTTTTTCTCCGAGCCTTATTTCTTGGCGTTACAAACTTTGTGGCAAACTTATAATACTCTCAGACTTCATCTAGAGTATAAACAGAAAAAATAACTCCGCCATAGACGGCCCCAAGCCCAGTTTGAGAAAGAAGGAGGGAACATGGAGTTAACCTGAATGGCCAGTAACACCAGTGCGTCTCAGGAATTAGGCAAAAAGTATGGCATAGTTGGACTTGCAGCATAGCTGTGAGAACTCCAGCATGTCATATTTAGCTCAAAACTCCCACCCTTTTTCTACTAGGGTGTAATAAATAAGTAGGACCGGTCCTCCAGGTCGGGGGTTGGGCGAGGCGCCGACAACGCATCACCGGAAAAAGAACACTGTCCAGAAACCTGAAGAACAGCCTCGGAAAGGATGGACTCAACGGCAACGACCCCGCAAATGGAAAATGGACTACTCTATTGGATCTTGGAATGTTTGATCCTTATTTAGGACAGGAGCTCTGAAAGAGTTCCTCGAAGAAGTGGCAAAACACAACATCAACATAACTGCCATCCAAGAAACGAAATGGCTCGGTAGCGAAATCATGGACATGAGATCACACACAATCTATCCAAGTGGAAAATTGTCGGGAAGCAGAGAGTTTGGAGTCGCTTTTGTCGTTGACAAAAAATTTAAACAGCAGGTCACGAGCTTCAGACCAGTAAGTGAAAGATTGTGTGCAATCCGAATAAAGACTAAATTTTTCAACACTTGGCTGATCAACGTTCACGCACCAACAGAAGACAAGGACGATATAACTAAAGACGAATTTTATGCCACCCTAGAGACAACCTATGATTCACTGCCCTCGAATGACCTAAAAATTGTCTTAGGGGATTTTAATGCAAAAGTCGGAAAAGAGGAGGCTCATAGAGGAACAACAGGAGGGCACAGTCTCCATGACATAACCAACGACAATGGCCAACGTCTTATTGATTTCGCAAGCAGCAAAAATATCATAGTAAGCTCTACATGCTTCCCATATCGCGATATTCACAAACGAACGTGGGCATCACCAGACGGTCACACCTTCAACCAAATAGACCACGTTCTAATTGAGCAAAGGGCTGCATCCAGCATACTTGATGTACGAACTCTCCGCGGTGCGAATTGTGACTCTGATCACTATCTAGTCAGAGCTAAGTATCGATGCAAAATAGCTTGTCGTGGATATTCGAAAACGAGTAGAGCTCGCAAATTCAATGTCGACAAGCTTAACGACGAAACGGTGGCGCAGGCTTACATGTTAGCATGTAATAAACACCTGACACCAATATATGAAGATATCAAAAATATGCCAGTGGAGAATGCGTGGATAAAAATACGAGACGGCATCAAATCCTCCGCGGAAGAGGTATTAGGGTATCAAGCACGGCGAAAAAATAATGATTGGTTCGACCAAGAATGTCGCGACGCAATAGATAGAAAGAACGACGCTTACAAATTTTTTACTGAACGACCAACACGAGCCAAAAAAGAAAGATATGACGAGCTTAGGCGATATGCGAAAAAGACCTGCAGACGAAAACAAAGGAAGTACCATAATGACAAAATACAAAAAATGAACGACGACATGAGAAAAAATAAAACGCGGGACGCATACGCAATAGTAAAAGATCTAAAAAAAGGATATAAGCCAAAAACCAGTCTCTGCAAAGACGTGGAGGGCAACATCATCAGCGACGCACAAGAAATCAAAAGGAGATGGGCTTCCTACTTTGAACATCTTTTGAATCCCATCCCAGTAGCACCGATAACGACAGACAACATTTCAATTGAAGCCTCAACTGACAATGATGAACCATCATCGATACCACCCACGCTTGCTGAAATCAAAGCAGCCCTATGTGACCAAAAACGAAACAAAGCGCCGGGAATTGACGAGATACCAGTTGAACTTCTGAAAAACGGTGGAAACTGTGTCGCTGAAATACTGCACAACATGATATGCAAAATTTGGACAGAGGAAATCATACCCGACAACTTGACAATAGAGTATGTCGTCCGAAAAATCCCAGTCGACACCAACGGGACACTACTATTCAAGTCCACCCAACTAGTAGCATACGCTGACGACATTAATATTCTAGCAAGATCCTTCCCTAGTGCTAAGGAGGTATTTGTCAATCTTGACTCCGCCGCAAAAGAAGTCGGGTTGCGCATTAATGAAAGCAAAACAAAAGTAATGACGCAAACAAGAAGGAGAACGCCAATCAGACAAAACATAACAATTGCGGAATATAATTTGGAGAGTGTGGACAACTTAATCTATCTTGGGGCTAATCTAGCAAAGGACGGTAATGAAACAGACGAAATCAAACGACGGATAATACTTGCAAATAAGACGTATTATTCGGTACTTCCAATAATGAAATCCAAGAAAGTGCACAGGAACAATAAGCTGCGGATTTATAAAACTATTATACGACCTATGCTCTGTTATGGCAGCGAGACGTGGACATTAACGCGAACTTCCGAAAAAGCAGTTAACGCATTCGAAAGAAAGGTCCTCCGAAGAATTTTGGGACCTGTGAAGGAAGGAACGGAATGGCGAATAAGATACAACCATGAGTTGTATCAACTCTACGACGAGCCAGAAGCTTCAACGTTCATCAAGTTACGTAAACTGCAGTGGGCTGGCCATGTAGAGCGAATGGAAGACAGAAGAATCCCCAAACGTGCTCTTAAAGGCAAAGCGAGTGGTAACCGGCCAGTAGGCAAACCACGCAAGCGATGGGAAGACTCGGTTGATGAAGACAGCAAAGCCATTCTAAAAACTAGCAGCTGGAGGACGCGGTCTTTGGATCGAGACGATTGGAGGCGACGACTTCAGGAGGCCAAGGCCCGATTTGGGCTGTCGCGCCATTGATGATGATGATAAACAAAAAATAACATGAAATCGAGTCAAAAAGGTTACCTTTTCTTGACGAGTTCAAACTTGGCCACAACGCAAGGGAGGCACCCAAAAACATCAACAGGGCATTTGGAGCTGACACAGTAAGCGAACGAACGACACAGCGATGGTTCGAAAAATTCCGATCAGGAGATATGAACCTTCAAAACGAGCCATGTGGTCACCCAGGACCAGTGATAGACAACGACGAGCTGTGGAGCTAGTGGAGTCTGACTCACCCCAAACTGTAAGGGACATTACAGAGAAACTGGATGTACACTATTCGACAGTTTCCCGGCACTTGCAACAGCTTGGAAAAGTCCAAAAGCTTGAAAAGTGGGTTCCGCATGAGCTTACTGAATAACGGTCAAAAAATTAAATGAGTTGCAGTATGAGACTCTTCCTCATCCACCATATTCACCAGACCTCTCGCCAACCAATTACCACTTTTTGAAACATTTGGATCATTTTTTGGCGGAGAAACAATTTAACAATGAAGCAGCCATCAAAAATGCCTTCGAGGAATTTCTTCAGTCTAGAAAGTCGTACTTCTACGAAACTGCCATAAATGCACTTGTATCTCGTTGGGAGAAGTGTATTGCATCTCTAGTACCTATTTTAATTAATAAAATTAAGTTTTATAAGAGTTAAATTTGTTTGAAATTTCACTAGCATAGTCGTCATTTCATCTGCAACAACCTATTATCAAAATCTGTGAACTAATCGATTTATTTCAACGTTTTATCGTTTTATGAGATTTATTAATCTCGTATTATTATTGCTATTAACCGTAGATGTAGAGTAATAATTTTGATTTATTCGCTACAATTTCAATGATAATTTTTCTACGCTATCTGTAGATTTAAAAAAGTTTCGGTTTCAGTCGGGGTAAACGTTCTCCGCTAAATGTGTGTGCCGCGCCACAAGAACTTCGTTTAGATTGAGCTTGATTTCAAAACTTGACCTGGGTTAAGGCCGTTCAAGTGGTTATAAATAAATAAATAGGTAGATATGACGTGTAAGCTCGATAGTATTTTTTCTGTTTACTACAAAGTCGCGTTGAACAGCTGGCGGCGCTTAAATGAAGGGGTTTCTCTGTATGATTGCGCATGCGTTGAGGGAGTAAAATCGCTTTATATACAAATAGTACAACAGTGAACTGAAATTTCACTAATGAAGAGCACATGAACAATTTATGTTGGACGAATATTGACCAGTGACCACATGAGTGGCTGACTTAACTTATGTACATAGTTCGGAAGAGAGATCTCAGCTTAGTACATGCAGATATCGCACGGTATGAGTTAAATCCGAAGCCACTTTAGCGTCAGAAGTAAGAAAACATCTAAAGATAGCCGTAGCGTCTTGGCTGCTTCCCAAGTATAGTTCAGTCAGTTTCGATCCACATCTTTCGACGTTCGAACGTCGATTGCAGTTATCATCTTAAATTTTTGTAGTAAAAACGCCGAGTCATAATCACACCGGCTTCAATCGTAATTTAATTCAGTTAAAAGTGATCGATTGTATTTTTAAAGATTTAATCGAAGAAATAATTGATATAAAAGACTGATCGTGCGAAAATCTAAAACTTTGCGAGTTGAAAAAATTTAAAAATCGTATTAAACATGACTACGAATAGGTGAGTGCAATATTGTTTAACTTATTTCTTAGTCGAGAAAAAAACGTGGACTTAGGCGTAATCGCGTTATCACTGAATATTGCGACAATCGCGATATCAGTAATCAATTTAAGTGCTTGTCATATCGATGTATCTATCTGTATAATGAAAATTGTGTCAAAACTTCCACATGGAATCGATCGATCGAAACGGATCTTAAAGGAATATATAAAAGTTTCTGTGATTACGCAGCCTTCGCTAATTTCATATTTGATACTAAAAATGGGGCCATGGTCTACCGAATAGCCAGGCCCATCTGACCCATTCAATTACCTATTTATTTAAAAAAAAATTAAAACTTATGAATTCACATATGTTGTCTAGGGAGTTCACCAAAATCCTGCAGGCATTAAAATAAGTTTACAGTGCAATAGACAGACTATCAACAAATAAATTCTCTGCAAACCACGTTGAATCGAAAACAGTTGAAAGGTTCATTTCTTTGCTCAATATTCGATTGTTAATTCATCCTTAGTTACAAAACGCGTCGAATTTGCGATACGGTCTATGCAAGTTCATCGTAACGAGAAAGTTTCTTGGCACGTTGAAAATATTTAATAGATAATCTGACATCTAAATGTAAGATGGCCAAGGCCACTGAAGAAGTTAAACGAGTTATGCTAAGGACGGCGGCTAAGTTTCTAATACCAGATTTGCAATTAATGTAAGACCGCTTCACATATAATAAATGTTCTAAATGTGTCGGTCTGGTCTGATAAAAAATCGGACAGAATTATAGATAACTGGCTGTAAAAAGAGCTTAGATACGAGCACGAGGGCAGTTTAATAAGCCCGTGATAAATGAAACAAGGAATGTTTTTTTCGGCAAAAAAAAAACGTTTTACTTTTCAACATAGTTTCCTCTTAGCTCGATACACTTCGTCTAACGTTTTTTCCTATTTTCGGATCTCCTCTGAATAATACGATTTGTCGAAGCCCTCATAGTAGGTAGTTGTTGCTTTGATGACCTCCTCATTTGACCCTAATCTCTTACTACCGAGCCATTTCTTCAAGTTTGGACACAGAAAAAGCCACTGGGAGCTAAATCTGCTGAATATCGTGCATGAGAAACCAATTCATAACCCAATTCATGTTTTTTTGCCTTGGTGGAAGAACACTTTTTTCTTCGCTAAATGCGATCATTTTTGCTTCAAATCGGCGTCGAATCGATCCAACAGCTCTGTGATCGGTGATCGTTTTGACTTTTTCAAGGTAATCGATGTGCATTATGCCACATGCATTCCAAAGAACTGTTGCCATCATCTTGTCCGACAGATCCATCTTGACACCAAACCGTCCGGAGCTAGGGTGTAGCCAAGTGGGTAGCGTGTTGGTCTACAATGAGAAGTTCAAATCTCGGTCGATGCATAATTTCAGCACACTGCATGCCTGGATATACCTTGGTTACCTCAATCTACGAAAATGAAAAACTCGTAGATGACGAGTTATGCGAAGAGCTAACCATCCTTCCACAATAAGTAATGATAGTGTTAAGGAACCTGAAGGTCAGGAGGCCAAGGCCCGATTTGGGGTGTAGTGCCATTGTAGAAAAAGAAGTACTGTTTTGACTGTTCCTTTGTCTTTGGTGTATTGTGATGGATCCCTGTGTCGTCCACGGTTACGAAATGGCGCAGAAAATCATCTGGATTACGCTCAAACACTCCTTCGACATGGTCACACGTGTGCCTTTATTGTCAATTAGGAGCTAACGCTAAGGTGTAGCCTAGTGGGTAGCGTGTTGGTTTTGTAATGCGAAGGTCGTGAGTTCAAATCCCGGCCGACGCAATATTTAATTCCAGCACATTGCCTGCTTGGATATACCTTGGTCACCTCAATCTACGAAAATGAAAAATTCGTAGAAAGAGGGTTGTGCGAAGGGCTAAAAAACCTTCCAAAATAAGTAATGAAAAATGTTAAGAAACCTCAATGTCGGGAGGCCAAGGTCCGATTTGGAAGAAGAAGGAGCTAACGCGGCACCCATCGCGCGTATAGTTCTCTCATACTCAACTGATTATGTAAAATCGAATACACTGCGCCAGTTGATATGCCTGTAGCCTCAACAATCTCGCGCACTTTCAATATGCGATCGTTCAACCCCATATCGCAGATTTTCTCAATCATTTCTGGACCTTAATTGGGCGTCCAGAACGTTCGGCGTAGCTCGTGCTTGTACAACCGCAACCGAATTCAAGAAAGCACTGGTAAATCGTTCTAATCGATGGTGCAAAGACGCTTAGTATTTATCATGCCTTTCCTTGGTTGGGTGATGGGTTTATTACGCAAAAAACACTGTTTGAACACACCAAATTAACTTTTTCCATTTTCGTCAAGATATGTGAGGTCGGCTGTTTTCAATGGCTGTCAAACACAAACTCCTGTTTCAGGTGGTAAAAAATGACACCTTGAAAGCTGCACTGGAAAGTGGGAAAGATAAAGGACTGCTTAACATCTTAAGTCACCTTGATTATGCTGGTGACTTGAGATTGCTTGCACATAACCATTCAGACTGAATATAAATATGCGTGAAGCTAAATACATGCACATGGGCTCGGAAGAGGCGCAAGATTTTTGTTACGTCGGAAGCATCTGCAGCTTGGACGGCGGAGCCGAAAAGGATATTGAGGTTTGTTAAAATAAAGCTCGTCAAGCCTTCCGTTTCCTTCCCCCTTCCCGGAGGTTAAGAGAGACCTCCCTTCGCAAGAAGATTCGATTGTTTGATGCATCAAATCCGTGTTATTATATGATTGTACGGCATGGAAAGTGACCGTTCGACTTACCACGAAATTGCAATCTTTCGTGAGCCAATGCCTCAGATGCATTCTAAGGATATTCTGGCCAGAAGCGATCTCCGACGACGAACTTTGGAGTACAACTGAACAGACAAAAATAGACATTGAAATTCAAAGGCGAAAGCGGTATTGGTTCGATCACACTTTAAGGAAACCAGAGCAAAATATCGCCAAACAAGTTGTGGATCATAATACTCAAGGAAGGCGTCGGGCTGGTCGAACACATAGTACATGGAAGCGAGCAATTAAGCAAGATGCCAGAAGAATAAAGAAGTCTTGACGACAACTTTTCGTCCAATTCTCCTATAGGGACCAGGAAATTCAGTTTGTCAGTTGCAAGGAAAAACCTCAATTTCGAGTGACCGTCTGTCTGTTTGTCTGTCTTCCCACCTCTCTACAAAATAACTCTCGAGCGTTTTGAGCTATCGTGTTAAAATTTGTTTTATGTGAGTTTTAGCAAAAAAAAAACTTTAAATTCTTGAATGGGCTATATTCCCCCTCTCCTTCTACCCCCTCCCATACAAATTTTATGAAATTTAGAGAAAGTGATACTACTTAACTTAAAATTCGGTTAAAGTAAAGGGTTATCCAATAAGAGGTGTTATTTTGATATTCAAAGAAAAATGGCATTTTTTGAGATAAATGATCGGATGTTTATTTCATTGTAAAGAGGAAGGTATGCCGTTAATAATGGAGAACAACATCAGCCAAATGGCCACCACGACCACGCTTACAGGACCGTATCCTTTCCATGAAATTTTTCATAACCAAATCACAAAGTGGCTGCCCTATGTCCTCTATAGTCTCACGAATTCCATCTTTGGGATCTTCAATCGACGCTGGGCTGTTGGCGTAGACCTTATCTTTCACGTAGCCCCAAAGGAAGAAATCGCAAGGTGTTAAATCACAAGATCTCGGTGGCCAATTGCGATCACCTCTTCGAGAGATAACGCGGTCCGGAAACGTTTCCCGTAAAAGATCAATGGTTTAGGTGCTTGTGTGGCACGTAGCGCCGTCTTGTTGAAAGTAAACGTTGTCCAGATCAATATCATCCAATTCCGGCCATAAAAAGTCATTAATCATCTCTCGATAGCGCAATCCATTCACCGTAACTGTTGCTCCAGCCTCATTTTCGAAAAAGTAAGGTCTAATGACCCCGCCGGACCATAAACCGCACCAAACAGTCACACGTTGAGGATGGAGAGGCTTTTCAACAATAACTCTTGGGTTTTCCGAGCCCCATATGCGACAGTTTTGCTTGTTGACGTAGCCACCGAGGTGGAAATGGGCCTCATCAGTCAAGATGATTTTTCGATGGAATTCCGGATCATTTTCATGCATTTCAAGGACCCAATCAGCAAAGACACGGCGTAGTTGATGATCGGCCGGCTTGATTTCTTGTTAACTGAACTTTATAAGCCTTAAGACCCAAGTCTTTATGCAAAATACGGCGGTGTAATGACGTTTGTGGAATGCCCAATTCCAAAGAACGACGAGGAATGGACGAACCTGGGCTTTCTTCAACACTTTGGGCTACAGCAACAATATTCTCAGTTGTTCTTGAGCGACGTGCACGGGTTTTATTCTTCACATCACTAACTTGTCCCAACAGCTCGAATTTTTCCACCAATTTCTGTATTGCGGTCCGACAAGGTGCTTGACGACGACCCAAAAATGTTTTAGTTTTACGAACCGTCTCTGCCAAATTTTCACCATTTTTATTGTGAATTTTAATAATTTCAATGCGTTGTTGAAGCGTGTATCGTTCTATTTTTATTAATGGCGTAGTTTCTACTTGTTAAATGTCAAAAAGTGACAGCTTAAAAAGTGACATCTACCGAAATAGCGGGCTATTCAAAATAACACCTCTTATTGGATAACCCTTCACATATACTGATATGAAAACCATTAACGTCAAAGAATATTGATTCGATTTTCATTGTAACTCGTAAAGCTAAAAGAACAAATTTTTACCAGATTTAATTTTATTATAATTACAACTAATTTTAAAAAAATTATCAACTTCACATCACTCTTTATACCCCCTTTATACAAATAACACGACATTTCGTAATTCCAATTAAAAGATTTTTCTTCAAAACCGTCAAAGCTGTCGGCTTTAAATTTTGAGCGAATTATAATAGTGTAAGTATCTTTAATGCCAAAAAATTTTGTTTTGATCCTAATGCTCTTTCTTGCCCCTTCCACACAAATGCATAATTTTGGTAACTGCATTATATCGAATTTCATTAAAACTACAAAAAGTAGAAACATTAAATTTTGCCAAAATTTGTCCTTTAATTATTGGTGTAAATGCTGGAAAAAAAATTATCAACTTCGCTTCACTCCTTCTACCCTCTCACAACAAATTTCTGTATAATAAATTCAAGAAGAGCATATGAGAAATAAAATTGAAACAAAGCATCTTGATGAGGATGTCGAAAAGGATACTGATAAGCGGTTACAAAATCTTTCTAAGCCTTCCACTTCCTCTGCCACCTCCCATACAAATACCCAAATTTCAGAAAACAATGTCTAATTTCCTTGAAAATTATGTAAGCTACAAACTTTAAAATCAGCACGAAACATTTTGCATACAATATTTAATATACAAAATATACAAAAATTACAAGCCACCCACTCCCCCCATCCTCTATTTCTCATTTCATCTAGAGTATCGCATGATTGGGCGTAAAGCTCAATCATCTTCTTCTTCTTCTACAATGGCGCTACAGCCCAAATCAGACCTTGGCCTCCTGATATTCAGGTTCCTTAACATTTTTCATTACTTATTGTGGAAGGGTTGTTAGCCCTTCGCACAACCCTCTTTCTACGAATTTTTCATTTTCTTAGATTGAGGTGACCAAGGTATATCCAAGCAGGCAATGTGCCGGAATTATATATTGCGCCGACCGGGATTTGAACTCACGACCTTCGCATTACAAGACCAACACACTACCTACTAGGCGAATCATGCGATTCTGTTATGTTTCGTATTACTTTCGATGCAAATGTGCTGAAATCAAGATAAAAGTAAGTTAATTTTTCATACAACAAAAGTTACTACTTTGGTTATATTGAAAGGCACAGAGATTCACGCGCAACGTATTCAGATACATTCTTCGTTTTTTGCCTCACTCTTCATTTACTGCGCCGGTATGATAACACTTTTATAGTGAACTGAATTCTATCAAAAAAAAAAAAAACTACCTGTCCATTCATACGTTTTTGTAATAAATTAGTATCTACATCAGTATCTAACACTATCAATCCAAAATGTTAATTGTGGAAAATTTAATGCTCGAAATTTTTTTTGCAATTCATGTACTGATAGAATTTCAGATTCATGGTCGTCTCAATTTTATTTAATAAAAAGAACTCATTAACTTACGAAATAGATTAGACGAACCGATGATTGTTAATATTTATATCTAAAGAAAAATTTAAGAGTTTCCATTATATGTATTTACGTTTTATTTTCTGTTCTCTATTAACAATTGTATCACAAGTTCTGTCTAAAATTGTTTTGACCTAGGCACTGAATCACCGTGTTCTACCTTCAATAGATCGAGCTCTATCTTCTCATTATTATTTTTGTAATCAATTAAATGCCAACAAACGTAATCGCTAATCGCATGAATGAATTGTCAAAATAATGGATCATATCGCTACGATACGATCTCATATTATAGAAGCAAGACAACATAAAATAAACTGCCAACAAGTCGGGCGAAACTTTATTATTCTTGGGACAAGTTGCGGATGGGTGGAAAGTCAATATGCAGGTTAGAGTGGTTAGGGTGGTTGATGTAGTGTTCTTGTACAAAATTTCAAGTTCGTAGCTTTTAATTTTTTGGTTATTAGTTGGTTCAAAGAAATAAGTCGAAACGATACTTTTGTATGGGAGGGGTAGAAGGGCAAGCGCGATTGCAAAACTTTTAAAGGAATTTCATTTCAATTATTTTTGTAAGTTTTCGTGCAAAATTTAAAATGGATAGCTTTTAAGAGTTGGATGATAACTGATTTCTTGAAAATGCTCAGAAAATAAATTTTGTATGGGAGGGGGTATATTTATTTATTTGTGACGCAGTTTTCTTTCCTTTCTTTTGTAAGGTGCTCGTACAAAATTTCAAGTTCGTAGCTTTTAATTTGTTGGTTATTAGTTGATTTAATGAAATTGGTCGAAATCATACTTTTGTATGGGAGGGGGTAGAAGGGCAAGTGTGATTTTGAAACTTTTAAAATAATTTCTTTGCAAATATTTTTATAAGTTCTTATGCAAAATTTCAAATGGATAGCTTTTAATAGTTAGGTGATAATTAATTTCTTAAAAATGGTCGAAAAAATAATTTTGTATGGGAGGGGGTAGAAGTTTTGAAGGTATTCGACCAGTTAATATTTTATACTTTTAGGGATTTTTTTTAAATGTATTTCCCAAATTTTCAAGTTTCTACCCTAAAATTACATCCAAAAATTTTCAGTTTTCGTGTTTTTTTCGTTGCACATGAAACAGCTTGTGCCCATTAGACCGGGGTGGTCGGTTCATAACAATTGTGGATCAAATTATTATTTTTTTTCTATGTATATTAAATAGATGTATTCACATGCAAAATTTAAAGTTTCTATCTTTGAACAGAGTCCTAAAAAATTCACTCAAAATTTTCGACATTTTTGCTTACCACCTCCCTCCCTTTACACCCTCTAACTTAAAATTTTTATCAAAATTATAAATTATGTAGTTCTATAATCTGACGAATTTTCAATTCGATATCTGTACTCAATTTTGAGATATAATGATTTCTAATTTTGAAAAGTGCACCATTTTTCAAATGCTCCCCATTTCACCCCACTACTATTATGACCAAATTTTATATTTTTTTTGTATTTCGCTAGTATAGCTTAGTATATGTTTTAAATTTCAATTACATAGCTTAAGAGATAGTTGAGATATTAATTCTTAAGTGTTTTTTCTTGCACCCCCCCCGACCCTTCCCCTTACAATAATAAGCCTATTTCCAAGCTGATTCTGGTGGATCTATACGCCATCTTAATTGTCCCAAAATATGAATTTTTTATGGTAAGTAGTTTCGAAGATATAACCATTTCAAAAAAAGATTCGGCCGACAATTTGTTTTTAGCCCCCCCCTTTACGGACGCCAATGGATAAAAAAATTAAATTATTTTTGGAATATGTCCCACAGCTCTCTCTATACGTGTGCTGATTTTCGTCTTTCTATCTGCATTCGTGGTGAAGATATTAGCAAGTGTATATTTTTCCATCCCCCCGCCTTCCCCTTCCACCCCACACTCCCCACAATTTGGATAATGGAGCTCACTTACCAAGTTAATAACCCACCCAAAAATCAACATTCTACCTTTAACGGTCTTGGAGGTACGAGTCCATATGTACGGCGTACGGCGGGACGGATTTTTTTTTTTTGCTTTTTTAGGCTAATTTAGTCATGAAACGCGAAAAAACAAAATTTCAGGGTAGCAAATTTTTTTTTTTTCTGTGTCGATCACAATACTTTATTATTAAAATAATAAAGTAATTAGATTCAATAAATTATTAACAAATTCACAATCACTACTATTTGACTACTATGAATGTGTGAATAATCCGGCACGATTTAAGTGATAAACGATTACATAGAATAAAGTTTTTTTTTTATGTTGCCTTACTTTTGAATAAGAAACAGCTGATAAGTGATAACAAAAAGTTGACCTTGAAAGTGATTTCAAGGTCGTTATGTTTAATTTACCACTGGGTTGTGCAAGACTAAGGAGATGAGAAATTTTTTACTTAAAAAAAAACTTTATTTACAATATTTTTTTGTTGTGAATATTTCGAATTATTGAAAATATAACATTAAAATTTGGATTGAAACATAACAGACTAGCGGGTAAGCCCAAAGGCGTGCTTCAGTGCCAGCTCTTTTAAGACTTTGCACCCACTCTAAATAGTAGAAAAGTTCAAAATTAACAAGTTAGAGGTCTGAAAGCAAAACTCACATTCTCCATCTTTGGAATTTTTTTTTAGAAACTGCAGAAAACCTCTTATGCCCTGGACACACGACGCGAGATAATTTTGATAGAATTAGGCTGAATTGTGAATTGTCCTTGGCATCCTGACCTTCAGGTTCCTTAACATTTTTTTCATTACTTATTGTGGAAGTGTTGTTAGCCCTTCGCACAACCCTCTATCTACGAATTTTTCATTTTCGTAGATTGAGGTAACCAAGGTATATCTAAGCAGGCAGTGTGCTGAAATTATATATTACTTTGACCGGGATTTTAACTCACGCCCTGGGCATTGTAAGACCAACACGCTATCCACTAGGCTACACCCTAATCAGTGACATTAGTAACATCGAAAAGCAAGTTAAAGTATTTTAACTCGCGTCGTGTATCGAAGGCATAAAATTATACATTACATCTAAAGCAAGATTTTGTTCCTTAATCAAAAGATTTCGTAGGGGTCACAAGAAATAAGAAATAATTGATAACAAAAGATAGTTGAATAAATGTGGTGTCTTATTCATTTTAGAGGTTTTATGCAATTTTTAAAAAAAAATTAACGATGGTGACTGTGAGTTTTGCTTTTAGACTCCTCAAGTGTAACTAAATGCCACTACTGTAAATGGCACATTTGGTTTAAACTGCGAATTTTCTATGGTTAAACCGCAGTTTAAACCAAATGTGCGGTTTAAACTGTGACTGTGACACCGGCCCTAAGCGTCCCATTAAAAATTATCGCTGGAACATTAACATCGTGTTCAAGGGATAGATGACAGGACTGTGTCTGAGAAGCGTTGAATTTTACTCTATTTTACCTGCCCCATTCCAGGATTGAGGTGAGATCGGAGTTCAGCGAACCGAATAACTCTCTGCATTTGGAAGTAAAAGACTGCTTGTGTGCTGAATTTAAAGTTTGTAGCTTTTATAATTTTCAAGGAAATTATACAATACATTGTGTTTCTGAAATTGTGTTATATGCATGGGAGGTCGAAGGAGTGGAAGGTTTTGGATGATTTTGCAACTGCTTATCAACATACTTACCACCATGCTGTGTTCCAATTTTAAAATCGACAATACTCATATGTTCGAAGAGGAAATCGTTTTTCATCAATTAGAAGAAGGCTGAGGAAGTTGATAATTTGTTTAAAATTTCCAGTTTCTACCTTTTCAAGATTTAATGATTATACGATGGGGGCCCCCATAATTAAATAATCCTGGCGAAAACTAAAAGCAGATTCCATTTCCATTTACTATTTTCTACTTCAGGGGGGATTCCATACTTTCATTGTTACAAGTACTGCCAACCATTGAAATTACGTTAGTGGCGAAAAAATTAGAAGGGAGAAAAGATTTAAGCAGCAGTGGTGGTATCGTCGAAGACAAGACCTTTATTTTTTGCAGATCTTGGCAACAGATGTTATCACACAATATCACGGTGATTGGTCTTAAAATTATATATATAGAGCTTTGTAAAACTATAATCTAGATAATATACCATTGCTGCATTATTGATAACCTTTTCAGATTGTTTCACAATCTCGATCTATTGCGTATAAAAAAACATCGAATGAAAAAAATCAATTTACTTTACATTTATATACATATATCTAGAATCAAGCCCAGGCTGCCTGGATGTCAGGCGAGCTTTCTACCACTGAACCACCGACGCTGAAAACTACCATCTACTTAATGTGCACAGATTTTAAATGGGAAACCCTTCAAACTCTTTTTCGGAGGTTTAGGGTGTAATTATTCTTGGATCAGAAAGTTTTTATAGTACTTTCATGTTTCGAAGAATTTAATAAAAGAAACCCGCAAGTCTGGGAATTCCCATCAAATATTTATGTATGTATTGTGTGTGCCCAATTTAATAAGCATCTACCATGAAGGTTTAACCCCATGGTCGCCTTTAACAACATGGATTGTATTTTTGACGACAATCATTAAAGATCCCGAAGGTGGCAGCTTATACCTATTTAAAGTTCGGCATTCATTATGCGTGATGCGAGCCCTATTTAACATTTCTTCTGCCGAAATTGTCCATAACACACGTTATTCTGTAACAAAAAAAAGGACGACGGGTTGTAAACGCCGTTTCACGCAGATAAAAGAGGAGAGATGTAGACATAACTGCCATCACTACGCTAACCCCGAAGGGACCTCATCCATGAATTTGCGGATTTACCCAGGGCATGTCGAATCAGTTCGTGACTCCACCTCCTTACGATCATCAGATGTCCAGCTATACTATCATTTTCGCCTCCGATTTCATTCGTTCACTACTTTAACGTTTGCATCTCGAGCTACAGTGTATTTCGATCGCCTCGGTCACTATTCTCTTTAGCATGTCTACCACGTTCTACCAAGTCATTTGTTAGCATCCGATTTCGCTTCCTCAAGATGCTACTTTATCCGTCACAGGTGAGTTACTCTGGAACACAGTTTGCGATGTATTTGGTTTGCCTTGGTCACTACTTTCTTCCGCGTTTATGATGCACTACATTCAACTTAAGTCTTCACGTTTACCTCCGGTTCCACTTCTCTCAGATCACTACTTTACACCCCACCACAGTCGGTAAGACTTGAGGTGTGCAGCATTTCGTCTACTTATCAAACGTAGTCTCAGATTTTTATCCCCTTAGTTTGCTATTAAGCCATCCCGGCTATACCGGATCTCTACATTTTGCTCCCTTTGGCTCACTACTTTCATCATCAAACAATCCATCAATCCACCGTTTCATCAAATATGTTACGTACTTTACATATATTTCACTATCCATTCTCTTGGCACATCTTTCCTCGATTTCCACTCAACTGTTTCTTCTGTACATCGTTTTACTCTATGGGTCTAACATACTTATATGCCTATAGTCCCCATAGAGCACTTATACCGCTATTGTATATCACCGATATTACACGATTTGGGGTCCACGACACCTCACCCATAGTACAAGGTTTAGTTAGACTTATGGCCCGGTCTTCATGGGCTGCCAGCCACTTCAGTCTAAGCTCCTGCATAACTTTGACCAGCTAGGTCCAAGGAGTTACCAAGCTTCAAAGGGAAATTACTGGAAACGACGAACCTTTCTCGACCAGTACCTACCCCCTGCGGGGATAAATATGTACATGCATAACAATAATATAATAAACTGCCAACAAATCGGGCGAAGCTTTATTATTCTTGGGACAAGTTGCGGATGAGTGGAAAGTCAATATGTAGGTTAGAGTGGTTGGAGAAGGCTAAGTGAAAGGGAGTTCTTGGGCAGGGCTGTTATCAATTTAACAATATTTAATTCGTTTCTGCAAGTTTGGGTTTTTATGAGGGGAGGAGGAGGGATAATAGTAAGGGTGGGTGGATGTTAATAGCTTTTTAATTAATTGCTTGAATAACGTCCAATATTATTTGTATAGAATGTGTTTCATAGACGAAGTTGCATAGAATTTTCATAAAATTCGATTTATTTTACATTTACGAAACCGAACATTTGTATGGAAGGGGGTAGAGAAGGTAGGGGAATCGTAAAATTTGATATGTAATTTTATTTTGCTTCTCTTGTAAGGTGCTGTATAAAATTTCAAGTTCGTAGCTTTTAGTTTGTTGGTTATTAGTTGATTTAATGAAATTGGTCGAAATCATAGTTTTGTATGGGAGGAGGTAGAAGGGCAAACGCGATCTCAAAACTTTTAAAGCAACTTCATTTGAATTATTTTTATAAGTTTTCACGCAAAATTTGAAATTGATAGCTTTTAAGAGTTAGCTGATAACTGATTTCTTAAAAATGCTCGAAAAAATAATTTTGTATGGGAGAGGGTAGAGGAGGTAAAGGAATCGTAAAACTTGTGATGCAAATGAAACACCTCGTGCACGTTAGACCGGGGGGGTCGGTTTATAACAATTATGGATCAAGTTATTATTATTTTTCTATGTACATTAAATGGACGTATTCACGTGCAAAATTTAAACTTTGTATCTTTCACCAGAGCTCTAAAAAAATCATTCAAAATTTTCGACATTTTTGCTTATCACCTCCCTCCCCTTACACCTCCCAACTTAAAATTTTTACCAAAATTAACTATTATATAGTTCTACAATCTGACAAATTTTTGATTTGATATCTGTACTAGTTTTTGAGATATAAGTATTTGTAATTTTGAAAAGTGCGCCATTTTTTAAATGCTCCCCATATCCCCTCTTTACTATTTTGTCCAAATATTATATTTTTCTCGTATTTCTCTAATATAGCTTAATATAAGTTCTAAGACTCAATTGCATAGCTTAAAAAATAGCCGAGATATTGGGTTTTAAGTGTTTTTCCTTGCACCACCCTGACCCTCCCCCTTACAATAATTTGCTTTTATCTAAGCTGATTCTCGTAGATTTGTATACCAGCTTAATGGTCTCAAAATATCAATTTTTTATGGTAAGTAATTTCGAAGATATAATCATTTGAAAAAAAATGGATAAAAAAATTAACTTATTTTTAAAAGTTGTCTCACAAACTCCTCTATATGTATGTTAATTTTTAGCTTCCTAGCTGTAACCATGGTTGAGATATTTGAATTTGTATTTTTCGGTTTAAGAGCTCCCCCCGCCTCCCCCTGAACCCGTACACCCACGAAAATGGGTGTTCGCCTGGGATCCGCAACTATCTACAATCCCTCCAAAAATGAATTTTCTATCTTGAAGGGTTTGCGAGTTAATGTGCGTTGAGCGTACACACCGGCGTACAGACAGACGGATTTTTTTTTGCATTTTTAGGCTAATTTAGTCATGAAACGCGAAAAAACAAAATTTCAGGGTAGCAAATTTTTTTTTTTTTCCAAGTCGATCACAATACTTTATTATTAAAATAATAAAGTAATTAAAAACAAAACATTACATGATCTTGCTAAAGAGTTGCTTCCCCAAGCTATAATATCACGCTCTATAAAGGGTCTTAACAGGATGACGATGAATAATTAAATAAGTTGGTGGTAAAATTTTGGTAGGTCTTCCTAATTCAATGGGTAAACGCCATTAATTAAAATTACGTTTTCGGGGCTAACAAATTGTAAAATATAGGTATATATTGCGATGAGATATCTAAACTTTTTTTCTTTTCCAAAAATAAATATGACTTGAATTTTTATTTCCCATACTAGAAAGTTGTATTTATTTAGCGCTACCCACTTAATTGCCTTGCGGTTACGCTTACAAATTTGCTATGAATACGAAAAGTTGCCATTTGTTTGGTTTTGACAATAATAATAAAAAAATTCTGCCATAAATATTGGGAACAAATACAATTTCAGTTTAATTTGCTACTTTTTGTCAGTAAAATATTTATGGATATTCTCGTACATACTGGTTAATTACGTTCACGTAAAAATGTGATTAAAAATTCGAGACAGATGTTTTGATTATTTCTAAGACTCTTTTGTACATAGCTAGCTCATATTGAATCGGCTATAATTATTGGGTATGTCTTTATGAATAATATATTAAGAAACAAAAAAAATATTTTAAAAGGAATGGTTCTAAAAAATTGTCATGATAATGATGCATGAAATAATTATGAATACGCATTTGACCTGCCAGCCAAGGTCATAATATATCAGTTCGCTATTACAACATTCTCTGTATTTAAAAATTACTGAAAATACAGTATAATATTATACATGTTTGAAATAATCTACAACAATGTCGTAATTAGAGGGTGGAGGGGGGGGGGGGAGGGTAGTTGGAGAGAGGGTGATAAAGCCCCTGATTTTTCATGATAAATATCCGAAGTCAAAGTTCAAAGACAATATCTTATAATATATAAAAAAATTTATAATATAATACTAGTTTTTGAATTTAAGGGAAAGATTTCAGAATTTTTTTTTGTTTTATTTTGTGTGACGTTTCGGTCTCTGCTGAGACCTTTATCAAACGATCGAAAATTACAAAAGACTAATATTTTATACAGAATCATTTTCTAAATTCAAACCGCACAATTTCAAAGATTGCCCTTGCACTTTATTGATTTTCATAGCGAACGTAAGGCATATTAGAAATTGAAGTCGTTTGAACTCGAACGCCATGTCGGTCGGAATTTGCGGTATTCGTGGAAGTAGTACGTCTTCACCTTAATGAGGTCCAATCAGAATTGTTGCTTCAATTAGATACAAATCACTTCAACGATTGATTCTGTACATCAGTGTGAACGAAAACAACACTGTATCAACACACGCGTATTCGAATGCAACGTTGTGTCAAAATTTGAAGTCAATCGAACTACTATTTTTCGATTTTTGGTAGCACAAACATACGCAGCCTTAATTTTTATATGTATATATGAAGGTATAATACAATATAACTTTTATAAAATATACTGTTATAGATCTGGCAACCACGCAATTTGATCTTTCCCGAATATGCCAGAATTATGTAGAACAGTCCCCCAATATGTAAAAAGCCATAATCAAAGATCTAGAACCTTCCAGTATAGTTGAGACACACACCCGACGAATACACCACGAAAGGTTCGAGAATTGGGGAAAATGGTATAAAAGTACGAAGCTTTCAGACGAGAGTCAGTCATTCAGCGACATCTATGGAAGACGCGAACTGGTGCAAGAACGCGATAGAACAATATCGGCGGTGGTGCCATATAGTGCGAATAAATAAATTATCACTTATTTTTAAACGAATTGTGTTTTACTTGAAATCCCGGCGAATCCCTAGCTCGCAACAATACGATATTCTATTATATATTTGAAAACATTCTTTGATAGTAAAATGCGGCTAAAAGTTGAAATAAACACTCATTATGCTATGATTAAACAGTCCATCCATTTTAAATAAAACAATAATAGTGCGAAATTTTTCAAGCAAACTACTAGTTGTTTCTGAATTATTAACGAATGCTTAGCTGTCAATTTTTTTATGTATAGAAGAATAAACAAGTCCTGGCAAAAAATAAAGGCCAGTGCTCAGGATAGCGCCATTTGGAAGAGAACTGTTTCTGTCCTATGCCTCTATAGGGAGTCAACAATGGACGATGAGGCATTTCAATAACACAGTATTCTGCTGAATGACTATAAAATTTATAACATTCATCAAATTTACAGTCATATCGTTTATAAAAGAAACTAACGCCTGGCATTCATTTTCATTTTTGAACCTTAATTTTCATATGCTGCTATTTATACTCTAGATGAAATCTGAGAGTATATTGTTTTTGCCTTATCGTTTGTAACGCTAAAAAATAACGCTCGCACAGAGCCGCCAAAGGTACAGAAATATTTGTTGTCGCTCAAAAACCTCGATTCCGAGTGACCGTCTGTCTGTCTGTCCGTATGTGCGTCTGTCTACAGCATAACTCTCGAAAGCTATTAAACATTTGTGTGTGTCATTTTTAGCAAAAAAGTAACTTTAAGCTCGTGAATGGACTACATCCCTTCCCATACAAATTTCATGAATTTCCGAAATATTAAGAAATTGATTTTTCTTTGAAACTGTTTAAGCTATCGATTTGAAATTTAGTTCAAAGTATTAGGATAAAGATGTCATTAATATCACGGAATATTGTCCGATCCCGTCACTCCTTCTACCCCCTCCCACAAATGGACAATTTTGAAAAATACATATTTTCGATTTTCATTGAAACTAGTAAAGCTGAACAGACGAAATTTTTCCAGAATTAATTGTACTATAATTGCAATTAATTTTAAAAAGAATTATCAACTTCACCTCACAACTTCTACCCCCTTCCAAACAAATTTCACGAAATTTTGAAATTTAAATTAAATTATTTTGCTTCGAAACTGTTAAAGCTATCAACTTGATATTTTCTATAAAGTATAAAAATGGAAATATCAATAACGTGAAAAAAAATTTGTTTTGATCCGTACACTCCTTCTACCCCCTCCCATACAAATGTTTAATTTTTGATAAATGCATTTTATCGATTTTCAATAAAACTAGAAAAAGTAAAAACTTGAAATTTTGTCAGAATTTGATTTTTGATAATTGCAATAAACGCTAGAAAAAATTATCAGCTCTGCTTTACTCCTTCTACCCCCTCCCATATAAATATCTGTATTATAAATTCAAGAAAAGCATTTCTCCTTCGAATATATGAGAGCTATCGACTTTGAAATTAAATCAAAGCATGGTGATAAGCAGTTTCAAATTCATCTTAAACGCTCCACTTCCTCTGCCACCTCCCATACAAATGAGCCAATTTGAGGAAAACTAAAAACTTTAAATTCAGCAAAAAACATTTTGCATGCCATTTTCAGTGTCATATACAAAAAGTAAAAACCTCCCTCTCTACTCCTACCACCTCCCATGCAAAAGTCTCTATTCACTATACGAAAGAATTTGAGACGACATATTTTCCGGTATATTAAAGTCATTCCCATTTCTTCTAGAGTATCATATGATTGGGCCTTACGCCCAATCATAATTCTGTTTTTAAACGGTTTTTTTATTTTTATTTATAAAATGAAAATATATATATAAATATATATTATATAACACTTTATATTAATTTCTTTTACAGTTTGGATGAAGAAAAATTTTTGGACAAAACAAGTAAACATATTTTAGTAAAACAATCTGAAAAAGAAAGCTTATATTCAGATAAACCACATATACCGGGAGAATATGAAATTCATTCTACTAAAAAAGGATTATTTAATCAAGTAAGTAAACAATTACTACATCTATAACTTCTTTCTTATTATTATTAATATTATTGTTAAATTGGAAATGTAATTTCAAAAGGTGTATTTCCTAGGGGAGAATTTCTTATGTTTCGTGAAAAGTAGGAAATTGTCAAACGTATTTCAGTTTTTACTAAATAATTTTTATTTTGCGAACTATAAAACCATGCTAAAGATAATTTGTTTCATTCTAAACACAAACAAACGGTCGAGTAAAGTAAAGTCAGGGTTATATAATCCAGAACTTGTTTAAAGATGTTTTACTTCAGCTTACTCATAGTGCAACCGTTCCACTTCCACCTTTAAATCTCAAAGCTTATCTCAGTTGTGTCGTTGTACTCCAAAGGTCATCGTTGGAGATACCATCTAATCAGAATGTCCCGAAAATGTGTCGAAGGCATTGTTGCATTTAAGTTTGCAGTTTTCTGGTAAGCTTAAGGGTAATTTTTTTTTTGGTTCGAAATGAGGTAATTTCGAATCGAAACATTATGCGAATAGCTCAAAATATTTGTAATAGTGATAAATTGGTTGGAAAAAGCCATCCGATTAGCTGGATGACCAGAAGTTGACTAGAAAAAAAATTAGTTTGAAAACTCGTTGTACCTTGAAACGGTTATAAAATCTAATTGATTGCGTAATTTCTATTATTTTTATTTTTTTTCGGATTACAAAAAACAATCTTTATACTAATAAACAGGATCAAAAAGAACTTAAAATCAAGATCAAGCTTTTTCAGTAAAAAAAAGAGAGCTGAAAGAAAAGATTTCCGGATTTTACACTGTTATGCTTTATTATTCGCGACGTTTCGGTCTCTGCTGAGACCTTTATCAAACTTTGAGTTTGATAAAGGTCTCAGCAGAGACCGAAACGTCACGAATAATGAAGCATAACAGTGTAGAATCCGGAAATCTTTTCTTTCATTTCAAAATGCACTGTGAAAACATTCACCAAACTAAAAGAGAGCTATTTCAGAATGTAATAATATTTATAAACAAAACAGGACTACGATTGGGCGTAAATCCCAATCGTACGATACTCTAAATGAAAGCGAAATTTTTTTATTTCAAGAAATTTTGTAGGAGAAGTAATAAAAGGGATGACGACATTGAACTAATTTTTTCACATCACGCTAAGGTTGATATCAAAATGTCTTATACAAAATTTGAGCTTCTCCAAAATTAGTGTATTAAATTTAGTGAAATTGTGCAGTTTGTATGGGAGGTGGTAGAAGGAGTGTGAAGTTATTATTGGCTTTTTTTAGATATAACTGTAAACATCATTTAATTGAGATCTTTTAAATTGCTGATCAGTAGCATTCATACTTTTCAGGAAAATCAAATTTTTATAAAGTTGATGAATTGTGTTAAATTGTATGAGAGGAGGTAGAAGGAGTGAAGCTAATCGTCTAATTTTTTTTGCCTTACTAATAATTCTAAATAATTATTTATCGCATAATTTCAGATCGATAAATTTCATACGTACTGAGTAAACTGGTTTATAGTATTTCATAAAAAAAGTGCAGTTTCTATGGGAGGTGGTGGAAGGAAGGGGAGGACTCAAATAATTTTTATACAGCAGATCGGAATTATTATAAAAGTAATATATTCCAAATTTCAGATCAATAGCTTTTATACTTTTTGAGCAAATCCGTTTAATGTCAAATTGCGAAATTCTGGCATTTTGTATCGAAGGGAGTAGAAGGAGTAAAGCTAATTGTCTCATGTTTTTTGGCTTACTAATAATTCTAAATAAATGTTTAGTGCACAATTCCAAATCGAAAAATTGTATACGCACTGAGTAAATTGGCTTAGAGCATTTCATGGAAAAGTGTAGTTTGTATGGGAGGTGGTGGAAGGAGAGGGAGGCCACAAATAATTCTTATACAGTAGAAAGGAATCATCATAAAACTAGTATATTCCAAATTTTATACTTTTCGAGAAAAGCCGTTTATTGACAAATTGCGTAATTGTGTTATTTTGCTTTACGCCCAATCATAATTATGATGTATTTCTCTTAAGTTTCAAAACTTCGTGGAATTACGAAGTAAAAGAAGTGTAGGCCGTTCACGAACTTAAAGTTACGTTTTTGCTAGATTTTACATAACAAAATGTGAGCTCGATAACTTGAAACGTTCGAGAGGTATTTAGTAGACAGACTAGCAGGTGGATTCGAGTTTTTTGAGCTATAGAAAATCCCAGCATTTTATGGATTGAAGAAAGGCTCCGACTACTAGATAAGATTTTTGAAGTGCCTTCTTTTTTCATCCCATTGTTTAACTTAACCCGAGACTAAAGAACTTCTGCTCGTGTTCTTTGGATTATATTGCGTACGTTTTATTGTCATAATTGCTGTTTGCAGGTAATGCAAAATGTATACATATAAATATTATTGTAGTGTCTGTCTGTTATTTGCTTATAAGTTAGTTTTTTGAGTTATTTTAGCACTAACTAAGCATAAAAACACATTTTTGAAATTTTTGTCTGTCTGTCTGTACGACCGCTTTTCACGCAAAAACGGCTGAACCGATTGTAATGAAACTTGCACAGTTTATTAGGTGTCCATCGGAATGAAATCTGCTTTTGGTTTTATTTCACTCTCCTCACGCCTTCTACCCCCTCCCATACAAAGTGACTCATTTTCAAAAATATATATTAACCAAATTATCTTGAAAACTATAAAAGCTATTAATTTGAAATTTGGACTATATTATTTCTATTATAAATGCAGTCTTTTGGTATACAAATTATTTAAGGTCTGTCACTCCTTCTACCACCTCCCATACAAACTACACTTTTTCATGAACCACTTTACACCAATTTTCTCAGTACGTGTAACTTTCATCGAGCTAAAATGTTCTATTAAATCCTTAATTAATATTATTATTAATATCGAGATAAAATTAACCGATTAGCTCCACTCCTTCTACCCCCTCCCATACAATGTGACACAGTTCCACGACTTCACAAGAATTCGATTTTCTTGAAAAGTCTGAATGTTACTGATCTTAAATTTAAAATATATCAATTGCATGATGATTATAGTTGTTTCTCAAAAAATCACCAAAAACCCCCTTCCCCTTCCACCACCTCCCATATAAACCGCACTTTTTCATAAAATACTCTAAACGAATTTTCTCAGTACATTTAAATTTCATCGCGGTAAAAATTTAAACTAAATCCTTAACTAGCATTATTATTAACAGCGGGAAGAAAATTAACCGAGTAGCTTCACTCCTTCTACCCCCTCCCATACAATGAGGCACATTACACGACTATGTAACAATTCGAATTTCTTGAAAAGTGTGAATGTTACAAATCTGAAATTTAAAGTGTATCAATTGCATGATAGTTATAGTTGTTTTTCGAAAAATCACCAAAAACCCCCCACTCCTTCTACCACCTCCCATACAAATTGCACGGTTTCATTAAATTCAGTGCACTAAGTTTCTCGGTACCTACTCAATTTTTGAAGCTTAAATTTGGTACAAAACATTTTTATAGCTACTCTAGCAGGATGTGAAACAAATTAGTTCAGTGCTGTCACCCCTTCTACCACTCCCCGTACAAAATTTCTTAACACCGCAAAAATTTCGATTTCATCTATTAATAATATCGTATGATTTGGCTTTACGCACAATCGTAGTCCTGTTATGTTTTTATGCTTAATGTTATTTTATTTGCTTTTTTTGTTTTTTTTAATTAACACCAGCTACAATTATTCACATGTTCTTAACGCTCTTCAACACGTACATATATGATCTCGAATCACGGGTTTGATTTGATCACGAGCCTGTCCCATAAAAATGGGAGTATCATGCTTTCATTCTTAATAATTTATGGTTCTGATTCCAACAATATACAAACCATTCTCTTCAAAGAGCCATTAAAGTAAGCAGATTTTATATCCCACATAATGCATTACTAACTACACTCTCAAAAATTGCTTATTATTGCTATTTGTACGCGGACGAAGTGGCGGGGATTTGCTAGTATTATATAAAATTATTTGAAATTAAAATAAGTTATTTCTATTGCGATTGTTGCATATATTTATCATCAAATGGGTGCCCTAGGTAATATAATTTGGTATTCAATTTTTGGCGCTTCGATCCTGGCCTAACGCTAAATACAAAGAAATATTTATGTACCAATTTATTATTATCTCTCGACTAGCAACCCATTTCATAAACACATTCTACAATATAGTGAAGCTTAAGTAATTGCTGGCACTCATGCTTTTAATTTGGCATCATATGGGCCCATCTTTGCTAACAAAATCTATTATTCATGCTTTCTAGCCAGGATTTTAATTACACTCAATCAAAATCGAAATTCAAATCAATTGACTTCAATCGAGTGATGGGCCACGGCTTAATTGCCTTAATGTTAGTTTGATGCTTTTCGTTTTCTTTTGAAACTATACATAAAAACCGAAATAGTTGAATGTATAATATGACATAATATTAAAATAAAATATTTTCTTTTTAGATGTTGGTGACCGGAGCAGTTCTCATTTTAGCGGCAGGATGCGGCATGCCAATTGGATACTCCGCCGTTCTTCTTCCTCAACTTTACAATTCCACAGATCCCCTGACGATGGACATTGAAATGGGATCATGGTTCGGTAAGTGGTGTGCCACCTATAAGCACGTTACCTACTTTCGAACTTTTCGGGTCATAGATTTCATCCCAAATTCCCGAAAGATGAATGCGATGCCAAAAAATCCATTAATCATTCACTTAGCCGTTTTGGTAATGTATCATTAAGAAACAGGGTCACTTAATTTAGTAGTTGTCGTTTGTTATGGAAATGCATCAGCCTTGTGTTTTGAGTTCCTTTCGCCAGAACTCAACGCCAATTTCCAATGTCCAATGTAACTCAACCATTGATCCGGATGTATTACAGCAACAGCTCCTTGAATGAAGATGAGCTCACTTTCACCCCTCGATCCATTAAGAACCCACACTTTCCTTGCGTTGTTGATGATTTCGTGGCCTAGTTAATCAAATTTGCAATTTCACATCTCAATTTGTACTTATAACGCATAACGATCTGAAGAGCATTTGGTTTTATTTCTGGGCCGCGATGACAAACAATAGACGAAAACAACGAGCCGAGGACTGGACCCGGCGAATACCAACCACCTCAAAGTGTCTGGACGAATTTACGATTTGTTATGCGACCTGTAAATTTAAATCTGCTTAAATTACAAAACTATCTAAATCAACTTGCCTAAATATCACTTTCGCTTATTATTTAATAAAAAAAAGAGTCGCTTTAAGAAACAAGTGGGCGGTCAATGCGGGAGGACTTATCAAAAAGATGTCTTATTGACAAATTTATACGAGTGGTTCGTTACTGTGCGATATCGTGATTTCTCAAATTGGAAATGAAACTTGTACTTACATGAAAATATCGGCCATCGTAATATGCTAATAATAATTGCGGTTATTCATCTTTTGTAATTTACATGATATCATAGTGCGAACATTCCGATGATTAAATTAGATTAGGCTAGGAAGAAAATCGAGTTAGGGTATAGCCTAGTGGGTAGCGTGTTGGTCTACAATGGTCGGGAGTTCAAATCCCGGTCGACGCATAATTCCAGCATACTGCCTGCATGGGTATCCCTTGGTCACCTCAATCTACGAAAATGAAAAATTCGAATATAAAGGGTTGTGCAAAGGCCTAACAAGCTTTCCATAATAAATAATGAAAAATGTTAAGGAACCTGAGGGTCAGAAGGCCAAGGCCCGATTTGGGCTGTAGTTCCATTGTAGAAGTAGAAGGAAGAAAATCGGATAAAATATTAATATGCTAACAGCTTATACAAGATCACGATTTTACAAAATACATCAAAATACATAACTAATAAATAATAGGACTTTCTATCACATGTCTATGGCAGTCTATTTGTTGAATTCTTATCTGCTACTAATGACCTCCACCAAACCGTTGAAACGTGACTAATATTAAGGGGTAAAGAGACGCGTGAGGTACAATAAACGAAATTGTTCTTACCCCAAACTTCGCCCCAAATGATTAATCGGTAATATTACGAAATAAGATTTCCCAGTTATATAAGATAGCATGAAAACATGAGGACTAGTTACTTCTATATAACCTTTACAGCGGAGACAATGTAAAGTCCATCAGCAATTTTTAATAATACTTCTCTATGTTTATATGCAAGGGGGTAGTTGTAGTATGAGGTTTTACCAATTCCTGCAACTATCTTTGGAGTTAGCGACTCCACGGACCTGAGCTAACTATCCCCCTCTGGGATGGGGGCTGTAGAATTCACCCACAGCCAGTCCTGCTTGCCCTAAAAATGGCAAATGGACACTCACTGGATCATGGGCTTATCACCCGTGATCTTAAGACCTAAATGATACGAGAAACGGATACATCGCCTCGGATACGGACTGATTCTACGGTAACGACTTTTGGCATTCGAAAACGGACTATGATTGGCTTCTGGAATGTTCGAACATTGAATGACGGGGGAAGAGCTGGGGTTACTCGGTCCTTGCACCGCCAATCAGTGATCGACCGTGAAATGGAGCACTATAACATCCAAATCTTGGGCTTGAGCGAGGTCAGGTGGACAGGATCAGGAGAAGAACGAACCCCTAGCGGAAACACTATTCTGTACATTGGCCCTGAAAGTGAAGCCAGAAATGGCGTGGCGTTCGTCCTTACGCCGAGAGCGAGAAACAGTCCCATTAGCTGGGAACCAATCTCGGATAGGATTATCGTCGTCAGGCTCAGAACCAGTGTCAGAAACGTCACAATTCTGCAGTGCTACGCACCAACTAATACCGCAACATCTGGTGACAAAGAGGAGTTTTATAGTCAACTGAGTGCCACCTTCGAACGTGTTCCAAGAGGTGATATTATTATCATCTCGGGAGATATGAACGCCCAGGTTGGATCAGACAACACTGGACTAGAACACGTCATGGGGAGGCATGGTGACCCTTGGGTCGACCCTTCACGACCTTGGATTAAGAGACCCGAAAACGGCGAATTATTTGTGGAGTTCTGTAGTACTCGGCAAATGGTCATCGGAGGGACCCTTTTTCCACACAAGAGTCATCATAAAACATCTTGGGTTTCCCCTGATGGTGTTACTCAGAACCAGATCGACCATTTGGCTATAAGTCGCCGATGGAGAAGATGTCTCCTCGATGTGCGAGCGAAACGTGGAGCTGACGTGGGGAGCGATCACCACTTGATGGTTGCCTGCTTGAGATTGTGTACAGCAGCTATCCGACGACCACAAATTCTTCAAATGAAGCGCAAGCTTAATGTGGATAAACTCAGAGATCCCAACAAAAAACTCGAATACACCACCATTCTACGCGAAAAGTCATCCACATTGGGTGAACATGAAATGCGCACACTGGACGCCAATTGGGAGGCAACCAGAAACACTTTTCTAACTAGTGCTGAAGAATCTGTGGGATATGCGCAAAGCGGTGAGAAACCCTGGATGTCGCAAGACACATGGGACAAGGTTGACAATCGGAAAAAAGCCAAATTGGCAATCATCTCTCAACCCGATGTCAACCAACGAACGCCCGACTTGAGGCAGAACTACCGCGATGCTCATATACAGCTTAAAAAGGCTGTTAGACGCGACAAGAGAAAGGCCATTGAAGATCTGGCAAACAAGGCAGAATCTGCGGCTTACCTTGGGGATATGGGTTCACTATTTAAAATCATGAAACAGTTGACGAACAGGAATTTCACCGCCAACCACCTGGTGAGAGATGTCAACGGAACTCTCCTTAATATGAGTGAACACCAGTTGCGACGATGGAAGGAATACTTCTCTGATATTTTAAACATCTTGTCAGATGAAGATATTCCGGAAACAGAACAACTTCCAAACATCCAACCGCAACAATCCTCTATTAGGGACGATCCCCCAGATAAGGAAGAGATAGTTTCCGCCATTCGGTCAATGGCGGGAAGGAAAGCTCCAGGTATAGACGGACTACCAACCGAACTCCTCAAAGCGGACCCGGAAATAACAGCCGATATACTCCTCCCACTCTTCACTAAGGTGTGGAATGATGGAAGATATCCGACTGAATGGAAGGAGGGCGTCATTGTGAAAATTCCGAAGAAGGGCGACCTTCGGGATTGTGGCAATTGGCGTGGTATATGTCTACTTACTGCCGTATCAAAAATTATGGCTAAGGTAATTCTCAATAGGATTAGTGATGTCGTCGAGAGCACTCTCGAAGTTTATCAGGCTGGATTCCGTAAAGGGTCGTCTTGTACCGACCACACAAATACCCTACGGATAATATTAGAGCAGTCAGCCGAAATGGGTTCGCCACTACATCTCATGTTTGTGGACTTCGAGAAGGCTTTCGACAGCGTTAAGCGAGATTACATATGGAATGCTTTGCGTAGGAGAGGTATTCCAAATAAAGTCATAGCTATGATTAAAGAATCATACGAAGATGCAAGGTGTCGCGTCTTGCATAGAGGAGAGCTTTCCTGTGCGAACGGGTGTCAGACAAGGCTGCATATTATCACCAGCCCTGTTTCTGGTGGTAATAAATGACATCTTGAAAGCTGCACTGGAAGGTGGGGAAGGTAAAGGTCTTCAATGGAGACTATTTAACATCTTAAGTTACCTTGATTATGCTGATGACGTGTGTTTGCTTGCACATACCCGTTCGGACTTAGAGTCAAATGTTCGCTCGTTGCATTCTAAATGCAAAGAGGCGGGACTGAAAATAAATGTGCGTAAAACCAAGTACATGCACATGGGTTCGAACGCAAGCACACCGATTGTTCTTAATGGACAGGATGTAGAAGAGGTGCAAGATTTTTGCTATCTCGGAAGCATTGTCAGCATGGACGGCGGAGCCGAAAAGGATGTTGAGGCTCGGCTAAATAAAGCTCGTCAGGCCTTCGGTATCCTTTCCCCTTTCTGGAGGTTAAGAGAGATCTCCCTTCGCACGAAGCTGCGAGTTTTTGACGCATGCGTCAAATCCGTGTTGTTATATGGTTGTACTACGTGGAAAGTGACCGTTCGACTTACCAAGAAACTACAGACTTTCGTAAACCAATGCCTCCGACGCATTTTAGGAATATTCTGGCCAGAAGTGATCTCCAACGACGAACTTTGGAGTACAACTCGCCAGACTAAAATAGGTATTGAGATTCAACGGCGAAAGTGGCAGTGGATCGGTCATACTTTGAGGAAACCAGAGCAAAACATCGCAAAACAGGCTCTGGATTATAACCCTCAAGGAAGACGTCGGGTTGGTCGACCATGTAACACATGGAAGCGAGCAGTTGAGCAGGAGGCCAGAGGAATAAACAAGTCCTGGCAACAGCTTAAAGCCGATGCGCAGGATCGCGCCTTGTGGAAGAGAGTTGTTTCTGTCCTATGCCCCTATAGGGGGTCTTAACAGGAATTTGATTGATGTTTATATGCTAGATGGAATCTGAGAGTAGTATAAGTTTGCTCTAAAGTTTGTAACGCCAAGAAATAATGCTCGCACAGAGGCGCCTACAGAAATATTTGCTGTCGCTCAAAAATCTCAACCGGATGTCCGCCCGTCCGTCTGGGCGCTCTTTAGCTTGAGAACGCGTTGAACTTCTTCTTCTTCAATGGCGCTACAGCCCAAATTGGGCTTTGGCCTCCTGACCTTCAGGTTCCTTAACATTTTCTCATTATTTATTGTGGAAGGGTTGTTAAACCTTCGCACAACCCTTTATCTACGAATTTTTCATTTTCGTAGATTGAGGTAACCAAGGTATACCCAAGCAGGCAGTGTGCTGGAATTATGCGTCGGCCGGGGCTTGAACTCACGACCTTTGCATTGTGGACTAACTCGCTACCCACTAGGCTACACCCTAGCTAACGCGTTGAGCTAGAAAGTTTAAATTTTGTACATGTCGTTTTTAACAAAAAAAGTAACTTCAAGTTCGTGAACGGGCCAAATCGCTCAACTCCTTCTACCCCCTCCTTTACAAAATGACTAATTTTCAATCATTTACATTACTTAAATTTTTAAATTTTTTCATGGAATACTATAAACCAATTTTTTCAGTACGTATAACAATTATCGAATTCATTCAATTGAGGCTTCCGTGGCGTAATGGGCAGCGTGCTTCCCTCATAGTTAATAAGTCGTGGATTCGATTTCCACTCCAGGCAGTAGATTTTTCTGAAACACGAATTTTTCAGTTGCTACTGGCAATGGAAAATTATTCGAAATAAAATGGGCAAACGATGTAAAAGTGAAACAGTTTCACTTCAAGAAGGTCTATATACTCAGTAGATGATTTCTGTTCGCTTTCAATCATTCAGTCTCCCATAACATCTGCAAATATTTGCCAGTAGCAGCCAGTAGAACTGAAAAAATATACCAGCTTCACCACTCGTTACTGTCGTTCTCACTCCCCTTCCCAAAACTTCCCAATCCCTTTCCTTCCCTCCATGACTGTGTTTGTGCATTGCACATAAAGGCCGAAATTGCCTATAACACAAGTCATTCTGTAAGAAAAAAAAATTATTCAGATCGAAAATAAATTAACTGATTCGCTTCAATCCTGCCACTCCCTGTCATACAAACATTCATAACCTTACAAAAAATTAATTTTCTTGAAAAGTATGAATGGTCTGAAATTTGAAAGAAGTCAATTGCACAACGTCAGTAGTTATTACTGAAAAAAACGCTAAAAACCCCTTACTCCTTCTACCACCTCCCATTGAAACTGCACAATTTCACTGAATGTAATACACTAATTTCCTCAGTACCAACTCAATTTTCGAAGCTTGAATTTTGTATAGAACATTTTTATAGGTATTGTAGCATGATGTAGAGAAAATGAGTTCAGTGTTATCACCCCTTCTACCACTCCCCATACAAAATTTCTTAAAAATTTCTATTTCGACTAGAGTATCGTATGAATGCGCTGTATGCGCAATCGTAGTCCTGTTTTATAAGTAATGTTGCCGGTTTCGGTGATCTTATAAACGCAGTATTAAGCAGGGTCGGATCAGTGGTTTGAGAATAATGTGCATTTGCACTGGGTGCAAGCTAACACTTACTTACTTACGATGGCACTATAGCTCAAATCGAGCCTTGGCCTCCTTAATACTTTGCCTCCATCCATTTCGGTTCAATGACCTCTTCCTCAAGCTTGGAAATCTTAGCAGTGATATGCTGTCTACGTCAATCGAATCATCCCATCCCCATGTGCGTTTGGGAATTCTTCCGTCATCCATCCGCTCTACATGACGAGCGCATTGTAGCTTCTTCAATTTTATGAGAGTTCAAACTTCTGGATTATCGAAGGTGGCATACAATTTTCTATTGTATCGTATTCTCCAGATCGAGTTTTAATAGCAGCCCAGATAGTATACCGTCTGTTGTGCGTAAGAGGTGCCTCTCTGTACTTTTATCTTCACTGAGCTACTGATTTAACGCATATCTTCGTTGTGAGGTTTTCCCTAGTTTATAAAAATACCCTTGTTCAAGAAAGGTAAATGGAACGATGTATGTAATTACCGGCCTATAGCTAGGCTGTCTAGTGTTCCAAAATTATTGGAGGCAATTGTCTATGACGTAATGTACTTTCATTGCAAATCAATAATTAGCCCAACCCAACATAGGTCTACCAAAGGTAGATCCACAGCAACAAACTTGCTGGAATTTTAAAATTTTGCAATTCCAGCGATTGAAGCAGGCAAATAAGTTGACTGTATATACATACATATACAGGTTTTAGCAAAGTATTTGATAAAATTAATCGTAACATCCTGATTCACAGGCTTTGCTCATTCAGATTTCCTACTATTTTTACTACGTGGATGCTGCTAGGTAACGAGGCAGCAGGCATGCTTGCACGACAAGGATCTTCAAACATCAATTCCACTAGGAAGTCAGTTGATGTAGCACCAACAGTGCTGAAGACTAGCTTTAAACCACCTATTTTGGATTCCTTCTTGGCGGGGTGGCGGCAGCTGGACAGCTGCAGAACGGCCAAATCCTTTTGGGAAGAACCGAGTAAAAATATTACAGCTCAGCTGTTACAACGTAGTCGCTATAGTATCTGAACTATTGTCGGCCTGACCACAGGTCATTGCATGCTAAAGCTGCACGCATTTAGGATGCGGATCGCGAGCAACAGGCTTTGCAGAGGTTACGAGGAAGACGAAGAGTCGTAGCAGAAATTATCTTTGTCACTGTCCGCAAATCTCCAACAGTCGTCTCCTCTGTTTAGGCTCTAGATTCTTCTCAAAACTAGACGACCTCAGAGGCTTCAAACATTCGAGCCTGCTACGGTTCGCAAATCGAACCAAGTGGTTAGAACAAGAGGAGTGACTATCTTCTTATTATCATGGCTAAGGTAATTCTCAATAGGATTAGTAATGTCGTGGGGAGCACTCTCAAAGGCTCGATTCCGCAAAGGGTCGTCTTGTACCGACTCCAATATTATCCGTAAGTTATTTGTGTTACCCTAAGGATAATATTGGAGCAGTCCGCCTAAATGGGCTCGCCACTACATCTCATGTTTATGGACTTCGAAAAGGCTTTCGACAGCGTTAAGCGAGATTATATATGGAATGCTTTGAACATGAGATATAGTGGCGAACCCATTTCGGTGGACTGCTAAAATATTATCCGTAGGGTAACACCGGTCTCCTTTATATACGACGCGACACCTTGCATCTTCGTAGGATTCTATAATCATTTAAAGAATTCTACGAACATGCAAGGTGTCCCGTCTTATACATATAGAGCAGACCTATCCGGGAGCTTTCCTGCGTGAACGGGCGTCAGACAAGGCTGCATATTGTCACCAGCCCTGTTTCTGGTGGTGATAAATGACATCTTGAAAACTGCACTAGAAGGTGGGGAAGATAAATGTCTTTAATGGAGACCATTTAATATCTTAAGTCACCTTGATTATGTTAATGACGAGTGTTTGCTTGCACATAACCGTTCGGACTTAGAGTCAAATGTTCGCTCGTTGCATTTTAAATGCAAAGAGGCGGGACTGAAAATAAATGTGCGTAAAACTAAGTACATAGCTAGGGTGTAGCCTAGTGGGTAGCGTGTTGGTCTACAATGCGAAGGTCGTGAGTTCAATCCCGGTCGACGTATAATTCCAGCACACTGCCTGCTTGAGTCGCCTCAATCTACGAAAATGAAAAATTCGTAGATAGAGGGTTGTGCGAAGGTCTAACAACCCTTCTACAATAAATAATGAATAAATGTTAAAGATCCTGAAGGTCAGAAGGGTTGTAGTGCCATTGTGGAAGAATAAGAAAACCAAGTACATGCACACCGATTGTTCTTAATGGACAAGATATGGAAGAGGTGTAAGATTTTTGTTATCTCGCAAGCATTGTCAGCATGGACGGCGGAGCCGAAAAGGATATTAAGGCTTGTCTAAATAAATCTCGTCAGGCCTACGATATCCTTTCCCTTTTGGGAGGGGGTAGAAGGAGTAAAGGGATCGAATCAATATTTTAATATGTTAATAATGTACACACCTGACCTAAATTTTAACTCGAGAGCTTAAATAGCTTAAATAGAAAAATCAATTTCGAAATTTCATGACATTTATGTGGGGGGACTGATGTAGCCCGTTCACGAGCTTATAGTTTTATTTACTAAAAATGACGCACAGACGGACAGACGGGCAGACGGTTACTCGGAATCGAGGCTTTTGAGCGACAACAAATATTTCTGTACCTTTAGCTTTATTTCTTAGCGTCACAAACGGTAAGGCAAACACAATTTACTCTCAGATTCTCATCCAGAGTACAAAGAGACACTCAAAATTTCCCGCTCCTGCCAAGAGAATTACACGATTTCACTAAATCTTTACGCGCAATCGTAGCCCTGTTACGTTTTACTTTATTATTTTAATAATAAACTATTGTGATCAACTTGTAAAAAAAAATTGCTACACTGAAATTT
Source organism: Chorisops tibialis (assembly GCA_963669355.1). NCBI lineage: Eukaryota > Metazoa > Arthropoda > Insecta > Diptera > Stratiomyidae > Chorisops > Chorisops tibialis. The sequence continues at coordinate 75,883,703 of OY770263.1, forward strand.
CTGCGTTCCATGACTGAAATAGACTAAAAATGCAAAAAAAAAAAAATCCGTCTGTCTGTACGCCTTCCGCCGTACACGTCAGCGCACATTAACTCCTAAACCCTTCAAGACAGTAAGTTCATTTCTGGGAGGATTGTAGATAGTTGAGAATCTCAGGCGGACACACATTTTGGGGGATATAAGGGTTCAAGGTGAGGCAGGGGAGCGCTAAAACCAAAAACTAAGAATTCAAATATCTCAACTATGGTTCCAGCTAGGAAACTGAAAATCAACATACATATAGAGGAACTTGTTGGATAAACTTTAAAAATAATTTAATTTTTTTATCCATTGGGGTCCAAAAAGGAATGCTAAAATCAAATTGTCCGCCGAATTTTTTTTTAAATGATCTTCTAAATTACTTACCCTAAAAAATTCATATTTCGGGACCATTAAGATGGTATACCAACCAATCAGAATCAGCTTTAAAGGAGACTAATTCTTGTAAGAGTAAGGGGGTGCAAAGAAAAACATTTAAAAATTAATATCTCAACCATCTCTTAAGCTACGTAATTGAGACTTAGATCATATATTAAGCTGTACTAGAGAATTATGAAAAAAATTTGGACATTATAGTAGTGGGGGAAAATGGGGATAATTTCAAAAATGGTGCACATTCCAAAATTTCATACCGTTATATCTCAAAACTGAGTAAAGATATTTTATTGGAATTTTGCCAAATTGTAGAACTACATAGTCCTTTATTTTGGTGAAAATTGTAATTTGGGGGTGTAAGGCGAGGGAGGTGGTAAGCAAATATGTCGAAAATTTTGAGTTTTTTTTGGGCTCTAGTGAAAGTTACGAAGCTTAAATTTTGCATGTGGACACAGCTATTGAAAAAAAAAATAATTTGTTCCACAATTGTTATGCACCGAAGTGCGGGTTCAACGTGCAAGGTGTTTCATGTGTAATGAAAAAAGTCCAAGAACTGAAAATTTTTGAATAAAATTTTAAGGTAGAAGCTTGAAAATTTTCGAAATACATTTAAAAAAAAGTCCCTAAAAGTATGAAATATTAACTAGTTACCCTCTTATAGAAAATTTTTTTTCGACCATTTTGAAGGAATCAATTATCACTTAATAGTTAAGTGAGCTATCAATTTGAAATTTTGCACAAAAACTTCTAAAAATCGTTAACGAAAATTGCGTCAAAAGTTTTGAGATCGCGGCTGCTCTTCTACCCCCTCCCATACAAAAGTATGATTTCGACCAGTTTCAGTAAATCAAATAACAAACAACATATTAAAAGCTACGCACTTTTTGCATGAGCACCTTACAAGAGAAACGAAATAAAACTGCATTACAAATTTTACGATTCACTTCCCTTCCATACAACTGTTAGATTTCGTGAATGTAAAATAGAGGTTAAGAGAAATCTCCCTTTGTGTAATGCTGCGAGTTTTTGATGCGTCAAATCCGTGTTGGTATATGGTTGTACTACGTGGAAAGTGACCGTTCGACTTATCAAGAAATTGCAAACTTTCGTGAACCAATGCCTCCGACGCATTTTAGGAATATTCTGTCCAGAAGTGATCTCCAACGACGAACTTTGGAGTACAACTGGACAGACTAAAGTAGGTATTGAGATTCAAAGGCGTAAGTGGCGGTGGATCGGTCACACTTTGAGGAAACCAGATCGAAACATCGCCAAACAGGCTTTGGATTATAATCCTCAGGGTGGCCGACCCTGTAACACATAGAAGCGACCTGTTGAGATGAAGGCCAGACGCGCCTTGTGGAAGAGAACTCTTTTTGTCTTATGCCCCTATAGGTGGTCTTAACAGGAAATAGATTCATTGAATGTAAGAATGCGTAAGACTGGTCGAAAATGCACAGTTATACTTAGAAAGTGTAATATTTAGTAAACAAATTTCAAACAAGAAGAAAACAGGTATAGGAGCGTCTTAAACAGTTCAAAAATATTCGCGCTTCATAGGCGACACAACATTTGTGTCCTTAAAATATTTGTTTGAGATTTTTCCAAATTAATTCGTTCTACCTTTCATCTAAATTAATAAATAATTCGAAATTTTACCATGTTTTTTTTTTTTTTTTGCTAATTTCAGCAAGTATTCATAGTCTTGCGACACCGGTGGGATCCTTCGCCTCTGGACCAATAGCCGACAAATTTGGACGACGCCCTGCACTTCTACTATCAATTTTTCCGCTCTTAACTGGTTGGACTATGCTTGCAACTGCACAATCACATGCTTGGTTAATAGCAGGCAGACTTATTGCTGGCGCAGCTGTTGGTTTAATTGGAGCACCCGCACAGGTAAAATATTCACAAATCATTCATCATCAAAAAATGCTATTAAGTTGTATTAAAAATGATTCATAAATCTTATTGTCCCAAAAATGAAATGTTGAAAATGCACAACACATACGTACTTGTTGTCTATTGTACAGTCCATTGGTGCACTTTAAGAATCTTGTAAACATTGCGCTTAACGCTTATTGAGTTCACAATTGAATTGCATTTCTGCAACAACAAAAGCGAGGCTCTTCAGATTTATTGCTAAATTGTGCGTCTAGGACGCACTTAACTGTGCGGCAATGACCGTGGTTTAGAGAAGATTATCATATTTTTCCGGGTTAATAGTTTAGTTAATTCGATTATCACATCGAGATGACAGCTATTAGGCTAAAGTGAGGGATTTAGTGTAATATTTGCCGCGTGGATTGAAGTTTGTTCGACATAATTAATTGGAATTTAGTTGTATATAAATTCTTAATTCTTACATATAAGTTTCATTCCCCTCCTTCAAATACTAAAAAAAACACCAACATTTTTGATTTTCGCATTGTAAGTCTAGTAACAGTGTACTGGATCTACCGGTTCTCGTCTGATCACCAAAGTCAAGCAGCATAGGACGTGTGTAGTATTGAGATGGAATCCCGCTTGAATGTTGCCGCTTTATTTTACTTGTCTTATATATCGATTTTTTGTTTTTTACAGATTTTTATTTTTTATCGTTTTAAGAATTGATAAAAAAAATTTAAGAAAATTCCACTCCGTTACAAAGTTATAGCAATAAATGTGACCGCATATCGGTTTGGGACGACTAACTGGTTAACTACCACACCCCTATCTTAATGTATTTGTTTTGTTCGCAAAACTGGGCACGAATGAGAGTTCACGTTGTACCTACCAAAAACTTTAAATGCGTTTTTCTCGAAATTATGTTTTTAGACAGTGGCAACACGATAACTCAGTAAATTTTCAATATTTTTTAACTTTGCTTTTTTAAATTTTGATAATTATTTTCTCTACATATAGTGTGACGACAGGTTTTTTTAATTTTTTGATTGGAATTTTTTTTATAAATTATTAAATATTAATTTCTCGGCCGTTCACACTTATTTGCATCGGTGGTTCATGCGGTGAGAAAGTAGAGCTGAAATGTAACAATATCTAACAACAAATTTCAATAGTGCACCATTTTTTAAATGTTTCCCATTTCCCCGGCTACTAGTATGTCCAAATGTTATATTTTTCTCGTATTCCGATAGTATTGCTTAACACTTCTTCCTCTTTCCCTATAGATTTCGGCGTCCCTCAAGGCTCTGTTTTATCTCCAACTCTTTTCTTAGTTTTTATCAATGACCTTCTGCTGTCCTCAATCCAATCCATAGTTTTGCGGATAACAGTACTTTAGATACACCTATGAATTTAGCTCTGCAGCGGAATCACACAAGTATTCTATTGCTTCCAATCGCATAGAGTTATTTCGTTCGCTGAAGTCGGACCCCAGCTTAATCCTGCAATGGGACAAGAAAAATAGAGTAGAGTTCAACGCCTCCAAGACAAAGGCCTGTCATCTATCCCTCAAACGTGATGTTCCAGTGTTATCTCAAAATGTGCACAACTTCGCACCTTGGATAACTTCACACTTCTAGGCGTTAAAATTAATGACCACCCGATGTTGATTTTGCCATCGACGCCTCTAAACGTGTAGGTATTCTCCGAAAGTGCAAAAAGTATTTCACGCCGAACGACCTCGCAACCATCTATAAGGCATACATTACCATAGACCACGTTTAGAGTACAATTCGCATATTTGGGCTGGGGCACCCAAATCACACCTCGCGTTGCTCGACCGTATTAAAAATCATGCGTTCCGACTGATTGGAGACGAGACCATCACGTCTTCTATTGATTCTCTCGAGCATCGCAGAAATGTTGGAGTACTCAGCTACCCCCGCAAGGGGGTAGTTGTAGTATGAGGTTTTACCAATTCCTGCAACTATCTTTGGAGTTAGCGACTCCACGGACCTGAGCTAACTATCCCCCTCTGGGATGGGGGCTGTAGAATTCACCCACAGCCAGTCCTGCTTGCCCTAAAAATGGCAAATGGACACTCACTGGATCATGGGCTTATCACCCGTGATCTTAAGACCTAAATGATACGAGAAACGGATACATCGCCTCGGATACGGACTGATTCTACGGTAACGACTTTTGGCATTCGAAAACGGACTATGATTGGCTTCTGGAACGTTTGAACATTGAATGACGGGGGAAGAGCTGGGGTTACTCGGTCCTTGCACCGCCAATCAGTGATCGACCGTGAAATGGAGCACTATAACATCCAAATCTTGGGCTTGAGCGAGGTCAGGTGGACAGGATCAGGAGAAGAACGAACCCCTAGCGGAAACACTATTCTGTACATTGGCCCTGAAAGTGAAGCCAGAAATGGCGTGGCGTTCGTCCTTACGCCGAGAGCGAGAAACAGTCTCATTAGCTGGGAACCAATCTCGGATAGGATTATCGTCGTCAGGCTCAGGACCAGTGTCAGAAACGTCACAATTCTGCAGTGCTACGCACCAACTAATACCGCAACATCTGGTGACAAAGAGGAGTTTTATAGTCAACTGAGTGCCACCTTCGAACGTGTTCCAAGAGGTGATATTATTATCATCTCGGGAGATATGAACGCCCAGGTTGGATCAGACAACACTGGACTAGAACACGTCATGGGGAGGCATGGTGACCCTTGGGTCGACCCTTCACGACCTTGGATTAAGAGACCCGAAAACGGCGAATTATTTGTGGAGTTCTGTAGTACTCGGCAAATGGTCATCGGAGGGACCCTTTTTCCACACAAGAGTCATCATAAAACATCTTGGGTTTCCCCTGATGGTGTTACTCAGAACCAGATCGACCATTTGGCTATAAGTCGCCGATGGAGAAGATGTCTCCTCGATGTGCGAGCGAAACGTGGAGCTGACGTGGGGAGCGATCACCACTTGATGGTTGCCTGCTTGAGATTGTGTACAGCAGCTATCCGACGACCACAAATTCTTCAAATGAAGCGCAAGCTTAATGTGGATAAACTCAGAGATCCCAACAAAAAACTCGAATACACCACCATTCTACGCGAAAAGTCATCCACATTGGGTGAACATGAAATGCGCACACTGGACGCCAATTGGGAGGCAACCAGAAACACTTTTCTAACTAGTGCTGAAGAATCTGTGGGATATGCGCAAAGCGGTGAGAAACCCTGGATGTCGCAAGACACATGGGACAAGGTTGACAATCGGAAAAAAGCCAAATTGGCAATCATCTCTCAACCCGATGTCAACCAACGAACGCCCGACTTGAGGCAGAACTACCGCGATGCTCATATACAGCTTAAAAAGGCTGTTAGACGCGACAAGAGAAAGGCCATTGAAGATCTGGCAAACAAGGCAGAATCTGCGGCTTACCTTGGGGATATGGGTTCACTATTTAAAATCATGAAACAGTTGACGAACAGGAATTTCACCGCCAACCACCTGGTGAGAGATGTCAACGGAACTCTCCTTAATATGAGTGAACACAAGTTGCGACGATGGAAGGAATACTTCTCTGATATTTTAAACATCTTGTCAGATGAAGATATTCCGGAAACAGAACAACTTCCAAACATCCAACCGCAACAATCCTCTATTAGGGACGATCCCCCAGATAAGGAAGAGATAGTTTCCGCCATTCGGTCAATGGCGGGAAGGAAAGCTCCAGGTATAGACGGACTACCAACCGAACTCCTCAAAGCGGACCCGGAAATAACAGCCGATATACTCCTCCCACTCTTCACTAAGGTGTGGAATGATGGAAGATATCCGACTGAATGGAAGGAGGGCGTCATTGTGAAAATTCCGAAGAAGGGCGACCTTCGGGATTGTGGCAATTGGCGTGGTATATGTCTACTTACTGCCGTATCAAAAATTATGGCTAAGGTAATTCTCAATAGGATTAGTGATGTCGTCGAGAGCACTCTCGAAGTTTATCAGGCTGGATTCCGTAAAGGGTCGTCTTGTACCGACCACACAAATACCCTACGGATAATATTAGAGCAGTCAGCCGAAATGGGTTCGCCACTACATCTCATGTTTGTGGACTTCGAGAAGGCTTTCGACAGCGTTAAGCGAGATTACATATGGAATGCTTTGCGTAGGAGAGGTATTCCAAATAAGGTCATAGCTATGATTAAAGAATCCTACGAAGATGCAAGGTGTCGCGTCTTGCATAGAAGAGAGCTGTCCGAGAGCTTTCCTGTGCGAACGGGTGTCAGACAAGGCTGCATATTATCACCAGCCCTGTTTCTGGTGGTAATAAATGACATCTTGAAAGCTGCACTGGAAGGTGGGGAAGGTAAAGGTCTTCAATGGAGACTATTTAACATCTTAAGTCACCTTGATTATGCTGATGACGTGTGTTTGCTTGCACATACCCGTTCGGACTTAGAGTCAAATGTTCGCTCATTGCATTCTAAATGCAAAGAGGCGGGACTGAAAATAAATGTGCGTAAAACCAAGTACATGCACATGGGTTCGAACGCAAGCACACCGATTGTTCTTAATGGACAGGATGTAGAAGAGGTGCAAGATTTTTGCTATCTCGGAAGCATTGTCAGCATGGACGGCGGAGCCGAAAAGGATGTTGAGGCTCGGCTAAATAAAGCTCGTCAGGCCTTCGGTATCCTTTCCCCTTTCTGGAGGTTAAGAGAGATCTCCCTTCGCACGAAGCTGCGAGTTTTTGACGCATGCGTCAAATCCGTGTTGTTATATGGTTGTACTACGTGGAAAGTGACCGTTCGACTTACCAAGAAACTACAGACTTTCGTAAACCAATGCCTCCGACGCATTTTAGGAATATTCTGGCCAGAAGTGATCTCCAACGACGAACTTTGGAGTACAACTCGCCAGACTAAAATAGGTATTGAGATTCAACGGCGAAAGTGGCAGTGGATCGGTCATACTTTGAGGAAACCAGAGCAAAACATCGCAAAACAGGCTCTGGATTATAACCCTCAAGGAAGACGTCGGGTTGGTCGACCATGTAACACATGGAAGCGAGCAGTTGAGCAGGAGGCCAGAGGAATAAACAAGTCCTGGCAACAGCTTAAAGCCGATGCTCAGGATCGCGCCTTGTGGAAGAGAGTTGTTTCTGTCCTATGCCCCTATAGGGGGTCTTAACAGGAATTTAATTGACTCAGCTTTTACTATCGCTACTTCCATGGTAAATGCAATGCGGAACTAAGCACACTAATCCCTCCACTCTATAATTTTCCCCAAGATACTCGTCAAGCTGAACGCGCCCACGAGTACACCGTTAAACCCTTGCTTTCTTCTACAGTGAAACATAGGCAGTCATTCATTTCTCGGACGTCAAAACTTTGGAACACATTACCAGCCACATTACCCAACGAACACAACATCCAGTGCTTCAAAAGCAATGTACACCGTCACTTTCGTCTTTCTCCACCTAAATTAAATTGACCCAACTTTAGTTTTTGTTTTTTTCTCCAATTCCTATACCGACATAGCAGTGCATAGCGTTATAGGGTGACCCCCTATGTTGTGTTCCGTTCCTTAAAAAAAACCATACGTTCCAAGTTTCAATTACATAGGCTAAAAGATAGTCGAGATATTAATTTTTAAGCGTTTTTTTTTTTGCACCACCCGACTCTCTCCCTTACAAGTATTTGATTATGGTGGATCTATGTGCCACCTGATTGACCCTAAAATATAAACTTGTTACGTTAACTACAATAATTCCGAAAATATAACCATTTGAAAAAAAAAAATAAAAAAAATCGTCCAATAATTTGTTTTTAACCCCCCCTTTTCGGCTCTCATTGTATACAAAAATTAAATTATTTCTAAGGTTTATCTAACAAACCCTTTGTGGCGACGCCAAAAATCGCCGGGTTCTAGTCCCACTACCTGCGCGGTATTCCCTTAGCGTCTAAGGCAAGGCCTGCTTACACTAGAGTCACTGTATAACTGAGCTACTCGGTCCAGGAGTCTGGCAGATAGCTGTTTTAGTACAAAAATCGAACGTGCTAAAAAATTTGGTACTAAAAATCGAACGTTCGAAAGATCAAAGTGTTGGTGAAAATAGGTGTAGACTGTGTAGTCATTCTGACATATCCCAGTTGGGAGTGGAATCATTACCGCGCCGATGATTCTTACCATGAAGCTATTACAGCTACTTCCTGTCGTAAAACATAGATTATTTTAACATTGCAATGTCATAGGCAAGCATTCGTTTTTTTCTACTTTCTGCATTACAAAGAATCGACATTGGAATCTAGGGAAACGAATGAATAATGTAATGATTGGAAAAAAATCGACAATATAATCGTCGCAATAGAATCTACGATGGAATGGTTGCAAAAGAATAGAAAGCAAATTAATCTTTGAGAAGGTATTCTAATATTGAGGGAGCGATTCATTTTGAATTAATATTGAAAAATGTGATGAAATTGGATCCTGCTTTTGATATGAATTCAGTATTTTAAATTCTGTTGCTATAATTTAACTAATTTTGTTGCTGGTAAAGTACGGTGTAACTTAAGATTTTTTTCTTGCAACGAACAACTTGTAAAATTTTACGGGAATATTAGAAAGCAAATATGACATTAATGTTTTCTATTAATAATCTTTCGTTTTGTGCGCGGCACGTTTTGACGATGATCATTTATTTTATGCAATCTCCACACATTACCTTGCAATGGATATCAAATTCCCTAAATAAACTGCTACTTTATGCAATGCCTTCACATTACTTTAGAATGCATTGCAAATTCCTTAGGTCGATTTGAATGATTTCTCGATTTGAATGATTTTCAATAAAAGGGAATGGATTGCAAAAATCCCTGTTGGGATGTTTTTCCGCCATGTGTCAACAAACAGAATCATAAACTAGACTAAAAACCTGTTTGGTAAAGATGTGTGGGTGCAGAAAATTGCAAAATAAAATTGAATTTTTGGCTGTTTCTAATGGAATGGCACAATGATATTAATTTTTCAGGGCACATAATCGAATTCCAATTGCATTTTGATAAATATCTAACCGAATATGTATATACACCAAAAAATTCAAACTTAACGGTTTCAACTCTGATACGCATCTGCCAGACTCCTGGACCGAGTAGCTCAGTTATACAGTGACTCTAGCTTACACAAGCCCTACTGACGAGTCCGATGTAAGCGTTTTCTAGTTTTAATGGAAACCGAAATACATTATTTACCAAAATTATGCATTTGAATGGGAGGGGGTAAAAGGAGTGAGGTAAAGTAGATAATTTTTTTTTTAAACAATTGTAATGAAAATAATTCTGGCAAAACTTCGTCCTTTTGGCTTTGCTAGTTTCAATGAAAAACGGAGAAATCCATTTTTAAAAATTATGCATTTGTATGGGCGGGGGTTGGATCAATATTTTTGGACGTTAATGATATTCATATCATTATACTTTGACGTAATTCTCAAGTCGATACCTTTAATAACTTCGGAAAAATCAATATTTTAAGATTTCATAATTTTATGAAATTTGTGTGGGAGGAGGTAGAAGAGGTGAAGGGATATGTAGCGATCAAATAGTAAAATCGCGAAAAAGAAAGAAGAAACAAAATGATAGAATTATGATGCACGCTGCACTTGCAATTCAATTTCCGACAATTGCATTTGCTAATAGCGCATCCCGTTAGGGTCTAAACCCAAAATTTTATCATGCTAGGAAATAACAACAACAGCATGAACTAGCATCCGAAATGTATTGTGTGTACAAGGTATACCTTAGATCGAATTATATACCGAGTTTATGTACAAAGTATATGAAGTACATTTCCCACTTTTTTTTGTTATAATGCCAAAGATTTTTTTGTGATTGTGTAAAAAGGAATTTTCAGTAAAAATAAAGTTCAGTTGAATTGGAGCTGCCCACAAGTTGGGATCGACCTTTTATTTATTAAAGTACGGACGACCCCAACAGATATAACCCATTCACGAACTTAAAGTTAATTTTTTGCTAAAATGACATAAAAAACATAACAGGGCTACGATTGCGCGTAAAGCGCAATCTTACGATACTCTAGATGAAATAGAAGTTTTTGTGATCCCAAGAAATTTTGTATGGGGAGTGTTAGAAGGGATGATAGCATTGTACTAATTTTTTCGACATCATGCTAAAGTAGCTATGAAAATGTTTTATACAAAATGCTTACTCCAAAAACTGAATGGGAGCTGAGAAAATTAGTGAGTTTGATTTAGTGAAAATGTGCAGTTTGTATGGGAGGTGGTAGAAAGAGTGGGGGGATTTTGATGATTTTTTCAGAAATAACTAGGAATATTATAAAATTGGCATCCCTTAAATTTCAGACTAGTGCCATTCATAATTTTCAAGAAAATCGATTTTTTGTGAAGTTGTGAAACTGTGTCATATTGTATGGGAGAGGATAGAAGTAGTGAAGCAAATCAAATATTTTTTTTTTCACCTTAGTAATAATATTAATTAAATATTTATTACAAAATATGAGCTCAACAAATGTTATATGTTCTGAGAAAATCGGCTTAGAGCATTTCAGGAAAAAGTGTAGTTTGTATGGGAGGGGGTGGAAGGAAAGGGAGGAAGCAAATAATTTTTGTACTGTAGATTTAAATCATTAAAAAAGTAATATATACCAAAATTGAGACCAATAGCTTTTATACTTTTTGAGTAAATCCATTTATTGTCAAATTGCAAAATTGTGTCATTTTGTATGGGAGGGGGTAGAAGGGGTGAAGTTAATCATCTCATTTTTTTGACCTTACTAACAATTTTAAATAAGTATTTGGTGCACAATTTCAGCCCGCTGAATTTTATAAGCACTGAGGAAATTGGCTTAGAGTAATTCATGATAAGTACAGTTTGTATGGGAGGTGGTAGAAGGAGGGGGAGGACACGCACAATTTTTATATGATAGATTGACATTATCATAAAAGTAATATATTCTGAATTTCAGGCCAATAACTTTTATACTTTTTGAGCAAATCCGTTTATTGTCAAATTGCGTAATTGTGTCATTTTGTATGGGAGGGGGTAGAAGGGGTGGAGCGATTTGGCCCGTTCACGAACTTGACCTTACTTTTTTGTCAAAAACGACGTGTACAAAATTTGAACTTTCTAGCTCAACGCGTTCTCAAGCTAGAGAGCGCACGGACGGACGGACGGACGGACGGACATCCGGTTTTGAAATTTTTGAGTGATAATATTAACTTCTGTATCATTCATTTTTTTCTCCGAGCCTTATTTCTTGGCGTTACAAACCTTAGAGCGAACTTATAATACTCTCAGATTCCATCTAGAGTATAAAAATTTCAGCACGGTAGCTTGATGCGCTCGAAAATTATGTAGTAGACAGACGGACAGACAGACGGCCGGACGGTCACTCGGAATCGAAGTTTTTCAGCAACAACAAATATTTCTGTACCCTTGGCGACTCTGTACGAGCATTATTTCTTAGCGTTACGAACGGTAAGGCAAACACAATGAACTCTCAGATTTCATCTAGAGTATAAACAGACGTTAATTTTTTCGCCAGCTCCGTAGGGTTCGTAAAAGAATGACCCATTTATATTTATCCAACAAAAATATTAAAACAATTGCAATTTTGAGCAATTCAACCGTGAAGTCTATCAACATCTAACAATGCAAACCAGATAAGGACGTGGAAGAGAACAACCACCGTGAAAAATTAAAAATACTCGGCTATTAACAACGCAGCAATGACATTTAAAAATCTACCAAACATCATAAAATTGTTTCTACTTCTACAATGGCACTACAGCCCAAATCGGGCATTGGCCTCCTGACCTTCAGCTTCCTTAACATTTTTATTATTTATTGTGGAAGGGTTGTTAGACCTTCGCACAACCCTCTATCTTCGAATTTTTCATTTTCGTAAATTGAGGTGACCAAGGTGTACCCAAGCAGGCAGTGTGCTGGAATTATGCGTCGACCGGGATTTGAACTCACGACCTTCGCATTGTAGACCAACACGCTACCCACTAGGCTACATCTTAGCTTTACATAGAATGTTTTAAGCTCTGTCAAACCAGGAAGCAACTACAGTATAGTCTAATCCCTTCCTAGTGAAGCTCATCAGGGTTTCACTAGACTCATAATGTTAATCTACAAATGAACATATATTACTCCAGATTCGTAAATGGTGGTTGTGCATAGGACATGGTCAGATACCTGAAGGTCAGTTTTAATGCTGTGATATGTTAAGTTTTTTCCTCGCTAGAAAAGATGACTTTCATATTTTTTAAATTTACGCAACATTTATGCCTTGTGCTGTAGGATTATGGATTACGATAAACAGATCTGCAATAATATGAAATTCAGCGATATCAGAACTTTCCAGCATATCCACCTATCAAGCAACACTCGTTGCAGCATATTGATGCTGGATGCGAAATGAAAATTAGTAAGCAGGCCTATTCCCCGCGACGTTGTTGATGTCTCATGATATTTTTAATGGTTCTAACTAATACAAGACGCATATCGCGTAGCTTCCTCGAACGTTGATTACGCGTTCTTTATAACTAATCTGTGTCATGGTCAATCGTAATTTCCGCTTCGCGTAAAGAAATACGCACAAGTCAGAAACCACACAGTCTGGTTCAGAGAGATAGGGGCTGCTTTGACCCAACTCATGGTTACACAAATTAACGAACACAGTTTAGAAGATTTTCGGTGAAATTGACCCTGTGAATAAATTGAATTTTATTCGACTGTTCGAATCTCAAGGTAGAACCAATCATTCAAGGCTTAGGTTGAATTGCTGGCCCTTGAATAAACGAACTGACTAAAAGTACTAGTATGTAGGCTTTCCATGACCTGTAGAAAATTACGTTGTCCGTACAATAGCAATAAAGTAGCCTTGAATTTTCTTTCAACTTTAATAAGAATGGTTGATTGTCTTCTCAATGGAGTAGTAAGTTCTTTATCATTTAGTTTTCGCTGTATTTAATCGGTCACTCTTCTTTATAGTTTAATAAAAATCATAAAAATACTGTGAGTAGTGAGGATTCCCGGTACTTGAGGGTTGACTAGATTTCCCTATTCTTTCTATCGTATAAAATGCTCAATATCGCAAAAGCTACAAAAACACCTGAGGAACTCATTTAGAGATCTTTATTTGAAGAATCTGTGTTTCTAGATAAAAGACTGATTTACAATGAATTTCACATAATTCCATCTCCACTATTATTCTGAATTGCAGGTCAAAAAAGTAATAGTAAATTAATAAGAGGTGATCTTCCTATTTAGAGGCGGAATCCCTCAAAACTGTACAGTTGGATTTGTTTCATTGAATACAATTTTTTTGGACGAAGAAGTAAAGGAAATACAGTGAACTATCAATTACGGATTTGCTGCCTATTACATTCCCAAACTTCGAGTTTCACGATATACCGAACTTTCTTTTGTTTAGGGTCCTATCTTAGGTCCAAAGAACCGAAAAGGACGCGCTCAATATTTTAAAAATGCCAGCGGTTTTTCCATTTCGCATCGAATTTTTTTTAGTAATAACCTGTGACCCTGAATCATGTCTTATCGGTGGTATACAATGAGGTATATGGGCTCTGTCGGACTATAAGTGTATAGTTTTACAGAGCGTGATCCATTTACGGATGTAGCAGAACTGACTTGAAAGTGAAAAGAGAGACGTGAGAAATGACTAACGAAGGAGACATGGGATCTAATATTGAAATTGTGGTTGAAACTGATGTTGAAATGAAGGATGGATACTGTTGATAAATGCAAACTGAGGGGTGCGAAACCCAGGGGCTCGATGTAACCAGGACGGTTTAGTAGCAAACGAAGGGGACTGAAATTTAAAGCTTTTAAGGAAGACCGACTACCAGTCAGGTGATGGTAACTAGAAGAAAGTAGTCGCTTAGCCGGGACGGCATAGTAGCGAACCGAGGAAGCGAAAATAGCAGCTAAGCGTACTTGGTGATACATGGTAAAAAAGCGGAAGAGAGTAGTGAACGAGGAGATCGAAATAACACTGTTGGGGTGCACACCTTCAGATGTCAAAGTACACCGAACGGAACGAATTCTGATCCGCAAATGACGGTATAGATCGAACATCTAGTGATCATACGTAGGTGAGTGAAGACAGGAACTGATGCGACATGGCTTGAATTGGCACATCCGTGGTTGAGGCCCCTTCGGGGAACACACGTAATGGCGATAATTAGTCTACATCGCGAGCAGGAGTTGCGTCGAGTTACGTTTACAACCGGGCGTCTTGGCCCATAGACAGGCAGAAATGTTAGATAGGTCCTTCCAGCAGTATGAAGGCTAAACTTGTAAATAGGTATAAACTACTACCGTATTGCCAAAGACAACCATGAAGTAAATCCGTAATGGAGGAAGGCCTCGGCCCGAGCATTCACGTTGAACTAAATGTATTACATAGGTACTTATTGCGTGTCGAGTTCTTCGGAGTTCGGCGTGGAGTTGCGTTTTTCACAACCGGGAGCCTTGACTCTCAGACAGGGAAGAGGTGTTAGGTCGGCCTTGCATCCAGCAGTATGAATTAGTGTTGGGTAGGACAAGAATTTTCGTCCCAAGTTTGTATGAGAGGCTTGTTTCCAATTTGAGGCGGTACAATGTCCCACCTCAAATGTACTACTCAAAAGTACCACTCAAATGTACCAAGTCACATGACGGGTCCGCATAAATACAATTTCTCTTAGTGCGAATGGGGTAAAGACATAGGGCTAAAACGCTAAACATTCTATGCACACGGCATAAGAGCGCAATATATTGTCTGTAGCCCTGGCCGAAGGTCTCCTAATCATGCATACATGTCTATGTCGTTACCATATTCGCTCATTTGCCACTATCGCACCTCAATAAGACAAATTGTATGCATGCGAACCCGTCATATGGCAGTACTACAATTTCCTATTGATACCTCATTTGAGTTGGCACTTTATTTGAGTTGATACTTCTTTTGAGGTTTTACCTCATTTGAGTTGATATGTCATTTGAGGTGAGACAAATTGTATGTATGGCACTATTGCGACACATCATCTCTCATCAGCTCTCCTGGTCATACATGCATGTTATGCCCACAGTATACACACAGTAAGAACGCCATGAAGAAGAAGTGTCACGGACTCGGCGGGACACGTTGCTATCTTTATATTCAGAGGTAAAAACCTGAATTTTCAGAGGTAGCACGTGACAAACATGTTAACCCAGGCAATATACAGGGTTTTCTTACTCGGTGTATTGTACTCTGGTTATGCCATTGCCTTATTCGCTTTCACAGAAATCCTCAGTCCTCATTCTCATGACTCTCTCAAATCAGTGCAGTGAGTGGTAAAAATAATGTCGTGGTACGGCAGCCATACAATTGCATGATTGTAATTCAAATGGGACAAAAACTGTGAAGTTGGACAGAAAATTTTTTGTAGTAATGGGACATTTTGACTTGCATGAATGGGACATTTGTACCACCTCACGTATGTGTAACCCAACACTAGTATGAATGCTGAGTTTGCATTTGGTATAAATCGACCGAACCAGGGGACGTTAATGATTGTCGTCTCAAAAATAACTTGTGTTGCTAAGAACAATCGTGAAGTAAATCCATAATGGAGGAAGGTTTCGGTCCGAGCATTTCCAATAAACATACATAGGAACTTATTACATGTGGCCGCCGCAGTGGGGAGCTTACTGGTCTAGAAAAGTTCGCCGATTCCAGTAATTTGCCTTTGAAGCTTGGCAACTCGACGGATCTAGCTGAGCGATCGGTATCGAACTTTTGCATGACCTTAGTCATGCGGGAAGCCCATTAAGATCGGAAAGGTGGTGGTATACAAAAGGTATTTGGGCTCTGTGGGACTATAGGCATATTATTCCCACAGAGTAGTAATTTTTCGCTGTCTTCAAAATATTTTACCGTACTTCTTATATCCAGGATCCTACAAAAGCTCAATATACACAAGTCTGCTGGACCTGATGGCATTCCCTTTTAAGCTTGAAATGCGTTCCTCTTGGCTGAACCTCTTCGCAATCTTTTCCACCTATCTTTCTCTTCCACGATTGTGGAAGCGCCGTATGGTCATGCAGTTCCTAAGAAAGGAAGCAAAGTGATCCCCGCTAACTACCACTCGATAGCCATCTCCCAAAAGGACTGGCAACTCTTCTTCTTCAATGGCACTACAGCCCAAATCGGATTTTGGCATCCTAACTTTCAGGCTCTTAAAATTTTTTTTTTTATTTCTTATTGTGAAAGGG
This sequence comes from Chorisops tibialis, assembly GCA_963669355.1. Lineage (NCBI taxonomy): Eukaryota > Metazoa > Arthropoda > Insecta > Diptera > Stratiomyidae > Chorisops > Chorisops tibialis. The sequence continues at coordinate 75,900,315 of OY770263.1, forward strand.
TTGTTAGCCCTTCGCACAACCCTCTATCTACGAATTTTCATGTTTGTAAAATGAGTTGACCCAGATATTTCTACGTAGGTAGTGTGCTGGATTTACACGTCGTACTTACTTACTTACTTACGATGGCGCTACAGCCCAAATCGGACTTTGGCCTCCTGAATGCTTTGCCTCCATCCATCTCGGTTCAGTGACCGCGTCCTCCAGTTTGAAAATCTTAGCAGTGATTTGCTGTCTGCGTCAATCGAATCCTCCCAGCGCTTTCGTGGTTTTCCGACCGGTCTTTGTCCGTTGACTTTCCCTTTTAGTGTGCGTTTGGGAATCCTTCCGTCATCCATCCGCTCCACATGACCAGCCCATTGTAATTTTTTAAATTTTATGAGGGTTGACACTTCTGGATTGTCGAAGATGGCATACAATTCTCTATTGTATCGTATTCTCCAGATCGAGTCTTCCCTCACAGGTCCGAGGATTCTTCTGAGGACCTTCCTTTCAAAGGCGTTAAGTCGTTTTTCGGACGCCTGAGTTAATGTCCACGTTTCGCTGCCATAGCATAGCACAGGTCTTATGATTGTTTTGTATAGCTTAAGTTTTGTTTTCCTGTGCACGTTCTTGTTTTTGATTATTGGAAGTACCGAATAATACGTCTTGTTTGCCATCATTATCCTTCTTTTAATTTCGATGGGTTCGCTTCCATCCTTCGATAGATTTGCCCCTAGATATATGAAGCTGTCTACGTTTTCTAGGTTATAGTCTCCTACTGTAATATTTTGTCTGATTGGCGTCTTTTTCCTAGTTTGCGTCATAATTTTTGTTTTGTTTTCATTAATGCGTAGTCCAACTTCCCTTGCTACCGAGTCAAGGTTTACAAATACTTCCTTAGCACTCTCCAGAGATCTTGCAAGGATATCTATGTCGTCGGCATATGCTACGAGTTGTGTGGATTTGAAGCATAGTGTTCCCTTGGTGTCAACGGGAAGTTTCCGAACAACATATTCGAGTGTTAAGTTGAAAAGCATTGGTGCGAGGCCGTCACCTTGTTTAAGGCCGTTGTCTGTTTTAAAACTGGAAGTCAGATCGTTTTCTACTCTGACTTGTGACAAAGACTCAGTCATTGTCATTCTTGTCAGTCGAACCAGTTTCGGTGGGACTCCAAACTCCAACATGATTTTATACAGTACGCGCCTGTCGATACTGTCGTATGCTTGTTTGAAGTCAACAAATATCTGGTGCACATCAATATTATATTCCCAGCACTTTTCCAGCACCTGTTTAACTGAGAATATCTGGTCCGTGGTTGAGCGTCCAGCTCTAAATCCGCCTTGGTATTCACCAATTACTTTATCAGCATAGGGCTTAATTCTCTTTTCTAGAATTTTCGTCAAAATCTTATAAGACGTACACAACAGAGATATTCCTCAGTAGTTTTCGCAGCAGAGTTTGTCACCTTTTTTATAAATTGGACATATGATGCTCTTGCGCCAATCTTCAGGAAGTATTTCCTGCGTCCATATGTCCGCGACTAATCTATGTAGGAGATGCGCTATGCAGGTGTCGCCGGCTTTCAGAAGTTCAGCTGGGATTTGATCAGTGCCCGGCGCTTTGTTGTTTGGGTGGTTCCTTAGGGCTGTTTTTACTTCTTCGAGTGTGGGAGGACTCAAAGCGGATCCTTCATCAGCTGTTACATCAGTTATACCTGCTATTGTATCTGCTGCTGCTGTTCGTGTAGGTGATGGGCTCGGGTTAAGAAGGTGTTCAAAATATTGTGCCCATCTTAGTTTTATATTTTCCGCGTTACTTATAATGTTCCCTTCCGCATCCTTGCATAGGGTCGTTTTCGGTTTGTAACCTTCTTTCATCCTTTTGACAAGGGAATACGCGGCTCTTGTGTTGTGTAATTTAAATTGTTCGTCCATGTTTTTAATTTCGTCATTATTGTACTTCCGTTTTTTTTGTCTGCATATTTTGTTTGCAAATCGTCTAAGATCCTTGTACTTGTCTTGTTTGGCTCGTGTCGGCCGTTCCGTTAATATTTTGTAAGCTTCATTTTTTCGTTCTAAGGCATCTTGGCATTCTTTGTCGAACCAATCATTTCTTTTGCGCCGGGGTTGTTGTCCTATCACCTCCTCTGCGACAGATGTAATACCATCTTTGATTTTTTGCCACATTTCTTCTATAGGCATGCTGACAGTGGTATTCAGCATTGTCGCGAAGTGCCTCTCCAAGGCTAACGCATATTTCGCAACTATTTTCTCGTTTTTGAGTTTCCCTATGTCGAATTTAGGAACCGGTTGTATTTTTGAGTGTCCTCGGTTTGCGATTCGACATCGAAACTTGGTCTTTACCAAATAGTGGTCTGTGTCGCAATTAGCCCCTCGACATGTACGCACGTCGAGAATGCAGGAGGCCGTCCTTTTCTCTATTAGAACATGGTCTATTTGATTGAATGTTCTTCCGTCGGGTGAAGCCCACGTTCTCTTATGAATGTCACGATGCGGGAAGCATGTCGAGCTTACAATAAGGTTTTTGCTGCTGGCGAAATCAGTCAGCCTCTGGCCGTTGTCGTTACTAATATCATGGAGACTATGCCTTCCAATTGTCCCTATGTATGCTTCTTCTTTGCCCACTTTCGCGTTAAAGTCACCTAATACTATTTTAATATCATTCGACGGAAGGGAGTCGAATGTTTATTCTAAGGTGCTGTAGAAATCGTCTTTAACTTCGTCGTCTTCGTCTTCCGTTGGGGCGTGGACATTAATAAGCCAAACATTAAAAAAACTTGTTTTGATGCGGATTGCACACAATCGTTCATTGACGGATTTGAAGTTGGTAACTTGGTGTTTAAACTTCTTGTCGACGATAAACGCAACTCCAAATTCCCGGCTTCCCGATGATTTCCCACTTTTGAAAATTGTGTGCGATCTTAAGTCATTAATCTCGTTACCTAATAATTTAGTTTCTTGGAGTGCAATTATGTTTATATTGTATTTGACTGCCTGTTCCAGAAGCTCTCTCACTGCTCCTGCTCTGTACAGGGATCGCACGTTCCAAGATCCGAAGGAATAGTCCATTTTTCGTTTGCGTAGTCGTTGCCGTTGAATCAATCCAGTCCGAGGCGTTGCTTCAGGTTTCGAAACGGGTGTGTTTTTCCGAGGATGAGTTGTTAACACATCGCCCAACCCCCAACTTGGAGGGCCATATTATTATAGTGCTAGAATTTTTCTGTTTCATTAGCACTCGCGCCCATCAGTTCAGCAAGTCAAGTCCGGATGGACAAGACCAGGATCCGGTGGCTACCACGAGGAGGTATGATGAGCACAATTGATGTGTATATGACAGTTACAACACTGGGCGTCGCCTAATGACGCCGATCAGATGCCTACCCTGTCTATACCCATCCAACCACCACACGTCGTGCGGGACTCGAACTAACGGCCTTCGAATTTCATACCAACACGCTACTCACTAGGCTACACTCAGGAATGGAAAATACTAATCGCAATTTTTTTCAAGGATACCTAGCTTATGCACTATCGACAATCTATGACTTTCGCTGGAATGCCTCACCTACGCAAAGCATTCCATTTGTGATCGCCCTTAACCCTGTCGAAATAATATTGTATTGCGTTACACATTTTTCCTTCTACCATGGTTTCATGAATAGCTAGGGTGTAGCCTAGTGGGTAGCGTGTTGGTCTATAATGCGAAGGTCGTGAGTTTAAGTCCCGGTGGACGCATAATTCCAGCGCACTGCCTGCTTGGGTATACCTTGGTCACCTCAATCTACGAAAATGAAAAATTCGTAGATAGAGGGTTGTGCGAAGGTCTAACAACCCTTCCACAATAAATAATGAAAAAATTTTAAGAAACCTGAAGTTCAAGAGGCCAAGGCCCGATTTGGGCTGTAGCGCCATCATGAACATAAATTACACCTAATTTGGTTTGGTGAATGTTTTCACAGTGCATTTTGAATTTAAAGGAAATATTTCGTGTGGCGCTTCGGTCTGTGCTGAGATGTTTTGATAAAGGTCTTAGCAGAACCCGAAACGAACACAAAATAAAGTAAGCAGTGTTAAATCCGGAAATCTTTACCTTCAATACACTAAATTTTACGAAAGTTTTAGTTAAGCTTTTAAACTGGCATTCTGTACGAAGTAATCGAATCTTTTTAGTTTGATACTGTTACATGTCAGCCCTAGTCGCAATCTTCTGTTCTAGTACTACAACACTGCACAACTGCGGGTTCTTTGCCGCCAAAGAAAGTAAAAACAATTATAATCGAGCACAAATTCCGCCCAATATATATTATACAGTCGGCAGTCAGCTGACACGCCATCCAATGGCCGACAGTTAGGAACACATCGTCGTATGGGCGACGGCCAAGCTGACAGTTAGGAACACGTCGTCGTCGTATGGGCGACGGCCGGCGACAGTCTGCGAACATATCGTCGTATGGGCGATGGCCGAGCCAACAGTTAGAATCGTTGGTATGGACGACAACGGTCGGTGTGGACGTCGGTATGGGCGACAACGATCGGTGTTGACGTCGGTATGGACGATGATCGGTTGCGCTGGGTATAAAAAGGGCGAGCGCTTGTGATAAAGAGTCAGTTATGAGTTTATATTTGGACAGGAGAGTCGAAACTGGGAAGCGAGTAGGAGATTTGGCAGGCGAATGCGATGGACGACCGGTATGAGTGAGCGAGTGTGTCGTATGGTCGGCGGTCAGGCGGGAGTCAGTCCTATGATCGACAGGCAGAATTTAGTAAGCGAATGCGTCGTGTGATCGACGGTGGAGATTGTTTAGCGAATACGTCGTGGGATCGACGGTGGAGATTCGGAAAACGAGTAAGTCCTATGATCGACAGGCGGAATTCATTAAGCGAATACGTCGTGTGCTCGATGGTGCAAATCAGCAGTCAAGTTGGTATTAATGAATGGAAAAAGTCCTTCTGATAATTAATAAAAAGCGATTAAAATCAAGTATTGCGGCTAAATAAAGTGAAATAGTAGTTTTATTATTTTGACTTGAAATCCAGTGACCCCTAGTGCACTTCAACACATTCAACCAATCCATTATGCATTTTTAGCACAATTTTATATTTACCTACCAGTAATATCGATTTTTCTCATGTCTTTTACAGATCCTCATTGCTGAAATCGCTGAGCCTCGGATAAGAGGTATGCTAATCGGTGCTCCGTTCGTTTCATACTCGCTTGGAATACTTTTTGTCTACACACTTGGATCGACACTTCATTGGCGAACTGTGGCCTGGTGGGGTACAGTTTTGCCACTGCTTTCAGCAATAGCACTGTTTCTATCGCCCGAAAGTCCAACATGGCTAGCACGGGGAGGACACATAGAGCGAGCTTCCAAGGCTTTGTCCTGGCTACGTGGAGATGATCAATCAGCTAAACGGGAATTAAGCGGCTTAGTCGAGCGTTTTGAATTGGAGAAGGCATCAGCGAAATCAACGGATAATTTCATAAGATTGTGCTGTGCACGTCCTACCCTAAAACCATTGATAATTATCAACGTTTTTCACATTCTTCAAATCCTTTCGGGAACGTTTTTAGTCGTCTTCTATGCGGTAGACATTGTGTCCGAATTCGGAACGCAAATAAACAGTATTTCAGCGGCAGTTATGACTGCAATCGTCCGTCTAATCTGCACAATGATATTCTGTTTCCTTTTGTTGGTAATGCGGCGACGTTCCATGGTCATATTCTCCGGAATAGGATCAGGCTTGAGTGCTCTCACGTTGGGTATCTACATGATCGCTCGATTGGGTCAACCCAAAACTAGTATGGACATATACATATCAGGATTCTGTATTCTGTCATATATCGCTTGCAATACGGGATTTATGGCTATGCCGGGTATTATGATTGGGGAACTGTTGCCAGGCAAAATAAGAGGACGAATTGCCGGATATGTTTTCGCGGCATTCAATATCATGCTTTTCGGTTTAACTAAAATCTTTCCATATCTACAAATGACGTTCAAAACTCACGGACTATTCATAATGTTTGGATTGGCCAGCTTTGGAGCGTCGTTACTCATGTACCTGATGTTGCCCGAAACTAAAACGATGACTCTTGGACAAATTGAGGACTATTTCCGAAAGGACAACTGGCTCTGGATTCGCAGGAAGAGAGAAATACGCGGAAGTAGAGATGTACCAAGTGCTTAAGGGAGTCAACGTTCAACTTGCATTTTAACAAATCGTGATAATTTTACACTTCCTCAGTAAATTTATTTTAAGTAGATTTTATATTAAAATATAGCTAATTTAAATTATATTACAGATACATTTGATGTTTTTTTTTATGAAACTTTTTAAGACGCAGAAGAGCATGTTCATATTATTTGTAAATTAAGCAAAGTGTGCTTACTATTTTATGCACAGCACGGTGGAGGAGACTAATCTATTTGAGAGTTATCATGATTTTAAATGCTTTAGACAGGAACGGGTTAAATACTTCACGGCAGAGGAATAGAGCTCATAAACAAGTGCATAAATACATTGACATTATATACGATGACTCTAAAACTGGGCCCGGGGCAGCCGCTCCTCTGTTTGGCATGTTTCTAGCTGCAGACAAATAATTCATGCCAATTGTTTTAGATCAGAAGGTTTATTTTATTTCGAATCTTCTTTCCTCGCATAAACTTAAGTTTTGGACTGTCTTTATGGTAATCTGAAAGTTTTTTGGTACCAGCGATGTCACATTCGACAATGAAACAGGCACTTACGTGGCGGTTATGGTTTAACAACTTAAAAACCTCAGCTTGCCAACTGTTGACATGTACTACCTTGATCAAAAAGTCTTAGGAAGGACCACTGTGTGATGCTCTCAGTCACCCGATTTGAGTTCTTCTTCCTTTAGTTAGGTTGCAACATCTGTCGTTGACATTCCCACTAAATTTCAGAGTCATAGCTTCACATTTCTAAAAGTTAGGCCATCTTTTCGGTATGACCATCAAACCCATTATCTCCTCCTGGCTGGTAAAACATGTTCCGCGAAGTGGGATTTTGTGTCGATCGAATAGGAAGAAGTCGCAGAGAGCCAAAATCTAGTAAATCCGGTGGCTATTGAATGGTATTCGTTCCGTTCTTGGTTAAAAATTACTTTCTGAAGCTTTTTAATGAAGGTGGTATATTGATTATAATTATAATTTTTACTGAACGACCAGCACGAGCCAAAAAAGATAGATATGACGAGCTTAGGCGAAATGCAAAAAGAACTGCAGGCGAAAACAAAGGAAGTACCATAATAACAATATATAAAAAATGGACTACAATATGAGACAAAATAAAACGCGGGATATAAGCCAAACCAGTCTCTACAAGGACGCAGAGGGCAATATCATCAGCGACACGTAACAAATCAAAAGGAGATTGGCTTCCTACTTTGAACATCTTCTCAATCCCTCTCCATTAGCACCGATCACGACAGACAACATCTCAATTGAGGCCTCAACTGACGAAGAAGAACCATCATCGACACTACCCACGCGTACTGAAAGCAAAGCAGCAATATGTGACCAAAAACGAAACAGATCGCCGGGAATTGACGAAATACCAGTTGAACTTCTGAAAAACGTTGGAAACTGTGTCGCTGAAATACTGCACAACATGATATGCAAAGTTTGGAGAGAGGAAATCATACCCGACGATTGGCGAAAAAGCATTATATGTCCAATTTACAAAAAAGGAGACAAACTTTGCTGTGAGAATTACAGAGGAATATCACTGTTATGTACGTCCAATAAGATAATGACAAAGGAAATTGAACGTCGTCTTAAGCCCAACACTAATGAAATAATTGGCGACTACCAAGGTGGATTCAGAACCGGAGGATCTACAACAGACGAGATATTCTCGGTGAAACAGGTGCTTGAGAAATGCTGGAAATATAACACAGACGTGTACCAAATTTTCGTAGATTTTAAACAAGCATACGACAGTATCAACAGGAGCGTTCTGTACCAAATCATGCTTGACTTTGGAATTCCCCCAAAACTAGTCTGACTAACAAGACTCACAATGACGATCTGTGAATCCTAAATCGAGAATACAAACCGATTCCACAACCAGCTTTCGAACGGAATGTGGTTTAAAGCAGGGAGATGGTCTAGCCCCCATGCTTTTCAACTTGGCACTAGAGAATGTCGTCCGAAAAATCCCAGTCGACACCACCGGGACACTACTATTCAAATCCACCCAACTAGTAGCATACGCTGACGACATTAACATCCTAGCAAGATCCTTCCCTAGTGCTAAGGAGGTATTTGTCTTGACTCCGCCGCAAAAGAAGTCGGGTTGCGCATTAACGAAAACAAAACAAAAGGAGAGCGCCTATCAGACAAAACATAACAATTTCGGAATATAATTTGGAGAGTGTGGACAATTTCATATATCTTGGGGCTAATCTAGCAAAGGACGGTAATGAAACAGACGAATTCAAACGACGGATTATACTAGCAAATAAGACGTATTATTCGGTACTTCCAATAATGAAATACAAGAAAGTGCACAGGAACAATAAGCTGCGGATGTATAAGACTATTATACGACCTGTGCTCTGTTGTGGCAGCGAGACGTGGACATTAATGCGAACTTCCCAAAAAGCAGTTAACGCATTTGAAAGAAAAGTCCTCCGAAGAATTTTGGGACCTGTGAAGGAAGGAACGGAATGGCGAATAAGATACAACCATGAGTTGTATCAACTCTACGACGAGCCAGAAGCTTCGACGTTCATTAAGCTACGTAAACTGCAGTGGACTGGCCATGTAGAGCGAAAGGAAGACAGAAGTTCCCCAAAGGCGCTCTTAAAGGCAAAACGAGTGGTAACCGACCAGTGGACAGACCACACAAACGATGGGAAAAAAATTAACAGCTGGAGGACACGGTCTTTGGATCAAGGCGATTGGAGGCGACGACTTCAGGATTTATGGAACCAATGAGAATGCTGAACATGCTCACGATATACGCAGAAACTTCCATATTGGATGAAAGGGTCGCGATTGTTATCACAAAATCAATCCGCGTTTACAGAGAACTGTGAGACTAGATTCTAGTGATCGGTATTCACGTAAATTTTTTTTTTTTTTAAAAGCCGAACACAACTTAGGGGGTCACCCTTTAATGTAAATTACACAGTCATGTTGGTAAGGGAAAAAAAAGGAGAAAGGAGTTGAGGTTAGTCGGAATTAAAAGGAGGGAAAAGCCTAAAATGCCGGTGGACGTTGAGTTTGAAACGTCGAAGGTCGTATCACAATGGGAATACATCTTTAGGCAATGCATTCCACAGCTTAGAAGTTCGGGGTATGAATGACCGCCTATATTTCACTGTGCGGGAAGTCGGAAGCTTAACAGTTAACTCGTGTGCGCTTGACGATAGGCTTGTGTTTCTAGGAAATGAGTACAGAGAAGGAATAAGTTTAGCAAGTTCCTCACTGCATTTACCATGAAAGTAGCGGTAGTAAATGCTTAGTACACCAACATTTCTGCGATGCTCAAGGGAGTCTATAGAAACCGTGTTGGCTTCATCTCCAATTAGTCGGAACGCCTGTCTCTGGACACGGTCGAGCATCGCAAGTTGCGTTTTGGGTGCCCCAGCCCATAAATGAGAATTGTACTCGAGGCGTGGTCTATAGATATTTGCTAAGTCACTGGGAGTAAAATATTTTTTAAATCTTCGGAGAACTCCTAGGCGTTTGGAAGCGTCAAGTGCTACGTCAAGTGTGTGCTGGTTCCAATTAAGGTGGTTATTTATTTTGATGCCAAGGAGTGAGAAGCAGTCGGAGGAGTTTAGTGGGACATCACCGAAGGTTACATTAGAAACCGACACCGGGACATCACGTTTAAGGGAAAGATGACAGGCCTGCGTTTTTGAAGTGTTGAACTCTATTTTATTTATCCTGCCCCATTCCAAGATTAGATTCAGGTCAGAGTTCAATGATCCAAATAGTTCGGCACGTTTAGATGCTACCGGGACACGGTGAGCGTTAGTAATCGAGTCGAATTCATAGATGTTACCCAGGGTACTGTCATCTGCAAAGCAATGAATCGGATTGAGCGTTGACGGCAGAAGGTCATTGATAAAAATAAGAAAAAGTGTGGGTGATAAAACAGAGCCTCGGGGGACTCCGGAACCTATGGGAAAGGGAGAAGATGACACGCCATCCAATACGACTTGTATGGTGCGTTCATGTAAGAAACTCAATACAAATAGGTTCTGGACGATCATATTTCTCTATAGAAGGTTATTCCAGTAGCAAGTTCATCATGTTTGTATAATATTTTCATGAGATAAGCTATTTTAAATATCGTATAGCTCCTTTCGCACGAAGCTGCGAGTATTTGACGCAAGCGTCAAATCTGTGTTGTTATATTGGTTGTCCTACGTGGAAAGTGGCCGTTCGACTTAACAAGAAACTGCAAACTTTCGTGAACCAATGCCTCCGACGCATTTTAGGAATATTCTGGCCAGAAGTGATCTCCAACGACGAACTTTGGAGTATAACTGGACAGACTGAAATATGCATTGAGATTCGGAGGCGGAAGTGGCAGTAGATCGGTTACACTTTGAGGAAACAGAGCGAAACATCGCCAAACAAACACTCGATTGTAATCCTCAAGGAGGACATCGCGTCAGTCGACCATGTAGCACATGGCAGCCAGCAGTTGAGCAGGAGGCAAGTCTTGGCTACAACTAAATATCAATGCTCAGGATCGCGCCTTGTGGAAGGGAGCTGTTTCTGTCCTGATTGATTGATTGATTCCTTCCATCGTTGCAAATGCTTCGCTCTATATTGAAAATACCTGACAAGGTCGGTAGTGAAATTCCTTGTTGTTCACTAGGTTTACAATGAATAAGTAAAAAATAAATTAAATATTTACAATCCATCTAAGTAACTCTCTATAAACAAAGCTTCCCTTCAAATCAGTTCAAGGAAAAATTTGAAGGTTTTTGTTCGAATTTAATTTTTGTGAAGTCCTTTTCTTACTATGAAAAATTCAAAACAAGAAAATAAATTTAGCGATCCCTGTCGGGGTCTTATTGACGAAGAAATTCAAAACGGTAGAACAAAACGCATAGCCAAACGCAGGCGTAGAAGGATAGTGAACAGCTACATCTCATCGCAAGAAATTGAAGAGTTTAAATATGAAGTGAGAAAAGAAAAGGCACTAAAAAAATACAAAGAGTACATCGATATTAAGAAGAAACAAAAGCGCGAAGAAGAAGAAGAACTAAAAACCTTTATGAAAAAGAATAAACTACCGCAGTGGTACAGAGAGCTATCAATGAACCAAATGGCTGCCGCCGACTCCTTGCATAACAGCATTCGCGATGACATTGAGCAAGGAACAGTTCATCGCTGCAGGCAGGCTTTGTTGGGCCTAGGACTTAAACCGTTGGTGAACAATCCGAACACAAGCCTGGCGTTGAAAATGTGTGCCGGAAGTGACTTTGCATTTCTGTGGTTTCTAATGGAGCTCTTCTACGACAAGACCTGTATCAATTGTCGCCATCCAGTTCACAACTACACCATCAATGAACAAATCATAATGTCAGCCATCTGCCATTTGGACATGATAACGACCCTTCGAGAGCTGGACAGATTGCTGCCCCTGCCACTGAAAAACAAGAAAGAACCCAAACGTGAAAAGAAAGCAGTAACTCGTGACAGATCAAAATACGCCTCACCGTACCTGGAGCCGCTCACCAGGCCCGTTGACTTCAGCTTGAAGAAGCATGGCATGCCCCGCTTGCCACCAGTTTGCTTCGCACCGTATGACAAATATTCGGACCCTAGGTATATCGTCCCGAACGAAATGACGAGGTGGTTTAAGCAGGACCTTACGCACGAAATACGAGTTGCCCAGTACGAACCGAAACCTACACGTAGTAGTCTCGATGTCGTTACCAACATCCTCAACAATCAGATCAGTAAGGTTACTTCGGAAATTTTCGATCGGGAGCAAGTAATGGAAGCGCTTTGTAAGAAACACACAACTATGGAAGATGTTCGACGGGAGCTGATGCAAGCGTTCGTCGATAACACTAAGTGCAAAAATCTGGAGTATTTTAGCGACGACAAGAAGAAGGAGGTTCGTATTTTGTTGGTAACTCTAATACCTATGATACACTGCTGGTAGAATACGAGGGTTGCCTTTTATGTTTCGGGATTAGAGAATAAAAACAAATATTAATCATCGAAAATCGCTTTATTGTTTTTCAAAATATTCCCCATGAAGATCTATACACTTTTGCATGCGTTTGAACCATTTGTCGAAGCATTTTTGCCACTCTGATTGAGGTATCTCCAAAACATGCATTCCGAATGCAGCAACCGCTTCTTCAGGTGTCGAAAAACGTTGACCTCTCAGTTTGTTTTTTACGTACGGGAATAAAAAGAAGTCATTCGGTGCCAAATCAGGACTATACGGCGGATGACTCATCAAATCGATGTTTTGGGTGCTCAAAAATGCAGTTGTTTGAGCCGATGTGTGCTAGCTCGCATTGTCGTGGTGAAGAGTGATCCGTGCTCGGCGGTTGGTTTTCCTGATTTCTTGGAAGACAACGGGCAAACAAATGGTTGTGTACCACTCAGAATTGACTGTTCTGCGTTGTTCTAGTGGTACGGTTGCGAAATGTTTTTCCGAAAAAACAGGCGACCATTTGCTTGGAAGTGCTTTGTGCGCGAACAACTTTTGTTGGATTTTGCTCATCTTGAAACACCCATACAGTCGACTGCTGTTTACTTTCGGGCTCATACGCGTAAATCCACGATTCATCACCTGTCACGATATCATAGACGTGTTTCGAAGCACCGCGATCGTATTTTTTGAGCATTTCTTTCGACCAATCGACACGAGCCTTTTTTTGAGCGATTGACAAATTGTGTGGGATCCAACGCGAACAAATTTTTCTGACAGTCAAATGTTTATGCAATATTGAATGTATGCTGGTCCCACTAATGCCTAAGGTTGTCTCAACCTCACGATAGGTCACATGACGATCTTGCAATATCAGTTCGCGCACAGCATCAATGGTTTCCGGAACAACAACTGATTTTGGACGACCTTCACGAAATTCGTCTTGGAGTGAACTACGACCACGATTGAATTCACCATACCATCGATAAACACTGGTCCTTGATGGAGCTTCATCGCCAAAAATTGAATTAAGTTCATCCATGCACTGTTGCTGAGTTAATCCACGTCGAAAGTTGTAAAAAATAATCGCACGAAAATGTTCACCATTTTTGGGCCGAGATGAATCTTTTAAGTTACTGTAAGCAACACAAATAGCGCTCGTATGTCAAAACATTCTGAGTACGTATAAGCTCAAAAATGTCAAACTTTACGATAGAGCTGTCAGTTGCCAGATTGCAACACTAGGGTTGCCCAATCCCGAAACATAAAAGGCAACCCTCGTATACCTGGTATCATCAATACCATCAGTGTAACACCCAATATCATATATATTGTAGTATACATTATGTTATCCACGTGGTATCGAAGGCTTTCTGTCTAACTAGAATACTGTCGTAACTGCTTATACACAGTAATAAAACTACTACTTAAACGAATTCACTGAACAGCGTTCTGTGTGAGCTTCCAGGTTAATCAATCAATTAAATTCCTGTTAAGACCTCCTATAGGGGCATATGACAGAAACAACTCTATTCCACAAGACGCGATCGCGAGCATCGGCCTTAAGCTGTTGCCAGGACTTGTTTATTCCTCTGGCCTCCTGCTCAACTGCTCGGTTCATGGTCGACCAACCCGACGGCTTCCTTGAGGATTATAGTCCAGAGCCTGTTTGGCGATGTTTCGCTCTGGTTTCCTCAAAGCGTGACCGATCCACTGCCACTTTGAATCTCAATACCTATTTTAGTCTGTCCAGTAGTACTCCAAAGTTCGTGGTTGGAGATCACTTCTGGCCAGAATATTCCTAAATTGCGTCGGAGGCATTGGTTCACAAAAGTTTGTAGTTTCTTGGTAAGTCGAACTGTCACTTTCCAAGTGACTTTCTCAAAATTTTGATTTGGAAGTTACAGCAATATTCTTCTGGGGGTGCGATAATATGTATAAATTTCTTGTTAAGATCCCCTATAGGGGCACAGAAATAGTTCTCTTCCACAAGGCGGGATCCTGACCGTCAGACTTGTTTATTTCTCTGGCCTCTTGCTCAACTGCTCACTTACATGTGCTACCAGTTTGACCAACCCGATGCATTCCTTGCGGATTATAATCTTGAGTTTCTTTGATAATGTTTTGCTTTGGCTTCCTCAAAGTGTGATCGATCCATTGCAACTTCCACCTTTGAATCTCAATGCCTATTTTAGTCTGTCCAGTTGTACTCCAAAGTTCGTCGTTGGAGATCACTTCTGGCCAAAATAACCCTAAAATGCATCGGGGGCATTGGTTTAAGAAAATTTGCAGTTTCGTGGTAAGTCAAACGGTCACTTTCCATGTAGTACAGCTAATATAACAACAATACTAGCAGCTTCATGCAAAAGGAGATTTCTCTTAACTTCCGGAAAGGAGGAAGAATACCGAAGGCCTGACGTGCTTTATTTACGCGATCCTCGATATCCTTTACAGCTCCGCCGTCCATGCTGACAATGCTTCCGAGGTAACAAAAATCTTACACCATCTTCAGTTCTGCCCCATTGCATTTAGAATGCAACGAGCGAACATTTGACTCTAAGTCCAAGTGGTTATGTGCAATTATCCTGATGACGTGTATTTGACACGTCATCAGGATAATCAAGGTGACTTAAATGTTAATCAGACCTTTATCTTTCCAACCTTCGAGTGCAGCTTTCAATATGTCATTTATTACCACAGGGCTGGTGATAATATGCAGCCTTGCGTGACACCCAAGAAGGATATATGTATAATAATGAGAGACTATGAGCACGCTTTGCCTTGTAAGCAAATGGAAATGAAAGTCCTCCCTTACTCGAAATTTTTCGAAACAATCGTCTCGCTATCCTTTTCTGGCACACTTAAGCATTTTAATTATTTATTATTGCAACTAACTCTCCCCCATTAAATTGTACGTTGTTAAAGTGATTAGCTTAGACACGAACCAAAAGATTTCTGAAATAAAACAGCAAACTCCACTGCACTGAAAATTGCTGACTGAATATTAGCTATCAAGGAAAAATACAAATTATGGTATTTTTTTTTGTAAAAGTTTGAAGCCAAGTTAAGCTTGGACACAATTTTCGAAAATTTCCGAATCAAAAAGTAGTCCCACATAAGACGGCCTATCAGGTACTCCTCCTTAGTGACACACATTCGCACAGGAAAGCTCTTGGACATCACTCCTCTTTGTAAGACGCGACACCTTGCATAGCTACGAATTCATCTGGGATACCTCTCCTTCACATAGCATTCCATATGTAATCTCGC
This sequence comes from Chorisops tibialis, assembly GCA_963669355.1. NCBI lineage: Eukaryota > Metazoa > Arthropoda > Insecta > Diptera > Stratiomyidae > Chorisops > Chorisops tibialis. The sequence continues at coordinate 75,915,752 of OY770263.1, forward strand.
TTAATGCTGTCGAAAGCCTTCACGAAGTCCACAAACATGAAAAGTAGTGGTGAATCTATTTCGATGGACTGCCCCGATATTATCTGTAGAGTATTTGTATGGTCTGTAAAAGACGATCCTTTACGGAGTCCAGTCTGATGAACTTCGAGAATACTATCTACAACATCACTAATCGCATTGAGAATTCCCTTTGCCATGAATTGCCCCAATCCCGAAGACCACTCTTCTTCGCGATTTTTACAATGTCGCCCTCCTCCTTCAGCCGGATATCTTCCTTCATTCCCTCAGTAAAGGTATCGGCTGTTATACCCGCGACCGCTTTGAGTTCGATTTGTAGTCCGTCTATACCTGAGGCTTTGTTTGACCGAATGGCGGAAACTATTTCTTCCTTATTTGGGGGGTACCGAATAGAGAATTGTTGTGGTTGGTTGTTTCGCTATTGTTCTGTTTCTGAAATATCTTCCTCCGACAAAACGCTTAAAATATCAGAAGTATTCCTTTCATCGCCGCAACTTGTGTTCATCTCTCACTAGTTGGTTGGCGGTGAAATTCCTGTTCGTCAACTGTTTCATAATTTTAAATACCAAACCCATATCCCCTATGTAAACCTCAGATACTGCCGCGTCTAACAGCCTTCTTAAGCTGTATATGAGCATCGAAGTAGTTCCGTCTCAAGTCGAGAATTCCTTGGTTGACACCAGGTTAAGAGATGATTGCCAATTTAACCTTTTTCCAATTGCCAATCTTATCCCATGTGTCTTGCGACATGCTGGGTTTCTTAGCGCTTTGCACATATCCCACAGATTCTTCAGCACTAGTTAGGAAAGTGTTTCTGGTTGCCTCCCAATTGGCGTCCAATGTGCGCATTTCATGTCCGCCCAATGTGGATTACTTTTCGCTTAGAATGGTGATATACTCGCGCTTTTTGTTGGGGTCACCTAGTTTATCAACATTAAGCCTGCGCTTCATTTGAAGAATTTGTGGCCGCCGCTGTAGCTGCTGTGTACAATCTAAAGCAAGCAAACTTTAATGGTGATCGTTCCTCACGTCAGCTTCCACATCGAGGAGCCATCTTCTTCATTGGCGACTTATGACCAATTGGTCGATTTAATTCTGAGTAACACCGTCAGAGGAAACCCAAGATGATTTATGGTGAAAAGTGGTCCCTCCGATGAACAATTGCCGAGTACTACAAAGCTCCACAGATAATTTGACGTTTTCGGGTTTCTTAACCCATAATCCGTAACGCGTCGACCCCAGGGTTATCATGCTTCGCCATGGGATAGATGTTCTAGTCCAGTGTTGTCAGAGCCAACCCGGGCATTCATATCTCCTGAAATGATAATAATATCACCTCTTGGAATATGGCATTAGTTGGTGCGACACAGAATTGTGTTGTTTCAGACTCTTGTCCTGACCCTGATAATCCTGATAATCCTATCTGAGATTGGTTCCAAGCTGATGAGACTGTTTCTGGCTCTCGGTTTAAGGACGACAGCTACGCCATTTTTTGCTTCACATTCAGAACCGTCGTACAGTTTCGCTTGGGGTTCGTCCTTTCCCTGATCCTGTCCACCTGACCTCGCTCAAGCCCGAGATTTGGTTGTTATAGTGCTCCATTTCACGGTCGATCACTGATTGGCGGTGCAAGGACCGAGTAACCCCGTCATTCAATGTTCGAACGTTCCAGAAGCCAATCATTGTCCGTTTGCGAATGTCAGAAGTCGTTACCGTAGAATCCATATCCAAAGCGCTGTATCCGTTTCTCGTATCAGTTAGGTCTTAAGATCACGGCTGATAAGCCCAGTGAGAGTCCATTTCCCATTTTTAGGGCAATCAGAACTAGCTGTGGGTGTATTCTATTGGCGATAATACGTACACAACACCGAATCTCACCAGAATTAATAGAAACCCTTCGGGCATACCTTTATCCTTTTAGAGAATCCGTCAACGTGTTATAAATCAAATGGAACTGGATCAAGCTAAAACAAAAGAAGAATTTGAAATTTTGGCACATAAATATCAAATCCAAACCTGGTTGCGCCTATTTATTCAGGATTTGGCATTGAATATGCCGAATCTAAAATATATCAAATCCTGTGAAAATACGATTTCTTGCCAGGAAGAAGCTGAAATTCTTCAGAAAGTAGTTTCGAAAAGTTGTTGCGTTTGCCACAAATGTCCATATCAAGCTTTCGATTTCGGTCACCAGGGTACACCAAAGCTAAATGAAATCTACTTCCGAGCACCTCGCAAAAATCTCCCATATAAATTCGACTACGAGAAAATATTTCGAGTAGATTTCATGAATAAAGTTGATCCTGTTAAAAAAGGAATCAGTGCAGCGCTACAGCTCGACAATTACGGGTCCGAGGATGCTGCCATCGAAGTTTGTCTAACGGAAACCTGGCAAAATGTCGTAAAACTGTGGGATGAGAAATTCGAGGCGTTGCAAGCCAATGAAGGAGACGAGTGTAATTTACGCAACATGATGTTCGAAAGCACGGAAAGGAAATTCGCTTCTTACAATCCGAAGGACAATGCTCTTATGCGAAAACTTTTATTGGAAGCACTCAATAAATTGAAGCAAAACCCGAAATTCGTGTTGGCTTCGCTTCCAAATGTTGAAGATTTGCCGATACTTCGCGAATGGATCCGAGCCCGATACGGAAGAGTTTATACGCGCGAGGAACGAGAAAAGGCGCTCGCAAAATCAGTGAAACTTTTCGAACGACTCTTGATGAAGGACGTTCACGTTAGTTTACCCAAGCTAGATGATCTATGGCCGACTAAAACGGCGCCCTACATCTATCGGGATGCTATTGTGAACAAGGTACGTAGCTATGGAACAATTTATTCGAATTATGATTGTTTGACAATTTTCATGTTTAGACCAAGAAAATGTTGGCCAATCACCATCACGAGGTTCGACTGGCTCTATTGGAAGATGCTCGTATTTGTTGGGAAGTTATGAAACCATATCACTGCACTATGGGTCCGCCAAGGAACATTTTTTTTGCTTACATGCCAGCAAGCGAATATGATGTGATGCCTTTCCGGCCGTGGCAAGTAACTGAATTCGTGAATGCAAGATCTGCTTTTGAGAAAAGACTTATTAAGAAAAGAGAAGAAGAAAAAAACAAAATATGAAAATTGCATAGCTTTGTATTTTGTATAGTTTGTGTTCTTTAAAATTATGTGCTGTTCCATTAAAATTATTATTATTATATATTGGTATCGTGTCGCTAACAGCACTGTATTCCTCCTCTTTATAGGAGTACTTTTCCGTTTTCAATTCACAAGTTTAGATATCCGACGTTTTTATTATATTTACATATATTCTTTTTGCAAAAAACTCAGTCGGTCAAGAAAACATTTAAAAAAACGTTTTGTTTTAATATCCGAAATTAGTACGGCTATCGAAGAACAAGTTCTTTCAACGTCCGATATCCATTTGCCGGACAGCTGCGACCTGATTGGCTAATTGGTCTGCTGTAGAGCCTGACAAAGAAAAGCATTGAATATCTAAGCGCCGGATCTAGCTGTACGCAGAGTTTCGTAATACCAGTGATACATAGCGGTCCTAACTAATAATTAACTAATTAGTAATTAAGCTCGTCTTCATTGTTAGTAGAAAGATTGCACATCTTCTCCAATGGCACTACAGTCCAAATTGGACTTTAGCCTCCTTTTTTTATGGTTATCGAAATAAAATTAGCGGGTCACCCTTTAATGCGCGATGCACAGTTAATTCGACATGGGTAAGGGAAACAAGTGGAAATAGGGAAATTGGCACGGAAAAACAGAAGGGAAGAGTTTGAAGTGGCGTTGAACATTGTTCTTAAACTGCTGGAGGTTGTATTCAATGGGAAAGAGATTGCCTGGTAATGAATTCCACATCACTGTCGTCCGAGGTATAAAGGGCTGCCTAAACTTCACTGTTCTCCACGGCAAGGGCTTCGCAGTGTGAAAAAAAATATTTCTTACACTTCCGCAGAATACCTAGATGCTTCGAAGCATCAAGAGTAACTTTGTAGATGAGTTGGCTCCAATCAAGGCGATTGCTAAATTTTACACCTAGGGTGAAATGTGTACGTCATTTAAGGACATATACTTAAGTAGGGATGGTATGCTCTTTTACATACTTGAGATTTTATCACAGCTCTTTTAAAAGAGCAGTCACATACTGCGTTGAAATGGAATTGGCGCAATGATAATGTGAAAAAATGGGAGAGACTCCAACATGAATTACTACGCGTGCTTTGGACCTTTTTTTTTAGGTTGCAAGACTATATTTCATTCAAACAGAAGTCTCGTCCATGAAATTCCGACAATACCTGTGAAAAGCGGAAAAAATCGACTCGAAGAGCTGCTCTTTTTCACAGATATTCAAAAATCGCAGTAAATCACTGCGATTCTGCGTTCAAAAATCTACAGCACCACCTTATATTGAGGTTCTGGTTAATTGGAAGCTTTAATCAAAAATCCATTGATGCACATTTTTTCAGTAAAAAGACAACAAATCGTGCTCGGAAATTGCGAAATTACTGAAACTAAAACGAAGTTCTGTTAACACCATTATCAAAAATTTTGAAAAGTGTGGTTCCATTGAAAATAAGCCGTGAACTGGCCGACCGAAAAAACTTTCACGCAGAGACATTAGTTCCATTTTAAAAGAAGTGAACAAAAATCCAAAAATAAGTGCTCCAGAATTGACGAAACAAGTGGCTGCGGTAAGGAAAAAGGATGTCAATGCAAGAATAATCTGGAGAGCATTAAATTCTAATAGGTTTCAAAGCAGAACTCCACGTAAAAAACCATTAATATCCGCCAAAAACCAACTTCTGCGCCTAGAGTTCGCCAAGGCCAAGGCACCAAGGACAATGATTTTTGGAATCGATTCCTTTTTACCGATGAGTCGAAATACAACATGTTCGGGTGTGATGGTCGCAGTAAAATATGTAGAAAAAAGAATACGGTTTTAGAGACCGGCAGATTGGCTTTTATTGAAACTACTATGGATCGCTATGTTTACAAAAACCTGTTGGAACAACATTTAAGGCCATCAGTTGTGAAGTTGTGCCTTGGAGGGAGTTGGATTTTCAACAGGACGAAGCACACAGCACTTTTCGTCAAGAACTGGTTGTTGTACTACAAAGCCCAATAGAACATGTATGGGAGCTTCTGGAGCGGAAAATTCGGAAAGCTTGCATAAAAAATAAAAATTTGTTAAAGGAAGCGCTCATTACAGAATGGGAGAAAATTACATCCGCAGAAACTGGTAATTTAGTCGCTTCTATGCCCCGAAGACTGCAAGCTAAATTTATGCCAAAGGGAGTCCAACCAAGTATTAAGCCAGCAAATAATTTAAAAAATTTCGATACGTTTAGTTGGAAATTTCTTGTGTATAAGTCAGCCAGCACTGACTGCCGTAGAGATTTTTCCATTAAATTTTTTATGTTTTTATGAATTTCTCTTTAAGTTTGTTATAAAAAGTTTTTGTTTTTGTTTTTTTTATAAATATACTTACGTTACTGAAAAAATGTGCATCAATGGATGTTTGATTAAAGCTTCCAATTAACGACAACCTCAATATAAGGTACTGCCGTAGACTTTTGTCCGCCACTGTAAGCGGCCGACATCGGAACGTTATGTTTAAGAGATAGATGAAAGCATTAAACTCTACTCTGTTTTTCCTGCCCCATTCCAGGATTAATCTGAGGTCAGAGTTCAATGACTGTATTGACTCATTACGGCATGATGCTACTGATGTAGGACGTGCCTCCGCAGAGGAGTCAAATTGGAAGGTGTTATCCAAGGTTCTGTCATCTGCGAAACAATGTATAGGATTGAAAGTACATAGGTGACAGAAGGTCGTCTATGAAGACTAAAAAGAGGTAGGAGATAAAACTGAGCTCTGAGGGACGCCCGAATCAATGAAAAACGGTGCAGAAGTTACTCCGTCTAGTACGACTCTAATAGAGCACTCGGAGAGAGAACTTTCAATCCATTTAAGAAAAGTTATGTAAAAACCATAACCCTTCAGCTTGGCCAAGAGACATCTGTGCCAAACTCTTTCGAACGCTTTAGCAATGTCAAGGCAAGTGCATGACCTTATCCGAATTTGTGGATGCAGGAGTTCCAACGTTCAGCCTGTGACTAGCCTGTGATTGACAGCAGTTTCCCTTACTTTCGAAAGCACTGAAGTAATGGCTATGGGGCGACAGTTAGCGTGGTTCGCTTTGTTTCCTTTCTTAGGAATTGGCTGAACATTTCCGATCTTCCAGATCTGAGGAAAGCACCCTGAAGAGTATGAAAGATGATAGAGATTACGAAGAGGAAGCGCAGTTTTTAAGGACAATAGCGTGGATGCCATCTGGCCCAGGAGACTTGTGAATATTGAGCTCCTGCTGGATCTCGCAGTAGTGGCAGCAAGAAGCCCGAGTCCGGTAATTACGGAGAACTCTGATTCGACGGTGGAAGCATAGAGTTTCTTGCGAAGTTTGCTGCCAATAGGTTTGCTTTTTAAACTGAGATGAGTTGTTGCAGACGTGCTGAAATTGTTATTGACAGATTTCACAGATGACCAGAAAGATTTTGAGTATTTGGGATTCTCAACGATCTTAAGTTGATGTTTCTGGTCATGTTCAAATTTAGCACGCTTTAACATTTTATTGCAGATGTTTCTTGACACTTTTATTCAGTCCCTATTTTGTACAGTCGGATTGTTGTGAAAAGCTTGAAAGGACTGCTTCTTAGCTCTAATTGCTTCGAAGCACTAATTGGTATACTACGAATCTTTCGAAAGATCGATCCTGTTTAGATTGCATGGAATAAAAAGCCTCATGTCCTTCATAATTATTTCGGTCACAAGTTGCGCGATGCCATCACAATTTCTGGACTCCAAGCACAGCCTTCAAGCAAAGGCGCGGCAGAATGCTCTAAGAACCTCCCAATTGCCTTTCTTATAATGCCATACAGTTCTACGTGGTGACTTTGTAGTCGGTGGATTTGATGCTGAGATGGAAAACTGTGCTCGAATCATAAAATGATCAGCTGTACCAACAGGAGCCATCAATAAGACATCATATTTTAGTGGATGGTTGGTTAAAATAAGGTCAAACAGATTTGGAGACTGGCCTGCAATGTCAGGTAGACGAGTAGGGTTATCTATCAGCTGTACTAAACCGCTGGCGAAAAAAAGTAGGCAGAAGATGGTAATTAGGTATGGCATAGAATTGCTCACTACCTAGCAATATCTTACTTTCGCTTAGTGCAAGTATATCCAGTCTTTGTGTTTGTGTGTGAATGTAAAGCGAGAGGTAAGCAGATTCCAACCCTCGAATATTTGCTTAATCAATTATGAAATTGACCATGTCAAAAATTAGTGATTCCGGAAATTGATTGCGGTAGAAATAAAAGGAGAGAAGACAATTTTAGCGCAAAAAGAAATGAAATGAAATCAAAGTGTTACTGGTCATCATCTTTGTCAATGGCGCAACAGCCCAAATTGGGCCCTGGTCTCCTGAAAGCGTGGCCTCCAATCATCTCGACCCAAAGAGCGCGTCTCCAGCTGCTAATTTCTAATATGGCTGTGCTGTCTTCATCAACCGAGTCTTCCCATCTAGTGCGTGATTTGCCTACTAGTTTGTTGCCACTCGCTATTCCTTTTAGAGCAGGGATTCTTCTACAGGACCAGTACACTGCATTTTACGTACACAGACGGACAAAAGTATTCTCCATTAGTTGTCCGCTAGAATTAAACATTTATGAAAGATCCAAAGAAAGTAGTAACAACTAAATTATTACAGAAAAAGAAACTTGCTGTATTTACAAAAATAATCAATGTAAACCAAAACTTAGTCCATATTTATTAACGTAAAAATTATATAAACGGTTTGAATTCAAATTTCGCCTGGACAAAAGTATTCGCCATATCCTGATATAGCTAGGGTGTAGCCTAGTGGGTAGTGTGTTGGTCCTGTAATGCGAAGGTCGTGATCTCAAATCCCGGTCGGCGAAATATATAATTCCAGCACATTGTCTGCTTAGATATACCTGGGTCACCTCAATCTACGAAAATGAAAAATTCGTGGAAGAGGATTGTGCGAAGGGCTAACAACCCTTGCACAATAAATAATGAAAGATGTAAAGGCACCTGTATATCAGGAGACCAAGGTCCGATTTGGGCTGTAGCGCCATTGTAGAAGTAGATGAATGTTAATGTTATTTGGTTGACTTTCCAATTCGGTTGATTACCTCCCTTAAACAACTTCCTATTGAAAATACTAACTTTCTAGTTGTCTCTGCACTGATTTTACCCCATTCGTCCTTTATAATAGATTTCAGCTGACTTTTTGAAGTAATATGGTGATGTCTTAATGACTTGTCGAGGGAATCCCATAAATCTTCTATGGGGTTAAGGTCAAGTGACTGGGCAGGGGTTTTTAGAGTGTGAGGTGTGTTGTAGAGAATCTACAAACGTACTATTTCAGCGGTATGCTTTGTATCATTGTCCTGCTGGAAATAAAATTCGTCTGCAAGATTCAATTTTCCCTTAATATATTTAAATAATCTTCTTTCATTACACCGTCAACAAATACCAGTTCTCACACGCCAGATGCCGCCATACACCACCATACCATCACCGAATTGCCATCATGCTTCACCGTCACTTGAATGTTCTTTTTGTCGAATTGAGTCCCTACTCGCCTTTATACATGAATCCGTCCATCTGAACGATACAAGCAAAATTTGCTTTCGTCTGAGAAGATGGCTTTATCCCAGAAGTTTTTTAGTTTGTTAATAAACTATTTAGCAAACTTTAACCTCTTTATTCTGTTAACATTATTTATGAAGGATTTTTTTCTGCAACATCGGGAATTGTATACATCATTTCGTAGGACTCTACGTATAGTACGAGGGTATACATCGATTCCTGTATCTTCCTTCAATGCTGCTGCGATTTTCGATGAAACGGTTTTTGGCTCCTTTTTAACAATTTTCGAAATTTCTCGCTTATCTCTAGAATTAAGCTTGCTAGGTCTTCCACTTGTAAGATTTAGAAAATCCGTACGGCCTGAAAACCGCTTTATTATATCGCGAAATTTGATCCGACTGCTTTCCACTATTTGACAAATCTATTTGATAGGATTCATGTCTATAAACAAATTTAAAATTTATTTTCCGTTCCTCCACATTTTTACTTTTAAAGCTCGAAAAATACCTCGCAAATGCAATCGCGGTCAGTAAGCTATGCAAAAGTGTCGTAGACTGGAAAATATCTCCATTCGAATGCTAGTAGTGTAGTAAATTGGTTTTGTTTGTAATTTCCTGGAATTTTAACTAGAAATGTAAGTGGCGAATACTTTTGTCCAAACGAAACTCGTACCATAACATATTGGAATTTTTGTTGGAATGGAGGCAATAAGAAACATTGCTCCGAGATGTTATAATAAAAATACAGAGATAGTATTTTCGTAAGAATTCTCCTATTTACTTGTTTCTGGAAAATGCTATGAACATGGTTTGGTGAATGTTTTCACAGTGCATTTTGAATTAAAAGAAAAGATTTCCGGATTCTACACTGTTACGCTTTATTATTCGTGACGTTTCGGTCTCTGCTGAGACCTTTATCAAACTGATCGACAATTATAAAAGACAATTATTATATAGACAAGGGGGTTAATTGAGTGTGGGAAGGATAATTAAGGTTAATTAATTAGTATCAGGTAGTTAAATTAGTTAAGGATTTTTGGGTACGAATTCTGTTCTTACCAAATTTTAACGCAGGTAGCCAAACTGCTGATAACTTGTATCCGGTGTCTCGGTTGAAGTTCTGTGGATGTTTCGAAATTTCTATGGCTTCTCGCACTATTCGTTGATAATATTTATTTGTCCTGGCCAGAATTTGCACATTGTCGAAATCGATTGTATGGTCCTCTGTAGTTGCATGTTCCGCGATCGCTGATGACTGTATCTGGTTTTTCCGTATGCATCGTTGGTGCTCCTTGACGCACAGTCCAAACAAGGATCAAGGAGCACCAACGATGCATACGGAAAAACCAGATACAGTCATCAGCGATCGCGGAACATGCAACTACAGAGGACCATACAATCGATTTCGACAATGTGCAAATTCTGGCCAGGACAAATAAATATTATCAACGAATAGTGCGAGAAGCCATAGAAATTTCGAAACATCCACAGAACTTCAACCGAGACACCGGATACAAGTTATCAGCAGTTTGGCTACCTGCGTTAAAATTTGGTAAGAACAGAATTCGTACCCAAAAATCCTTAACTAATTTAACTACCTGATACTAATTAATTAACCTTAATTATCCTTCCCACACTCAATTAACCCCCTTGTCTATATAATAATTGTCTTTTATAATTGTCGATCAGTTTGATAAAGGTCTCAGCAGAGACCGAAACGTCACGAATAATAAAGCGTAACAGTGTAGAATCCGGAAATCTTTTCTTTTAATTTTAATGCTATGAACAATTAAAGTCGAATACTTTACTTTTGTCCGTCTGTGTGGCTTGATGAACATTGAAGCTTCTGGCTAGTCGTAGAATAGAAACAACTCATGATTGTATCTTATTCCGTTCCATCCTTCACAGGTCCTAAAATTGTTCGGCGGACCTTTCTTTCGAATGCGTTAATTGCTTTTACGGAAGCTCCCGTTAATGTCCACATCTCACTGCCATAACAGAGCACAGGTCGTATATTAGTTTTGTATATTCGCAGCTTGGTGGCTGGGTGTGTATAGATAGGGTAGGCACCTGATCGGCGTCATAAGGCGACACCCAGTGTTGTAACTATCATATATATACACATCAATTGTGCTCATCATAACTCCACGTGGTAGCCACCGGGTACTGGTCTTGTCCATCTGGACTTGACTTGCTGAACTGATAAGCGCGAGTGCTAATGAAACAGAAAAATTCTATCACTATAATAATATGGCCCTCCAAGTTGGGGGTTGGGCGATGTGTTAACAACTCATCCTCGGAAAAACCACACCCGTTTCGAAACCTGACAGGAGGCCAAAGTCCGATTTGGACTGTAGCGCCATCGTTAGCAGATATTCGCACCTTGTTTCCTGTGCACTTTCTTGGATTTCATTATTGGAAGTAATACACATACTCAAAAAAGTCTGCGTACACTTGCTGGTCGTTGCAAACATATCGATATAAAAACCTTTGCCATTTGTTTATAACTTAAAAATTTTTGTTTATTACTTTCATTAAACTATATGGAAGATAAATATATAACTGAGTACTCGTTCGCTGTTTAGAATAACCAAATTAAAAATTTTCTTCCAAGAAGTCATTAAAATGCATCCAAAAAAGTCTGCATACACCTGAAAAAATTTACTAATTTTATTTCAAATGCACTATATTAGCTTATCAGATTAAGAACCTTAATATCTAGTAGCATAGCCCTTCCTATAAATGACTTCCTTTACCCTATTTTGCATGGAGTGAACAAGCTTTGATGTTACTTCGGCCGTAATTTTATTCTACTCGTTCAAAATAACATTTTTTAATGACTCTTTGCTTGTTATGTCATGCTGTCGAATTTTTCTTTCAAGTAAATCCCACAAATGTTCAATTGGGTTTACCTCTGGTGATTGAAGAGGTGTATCTAAGAGTTTTGGGACGTTGTAGGCTAACCAAAGCCTATTTATTTCAGCAGTATGTTTGGTGTCATTATCGTGCTGAAAGTAAAATGCGTTTCCCAGCCGGAATTTCTCAGCACTTTGCTTAACATTATTTTTTTTAAATATTAAGGTACCCGTATTTATCCATTGTGGATTTTATGAAAACTAGTTGCCCCACTCCACTGCCTGCCATACACCCCCAAACCATCACACCGCCGCTACCATACTTTACAGTGGGAATCAAATTTTCTTTATTGAATTCTGTCGAGCGTTTTCTCCATACTAATTTGCGTCCTTTTATCCCAAATATTCAAAACTTACTTTCGTCTATAACACGTGATTTTTGATTTTATGTTCGTTAAACATTTATTTCTGCTTAACCTAAAAAACACATCTGTTCTCTTTTACCTTCAATACAATTATGTCAGAATTCCGCGCCAAAGCCCTCTAGCGCACCACACGGCTCTTTTCTACACTAAACGAGTGCGCTCAATGACCGGACTGTGCACATGGGTGCGCGAGGTGGCTTTGAGCGGTTACAAATTCAAATTTAAATTTGGCTCTAGGTTACAACTCGGCCAGCCTGAATATTAATATCGTCCTCGATATTCAAGACTGACTCATCACAAGCTCCGTTTCGCATGCTATCATCAGATTTATTACGGGTCCACGGTCTAAGGCGATTAGCCTCTAAAATTCGGTCACATGGCAACTGTGTCATCTGACAGTTCTCGATATCGCGAATGACATATCGGTCGTTAGGGAGAACTTTGTGAATCACGTAAGGCCCACGGTACTTTGGTATCAATTTTTTGTTTACACCAACCGTAGTGTCAACATTTTTTATAACCACGAAATCGCCTAGTAGATAAACACGCGGAGTATGGCTTCTTTTTTGGTACTGACATTCGTTTCGGAATTGTGATTTTACAATAGCTTCCGATGCTTCTTTCCGGATTCCTTCTAAATTAGTGGGCAAAGGGCGGTTTAGTTTATCATCCAAATACTCAGTAAACTCATCAATTTCAGGGCCTCTTTGGACGATCCCAAATAAAAGTTCGCTTGGCGGCTTACCGGTACTACTATGACGGGAATTATTAATGGCATATTCGGTTTTTCCTAGCAATAATGACCAATCAGCATGGTTTACGGGTTCAGCTAACTTCCCCAGTATACCGGTTAGAACTCGATTAACGCGCTCTACCTGTCCATTGGCTTGCGGGGATGCTACTGCGTTTTTAATATGAACGATATTGCGGTCTAAAAGGAATTTTGAAAATTCCAAAGATGTAAAGCAAGTCCCTTGATCGGAGATAATACGGGTAGGTCGACTATAATACTCGAAATATCGTTGCAGTGCTGCACAAACCTCTTTGGTGCTGGTGCTATTTACGGGATATAATTTAACAAACTTTGTAAATGCATCAATGACTACTAGAATATATTTTCGTTTAGAAATAATATTAGGTAGCGGTCCATAATGGTCGATATGAATAGTATGAAAAGGTTCTGACTTCTTCGGGATACTATGAAGGGTACGCTCATTCACTCTACGTGGGGCGGTATGCATTATGCATCGGAGACAATTATCTATAAAGGAAGTAATTTTCTTATACATAGACGGGAACCAATAGTGACGCCGAATATGGTAATAACATTTTTCGGTACCCAGGTGTCCTAATTTCTCATGAGCCTGGCGGATTACGTTCTCTTCCATTTCAGAAGGTACGTAAAAAAGGTTCTGATCGGGAGTAACCTGACGGTATATAATTCCATCCAGCAAAACAAATTTATTAACGGGGCCAGATTCAAGACGGGCTTTTATACCGGAGATATTTTTATCTCTCTGTTGAGTAGCTTGTAGTTGAACGTCAATTTCATCGGAAGAAATGGCACATACGGGTAAGTGACGGCTAAGAGCGTCAACGTGGTTCATTTTTACTCCATGACGGTGGACCATAGAATAATTATAACACTCAAGTTCCAAGGCCCATCGGGCAATACGCGGATTTAGACCTTTTTTTGCTAAAGTAAGAGTCAACGAATTACAATCGGTGACGATTTTAAACGGTCGTCCTTCAAGGTAAACACGGAAACGGCGCAACGCATAAATAACAGCAAGGGTTTCGAGTTCAAAACTATGATACTTTGACTCCGGAACGGTCGAACGTCGGGAATAATAAGACACGGGGTGCAAACGGCCATCGGGTTGTCGCTGAAGTAGTACGGCACCGAAACCATGCGAGCTAGCATCGGTATGGAGTTCGGTCTCACGGTTAGGATTATAAACGGATAAAACGGGTGATGAAATCAAACGGTCGCGGAGTGTCTGAAAGGCTCTTTCACATTCGGGAGTAAACATGAATGTTTTTTCTTTCCTGAGTTGATCGGACATAGGGGCGGCAATTCGGGCAAAATTCGGTACAAACCTACGGAAATAAGAGAAAAGTCCTAGGCATGATTGGACATCTTTCTGGGTTTTCGGCATGGGATAATCACGAATAGCTTTTATATGTGAGTCATTCGGGCGAATACCCTGGTTATTTACGGAATATCCTAAATATTCGACATCAGACTGCAAAAATCTGCATTTACTCAGTTTTAGTTCTAAACTAAACTCGGTTAATCTTTTGAAAACACGGGATAATATAGCGAGATGATGCTCGGGTTTTTCGGTGGCTATTAAAATGTCATCAATATATATAATAATTTCTCCAGCCTTAATAAAGTCTTCGAATATAGTAGCAATAAATCTTTGAAAAACAGCCGATCCATTTTTCAAGCCAAAAGGCATTCTCAAATATTCGAATTGTCCATGCGGTGTGACAAACGAGGTATACGGTACCGATTCAGGATCCATTTCTACCTGATGAAACCCTGTCTTTAAGTCTAGGATAGAAAAACAATTTTTTCCATCTAAATACTCCAGGCAATCTTCAATTAGTGGTAAAGGGTAATTATCGCGGGCAGTAACCTTATTCAGGGCTCGGTAATCAACGCACATTCTTTTCTCTCCAGATTTCTTAGTAACCATTACGATCGGAGACGCATACTCTGAACTACTGTTTCGGACTATTTTTCTACGAATTAAATCATCAACAATTTTGATTACTTCGCTTCGTTCAAAATATGATAACCTACGTGGAGGGCAACGGAAAGGGGCATCGGAAGTCAGTTTTATTTTCATTTTCAATTTCGGGACATCACAATTATTTCGTACGGCTTGAAGATACTGCGAAGTTATCAGCTTCTTACATTCTTCATAAAGATGCGGACCAAATTCGAAACCTATGTTTAATAATTCGGGTGAGCAAATATCGGGTTCAACGGCTAACACATGATTCACAAAGGCTCCGGTCAACGGATCAGACGGATTATTAGGCAACGCATGCGGAACGGTTACAAACAATGGCTTGTCGGTGGAATCAAACTTTTTTATCCAAGATCGGTAAATAAAATTAATACGGCTCGATTTATTTAATTCAATATCAAAAGCGTTTTTTATTTTCGGTAATTCTTGCAACTCATTATTATTAATAGTTTTAAAATATAAACCTAATCCAAAATTATTTAGAAAATCTCGGCCTAACAATACCGGTGTGGGAATAACTGCATCTGGAACGATAGAAAAATATAATTCGCGTTCTATATTACGGAAACGGATGATTAATTTAATATTACCGTAAGTTGAGATGAGCACGTTTCCCACTCCACGGAATTTCGAAGGAGTTAACCTATGGGACGGACGGATATTTTTCGGAACACACGATTCTTTTACAAAATTAATCGGACTGCCGGTATCGAATAAAGCGATTAGTTTTTTGTGGATACGTTTGATTCCCCCAATTGTAACAAAGAGACTTACCATTTGCAATGCAGCTACTTCATCATTGATGTTGTCATCATTATCGGGTTCGGATGGGTTGACACTGATTTCGGGGCTTTCGGTAGCGACAGCGGCTATGGAGCGTCTTCGTGGGCAATTTTGATGAAAGTGGCCCACCTCGTGGCACGTAAAGCACGAATTAGCGGGTCGTTTCGGTCTTGGGCATTGCGGTGCCATGTGGCCAAACTGGCGGCAATTGAAACATCGGATTTGTGTCCAATCGGTACTAACGGATGCGGTCGGAGGATGACTAACGGAGGTGCCTGGTCGGTATCGATCGGTGGTCGGAACGGTGGCTTCTACTCTTCTGGCGGGCGTTGGAACAACACGGCTGGCATGTGCGGTATATATGCGGTTAACGGACACCGGATTTCTGGCACGACGACGCTCATAAGAGCCTAACAAGTCTTTGAGCTGTTCCAGTGTACGGGCTCCATACAGCATAGCGGCATTAGGCGATCGGTCATCCATCCCATCAATTATACATTGAACCAAATCGGCTTCGTTGACTTCGGCTTGCTGAGCGATCTCCTGCATGCACAGGACATAATGGTGAGCGGTCTCATCACGGAGCATGCGGCGTTTTGTCAACTGGCTATACACCTCTTGTCGGGAGACTGTACGGCCGAATTCATCGTGTAGAGCAAATTTTAATTCTTGCCATGAACGGACAGATATACTTCGTAAAAATATTCTGGCGGTGCCTCCCAACAGCCTACGGGCGCACGATAATTTGAAAGATTCCTGTGCCGCTACGGTCCTCATCGCGTCATCAAAGTCACGAATCCACTTCCTGATGGTATAGGCATTTTCACCGGTGAATTGAGGAACAGCACTCTCAATTTCACTGAAATCCGGTCGCCGGTTCAAAAATGACATGTTGTCCTCTCGCCGCTCCAACAACTGTACTTCCTGTCGTAGCAAAATTAACTCACGTCGCTTGCGGAGCAACATCAGCTCAAGATCGATTTCGGCGGCTTCATTTTTTTCGGATTCTCCGGTTGGGTTGTCCTCTCGACTACCATCCACTACGGGTCGGGGTACTATGGCTTCGCTCTCGGTATTTCGGGCTTCTTGATTCTCTTCGGTTTCTCGAACTTGATGGAGTACTGCGGTGTTACTAACGGCATTTCGGGTATCGGTATTTTCCACAGTTTCACTAACGGTGTGGAATGCTGCGGCACTATTGTCGGTGTCTCTGGTGTTTTCTTCGGGCTCTCGGTTGAAATCGGTGTCGGGAATCCGGGCTATTTCCTCGCTATACAGTCTCCTAAGCGAGGCCACGGACAAACCGGCTGTCACGGCAATGCCGGCCGCCTCCAATGCGGCCACCAATTCGGCTCGGGTTAATCGACCTGACATTTTATTATCAGTCGCGGTATTTCTGTTTTTTATTCGACACTTTACACTATGATCTTACCCCACACCTGAAGTTATAACACGTGATTTTTGATTTTATGTTCGTTAAACATTTATTTCTGCTTAACCTAAAAAACACATCTGTTCTCTTTTACCTTCAATACAATTATGTCAGAATTCCGCGCCAAAGCCCTCTAGCGCACCACACGGCTCTTTTCTACACTAAACGAGTGCGCTCAATGACCGGACTGTGCACATGGGTGCACGAGGTGGCTTTGAGCGGTTACAAATTCAAATTTAAATTTGGCTCTAGGTTACACGTCAGAAAAAAGAACGCTTTCCCGAAATTCTTTTGGCATAGTTACATAAGTTTTGGTGAATTCCATTCTCTTTCGACGATTTCATTCCGATAAGGACGGCTTTTTACGTGCGACTCGACCATGGTAACCGCTTTTTCTATTTCATCGCATATTGTTTTATTATATTTCTGTTTTATGTCCTGCACAATTTGAAACGCCACTAATCGGGAATTTTTTAATCAAACTTGCTTCAATACATTTCTTGCAGTTTAGGCTTTCTTATCGAAATGATTAAATCAAGATCACCTTATTGATTCATACGATTCCAACATCATTCAGAATTTACTAATAAGATGTACGCAGACTTTTTTGAGTATGTGTATGTGTCACTGGTAGTAGATTACTGTTAGATATTTGCTTACTGTTGCGATAATCTCTTAAAGCAATATTTAAATTAATTTTGATTTTGCATATCTTAATTTTTAAAATCAAAGAAATCATCATCATCGATGAAAAAGGGGATTTCTTCCAACGTCTTACTGCAGCCGCTAATTTATGTTTACAGCGGCTTTCAGAGTTTCTAACACAAAATTTAGGGTTAGAATCGAAATAAGCTGTCAAAACATTCGACCTCAGCTTGGCGCGTCGTTGCAAATATATTGGAGAATTTTATCAAATTACTTTTAAAATTATGGACGATGTAAGTTTATAATTTGTTTTGTTGTTATGAACAATATGTCTGAAATTTGTTTTGTTAAAACGGTTTATTTCCAGGCACTAAGAGCAAAAGTGGAGCAATGCAGCCGAACTGCCGAGGATTTCACAAAACTCTACTACTCGAATGTGGATAAGCGGCGACATGTACGTAAACAGTGTTAATTGCGAAATACGCTTAATCCAGATTTTTTTTTGTAGCAAATCGGCAAATTTTATTTGGATAACGGACTTCTTGTATGGAATGGAATCGGCATCACGAACAAGGACAATATTCAGAAATATCTGCTGGAACTGCCCGCATCGGAGCACAATTTGCAGGTACTCGATGCTCAGCCGGTACTTGACGAAGCCGTTTCGGGTCAGCTAACCTTTCTGATTCAAGCGTCGGGCACAGTGAAGTTCCACGACCATCCAACGAAACCTTTTCAGCAGAATTTCATCATAACGGCGCAGGGAGATAAATGGAAAATTGTTTCGGACTGCTACCGATTACAAGACTCACTCAGCACTGTCCAAGCGGAATAAAACTCTTCTTTCTTTGATATTTTAAAAAGCAGTTGTATTTCTTAGCACGTACGAAACGTAAAACATTCAAGACGTTTTGGGTTTCTTGGCGTCCGGTTCTTCGCCAGCGTTGAAAATAGGCTTCGGTTGCGTTCTCGCATACGCCGGAGCGATCCAGTAGGGATTTTCTTCGGCTTCTTTGGCGTACTTCAAGATGGCCTCGCGAGGATCCTGGAAAAATAATGAAAAAACCGTAGGAAAATCCACGAGTTTAGAATAAAGGCACACTAACCTGATCGTCATCAACTCGCTTACTGAGCCCCAAATTACGTATAACATACGAACTGAGTGTTCCACCGGAGGAAGCAACTCGGCCTCCCTGTCCGCTAGTAATTGGCAGATCTGGTCGCTTAGATTTGACCGGATCCATTCGTTCCTTTTCGATTTTCTTCCTACTTGATCTCGATTTTTCTTGCCTGAACATCGGCAATGCATGCGGCGTTATAACTTGTGTGACGCCAACAACTTCCGCTTGTTTTTTCTTACGATATGTCTTCACCACACACAGCTTAGCGCCCCGTAAGCTTCTCTTGTCGTCGTAGTAACATTTAATAACGCCATTGCCGCATCCGATGAAAAGCTGATTAAGTTTTGGATGCCAAAGCGTTTTTATGATGTGAGAGTTCGTAACTGGAATAGTCTTCACCAATTCGAAAGTTTTTGCATTGTAAAATCGTAAATTCGATGTTGCTTGTTGCTGTGTCGATAGAGATTCGCCAGTTACTAGCAATGAATCGTCAGGACTGTAGAGCATAATTAATTAGTTATACATTATATTATTCTTCAGATTTTTTTTTATGAATACCTGAAACAGCAATCCGTTGTATCGTAGCGAGCAAATAGATCATCCCACACATTAAGTGGCTTTTTTAAGGACCTCATATCCCATAATTTCATAGTTTCATCGCAGGAGCGAGTTGCTATCTGGGTTCCTGCAAATAATTTGGACAAAATTCATTTTTTTCTCTTATTCGATTCTATCAGTTGTTATATATCCTAGAACATTTTTAAATAACAAATTAGGCACAAAACTCGAGAAAAGTAAATTGTGTTTCAACAACAGCGCAGGATTTAAAATCTTAATAATACATAATTTATGCACAGTTGTTTTTTGTATTGTAAAGCAGAAAATACTATTAAACATGCAGCTATATCAGGCAAACCCCAGTCACGGAGCAATTTGCAGTGTCATGTGTTTGGCGAAATTTTGGAAGACGTTCTTTAACTCAACAGTAACACGACGGATTGTAGGCATACATTATTTCCTTTAGGAAAATCCAAAAAATTAAGTCCAAGGGCGTGAAATCATATTTTCTCGATGACCAATTTATGTCAGTAAGACGAGAAAAGATGCATTACGCAAGAAATCCGTTCTTTAGCGTGCTGTGTGGTAAGTTGCACTGTCCTGTTGGAACCACACTTCATCTCTTTCAAGTTATTCCATTAAAGTCGCAGTAAAACACATCATTAACAGTGGGGTACTACGTCAGCGGCATTTTCAAAGAAGAAATATCTAATGAATCCGCCCTACCAAACAGTGGCTCTTGATGGCTGTATTGTTTGCTTTGCGGATTTAGTAAGCCCCAAATTCGACAAATCTGTTCGTTGTCGTATCTATTGAGCTCGAAATGAGTTTCACCGCTGAAAATGATTTTGTTCCAAAATAATAAATGTTGGACCTTCACACAACCCTCTATCTACGAGTTTTTCATTTTCGTAGATTGAGGATTGACCAAGGTATTTATTTATTTATTTAGCAAAGCAGAGAACAGAAATTGCCTTCAATTAGCCTATGTTTGAAATCTTAAAACTAATAATAAAAACCATTACAGGACTACGATTGAGCGTAAAGCTGAAAGAGAAATTTTTCGATTTTAAAAAATTTAAGCAAAGCGTGTGCAATCATTAAAGGCAATGTCTAATTTACGTTGGCAATTAGAGTCGAATTTAGGAAATATTAAACTGCCATACGTGAAGAAAGGAATTATTAGGGATTTCACAAGTCTGAGTCGAATGCTAAGCGGCAAGATGCTAGCGAAAAGCCATAGCCGACGCAAACCACCGTAAACTTTTCTTAAAATGGTAAATACATGATTGCAGCAGGTCATTGAGGAGTTTAGCGTAATTCCTAAATTTTTAACAGCAGGACTAAAACCAAGACATGTACCATTCATCATAACACAAGGCAAATTTAATGATTCATGATTCTTAATACCTGGATAATAGACGATACATTGTGACTTTTACTTTATTATTTTAATAATAAAGTATTGTGATCGACTTGAAAAAAAAAAAAAAATTTGCTACCCTGAAATTTTGTTTTTTCGCGTTTCATGACTAAATTAGCCGAAAAATGCAAAAAAAAAAAATCCGTCTGTCTGTACGCCGTCCGCCGTACGCCGACGTGTACGCTCAGCGCACTTTAACTCCCAAACCCTTCAAGATAGAAAGTTCATTTTTAGAGCGATTGTAGATAGTTGCGGATCTCAGGCGGATACCCATTTTGGGGGGTGTACAGGTTCAGGGGGAGGCGGAGGGAGCGCTTAAACCGAAAAATACGAATTCAAATATCTCAGCCATGGTTACAGCTAGGAAGATAAAAATCAACATACATATAGAGGGCTTTGTGGGACAACTTTTAAAAATAATTTAATTTTTTTATCCATTGGCATCCGAAAAGAGGGGGCTAAGAACAAATTGTCGGCCGAATTGTTTTTTCAAATGATTATATCGTCGAAAATACTTATTGTAAAATACTCATATTTTAGAACCATCAAGGTGACATATAGTTCCATCTGAATCAGCTTAGAAAATGGCTAATTATTGTAAGGGGGAGGGTCAGGGGGGTGCAAAGAAAAACACTTAAAAATGAATATCTCAACTATCTCTTAAGCTATGTAATTGAAAATTGGGACGTATATTAAGCTGTACTAGGAAAATACAAAAAAAATATAACGTCTTGAAATAATAGTAAGGGGGGGAAATGGAGAGCATTTCAAAAATTGCGCACTTTTCAAAATTACAAATCCTTATATCTCAAAAAAGAGTACAGATATCAAATGGAAAATTTGTCACATTATAGAACTACATAATGTTTAATTTTTGTAAAAATTTTAAGTTGGGAGGTGTAAGGGGAGGGAGGTGATAAGCAAAAATGTCGAAAATTTCGAGTAATTTTTTTAGGGCGCTGGTGAAAGTTACAAAGTTTAAATTTTGCATGTGGATACATCTATTTGATGTATATAAAAAAATAATACTAACTTGATCCATAATTGTTATAAACCGACCCTCCCGGTCTAACGTGCACAAGGTGTTTCATGTGCATTGAAAAAAACACATAAACTGAAAATTTTTGAGTGAAATTTGAAGATAGAAACTTGAAAATTTGCAAAATGCATTTAAAAAAAATCTCTAAGAGTTTGAAATATTAACTGGTTGAATATCTTCAAAACTTCTACCCCCTCCCATACAAAATTATTTTTTCGACCATTTTTAAGAAATCAATTATCACCTAACTATTACAAGCTATCAATTTCAAATTTTGCGTAATAACTCAAAATAAACTGCCAACAAGTCGGGCGAAACTTTATTATTCTTGGGACAAGTTGCGGATGTGTGGAAAGTCAATATGCAGGTTAGAATGGTTAGGGAAGGCTAAGTGAAAGGGAGTTCTTGGGCAGGGCTGTTGTCAATTTAACAATATTTCATTCATTTCTGCAAGTTTGGGTTTTTATGAGGGGAGGAGGAGGGGTAAGGGTGGGTGGATGTTAATAGCTTTTTAATTAATTGCTTGAATCGCGTCCAATATCCTCTGCATAGAATGTGTTTCATAGACGAAGTTGCATAGAATTTTCATAGGATTCGGTGCATTTTACATTCACGAAACCAAACATTTGTATGGGAAGGAGTAGAGGAGGTAGGGGAATCGTAAAATTTGTGACGCAATTTTATTCCCTTTCTATTGTAGTGTGCTTGTACAAAATTTCAAGTTCGTAGCTTTTAATTTGATGGTTATTAGTTGATTCAATGAAATAGGTAGAAATGATACTTTTGTACGGGAGGGGGTAGAAGAGGTAGGGAAATTGCAAAATTTGTGACGCAATTTTATTTTCTTTCTTTTGTAAGCTGCTCGTACAAAATTTCAAGTTCATAGCTTTTAATTTGTTGGTTATTAGTTGATTTAATGAAATTGGTCGAAATCATACTTTTGTATGGGAGGGGTAGAAGGGCAAGTGTGATTTTGAAACTTTTAAAATAATTTCTTTGCAAATATTCTTATAAGTTCTTATGCAAAATTTCAAATGGATAGCTTTTAATAGTTAGGTGATAATTAATTTCTTAAAAATGGTCGAAAAAATAATTTTGTATGGGAGGGGGTAGAAGTTTTGAAGGTATTCGACCAGTTAATAGTTTATACTTTTAGGGATTTTTTTTAAATGTATTTCCCAAATTTTCAAGTTTCTACCCTAAAATTACATCCAAAAATTTTCAGTTTTCGTGTTTTTTTCGTTGCACATGAAACAGCTTGTGCCCATTAGACCGGGGTGGTCGGTTCATAACAATTGTGGATCAAATTATTATTTTTTTTCTATGTATATCAAATAGATGTATTCACATGCAAAATTTAAAGTTTCTATCTTTAAGCAGAGTCCTAAAAAATTCACTCAAAATTTTCGACATTTTTGCTTACCACCTCCCTCCCTTTACACCCCCTAACTTAAAATTTTTATCAAAATTATAAATTATGTAGTTCTATAATATGACGAATTTTCAATTTGATATCTGTACTCAATTTTGAGATATAATGATTTCTAATTTTGAAAAGTGCACCATTTTTCAAATGCTCCCCATTTCACCCCACTACTATTATGACCAAATTTTATATTTTTTTTGTATTTCGCTAGTATAGCTTAGTATATGTTTTAAATTTTAATTACATAGCTTAAGAGATAGTTAAGATATTAATTCTTAAGTGTTTTTCCTTGCACCCCCCCCCGACCCTTCCCCTTACAATAATAAGCCTATTTCTAAGCTGATTCTGGTGGATCCAAACGCCATCTTAATTGTCCCAAAATATGAATTTTTTATGGTAAGTAGTTTCGAAGATATAACCATTTCAAAAAAAGATTCGGCCGACAATTTGTTTTTAGCCCCCCCTTTACGGACGCCAATGGATAAAAAAATTAAATTATTTTTGAAATATGTCCCACAGCTCTCACTATACGTGTGCTGATTTTCATCTTTCTATCTGCATTCGTGGTGAAGATATTAACAAGTGTATATTTCGACTTTTTCAATCCCCCCGCCTCCCCCTTCCACCCCACACTCCCCAAAATTTGGATAATGGAGCTCACTTACCAAGTTAATAACCCACCCAAAAATCAACATTCTACCTTTAACGGTCTTGGAGGTACGAGTCCATATGTACGGCGTACGGCGGGACGGATTTTTTTTTTTTGCTTTTTTAGGCTAATTTAGTCATGAAACGCGAAAAAACAAAATTTCAGGGTAGCAAATTTTTTTTTTTTCTGTGTCGATCACAATACTTTATTATTAAAATAATAAAGTAAAATTAGTTCAAATGAAGTTGCTTTAAAAGTTTTGAAATCGCGCTTGCCCTTCTACCCCCTCCCATACAAAAGTATGATTTCGACCAATTTCATTAAATCAACTAATAACCAACAAACTAAAAGCTACGAACTTGAAATTTTATACAAGCACCTTAAAAGAGAAGCGAAATAAAACTACATATTAAATTTTACGATTCTCCTACCTTATCTACTCCCTCCCACACAAATGTACGGTTTCGTGAATGTAAAATACACCGAATTTTATGAAAATTCTATGCAACTTCGTCTATGAAACACATTCTATACAGAGAGTATTGGACGTGATTCAAGCAATTAATTAAAATGCTATTAACATCCATCCACCCTTACTATTACCCTCCCCCCCCCCTCATAAAAACCCAAACTTGCAAATACGAATTAAATATTGTTAAAGTGACAACAGCCCTGCCCAAGAACTCTCTTTCACTTAGCCTTCTCTAACCACTCTAACCTGCATATTGACTTTCCACTCATCCGCAACTTGTCCCAAGAATAATAAAGTTTCGCCCGACTTGTTGGCAGTTTATTTCTCATTAAGTACTAATCTATTTTCGGTTGACCAACCAAAAACTCTTGCAATATCATCATTAATACGCGCAACAAAATCATCAATAAGACCCACCGGTCTACTTAAGTAAAGCTGAACATCGTCAGCATACATATGAATATTACAATCTTGCAGTACGCTTGGCAAATCAGTGATGTAGAGGCTAAACAGTAATGGACCCAGTATAGAGCCTTGTGGTACGCCCCGCAAGAGAGGTAGCGAAGAAGAGACGTTATCACCGACCCGCACCGCCTGCCAGCGGTCATTCAAGAAATTGTGCATAAGTTTTATGGCGCTAGGGGTAAAATTGAATTTTGATGATAGTTTATCAAGGATTATATTATGGTCTACAAAGTCAAATGCTTTAGAAAAATCAAGTAGAACAATGTTACCAAATTCGAATCCATGGCGGCTCTAATGTCGGAAGTTACTTTAAGAAGCGCCGACTCACAACTATGTTGCGTCCGGAACCCAGATTGCTAGCGTGTCAATAAACTCTCCTTTTTTAAAAACTCCTGTATTTGAATGGACATAACTCTCTCGAGAACTTTAGATAGAAAACACAAAATACTAATAGGCCGGAAATCAGTGACTGCATTAGGAGAATACGTTTTTGCTATCGGCAGTACTGAGGCAACTTTCCATGCCATAGGAAAGGTACCTATACATGTATTTAAAATATGTAGTATATGGTGGCAAATAAGCGGGAGAAGAAATTTAATAAATTTTGGATGTAGAGTGTCAGGACCAATAGCATTCGATTTTATGGAGTTAATAGCTGAGAGCAGCTCAGGTAAGTCGATGCATCGAAAAGAAAAGGAGTTATTTGTTTTAGTATATATTTCATTTGAAGGCGCTGAGGTGGTCTGGAACGATATCTGGCAAGTATTAATGAAGTGCTTATTGAGTTCATCAGCCCCAAAATTACAGGTCGTCGGTTCCTTTCCACAAATACCAGCGTTCTTTAAATTGGCCCAAATTCTATTGGAGGGTAATGCAGGGTCAAACTTTTGACTATAATAAGAACGCTTGGCATTCCTTATAGCTGTTGTAGCAATATTTCTCGCAGATTTATATAACTTTTTAGCATGATTCGTTTTTGAGCGGCGATATTGGCGGTAGAGATACTCTCTTTCGGCAATTAAGGATGATACTTGATGGGTAATCCAAGAACATGTTAAGTTGTTTTTTATTTTTACCTTTCGTAGTGGTACACACCTATCATGAAGGTAAGTCATAAGCATATTAAAGTGTCTCACCTGGTCATCGACATCCAACATATAAAAAACTTCGTCCCAAGATAATAAATTGAACTCATTTGTAAAATTTTCAAAATTTAAGTCGTTATAGTTCCGATAACTGAAAGATTTAATCGGGGTACACTCATTAACACATATATCATAGTTCATAAAAAGTAAATCATGATCAGTGAAGCTAGGAGGGCTCGTTTGGTCGTGGTAGAGGGGGTGACGATATTGAACTGATTTTTTCACATCACGTTAGAATTGCTGTCAAAATGTTTTATACAAAATTTAGGATTCAAGAATTTTAATAGGTACTAAGAAAATTCATGTATTGGATTTAGTTAAATTGTGCAGTTTGTATGGAAGGTGGTAGAAGGAGAGGCGAGCTCTTAATAACTTCTTCAGAAATAACTATGTATAAACATGATGCTGTTGACATGTTTTAAATTGCCGATCACACCTTTCAGGAAAAGCGACTTTGTAAAGTTGTGAAATTGTGTCATATTGCATTGGAGAGGGTAGAAAGGAGTGAAGATAATCGTCTAATTTTTTTTTTGTTCTTACTAATAATTTTAAATAAATGTTTAGTGCACAATTTCAGCTTTTTGAGTGATTATATGAACTTCTGTATCATTCCGAGTCTTATTTCTTAGGCTGTCGACACACGATAAGAGATAAAATCGTATTAACTCACTTTTCGATATTAACTCGCGTTAATATACCACCTTTATCAAAAAGTTCCCGGAATAACCACCGTGTGGCGTTTTTATTGTTCCGATTTGAGTTCTGTTTTCTTTTGTTAAGTTGGTACATCTGTTGGTCACATTCCCTCTAAATTTCAGCGTCATAGCTTGATATTTGCAAAAGTTACGTAGCCAAGAGTACATCTATCTCCGTGTGTGTTGGCGATTTTTTACAATTTTAGAAATGGATTTAAATTTGCAACAACGTACTTGTATTAAATTTTGCGTAAAAAACGGATTTAATGGTGCGCGAACGTTGGAAATGTTGGAAAAGTGTTTCGGCAACGATTCTCTAAGGAAAACGGTCGTTTACCAATGGCACGAGCGGTCCAAAAGTGGTCGTGAGTCAATCGAAGATGATAAACGCAGTGGCAGACCATCGACATCGAAAACCGACGAAAACATTCATGAAGTAAATGAAATGTTGGTCAATAACCGCAAATTAATCATCAGAGAGATAGCGGAGGACTTGAACATTGCCTATGGATCCGTCCAAGACATTTTGGTTAATGATTTGGGTTTCCGTCGTGTAGCAGCAAAGTTGGTGCCAAAAGACCTCAATTTCATGCAAAAAAGAGACCGTGTTGCATCGCAAAAGAGATGATTTGCGAGGCTGAATCCGATCCCACATTCATCAAAAGGATCATTACTGGAGACGAGACGTGGGTTTATGAGTACGACACGCAATTCAGACATCAGGCAAGTGAATGGCGTTCTCCAAATGAGCCGAGACCAAAAAAACCTCGTTTTCAGTCAAAAGAGAGATGCTCACGTTTTTCATGGATTACAACGGTGTAGTGCATCATGAATTTTTGCCAGAAGGCCAGACAGTAAACAAAGAGTATTATTTGGGCGTTATGAGACGTTTGCGTGAAGCAATTCGCCGAAAGAGACCAGAATTGTGGGCAGAAAACTCGTGGATTTTGCACCATGATAACGCACCGTCGCGCATTGCCATCATTATTCGCAATTTTTTGACGAAAAAAGCAACAAATACCATCCAACAGCCACCGAATTCACCTGATTTGGCTCCCTGTGACTTCTTTCTGTTAAATCGAGTTATAAAACCACTACGGGGAACACGTTTCAGCAGCCGAGAGGAAGTAATGGAAAAATCGCAGGGAGCACTGATGGTCATACCGAAAACCGCATATAAAAAATGTTTCGAGGATTGGATCAGGCTCTGGCATAAGTGTGTTGCAGTCGATGGGGATTACTTTGAAGGGGACAATATAGATTTAGATGAATAAACTTGTATTTTTAATTTTCTCAATAAATTCCGGGAACTTTTTGTTTCAAGTTAATATCGTTCTGTAATCAATATTAACTCGGCTAGCAAATACTCGATCCAAAAGAACCTTTCAAGCGGAAAATTCACAATACGAAATAGAAGGAAATTTCAAGGAATTTACGTTACAATGTCTTATTTCGTTGATATTACAAAAAAAAGACACTAAACTTCACAGAAAGACAATTGAAAGAATTTAACGGTGCGTTCATGGTTTATTTGCGATACTGAATTTTTCAGGATTTCACAAGACACACAAAACAATTCCAAAATTTAAGTTTGACGTTTAAATTTGAACTTCACTCTGACGTAATGCCTAGAGCTTTCTTAGATTGATTTAATACGGTATTAAAAATAACTGTCGTATGTCACATACAAAAGCTGTAGTGGAGGCTTTCGTTTTAATCATGTGTCGACAGCTCAAACTCCGCAAGTTTCGTGGAGCCAATACATGAGGAACGAACTCCAAAGCGAGTGCTAGAGGGCAAAGCTCAAGGCAGCCGACCGCAGGGGAAGTCACGAAAACGATGGAAGGACTCAGTCGACGCAGATTGCAGATCGCTTCTCGATTTTTCAAACTGGAGGACGCGGTCGTTGGACCGAGACAACTGGAGGAGCTGCATCTGGGAGGACAAGGCTCGATATGGGCTGTAGACTCATTGCATCGAACCGTGTAAATTTCCTTTAAACTTTTTCTAACAAACAATATCGCAAGACAAATGAGGATTTCAAATTGTTGATCAATATTCAAGTATATTGCGCACAAGCGAGATAAAAATTACGATAAGGAACGAAGTTTACTATATGTCGTGAGAATAAAACCAGACAGCCTTTGAGCGCAATAAACGATTGGCGAGTAGTTAACGTTAAACCGAAGGTTCGTGCCAAATATGATACCGAGATCGAGTGGTTGGCCTTTCATCGAATTACCTATATATGTAGTACGTGACTGTTTAATAGTGATTTTTATTTAAAAAAAAATGTGACCTGTTTTTGTTTTGCACTCATATTCCCAGCAAACAATTTAACAAGCGCTCGCAGTGATAATGGTCTTAAAACGAGCATGAAATGATACAAAAGAAATGAACTGCGTCATGATCTTAAGCAAACCAAGCAAAAAGGGTCGCTCAACGGCAAACTTGTTATGTACAAGCAATTTTCATTTCACCATTTATTTTATTGCGAATACGAACGATGAAAAACCTAGAGTTTGCAGAGAAATCCGCGTGTACTTGTGGGTGTGTGTGTTCGTGAAATGTTCAAAGTCATAAACAACAGATACAGAACAAGAAGCAATCGCGATCTTCGAAGATCCCTTGTTTAGCTTTAAAAGTCAAGTTCTTTAATAAATCGTTAATGTTTCATAAATAATATCGTTTATGAATCGTTAACGATATTCATTAATGAATTAAAATAAAAATCATTAATGACATTGATAACCATTATATACTTGCTTATATACTGGTTTCTTATAAGCGTCTTACAATTCATTAATGAATCGTTAAAAATAATTCATTAACGAATGTCCATTTATTCCGTTTGATGAAACGTTAATGACTCGTTATTTTGTTTACTGGTTTTTTCAGTTTCGTCCGTCAGGTCAATTTACAATAGAACACTTTAAGCGTATTTACATTTTAGCATTTAACTGATTGCCTTCCGAAACTGTGGACAAGTTGGATCGGTTTTATTTGTCTTGTTATCTTCGTACTATTTACATTTACAACTATTTTAGTATTGGTATTGATGCAAAAGTTGCTTTAAATTTTTCCAAAACTCGTGAAAGTCGTTTCTATTTGCAAGAAGACGAATCTGTTGCCACTATTGTCAGAAGATTTGTTTTTCATGTTGTCGTATTATAGATCAATTGAGTTGGACAGCCGAAAAATTCGGGACAAGAAATGTGACTTATCTAGTACGCAAACCATTTTTCCAGCAGGGCAGATTTTTTTTTACAATGATAGAAAAAATGTTAAATGCAAAAAAGGATTACATTTTTTTTTCAGAATAGAAATCACTATAAGTGTATATGACATTTTGTAGCATTTGATGAAATTTAGCAGAAGATCATCAAGGGTACACCAACGATATAGTGCATTTATGTTACTTCGAATAGAAAGACAACGGAGAAGACACTACATCAAAAATGTTGACGTCATCAGCATACATTAGACAATTAAACGAAACATAGTTAGGTAAGTCATTAATAAAAAGAGGAAGCGATGAGGACCAAGGATGGACCCTTGAGGAACACCAGAAGGACAGAAACAGAAAGATCTTCCACCGTTAAAACGAACAAACTGGCTTCTGTTTGACAGATAGGAATGAAACCATACAAGGTACTGAGGAAGATGATGCATACTGAGCTTGGAGATAAGGAAGTTATGATTAACTTTATCGAATGTTTTAGAAAAAAACGGTATAAATACAATCGACTTGGCTACGATTTCCCAATGCTTTAGCTACTAAGAGGTTAGTGCATGTAGAACGCCTATGACAGAACCTATACTACACTGTTGTAATTAGATGATCAAAATGATCTGATATAAAATTATTGATCAAGCGTTCTAGGATTTTACTAAAGTAGCAAGCAATGGATACTAGCCTGTAATTGGATACATTACATTTATACTGAAGCAAACAGCGTGATGAAATTATACGTCAATCCGAATTTGAATTCACGACCTTCGCATTGATTACCAATACGCTACCCACTAGGCTACACTCTTTTCAAAAACTTTGAATGACTTGACGAATTTTCAAAAAATGGTTTGACACAAGTATGCACTTTAAGTTTGCCGTACCTTCTTCAGAATCTGAGCTTGTAAGAACTGATGGCCTTATTGTAACAATTTTTATGGCACCAAACCTTACGGCTTTTATCGAGGTCCAAACTATAACCAAATTAAAATATGAAAGCTTTCTATTAGAAAATATCATGGCACAGAGACTAGGAAACATCGAAAATGAAATTAAAAAAAAAACATAATAGGGCTACGATTGCGCGTGATGCGCAATCTTACGATACTCTAGATGAAATAGAATTTTTTTGTGACCCCAAGAAATTTTGTATGTGGAATGTTAGAACTAATTTTTTCCCCATCATGCTAAAGTAGCTATAAAAATGTTTTATTCAAAATGCTTACTCCAAAAATTGAATGGGAACTGAGAAAATTGAGTTAGATTTAATGAAAATGTGCAGTTTGTATGGGAGGTAGTAGAAAGAGAGGGGGGATTTTAGTGATTTTATCAGAAATAACTAGGAATACAATAAAATGGACATCCCTTAAATTTCAGAATAGTGCCATTCATACTTTTCAAGAAAATCGATTTTTTGTGAAGTTGTGAAACTGTGTCATATTGTATGGGAGGGGGTAGAAGCAGTGAAGCTAATCAAATATTTTTTTCTGACCTTAGTGATAATGCTAATTAAGAATTTATTACAAAATATGAGCTCGATAAATGTTATACGTTCTGAGAAAATCGTCTTAGAGCACTTCATGAAAAAGTGTAGTTTGTATGGGAGGTGGTGGAAGGAGAGGGAGGACGCCAATAATTGTTCAACTGTAGATTTAGATCATTATGAAACAATTCAGCCTAATAGCTTTCAAACTTTTCGAGTAAGTCCATTTATTGTCAAATTGCGAAATTGTGTCATTTTGTATGGGAGGGGGTAGAAGGGGTGAAGGTAATCGTCTAATTTTTTTTAGCCTTACTAACAGTCTTAAATAAATATTTGGTGCACAATTTCAGCCAGCTAAATTTTATACGCACTGAGTAAATTGGCTTAGAATAACTCATGACAAGTACAGTTTGTATGGGAGGTGGTAGAAGGAGGGGGAGGACACGCATAATTTGTATACGGTAGATTGATATTATCATGAAAATACCATATTCCAAATTTCAGGCTAGTAGCTTATATACTTTTCGAGCAAATCTCTTCATTGTCAAATTGCGCAATTGTGTCATTTTGTATGGGAGGGGGTAGAAGGGGTGGAGCGATTTGGCGCGTTCACGAACTTGACCTTACTTTTTTATCAAAAACGACGTGTGAAAAATTTGAACTATCTAGCTCAACGCGTTCTCAAGCTAGAGAGCGCACGGACGGACATCCGGTTTTGAGATTTTTGAGTGATAATATGAACTTCTGTATCATTCATTTTTTTCTCCGAGCCTTATTTCTTGGCGTTACAAACCTTAAAGCAAACTTATAATACTCTCAGATTCCATCTAGAGTATAATAACTCTACGTGATGTTCTTTATAGTTCTCCCAAGGTTGGAATGAAACGAAACTCGATTATCGCACAATTTTGTTGAAAATATTCTTCCCTAACGAGAAGATAATGGATTTGATAGTGACGACAATATTATTATTTTCTCATCATCAATGGCGCGACAGCCCAAATCGGGCCTTGGCCTCCTGAAGTCGTCGCCTCCAATCGTCTCGATCCAAAGACCGCGTCCTCCAGCTGCTAATTTTTAAGGTGGCTTTGCTATCTTCATCAACCGAGTCTTCCCATCGCTTGCGCGGCTTTCCTACTGGCCGGTTACCAATCGCTTTGCCTTTCAGAGCACGTTTGGGGATCCTTCTGTCTTCCATTCGCTCTACATGGCCAGCCCACTGCAGTTTACGTAGCTTAATGAACGTCGAAACTTCTGGCTCGTCGTAGAGTTGATACAACTCATGGTTGTATCTTATTCGCCATTCCGTTCCTTCCTTCACAGGTCCCAAAATTCTTCGGAGCTTTCTTTCAAATGCTTTTCGGAAGTTCGCGTTAATGTCCACGTCTCGCTGCCATAACAGAGCACAGGTCGTATAATAGTTTTATAAATCCGCAGCTTATTGTTCCTGTGCACTTTCTTGGATTTCATTATTGGAAGTACCGAATAATACGTCTTATTTGCTAGTATAATCCGTCGTTTGACTTCGTCTGTTTCATTACCGTCCATTGCTAGATTAGCCCCAAGATATATGAAATTGTCCACACTCTCCAAATTATATTCCGCAATTGTTATGTTTTGTCTGATAGGCGCTCTCCTTTTGTTTTGTTTTCGTTGATGAGCAACCCGACTTCTTTTGCGGCGGAGTCAAGATTGACAAATACCTCCTTAGCATTAGGGAAGGATCTTGCTAGGATGTTAATGTCGTCAGCGAATGCTACTAGTTGGGTGGACTTGAATAGTAGTGTCCCGTTGGTATCGACTGAGATTTTTCGGACGACATACTCTAGTGCCAAGTTGAAAAGCATGGGGGCTAGACCATCTCCCTGCTTTAAACCACATTCCGTTCGAAAGCTGGTTGTGGAATCGGTTTGTATTCTCACTTGGGATTCAATGTTCGTCATTGTGAGTCTTGTTAGTCGGACTAGTTTTGGAGGAATTCCAAAGTCAAGCATGATTTGGTACGGTACGCTTCTGTCGATACTGTCGTATGCTTGTTTAAAATCTACGAATATTTGGTGCACGTCTGTGTTATATTCCCAGCATTTCTCAAGCACCTGTTTCACCGAAAATATCTGATCTGTTGTAGATCGTCCGGTTCTGAATCCGCCTTGGTATTCGCCAATTATTTGATTAGTATAGGGCTTAAGACGACGTTCAATTATTTTTGTCAGTATTTTATAGGACGTGTACAACAATGATATTCCCCTGTAATTCTCACAGCAGAGTTTGTCTCCTTTCTTGTAAATTGGACATATAATGCTTTTTCGCCAATCGTCGGGTATGATTTCCTCTGTCCAAATTTTGCATATCATGTTGTGCAGTATTTCAGCGACACAATTTTCACCGTTTTTCAGAAGTTATTTTCTCAACCAGACTGTAATCAAATCCGCTTCAGGGAATCAATCATATTGCGGCATTAATAAGCCAAAGCTTGACTTTACTACAGGAGAAATAGGTGAATGGAATAAAGATTCAAATCCAAATACTGAAAGGAAATAGATTTGAACTCCATTAAAGACGATATTGAAATACTGGGTTAGTTAGTGATCTAGAAAGCTTCAGAGATTCCAGTAATATTGCCTTTGGAGCCTGGCGAATCCACGGACCTCAGCTGATACATCAGTATCAAAGCTATGCACGAGCTTAGACTCTGGTCATCAGTGAAGAAGCTATACGGGCTCTGTGGGGTTATAAGCATATAGTCTTACGGAGCAACACAACAGGAGAACTGGCTGAGAAAATAGGATCGGCTATGTAAAAATGGACGAAAATAGTGAACTAGCGAAACAATGAAGTGATGATGAAAGTAGCGAACCGAAGAAAGTGCGTCTAACGCGAACTAAGGGACGGAAATCGGAGACTTTTATTGTTGACAAGTTGTCATAAAAACATAACAGAATTATGATTGGGAGTAAAGCCCAATCATATGATACTCTAGATGAAATACTTACTTACCTTTTATTTGGGAGGTGATAAAAGCAGAGGGGGAGGTTTGTAATTTTTGTATGTGACACTGAACGTAGTATATAAAATATTTCATGCTGAATTTAAAGTTTCTTGCTTTCATAATTTTCGAGGAAATTGAACAATTTTTGTCTGAATTTATGGTATTTGTATGGGAGGTGGCAGAGAAAGTGGGAGATTTTGGATGATTTTGAATCTGCTTATCAATATCCTAATCACATTACTTTGTTACAATTTTAAAGTCGATAGCTCTCATATGTTTGAAGGAGAAAAACTTTTCTTGAACTTCCAATACAAAAATTTGTATGGGAGGTGGTAGAAGGAGTGAGGTGAAGACGATATTTTTTTTAGCATTTAATACAATTATTAAGGGACAAATCCTGGCAATTTCGAGTTTCTACTTCTTCTAGTTTCTATGAAAATCGGTTAAATGCATTTACCAAAATTCTGCATTTGTATGGGAGGGGGTAGAAGGAATATTCGAATCAAAACCAAATTTTTTGGCATCAATCATATTTAAAATAGTATACTTTTCTCAAATTTTAAACGAAGAAAACTAATTTAATTGAAATTCTGAAATTTTGTAAAATTTGTATGGGAGGGGGTAGAAGGAGTGATGTAAAGTTGATAGTTTTCTAAAATTAGTTGCAATTATAATAAAATTAATTATGACAAAAATTGGTTCTTTTAGCTTTGCTAGTTGCAATGCAAACTGAATAAATGCATTTTTGAAAATTGTGCATTTGTATGGGAGGTGGTAGAAGGAGTAAGGAGATCAGATCAATATTTGTTGAGGTTAATGCTATTTATATCATTATACTATGACCCAATTTTCAAGTCAATAGCTGAAATGGTTTCGGAGAAAAATCACTTACTTTAAATTTCGAAATTTCATGAAATTTGTATGGGGGGAGTGGGGGAATGTGGCCCTTTCATGAACTTAAAGTTACTTTTTTGCTAAAAATGACACACAATAAATTTCAGCACGATAGTTCAAAGCGTTCGAGAGTTATGTTGTAGACAGACGCACAGACAACAACTCGGAATCGAGGTTTTTGAGAGACAACAAATATTTCTGTACCCTTGGCGGCTCTGTGCGAGCATTATTTCTTAGCGTTACAAACGATTTCATCTAGAGTATAATTAGGTGCGGAATAAAGTGAGCGAAATACTCCCCCAACTGCACTCCTTGGGGCGAGCTGTAAATTAGTACCCACAGGAAATGAAAAAGTAAAGACTTAATGTTGAGCTGTGATACATGGTAAATGCTGCAGTGAATACCGACCTGATCAAAACCAGCGATGGTAGTGAACTCTGATGCCAAAAAATGAGATGGTAAAACATAGCAAAAACGCAGAACAAAGTAATGACTGGAAGATACACTGCGTGTACCTGCAGTGGGGACCCGAGATAACAAAGCCCGAAGCAACAAACGCGATGCACAAATTGGTAGTATGGACCGAACAGCTAGTGATCATATATAAAAGTGATGTAAATAAAAGAGACTGAATGCAAAACTGGTAGTATAAGAAAATATTGGTGAAACAAGTAGACATGCGGGAGAGAGTTGAACCGAGGGGCTGAAATGCATTGTAGCTCGAGATGCAGGTGACAAAGTAGTGAACCGAACGGGTATGATGGAACATCTGGCGTCGTACATTGCGGAGTGGAGTCAGAAACTGATGACACATGGCTTGGGTGAATTTTCGTAAATCCGTAATGGAGGAAGGCCTCGGCTTGAGTACTCACCTTAAATTAAATACATATGAACCCATTCTCTCTGAACGAAACTATTAACAACCCAGGAGTTGTTATTTTCCTAATTTTAGTTGTAAAAAAAAATTTTTGTGGGTATGAAACATGCAACTCACCTAGATATGAAAAACTGACGCAAGAAATTTCACTGCCCTTCTGATGCGCATTTCTTACCAAGTGCGTAGTATTGACGTACATCTTGCGCGTATCCCACATTTGGAGCGATCCATCAACGCAACCTGCCGCAATCAAACTAGCGTCTCGATTGTATGTACATGAAGTCGGTGTGGTTCGTAGACCTCCCTGTGCCCGAGTTTTGATAACCACTCGCTGTTGTTTAGAACTGAAAGCATCCCATATGCGCAACGTTGAATCCAACGAGCTGGTGAGAAACTCCTCTTTCGTAAACGGATGCCAACATCCCGATGTCAATTGTGCAGTATGACCTTTAGTTTTGGACATGTCGGTTATGTACTGATCGCCTTTAACACATTCAATTTTTTCGAAACCATCGCGATCGAGTACTTTTGCTTGCGAATTTCCTGATACGACGAGAATTGTGTCGCCAGTAACCGAGTAATGAAGTGCTAGATACGGACAAAAGTAAATCAGAAATCGTTATTTTTTTTTATATGACACTGAAACTAGAGGGGTTACCCTTTTGTACTAAAGCACAACTCCGGTGAGATGGGAAGGATTTCGATTTTTGGAAATTGGCCTACGAGTATTTTTCTTGCATTATTAAATGTTGTAGTCATCTGGGGATATTGAAGTGGGTAGCGAGTTCCATATTCGAACAGTCCGGTTTAAAAACGAATCATGAAATTCAACAGTGCGACCGAAGATAGGTTTGAAAATATTCTTATTAGCGCATAATAAATATTACCGGGTAAAGTTATGCATGGTGATAAGAGATTGGAGATTTCGTACGAACAATTTCCATTGTAGTAATGATACAAAAGGGTTAAGGAGGTTACAATTCGTCAATGATCAGTGATTCGAGCGATGAAGGAATGTCAGAATCTTCTATAATTTTAATAGCCCGAGACTAGATACTACACAAATAGGAGAGAGAAGTTTTTGCAGCTCCCGTCAATAGGTGGGAATTCGATTCAAGACGTGATCTAAAATAGGCCTTATAAAGTGTCATTAATCCAGGAGCGGTGAACGAATTTTTACAGCGTTTTAGGTAACCCAAACATTAAAATCACATAGGAAGATCGCTCCAACATAAGTTAACTGTGAGTTGGGTACCTAACATCTTAAAACTTGTAAAATTGGATAATAGCTAGTCTCCGAAGGAGATTGGATCTAAGTTAAGAGTTTCGTTTGTAGGGCACAAGAGAGCACTGGGTTTTCGAAGCATTAAATTAAACCAAATCATCTTTCAATGATTGAACCATGGACCTACGTTGCTCTACTAAGCTAGTACGTCGCGCTAACGACGCAGTGTTGAAGTGGTAGGAGAAATCTAATGTGCTGTTATCTGCGAAGCTATGTATAGGATTGAAAAGCAAGTTGTTAATAAATATTAGAAAAAGGATGGAAGAAAGAACCGAGCCCTGAGGGCCGCCAGCGTTAATTTTATAGGACGGAGAAACCACACCATCCAATACGACATGCATTGAACGATTGGTTAAAAAACTTTTCAATCTAGGAAATAAAGGAGACACCAATACCTTTAAGTTTGGCTAAAAGGGTGTTGTGTGACATTCTGTCGAAATCCTGGGAAATATCAAGTACAATAATACAAGATTCACGAAACTGGTGGATGCTTTTGTTCCAAAGTTCTGTAAGGGTGCTTAAAAGCTCCCCTGTGGTACCGAAACCCATGCTGTTTGTCATCAATAATATCATTGATGTTGAGATATTCTATTACTCTAAGGTTGATGATTGTTTCTATGACCTTCGACAGAAGTGAAGTTGTTGCTATTGGGCGATAATTAGCGGGATTGATGCGTTCTCCTTTTTTTGGAACTGTCTGAGCATTTGCAACCTTCCATGAAGATTTTTTTTTACAGAATGACCTGGAGATAATTTCGACTTTTATGTGCAATGCACAAACACAGTCATGGAGGGAAGGAATGGGATTGGGAAGGTAGGGGAAGGGGAGTGAGAACAACCGTAACGAGTGGAGAAGCTGGTATATTTAATGTAGATTGGACAGTGGAGGACGAAAAGGACGGACAAGGGCAAGAACTCGGTATACGTTACGCGAACGAATGTTATTTTGTCCTAAGGAAGAATTTAACGCAATAATCGTTGGAAGGTTGGAGTTCGTTGTTGGTGAAGAAGAGTTGGCAGAAAATTGAGCCGCTAGTAATGCAGGGTATATATTTTTACAATGGAACTAACCTCTTATGGGATAATTTTCACATGGCTGAATCGTTCGAAAGCTTCGCATTGATGTATCCATGCCGGCAAAATCCCAAAAGCACATATCATAGTCAATCGAGCCGGACACAATTCGGGCGCCAGACGGATCTCCTGCCAAGGCAAGGATCGGTCGAGAACCATGCTGCATTCCAATCTCATGTGAATCCGGAACCTTACGTTCGGGGCTACTCTCGTCATCACCGCTGCTGTCGCTATCATCGGAATCTTCCGAAGCATCGTCAGATTTTTTAGCTTTGTCAATCGAAGGTGGTAACGGTCCAATAATGTCCTCGTCGTCGCCTTCTCCTTCAGAATTGGTCAAAGTCGCTGGCTTCAATGGTGCATTTTCTCTCGCCTTAGCAATTTGTTCCTGGAAAATTTGATGACAACGCTGACCTTCGGATGTTGCTTCTACAATTACAACTTACTTACATTTATATCGAAACTTTTTGCTTTCCTGCCGAATCCCGAGATGCCCATGATTTCCTTTAAATGCTGGCTCTCCAAATCTTCCGCTACTTCCTGTATTTTCTCATTGAAAATTTCAGTCTCGATCCTGCCGAACTTTTTGAAACCTAGAAATCGAAAATGCATTTTTCGTCTAATCAATATTTACGAAATTTACCTGTTGTTGTGGATGCTTCATTATCTTCCTGTGCTGCGCTCGTACTCACGTTGAGTTTTATTTTACCGAAAGTGATTTTCGGCTTATGCATTATTTTTGTTTTCGATTTTACGTTTTGTAAACAATCAAATTTATTCTTCCATTTCAGCTGATCACGAAATGCCAAAAGCCGCCATATCTATAACGCAACCGCTGTAATATACAGTGGTAATGGAAAATAGTTGAACACGTGGTAACGGAAAAGATATTCCGGAAATGAAATCGTTCGTTATTTTTAAATTTTCATTAACATTTAAAGAACGGTACCGGTATCTGAGAGAAAGATTAATCGGATAAAATAAGAACTAAAATGACGTATTCATTTTATTTTTATTTTTTTGAATTGTATTGTAGGCAATTCTGATTTAATGCACAATGCAAAAACACATTCATGGAGGGAAAAATTAATCGTAATGAAAAGGGAAGTGTGTACGACTGTTGCGTGAATATTTTTCAGTTACGGGATATTGTATGATAAAAAGCGAATAGAAGTATCTACTGTGTAAATAGACCTGGAAGTGGAAATGCTTCACTTTTACATCATTCGCACATTTTATTTTAAATAATTTTTAATTACTACTAGCAATCGAAAAATTTGGACTAAAATAAAATCTACTGCCTAGCGGATTCTAAAGATACTCGATACACACTAACACTACTCTCCTAATAGAGTTTGGTCAAGGCTATAATACCAACAGTTCAGCGTGAGTTTAGAAGTACAAGAAGGAAACATAAGAAATGTAAAAAACAGGCAAACTTGAGTTTGACGGTTTTCAAATGTACGGACACGAGCACAACCTGGCGCTAAGCTACAAGTTTTTAAATAGATTACTCATTAGAATCGAAAATAAATATAACTTTCATAAATAACAATTCATTTAAAAAAAAATGTTTCCTTGTACCAGCTCGTAGCTGTCTGGGAAACAGTCCTTATATTGTGGACAAATCCATTAAGACTTAATTATTACGGAATGCGATGGTGATTGCAATGTTTAAATGAACACCAGTAATACGGATTTGGGTGAACTTCATCGTCCATTGCAATTATTACATTCAACTTTTAGTTTTTTTTATTTTTTATCTATTTATTTTATTATTTTCTTTTAAATTAACTTATCTTGAAATTTTTTTTTATTTTTATTGTATTATATTGTTGCGAGGTTCGCCGGGATTTCAAGTAAAACACAATTCGTTCAAAAATAAGTGATAATTTATTTCGTTGCACTTTAACTTAATTCGCAGTAAATGGCACTACCGGCGCGTACTGTTTTATTGCTTTCCTGCACCGGTTTGCGTCTTCCATAAATGTCGCTGAATGACTGACTCCCGTCTGAAAGCTTCGTGATTTTATACAATTTTCCCTCAATTCTCGAACCTTCCGTGGTGTATGTCGTCGGGTGTATGTCTCAACTATACTGGAAAGTTCTGGATCTTTAATTATGGCTTTTTACATATTGGGGGATACTGTTCTACATAATTCTTGTATATTCGAGAAAGATCAAATTGCGTGGTTGCCAGATCTCTCTCTCCTTAGTCCCTGTTCGTCCCGAACAGAGTCGTTGACTTCCTCAATGGCACCATGGTATTTTGTTAGTCGGTCGAGATGTACCACTTTCATTTTAGTACGAGGTTTTTGATGTAGTTGAATCCGATAGACGACATCATTTAACCGGTTGATGGTCTGGTAAGGGCCTTCCCAGTTTCGCTGGAGTTTCGGCGATCTGCCCTTCTGTCGTTTGGGATTGTATAACCAAACCAAATCGCCCTCTTGGAATCCTGATGAATTCGCCCGTTGATCATACCTCGTCTTCATGCGGTCGGTCGCCAAATCAATTTTATTTCTGACCAGGTTATAAATTGTATTAAGTCGACATCGAAGATCCGAGACGTAATCTTTGGCATTGGTTGGTTGGTCTGGTGGCACTCCAAACATTAGTTCCGCAGGGACTCGAATATTTCTTCCGAAAATGACTGGGGAGGGAGTTTCTTCTGTTGTTGAATGTACCGATGTTCTGTAGGCCATTAAAAATAGAGGGATGTGCTGATCCCAGTCCTGTTGCCTCTCGCTGACGAGTTTGGATAGGTTTGAGTTCAATGTCCTATTGAAACGTTCCACCATTCCATCGGACTGTGGATGTAATGGAGTTGACTTGGTTTTGTTTATTCCCAG
Organism: Chorisops tibialis; assembly: GCA_963669355.1. Lineage (NCBI taxonomy): Eukaryota > Metazoa > Arthropoda > Insecta > Diptera > Stratiomyidae > Chorisops > Chorisops tibialis. The sequence continues at coordinate 75,957,051 of OY770263.1, forward strand.
CATTTGGCACACGTGTTTGAATATTTGAGATTCAAAATTGCGCCCTTGATCGGAGTGTAGTTCACGTGGAGCTCCAAATCTGCTCACCCAGTTGGTCACAATTTGTTCGGCGACGGTTACTGCTTCTTGGTTTGGAACTGCGTAGGCTTCAGGCCACTTGCTGAAATAATCAATGACCACTAGAATGTAGCGATTACCATTTTCAAATTCCGGAAATGGTCCAGCAATTTCCACAGCAATTCTCTCGAATGGAGCTCCCACGTTGTATTGTTGCATTTCTTCCTTTGATCTGCGTTGTGGGCCCTGACTCGATGCACACGTAGTACATTTACGGCACCAATTTTCGACATCGGATCCAATAGAACCTTTCTCGTATCTTTACCAAGGTTCTATTTACACACAAATGCCCACCGGAGGTACCTCCATGATATTCCTTCAAAACCTCCTCGACTCTGGAATGCGGGACGATGGTTTGCATGTGATATGATTATCCTTCAGCGTTTTCCCATTTCCGTTTTAATAATCCGTCGTCTAGGTGAAGGGAGTTCCATTGTGCCCAATAACACTTTAGGCTTTCGTTGAATTGTGAGATGTCTTTCCACTCACGCCGTTTCATTTCGTCCTTCCATGCCATGATCGGTGAAATATCTGGATCTTTACGTTGGGCATCTTCCAGTTCTTGCTGATTCCATCCATCCTTTGGTTCGGTCATTATCCTCTGAATGGTTTCTCCGGCTTCTTTTCCTTCTACACGGTGACAATGCTTGCAGTTCGGTGGACAAGGACGACGTGAAAGTGCATCGGCATTACCGTGGATTCTTCCTCTTCGGTGAAAAATTTCAAAATCGTAAGATTCGAGCCTTTCTATCCATCTGGCTACTTGGCCTTGGGTGTTCTTAAACTGAAGTAGCCATTTAAACGATGCATGATCCGTTCAAAGAAGGAACTTTTGACCATAGAGATATTTGTGAAAATGTTTTGTTGCTTTTACAATGGCTAGTTACGCAATAGTTCCTTTCTGATTTTGAGATTACTCGGCTGTAGTATGATAGCACTCTCTTCCGCCCGTCGATCTCTTGTGATAATACTGCTCCGATACCAACATTGCTGGCGTCAGTGTCTATGATGAAACCGTGACCTGGTTTTGGATACGTCAAAACTGGGGAGTCGCAGAGTTGGTATTTTATTCTCTCAAATGCTTCCTGGCACTGTTGACTCCATGTAAATGGCTTTCCTTTTTCTGTTAAATGATGCAGACATTTCGCCGTGTTGGCAAAGCCTTTTACGAATCGACGGTAATATGTCGCTAAGCCTAGGAAGCTGCGCAACTGGTATTTATCACTCGGAGTAGGCCAATTTTTCACCGCCAGTATCTTTTCCGGATCCGTCTTTACGCCATCAGCTGAAACGATGTGACCTAAGTACTTGACTTCTGCACTAAACAAAGTGCACTTTTTGGGACTCAATTTTAATTTTGCCGCTCACAGTCGCTGGAAGACTTCCTGTAGATTTTTTAGATGTTCCTTGAATGTTTTGCCGATAACAATCACATCATCCAGGTAAACGAGACAAGTTTTCCAACTCAGGCCACGCAAAACGAATTCCATTAGTCTTTCAAACGTAGCTGGAGCATTGCACAGGCCAAATGGAGTAGTGGGTATATGGCGTTTCTGGACCACGGTAATGCAGTTCGATTTCTCCTTAGCGACACTAGCGCCACGAGCGGAGGTGGCTAATAGCAATACTAATTAGTGGGGATCCAAACCGGTAGTTGGACTTCGAGAAGGCTTTCGCTGTTTCTTTAGAGATGGCAGTAGCAGTACCCCTAACTGACTCTTTTTTTGAAATGTCAAGATTGATAAGAGTTTTATAAATTATGCCCCTAACTGACTCTTTTTTGAAATGCCAAGATTGATAAGAGTTTTATAAATTATGCCCCTAACTGACTCTTTTTTGAAATGTCAAGATTGATAAGAGTTTTATAAATTATGCCCCTAACTGACTCTTTTTTTGAAATGCCAAGATTGATAAGAGTTTTATAAATTATGCCCCTAACTGACTCTTTTTTGAAATGTCAAGATTTATAAGAGTTTTATAAATTATGCCCCTAACTGACTCTTTTTTGAAATGCCAAGCTTGATAAGAGTTTTATAAATTATGCCCCTAACTGACTTTTTTTTTGAAATGTCAAGATTGATAACAGTTGTACGAATTATGATTCACATATGATGAAATTGATATTTACATTGATAGGAATGAACACGTGGGTTATATTTTTAGTTGGACTTTAAGAATGCTTTCGTTGTTTATATTGTGAAATAGGTTTTGATCAGCTTGTTTAGTTTTATGAATTAGGTGTCATATACATATGATGAAAATTGATAGATTGTGTGTATGGAGATTGTTATTGTTATTAATAGCGTGATATTTTTTTTTATGAAGTCATCATCGAGTAGGAATAATTCTTTCGAATTGTTTATGGTTTAGAGTATTCATATGATAGGTTGTTTACATTTTTTTGTGTATGGAATTTTTTGGTTTACGAGTGAGATTGATATGAAAATTTCACCTCAATTCGCTAACATATATGATCATTTTTTTTGATGAACGAGTTCAAGGTCTAAGATTTGTATGAAAATAACTTATATTTGTGGTAGATGAAGCACTTGTATGGTTACATGGATATAACGCTGTTATGCAATAGGGGTAAGCTTTGTATGGGATGTTGGTTAGTGATGATGTACTGACGTTCCATGACGTCATCAATTAGGGTTGCCATAAGGTCATCGATTATAGTTTCATGACGTCATCATCAATTGGGGTTGCCATAATGTCAAAAAAAAAAAAAAAAATAAAAAAAAAAAAAAATAAATAAAAAAAAATTTAAAAAAAATTTAAAAAAAAAAAATTAAAAAAAATTAAAAAAAATCAATAAAAAAATAAAAAAAAAAAAAAATCATAAATTTACAGATTCGCATGACAATGTTCCTATGCCTAATACTGATAAACCCGATTAATGGGCTATTTAACGTACACGAACTGACAGGATTTACAGAAATACAACTTAACAAAGTAGAAATAGTGACCAAAGCAAATATTATCATACACATAATTGACATAAAAGAAATTTTAGACGTAATAAACGAATTTTCAACCAATACAGCTAATTTTAACGGAGAACAGAAGAACTTACTTATTACAGAATTAAAACAATTGACAAACAAAATTAAAAATATTTTAGGAATTATATAGAAATAGATAGAAAAGTGCTTTATTGAATATAGTCCGATGTACAGCAAAATGGTTATTTGGAACGATGGACGAACAAAACAGACTAGACACATAAAATCACATGAAGACGACAGACGAAAATAATCATAGTCTCATTACCGTAATAAACCAACAAATAATTATAAACAACAATTTAATGAATCTTTCAGACAGCTTAAAAATTGAAAAATAAATATATAGAACCATATCAACTACAACAACAACAACTACAACACTATAAAATACAACCAAACAACCATACAAACACCTGATACCAACTTGTACCCATATGATACCAATTTACCTTATTAAATTTTACTATAAGTTAAGAAATAAAAAAGAGTCTTGTGTGTTGTTATACTTGTATACCAAATTCTGATTAATATGCATATTTCAAGAAAAAAACAAACTGAATGATGGTTTTAATCATATTTATTATCAAGATATTTTTTTTTAAATAAATAAACATAAGAAAATTACGATATGTATCGGTTATATTATATATAGAATAGCTATTTCTTTAACAATGAAACAGTTTTCAGATCCTCTAAATTTAATATTTATATTATTACTTCAGCTTTTCTCAATGCTTCAATGATGGCAACAATCTCGTTGATATGATAAATATCTCCCGCCTGTAGCGCTGATACAAGCAATTGTAACCGGTCCACCAATTCATTGGGGTCATCCCAAGAAATATACTGTTTTGGTTCGATTGATGTTTGTATTAAATCTCCTCCTCTATGAGTTAAAAGTTTGTTAATAGTTTTTGTATATTTATAGCCACGGTTTCCATTTATTTGTCTTTTGCTGGGTTCGATTGATGTTTGTATTAAATCTCCTCCTCTATGAGTTAAAAGTTTGTTAATAATTTTTGTATATTTATAGCTACGGTTTCCATTTATTTGTCCTTTGCTGGTATAGTGACGTCTATAGGCATTAGTATCGAGCAGAATATTTCTATAATTCTGTAAATCATCTTTATTGTACAGAGTCTTATCTGGAACTTTCATAAATAGTAGCTCATATATGCCCGGAGTACCCTCATAGGTTTTATCTTTTATTAATATTTGACTACCATCGATTGTAAAAATTGAGTTTCCAATTTTCCATTGTTCATTTTCATGATAAACACCATAAGTACTATCAATGAAATCCGGATTATTTACAAATATATTTAAATATTTTGTAGGTATTTCATCAAATTCTCGCTCGTTCATATATTCAATGAGTTCTTGCCGACCTGAAGGAGTTGTCACATATTTACGTATGCTTCTTACATCCGGAGACTTTAATGGTGTTTCAAAAGTATCAGTTAGATTAAGCTTTCGTCCGAATTTGGGTGTTGGAGTTTCAAAGTCTACGTTACTTTCACTATCATCTGTAGATTGAGTTTCCATGTTTTCTTCTTTTTCAGGTTCATATTTACTATGATTATGATTTTCTACATCTCCTTCTCTTTTAGGCTCGAATTTACTGTGTTCATACAGTTTAACTAATTTTTTAAGAGGTCTTGTGATTGGCTTAAAAGTTTGTTCTTGTCGAGTTTCAGCATTAACTCTACCTGTTTTGAATTGCTTATATTTTTTACGTAACGAGTTACTAGACTTTATAATTTGTCTAAGAATATCTTTATCGGTCGACTTCTGCATTTTTCCTTCTTACACAACAACAACAGATTAACAGATATCGTACTGCTTTGTACAGCTTTAATACTGCTTTAATACTGCTTCTGTACTGCTTTGTACAGCTTTAATACTGCTTTAATACTGCTTCTGTACTGCTTTGTACAGCTTTAATACTGCTTCTGTACTGAGGTGTACTGCTTTATACAGCTTTAATACTGCTTTAATACTGCTTCTGTACTGCTTTGTACTGCTTTAATACTGCTTCTGTACTGAGGTGTACTGCTTTATACAGCTTTAATACTGCTTTAATACTGCTTCTGTACTGCTTTGTACTGCTTTAATACTGCTTCTGTACTGCTTTGTACAGCTTTAATACTGCTTTATACAGCTTTAATACTGCTTTAATACTGCTTCTGTACTGCTTTGTACTGCTTTAATACTGCTTCTGTACTGCTTTGTACAGCTTTAATACTGCTTTATACAGCTTTAATACTGCTTTAATACTGCTTCTGTACTGCTTTGTACAGCTTTAATACTGCTTTAATACTGCTTCTGTACTGCTTTGTACAGCTTTAATACTGCTTCTGTACTGAGGTGTACTGCTTTATACAGCTTTAATACTGCTTTAATACTGCTTCTGTACTGCTTTGTACTGCTTTAATACTGCTTCTGTACTGAGGTGTACTGCTTTATACAGCTTTAATACTGCTTTAATACTGCTTCTGTACTGCTTTGTACTGCTTTAATACTGCTTCTGTACTGCTTTGTACAGCTTTAATACTGCTTTATACAGCTTTAATACTGCTTTAATACTGCTTCTGTACTGCTTTGTACTGCTTTAATACTGCTTCTGTACTGCTTTGTACAGCTTTAATACTGCTTTATACAGCTTTAATACTGCTTTAATACTGCTTCTGTACTGCTTTGTACAGCTTTAATACTGCTTTAATACTGCTTCTGTACTGCTTTGTACAGCTTTAATACTGCTTCTGTACTGAGGTGTACTGCTTTATACAGCTTTAATACTGCTTTAATACTGCTTCTGTACTGCTTTGTACTGCTTTAATACTGCTTCTGTACTGAGGTGTACTGCTTTATACAGCTTTAATACTGCTTTAATACTGCTTCTGTACTGCTTTGTACTGCTTTAATACTGCTTCTGTACTGCTTTGTACTGCTTTAATACTGCTTCTATACTGCTTTGTACAGCTTTAATACTGCTTCTGTACTGAGGTGTACTGCTTTAATACTGCTTCTGTACTGAGGTGTACTGCTTTAATACTGCTTTTGTACTGAGGTGTACTACTTTATACAGCTTTATTACTGCTTTCAGTTTTTAAATATAGTTTTTCAAACTTTTTTCTCATATTACTGAATCAAAGTCTTCATATTGATTATATATAGTTGTATTTATTTGATATTGGAATCAAGATAGGAAATAACTTCTCTTGGATGCTGAAAGTGAACAGAATTCAAAGCATATATACAGTATTCATATAAATCTAGAAACATGACTGCTGAGTGTTGAAGGGAAAAGTATAGATTTTTTTTTTTTTTTTTTGTTATTCGAGCCTCAATGTGATTACAATCAACCACACAGCTGTACAACCAACTATACAACCACACAGCTGTACAACCAACTATACAACCACATAGCTGTACAACCAACTATACAACCACACAGCTGAACAACCAACTATACAACCTCACAGCTGTTCAACCAACTATACAACCACACAGCTGTACAACCAACTATACAACCACACAGCTGTACAACCAACTATACAACCACACAGCTGTACAACCAACTATACAACCACACAGATGTACAACCAACTATACAACCACACAGCTGTACAACCAACTATACAACCACACAGCTGTACAACCAACTATACAACCACACAGCTGTACAACCAACTATACAACCTCACAGCTGTACTTGGTTGATTGTAATCACATTGAGGCTCGAATAACAAAAAAAAAAATAAAAATCTATACTTGTCCCTTCAACACTCAGCAGTCATGTTTCTAAATTTATATGAATACTGTATATATGCTTTGAATTCTGTTCACTTTCAGCATCCAAGAGAAGTTATTTCCTATCTTGATTCCAATATCAAATAAATACAACTATATATAATCAATATGAAGACTTTGATTCAGTAATATGAGAAAAAAGTTTGAAAAACTATATTTAAAAACTGAAAGCAGTAATAAAGCTGTATAAAGTAGTACACCTCAGTACAAAAGCAGTATTAAAGCAGTACACCTCAGTACAGAAGCAGTATTAAAGCAGTACACCTCAGTACAGAAGCAGTATTAAAGCTGTACAAAGCAGTATAGAAGCAGTATTAAAGCAGTACAAAGCAGTACAGAAGCAGTATTAAAGCAGTACAAAGCAGTACAGAAGCAGTATTAAAGCAGTATTAAAGCTGTATAAAGCAGTATTAAAGCTGTACAAAGCAGTACAGAAGCAGTATTAAAGCAGTACAAAGCAGTACAGAAGCAGTATTAAAGCAGTATTAAAGCTGTATAAAGCAGTACACCTCAGTACAGAAGCAGTATTAAAGCAGTACAAAGCAGTACAGAAGCAGTATTAAAGCAGTATTAAAGCTGTATAAAGCAGTACACCTCAGTACAGAAGCAGTATTAAAGCTGTACAAAGCAGTACAGAAGCAGTATTAAAGCAGTATTAAAGCTGTACAAAGCAGTACAGAAGCAGTATTAAAGCAGTATTAAAGCTGTACAAAGCAGTACGATATCTGTTAATCTGTTGTTGTTGTGTAAGAAGGAAAAATGCAGAAGTCGACCGATAAAGATATTCTTAGACAAATTATAAAGTCTAGTAACTCGTTACGTAAAAAATATAAGCAATTCAAAACAGGTAGAGTTAATGCTGAAACTCGACAAGAACAAACTTTTAAGCCAATCACAAGACCTCTTAAAAAATTAGTTAAACTGTATGAACACAGTAAATTCGAGCCTAAAAGAGAAGGAGATGTAGAAAATCATAATCATAGTAAATATGAACCTGAAAAAGAAGAAAACATGGAAACTCAATCTACAGATGATAGTGAAAGTAACGTAGACTTTGAAACTCCAACACCCAAATTCGGACGAAAGCTTAATCTAACTGATACTTTTGAAACACCATTAAAGTCTCCGGATGTAAGAAGCATACGTAAATATGTGACAACTCCTTCAGGTCGGCAAGAACTCATTGAATATATGAACGAGCGAGAATTTGATGAAATACCTACAAAATATTTAAATATATTTGTAAATAATCCGGATTTCATTGATAGTACTTATGGTGTTTATCATGAAAATGAACAATGGAAAATTGGAAACTCAATTTTTACAATCGATGGTAGTCAAATATTAATAAAAGATAAAACCTATGAGGGTACTCCGGGCATATATGAGCTACTATTTATGAAAGTTCCAGATAAGACTCTGTACAATAAAGATGATTTACAGAATTATAGAAATATTCTGCTCGATACTAATGCCTATAGACGTCACTATACCAGCAAAGGACAAATAAATGGAAACCGTAGCTATAAATATACAAAAATTATTAACAAACTTTTAACTCATAGAGGAGGAGATTTAATACAAACATCAATCGAACCCAGCAAAAGACAAATAAATGGAAACCGTGGCTATAAATATACAAAAACTATTAACAAACTTTTAACTCATAGAGGAGGAGATTTAATACAAACATCAATCGAACCAAAACAGTATATTTCTTGGGATGACCCCAATGAATTGGTGGACCGGTTACAATTGCTTGTATCAGCGCTACAGGCGGGAGATATTTATCATATCAACGAGATTGTTGCCATCATTGAAGCATTGAGAAAAGCTGAAGTAATAATATAAATATTAAATTTAGAGGATCTGAAAACTGTTTCATTGTTAAAGAAATAGCTATTCTATATATAATATAACCGATACATATCGTAATTTTCTTATGTTTATTTATTTAAAAAAAAATATCTTGATAATAAATATGATTAAAACCATCATTCAGTTTGTTTTTTTCTTGAAATATGCATATTAATCAGAATTTGGTATACAAGTATAACAACACACAAGACTCTTTTTTATTTCTTAACTTATAGTAAAATTTAATAAGGTAAATTGGTATCATATGGGTACAAGTTGGTATCAGGTGTTTGTATGGTTGTTTGGTTGTATTTTATAGTGTTGTAGTTGTTGTTGTTGTAGTTGATATGGTTCTATATATTTATTTTTCAATTTTTAAGCTGTCTGAAAGATTCATTAAATTGTTGTTTATAATTATTTGTTGGTTTATTACGGTAATGAGACTATGATTATTTTCGTCTGTCGTCTTCATGTGATTTTATGTGTCTAGTCTGTTTTGTTCGTCCATCGTTCCAAATAACCATTTTGCTGTACATCGGACTATATTCAATAAAGCACTTTTCTATCTATTTCTATATAATTCCTAAAATATTTTTAATTTTGTTTGTCAATTGTTTTAATTCTGTAATAAGTAAGTTCTTCTGTTCTCCGTTAAAATTAGCTGTATTGGTTGAAAATTCGTTTATTACGTCTAAAATTTCTTTTATGTCAATTATGTGTATGATAATATTTGCTTTGGTCACTATTTCTACTTTGTTAAGTTGTATTTCTGTAAATCCTGTCAGTTCGTGTACGTTAAATAGCCCATTAATCGGGTTTATCAGTATTAGGCATAGGAACATTGTCATGCGAATCTGTAAATTTATGATTTTTTTTTTTTTTTTATTTTTTTATTGATTTTTTTTAATTTTTTTTAATTTTTTTTTTTTAAATTTTTTTTAAATTTTTTTTTATTTATTTATTTTTTTTTTTTTGACATTATGGCAACCCCAATTGATGATGACGTCATGAAACTATAATCGATGACCTTATGGCAACCCTAATTGATGACGACATGGAACGTCAGTACATCATCACTAACCAACATCCCATACAAAGCTTACCCCTATTGCATAACAGCGTTATATCCATGTAACCATACAAGTGCTTCATCTACCACAAATATAAGTTATTTTCATACAAATCTTAGACCTTGAACTCGTTCATCAAAAAAAATGATCATATATGTTAGCGAATTGAGGTGAAATTTTCATATCAATCTCACTCGTAAACCAAAAAATTCCATACACAAAAAAATGTAAACAACCTATCATATGAATACTCTAAACCATAAACAATTCGAAAGAATTATTCCTACTCGATGATGACTTCATAAAAAAAAATATCACGCTATTAATAACAATAACAATCTCCATACACACAATCTATCAATTTTCATCATATGTATATGACACCTAATTCATAAAACTAAACAAGCTGATCAAAACCTATTTCACAATATAAACAACGAAAGCATTCTTAAAGTCCAACTAAAAATATAACCCACGTGTTCATTCCTATCAATGTAAATATCAATTTCATCATATGTGAATCATAATTCGTACAACTCTTATCAATCTTGACATTTCAAAAAAAAAGTCAGTTAGGGGCATAATTTATAAAACTCTTATCAATCTTGGCATTTCAAAAAAGAGTCAGTTAGGGGCATAATTTATAAAACTCTTATAAATCTTGACATTTCAAAAAAGAGTCAGTTAGGGGCATAATTTATAAAACTCTTATCAATCTTGGCATTTCAAAAAAAGAGTCAGTTAGGGGCATAATTTATAAAACTCTTATCAATCTTGACATTTCAAAAAAGAGTCAGTTAGGGGCATAATTTATAAAACTCTTATCAATCTTGGCATTTCAAAAAAGAGTCAGTTAGGGGCATAATTTATAAAACTCTTATCAATCTTGACATTTCAAAAAAAGAGTCAGTTAGGGGTACTGCTACTGCCATCTCTAAAGAAACAGCGAAAGCCTTCTCGAAGTCCAACTACCGGTTTGGATCCCCACTAATTAGTATTGCTATTAGCCACCTCCGCTCGTGGCGCTAGTGTCGCTAAGGAGAAATCGAACTGCATTACCGTGGTCCAGAAACGCCATATACCCACTACTAAATGGCATTACGATGAATTGCCACAGTCCACTGCCGACAGAGAATGCTGTTTTCTCTCTATCTTTTTCATCTATCTCCACTAGCCAGTAACCACTTTTCAGATCCAACTTTGAGAACCATTTAGCATCAGTCAGGGTGTTCATGATATCGTCGATTCTAGGTAGTGGATAGCTATCCTTTTTCGTAACATCATTCAGTTGCCTGTAGTCCACACAAAAACGGGTACTGCCGTCCTTTTTCTTTACCAGCACCACTGGCGATATCCACGGGCTCTTTGATTCTTCGATGATTCCCTGATGCTCCATAGTTGAGCATTGAATTGACTTCTCCTTGTTTCGCTAATGATACTCTTCTTGGGGGTTGACGTATCGGTGTAGCACTTCCGGTATCTATGCGATGTTTCACTAAGTTTGTTCTGCCATAGTCGTCATCACCGGTGGAAAAGACGTCGCTGAATCCTTCGATTAGATCTACTGCTTGCTTGTGTTGTTCTCCTCTAAGGTTGCTTGACTGAAGAAGTGTTGATGTTACATTGTCCTTCCTTCTTGGCTTATTTTTAGAGTTTACGTCATGTGGTTCTGCCTTGTCGATACTCGTCACCGCTGATATTGGTTCACAGTTGCCAATTATATCTCCTTTCTTTACGCTGGTAGGACTGGTTGAGGACTCTTATCGGTACCATCATCTTCTCATTCCTTTTTACGAGCGTTTTTCCTAGTATTAGACTTCATAATGCAGGTGTCGTTTCTGGTTCTATGAGGTAGAATCAGTGGTTCCCGGGATCACCATCGAGCTCTGCCCAAATAACATTCTCAGATGATTTTGGTATATCCGCATCTTCGCACAATATAACTCGCAGCTTTGTTATGTTGGAGGATGTTGTTTCCATCGGGATTTCAATATTCCGCCACTTCATTATTCGTTGTCCTAAGTCCAGCTGGATACCGTGTGGTTTCAGAAAATCCATTCCAAGGATACACTCATCGGTAATGTCAGCTACCACGAATACATGCGAGAAGGTCGAATCCCCAAGCTGTATGTCACGAGCTATTTCTCCATGGACGGTTGTAGTTTCTCCTGTAGCAGTGCAAAGTGCGTACTTCTTGGTGTTGTGAAGCCAAGTACGATCTACGAGGGGGCACCAGATCCTTCGCTCCGCTTGGTGTACTTGGCTTTCTGACACACACACTCTATTACTATTTCTCGAACTCGATAGTTACTCCGCGAGCTTTGCTTGGCAGTTTCGAACGTCAGCCCATATACTAAGGCTTCGCCAATCGTTTTCTTATCTGCCAATTTTAACGCCTGTTGCAGCTCTCTGTCCTGTACAGCATTGTTAAATGCGAAAACAGCTGTATCGATGCGTTGCTCGTTTGCGCATTGGGAAGCGATAATAGTGTGAGTCGATCAATATCGCGTGCCAGCTCTTGAAGTGTTTCACCATTCTTTTGGGTTCGGTTGTACAGTTGTGTTTTGTAGATCTCTCGCATGTGGTCACTGCCGTAATGAAGATCCAATGTCTGGACTAACGTTGAAAAATCTTGTTGTTGCTCCTGCGGAATCGTTTGAAGAACCTCTGCTGGTGGACCTCTTAGCGCCAATATAAGAGCCGTTCCCCGTTCCAGATCATTCCAATGATTGTTTCTTGCGGCAGCCTCAAATTGGGTATTATAAATAGCCCACGGTGTTTGTCCATCGAAGATTGGAGCTTTGAGACCCTTCTGCGTAACGTGTTCTGTCTTGATGACTCCAGTCGCTTTCACGTTATCGAAGTCCCTTTTTAGGCGTTCGACTTCTTTTACAATCCCGGATGTCGTTTCCGTAATTTGTTCTTCGCAGATTCGAAGTTTCTTCTCTACGTTTTCTTCTATTGCCTCACCCATGGTGTCTATTTTATTATTTTGCAGCTCCAATTTTTGGTTGAGGTCCTTTGAGGTCTGATCTAATTTTTCATTAAGGTCCGCTGACAGCTGACTTTGTTGGTCTATTTTCTGATTAATGTCCGCAGATTGTTGATCTAATTTCCGATTCATGTCCGTTGTCACAGCTGATTGTTGTTTAATGTCCACTGATTGTTACTCTAATTTGTTCATCATTTGTTGCATTAACTGTGTTAGAGCATCCGATATACCAGAACACTCCTCTCCACGAGCTTCTTTGATTTGGAACTCAAAACTATCTGCATTCTCACCCTCAGCCTCAAGTGTCTCGATCATACGGCTGACAAGTTCAAACTTGCTCCCTGTCGTAGATAACTCACGTCTATCGAGCTCTTCCTTCAGCTCCGTTAATTTTAAGTCCTTTAGATAACGCGGCATTTTCACTACCGATTATTTCAAGTTTTTCCGCGATTCACTTAAATTTACTTCACTAATTAAAGTCACTAAAGCACTCGAGAATATTCGATTTCACAAAATTCTCACTGTCCGTTCGAGAATTTTAGTTTCACTTTTTCGCTCTCACAAAATTATCCGTTCGAGAATTTTAATTTCACTCGCGATTTTTAACTCGAATTTATCCTTGAAATCCTACTTCTGATACCAATTGTTGCGAGCTAGGGGTTTGCCGGGATTTCAAGTAAAATACAATTCGTTTAAAAATAAGTGATAATTTATTTATTCGCACTTTGACTTAATTCGCACTATATGGGACCACCGATATTGTTCTATCGCGTTCTTGCATCGGTTCGCGTTCTTCCACAGATGTCGCTGAATGACTAATCACTCTCGCCTGAAAGCTTCGTACTTTTATACCATTTTCCCGATTCTCGAACCTTCCGTGGGGTATTTGTCGGGTGTGTGTGTAACTCGACTATACTGGAAGGTTCTAGATCTTTGATTATGGTTTTTTATATATTGGGGGACTGTCCTAGAAAATTCTGGCATATTCGGGAAAAATCGATATTGCGTGGTTGCCAGATCTACCTAGTCTAGCCATAAATATTGTTACAAGGTTTGGCAACCCTGCAGAAAGGAGCCGTTATATTGCATTTCTTAAAAATTGAGCTAATCGCTATAGTACGCTTGTGCTTGATGCATTGGTCATCATTTGAGTTTAATTTTTAGTGTAGTGAACATGGATTGGGGTGACAAAGAAAATAGAATTTCTGTGATTGCACTTCATAAAGTAGGAATGCAACCAAGTGATATTTTTAAGACTCTGCATACCCTTGGTATAAGCCGAATGTTTGTATATCGGGCTATTGAAAGATTTAATGATACGTCTGGAGTAAGTGACCGTGAAAGAAGTGGCCGTCCGCGAACTACTCGAACACCTCAAGCGGTTAAAGCCGTGCGCGAGAGAATTCGCCATAATCCTCTTGGGAAACAAAAAATTTTATCGCGTGAGATGAAAATACCCCAAAGAACAATTTCACGTATCATCAAAAGTGACTTGGGGTTGGGTGCTTATCGTAGATCTTCCGGGCATTTACCAACAGATTCGTTAAAAAAAAAATAGAGTGAAAAAATCAAAACGATTACTTTGCCGGTACGCAAACCAAGAACACCGTACAATTTTGTTTACGGACGAAAAAATTTTTACTGTCGAAGAAAAATTTAATAAACAAAACGATAGGGTTTATGCTCGCAGTGCCAGAGAAGCTTCTCAAGTTGCCCAAAAGGTTCAAAGAGGTCATCATCCAGCCTCAGTAATGGTTTGGTGGGGTGTTAGCTACAACGGGGTGACAAAGTTGCATTTTTGTGAGAAGGGCGTTAAAACGTCTGCCAAAATTTATCAAGAAAGTGTCCTTGAAAGTGTAGTGAAACCTCTCAACACGTCATTATTCAAAAATCAGCCTTGGAGTTTCCAGCAAGATTCTGCACCAGGTCAACCCAAAAATGGCTTGAAGAAAATGTTCCAGATTTTATTAAAGCTGAAGATTGGCCTTCCTCTAGCCCAGACCTGAATCCGCTGGATTACGAATTATGGTCTGTCTTAGAGCAAATGACGTGCTCTAAAAGACATCCTAATATCGAATCCTTAAAGAAGTCTCTTACACATGCAGTCGCCAACGGAAATTGCAACAAGTTATGCATTTAATAAATAAACAATGATTTCTTAATATATAACACCTCTTTTATTGAACAGTGCTTCAAAAAGTTTGTAACAGTATTTATGGCTAGACTAGGTATAACAATATTATTACAGTGGTATTATTGAAAGTATTGTCTATCGTTTTTTACTACCTTTTTCCATCTTTCTGGCAAAGCACGAATATCACGTCGAAAGAATTCTTCGTCTTTAGATTCGATGAATGAATCGATCCAATTGTTGGTACTTTCGTAGTTGTCGAAGTTCCGCTCTGACAAGCCATTCGCCATGGACCGGAACAAGTGGAGATCTGATGGAGCGATGTCTGATGAATATGGCGGGTGGGATAAAACTTCCCACATCAGCGTTTCTAAATAAGTTTTCACCCCTTTTGTAATATGGGGTCTGGCATTGTCGTGGAGCAAAATCACCTTGTCATGTCGATCCTTAAATTGGGGGCGCTTTTCTTTTAATGCTTTGCTCAAACGCATCAGTTGATGTCTGTAAAGGTCCAAGCAAGCGTTTGAAACGGGTCTTCATCGAGCATTGTCACCAATTCTTCATCTTCAAACTTTTTCGGCTGTCCGGGACGCTCCTTGTCTTCCAAGCCAAAACTTCCATTTTTGAACCGAGCGAACCACTTTCTGTACGTTTGCTCAGCTAGAACATATTCACCATAAACGTCTACTAAAATGCGATGACTTTCCGCGGCACTTTTCTTCATGTGGAAGTAATGAAGCAACACTCTCCGCAAAACCAGATTTTCGGGCACGAACGTTGTCATGTTTGATGACGCACAACAAAATGTTATAAGCTCGATAAAGAAATGTCGTTCAGTGGACTAGATGCGCCATGACAGTAGCTTTATGGTGAATATTTGCTTTTGTATATGTGACTACGGATACTTGAGTAACGACACCTTTTGTAAAACGCTAAAAATTAATTCCAACCCCTAATAGATTATCGCACGATTGAGCTTTACGCCCAATCGCAGTCCTGTTATGTTTTTTAATTAACTTCAATATCAAAAAATTATAATAAAGAAAACTGTTAATTTTTATTCCACTTTTTATTACACATCCTTGATCCTCTATTCTTAATTCTATCTGAATAAGCCCGCGATCAGGAAGCATTTAGCTTCCGCATCTGAATAATTAAAATAAAATTGATGCCGATTGAGCTTTTGTTTCACTGCGTAAATAATGTATAAATTATTTCATTCTTCGTGAATACAAACTGATTTATAACAGCCAGTTTTAAAATGAAATTTTACTCCAGTTGACTTTTATAAAAGAAAGAACCGCATTATTTGCATTCATTTGAATATATTAGTCTTACTCATCCAAGCTGAATGTGTGAAATGCACAGATGATGCAAACGTGTTATAATATTAAGATTAAGTATAGAATTTGGGAATTTTTAGAAATAAAAATTATACGCTTTATGGGTAAAATACAAGTTTTGCTTCGTGAACGTCTTTCGAAAATATTCAACAGTGAAAATTAATAACCACCATGACCTTACCAATAAAACGTCTTTTGTTGAGAAATTTACATTCTGAAATGTGTGCTTCCTACGGGGATAATTCGATGCGTATCAAATTTTGGAATTTAACCAGATTGAATTGATTAATCCATTGTGTAGATAATGCCACTTAAGGATGGAGAGTATGTCATTGTCACATCGGATTTAAATGCTATCCCTCTGCACACAAAGCGCAGTAGAAATATAAATATATCTGCTTACAAGTAGAGTTACTGTATATGAACGCGCCCTTATCTGCTGGTATGGAGTTTGGCCTCGAATCCGTTAATCGAGCTGTCACTCGTCGATATTTAAAAAGTTGACGAGTGACAGCTCGTAATGAAAAGATTATTATGTATCTTTTATTAAAGACTGCGTTTTCACTAGAAACGAGTCTCGCGAGTTTAAATTTACACTCGGCCTAAAATTTCAATGAGAAGGAATATTGATGACGGAAAATAAGGTAAAATACTTGGCCTCAAATCTTCAATTTTAAAATTTTCTAGGGGATTAGACAAGGCCCTCTAGAAATATCAGGCCGTAATGCTGAAAACGATGACGTAGAATACCAGGTTTTTCTGAAATATACCTAAGGTCTCCGAGCAAGTCGGAGCTCACCCAAGTATGAGATTTGTCAGTTTGACAATTTGATTTGACATGTCGTGGCGGTCGGCTTTTGCATGTCAGGATTCGCGTCGCGGCTGTTTATTAATAATATTTAATATTTTACATCTATTCACGATTGTGCTGAAAATAAAATTAAAAACTATCAATTTTAAATAAATTTACCTACCTACTACTTATTTTTCATATTGGCGCGAATCCAACACCGAAGTTCTCCGCAAAATGTCAGTCAAGAGAACTGTCAGTCAAGAGAACTGTCAAAGCATAACGTCATCACTGACGTCATCAAAAACCTGCTATATTTCCTGCAGCTGCTGTAAAACAGCTTAGCATTACGGCCTGGTATTTCTAGAGGGCCTTGGATTAGAGTATCTGTACACTAGAGTCACTGTATAGGAACGGACCCTCTCTTATTAGAGTTTGGACACCAGGTGCCTGCACAGAGTGGGACATTTTCAAATCGAATTTTTTTTACCTTGTTTTCTACGATCGATTTTTTCGTTGAAATTTTAGGCCAAGTACAAATTTCGACTCCCGAGAATTATGTTTCAAGTTATTTTTAGTTAAATCGCAATCATTTATCATCTTTTTAGTACGAGCTGTCACTCGTCGACTTTTTAAATATCGACGAGTGATAGCTCGATAACGGTCTTCGGGGCCAAACGCGAAAGAGCAGAAGTATACATTAACTCTATACAGTAGAGTCTGATAATAGTGAACAGCTTCAGAGTTATTCACTATTATCAGACTCTACTGCATTTAAAATCTTGTGAATGTTAAAATTTCTACAAAATCTATACATAGTAATATAATTGTAGTGTCTGTCTGTAATTTGCTTATAAATGGCTATAAGTTAGTTTTTTGAGTTATTTTAGCACTAACTAAGCATAAAAACACATTTTTGAAATTTTTGTCTGTCTGTCTGTCTGTCCGACCGCTTTTCACGCACAAACGGCTGAACCGATTGTAATGAAACTTGCACAGTTTGTTAGGTGTCCATCGGAATGAAATCTGCACTTGGTTTCATTTCACTCCCCTCACGCCTTCTACCCCCTCCCATACAAAGTGACTCATTTTCAAAATATATATTAATCAAATTTTCTTGGAAACCATAAAAGCTATTAATTTGAAATTTGAAATATATTATTTCTATTATAAATACAGTCTTTTGGTTTACAAATTATTTGAGTTCCCTCACTCCTTTCACCACCTCCCATACAAACTACACTTTTTCATGAATTATTTTACACCAAATTTCTCAGTACGTGTAAGTTCCATCGAGCTAAAATGTTGTATGAAATCCTTAATTAAGATTATTATCAATATCGGGAAAAAATTAACCGATTAGCTTCACTCCTTCTACCCCCTCCCATACAATGTGACACAGTTCCACGACTTCGCAAGAATTTGATTTTCTTGAAAAGTCTGAAAGTTACTGATCTGAAATTTCAAATATATCAATTGCATGATGATTATATTTGTTTTTCAAAAAATCACCAGAAACCCCCTTCTCCTTCCACCACCTCCCATATAAACCGCACTTTTTCATGAAATACTCTAAACGAATTTTCTCAGTACATTTAAATTTCATCGAGGTAAAAGTTTGGATTTAATCCTTAATTAGCATTATTAGTAATATTGGGAAAAAAACTTAACCGAGTAGCTTCCCTCCTTCTTCCCCCTCCCATACAATGAGACACATTCCACGACTATACAATAATTCGATTTTCTTGAAAAGTATGAATGATACAGATCTGAAATTTAGAGTATATCAATTGCATGATAGTTATAGTTGTTTCTCGAAAAATCACCAAAAACCCCCCTCTCCTTCTACCACCTCCCATACAAATTGCACAATTTCATTAAATTCAATGCACTAAGTTTCTCAGTACCTACTCAATTTTTGAAGCTTAAATTTGGTACAAAACCTTTTTATAGCTACTCTAGCATGATGTGAAACAAATTAGTTCAATGCTGTCAACCCTTCTACCACTCCCTATACAAAATTTCTTAACACCGCAAAAATTTCGATTTCATCTATACATAGTATCGTATGATTGGGCTTTACGCACAATCGTAGTCCTGTTATGTTTTTAAGCTTAATGTTATTTTATTTGTTGTTTTTTTTTAAATAAAACCAGCTACAATTATTCACATGTCCTTAACGCTTTTCAACACGTATATGATCTCGAATCACGGGTTTGATTTGATCACGAGCCTGTCCCATAAAAATGGGAGTATCATGTTTTCATTGTTAATAATTTATGGTTCTGATTCCAACAACATACAAACCATTTTCTTCAAAGAGCCATTAAAGTAAGCAGATTAAGTATCCCACATAATGTATTACTAACTACACTCTCAAAAATTGCTTATTATTGCTATTTTTACGCGGACGAAGTCGCGGGCGTTTGCTAGTAAAGAATATGATGAAAATTGAATGAATTTAGAATTCAATCCTAAATGTTTTAAGTCGTACAGGAAGCTTACACAAGCCCTATAATAAATAAACTGTCAACAAGTCGGGCGAAACTTTATTATTTTTGGGACAAGTTGTGGATGCATGGAAAGTCAATATGCAGGTTAGAGTGGTTTGGGAGACTAAGTTAAAGAGAATTCTTGGGCAGGACTGTTATTAATTTAACAATATTTCATCCGTTTATGCAAGTTTGGGTTTTTATGAGGGAGCGGGAGGGGTGATAGTAAGGGTGGGTGGATGTTAATAGCTTCTTAATTGATTGCTTGAATCATGACCTATATTCTCTGTATATAATGTGTTTCTCAAACGAAGCTGCATAGAATTTTCATTAAATTCTGTGTATTCTACATTCACGAAACCGAACATTTGTATGGGAGGGAGTAGAGCGGGTAAGGAAATCGTAAAATTTGTACTGCAATTTTATTTCATTACTCTTGTAAGGTGCTCGTACAAAATTTCAATTTCGAAGCATTTAATTTGTTTGTTAATAGTTGATTTAATGAAATTGGTTGAAATCAAACTTTTATATGGGAAGGGGTAGAAGGGCAAGTGCGATTTCAAAACTTTTAACGCAATTTTATTTCAACTATATTTATAAGTTCTTATACAAACTTTCAAATCGATAGCTTTTAATAGTTAGGTGATAATTAATTTCTTAAAAATGGTTGGAAAAATAATTTTGTATGGGGGGGGTAGAAGTTTTGAAGGTATTCGACCAGTTAATATCTCATATATTTAAGGATTTTTTTAAATACATTTTGCGAATTTTCAAGTTCCTACCTTAAAATTTCATTCAAAAATTTTCAGTTTATGTGTTTTTTTCATTGCACACGAAACACCTTATGCACGTTAGACCCCCACTTCG
Source organism: Chorisops tibialis (assembly GCA_963669355.1). Classification (NCBI taxonomy): domain Eukaryota; kingdom Metazoa; phylum Arthropoda; class Insecta; order Diptera; family Stratiomyidae; genus Chorisops; species Chorisops tibialis. The sequence goes on from OY770263.1 coordinate 75,977,531, forward strand.
TTGCATAGCAATTGAGGAACAAATTATTACTTTTCCGCTATGTACATCAAATAGATGTATCTAGATGCAAAATTTAAAATTTCTATCTTTCACCAGAGCCCGAAAAAAATTAATCAAAATTTTCGATATTTTTGCTTTCCACCTCCCTCCCCTTACACCCCCCAATTTAAAATTTTTACCAAAATTAAAAACTATATAGAGATAAAATCAGAAAAAATTTCAATTTGATATCTGAATTGTGTTTTGAGATATAACGGGTTGAAATTTTGCAAAGTGCATCATTATTGAAATGCTCCCCATTTCCCCCACTACTATTTTGTCCAAACGTTATATTTTCCTCGTATTTTCCTAGTATAGCTTAATGTACGTTCCAAGTTTCAATTACATAGCTTAATAAATAGCCGAGATATTGATTTTTAAGTGTTTTTCTTTGCACTCCTCCCCCCTGAACCTCCCCCTTACAATAATTAGCTTCTATCTAAACTGTTTCTAGGGGATCTGTATGCATTATTAATGTTCTCAAAATATCAATTTTTTATGGTAAGTAATTTCGAAGATATAATCATTTGACAAAAAAAATTCGGCCGACAATTGGTTTTTAGCCCCCCCCCCCCCCCCATAAAACCTTCTATATGTATGTTGATTTTTATCTTCCTAGCTGTAACCATGGCTGAGATATTTGAATTCGTATTTTTCGGTTTAAGCGCTCCCCCCGCCTCCCCCTGAACCCGTACACCCCCCAAAATGGGTATCCGTCGGAGATCCACAACTGTCTACAATCCCCCCAAAAATGAATTTTCTGTCATGAAGGGTTTTGGAGTTAATGTGCGCTGAGCGTACACACCGGCGTACGGTGTACAGACTGACGAATTTTTTTTTTGCATTTTTGAGCTATTTTAGTCATGAAACGCGAAAAAACAAAATTTCAGTGTAGCAAATTTTTATACTCTAGATCAAATCTGAGATTATATTGTGTTTGCCTTACCGTTTGTAACGCTAAGAAATAACGCTCGCACAGAGGGTAGAAATATTTGTTATCGCTCAAAAACCTCGATTCCGAGTGACCGTCTATCCGTCTGTCTGTCTGTCCGTCTGTCTACAGCATAACTCTCGAAAGCTTTGAGCTATAATGCCAAAATTTTTTGTGTGTCATTTTTAGCAAAAAAGTAACTTTAAGTTCGTGAATGGGCTACATCCCCCCACTCCTTCTACCCCCTCCCAAACAAATTTCATGAATTTCGATAAATAAAGAAATTGATTTTTCTTTGAAACTATTTAAGCTATCGACTTGAAATTTAGGTGAAAGTATTATAATATAAATGTCATTAATATTACGGAATATTGATCTGATCCCCTCACTCCTTATACCCAGTCCCATACAAATTGACAATTTTGAAAATTACATATTTTCGATGTTCATTGAAAAAGCTGAAAAGATGAAATTTTGCCAAAATTTATTCTAATTAGTTTTAAAAAGAATTATGAACTTGACCTCACTCCTTCTACCCCCTCCCATACAAATTTCACGAAATTTTGAAATTTAAATTAAATTATTTTTTTTCGAAACTCTTAAAGCTATCAACTTGATATTTTGTATAAGGTATACAAAGAGAAATATTAATAACGGGAAAAAAAATTGATTTGATCCTTACACTCCTTCTACCCCCTCCCACAAAAATGCATAATTTTTGTTAAATGCATTATATCGATTTCCATTAAAACTAGAAAAATTACAAACTTAAAATTTTGCTAGAATTTGTTTTTTAATAGTTGCAATATATGCTAGAAAAAATTGTCAGCTCAGCTTCACTCCTTCTACTCCTTCCCATATAAATATCTGTTTTATAAATTCAAGAAAAGCATTTCTCCTTCGAATATGTATATAAGAGCTATCGACTTTGAAATTGAATCCAAGCATGGTGATAAGGGTGATGATAAGCAGTTTCAAAATCATCTAAGACGTTCCACTTCCTCTGCCACCTCCCATTTCAGGAAAACTATATCCAATTTCTTTAAAAATAATGAAAACTAAAAACTTTAAATTCAGCCAAAAACATTTTGCATGCCATGTTCGATGTCATATGCGAAAAATATAGACCTCCCCTTCTACTTCTACCACCTCCCATCCAAAAGTCTCTATTCACTATTCGAAAGAATTATGATTGGGCTTTACGCCCAATCATAATTCTGTTATGTTTATACTCTAGATGGAATCTGAGAGTATTATAAGTTCGCTCTAAGGTTTGTAACGCCAAGAAATAAGGCTCGGAGAAAAAAATGAATGATACAGAAGTTAATATTATCACTCAAAAATCTTAAAGCCGGATGTCCGTCCGTCCGTCCGTGCGCTCTCTAGCTTGAGAACGCGTTGAGCTAGATAGTTCAAATTTTGTACACGTCGTTTTTGACAAAAAAGTAAGGTCAAGTTCGTGAACGGGCCAAATCGCTCCACCCCTTCTACCCCCTCCCATACAAAATGACACAATTACGCAATTTGACAATAAACGGATTTGCTCAAAAAGTATAAAAGTTATTGGCCTGAAATTCAGAATATATTACTTTTATGATAATATCAATCTATCATATACAAATTGTGCGTGTCGTCCCCCTCCTTCTCCACCTCCCATACAAACTGTAGTTATCATGAATTACTCTAAGCCAATTTCCTCAGTGCTTATAAAATTCAGCGGGCTAAAATTCTGCACCAAATATTTATTTAAAATTGTTAGTAAGGTCAAAAAAAATGAGATGATTAGCTTCACCCCTTCTACCCCCTCCCATACAAAATGACACAATTTCGTAATTTGACAATAAATGGATTTACTCAAAAAGTATAAAAGCTATTGGTCTCAATTTAGGTATATATTACTTTTTTAATGATTTAAATCTACAGTACAAAAATTATTTGCTTCCTCCTTTTCCTTCCACCCCCTCTCATACAAACTACACTTTTTCCTGAAATGCTCTAAGCCGATTTTCTCAGAACATATAACATTTGTTGAGCTCATATTTTGTAATAAATATTAAATTAATATTAATACTAAGATGAGAAAAAAAATATTTGATTTGCTTCACTCCTTCTACCCCCTCCCATACAATATGACACAGTTCCACAACTTCACAAAAAATCGATTTTCTTGAAAAGTATGAATGGCACTAGTCTGAAATTTAAGGGATGCCAATTTTATAGTGTTCCTAGTTATTTCTGAAAAAATCATTAAAATCCCCCCACTCTTTCTAACACCTCCCATACAAACTGCACATTTTCACTAAATCAAACTCACTAATTTTCACAGTTCCCATTCAATTTTTGGAGTAAACATTTTGTATAAAGCATTTTTATAGCTACTTTAGCATGATGTCGAAAAAATTAGTTCAATGCTATCATCCCTTCTAACACTCCCCATACAAAATTTCTTGGGATCACAAAAAATTCTATTTCATCTAGAGTATCGTAAGATTGCGCTTTACGCGCAATCGTAGCCCTGTTATGTTTTTTTTTCAAGTCGATCACAATACTTTATTATTAAAAGAATAAAGTAAAAGTCAAAATTAATATTTGAGTGAAACACATTTCTAACACATTCATCAGAAGAATAGTCTACAAAATCTTTCCCTGAGATAATATAATATCACCCTTTTTCAACCGATTCACGTTATCCCGCATCCATTCTACACATCCCCAAATTTCTACACTTTCAGATATTAGTAATTGAAGCAAATCTGGAACTAGCAACGAGATCTTTTGGCAACTATTTTGCAACTGGAGGTACCAAAACCCCGCAGATCTACGATTTTGCACCGACGATTCTACCATTAACGATGCTACCTCGATCGCCATTATAGAACAATCAGAGACCGTCTACGATCTACTAAGAAAATATTTGTTGCCTCCCAATATTCTGACATATTATGGCGAATTAACAGCTATTTGGATTGCCTGCGATACACTTAAAAGACACAAATCCGTTGCCATATAAACGGACTCAAAATCAGCAATAGATGCCATCGAATCGCCAAAAAGAGGAAATGTATTTGTTAACGATACACGAGATATCTTAACAAGCAATCTAAAATTATTATTATTAATTAACTTGAACACAAGGTATTCCACAAGGGTATTCTAGGCAACATTATGGCTAACCAGGAGGCTCGCGCCATACACACTTCAGCATAACCAACATTCGCACTAGGGAGTTAGGGTGTAGCCTAGTGGGTAGCGTGTTGGTCTACAATACGAAGGTCGTGAGTTCAAATCCCGGTCGACGCATAATTCTAGCACACTACCTGCTTGAGTATACCTTATTTACATCAATCTACTAAAATTAAAATTTGTAGATAGAGGGTTGTGCGAAGGGATAACAACCCATCCACAATAAGTAATGAAAAATGTTAAGGAACCTGCAGATCAGGAGGCCAAGGTTCGATTAGTAGTGCCATTGTAGAATAGAATAGAATAGAACATCCGCACTTCTAAGGGGTGGGCTTATATTAAACCAAATGCGGCCACAGCTTCATACTAATTTGCAAAACAGATGAATAACGCTGAAGCGAACCCATTGGCCACATTTTAAACGACCAGACATGAGAAACAGACATTTTTCGCCTCAGGACAGGACATGCTTTACTTTTTAACACTTTGAGTTCCGTCATGCAGTTAATCAATGTTAGTCAACGTTAACCGTATACCACCAGCGGTGCACACAGCACTCAAAGTGTTAAGGAACATTATTATATATGGACTTTCACCATTTACTACTGGTTGCATGAAAACAAAAAAGTTATTCAAAGATTCCCCACCTCCTTTGCCTAACCTTCTATCTCCTAGTCAAACAACTCTCATTGAATTAATGTCATATATGTTATTTAGTAATATATTGTCAAAGTTGTAAATATTACAACTCATACTTACTATATTATAATTACAAGTAAACTGCCAACAAGTCGGGCGCAACTTTATTATTCTTGGGACAGGTTAAGGATTTACTGTTTCGGGTGGAATGGTAAGTCTGAGTGAATAGAGGTTCTAGGGCAGGGCTGTTGTAAATTACATAGCACTTAAAAGAGATTACGATCAATAGCTCCAGTATACATAATCAATATTTCATTTGTTAGTTTATGTAAGTTAAGTCTGTATGAATGGTGAGGGGAGAAAGAGTGGGTGGATGTTGATAAGTTTTTAAATGATTGCTTGAATCGCGATCAAAATTGTTGTTGCTTAGAATTCCTATGAAATCCGGTGTATTTTATATGCACGAAGCATTTGTACGGGAGGTGAGGGAATCGCAAAATTTGCGATGTAGTTTTATTAAGTTTCTCTTAAAAGGTATTCGTACAAAATTTCAAGTTTTAGCTTTTAATTTGTTGGTTATTAGTAGATTTATTGAAATTGGTTGAAATCGTACATTTGTATGAGAGGGGGTATGGGGGATTTTAAAACTTTAGATACAACTTTGTTTCAAATCTATTTGTACAAAATTTTAAGTTGATAGCTTTAATTTGTTTGCTGATAATTGATTTCTAAGAATTGGTCGAAAAAATACTTTTGTATAGGAGGGAGCTAAGGAAGTTTTCGACCAGTTAATATTTTAAACTTCAAGCACTTTATATACTATAGATGGAATCTCAGAGTAATATAAGTTTGCTCCAAAGTTTGTATTATTACTACTTTTATTTTATTTAGGGAACACGTGAGAGCACTGCGAGCATTTTGGCCTATTGTGCATTTATTGTCCCTTTACCCTACCATAACTCGATAGCTTTGGCTAATCTAAGTATCTTTAAGGGAGCCATGTTGGCTAGTTTATCAGTTGTAAGGAAACCTTTTCCCAGGAGATTGAATCTTTTCCTTGCTACTGCCTCGCAGTGACATAGGACATGCTCTGTCGTTTCTGAGTCTTTGAGAAAGAGGCAGCAGATGTCGGTTTCAGCTAGACTCATATTTCTGAGGTGGTCATCACTACCAAACTACCAAACAAGGATCAACAAGCACCAACGATGCACACGGAAAAACCAGATACAGTCATCAGCGATCGCGGAACATGCAACGACAGAGGACCATATAATCGATTTCGACAATGTGCAAATTCTGGCCAGGACAAATCAATATTATCAACGCATAGTACGAGATGCAATAGAAATTTCTAAACATCCACAGAACTTCAACCGAGACACCGGATACAAGTTATCAGCAGTTTGGCTACCTGCCTTAAAATTTGGTAAGAACAAAATCCGTACCCAGAAATCCTTAACTAATTTAACTACCTGATACTAATTAATTAACCTTTGAAAGAAAATATTTCCGGATTCTACACTGTTACGCTTTATTATTCGTGACACTCTATAATCCACCTAAAAATGACTGCTCTATTCTTTCGGAGATACGTATCTTTGAATGTCGTTGGAGCGTACACGTAATACGGATGTCGTACGGAAGGACTAACGGACGGATTTATTTTTTGCATACTTAGGCTAATTTAGTTATAAAATGCGAAAAAAACAAAATTTCGGGGTAGCAAATTTTAATACTTTATTATTACAATAATAAAGTAATTGTTATAATTTAACAATTATTATCAAATACTGAACAATACAATAGAAAGAGAAAAGTCCCATCAGCATCGTTCCTGTAAAACGTGTTTGGGTTTTTTTTATTTTTTCGTGATGTTTTCTCCCGAACAATATGATTTGGCTGATCCTGCACCTAAAAATCAAAGACAAATAATTCCACTTTCATGTTTAGCTCTGACAGGATGTTTCACTCATTTTTTTTTTTTTTTTGAATTAAAAAATTGAACGCGGTTGCAATACAATTAAATTTTTATTATTTATCAGAAAATAAATTTAACACATGTCACGGTGAATACTTAAGTAAATGAGGACTAAAATTTCTCAGAAACGGTATGGCTTGTATTGTCGGACAACAGCGGGTTGGTAGGTTTCGTAGTTTTGTGGATGAGCCTTGTTCCATTCAATTGATCGGAGAATGGCGGCTGGGATTTGTGGAACATGAGATCCAGCGGCTTGGTAACCGTTCTCGTCAGCGGTGTACGATAGTTGAACTGGAGTACCATCTGGAGCGGTCCAGGAAGCACCGCCGCTGGCTGAGTGTCCTCCAATACCGGATTCTTGGGCGGCAATACCATTGGCAGTTTCGTATGAGAAGGAGTAGCTGCCGTCAGGGCTGATGTCTGATGCTTGACGAAGGATTGGGATTTGTACGAGACCGTAGGACTTCTCGTAGCGTGGAGCCAGAGTTGTGAAGCCGAACGAACGTAGTGGAGCCTTGTAGTATTGGGCGGCAGCGAGTGCCATGAAGGCTGAGAAGATGATCTGTGAAAAAGTGAAAATTCAAAATTAACTAATAATCCAGTGGAGAGCGGTTGCTAGTTTATAATCCTTACGAAAGATTTCATGTTGACTACGATCTTGCAAGTGACACCGGTGTGATGGAACTGATGATTTCTTTTCTATCGCGGCTTTTTATATCAAGCAAAAGTCCAATAAAACATCACTAACACGGCAATTAAGATTTTTCGTGAATTGTATTTGTGAATGATGCAGCACAGCATCAAATTTCAACTCTCAATTTCATCTTTTTTTTTTTGGCTGGAACTGAGAGTGAGGATTTCGCTATGTAAATGCGATGGAGGAGTCCACTGTGCCGGTTTTTCGGCATCGCCCGACCACGGCTATGAAAATTTGAAATGCTAACATGTTAGCATATGGAGTTTTCAGCCGGACTTGATAGTACAGCTACTACGAGCATGTACATAAATTCGGCATGGATTTCTGAACATATAATTTAGTTGTTTAGCTATAGAATCCGAAATTGACATTTCTACAGATATCCATAAATCTTAGATATCGCATGCGTGTAACATAAATCATGGGTGTGGTCTGCTTCGCACCGATCTAATTGATAAAAGGAGGTAATAGCTTAAATTTTACCCTTGAATTTTTAAGCCTCTTCCGTAGCTACTAACTAAATTATAGCTATGCCCATTTAGATTTGCACAACTTGATTAATACTAATGCCGATGTAGGTGGAGATGCTCTTATGATAATCTGGTACAGTTTTGGAAAATCTACTTTAGCAAATAACCTTTAGTAAACATTTTTTGCGAGCTTCATTTTACTTTATTATTCTAATACTAAAGTATTGTGATCGACAGAAAAAACAAAATAGAATTATGATTGGGCGTAAAGCCCAATCATATGATATTTTAGATGAAATGGGAAAGAGTGTAATGTACCAGAAAATATGTGATCTCAAATTTTCCGAACAGTGAATAAAGCACGACTGTTGTAAGGGAGGTTTCAGATGCAGAGAGATGCAGCGAACATGGTATGCAAAATGTTTCATGATGAATTTAAAGTTTTTGGAAAACACAACTGAATTTATGGCATTTGCATGGTAGGTGGCAGAGGAAGTGGAAGGTTTTGGATGATTTCGAAAAGGTTTGTCTTGAACATATAACACAGATGTTTGTATGGGAGAAGATAGAAGGAGTAGTATTTATTGCAATTATTAAGGGACAAACTCTGGTAAAATTTTAAGTTTCTACTTTTTCTAGTTTGAATGAAAATCGATTAAATTCATTTACCAAAATTTGCATTTGTATGAGGAGTAGAAGGAGTATTCGAATAATAGCAAAAATTTCGGGCATCAATGAAATCTACAATAGTATGCTTTTCTCAATTTAAAGTTGATAGCTTTGACGGTTTTGAAGAAAACGAATTTATTTGAAATTTCGGAAAATTTGTATGGGAGGGGGTAGAAAGTGTGAGGTGAAGTTGATAGATTTTTCAAAATAGTTGCAATTATAATAAAATTATTCTGTAAAAAATTCGGTTACAATAAAAACCGAGTAAATGCATTTTTGAAAATTGTGCATTTGTATGGGAGGGGGTAGAAGGAGTAAAGAGATCGGATATACATTTTTTGACGTTAATGATATTCACATTATTATACTATGACCTAATTTTCAAATCGATAGCTGTTTGATAGTTTCGGAAAAAAATCAGTTTCTTTAAATTTCGAAACTTCATGAAATTTGTATGGGAGGGGGTAAAAGGAGTAAGGTAATGTGGCCCATTCACGACCTTAACTTTTTTGCTAAAAATGGCGTAAGAAAAATTTCAGCAAAGCGTTCGAGAGTTATGTAGACAGACGGATTGACGGACAGAAAGACGGACAGCCGGTCACTCGGAATCGAGATTTTTGAGCGATAACAAATATTTTTGTACCCTTAGCGGCTCTGTGCGAGAATTATTTCTTAGCTTTATAAACGGTAAGGCAAACATAATATACTCTCAGATTACATCTAGAGTATAGAAATTTGCTACCATGAAATTTTGTTTTTTCTCGTTTCATGGTTAAATTAGCCTAAAAAGACAAAAAATGCGTCTGTTCGTACGCCGTACGTATCTCCGAGATCCCTAAAGACAGGCAGTTAATTTTTAAGTAGACTGTAGACTGGGAATGTGAGTTCCATTATCCACATTTTGGAGATAGGAAGGAAGAGGCGAGAGGAGGGCTAGAGTCAAAAACTACACAAGCTAATATATGAACTACGAATGCACAGATGGAAAGCTGAAATAAACATTCGGATATATTGGATTATGGGGAAAAAATAAAAAATAAATTAATTATTGTTTCCAGTGGGGTGCGAAAAGGGAACGCCAAAAATGATTATATCTTTGGAATTACTAAACGTAAAAAGTTCATATATCATTTAGGTGGTGTACAGCTTCACTAGTATTGACTTTGAAGGAGGCCAATACTTGTAAATAATTTCTTATCTAAAATTTTAAATTTTATCATAGAGTTAAGTAATAGAATTCAAACAAAATTCTTTCTTAGTAATAGTAGCTCCGACGATTGCAAAGAAGATTGTACATAAGTGCAAAACCCATGATGTGCATTGTATCCAGGCTTACGTGGATTTAAACATAGGTGTATTAGGTTTCTATATATTCTATGCATTTACTATCGCCTTCACTTAAAATTTCTTCTTCTGAATTATCTTTTGCTATCTGATTATTACTTTCAGAAGAATCTAATAGAGTTTTGTTCATATATACTTTTATCTTTTGTTCTTTCTGTAAATATTTATAAATTTGTATTCATTTGTGAGGGCTCGATTGTAATTCAATACAATGGCAGTTTTTTCTAGAGAAGCCATTCATGAAGTTGTTGGTGCATCATTATAACCATTAACAACATCAGAACTCGAAGTAATAATTTGTTTATCACCTGAAGTATTTTCAATGATTTCTAATTTTGTTTACTTAATGCATCTGATAACGCGAAGAATTGATCTTTCCCATGTTCTTTGCTCATAACTTTTAAACGGTCAAGAACTGTTTTTCATTTCCCGGTTATAAGTTAGAGTCCTTTTGATTGAAACATTAAGCTAGGAACTTGAAAATTAGTGAAATTCATCTAAAAAACATAACAGGGCTACGATTACGCGTAAAATGCAATATTACGATACTCTAGAAAAAATAGATTTTTTTGTAATCCCAATAAATTTTGGATGGAGAGTGTTAGAAGGGGTGATAGCATTAAACTAATTTTTTCCCCATCATGCTAAAGTAGCTAAAAAAAAGTTTTATACTAAATTCTTACTCCAAAAATTGAATAGGAACTGAGAAAATTAGTGTGTTAGATTTAGTGAAAATGTGCAGTTTGTATGGGAGGTGGTAGAAAGAATGGGGGGATTTTAGTGATTTTTTCAGAGATAACTAAGAATATCATAAAATTGACATTTCTTAAATTTGAGACTGGTAGCATTCATACTTTTCAAGAAAATAGATTTTTTGTGAAGTTGTGAAACTGTGTCATATTGTATGGGAGGGAGTAGAAACAGTGAAGCTAATCAAATATTTTTTTCTGATCTTAGTTATAATGCTAATTAAGTATGTATTACAAAATCTGACCTCGATAAATGTTCTGAGAAAATCGGCTTAGAGCATTTCATGAAAAAGTGTAGTTTGTATGGGAGTGGAAGGAGAGAGAGGACGCAAATAATTTTTATACTGTAGATTGAAATCATCATCAAAGTAATATATTCAAAATTTCAGACTAATGGCTTGTATAGTTTTCGAGCAAATCCGTTTATTGTCAATTTTCGTAATTGTGTCATTTTGTATCGGAGGGGGTAGAAGGGGTGGAGCGATTTGGCCCGTTCATGAACTTGACCTTAGTTTTTGACAAAAACGACGTGTACAAAATTTGGCACCTCTGTGGCGTTACAAGCCCGTACACGGACTTGGCCTTACTTTTTTGTCAAAATCAACGGAAACAAAATTTGAACTTTCTAGCTCAACACATTCTTGAGCACACACCACAACAACAGTTTTGAAATAAATTATTCGAAAATTCCAAAGTCAAAAACTCCAAATATTCTACTGCACTACACAGTTTTTTTACTTTAGTATAAAAGGAGACTTAGAAATAATGTGGCAGCACTTTGCAGAGACACCTATTGGTAGTTATGCTGCGTTTTTCTATTGAATGTTAAATCAATGCATTCCAGTATATTCATTTCGTCAAAAAACTAACTATTTTTGGAGCTGAGTAGTTTTATCCGCGGAAGAATCGCGAAATAAGCAATTTTTGAGAATGTAGTTAGTAATATGTAAATTATGTGAGACATATAATCTATTTAGTTTAATGATTCTTTAAACACAATGGTTTGTATTTTGTTGGAATCAGAACCACAAATTATTAAGAATGAAACCACGATATTCGCATTTGTATGAGACAGGCTCGTGATCAAATCAATCCCGTGATTTGAGATCGTACACGTATTGAAGAGCATTAAGGACATGTGAATAGTTGTAGCTTGTGTTAATTAAAAGAAAGCCGAAATAAAATAACATTAAGCTTAAACACATAATAAGACCACGATTGTGTGTAAAGCCCAATCATACGATATATAGATGAAATCGAAATTTTTGTGAATTAAGAAATTTTGTATGGGGAGTGGTAGAAGGCGTAACAGCACTGAACTAATTTGTTTTACATCATGCTAGAGTAGCTTTCAAAACGCTTTGTACCAAATTTAAGCTTGAAAAATTAAATAGGTACTGAGAAACTTTAAGCATTGGATTTGATGAAATTGTGCAATTTGTATGGGAGGTGGTAGAAGCAGTTCAGGGTTTCTGGTGATTTTTCGACAAACAACTATAATCATAATTAAATTGATATATTTTAAATATTAGATCAGTAACGTTCACACTTTTGAAGAAAATCGAATTTTACTTTATTATTTTAATAATAAAGTATTGTGATCGACTTGGGAAAAAAAAAAAATTTGCTACCCTTAAATTTTTTTTTTCGCGTTTCATGACTAAATTAGCCTAAAAATGCAAAAAAAAAAATCCGTCTGTCTGTACGCCGTCCGCCGTACGCCGACGTGTACGCTCAGCGCACATTAACTCCCAAACCCTTCAAGATAGAAAGTTCATTTTTGGAGGGATTGTAGGTAGTTGCGGATCTCAGGCGGATACCAATTTTGGGGGGTGTACGAGTTCAGGGGGAGGCGGGGGGAGCGCTTAAACCGAAAAATACGAATTCAAATATCTCAACCATGGTTACAGCTAGGAAGCTAAAAATCAATATACATATACAGGAGTTTGTGGAACAACTTTTAAAAATAACTTAATTTTTTTATCCATTGGCGTGCGAAAAGTAGGGGCTAAGAACCAATTGTCGGCCGAATTTTTTTTTCAAATGATTATATCTTCGAAATGACTTCCCATAAAAAATTGATATTTTGAGACCATCAAGATAGTATATAGATCTACTAGAAGCAGTTTAGATAGAAGCTAATTAGTGAAAGGGGGAGGGTCAGGGGGGGTGCAAAGAAAAACACTTAAAAATTAATATCTCAACTGTCTCTTATGCTATGTAATTGAAACTTAAAATATATACTAAGCTTTACTAGCGACATATGAAAAAAATATAATATGTGGACATTATAGTAGTGGGGGGAAATGGGGAGCATTTCAAAAATGGCGCACTATCCAAAACTACAAATCATCAAATCTCAAAATTGAGTACAGATATCAAATCAAAAATTTGTCAGATTGTAGAGCTATATAATCTTTGATTTTGGTAAAAAATTTGAGTTTGGGAGGTGTAAGGGGAGGGAGGTGGAAAGCGAAAATGTTGAAAATTTTGAGTGATTTTTTTATGGCTGTGGTAAAAGATACAAAGTTTAAATTTTGCATGTCGACACATCTATTTGATATAGATAGAAAAAAAATAGTAATTTGTTCCACAATTGTTATGCTCCGAAGTGGGGGTCTAACGTGCACAAGGTGTTTCATGTGTAATGAAAAAAACACATAAACTGAAAATTTTTGAATGAAATTTTTAGGTAGAAACTTGAAAATTTGAGAAATGCATTTAAAAAAAATTTCTAAAAGTTTGAAATATTAACTGGTCGAATATTTTTAAAACTTCTGCTCCCTCCCATACAAAATTATTTTTTCGACCAATTTTAAGAAATCAATTATCACCTAACTATCAAAAGCTATCAATTTGAAATTTTGCACAAAAACTTAGAAAAATAGTTAAAATAAAATTACGGTAAAAGTTTTGAAATCATGCTTGCCCTTCTACCCCCTCCCATATAAAAGTATGATTTCGACCAATTTCATTAAATCAACTAATAACCAACAAATTAAAAGCTACGAACTTGAAATTTTTTACGAGCACCTTACAACAGAAAAGAAAGGAAATTCCATCACAAATTTTACGATTCCCCTACCTCCTCTACCCCCTCCCATACAAAATTATTTTTTCGAGCATTTTTAAGAAATCAGTTATCAGCTATCTCTTAAAAGCTATCAATTTCAAATTTTGCATGAAAACTTATAAAAGTAATTCAAATGAAGTTGCTTTAAAAGTTTTGAAATTGCGCTTACCGTTCTACCCCCTCCCATACAAAACTATAATTTGACCAATTTTATTAAATCAACTAATAACTAACAAACTAAAAGCTACGAACTTGAAATTTTATACAAGCACCTTACAAGAGAAGCGAAATAAAACTGCATATCAAATTTTACGATTCCCCTACCTTCTCTACCCCCTCCCATACAAATTTTCGGTTTCGTGAAAATAAAATACACCGAATTTTATGAAAATTTTATGCAATTTCGTCTATGAAACACATTCTATACAGAGAATATTGGACGTGATTCAAGCAATTATTAAAAAGCTGTTAACATCCACCCACCCTTGCTATTACCCCTCCTCCTCCCCTCATAGAAACCCAAACTTGCAGAAACGAATGAAATATTGTTAAATTGACAACAGCCCTGCCCAAGAAACCCCTTTGCACTTAGCTTTCCCTAACCACTTTAACCTGCATATTGACTTTCCACTCATCCGCAACTTGTCCCAAGAATAATAAAGTTTCGCCCGACTTGTTGGCAGTTTATTTGAAAAGTTGTGGCATTGTGTCACATTGTATGGGAGGGGGTAGAAGGAGTGAAGCTAATCAGTTAAATTTTTTCCATTATTAATAATAATGCTAATTAAGGATTCTATACAAAATTTTAGCGCGATGAAAGCTATACGTATTGAGTAAATTGGATTATATCATGAAAAAGTGCAGTTTGTATGAGAGGTGGTGGAAGGAGTGAGGTGTTTTTAGTGATTTTTTGAAAAACAACTACAATCATTATTCTATTGATATATTTTAAATTTTAGTTCTGTGACTTTCACACTTTCCAAGAAAATCGAATTTTTCTAAAGTCGTGGAATTGTGTCACATTGTATGGGAGCTGGTAGAAGGAGTAAAACTAATCGGTTAATTTTTTTCCCGATTATAATAATAATGCTAATTAAAGATTTGGTGCAACATTTTAGCTCGATGAAAGTTACACGTACTGACAAAATTGGTTTATAGTATTTCACGAAAAAGTGCAGTTTGTATGGGAGGTGGTGAAAGGAGTGGGGAAATTTAAAAACCTTGTTTACTAAAAGATTGCATTTGTAATGGAAATAATATGTCCTAAGTTTTAATTCAATAACTTTTATAGTTTCTGTTGTGATTTATTTAAATGAAAAACGATGTGGACTCTTTGACAACTTATATTCAACTGCGTACTATAATAAAGCTCTTATATCTAGACTTACTAATACATACATATAACATCTCCCTTTATAGATAATATTATTTTGTTTCAAGTTCTCTTAAAGAAACCAATTTCATTTGATTATAAAAATAATAGTATTAATCTAAAAGTTTCAAAATTAATTCTTAAAATCAATAATTCAGAAAATACAAATGTATTTCATACAAAGGTATAAATTTAAATTATTATTATTTTAAATTCTTTAAAGAAGTCAAATTCATTTGCTTATAAAATTAATAGTACAGCTAATTCAAAATATAGTTCAATTAATTAAACGATAGTGACATTTTCAAATTACCTTTTTATGTGATCTACTGGATAAGTGAATTTATTTGGAGTTAAAATAGTTCTTCCGTAACGACTAGTTTGAGGTACATTTTTACCTTTATTAAATTCATTGTTTTGAAGATCATTGTTTGTATTATTAATTTCATGATCTGTTTTTTGTTGCAAGGTTGAATTCAAAGATTGTTCGATATGAAGGTTTGTTTTTGGTGACTCGATTATATGTTGCCTATTGCGTCTATATATACCTGAACCAATACTATCCCTTATTATATGAGATCTCGGCTCTCTACAATTTTCTATTATTGTGCCTGGTTGCCAATTAGAATTTGGAGTTTTTTGAAAATAGATTTGTTTCTTCTCCCTAATTGGTTTTAGTACTTTAGCTCCGCGATTGTAGTATGATTTAGTTCGACTTAATTTGTTATTAATAGTTTTCTTATGTTTTTTAAAGTCAATAATTTTGGGTTTCAAATTTTTTGGTACTGTTGGAATTTTAGTTCTAAGCGATCGAGACATTAAAAGTTGAGCTGGTGAGTTTGTGTTACCTTTAGGAATTGTACGATAATGTAAAAGAGCAGTGTAAGGATCTACTGCAGATTCATGACATTTTTTCAACAGTTTCTTAATTGTTTGTACACTTCGTTTTACAAGACCATTAGACCGCGCCAAGTATGGACTAGAAGTAAAGTGTTCAATATTCCATTCTTGACAAAATAATTTAAATTCTGTAGAACTGAAAGGAGGACCATTATCTGTTATTAAGACTGCAGGTATCCTATGTCTCGCAAAGAATGATTTTAAGTGAGTTGTAACTATGGTACAAGAATAGCTTTTATTTAGTTTGGCAATTTCGAAGTATTTCGAGTAATAGTCAACAGCCAAAATATATATTGCTTTATTGAACTCAAAAAAGTCGACCGCCACTTTATACCAAGGAATGGCTACTATTTCGTGAGGCTTTAATGGTTCCTTTTGATTAGAGCACCTATTTTGAATACATGATTCACAATTTTGTACCACATTTGTTATATCTTGATTGATATTAGGCCAGTATACCAGACTTTTGGCTAGATTTTTACATCTTTCTATCCCCATATGACCCTCGTGAATAAGCAAAAGAATTTTCTGTCGCATAACTTGTGGTATAATTATCCGATTATTTTTAAATATTATCCCATTTATTATATGAAGTTCATCTTTTATACTGGCATAAGGTGCTGCGAGTTCATGCATAACTTTTTTATTGTTTGGCCAGCCATTCATAATGTAATTTTTAACTTCCAGTAGAGACTTATCACTATTGGTACAGTTTTTAATTTCTTCAAGCTTTGCGTCGGTAACGGATAGACTTGATACAAGCATATTACAATGTAATGCAAGGTCTTTGTCAAAGTCCGTTAGTGCTTGATCCGGCAATGCTGCGCGTGAAAGAGTATCTGCTATGTAAAGATATTTTCCTGGTTTATATATTACATTTATGTCGTACGCTTGCAAACGAAGCATGAACCGCTGAAGTCTGGTAGGAATTTTGTACAAAGGTTTTTTAAAAAGAGGTATGAGCGGTTTGTGATCTGATTCAACAGTGACGGATTTTCCATATATGTATTGATGGAATTTGGTGCAACCGAACAAAATTGCAAATAACTCCTTTTCAATTTGCGCGTAATTCTGTTGACAATTTGTTAGCGTGGCTGATGCATATGCAATTGGATTTGAATTATGCATTATTACCGCACCTACTGCATTTTTTGAAGCATCGACTGATAAGATTAATGGTTTATTTTGATCGAAGTATGTTAAGATAGGAGTATTGGACAATAAAGACTTTAATTTCAGAAATTCTTTTTCATGAACTTCGGACCAATGCCACATTATTTCTTTTTCAAGTAAGTTTCTTAAGTTAGAATTTTGCTCTGAGAGATTTTTGATAAATGCCCCCAAGTAGTTGACCATTCCTAAAAAACGTTGAAGATCATTGACATTATTTGGTTTTGGCATTGCACAAATTGCTTCTATTTTCGATGGATCTGGTTTGACTCCTTCTTTATTAAAAATATGGCCAATAAATTTTATTTCTTGAACACAGAATTTTGACTTAGACTTATTGAATTTTAGACTTAGACTTTTACTTCTCTCTAAAACTAGTTTTAAAGTTCTATCATGTTCTTCTCTAGTCTTACCATGTATTAAAAAATCGTCAATGTAGATTATGATTATTTTTATTATTTGGAATATCAGCGAAACTTTTCACCATCTCCGCGTGAAAGATTTCTGGAGCGGCATTTATTCCAAATGGTAGGCGCTTAAAGCAATATTTACCAAATGGAGTGATAAACGTACATAGTTTAGATGATTCTTCGTCCAATTGCATCATCCAAAAACCCGAATTAGCGTCTAAATTGCTAAAAAAATTGGCATTAGTTAATTTCGATCTACAATCATCTAGGGTTGGGAATTGATAATGAGAGCGTAGTATAGCTTTATTTAAGTTTCTGGGATCTAAACATAGCCTCAATTTACCATTAGGTTTTCGTACCAAAACAATCGAATTCACCCATTCTGTTGATTCTTCAACTTTCTCAATAACATTTAATTTCTCCATATTTTCGAGTTCATTTTTTAACTCCGTTAACAAACTGAAAGGAATTTTTCTAGGCAAATCTACTACTGGTTTTATATTAGGTCTTAACTGAAAATGACACTTGTTGTTTAAACAGCCTAATCCGTTGAATACATCTTTATAGTCATTAATAATATTTAAATTACAAATATTTAAATGTGGACTTACAGTTTTTACATTATTATTAACCTTAATTAATTCCATTGCCAAGCATGCTCTGCGACCTAATACCGCCTGACAGTCCATGTCCAATATTGTAAAGTTGTGTAAATAGTCCTTATTATTCCAATTACATTTTAGTATGCACGTTCCAATTGCTGGTAGTTGCTGCCCGTTGAATGTTTTTAGTTTGTATTTAGAAGCTTTTATTTTAGTTGGTTCTATTTTTAATAGTTTACTATGTTGACGAGAAATCACATTAGTTTGTGCACCCGTGTCTAATTGAAAAGAAAGACGCTTGCCATTAATGTTAACGTCTACGGCCCAAATACAGCTGTCATCATCCATTTCTTCGTTTATCGTTCCAATGAAGAGAGTATCCATGTTTGTATATGGAGCGGAATCTGTTGAAGTATTTGATTCCATTTCTATATTCCTTATATATATTTTTGAGCGACACATTTTTGCGAAATGATTTTTCTTCTTGCACTTATGACACACTACACCTATTGCGGGGCACATGTATTTGTGCTCTTCTCCACATCGATCACATTTTCTGTTGTTGCCTGACTGCCGATTGAATCTTCCGTCTCTGTTCCAATTGTCGTCTGTATTTCCTCGTTTACCGTGTTTGTTTTGTCTCTGGTTGTATTTGTCGTTGCTAGTGTGACCGTGAAATTTATTTGGACGTTTTTTGTATGTATGCGCTGTATTTATAGCGCCAACGAAATGAGAGACATTTCCCTGTTGCAGTGTATGTGCTTGCTCCTTTGCTATTTCTGAAGCTTTTGCAATATCAAAAGCTTTGGAGAGTCTTAAGTCATTTTCGTTTAGAAGTCTTTCTTTAATTTTTGAAAATTTATTCGAAAGGCCACAGACAAAAATGTCGCGGACAAGATCTTCGCGAAGCGATCCAAATTCACAGGATAGGCTTAAATTTTTTAGCGTAGTTATGTACTCTTCGATAGATTCGTCCGGGCTTTGGATTCTAGTAAAAAACTTATGCCTTTCCATTACTAAATTTACTTTCGGTAAAAAATACGCGTCCATAAATTCTGTTAATTCTTTCATTGTTATTTCGTCCAAATCTCTGTTAAAAGAAGAGAAAATATCCAAAGCTTCGGGACCCATGCTGTGTAATAATATCGCCACCTTTCTCGAATCCTCTAAATTTTCCAAATTACCTGCCCTCATATAAATCTTAAACTGATTTTTCCACCTGCACCATGCCGCTGGGAGGTTCGAATTTTTGAAATCCATTCGTGGAATCGTTGCTATTCCATCGCTAGTACAAACCACGTTGTTCGACATTTTCGCTATATCGGTAGATGCGCCGCTAGATTTACCGTTAGATGTGCCTTTCGAATCGTCTGCACCACTGCCGTTGACCATTGTATTTATTTTGTTTAGTTAAAACTATATTTATTTGTCTCTATTTATTAAACTTTATTTATTATCACTTGGCCTCCATTATCTGACTTTATTAATTTGACTTATTTGTCTTCACACACCTGACACCATGTTGTGATTTATTTAAATGAAAAACGATGTGGACTCTTTGACAACTTATATTCAACTGCGTATTATAATAAAGCTCTTATATCTAGATTTACTAATACATACATATAACAGTTTCCAAGAAAATTTAATTAATATATATTTTTGAAAATGAGTCACTTTGTATGGAAGGGGGTAGAAGGCGTGAGGGGAGTGACATAAAACCAAAAGCAGATTACATCCCGAAGCATACCTAATAAACTGTGAAAGTTTCGTTTCAATCGGTTCAGCCGTTTTTGCGTGAAAGCCGGACAGACAGACAGACAAACAGACAGACAGACAGAGAAGAATTTTAAAGACGCGTGTTTCTGCATAGTTATTGCTAAAATAAAGTAAAAACTAACTTATAGCCATTTCTAAACAAATAACAGACAGACACTACAATTATGTATATTTATATAGATAACTAGCGATCGCCCGCGACTTTGTCCGCGGAAGAATCGCAAAATAAGCAATTTTTGAAAATATAGTTAGTGATACATTATCCAGGATATATAAACTGATTAGTTTAATGGCTCTTTGAAGATAATGGTTTATATTTTGTTGGAATCAGAACCATAAATTATTAATAATGAAACCATGATACTCGTATTTGCATAGAATAGGCCCGTGCTAACGGGGTGATTTGAGATCATATAAGTATGGAAGAGCGTTAAGGACATTTGAATAGTTGTAGTTTGTGTTAATTAAAAAAAAGACCAAATAAAATAAAATTAAGCTTAAATCCGTAATAGGACTACGATTGTACGTAAAGCCCAATCATACGATACTATAGATGAAATCGAAATTTTGGTGATGTTAAGAATTTTGTATGGGGAGTGGTAGGAGGGGTTATTTTTATGTTATGATAGTTCTGAACTAATTTGTTTCACATCATGTTAGACAAGCTATAAAACTCTTTTGTACCAAATTTTAGCTTCAAAAATTGAATAGGTACTGAGAAACTTAGTGCATTGGATTTAGTGGAATTGTGCAATTTGTATGGGAAGTGGTAGAAAGAGAGAAGTGTTTTTTGCTGATTTTTCGAGAAAAAACTGATATATTTCAAATTTTTGTTCAGTAACGTTCACACTTTTCATGAAAATAGAATTTTTGAAAAGTTGTTAAATTGTGTCACGGGAGGGGGTAGCAGGAGTCTAGCTAATCGGTTAATTTTGTCCCGATATTAATAATAATGCTAATTAGCGATTCGATACAAAATTTTAGCTCGATGAAACCTATACGTATTGAGAAAATTGGTTTAGAGTATTTCATGAAAAAGTGCAGTTTGTATGGGAGGTGGTGGAAGGAGTGAGGGGTTTTTAGTGATTTTTCGAAAAACAACCACAATCATTACGCAATTGATACATGTTAAATTTTACATCTGTGACTTTCACACTTTCCAAGAAAATCGAATTTTTCCAAAAACGTGGAATTGTGTCATATTGTATGGGAGGGGGTAGAAGGAGTGGAGCGAATCGGTTAATGTTTCCCGATATTAATAATAATACTAATTGAGGATTTAGTACAAAATTTTAGCTCGATGGAATTTATACGTACTGGGAAAATTGGTGTATAGTTTTTAATGAAAAAGTGTAGTTTGTATGGGAGGTGTGCGAAGGAGTGAGGGAATTTAAATAATTTGTTTACCTAAAGATTGCATTTTTAATAGAAATAATATATTCTAAATTTCAAACTAATAGCTTTTTTAGTTTCCAAGAAAATTGATTATTACAAATTATTAAAAATGAGTCACTTTGTATGGGAGGGGGTAGAAGGCGTGAGGGGAGGGAAATAAAACCAAAAGCAGATTACATCTCGGAGCATACCCAACAAACTGTGAAAGTTTCATTACAATCGTTCCAGCCGTTTTTGCATGGAAGCCGGACAGACAGACAGACAGACGGACGGACAGAGAAGAATTTTAAAAACCGGAGTTTCTGCTTAGTTATTGCTAAACTAAGGCAAAAAAGTAACTTATAGCCATTTCTAAGACACTACAGTTATATTTACATATATAGATTTCATCATTCTCGAATGTTATGAAGACAATGCTCTAAGTTCATACCCAATTTTATTGGAAAATACAAAGGTAATTTTATTCTTAAAGTGATATTACGAGCATAAGTTTTGACTCAAAAATAAATGACCACAAATACTTTGGAGGGCCGCTTTTTTCAATGACCTTGATAAAGTGGGTAATAATGTAATGTTTAAGTTTTAAATTGTCTTTGAAAGGTTTAGTTGAAGAACATAACAAAGAATACAAACAACGAATTTTAATAGCTTTCACTCTCTCTTTCAATACTGAGCAATCGACTTCATCCTTTATCTCCTCAGCAAAAAAGTTCAACCTCTCTAATGCCGGAGTCAGTTAAGAAACAAGCAAAATTAATAAATTAAACATTTACCTTCATTTCTGTTGGAAATAGAAGAACAATCTTTTCCGAAACCTTGTTTAGAAACAGTAACCTTATTAGCAATCCAGTAGTAAACTAATAAATAGGCTAACGTCCTCGTACGTCTAATTGTTAAATGAGTTTTGCTTCTATAATATTCCAATAAAAGTTTTCCCTTTGATTACTTAAATTAAAAATAATTAATTTCAGAAATTAATAATGTCATGACTAAATTAAAAACTTACAACATTACATGGAAAATTTGTTTCCGGAATATTTGTATTTATTATATCTGCCACCAAACTTGACACGGACGATAGTGTTAGTGAATTTGACCGCACAACTGTCATCTACTAGTGACCACTAACAAATTGATAGAAATTTAAAAATAGTTTTAGTTTAGCACTTTAATTAGCATATTTGATTTTTTTATCACTGAAGCAAATGATGTTCAAAAATGGCGCGCTTCTCTACTTTATTATCAGGGCAAATCTTGTCCATGTAATGCGCTCGAGCTTTCCAGCGTAATTCCGGATTTTAGGGAAGGTAAAGGCATTTGAAACGCTTTTTATTTGAACAGAATGATATTTTACTAAGATTAAGTAGAGTTTTTGAAATTGAAGTGGACTTAGCTTTGAAATGAACACATTTCTGAGGGCACCAACATCTTCTACCACCATCTCCCATACAAATCCAAACATGCGAAAAGTTGACAATAGCCCGCCCCTAGAACCCAAATTCCCATAGTCTCCTTTATCTGCTACCATCCTAATCTACATATTGACTTCCTATGTATCCTCAACTTGTCCCAATAATACGTGTAATAAAGTTGCGCCCGACTTCTTAGCAGATATTTATACTCTAGATGGAATCTGAGAGTATTATAAGTTTGCTCTAAAGTTTGTAACGCCAAGAAATAAGGCTCGGAGAAAAAAATGAATGATACAGAAGTTAATATTATCACTCAAAAATCTCAAAACCGGATGTCCGTCCGTCTGTCCGTCCGTCCGTCCGTCTGTGCGCGCTCTAGCTTGAGAACGCGTTGAGCTAGATAGTTCAAATTTTGTACACGTCGTTTTTAACAAAAAAGTAAGGTCAAGTTCGTGAACGGGCCAAATCGCTCCACCCCTTCTACCCCCTCCCATACAAAATGCCACAATTGCGCAATTTGACAATTAACGGATTTGCTCAAAAAGTATAAAAGCTATTGGTCTGAAATTTAAAATATGTTACTTTTATGATAATATCGATCTACCATATAAAAATTATGCGTGTCCTCCTCGTCCTTCTACCACCTCCCATACAAACTGTACTTTTTCATGAAATACTCTAAACCAATTTACTCAGTGCCTAAAAAATTTAGCGGACTGAAATCGTGCACCAAATATTAATTTAAAATTGTTAGTAAGATTAAAAAAAAATTAGACGATTATCTTCACCCCTTCTACCCCCTCCCATACAAAATGACACAATTTTGCAATTTGACAATAAATGAATTTACTCGAAAAGTATAAAAGCAATTAATCTGAATTTTAGGATATATTACTTTCATAATAGTATAAATCTACAGTAGAAAAATTATTTGCGTCCTTTCTCTCCTTCCACCCCCTCCCATACAAACTACACTTTTTCATGAAATGCTCTAAGACAATTTTCTCAGAACATATAATATTTATCGAGTTCATATTTTGTAATAAATACTTAATTAGTATTATCACTAAGATCAGAAAAAAATATTTGATTAGCTTCGCCCCTTCTACCCCCTCCCATACAATATGACACAGTTTCACAACTTCACAAAAAATCTATTTACTTGAAAAGTATGAATGTTACTGATCTAAAATTTAAGAGATGTCAATTTTATGATATTCTTAGTTATTTCTAAAAAAATCACTAAAATCCCCCCACTCTTTCTACCACCTCCCATACAAACTGCACATTTTCACTAAATCTAACACACTAATTTTCTCAGTTCGCATTCAATTTTTGGAATAAACATTTTGTGTAAAACATTTTTGTAGCTATCTTAGCATGATGGGGAAAAAATTAGTTCAATGCTATCACCCCTTCTAACACTCCCCATACAAAGTTGCTTGGGATCACAAAAAATTCTATTTCATCTAGAGTATAGTAAGATTGCGTTTTATGCGCAATCGTAGCCCTGTTATGTTTATACTCTAGATGAAATCTGAGAGTATTATAAGTTTGCTCTAAAGTTTGTAACGCCAAGAAATAAGGCTCGGAGAAAAAAATGATGAATACAGAAATTAATATTATCACTCAAAAATCTCAAAACCGGATGTCCGTCCGTCCGTCCGTCCGTCCGTCCGTCCGTCCGTCCGTCCGTCCGTCTGTGCGCGCTCTAGCTTGAGAACGCGTTGAGCTAGATAGTTCAAATTTTGTACACGTCGTTTTTGACAAAAAAGTAAGGTCAAGTTCGTGAACGGGCCAAATCGCTCCACCCCTTCTACCCCCTCCCATACAAAATGACACAATTGCGCAATTTGACAATAAACGGATTTGCACGAAAAGTATAAAAGCTATTGGCCTGAAATTTGGAATATGTTACTTTTATGATAATATCAATCTACCGTACGAAAATTATGCGTATCCTCCCCCTCCTTCTACCACCTCCCATACAAACTGTACTTGTCATGAATTACTCTAAGCCTATTTACTCATTGCGTATACAATTTAGAGAGCTGAAATTGTGCACCAAATATTTATTTAAAATTTTTAGTAAGCCCAAAAAAATTTAGACTATTAGCTTCACCCCTTCTACCCCCTCCCATACAAAATGACACAATTTCGTAACTTGACAATAAACGGATTTACTCGAAAAGTATAAAAGCTATTAGTCTGAATTTTCGGATATGTTATTTTCATAGTAATTTTAATCTACAGTAGAAAAATTATTTGCTTCCTCCCTCTCCTTCCACCCCCTCCCATACAAACTACACTTTTTCATGAAATGCTCTAAGACGATTTTCTCAAAACATATAACATTTATTGAGCTCATATTTTGTAATAAATACTTAATTAGTATTAGCACTAAGATCAGAAAAAAATATTTGATTAGCTTCACTGCTTCTACCCCCTCCCATACAATATGACACAGTTTCACAACTTCACAAAAAATCGATTTTCTTGAAAAGTATAAATGGCACTAGTCTGAAATTTCAGGGATGTCAATTTTACAATATTCCTAGTTATTTCTGAAAAAAATCACTCTAATCGCCCCACTCTTTCTACCACCTCCCATACAAACTGCACATTTTCACTAAATCTAACTCACTAATTTTTTCAGTTCCCATTCAATTTTTGGAGTAAGCATTTTGTACAAAACATTTTTATAGTTACTTTAGCATGATGGGGAAAAATTAGTTCAATGCTGTCATCCCTTCTAATACTTCCCATGCGAAATTTCTTGGGATCACAAAAAATTCTATTTCATCTAGAGTATCGTAAGATTGCGCTTTACGCGCAATCGTAGCCCTGTTATGTTTATACTCTAGATGAAATCTGAGAGTATTATAAGTTTGCTCTAAAGTTTGTAACGCCAAGAAATAAGGCTCGGAGAAAAAAATGATGAATACAGAAATTAATATTATCACTCAAAAATCTCAAAACCGGATGTCCGTCCGTCCGTCCGTCCGTCCGTCCGTCCGTCCGTCCGTCCGTCCGTCTGTGCGCGCTCTAGCTTGAGAACGCGTTGAGCTAGATAGTTCAAATTTTGTACACGTCGTTTTTGACAAAAAAGTAAGGTCAAGTTCGTGAACGGGCCAAATCGCCCCACCCCTTCTACCCCCTCCCATACAAAATGACACAATTGCGCAATTTGACAATAAACGGATTTGCACGAAAAGTATAAAAGCTATTGGCCTGAAATTTGGAATATGTTACTTTTATGATAATATCAATCTACCGTACGAAAATTATGCGTATCCTCCCCCTCCTTCTACCACCTCCCATACAAACTGTACTTGTCATGAATTACTCTAAGCCTATTTACTCATTGCGTATACAATTTAGAGAGCTGAAATTGTGCACCAAATATTAATTTAAAATTGTTAGTAAGATTAAAAAAAAATTAGACGATTATCTTCACCCCTTCTACCCCCTCCCATACAAAATGACACAATTTTGCAATTTGACAATAAATGAATTTACTCGAAAAGTATAAAAGCAATTAATCTGAATTTTAGGATATATTACTTTCATAATAGTATAAATCTACAGTAGAAAAATTATTTGCGTCCTTTCTCTCCTTCCACCCCCTCCCATACAAACTACACTTTTTCATGAAATGCTCTAAGACAATTTTCTCAGAACATATAATATTTATCGAGTTCATATTTTGTAATAAATACTTAATTAGTATTATCACTAAGATCAGAAAAAAATATTTGATTAGCTTCGCCCCTTCTACCCCCTCCCATACAATATGACACAGTTTCACAACTTCACAAAAAATCTATTTACTTAAAAAGTATGAATGTTACTGGTCTAAAATTTAAGAGATGTCAATTTTATGATATTCTTAGTTATTTCTAAAAAAATCACTAAAATCCCCCCACTCTTTCTACCACCTCCTATACAAACTGCACGTTTTCACTAAATCTAACTCACTAATTTTCTCAGTTCGCATTCAATTTTTGGAATAAGCATTTTGTATAAAACATTTTTGTAGCTATCTTAGCATGATGGGGAAAAAATTAGTTCAATGCTATCACCCCTTCTAACACTCCCCATACAAAATTGCTTGGGATCACAAAAAATTCTATTTCATCTAGAGTATAGTAAGATTGCGTTTTACGCGCAATCGTAGCCCTGTTATGTTTTTATTTTAAGTCCAATTTAGTACATATTCCACCATTTGCCAATTCACTTCATCTTCAACAAAAATGGTTAATTCGGATTTATATCTATACTTCAAGTCTCATGTGTACCGAAAATACTTACACTAAAATTTTGAAAAATTTCTCATCACATTATTTCCTTCTAGTGACGCCAACTATGCGTACTGCAACAATTGCACAAATCTGTATCGTAATTATTCATCAAATAGTTTTACTTTCTTTTGGCAGAACAGGTTCATCAAACTAACGTGACATTGAAAGTAAGCCACACTAAATACTTTAAAATTTATGTAAGTATTGCACATGATCTTGAAAAACGTCTACGTCCATTCCAAATGTCAATTTTATAAATATGAAAAGTCTAAAGAATAAATTAACTGTGTTAATTTAATATACTTTGTATTAAAATACCAAAAAAAAACTCATTCATGCAAGTTTGGTATTTTCAGTAAGCGGTGGGAGGTGTCGGCAAACTTGCAAACCGGATCACAGTAGCGCTGATGCAACCGACGAGATTCTTTATGATAATTTTGAAAAAAAAACCGGACCAAATCAAACTAACTTCCCACGTACTAAAAAAAACGACTTCATTAAATTTAGATCTTTTATTTCGTGTAAATCTCAACTAAATTAATTTTGCAATAGTTAAGGGCTTTTAACGAGTAGTTATATGTAGTATTCGTTATTCTTCGTGAAATTTGTATCTACCACGAAGCAGTAGCGAACATTTACGAACCTTTGCAAACTGCAACGAAAATTATTATTTTTTTCTATACGTGCGGAGAAATATTTTTGTCAAGAGCTATATATGTAAATTTACAACTGAACGGAATAATATTTAAATTTTTAACCAAATTCAGTCCTTAAACTCATCAATTTCCATACTTGATCGACTGAATACCTTCATTCCCAAGTTTTCAGGACAGTTCTGGTAATTTTAAATTAAAAACATAACAGGGCTACGATTTCGCATAAAGCGCAATCTTACGATACTCTAGATGTCATCCCAAGAAATTTTTGATGGGGAGTGTTAGAAGGGGTGATCGCATTGAAATAATTTTTTCCCCATCATGCTAAAGTAGCTAAAAAATGTTTTATACAAAATGCTTACTCCAAAAATTGAATGGGGACTGAGAAAATTAGTGAGTTAGACTTAGTGAAAATGTGCAGTTTGTATGGGAGGTGATAGAAAGAGTGGGGGGATTTTAGTGATTATTTCAGAAATAACTTAGAATATTATAAAATTGACATCCCTTAAATTTCAGATTAGTACCATTCATACTTTTCAAGAAAACCGATTTTTTGTGAAGTTCTGAAACTGTGTCATATTGTATGGGAGGGGGTAGAAGCAGTGAAGCTAATCAAATATTTTTTTCTGATCTTAGTGCTAATACATTTAAGTATTTCTTACAAAATATGAGCTCTATAAATGTTGTATGTTCTGAGAAAATCGTCTTAGCGCATTTCATGAAAAAGTGTAGTTTGTATGGGAGGGGGTGGAAGAAGAGGGAGGACGCAATTAATTTTTCTACTGTAGATTTAAATCATTATGAAAGTAATATATCCCAAAACTCAGACTAATAGCTTTTATACTTTTCGAGTAAATTAATTTATTATTAAATTGCGAATTTGCGTCATTTTGTATGGGAGGGGGTAGAAGGAGTGAAGCTAATCTTCTAATTTTTTTTCGCCTTACTAAAAATTTTAAATAAATATTTGGTGCACAATTTCAACCAGCTAAATTTTATACGCACTGAGTAAATTGGCTTAGAGTAATTCATGACAAGTACAGTTTGTATGAGAGGTGGTAGAAGGAGGGGAAGGACACTCATAATTTTTATACGGTAGATTGATATTATCATAAAAGTAATATATTCCAAATTTCAGGCCAATAGCTTTTATACTTATTGAGAAAATCCTTTAATTGTCAAATTGCGCAATTGTGTCATTTTGTATGGGAGGGGGTAGAAGGGGTGGAGCGATTTGGCCCGTTCACGAACTTGACCTTACTTTTTTGTCAAAAACGACCTGTAAAAAATTTGAATAAAATAGGTCAACGCGTTCTCAAGCTAGAGAGCGAACAGACGGACGGACAGACGGACGGACAGACGGACGGACAGACGGACAGACGGACGGACAGACGGACAGACGGACATCCGGTTTTGAGATTTTTGAGTGATAACATTAACTTCTGTATCATTCATTTTTTTCTCCAAGCCTTATTTCTTAGCGTTACAAACCTTAGAGCAAACTTATAATACTCTCAGATTTCATCTAGAGTATAAACATAACAGAATTATGATTGGGCTTAAAGCCCAATCATATGATACTCTAGATGAGATGGAAATGACTTTAATATACCGGAAAATATGTCATCTCAAATTCTTTCGAATAGTGAATAGAGACTTTGCATGGGAGGTGGTAGAAGTAGAGGGGGGGGGTTTGTATTTCTCCTATGTGACATGTAAAATGTTTCGTGCTGAATTTAAAATTTTTAGTTTTCATTATTTTTAGAGAAATTGGACATAGTTTTGCAGAAATTGTGGCATTTGTATGGGAGGTGGCAGAGGAAGTGGAACGGTTTCGATGATTTTGAAACTGCTTATCATCACCCTTTTCACTATGCTTAGATTCAATTTCAAAGTCGACAGCTCTCATATATTCGAAGGAGAAATGCTTTTCTTGAATTTATAATACAGATATTTATATGGGAGGGGGTAGAAGGAGGGAAGCTGAGCTGATAATTTTTCCAGCATTTATTGCAACTATTAAAAAACAAATTCTGGCAAAATTTTAAGTTTGTAATTTTTCTAGTTTTAATGGAAATCGATATAATGCATTTAACAAAAATTATGTATTTGTATGGGAGGGGGTAGAAGGAGTGTAAGGATGAAAACAATTTTTTTTCCCGTTATTGATATTTCTATTTTTATACTTTATGCAAAATATCAAGTTGATAGCTTCAACCGTTTCGAAGAAAAATAATTTAATTTAAATTTCAAAATTTCGCGAAATTTGTATGGGAGGGGGTAGAAGGAGTGAGGTGAAGTTAATAATTTTTTCAATGCTGATTGGAATTATAATAACATTAATTCTGGCAAAAATTCGTTTTTATAACTTTACTAGTTTCGATGAAAATCGAAAAACTGCATTTTTTAAAATTATGCATTTGTATGGGAGGGGGTAGAAGGAGTGATGGGATCGGATCAATATTCATTCATATTAATGGCATCTATACCATAATATTTTAATCCAAATTTCAAATCGATAGCTTAAATAGTTTCAAAGAAAAATCAATTTCCGGAAATTTCGAAATTTCGTGAAATTTGTATGGGAGGGGGTAGAAGGAGTGGGGTGATGTGGCCCGTTCACGAACTTAAAGTTTCTTTTTTGCTAAAAATGACACACAACAAATTTCAGCACGATAGCTCAAAGCGTTCGAGAGTTATGCTGTAGACAGACGGACAGACGGACAGACGGACAGACAGCAACTCGGAATCGAAGTTTTTGAGCGACAACAAATATTTCTGTACCCTTGGCGGCTCTGTGCGAGCATTATTTCTTAGCGTTACAAACGGTAAGGCAAACACAATATACTCTCAGATTTCATCTAGAGTATAAACATAACAGAATTATGATTGGGCGCAAAGCCCAATCATATGATACTCTAGATGACATACTTACTTACCTTTTGCTTGGGAGGTGGTAATAGCAGAGGGGGAGGTTTGTCATTTTTGTATGTAACACTGAATGTAGTATATAAAATATTTCATGCTGAATTTAAAGTTTTTTGCTTTCATAATTTTCGAGGAAATTGAACAATTTTCGTCTGAATTTATGATATTTGTATGGGAGGTGGCAGAGAAAGTGGAAGATTTTGGATGATTTTGAATCTGCTTATCAACTTCCTAATCACATTGCTTTGTTACAATTTCAAAGTCGATATTATATCATATTTCTTGACCTTTCAATACAAAAATTTGTATGGGAGGTGGTAGAAGGAGTGGGGTGAAGGCGATATTTTTTTTAGCATTTATTGCAATTAGTAAGGGACAGATTGTGGCAAAATTTTAAGTTTCTACTTCTTCTAGTTCATATGAAAATCGGTTAAATGCATTTACCAAAATTCTGCATTTGTATGGGAGGGGGTAGAAGGAATATCCGAATCAAACCCAAATTTTTTGGCATCAATTATATTTATAATAGGATACCTTTCTCAAATTTTAAAGTTGATATCTTAGACGGTTTTGGAGAAAACTAATTTAATTGAAATTCCGAAATTTCGTAAAATTTGTATGGGAGGGGGTAGAAGGAGTGAGGTAAAGTTGATAGTTTTTCCAAAATTAGTTGCAATTATAATAAAATTAATTATGACAAAAATTGGTTCATTTCGCTTTGCTAGTTGCAATGCAAACCAAATAAATGGATTTTTGAAAATTGTGCATTTGTATGGGAGGTGGCAGAAGGAGTAAGGGGATCATATCAATATTTCTTGAGGTCAATGATATTTATATCATTATACTATGACCTAATTTTTAAATCAATAGCTGGAAAGCTTTCGGAGGAAAATCGATTTCCTTAAATTTCGAAATTTCATGAAATTTGTATGGGAGGGGGTAGAAGGAGTGGGGTGATGTGGCCCGTTCACGAACTTAAAGTTACTTTTTTGCTAAAAATGAGACACAACAAATTTCAGCACGATAGCTCTAAGCGTTCGAGAGTTATGTTGTAGACAGACGGACAGACGGACAGACGGACGGACAGCAACTCGGAATCGAAGTTTTTGAGCGACAACATATATTTCTGTACCCTTGGTGGCTCTGTGCGAGCATTATTTCTTAGCGTTACAAACGGTAAGGCAAACACAATATACTCTCAGATTTCATCTAGAGTATAAACATTCTTATAAACATAACAGGACTATGATTGCGCGTAAAGCCCAATCATGTGCAGTTTGTATGGGAGGTAGTATCAAGAGTGAGGGGTTCTTTGGAGATTTTTTTGTAATAACTACAAACATTATGCAACAAACTTCTACAATGGCGCTACAGCCCAAATCGGACCTTGGCCTCCTGACATGCAGGTTCCTTAACATTTTTCATTACTTATTGCGAAAGGGTTGTTAACCCTTCGCACAACCCTCTTTCTACGAATTTTTCATTTTCGTAGATTGAGGTGACCAAGGTATATCCAAGCAGGCAATGAGTTGGAATTATATATTGCGCCGACCGGGATTTGAACTCCCTACCTTCGCATTACCAGACCAACACGCTACCCACTAGGCTACACTCTAGCTGCAATAAACATTTCCCAAAATTTTAGATCAAGAACATTCATACTTTTCAAGAAAATCGATTTTTTTCAAAGTTGTGAAATTGTGTAACATTATATGGGAGCGGGTAGAAGGAGTAAAGCTAATCAGTTAATTTTTTGAATCTTAATCATAATGCTAATTAAGTATTAAGTACAAAATTTGATCATGATAACTGGCACTGAAAAAATTGGTTTATAGTATTTCATGAAAAAGTGCAGTTTTTTATGGGAGGTGGTGGAAGGAAGTGGCGGATTCGAACAATTTTTTTTACCATGGATTTATGACAAAAGTATTATATTTCAAATTTTGAAAATGAGACATTTTGTATAGGAGGGGTAGAAGGGGTGGAGCAATTTAACTTGTTCACGAACTTGACCTTACTTTCTCGTCAAAAACGTTATTTTCAAAAATTTGAACTTTCTAGCTCAACGCATTCTCAAGCTTGAGACCGAACAGACGGATAGACGGGCATCCGGTTTTTAAGTTTTTGAGGGATGAAACAAACATTTATACATTTATACATTTTTTCTCCGAGCCTTGTTTCTTAGCAAAATCCCGGCGAACTCCTATCTCGCAACACTATTATAAGTAGGTTATTGATATGGCGGAAAATAATCCCTTCCAAAGTTACTTCCAATCCATTTGGGTTATTGTATAATTGGGCTTTACGCAATCGTAGTTCAGCTATATTTATACTGTAGACGAAATCTGAGAGTATTAGAAGTTTTCTCTGAAGTTCTAATACTCTCAGATTCTGCTCACCCAGTTGGTAACAATTTGTTCGGCGACGGTTACTGCTTCTTGGTTTGGAATTGCGTAGACTTCAGGCCACTTGCTGAAATAATCAATCGGTGTGCTTGTATTCGAACCCATGTGCATGTACTTGGTTTTCTCTTCTTCTTCAATGGCGCTACAGCCCAAATCGGGCCTTGGCCTCCTGAACTTCAGGTTCCTTAACATTTTCATTATTTATTGCGGAGGAGTTGTTAGCTCTTCGCACAACCCTCTATCTACGAATTTTTCATTTTCGTAGATTGAGGTAACCAAGGTATATTCAAGCAGGTAGTGTGCTTGGAATTATGCGTCGATCGGGATTTGAACTCACGACCTTCGCATTGTAAACCAAACACGCTACCCACTAGCCTACACCCTAGCCTGTACTTGGTTTTACGCACATTTATTTTCAGCCCCGCCTCTTTGCATTTAGAATTCAACGAGCGAAAATTTGACTCAAGTCCGAACGGTTATGTGCAAGCAAACACACGTCATCAGCATAATCAAGGTGACTTAAGATGTTAAATAGTCTCCATTGAAGACCTTTACCTTCCCCACCTTCCAGTGCAGCTTTCAAGATGTCATTTATTACCACCAGAAACAGGGCTGGTGATAATATGCAGCCGACACCTTGCATCTTCGTAGGATTCTTTAATCATAGCTATAACCTTATCTGGAATACCTCTCCTACGCAAAGCATTCCATATGTAATCTCGCTTAACGCTGTCGAAAGCCTTCTCGAAGTCCACAAACATGAGATGTAGTGGCGAACCCATTTCGGCTGACTGCTCTAAAATTATCCGTAGGGTATTTGTGTGGTCGATACAAGACGACCCTTTACGGAATCCAGCCTGATAAACTTCAAGAGTGCTCTCGACGACATCACTAATCCTATTGAGAATTACCTTAGCCATAATTTTGGATACGGCAGT
This sequence comes from Chorisops tibialis, assembly GCA_963669355.1. NCBI lineage: Eukaryota > Metazoa > Arthropoda > Insecta > Diptera > Stratiomyidae > Chorisops > Chorisops tibialis. The sequence continues at coordinate 76,011,571 of OY770263.1, forward strand.
AAGTAGACATATACCACGCCAATTGCCACAATCCCGAAGGTCGCCCTTCTTCGGAATTTTCACAATGACGCCCTCCTTCCATTCAGTCGGATATCTTCCTTCATTCCACACCTTAGTGAAGAGTGGGAGGAGTATCATCATCATCATCATCAATGGCGCGACAGCCCAAATCGGGCCCTGGCCTCCTGAAGTCGTCGCCTCCAATCGTCTCGATCCAAAGACCGCGTCCTCCAGCTGCTAATTTTTAGAATGGCTTTGCTGTCTTCATCAACCGAGTCTTCCCATCGCTTGCGTGGTTTGCCTACCGGCCGGTTACCACTCGCTTTGCCTTTAAGAGCACGTTTGGGGATTCTTCTGTCTTCCATTCGCTCTACATGGCCAGCCCACTGCAGTTTACGTAACTTGATGAACGTTGAAGCTTCTGGCTCGTCGTAGAGTTGATACAACTCATGGTTGTATCTTATTCGCCATTCCGTTCCTTCCTTCACAGGTCCCAAAATTCTTCGGAGGACCTTTCTTTCGAATGCGAGTGGGAGGAGTATATCGGCTCTTATTTCCGGGTTCGCTTTGAGGAGTTCAGTTGGTAGTCCGTCTATACCTGGAGCTTTCCTTCCCGCCATTGACCGAATGGCGGAAACTATCTCTTCCTTATCTGGGGGATCGTCCCTAATAAAGGATTGTTGCGGTTGGATGTTTGGTAGTTGTTCTGTTTCCGGAATATCTTCCTCTGACAAGATGTTTAAAATATCAGAGAAGTATTCCTTCCATCGTCGCAACTGGTGTTCACTCATATTAAGGAGAGTTCCGTTGACATCTCTCACCAGGTGGTTGGCGGTGAAATTCCTGTTCGTCAACTGTTTCATGATTTTGAATAAAGAACCCATATCCCCAAGGTAAGCCGCAGATTCTGCCTTGTTTGCCAGATCTTCAATGGCCTTTCTCTTATCGCGTCTAACAGCCTTTTTAAGCTGTATATGAGCATCGCGGTAGTTCTGCCTCAAGTCGGGCGTTCGTTGGTTGACATCGGGTTGAGAGATGATTGCCAATTTGGCTTTTTTCCGATTGCCAACATTGTCCCATGTGTCTTGCGACATCCAGGGTTTCTCACCGCTTTGCACATATCCCACAGATTCTTCAGCACTAGTTAGAAAAGTATTTCTGGTTGCCACCCAATTGGCGTCCAGTGTGCGCATTTCATATTCACTCAATGTGGATGACTTTTCACGTAGAATAGTGGTGTATTCGCGTTTTTTGTTGGGATCTCTGAGTTTATACACATTAAGTTTGCGCTTCATTTGAAGAATTTGTGGTCGTCGGATAGCTGCTGTACACAATCTTAAGCAGGCAACCATCAAGTGGTGATCGCTCCCCACGTCAGCTCCACGTTTCGCTCGCACATCGAGGAGACATCTTCTCCATCGGCGACTTATAGCCAAATGGTCGATCTGGTTCTGAGTAACACCGTCAGGGGAAACCCAAGATGTTTTATGATGACTCTTGTGTGGAAAAAGGGTCCCTCCGATGACCATTTGCCGAGTACTACAAAACTCCACAAATAATTCGCCGTTTTCGGGTCTCTTAATCCAAGGTCGTGACGCGTCGACCCAAGGCGTTACCATGCCTCCCCATGACGTGTTCTAGTCCAGTGTTGTCTGATCTAACCTGAGCGTTCATATCTCCTGAGATGATAATAATATCACCTCTTGGAACACGTTTGAAGGTGGCACTCAGTTGGCTATAAAACTCCTCTTTGTCACCAGATGTTCCGGTATTAGTTGGTGCTTATCACTGCAGAATTGTGACGTTTCTGACACTGGTCCTGAGCCTGATGACGATAATCCTATCCGAGATTGGTTCCCAGCTAATGAGACTGTTTCTCGCTCTCGGTGTAAGGACGAACGCCACGCCATTTCTGGCTTCACTTTCAGGGCCAATGTACAGAATAGTGTTTCCACTAGGGGTTCGTTCTTCTCCTGATCCTGTCCACCTGACCTCGCTCAAGCCCAAGATTTGGATGTTTTAGTGCTCCATTTCACGGTCGATCACTGATTGGCGGTGCAAGGACCGAGTAACCCGAGCTCTTCCCCCGTCATTCAATGTTCGAACGTTCCAGAAGCCAATCATAGTCCGTTTTCGAATGCCAAAAGTCGTTACCGTAGAATCAGTCCGTATCCGAGGCGATGTATCCGTTTCTCGTATCATTTAGGTCTTAAGATCACGGTTGATAAGCCCATGATCCAGGGAGTGTCCATTTGCAATCTTTAGGGCAAGCAGGACTGGCTGTGGGTGAATTCTACAGCCCCCATCCCACAGGGGGATAGTTAGCTCAGGTCCGTGGAGTCGCTAGTCTCCAAAGATAGTTGCAGGAGTTGGTAAAACCTCATCCTACAACTACCCCTATCGCCTCCCGCCCTCGCGTCCTATCAAAATCCTTGCATAAGTAATGGAATGAAATATTGATTTTATATAAAGGAGTTGTTGATCGCAGTACCAATGAAATGGTAAATAATATACACATTCTATAAACAATATATACAATAAAGTTGCGCTTGACTTGTTGGCAGAATTTTTTTTTTTCATATGTTTTGAAAAGTATTCGTACAAAATTTTAAGTTCATAGCTTTCAGTTGGTTGGTTCTTAGTTAATTTATTGAGATTGGTCGACATAATAATTGAAGAATCTTCGTAAAGTCTCCCGAATTTACTTATTGTTAAAATAAATATTGAAATAACTATTATGACGTGAATGGCGATTTAGACGTCTATATGGTCCACGATTATGACGTCGACGGTCTCTTGTTGATTCAGGAGCGGGAGTTGTTGCAGGAGGAGCGAGAGTTGTTGCAGGAGGGAGAGTTGTTGCAGGAGCGACTGTACTAGGATCCCAAGTTGGAGCCGAAGTTGTAGCCCAAGTTGGAGCCCAAGTTACTTCAGGAGCGGCAGTAACTTCAGGTTCAACCGTTACGGCGACAGTTACAGCAGGAGCGACAGTTGTATCTTCCACTCCGTCTCCGTCTGCGTCTTGGCGTCTCACCCTAAAGATTTGTTTGCCAAACAAGGACTCCAGCTTTCCAAAAAAAATCCGTTGGTCAATCATACATCAATTTTATTTATCATATAAAAGATTACTCACGTCTTTTTCTGGAGCCGCAATTGACCATACCGTCTCATGTGGTATAATTGCAACAAGTGCAATTAAAATCAGAATTATTTTCATCTTTCTGTAAAATATGTTAAAGATAAAGTTAGTTATCTGTAAATTTATAAATTCGTTATTTTTGAAGAATGAGCTTACATCTTCTTACAATGTCACCAGCGGATTAACTAAGATCTTCGTTGAATTCAAGAAGCCTTTTTTATACAAAATCGCATCTATCTAAATGCTTTTTAATAAAAAAAAGTGCGTCATTAATAGTATTTATTCAAATGTGTTTAAAAGAAATGTACTTCTACAATAATTTATTTTCTTGGAATTCATAGCAATAACCAACCGAATATTTGATCAATTTCATTTTAATGATCGAAAAAATAAGTTTGCATATTGTGTAAACGATATTCTGTTTGTTTCATAATTATGCAAAATAAAACGAAAATCAATACAATTCATTTGGACAAATTTACTTTATTATTCTAATAATAAAATATTGTGATCGAGTTGAAAAAAAAAATGTGTTATTTTGTTTTTTTCGCGTTTTATGACTAATTTAGGCTAAAAATTCAAAAATAAATCCGTCTGAACGCTCTAGGTACGTTCACATTTAGGGCACAATAACTTCAAATCCCTTGAAGATAGAAAGTTGATTTTTGGGTCGATTGATGATGGGTGCTGATCTCAGGCGGACTCCAATTCTAGGGTGGTACAGGTTTAGCGGGAGGCGGATGGAGTGCTAGAATCGAAAACTAAGAATTCGAATATCTCAACTATGGTTCTTGTCAGAAAGATGAAAGTCGACACACATATTGAGGGGTTTGTGGGACAAACAAGAATTAATTTTTGTCCACAATTTGGGGTCTAAAAACTCATTGTCCGCCGAAATTAATTTTCTTTTTTCAAATTATTATATTTTTAGAACTACTTAATAAAAAGTTCATATTTTAGGACCAATTAGATGAAACATACAGTCACTCACAGCTTAAATGATGCACTTACAAAAATACTTAATTTTGATGGAATGCTAACTCATTTAATGAAATATCGAAAATTCCAGAAAACCGTTTTTTACATTTGATAATTTTATTTCAAATCCAGAAAAAACAAAAAAATATTTCTTCATCTATGCAATAACAAATAAACTGCCAACAAGTCGGGCGCAACTTTATTATTTTTGGGACATGTTAAGGAAGTATGGAACGTCAATATGCAAGTTAAAGTGGTTAGGGAAGACTAAGTGGAACCCCCTTTCACAAGTGGAACTCCCTTTAGGGCAGGGATGATGCCAATTCAACACTAAGTTGTATTTCATTCGTTAATGCAAGTTTGGGTTTTTATGAGGGAGGGGGGTCATATTAAGGGTGGGTGAATGTCAATAATTTTTCAATTGATTGCCTCAATTACGTCCAATATTTTCTGCATAGAATGTCAGTTTCATAGACGAAGTGCATGTGATACGATTTTCCCTAAGCGTTTTCCCATTTCCGTTTTAATAATCCGCCGTCTAGGTGAAGGGAGTTCCATTGTGCCCAATAACACTTTAGGATTTCGCTGAATTGTGAGATGTCTTTCCACTCAGGCCGTTTCATTTCGTCCTTCCATGCCATGATCGCTGAAATATCTGGATCTTTACGTTGCGCGTCTTCCAGTTCATGCTGATTCCATCCATCCTTTGGTTCGGTCGTTATCCTCTGAATGGTTTCTCCGGCTTCTTTTCCTTCTACACGGTGACAATGCTTGCAGTTCGGTGGGCAAAGACGACGTGAAAGCGCATCGGCATTACCGTGGATTCTTCCTCTTCGTTGAATAATTTCAAAATCGTGTGTAAGATTTGAACTCTGACGACTAGTTCTTGACCAAGATCTACCTTCACGATCTCTACCTTCGTTTTGTTTAGCAGAACAGCCGGAACAATAGTTGGTCACTTTTCTGGGTTTACGGCAGTCGAGTCTCAAGTGTCCTGCCTGTCCACAATTCCAGCATCGGGGGGCACCAGATCTTTCGCTCCGCTTGGTGTACTCTCCTTTCTGACACACACACTCTTTTGCTATTTCTCGGACTCGATAGTTACTCCGCGAGCTTTGCTTGGCAGCTTCGAACGTCAGCCCATATACTAAGGCTTCGCCAATCGTTTTCTTACCCCCCAATTTTAACGCCTGTTGCAGCTCTCTGTCCTGTACAGCATTATTAAATGCGAAAACAGCTGTATCGTTGCGTTGCTCTTTTTCGCGCATTGGGAAGCGATAGTGTGAGTCGTTCAATATCGCGTGCCAGCTCTTGAAGTGTTTCACCATTCTTTTGGGTTCGGTTGTACAGTTGTGTCTTGTGGATCTCTCGCATGTGGTCACTGCCGTAATGAAGATCCAATGTCTGGACTAACGTTGAAAAATCTTGTCGTTGCTCCTGCGGAATCGTTTGGAGAACCTCTTTTGGTGGACCTCTTAGCGCCAATATGAGAGCCGTTCCTCGTTCCAGATCATTCTAATGATTGTTTCTTGCGGCAGCCTCAAATTGGGTCTTATAAATAGCCCACGGTGTTTATCCATCGAAGATTGGAGCTTTGAAACCCTTGTGCGTAACGTGCTCTGCTTCGATGACTCCAGTCGCTTTCACTTTATCAAAGTCCCTTTTTAGGCGTTCGACTTCTTCTTCGAAGATTCGAAGTTTCTTCTCTACGTTTTCTTCTATTGCCTTACCCATGGTGTCTATTTTATTATTTTGCTGCTCCAATTTTTGGTTGAGGTCCTTTGAAGTCTGATCTAATTTTTCATTAAGGTCCGCTGACAGCTGACTTTGTTGGTCTAATTTCTGATTAATGTCCGCAGATTGTTGATCTAATTTCTTCATCATTTGTTGCATTAACTGTGTTAGAGCATCCGATGTACCAGAACACTGCTCTCCACGAGCTTCTTTGATTTGGAACTCAAAACTATCTGCATCCTTACCCTCAGCCTCAAGTGTCTCGATCATACGACTGACAAGTTCAGACTTGCTCCCTGTCGTAGATAACTCGCGTCTACTGAGCTCTTCCTTCAGCTCCGTTAATTTTAAGTCCTTTAGATAACGCGGCATTTTCACTACCGATTATTTCAAGTTTTTCCGCGGTTCGAATTCACTTAAATTTTCTTCACTAATTAAAGTCCCTGCTCACTAAAGCACTCGAGAATATTCGATTTCACAAAATTCTCACTGTCCGTTCGAGAATTTTAGTTTCACTTTTTCGCTCTCACAAAATTATCCGTTCGAGAATTTTAATTTAACTCGCGATTTTTAACCCGAATTTATCCTTGAAATCCCACTTCTGACACCAATTGTTGCGAGCTAGGAGTTCGCCGGGATTTCAAGTAAAACACAATTCGTTTAAAAATAAGTGATAATTTATTTATTCGCACTTTGACTTAATTCGCACTATATGGCACCACCGATATTGTTCTATCGCGTTCTTGCACCGGTTCGCGTTCCTCCACAGATGTCGCTGAATGACTGACTCCCGTCTGACAGCTTCGTGCTTTTATACCATTTTTCCCTAATTCTCGAAACTTCCGTCAGGTGTCGTTTGGTGTGTGTCTAGACTATTCGGGAATGTTCTAGGTCTTTAATTGCCTACATCTTGGAGTATACCGTTCCGTCGGTGTATGTCTAGACTATGCTTGAAGGTTCTAGATCTTTGATTATGGCTTTTTACATATTAGGGGACTGTTCTGGCATATGCGGGAAAGATCAATAGTGCGTGGTTGCCAGATCTATAAAAATAGTATACGAGGGCTATATGATAAGTACCCGTGTTTACCGACTGATGGCAACACTGACGCAAAATGTTTATGCCATCATGTAGCGCCATCTTTACAATGACGACTGTGAAAATTTCAGACAGATTTATCGAGGAGTTTTGTTTTGACAGCTGTTGAAATTCATCAAGCTCGTGTTTATTTGCAATCATGGAGAAAGAGCAATATCGATCAATGATTCGATTTCTTTTTTTGGATGGGAAGACGTGTGAGAAAATCAAAGTGAAGTTGCATGCCGTGTATAAGGACCATGCACCTTTGATGACTACCATCAGATATTGGTTTAATGAATTCAAGCGTGGCCGAACATCCGTTTTTGATGAAGAGCGCCCAGGCCGTCCGATTGAGGTGACTGTGGCAGCCCCAAACATGTGGCAACACAAACTGTTATACAATTATAATGACATAATAATAATAAACTTCAAGACCTTCTTCTTGATCTGACAGTCGAATACTACAGACGTGTTTTAGCTTCGCGATAACTGGTGACCCCGACAAGGACATAACCGCACAATCGCCGCTACGACGACGAAGTCATCGTTCATATTAGCATTTTTCGCAATTATCGTTCGCCCAGTTTTCAACTTCGCCACATAAAACTAATCAAAAAAAAAGTGAAATCATCGCTAAACGGTGAACGCAAAAACGCACTCAACAAAAGCAACGTAGTGAATTTAAAATTCTTCTGTGCAAAGTTCTTCTTCGCTGCTCCTCCGGTAGAAGACAAAAATTGTTCTTTTCCCTTCGCATACAATTTTTCACACTTTCAAAATCGTGATTGCCGTCACCGTCTTGAGACGGATCCGCGAATAACGCATGTGCTGTGTTTCCTTTCGTTTGCCCACAGTTTTATTTGATCGAGTCGCAAACAAGGTACCCGGAAAGGACACGCATCAGCCGACGAGATATCGTTTTCGCATCAACCGCCGCCCCTTCGACGGCCACATCGAAAGCACATCGCTTAACCTAAAAAAAAAAAAAATCACAACGAAGCGCCAAAGCGGGCGAAAGAGCAGCAGTTTTTACACGTGGAAACTAGAGCCAAGCGCACGTTTCTACCATTTTTTTCAAGCCACACACACATGTGGAAAACGGACATATCGAAAAGCAGCAATTAGCAGCAGCCAGCAAGTTTCAACAAACTATACAAAGACCAGCTATATTTCTTTTCTCAGCATTTTCGCAACGAAGAAAACGATTCACCATCACCAAGAAAAAAAAACATAGGTTAGGTTACATTTATTTCTTTTTGTTTAATTTTTTTAGAGATTTAATTTTTCGTCATTTTGAAATAAGCCTTAAAAGCAATTTTTGGATCATTTACAAATCATATTATCAAATCATTTTCACATTCAAGCCATATACTTGCAACATTTTCAAATTCAAAACTATAATCATATCATTTACATATTCGAACCATATTATTGGATCTTTCCATTTTCAAATTAGTACTGGATCATTTCCACTTTCCTTTTTCCTCCTTATTTCCTCAAAGACAACAAAAAATCAAAATATGACAGAAGAAACAAACCCCTCCGACAAAACTAACTCAAAAACAAAAACGACCGTCGATAACTCGTTTCAAGTAGATACACTAAAGTTACCTCCCTTTTGGAGTAGTGACCCGGATCTTTGGTTCATCCAGATAGAAAACCAATTTCACATAAAGGGCATTACCTCCTCAAACACTAAGTATCAACATTTGGTAGCTTGCCTGCCACAAGAAACCATGAGAATGGTCAGCAACATCTTACGAAATCCACCGCAAGATGAAAAATATCAGATACTAAAAACAGCTATTCTTTCAAGAACCACAGACTCCGAAGAGTCTAGACTCAACACTCTTCTTCACAAAGTCGAACTCGGAGATGGAAAACCATCCGATCTGTTTCGATCAATGGAATCCCTTGCAAGCAGCAATAGACTAGTAAACCCATTGCTACTAAAAAAATTATGGATGGACAAATTGCCATCACCAATTCAAGCCTGCATAACCATTTTAGAAGAAAACACATCCAATGATAAATTATTAGCTATAGCAGATAAAATTTTTGAAACTTCCAGTCAATCTCATATACATGAAATGCAATATTTTCCTGTTAATAAAACTTTTAAAGAAAACAACACACTTGACAACCTCAACAGTAAAATACACCAATTGACACAAAAAATCTGTCACCTGGAAAACATATCTAGATCCAGATCGCGACACCGTAATCCTAGCATTCGGTCACTCCGCAATTCATCCCATCACAGATCCACATCTTCAAATAATAATTCGACATGTTGGTATCACCAAAAGTTTGGTATCAATGCACGAAAATGCATTCAACCCTGCCAATACAAAACAAACCCTAAAAGTAGCTCTTCAAAAAACTTGAAGTAGACACTCCGCTTGCGGCAGCGGAGTCGATCCACACTTCTCGCCGCCTATTCATTCAAGACAATAGCACCAAAATAACATTTCTCATCGACACAGGCGCGGATATTTCAATAGTCCCAAAGAAAATGTTCTCAAAATGCGCAGTTCTATGTGACAGACGCCTGATCTCTGCAAATGGCTCACCAATCACAACCTTCGGATACAAACAGCTATCTTTAAATCTAGGCTTACGCAGATCTTTTGAGCATAATTTTATAATCGCTGCAGTCGATCATGCTATCATAGGAGCAGACTTCCTTTACAAATTCAACCTAGCAATCAATCTTCGGCAGAGAAGACTGATTGACCAACATACACAAATCTCAGTGCTTTGTAGCATGAGTAATTTTAGCTCCACCAGCCCTAAACTCTACCCAGTTGAAGGCGAATACGGAGCCATTCTAAACAAATACCCCAACTTTCAAACACCACCCGATTTTACATCAGAAGTTAATCACAACGTAGTTCACGACATCCACACTCAAGGCGAATTACCATCCGCACGAATGAGAAGACTAAACCCTACAAAATATAAAATAGCAAAAGAAGAATTCGATGTAATGCTTAGACTAGGCATTTGTCGCCCTTCCTCGTCACCTGTAGCATCACCACTGCATATGGTTCCCAAGAAAAATACCAATGGTTGGAGACCATGTGGTGATTACAGACACCTTAATACCGCAACCGTTTTTGATAAATATCCTCTACCAAATATGCAAGACTTCACTATGCACTTACATAATTGTACGATATTTTCAAGAATAGATCTCGTACGAGCGTACAATCAAATACCAGTAGCAACCGAAGATATATATAAAACCGCAGTCATAACTCCATTCGGACTCTTTGAATTTTTGCGAATGCCATTTGGTGTAAAAAATGGAGCACAAACATTCCAAAGATTCATCAACGAAGTACTACATGGTTTAACTTTCACTTTTGCTTACGTCGATGATATCCTCATCGGAAGCAAATCCCCAGATGAACATAAAACTCACCTTACACTCTTATTCGAAAGACTTCAGAAATATGGCATTAAAATTAACCCCACCAAATGCATTCTCGGTGTTACGCAATTAGAATTTCTAGGTCACAATATAAGTAAAAATGGTATTTCTCCACCTAAAAGCAAAGTCCAAGCTCTCGTTGAATTTCCAGCGCCTAAAACAATTAAGCAACTACAGCGTTTCTTATGCATGACCAACTTTTACCACAGATTCATTCCCAATTTCGCTATCTTAGCCGCACCTTTATACGATCTCTTAAAGAAGGAAAATCAAAAAAAGATAAAATTGCCATTTAAATTGAACTCACAACACGAGGAATCTTTTAACAAACTTAAATCAAACCTTCAAACTTGCGTAATGCTAGCACACCCCAATCCATCCGCAAATATAAGCTTATGGGTTGACGCATCCAGCGACGCCGTTGGAGGCATTTTACAACAATATAATAGAGACAAATGGGAACCTCTTGGTTTCTTTTCCAAAAGATTACAACCACCCCAAAAGAAATATTCTTCGTTTGATAGAGAACTTCTAGCATTATACTTGTCTATAAAACACTTCCGCTATTTCGTGGAAGGAAAATATTTTACTGTTTATACAGATCACAAACCACTCACCACAGCAATATCCTCCAAAGGAGATAAATCTCCACGACAAACAAACCATCTATCCTTCATATCACAATTCACAAATGACATAAGATACATTAGAGGTTGCCACAACATAGTTTCAGACGCCCTCTCAAGAGTTTACATAGAAACCGTCGCCTCCTCCGATAAAATAAATTTCGAAATATTAAAAAAAGAACAGGCCACAGACGAACAATTAAAACAAATTTCATCAGACACTTGGAAAAAACCCTCAAGCGCCTTGTATAAGCTCGAGAAAATACTAATTCCACTAGAAGACTTTGAAATTTGGTGTGAAACCTCCACAGATGTAAAAAGACCATACGTTCCACAAACATTGCGTCGTGTTTTATTCAACAAAATACACAACCTGTCCCACCCAAGCATAAAAACTACCAGAAAATTAATAACCGCAAAATATTTTTGGCCAAATATGAACAAAGAATTAAACATTTGGTCAAGAACCTGTATTAATTGTCAGAAAGCTAAAGTATCACGTCACACAGTATCCCCACACGGACATTTTGATGCACCAAAAGGTAGATTTGAGCACATCCACATGGATTTGGTAGGTCCATTACCTCCATCTAACGGACATAGCTATTTACTAACCATAAAAGACCGTTTTTCACACTGGCCCGAAGCAATCCCACTACGAAACATACTTTCAAATACCATCTGCAACGCTTTCATCAATAACTGGATAACGCGATATGGAGTGCCACGAACAGTGACCACAGACCAAGGCACGCAATTCGAAGCCACAATTTTCAAACAAATTTCAAACATATTAGGCTGCAACCGAATTAGAACAACACCCTACCACCCACAAGCCAACGGTTCAATTGAACGATTTCATCGACAATTGAAAGTGGCAATTCGAGCTTCAGCAAATCCTAAAAATTGGTACCATGAATTACCTTGGATACTACTAGGACTACGCTCAACACTGATAGAAGACCTCAACTGTAGTCCAGCACAACTCCTTTTTGGACAGACTTTGCGTCTTCCGGGCGAATTAGTAACGCATGAAACTTCTGCACATACTAAACCTTCAGCCCAACTAGCAAAAGAGATTCGTGATACGATCATTAACATTCGTCCACCTACAAACAAAACACGTAAACAAAATTACACTTTTGTACCACAACAGTTAAAAACATGCACCCACATTTTCGTCAAAGACCCTATATATAAAAGCTCTTTGAATTCACCATACACAGGACCTCATGAAGTTCTAGAGAAACGTGATAAAGCTTTCAAAGTACTTTTGGATGGTAAACCACAAGTAATTAACATTGATAGACTTAAACCTGCTTTTATCCTAAATCCTGACAACCCCCAATCCAACCATAACTCAAATCCAATAAAAAAAGTTACATTTTCATTATAAACACCAAATTTAAAACATCAAAAAAAAAAAAAAAAAAAAAAAAAAAAAAAAAAAAAAAAAAAAACCATTAAATACATTTTTTTTATATACTGCAATGTAATGCAATTTAGATTGATCCTAAAACTTTAAAATTTAATTTAACAAGTAAAAAGAAAAATACTCAATTTCATGTAACTAGCAATAACAAATAACTAACATTAAATTTTATACAATTTCCATATATAAAAAAAAAAAAAATTATAATAAATACATACCAACTAGAAATTTAAGTTAGTAAGTAAGAACTTTTCCCAAAGGGGAAGTACTGTGGCAGCCCCAAACATGTGGCAACACAAACTGTTATACAATTATAATGACATAATAATAATAAACGTCAAGACCTTCTTCTTGATCTGACAGTCGAATACTACAGACGTGTTTTAGCTTCGCGATAGTGACTACGAAGGATATGGTTCATAAAATCCATGATATTCTGTTAGCAGATCGTCGGATGAAGTTCAGAGAGATTGCTGACATTGTACACATCTCAATTGAACGCATACAAAATATCCTACACGAAAAATTGGGCATGAGAAAGCTATCGGCGAGATGGGTGCCGCGTTTGCTAATAGTGGAGCAAAAACGGCATCGCATTTCAACTTCGGAGCACTGTTTAGACATGTTTAAGCGCAATCCGAAAGAATTTCTACGGCGTTTCGTGACTGTTGACGAACCATGGATCCATTGCTACACGCCAGAAACGAAAGAACAGTCAAAACAGTAGATTTTACCGGCGAAACTGCTCCAAAGAAGGCGAAAACGGTTCCATCGGCCGGAAAAGTCATGGCCACCGTTTTTGGGGATTCGTAAGGTATCATCTTCACCGACCATTTGGAGAAAGCAAGGACAATCACGGGGCAGTACTATGTTGACTTATTGGATCGATTCAATGCTGAATTGATAAAAAACGGCCTCACTTGGCGAAAAAAAAGTCCTTTTTCACCATGACAACGCACCTGCTCACTCGTCCGCAATCGCCACAGCAAAACTGGTCGAATTGCGCTACGAATTGCTGCCTCACCCACCATATTCCCCTGATTTGGCCCACTGTGACTTTTTCCTCTTCCCAAACTTGAAGAAATCATTGGCAGGAAAGAAATTCGGCTCGAATGACGCAACAGAGGCCTATTTTGCGGAGTTCGACAAATCATATTTTTTGGATGGCTTGAAAAAGTTAGAATATCGCTGGACTAAATGTATCGAGTTGAAAGGATTTTAATGCGTTTTCTTGCCTAACACGAGTACTTATCATACACCCCTCGTATTATAGAAATTTCAGATCAGTAACTCTTATACTTTTCAAGAAAATCGAGTTGTGAAATTGTACCGTTTTGTTTGGAAGGTGATTGAAGGGGAGGCGGGATCGAGCTTACTTTTCCATATTTCGCTATAATCACTACCAAAATATTGTACATAAAATTTGACCTTCATGACTTTGATGAGTACTGAGAAAGTTGGTACATCACAAGTAGTGAAATATGGTAATTCAATTTGTATGGAGCGGAGTGGAAGCCCTCTAAGATACCCTATAATTAGCAAATTCGCTAGGAGCCCGACGAAAAACAAGCAAAAATGCAGCTATCATCTCTCTTTTCTCTATCTTAAAACATTCTTCTTGCATTTTACCTCCGCATGCTCCTACAAAAGCGGTCTATTTTAGCCGTTCAGGTCCCGCTTCTCGGCCAAATGAATTACGTCTTATATTCTCGGTGCCCAGTAGGACCAAAATATTTTGCATTCATTATCGTTAGCAATCATAGATCTCTTTCGCTTTACAAAAATCGATTACTTAAACATTGCAATGTCCTAGGCAGTAAGTAGTCTTCCTGCTTCCGTTTTGCATTACTCGGAATCTGTTCCGAAATGAATTATTGAATTATTTGATGAGACCCAAATGACATCAATGTACGTTGGTCCGATCGAAAAAATTAAACGCTATTGATCTGAAATTTGGAATGCATTACTTTTATGATAATTTCAGTCTACTGTATAAAAGTTATTAGAGTCCACCGATACAAACTGCACTTTTTCATGACATACTCTAAACAAATTTACTCAGTACGTATAAAATTTATCGAGCTGAAATTGTGGACTAATTATTTATGTAGAATTATTAGTAAGTCTAAAAAAAATTAGACGATTAGTTTCAATCCTTCTACCCTCTCTCATGCAATATGACACAATTTCACAACTTTACAATAAGTCGATTTTCCTGAAAAGTATGAATGCTACTGATCTGCAATTTAAAACATGTCAAAGGCATGATGTTTATAGTCATTTCTAAAAAAGTCATCGAGAATTCACCCTTCCTTCTGCCACCTCTCCTACAAACTGCACAATTTCACAAAATCCAATACACTAATTTTTTCAATGCCTTAATAGGCTACCCTAAATTTGTATAAAACATTTTAATAGCAACTCCAGCGTGACGTAAAATTAAAAAAATTGGGCTTTACGCCCAATCGTAGCCCTGTTCTGTTTTTAATAAGTTTTGAGACTTCGAAAGTAAAATTTCGTAGCTACCAAATTGAAAAAACGCCTTGAAATATCATGAAAAATTTAAAAATATTATATTCTTTTAATAACACAACAATTTCTACAAGGAAACACATTTTTATTTAGAGCAATAACTATTTTTTCCTATGACAGGATTTAGTAGCAGTTGGGTAGTTTTTATGGTCTGCGGCAACGATCTGTAAAACAAATTATTTCTCATTTTCATCTTTTGTGAGAATGTTATTGTATTCCGGAATTATTTTGAAGCCACGTTCTGCAGCCTCATTCACAACAACAGTTTTATCATGTTTTCAATTTCACTTCTGTAACCAGGATCATCCGTTCATGTTAAAGGGTCTTTATGCAGGAAATCAGTGCTGATAGAAAATCGCGTGAAGAAAGTGTTACAAAAGACGATTCGAACATTATCTTTGTCACTGTCCGCAAATCTCTTTAGACGACCTCAGAGCCGTCAAACATTCGACATTCGAGCCAACTTCGGTTCGCAAATTGAACCAAGTGGCTACCACAGGAAGAGTAGAAACCATCTCATAATGAATAGGGGGAGACCAATTCGCCCAACTAGCTAGGGTATAGCCTAGTAGGTAGGTTGGTCTTGTAATGCGGAGGTCGTGAGTTCAAATCCCGGTCGGCGCAATATATAATTCCGGCACATTCCCTGCTTGGATATACCTTGGTTACCTCAATCTAAGAAAATGAAAAAATTCGTAGAAAGAGGGTTGTGCGAAGGGCTAACAACCCTTCCGCAATAAGTAATAAAAAATGTTAAGGAACCTGAATATCAGGAGGCCAAGGTCCGATTTGGGCTGTAGCGCCATTGTAGAAGTAGAATTCCCCCAACTAGATGGCCCCGGTGCATTGTGCTTCTACGAAACCACCCTCCTACAACCTAAACCTACAAAAGACGAAAACTCGTTGTTTTTATAGGAAGAAAATCCTTTTTTGGTACGGAAGGTACCTATTTACTTGATTTTTTGCTTCTTCCTGTTGTTCACCTTTGTCTGCTTCCACATAACTTAAGCCATATTTGCCTTAAGCGTGGTTGGGACGTTGTCATCAAATAAGGACAAAGCTTCAGTTTCGGGAGCTATGTATCAGGGATGGTTTGAAAACTTTTTAACAGCGCCAACTAAGTCGCCGTTTTTAATTAATTTGAATAATGGCAAAATTAACAAGTATTTAAACATAACAGGGCTACGATTGCGCGTAAAGCGCAATCTTACGATACTCTAGATGAAATAGAATTTTTTGTGATCCCAAGAAATTTTGAGTGTTAGAAAGGATGATAGCATTGAACTAATTTTTTCCCCATCATGCTAAAGTAGCTATAAAAATGCTTTATACAAAATGTTTACTCCAAAAATTGAATGGGAACTGTGAAAATTAGTGAGTTGGATTTAGTGAAAATGTACAGTTTGTATGGGAGGTGGTAGAAAGAGTGGGAGGATTTTACTGATTTTTTTCAGAAATAACTAGGAATATTATAAAATTGACATCCCTGAAATTTCAAACTAGTGCCATTCGTACTTTCCAAGAAAATCGATTTTTTGTGAAGTTGTGAAACTGTGTCATATTGTATGGGACGGGGTAGAAGCAGTGAAGCTAATCAAATATTTTTTTCTGATCTTAGTGATAATACTAATTAAGTATTTATTACAAAATGTGAGCTCGATAAATGTTATATGTTCTGAGAAAATCGGCTTAGAGCCTTTCACGAAAAAGTGTAGTTTGTATGGGAGGGGTTGGAAGGAGAGGGAGGATGGAAAAAGTTTTTATACTGTAGATTTATATCATTATTTAAGTAATATATCCTAAAATTCAAACTAATAGCTTTTATGCTTTTCGAGTAAATCCATTTATCGTCAAATTGCGAAATTGTGTCATTTTGTATGGGAGGGGGTAGAAGCGGTAAAGCTAATCGTCTAATTTTTCTTGGGCTTACTGAAAATTTTAAATAAATATGTGGTGCACAATTTCAGCCCGCTAAATTTTATACGCACTGAGTAAATTGGCTTAGAGTAATTCATGACAAGAACAGTTTGTATGGGAGGTGGTAGAAGGAGGAGGAGGACACGTATAATTTTTACGGTAGATTGATATTACCATAAAAGTGACATATTCCAAATTTCAGGCCAATAGCTTTTATACTTTTCGAGCAAATCCGTTTATTGTCAAATTGCGCAATTGTGTCATTTTGTATGGGAGGGGGTAGAAGGGGTGGAGGGATTTGGCCCGTTCACGAACTTGACCTTACTTTTTTGTCAAAAACGACGTGTACAAAATTTGAACTATCTAGCTCAACGCGTTCTCAAGCTAGAGAGCGAACGGACGGACGGACAGACGGTCGAACGGACGGACGGACGGACGGACATCCGGTTTTGAGATTTTTGAGTGATAATATTAATTTCTGTATCTTTCATTTTTTTCTCCGAGCTTTATTTCTTAGCGTTGCAAACTTTAGAGCAAACTTATAATACTCTCAGATTGCATCTAGAATATAATAAAAAGAAAAGCTAGGGTATAGCCTAGCATGTTGGTCTTGCGAAGCGAACGTCGTGAGTAGAGATGGTATGCTATTTCACATACCTGCGATTTTTTCACTGCTATTTGAAAAGAGCAATCGCATATTGCGATTCAAAATTTAAAAGAGCTGCGATTAGAAGAGCAGAGCAAATGCACACTGCTTACGTTCTATCACCAATAAAATTGCCGCAATGATCATCGCTACAAATTCCAGAGTTTTTGTTCGCACTCGCATATTAGTCCCCCCACGCATTCCACATCGATCGCTAAGCAAATCGTAATTTTCCTACATCTATCTATCAGGCAATACTCAATCTCATAGCTCAGCATAGTGAACACTTCCCCCATTTCCCCCTGGGAATGAAAAGGTTTTCTTTTACTATCCAATGTACGAAAAAACGATCGAGCGCAATCGAGTCAGGATGGCAAAAAAGTCAATCGCATTTCATATATACAAAAGCCAGACAAAAAAAAACACCACCCAGTCATCGATCGCATGGCATATATACAACCGCATCTCATATATACAAATAAAAGCCAAATAACAAAAAAAAAAACAACCGGTCATAGAAAACCAAAACAAAAGGGTCTTTTGTTTTGTTTTTTTACACGACACTACCTCACACACAATGAACAACGTAAAGCTCTTATCAGATCCCGAAACCCATGGAAGTCGAATTTTACCCAAGTCCCACCGCTAAATATCAATCGCGCGAAGAAAGAGCTTGTACGTCGTTATTCCGATTGCTCTCGATTGCTCTTTCGTTGCTGTTATATCGCTTGAACGTTGTTATTCCGATTGCTCTCGATTGCTCTTTCGTTGCTGTTATATCGCTTGAACGTTGTTATTCCGATTGCTCTCGACTGCTCTCGATTGCTCTTTCGTTGCTGTTATATCGCTTGAACATTGTTATTCCGATTGCTCTCGATTGCTCTTTCGTTGCTGTTATATCGCTTGAACGTTGTTATTCCGATTGCTCTCGACTGCTCTTTCGTTGCTGTTATATCGCTTGCGATCAGCGATATATCAGCTCTGTGATATTAAAGACTATCAATCATATAAGCTATCCCAAACCTATATTTGGTGATTGATATTGACACTGAGAGCACGAGCAGTGTCTGCTCTCAGTATGTTGCTTTAGACTAATGAATGAATGAATTGGAGCTATGTAGATGAAACGATTGCGATTTGATAAGGGATTTGTTTAGCGATATTTTGATCGGTGGGATCTGATCTGATAGGTGAGGTGTGGAACGTCCGATGATAAGGGATTTGTTTAGCGATATTTTGATCGGTGAGATCTGATCTGATAGGTGAGGTGTGGAACGTCCGATGATAAGGGATTTGTTTAGCGATATTTTGATCGGTGAGATCTGATCTGATAGGTGAGGTGTGGAACGTCCGATGATAAGGGATTTGTTTAGCGATATTTTGGTCGGTGGGATCTGATCTGATAGGTGAGGTGTGGAACGTCCGAAGTGGTCAATGATGCGCTTTGCTAGAGTTTTTTTGGCGGTTTTTGTTCTGAGTTTCGATCTGGTCGGTTGGTAGGACATGTTGCGGCTATCGCAAGTTTCGCCGATTTATGTTGCAGTCCACCATGTCGATAAGAGCTTTACGATCTTCATGATGAAATTGCTTGTGTGAGGTAATGTGTGAAAAAAGTAAACAGTAGACCCTTTTGGTTTGGTTTTCTATGACCGGGTGTTTTTTTTTTATTTGACTTGTATATATGCGAAGCGATCGATGACCGGGTGTTTTTTTTATTTGGCTTGTGTATATGAAATGCGATTGACATTTTAGCCATCCTGACTCCACTGCGCTCGATCGTTTTTTCGTACATTGGATAGTAAAAGAAAACCTTTTCATTCCCAGGAGGAAATGGGGGAAGTGTTCACTATGCGCACTGAGCTGGTGGTACTGAGAGATTGGGTCTGCCTGATTGTTAGATGCAGGATTTCGCAGAAAATTACTATTTTGTCTCTTTTTTTTTAATTGCGCACTAGCATGGATAATAGAGGTGGAAAAATCACTGCTATTGGAAGAGCTGCTCTTTTTCACAGATATTGAAAAAGAGCAATCGCAGTGGATCACTGCGATTGGAAAAGAGCAGATTTTGCCATCCCTAGTCGTGAGTTCAAATCCCGGTCGACGTAATGTAATTTCTGCACACTACCTGCTTGAAGAAAAAAATTCGTAGATAGAGGGTTGTGCGAAGGGCTAACAACCCATCCACAATAAATAACGTAAAAATGTTAAGGAACCTGAAGGTCAGGAGACCAAGGCCCGATTTGGGCCGTAGTGCCATTGTAGAATAGAATAATAAAAAGAAAATGAAATTTGTGATAAATCTGGAACAACTACGAGTTTACCAAAAATATTTTGTAAAGAATGGGGTTAATTGGGTGTGGTAATTAGGGTTAAATTAGTTAACTAAGGTAATTAAATTAGCGCAATATAATAAATCACATAACATAATTCACACAGCAAATATTTTAAACTCTTCGTGGTCGATGATTGTCACCTCACGGTTGTCCGATTGAGCTTAAATTTTGAATACATATTTTTTTGTAGATTGAAACAAGAACTCTATCTCTTGAGAACAAAACTTTTAAAAAGTTGAAAAGTAAGAACCATGCTAATGTACATTAATGATTTCCTTTTAAATAAAGTCACTCCATAAAACACCAGAGGCACTTTATCATTGTTTATCAGAGATGTAGCCTTAAATTTGGAATGAAAAGTTGTTAAAACAAAGGCGTGAGTGGAAAAAACATTGTTTAATGTGAATTCAATTTTTGAAATAAATAAACTTACCACTATTACCACTACACGGAGAGTGAGTCCCGAAATATGGAAGGTATCGATTTAAACATGTACCTGTACAAAATGTTACACTTCCTTCTAGTCTTGCTATCCATTTTTGTTTTGTTTTGTTTTTTTTTTTTTGCCATAAAAAATTTAATTGATTTTACTTTATTATTCATAATTATTATTTTTATTATTCAATATTTATACATTTGTTTCCCTACATTTATATGTCTGACCTATGGCTTTAAATACAAAAAAATGATACAATAGAATGGTCTCATGTTTTCGTTGTGCCCCATCCAATGTCATAGATTAAGATCACATTAGTTTATAAAAAAAAAGTATATGGTTACCATGCACGTGTTTCTTGTATTCGTGAGAATATCACAGCAGCTATTGATCTGTAAATATTGATAACTTGATTCGTACAACTGAGATGTATTGAGTTGTTGCAAATGAAAACGAAATAGGATCGCTTTGTATAAGCTCAACGGTAGATATTCAAACTTTTAATAATTTTGTGGCTAAAGAAGAGATAAAGACAAGTTAAGTGGCTTATGAATAAATAATTTTATATCCGTTATCAATCAACATTTAACATCTTTTGAAACTTTAACAAAAATATAACAAAAATACGATTGCAGGTAAACCCAATCATATATATGGTACTCTGTATGGAATGGAAGCAACTTTTGAAGAGGTAATTTTTTCCGCCATATCAATAACCTACTTATAAAAGTAGATTATGTCTAATTCAGTGGCGTTGAGTCCTTTGACGCAAAGGAAGCTATGCTTCCCTTAAGTTTTGTCCTTTATTTAGTTTAAAAAGGCTAAACTGAAATCAGCACAGATATGAAAGTTTATTAAAAAATTTCTTTTAAAAAAAGCGCGCATTATTTTCGTCTGCCACTGTTTACAGCATTTACGTGCTCAGGACAGCTTTTTTTCTCACGCTTTTTCTGACCAACGAAAGTTGAAAGCCTTCAACAGGGAAAAAAATGCGATTTTAAAAATATGAGCGAAATTCCCTGGTGCAACGAGCGCAAGTTCGACATCAATAGAAAAGGGAGATGGGTCGCATTAAAATGCTTCTACAATTCCTCTTATTGCTTTTAGTCGCGTATACAAGAGAACGAGACTGCCGGCCAATACGAGTAAAATTTTCGCTTGCAGCGAGCGCAAGCTCGACTTCTATACAAAGGAGAGATGCGTTAACGCAATTGCTCCAGCCAGTGCTTTCAGTCGCAAGCTCTGGCTCTCGATATTGCCAGTATTGAAATTTCTGTACTAACCAAAAAATGATCAGGAAGAAAGGAAGAGGTAGACTTAGCAATATTGCCCATATTTGTCGTGCTTTGAGTGGAAACGGATCGGTTTAAACTTCGGCAGATCGGCGACATCTTTTTTTGGACGTCTTTACTTTTTTTATTATGAAAATAAATAAACTGCCAACAAGTCGGGCGAAACTTTATTATTCTTGGGACAAGTTGCGGATGCGTGGAAAGTCAATATGCAGGTTAGAGTGGTTAGGAAAGACTAAGTGAAAGGGGGTTCTTGGGCAGGACAGTTGTCAACACTTTGCGGAAACGTTCAAAAGCTCCAGTATATATAACCAATATTTCGTTCGTTTATTTATGCAAGTTTGAGTTTTTTGAGGGGAGGGATGAGGGTTGATACTAAGGGTCGGTGGATGTTAATAGTTTTTTAATTGACGTCCAATATTCTCTGTATAGAATGTCAGTTTCATAGACGAAGTTGCATAGAATAAGATTCTGTGTATTTTACATTCACGAAACCAACATTTGTATGGGAGGGGGTAGAGAAGGTAGGGGAATCGTAAAGATTGTGACGCAATTTTATTTCCTTTCTGTTGTAGTCTTCTCGTACAAAATTTCAAGTTCGCAGCTTTTAACTTGTTGGTTATTAGTTGGTTCAATGAAAAAGGTAGAAATGATACTTTTGTATGGGAGAGGGTAGAAGGGCAAGCGTGATTGCAAAACTTTTAACAAAATTTCATTTCAATTATTTTTATAAGTTTTCCGGCAAAAATTGAAATGGATAGCTTTTAAGAGTTAGCTGATAACCGATTTCTTAAAAATGCTCGAAAAAATAATTTTGTATGGGAGGGGGTAGAAGAGGTAGGGGAATTGCAAAATTTGTGATGCAATTTTCTTTTCTTTCTCTAGTAAGGTGCTCGTACAAAATTTCAAGTTCGTAGCTTTTAATTTGTTGTTTATTAGTTGATTTAATGAAATTGGTCGAAATCATACTTTTGTATGGGAGGGGGTAGAAGGGCAAGTGCTATTTTGAAACTTTTAAAATAATTTTATTTTAAATATTTTTATAAGTTCTTATGCAAAATTTCAAATTGATAGCTTTTAATAGTTAGGTGATAATTAATTTCTTAAAAATGGTCGAAAAAATAATTTTGTATGGGAGGGGGTAGAAGTTTCAAAGGTATTCGACCAGTTAATATCTAATACGTTTGGGGATTTTTTTTAAATGTATTTCCCAAATTTTCAAGTTTCTACCTTAAAATTACATCCAAAAATTTTCAGTTTTCGTGTTTTTTTCGCTGCACATGAAACACCTTGTGTCCCTTAGACCGTGCTGGTCGGTTCGTAACAATTGTGGATCAAAATATTATTTTTTTTCTGTGTATATAAAATAGATGTATCCACATGCAAAATTTAAAGTTTCTATCTTTGACCAGAGTCCTAAAAAAATCACTCAAAATTTTCGACATTTTTGCTTACCACCTCCCTCCCTTTACACCCTAACTTAAAATTTTTATCAAAATTATAAATTATATAGTTCTATAATCTGACGAATTTTTGATTCGATATCTGCACTCAATTTTGAGATATAACGATTTCTAATTTTGAAAAGTGCACCATTTTTGAAATGCTCCCCATTTCCCCCCACTACTATTATGACCAAATTTTATATTTTTTTGTATTTCACTAGTATAGCTTAGTATATGTTTTAAATTTCAATTACATAGCTTAAGAGATAGTTGAGATATTAATTCTTAAGTGTTTTTCTTTGCACCCCCTCTGACCCTCCCCCTTACAATAATTAGCCTATTTCTAAGCTTATTCTGATGGATCTATATGCCATCTTAATTGTCCCAAAATATGAATTTTTTATGGTAAGTAGTTTCGAAGATATAACCATTTCAAAAAAAGATTCGGCCGACAATTTGTTTTTAGCCCCCCCTTTTCGGACGCCAATGGATAAAAAAAATAAATTATTTTTGGAGTATGTCCCACAACCTTCTCTATATGTATGCTGATTTTCATCTTTCTATCTGCATTCGTGGTGAAGATATTAGCAAGTGTATTTTTCGACTTTTTCCATCCCCCCGCCTCCCCCTTCCACCCCACAATCCCCAAAATTTGGATAATGGAGCTCACTTACCAAATTAACAATCCACCCAAAAACCAACATTCTACCTTTAACGGTTTTGGAGGTACGAGTCCATATGTACGGCGTACGGCGTACGGCGTACGGCGGGACGGATTTTTTTTTTTGCTTTTTTAGGCTAATTTAGTCATGAAACGCGAAAAAACAAAATTTCAGGGTAGCAAATTTTTTTTTTTTCTGTGTCGATCACAATACTTTATTATTAAAAAATAATAAAGTAAAACTAGAAGCTTAAACTAAGGCTTGAATTAATTAATTATTATGTATAAGCTTATATTTAATAAAAAAAGATTGAAGGGTCTATAAAAGCAAGACGTCACTAAAATATTTCGAATTTCGGTTCATTACCACCCTAGCAAATATTATATAATATATAATAAACCATCTATTGAAGGGATTGAACAATATGGATTGCCCGTTAATTTATTAATTCAGACGTTTTAAACTCCTGTGTGGTAATAGTGAATGTAAATCGTTCATTTTATATCAGGCTCATGATTTCTGGATGCTTTCAACATTAATAGTGTTTCAAGCAGCTGACGAGAGAGGTTTTAGTAATATTTATAAAATATTGATTAAGCATAATGAGCCAATATATTTAAAAAATAATTGCTTCCCCTCGCTATAAAGTTACGCCACGCCACTAGTCTAATTAGATTACTATTGCCTTGAAAATTATTACAATATGTAACGCCAAAGTGCCACTTTTGGACGGGAGGTAGTAGAAATATTGGAGGTACAGAAGTAGCTAAAATCAGCATAGACATTGTATTATTCTTATTGCAAAAACGATTCTATTTCTTAAAACTGATTTATTAATGATAACTCTTTTTTGAGAAGACCGCACTCTGTCAGGGCCCTGAACAGAAGGGCTGCACTCTGTCGCTCCTGATGACAGCTCGCTGCCAGTTACAGTTCAGTGGAGCTTCGATTCTATTACAATATACTACATCTCCCCTTTTTAGCTTAAATGTTAATTACAATTCAGTATTACATTCGTTTCAATTTCCATGTTTTTTAATTTTGTCTTCATTTAATTTATTTTTATACTCTAGATGAAATCTGAGAGTATATTGTGTTTGCCTTACCGTTTGTAACGCTAAGAAATAACGCTCGCACAGAGTCGCCAAGGGTACAGAAATATTTGTTGTCGCTCAAAAACCTCGATTCCGAGGTGCTGTCTGTCCGTCTGTCCGTCTGTCCGTCTGTCCGTCTGTCTGTCTGTCTGTCTGTCTGTCTGTCTGTCTGTCTGTCTGTCTGTCCGTCTGTGCGTCTGTCTACAGCATAACTCTCGAAAGCTTTGAGCTATGGTGCTAAAAATTTCTGTGTGTCATTGTTAGCAAAAAAGTAACTTTAAGTTCGACGACAAAATTTTGTCACAGTTAATTTTACTATAATTGCAATTTACTTTAAAAATAATTATCAACTTCACCTCACTCCTTCTACCCCCTTCCATTCAAATTTCACGAAATTTTTAAATTTAAATTAAATTATTTTTCTTCGAAACCGTTGAAGCTATCAACTTGATATTTTGTACAAAGTATGAAAATACAAATATCAATAACGGGAAAAAAAATGTTTTCATCCGTGCACTCCTTCTACCCCCTCCCATACAAATGCATATTTTTTGTTAAATGCATTATATCGATTTCCATTCAATCTAGTACAAGTACAAACTTCAAATTTTGCCAGAATTTGTTTTTTAATAATTGAGATAAGTGTTAGAAAAACTTATCAGCGCCGCTTCACTCCTTCTACCACCCCCCCTACACATATCTGTATTATAAATTCAAGAAAAGCAAGACTTTGAAATTGAATCAAAGCATGGTAATAATGATGATGATAAGCAATTTCGAAATCATCTTAAACGCTCCGCTTCCTCTGCCACCTCCCAACAAATGCCCCAATTTCAGGAAAAATATGACCAATTTCTTTAAAAATAATAAAAACTAAAAACTCTAAATTCAGCAAAAAAACATTTTGCATGCCATGTTCGGTGTCATATACGAAAAATACAAACCGCCCCCTCTACTTCTACCACCTCCCATGCAAAATTCTCTATTCACTATTCGAAAGAATTTGAGATGACATATTTTCCGGTATATTAAAGTCATTTCCATCTCATCTAGAGTATCATATGATTGGCTTTAAGCCCAATAATAATTCTGTTATGTTTTATTATCCTTTCAAATTTCCTTTTCTTATTTGATTCCAACTTTTACATTGTCTTAACCTTTCAGTTATTACTTATATTTAATACAATTATTTACAAATTATACAATGTTAATAGTATTTTCACATTTTAGAGTTTTTCATTTCACCTACTTTACGTTTAACTTGATGCGTTTTAATACATATATTGTTGTCGTTTCATCTATTCAGACCAACATACGATGTCCAAAAACCCATATCACTAAGTGTAACGTTTTCTGAGAACATTCGAATTCCGATGCAACACCGATCCACCTTCCAACTAAATCCAGTATGATCTTGGACTATTGTGAATCCCTACAATACGTGCTCTAACCCAACCAAGTCTCTTGTTTCTATAACACCATAGATCATCCCCCTTTTCAAAAACATGTTTATACTCTAGATGAAATCTGAGAGTATTATAAGTTTGCTCTGGAGTGTGTAACGCCAAGAAATAAGGCTCGGAGAAAAAAATGATGAATACAGAAATTAATATTATCACTCAAAAATCTCAAAACCGGATGTCCGTCCGTCCGTTCGCTCTTTAGCTTGAGAACGCGTTGAGCTAGAAAGCTCAAATTTCGTACACGTCGTTTTTGACAAAAAGGTAAGGTCAAGTTTGGGAACGGGCCAAATCGCTCCACCCCTTCTACCCCCTCCCATACAAAATGACACAAATGCGCAATTTGACAATAAACGGATTTGCTCGAAAAGTATAAAAGTTATTGGCCTGAAATTTAGAATATATTACTTTTATGATAATATCAATCTACCGTATAAAAATTATGCGTGTCCTCCCCCTCCTTCTACCACCTCCCATACAAACTGCACATGTCATGAATTACTCTAAGCCAATTTACTCAGTGCGTATAAAATTTAGCGAGCTGAAATTCTGCACTAAATATTTATTTAAAATTGTTAGTAAGGCCAAAAAAAATTAGATGATTAGCTCTACCCCTTCTACCCCCTCCCATACAAAATGACACAATTTCGTAATTCGACTATAAGTGGATTTGCTCGAAAAGTATAAAAGCTATTAGTCTGAATTTCGGGATATATTACTTTCATAATGATTTCAATATACAGTATAAAAATTGTCTGCGTCCTTCCTCTCCTTCCAACCCCATACAAACTACACTTTTTCATGAAATGCTCTAATCCGATTTTCTCAGAACATATAACATTTATCGAGCTCACATTTTGTTATAAATACTTATTTAGCATTATCACTAAGATCAGAAAAAAGATTTGATTAGCTTTACTGCTTCTACCCCCTCCCATACAATATGACACAGTTTAACAACTTCACAAAAATCTATTTTCTTGAAAAGTATGAATGTTACTAGTCTTAAATTTAAGAGATGTCAATTTCATAATATTCTTAGTTATTTCTGAAAGAACACTAAAATCCCCCCACCCTTCTACCACCTCCCATACAAACTGCACATTTTAACTAAATCTAACACACTAATTTTCTCAGCTCCTATTCAATTTTTGGAGTAAGCATTTTGTATAAAACATGTTTATAGCTACTTTAGCATGATGGGGAAAAAATTAGTTCAATGCTATCACCCAAAAATTTCTTGGGATCACAAAAAATTCTATTTCATCTAGAGTATCGTAAGATTGCGCTTTACGTGCAATCGTAGTCCTGTTATGTTTTTCTTTAGAATGGTGATCATAATACGTTTTTTGTTTAATATTTTTGTTGGTTATGTTCTTATGAATATTTGGGACTACGTTAGGGATAAATAAATTTTGTTTTGCTGGAACTAATGTTCGTGTTTTACGACTCATGAATAGCTCTACTGGTGAAGCGTTTATTTCTTTCAAAGGACTATTTCTGTACTCTAACAGAGCAATCCATAACTCTACACCGCTTTGTTTTGATTTCTTTAATAAATTCTTAGCTATATTTACAGCTTTTTCTGAGAACCCATTTGCCTGGGAATAAGTTGGGCTGGTCGTTATTAGATCTATATCATAACTTTTACAAAATTGTTTGAAGTGAAAAGAGTTGAATGGTACATTATCTGCTACCAATTCTCGAGGGATACCATGAACGGAAAAACAATTTTTTAATCTATTTGTCACTTCAACTGATGTCTTATTCATTAGTGCGATAATATCCAAATACCTTGAGTAGTAATCAGAAATTGCTAGGTAGTCCCTATTTTCAAATTGGAATAAATCTAGGCCTATTTTCTGAAATTGAAAACTTGGGACAGTATGTGATAACATAGGATCCTTAGTATTCATGCTCCTATATTTTTGACAAACACCACACTTAGCAATTACATTCTCTATATCTTGATTGATTCCTGGCCAAAATACGAGAGTTCTAGCTCTTTGTTTACTTTTTTCTATTCCCAATTAGTGAATCACCAATTTTCTTAACGCTGTTGGAACTACTAAACGTTTATTTAGAAAAATCATGTCGTCCTCAAGCGAAAGATTATCTTTATACCTCCAATAATACTTTATTTCTTCCCTTAAACCGTTTTTATTTTTTGGCCATCCATTTGTCAAAATCTCTTTTATTTCCTTTAAGCATTCGTCATTATTCGTTTCCTTTTTGAATTCTTGCCTTCTGTTGTTACTTATATTCAATGTATGTACGAATTCATTTAAATCTTCAATTTCCACGGTTTTATCCTCCTTGTTAAAATACCTGGACAACAAATCAGCTACATAAAGATACTTTCCGCGAACATATTTCAAATTTATCATATATTTAGATAACCTTAGTTTCATTCGCTGAAGTCTACTAGAGGGAATCTTGTTTAATTACTTCTTCATAATGCTCACTAACGGCTTGTGGTCACTTCGTACTGAAATCTGTCTACCATAAATATAATAATGAAATTTCTCACAAGCATATACGACTGCTAATAGCTCCTTCTCTATATGAGCATTCCGCACCTCCGTTTCTGATAAGCTGCGAGAAGCAAACGATATAGGTTTCCCTTCCTGCATTAATGCACAGCCTAACCCATATTTCGATGCATCAGTTTCTATTGTAATTTCTTTCTTTATATCGAAGTCTTCAACTTCGGTGCTACCATAATAATATGCTTAATTGTGTCTAAACAGTGGCTATGAATTTCTTCCCACTTGAAAATAAAATTTTTCATTAATAATTCCCGTAAAGGTTGTGACATTTCTGCTAAATTTGGGACATACTCTCTAACGTAATTATCATTCCTAATAACTTTTGCAAATCTTTTTTATCCTTTGGAGGCTCTATTTTTTGAATTGCAACTACTCGGTCAGGATCGCAGGAAATTCCCGTTTCCGAAATGACGTGATCATTAATAAATCAGTTTTAAGAAATAGAATCGTTTTTGCAATAAGAATAATACATGGCGCAGCTGGTAGGATTCGAACCTACGCTCCCACAGGGAATCTGATACGGTTCAAATTTCAGATCAGCAATCATTATACTTTCTATGAAAACCGACACATTATAAAGTTGTGAAATTACGCCGTTTTGTATAAGAGGTGGCTGAAAAAGTGGCCGGATTACTTTTTCACATTTCACTATAATCACTACAAAAATATTTTACATCAAATTTAACCTTCATGATTTTAATAGATACTGAGAAAATTGGTACAATCCGTACGGTGAAATGTGGAAGTGCAGTTTGTATGGAAGGTCGTCGAAGGAGTGAGAGAAATTTCAATTTTATATGAAAAATAAAAATTATTACCTAAAAAAATAATAAAAAATTTAAAATTTTAGAGCACTAGCCTGTTCAAGAACTTGACCTAACTTTTTTGCTGAAAATAACGTATATAAAATTTGAACTTTTTAGCACAACGCATTCTCAAGCTAGAGAGTGGACGTACGGACGGTCATCCGGATTCGAGTTTTTTGAGTGATAACGTGAACTTCTGTGTAATCCATTTTCTCTCCGGGTCTTATTCCTTAGCGTTACAAACTTTAGAGTAAACTAATAATTCTCTCAGATTAGATGGAATCTGAGAGTATTATAAGTTTGGTCTAAAGATTGTAGCACTAAAAAATAAAACCCGGAGAAAAAAGAGATTACACAGAAGTTCATGTTGGCACAGTATAATAATACTCTCCTCGAATAAAATTAAGTGAATACTTCAGATTCTCCAAAAAAGTCAATATTCAAAATACTTTTCTTCAGCGAATAAAAAGTTTACTGAAACAAGAAAGCCCAAAAAGTAAAGCTTGAAACACCTGCTTTATGATTCTATTGGTAATTTAAATAAATGATTGCATTCTTCATAAAAAAACGGTTAAGGAATGAACAAGAAAAAACAATCTTTTACCTTGAAAACGATTTTTTTAATCTAAATTAATGAGTATTAAAAAATTGCCTTTGCCATATTTAGTGTTAGAGATATGACGGGAAAAAAAATATTTTAGAATTTATTATATTGCAATTAAATAAATAGTTTTTGAAACATTTCTCCCCTATAGTCAAATGTCGTTAATTACTATAAATTATTATAAAAATGAATAACCAAATATTACTACATTGGGAAGATTCTTGCTCAAACCCTAAATAATTCTTTAGAGTATACACGCCATTGATACATTGCACTCTTTGTATCCTTGAAATAGCTAATAATAAATCTATTTGTCATACTTCATTAATTCTACTAGTATCGGATCACCCAGAATAAAAGTGATTGATCTTATCGACTCCCACGGCAATTACTAATTTTCGGTTTTCCCGATTCATCATGCATCATTATCCTGCATAACGTATAATCATATGGTATAATCTAATAGTATTTTTATTACCGCTAATAAATTGTTTCTTCATTCCAAGCTAGACCTTCAGATTATGTTAATCGTAAATTTGATATTCGAAATTAGGAAATACTAGAAGATTCCTCATTTTCAATCCGCATGAAGTTCTAGCTTGCGAATACACATTGACGTAGATTTCATAGATTCGTATTCTGTTACATTTCTGAAGATTCACTCGGTCACCTTCAATCTTTAATCGTGACTTAGTGGCTTGACTATAAGTTACGTGGATTGCAAATTGTACGATCATCTCGCTCATAAAGCACCTTGCACTGTCGAATTAAGAGTAAATTAGATTTTTAAACCCACGTCAGCCACAATTGTCTGTTAACACCTCACCAAATCGGAGAAAATTATTCACTCCCATACTAAAAAGTTGCAATATCGCCAAATTTTTATTGCTTGAGCTAATTTTAGTCCTTGAGTTACTTAGTAAAAGTTCAACTAGATTTTAGAAACAAAAGACTTAGAACAGTAACCTGAAAGTTGTTTAATTTGCAAATATTTCTTCAATCATTTATTACAGTAAAACTCCGATTATTTGAGGGAAATAAATAATTTTATGCTTATATTTTGAACTTTTTTTTTTGTTACTTGATTTACTTTTCGAACTAATTATAATTAGTGGAGCTACCTCTTTGACAATAGAACCGTTGAATCATAGAATTTCCTTTAAGTTTATGATTGATTAGTATTTTGTATAATGTACCATTTGAAGTGAATATGAATATGTTTATGTTTTATAATACAAATAAGAATTGGATTTTTTTACTTAAATCGCGTTATCCGCTATGTGATCCCCGTTTGCTCACGATTTTGAGTTGATTTTTCGTGTTCGTGTTCGTGTCTGTGTATGGTGAAATGTCGTTATGTGGAAAAATTAAAATATTTGTGTGAATATGGTAACTCCTTACTCGCGGCCGGTTGAAGATTATAAGTTGAGATGTGATATAATATTTAACGTTTCGTTACTGTTTCCTGACCCAATAATCGACATATGTTCAATAGTCCAGTATTCAATTTTCGTATGTTATAAACGATATGTAGCAAGAATCCCCAGACTGCTAGAATTCGGTGCAATCACGCTAATCGCGATTTTTTGGAAACCAAAACGCATTTATTTACGAATATTTGATTCACGTTTCCTTCTTCGTCTCGTCGAGCTTTCGTTGGACATACAGTTACAGTACAGATACGTCAGTTTATTCTGATTGCTCTCTTTGTATTATCTATGTACTCGTTGGTCTTGTACAAAGCCTAATAAATGCCCCGCAGCGTCAATATTTTAGGTATCTACATCGACGCTCTTGCGCCCACTTCCGTTCGGTACTATTATGCTAGGGTGTAACCTAGCGGATAGCGTGTTGGCCTTGTAATGCGAAGGTCGTGAGTTCAAATTCCGGTCGGCGCAATATATAATTCTAGCACATTGCCTGCTTGGATATACCTTGGCCACCTCAATCTACGAAAAATGAAAAACTCGTAGAAAGAGGGTTGTGCGAAGGGCTAACAACCCTTCCACAATAAGTAATGAAAAATGTTAAGGAACCTGTATGTCAGAAGGCCAAGGTCCGATTTGGGCTGTAGCACCATTGTAAAAGAAGACTATTATGATAGGAAAAAACTAGTATCAGATTCGAAAGATTTGATGCCTAAAAAAATTATTGGTATCAGTGACTGCTCCCAATATCAAATTGATAGTTCTACAATTCTATATTGTTTCTTATTTTCCTGACAACTAAGAACTTCCAACTCTACCGATGTGGAATGTTGCTATTGACTTATCTCTTCGTACTTTATCGTATCACAATAACTGGATAAGACAAAATATCTAATATACAGAACAGTTCTAGTACTCCTATTACTTACTCAGAATTTGGACGTGAAGCAGGATTCTCTCAGAAAGGAGGAACTCCATAATTCATAATTCGATATCACAATTAATAAAGAGCTAGGCGACACAAAACATTGAAGAGCTCCGGTTCAAAAAAAGAGTCCCAATTATCACCGTTTTCTGCAAAGTATATCCATTATGAATAATCCTTGTAAAATAAAAACAACATATGCCGGTTCAGAAGGGCTGTTTATACTCTAGATGAAATCTGAGAGTATATTGTGTTTGCCTTACCGTTTGTAACGCTAAGAAATAATGCTCGCGCAGAGCCGCCAAGGGTACAGAAATATTTGTTGTCGCTCAAAAACTTCGATTTCGAGTTGCTGTATGTCCGTCTGTCCGTCTGTCTACAGCATAACTCTCGAACGCTTTGAGCTATCGTGCTGAAATTTGTTGTGTGTCATTTTTAGCAAAAAAGAAACTTTAAGTACGTGAATGGGCCACATCCCCCCACTCCTTCTACCCCCTCCCATACAAATTTCACGAAATTCCGAAATTTTCAGAAATTGATTTTTCTATTTAAGCTATCGATTTGAAATTTGGGTCAAAGTATTATGATATAGATATCATTGATATGACGGAATATTGATCCGATCCCGTCACTCCTTTTACCCCCTCCCATACAAATGCATAATTTTGAAAAATGCAGTTTTTCGATTTTCATTGAAACTAGCAAAGTTATAAAAACGAATTTTTGCCAGAATTAATTTTATTATAATTCCAATCAGAATTGAAAAAATTATCAACTTCACCCCGCTCCTTCTACCCCCTCCCATACAAATTTCACGAAATTTTGAAATTTAAATTAAATTATTTTTCTTCGAAACTGTTAAAGCTATCAACTTGATATTTTGCATAAAGTATAAAAATAGAAATATCAATAACGAGAAACAAATGTGTTTTGATCCGTACACTCCTTCTACCCCCTCCCATACAAATGTATAATTTTTGTTAATTGCATTATATCGATTTCCATTAAAACTAGAAAAAGTATAAACTTAAAATTTTGCTAGAATTTGTTTTTTAATAATTGCAATAAATGCTAAAAAAAATTATCAGCTCTTCTTCACTCCTTCTACCCCCTCCCATACAAATATCTGTATTATAAATTCAAGAAAAGCATTTCTCCTTCGAATATATTAGAACTATCGAATTTGAAATTGAATCGAAGCGTGGTGATAAGGATGATGATAAGCAGTTTCAAAATCATCTTAAACGCTCCACGTCCTCTGCCACCTCCCATACAAATGCCTCAATTTCAGGAAAACTATGTCCAATTGAAAATAATGAAAGCTACAAACCTTAAATTCAGCACGAAATATTTTGCATACCACATTAGGTGTCATATACAAAAATTACAAACCTTCCTCCCTTTCTTCTACCACCTCCCATACAAAAGTCAAGTCCGGTACATTGAACTCTTTCTCATTTCATCTAGAGTATCATATGATTGGGCTTTACGCCCAATCATAATTCTTTTATATATTTTTTTTAAATCGAAGGAAAGCTTGTTGCAAAATGTTTAAATTCTGACTGAATAATTTTTGCATTATATTTTTGACATTGGGCATCTTTCAGGAGACAATCTAAATCTGCACGAAAGGGTTTATGTTTCAAAATTGTTATATCGTATACTTTACGTGCAGCATTTATGAGCGAATTGTATCATTAGTGATGTAAAACTCTTTTGCAATGGCTGTAGAACGTTTGAACTTCGTAATTGTGGCATAATTACACTTTCTTTCGCGTTCTAATCTCCAACTGCCTCTATCGCGACTTTACCACACGAGGGCCTTATCTTGACTCACTCCTCTTCACGAACACTCGCTCTTTTTATACCTAGCACAATCCAACGTCATCGCTAGCTCATGCCTTCGTCCATACTGACCGTCGTCTATACTGAGCCTACCTTGAGCGAACCAATCAAAATCGTTCATTTGGGAGAAAAGCATTTTTTATGCGAAAAATTTTTTGATCTATGGGTAACATAGCCAGTTTTCGCACTCAGTCTTCTTTCGCTCTGATACTGACCGTCGTCCATACCAACGGTCGTTCATATCAACCGTCGTCCATACCAACGGTCGTTCATGTCAACCGTCGTCGCTGACTCATGAGTAGTCCAATGTGTATCGGCATGTAAATTGATCGGAATTGATGCGTGTGAGTAATTGTTGTTGCTTTCGTTCGTGGAGAAAAACTTGCAGGTGTTCTTTTATTAGTGCAGTATTGTTGTTGTTGCCGAGAATAGTGGTTGTAGATCTCGAACATTCGATGAGCGGCATAGTGTTGGCATACATCAATAATTTCGGAGCAAAAATGCTCTGCATTTAGCACGAAGTTCAGAAGCAAAAAAGTGGAAGTTCGGAAGCGAAAGAATCGAATATAGTTAACAAAAAGTGTTCAAGTGATTTATGGAAAAAGCCAATAATAAAGTTTGTTGTTATTTATAATCAAAACGGACTAAGTTTTATTTTTACTTGAAATTCAGCGACCACTATGTTAAAAGTGCTGCAAACCAAATGCAGACATGGCATCGGAAAGAAGTAGATCGATTGTCCTCTTGAATAGGGAACATGTGGAAGACATGCACAAATTTTGCTCATATTAACCGTTCATGAGATCAAATATTAAAAATTTAAGAAGCTGCAATGGGTTGGGTATGTGGAGCGGATGGATGACGGAAGAATTTCCAAACACACACTAAAAGGAAAAGTCAATGAAAACAAAGACCGGTCGGAGGATTCTATTGAAGCAGACAGCAAGTCATTGATAAGATTCTCAAACTGGAGGACGCGGTCACTGAACCGAGATGGATGGAGGCGAAACATATAGGAGGCCAAGGCTCGATTTGGGCTGTTGCGCCATCGTAAATAAGTAAGAGATTAGACATGACTTCAGGCGAAATTTTTGAAAGTCAACAGAACATATCGGAATGGAGCTGAAGTTTTAGAGACATACGTGAATTTGGCTCAGTAATTAAAAAGGTCTTGACTTAAGGCAGACGTTGGATTGGAAACGAGTAGGCAAATCCTAGTCTAGAAACCAATAGCATAGGAATGTCCTGAGAATAACTTAAAGTTCGTCGATCATGCCTTGTAAATAAGAAGAACCGACATATCTACATGTATATTTATTCGATAGGGAGATACTAGTGACATAGCTTAGGTAATGTTATTATACTCTAGATGAAATCTGAGAGAGTTATAAGTTTGCCACAAAGTTTGTAACGCTAAGAAATAAGGCTCGGAGAAAAAATGAATGATACAGAAGTTCATATATTCACTCAAAATTCTCAAAACCGGATGTCCGTCCGTCCGTCTGTCCGTCTGTCTGACCATCTGTCGTCCGTGTCCTCTCTAGCTTGAGAACGAGTTGATCTAGAAAATTCAAATTTTGTACACGTCGTTTTTAAGAAAAAAGTAAGGTGAACGGTGAACGGGCCAAATCGCTCCACCCCTTCTATCACCTCCCATACAAAATGACACAAATGCGCAATTTGACAATAAACGGATTTGCTCAAAAAGTATAAAAGCAGTTGGCCTAAAATTTGGAATATATTACTTTTATGATAATATATATCTACCGTATAAAAATTATGCGTGGATTTGGCCCATTCACGAACTTGACCTTACTTTTTTGTCAAAAACAACGTGTACGAAATTTGAGCTTTCTAGCTCAACGCGTTCTCAAGCCAGAGAGCGAACGGACGGGCGGACAGACGGACATCCGGTTTTGAGATTTCTGAGTGATAATATTAACTTCTGTATCATTCATTTTTTTCTCCGAGCCTTATTTCTTGGCGTTACAAACTTTAGAGCAAACTTATAATACTCTCAGATTCCATCTAGAGTATAAAAATATTTAGAAGAAGCAAAAATTTTGAAATTTCCCTTGCCCTTTATCTCCTCCGATACAAAAAAAAATTATTTCGAACAATTTCAATAAATCAACTAATAAACAACAAATTAAAAGCTACAAACTTGAAATTTAGTAGAAATACGTTTTAAAAGAAACGAAAGAAAACTGCATCACAAATTTTAGGATGTCATAATTCTTTTACCCTCTCCCATGCAAATGTCTGATTTCATGAATATAAAATGCACCGAATCTCATTGAATTTACTTCGTTTCTGAAATTGACATTCTACGTAGAGAATTTTGAACGTATTCTTCTATCGCGTCCCGCCCTCACATCCTTGCATAAGTAATGGAATGAAATATTGATTTTATATAAAGGAGTTGTTGATCGCAGTACCAATGAAATGGTAAATAATATACACATTCTATAAACAATATATACAATAAAGTTGCGCTTGACTTGTTGGCAGAATTTTTTTTTTCATATGTTTTGAAAAGTACAAAATTTTAAGTTCATAGCTTTCAGTTGGTTGGTTCTTAGTTAATTTATTGAGATTGAACGACATAATATTTGAGGAATCTTCGTAAAGTCTCCCGAATTTACTTATTGTAAAAATAAAAATTGTATGACGTATTATTTTGACGTGATTGGCGATTTAGACGACTATATGGTCCACGATTATGACGTGATTGGCGATTTAGACGACTATATGGTCTACGATTATGACGTCGACGGTGTGTTGTTGATTCAGGAGCGGGAGTTGTTGCAGCAGTTATAGGATCCCAAGTTGTAGTCCAAGGTGTAGTCCAAGTTGGAGCCCAAGTTGGAGCCCAAGTTACAGCAGGAGCGACAGTTGTAATTGCAGGTGCAACCGTTACGGCGTCAGTTACAGCAGGAGCGACAGTTATATCTTCCTGATACGGGTCTTGGCGTCTCACCCTAAAAATTTGTTTGCCAAACAAGGACTCCAGCTTTCCGAAAAAATCCGATGGTCAGTCATAAATAAATTTTATTTATCATGTAAAAGATTACTTACGTTTTTTTCTGGAGCCGCAATTGACCATACCGTCTCATGTGGTATAATTGCAACAAGTGCAATTAAAATCAAAATTATTTTCATCTTTCTGTAAAATATGTTAAAGATAAAGTTAGTTATCTGTAAATTTATAAATTCGTTATTTTTGAAGAATGAGCTTACATCTTCTTACAATGTCACCAGCGGATTAACTAAGATCTTCGTTGAATTCAAGAAGCCTTTTTTATACAAAATCGCATCTATCTAAATGCTTTTTAATAAAAAAAAGTGCGTCATTAATAGTATTTATTCAAATGTGTTTAAAAGAAATGTACTTCCACAATAATTTATTTTCTTGGAATTCATAGCAATGACAAACCGAATATTTGATCAATTTCATTTTAATGACCGAAAAAATAAGT
This sequence comes from Chorisops tibialis, assembly GCA_963669355.1. Lineage (NCBI taxonomy): Eukaryota > Metazoa > Arthropoda > Insecta > Diptera > Stratiomyidae > Chorisops > Chorisops tibialis. The sequence goes on from OY770263.1 coordinate 76,049,449, forward strand.
TTGCATGTTGTGTAAACGATATTCTGTTTGTTTCAGAATTATGCAAAATAAAACGAAAATCAATACAATTCATTTGTACAAATTTACTTTATTATTCTAATAATAAAATATTGTGATCGAGTTGGAAAAAAAATGTGTTATTTTGTTTTTTTTTTCGCGTTTTATGACTAATTTAGGCTAAAAATTCAAAAAGAAATCCGTTTGAACGCTGTAGGTACGTTCACATTTACGGCACACTAACTTCAAATCCCTTGAAGATAGAAAGTTGATTTTTGGGTCGATTGATGATGGGTGCTGATCTCAGGCGCACTCCAATTCTAGGGTGGTACAGGTTTAGCGGGAGGCGGATGGAGTGCTAGAATCGAAAACTAAGAATTCGAATATCTCAACTATGGTTCTTGTCAGAAAGGTGAAAGTCGACACATATATTGAGGGGTTTGTGGGACAAACAAGAATTAATTTTTGTCCACAATTTGGGGTCTAAAAACTCATTGTCCGCCGAAATTAATTTTTTTTTTTTCAAATTATTATATTTTTAGAACTACTTAATAAAAAGTTCATATTTTTGGAGCAAATAGATGAAACATACAGTCATTCACAGCTTAAATGATGCACTTACAAAAATACTTAATTTTGATGGAATGCTAACTCATTTAAAGAAATATCGAAAATTCCAGAAAACCGTTTTTAACATTTGATAATTTTATTTCAAATCCAGAAAAAACAAAAAATATTTCTTCATCTATGCAATAACAAATAAACTGCCAACAAGTCGGGCGCAACTTTATTATTTTTGGGACAAGTTAAGGAAGTATGGAACGTCAATATGCAAGTTAAAGTGGTTAGGGAAGACTAAGTGGAACCCCCTTTCACAAGTGGAACCCGCTTTCACAAGTGAAATCCCCTTTCACAAGTGGAACTCCCTTTAGGGCAGGGATGATGCCAATTCAACACTTAGTTGTATTTCATTCGTTTATGCAAGTTTGGGTTTTTATGAGGGAGGGGGATCATATTAAGGGTGGATGAATGTCAATAATTTTTCAATTGATTGCTTCAATTACGTCCAATATTTTCTGCATAGAATGTCAGTTTCATAGACGAAGTTGTATAGAATTTTCATAAAATTCGGTGTATTTTACATTCACGAAACCAAACATTTGTATGGGAGGGGGTAGAGGAGGTAAGGGAAATGTAAAATTTGTGATGCAGTTTTATTTCATTTCTTTTGTAAGGTGCTCGTACAAAATTTCAAGTTCGTAGCTTTTAATTTGTTGGTTAGTAATTGATTTATTGAAATTGGTCAAGATCATACTTCTATATGGGAGGGGATAGAAGGGCAAGTGCGCTCTCAAAACTTTTGACGCAGTTCCGTTTCAAATTTTTCTTTCGAAAGCTTTTGTGCAAAATTTCAAATTGATAGCTTTTAATTTTTAGGTGATAATTGATTTTTTAAAAATGATTTTGTATGGGAGGGTGTATAAGTTTGGACGGTATTCAATCAGTTAATATTTCATTCTCTAAGAGATTTTTTTTAAAAGTATTTTGCAAATTTCAAGTTTCTACCTTAAAATTTCATTCAAAAATGTTCAGTTTATGTGTCTTTTCATTGCACATGAAACACCTTGTGCACGTTAGACCAGGGGATCGGTGCATAACAATTGCAGAATTTTTATTATTTTTTCTGTATGTATAATAAATAGATGTATCCACATGAAAAATTTAAACTTTGTATCTCTTACCAGAGCCCTAAAAAAATCACTCAAAATTTTCGACATTTTTGCTTACCACCTCCCTCCCCTTATACCTCCCGATGTAAAACTTTTACCGCAATTTGAAACTATGTAGTTCTACAATTTGATAAAATTTGAATTTGATATCTACACTTGGTTTTGAGATATAATGGTTTGAAATTCTGGAAAGTGCAATGCTCCTCATTTTCCCCCACAACTATTTTGTCCACATATTATATCTTTCTCGTATTTCTCTAGTACAGCTTAATATAAGTACCAAGTTTCAATTACATAGCTCAACAAATAGCCGAGATATTGATTTTTAAGTGTTTTTTCTTGCACCCCCTTACTCTCCCCGTTACAATAATTAGCCTCTATGTAAGCTGATTCCAATGGATCTATATGCCACCTTGATGGTCTAAAAATATAAATTCTTTATGCTAAGTAATTTCGGAGATTTGAAAAAAAATTCGGCCGGCAATTGGTTTTGAGCCCCCCCCCCCTTTTTGCACCACAATGGATAAAAAAATTAAATTAATTTTAAAAGGGTTTGTGGGTCCTTTTGTATGTATATCGGTTCTTAGCCTGCTTGCTGTAACCATGTTTGAGATATTTGAATTCCTAGTTTTCGGTTTAAGTGCTCCCCCCGCCTCCCCCTGAACCCTTAAACCCCCAAAAATGGGTGTCCGCCTGAGATCAACAACTATCTACAATCCCTCCAAAAATGAACTTTCTATCTTGAAGGGTTTGGGAGTTAATGTGCGCTGAGCGTACACACCGGCGTACAGCGGACAGCGGACGGCTTACAGACATACCGATTTTTTTTGCATTTTTAGGCTATTTTAGCCATGAAACGCGAAAAAACAAAATTTCAGGGTAGCAATTTTTTTTTTTTTAAAGTCGATCACAAGTAGCAAACGTCCGCGACTTCGTCCACATAAAAATCGCAATAATAAGCAATTTTTGAGAATGTAGTTATATATACATATAATCTGCTTACTTTAATGGCTCTTTGAACACAATGTTTTGTATTTTGTTGGAATCAGAACCATAAATTATTAAGAATGATACCATGATACTCGCATTTGAATGGGAGAGACTTGTGATCAAATCAATCCCGTGATTTGAGATCATATACGTATTGAAGAGCATTAAGGACGTGTGAATAATTATAGCTTGTGTTAATAAAAAAAAAGTCCAAATAAAATAACATTAAGCTTGAAAACGTAACAGGACTACGATTGTGCGTAGAACCCAATCATACGATACTAGATGAAATCGACATTTTTGTGATATTATGAAATTTTGTATGGGAAGTGGCTGCACTGAACTTATTTGTTTCACATCATGTTAGAGTAGCTATAAAAATGTTTTGTACCAAATTTAAGCTTCTAAAATTGAGTAGGTACTGAGAAACTTAGTGCATTAGCTTTAATGAAATTGTGCAATTTGTATGAGAGGTAGTAGAAGGAAAGGGGGGTTTTTGGTGATATTTCGAGAAACAACTATAATCATCATGCAATTGATATATTTTAAATTTCAGATTTGCATCATTCACGCTTTTCAAGAAAATCGAATTTTTGTAAAGTCGTGGAATTGTGTCACATTGTATGGGAGGGAGTAGAAGGAGTGAAGCTACTTGGCTAATTTTTTCCCGATATTAATAATGCTAATTAAGGATTGAGTACAAAATTTTAGCTCGATGAAAGTTATATGTACTGAGAAAATTAGTTTTGAGTATTTCATGAAAAAGTGCAGTTTGTATGGGATGTGTTTGAAGAAGTGGGGGGTTTTAAGTGAATTTTTGAAAAGCAACTATAATTAATTTGCAATTGACATATTTTAAATTTCAGATCAGCAACATTTACAGTTTTCAAGAAAATCTAATTTAAGTAAAGTCATGGAATTATTAGTTTATTATTAGTTTACTGAAATTTATTGAAGCTATACATATTAACATTTGCGTTACAATAATAATGAACAATTATAGCAACAACTCACATAAGTCATTGTGACTTGTGTGTGAGAGTTCAGATTATGTATTTTAAATAATTTTATTTATAATATATCTTTTAAATTTTAATTATTTATTATCTATTATTAAGCATTTGCGTATGAGAAAATTAATAAATTAAACTAAAATTTTCTAAATTAAACTAAGAAATCTTAAATTCTAGTGAACTATATTCGTTTTATAATATTAAATAACTTAAGTGTGTATACTAATTACAGCTAATCACCATTATTTGAAAAGGCATTATAGAAATTTGGGTTATCAAATATAAATGTTTTAATTACCATTTTGTAGCTATGCGAATTTATTATATTTTTAATTTCAGCTGGTACTTTGTTGTACGCTTTGGGCCCTAAGAAACTAGGATGCCTCTGTGTTAATGATTTTTTAGTTGTAGCTATATGGATAGTTCTAAGTGACTGACTTCGTAAATTATACCTTGTGTGAAATAAAGGAAAATCTTCTTGGTGACAGAAAATGTACTTCAATAAAACAGATGCGAACAGTTGTCGAACATTCATTACATTAAATTGTAGAAAAGCTTGTGTAGTAGAGTAGAATTTATTATGATTTAAGCATATTTTAATAATTTTATTATGAATGTTACATAAAGGCGATAACGTAGCCGTGAACGTACTTCCCCAAACTAGTATCCCATATTGCAAAATGCTCTGAAATAGCGCAAAATACACTATTCTTAATTGTTGTATATCTAATATTTTCCGAAGGATTAAAAATAAATAAAAGGTTTTACGGAGTCTTTTGCTAATACATGATACGTGTTTGTCCCATTTTAATTTACGATCAATTACTACCCCTAGATACTTGACTTCTGAGACACACTCTAAATTACAATTATAAAACTTCATGGAATGATGAGAGTTGTCCAAACTTGCAAATTCACCGAACCTAATGAATTTCGTTTTATTTAAATTCAGTGACATTTTATGTAGTGTCAACCAGTCATATACGGTTTTTAAGCCGACGTTTGCTTTATCAAAAGTGTGAGTCCAATTGTTACTTTTAAAAATGAGTACTGTATCGTCAGCAAAGGTCACTATGTGTCCTTCTATAACGCTTGTATCCAACTTACATAGCTCATTAATATATATTAAAAATAAAATTGGACCTAACACTGTACCTTGCGGAACTCCATATTTAACGTATATTGAACTACTTAAACTTTCATTGTGTTACATTGTATGGCAGGAGGTAGAAGGAGATAAGCCAATCGGTTAATTTCTTCCCGATATTAATAACAATGTGAATTAAGGATTTAGTACAACATTTAAGCTCGATAAAAGTTACACGTACAGAGAAAATTGGTGTATAGCATTTCATGAAAAAGTGTAGTTTGTATGGGAGGTGGTGGAAGGAGTAGGGGGATTCAAATAATTCGTATACCATAGATCACATTTGTGATAAAAATCAATCAATCAAATTCCTGTTAAGACCCCCTATAGGGGCATAGGACAGAAACAACTCTCTTCCATAAGGGGCGATCCTGAACATCGGCTTTAAGCTGTTGCCAGGACTTGTTTATTCCTCTGGCCTCCTGCTCAACTGCTCGCTTCCATGTGTTACATGGTCGACCAACCCCACGTCTTCCTTGAGGGTTATAATCCAGAGCCTGTTTTGCGATGTTTCGCTCTGGTTTCCTCAAAGTATGACCGATCCACTGCCACTTCCGCCGTTGAATCTCAATACCTATTTTAGTCTGGCGAGTTGTACTCCAAAGTTCGTCGTTGGAGATTACTTCTGGCCAGAATAATCCTAAAATGCGCCGGAGGCATTGATTTACGAAAGTCTGTAGTTTCTTGGTAAGTCGAACGGTCACTTTCCACGTAGTACAACCATATAACAACACGGATTTGACGCATGCGTCAAAAACTCGCAGCTTCGTGCGAAGGGAGATCTCTCTTAACCTCCAGAAAGGGGAAAGGATACCGAAGGCCTGACGGGCTTTATTAAGCCGAGCCTCAACATCCTTTTCGGCTCCGCCGTCCATGCTGACAATGCTTCCGAGATAGCAAAAATCTTGCACCTCTTCCACATCCTGTCCATTAAGAACAATCGGTGTGCTTGCGTTCGAACCCATGTGCATGTACTTGGTTTTACGCACATTTATTTTCAGTCCTGCCTCTTTGCATTTAGAATGCAACGAGCGAACATTTGACTCTAAGTCCGAACGGGTATGTGCAAGCAAACACACGTCATCAGCATAATCAAGGTGACTTAAGATGTTAAATAGTCTCCATTGAAGACCTTTACCTTCCCCACCTTCCAGTGCAGCTTTTAAGATGTCATTTATTACCACCAGAAACAGGGCTGGTGATAATATGCAGCCTTGTCTGACACCCGTTCGCACAGGAAAGCTCTCGGACAGCTCTCCTCTATGCAAGACGCGAAACCTTGCATCTTCGTAGGATTCTTTAATCATAGCTATGACCTTATCTGGAATACCTCTCCTACGCAAAGCATTCCATATGTAATCTCGCTTAACGCTGTCGAAAGCCTTCTCGAAGTCCACAAACATGAGATGTAGTGGCGAACCCATTTCGGCTGACTGCTCTAATATTATCCGTAGGGTATTTGTGTGGTCGATACAAGACGACCCTTTACGGAATCCAGCCTGATAAACTTCGAGAGTGCTCTCGACGACATCACTAATCCTATTGAGAATTACCTTAGCCATAATTTTTGATACGGCAGTAAGTAGACATATACCACGCCAATTGCCACAATCCCGAAGGTCGCCCTTCTTCGGAATTTTCACAATGACGCCCTCCTTCCATTCAGTCGGATATCTGCCCTCATTCCACACCTTAGTGAAGAGTGGGAGGAGTATATCGGCTGTTATTTCCGGGTCCGCTTTGAGGAGTTCGGTTGGTAGTCCGTCTATACCTGGAGCTTTCCTTCCCGCCATTGACCGAATGGCGGAAACTATCTCTTCCTTATCTGGGGGATCGTCCCTAATAGAGGATTGTTGCGGTTGGATATTTGGAAGTTGTTCTGTTTCCGGAATATCTTCATCTGACAAGATGTTTAAAATATCAGAGAAGTATTCCTTCCATCGTCGCAACTGGTGTTCACTCATATTAAGGAGAGTTCCGTTGACATCTCTCACCAGGTGGTTGGCGGTGAAATTCCTGTTCGTCAACTGTTTCATGATTTTGAAATGTGAACCCATATCCGCAAGGTAAGCCGCAGATTCTGCCTTGTTTGCCAGATCTTCAATGGCCTTTCTCTTGTCGCGTCTAACAGCCTTTTTAAGCTGTATATGAGCATCGCGGTAGTTCTGCCTCAAGTCGGGCGTTCGTTGGTTGACATCGGGTTGAGAGATGATTGCCAATTTGGCTTTTTTCCGATTGCCAACCTTGTCCCATGTGTCTTGTAACATCCAGGGTTTCTCACCGCTTTGCGCATATCCCACAGATTCTTCAGCACTAGTTAGAAAAGTGTTTCTGGTTGCCTCCCAATTGGCGTCCAGTGTGCGCATTTCATGTTCACCCAATGTGGATGACTTTTCGCATAGAATGGTGGTGTATTCGCGTTTTTTGTTGGGATCTCTGAGTTTATCCACATTAAGCTTGCGCTTCATTTGAAGAATTTGTGGTCGTCGGATAGCTGCTGTACACAATCTCAAGCAAGCAACCATCAAGTGGTGATCGCTCCCCACGTCAGCTCCACGTTTCGCTCGCACATCGAGGAGACATCTTCTCCATCGGCGACTTATAGCCAAATGGTCGATCTGGTTCTGAGTAACACCGTCAGGGGAAACCCAAGATGTTTTATGATGACTCTTGTGTGGAAAAAGGGTCCCTCCGATGACCATTTGCCGAGTACTACAGAACTCCACAAATAATTCGCCGTTTTCGGGTCTCTTAATCCAAGGTCGTGAAGCGTCGACCCAAGGGTCACCATGCCTCCCCATGACGTGTTCTAGTCCAGTGTTGTCTGATCCAACCTGGGCGTTTATATCTCCCGAGATGATAATAATATCACCTCTTGGAACACGTTCGAAGGTGGCACTCAGTTGGCTATAAAACTCCTCTTTGTCACCAGATGTCGCGGTATTAGTTGGTGCGTAGCACTGCAGAATTGTGACGTTTCTGACACTGGTCCTGAGCCTGACGACGATAATCCTATCCGAGATTGGTTCCCAGCTAATGAGACTGTTTCTCGCTCTCGGCGTAAGGACGAACGCCACGCCATTTCTAGCTTCACTTTCAGGGCCAATGTACAGAATAGTGTTTCCGCTAGGGGTTCGTTCTTCTCCTGATCCTGTCCACCTGACCTCGCTCAAGCCCAAGATTTGGATGTTATAGTGCTCCATTTCACGGTCGATCACTGATTGGCGGTGCAAGGACCGAGTAACCCCAGCTCTTCCCCCGTCATTCAATGTTCGAACGTTCCAGAAGCCAATCATAGTCCGTTTTCGAATGCCAAAAGTCGTTACCGTAGGATCAGTCCGTATCCGAGGCGATGTATCCGTTTCTCGTATCATTTAGGTCTTAAGATGATAAAAATAATATGTTCTAAATTTCAAATGATTTACTCCAATGGTTTTGAAGAAAATTTGATTATTATATATTTTTGAAAATGAGTCATTTTGTATGGGAGGAGGTGGAAGGCGTGGGGGTACTGAAATAAGACCACACGCAGATTACATCTCGGTGCACATCTAATAAACTGTGAAAGTTTCATTATAATCGGCTTAGCCGTTTTTGCCTGAAAACCGGAAAGACAGACAGACAGACAGAGAAAATTTTTAAAAACGTGAGTTTCTGCTTAGTTATTGCTAAAATACAGCAAAAAAATTATTTATAGCCATTTATAAACAAATAACACAGACAGACACTACAATTATATTTATATATACAGATAATAAAGTAAAATTAAACAATTGAAATTTGGAAAAAAATACGTCACAGCTTAAATGATGCATCATGGAAAAAATGTAGAATATTTAATGAATTAACTGTTTTCTTTGATTTCTAATATTACTTTATTATTCTAATAATAAAGTATTGTGGTCGACACAGAAAAAAAAAATTTGCTACCCTGAAATTTGTTTTTTCGCGTTTCATGACTAAATTAGCCTAAAAATGCAAAATAAAATATCCGCTCGCCGTACGCCGTACATATGGATTCATATTTCCGAGACCGTTGAAGGTAGAATGTTCGTTTTTGGGTGGATTGTTGATTGGGTAAGTCAGCTCTATTTTCTAAATTTTGGGAGGTGTTAGGTGGAAGGGAGAGGCGAGGGGAAGGAAAGAGTCAACAACTACACTTGCTAATATATCTGCCACGAATGCAGATAGGAAGTTGAAAATCAGTAGAGATATAGAGAGGGTTGTGGGACAAACTTTAGAAATAATTTAATTTTTTTATCCATTGGCGTCCGAAAAGGGGAGGCTAAAAACAAATTGCCGGCCGAATTTGTTTTTCAAATGATTATATCTTCGAAATTACTTACTGTAAAAAATTCATATTTTGGGACCATTAATGTGGCATACAGCTCCGTCGGAATCAGCTTAGAGAGTGGCTAATTATTGTAAGGGGCAGGGTCATAGGGGTGCAAGAAAAACACTTAAAAATTAATATCGCAACTATCTCTTAAGCTATGTAATTGAAACTTGAAAATATATTAAGCTATACTAGAAAAGAACGAAAAAAAATATAACATGTTGAAATAATAGTAGTGGGGGTAAATGGGGAGCATTTCAAAAATGGCGCATTTTTCAAGAGCTCTGGTGAAAGATACAAAGTTTAAATTTTGCATGGGAATACATCTATTTGGTATACATAGAAAAATAATAATAACTTGTTCCATAATTCTTATAAAACCACCCGCCGGTCACAACGTGCACAAGGTGTTTCATGTGCATTGAAAAAAACACATAAACTGAAAATTTTTGAGTGAAATTTTAAGGTAGAAACTTGAAAATTTGCGAAATGCATTTAAAAAAAATTCCTAAATATACGAAATACTAACTTGTCGAAAACCTTTAAAACTTCTACCCCCTCCGATACAAAATTATTTTTTCGACTATTTTCAAGAAATCAACTATCACCTAACTATTAAAAGCTATCAATTTGAAATTTTGCACAAAAACTTTTAAAAATAGTTGAAAAAAAATTGCGTCAAAAGTCTTAAAATCGATCTTGCTCTTCCATACAAAAGTGTGATTTTGACCAATTTCATTAAATCAACTAATAACCAACAAATTAAAAGTTACGAACTTGGAATTTTGTACAAGCACTTTATAAGAGAAATGAAATGAAACTGCATCACAAATTTTATGATTCCCTTACCTGCTCTACCCCCTCCCATACAAATGTTCGGTTTCGTGAATGTAAAATATACCGAATTTTATGAAAATTCTATGCAACTTCGTCTATGAAACACATTCTATACAGAGAATATTGGGCGTGATTCATGCAATCAATTAAAAAGCTATTAACATCTACTCACCCTTACTATTACCCCTCCTCCACCCCTCATAAAAACTTAAACTTGCAGAAACGAATGAAATATTGTTATTTTCACAACAGCCCTGCCCAAGAAGTCACTTTCACTTAGTCTTCCCTAACCACTCTTACCTGCATATTGACTTTCCACTCATCCGCAACTCGTCCCAAGAATAATAAAGTTTCGCCCGACTTGTTGGCAGTTTATTTTGTAGGACCGCCTTTATGATCTAATACTACCTGAAGCCGTTTTGGCATAGATTTTACTAATGTCCTCGTACAGCTTGGAGATATTTTATTCCACTCTTCCAACAGCGCGTTATTTAAACTGTTTTTTTTAGTAATGGGATGTTTTTTTTTTAATTTCTAGTTTTAGTTTTGCCCATATATGTAGGATACCGAAAAGACCTTTTCGTTTTATCGGGCAACAACACACGATCTGACGTTTTCAGGCAGTCGCTCGACTGCACTAGTTCACTTCACGACCGATATCGAAACCAACAGCATCGATTAAATTTAAAATTCAATCAACTCAAATCATTGAAATTGTTTAAGATTATTTCGCTTAAAATTGAAATTGTTTAAGATTATTTTAATAAATCATATCACGAATCCTACAAACTGGAGGCTCAACCGGGATCCGCTAAAATCCAGGTAATTATTTCAAGTATTAAGAGTGTGAGAAATCGTCGCGCATTATCAATCATCGCAAGCAACCGGTTTTTCAGTTCACCGCAACTTAACATTAGTTTATTTGAGTACTGGGTATTTTTAGAATCGAAAAAAAAAATGTCAAAGCGATTGCAAAGACTAAATCGTAGCAGAGCCGATTTCGGCGATTCTGCGTTTCAATCATTCGAGAACGCTTCGCATAGCTCGGTTGCAGGCAACAATCCGCGAATGGAAAATAATTCCGCAGAAGGTAGAGAACAGTCGACAAGTTCTTATGAGTTGAACCGATTGCGCGAGGAAAACGACATGCTGCGAAATAGGCGAGAAAATTTTTCATTTAATGATGTTAAAGGTGTTTTTACCGAATTTAGCGGAGAAATCGATCAAGACGAAAGATGCTGGATTAATGACGTGGATGCGGTTGCGAAGTCATTACGATGGACCGATTTAGAATGTTTTATTTATTCGCGAAGATTGCTGACCGGAACGGCCAAGCTAGCTGTAAAGTCAGAACCACATTTGGATTCGTGGTGCAAGCTAACGGAGTTTCTTCTCGAATGATAATGCGAAGAGCAAGTGCTATAAGGCAGGCCAATGTAGAGAGAAGGACAAGGGTCCAAAATGTTTTATGTGTGGAAATTTTGGGCATAAGTCACCTGACTGCCCCAATAAGAAGGCCAGTCAATGTGCCAACGTGAAAGACGGAAAAGGTGACATTTCGATAAAGAAAAGTTCTGTGAACGGACGAAAATTAGACGCATTGATGGATACTGGAAGTGACGTGTCTTTAATAACTTCGATGGAATATGTCAAAATTGGTGCACCTAAACTGAGCGAAAATACCAAAGTCTTAAATGGATTTTCAGGTAACATTCTAGAGACATTGGGATCTTTTAAAGCAGTTCTTGTCATTGACGATGAGAAATACGAATGTAATGTTCACATTGTTCCTAATTTAGTGGACGGAACCAAGATGATAGTGGGCAAGAATGTTTTAAATGGAACTTCAATCAGTTTGAAAAGAGATGGTGTGAAAATACGGAAGATCGAAGATACTTTTTCAAATGCCTTTACTATTATAGATTCGAAACCGGAGTACAGGTTAGGGAACAACAAATATGCAGCTGATGTTAGTAATCTCGTCAAGAACTACAAACCTCATGGATTCAGCAAGGACAACTATAAGATGAAAATTGTTTTAAAGAGTGATGCTCCTGTTCACCAGCGTCCGCGTCGTTTATCGTCCGGAGAAAAGATTGTCGTAAATCAACAAATTATAGAATGGCTCAAGGATGGTATAATCAGAGAAAGCTTATCGGATTACGCGAGCCCGATAGTATTAGTTAATAAAAAAGACGTATCAAAAAGGTTATGCGTTGATTATAGGGCACTGAACAAGATAATAGTAATGGAACGGTATCCTCTTCCTCTTATGGATGATCAATTAGACAAACTATCTAAAGCGAAAATATTTTCAACGTTAGATCTGGAAAATTGGTTTTTCCACGTGCCAATATCGGAAGAATGTAGAAAATTTACTTCATTCGTAATTCCAGACGGTCAGTACGAGTTCAACCGTGCTCCTTTTGGACATGCTACTTCGCCGCAGAATTTCCAGAAATTTGTCAACAAAATATTTCAACCATTGCTGCAGAAAGGCTATGTGATACTTTACTTGGACGATATTGTAGTCACAGCGAAAAACGAAAACGAAGGTATCTGTCGTTTAAAAGAAGTATTAGAGTGTGCACAAAATGCGGGATTGCGCATTAAATGGTCCAAATGTCAGTTTCTATGCAGCAAAATTGAATATTTAGGACATGTGGTCACGAATGGCACAATCCAGCCATCTGATGTAAAGATAAAAGCAGTGCAGAAGTTTCCAGTTCCTGCAGATGTAAAGAAGCTACAAAGTTTCCTCGGACTTACTGGATATTTCCGACGATTCGTTCCAGGATATGCTAACATAGCAAAATCACTGACTGATTTATTGAAGAAAGATGTTCCCTTCGAGTTTGGGATAGAACAAAATATAGCGTTCAACCAGTTGAAACATATTTTATGCGAAAATCCTGTTCTTTCCATTTACCAAGACGACGTAGAAACGGAATTGCATACGGATGCGTCAAAATTCGGATATGGTGCTGTGATGTTGCAAAAAAGTTTAAAGGACAACCAATTGCATCCTGTTGCATATTACTCTCGCAAAACAACAGACGCCGAATCGAGGTATAGCAGTTATGAACTAGAAGTGCTAGCGATCGTAAGTGCCCTTAAAAAATTCAGAGTCTACCTTTTGGGCTTACATTTTAAAATAGTCACTGACTGCGCCGCTTTCAAGGAAACTATTGAGAAAAAGGAAATATCATCGCGCATCGCTAGATGGATGCTTTGCTTACAGGAATATGACTATGTCGTTGAACATAAAACTGCCACTAAAATGCAGCATGTGGATGCTTTAAGTCGTTGTTTTCAAATCATGGGCAATCAAAGTGATTTGTTGCTAAGAATAAAAGCTGCACAACTGAATGACGAGAATTTGAAATTAGTGTTTGAGATGCTACAAAGAGGATCATACGAAAACTATTTTTCGGAACATGGAGTTTTATACAAAGACGGCGGAGAAGGAAACAAACTTTTATGCGTACCTAAGAGGATGCAGATGGAGGTAGTAAAATCTATCCACGACCAAGGACATTTTGCAGCTGGGAAGATAGAAGAACTTGTTCGGAGAGAATATTTTATACCGAAACTGAAGCAAGTAATTGAAACGTGTAGACGAAATTGCATAAAATGCATCTTGAGTGAGGGAAAGGCGGGGAAACAAGAAGGGTATTTACACTCAATAGGAAAAGAAGAATATCCGCTCGAAACTTATCATATGGATCATCTGGGACCCCTATGTGCATCACAAAAGAAGTACAAGCACATTTTGACGATCATTGATGCGTTTACTAAGTTCGTGTGGATTTTTCCAGTAAAATCAACGGCTGCGACGGAAATATTACTAAAACTAGATATTTTAAAGGCTATATTTGGAAACCCTAAGAGAATAGTAACCGACAAGGGTGCTGCGTTCACTTCAAACGCCTTCAAGAAGTATTGCGAGGATTCCAATATAACATACGTTACGACAACTACTGGAGTTCCAAGGGGCAACGGCCAGGTGGAAAGAATCAATAGAATAATTATACCAGTACTCACTAAACTTTCGTTAGAAGACCCATCGCGGTGGTATAAACTAACAAATAAACTTCAAAGGTATCTTAACGCCACTTGGCAGAGAAGTATAAAAGCTACTCCATTCCAGATCATGTTTGGAATGCAAATGCGTAATGACGAAGACTTGAAAATGCTTGAAATAATAACCGAAGAGATTTTGAACACTTTCGAAGAGTCTCGAGATGAGCTCCGCCGAAAATCGGCGCAACTATAACAAAAGAAGGAAGGCGCCAACCTGTTATAATATCGGCGATCTAGTCGCCATACGACGTACACAATTTGGGGCAACATTAAAAATTTTACCGAAGTTTCTAGGTCTTTACAAGGTCGAAAAGGCTCTATACAACGACCGTTACGAAGTCATCAAAGTAGGAGACCATGAAGGACCAATTAAAACATCGACGAGCGCCGACTACATGAAGCCATGGAGATCTTGTGGCAATAACTCCGACTCAGAAGACAGCGACGTCGACGAATTTGAAAGCGAATCACCGAGGGCAGTGATCACTAGGATGGCCGAGTTGTAGGATACCGAAAAGACCTTTTCGTTTCATCGGGCAACAACACACGATCTGACGTTTTCAGGCAGTCGCTCGACTGCACTAGTTAACTTCACGACCGACATCGAAACCAACAGCATCGATTAAATTTAAAATTCAATCAACTAAAATTATTGAAATTGTTTAAGATTATTTCGCTTAAAATTGAAATTGTTTAAGATTATTTTAATAAATCATATCACGAATCCTACATATATGCTCAATTATATTTATATCGGGTGATTATGGAGCCGTTTTAATGATATGAGGGCAGTTGTATAGCATCCATTCCCCTTTTCAAATTCTGTTTAAGGATGTCCATGTACATGTGTTTGTCCATATTGCCTTCTATAAAGTGGAGTTTCCGGACCCCTGCAGAGGACATGCAGCCCCAAACCATAACATGACCTCCACCATGCTTAACAGTAGGCCGGAAATTCTCAAGTTTTAGCTCCTCATTTGACTTTCTCCCAACAGAAACCTTCCCATCTGATGCAAAAATATTGGATTTACTCTCATCTGCAAAAATTACCATTTTCCAAAGTCCTGGGAGCTGTTTCGGTATGTACGGGCAAACTCCATTCGAAGACGCACGTTCTTAGAACTAATCAGGGGCTTGTTTCTCGCTACTCGTCCATGTAAATTTTCTTTACGCAATATTCGTCGCACTGTTTCAGGATGAAACTTTTCTTCCCACCATTTCTCCACTTCAGACATGAGCTTTGGAGCACTAAACAACGGTTCTTTCCGGGATTTTCTGGTAATCCATCGTTTATCGTGGTCTGTGAAAATTTTGTTCGGGGCTTTCAATCCGATTTTCGCGTGAATATCTTTCAATAATATGTTGAACAGTAGATGCACTTTTGTTAACAATTTCCGCGATGCACCTTTGACTTTTTCCAGAAATGAAATGGTGTATTATTAATTCGCATTCCTCAGTGGTTGTACGACGACCCATATTCGAAAGAACTCTGTATATTGCCTGGGTTAAAAGATTTTTCATGAGAGACCTCTGAAATTTGACGTCATTACCTCCGAAAAAGAGGGAGAGAAAAGTACTGACGGACTCGTTCGCGACGTGTCCCACCGAGTCTCCGACACCTCTTATCTCTCATTCTTGTACATGGCGTTCTTACAGCTTTTGCTCGCGTCGTATTCAACTTGGTCGGCGGGTGCGCGGGTCACGGTCGGCGGTTATTACAATTTCGCTTATTCTTGTCTAATGAAAAAAATCTTTGCGAAAATGAAATGGAAAGATCAGATTAAATGTTCACTGTATGCTTGAGGGAGAGGAAACACACGTGTTTGGGAGAGGGAACACACGTGCGTTTTCGAAACCAAGCCGCATATTTGGCTGAGTTATATTACTGGGTATACTGTGATCTCGACTATCAATTAAGCTATGTTGTTGAAACTTGGAGCATATATTAAGTTGTACTAATGAACATTTGATTATAATAATAGTGGAGGTAAATGGTGCACTTTCAAAATTTCAAACCGTTATATCGATACCATGGCACACAAATATGTTAAGTGACAAATTTGGTGAAAAACTTATTAGGGAACAAAAAGAAGTTTTTTATGTGCACTATCCGATGCACAGTTGTAGCAAGTGATAAACTGATGAATTGAAAATACAGCACTTTGCCGGTAGTGTTCATTACATACGAACTTTGAGACAAATCAAAGTTTCAAAAACGCTTTTAACACACTTGTACACTATGGCACCAATTTCTCGAATCCAATACAAATATCTAGATAAAATCTGAGAGTATTATAAGTTTGCCACAAAGCTTGTAACGCCAAGAAATAGGGCTCGGAGAAAAAAATAAATGATACAGAAGTTCATATAATCACTCAAAAATCTCAAAACCGGATGTCCGTTCGTCTGTCTGTCTGTACGTCCGTCCGTCCATGTCCTTTTTAGCTTGAGAACGCGTTGAGCTAGATAGTCCAAACTTTTTACACTTCGTTTTTGACAAAAAAGTAAGGTCAGGTTCGTGAAAGAGCCAAATCGCTCAACCCCTTCTACTCCCTCCCATACAAAATTACACAATTTCGTAATTTGACAATAAACGGATTAACTCGAAAAGTATAAATGCTATTGATCTAAAATTTGGGATCTAATACTTTTATGATGGTTTTAATCTACTGTATAAAAATTATTTGTGTCCTCACCCTTCTTCCACCATCTCCGATACAAACTGCACTTTTCATGAAATACTATAAACGAATTTACTCAGTACGTATACAATTTTTCGAGCTAAAATTGTGCACTAAATATTTATTTAGAATTATTAGTAAGACGAAAAAAAATTCGACGATAAGTTTCACTCCTTCTACCCCCTCCCATACAATCTGACACTATTTAACAACTTCACAAAAAGTCGATTTTCCTGAAAAGTA
Source organism: Chorisops tibialis (assembly GCA_963669355.1). Lineage (NCBI taxonomy): Eukaryota > Metazoa > Arthropoda > Insecta > Diptera > Stratiomyidae > Chorisops > Chorisops tibialis. The sequence continues at coordinate 76,066,506 of OY770263.1, forward strand.
CCTAGTCAAGTCATAAATATTGGTACAAAAAAAAAATCAACGTCAAATGAAAACGAATTAATATTTTTCAAAACTTTTTTTTTCTTTTTATTAGGTTATTCAATGGCTACAAATCTTAGAACAACTTATTCCAAATGACTTCCATTTGCCTTCCAGCACGACTTGAGACGATCTGGCCACTCATCGATCGCGAGACGCACTTCATGCATGGGGAAATTGTCCACTGCACGGACAAGGGCTCGCTTCAACGACTCAATATTTGGGTGTCGAGTAGAGCAAGCCATGCCCTCTAATACAGACCACAACTTGTAATCCAACGGGTTCAGGTCTGGACTACCAGCTGGCCAATCATCCGTTGATATGAAGTCCGGAACGTTGTTTTTGAGCCACAGTTGAATCGTTTTTGCCTTGTGAGCTGGAGCAGTGTCTTGCTGGAAAGTCCACGGCTTGTTGGCGAGGCTTCACAATGGATTCCAAGACGGTCGATTGATATACTTTGGCCGATTTTTTCACTCCTTTCTCGCAAAAATGGAGCTTGGTAACGCCATCGTAGCTCACTTCCCACCATACCATTACAGACGCGGGATGGTGGCCTCTTTGGACCCTCGGGATGAGTTGGTATGCTTCTCTGGATGACCGAGCATACACACGGTCATTCTGTTTATTAAACGATTCTTGTACGGTGAAGATTTTCTCGTCAGTAAACAGAATTTGTTTGTGAGCGTTCTTCGCGTACCGGCTGCGTAACGCTTTCGATTTTCGCTTGCGTTTTTCCTTCAATGCGGCCGTGAGCAGGTGTCCAGTGTGTCGCTTGTACGCGCTGAGTCCCAAATCTTCTTTGATAATGCGAGACATGGATTTTTGCGAAATTTGCATTTCCCGCGACAAGATTTTCTGTTTTCGCAGCGGTTTTCGGTCGATTTGTTTCTTCACGGCTTTGGTCGCTTTCGGAGTTCTTACAGTGCGCGAACGACCGGATGTTTGACGGTCTCGTACTCCACCAGTATCCTCAAACAACTTCACAGCACGATACATAAAATTGCGAGTGATTCCAAGCGGTCGCAACGTCCAAAAGATATCTCCTTTTTCCATGTTGCATTTTAGTAGGCCACAACAATACGATTTTTGATGTCGCCCCATTCCATGATTTAAACAATTGATGCCAAAAACTTTTTACGCGACAATGAAGCAGAAATGTCAACTGTCAAATCGCAGTCAAGGCGAAATGGATGCACCCAATATTACATTCGTAATGAATGCGTTTAGTTGTGTACCAATATTTATGACTTGACTAGGTATGAATTCCACTGATCTGCAATTTAAAACATGTCAAAAAATTATGTTTTTAGTTATTTCTAAAAAGTCATTAAGAACTCGCCTCTCCTTCTACCACCTCCTATACAAACTACACAATTTCACTAAGTCCAATACACTAATTTTCTCACTACTTATTAAATTTTTTAATTCTAAATTTTCTATAAAACATTTTGATGGCAACTCTAGCGTGATGTGAAAAAAGTAGTTCAATGTCGTATCCCCTTCCACCACTTCCCCTAAAAAATTTTGTTAAAATCAAAAAATGTCTCTTTCATCTAGAGTATCGTAGTCCTGTTATGTTTTTAACATTTTATTGGACAGTACGTACAAGAGTAAGAAAATGTCGGTAGAAATAAACCCACATGACATCGAAACATTCAGATGCATCGCATTTTGGGTGGTTTTGCTTTGACCTACATTTTATTGTGCTCGTACTTCTATTTACCGCGAATCCTTGAAACATTTACATTTACCATAAATAAATTCTCACATTTTATATCACATTTACATTTATTGATAATTTTTGATTTTATGAGCGTGAGATATTATTCAAGTTCAAGGACACAATTAAGCATAATCAATTCAATATTTAATCGTTTTATTATAAATATTTTTAAATACATTAGCCGATGCCATTTATAAATTATTATTTCATTGAGAGAAAATATCTAACGGTTTGATATTTAAGATATTTCTCTAGTAAATAAAATTTTATTATTAACCCAATCTTTACCTCCTTGCTTTCATAATCGATGTTGTGGGCTGTGTTTTACATTGCCGAATTTAATTACATTCAAGCAATTTAACGAAGCAAATAGTAAACCAATTAAATTTGATCAAGATATAAATTTACGAGTTGTTTAGTAAATAAATGAAGTCGGGTTAAAGTACGGAGCACAGAAAACACATAAATAGGTATATCCAATTAACAAGAGCCACGTCTAATTGTTTTTTTCAACATTTAACAACCACGTTGAAAAAAATATCATTAATAAAATGACTAATTAAAACTGATGTCACGATTAAAAACAGAATTTAAGCGAACAAAGATCTGATAAAAAAAGGATCGTTCTGAAGAATAAATGGAAGTCTTTCTAAAAAAATGGGTTTGAAGGCTAAAACGCATTATTGTTTCTTTGTATTTTCATCAGGTAGCTGGACTAAAGAATTCTATTTTATAATTCCGAAAAATGTTGAAAACTTGAGTACTTGATACAGTTCGCTATGATGTCATTGACCAAAATAAAAATACAAAATGATACCATCTTTTAAATTTCAAGGTCAACTTCTGAATTTGATTGCAATACCACATTCTTATATCAAGGATCATTTTAATGGCAACTAGTTCATCCAGGTCTATCTACTATCTAAATTTGGATGAACTAGTTTTTGCTACTAAAATGTGCTAACATATGTATTCTAACTAGTTATCTCCACATCTATACGGGATACTTAATTGGATCGTTAAGTTGACGATTAGCAACGCTAAATTTTATTTATATAAATAAATTCCGACCATTCCAACATTATTATGCATGATAAGCGTGAGTTATTGAGATAATTTACATAATGCCGCAGATGGCGTATTTTCCATTTCTATCTTACACTGTGCACATGTCCGCTATAAATCCTTCGTTAGAAATAAATTAAATATAATATTTTTATAATTTATTATAGATATAACCTGATGGCCCCTATACACAATGGGTAATGAGTCTATCACCATCGCCATCTTTATTGCGTGGAAGTCCGGTTGGCCTAGGATGGTGGGTGGTGGTCGAGACTCGAGAGTGGCTGACGATAGAAATTCTGTCGGTTTTTCGAGCACAAATCAAAAGAGCATGTGGCACGAAACAGGGTGGCATCCAGCATTCACTGGTGACGACTGCGCAGAATGGTATTAGAAATGGTAATGGTAATACTCCTAATTGTCTCGCGGCCTTGAGAATATACATATTGTTTAATATAATGTTTGTAACACTAAGAAAGGAGTATCAGTATCACCAAGGATAGAAAAATGTTTGTTGTAGTTTGAAACCTTCTGAGTGATCGACTGTCTGTCCACGTGTCTGTACGTCTGTCTACAGAATAACTCTCTAACGCTTTGGGCTAAACAATTTTCAAGTTATTCTTAGTAAAAAAGGAACTTAGTAAACAGGATCCAACCTCCTACCTTGTTTACTCCTAACATACAAATTTCACGAAATTTCGAAATTCAAACAATTTTTTTTCGTCTGAGCTATCAAAGCTTTTGAAAAAACTTGTAATGATGTGAATACAATTAACGTCTAGAAATTTTGTTCCGATCTGCTCACCTCTCTACTCCCTACAATACAAAGGCTCAATTTCAAAAAACTATATTTCCTTTAAGACAAGCATATGAGAAATATCGACTTAAAGATTGGCGCATAGCATGGTGATAAACTCTCCTACCGCCTCTAGCAAATGCCACGATTTCAGAAAAAAGTCGTTTATGGATTTCCTTGAAGATTATTAAAGTTAAAAACATAAAATCAGACACAAAAAGTTTCCATACCAAGTGCAGAAACATATTCGAAAATTATAAACTCTCCCCCACTACGAATGTAGTTTTTTAAAAAATTTGGGATGAAATATTTTCAAGTTCATTCAATTTTCTAGAGTAATGCAATCATAATTTTTTTTTTTATATTTATTTATTTTTATAGCTGCACGTTTATTAGCGATTAGTCGGAACTGAGCTACTGAATCAGGAGGGCATCCTTTCCCCTTTCTGGAGGTTAAGAGAGATCTCCCTTCGCACGAAGCTGCGAGTTTTTGACGCATGCGTCAAATCCGTGTTGTTATATGGTTGTACTACGTGGAAAGTGACCGTTCGACTTACCAAGAAACTACAGACTTTCGTAAACCAATGCCTCCGACGCATTTTAGGAATATTCTGGCCAGAAGTGATCTCCAACGACGAACTTTGGAGTACAACTCGCCAGACTAAAATAGGTATTGAGATTCAACGGCGAAAGTGGCAGTGGATCGGTCATACTTTGAGGAAACCAGAGCAAAACATCGCAAAACAGGCTCTGGATTATAACCCTCAAGGAAGACGTCGGGTTGGTCGACCATGTAACACATGGAAGCGAGCAGTTGAGCAGGAGGCCAGAGGAATAAACAAGTCCTGGCAACAGCTTAAAGCCGATGCTCAGGATCGCGCCTTGTGGAAGAGTGTTGTTTCTGTCCTATGCCCCTATAGGGGGTCTTAACAGGAATTTGATTGATTGAGCTACTGAATACGAACGGGCCCTCTCCGGCCACGGAGCCTTTAATCGACCTGCCACTCGTCGATATTTAAAAAGTCGACGAGAGACGGCTCATACTGAAAATATGATAACAGATTGCGATTTTACTAAAAAGACTTGAAACGTATTTCTCAAGAGTTTAAATTTATACTTAGCCTGAAATTTCAACGAAAAAGAAAATCGATCACTGAAAATAGAGTAAAATACTTGGCCTTCAATTTGGAAATTTCCCGCTTTCTCCAAACTCTAATAAGAGAGGATCCGTTCCTGTACAGTAACTCTAGTCGGGACAACAATAAATGGTTTTAATCATTTTGAAAAAAAAATAAATTGGATAACAATGTACAGCAGCTAAAAAAAAGTAACTCCTAATATACAAATTGTCTTCGCTCCGACTCCTATTTTCGTGAAATAAGGGATTGACAATCAATTTCAACTAATCGCTGACTTACGTTCCAATTTTATTGATGGACTAGCAAACGCCCGCGACTTCGTTCGCGTTAAAATAGCAATAATAAGCAATTTTTGAGAATGTAGTTAGTAATTATAGTTATAGTTATATAATAATAGTGGGATATATAATCTGCTTACTTTAAGAAAATGGTTTGTATATTGTTGGAATCAGAACCATAAATTATTAAGAATGAAAGCATGATACTCCCATTTTTATGAGACAGGCTCGTGATCAAATCAAACCCGTGATTCGAGATCATATACGTGTTGAAGAGCGTTAAGAGCATGTGAATAATTGTAGCTGGTGTTAGTTAAAAAAAAAAAAAAAACAAATAACATAACATTAAGCTTAAAACCATAACAGGACTACGATTGTGCGTAAAGCCCAATCATACGATACTATGTGTTAAGGCGGTTTTCAAATGCGGATACCAAACGTAACTCAACCTTTCTAAAAACACGTCACAAGCACCGAACGTAACTCACTTCGCTCTAAAACACGTCATGTAATTAGCTTCAATAATTGTACTGTTACTTTTCTTTCCTTTTGCGATCTGAATTCTTTCACACGACTACCCAAAAAACGTGGTTCAATCTTGAAATTAAAATTATAATTGTTAAGGTACGTAAATACTTTAAGCAACACAATATTAAATATGTTAAGCACTATTTATTTTGGGCAAGCAAAGAAATAAATTTGAAGTTTACGAAAACTAACTATCATTTTTAAATTTGACCTTAACAATGAAAAGTCTTCAAATTTATTTTCAATATGTCGGAATTCGTAAAGTCCAGCAAAACTCATCGGACGCCACCGAAAGGCAAGCAAAATCCGGTCGACCAAAACTGTGAGCTATGCTCGGGCTCCGATACTAGTCAAATGGTCCAGTGCGACAGTTGCGACCTGTGGTACCATTTCACCTGTGCAGGTACAAACGAGTCGATTGCTGATAAAGACTTCGTTTGCATAAAATGCGGATCCAAAGCGAGTTCTACACAAAATCTAGATCAACCGCTTAGTCCCATCAGAGACAGCCGATCTGTCACCTCGTCGAGATTTTCTACGGCATCGCTTCGAAGGCGTCAACAGCTTGAGTTGATTAGATTGGAAGAAGAGCGGAAATTGGACAAGCTGTATTTGGAGAAGAAATTTAAACTTCTAGGCGACATGCAAGAAGCGGAAAATGATGGCAGTGACGACACCGGAGTGAATGATCGAGCGCCTAGTAAAACAGGTTCTGTTGCCAAATGGATTTCCACACAAAATTCGTTCAAAGTGCCAAATTCTCTGATTGAGTCAGACATGAAAGTGGCTACCTCAAGTGAAGTGTTGAAGTCCGTGCAGCGAGATGTGCGCGATCTAAACTCTCATCAAAGTTCCTCGTTGCCAATGCCACACCAACATCTTGTCATCACAGCAAGTACCGTACCCGAGTTGAGTCTGAATACGAACTCGGATAAGCAACAGATGTTTACTGCCGTTGCAACAGACGCCTCATCGTCGTATTTAAATGCACCGGCTACCGAACAGCAGCCAGCAATAACACAACTTCATTCGACTCAGCAGTTTACAGTTCCTACCATACGTCACAGTCTCTGACGGTGCCGTTCAATAAATCTACAGCTGATTCTCTTCTGTTTACATCATCGACGGCTGCGAATACGACGCAACATTCAACGAGCGTAACGAGCTCTAGTTTTTATCAGCTGTCATCGGCATTTGCTAATAGAATGCAAATTCCATCTGTTAACTCGTATCAACAACATCCAACGAATTCGGTTTCAAATACTTCGAAACAAGACGTAAATAATCAAATATTTTCTCCATCTCCGATTCAGCTAGCTGCTAGGCATAGTACTCCAAGGGAGCTGCCGATATTCAGCGGAAATCCAGAGGAATGGCCGATTTTTATTAGTGTTTACGAGGGATCAACGCAAGTTTGCGGATTCTCAGACGCCGAAAATTTAATTCGGCTTCAAAGAAGCTTGAAGGGTAAGGCACTGGAAGCAGTGAGAAGTAGACTTCTGCTTCCGCATACTGTTCCTGCTGTTATCAACACCCTCCGGATGCTGTTTGGTAGGCCCGAAACTATTATTAATTCACTGCTGGGAGCAATCCGAAATCAACCACCACCGAGATATGACAGGTTAGAAACTTTGATTACCTTTTCATTAAATGTGCAAAATTTATGTGCGACTATGGAGGCCTCGGAGTTGATATCGCATATGGTCAACCCATCCCTGCTGTGCGAGCTGGTTGAGAAGCTTCCAGCACAAATAAAGTTGAATTGGGCATTACATAAACGGACTTTGCCTGTAACATCTCTCTCGCATTTCTCCGATTGGCTATTCGAGATAGCTCAAGCAGCAAGCGAGGTATCACTACCATCTTTAGAACATCTTCGAGAGGAGAAGTCTGACAAGCGCAATCCCAGAGGAGGGAGCTATCTCCATACGCATGCAGAAGAGCACTCACACAACAACCGTAACTTACCGAAAAACGAAGTTGCTAACATTGATGTTAGAAAAAACTGCATCCTATGCGGGAAGGGATTCCATAAATTATCCGACTGCTTTCAATTTAAAAATTTCGATCATTCTCGCAGATGGCTTATCGTTAAGCAACATAAGCTTTGTCGAAAATGTCTCGGTCCACATAGCCAGTTTAACTGCAAATCAAGCAATATCTGCGGGAAAAACGGATGCTCGTTTAGGCATCATCCACTTCTTCATAACGACAAATTACAAACAAGCAACGCGACTCCTTCAAATAACATTCATCATGAAAACGAAACGCAGGACTCACAACAACGTTGCAATGTCCATCAACAGCCGATCTTGTTTCGTATCATCCCCGTTCGATTATATGGAAAAACTGCTGTAATTGAAACATACGCATTCCTCGATGAGGGTTCTTCGTTAACGCTTATTGAAGATGAGCTTGCAAAGAGTTTAAATCTCGAAGGAAGTAAGCAAAGCCTTTGTCTGAAATGGACTGCAGACAACATGCGAGTGGAACCGAATTCCAGACGTGTGTCTCTAGCAATATCTGGAGCCACCAATGGAGCCGTAAAATACAAACTGAACAATGTGCGCACTGTAAGTAAGCTCAGTCTTCCGATTCAGTCAGTATCATCTGCTTTATGTCAGTGTCAACATCTTAAAGGACTTCCTCTTGCTTCTTACCACAAAGCAATGCCAAGACTTCTAATTGGTATAGACAACTGGCATTTAGGCCTACCACTGAAGGTTAGAGAAGGGGAAATGTCGCAACCTGTTGCTACAAAAACTCGTTTGGGCTGGACAGTTCACGGTTTTTATGCTGAACTTGGTAAACCAACTAGTTCCCGAGAACGAATAGAATATTTCGGATTTCATACATGTGGATGCACACCAGACGACGAGTTACATCAGGAGGTCAAAAACTTCTTTTTTCTTGAAAGCCTAGGAATCAGAGTACCCAGTACACTTCCCGAATCGAGTGACGAAAGACGTGCACGCCGTATCATGGAATCGACAACACATAGGAAAAGCGGTCGTTATGAAACAGGTCTTCTATGGAAATACGACTCTATATCATTCCCAGATAGCTACTCAATGGCTTATAGTCGTCTGGTATGTCTCGAAAAGCAGATAAATACTAATGTGGAGCTTCGTAACAATATCAAAGAGACAATTGCAGAACACGTAAGGAAAGGATATGCCCGGAAACTCAATGAAGCGGAGCTTAAGGTTCAACATTCCCGGATATGGTACCTACCAATTTTTGCAGTATCAAACCCCAACAAACCGGGAAAACATAGGATCGTCTGGGATGCTGCAGCAAAGGTTAAAGGTATTTCGTTAAATTCCTTTCTCCTCAAAGGCCCCGATGAGTTAACATCATTGCCACATGTCTTGTATCAGTTCAGAGAACATAAAATCGCAATATCCGGTGACATACGGGAAATGTTTCATCAGGTACTGATCCGTGAGTCCGATCAACATGCGCAACGCTTCCTCTGGCAGGACGAACCAAAACAGAGAGTACCCGATATATATGTCATGCAAGTGATGACGTTTGGGGCTACATGCTCACCAAGTTCGGCTCAGTATATCAAAAATTTGAATGCCAAACGTTATTCAGAAACTCTGCCAAGAGCCGTGAAGTCTATTATCGAGAACCATTATGTCGACGACATGTTAGATAGTGTGGGATCGATTGAAGAAGCCATCAAACTAGCGAGTGACGTCAAACGTATACATTCAGATGGAGGATTTGAAATCCGAAACTGGGCTTCCAATTCACCTGAAGTCTTAGCAGCGTTAGGCGAAGACTCACTTCGGGAATCAAAGACTTTCAACGAGCATTCTAATTCAAACTCTACAAAAATTCTTGGGATGAGATGGTGTACGACATCTGACTCCCTTACCTTTCAACTGTCACTTAGCAAAATTAGCCGTGATGTTCTCTTAGGAAAATGCAAACCTACGAAACGAGAAGTACTACGGACGCTAATGTCAGTGTTCGATCCATTGGGACTACTAGCTTCTTTTTTGATTTATATGAAAATTTTGCTTCAAGAAATCTGGCGTACTGGCTTAGATTGGGATGAAGAAATAGACGACCCTCTTTACTCCAAATGGCTAAAGTGGATAAAACTGCTTCCGGAGATCGGGAACCTGCGTATACCAAGGTGCTACTATAGTAACGGCTTATCAGCACTTAAGTCCATACAACTGCACATCTTCGTCGACGCAAGCGAAGCCGCCTATGCAGCTGTAGCATATCTCAGAACAGAGACAGAACGCAACGTATACTGTACACTTGTTGGAGCAAAAAGTAAGGTTTCACCTCAAAAACCGATCTCCATTCCTCGTCTTGAGCTTCAGGCCGCACTGATAGGAGCCCGACTAGCGGCGAGTATTTATGAAGGTCACTCGATTAGTATTTCAAAACGGTTTCTGTGGTCTGACTCGAAAACTGTCTTAAGCTGGCTAAATTCGAATCCAAGGAAATACCGTCAATTCGTTTCGTTCCGGGTCGGCGAGATACTGGAAACTACACATGTTCGAGAGTGGCGATGGATTCCAAGTAAGCAAAACGTGGCTGATGAAGCCACAAAGTGGTCTAACACTCCAGAATTTAATGCTTCGGCGAGATGGTTCAACGGGCCCTCATTCCTTGCAAACTCTGAAGATCAGTGGCCAACTGAGACTCCTATACAGAGAATAACTACTGAAGAATTGAGACCGCATCATTTTCACAAGGAAGAAACAAAAATCAATTTTATTAACGTTGATCGTTTCTCGAATTGGACACGACTTCTTCGATCTACTGCATATGCACTTCGATTCTATCCCAATTTAAAGAAGAAAAATCGTAAGGAAGCTCTCGTACTGGGACCTATAACTCCAGAAGAATATGAAGCAGCAGAAAATACACTATATCAACTGGCACAGTCCGATCACTATTGCAGTGAGATCCTTGCACTGAAACATGAGAAAAAACGGCAAGTTTCGAAAACCAGCAGTATATACAATCGCTCACCATGTATTGACGATAATGGCACGCTCCGAGTGAGAGGACGAATTGACGCTGCCCCAGGAGTGAGCTACGACACTAAGAGACCCATTTTACTACCAAGACATCATCGTGTAACATATCTAATCGTCAATCAATATCATCGCAAGTATCACCACCAGTACTCTGAAACTGTGGTCAACGAAGTGCGTCAGAAATTCGATATTCCAAAGCTCCGAGCACTTGTTAAAGAAATCATTAAAACTTGTCAGCTATGCAAGAATGATCGAGCTAATCCTGTGACACCCTTAATGGCCGAATTACCAAGCGCACGTTTAGCATCTTTTACAAGACCGTTTACCTTTGTCGGAGTAGACTATTTCGGACCTTTGTACGTTACTGTTGGCAGGCGAGTCGAGAAACGATGGGGAGCACTATTCACCTGTCTTAAAATAAGAGCAATACACATTGAAATTGTTCATTCCTTATCGACAGATTCTTGTATCATGGCACTTCGAAACTTTGCTGCAAGGAGAGGTTTGCCAAGAGAATTGTTCAGCGACAATGGCACGAATTTCCGCGGGGCTGACGAAGAACTTCGAAGAGAGCTGCAAATGATAAACGCTGATCGAATGCAAGAAGAAACGTTTCCCGGTCAACCTATCAAATGGAATTTCAACCCACCAGCAGCTCCACATATGGGAGGGAGCTGGGAGCGACTTGTAAGATCTGTTAAGAAATCACCAAAGAGTATAATGCCAACGAAGAAACCCAGTGACGAACTACTTCGCGCTTTGCTTTTGGAAGTGGAAAATATCATAAACTCACGACCGTTGACATACATTCCAATAGAAGGCGCCAATGATGAATCTCTGACACCAAATCATTTCCTTCTAGGAAGCTCAAATGGTATGAAACCACCAGGCACGTTCAAGGATAATGTTTTGATGATGCGAAACAACTGGAAAATCTCGCAACATCTCTCAAATGCATTTTGGAGTCGGTGGGTACGAGAGTATTTGCCGGATTTAACGAGGCGCACTAAACGGTTTGACAGTGTGAAACCTATTGAAGAAGGCGATGTGGTGATTATTGTCGACAATAACCAACCGCGAAACGTGTGGAAAAAGGGAATAGTCATCGAGGCTATTGCATCAAGCGGCGGCCAAGTCCGGAAAGCTACGATACGAACTAACAGCGGAAATCTGGTGAGACCTGTTGTAAAACTAGCAGTACTGGACGTTCAAAACACAAAGGACTAGTAGGCCATGCGTGCACTGGCATACTGGGAGGGAGGATGTTAAGGCGGTTTTCAAATGCGGATACCAAACGTAACTCAACCTTTCTAAAAACACGTCACAAGCACCGAACGTAACTCACTTCGCTCTAAAACACGTCATGTAATTAGCTTCAATAATTGTACTGTTACTTTTCTTTCCTTTTGCGATCTGAATTCTTTCACACGACTACCCAAAAAACGTGGTTCAATCTTGAAATTAAAATTATAATTGTTAAGGTACGTAAATACTTTAAGCAACACAATATTAAATATGTTAAACACTATTTATTTTAAGGCAAGCAAAGAAATAAATTTGAAGTTTACGAAAACTAACTATCATTTTTAAATTTGACCTTAACACTATGTATAGATGAAATCGAAATTTTTGCGGTGTTAAGAAATTTTGTATGGGGAGTGGTAGAAGGGGTCACAGCACTTAACTAATTTGTTTCCCATCATGCTAAAGTAGCTATAAAAATGTTTTGTACCAAATTTAAGCTTCAAAAATTGAGTAGGCACTGAGAAACTTAGTGCATTGATGTAGGATAGCAACTACACAACTAGCAACTACAGGCCTAGCAACTACAGACCTAGCAACTACAGACCTAGCAACTACAGAACTAGCAACTAGAGAAACCGGTTACGCCGTATGATAATCCGATAAGCAACAATCAGCAGAGAGTCTAAGCTAAACCACCGACCGACGCGTAACTTCTTTTAGTAAAAACGATCAAGATTTTTGTCATTTGAATTTCCTTTTTCAATAAAGTTCTTTTCATTAAGTGATAAGTGCCTTTTAATCGCATAGAGAACGAACCCCACAAACTGGTGTCAGAAGTGGTTATGTGATTTAATGGAAAGGGCAAAATAAGAATCACTAACAGTGAAAAAATTACAAGAAATTTTGCGCACGAAAAATCTTTCCGTCCGATACAACGTAAAAACAGATTTAGTCGATCGAGTGCTCGAACTAACGAGACGTGAAAAAAATTCGAATCTCGAATTTCTTTTTCTAAACGAAGGTGAAGACGGAGATTTAAAAGAAAAAGTACTGGAAAGTACGAACAACGTGAAAAGCAACGGTAGTGGAGACGATAAGAACAAAGAAGTTGAAAGTGACGGTAGTGGAAACGAAACGAAAAGCAACGGTAGTGGAAATGATACGAACAAAAGAGTGAAACAGACTGTGACGGCAACGGATACGAACAAAGAAGTTGAAAGTGACGGTAGTAGAAACGAAACGAACAACGACAACAACGACGACCTAGAGCAAATGTCAAAGGTAAGAGACGAAAAAAATTCTAAAGTTGGGGAAAATTATACGCCGGAAATAATGCAACAAACAACGAATAATTTCGTATTTAAAGACGTCGGGGATTCACTAGAGAAATTCTCAGGAGAATCTGGCAAAAAATATGAATCATGGTTTCGAGAATTCGAAGAAATCGCCAACGAATGTGGCTGGAATGACGTACAGAAATATTTATACAGCAGACGACTTCTACGCGGGGCGGCTAGGCTGGCGATAGAGGCCAATTCAGGCGTTTACACATGGACAAAGTTGAAGGATACGCTAAAAGCAGAATTCGGTAATACCTTATCGAGCTTAGAGATACATAAAATGTTAGAAACGAGACACCAAGCTAGCACAGAAACGTTCCTGGAATACTTATTTGCAATGAAACAGATCGCAAACATGGGAAAAGTTGATGAAGAATCCCTAGCTTTATACATTGTGCAAGGCATACCCGATAGTACGCACAATAAAACGCTATTATACGAAGCTAAAACTTTAGACGAACTAAAAGCAAAATACAAAGCATATTCCAATATGTCTATCAAAAGACAAAGAAAACTCTAAAATGTTGCCAAATAAATCGGGAAATAACAACACCTCGAGATATCAAAACAACGAAAGGTGTAAGAATTGCGGATCGTTATCACACAATAATAGTACTTGTCCCGATAAACACAAAGGAGCACGTTGTTTTAACTGCAACAACTATGGGCATATATCAAAAAACTGCCCGAGAAAGAAACTTCCAAAAATGAAAACGCTCATGGAAGAGTTAATCGTATTTGCATCGGCGACGATTTCTCTCTGGTGTCTGTTAATGGTACAGACATACTAGCGTATATCGATAACGGTAGCGATGTATCAATAATTTAAAATTCAGTTAGGAAACAAATAGGCAACCCAAAATTTGAGCAACGTGGTAAACGCCTAACGGGCTTTGGAAATAGATCGCGTACCACTCTAGGAGCTTTTACGGCAAAGATAAACGTAGAATCAAAAAACTACGACGTATTAATACACGCAGTCCCTGATAGTTGGATTTCGGAAAAGTTTATATTGGGAAAAAATTTTCTCGTTACACTTGTAATCGACCATGGAAAAGCACAAATAATTACAAACAACCAAGTTAAAGAATTATCTTTTGATCCGACTTTAGCACACGTTGAAGGGGAGAACCTTTATATTAAAAAGATAGAGGAAGCGATCGAAAATATTACAAACAAAAACATAAAAAGGGAAATCGACTATCTCATTGACGATTTTAAGACCAAAAATATTAAAACGACCAGCATCGAAATGAAAATAGAACTTGAGAACGAAGTCCCTGTGTACATGAAGCCAAGAAGATTGGCACCGAAAGAACGAGAAGTCGTAAACGATCAAGTCCAAGAATGGCTTGATAATGGAATAATTCAAAACAGCCAATCAGATTTCGCAAGTCCTATTGTACTGGCAAAGAAAAAGGATGGTAGTTACAGATTATGCGTCGACTACAGAAAGTTAAACAGTAACATCATAAAAGATCGATATCCGCTTCCCATCATCGAAGACGTAATTGAGAGCTTATACAACGCACGGGTCTTCACGACTCTCGATCTCAAGAACGGATTCTTCTATGTAGACGTTCACTGCGATAGTAGAAATATACTGCCTTTATAACTCCCGATGGCCACTATGAGTTTTTTAAAGTACCTTTTGGCCTCTGCAACTCCCCATCCGTTTTCCAACGTTACATCAACACAATTTTCAAAAATGAGATACGGCGATATACTAGTTTACATGGATGACTTGATCATTCCAAGTCAGGATGAAACCGAAAATTTAAAGAAACTCAAAACAATTCTCAAAATAGCAGAGGAAAACGGACTAATGATAAAATGGGAAAAATGCAAATTCGTTAGTCAATCAATTACATTTCTAGGATATATCATCGAAAACGGTAATATACGACTATCACACGAGAAGACAAAAGCTGTGAAAAGATTCCCCGAGCCAAAAACATTAAAGAACGTGCAAAGCTTCCTTGGACTTACGGGATATTTTAGAAAATTTATTCCTAGCTACGCTTCAGTCGCCAAGCCTTTATCAGACATGATAAAGAAAGATACCAAGTTTGTGTTTGATTTTGATCAACGATCAGCTTTCCAAACGCTTAAAGATCTGCTGTGCAACGAACCAGTTCTAAAAATGTTCAATCCAACTGTGGAAACTGAACTGCACACGTATGCGAGCTTTAACGGTTATGGAGGAGTCCTACTTCAAAAATTTGAGAATCACCTTCACCCTGTATTTTACTTAAGTTTCAAGGCATCAGCTGCCGAGAAAAATTACACAAGCTACGAACATGAAGTACTAGCTATAATCAAATGTCTAAAAAAATTAAGGGTCTATTTACTGGGTCTAAGGTTTAAAATTTATACTAAAGCGTTCCAAGCAACTATGACGAAAAAAAATCTATGTCCATGGATTGCCAGATGGGCAATAATGCTCCAAGAATTCAACTGCTTAGTTCTACACAGAGCAGGAACAGCAATGCGCCACGTAGACGCACTAAGCAGATGCCCGACGGTCTTGAAAATAGAAGATGGAATGATCCATCAAATTAAAATGGCACAACAAAAAGACGAATTTTGCCAATTGTAACAACAATTCTCGAAAATCGCGCATATAACGATTTCGAAATACGCAACGAACTACTATACAAATTCTTAGAAGGAATTCATCTATTGGTGATGCCCAAGATACTGCAACGCGAGATCATTTTAAATGTACACAACCACGGACATATCAACAGCCGAAAAACCAGCACAATGATAAGACAAGAATATTATATACCAAAACTCTTAGAAAAAGTCGATAAAATTATCGCGAACTGCATTGCGTGTACCCTATCACAACGAAAGCTAGGAAAAAAGGAAGGCTTTCTAAATCCCATCTATAAAAACGACGTTCCACTACATACGTTACACATAGACCACTTAGGTCCTCTAGCAACTACGTCAAAAAACTACAAGTACTTATTCATAGTAGTTGATGCATTCAGCAAGTTTATATGGATTTATCCGGTGAAATCTACGACTACGGACGAAGTATTGAAGAAGCTTGAGCTGCAAGCAGACGTTTTCGGCTATCCGAATCGACTCATCTCGGACAAAGGCTCAGCTTTTACATCCAACACCTTTTCCGAATACTGTACCAAAAACGACATCCATCATATCAAGATCACCACAGGTGTACCACGCGGAAACGGCCAAGTGGAGCGCCTAAATGAAAACCCTCTTAAATGGTTTCAACACGTCCCAGCTCTACAACGAATCCTAAACTCATTTACCAACAGGAGTATAAACAAGACACCTTTCGAAGTATATCAGACAGTTCGTCTGAGACAGACGAATAGCAGGATGGCCGAGCTGTAGGATAGCAACTATACAACTAGCAACTACAGACCTAGCAACTACAGACCTAGCAACTACAGAACTAGCAACTAGAGAAACCGGTTACGCCGTATGATAAGCCGATAAGTAACAATCAACGAAAGAGTCTAAGTTAAACCACCGACCGGCGCGTAACTTCTTTTAGTAAAAACGATCAAGATTTTTGTCATTTGAATTTCCTTTTTCAATAAAGTTCTTTTCATTAACATTAGATAAGTGCCTTTTCGCATAGAGAACGAACCCCACATTGAATTTAATGAAATTGTGCAATTTGTATGGGAGGTGGTAAAAGGAATGGGAGGTTTTTGGTGATTTTTCGAGAAACAACTATAACTATCATGCAATTGATATACTTTAAATTTCCAAGAAAATCGAATTGTTATATAGTCGTGGAATGTGTCTCATTGTATGGGAGGGGGTAGAAGGAGTGAAGCTACTCGGTTAATTTCTTTCCCGATATTAATAATTATGCTAATTAAGGACTACGTTCAAATTTTTACCTCGATGAAATTTAAATGTACTGAGAAAATTCGTTTAGAGTATTTCATGAAAAGTGCGGTTTATATGGGAGGTGGTGGAAGGAGAAGGGGGTTTTTGGTGAATTTTTGAAAAACAACTATAATCATGCAATTGATATATTTCAAATTTCAGATCAGTAACATTCAGACTTTTCAAGAAAATCAAATTCTTGTGAAGTCGTGGAACTGTGTCACATTGTATGGGAGGGGGTAGAAGGAGTGAAGCTAATCGGTTAATTTGTTCCCGATATTAATAATAATGTTAATTAAGGATTTAATACAACATTTTAGCTCGATGGAAGTTACACGTACTGAGAAATTTGGTAATTCATGAAAAAGTGTAGTTTGTATGGGAGGTGGTGAAAGGAGTGAGGAAACTCAAACAATTTATATACCAAAAGACTGCATTTATAATAGAAATAATATATTCTAAATTTCAAATTAATAGCTTTTATAGTTTCCAAGAAAATTTAATTAATATATATTTTAAACATAACAGGGCTACGATTACGCATAAAGCGCAATCTTACGATACTCTAGATGTCATCCCAAGAAATTTTGGATGGGGAGTGTTAGAAGGGGTGATAGCATTGAAATAATTTTTCCCCCATCATGCTAAAGTAGCTATAAGAATGTTTTATACAAAATGCTTACTCCAAAAATTGAATGGGGACTGAGAAAATTAGTGAGTTAGATTTAGTGGAAATGTGCAGTTTGTATGGGAGGTGGTAGAAAGAGTGGGGGGATTTTAGTGATTTTTTTAGAAATAACTAGGAATATTATAAAATTGACAACCCTTAAATTTCAGATTTATACCATTCATACTTTTCAAGAAAATCGATTTTTTGTAAAGTTGTGAAACTGTGTCATACTGTATGGGAGGGGGTAGAAGCAGTGAAGCTAATCAAATATTTTTTTCTGATCTTAGTGATAATACTAATTAAGTATTTATTACAAAATGTGAGCTCTATAAATGTTATATGTTCTGAGAAAATCGTCTTAGAGCATTTTATGAAAAAGTGTAGTTTGTATGGGAGGGGGTGGAAGGAGAGGGAAGACGCAAATAATTTTTCTACTGTAGATTTAAATTATTATAAAAGTAATATACCCCAAAAATCAGACTAATAGCTTTTATACTTTTCGAGTAAATTAATTTATTGTTAAATTGCGAATTTGCGTCATTTTGTATGGGAGGGGGTAGAAGGGGTGAAGCTAATCGTCTAATTTTTTTTGGCCTTACTAACAATTTTAAATAAATATTTGGTGCACAATTTCAGCTCGCTAAATTTTATACGCACTGAGTAAATTGGCTTAGAGTAATTCATGACAAGTACAGTTTGTATGGGAGGTGGTAGAAGGAGGGAGAGGACACGCATAATTATACGGTAAATTGATATTGTCATAAAAGTAATATATTCCAAATTTCAGGCCAATAGCTTTTATACTTTTCGAGCGAATCCTTTAATTGTCAAATTGCGCAATTGTGTCATTTTGTATGGGAGGGGGTAGAAGGGATGGAGCGATTTGGCTCGTTCACGAACTTGACCTTACTTTTTTGTCAAAAACGACATGTACAAAATTTGAACAATCTAGCTCAACGCGTTCTCATGCTAGAGAGCGAACAGACGGACGGACGGACGGACGGACAGACGGACATCCGGTTTTGAGATTTTTCAGTGATAACATTAACTTCTGTATCATTCATTTTTTTCTCCAAGCCTTATTTCTTAGCGTTACAAACCTTAGAGCAAGCTTATAATACTCTCAGATTTCATCTAGAGTATAAAAATGAGTCACTTTGTATGGGAGGGGGTAGAAGGCGTGAGGGGAGTGAAATGAAACCAAAAGCAGATTTCATTCCGATGGACACCTAACAAACTGTGTAAGTTTCATTACAATCGGTTCAGCCGTTTGTGCGTGAAAAGCGGCCGGACAGACAGACAAAAATTTCAAAAATGTGTTTTTATGCGTAGTTATTGCTAAAATAAAATTTACCGACATAGCTGTGCATTGCATTAAAGGGTGACCCCCTAAGTTATACTCGGTGCTGTAAAAAAAAAAAAAATCAAAAAACTAACTTATACCCATTTATAAGCAAATAACAGACAGACACTACAATTATATTTATATGTATAGATTAACTCACTCGACTAATATCAGATTAATATGAGAACCAATTTGTTTGCAATGTAACAGAAAGATTTTCACTACCTCCCATACTATTGTATCTTTGTTTAAACTAAAATGCAACGCATATCATTTAAATCTTAAATTAAATGTAACGGGTTCCAAATTGGTTTCCTTTCCAGTTAATAACATCACTATCGCGTTTATGATCATAAAAAAAACAGATCTTTTGTCATGGACGACGCGATAAATGGCAAAACTTATATGCTAATATAAATAGCGGGTGTTTGCTACAACATCTATAGATAACCACATTTTTTGGGCATTCTTATGTGTGTGTGTGTTATTTTATTAAATGAAATAAAAATATGAACAAGTTTTCTGCATCGTAAAATTAATACATGTAATTTATTTTGGGTGACATTCAAACATACAAAAGAAACCTATTACATTTCAACTTGCTCGCTTAATATTATTGAATCATCAATCAATTTCATTTCGTTATATTTTCGTCAAGGTTATTTAGGCGCTAAATTATGAATATGATGGGTTAACGCAACGTCTAGGAAATAGAAAAAAAGAAAAGGTTAAAGCTGTATTTGTGACTAAAAACCTGTCAATACGATTTCAATATTTCATTTATTAATAATATGACTCTTTATTCAAAAAAAAAAACTAACTCCATCCATTATCGAGAATAATACAAATAGTTAAAAGAAATTGTGAGAAATTTATTTAAAAATTACACAAAAAAATATTGATTGACGCATTCAAATTTTTTTTTAGTTTAATCAATAAAATTCGGTCCTGGTGTACCCATTCCTTCAAGTTCATCCGAAAGTCGTTTTTGCTCTTCCGTTAATCTATAGATTTCATCCTTTTCCTGATCGGTTAATTGCCTTCGCTTTTGCTTAGCAATTAAAACTTTTTGATAGGTCTCAATAATCTGTAATTAAAATATTTATTTTTATAGTAAAAAGTAGCTTGTGACAATATAAAGAAAATTACTTCTTGATCAACAACGTCTAATTTTCTTTTCACTTCAAGTCTTTTCAATTCATCTTTGGCTCCCGCGTGCAATTGACGTATTTCCTTGCTATTGTGTTCGGCAATAGCTGACAATTCATTTAAAACACGCTTTATTTCAGCCAAAATTTCATCCTCTTGGCCCTTAAAATTAAAAAAAAAAGAGAAAAACTTGAATAAGAACCATCAGAAGTAATATTTAAATTTCCCAAATTACTTTTCCAAAATCATCTGGATCCAGGATACCTTGTTCGATTAATTCTTTTTTTAGCCGTTTTTCAATGCTTATGCCATTTTTCATCAGTGAAATCGATCGTAAGGTACATGAAGAATTTGTGGTATTTTCCGAACTACTATTACTATCAGCATTTGATAGGCCGTCAGCCATTAAATTTTCTTCCATGAGTGCAGATACCAATCTTTGTGTTAGTGGTCCTGTGACACCGTCACCCCTAGAAAATAAAAACACACAATTGTTTTACTAGAATAAGTTTTGTTGTAGGTTAAATTTGGTTGTAAGTTAATCAAAGAGTTTTTGTGCCATTTTCCTACACATATCTTGTTTAAACGTTGATAAAAAGTAACTTAATTTTATATATTCTTCGCTTTCACCAGCTGTATAGTCTCTTCACTGAGCCCAGAAAGATATTTTAGATGTAAAGCATGAATTAAAAGACTGGCAAATAAAGAATTAATGAATTTCGCAAATTTTCAAATTGCTAGCTTAATATTTCAATCAAAAATTTAGCATCTTTGTGTTTTTTTTTCAATACACATGAAACCCTTTGGGCAGATTAGGGCCCCACGTCGCACAGTGGTTGCGATGATTAATCTGACATGACAAAAGATTTAAATTTTTGGACTTCAAACAACATAAATACTGTCATAATATGATCCTAAGTGATTGTTTACTTGCCGGTCACAATCAGTTTTAGAAATAAAATAACAGGGTCTGCGCAAGAGCAGGTAGTTGTCGCTTGTTTAGGGCGGTTATATTTTTACCTCTAGCATCGATCGATATTTACTATCGAAGCTACGCATTGTGTACACGTCATTTATTTTTAAATCGAATAAAGGACTTTGGCGAATAAAACTACAGCTATTTTACTCCATTTTCAATATATTTCAAAATTTCTATGTATTGCTATTTTCTCCTTTGGTTGACTTATTTTTAGAACAAAATTTCATCAAATTTTTTCATTATTCATTGAAAAAGCAGGCTTGAAATAGCAAAGGCCGTCGAAGTCTGTTGTCTAATTATATTCAGCGTTTAAGTTATTCACTTGGGTATATAATTATAATTGTTTTCTGACCAAGTTTAACCAACTCTGTTTATACTCTAGATGAAATCTGAGAGTATATTGTGTTTGCCTTACCGTTTGTAACGCTAAGAAATAATGCGCGCACAGAGCCGCCAAGGGTACAGAAATATTTGTTGTCGCTCAAAAACTTCGATTCCGAGTTGCCGTCTGTCCGTCTGTCTACAGCATAACTCTCGAACGCTTTGAGCTATCGTGCTGAAATTTGTTGTGTGTCATTTTTACCCCCTCCCATACAAATTTCACGAAATTTCGAAATTTTCAGAAATTGATTTTTCTTTGAAACTATTTAAATTATCGATTTGAAATTTGAGTCAAAGTATTATGATATAGATGTCATTAATATGACGGAATATTGATCTGATCCCGTCACTCCTTCTACCCCCTCCCATACAAATGCATAATTTTGAAAAATGCAGTTTTTCAATTTTCATTGAAACTAGCAAAGTTAAAAAAACGAATTTTTGCCAAATTAATTTTGTTATAATTCCAATCACAATTGAAAAAATTATCAACTTCACCTCACTCCTTCTACCC
Organism: Chorisops tibialis; assembly: GCA_963669355.1. Lineage (NCBI taxonomy): Eukaryota > Metazoa > Arthropoda > Insecta > Diptera > Stratiomyidae > Chorisops > Chorisops tibialis. Next base: position 76,088,588 of record OY770263.1, read on the forward strand.
CCTCCCATACAAATTTCACGAAATTTTGAAATTTAAATTAAATTATTTTTCTTCGAAACTGTTAAAGCTATTAACTTGATATTTTGCATAAAGTATTAAAATAGAAATATCAATAACGAGAAAAAAATGTGTTTTGATCCGTACACTCCTTCTACCCCCTCCCATACAAATGCATCATTTTTGTTAAGTGCATTATATCGATTTCCATTAAAACTACCTAGAAAAAGTATAAACTTAAAATTTTGCCAGAATTTGTTTTTTAATAATTGCAATAAACGCTAAAAAAAATTATCAGCTTCTCTTCACTCCTTCTACCCCCTCCCATACAAATATTTGTATTATAAATTCAAGAAAAGCATTTCTCCTTCGAATATATTAGAACTATTAACTAATTTGAAATTGAATCAAAGCGTGGTGATAAGGATGATGATAAGCAGTTTCAAAATCATCTTAAACACTCCACTTCCTCTGCCACTTTCCATACAAATGCCTCAATTTCAGGAAAACTATGTCCAATTGAAAATAATGAAAGCTACAAACCTTGAATTCAGCACGAAATATTTTGCATACCACATTAGGTGGCATATCCAAAAATTACAAACCTTCCTCCTCTCCTTCTACCACCTCCCATACAAAAGTCACTAGTAATTATTGAAAAGAATTGGAGGTGACATATTTTCCGGTACATTGAACTCTTTCTCATTTCATCTAGAGTATCATATGATTGGGCTTTACGCCCAATCATAATTCTTTTATGTTTATACTCTAGATGGAATCTGAGAGTATTATAAGTTCGCTCTAAGGTTTGTAACGCCAAGAAATAAGGCTCGGAGAAAAAAATGATGAATACAGAAGTTAATATTATCACTCAAAAATTTCAAAACCGAATGTCCGTCCGTCCGTGCGCTCTCTACCTTGAGAACGCGTTGAGCTAGAAAGTTCAAATTTTGTACACGTCGTTTTTGACAAAAAAGTAAGGTCAAGTTCGTGAACGGGCCAAATCGCTCCACCCCCTCTACCCCCTCCCATACAAAATGACACAATTACGCAATTTGACAATAAACGGATTTGCTCAAAAAGTATAAAAGTTATTGGCCTGAAATTCAGAATATATTACTTTTATGATAATATCAATCTATCATATAAAAATTGTGCGTGTCGTCCCCCTCCTTCTACCACCTCCCATACAAACTGTACTTATCATGAATTACTCTAAGCCAATTTCCTCAGTGCTTATAAAATTCAGCGGGCTGAAATTGTGCACCAAATATTTATTTAAAATTTTTAGTAAGGTCAAAAAAAATTAGATGATTAGCTTCACCCCTTCTACCCCCTCCCATACAAAATGACACAATTTCGCAATTTGACAATAAATGGATTTACTCAAAAAGTATAAAAGCTATTGGTCTCAATTTTGGTATATATTACTTTTTTAATGATTTAAATCTAAAGTACAAAAATTATTTGCTTCCTCCCTTTCCTTCCACCCCCTCTCATACAAACTACACTTTTTCCTGAAATGCTCTAAGCCGATTTTCTCAGAATATATAACATTTGTTGAGCTCATATTTTGTAATAAATATTAAATTAATATTATTACTAAGATGAGAAAAAAAATATTTGATTTGCTTCACTACTTCTACCGCCTCCCATACAATATGACACAGTTTCACAACTTCACAAAAAATCGATTTTCTTGAAAAGTATGAATGGCACTAGTCTGAAATTTAAGGGATGCCAATTTTATAATATTCCTAGTTATTTCTGAAAAAATCATTAAAATCCCCCCACTCTTTCTACCACCTCCCATACAAACTGCACATTTTCACTAAATCAAACTCACTAATTTTCTCAGTTCCCATTCAGTTTTTGGAGTAAGCATTTTGTATATAACATTTTCATAGCTACTTTAGCATGATGTCGAAAAAATTAGTTCAATGCTATCATCCCTTCTAACACTCCCCATACAACATTTCTTGGGATCACAAAAAATTCTATTTCATCTAGAGTGTCGTAAGATTGCGCTTTACGCGCAATCGTAGCCCTGTTATGTTTTTATAAAAAGGTGAGCGTTTGCGATAAGACAAACAGTCGAGAGCAGGTTGCTGCATGATGAAGTCGACAAAGCGTGTCGATGTAGGAAAGCGAAAGAGACGAGATTGGAAGCGAAAGATGCAGTCGATGATTAGAAGGCGAATCGGAATATACGACGGAACGCGATTATTAAAGGCGATAACTAGCGGGATCCACAGCACGAATGGTGCGAAGAATAAAAGCGAACAAAAAGTATAAATGCGATTTAGTTGAAAGCGATTAAATAAAATTCGCAGTTATTTTAAATCAAAAGAGATTTAGTTTTTTTTTTGTACTTGAAATCCAGCGCTCTTAGCGGACTTCAATATTAAATCTAATATTGAAACAATTGTCGAAAATTCTGTTCTAGAATTTTCGAAAGAAAATTGCAATTTATCAGTCCATCATCTCAGTCTCGTCTGAGCTTAGAGCGTTTATTAAAAGAACGCCAAATCGCAAATGCTCGGATTTAGAGAATAGCCCAATATCCTAATTAAAAAATTTCCCTGAAAAGCTATCGTTTATCTTAACGCTATTTTTAATAGTTATTTATTTCTAGACTACTTTCTATACAAATGAAAAGAACCAACAGTTATTGCTTTACCAAAGCCAGGTGAAAATTCTACGGATCCTTGCAATTTACTTTCAAGTATTGGAAAATTATTTGAAAAAACGGTCCTCTGTTTAAGAATTTATAGACGAAAGTTCTGTTTTCCCAAACTTCCCGTTTGGCTTCAGGAAAAAACACTCTCAATCTCACACATCAAAACGAGCTTACTCAACAAGAAATCGGTATTGATGGTAGTCCTCGACGTCGAAAAAGCATTTGATTCGGTATGGCATTAAGGACATAATTTGTAAACTTATAGAATTCAAGTGCCCAACTTACTCTAAATGAGTTCAATCATTTCTATCAGACAGATCATTAGAATGCAAACCCCAATCAACACTCTCTACTAAGCGCATTATCCCAGTTGGAGTACCTGTCTCTGTATAATATCTATACTCACCGAAATGACAAATTTCATCTTTTGCTGACGACACTGCTGCTTATACAAGCTTCACCGACCCTTCTGTTGCACTTCATAATATTCAACTACGACTTGAAAAATTTCACCAATTTTTCACGGACTGGAAAATTGAGCATTTGTATGGAACAAACAATAATGATTGACATTGATTGTGGTTTGGTATTGTTGCGAGCTAGGGGATCGCTGGGATTTCAAGTAAAAACACAATTCGTTTAAAAAAAAAATAAGTGATAATTTATTTATTCGCACTTTAATTCAATTTCCCGCTTAATTCGCACTATATGGCAATATCGCCGCGTACTTTTCTATCGCTTTCACTGGTTCGCGTCTTTCGTAATAAAACTCGCTGACTAACTGAATCTCTCGCTGAAAGCTTTCGTGCTTTTATACATCTCTTTCCATACTCATGAGTGTTCTCGAAGCTTCCTTCGGTGTGTATGTGTGAACTATACTGGAAAGCTCTAGATCTTTAATTGTGGCTTTCTACATAGTGGAGTATACTGTTCTACATAATTCTTGTTTATTCGAGAGAGATCGAGCGGCGGGGCTGCCAGGTCTGCATGTAACATTACCCTCTCCTCTCCTCTGTGCGTCCCGAACAGAGTCGTTCACTTCATCAATGGCACCATGATACTTTGTTAGTCGGTCGAGGTGTACCACTTTCATTTTAGTACGAGGTTTTTGATGTAGCCGAATCCGGTAGACGACATCATTTAACCGGTTGATGATCTGGTAAGGGCCTTCCCAATTGCGCTGTAGTTTCGGCGATCTGCCCTTCTGTCGTTTGGGATTGTATAACCAAACCAAATCGCCCTCTTGGAATCCTGATGAATTCGCCCGTTGATCATACCTCGTCTTCATGCGGTCGGTCGCCAAATCAATTTTATGTCTGACCAGGTTATAAATTGTATTTAGGCGACATCGAAGATCCGAGACGTAATCTTTGGCATTGGTTGGCTGGTCTGGTGGCACTCCAAACATTAGTTCCGATGTTCTGTAGGCCATTAAAAATAGAGGGATGTACTGATCCCAGTCCTGTTGCCTCTCGCTGACGAGTTTGGATAGATTTGAGTTTAATGCCCTATTGAAATGTTCCACCATTCCATCGGACTGTGGATGTAATGGAGTTGTCCTGGTTTTGTTTATTCCCAGCATTTGGCCCACGTGTTTGAATATTTCAGATTCAAAATTGCGCCCTTGATCGGAGTGTAGTTCACGTGGAGCTCCAAATCTGCTCACCCAGTTGGTAACAATTTGTTCTGCGACGGTTACTGCTTCTTGGTTTGGAATTGTGTAAGCTTCAGGCCACTTGCTGAAATAATCAATGACCACTAGAATGTAGCGATTAATATTTTCTGATTCCGGAAATGGTGCAGCAATATCCACAGCAATTCTCTCGAATGGAGCTCCCACGTTGTATTGTTGCATTTCTCCCTTTGATCTGCGTTGTGGGCACTTACTCGATGCGCACGTAGTACATTTACGACACCAATTTTCGACATCATCTCGGGGATGGATCCAATAGAACCTTTCTCGTATCTTTGCCAAGGTTCTATTTACACCCAAATGCCCACCGGAGGTACCTCCATGATATTCCTTCAAAACCTCCTCGAGTTTAGAATGCGGGACGATGGTTTGTATGTGATACGATGTTCCGTCAGCGTTTTCCCATTTCCGTTTTAATAATCCGCCGTCTAGGTGAAGGCAGCTCCATTGTGCCCAACAACACTTTAAGGTTTCGCTGAATTGTGAGATGTCTTTCCATGCCATGATCGGTGAAATATGGGCATCTTCCAGTTCTTGCTGATTCCATCCATCCTTTGGTTCGTTCGTTATCCTCCGAATGGTTTCTCCGGCTTCGTTTTCCTTCTCACGTTCGCGTTCTTTCTCCTCGTCCTTTTCGAGCTCCTTCTCCTCCTTGGCAGCACGTTTACTTTCCTTTTCATGCAATTTCCGTTCTTGCTCTTTCTTTTCACGTTCCGCATTCTTCCTTTCGCGATCTTCTCGATCACTTCGCTTCTCATGTGCGGCTTTGTCACGATTATTCGCATGAAGTACTTGACCGTCACGACTTCCACCCGTTCGTTCACGATCCTTATTCGAATGCCTATCTTTGCTTCCATGATCTTTCCCGATGTATTGTTCTTGTTGCCATCGATCTTGCCGACTCGGAGTTTTCGATTGACTCCGGCGTCTTTTATCAAAACCGTGTGTAAGATTTGAACTCTGACGACTAGTTCTCAACCAAGATCTACCTTCACGGTCTCTACCTTCGCGTTGTTTAGCAGCGCAGCCGGAACAATAGTTGATCGCTTTTCTGGGTTTACGGCAGTCGCGTTTTAAGTGTCCTGCCTGTCCACAATTCCAGCATCGGGGGGCACCAGATCCTTCGCTCCGCTTGGTGTACTCTGCTTTCTGACACACACACACTCTTCTACTATTTCCCGGACTCGATAGTTACTCCGCGAGCTTTGCTTGGCAGCTTCGAAAGTCAGCTCATATACTAAGGCTTCGCCAATCGTTTTCTTACCTGCCAATTTTAACACCTGTTGCAGCTCTCTGTCCCGTACAGCATTGTTAAATGCGAAAACAGCTGTATCGTTGCGTTGCTCTGTTTGCGCATTGGGAAGCGATAATAGTGTGAGTCGTTCAATATCGCGTGCCAGCTCTTGAAGTGTTTCACCATTCTTTTGGGTTCGGTTGTACAGTTGTGTTTTGTAGATCTCTCGCATGTGGTCACTGCCGTAATGAAGTTCCTATGTCTGGACTAACGTTGAAAAATCTTGTTGTTGCTCCTGCGGAATCGTTTGAAAAACCTCTGCTGGTGGACCTCTTAGCGCCAATATAAGAGCCGTTCCTCGTTCCAGATTATTCCAATGATTGTTTCTTGCGGCAGCCTCGAATTGGGTATTATAAATAGCCCACGGTGTTTGTCCATCGAAGATTGGAGCTTTGAGACCCTTGTGCGTAACGCGTTCTGTCTTAATGACTCCAGTCGCTTTCACGTTATCGAAGTCTCTTTTTAGGCGTTCGACTTCTTCTACAATCCCGGATGTCTTTTCCGTAATTTGTTCTTCGAAGATTCGAAGTTTCTTCTCTACGTTTTCTTCTATTGCCTTACCCATGGTGTCTATTTTGTTATTTTGCAGCTCCAATTTTTGGTTGAGGTCCTTTGAGGTTTGATCTAATTTTACATTAAGGTCCGCTGACAGCTGACTTTGTTGCTCTAATTTTTGATTAATGTCCGCAGATTGTTGATCTAATTTCTGATTCATGTCCGTTGTCACAGCTGATTGTTGTTTAATCTCCACTGATTGTTGTTTAATGTCCACTTATTGTTGATCTAATTTGTTCATTATTTGTTGCATTAACTGTGTCAGAGCATCCGATGTACCAGAACACTCCTCTTCACCAGGGCCGGCCCTGCAGTTTTTGGCGCCTGGTGCTCAATTATATTGGCGCCCTATAGGTATAAATTGAGCTTTTCAAAGTTGTTATTTTTCGATTTGACGAAAATTTTGGAAATTTTAAAACATAAGTATAACATGAATTAAATAATGCACATATTTCACATCACAAGCACTGCTCGTATCCGTGTTTTTTCTTAACAACTCGTAGTGAACAAATGTTCTTCATTATATGTGCCTACCTAACATATTACGAGCTACTACTAAATGGGTCGATGTACCGAATATTTCTATTTTTACGAATATAATAGGGTTATTATATATTATATACATACATATATATATATTATATATATTATAAGAATTGAAAATATATCTTCTCTCAAGACATATTTGGTTGTCTTGATCATTTCTGCGATTTTTAGTAAAAAGTGAATTTCAAAAATTTTTCGTTTCTCTTTTTATTTTGTTAAAAATATATTTCCATGAAACTGAAAATTTGCCCAATATTGTAGAATTCAATGAAATAGGTGGGTTAAAAATCTAATGGTTTAGATGTTTGTCAAAAACTGGCATATAAGTTGGCAGAAGACAATGCAAAAATATAATATAATGTTAGTACGGCATAAACTAGCAGAGTTACTATATTTATTTTGTCATTTACTAGCGTGATTTTTTTTATTTCATGTATTGAAAGCTGTTCGTCTAGCCTTCAGTTGTGCGAAATCCTTCATCAAATCATCACAGTTCAATGTTTCGAGTAAGTCTTTTTCAATTGATATTATTGCCAATGATGTTAGTCGGTCTTGAGTCATGGATGATCTTAGGTAGTTTTTAATAATTTTAAGTTTTGAAAAACTACGCTCACCTGATGCCACAGTAATAGGAAGTGTTAATAGAATTTTTAAAGAAATAACAGTGGTTGGTAACATTCCCTCTAAGTTATTTTTGTGTATAAAGTTCAAAATATTTAAATTTCCTGAACCAGGAGTAATTAATGTAGCTAACATTTGTAATTCCTCACATAATTGCACATAGTTTATATCGGATCGCTCTTTGTACGATAGAACATTCTTTAATTTTAGACATTTATTAAGTAGTAATTCATTGTTGCATGAAATCAAACTTGGAATATCGTATAAAAAATTGAATAAATTTCTATGATTACTTAAAAATTCGAACCTCTCTCTGACATATTGAATCGATTGGTCCAATATTCTTTAAAAAAAAAATCTACTTTAAACTTTAATGCGGGATCTGTCAAAGGTTCATCTTCACATTCGTAAGAAAAAAGTGCCCGTTTTTCACGAGACCGTAGTGTGGACCGCTCCGCAAAAGTATATGGAATATCTAACTCTTGTGCAATTTCTTTGGCAGAAGCAATGTATTTTCGAATCCTAAATCGCTACGATATTCTTCCAAAAAAATTAAAGTTGATTTTAAGATTTCTTGAGCAGTGCATAAATTGATAAAAATGCTTTGTAAATATTTGCTCGCAGTATTAATTTTTTGCAATATATTGTGCCATGCTATCAGACCCACAATAAATTTGAACTGCAATATTTTTTTCCCCAAAGATTCTGCAGTATTTTTAGTAAATAAATCGTCGGTTTCAGCTATATTTACTAAAGCTTCGTACACATCACACAAACTGTACCTTAAAGGCTTTAAAGCGTCGATTCGGCTTTCCCATCTAGTGTTACTTAGCGGCTTGAGAGTAAAAGTATTGACATTGGATTTTAGAATTTGCCACCTATTTACTGAACTAGCGAAAAATACGTACAGGGTTTGAATGGTATCGAAACTGCTTCTAGACAACAATTTGCTGAATCGTTGACGACTAAATTTAATGTATGTGAACTGCATGGCACAAAAAATGCTCTTGGCTCTAACTGCCTTATAAGATTTTGTACGCCTTATTGTCTACCTTTCATGTTTGAACCGTTATCGTATCCTTGGCCTCTCATATTTTCAATGGCTAATTCATTTGCTTGAAGCTCATCTAAAATAGTTTTTGTCAGTCCCTTTCCTGTAGTATCATTTGCTTCTAAAAATCCTATAAAATGCTCGCAAATGCTATATTCTCCCTTTTCATAATTAACAAATCTAATTATTAAAGTCATTTGCTCTGTTCTGCTTTCATCAGGCGTACAATCAACTATAATTGAATAAAATTTAGCAACTTTAATAAACTCAATAATTTTGTTTTTGTTTTTTTTTGAAATTATATTTATTAATTCATTCTGAATATTTTTGCTAAGATATTTGTTCATGGTCTCTTTATTGGATATTCGCCTTAAATGTGTACTTAGCACAGGGTCAAATTTCGATATATGTAGCTTCAACTAGCTTCAAAAAGTTACCATTATTGCTTTCAAATAATTTATCAGAAGATCCTCTGAAAGCAAGAGCTTGCGATACAAGAAATTGCACACATATAATAAGGCGCTTTAGCACTTCATTCCAGTGTTGCGCTTCAACGTTTATTTAGCGCTGGACTTCTATATCTATAGTAGATCTAGATTTTAGGCTTAACTCAAAGGACTTCCACTGTTTATAGAACTCCATATGCCTTTTGTTACTTTCATGGTCTCGTAATGTTCGTGATATATGAGTCCAATGATTGAAACCGTCGCTTCTCAAAGAACTGATATTTTCTGTTAAAAACAATTTGCAGGGATAACAATATGCAGCATCCTTCGAGATGGAATACACCAGCCAGTCTTGGTGAACCATATTACCATTTTCACGCTTCCTTTGGTAAGCACTTAAGTTGAATTTTCGCTTTTTACGAACTGGAAAATCATAATTGGTTACTTGAATCGGACCTTTTTCAACAATATACTGCCTGTTCCCGTCATTTATATTTGCCCATGTATCAGGATCATCAAAACATCCTAATACAATGAGGCTGTCAACTTAATCAACATTAGAGGATAACGACGATACTACATTTTTAGATGCAGAAACAGGACCTGATTCAGACTCAGTGACATATGAAACAGACTGGGTATGTGAACAACTCGGAAAGAAAGACTTAAATGACCAGTTGAGGAAGAAGCTATTTCAACTACAACTATTTCGTCTGAGGTTTTATTAAAAAAAGGTGCAATACTTCCCAGCTTGTTTGCTGCTTCTTCTCGAGCTAACTTTCTTTTTTTATATTCCCAACCTGAAAGTTTCCGTTTTTTGTCGGCGAACATAGCGCTTCTGGCGCGCAGCGTAAAAGTGCTCCAAATGAATTCTAGAATATTGGAAATGACGGAGAAAATAAATTTTTCTTGTTGTTTCAATCGAAGGTCATTTGAATAAACAAATTTTTTTTGTTCTTAAGCAGTCAATACACGACACAACTCGAGCTAAATATTTCCAGTCAAAGAAAAAGATTGTGTATGGGGTCTTTCATAGAAATTATGTGAAGAAGAACTTTGATACCACGAATATACAGATATGGTATCGCAGTCCTTCATTTTATAATTAGGTTTCAAAGAAAAAGTTACATAATATGTAGCCATTATGAAAAATAAATATATAATGGAGATATGTAATTAATTGAAATATTTGGCTCCTTTAATGCTCTACTTTTTCTGGCGCCTGGCTTTGATGCGCCATGTGCACATATAGAAGAACCGGCCCTGCTCTTCACGAGCTTCTTCGATTTGGAACTCAAAACTATCTGCATCCTTACCCTCAGTCTCAAGTATCTCGATCATACTTGTTCCCTGTCGTAGATAACTCGCGTCTACCGAGCTCTTCCTTCAGCTCCGTTAATTTTAAATCCTTCAGATAACGCGGCATTTTCACTACCGATTATTTAAAGTTTTTTTTTTCGCGATTCGAATTCACTTAAATTTACTTCACTAATTAAAGTCACTACTCACTAGAGCACTCGAGATTATTCGATTTCACAAAATTCTCACTGTTCGTTCAAGAATTTTAGTTTCACTTTTTCGCTCTCACAAAATTCTCACTATCCGTTCCAGAATTTTAATTTCACTTTTTGACTCGCGATTTTTAACCCGAATTTATCCTTGAAATTCTACTGCTGACACCAATTGTTGCTTGCTAGGGGTTCGCTGGGATTTCAACTAAAAACACAATTCGTTTAAAAAAAAAATAAGTGATAATTTATTTATTCGCACTTTAATTCAATTTCCCGCTTAATTCGCACTATATGGCAATATCGCCGCGTACTTTTCTATCGCTTTCACTGGTTCGCGTCTTTCGTAATAAAACTCGCTGACTAACTGAATCTCTCGCTGAAAGCTTTCGTGCTTTTATACATCTCTTTCCATACTCATGAGTGTTCTCGAAGCTTCCTTCGGTGTGTATGTGTGAACTATACTGGAAAGTTCTAGATCTTTAATTGTGGTTTTCTACATAGTGGAGAATACTGTTCTACATAATTCTTGTTTATTCGAGAGAGATCGAGCGGCGGGGCTGCCAGGTCTGCATGTAACAGTATGTTTTCACAGTGCACTTCGAATTGAAAGGAAAGATTTCCATATTCTACACTGTTACGGTTTATTATTCATGGCGTTTCGGTCTCTGCTGAGACCTTTAGTGTAGAATTCGGAAATCTTACCTTTTGACATTGATTATGAATACACTATACTTTGGCGAATTTTTTAAGTCGACTGCTTTGATCGTAATCGCATGAAATCTGTTTGGAAGATGATAGGAGTCGCAAACAGCCTACTTATACGCTATAATTTTTCTTTTACTAAACATTTTAGCTCGATAGCTCAACTTAACTAACATATATGTCAGTAAACTTGACTTAGACAAAAATCTTCAATAGGTCAAGAGACAGAAAAAACTAAGAAGAGGGCCACACGTCATACCCACCGACTTTCTAGTACTAATGGACAGACTAAGATAGGCATTGAGATTCAATGCCGAACTTGGCAGTCGATCGGTCACGCTTTAAGGAAACCAGAGCGAAACATCTCACAAGTATAAAATTATAATCCCAAGAATTACGGTTCAAGTAATTTTTAGTGAAAAAGCAATTTTTTATCGTTTTTTTCAGTACGAGCTGTCACTCGGCGAATTTTTCAATATCGACGATTCACAGCGCGATTAACGGCTCCGTGTCCAAACTCGACACCAGCAGGAGAAGCAGCGTTCCTATACAGTAACTCTAGCCACGAGCAGTTGAAAAGGAGGCTAGACAAAAAAAAAGTCCTGGCAGCATCTTAAGGCTTTTCCACAAGAAATGATGTAGAGTCTACATCATTTCTTGTGGAAAAGAACTTTTTCTTTCCTATGCACCTATATCGTCGATTGACTCACCAAAAAAATTGAAATTTACACTTACATCAGTTTCTCTCCTTTCTTCACGATTCCATTGACATCGTTGTTCTGTGTAAGGTGACCTCTGGACTTTGATTTGGCGTTCGGGTTCGAATTGTCTTGTTCTTCCTTTAAATCGTCAACAGCCCACGTAGTGCTGTAATGTGGCCCTAGATCTGGGATCGGAGGAACTAGTGGACCCGAATACTGATCCAATAAATCATCCAGCAACTGAAATCGAACAAAAAGAAAGTCACGCACAATTGTTAAAATTTCAAGCAGTATATTCTTCAAACCTTGAGATCTTCATTAGTGATTGGCATACAGTACGGCTCGACAGACAGCCAAAATTTATTTGGTATGTCGTTCTTTGGAATCGTTGGTTTCAAATTATCCTTGGGATTATGATGAGACGAATGCGGAATCGCGTCCATGCTGAAAAAGAAGAAAATGTGACCAAAAGCAATTAAAGAACCAAAGTAAATGCAAAATTTCGACCTCGACGAACCTGTCATCGGTATGATGCGACTGAGCCGGCGATTGGGCAGCCGAATTTCGCTGTTTGGTCATTTTGAACGACGGCAAAAAACGATCTTTGGATTTCTTATCGTCGACCCGTTTGCGTTTGCCCGGCGAAGTTGGCGGCTTTTCAACAAACTTGTTTTTTCTGTCGCGCCTGTCCTCCTTTTCGATGGCATCGTATTCCGACTTAAGAACTCGATATCGCTGTGCAACTGTTGATAATAGAAGCTCCAATTCAAGTTGTACGGCGTCCAAATCTTCGGCTGGTAGGAAATCGTCTTTTGGGCGACTAATGGCTGAAAGGAGAGCGTGAAGCAGTTGGAAAAAACAAGTTAAATACGAAATCTTACCGACAGAATACTTTGGCAAGAGCTGCGTATTGTCCTGCGCTTTTATGCAGGGCATCATAACTGCGTTCTCCAGAGACCCCGGCGATCCAGCAGCCGTCGTGGCGGTTGTAACACTTTTCGTAGCCACTTTTGATGCCATGGCGTGTGCGAATGGTCCGCCACGACCTTTAGACGATGTCGATGCCGATAAGCGCTTATTAAACATATTCATTCATTCGTTTGTTTATCGATTCGAAAAAAGTTTTCAAGATGTAAACAATTTTAGCGATATTGGGCGCTAAAGATGACAGATGTCATCCCCAAAGCTAAACAATTCACTCGAATCAAACCTAGCGACTAAATCATAAATGCGACCGCTATATGGTCTAGAAAATTGTGTTCTATTCCACTAACAGTTGCTTCCGCAAGGAAAAATTGCCAGAAAATACTGAAAAACCGAAAAGCAACGCGCGAAATAAATATGAAAATATGGAGCAGTTCATAAGATCCGTCACTGTAGCTATAAGTGCGTTCAATGTAGTTTGTGGCTTGGAAAACTAAATACTGGTAACCTCTGTTTCACAATGCAACACTCCTTACGCAGCATACGCGGTGGCTTAACAAAGAAAAGATGTCTTACGACGAATGATTTTACGCATTGCTATTCAACTATTCATAATTTAATTTAAAATTTGCTTACCGAAGCAAAATAAAATAAAAAAAACCAAAAAAAACATACATTGCTGCCATTTAAAGTAAAGTTATACAATAGGACCAAACGAAAACTTTGCTGCCACTTATATTTAAGTTATGACAATATTTAAATATGACGATCATGGATGAGTTGTTTATCCTCCAAATATTTGACGATTTTACGATTAACAGCATTATTTTCGGGAGCACTGAAGTAATGGTTATTGGGCGGTAGCTGGTGGGGTTCGTTTTGCTACCTTTCTTGGGAATGGGCTGAACATTTGCAACTTTGCACATACGTGGAAAGCACTCAAAAAATAAGAAAGATATAAAAGATTGCGAAGAGGTTTAGCTAAAGAAAAGGTGCACTTTTTAAGGGTAATGGTAAAAATTATGGTAAAGCGTAGAGTTGCTCTTTGAAGAAGAAAGAACGATACACCTGTTAAAAGAGTTGGGTCACCTTGCCAGATGGGGCGCTTTTTATTTTCGAGCTCGAAAACCGATATTTTAGTGTGGGTGAGAATGCATATAGTACTATTTGCCGTTACTTATTTCGACGCAAATGTCGCTAGCATTGGTTCGATTTCAAAATTTTGCATCTGGCGGGATTTTTTTAAGCATTTTAGCTAGTGCAAGTGTTCTCCTGGCTCTTTTCACCTGCATCTTTGGTTCGTCCTGCATCAAACTTCAGGTGTCAGTTGCATCCTTCACAGCATGCCGAATTCGGCGGTAAAGTAACTCCCGTAGCACAGTTCCAATTATAATTTGTGTTTATTCTGGCTAAATTCTAACGCTCCATCCTTGAGTTTTAGAGATAACTTAGAATAAAGAAGTAATAAAGGCTCGTTGTGCGTCCGTCAATATGCAGTATCAAGCTGGAGTGACGTTCTAGCGTGTTGCCGGGTCTAGCTACGGGAGTCGTGGGGGGTTCTTTGCTCCGATACTGACCATAAAAAGCATGGCATGTAACAACAAAACGAGCTTTAGAGCTCGTCACGTTGACTTACCCCAGAATAGGTACTCAAAAAGAAAATTGGGATTTTCTCTGATCGCGGTGTTGACCCGATCAGATGCCCCGACGATGGCGACTGGTGTTAGGTCGTCTTATCCTGCCCACCCTGCCTTAGCCGTACAGTCTCCAATAAAAGTCTTTATTGTATGTTGGATACACTAACCCCACGTTGGGCGCCATTTTGTCGCTCCCAAGCTCTCAGGTTTTCTTTTCTCTCTATCTCATTTCTGGAGAGGTTGCTCGGCGAGACGACAACGGTGGTTTTTTTTTCCTAGCTACTCGAAACTATAACCGGTATCGACTTAAGTTCCGACACCTAGATGAAAAAAACTTGTTTTTTTTCCTTTTTTCTATTCAATGTTGATAGGACCTCGCGACAGGTCTGCGAAGGCCTTCGCAGGAAAATTTCTGAATCACGGCCCAAAAAAAAGCTCAACTCGCAACGACTCCAACCCGAGATTTTGATCTTACAATATCGCTAGTTAAGTTTTCGTTATTTCATTTTCTTTCTGGCCCGGTCCGGAGTCGGAAACACAGGCGAACACCTGTCGAGTAAATTAAGAAGTCCTTCGTCTTGTCGCAATACCATCCCGAACAGAAAAATAAAACTCAAAAAAATGAACCCGCGTGGGACCGGATACGTTCTTCGCTATGCGGCCGTTCGCCTTGAATTTTAGAACCCGATTCCACGTTTTTCTGATCGACGTCCTCTTCTTTTCATCCAGTCCCGCTGTTGTTAAGGCCTGTTTGGGTTGCCATATTTGCTAGGTATTTAATTTTTGTTCTTAAGATGGATGTCCACGGTGTATCGCAGGGGCGTTGGTGTTGGCTGCAGGCGCGTCAAACCCGTCACACACAATATAGTAAGAATCGTGTATTTACAATGCATTAATATTTCTACGTTAAATAATTCAAGGAGAAGCTCCATTTAAGGCACGAATGTGTGTATTTGATATATATTGTGTAAAAACACAAAAAAAAATAAAGGGAAGAAGAGTAACACACAATACAGTGTTGCGAAATGAAACTAAAAGTGAGGAAACTAAGGCAATATAAAAAAAAATTTAAGCATTATTCTTTTCCATTTAATTCGATATGAGAAAGAGACAGAAAAAAAATAACAAAAAATAAAAGGTACTTCGTATCAGTTACCATAGAATCTCAGGAAGATTGGAAGTTTCCCAGTTCTAATATTTCCAGTAGTTTTCGCAGAAGAAGAACTTTGATACCGTGGTTATGGTAACACAGTCCTTGATTTTATAATTAGGTTTCAAAGATAAAGTAACATAATATGCAACCATTATGAAAAATAAATATAAATAAATAAATAAATAAATGCAAATATGTAATTAATTAAAATATGTGACGCTCTAGTTTTTCTGGCGCCTGGCTTTGGTGTGCCATGTGCACATATAGAACAACCGGTCCTGTAGATAATGCCAATTGCACAATATCGGAAAAAGTGCTGTTAGATTTTTGCTGTAAAAGTCTTTCGCGAATATCGGTGTTCCTGACTCCACGAATAAATTGTAATCGCAGATGCTAGTCAATAGTTACTTTTTTTTGCAATGGATGTACGTAAAGCTGCGATTCGTAAACAGCTTTTTAAGGTCTGCCTGAAAATTTGCTGACGATTCTCCCTCATGTTGTAACAGAAGTGACTCCCAAAAAGATCCGCATAAGTAAGAATTGTTCCTTCTTTCTCATTTTATAAGTCAATAAAAAACGGGAAAAAAATTTAAAAAAATATATATTATGAGCAGAACATGATAGCCTTACATATCACATAAATACAAAAATTTTTCACTTTATAGAAAAAATAGGAAAATAGGAAATTTCGTAAAAGAAACAAAAAATTTCTCCTCTCAAAAAGATCCAGCACATAGACTGAATAAAAAAATAAAAAAAAAAATTATATAAAACTCGTATTTTTTTTTTTTTTTTGTTCAATAACACATTTTAAACGATTTGGCGTACTGGAGATGATTTTTCGCAAGTATTCTACATCCATTTTCACCCATTCTTCGTGAAGCCTTGTCTCGAGCTCCCCCTTAGAAGAAATCGGCTTGGTATGAATTCTACGATCCAATTCATCACAGAGGTTTTCAATGGGATTACAATCTGGTGACTGGGGAAGAGGATGAACCAATTTTGGGCAATTATACAGCTGCCATTCTTGAACAATGCGAGCCTTATGTTTGGGGTCATTGTCTTTGTAATATTTAAATGTAACTAAAATGCCCATTTTCGCGGCACTTTTTCGGAAATTGTCTTTCAAGAGTTGTAAGTATCGACGGCAATCCATTATACCAGCTCGGAGCTCCATCATTCCTATACGGCTTTGTTAACATTCGAAAGCCACAACGTGCTGGAATGACATCAGCTCGGCTATGTCGCTCACTGAATTCGTCGTTCGTGGCCGTTGGAAGGGCCGCATTCGTATTGTAGCATATTTTGCTTTCACCACAAAAAGTAAACTGCTTTCGTAAGGATTCTGTGGAGCTCGAGGTTATTTATTCCAAATTTGTCAATTCGTTTTTTATTGAAACAAGGCGATAGTTATGTACGATGAAATTCAGGAAGCTGATTTTTTTGTTGCTCATTGCCAAACTTCAGAATAAAGTGAACAAAAACCACGAAATGATAACCGACAGAAGTTATATACGAATATTTTTAAAGTTTATTTTCAATAAATATAAACAGCGAAAAAAAAAACTAAAAATCCATTTTATACAAAAAAGTAGAAGGGAAAGAGACAAATTTAAGGCTTCGTAGGCTCCTCATCGGACAAAGTATTAAATTCGACTCCACTTCCCAGCGACACTTTTCCACGCTCTTGCTTTCCGCTCGTAGGCGGCTTCATGTTGCAGGACCAGGATGTCAACCAGCAGGTTCTTCGGCTCCTCAATGTCCATTTGGTAAAGGTCCGCAGAGTCATGGCCCACAAAAACTGCCAAGATCCGTTCACTTCAGACCCAGGGTGTGAGCCTTCTCAACCAGCCAGTCAAAGCCAACAGCAACCATCTGCATCAGGCTTACAGGAACCATACGGTCCTCAGGGACTGCAGGGTCTCAACCCATAACAAGGAAACTGCCTGAATTCGAATGCCGAACTAATGGACTTCGTCAGCTTTTTTCGCTTCTTCACTATTTTCTCCCAATGCGGAACATATTCTTTGGCTTTACTGAAAAGCGGATTTTGGGCCTGGGAGCGCGGACCGAGGTGGTGAATAAGAAACACGTTTGACAAATAAATAATATTTTATTCTAAAAATTACTAAGAGATCGGTGCACTAAATAAAGCGAGACTGGAACTGGAACCGTCGAGACTGAGAGACTGCGAACGACTACTCGAAAGGCCAGCGCGATTGCATTTAATCCGCGTCTTTTTTGCTGACGCTGCGGCGTGTCTAGCTGGCGTACTTCGTTTTTATTTGTGCGTGATAAGCAACAAAGTAATTGTTGATCGCGCGCGTCGTCGGGCATGCCACTTGATATCTTTCGTTGCATATCAGGCGATATGCAGAAAGTGACGGACGGTTTTGCTTGTGCGCGATCAGCATATCTGGTTGTATGGAAAAGAGGACATTCTGCTTATGCGCGATCAGCATCTATCCGTTTGATGTCAATGACGCTGGAATGAGTCGACGACGTCGTATCGCCACAGGATGATTTCTGCTCACTTCGGTTTCGTGGAAAGTTTGAATTTTTGAAAATTTAAGGAATTAATTTACAGTCACGATGCGTATGTGTGCGTGCAACTTTTTCTGATTTTAACTCGCGAATATCTTTAATTTGCAGTACTTTTAATTGGTGAAAATTTAATTTGGTAGGTTTCACTAACTAATGAACGGTTCGCAATCACATTTGCTTACTTATCGCATGCTGGAAAAAAGCAGGGCGGTTTTTCAAATTTATCGGAAAAGCTGGTTATCATCTTGGCCGAACTCTATTGCCAGTCTTGTTCTTTCTTCTTCATAGAGTAACTCTAGTAAAGAGCCTCTAATGTCCCATGAAGTAATTAATTATAAACCACCCTAGAGCTGTGGATGAACTTCAATCATAGCTTGTTTTACAATGAACATAATCCTAACGTAAGCACTGTTAGTTGAAGTTGAAGTCGAAATGTGTAAACTGACAGCGTTTACGCGTATGCTGCGTAAAGTTTACGTTGCCTTGTAAATCAGACACAAACAAAAAGTGCGTCAAACATGTTTCACTGCCACTGCAACATTTACTGCTAAAGCAACATTTTGACAGTCGTTGACTTTTGACGTTTCTCTTCGTCAAGCACGTTTCCATGTTTTGATTGAAACCCAGTTCGTTTTTCAAGTTCAATAAAAAATTTTCTTCTCAATAACTTATGCCCAGTTAATAAAATTCGCAAAATGACGGCCAAGAAAAAACCAATGGCACGTTATTTCGACAATACGGCCAAATTAAAAGAGGAGACAGACGTTCAACGAGTTCACTTGAACCCGAAGAAAAAGGCGAAAACCTTCGAGGGCGATGTAATTAAAGTGAAATTGAAGGAGAAGCGTATTAATTACAAAGGCCGAAAGAATTTCAAAACATTTCGAAAACCGAAATTAGATAAAAAGTTGATTGAGAAACATTCACGTGGTCCTCGAGCCGATTCGACCGGTGTGAAAACGAAATTCTTCAAGGAAAAACTGAAGCGAAAAGAGATTTTTCTCGAATATGCTAACGAGCAGGCCGCAAGGACAGAGATCCTGAAGAACGAGGTTGAAGGGTACGTAGTTTTTGGGGGTTTTAACGGGAAACCCATTTAACTATAGGTTTTATTTTTATAGGTTTATTGAAGCCGACGAAGGCGAAAGGACACTCGACTATACGCAAAAGGAAATTATTCAAAATGTAAGTAGATTTCTGGTTTTTCTGAGCGGATAGCTCCATGTCTGCAAATGGTACGTTTTTGCTTAATTTGAATTCACTGTCACTTCCGACTCGAAGCGATGAAGCTCAAGTCGGAGTGAATATTCAATGGAATTTCTACCAGTCTTCACGATACTTTAGACTCTGACCAGGGGTGATCAATCAAATTCCTGTTAAGACCCCCTATAGGGGCATAGGACAGAAACAACTCTCTTCCACAAGGCGCGATCCTGAGCATCGGCCTTAAGCTGTTGCCAGGACTTGTTTATTTCTCCAGCCTCCTGCTCAACTACTCGCTTCCATGGTGTTACATGGTCGACCAACCCGACGTCTTCCTTGAGGATTATAACCCAGAGCCTGTTTTGCGATTTTTCGCTCTGGCTTCCTCAAAGTATGACCGATCCACTACCACTTCCGCCGTTGAACCTCAATACCTATTTTAATCTGGCCAGTTGTACTCCAAAGTTCGTCGTTGGAGATCACTTCTGGCAAGAATATTCCTAAAATGCGCCGGAGGTATTGGTTTACGAAAGTCTGCAGTTTCTTGGTAAGTCGAACGGTCACTTTCCACGTAGTACAACCATACAACAACACGGATTTGACGCATGCGTCAAAAACTCGCAGCTTCGTGCGAAGGGAGATCTCTCTTAACCTCCAGAAAGGGGAAAAGGATACCGAAGGCCTGACGAGCTTTATTTAGCCGAGCCTCAACATCCTTTTCGGCTCCGCCGTCCATGCTGACAATGCTTCCAAGATAGCAAAAATCTTGCACATCTTCCACATCCTGTCTGTTAAGAACAATCGGTGTGCTTGCGTTCGAACCCATGTGCATGTACTTGGTTTTACGCACATTTATTTTCAGTCCCGCCTCTTTGCATTTAGCATGCAACGAGCGAACATTTGACTCTAAGTCCGAACGGTTATGTGCAAGCAAACACACGTCATCAGCATAATCAAGGTGACTTAAGATGTTAAATAGTCTCCATTGAAGACCTTTACCTTTCCCACCTTCCAGTTCAGCTTTCAAGATGTCATTTATTACCACCAGAAACAGGGCTGGTGATAATATGCAGCCTTGTCTGACACCCGTTCGCACAGGGAAGCTCTCGGACAGCTCTCCTCTATGCAAGACGCGACGCCTTGCATCTTCGTAGGATTCTTTAATCCTAGCTATGACCTCATCTGGAATACCTCTCCTACGCAAAGCATTCCATATGTAATCTCGCTTAACGCTGTCGAAAGCCTTCTCGAAGTCCACAAACATGAGATGTAGTGGCGAACCCATTTCGGTTGACTGCTCAAATATATCCGTAGGGTATTTGTGTGGTCGGTACAAGACGACCCTTTACGGAATCTAGCCTGATAAACTTCGAGAGTGCTCTCGACGACATCACTAATCCTATTGAGAATTACCTTAGCCAGGGGTGAAAGAATGAGAAATTCCTCTGCCTCCAATAACAGTTTGCTTATTTCAGGTCGACATAACAGCCGCAACAAAACACTTCAACTTAACGCTCGATTTTGGTCCGTATAAAGTCCGCTATACGAAAAACGGTCGGCATTTATTGCTCGGCGGCCGTCGCGGGCATGTAGCTGCCTTCGATTGGGTCACAAAAAAAATCCACTGCGAAATGAACGTGATGGAAGAAATAACGGACATAGCTTGGCTTCACATCGAAACTATGTTTGCGTGCGCTCAGAAGAACTGGGTACACTTCTATGACCATCAAGGAACAGAAATTCACTGTGTGAAACAACTCTATCGCGTCAATAAACTGGAATTCCTGCCCTATCATTTCCTTTTGGCTTCGGCTAGTTCTGAAGGTTACCTGTCGTGGTTAGATGTATCGATCGGCGAACTTGTCGCCCAATACAATTCGAAATTGGGCGATATTCGAATAATGCGACAAAATCCTGCCAACGGAGTCCTGTGTACGGGCGGTGGTAAAGGCGTCGTAACTATGTGGTCGCCTTCAGTTCGGGAACCGCTTGCAAAAATGCTGTGTCACTCGACACCGCTGACCGCACTTACTGTCGATCCGAAAGGAATTCATTTGGCAACGAGCGGCCTCGATCGAAAGCTAAAAATTTGGGACATTCGTCAACTGACCGGGCCACTTGCTATTTACCATACACGAACGGCTGCCAATGAAATTGATATTTCGCAAAGAGGAGTTTTGGCTCTTTCTATGGGAAATGTGTGCGAAATTTATCAGAAAACCGTACTGGAGGGCGAAAATTCAACGCCTTATTTACGACAACGACTCTCCAATTATATTCACGGTCTTCGTTTCTGTCCGTTCGAGGATGTTTTGGGTGTGTCGCATGTCCAGGGTTTTACATCGCTACTTGTACCTGGCTCGGGCGAACCGAATTTCGATGCAATGGAAGCGAATCCGTTTCAAACGAAAAAACAACGACGTGAACATGAAGTTCATGCATTGCTGGAGAAAATTCCCGCCGAATTTATTACATTGGATCCGAATCAGATATTTGAAGTCGATGTTGGAAAGCTTCACAACAAAATCGAAGCTAAAAAGTCGATTTTGTTTGTTAAGCCGCCGAAAATTGATTTCGAATCGCGTCATAAAATGAAAGGCAAAGGTGGTTCGGCGAAGGCGGCACGAAATAAAAAGATTGTGAAAGAAACTAGGAGAAAGGTAAAGATGATCCTTTTCTTCTGTTTTAGGGGAGGTTTTAATGTGTATGTATTTATTTTTTTTTTCAGGAATTCTTCAAGGAAGTGAAAGAAACGCAAAATAAAATCTTTAAGGAACATAAAGAACTGGTAGCGGAAGGTAGTGATGGGTTTATTCCATTGGAAACACCTCCGACTGTTTTAGATCGATTCAAGCCTAAGAAGAAGAAAGATAAATAATTGTATTAAATCTTTTTTGAATTATTAAACAACTTGTTTTTTATTAATATCTTAAGGTTGCACTGAATTTAGTCCCAGAATTCCAATCTCTTGCTCTACACGCGTGGTCTCTGTGAGGCCTATTCAATTCGCTGTTTGCAAAAGTGTTCATCTCCGTAAGAAAATGTTTCGAGTCCTGGCGTATTATTTTGTATTATAATGAGACCTAATAGATCTTTAAATGGATAATATCTTGGACATTGTTAAAGAATAAAATAAGCATTTATGTGCGTGTAAACTAATGTGTTTCTAAATTTCCCATATTATGAAATATAATAATGATGAGCTTGGGTGGGTATGTGGCTCAACTATGAAACGTTGCCACAATGGAAAAAAAATAAATCAGTCTCAAGAAATCGGGCTCCACAGATGCCAGTCCTCAATATATTTTTTAGAGGCTTTCAGTATTTAGTGTAACGGAAATGAGTCAAGTATAAACTTAGAAAGCTACATTTTAATTCTATGCTCAGTTAAGTCGCGGTAGGCATTAATATACTTTTTATGCGAAATTGAACGAATTTTGGCGATTTTGGAAATTTTGGGCTACCTAGAGCTCCGTTTTTGGTGAAATGATACGAAAAAATACTTAGGATAAGGCCTCAGAAAAAAAACAGGCACATGCTTCCTCTCTCTCATGCTTACAGTGAAGATTTAATCTGTTATTTCCACTTTATTTCCGCACAGAATTCTTTTAGGCTAGAGCAAGAAAAATTTTAAGTCTGAGCCGCAGTACGGCCACATATCAATTACTTAGTTGCAAATCAATTTATTATAAATGTCAACATATGCCGACCTTCCATGATCTCTGGAGAGTGCGAAAGAACTATTTGTAAACCTTGGCTCAGTAGCAAGGGTAGTTGGACTGCGTATTAACGAAAACAAAACAAAGTTATGACATAAACTAGAAAAAGACCAGGGGCGAGGCGTCGAAGTTGTAGTTGGGGAGACAAAAATTTACTGTTTTTCAAATGCATAAGAAAATAAAATAATGTAATTCATATATAACGCATATAGCTTTCATAGCAAATTAAAAATAATGACAATTTTTTTTAATTAAATTTTTTTATATATTAATTCTATGCGGCGCTGTTTTTTCTCCGCAAAAATATCGATTATTCGATTTTTGAATGATTGTGTCTGCATTAAATTTTTGACTAATTCTTTTTCTATAGATAATTTAGAAAGATTGCTCAAACGTTTGTCAGTCATTCGATTTCTCAAAAAAGACTTAATTCTTTTAAGAGCACTCATTGATCTTTCACTTCATGCGGTCGTTGTTGGTATTGTCAAAAACAAATCAATAAGCTTTAGAGTTTCGGAATAGACGCTTTCCACCCCACTTTCTATAATATAGATTAGAAGGTCGAAAGGTTTTAAATGCTTATTTTTATCGCTATATGTATATAATTTGCAACTCATTTTTTAGTTTTTCTTCTTCGAAAATATTTTTAAAATGTCTTAAAAGGGACAAAAAAGAATCGTTTGGAAACGAATTGGCATAACCATGAAATTTTTCAAAATTTATTAGTTCTACAAATTGAATTTTTGATAGGTCTCCAAACCTAATATCCATTTGAACTATAATAGAATCTATTATTTCAAATGCTTTTCTTTGAAATAAGTCTTTATGCAAGCGTAAGGTTCGTATTTCGGTTTCTTTGTTTTTGTATTCCTGAATTACATTTTTAGCTTCCCCTATACACTCTTCCACTATATTGTCACACCTCAGTTTCTTTATATTTTCCACAGAAACCTGAACTTCCGATAGGCATAAAGTTATGTTTGAATAAATTCTATTTTGTAAAATATTAAATAAGTGGTCTATGAAAACAAAAATTTTGGAATAAAGGCACAAATAAAATAAAAATGTGGGCTGCATTAAAATGTTCTTAAGTCCTATTGCGGAATTAATTCTATCAAAATCAAAATGATCGCTCTCTAATATGTGCGTGAAAACTTTCATAAGATCTTGAGTATGTAAATTTATTGTTTGCACAGCCCTAGAATGATAATTCCACCTAGTTTCACAAGGATGAGGAAGCCCAAATCCTTGTTCTCTTAATAAATTTGTTCTTGAAGTAGAACGTACAAAAAATGAATGAAAAGCTATTAAATTGCATATAAAAAGTTTAACGTCTGTAATATGCTTTGATCCATAGAGAAGAACTAAATTCAGTTGATGAGCCCAGCAGTGTATGAAAAATGCATTTGGACATTCTTCCTTCACCAACGCTTGAACACCACCTTTGTGTCCTGACATAACACTAGCACCATCATAAGTCTGACTTATTACTTTGGATTTTACTTTTTTTTGCGAAAGGACCTCCAAAATAATTTTGGCAAGCCCAGCTGCTGATTTATCCGAGGAAACATTGTAAAATCCGACGAAACGCTCACATACTGTATTTTTTTTCAAAAATCTGAATATGAGACTCATTTCACTGGAGCATGAAATGTCGGTCGTTTCGTCCGCCTGAATTGAAACAAATTTGCAAGTGTTAAGTTCGTCTTGAATATATTCATTGATTCCAACAGTAAGTGCTTCAACTAAATCATTTTGTATGTCGCTAGAGGTCCCTTTGAATAAATTCGAAGAAGCTAAATGGTCTTTCATTATAGTTTCGTTAGTTGAAAGTAGATCTAGCAGTTCCAAATAATTTCCTTTATTCGCTGAATCTATTTTTTCGTCATTTCCACAAAAAGATAGTTCTTGGCGTGCCAATAGAGCAACAACATCTAAAAGCCGACCAACTATTGCTCTATTCTGGTCAACCATTTCATTATGTTTCATAGCTGCCAATTTTGAAGCAGAAACTAGTGAAAAATCAATTCTGGTTTTTCCCAATATTTTAAAATTTTCAAATGAAGCGATATGACTTTTTGAGCATTCGTGTTTTTTTGCTTTTGCTTCAAAATTTTTTATTGTGTCGTAACCGCCGTTACCCCACGGCGGTTCATTACAAAAGAGAAAGCAAGGAAAACAAAACATTTTTTTCAAATCTTCGCTTCCAGCCAACCAATCGAATTTATCGTACCACTTCATTTGAAAATTCCTGACGGTTTTTCCGTCCTTCTGCGATATTTTTAAATGCGGTCTTTGCATTTTCATTTTTATTTTTAATTTTTCCTCTAGTGTTAAAGTCGAAAATTTTATTTTATTTTTATTTAGATAAGTAAAAATATCGATACTCATCTTTAAATAGAATCTGGCAATTACAAAATTCAGACCAGTGTCAATCAAAATTCACATAGAACAATCACAATCACTGTAACACAAAAATTAGTAGTACACCTTAAAACGCGAAAATTCTTAAAAGACCAAACACCTATCGATCAAAATGAGAAGCGCTTTCAATCAACACTGCCACTTTTTTTCCGTTTATATTTCCCCCAAAAAAGTGTGCAGACTGCAGCCGCATTATACAAGTAGACAAGTCTTTTTTGCATACAAGTGCGCTGCAAACTTTACATCGATGATCGGCGCTTGCAGCTTTGCAGAAGCTCTGGTGCCACCATGCTGAGCCAACTTCATATAAGAACACTTGGTGAACTTTCGTCTACTAACACATTGACGGGGGTCCAAAATGCGTGAGCGAGAGGTCGTCATTTTTCTCTTTCTAACCATGTGCCACCAGATGGCGCACCGCAATTTCGATGAGTTCTTTAAGATTTCGCCAGCATCAAGAGATGGCGCTTTTGAATTTTCAGAAGAGTATTGTCAATTCGGTTCGTAGAAATTCTTACTGTCAAATATTTTGGTTATTTTCGCGATAGACCGGAATTTTCCACACGCTCAATTCGTGGTGGTTTCTCGCCTTTCTTTTCGTGAAAGCGATTCCCGTAAACAAGAAGTGAAAAACGAGTGCAGTGATTTTCAGAAAGTGCAAAAGAACGAACATCAAGAGCCCCCGAAAAACGAAAATGCATGAAAATTTTTCGCAGTTCATTTTTGTGTGGTGCCGAAATTCCAGTGTTTTCTTCGTCCTTTGTTTTTTCGGTTGCTATTTATCTTTCGTTCGTTTTTCCGTCCGCCTTCTGGTCTTGTGTGAGGTGCGCGGTACGGTAGTACAGTGCGGGAATTCGGCCTTTGGAGTCTCACGCAAAAAAGTGAGTGGATTTATCTCCTTGTGCGACATTTAGGCATGTTAACCGCTCCGCTGAACACCACAAGTCGTAAAGAACCGTGTGCGGATTAATTTCGAGTAGAACTTCTCGAACGTAAGTAGGAAAAAATTTAATTTTTGTGTTTGAAATGTGGTGCGGAAATGAGCGATTGAAATAGCGTCGCGTGATCCTTTTGCAGCACAAATTGTTACGCCTGTAATACAATCATTTTTCGGGGATTAGGGCTACCGGCGATACCCCATTAAAAAAAACGAGTGTCGCAACTACCTCCCGGGTCACTCGGAAATGTTGCTCTTCTTTATTTTCGTGTAGAAGGCTTAATAATAGTTGAAAATGCTGTAAACAGTCGCACTGTTTACTTCATTGACAATTCTCTGACGTTTCTCGATGGCATTTCTCCAGCGAAATACTAATATAGTAATAATGTTTCTTCATTTTCGATGTTAAAATAAAAATTTCATTTACAATAATAATAATAATGTTTCTTCATTTTCGATGTTAAAATAAAAATGTCATTTACAAATATAGTAATAATGTTTCTTCATTTTCGATGTTAAAATAAAAATGTCATTTACAAATGTTATAATAACAATGTTTCTTCATTTTCAATGTTACAATAATAATTTCAGAGATCTTCTTCGTGTAGCGCAGAATACATTTGTGATAGCGGGTCATAGATAATCGAATTGGTATTTTCCAGTAGATCGTACTCGCTAATATCGATATCGGAATATTCCTGGTACTTTTCTTTTTTAGCCGGCCAATCCAGAACCATTTCCTCGAGCATTAATGTCATGCGATGCCACAGATTATGAGCTTTTCCTAAGTACGTAATCAAATTGGGTGGTATATAAATTGGTGGTTGACAATGCGATAAGGCTTCGACGAACGTATTCAAAGCGCTCGGATGGCAATCCTTTTGTATGACATGTGTACCGGACGAAAGAAACGGCACAAGTTCTCGAACAATTGCCTGCTGTTGACCTTCATCCAAAATAGACCACATTCTTGGAAATACATCGAGCCAAATCCTTTCGGCCAGCTGAGTATCCATATGACAAAGTTGTGATGTTGCGATTAAAAACTGTTCTGTCCGAATCTTGCGGTTTGCTTCCAAAAACTCTGATTGTCTACTTATTAATCGCGTGAGAGTTGCTTGACGATTCACAACCGAACGTTCGCTATCTTCTCGTCGTGAAATATTCGAATCAACGCTCATATCCATATCGAAGACATCTTCTTTATCTTCAATCGATTCGAATTGCTCGGATTGATCGTTCTCTTGCGATGCGTAAATAACAAAATGCTTCTTCTCATCGGAATCGTCACAGTTTATCACCGATGAGATGCTTGGCAGCAAATGATTTTCATTCGAGTTTTGAATTTGTTTCGATGTGTTTGCTGTCAGTATGAACAGCTCGATGCATTGTTTAATCCAGTAGTGCGGACCGATGGAGTCCCACGCTTGCGAGCAAATAATGTAAAGCAAACGATCGTGTAATCGTCTACGCATCGAACCATCATAAACCTTGAAAAATTTTGCGCGAATATGCGGTTGATTGCATCGCAATCCGGCTAAGAATGCCACTTCCAATTTCGATGTCAACTCGGTTTGCTTTAATTGATCGTCGCGGTAAATGTAGTTGACTAATTCTAAAAATTGTGCATTGAGTTCTTGATCTTCAGAAAATCTTTTCTCGACATAATGCATCAGCTTGACGTGAAGAATCGATTTTTCGCGTAATGTTGGTGCCTGTGAAAAAATACAAAACAGATTCTGTTCGCCAAGTATATGCGCGCGGTGATTCTGGTGTTCGCATGACTGGTTTATTTGTCGCGGTAAAATGCATAACTGACGATAACCACAGGTTGCACAGGAATCGGCTGGGCAACTTTAACTGTTCCACAATTATTGGTTGGCATTACAACTATATCCGGATTGCTAGGCATAAATGCACCTAAATAGTGAGCTGTTAGATAGAAATAAGTCGTCTTTGATCGTTCATTGTGTACGTTTAGAGCAGCCGGAAACATTTTATGTATCGGAACGGTTCCGTGAATTACAAAATTCAGCATGAAATAATCGAATGCGTTCAGCGAGAGTGATGTAATGGATATAGTTAGTAAATTGTTATAGAACAATGAGTATTGTCCACTTTGCAGCATCTCGATTGTTTTACGCTGAAATTGATTAAGGTGAGAATTATTAAAACAAAATTTATAATTATGACTTGAAAACAATTACCGGCAACATATCAATGTTCAGCTCGAATTTTATAGCATCGTTTAGTAATCGATAGCATAAACGAAACATTGTGATAGCATAAACGAAACATGGAATAAAGAAATTGTAGAGAAAGAACATCGAAATCTTGTGGATTTGTTTCGCGCGTTGTTGTCCTTAAACCCTACCATTCGAGCCAAAAATTGAATTTACTATATCTTGCAGTTCACGGATACTGCAACGGTCAACTAGAAGACCCAATTCGGGACACCGATGCATCAACGGATAATTGAGAACTTCCATAGTTCGGTTCTGAAAAAGATTGATTTAATAATTTTATAGAAATGTGTTTCAACTAATTTACTTTTTTCACTTTAGTGAGTGAAATTTTCTTCTAGAAACGGAAAAATACGTCACAGCGGGCTGCTTATCATAAACGACTCTTCCAGATCCCACATCCCTGTAGTTGGCGAGATGCAATTTGCCGATTTGATTCTCCTGTTCTATATTCCAAATATAAACGTCCAAAAAAAATTAAATTGAAATTAAATTTTCGTCTGGCGAAAATTTACTACCGGATGACAGTTGCCAGATTATTTGATGGAATAAGAATGTTATTTGGTGTGAGTGGGACACAAACCTTTAGTTGTTTGGTGTGAGTGGGACACAAACCTTTCGTTGTTGGACACAAACTTTTTGTTATTTGGTGTGAGTGGGACACAAACCTTTAGTTGTTTGGTGTGAGTGGGACACAAACCTTTCGTTGTGTGGACACACACTTTTTGTTATTTGATGTGAGTGGGACACAAACCTTTAGTTGTTTGGTGTGAGTGGGACACAAACCTTTAGTTGTTTGAAATGCCATTAAGGTTTGGTAAAATAAGAAGAAGAAGTGTACGTGAATAAAACTCACTAACACCACCAAGGGGTCCAAAATCTGGATTCAAGTGGCGCTAGTCTCGATTTCAAGGGAGATAGACTTCTACAGTATATACTATTTTCTATGGGTGCCACTATGGAAAAATACAAACTGAATTTGTCTTTAATACATGAATTGTTTTTGTGAAAGACTGCATGGCGTTGCACTATAGGTGTATTGTATTGTTTGAATTCTTTTCTTTATGATATATATGCATGTATATATGAATGCGTTCTTATTCTATGTTAATTTTTACATTCTAGGTGAAAATAATAGGCCACATTGACGGGTGATGATTTTTTTTGGGGAGACAATGTCTTTTTTGTCTCTTCGAAGCTTCGTCCCTGAAAAAGACGCCAATCAGACAAAATATTACAGTAGGAGACTAAAACCTAGAAAACGTGGACAAATTTATATACCTATCAGCGTCCTACAGCTGCTAATTTTTAATATGGCTTTGCTATCTTCATCAACCGAGTCTTTCCATCGCTTGCGTGGTTTGCCTACAGACCGGTTACCACTCGCTTTGCCTTTAAGAGCACGTTTGCTTTTTTTCTTGTTTCTTCTGCCTTCCATTCGCTCTACATAGCCAGCCCACTGCAGTTTATGTAGCTTGATGAACGTTGAAACTTGGTTGTATCTTATTCGGCATTCCGTTCCTTCCTACACAGGCACCAAAATTCTTTGGAGGACCTTTCTTTCGAATGCGTTAACTGCGTTTTCGGAAGTTCGCGTTAATGTCCACGTCGCACTGCCATAACAGAGCACAGAGCGTATACTCGTTTTATATATCCGCAGCTTATTGTTCCTGTGCACTTTCTTGGATTTCATTATTGGAAGTACCGAATAATACGTCTTATTTGCTCATATTATCCGTCGTTTGATTTTGTCTGTTTCATTACTGTCCTTTGCTAGATTAGCTCCAAGATATATGAAGTTGTCCACACTCTCCAAATTATATTCCGCAATTGTTATGTTTTGTCTGTTAGGCATTCTCCTTCTTGTTTGCGTTATTACTTTTGTTTTGCTTTCGTTAATGCGCAACCCGGCGGAGTCGAGATTGACAAATACCTCCTTAGTGGAGGGGAGGATCTTTCTAGGATGTTGATGTCGTCAGCGTATGCTACTAGTTGGGTGAGCTTGTATAATAGTGTTCCGTTCGACTGAGTTTTTCGGGGCTAGACCATCTCCCTGTATTAAAACACATTCCGTTCGAAAGCTGATTGTGGAATCGGTTTGTATTCTCACTTGGGATTCAGTGTTCGTCACTGTGAGTCGGACTAGTTTTGGGGGAATTCCAAAGTCAAGCATGATTTGGTACAGTACGCTCCAGTCGATACTGTCGTATGCTTGTTTAAATCTACGAAGATTTGGTGCACTTCTGTGTTATATTCCCAGCATTTCTCAAGCATCTGTTTCACCGGGAATATCTGGTCTGTTGTAGATCGTCCGGTTCTGAATCCACCTTGGTATTCGCCAGTTATTTAATTAGTATAGGGCTTAAGACGACGTTCAATTATTTTATAGGACGTACAAAACAATGATATGCCTCTGTAATTCTCACAGCAGACTTTGTCTCCATTCTTATAAATTGGGCATATGATTCTATTTCGCCAATCGTCGGGTATGATTTCCTCTGTCCAAATTTTACATATCATGTGCAGTATTTCAGCGACACAATTTCCACCATTTGTCAGAAGTTCCACTGATATTTCGTCAATTTCCGGCGCTTTGTTGAGTTTTTGATCACATAGGCTGCTTTGATTTCGTCAAGCGTGGATACTGTCGATGATGGTTCTTCCTCTTCAGTTGAGGCCTCAATTGAAATGTTGTTTGTCGTGATCGGTGCTAATGGGGTGGGATTGAGAAGATATTCAAAGTACGAAGCCCATCTCCTTTCGATTTCTTGTGTGTTGCTGATGATGTTGCCCTCTGCGTCTTTGCAGATACTGGTTTTTGGGTTGTACCCCTTTTTTAGGTATTTTACTATTGCGTGTGCGTCCCGCGTTTTATTTTGATTCATTTCGTCGTCCATTTTTTGTATCTTGTGATTGGTACTACTTGTTTTCGCCTGCAGGTCTTTTTCGCATATCGCCTAAGCTCGTCATATCTTTCCGCTTTTGTCTTGTGCTGGTCGTTCAGTAGACATTTTGTATGCCTCGTTCTTTCTGTCTATTGCATCGCGGCATTCTTGATCGAACCAATCATTATTTTTTTGCCGTACTTAATATCCTAATACCTCTTCTGCGGAGGATTTGATGCCGTCTCGTATTTCATCTACACATTCTCCACTGGCATATTTAGGTTGTTTTTATATATTGGTGTCAGGTGTTTATTACATGCTGACATGTAAGCCTGCGCCACCGTTTCG
This sequence comes from Chorisops tibialis, assembly GCA_963669355.1. Lineage (NCBI taxonomy): Eukaryota > Metazoa > Arthropoda > Insecta > Diptera > Stratiomyidae > Chorisops > Chorisops tibialis. The sequence goes on from OY770263.1 coordinate 76,120,402, forward strand.
TCTTTAAGCTTGTCGACATTGAATTTGCGAGCTCGACTCGTTTTCGAATATCCACGACAAGCTATTCGGCATCGATACTTAGCTCTGACTAGATAGTGATCAGAGTCACAATTCGCACCGCGGAGAGTTCGTACATCAATTATGCTGGAAGCAGCCCTCTCAATTAGAACGTGGTCTATTTGGTTGAAGGTGTGACCATCTGGTGATGCCCACGTTCGGTTGTGAATATCGCGATGTGGGAGGCACGTAGAACTTACAATCATATTTTTGCTGCTTGCGAAATCAATAAGACGTTTGCCATTGTCTTTGGTTATGTCATGGAGACTGTGCCCTCCTGTTGTTCCTCTATGAGCCTCCTCCTTTCCGACTTATGCATTAAAATCCCCTAAAACAATTTTTAGGTCATTCGAAGGCAGTGAATGATAGGTTGTCTCTAGGGTGGCATAAAATTCGTCTTTAGTTAGATCTTCCTTGTCTTCAGTTGGTGCGTGGACGTTGATCAACCAAGTCTTGAAAAATTTAGCTTTTATTCGGATTGCACACAATCTTTCACTTACTGGTTTGAAATTCGTGACCTGCTGACTCAATTTTTTGTCAACGACAAAAGCGACTGCAAACTCTCTGCTTCCCGACAATTTTCCACTTGGATAGATTGTGTGTGATCTCATGTCCATGATTTCGTTACCGAGCCATTTCGTTTCTTGGATGGCAGTTATGTTGATGTTGTGTTTTGCCACTTCTTCGAGGAAGTCTTTCAGAGCTCCTGTCCTAAATAATGATCGAACATTCCAAGATCCAATAGACTAGTCCATTTTTCGTTTGCGGGGTCGTTGCCGTTGAGTCCATCCGTTCCGAGGCTGTTCTTCAGGTTTCTGGACAGTGAATTTTTTTCCGGTGATGCGTTGTCGGTGCCTCGACCAACTCCCGACCTGGAGGACCGGTCCTACTTATTTGTTACACCCTAGTAGAAAAAGGGTGGGAGTTTTCAGCTAAATATGGCATGTTGGAGTTCTCAGAACTATGCTGCGTATCCAACTATGTCATACTTTTGCCTATTTCCTGAGACGCACTGGTGTTACTGGCCATTCAAGTTAACTCCATATTCCCTCCTCTTTTCTCAACCGGGCTTGGAACCGTCTATGGAGGAGTTAGAGTAATAAGGTGGATACAGTAAAACTTCCTAACCAAGCTCCTCCAAGCTTTCCCCGGTTCATTGATAGCATGCGCAAATTCGATAGAGTAAATTTTTTCCCACTCATTTCACGCGAAAACCATTCGCAACCATTGACAAATCCAGCCACACGCAAATGATTAAAAACAGTTTTCTGACCAATGTTTAGCTCCACACCGATGTTATAAGTGGCCGCATGTGGATTTTCATGGACTTTTTTAAAAATTTCGCCAACTTTTTCTGTGATTAGACGGCCAGTACGATGTACATTTTTGACTTTAAAATTTTCAGATCGAAATCGTTAGAACTATTGTTGTGCTACACGCATCGATAAAGCATCGTCTCCATAAACTGCGCAAATTTTTTCACGTGCCTGCGTGGAAGTAAAACTTCAAAATGGAAAATATTGTGTGAGAAAAAAATGGTCTGGCTCAGCAAAACCAAAATATAAAAGGAGACATCGATCGAGGAACTACGTTTTTTCTTCTGATCAAGTAGCCTGACAAGTAGCCGCATTAGCGATCGAAAAAAGACTAATAAAAGAATAGTTTCGAACAAGCAGCTCTTGGAAAGTTTCGGACAAGCAGCTATAAGAAAATTAATAAAGGATAAAGTAGAATGAAAAAGTTATTATGGAGGTATTATTACTATAACCTAATTTCCTTATTTCAGATTTTTCGACTTAACTGACTGATCCACCTCTGGCTCCTTGAAGCTATGTATGCGTTTGGCCCTCTGGGCTAGAGATCGAAAGACCCTGCTCGACTTGGTACGGGACCTCCTCCGGCTCTCAGGAGCTGGCTGAGTCTGGCACCGTAAAGCTATCACCCTCAGCTGTCTCTGTTTTCTTTTGTGACTGGGACCAATTCCGGCTCCTTGGAGCTGGTGTCCCATCTGTCTTAACTCCGTTCTGGCAACTCCAGGAGAGCCGGGGAAGCCTACTAATAATAATAAATAATAATTCTGGATCGTCGTCAGAGGAGCTGCCACACGTTCGGCTTCTGTTGAAGGCGGGATTCGGGATATCATTGGCAACCCGGCATAAGAGCCCGGCTGCCAACATCGAGACGTTTTTTGATTGGGCCTTACATTGGGTAAGCCCATATCACAACCCACAATATCTTTAAAAGTCTTTAATAGTTATGACAGTTTACATTGGATAAACTCATAACACATTTTAATATCACGATTTTCATTAAGTAATAAGATTTTAAATAATTATGGGTTTACATTGGGTAATCCCATAACTTATACTTTTAAATCGTTACACTTTCACAATGACAAATAGAAATTGTTAAGGAACGTGAAAGTCAGGAGGCCAAGGCCCGATTTGGGCTGTAGTGTCATTGTAATAGCAAAAATAGTAATAGTGAAAAATTGTCCTATATGAAATCATCTGTGTTGATTAAATTTTTCACATACTATCATAACAAAATATCAGCGATCTAAAAGCGGGCGCCATTTTATCCACGGCCAGGCCCGTATATTCTAGAAAGCAGTGCTCCAACCAATGAACTTCGCACTAAGCTTCCCGGCTTTATACTGTAGATGGCTTTGCGTAGGTGAAATGACAGTTCGCAGTATCCCAGTTTTTTTTTTAAGTTTTGTTGCGAGAAATTCAGTTTTAAATATTTTTCAATCTAGCTAATAGCAATGATAATAAAAGAAATAAGTTCGTTTGTGGCGGTGGATGAGATTTTCGTCGAGGATAGCGTAAGATTTGCTCTCACTTTTTTGATTCTCAATTTTTGCCGCCAATTCTTCGTAGATATGGCTATTTGTTTATTTGCTCTTTGGCGGTTTCACTCCTTTACTGTAAAGGGCCTCCGCATAATCATTCAAATCATTTGTAATTCGTGTGGCTCAAAGCCGTTTCATTGCTTGAAAATTCGAAATACTTAAAATGTTGATAGTTGCCTAGGTGTGAAAATCTTTCCCTGCGCTAAGCCGGGGAAAAACAGAAAGTGTTCTAAAGTTTCTTCCTCATTGTCCCATTTTTTAGAGTCGAGATTGTTCACTATTTTGTATTTAAGTTGCGAAGATGGTATTTAAGTCGACAACGACCAATTAGAAAACCTAGCTTTCTTTTAATGGAACCTATTAAAGTTCTTCAGGAAAATGTCCAGCGCCTTGACTTTCCTACAACCTGGTTGTCCGTTTCATCACTTTATGAAAAGGCTCTTAGTTTCAGCTCGAATCATATAACAAGAATCATGTTCATTGAAACCCATTATTATCAATTGCCCTACAACCTAAGCTAGGCCTCGGTTTGGTGACCATTTCTTGAATTTTGGATTGGTATACAATAGAGCATTGTATTCTCCAGATCAGGTCTTCCTTCACAGCCTCCGAGGATTCTTCTGATAACATTTTTTTTTCAAAGGCGTAAAGTAATTTCCCGGCGTCTGAGTTTCTGTCTAAGTTTCGCTGCCACAACACAGCACAGTTCGTATAAACGTTTTACAAATTTTAAGTTTGGTTTGTTTTTGCACATTTTGGAAGTACCAAATAATACGTCTTACTCGCTTCCATCCTTCGATAAGTTTGTTCGTAGATATACAAAGTTCTCTGTTTTCTAGGCTATAGTCTCCTACTGTAATGTTTTGTCGGATTGGGGCTTCCTCCCACGTTTGCATCGTAACTGTGTCTTATTTTCAGTAACGCAAAGTCGAACTTCCTGCTACAGAAATAATTGTAAACCTCGATACTGTAGTGCTCTTGAGAAATCGCTCCTCACCTAGTTTAAGACCGTTGTTAGTTTTAAAGTTGGAAGTAAGATCATTTTCTACACTGATTTGTGAGAAATGATCGGGCATTGTCATTCTTGTAACCAATTTCGGTGCTACTCGAATTGTATACAGTACGCACCTGTCGAAAATGTCGTATGCCTGTTTCAAGTCTACTTATATCTGTTGTACATTAATGTTACAATATAATGTAAAGCTCTGATGTTTTTACTTGAGTGTAGCCTAGGGTATAGTCTAGTGGGTAGCGTGTTTGGTTTACAATGCGAAAGTTCAAATCCCGGTCGACGCATAATTCCACCACACTACCTGCTTGAATCTACGAAAATGAAATTCGTAGATAGAGGGTTGTGCGAAGAGCTAACAACTCTTCCGCAATAAATAATGAAAATGTTAAGGAACCTGAAGGTCAGGAGGCCAAGGCCCGATTTGGGCTGTAGCGCCATTGAAGAAGAAAGAGTGTAGACATGGAGCTTATGTATGGAATAGCATATCCGACGAACGCTACACGACATAAAAAAAATTGACTATATTCAAAATAGGCGGTCTTAATGGGTGCCCCATTAAGGTCGCCTATTCTGGAATTTGAAAAAAAAAAAAAAAAACGGAGTGTTTATTTGAAAGCTCTGATGATTTTAATTTAAACAGAGTATAGATATGGAGGTTATATATTGAACAGATTATCCGGTGAACGCTGTACGGCCGACACAAAAAATGGGGCTAAATTCAAAGTAGGCGGTCTTAATGTTCCATTTTGAAACTTAAAAAAACGCAGCTCAGATGTTATTATTTTAATAAAGAGTGTAGACATGGAGCTTAAAATATCCGACAAACTGCCGTCTCGTGACTGAAGGCACTCGTTGATCCTTTTGTTTCTTCTTGTTTCTTTCGCTGTGTGGCAGGTTACGCCGTCCTGTTTAAAGCACATGTCTTCGAGATCCATTTCAGCAATTTGAGGCCAGAAGAAGTTGTTTATCATCTCACGGTAACGAACGCCGTTGACAGTGACTGCATTGCCGTCCGCGTTCTCGAAGAAGAACGGTCCAATCACTCCCTTGTCTTGCGGTGGATGCATGGGACGTTCAAGAATCACTTCTCTTCTTTCACAAATTCGAAAATTGCTTGTTGACATAGCCATCATCAGAGAGGATGATTGTCTTCGAAAAATCACCTTTCACTTGTTGTTGCTTTAAGATTCAATGTGTGAACGTTCAATGCTGTGCATGGTCTGCTGGCTTCAACTGTTGTGTCAACAGAATCTTGTAAGCATGCAATTGCAGATCAATCAATCAAATTCCTGTTAAGACCCCCTATAGGGGCATAGGACAGAAACAACTCTCTTCCACAAGGCGCGATCCTGAGCATCGGCCTTAAGCTGTTGCCAGGACTTGTTTATTCCTCTGGCCACCTGCTCAACTGCTCGCTTCCATGTGTTACATGGTCGACCAACCCGACGTCTTCCTTGAGGATTATAATCCAGAACCTGTTTGGCGATGTTTCGCTCTGGTTTCCTCAAAGTATGACCGATCCACTGCCACTTCCGCCTTTGAATGTCAATACAATAGGTAGTCTGGCCAGTTTTACTCCAAAGTTCGTCGTTGGAGATCACTTCTGGCCAGAATATTCCTAAAATGCGACGGAGGCATTGGTTCACGAATGTCTGTAGTTTCTTGATAAGTCGAACGGTTACTTTCCACGTAGTACAACCATATAACAATACGGATTTGTCGCATGCGTCAAAAACTCGCTGCTTCGTGCGAAGGGAGATATTTCTTAACCTCCAAAAAGGAGAAAGGATACTGAAGGCCTGACGAGCTTTATTTAACCGAGCCTCAACATCCTTTTCGGCTCCGCCGTCCATGCTAACAATGCTTCCGAAATAGCAAAAATCGTGCACCTCTTCCACATCCTGCCCGTTAAGAACAATCGGTGTGCTTGCGTTCGAACCCATGTGCATGTACTTGGTTTTACGCACATTTATTTTCAGTCCCGCCTCTTTGCATTTAGAATGCAACGAGCGAACATTTGACTCTAAGTCCGAACGGTTATGTGCAAGCGAACACAAGTCATCAGCATAATCAAGGTGACTTAAGATGTTAAATAGTCTGCATTGAAGACCCTTACCTTCCCCACCTTCCAGTGCAGCTTTCAAGATGTCATTTATTACCACCAGAAACAGGGCTGGTGATAATATGCAGCCTTGTCTGACACCCGTTCGCACAGGGAAGCTCTCGGACAGCTCTCCTCTATGCAAGACGCGACACCTTGCATCTTCGTAGGATTCTTTAATCATAGCTATGACCTTATCTGGAATACCTCTCCTACGCAAAGCATTCCATATGTAATCTCGCTTAACGCTGTCGAAAGCCTTCTCGAAGTCCACAAACATGAGATGTAGTGGCGAATCCATTTCGGCTGACTGCTCTAATATTATCCGTAGGGTATTTGTGTGGTCGGTACAAGACGACCCTTTACGGAATCCAGCCTGATAAACTTCGAGAGTGCTCTCGACGACATCACTAATCCTATTGAGAATTACCTTAGCCATAATTTTTGATACGGCAGTAAGTAGACATATACCACGCCAATTACCACAATCCCGAAGGTCGCCCTTCTTCGGAATTTTCACAATGACGCCCTCCTTCCATTCAGTCGGATATCTTCCTTCACTCCACACCTTAGTGAAGAGTGGGAGGAGTATTTCGGCTGTGATTTCCGGGTCCGCTTTGAGGAGTTCGGTTGGTAGTCCGTCTATACCTGGAGCTTTCCTTCCCGCCATTGACCGAATGGCGGAAACTATCTCTTCCTTATCTGGGGGATCGTCCCTAATAGAGGATTGTTGCGGTTGGATGTTTGGTAGTTGTTCTGTTTCTGGAATATCTTCCTCTGACAAGATGTTTAAAATATCAGAGAAGTATTCTTTCCATCGCCGCAACTGGTGTTCACTCATATTAAGGAGAGTTCCGTTGACATCTCTCACCAGGTGGTTGGCGGTGAAATTCCTGTTCGTCAACTGTTTCATGATTTTGAAAAGTGAACCCATATCCCCAAGGTAAGCCGCAGATTCTGCCTTGTTTGCCAGATCTTCAATGGCCTTTCTCTTGTCGCGTCTAACAGCTTTCTTAAGCTGTATATGAGCATCACGGTAGTTTTTCCTCAAGTCGGGCGTTCGTTGGTTGACATCGGGTTGAGAGATGATTGCCAATTCGGCTTTTTTCCGATTGCCAACCTTGACCCATGTTCTTGCGACATCCAAGGTTACTCACCGCTTTGCATATATCCCATAGATTCTTCAGCACTAGTTAGAAAAGTATTTCTGGTTGCCTCCCAATTGGCGTCCAGTGTGCGCATTTCATATTCACCCAATGTGGATGACTTTTCGCGTAGAATAGTGGTGTATTCGCGTTTTTTGTTGGGATCTCTGAGTTTATCCACATTAAGCTTGCGCTTCATTTGAAGAATTTATGGTCATCGGAAAGCTGCTGTACACAATCTCAAGCAGGCAACCATCAAGTGGTAATCGCTCCCCACGTCAGCTCCACGTTTCGCTCGCACATCGAGGAGACATCTTCTCCATCGGCGACTTATAGCCAAATGGTCGATCTGGTTCTGAGTAACACCATCAGGGGAAACCCAAGATGTTTTATGATGACTCTTGTGTGGAAAAAGGGTCCCTCCGATGACCATTTGCCGAGTACTACAAAACTCCACAAATAATTCGCCGTTTTCGGGTCTCTTAATCCAAGGTCGTGACGCGTCGACCCAAGGGTCACCATGCCTCCCCATGACGTGTTCTAGTCCAGTGTTGTCTGATCCAACCTGGGCGTTCATATCTCCTGAGATGATAATAATATCACCTCTTGGAACACGTTCGAAGGTGGCACTCAGTTGGCTATAAAACTCCTCTTTGTTACCAGATGTTGCGGAATTAGTTGGTGCGTAGCACTGCAGAATTAGTAGTGACGTTTCTGACACTGGTCCTGAGCCTGACGACGATAATCCTATCCGAGATTGGTTCCCAGCTAATGAGACTGTTTCTCGCTCTCGGTGTAAGGACGAACGCCACGCCATTTCTGGCTTCACTTTCAGGGCCAATGTACAGAATAGTGTTTCCGCTAGGGGTTTGCTCTTCTCCTGATCCTGTCAACCTGACCTCGCTCAAGCCCAAGATTTGGATGTTATAGTGCTCCATTTCACGGTCGATCACCGATTGGCGGTGCAAGGACCGAGTAACCCCAGCTCTTCCCCCGTCATTCAATGTTCGAACGTTCCAGAAGCCAATCATAGTCCGTTTTCGAATGCCAAAAGTCGTTACCATAGAATCAGTCTGTATCCGAGGCGATGTATCTGTTTCTCGTATCATTTAGGTCTTAAGATCACGGGTGATAAGCCCATTATCCAGTGAGTGTCCATTTGCCATTTTTAGGGCAAGCAGGACTGGCTGTGGGTGAATTCTACAGCCCCCATCCCAGAGGAGGATAGTTAGCTCAGGTCCGTGGAGTCGCTAGCCTCCAAAGATAGTTACAGGAATTGGTAAAGCCTCATCCTATAACTACCCCCTTGCAGATCCTTAGTTAAAATTCGCTGTAAACTGCTTCGTGAAAGTCTCAATTGCTGAAAACTATGGCGAATCGAGGTGGAAGGATTTTGGTCAATACTCTCACGAATAACGGCAATGTTTTTATTAGACCGAGCTTCACAAACACGCACAAGTCTTTTCTGGGTTTGGACTGACCCATTCGTCTCAAATTTTTGGATTAATCGGACCACTGTACTTCGAGATGGTGCGATATGGTAACCGAAAAAGCCACGATATTTTCTAACCGTCTCCGCAAAACTCTCACCATTTCGGCAGTTGATTTTCGCAATTTCTATACGTTGTTCGTCCGTGTAATTTTCCATCACTATAACTCAATGTCTACACAATAAAACTGTCGAACAAGAACGCTGCACGACCGACACAAAAAAATGGGGCTAAATTTGAAAGAGGGGATCTTAATGGGACACCCTTTATATATATGTATATATTATATACATATAAAATATTATGTGTTATAATAATATATAATAATCGCGATCCGCGTCTCTTTGGAGCCGAGGATTAGCTCATAGGGTCACTGAGATCTCATACTTTTAGGGTGCTACTCTTATAATTCTTTCAAAAGTTAGACCGAACTTCAAAGTTATCAACGCTAAGATTACAAAATAAAGTAGCATAGCAGTTATAGCTGATGGTACAGTATACTTGAAGGTGTAGTTTGGGGCTCATGATGATGAATTCAAGAGTGGGTATGCTGCACTATATTACAGTATTTTCGAAACACGGCGCTTAGAAGAGCGTTCAAAATTCATACGCTGTAATTAATGATTATGAAGTTTAACGATACAGGTTTCAGTCAATACTCTAAGCATTTGGGAAACTGACCGAGTAATCTATTACGGGGTGCTGTGAGGCGTCAAAATAGCTCACTTCTTCTTCAATGGCACTACAGCTCCAATCCTGACCTTGAGGTTCCTTATGGAATATATCAGCTTGGTCGACCATATGGCACATAGAAGCGAGGAGAGAAATAAACAAGGATCGCGCGTCGTTCAAGTGAACTATTTCTGCTCTATGCCCCTATAGGTTGGTCTTGGCAGTTGCAACAAATGGGCATTCGAGACTACTTGAAAACGCAGCTCTTTCCTAAAAGTTCACATTCGAGCCTAGTAAGATAATGTACTAGTAATGGACCACTAAAGCGCTTAAATGACATTTTACAACTAATGATAATATCAGAATATTAAAATCGTGCTGAGCATAAACTTTACCCTATTTATGGAATAACTGTCATTAAATTTGATTTTGCAATATGTTGTATACCCGAAACGTAAGAAATGTGGAAGTCTCCCATATGGGCCCAAGGCCACTTCTGTTTGTATTTTTAATCGGATGAGGCAGAAATTCTTAATTTTTTATATTATTCTACGACGGTCCATTATAAGAGCATCCTTACCCTAGGGTAAGGTAACTGTACCAGTAATAGTTACCTTACCCTATGGTGTAGCCTAGTGGATAGCGTGTTGGTCATCAATGCGAAGGCCGGGAGTTCAAATCCCGGTCGACGTATAATTCCAGCACATACTAGCGTGAGTATATCGTGGCTACCTCAATCTGCAGAAACGAAAATTCGTAGATAGAGGGTTGTGCGAAGACACAGTAACAAATAAAGTGTTACGCTGTAGTGCAGCTAATTATTTTTGTTGATCTTATTTATTTATATTTAGATAAAATTAAATAAATGCACTACTTAAAAATTGATTAACATTTTATTAATACAAAATTTTATAAAATTTTATTATTCTTAAATGAAGTTTGCTTTATTTTTAATTTCAACCACCCTGTGTGAATATTTAATATCAACTACCATAAAAACAATTAATTCTATATTTTTCATTATATCGGTTCACTTGATTTAAATTAAAAACATATAAAGTATATTTCTGTCAGTGAAATTGTAAAGTATATTTGTAAGTGTAAGGTATATTTGCAAGTGGAATTAATTGGTTGATTTCTTAAAATTCAACCAACTCTCCACAACGCCATGACCCGATTTGTGCTGTAGTGCCATTGAAGAAGAAGCCCTTATGCTGTTCAAATGAAATGAAATTTTTTTTATGTCAAATCTGAACAATTTCATTTTGCCAACAATGATTTTGCATAAAAAAATTAAGGGATAAATCCCTTCTTCTGGATATCATTACAGAATTCCGAATTACAATATCCCGGAACACATAACCCCGGAAATTGAAATCTACGAAATTCCGGGTTTTAAAATCCCGGAGCACAAAATTCAGAGAAACATAATCCCGGAATCGAAAATCCAGGAATACATAATCCCGGGATTTTTATCTCGGAATTCAAAACCTGCGTTAGGTGGCATCGTTAATTTAAAATTTTAGTTATAATGCGGTATTTTTTTTTAGAAATAATGGGAACATTCAATGCAAACAGCAGGAACAAATGGCAAGCTCAACATACGAACTTGAATGCTAACTGACTTTGAACTTTGCGCCAAATGATAAGGCCAAAATGGAAGAGGCATCCCTCAAACGGAGTTGACGGAAAATAGCAGCAGATTCGATAGCCTTTTTAAAAACAAAAATTATAAGCTGAGGATTTTTTTTTTTTTAAGGAGCCGAACACAACTTAGGGGGTTACCCTTTAATGCAATGCACAGCTGTGTCGGTGAAGGAATTGGAGAAAAAAAAAGTTGGTTCAATTTAATTTAGGTGGAGAAAGACGGAAGTGACGGTGTACATTGCTCTTGAAACTCTGGATGTTGTATTCATTGGGAAACACTTTGGCTGGTAATGAGTTCCAAAGTCTTGACGTTCGGGAAATGAATGACTGCCTATATTTAACTGTACGAGAAGGCAAGGGCTTAACAGTGTACTCGTGTGCGCGTTCAGCTTGACGAGTATCTCGGGGAAAATTATAAAGTGGGGGTATTAGTGTGCTTAGTTCCGCACTGCATTTACCATGGAAGTTGCGATAGTAAATGCTGAGTACTCCGACATTTCTGCGATGCTCGAGAGAGTCGATAGAAGACGTGATGGTCTCGTCTCCAATCAGTCAGAATGCATGTTTTTGAATACGGTCGAGCAACGCGAGGTATGATTTGGGTGCCCCAGCCCAAACATGCGAATTGTACTCTAAACGTGGTCTAATGTATGCCTTATATATGGTTGCGAGGTCGTTCGGCGTGAAATATTTTTTGCACTTTCGGAGAACACCCAAACGTTTGGAGGCGTCGAGGGCAATATCAAAGATGTGCTGAGCCCAATTCAGGTGGCCATTAATTTTAACGCCAAGAAGTGTGAAGGTATCCGAGGTGCGAAGTTGTGCGCCACCAAAGGTCAAACTTTGAGATAACACTGGGACATCACGTTTGAGGGATAGATGACAGGTCTGTGTTTTAGAAGCGTCGAACTCTACTCTATTTTTCCTGCCCCCTTCCAGGATTAAGCAGAGGTCCGAGTTCAGCGAACGGAATAACTCCCTGCGATTTGAAGCAATAGAATACTTGTGTGATTCGGCAGCAGAGTTAAATTCATAGGTGCTATCTAAAGTACTGTCATTCGCAAAACTATGGATTGGATTGAGAGTGGACGACAGAAGGTCGTTGATGAAAACTAAGAAAAGACTTGGAGATAAAACAGAGCCTTGATGGACGCCGGAATCTATTGGGAAAGAGGAAGAAGTAACGCCATCTAGTACTACTCGTATGGTGCGTTCAGAAAGGAAACTCTCAATCCATTGAACAAGGGTAGCATTAAGACCTATAGCCCTAAGCTTAGCTATGAGACATTCGTGCCAAAGTCTGTCAAAAGCTTTTGCAATGTCAAGTGCAAGAACTTGACCTTCACTGTGTTTATGTATGCACGAGTTCCAACGTTCGTTAAGTAGACCAAAACATCTCCCGTCGACCTTCCAGAACGGAACCCATACTGACGATCATGAATTAGCTGATTATCCTCGAGATATTCAACAATTTTGCGATTGACAGCAGTTTCCATTACTTTCGAGAGCACTGAAGTAATGGCTATTGGGCGGTAGTTTGCGGGGTTCGCTTTGTTTCCTTTCTTTGGGATTGGCTGAACTTTCCACAAACGTGGAAAGCACCCAGAAGAGTAGGAAAGATAAAAAAGATTTCGAAGAGATTTAGCTAAAGAAGAGGAACACATTTTAAGGGTAATGGGGGGATTTTTTGCCCATCAAGCAGAACACCATAGGAACTACCTGTCCATCACTAAGTTCATGAATAGCTGCCTTATAATTCTTGGAACTATATAAAACATCCATCAACCAACAGCTTGCTTCCGAAAGCAAAGTCGGTTTCAGCTAGGACAAATAATTCTCCTTGTAAGTGGCAGATTTCTTCAAGAATTTTTATACTGCTTAAAGAAGATGGGTCTTTAAAAATGAAACTTAACACTTAAACATTTTGATTTTTTAGTTGGTAAATATGATCTGCAAGTATTTTCTGTAGCTACAGTTCCTTCACGGATTATTTGAGAGGGTTGCAGATTTGAATTGGACACCATAATTTTTACAATATTAATACTAATCATACCTAGTCAAGTCATAAATATTGGTACACAACTAAGTGCATTCATTACGAATGCGATTTAACAGTTGATATTTTTGCTTCATTGCCACGTGAGAACTCCGAAAGCGATCAAAGCCGTGAAGAAACGAATCGACCGAAAACTGCTGCGAAAACAGAAAATCTTGTCGCGGGAAATGCAAATTTCGCAAAACTCCATGTCCCGCATTATCAAAGAAGATTTGGGACTCAGCGCGTACAAGCGACACACTGGACACCTGCTCATGGCCGCATTGAAGGAAAAACGCAAGCGAAAATCGAAAGCGTTACGCAGCCGGTACGCGAAGAACACTCACAGACAAATTCTGTTTACTGACGAGAGAATCTTCACCGTCGAAGAATCGTCCAATAAACAGAACTACCGTGTGTATGCTCGGTCATCCAGAGAAGCATCCCAATTCATCCCGAGGGTCCAAAGAGGCCACCATCCCGCGTCTGTAATGGTATGGTGGGTAGTGAGCTACGATAGCGTTACCAAGCTCCATTTTTGCGAGAAAGGAGTGAAAACATCGGTCAAAGTATATCAATCGACCGTCTTGGAACCCATTGTGAAGCCTCGCCAACAAGCCGTGGACTTTCAAGCAAGACACTGCTCCAGCTCACAAGGCAAAAACAACTCAACTGTGGCTCAAAAACAACGTTCCGGACTTCATATCAACGGATGATTGGCCAGCTGGTAGTTCAGACCTCAACCCGTTGGATTATAAGTTGTGGTCCGTATTAGAGGGCATGGCTTGCTCTACTCGACACCCAAATATTGAGTCGTTGAAGTGAGCCCTTGTCCGTGCAGTGAACAATTTCCCCATGCATGAAGTGCGTCTCGCGATCGATGAGTGGCCAGATCGTCTAAAGTCGTGCTGGAAGGCAAATGGAAGTCATTTCGAATAAGTTGTTCTAAGATTTGTAGCCATTGAATAACCGAATAAAAAGAAAAAAAAAGTTTTGAAAAATATTAATTCGTTTTCATTTGGCGTCGATTTTTCTGTTTACTAATATTTATGACTTGACTAGGTATATTAATCACACGAATAAGTTTTCCTTTAATTGCAACTTGAGCACCTTCTTCAAGTTTTATTATTGTTGCAGCTCTATCGTTTCGCGTATTACCAGTTAAACTTTTTTTTTTTCAAGATGACCGTGACACTAAATATTAGTTTTTCGTGGCCTTTGTTGCTTTCATTGTTGATTGTTGTTTCCATTTTCACTTTTCGAAACTTAGCTGACAGTTCTGAAATATTAATCAATGTTACAGTTCGGAAATTTTGTACCATTCCGATAGATTATTATCTGACTAGTCCGTATCATCTCATTATAGGTAGGTAGATCTAGATTATTGAAAAAAAAAATAGGTTTTTGAATGAATTCACGACAACATAACATAACATTTGCAAATTGATACATTTATATACAGTAAGAAAAGTATGAATGAAAAATGAGCTGCAGTCTTGTATTCAGAAGGTAAGAAATTGGTATACCGTTCTGAAATATGTACATAAGCCCGGAATTATCGACTTCATAGTTTCGGGCTTATGTAATCCGGGATTCTGTATTTCGGCATTTTGTATTCCAGGCTTTTGTGTTCCGAGATTTTGTATTCCGGAATTTTCATTTCCGGCATTTTATGTACGGGATTTTAAAATTCGAAATTTCGTACATAACTCTTCAAAATTATACAGTTGTATTCCAAAAAATAATCAATCATAATAAATTTTTTTTTGTTTTCGTTTAAAGTTTTTTGTCTCATATTTGATTAGAACACTTATAATATTGAAATTGTAGATAAGGCGTACATCGCATGATTAGGCAGATCAAATCATCTGACTGTTAAATCAATTTAATAAAAAAAAACATATTATATATGCGTATACGGTAGCATTATGTATTTCACCGAGTTAGATTAACACAAACTTAAGATCATCAGAGTTTCTATAGGCTTCCGTGGAAATATAGAAAAAAATTACTATCACTAGTTCCACGATAAATGCACGTAAATTCATTACCAAACTTGTTTTTATACTCTTCAAGTTGAACTTCCATATTGTGAAAGTCTCTTATTACAACTGTACTGAGTTTGCTACAGTTTCCCTAACGAGTACAACTCCAGTGTTCCAAGTATAACGTCCAACGTCAGTTCGCTCTCTCATCACCAAACTTCTTTTCATGTGACTTACCTTTGCTCCTCCCTATATACAGATTCAACTGTGCATAGCATTGACACTGAATCAATCATTTGAAGTTACAAAAAAAAAATTCAGGACGACACAAACTTTATCTAAAGGTTCAAATCAAATCTTTTTTTGGTTCATGCTGCTTCCACTGCAAAAACCACAATCACCATCTGAGACATTTTGTTCAAAAAATGTCCGAGGAAATCAGAATTACTCCCATCACAGAATCTTTCAAAGCTACTTTACCTATAATTTAAAAGCAATTAATTGAGGACGCCGAAATACGTGCTAACCATTTTATAACTTAACAAAAAAAAAAGCGAATAATAAATGAAATATGTAAAAATAAAATGTTTTAGAAAATAGGAAAGGACATGACTCCAATGCGTTTAGTATTGTAGATAACCTGGGTGTAGCCTAATGGGCCTGCGAAGGTTGTGAGTTTAAACAAACGGTTGACGTATAATTCCAGCACACTATCTGCTTGGGTATATCTGGACTACCTCATTTTATAAAAATATAAACCCATAGATAGGAGGCTCAGCGGAGGGCTAACAACACTTTCACAATAACAAATAAAAACATCTACATCTGAAGGTCAGGAAGTCAAGGCCCGATTCGGATTGTAGTGCCATTGAAGAAAAAGAAAATTTCCTAGATTACCGATGTCATTTTTGGTGAAATAAAGACCTTCAGAGTTGTGGTTTGTGCACATAATACATTTTTTTTATTGTTATGTTATTTTAATGAGTTTGCTTAAGTTAAATCGTTAATATGCGAAGTGGTAGGAGGAATGAATGGATTTGGATACGGGTCAAAAGGAACAACAACAAAATATATTTGAAATTGGATTGATTTAAAAAAAAAGCGGTTTACTATAAAATTGTGAAAACGACGTATTTTGTACGGGGGTGCTAAGAAAAATGAATGATTTCATATTGTTTCTGCTGAGAGCTTAAGCAATCTGATCAGTTTGCTAAAGTTCTCAGTAGTAACCGAAACAGCACGATTAAGGGGGTAAAGAAAAAAATTCATAAATAAATTCAATGTATCTCCTGAGGAACCTGCCTTCATGAAATTTTGTTCACTAGTCAAACTCATCAATAGTTGTAGATTGATTGGACCAATTTAAAAATAATAATAAACAGAAAATTTTGCACAGCTGTTGAATGTTCACTTTTTCTTGCCAAGTATTATTTGAAATTACCCGCGAACATCAATCAAATCAAATTCCTGTTAAGACCCCCAATAGGGGCATAGGACAGAAACAACTCTCTTCCACAAGACGCGATCCTGAGCATCGGCCTTAAGCTGTTTCCAGGATTTGTTTATTCCTCTGGCCTCCTGCTCAACTGCTCGCTTCCATGTGTTACATGGTCGACCAACCCGACGTCTTCCTTGAGGATTATAATCCAGAACCTGTTTGGCGATGTTTCGCTCTGGTTTCCTCAAATTATGACCGATCCACTGCCACTTCCGCCTTTGAATCTAATACCTATTTTAGTCTGGCCAGTTTTACTCCAAATTTCGTCGTTGGAGATCACTTCTGGCCAGAATATTCCTAAAATGCGTCGGAGACATTGGTTCACGAATGTCTGTAGTTTCTTGATAAGTCGAACGGTCACTTTCCACGTAGTATAACCATATAACAACACGGATTTGACGCATGCGTCAAAAACTCGTAGCTTCGTGCGAAGGGAGATATCTCTTAACCTCCAGAAAGGGGAAAGGATACCGAAGGCCTGACGAGCTTTATTTAACCGAGCCTCAACATCCTTTTCGGCTCCACCGTCCATGCTAACAATGCTTCCGAAATAGCAAAAATCTTGCACCTCTTCCACATCCTGCCCTTTAAGAACAATCGGTGTGCTTGCGTTCGAACCCATGTGCATGTACTTGGTTTTACGCACATTTATTTTCAATCCTCCCTCTTTGCATTTCGAATGCAACGAGCGAACATTTGACTCTAAGTTCGAACGGTTGTGTGCAAGCAAACACACGTCATCAGCATAATCAAGGTGACTTAAGATGTTAAATAGTCTCCATTGAAGACCTTTACCTTCTCCACCTTCCAGTGCAGCTTTCAAGATGTCATTTATTACCACCAGAAACAGGGCTGGTGATAATATGCAGCCTTGTCTGATACCCGTTCGCACAGGGAAGCTCTCGGACAGCTCTCCTCTATGCAAGACGCGACACCTTGCATCTTCGTAGGATTCTTTAATCATAGCTATGACCTTATCTGGAATACCTCTCCTACGCAAAGCATTCCATATGTAATCTCGCTTAACGCTGTCGAAAGCCTTCTCGAAGTCTACAAACATGAGATGTAGTGGCGAATCCATTTCGGCTGACTGCTCTAATATTATCCGTAGGGTATTTGTGTGGTCGGTACAAGACGACCCTTTACGGAATCCAGCCTGATAAACTTCGAGAGTGCTCTCGCCGACATCACTAATCCTATTGAGAATTACCTTAGCCATAATTTTTAATACGACAGTAAGTAGACATATACCACGCCAATTGCCACAATCTCGAAGGTCGCCCTTCTTCGGAATTTTCACAATGACACCCTCCTTCCATTCAGTCGGATATCTTCCTTCATTCCACACCTCAGTAAAGAGTGGGCGGAGTATATCGGCTGTTATTTCCGGGTCCGCTTTGAGGTGTTCGGTTGGTAGTCCGTCTATACCTGGAGCTTTCCTTCCCGCCATTGACCGAATGGCGGAAACTATCTCTACCTTATCTGGGGGATCGTCCCTAATAGAGGATTATTGCGGTTGGATGTTTGATAGTTGTTCTGTTTCTGGAATATCTTTCTCTGACAAGATGTTTAAAATATCAGAGAAGTATTCCTTCCATCGCCGCAACTGGTGTTCACTCATATTAAGTTCCGTTGACATTTCTCACCAGGTGGTTGGCGGTGAAATTCCTGTTCGTCAACTGTTTCATGATTTTGAATAGTGAACCCATATCCCCAAGGTAAGCCGCAGATTCTGCCTTGTTTGCCAGATCTTCAATGGCCTTTCTCTTGTCGCGTCTAATAGCCTTTTTAAGCTGTATATGAGCATCGCGGTAGTTCTGCCTCAAGTCGGGCGTTCGTTGGTTGACATCGGGTTGAGAGATGATTGCCAATTTGGCTTTTTTCCGATTGCCAACCTTATCCCATGTGTCTTGCGACATCCAGGGTTTCTCACCGCTTTGCACATATCCCACAGATTCTTCAGCACTAGTTAAAAAAGTGTTTCTGGTTGCCTCCCAATTGGCGTCCAGTGTGCGCATTTCATATTCACCCAATGTGGATGACTTTTCGCGTAGAATAGTGGTGTATTCGCGTTTTTTGTTGGGATCTCTGAGTTTATCCACATTAAGCTTGCGCTTCATTTGAAGAATTTGTGGTCGTCGGATAGCTGCTGTACACAATCTCAGGCAGGCAACCATCAAGTGGTGATCGCTCCCCACGTCAGCTCCACGTTTCGCTCGCACATCGAGGAGACATCTTCTCCATCGGCGACTTTTAGCCAAATGGTCGATCTGGTTCTGAGTAACACCATCAGGGGAAACCCAAGATGTTTTATGATGACTCTTGTGTGGAAAAAGGGTCCCTCCGATGACCATTTGTCGAGTACTACAAAACTCCACAAATAAATCGCCGTTTTCGGGTCTCTTAATCCAAGGTCGTGACGCGTCGACCCAAGGGTCACCATGCCTCCCCATAACGTGTTCTAGTCCAGTGTTGTCTGATCCAACCTGGGCGTTCATATCTCCTGAGATGATAATAATATCACCTCTTGGAACACGTTCGAAGGTGGCACTCAGTTGGCTATAAAACTCCTCTTTGTCACCAGATGTTGCGGTATTAGTTGGTGCGTAGCACTGCAGAATTGTGACGTTTCTGACACTGGTCCTGAGCCTGACGACGATAATCCTATCCGAAATTGGTTCCCAGATAATGAGACTGTTTCTCGCTCTCGGTGTAAGGACGAACGCCACGCCATTCGGTCGATCACTGATTGGCGGTGCAAGGACCGAGTAACTCTAACTCTTCCCCCGTCATTCAATGTTCGAACGTTCCAGAAGCCAATCATAGTCCGTTTTCGAATGCCAAAAGTCGTTACCGTAGAATCAGTCCGTATCCGATGCGCTGTATCCGTTTCTCGTATCAGTTAGGTCTTAAGATCACGGGTGATAAGTCCATGATCCACTATTTTAATTTTTCTTCACTCTGATTGTAGTTCTTCTACTTCTACTACTTTTTCTATTGTAGTCCTTGATGCCACCTCATTAGCAAAAAAAAAGTCATGATATCTTTTGTAATTTTTTTTCAATGTACCTTTGAAGTGAAAAAAATTTAACCAGGCGAGTGAAAAAACTAAAAAGTTTGTCCTGTTTGCAAATGCGGACCCTTGAAGTTTGGGGCGAAATCTCGATCACGTCTAGGGGTCGGACGAATACAAATTTTTGCTTTCAGTGCAAAATATAATCTAGCTTAAAATAAACTGCCAACAAGTCCGGCGAAACTATTATTTTTGGGACAAGTTGCGGATGCATGGGAAGTCAATATGCAGGTTAGACTGGTTAAGTGAAAGAGAATTCTTGGGCAAGGCTGTTATTAATTTAACAATATTTCATTCGTTTATGCAAGTTTGGGTTTTTATGAGGGGAGCGGGAGGGGTTATAGTAAGGGTGGATGTTAATAGCTTCTTAATTGATTGCTTGAATCACGACCAATATTCTCTGTATAGAATGTGTCATAAACGAAGCTGCACAGAATTTTCATAAAGTTCGGTGTATTCTACATTCACGAAACCGAACATTTGTAGGGGAGGGGGTAGTGCGGGTAAAGGCATCGTAAAATTTGTGATGCAATTTTATTTCATTTCTCTTGTAAGGTGCTCGTACGAAATTTCAATTTTGTAGCTTTTAATTTGTTTGTTATTAGTTGATTTAATGAAATTGGTCGAAATCATACTTTTGTATGGGAGGTGGTAGGAGGGCATGCGCGATTCCAAAACTTTTGAGGCAATTTTGTTTCAATTATTTTTAGAACTTCTTATGCAAAATTTTAAATTGATAGCTTTTAATAGTTAGGTGATAATTGATTTCTTGAATATGATCGAAAAAATAATTTTGTATGGGAGGGGGTAGAAATTTTAAAGGTATTCGACCAGTTAATATTTGATATATTTAACGATTTTTTTTAAATACATTTTGCAAATTTTCAAGTTCCTACCTTAAAATTTCATTCAAAAATTTTCAGTTTATGTGTTTTTTTTCAATGCACATGAAACACATTGTGCACGTTAGACCGGGGGGTCGGTTTATAACAAAAGTGGAACAAATTATTATTTTTTATTTTTCTATGTATATCAAATAGATGTATTCAAACGCAAAATTTAAACTTTGTATCTTTCACCAGAGCCTTAAAAAAATTAATGAAAATTTTGGACATTTCTGCTTACCACCTCTCTCCTCGTACACCTCCCAACTCAAAATTAATAATTATTTAGTTCTACAATCTGACAAATTTTCAATTTAATATCTGCACTCAATTTTGAGATATAACGATTTGTAATTTTGAAAAGTGCGCCATTTTTAAAATGCTCCCCATTTCCCCCCACTACTATTATTTCCACAGGTTATATTTTTTTCATATTTCGCGAATATAAATTAATATGTTTTTAGTTTCAATTACATAGCTTAAGAGATAGTTGAGATATTCATTCTTAAATGTTTTTCTTTGAACACCCCTTGACCCTCCCCATTGCAGTAATTAGCCTCTCTCTAAGCTGATTCTGGTGGAGCTATATGCCACCTTAATGGTCCCAAAATATGAATTTGTTATGATAAGTAATTTCGAAGATATAATTATTTGAAAAAACAATTCGTCCGAAAATTTGCTTTTAGCCCCCCCTCCCCCCTTTTCGGACTCCAATGGATAAAAAAATTAAATTATTTTTGTAGTTTGTTCCACAACCTACTGATTTTCAGCTTCCTACCTGCATTCGTGGTGAAGATATTAGCAAGTGAAGTTTTGGACTCTTTCCCTCACCCCGCCTCGCCTTCCACCTGACACCCCCCAAAAATTTAGAAAATAGAGCTCACTTACCCAATCAACAATCCACCCAAGAGCGAACATTCTACCCTTAACGGTCTCGGAGACATGAGTCCATATGTACGGCGGGATGGATTTTTTTTTTGCATTTTTAGGCTAATTTAGTCATGAAACGCGAAAAAACAAAATTTCAGGGTAGCAAACTTATTTATTGTGTCGATCACAATACTTTATTATTAGAATAATAAAGTAAAAATTCAATAACAAATTACTTTTTTTTAATATATAGCCTTCTAGGGCTATATCCAAACTAATATCGTATTTTCGAGTTAAAGAAAAGAGAAATGGTATTCAAAAGATATGAGAAAAAGGTGACCGATCATCTAGAATAGCTTTAGTAGATTTTGCAAGCGGCCACTGTGAAAGCAGAATTGTTTGCGTTTTAATTCGATATATTTGAACTGAATGCAATTCTGCTTTTGCAATGAAGTAAACATTAAAAACATGGCTATAGAAAGCAAGAATTTAGCCAAAAGCGCACATTCAATTTTTAATGAATCTAACGCAACAGTTTAAAATTAGAAAAGATCAAATAAAACATTTTTTTTCGCTTCAATTTCTTTGTTGTCCAATTTTTGTTCTACATTTACAATAGCACAACAGACCGAATCGGGCCTTAACATCCTGACCTTCAGGTTTCTTTTCAAATTTTCGTTGATTCATGTTAAAGAAATTTTTAAATTCATTTTTTCTAGTTAAATTTATTCCAAGAAATTAGAATAACAGAACTCATATGTGTAAATATTAATTGTTAATTTTTTCCACAGGGTAAATACGTTCATTTCGTTACACATTTGGATCGTGGATTAAACGTTCCGGATAATTGGGGCTCTATTATTTACACATCTCGGCATGTTGCAAACATTTTAACATTGAAAAAATTTGTACGTAAGCAAATTTATTTTTCGTTTGTTTTAATTCGAAATTTTAAGCGATACTATTTTTATTATTTTCAGCCAATTCCAAAGAAATTTTTTCGAATAATCGAACCAAATGAAGAGTTACTACTTATGTTGCGTGACGGTAAAACAATTAGAGTACGCATGTTTACAAATGATGGTTTCAATGGAAACGTGATGTTCTATTTTCAATGTGGAAAGGGTTAGATACTTTATTTATTCGTTTTATCGAATAAAAATGACTAAAATCGTTTTTATTGCAGGATCGAAAACTACTGTTCTATATACTGGGCCATTTATACGTTATAGATCAATTTTATTAAATGAGCATTTCCGAAAGTGCGTTTTGGCGGGAATCGATCATCTCTATGTTGATAACACCCGTGCCAATTCAATTGACAATGAAACGATTCAAACTGTTGGGTGCAAAATTCAAGAAATATTACAGTAAGTAAAATGCTGGTTGTGGAGGATTACTTAGAATGGTTTAATTTCTTATGCCATATGTCTCCACCAGACTCTCTCGAACGCTTTTATGGGATCATTGCATTGTATCTCCATTATTTACAAAGCTTCGAACTATTCATTAAACCTAAATGATCGTTAATTGACTGTGTGTCGTTCAATATCTGGCCTACTGAATACATCGACCAAAATATTAATCAAAGATCTCTATTAATGACCTTACTTGAGCGTGTTCAGTGCAAAACACCAGGTGCGCTGTGTTGTGTTGCGTCAGTACAACGATAAAGCGGCGGTGTGTTCCAATAACACAGTTTCACTGAATAGCCTGGTGCGCTTAGAGTCACTCCATGCAAGAAGGAGAGACAATGTATCAGAGTCTGGCAGAAATGTCACAATGGACACCTGAGAATTTATCTTCACTAATTCACCATTCGTGGAATAGTGAGTTTAGTGGTTTTCTTTTGCAAATTTCATCCACCCTAAGATAAATTGTTCATTCAAAATTTTTGGTTGTGACTTTTTAATTAAGTATCGGGTTTTCCAATAGGGACTTGACAACTTTGAATTCAATTTGTGAACGCACCCTTTCACTAATCATCGAACTGTCACTGTCAATTTATTCAGTAAACTTAACATTTTTATCATGGTAAAGTACACGAAGGAACAACGTCTGCAAATTATTAAAAATTTACTTTGAAAAAAAGTTGTCAAGTCCTTATTGGAAAACCCTTTATATGGACTAAAGGGGTTTTCCAATAGGGACTTGACAACTTTGAATTCAATTTGTGAACGCACCCTTTCACTAATCATCGAACTGTCACTGTCAATTTATTCAGTAAACTTAACATTTTTATCATGGTAAAGTACACGAAGGAACAACGTCTGCAAATTATAAAAAATTTACTTTGAAAAAAAGTTGTCAAGTCCTTATTGGAAAACCCTTTATTAAAAACTGCGCACAGTTCTTGATATTCAGAACGTACCGAAAAAAAAGGTCGACACTTTTTTTTAAATTTCGCTGCAAATATCGGCCTTCACCTTTACCAAGCTATGGTGAAGCGTCTCCAGTTTATCTTACTGTCGATTCTGACATTTCTGCCAGACTCTGATACAGTGTGTCTTCTTGCATGGAGGGACTCTACCCATGACCATAATAATGTCAGAATCAGCTGTGGTGATACTTATCCGAAATAAGAAGGCGTCATATAAATGGGTGTTTCACTGTATAACTAGCGAAAAATATATTTAAAACTTTATTTTGGAGTTTTATGAAATACTAGTTTCTAATTTTCACAAGTAGAATTCCTCCATATTATTTTATGGTAAAATTATTTTTAGGGAAATGTTCTCTTGGAAATAAGCACTATACATTAGTTATTTTTTAATTAATGGACATTTTGGCTATGTATTATCTTTTAATACGAATTTATTTATATTAATATAACTGAAGTTTGGTAAAAATGAAGTATTTCAAAAATCGGTATATTCATTTTTTCCTTTCATGTAATCCCAAAAAACACTTTTTAACAATGCCAACGCTCACACATTCATATAATTTCAGTGCTTATTTATTCCATTTTTGCTTCATTTTTCTCAACGATTTTCAGTTCCTTATATTCTTCTTCATTGGATGCGCTGAACACACTATTTCCACTCAGTACAGCAGTGAACTAGGACTGGCCATTTTTCTTTGCCAGCAAAACGAAAAGACTTTGTTTTTGGCAGTTCTACCTTTTAGGAAATCTTTGAGACGTGAGGACCATTAACCTGCTGTTGTAGATGTCATGCGAAAGGCGCCAATACAGCTCTAAATTTGTTTTAGTTCATTGCCTGTTTAATTTAACTTTTTCTTTTTTTATACCCTTTTACTCTTGACCCTCATCTCTTTTATAGGTTTGTTTTTTTTTTCTTATTTTTGGCGTGTACTTGCTCCTAAAATATTGTACGTAGGATTTATTCGTAATTGTCAACCCTAATCGCTCATCGAATATTCGCGACCTTCAACTGTCTAATATTCTTAACACACACACACTCATATTTAATAGCTCAATGACTATCCGCGATCATCAATTGCTAGTGACATCGAACTAAGAAGGTCGAAAAACGAACGAAAAAGAAATGATTCATAGAAACATTATAGAAGGCCGAAAATCGGCCGAAAAGAACAAAATAAAAAGGACGAACGGTTGTGGTAGAAAGTTAGTCGGAATTCAGATGGCGATTAAGTCGTGTGATCGACAGCGCGAATGGTGCAAAATAAAATAAAGTTTGTGGCTATTTACATTACATAAAGTGAACTAGATTTATTTTACTTGAAATTCAGCGACACCTAGCGCACTTCAGTATAAATTAAAATTCAGTTAAAGTTAGAATAGCAAGTCGTCAACACAAAGAAAAAAACATAACATAAAGCCCAATCGTGCGATACTCTAGATGAAAGAGAATTTTTTTATTTTAAGGAATTTTGTAGGGGAAGTGGTAGAGGAGGTGACGACATCGAACTAATTTTTTCACATCACTCTAAGGCTGCTATCAAAATGTTGTATACAAAATTTAGGATTCAAAAATTTAATTGGTACTGAGAAATTTAGTGTATTGGATTTAGTGAAATTGTGCAGTTTGTATAGGAGGTGGTAGAAGGAGTGTGAATTTATTAATGACGTTCCTAGAAATAACTGTAAACATCATTTAATTGACATATTTTAAATTGCAGATCAGTAGCATTCATATTTTTCAGGAAAATCGAATTTTTGTAAAGCTGTTGAATTGTGTCAAATTGTATGGAAGGGGGTAGAAGAAGTGAAGCTAATCGCCTAATTTCTTTTTGGTCTTACTAATAATTCTAAATAATTATTTAGTGCATAATTTTAGCTCGATAATTTTCATACGTACTGAGTAAATTTATTTAAGAGTATTTCATAAAAAAGTGCGGATTGTATGGGAGGTGGTGGAAGGAAGGGGAGGACTCAACTAATTTTTATACAGCAGATTGAAATTATTATAGAAGTAATATATTCCAAATTGGAGACCAATAGCTTTCATGCTTTTTGAAAAAATCCGTTTATTGTCGAATTGTGAAATTATGTCATTTTGTATGGGAGGGGGTAAAAGCGGTGAAACTAAATGTCTAATTTTTTTTGTTGGTCTTACTAATAATTCCAAATAAATATTTAGTGCAAAATTTCAGCTTGCTAAATTTTATACGCACTGAGTAAATTGGCTTAGAGTATTTCATGAAAAAGTACAGGGGGGAGGTGGTAGAAGGAGGGAGAGGACACGCATAATTTTTATATGGTAGATTGATATCGTCATAAAAGTAATATGTTCCAAATTTGAGACCAATAGCTTATATACTTTTTGAGCGAATCCGTTTATTGTCAAATTGTGCAGTTGTGTCATTTTGTATGGGAGGGGGTAGAAGGGGTGGAGCGATTTGTCCCGTTCACGAACTTGTCCTTACCTTTTTGTCAAAAACGACGTGTACAAAATTTAAACTCTCTAGATCAACGCGTTCTCAAGCTAGAGAGGACACGGACGGACAGACAGACGGACGGACGGACATCCGGTTTTGAGATTTTTGAGTGATTATATGAACTTCTGTATCATTCATTTTTTTCTCCGAGCCTTATTTCTTAGCGTTACAAACTTTGTGGCAAACTTATAATACTCTCAGATTTCATCTAGAGTATAAACAACAAAAATGAATCAATCAAATTCCTATACGGGCATAGGACAGAAACAACTCTCTTCAACAAGACGCGATTCTGAGCATCGGCCTTCAGCTCTTGCCAGAGCTTGTTTATTCCTCTGGTCTCCAGCTCAGGATTATAATCCAGAGCCTGTTTGGCGATGTTTCGCTCTGGTTCCCTGAAAGTGTGATCGATCCACTGCCACTTCCGCCTTTAAATCTCAATGCCTATTTTAGTCTGTCCAGTTATACTCCAAAGTTCGTGGTTGGAGATCACTTCTGGCCAGAATATTCCTAAAATGCGTCGCAGGCATTGGTTCACGAAAGTTTGTAGTTTCTTGGTAAGTCGAACGGTCACTTTCCACGTAGAACAACCATATAACAACACGGATTTCACGCATGCGTCAACAACTCGCAGGTTAGTGCGAAGGGAGATCTCTCTTGACCTCCAGAAAGGGGAAACGATTCTGAAGGGCTGACGAGCTTTATTTAGATGAGCTTCAATATCCTTATCGGCTCCGTCGTCCATGCTTCCGAGATAACAAAAATCTTGCACCTCTTCCACATCTTGTCCATCAAGAACAATCGGTGTGCTTGCGTTCGAACCCATGTGCATGTACTTGGTTTTACGCACATTTATTTTCAGTCCCGCTTCCTTGCATTTAAAATGCAACGAGTGAATATTTGACTCCGAACGGTTATGTGCAAGCAAACACACGTCATCAGCATAATCAAGGTGACTTAAGATGGTAAATAGTCTCCATTGAAGACCTTTACTTTCCCCATCTTCCAGTGCAGCTTTCAAGATGTCATTTATTACCACCAGAAACAGGGCTGGTGATAATAATATGTAGCCTAAATAATAAATAATTAAAAAAAATAAAAAATGCGAGCGAAAAAAAACAGACGAATCAATTGCTGTAAATCTTTTCGGCGCCAAAATAACTGACAAGAATGGAACGGCACCCGTTTTTTCTCTGCCAGCGAGCAGTTGGATGTAACCGTAAAAATCCGTGACGTTTTTCCTTTTTCGTAGATTAGAAAAAAAAGGGGAAATAATACTAAAAAGTGGAATGATACTAACTTTCAAAATATAAAGTGATAATAAAAATTATTTATTATTTTAATATAACGATAAAACAAGATGCAGAAAAGCCAGTAAGCAGACCAAAAAAAGCAGCAAAGGCCCCAACGAGGTGTTATACTCTAGATGAAATCTGAGAGTATATTGTGCTTGCCTTACCGTTTGTAAGGCTAAGAAATAATGCTCGCACAGAGTCGCCTAGGATACAGAAATATTTGTTGTCGCTCATAAATCTCGATTCCGAGTGACCGTCTGTATGTCTTCCCGTCTGTCTACAACATAACTCTCGAACGCTTTGAGCTATCGTGCTGATATTTTTCTTCAACTTGCTTTGACCATTGACTTGAAATTTTAACCATAGCATAATAATGCAAATATCTTCAGTGTCGAAAAATTATATTTTAATCAGCATACTCCTTCTACTTCCTCCTATACAAACGCATAATTTTCGGTACATGCATTATATCGATTTCCATTAATAGTAGAAAAAGTAGAACTTAAAATTTTGCTAGAATTTGTTCCTTAATAATTGCTGTAAATGCCAAAAGAAAATATTGATATGCGCAAGGGGTCACTGGATTTCAAGTAAAAATAAACAAGTTCACTTTATTTTAAAACAACCGAAAACTTTTATTTAAATCACTTTTACACTTTTTGTTTACTATAGCGCATTTAATATTCGCGCTAATCGCTCGCCATTCATTCGCTATTCGTTCGCCATTCGTCCGCTACTCGCTTGCTTTTCGTTCGCCATTCGTTCGCTATTCGTTCGCCACTCGTTCTCCATTCGCTTTGGCGAATCGTTTGTTATTCGCTCGCTACTCGCTACATGTTCGCCAAATGTCGCTTTTCTATCCCTGCCTGTTGGTCACAGAGCATTCTCACTTACTGTCTTTCGCCTGTCGATCACAGGACTTACTCCTGCCGGTCGATCACAGGACTTACCCGGTTACTAACGTTTGTTGAACTTCCCCTGTCGATCACAGAACTTATCCGCTCCCTGTCGATCACAGAACTTATCCGCTCCCTGTCGCTTGTTGAACTCCGCCTGTCGATGACAGGACTTATCCGCTTACTCTCGCTTTTTGAACTCCGTCTGTCGATCACAGGACTCACCCGATTACTGTCGCTTGTTAAACTCTGCCTGTCGATCACATGACTTACCCGCTTACTGTCGCTTGTTTCTGAACTCCGTTCTGACCGTCGACCACACTCGCTCACACAACCCCGGCCGCCGACCACACGATACACTCGACGATCCCACTCGCCTGCCGACACTCCTACTCCTACTCACTATCGCAACTTTCTATGCGATCTTCGATCTTCAATCTTTCGCTTCACAATTCAGACTGACTGTTTCGTTGCAAATGCTCGCCTTTTTATATGGTTCTTGTCCCCTGTTTTTCGTCTGCTTTTCGCCTGCTTTTCGCCTGCTTTTCGCCTGCTTTTGGCTTACTATTCGCCTGCTTTTCATCTGCTTCTGTGTCCGCACGAGCAGTTCGATGTCACAAGTAATTGATGATCGCGGATTGTCAATGATGTGAGTGTAGAGAGAGTAGTAGACAGTTGAAGGTTGCGAATATTCCAACGTACGGTTAGGGCTGATATGCAGCAATATCAACTTAGCTTCACTCCTCCCATACAAATTTCTAAATTAGAAATTCAAGAAAACCATTTTTGCTCTGAATATATGAGAGCTATCGACCTTCAAATTCAAACAAAGCATGTTGGATGCCGATAACCAGTTTCAAAATCATTCAAAACTTGCCACCTCCCATACAAATGCTCCAATTTCAGAAAAACAATGTACAATTTCCTTGAAAATTATGAAAACTACAAACTTCAAATTTAGCACGAAACATTTTGCATACCACGTTCGGTGTCATGTACAAAAATTACAAACATTCCCCCTCTGCTTTTACCACCTCTCATACAAACGTCATTATTCGCTATTCGAAAGAATTTGAGATGACACATTTTTCGGAACATTAAACTCTTTCCAATTTCATCTAGAGTACCGCATGATTGGGCCTTACGCTTAATTATAATTCCGTTTTTATTAGGATTGGTTTTTCTCCTTTTTGGGGGTTTCCTTTTCAAATTTTGATGACATAAATGTCGGTTCTTTTTCTTAATTTTCTTATCTTTTCTTTACGATTATTTGTGTTAAGATTTTTGTGCCGTTTTTTAAGAGCAAGTATATATTATTGCGGAAATATACATACACATACAGTTTTTTTTTTGGGATTTTTTTTTTTTTTTATTTAGAGGAGATGAGTGAGGAGTGGAGTTCAATTTGGGAGCCCTGGGACTGTGGAGTTTACATTTCTTTCATAATCCTCTTGCTCGTATCTTGTAGTACGAAGGAAGGATGGGTGTTTCTTCTTGTCATTTTTGTCTCACTCCAACGCTTCTGGATAGCCGGCGGAAGGTGCTGCTCGAATTGTTGAAGCCACACTACAGAATCTGTGGCGAAAGTATGGCTCCGTAGTCGAATTTTCGTCACATGTTATTGTGTTTGTTGCGTTGCTTCTCGCTAAGCGAATAGCGTGCAGTTTGATAAGCAGATTTGATTCTGGAATCTAGAGTCGGCGTTGTCCTCTTTTTTTCATAAACGAATTTAATTTCCACTTTCTAGTGTTGCAGTTGAGGACAAAATCGTATTAAGCAGAATATTATGCTACTCCTTAAATTTTACAGCCTTTGAAGATTGCCGCTATTGAAAATTTAACGTTTGCCGTCATAGGCTACAGCCCATGATACAATATTATTATTATTATTATTATTACTATTAGGGGAACGCGTGAGAGCACTGCGACCTTCTTGGCCTATTGTGCGTTTATAGCCCCTTCACCCTATTATAACTCAATAGCTTTAGCTAATTTAAGAATCTTTAAGGGAGCCGTATTGGCTAGTTCCTCCGTAGAAAGGAAACCCTTTCCAAGAAAACTGTGTCTTTTCCTAGTTACTGCTTCACAGTGACATAGGATGTGTACTGTCGTTTCTGAGTCCGCTAGACAAAGGCGACAAATGTCGGTTTCAGCTAAGCCCATATTTTTGAGGTGGTGGTTTACTCCACTGTGCCCCGTCATTAGGCCGATTAGGGTACTAATATCCTTCTTGCTGAATTTTAGAATATCCTCCACTTTGTTTTTTTGTGGTAGGATCAGTTTTTTTTGAAATTGACAAGCCTGGAAGTCGTCTATTCCAGTAGATTTTATGTTCGTTTTCTACCCATTTTTTGAGTATGGGGTTGGAGTACCCTTTTGGTTTTCCGCAGAATGGCTCTGGACCAATAAAATTTGTTTCTGCGCCGTTTTTTGCAAGGCGATCAGCCTCTTCATTTCCCTCAATTCCCATGTGTCCTGGTACCCACATTAAGGTTACATCATTCCTTTTCCCCAGGGTGATTAGGTTTTGAAGGCATTCCCATACTATATCTTCGATCCGTGTTTATTGGATGCTAGAGCTTTGGGAACCGCCTGACTATCCGATAGGATATAAATGGATTTATTGCGATGAGCTCTCCTTATATTTTCTTGGATGCATAGCTCCATTGCAATTAGTTCGGCCTGGAAGATTGTGGCTTCTTTACCGAGTGGTTTTGACACCGAGAAGCTAGGACCTTCGACTCCGGCTCCTGTCCCCTCAGATGTGCGAGAGCCATCTGTATACCAGATGGTTGATCCCTCTACTATATCAGGTAGCATGGATTGCCAGTCCATGCGTTCTCTGATTATAACTTTGAAGGGGGTTTCAAAGTTGAATTTTGTCGGTATCGCGTCCGATAATGTGGAAGTTATAACCTCTATTTTTGGGTCTTTTAGGATTTTGATGTGACCTCTAAAATCCCCTGACTTATAAATATTTTTCTCCTGTATGCGTAACACTCCTTTGATAGCTTCCTTTTTTATTTGGGTATGTATCGGAGGGATGTTAAGGAACATTTCCACTGCCGCTGCCGGACAGGTTTTCATTGCACCTGTGATACCAAGGCAAGCTAGCCTTTGGATTTTTTGTAGCGTAAGTTGAGCTTTCCTTTGTAATATTTTAGTCCACCATATCGTTGATCCGTATGTGACTATTGAGAGAATGATTGTTCTGTAACACCAGTAAATCATTTTGGGCTTTAATCCCCATTTTCTGCCAAATAAGCTTTTACAGGCCCAAAATGCCTTTAGTGCTTTGGCATGAGTCCATTCTATATGTTTGTTCCAGTTGAGTTTGCTATCCAGTATAACACCTAGATATTTTACCTCATCTGAAAAGGGTATTATTGTTCCATTTATTGCAGAAGGTACAATGTGGTTTATCCTTCTATTTATGAATGGTACTATCTCAGTCTTACTTGGGTTAATGTTAAAGTTCTTAGACTGACACCAGCTCATTATCACCTCTAAGGCTGATTGTATTCTTTCCGATATTATTGAATCATATTTGCCTCTAATGATAATGACAAGGTCATCAGCATATCCTATTGCCTCGTATCCCTGGTCTGTTAGACGGTCCAGGAGCTCATCTACTACAATTGACCAAAGTAGTGGGGATAGTACCCCACCTTGAGGACATCCTCTATAGGTCTGTGCAGTCACTGTGCTATCACCTAGATCCGTGGTTGTCATTCGGCTCTTCAGCATGGCGTGTATCCATTTTATCGTGGCCGTTTCCAGACCCTTTTTCCTAGCTGCCGCTATTATGGCTTCATGGGGAGTATTGTCAAATGCTCCTTCTATATCTAGGAATGCACAAAGGGCAATTTCATTATAGTCTTTTGCCTTTTCGATTTGTCTTACCAAACCATGAAGGGCTGACTCTGTTGATTTGCCTTTTTGGTAGGCATGTTGGTTTTTATTAAGACAGACCTTGTTAGGTCCCGTTCTTATGTGGATGTCCACTAATTTCTCCATCGTTTTGACAAAGAAGGAGGTAAGACTTATAGGGCGGTATGACTTTGGCTGTTCACTGGGACGGTTCCCTGCCTTCGGTATAAATACCACTCTCGCTTTCCTCCAGATTTTTGAGATGTATCCCCATATAAAGCTGGCTTTAAAGATCCTTATCATTATTGGCATTAGGATCTCTAACCCCTTCTGCAATAATGCGGGGAATATTTTATCTACTCCGGCTGATTTATAGGGTTTGAAGGTGTTGATCGCCCATCTGATCTTTTCCGGAGTGAAGAGTTTACCAGCAATACTTTTGCTGAATGGAGTTTGACAATACATCCTTTCCTCTACCTCTAAATCTTCATTATTGTTAATTATTTTGCAGCCTGGGAAATGTGTTGCCAATAATACTTCAAGAGTTTCCATGCTGCTTTTGGTTAAGAACCCATCTGGTCTCTCTAATAGTCCGATGTCTGTCGGGGCGTCTTTTGACAACACCTTTTGGAGTCTTGAGACCGTTGGGAGATCATCTATCTCTTCACAGAATCTTCTCCAAGACTCTTTTTTTAACTTTTTTAGAAGTTTATTATATTCAGTAAGGGACTCTCTGTATTCGTCCCAGGTACCAAAGGTTTTTGCTCTATTGAACAATTTTCCAGTTTGTTTGCGTTTTGCCGCTAATTCCTCGTTCCACCAAGGAGTTTGTTTGGCTCTTTTTTTGTGTAGAACAGGACAACTTTGCTCGTAAGCATTGATAATATTGCTTACGAGTTTATTTGTGATTTTATCAATGCAGTCTGGGCTGCTTATTGTTTCCTCCTCGATACCTATTTCGTACTCTAGGACTGTCTGGTACAGATTCCAGTTGGTACGTTTAGGGTTTCTGTATTGTTCTATGTAACTAAATGAAGTCTTAATATCAAAACAGATGTGCCTGTGGTCTGATAATGAAGCTTCTTTTGATACGTGCCAATTTTCGCACTTGTCAACCAGGCAGGGGCTTGTTATGGTTAGGTCAAGTACTTCCTGCCTTACTGAATTTATGAAGGTCGGTGTGTTACCTTTATTTATTATATGTAGGTTGTTAGTAGTAAGGAACTCCAAAAGTGACTCACCTCTTTTGTTGATATCACTACTTCCCCAGATAGTTTGGTGTGCGTTGGCGTCACATCCCAGTATTACCTGTAATTTGTGGAGTCTGCTGTATTCCACTAGTTCCATGACGCCTTGAGGTGGAGCCTCTAACTCCTCACCAGGAAAGTATGCTGAGGCTATTACTACCTCTTGAATTCCTCCTGCCTTTGGTATTTTCACCAATACAGCTACTAGATCTGTTCTAAGAATAATTAGGTATTTAATTTCAGATGATATAAGAAGTGCTGCCCTTGGCCTCTCGCTTCTTTTGTCATAAATCAACTTACCAATTTTGTGTGGAATTCCAATAAATTTACCCTGCACGGCCCTCGGTTCTTGTAGGGCAACATGGAATTCCTCTCTTGCAAATCTCCATGGCCGCTGCTGCCCGATGAAGATTTGCCTGAATAACTTTAATGTTATTCAGGCTTTTGGCCATCGTCGGTAGATTGCGGCTTGCCGCTTCTGACCTCCTTAGCCTTAGGGCGTAGAGTCACACTCGAGAACTTGTACCAGACTCGGTGCCCCTTCTTTTTAAGCACCTCCATCGATTGGCCGTCGATGGAGAAGGTTAAGATTGTGTTTGTGCCCTCTTTCCTTCTACTAAGGACTTTCCAATTTGAGGCGCACAAACCTACGTTTTGAGAATCGATGAGGGTGGTGATTTTCTCTGTCGAGTCTTCTTCTTGGGGGAAATATCCCGTGACTATCACTAATCGCGGAATATCCTCCTCCCGGACCGCCCTGATGGTGGTGGATTCATTGATACAATAACAACACGCGTATGTGTTTTCTTCGACGTCACTCAGACCCTCATGAGACCCGAGAAAACAAAAAAAAAACTATTAAGGCATTTCATGTTTGGATAGTCCCTGAGTGGCTTCAGCTTATACGAAAATTCTCCTTTGCCGGTAATGAATTCGAAATAAATGCTGCTGCTTTCAGTAATATACCCATCAAGATGATCTTTAGGATAAGTTTAATAGTTTCGCGGAAGCGAAAATACTAAATCCTTATCATCCGTGATCTTAGATCCTAACTGATACGAGAAACGGGCTATGATTGGCTTAACAAGTCCTGGCAACAGCTTAAGGCCGATGCTCAGGATCGCGCCTTGTGGAAGAGAGTTGTTTCTGTCCTATGCCCCTTTAAGGGGTCTTAACAGAAATTTGATTGATTGATTGAACATACTAAAATTATAATTTACTTATGTAAATTTTTTTTTTCAGAAAATATCCCGACCATATAATTATGCTTGATATACCGCCTTTCGGTTACGAAGATTTAATATATTCACTAGTGAAAGATTTTGGATTGAACATTTTTGGCGCCGAACTGCAAGTGCTTCTTTTTAAATTGAACAAATTAGAAAATATTTATGTAAGTAATATAATGGATGCAAAAATTGTCGTTGGAGAGGAGCCTGTAACACTAGAAAAAATTAAATAGTAAGTGTAATTTTTATTACACCTTTAATATTAAATATTCTCAATTCAAACTTCAGCAGGTTCTCACTGAAACGAATAACAGTGCGTTTTTGCGAATCGAATTTCGCACCAAAATATAATGATTTTGAAAAAATTGGATATTTTCAAATACACTGGACACCACATCCATCGTTAGTTCAATTATACGCATTCATCGATTTCGTGAAGCCGCAGAGTGTTAGTAAAATATATGATGATATGCCTAATCTACCAACTTTTTTAACGAGTCTTTGCCAAAAGAAATCAATTGAAAATTGTGATGATGTCGTTGAAGAATCCAATGATTTAAACATTGCTGAAAATCAGACATCATCAATAGCGAATCGTGCACCTGAGTTGAATTTGAGAGAAGTTTCGAATATCGATTACACAAGAACTCAGAGATATGATACAAATGCAATCGACACATCGGACAATTATCCCTATTCTACGTATTTACGAAGGCAAATTGAGCTTCCGAGAAATTTAGCTAAAGAAAGGACAAAAAGTAATTAGGCGAACTTGTAGCAATTTACAGTGAAAAAAATTTGTTAACAAATTTCAATATTCTACAGATTCTCTGTTACGAAACATCGCAGTAATTAAGCCAAATAATGCTATTGCATCTCTGCCGCAGATTTCAGAAAACGAAATTAGTCATTTCAACTGTAGGTATATCTACAAATCAAGGAGGAGACAGTAGTAAAATCCCATAGAAAATTGTATAAATTCATGTACCTTTTTCTCAGCTCCCTGTTAATGGTTTTTCTCATTCTTTTTTCTACGTGCTTGTGATATATTCAACTACATTTCTACTGTTTATTTTGCTGAACAAAATTAAAAAGAAAATGTATCAATTAAAAACACTTTTTTTAAACATCAAAATGTCTTAAAAACATATCTAAAAATAATTTTTTTAATACGAATCGGTGAAAATTATTACCATTATTACAAAACTGGAGAAAAAAATGGAAACAAAACATTAACAGAGGGCTGAGAAAAAGGAACATGAATATGAAAAAAACACAACTTTACAAAACAGCGTGCCCAAGTTTTGATTCATTTTGTTCCGACAATATTTCATTATTTGATTTTGTATCTTTTGCCTTGTTTTTAGTTTTAGTAATTTGGCCATAATGTTATAACACGTTTACTACCTTATTGAAAGCTTATTATATTATTGTTTTGTTGTGTCTTTTTGGCGGTGTGTCGTGTTTTGGTACCGGGGAGTGCAATATAAGGTAGGAAAAAACTTGCGTGAAAAATCCATCTTTAAAATTTTTTCCAATGATTTTTGTTAATTTACTGAATGTGGAGAATATCTTAAAATATTCATAAAAATTGTTTTTATTTATACACAAAAAATCAATTTTTTTACTGTCTCCTCCTTCTTAAGCGATTAAGGGCTGTAAATAAAACAATGCGAATTAATTCAATTTTTTTCTCAGATTCTTCAGCTTCAATTATTTGTGAAAATGGACCAAATAATGCAATCCCTGCCGATGGATCAATTACCGAGGATATTGAAAACGAAAACAACCAAAGCATTTTAAGTGGAACTGAGCTGAGTTCGAATCTATCCATCGAAAGCAATTACATGTGTTTGATACAGAATCAAACTCTTGTTACGCGTACATCACAGTCATAGTATTTGGTTTGATAATTTTTTTTTTATGTTTTTGTTTATATGTTTTTTTTTTTACAGTTCTTTGTCACCAGTCATCGTATTCGACGATGATAGTCAGCAATCGGATGATCAATCACATTTATTCAACAACATTAATAATTCAGTATTTAGTCAACCCCATTGGTATGTATTGCAAATAACAATAAACATTTAATTTTATAACGTCGGGGTAATCTGATACAATGTTTTTCAAAGCCATTCCAGAACACTTAATGACATAATATCGGAAACAATCACATTTCGATAGAAAGCTTATTATATTAACAAATTAGTTTAACAAAAATGTCTTGCTATTCCTGCCATTAGCTATAATAGCATAATAATATAAATATGTGGTGGACTTTCCTAAAGACAGATACAAACCGCAATCTCCTCGGCGGCAAGGTGAGCAAGAACAGCATATTTGTGTATTAGTGGGGTTCTGAGAATTACCCCGCAGCACTGAGCTGGAAAGCGAATACTCCGGAACGTGTAAATAAAGCTACTGTTGCGCTTTACTCCTGTAAGAAGACCGTAGGTAAGAAATGGGGAGACCAAAGTAGTGCATTGGCTCGACGTTGTCGTCATTAGACCCATCTTGCGATATGGTGTGATTGTTTGGTGGACTGCCTTAACAACAGAGAAAAACCGCACTCTCCTCGGCAAGATGCAGAGAACAACATGTTTATACATAAATGGGCTCATAGAAGAACACCATCCGCAGCACTAGAAGTACTGTTTCATCTGCTACCTCTCGACATTATTGGTAAGCAAATGGCTACAAGCTCAACCGCTCACCTCAAAGAAACTCGCCAGTAGACCTGCATTCAAACTGGTCACTCCTTAATTCTGGAAGATTTCGAGAATTTAACCGAAAACAGAGACTACACTCTGCCATGTTTTGATTTTGATAATAATTTTCTGACCGTCACCCCCTCGAGACAAAAGTTGGAGGCAGATGAAATACGGGAGTTCATTTTCTTTTATAATGATGGTTTCAAAACTGGAAGTAGAGTGGGAGGTGGTATTTTCTCCGCAATGTGTTGCAAGCAGAAGTGATGGCTATAAAAGAAGCCATTGTCTAACATTCCTGCAATCAGTCATGTCTACATCCAAGACTGTTGTAAACAATTCAACATTCGTCTGTACTGAGTACCAGGGCATAGTGCCATTCCGGGAACTGCAAAGCCGACGAACTCGCCCGGCACTGAACCACCTTGCAGATTCAATCTAAGAAAGAGAAGCTGAGTATGCCTCTCGCAACTTATAAGCTGCAAATTAAGTTGGATGCGTTTAGCAAAGCCAGCTAGAGATGGGCAGATGGTGTTACATGTAATACCACCAAACAGATTTGGCATGTGCTGGATCTAAAACGCTCTCGTAGACTCATCTCGCTAGGCAAGCAGATGACCAGCTCCCTAGTAGGAGTCGTTAGAGGAGACTGTCAGATAGGGAGACATGCTGACAGGTTTGGCCTTCCTTTTAATGGTCTTTGCAGGAACTGCAAAGAGCTTCAAAGATGAAGAAGGAACGATTCTACATCTATTATGCTCTTGCCCTGCTCTAATTGCCCTCGGACTTGTGTCTGGGCAGCCATCTATACCTCTACCTACCTACCTATAATAGCACAAACTATGATTTCAGAAATCGTTGGGCAATCTGATACACAACATGAGGTAGTATGAAAGCTCAATTTTTTGAAATCTCGCCACTCGTCGGCCACGCTTCAGTATGGTCACAGTTTTGCTCGTTTTTACTTTCTACCTCTATTTATCGGCACTTTTTCAATCACTTCATCACTAGTTAAAATACTATAGTTTGCCCAGGCTTACGCCCTCAATGCGTGGTTTTTTTCGCGGAGCAGCTTTGGGTTCTGGACATAGCGATTGTTCAAACTCTAATCTGATGTTCGAGAATTTGACACATTAATACTAACTACTTCATGGGCCGCTATTGAAATGAAAAATTTTCGTGGATGATTTTATCTTAAGTTTCCTTAATTATGCTGATGACATGTGTTTGCTTGCTCATAGCCGTTGGGACTTCTGAGCCGAAAAGGATATTGAGGCTTGTATAAATAAAGCTTGTCAGGCCTTCGGTATCCTTTCCCCTTGCTGTCGGTTAAGAGAGATATCCCATCGTACAAAGCTGCGAGTGTTTAATGCATGCATGTTGTTACATCGTTGTCCTACATAGAAAGTGACCGTTAGATAGACATTTTGGCCAGATCTCCAACTAAAAAAGCTAAAGCTAGGGTATAGCCTAGTAGGTAGTGTGTTGGTCTTGGTAATGCGAAGGTCGTGAGTTCAAATCCCGGTCGACGCTATATATATTTCCGGCACATTGCCTGCTTGGATATAACTTGGTCACCTCAATCTAAGAAAATTAAAAATTCGTAGAAAGAGGGTTGTGCGAAGAGCTAACACCTCTTCCACAATAAGTAGTGAAAAATGTTAAGGAACCTGAATATCAGGAGGCCAAGCACCGATTTGGGCTGTAGCGCCATTGTAGAAGTAGTAGTAGTGATCTCCAAATACGAACTTTAGAGTACAACTGGACGGACTAAAAAAGGCATTGAGGCGGAAGTGGCAGTGGATCAGTTATACTTCGACGAAACCAGAGAGAAAAATCGCCAGACAAAGAGAGCAATAAACAAGTCCTGGCGACAACTAAAGGCAGACGCTTAGGATCCCACCTTGCAGAATAGAACTGTTTTTCTCCTATGCCTCTATAGGGGGAGCAGGAAATCAATTGACCAATATTCCATTGCTTTTCAAAAGAATCATTTTCTGTCGGCGATCCGTATTGTTAGCGAAAGAACTCTGAAATTCCGTGAATTGAAAGAATTGCTTTGGAGACGCTCAAAAGACGTTTTCAAAAATACGTCGCCAAGAATGTGATTAACAAATAGCAATACTTTGTCAAAATGTAGGCCTACCATAAGCGACTCGGCTGTACAAATTTGACAAATGTACCTAGTCCTTGCATAAATATTGACACTTGGTATCTTGCGATAAAATAAAAACGACAAACGATTTTTCGAAACTTTTTTTCTATTTATTGGCCCATTCAATAGCTACAAATCGTGGAAGAATTTATTCGAAATGATCAACTACTCTCCAGCACGGCCGAAGTCTGTCCGGTTACGGCATCGATCGCAGCACGCACCTCATACATAGCAAGATTTTCTTTTCCACTGCTTGGACGAGGGCGTGCTTCAGAGACTTGATATTGGGGTGACGAGTAAAGCAAGCCATACCCTCTAAGATAAACCATAATTTGTAGTCCAACAGATTCAGGTCTGGGCTGCCAGCGAGCTATTCGGAGAATTCGGCGGTGGCCGTTGTCCGCGTGCCGGCGTTCGTGAGCAGTTATCCAGTGTGCCGCCTGTAAGCGCTAAGTCCCAAATTTTGTTTAAGTATAAGAGACATCGACGACGGCTCGATTTGCATCTCCCAAGATTTTTTGTTTTTGCAGCGGATTTCGCTCGATTCGTAGCTTTACGGCTTTTATGGCTTGTGGCGTTCGAGTAGTTCGCGGACGGCCGGATCTTTGGAGTATCCTTAAACAACTTTACAGCCCGAAACACAAAACTTCTGCTGATTTCGAGTGGCTTCAACATCCGAAAAAAATCGCCTCTTTCGTAGCCACATTTATTCAAAGCAATCAACGCAATGCGATTTTCTATGTGTAACGAAAATGGCTTTCGTTAGCTGCGCGCCCAAATTTAAAAACCCCATTTGAAAAGGGCTAAAGACCTGACTAGGAGGATGGGACTATTAGGCAATGCCCTAAAACGTGAAAACAGAACGACAGGTGGAATGTGCTTATCGGCGGAACAGCGAGGGCACTTTTGATGTGACCGGCAACAAGTGAAGTTGATAAAGTAAAACATTTAAGATTTTACATTTAATGATTAATAGTGAAGTGCGGTGAGTTTTCCTTAATTTTTTTTTTCTGTTTCTTCGCTGATCTGGATTTAACTATTGGTAAGCTCATAATTACATTTATCTAGTCTTGATTGTTCACGCTAATTATTCACGGTAGAAAGTTCTTTTTTTCTTTTTTCTTTTAATATACAAACCTATTCACTCGCACATGGAGGAAAAGAAAACTTTATTAAAAGCGGTGAACAAAGCAGCGGTATGTCTGAGTAATTAAAAGAAAACCCCTGTTCCATGGGAGGACCGGCAAATACGTCCCCTCAGGATTCCGATGCCGCAGCGCGCATTATACGGATTAAATAAGTTCCCGGGAACTCCCACCCCCACGCTCCTGAGTGGTCGGCGAAAGTCGCGCTGCATCCCCGGGAGCTGCAATCCCATTTTCTGCTAACGGTCTGGACCGCAATTTCAGACCGTTACATATGTCGCCCCATTCTATGACTGTAAATAACTGACACTGAAATTTTTTTGCACGTAACATAAATAGCACTTGTGAAACCAAAATGTCCATGCATGCGCTCAATGTAAACGCTCAAAGTTTGTGTCAATATTTATGCAAGGACTAGGTATGTCAAAATCCGGGTCTAAAAACGGAGCTGTATCAAATTACCCTCTGAATCATAATACCCCACCTTCCCTTATAATTTTTTTTTTAAATATTTCATTAATAGTTCCGTGGATTTCTTGAACAACTCATCGACACTTTTATCAGACGCAACCAAAAATAGGAAAAAATGCCAGAAACGATCTAATAAGATAAAATCTCCCGGAAAGTCTAGTTTTTCCAGAGGGAATAAATCGCAATGTTTGAGTCGCGATCTTGGACTGCTATCTTGTGAGCCAATTGAAATGTAAGGAATAATTTGATGAAATTAAAATGTATCAACATGCTAATTTGCAGTAATTTCATAGATTTTCAGATGATACATTGACAACAAATTCCAGCTTAGTGATTTCCAGAAATAAATTAAGTAATAAGTCGGTATCAAATATCTGTCCCAATTTTTTTCTTTTTTTTTTAATTGTATAACCATTTTTTTATGCAGCCAACCAAGAGCATCCACAACAAAATCACAACAAACGCCAAATGTAAGCTGCCAAACTATCCAAACTAAAAAGAAAACGAATCTATTTTCAAGCAAAGCGCCGCAGATAATGTATTCTTCGGACGAAGATTGATCCCATTGAATTGTGAATAGTACAAATATTGTAGAAGTAGTTTTAAGCTTATCAAGCCTTTGCATATAAGAATGTTTTCATCATATTTTTGTTATTTATTTTACTTTAAATTATTTATTCAGATTCAATTCTATTTATGTGAATCTTTTTACTTAATAGTTTTGACAAAACTCGTCATTTACATATGATTAAAATTATTGTTAAAGTCGAAAAGTAATTTTTTTTTCAGGAATAAACTGTTGACTTAAAAACGTCGTCACTATTATCAATGGAACAACGTAGTCGCTATAGCGTCCGAACTATTGTCGGCTTGCTCCAGCTGCATGCATTAGGCTGCGGATCGGGAGCGACAGTTTTCGCAGAGGTTGCGAGGAAGACGAAGAATCTATCGAACATTATCTTTGCCACTGTCCGCAAATCTCCAACAGTCGTCTCCTCTGTTTAAGCTCAAGATTCTTCTCAGAACTAAACGACCTCAGAGTCGTCAAACATTCGAGCCTGCTACGGTTAGCAAATCGAACCAAGTGGCTAGAACAAGAGTGACATCCATCTCATAATCAATAGAGGGAGTACAATGGATATATATTCTATTGAAGTTGGTTCTTCTGAGTGAGTACTCGTATTTCGTCTCGGATCATGTTTTTTATGGTAGCAGTAAAATCGTAAGGGCATGGAGATATGCGAAAGTATCTACGATACGTGAAAAGGGGTGTAATATGTAAGCTTCGAAAACTTCTCACTGTGAATGCATGGAAGTAGCGATAATAAATGCTAAATTCTCCGACATATTTCTAACTAAGGAGTTTAGAGATGCTGTATTGGTTTCATCTTCCATCAGTGGCGACGCTTGCTGTATTCGCGCTGCGTTCCTCAGATTTGTTATTACTGAGCAGTTGTTTTTGAAAGGTTACCCATTTAATTTTCAAAACCAACTGAGGTGATCCAGATGAGAGTTACTGCATAGGAACGGACCCTCTAAGATTAGAGTTTGGACATCAGGTTTCAGTACGGAGCCGAAAACTTTCAAATCGAAGATTGTTTTTACCTTATTTCTGCTGTCGATTGTGTTTTTCGTAGAAATTTTAGGCGAAATTTAAACTCCCGAGAATTACGTTTCAAGTCATTTTTAGTGGAATCGCAAGCTTTTATCATATTTTCAGTACGTGCTGTCACTCGTTGATTTTTTAAATATCGCCGCTCGCTCCGTGCCCAGGGAACGATCGTGTACAGTAACTCTAGCCCAGATATACCCACGCAGGCAGTGTACTGGAGTCATAACTCCAGCACACTGCCTGCATTGGCGGTTGGCATTTGAGATGACGATCTTCGCACTATAGACCAACACGCTACC
Organism: Chorisops tibialis; assembly: GCA_963669355.1. NCBI lineage: Eukaryota > Metazoa > Arthropoda > Insecta > Diptera > Stratiomyidae > Chorisops > Chorisops tibialis. Next base: position 76,163,511 of record OY770263.1, read on the forward strand.
CACAGATTCAATTGAAATGGTTGTTCTACAATAAGACTCGAAGAAAAAAATGAATTACATAGAAGTTAATGTTATACTAAAAAATCTCAAAACCAGATGTCCGTCCGTGCGATCTCTAGTACGCTTTGATCGAGAACGCATTCATCGAGCTCAAATTTTTTACTAATTACTTAATTAGCATTATTATTAAGATTCGAAAAAAATAACTGATTAGCTTCACTCCTTCTATCCCCTCCCATACAATGTGACACAATTTCATAACTTAAAAAAGGGATTTTCTTGAAAAGTATAAATGTTCTTGGTCTGAAATTTAAGAGATGTCAATTGCATAATGTTTGTGGTTATTACTGAAAAATTCACTAAGAACTCCCCACTCCTTCTCCCACCTCCCATAGAAACAATTTCACTAAACGTAATACACTTCTCAGTTCCTATTCAATTGAAGTTTAAATTTTGTACATTTTTATAGCTACTCTAGCATGTGAAAAAATTAGTTCAATTCTGTTACCCCTTCTATCACTCTTGCCTATGGAATGAAATAAAACTTGTCCTGTCAAAGTTCATGTATCGGAGAAAAATTATATGGAATTTTAAAAAATTACAATTTTTTGTTAATATCAAAAACATTTTCTTTTATTTATAAACACTTGTATAATATTCTTCTTCTAAATCATATAAATCCAAAGCCATTTCATCTCTTAAAGTTGTCAATTTCTTATCACATTCCGCCTGTGTGCTTCGAAACAATTGTGAATTAGCTGTAATGGCTTCATTGACCGAATGAAAATCATTTAAAATTAAATACTGTTTTATGTCCGATACTAATTTCATCAAAGATTCACCAGCTCTCACTGAAAAATGAGCAATTAAATGTGCATTAGTTCTTAGACAGCAATGTAATTATTATCAGTAACGAATAATCATAATTTTAATATGAATTTTTATAATTATAATTACCGATGTTGGCTGCTCGAACTTGCATCTCATACGTGTCTTGTTCGCATTGGGTTATCTTTGATAGCTGCGAATCACCTTCACCTTTTGCTAATTTTACTATCTCTGAAATAAGATAATAAATGAAAAAAAAAATTAGACAGAAGATATTTGTTACTAAGGTATGTATATTTTTGGCATGTAGATTAGTAGGATTAATAAATTTTACGAATCAACTTAAGACTATTCAAAGCGGCCGTTTCCAAGTGATCTGATTTTTACTTGAATTGATCAAATATTACGGACAGTCTGATCTCGTTTCGGATGTTTAAATGGAGCTTAGAAAATTTTTCTTACCTCAAGTCAGGACCGAGCCAGCTTGATCACGACTGCGGTTTAATAAACAAGAAAATTGAACAAGATAGATAGATATTATTATAGTTACTCCATGGGACCATAGTTTGGCAAAGGTGAAGCCCAATATTTGGAGCGAAATTGATAAAAGTGTTGACCTTTTTTTTGGTACGTTCCGAGCATCAAGAACTGTGCGCGGTTCATAATACTTAACTAAAAAGTCACAAACAAAAATTTTGAAGCAACAATTTATCTTAGGGTGGATGAAATTTACAAAAGAATGGTGAATGGTGCAAGGCGAATTCGCAGGTGTCGATTGCGACATATCCATTACGACATACTTGTTACAGTGTGTTTTCTTCTTTTTGCAGGGAGTGATTCTAGATATTATATGCACTCTGAAATCTGGGTGGGTCATGGGGGTTGGTGCAATTGTTGCACTATTTTATACATTTTTTTATATTTCGCTATTTCACATCATGCAAGAAGAAGTAGAGTATGGCAGAAATGTCACGCAGGTGTCGACGAATTCGCCTTACATAATTCTCCATTCATATAGTGGTGAGTTTAATGATTCATTTTGCAAATTTAATGCACCCTAAGATAAATTGTTGCTTCAAAATTTTTGCTTGTGACTTTTTTAGTTTAGTATTATAAACCGCGCACAGTTCTTGATCTTCAGAATGGACAAAAAAAAGGTGGACGCTTTTTTTTTGATAAAGGTCTCAATAGAGACTGAAACATTTAATAGAGCATAACAGGGTGAAATCCGGAAATCTTTCCTATTAATTCGAAATACACCATGAAGAAATTCACCAAACTATTCGAAAGCTCTACGGAGAGTAAACTCTCCAATTAGCACGGCGATTGGAAACGACCAAAAACAAAATCGACACCATTCTTAACCAAATAGTCTTCGAAAAACGATACAGAGATAAGAACTTGGTGCCTAAGGGTTTCAATTGTGGGCCGCATATGGGACAACCATCGTAGCAAGGCTATTTCGAAGAAAGTGAGTCAGCAGCTCTTGAGAAATGATATCAAACTCAAGAGAGCTAAGCTGGATTACCTCAATAAAGATGCCCTATCCCTTCACCTCTTTCCTCGGATAACTTTAAATATTTTGATTATTTCATTTTAGATCGCAGAGAAGCAGAGTTCACCGAAATGAAAACGATACAAGAACAGAAATGCATTAGTTTAGAATGAACACTAGAAGCAGGACAACCAACACAGACAAGGAGCATCAATGCCGTTCACTACGATACAAGAGGATGTGTTAATCAAAGTGTTCAACTTCGTGCTTACTCCGACAAGTATTTCAACCGGGGAAATCATCTAGCAAATAGAGCTGGCAAGTAGAGGTCTTGTCCAAGCAATTGAAATCAGACCCAGAATCTCTCACATTATCAAGCGAGCATTACCTCCTGCCAATAATATATTATTATCGATTATGCGAGCGGACAAAGGAAACGCAATGGTAGTTAGTTATGAACAAGAAAGAATACGAAGAGAAGATAGTAGATATTCCACGAAAAGGACGCTATACCAAAATGAACAGAGATCCGCTGTCCCTGGAAATTAACACTTTTCATCAAGAAAAATCCGATATTAGAGCGAAAATATGCCAAACTAATGCCATCAGGCCCTCATATCCCAAAAATAAAAGGACTCCGCATCAACTTATTTGAATTTTGTTTAAATAATACTTTCCTTTCAGGCAAACCGTACAAGCAAACGAGTGAAGCGGCAATAGGATCTCCAATTTCACGAGCGGCAGTGAAAATTTACATGGACAAATTCAAAAAGAACGCACTGGACTCCATTAAAACTTACTTATTACATCTTCGTTATTTGGATGACACCTTTATCATATGACAACACGGGAAAGAACAGCTAGACAAATTTTTAGCTGACTTAAACTCATACCACGAAACAATTTATTTTACCATGGAAATAGGACGCAACAGAAAACTGGTATTTTTGGATGTGCTAGTGGAAAAGAATGACACGTCGTTAAGTTTCGGGCTATACATATAGGATACTATCCCACACCAATACATATCACCACGCACATACACATCACCACCCAAGTAAAAAAAAAAAAAAAACAGGCGTACTAAAGACCGTAACACACAGATCCAGGTGCATAACTGAAGGAAGCCCACGCAGTCTGCAAAAGGAAAAGGAACAGTTGAATCGGGCATTCACAGCAAATGGATACAAAACTAGTCAAATAAACATTCAGAGACCAAAGAACGAGAAGACACCGAACAAGTAAATACAGACAAACGAACCTTAAGTCTAAGGTAGAGTTACTTTATGAAGAATATTATGTCACATTGGGCGCGTTTTTATTTTCACGCATATATATCGTGCAACGTGTCTGTGTATCATTTTGGTGGTTTTATTTCGCAAATAGCTTTTATTTGCAGAACTTTTAAATGATAAAAAAATGATTTGGTAGGTTTCACGTATTAATGAATGGTTTACAATCAAATTTGCTTATTTATCGCATGCTGGAAAATAGGTGGGCCCTTTTTCAAATTTAACGGAAAAGCTGGTTGACCCAACTTTATTATCAGGTGCCTTGTTCTTTCTTCTTCATAGAGTAACTCTAGGCCAGAGCTCGACGATAAGATAGGAAAAATCCTCCAGAAATCCAACATCAAGACAACATTCTTTACAGCGAATACCATCCGGGAAATTTTAGGGAACCAGAAGGACAATAAACCAGTGGAAACTGAAGGAGTGCACAAAGTACATTACAGCTCATGTGTAAGAGTCTACATAGGAGAAACGGGGCGCACAGTCCAAAGAAGGATCAACGAACATCAGCGATGCACACGAAAGAACCAGATATAGTCATCAGTGATCACGGGACATGCCAACAGAAGATCATACAATCAATTTCGACAACGTGCAAATGTTGGACATGACAAATCAATTTTTTCAATGGATAGTACGAGAAGCCATAGCAATTTCCAAACATACACGGAACTTCAATCGAGACCCCGGATACAAGTTATCAGCAGTTTGGCTAGCTGCCTTAAAATTTGGTAAGAACAAAATTCGTACCACCTATAATTCACTGGCCTCTGTAACACCATCTTTTTATGGGTTACTTCTTTTGTAAGGGGAGTTCCGCTATCCTGGCTCTTATGTCAGGATAGGCTTTAAGAGAATTTGGGGGTTACCTATCCTGGCTCTTACGCCAGAATAGACTCCAAGAACATTTGAGGGTTAGCTATCCTGTTTCTTATGCCAGAATAGACTTCAGAGAGTAGAGAGGGTACGAAGGCTCTTATGTCAGAATGGGTTTCATACGAGAAGGGGCTATTATCCAAGGAGCCGGATACTCAGCTCTAAGGAGGCGGAGTTGATCCCAAGACAATGAGGAGAGGGGATCTCAGCTCTAAGGAGCCGCAGTTGATCCCAAGACAATTAGGCGAAGATATCTCAGCTATAAGAAAGCGGATACTCAGCTCCAAGTAGCCGGAGTTGATCCCAAAACAATGAGGCGAGGAGATCTCAGCTCTAACGAGCAGGAGTTGATCCCAGACAGATCCCAGCTCTATGGAGCCGGATACTCAGCTATAAGGAGCCGGAGTTGATCCCGTCAAAGGTCAGGCAGGGTCTTGGGAAAGGTAACACTTAGGGTGCCGGACACTCAACCGGCTCTAGGGAGCTGAGGGTGTTTCCGTCAGTCTTGTCAAGTGTTTGTCCATCTAAACGCAAAAGAACTTTTTTGTTAGATAATTACCTCCATTGCTCTTTATTTCGTTTTACAACCTCTTCGAGTAGTGTCGTTATCTCGCACTGTACTGGTCTTTTTCACTTAATTTATATGTTATAATTGCAGAATCATTATAAAAAATGAAATGAGTTCCCACGTTCTGCGCTATTCCCTTAATCTTAGATTTACGCGTCATCAGATTTTTTCCTTATGGTCATCGAAATTACCTTCCATATTTTTGCACGTCCCAAGTCGAAAAATGCAACTGAGGAATTTTATCGCACCTGACTGCATGTTAGTAGTACGCACATGGGAACTTTTCGTTTCTATCGCTTTTTTTGCATAATTTTAAACTACGACACTATACCGGTGCATACTTACATCGCCTGTTATTGTTTGTGTGTGTCACTCGGCGGTACTGTATATGATAACCAGGCTCGGAGCTTGACATCGAAATTTCTCCTTTTTTTTGTGTGCCGTTAACGATTGAGCTTATGCACTCATATCGTTTGTTTTTGTGTGTCTCAAATGACAACTCGGCAGATGCATGCATACAAGTACATGCCCGTAGCTTGACATTGAAATTTCTGTGCTTTATGCTGGGGTCAACGATCAGTTGACAAAGGTTATGTTTTTACTTCTGCCTCCTGAGTGCGTTGCCCCAGGATGATGGGTATATCGATGGACCGGTATAGTTCACGGCATCACACCTTGAATGACCTAAAAATTGTCTTAGGGGATTTTAATGCAAAAGTTGGAAAGGAGGAGGCTCATCGAGGGCACAGTATCCATGACATAATCAACGACAATGGACAACGTCTTATTGATTTCGCAAGCAGGAAAAGTATCACGTTACGTGCTTCCCAAATCGCGATATTCACAAGCGAACGTGGGCATCACCCGATGGTAACAATTTCAACCAAATAGACCACGTTCTAATTGAGAAAAAGTTTGCTTCTAGTATACTTGATGTACGAACCCTCCGCAGTGCGAATTGTAACTCTGATCACTATCTAGTCAGAGCTAAGTATCGATACCGGATAGCTTGTCGTGGATATTCGAAAACGAGTAGTGCTCGCAAATTCAATGTCGATAAGCTTAAAGACGAAACGGTGGTGCAGGCGTACATGTCAGCACTGGATCAACACTTGACACCAATATATGAAAACATCCAAAATATGCCAGTGCAGAATATGCGGATGAAAATACGAGACGGCATCAAATCCTCCGCAGAAGAGATATTAGGATATCAAGTACGGCGAAAAAATAATGATTGGTTCGACCAAGAATGTCACGATGCAATAGATAGAAAGAACGAACCTTACAAAATTTTTTTTGAACGACCGACACGAGCCAAAAAGATAGAAATGACGAGTTTCGTGATATGCGAAAAAAGGCCTGCAGGCGTAAACAAAGGAAATACCATAATGACGAGTTACAAAAAATGGATGACGATATGAGACAAAATATAAGGCATACGCAATAGTAAAAGACTTAAAAAATGGGTATAAGCCGAAAACCAGTCTCTGCAAAGACGCAGAGGGCAACATCATCAGCGATACGCAAGAGATCAAAAGAAGATGGGCTTCTTGCTTTGAACATCTTTTCAATCCCACCCCATTAGCACCGATCACGACAGACAACATCTCAACTGAGACCTCAACAGACGAAGAAGAACCATCATTGACACTACCCACGCTTGCCTAAATCAAAGCAGCCGTGACCAGTGGACTTCTGAAAAACGGTGGAAACTGTGTCACTGAAATACTGCACAATATGATATGCAGAATTTGGACAGAGGAAATCAAACCCGACGATTGTCGAAAAAGCATCACATGTCCAATTTACAAGAAAGGAGAAAAACTCTGCTGTGAAAATTGCAGAGGAATATCATTGTTGTGTAAGTCCTATAAAATACTGACAAAAACAATTGAATGTCGTCTTAAGCCCAACACAAATGAAATAATTGGCGACTAGGTGAAACAGGTGCTTGAGAAATGCAGGGAGCATAACACAGATGTGCACCAAATCTTCGTAGATTTTAAACAAGCATACGACAGTATTGACAGGAGCGTACTATACCAAATCATGCTTGACTTTGGAATTCCCCCAAAACTAGTCCGACTGACAAGACTCACAATGACGAACACTGAATCTCAAGTGAGAATACAAACCGATTCCACAACCAGCTTTCGAACGGAATGTGGTTTAAAGTAGTGATGTCAAGTTTCGTTACTTTTCGGTACCAGTAACTGTTCGTTACTTCAAGGAAAGTAATCATTACATATTATTCGTTACTAGGTACTCGTTTATTTGAAATGAGAGCCATATCATGTTGCAGGGTGGGCAAGCTAGTTTTGTAAATCATGAATTGAATTAGAAGAAATCGCCTCTAGTGCCTCACGCAGTAACTAAATATATGTATGTAACAAGAAATCGCTCTTGATTTCGTTGGTCTAGTACATGTATCAGCATAATGATGCCAAGTCCAATTTTTTAATTATCCCTCTTCAAAGAAGAAAGTCCCTTTAAACACTGACGCAAATAAAACGACATGTGAAATAAATAACTTTTATTAAATCGAAATTTTCTTCAACAAAAAAAAAATCTTTATCGCAGCAACCATTAAAAAATTGTATAATCTGGTATCGCTGATCCCACAAGGCTAACACTAGTAACGACTGTTTGCCCTGCCCAACTCCACTCGGCGACATTCTTTGCATTTAAAGAAACGAAACGAAAAAAACGATAATTTTCTCAGTGGACTTTACTGTAAGGTAGAGTAAGAGTATTCCTTTTCGTTGTTGCTTTGGAATGGCGGTACAGCGTTATGTACAAGTGTAGCTTTTCCTCCTGTGATGTAACGAAAAAACAACTAAACGTTACTTTCGGTATCGGTACTTTTTTTTGCGTGGAACGAAAACTCGAGTAACGAAACGTTTTGATAATTCAGTAACTTTTTCGGAAGGTCATTTCGTTACTTAAGTAACGAATATAAATCTGCGTCGATATTCGTTACTTCAGATTTCGGTCGGTGACGAGTACTCGTGTAACGAATACAGTAGAATCCGGTTATACCGAACCCGGTTATAGTGAACTTTTGGATATAGCGATCGTGTTAAAAAGTCCCGAAAATCGCTTCTTACAAATGTATGAAGTTATTGTTCGGTTATAATGAACTCGGATATAACGAACTTTCTGATATAGCGAACGAAAATTCGCGCGAAGTTCGTTATAACCAAATTATTGTACCCTTGAGTTCATTGAATTGAACTTAGCTACGTTTCTGTTATAGGGGATTTCCCGAACTTGATAGTTTTTCTGCAAGTGTATCGGAAGTTATATGTGTGTATCGCATTTGACATATGTTTTGATGTGTAGTAGGCAGATTAAGTAAAAGCGTGTGTCTTTCGGAAATGGCAACTAAACGCTTATGTTTTTCAATCAAAGAAAAGTATGAAATAATAAAAGATTTGGAAAGTGGAAAGAAAAAACAAATTGATTTGTGACGCGAACATCATTTAAGTAAATCTACAGTTGCAACTCTGTGGAAAAATCGTAAAAAAATAATAACTCAGTTTGAAAATAAAAATTGTGCTGTCAAAAAGTGAGGAAATCGAATCATGATCAAGTTGACAAATCCCTTCTTGCGTGGTTTAACCAAAAACAAAAGGAACATGTTGCTATTAGTGGCTCGATTTTGCAAAATAAGGCTGAGCAGTTAGGGAAAAAAATTGAAGGGTCAGATTTTGTGTGCACTCTTAGCTGGATAAGCCGATTTCAAAAGCGACATGATATTTCTATTGGTAAAATTGTTGGAGAATCTGCTTCCGTAGACGGAGAATTAGTGCAACAATGGTTAATAAAATGGCCAGAATTAAGAAAGTCATTCAAGGACGATGACATATTTAACGCAGACGAAACGGGTATTTTCTTTAAACTAACGCCCGATAAAACTTTAAAATTTAAGGGCGAGAAGTGTTTTGGCGGTAAACTGGCAAAAGAACGTCTAACTGCTATGGTATGTGCAAATTTATCGGGAACTGAAAAAACCAGGTTATTAGTGATAGGAAAATCAAAAAAACCTAGGTGCTTTAAAAATGTAAAAAGTCTTCCGGTAGACTATAAAGCAAATAAACACGCCTGGATGACTTCTGAAATTTTTATTGAATATTTACGGTTGTGGGATTGCGAGCTTGGACAAAAGAAGCGCAAAATTTTATTGTTGGTAGATAATTGTCCAGCGCATCCCCATGTGAAAAATTTAATTAATATTAAATTGGTTTTTCTTCCCGCGAATACAACATCCGTTTTACAACCTATGGATCAAGGTGTCATTTGGGCTTTAAAAAGTCACTATCGAAAACTTCTGTTATCAAAAATAATTGATTTTATTGACCAAAATATAAAATTAAAAATAACTTTGCTGGATGCTATACATCTCATTCACAAAGCTTGGCAAAGAATATCACCAGACATAATAAGGAACTGTTTTCGTCATGCTGGATTCTTACCCGAACTAGAACATAGCGCATTTGATGATGAAGATGATTTACCATTAAGCGAATGGGCTAAAAGGCGCCAAAATACGCTGCCTGAAGTACATATAGGAATTGGAGGTTTAACGAATTCAGATTTTAATTGCTACGTTGGAATTGACAAAGATATAATAACATCAACTCGTCTTACCGACGACGAAATAATTTCTCAGGTATTTAAACCAAAAAAAAACTTTGTATTAATTATCCTTAATTATCAAACTTTATTATCAGGTCGCGGTGGAAGATTCATCTGATACCGACAACAGTGAAAATGAAGAATATTGTGCAGCTAGCTTACATCGAATAACAAATGAGGAAGCGCTACAGAAAATAATGGACCTACGCCGATTTCTCGAATCCTGCGAAGTGCCTCAACAAATTTATAACAAATTTGCAGATGTAGAAACATTTGTAGAAGATATGCACTTATCTTCGAAAAATATTCAAAAAAAAAAAACTGATTATCTTCAATCCTTAAACTACTGAAACAATAAAATACATGTATTATTTCGTTACATGATTGATATTAGTTTCAATTTATTGCATCATCGGTTATTGCGAACTTCGGTTATAACGAACGAAAATTGATGTTTCCTTCGAGTTCGTTATAACCGAACTCTACAGTAGTTACATTTTTCACTTTTCTAGTTTAAAGCGAAGAGATGGTCTAGCCCCCAAGCTTTTCAACTTGGCTGGCACTAGAGTATGTCGTCCGAAAAATCCCAGTCGACACCAACGGGACACTACTATTCAAGTCCACCCAACTAGTGGTATACGCTGATGACATTAACAGCCTAGCAAGATCCTTCCTTAGTGATAAGGAGATACTTGCCAATCTTGACTTCGCCGAAAAGAAGTCGGGTTGCGCATTAACGAAAGCAAAACAAAAGTAACGTGAAGTCTGAGCGCCTATTAGACAAAACATAACAATTGCGGAATATAATTTGCAGAATGTGGACAACTTCATATATCTTGGGGGCTAATCTAGCAAGGACGGCAATGAAACGGACGAAATTTGCGGATAATACAAGCAAATAAAATGTATTATTCGGTACTTCCAATAATGAAATGCAAGAAAGTTTAAATAAATCAAAACTTCTTTCAATAGTGATTTAAAATTTAGCAAAATGTTGATTCTTAGGACTTTAGGCCGGTTGTGAAAGGACACCGCATTCAGTAATATGTCAACGATACTGACAGCAACACGGATCCTGCAACATTTCACGTCCAGCAACACGGATCCTGCAACATTTCACGTCCAGCAACACGGATCCTGCAACATTTCAAGTCCAGCAACACGGATCCTGCAACATTTCACGTCCAGCAACACGGATCCTGCAACATTTCACGTCCAGCAACACGGATCCTGCAACATTTCACGTCCAGCAACACGGATCCTGCAACATTTCACGTCCGCAACATTTTGGGAAATGTCATGGTGACAAAATTGTCATTTTCGTTTGATAATATTAAAAAAAATTAAATATGTCAGTCAAGGAGAACAACAACAAGACAAGACTTCTTGTCATATCTTTGCTACTGAATTAAGAATCGTAATCAACCTGATTTACATATACCTCGAAAACAGGGTTGATTTTTTCGTCAAATTTGGGAACTAAACGATCTGCTAAAGACGCGAGCATGGATTGCTATTTTGTCATTAGGGAAACTTCCAGGTTGTCAATACGGCTACACCGGTTGAAATGTTCGAATTACATCCACTGCGCGAACGGCCGGCGATGCTCTATCAGACTTTGTCTGCACGCGAACTGTTGGTTGGTTTATAATGATTCGGCATTATTAGAAGCACTGCACGTTCGCGTTCACGTTTGATAAGTTTTTGAAAGGTTTATAATTTAAAATCGGTTACAATGGGTATCACTTTTAAACTGCGAAAGTTTTGGCGGAGCTAGCGAAACACGTCTACTCACAGCGAAACATTTATTAACAAAACAAAAGTTATGACACAAGCTAGGAAAGACGCCAAAATATTACAGTAGGAGACTTTAACCCAGGAAACGTAGACATCTTTGTATACCTAACTTACCCAAGGATGGAAGCGAACCAAAAAAAATTTAAAGAATGATAATCCTGACAAATAAGACATGTTATTCGGTACTTCCAATAATTAAAAAAACATGCAGTAGAAATATAAACTAAAACGATTATGAGATCTGGGCTATGTTATGGCCGACATGTGAACATTATTAACTCAGGGTCCACACTTACCTTCAAAATTATCCAGCATGCTTTTCACGTCATCCTTTAACCGGGTATTATAGGACTTTAAGAGCGCCTCTTTCGATTGCGGCAGAGCTCTCGAGGACATTTTATTTAAAAATTGCAGAACTAGCAAAAAAGTTAAAAACACCGCCACACAACGGACTTGATCCAAACAAACAAATGTCATCGATTTTCGAAAACAGCTGTTTCGAAAACATCAAAATTTCGAAGAATATTTCATCATCGACTTATTTACCCAATTTTAATTGCTTACTAACAATTCATTCAATCGAATGAAATTGATAAAATTTATAAATAACATAATTTTAAGTGATGATTTTCCCAAAATATCGAGATAAGCCCTGCATCCGGCAGATGTCGCCCAACGCACACGTCATGTAAACAAACCCAGCGCACTTTCGAAAAATTTCAACGCGAACTTTCGCTCACTGAAACGAACGTGGGCCAATCACAAACGTCCAAGTTCTCAATTATCCACCAATCGGATAAGACCACGCCAGATAATCGAGCACTTAATAATAGAGCGCTCTTCGCCGAGAGTAATCAGTTTGAATTTTTAGCCCAAGATTGAAAGACGGTGAAGACACGCAGGTGAAGTGCGCACGAAAATCGAGCATTGAGGAAGGAAATTACAGAAATCCTGAAATTATCGTTGAAAATTCGTTAAATATATATTTTTTGGAATTTAGCCGAGTAGAGAAATGTAAGTAATTCAAATTTGGTTTAATTCATTCCTTTTTGCGCTGTTAAATTTTCCAATTGGATGAAGGAAAAAAAAACTAAGAATTAGTGCGTGCCGGTCGTGAAAAAAAATTCTTTTCGGGGTTAGTGAAATTTTTACCCTGGATTTTGTGCATTTCCTGACTTGGATTAAGTTAATTAGTGCGCTTAATGGATATTTTGTGAAATTTTCCCGGTGAATAAGTGACGGATTTGATTGAAAGGCACAAAAATTTTTTTTTTGTTCTAAATCAACGGACGCTGTCGTAAAGGAACGCAACGTCAGCAAAAGCGTTTCGAAAAGGTTGACGTGGTGTTCACGTTTCGATTTGAATCATTTCCAGAACCTAAAAAAAAAATTCCCCGAAATTGAGTGCGAAATTTGGGGCAGTGGTTGCGACTTTTATGCCGCGTTTGTTTTAGAAAACCGCAGCCCTTGAACTGAAGTTCAAATTTTCATTCATGTGTTCGCATGGGAAGGGCAGTCGAGTTTTTGTTTGGTGCCCCCTTGGGTTCATCTTTCGGAGTTTTTTTTTGTCTCAAGGTTGGAAGAATTCTCTAGAATATCTTTTTTTTTTTATTCAAACTATAAATAAATCCAAGCTGAATGATGCGGAAAATGATTCAATTTCATCCACGTATAGTTTTAGGTTCAAAGAACCAGCCAGGCTTCAAGTGATGACGATGTGATTAAAACTGGTGGCTACGCCGGTTGCCGTGCAGTCAATCCCCCCCGTTAATTTGATCGATTGCGAAAAAAACCTGGGTACGATTACGATGTATTGTTGACGTGTACATGGAGCTTCGCGCTGTCTCCTAATCTTAGTAGGCGGTAGTTTTCTATCGCCGAACACTTACACTAGTTACCACCTTTTTCTCATATGGCGGTAAAGCACAATTGAGATCAACTCTTCTCGTAGCTCTCTAGCCAGCAATCTTCTATTCGATTACCTTTCGCATTGAGCGTTCGCTTCCGATAATCACACAGCTGGGCGGTTTAAATTTTTCGGTAGCATTCGATTCATTCAAGGTCTTCTTGATAAACCACGTCACGTTTGCAGTAGGCCGAAAAATGAGCCGTTGAATCCGCCGTGCTTCATGTATTTCAAACATGCCTTGCGAGCAATTCGAATTGGGTCAGAGCAACGTTATTTTTTCCGGAGTAAATAACCGGTATGCATAAAGTATGGTTGCGAAGTAACGGTTCGTCTTTGCGATTGGATTGTTTCGTTCGTTCTACTCGAGAAATTCTGCCTGCTAGACAGAAGTTTTAATGTTAAGCTTGGTCGTTAGTAATAACAATTTAAGAATTCTTACTTATAGCGGGTGTACCATTAAGACCGCCTATTTTGAAATTAGAAAAAAAAACGCAGTGTTTTTATGTTAGTATAGAGTAGAGTTACTCTATGGAGAAGAAAGAACCAAGACACTTGATAATAGAGTTCGGTCAAGGTGATAACCAGCTTTTCCGTTAAATTTGATAAAGCGCCCACCAATTTTCCAGCATGCGATAAATAAGCAAATGTGTTTGCAAACCGTTCATTGGTATGTGAAATCTACTAAATTAAATTTTCATCACTTAAAAGTTCTGCGAAATAAAACCACTAAAAAGTTACACCGATACGTTACGCGCCTACATATGAAAAAAGCGCAAAATTTGACAGGTTGATCTAACTGTAGACATGGAGGTTATGTATGGAACAGAATATCCAACAAATGACCGCCTCTTAACTGACGGCACTCGTTGATCGTTTTGACGAAATTCTCGATGACAATTTGGCATAGTAACGGCTCAATTTCATCAATGGCGCAACAAATCTCGACTTTCAGGAATCATTTTTGAATTATTACATTGTGACCAGCACGTACCGGGAATTTGTAATTAAAATTAGTCTGGGAAATGATTTTTCAAATTTTTTTTTTGGTAAGCAGGTAGGACTTTCCTTAATTATTATCTCAAAAATTAGCGTGGTCCCTTAATCAGTTTTTTTTACAGCAGCTGGTTGAATGGGTACACCTCAGTAGTCTACGGCGATTTCTGTTTTATGTACTCGATCGACTGAAAACGGATTCCACGGAGCGGTAATTTCAGATTTGGGGATAGGAACAATTCGCACGGAGTCAAATCTGGTGAATACGGTGGTTGAATGATGGAATTCGTTGCTTTTTTGGCCTCAAATTCGGTCGCAATTGAGGCACTATGCGATTTTCATCGTGGAAAATCCATGAATTCTCCTTCCACAATTCCGGCCGTTTTAAGGATTTGGTCACGCAAACGCTTCAATATTGTTAATTAGTACTCTTTATTGACCGTCGAATTCATGATAGAACAAACCTTGAATATCGAAAAAATCAATGAGCATCGTCCTGATTTTTAAGCGTCTTTGGAGTGTTTTTTTCGGTTCCGGCTCATTTTTTCCCTCCATTCCGCCATGTCAAACTTGTAACCCCATGTCTCGTCACCAGTTATGATGCGCTCCATGAATGGATGAGAATTCGCACAATCAAGCATGTACAAAGTGACCTGTTCACGATACTTTCTTTTAAGAAAATTCAGCTTCGTTGGAAAGAGTTGAGAAAGGACGCGTTTCATGGCCGAAGTATCCATCAAACTCGAACAAACGGACTCGCAAGAAATGTCGAGCTCTCCTGCTATATCCTTAACGATTTTCGAACACAATTTCCTTCACTTTTTGAATGTCTTCGTCAGTTGAAGAGGTCGGAAGTCGTCCAGAACGAGTCATGCTTTCTAGGATCTCTCGACCGTCCCTAAAGACATTGAACTGCTCGAAAGCTCGTGTTTTTCATTGTACTGAATCACCGTAAGCCTTTTCCATCATTCGAAACGACTCCGCGCTCAAAATGTGGTTGAAAACCAAAAAAAAAAAAAATTTGAGACAAACTCTCTGTTCCAGTTTTTATCCATTGTAAAAATCGTAAAAAACTGATTAACAAACCGCGCTGAATCTTGGGATAATTTTTAAGGACAGTCATTACTGCTTACCAAATAAAATTTTTTTTCAGAAATCATTTCCCAGACTAATTTTAATTACAAATTCCCGGTACGTACTGGTCACAATGTACACCGTTGATTTAAAAAAACCGCAAAGAAAGAAATCCAATGGCATCAAATCGCATGATTTTGGTAGTCAATTTACATCGCCGCGGCGCGAGATATCTCTTCAAATTTCGTCTTCAACAATTTCATCATTTCGTTCGCTATGTAGCAGGTTGCGCCGTCCTGTTCAAAGCACATGCCTTCGAGATCGATTTCAGCAATTTGAGGCTAGAATAAGTTGTTTATTATTTCACCGTGACTGCATTGGCGTCCGCATTCTCGAAGAAGAACGGTCCAATCACTCCCTTAGCCCAAAATGCGCATAAAACAGTGACTTGCGGTGGATGCATGGGACGTTCAAAGGTCACTCTTGGATTCTCAGCTCCGACAGCTGCGATAATTCTGTTTGTTGACAAAGCCATCAAGTGCGCCTCATCAGATAAGATGATTGTCTTCGAAAAATCATCATTCACTTGTTGCTCTAAGATCCAATTTTTATCCGTTGTTCGTTCGTGTAATTTTCCATCACTAAGCCGCAATGTTCACATAATACAATTGTTGAACAAGAACGCTGCAAGACTGATACAAAAATGAGACTAAATTCATAAGAGGCTTTTTTAATGTGACACCATTTACATTCGAATAATGCCATATTAGTTTGAGTACTGACGGAATATTAATTTATTATCTTATTTACACTACCGTCCAAATTAGGCCTTGGCCTCCCTTTTACTACGCCTCTATCCTTTTCGGTTTTCAATAGAATCCTACCTTCGGTGGGTTTTCAACTGGTTCTTTTTCATTGACTTTCTACTGTTCCGTCATACATCCGCTCAAGACAGTACATTGTAGCTTTTGAATTCGATTCCTACTCCAGGCAGTGGGGTTTTTTTAAGCACGGCTTTTTCAGTTCCTACTGGCAATGGAAAATTATTTGACATAAAATTGGCAAACGACTTAAAAGTGAAACAGTTGCACTTCTAGAAGGTCGATATACTCAGCTGTGCGGTTCTGTTCGCCTTCTATCATTCAGTCCTCCATAACATATGCAAAGAGTCAGTAGAAGCCAGCTTCACCAATCGTTACGGTCATTCTCGCTCCCCTTCCCCTATCTCATTCATTCCCTCCATGACTCTTTGCGCATTGCACATAAAGGCCGAAATTGCCTATAATACTATACTTCTGAATTTCAATGAGACATACAAGTATCTACTGTTGTCGTGTTCTCCAGAGTCTTTCTTCATAGATCTGAATATTCTTCTGAGGACGCATCCTTCGAAGGCGTGAAGTAATCTTTCAATGTACGTTTCGCAGTTTTAGCATAGCACAGGTCGTATGCAGTGACTTAGTTTATATCGTGCTGTTTATCACTAGTTTTACGTAAATTAATTTACGTAGTACTAATATGCACTAGTAGCTAGGTTGTAGCCTAGTGGTAAATATATAGTATACCTTGGTCACCTCAATTTACGAAAATTAAAAATTTTAAGATAAGGGGTTGTGCGAAGTTCTAACAACCCTTCCACAATAAATAATGAAAAATGTTAAGGAACCTGAAATTCAGGAGGCCAAGACTCGATTTGAGCTGAAGTGCCATTGTAGAATAAAATAGAATAAATAGAATATGCACTAGTACTACTTTAAGTCGACTTCAGACGCAGTGTTGGCTTATAAATTGGAGTTAAATTTTGACATAACCCCACATTACCAGCTGTGTCGTCAAACCGTTCAAAAAATTTACCGTTAAAAATGATTGAAAGTGCAATTAAGAGAGAAAAACGTGTCAATTGGAATACGGCCGAAACTACATCGCGGAGCATAACTATAAACGCAGTCAAAATATGCTTATTTTTGCAATTTACTTAGCGAAATACCGTTATTTTTTAATTGTTTATGTGCGATTAGAGAGAATAGCTAGAGTATAGCCTAGTAGGTAGTGTGTTGGTCTTGTAATGCGAAGGTCGTGAGTTCAAATCCCGGTCGGCGCAATATATAATTCCGGCACATTGCCTGCTTGGATATACCTTGGTCACCTCAATCTAAGAAAATGAAAAATTCGTAGAAACAGGGTTGTGCGAAGGGCTAACAACCCTTCCACAATATGTAATAAAAAATGTTAAGAAACCTGAATATCAGGAGGCCAAGGTCCGATTTGGGCTGTAGCGCCATTGTAGAAGAAGATTAGAAAGAATGAGTAGCAAGCAAAAACAATTAGCAACAACTGGTCGCTGTAATTATCGTTTGTTTAACTTTGCTAAGATTTAGCCGGAGCATAACTATAAACGCAAGCAAATATTTTTATAAAATAAAATAAAAGAACACACAATGGTACATTCCAATGTTTGGTTGGACCACCTTTATTGCTTATCACTTCGAATAATTTGTTTGGCATACTTTTTATTAAATCTGTTATTGTTTTTTCATCAATATTCTGCCAAGCGTTAATAACAGTCATTTTCAACTGTTGAATATTTTCATACTGCCTGTTTTCCATATAAAATTCCCTGGCTGGAATTCTTCAAATGTTTTCTATTGTATTAAGGTTTAGTGAGCAAGCGGATCTGACATCACTTGCTTGCTATGGTCCTGTAACCAAGAATAAGTGATATGGCTCACATGTATTCTGGCGTTGTTCTGTTGAAAAACCCAATATTCAGCGCCTCTGATTCTAATAAATGACAACAAATTCATGAGCAACACCTCTATGAATCCCGATGACTTCATTCGAGTACTGGGAAACGCTAGTTCCAACATTTCATCTGCACAAAACGCTCCCCAAACCATTAAACTGTTTCCACCGAAATTGCGTTTTAAAAAAAAAATTGGGTATCCTTTCACAAATCACGCCGGTATCCATTGAAACGATCTGGGCCATTCATGTTCAACTTTTTCTCGTCAGAAAAAATGGTCTTGAGGAAGAAATAACAGTTAAAATGTGCATAAAAAGTTAGTGTTCAGCATTTTACATCAAAGAAGTTGGTTTGCATATTTGTTCGAGCGAATTCTAGCCTTGCTGTCTTATGACATGCTAAAGGACGTGGTGCCGATTTCAACTTTTGGCGATAAATGGGCTTAGAACTCCTTAACACCCTGTGGACTGTGCATTTTGATACATCTGGTCCACAATCCTTAGCGATTTGGACAGCGGTCTTCATAAAGTTGCTTGCATTTTGAATTATCCGATGCTTATTTCGGTCTGACAGCATGCTTTTGGTCCTCCTGTTCTGCGTTTCCATAATTTTTAGAATTTGTTAGCACATTTCGAATGGCAGACCGATTGAGCTTTTTAGCAATTGCATCACGCTTGCTCAAGCCTTCTTCAAAAAATTCAGGAATTTGGCTTATTTCCAAATCTGTAAGCACTGTTCCGCGCGGCATTTTAATAATAAACAATAACAGCAACGATCTTGATAATTTTTGAATAAATCTGACTTGTTATCAACAGTTTGTAGTACAAGCTAATGACAATCTACTTACTGCATTTATAGTTAAGCTCTGGCTAAATTTCAGCAAAATTAAACTAACGGTAATTATAGCGATCTGTTGTTGCTAATTCTTTTAGTTTGCTACTCTTTCTCTCTAATCTCTCATAAGCTATCAAAAAAACATAACAGGGCTACGATTGCACGTAAAGCGCAATCTTACGATACTCTAGATGAAATAGAATTTTTTGTGATCCCAAGAAATTTCGCATGGGAAGTATTAGAAGGGATGACAGCATTGAACTAATTTTTCCCCATCATGCTAAAGTAGCTATAAAAATGTTTTGTACAAAATGCTTACTCCAAAAATTTAATGGGAACTGAAAAAATTAGTGAGTTAGATTTAGTGAAAATGTGCAGTTTGTATGGGAGGTGGTAGAAAGAGTGGGGGGATTCCAGTGATTTTTTCAGAAATAACTAGGAATATTATAAAATTGACATCCCTTAAATTTCAGATTAGTGCCATTCATACTTTTCAGGAAAATCGATTTTTTGTAAATTAGTGAAACTGTGTCATATTGTATGGGAGGGGGTAGAAGCAGTGAAGCTAATCAAATATTTTTTTCTGATCTTAGTGCTAATACTAATTAAGTATTTATTACAAAATATGAGCTCAATAAATGTTATATGTTCTGAGAAAATCGTCTTAGAGCATTACATGAAAAAGTGTAGTTTGTATGGGAGGGGGTGGAAGGAGAGGGAGGAAGCAAATAATTTTGCTACTGTAGATTAAAATTACTATGAAAATAACATATCCGAAAATTCAGACTAATAGCTTTTATACTTTTCGAGTAAATCCGTTTATTGTCAAATTACGAAATTGTGTCATTTTGTATGGGAGGGGGTAGAAGGGGTGAAGCTAATAGTCTAAATTTTCTTGGGCTTACTAACAATTTCAAATAAATATTTGGTGCACAATTTCAGCTCTCTAAATTGTATACGCAATGAGTAAATTGGCTTAGAGTAATTCATGACAAGTACAGTTTGTATGGGAGGTGGTAGAAGGAGGGGGAGGATACGCATAATTTTCGTACGGTAGATTGATATTATCATAAAAGTAACACATTCCAAATTTCAGGCCAATAGCTTTTATACTTTTCGTGCAAATCCGTTTATTGTCAAATTGCGCAATTGTGTCATTTTGTATGGGAGGGGGTAGAAGGGGTGGAGCGATTTGGCCCGTTCACGAACTTGACCTTACTTTTTTGTCAAAAACGACGTGTACAAAATTTGAACTATCTAGCTCAACGCGTTCTCAAGCTAGAGCGCGCACAGACGGACGGACGGACGGACGGACGGACATCCGGTTTTGAGATTTTTGAGTGATAATATTAATTTCTGTATTCATCATTTTTTTCTCCGAGCCTTATTTCTTGGCGTTACAAACTTTAGAGCAAACTTATAATACTCTCAGATTTCATCTAGAGTATAATAACGGTATTTTACTAAATAAATTGCAAAAATGAGCATATTTTGACTGCGTGACTGCTCCGCTGTGTATAATCTTCATCGATCTCTGCATTACGGTAAGAATTCCTTCTTTAATGGACGGAAAAAAAATTCCACAATACAGAGATATTTTGCAACGTTGCAATTAGCTTCGTGCAGGCTTTTTATAAATATTTCTGGCTTTCTAAAACGCTAAGCGAATAGTTTGCAGATATTCGATAGTAATGCTTCGCCATTAATCTGCAAAAATCAAAATTAAAACGAAAGAACCATCAAACAGTTTAATAAAACACTCAGCAGAGACAGAAACGTCACACATAATAAATCAAACAGTGTAAAAATCCAAAAATCTTTCGTTTTAATTCGAAATGCACTTTTAAAGCATTCACCAAACCAAATTTTTCATTTTCTAGAAATTGGTACCGCATCAGGAGAAGCAACCCCAAACCATCACACTGTTGCCAACATGTTTAATTGTTTTATTTGTATATCGGCGAAATTCTACCCAAGGAGGCCTTCGAATGTGTTTTGGAGAGCTGTCTTCTTCCTCTTAGGTTTTCGTCTATGAGACGTTTCCTTATTGCTGAAGTACTATTATTAAGATTTTGGTTCTGGTGAATTTGAGCACAGTTCATAAATAGGAACCGGTTCGACAAAATTATTATATCTCTGTTTTCCAAATCTGTTATTTTCCTTTTACCGTCTCTTTTTTCTGGAACCTTTTCCACTTTTTTCCCATTCGCAATCATTTTTGCTGAACGCGCCAACGTTGCAAGTAAGCTTTTCCTTAATAGTATTTCGTGTTTCTTCGGTACAATGTTTTTCTCGATCCATTTTAACCAATAAAAATTCTTCTTCTCTTTCGTCAATGGCACTACATCCCAAATCGAAGCTTGACCTCCTGATCTTCAATTTCCTTAACATTTTTTTTATTTTATTTGTTATTGTGAAAGGGTTGTTAGCCCTTAGCACAACAGTCAATCTACGAATTTTCATATTCGCAAGCTGAGCTTGCCAAGATATACCCACGCACGTAGAGTGCTGAAATTATACGTCGACCGTGATTTGAACTTCGACTTTCGCTATCCACTATCCACATTAGATTAAAGAAGAAAATTGGTTGACAATAACTTTATCGAGCACTAGAAATTGACATTTTTCATTCGAAGCAGGGTTTTCCGGAAAAAACATTAACTTTTGTCTGGGTTGCCCATCATTTTGTTTTATACATAAATATACATATAAATAAATTCTGCTCTGTCAGAATGAATTTCACATGGTAGCAAACTTTTATTAGTAGAATTGTAGAAATTAAGCATCGTACTGCTGTTTTTACGAACATGACTGTATATTTTACGTGACGGAGTATTTACTAAACAGTTCTTTTTGTTTACATTTCAGAAATAATACAAAATGCGATTACACATATTACTGGCCATTGTGGCCTTTGTTGGACTCTCGATGGGAGAAGAGAAGAAAGAGAAGGAAAAGGATAAAGAAATGGGAACCGTTATCGGTATTGATTTAGGAACAACATACTCATGGTAAGCATAATTTAATACGCCTAAGATTCTGCGATGTCATGTTCTTTATTGTTTTTTTTTGCTAAATTTTCATTTTTTTTTAAGTAAAACATTCACATGTTCAGTTATACTATAACTCAACGAAAGTAACTCATGTCTACGCAACGAAGAATTTCATATTACGTTCGGTGCAAATGATGCATGCTGAACGTAAGCTGATTTTCATACGATTTAAAGTCATAACAAAACGAACTTTCATTGAAAGAGAAAATTTTGCATATATTTCAAGAAGGAAAAAAGTATTATCAAAGACTCTCAATAATATAAGATATTCCAAGCCTGTGGAAGAAATTTTACCCATTGAGATACGTTGAGGTTGATAGAAAAAATTTCAAACACCGCCGATTGAATCGCTCAACTGTTGGATATGGGCGCGCGGGTAGCGGGCAATGAGGTTTGGGTTTTTGAAACATTTTACTTCAATCTCAACGTATCTCAATGGGATAAAATTTCTTCTTTTATTGATAAATTCAGAAACTCTACGAAACCGGTCTGAAAGTACTATGTGTTAGTTCAACTCTTGTATTCATTACGTAGCTTAGGACGAGCTTTCGTTTGGCATGGTCCCGGTTCTATGATTCGAATTACGGCGTGATTTTTTTTTTTGCTGAATTTTTAAACTGTTGTTAATTCACACTGAAATTTTTTTAAATTGGTAGATAGGTCCTTACTAAAACCAAAGACTATCAATAGTATAAGATATCCCAAGCGTATGGAAAAAATTTATCACGTTTTTCGGTGTTGAGATACGTTGAGAGCGAAAAGCTTTCCTAAAGCTTCGGTGGCGTACCATTTCAGGATTGCTGCTGGAATCGACTGTTCTATTGCAGTTGGTCGTAAATGCGCAGGTAGCTGGGAATGAGCGGGGTTCAAGTCGTAGGCACAATTCTATCGTGTTGAGATATTCGTATGTACGTTTAGGCTGACGACGATCGAGAAGTTCTCGGAGTGGATTCTCTGTTTATTCAACTGGCCGCATTTCCGATTTCTGATTTGGATGAAAATTTGCGGATATGTCCTTATGGTTGAAAAAAAAATTTTCAAGGATTCTATAAGATTTTTTTTTTTTGGATTTTTTGTTTTGTAAATGAAATCGATGGTTTTGCTCTTCTGTGCACTGCAGATTAAACTTCGACAAACCATATCTGCTAAACTGTAACATCAATTTGTTTGAACATTTTACTTTATTATTATAATAATTACTTTATTATTATAATAATAAAGTATTGTGATCGACACAAAAAAAAAAAAAAAGTTTGCTACCCTGAAATTTTGTTTTTTCGCGTTTCATGACTAAATTAGCCTAAAAATGCAAAAAAAAAAATCCGTCTGTCTGTACGCCGTCCGCCGTACGCCGACGTGTACGCTCAGCGCACATTAACTCCCAAACCCTTCAAGATAGAAAGTTCATTTTTGGAGGGATTGTAGATAGTTGCGGATCTCAGGCGGATACCCATTTTGGGGGGTGTACGGGTTCAGGGGGAGGCGGGGGGAGCGCTTAAACCGAAAAATACGAAATCAAATATCTCAACCATGGTAACAGCTAGGAAGCTAAAACTCAACATAAATAATTTAATTTTTTTATCCATTCGGGTGCGAAAAGAGGGGGCTAAGAACCAATTGTCGGCCGAATTTTTTTTTCAAATGATTATATCTTCGAAATTACTTATCGTAAAAAAATCATATTTAGAGAATGTCAAGGTGGCATATAGTTCCATCGGAACCAGCTCAGAAAGCGGCTAATTATTGTAAGGGGGAGGGTCCGGGGGGGTGCAAAGAAAAACACTTAAAAATTAATATCTCAACTATCTTTTAAGCTATGTAATTGAAACTTAAAACGTATATTAAGCTATACTAGGCAAATACAAAAAAAATATAACATGTCGAAATAATAGTAGTGGGGGGAAATGGGGAACATTTCAATAATGGCGCACTTTTCAAAATTACAAATCCTTATATCTCAAAAAATAGTACAGATATTAAATCAAAACTTTGTCAGCTTGTAGAACTACATAATGGTTAATTTTGGTAAAAATTTTAAGCTGGGAGGTGTAAGGGGAGGGAGGTGATAAGCAAAAATGTCGAAAATTTTGAGTGATTTTTTTAGGGCTCTAGTGAAAGATAAAAAGTTAAAATTTTGCATGTGAATACCTATATTTAATGTACATAGAAAAATAATATTAACTTGATCCATATTTATTATAAACCGACTCCCCCGGTCTAACGTACACAAGGTGTTTCATGTGCATTGAAAAAAACACATAAACTGAAAATTTTTGAGTGAAATTTTAAGGTAGAAACTTGAAAATTTGCGAAATGCATTTAAAAAAAATTCCTAAATATACGAAATATTAACTGGTCGAAAACCCTTAGAACTTCTACCCCCTCCCATACAAAATTATTTTTTCGACCATTTTCAAGACATCAATTATCACCTAACTAATAAAAGCTATCAAATTAAAATTTTGCAAAACATTTTACAAAAATAATTAAAATGAAATTGCATTCAAAGTTTTAAAATCGCGCTTGCCCTTCTACCCCCTCCCATACAAAAGTATGTTTTCGACTAATTTCATTAAATCAACTAATAACCAACAAATTAAAAGCTATGGACTTGAAATTTCGTACGAGCATCTAACAACAAAAATGAAAGAAAATTTCATCACAAGTTTGACGATTCCCCTACCTCCTCTACCCCCTCCCATACAAAATTATTTTTTCGAGCATTTTTAAGAAATCAGTTATCAGCTAACTCTTAAAAGCTATCAATTTCAAATTTGGCATAAAAACTTATAAAAATAATTCAAATGAAGTTGCTTTAAAAGTTTTGAAATCGCGCTTGCGCTTCTACCCCCTCCCATACAAAACTATGATTTCGACCAATTTTATTAAATCAACTAATAACCAACAAACTAAAAGCTACGAACTTGAAATTCTATACAAGCACCTTACAAAAGACGCGAAATAAAACTGCGTATCAAATTT
Source organism: Chorisops tibialis (assembly GCA_963669355.1). Taxonomy (NCBI): domain Eukaryota; kingdom Metazoa; phylum Arthropoda; class Insecta; order Diptera; family Stratiomyidae; genus Chorisops; species Chorisops tibialis. Next base: position 76,188,596 of record OY770263.1, read on the forward strand.
TACGATTCCCCTATATTCTCCACCCCCTCCCATACAAATGTTCGGTTTCAAGAATGTAAAATATACCGAATTTTATGAAAATTCTATGCAACTTCGTCTATGAAACACATTCTATACAGAGAATATTGGACGTGATTCAAGTAATTAATTAAAAAGCTATTAACATCCACCCACTCTTACTATTACCCCTACTCCTCCCCTCATAAAAACCCAAACTTACAGACACGAATGAAATATTGTTAACAGTCCTGCCCAAGAACTCCCTTTCACTTAGTCTTCCCTAACCACTCTAACCTGCATATTGACTTTCCACTCATCCGCAACTTGTCCCAAGAATAATAAAGTTTCGCCCGACTTGTTGGCAGTTTATTTATCGTTTTGAAGCAGTATTTAATTTAGTGAATCAAAAAATGTCATATTTTGGCCGATTAATTAATTTATCTGTGTTTCTTGATTCAAAAAATACTTTCAGTAATTATTCTATTATCTTTCTTTCATATGCAGAAATTTTACGTACATTTTAAGTTAAAGAATAAGACGGAGTTGTTTTTAGTTTTGCTCCAGCATTTAATTTTCTGACGAAAATTTTTATCACATAATTCCTGCAAATTCCTTACTTTTTTAATTTCGTACAAAATAACACTTTTACTTTATTATTGGTTTTGGATGAAAATTTGAGGATATGTTCTTAGGTTGAAAAAAAAAATTCTATAAGAATTCTACAAGATTTTTGAGATTTTTGAAAAAAAAAATAACTGCAATGATTGCTACTCCAAATTAAAGAAGAACTACGGAAAAACATCAGAATCAGAACTTTTAATTTTTAATAAAAATTATTGCAATTCTACTGATTTTGGAGGCTTGGCGCCACCAACTGATAGTTTTTTGACATTTGTAAGTTGCACGTTCAAATTTTCTCAAATTTCCCGCTCATTCGCCACCACCCGCGCGGTAACGTTCAATTGCAATATCCCAGTTGCGGACAGTGCTAGGGACTGCATTTATACCGATCAAAAAGCTTCGCTCTCAACGCATCTCAAGAAAAGCTCTTGTGCGAGAAATGTGAAAATTTTTTCCATACGCTTGGGATATCTTATACTATTGATAGTCTTTGCTAAAACGTACGTTAGCTACCAGGGACGACATTGAGCGTGTCAGTGAGTTTTAGGCATAGTGAAGTGTTCAAATATAAAATGTAGTAGAAAGCCACCAAAAAAGAACAAAGCATTTTCGCAGAGTCAATAACTTAACAATATTACATTAATCTAGAAACTATAGCTAACGAATTTTCTTTTCACATTTTCAGTGTTGGTGTTTACAAAAACGGCCGAGTAGAAATTATTGCCAACGATCAAGGTAACCGAATCACTCCATCATATGTTGCATTCACTGCCGATGGTGAACGATTAATCGGTGATGCAGCCAAAAATCAGTTGACTACGAATCCCGAAAATACCGTGTTCGATGCGAAACGTCTTATCGGACGTGAATGGACAGACACCAATGTTCAGCACGATATCAAATATTTCCCGTTCAAGGTTATCGAAAAGAATTCGAAGCCACACATTAGCGTTGGAACGTCGCAAGGCAACAAGGTATTCGCGCCCGAAGAAATCTCTGCTATGGTCCTTGGTAAGATGAAGGAAACCGCCGAAGCATATTTGGGTAAAAAGGTTACGCATGCCGTTGTTACCGTACCGGCTTATTTCAACGATGCTCAACGTCAAGCTACTAAAGATGCTGGTGTTATTGCCGGTTTAAATGTTATGCGTATCATTAACGAGCCAACTGCTGCCGCTATTGCCTACGGTTTGGACAAGAAGGATGGCGAAAAGAACGTTTTGGTATTCGATTTGGGCGGTGGTACCTTCGATGTTTCGCTCTTGACCATTGATAACGGCGTTTTCGAAGTAGTTTCGACCAATGGCGATACTCATTTGGGTGGTGAAGATTTCGATCAACGTGTCATGGATCACTTCATTAAATTGTATAAGAAGAAACGCGGAAAGGATATTCGTAAGGACAATCGTGCCGTACAGAAATTGCGTCGTGAGGTTGAGAAAGCGAAACGTGCTCTGTCGGCCAGTCATCAAGTCAGAATTGAAATTGAATCGTTCTTCGAGGGTGAAGACTTCTCCGAAACGCTTACTCGTGCCAAGTTCGAGGAATTGAACATGGACTTGTTCCGTTCGACATTGAAGCCGGTACAGAAAGTTATGGAAGATGCCGATATGAACAAGAAAGACGTACATGAAATTGTTTTGGTCGGCGGATCAACTCGTATTCCAAAGGTTCAACAATTGGTTAAAGACTTCTTCGGTGGTAAGGAACCATCCCGAGGTATTAATCCCGATGAAGCTGTTGCCTATGGTGCCGCTGTTCAGGCTGGCGTACTCTCCGGCGAACAAGATACCGATGCTATTGTACTTTTGGACGTCAATCCATTGACGATGGGTATCGAAACAGTTGGCGGTGTCATGACCAAACTCATTCCACGTAACACAGTCATTCCAACAAAGAAATCGCAAATCTTCTCGACAGCTTCCGATAATCAACACACCGTAACGATTCAAGTGTACGAAGGCGAACGTCCAATGACCAAGGACAATCACTTGCTGGGCAAGTTCGATTTAACTGGCATTCCACCAGCACCACGAGGCATTCCACAGATCGAAGTATCCTTCGAAATCGATGCCAACGGTATCTTACAGGTTTCGGCCGAAGATAAGGGAACAGGTAACAAGGAGAAAATTGTCATCACCAACGATCAGAATCGTTTGACTCCCGAAGATATCGAACGGATGATTAAGGATGCCGAAAAGTTCGCCGATGAAGACAAGAAACTTAAAGAACGCGTTGAATCGCGAAACGAACTCGAAAGCTACGCGTACAGTTTAAAGAACCAACTTCAAGATAAGGAGAAATTAGGTGCCAAATTGTCTGACGATGAAAAAACTAAAATGGAAGAAGCCATCGATGAGAAGATCAAATGGCTCGAAGATAATCAAGAAGCCGATCCAGAGGAATACAAGAAACAGAAGAAGGAATTGGAGGATGTCGTGCAGCCAATCATCGCTAAACTCTATCAAGGTCAAGGCGGCGCACCACCACCAGCAGGCGGTGATGATGAAGACTTAAAAGATGAGCTCTAAACTACACAAAAAAAAAAAGAAACAACTACAAAGAACTGCTAGAGTAACTCGAGTAGATTAAATCATTTTTTTTAATTTTAATTATACAAGTTTCATAATTTATTTGTTAAAATATTGCATTTTCTGTTTTTCGGTTTGTTCTCGCCACTCTTTGTAAAAATCTCATTTACGTTTTAGTCATTATCAAGAATATTTCTTGTGTTCAACTTCTTCTGATTGAGATCTTTTGGTTTTGAACAATTCAAAACAAAAACAAAAAACAATAACAAACTAAAAAACGGGACAAGATGAAAATAAAAAATTACTCGAACCAGCTTACATTGCTTACCAGAGTACTTCCAAGACCAGTTTAAAAAAAAAGGTCTCTTCGATTTCTGGAAGAGATTCGAATTAATTTTGATCTGTAAATCACGCGTATAAATTTAACCACCAATCACTTCGGTTCGTTTTTTTCGCGTTCATCTTATTCGTGCAAATATATTTCCTGATGTGATGTTAGGGGATAAAGTTAATAAAAGGAAAAGAAAGTCGATAAAACCGATCACTAAAAAAAAATTAGAACCCACATTTAGGGGAGATTTTCTTTTTTTTTTTCAATTATAAATTTTTTTTGACTGATTGTGTGTATGCGACATAAATGTAGATTGTATGATGTGTTTTATAAATAAAAGGAAGAAGATTAAAATTGAAGAAAAAAAAAACAACAAAACTTATGTATTTTATTTTAAACCAAATTCTTTGATATTTTAATGATTAGTAAGTTTTTAATAGTGGTGATGCGGAAGACAACGAGTGAAATAGCTTTGAAGTGAAAGTTGAAGGTTCAATTGTTCAGTGCTTGAACACTGCTTTTCGTGAAATTCTAGGAATATTTGTTATTTTCCTTTGTTGAAGATCCTTTAGAAGCTTTCATATTAAAAGAAACTTTGCTAGCAGTGCTGCCAGAATTTTCAACCTTTAGAGGAATATAAAATAACAAGAATACATAAATATAAGTTGGTACATCTAAATAAAAAGAAACTAACAAATATAGCGTCTATATTTTGTCAAAAAATAGCATCCGACAAAAATGGCTCTAATTCTGGTTAATTATTCACCCTATTTCCCTATGTAGTGAGTAAAAATTGCAGAAGTCATCTCGACTTCGTGTTTTCACAGGTAACTTTTGACATTTTTAAAACAGTGAGTTTTGTGCGTTGTCCTTCAAATTAAAAATTTCTGTCGGAAGTTAATTTATCGAAAGACCCAGTTTCGTCGACACTGTATTTAGTGTTCATTCATGTTAAATTCTTGTCTTATCATTGTCCAACCAGTTTTAATCCAATTGTCTACAAGCTTTTCGCTGGAATCCAACATGTTTTTCGCTGGAATCATGATGTACTTTCCTTCGCTCTATTCAACCTTCGTCATGTACTTTCCTGCCGAAATATTCTGCTTTCGTTTTTAAAACACTTAACGTTGGTAATGGTTTCGGTCCCCTTAGTAAGACACGTGGTGGCTATGGTTAGCCCACATCGTAGGAAGAGTTCTTCGGAGTTCGGCGTGGAGTTGCACTTTTCTTAACTAGATGCCTTGACACACAGATAGGCAGATGTAGATAGGTCTCGCATCCGCCAGTATGAATGCCGAACTCGCATTTGGTAAAGACTGTGACCTTCGGGGGCATTAATGATTGTCGTCACAAAAACAGTCCGTGTTGCCAAAGACAATCGTGAAGTAAATCCGTAATCGAGGAAAATCGATAATATAATGATATTTCAGGGGAAGGGGTAGTTTGGTGTCTTAGCCGAAAAGAGTTTGAAGTCTTTAATTCTTGCAAATACCTGGAAAGCAAACTACCTTACTTACGATGGCGCTACAGCCCTAAGCGGACTTTGGCCTCCCGAATACTTTGCCTTCATCCATCTCGGTTTAGTGACCGCGTCCTCCAGTTAGAAAATCTTAGCAGTGATTTATTGTCTGCGTCAATCGAATCCTCCTAGCGCTTCCGTGGTTTTCCGACCGGTCTTTGTTCGTTGACTTTCACTTTTAGTGTGCGTTTGGGATTTCTTCCGTCATCCATCCGCTCCACATGATCAGCCCATTGTAACTTTTTATGAAGGTTGACACTTCTGGATTGTCGAAGATGGCACACAATTCTCTATTGTATCGTATTCTCCAGATCGAGTCTTCCCTCACAGGTCCGAGGATTCTTCTGAGGACCTTTCTTTCAAATGCGTTAAGTAATTTTTCGGACGCCTGAGCTAAAGTCGAGTAATGTACTGCAATAGTTTGTGTGTTTGGCGTCTTTTTCCTAGTTTGCGTCATAATTTTTGTTTTGTTTTCATTAATACGTAGTCCAACTTCCTTTGATACCGAGTCAAGGTTTATAAAAACCTCCTTGGCACTCTCCAGAGATCTTGCAAGGATATCTGTATCGTCGGCATATGCTACGAGTTGTGTGGATTTGAAGCATAGTGTTCCCTTGGTGTCAACGGGTAGTCTCCTAAGAACATATTCGAGTGTCAAGTTGAAAAGCATTGATGCGAGACCGTCACCTTGCTTAAGGCCGTTGTCTGTTTTAAAACTGGAAGTCAGTTTTTTACTCTGACGCGTGTGACAAAGACTCGATTATTGTCATTCTTGTAAGTCGAACCAGTTTTGGTGGGACTCCAAACTCCAACATGATTTTATACAGCACGCGCCTGTCGATACTGTCGTATGCTTGTTTGAAGTCAACAAATATCTGGTGCACATCAATATTATATTCCCAGCACTTTTCCAGCACCTGTTTAACTGCGAATATCTGGTCCGTGATCGATCGTCCAGCTCTAAATCCGCCTTGGTATTCACCAAATACTTTGTCAGCATTGGGCTTAATTTACTTCAAAAAATTCCCACATTAGTTAACTCTTCGACTGGTACTGACAATCCAAAAATGGTTGATGCTTCGACTTGCAGTGAAAATATGCCCAGGATATTCCTTTTGGTACTGACTCAACTAACTCTATTAATAGTTTGAATTGTTTTGCTGGAAACGATAATTGCAATTAAGTTTTAGTGGATATTAAAAGCCCTATTTGTTTCTCGACTTGATCCCCAAACATCCCCAGATGATGTCATTAATTATTTGCTGTCCAAAAAATTTATTTTAGCAGGTTCAGCTGTTAAATGTGATCAAATTAGTAAAGATACTAGCTCTATTGCTTCATTTAAAATTGTTATGGCCAATACTGAAATTTTTAATCTGTTGTTGGATAAAATTCATGGCCGTCTGGAGCATTTGTTAAACAATTTATCTCTCGTCGTTATAGATCACCCGCTACTGGTCCAAAAAACTTAGACAGCTGTCTCTTTAATATCAAAACGTAAATGGACTGCGCACTAAAACCCAGATGTTATTTGCTTCAACACAAAATACTTCCTATGATGTTATTGCTCTAACTGAAACGGGACTAAACTGTAGCTTTTCTGACAATGAACGCATTAGTTCTGACTTCCAAGTCTTTCGTAGAGATCGATATGTTTCCGATCTTAGATTAAAAGGTGGTGGTGTATTATTAGCAGTCCGAAGCTGCATTAATTGTTTAGTTGTTCCTGTACCGAACAATCATTGTTTGGAGATCTTGTGTGTTAAACTCGTGTTCAGCAATAAGGATATTTATGTTTTTTTGACATATATTCCCCCGTCGAGTCCTTGTAATTTATACGAAAAAACGGTTCAATGTATACCTTTTGTTCATAATAGTATGAATATCTCTGATGAACTCATTTTGATGATTGGGTGATTTTAATATTCCAGGTCTTTCTTAGTCGTTCTCTGACGATGATTCTACTCTCTTAGTTTTTACTTACTTACGATGGCGCTACAGCCCAAATCGGACTTTGGCCTCCTGAATGCTTTGCCTCCATCCATCTCGGTTAAGTGACCGCGTCCTCCAGTTTGAAAATCTTAGCAGTGATTTACTGTCTGCGTCAATCGAATCCTCCCAGCGCTTTCGTGGTTTTCCGACCGGTCTTTGTCCGTTGACTTTCCCTTTTAGTGTGCGTTTGGGAATTCTTCCGTCATCCATCCACTCCACATGACCAGCCCATTGTAACTTTTTAAATTTTATGAGGGTTGACACTTCTGGATTGTCGAAGATGGCATACAATTCTCTATTGTATCGTATTCTCCAGATCGAGTCTTCCCTCACAGGCCCGAGGATTCTTCTGAGGACCTTTCTTTCAAAGGCGTTAAGTAGTTTTTCGGACGCCTGAGTTAATGTCCACGTTTCGCTGCCATAGCATAGCACAAGTCTTATGATTGTTTTGTATAGCTTAAGTTTTGTTTTCCTGTGCACGTTCTTGTTTTTGATTATTGGAAGTACCGAATAATAAGTCTTGTTTGCCATCATTATCCTTCTTTTAATTTCGATGGGTTCGCTTCCATCCTTCGATAGATTTGCCCCTAGATATATGAAGTTGTCTACGTTTTCTAGGTTATAGTCTCCTACTGTAATATTTTGTCTGATTGCCGTCTTTTTCCTAGATTGCGTCATAATTTTTGTTTTGTTTTCATCAATACGTAGTCCAACTTCCCTTGCTACCGAGTCAAGGTTTACAAATACTTCCTTAGCACTCTCCAGAGATCTTGCAAGGATATCTATATCGTCGGCATATGCTACGAGTTGTGTGGACTGGAAGCATAGTGTTCCCTTGGTGTCAACGGGAAGTTTCCGAACAACATATTCGAGTGTTAAGTTGAAAAGCATTGGTGCGAGGCCGTCACCTTGTTTAAGGCCGTTGTCTGTTTTAAAACTGGAAGTCAGATCATTTTCTACTCTGACTTGTGACAAAGACTCAGTCATTGTCATTCTTGTCAGTCGGACCAGTTTCGATGGGACTCCAAACTCTAACATGATTTTGTACAGTACGCGCCTGTCGATACTGTCGTATGCTTGTTTGAAGTCAACAAATATCTGGTGCACATCAATATTATATTCCCAGCACTTTTCCAGCACCTGTTTAACTGAGAATATCTGGTCCGTGGTTGAGCGTCCAGCTCTAAATCCGCCTTGGTATTCACCAATTACTTCGTCAGCATAGGGCTTAATTCTCTTTTCTAGAATTTTCGTCAAGATCTTATAAGACGTACACAACAGAGATATTCCTCGGTAGTTTTCGCAGCAGAGTTTGTCACCTTTTTTATAAATTGGACATATGATGCTCTTGCGCCAATCTTCAGGAAGTATTTCCTGCGTCCATATGTCCGCGACTAATCTATGTAGGAGATGCGCTATGCAGGTGTCGCCGGCTTTCAGAAGTTCAGCTGGGATTTGATCAGTGCCCGGCGCTTTGTTGTTTGGGTGGTTCCTTAGGGCTGTTTTTACTTCTTCGAGTGTGGGAGGACTCAAAGCGGATCCTTCATCAGCTGTTACATCAGTTATACCTGCTATTGTATCTGCTGCTGCTGTTCGTGTAGGTGATGGGCTCGGGTTAAGAAGGTGTTCAAAATATTGTGCACATCTTAGTTTTATATCTTCCGCGTTACTTATAATGTTCCCTTCTGCATCCTTGCAGAGGGTCGTTTTCGGTTTGTAACCTTCTTTCATCCTTTTGACAAGGGAATACGCGGCTTTTGTGTTGTGTAATTTAAATTGTTCGTCCATGTTTTTAATTTCGTCATTATTGTACTTCCGTTTTTTTTGTCTGCATATTTTGTTTGCAAATCGTCTAAGATCCTTGTACTTGTCCTGTTTGGCTCGTGTCGGCCGTTCCGTTAATATTTTGTAAGCTTCATTTTTTCGTTCTAAGGCATCTTGGCATTCGTTGTCGAACCAATCATTTCTTTTGCGCCGGGGTTGTTGTCCTATCACCTCCTCTGCGACAGATGTAATGCCATCTTTGATTTTTTGCCACATTTCTTCTATTGGCATGCTGACAGTGGTATTCAGCATTGTCGCGAAGTGCCTCTCCAAGGCTGCCGTATATTTCGCAACTATTTTCTCGTTTTTGAGTTTCCCTATGTCGAATTTGGGAACCGGTTGTATTTTTGAGTGTCCTCGGTTTGCGATTCGACATCGAAACTTGGTCTTTACCAAATAGTGGTCTGTGTCGCAATTAGCCCCTCGACATGTACGCACGTCGAGAATGCAGGAGGCCGTCCTTTTCTCTATTAGAACATGGTCTATTTGGTTGAATGTTCTTCCGTCGGGTGAAGCCCACGTTCTCTTATGAATGTCACGATGCGGGAAGCATGTCGAGCTTACAATAAGGTTTTTGCTGCTGGCGAAATCAGTCAGCCTCTGGCCGTTGTCGTTACTAATATCATGGAGACTGTGCCTTCCAATTGTCCCTATGTATGCTTCTTCTTTGCCCACTTTCGCGTTAAAGTCACCTAATACTATTTTAATATCATTCGACGGAAGGGAGTCGAATGTTGATTCTAAGGTGCTGTAGAAATCGTCTTTAACTTCGTCGTCTTTGTCTTCCGTTGGGGCGTGGACATTAATAAGCCAAACATTAAAAAAACTTGTTTTGATGCGGATTGCACACAATCGTTCATTGACGGATTTGAAGTTGGTAACTTGGTGTTTAAACTTCTTGTCGACGATAAACGCAACTCCAAATTCCCGGCTTCCCGATGATTTCCCACTTTTGAAAATTGTGTGCGATCTTAAGTCATTAATCTCGTTACCTAACAATTTAGTTTCTTGGAGTGCAATTATGTTTATATTGTATTTGACTGCCTGCTCCAGAAGCTCTCTCACTGCTCCTGCTCTGTACAGGGATCGCACGATCCAAGATCCGAAGGAATAGTCCATTTTTCTTTTGCGTGGTCGTTGCCGTTGAATCAATCCACTCCGAGGCTTTGCTTCAGGTTTCGAAACGGGTGTGTTTTTTCCGAGGATGAGTTGTTAACACATCGCCCAACCCCCAACTTGGAGGGCCATATTATTATAGTGCTAGAATTTTTCTGTTTCATTAGCACTCGCGCCCATCAGTTCAGCAAGTCAAGTCCGGATGGACAAGACCAGGATCCGGTGGCTACCACGAGGAGGTATGATGAGCACAATTGATGTGTATAGGTATATGACAGTTACAACACTGGGCGTCGCCTAATGACGCTGATCAGATGCCTACCCTGTCTATACCCATCCAACCACCAAGTTTTTGTTGATAGTGTATTTGCACTTGGTCTCCAGCAACTTAGCCTTGTTAAGAATTCCTATGGAAGACAGCCTGACTTAGTTTTTTATTCTGATTACTGTGCCTATTCCGTGGAAGAGAGCGTAACGTCAATTTCGACCATTGATGTCTTGCACACTCCTAATTAACATATTTCTTATAATTGACGAGGAGCATATTTTCAGTCCTAGTGAGAAAGAGCTATCATTCGATTTTATTTAGGCAGATTTTTCGCAGTTGGGCCACCTTATCTCTAATTTCAACTTTAATGAAATTTTTGACAGTCCCGATTTGAGGGTGCCGTTGTTGATTTCTATTATATCCTGTACCAATTTTTTGTTGCTACAGTTCCTTTTACTTATCGTAAAAATATATCATTGTCTTATCCCTGGTACACTAGTGAGTTGCGTGCAATTCGCAATTCTCGCAATGCTGCCTGGAATAGGTTTACTAGGACGAAGAATGACACTGATTTTCGTATGTATACAGAATACTATGACTTATTCAAAGATTTATCTACTCGCTTGTATTCTGAATATTTACTTAAAGTGCAGTCGAATAATATTAGAGATCCCTTGGAGTTTTGGAAATTTGTTAATTGTAAGCGTAAATCTGATTGTTATCCAGCTTCTTTTGAATTCCTTGGCGGTAATAGTAATGATCAATTTACTATCTGTAATTTTTTTGCCACATTCTTCAGTGGATCCTTTACTGATAGTGACTTTGTCCCTGACATATCATACTTTGATGACATTAGAAATACTGCTTCGACCACTCTGTCTAGTATACCGATTTCTTATGAAGATGTAGTTAATCACATCTCTCACCTTAAGGATGTTTCTTCACCTGGCCCTGATGGAGTTCCAGCAGTTGTTCTTAAACGCTGCTGTCCCTCTATTGCTCAACCACTCTCTCTACTATTTAAGAGATCCCTTAAGACTTGGATTTTCCCTGCTGTGTGGAAGACTTCCTTTATCATACTGACCCACAAAAGTGGAGCGAAATCGGCCATTGTAAACTATCGGCCAATAGCTAAACTGTCAGCTATTCGAAAACTTTTTCAGTCTATAATGTATGCGAGCATGTCATTTCACTGTAAATCCTTAATTTCGAGTAAACAACATGGTTTTGTCAGGAATACCTGATGGAGTTTACAAATAAATCCATTTTGGCTATTGAAGAGGGGAAGCAAATTGATTGTATATGTATATTCATTTGAGTAAGGCTTTTGATAAATTACCCCACTCCATAATATTGTTGAAATTGGACTTGTTGGGTTTTCCTACTTGGTTTATCAATTGGATTAAGTCATATCTTTAATAGATAGAACTTACCAAGTTCTTTTTCGCGGTTGTACTTCTAAGCCATTTGCTGCGCATTCTGGTGTTCTTCAAGGAAGTCATTTGGGGCCACTTCTTTTTATCCTAGCCATTAGTGATGTTGCATCTGTTTTTAAATATTTGGAAGTACTCATTTATCCTGATGACATTAAAATCTTTAGATCTCTTAATTCCAACTCTGACAATTTTCTTCATGAGAATTTGATTCATTTTAGTGACTGGTGTCGGCATAATGGTTTTAGACTGAATTTAGATAAATGTCATGTAATGTTATTTACTAGGAAAATCTCTCCGTTTGTGATAATTTATAGTTTTAATGACTGTATTTTGGATCGAGTCAGTTCAACCATTGACCTAGTGGTTTGCATATTAATAAGATCGTGCAGAAAGGTAATTCTATGTTGGGATTTACTACACGCTTATTCAAGGAATTTAACAATTCGCTTGTTGGACTGTCTCTATAACACCTTCGTTAGATCTCACCTTGAATATGCTTCTCAAGTTTGGTCTCCTTATTAAAATGAGTACATTGGCAGAATCGAATCGATTCAGCGTAAATTTGTAAGAATAGCCTTATGTCACCTTAATTGGAACGACAGAGTTCGTCTTCCTCTATATACTGATCGACTTCAGCTATTAAATATGTCATCGCTTTCGAAACGACGTGAAGTAGCTGATGTAATTTTTGCTCATAACCTTCTTACAGGGTTGGTTAATTCCTCCACCCTTTTGGGTTTGATGTGCTTTGATGCTGGTCAATTTTTACTAAGGTATCCTAGATTGCTGCGGATTGGTTTTCACCGGACAAACTATGGTATGAATGAACAGATTTCGCGTCTCGCGAGAGAAGTTAATAAGATTGCTGATGTATTCGACTTCTCTATTCATAAGCAGTGCATAAGACGTAGACTTAAAGCTAGTTGACACCGATGTATGAGAATTTTTTGTCGATTTCCTGTTTTTATACTCTAGATGAAATCTGAGAGTATATTGTGTTTGCCTTACCGTTTGTAACGCTAAGAAATAATGCTCCCACAGAGCCGCCAAGGGTACAGAAATATATGTTGTCGCTCAATAACCTCGATTCCGAGTTGCTGTCTGTCCGTCTGTCTACAGCATAACTATTGAAAGCTTTGAGCTATAGTGATAAGAAGTTTAAGTTCGTGAATGGGCTACATCCCTCCACTCCTTCTACCCCCTCCCATACAAATTTCACGAAATTCAGAAATTTTCAGAAATTGATTTTTCTTTGAAACTGTTTAAGCTATCGACTTGAAATTTGGATCAAAGTATTATGATATAAATGTCATTAATATGACTGAATATTAATTTATTACACCAAACTTTTAATTATATAAAACTCTTGGAGTAATATTTAAATTAATTTATTTATAATTATTATTAAAACAATGTGGAATTAATTTTTTATAAAAATTGTTAATTATATCATTATCTATTTTTTATTTTTAATATCTATTATTTTCAACACGTCGCTTACTACTTATAATTACTAGTGCAAAAAGTATTTTTAATATAAACGATAGAAATTTTAAGTAGTAGTCCGATTTAATACTGAATAAACTAAGTGTCGATATCGCTACATCACTCCCCCTCCAGCATAGCGTTACTTTATTTTAAATGAAACCACTCTTGGTTTGTTACAATCAGAAGACACGGTATCATTATTGCTATATGCTGGTTTTAATCTGTCAATACTAATTGATTTATTTTTTCCATTTACGTCCACAATGAAAAATTTTTTTAATTTTCTGATTATTTTATAAGGTTGAGCTAATGCTGTTTTGACTTTGTCTGTGCGAACAAAAACAGATTCTGTGTTCTCAAGAGAACTAAGGAGATAAACATTAGTTTTAATTGTACTCCTTGGTTGTGTTGGTTGAATATTTTGCATTTGAGTTTTTAACTGCTTTGCAAAATCGCTTGAAAGTGGTTCATCTGAATGTGTACTTGGTAATGCGAAATCTCCGGGAACGCGTAATGTTTCTCCGTAGACTAATTCTGCAGGACTACACTTCAAATCATCTTTAGATGTGGTACGAAGTCCTAGTAGAATTAATGGTAACTCATCACTCCAATTTATGGTGTTGTTGCGAGCCATTAATGACGCTTTTAAAGTACGATGAAATCGCTCTACCATACCATTTGCTTGTGGGTGGTATGCAGTCGTGCGAATACGGGTACAACCAAGAATTTTGTTTACTTCTGCAAAGAGCTTTGATTCGAATTGGCTGCCACGATCAGTGGTAATCAATTTAGGGATTCCAAATCGTGAAATATATTGATGAACGAATGTCTTAGCGACTGAAATTGTGCTCATATCTTTGAGAGGATATGCCTCCGGCCATCGGGTAAACCTGTCTATCACTGTGAGAATGTAGTTATTATTATTAGATGACGGAAGTGGTCCTACTAAATCAATATGAATGTGGTCAAATCTTTTAGTAGGCGTATTGAACTGTCCAAGTTCAGATTTGATATGCCTATGTACTTTTGATTTTTGACATGAAATACATGATCTTGACCACTGATTTACTTGTTGTTGAGATTGGGCCAGAAGTACTGAGAACTTATTAATTTTCTAGTAGCACGAATACCTGGATGAGACAGATTGTGAATTGAATCGAAGATTTGTCGTCTCAATTCTTCTGGAATGTACAACCTAGTCTTATTTGTACTAATTTCGTACCATAGTTTATTATTCAATAATGGGTATTCTAGTAATTTCAATTTAAATTTCGAACTAGTATTCTCGGATTTAGTTAACAGAGTTTTAAGTTCTTCATCTTTTTCTTGTAATCGCATTACCTGATCGATATCTGAAGAAATCGATAGAGTGTCTACGTCTTTAAAAGACCGTGAAAGGGTATCTGCTACTACATTATTCTTTCCAGATATATGAATAATTTTATTTGTAAATTGGGAAATGAATTCCAATTGACGCGTCTGACGAGGACTACGTTCAGTTTTTGATGATAACGCTCTTGTGAGGGGTTTTTGATCCGTGTAAACACTGAAATCTCTGCCCTCCAAGAAATATCGAAAATGTTTAATTGACAAAAATATTGCTAATAATTCTCGGTCGAACGCGGAATATTTTTGTTCGGCCGAAGTTAACTTTTTGGAAAAGAAAGCTAATGGTTCTAATACTCCATTATTTATTTGTTGAAGTACCGCTCCTACAGCTATGTTTGAAGCATCTGTTGTAAGAGTAAGTTGTGAGTTGTCTATCGGATGAGATAGCAAAGTTGCTTCACAAAGTGCTTTTTTAATTTTCGAAAAAGATTCCGTACATATATCTGGCCACTCAACTATCTTTTTACTTTTAGATTGCAGTAATTTTGTCAAGTGTGCATGGATAGGTGATAACATTTCTGCTAATTTTGGTAGAAATCGATGGTAAGAATTCACCATGCCAATAAATTGTTGTATTTGTTTAATAGATGTCGGAATTGCTAAGTTGTTAATAGCTTCTACCCGATCTTTGGACGGTGAAATTCCGTCTTTTGTGATATTATGACTTAAAAAGTCCAAAGAAGTGGAACCTAAAACACATTTGCTCGTCTTTATTCGTAAACCATAGTGTTTAAGACGTTGAAATACCATGTGTAGATGTTCACAATGTTCTTCTTTGGTTTTACTTGCAATAAGAATATCATCAATGTAAACAAATACGAAATCGAGGCCTTTAACAATTTCATTCATAAAACGTTGAAATGATTGAGCTGCGTTTCGTAAACCGAACGGCATACGAACGAACTCGTACAATCCAAAAGGGGTTGTTATGGCTGTTTTGTATACATCTTCTGGCGCGACTGGAATGTGATGATACGCACGCACAAGGTCGATTTTCGAAAAAATGTAGTTGAAATGAAAAATTTTGTATGTGAGGTATTGGATACCTGTCTGGTATCGTTGCGGTATTGAGTTGCCGATAATCCCCACATGGTCGCCAATCTTCAGTGTTTTTCTTAGCTACCAAATGCAGAGGAGATGATACTGAAGAGGATGATGGACGACAATTCCAAGATCTACCATATGTTGAAATTCCATTAAAGCAGCTTTGTGCTTTTTAGGGTCCAATCGACGTGGTTTGGAGAAAGGTAATTGACCTTGAGTCATAATATTATGAACTATGCTGTGCATAACAGGTTGATTGAAATCGGGAGTTTGTGTTAATGTCGGGTATTGTCCCAATATATTGCCAAACTCATTGTTGATTGTACTAAACTTAGGAGTAGGTGTGTCAACAAAAGCAGAAATAGCATTTACAAACAATTTAGTTTTCGAATCAACGAGTTTTTTTATTTTTTAAATCCACTAACAATTCATATTTGGATAAAAAATCGGCACCAAGTATAGGTCTATTGACAGATGCAATAGTAAATACATGCAGAAACCTCCTACGTACTCCTAAATTAATTTCTAAAAGTTTAGTTCCGTACGTTGTTATCGATGAATCATTAGCTGCGGATAGGACTAAATGCGATGTCTTTTTATAACTTTTAAAAATGTTTACAGGAATTACTGATATATCAGCACCTGTATCAACTAAAAATTCAAATTGTTTATATAATCCTTAACAAAAAGGCGGCCAGAATAATAATTATTCCTACTAGTCGCCGCTTGAACTGTAGGATCCATTAAAAATTTAAGTTAGTTGATGGAGTTGGTGTACGATTCAAGTTTTCGGAACAAGGAGCAACACATTTTGTGGCTTTATTTCCGAATTTGTGATGATACCAACATTTTCGCTCAACATTTTGAGTACGATTTCGACTGCTAGATCTACTTCGCTTGGGAAAACGTTGATATTGTTTTTCTTTCGAGAGCAATTTCGAAACCATGGATTTTAAGGAATTAATTTCATCTTTGAGATCACTAATTGTAGGATCAGTTACTGAATGATTTTTGTTTTTAAAAGATGAAAAGTTTTGCGGCTTTTTATTATCAATAATTGATAAATTATGTTGTTTTGGTAAGACTTCCCAAAGCTTATCAGCCAATGAAGTCAAATTAGTTATGTCGTTATCACCTTGAGGAATTAACGATATATTAATTAAATGGGGTAACCTTCTAAGCCAAAGTTTTTTAACAAGACTACTCCCAATAGTACCTGATGTACCTGCCAATTGTTGTAAATAT
The DNA here is from genome assembly GCA_963669355.1 of Chorisops tibialis. Classification (NCBI taxonomy): domain Eukaryota; kingdom Metazoa; phylum Arthropoda; class Insecta; order Diptera; family Stratiomyidae; genus Chorisops; species Chorisops tibialis. The sequence continues at coordinate 76,205,400 of OY770263.1, forward strand.
CTGAAAAATTCCGAGGGCTTTCTATCACCCATTTCTTCGTTCGAAAGAAGTTGTTCAATCCTACGTTCCTCGCTTACTGAATGGCGTTCAATAAGGATTTTCTTTAATTGTGGATATAAATCGGATAAAGGTGGATTTTGAATAAAATCCAAAATTGACTCTACTATCTCCTGCGGCAATGAAGCAATAATATGATAATATTTAGTAGAATCACTTGTAATTCTACTCAATTTAAATTGTGCTTCCGCTTGCACAAACCAAGAGTTGGGAGAATTTACCCAAAAAATGGTAACCGCATTGCTGTTACTGACTCTAATTTCTGATTTACTGGAAATGTACCGCTATCGGAATGATTTCCAGTTTCAATTTCGATATTTTGATCTGTTTCAGTCATTTTGCACTCGAATATTGATTTTTATTTTCCTTTGACACATTTATTATGAGGATAATAAATTTCGCGTAAATTGTTTTCAAAATAGATAATGACTAACAATACAATACATATACTAACAATATATGTAGAAATAACAGTAATAATAATAATCTAATTTACCAATACTTTGGAAAAATGTACAAATCCATATTCAAGTTCTAGCTTGCTGTTGATGATGTTATTGATACTATTTTCTCTTTTTGTTGCGGCAGCTGTTGTTGATTTTTGAATTTTTTTTTTTGAGGTAGATAAATATGTTGAATAATTGCTTGTTGCAGTTGTTGATCCTCTGCCTAAATCGGTTATTTAATGTGATGAGCTTTAAGGATGATTCAAAACAATTTTTGTGACTGATTGCTGATGTTGCTATTGAATATTAAATGGCGCTTCAGTTAAATGTGGGCCATCTGGTGGTACGGGCGTTTGCAATTGTAATGCTGGACCGGTTTTGATTAGAATAGAAATGCCAGAAATAGTTATGTTGATATTTCCTAGCATGGGTAGCTGTTACATTGGTTTACTGAGCGCATCAGATGAAGCGATGGTTGAACACGTCTTGCTGAATATTCTCTCAAATTTTCTTTCAGATGTTCGAAATTGTTGAATATTCCTTCAGATTCTTGAAATTGTTGAAAATTCCTTGAAATTGTTGAATATTCTCTTTTTTGAATTACTCTGGCTTAAAGCCAGGTCGGGGTCACCAATTATTACACCAAACTTTTAATTATATAAAACTCTTGGAGTAATATTTAAATTAATTTATTTATAATTATTATTAAAACAATGCGGAATTAATTTTTTATAAAAATTTTTAATTATATCATTATCTATTTTTTATTTTTAATATCTATTATTTTCAACACGTCGCTTACTACTTATAATTACTAGTGCAAAAAGTATTTTTAATATAAACGATAGAAATTTTAAGTAGTAGTCCGATTTAATACTGAATAAACTAAGTGTCGATATCGCTACAAATTCGATCCCGTCACTTCTTCTACCCCCTCCCATACAAATGGACAATTTTGAAAAATGCATTTTTTTCGATTTTCATTGAAACTAGCAAAGTTAAAAAATCAAATTTTTGCCAGAATTCATTTTTTTATAATTGCAATCAGTATTGAAAAAATTATCAACTTCACCTCACTCCTTCTACCCCCTCCCATACAAATTTCACGAAATTTTAAAATTTAAATTAAATTATTTTTCTTCGAAACTGTTAAAGCTATCAACTTGATATTTTGTATAAAGTATCCAAATAGAAATTTTAATAATACGAAAAAAATTTGTTTTGATCCGTACACTCCTTCTACCCCCTCCCATACAAATGCATAATTTTTGTTAAATGCATTTTATCGATTTTTATTCAAACTAGAAAAAGTACAAACTTTAAATTTTGCCAAAATTTGTTTCTTAATAATTGAAATAAGAAAAAATTATTAGCTCTGCTTTACTCCTTCTACCCCCTCCCATACAAATATCTGTATTATAAATTCCTTCAAGTATATGAGAGTTATCGACTTTGAAATTGAATCAAAGCATGGTGATAAGGATGATGATAAGCAGTTTCAAAATCATCTTAAATGCTCCACTTCCTCTGCCACCTCCCAAAGAAATGCCCCAATTTCAGGAAAACTATGACCAATTTCTTTAAAAATAATGAAAACTAAAAACTTTAAATTCAGCAAAAAACATTTTGCATGCTATGTTCTGTGTCATATACGAAAAATACAAACCTCCCCCTCTACTTCTACCACCTCCCATGCAAAAGGCTCTATTCACTATTCGAAAGAATTTGAGATGACATATTTTCTGGTATATTAAAGTCATTTCCATTTCATCTAGAGTATCATATGATTGGGCTTTAAGCCCAATTATAATTCTGTTATGTTTTTAATTTTTTTTCCAATACCTATACTGACGTAACTGTGCATAGCACTATAGGGTGAACCCCTAAGTTATGTTCGGTACCTTAAAAAAAAAAAAATAAAAATAATATATTCTAAATTTCAAATTATTCGCTTCTATGGTTTTTAAGAAAATTTGATTATATATATTTCCGAAAATGAGGAGGGGTAGAATGCGAAGGGTTATTGAAATAAGACCAAACGCAGATTACATTTCGAAACATACCTAATAAACTGTGAAAGATTTATTATAATCGGTTCAGCCGTTTCTGCATGAAAGCCCAACAGACAGATAGACAGACAGAAGAATTTTAAAAACGTATGTTTCTGCTTAGTTATTTACCAAATAAAGCAAAATACTAACCTATAGTCATTTATAAACAAATAGCAGACAGACATTACAATTATATTTATATGTGTAGATTACATGTTTATGAATTCTGAAGTAGAAATTGTTTTGAAAACAGTTTGAAGTATTGCGTTAAATTATCAGTGTAACACTGGCAGACGGCTAAATTTGTCATTGTCAAAATGTTTGTAGATTTTTGTAAATTCGGAAAAATTAAAAGATTTGAATAAACTTTTACTACTTCCATTACAACTGATCAGCTTCAGGGATCGCGAAGACTCAATGTTCCGATTTTTAAAGTATTCTTACCGTGGACGAGGTACATTGTCCTTATGGACTGCTTCATTCCACCAACCGCTTTTGTGAGGAGGTCACTCGATATCCGGTCTGTACACGGTATTCTAAAAATACATTATCAGCATAATCAAGGGGACTGGGATAAAAGGAACCCCCATATATAGTTTAGTCACCGAGTTCTGGGACTAAACGGGAAATTTCCAAACTGAACCATATTTCTTGCGATCTTCCGATATTTACGTTTCATCTCATTGTTGTGTGAAATCGCAAGTTTTTATCAGCTTTGCAGTACGATCTGTGATTCGCTGGTTAAACTCCACATGAGCAGAAATAAACAGTAATTCTAGCGTGTGCTACTAAAAAATCAATTGGGGAAGATCGGGATTGTTAAATAATCGTAAAAAAAAATGTTTGTTTTGTATTTTTTTCGTCAACTTATATATTCGGATTTTTTTTTCATATTTTTCAATTATTTATAAATATTTTTTGTTGTTTGCCCTACAAATCTATAATATTTTGTATATTTTACAAATATAAATATTTTATTACAATATTTTAATAATAATTAATTACTTTTCATACGTAGTTAATTTTTGTTTCATTTTTATTTCAATTTTATTTCTATCTTCCGGTCTTGTGGTTTTAAGATTCTGGTTTGCTATTTGCAACAAATCTGAACAATTCTAAAAATCAGGATTTTTCATTGTTGGTTTCTGTTTTATTATAGTTCTTTTAATTTATTGAAATATTTTATTTCATTGAAATGTTCCCATTATAATTTTTTTTTTAATTCATTTAATTTTTTCTTAATTATTATCATTAATTTTTTTCTATGTGTTTATGTTTTGATTTAATAACAATTTCTGTTATTAAATTTCATTTTTCTGCTCTATAACATATGGGGGGAGGAGTGGTGTATGAGGAGGAAAGGATCTAAAATTGGTTTTTATTGCTACACTTTATTTTTATTTTTTTATTTTTTTTTTATAGGATTTGAGGTTTTAAGTTACGTTTGTATTGAAATAAATAATTTTGGAATTTCAATTTAATTTATCATTTATAACGTATAGGTACTTATTTTATTTGTTTATTTCTGTTTTATAAAAGAACCCTTGAATTTTTCATTATGTTACTTTCATTTCGGGGATTTTTCAATGAAATTTATGTATGGATTTTACATATTTTTCAAATTTATATAACTAGTTTATTGACTCGATTTCTGTGTTTTATTCTTTTTTTTCAATTTGAATTTTGATTTAGCAATCAAAATTTTATAGGATAATTTAAATAAAGATAAGAATAATATTAAAAAAAAAAATACAATTAAATAAAACAAAACAAGAAAATATTTAACAAGTTAAATAATTACAGAATTAAGTTTTTGACTATTTTAGTAGCTATGCCTTTGCCTTGGATTTGTAAAATCAGTGGACTAGGTTTGGTTGGGATTGAAATTGGTGCGAAATTTTATAGAGAGGCAATGGGACAATCTCTACTCGATTAAAAAAAAAACCAAGACATTTACACTAGCGAAATAGTCATGGAATTTATTCTTTTTTTTTTATTATAGTTAGACTATATTTAAATAAAAAATATATTTATAATGCAACAACTAGTTAAAAAAAAAGTGAAATAAGTTAGCAAAATAAAAATCAAATAGCATTGAGAATAAGATTAAAAACAATTTTTTCTGTTTATACATCTAAGCTAAAATAATTGTTATTAAAGAAACAATTTTTGTTGTTTTCGACAACTGCTAAAAAAATGTTAAGAGTTCAGAAATTAAAAATTGTTACGAAATTATTAAACTAACCGTTTAATTTTTTTTTTTATATATTTATGTAGGTACGTTCTCTCTTTCTCTTTAAATACATTTTTTTTGTTTAATTTATTTATTTTCTTAAGATCTATACCATTATTGTTAAATTTTGTTTAGCAACAAAAATTCAATTTTTGTTTCTTTTTTCTTTGTTAGAAAACCTTAAAATTTAGCTTGTTAGTTAGGTTAGTTTGTTGCTGCTTTTGTTAAATATAATTTTTTTCTCCTGTGTTGTTTTTTTTTGTTGTTCTTTTGTTTAACTTGTATGTGTTTTCATCAAGCGTTTTAATCGAAACTCATAGACTCGTTGGCAAAACATCACCTGTTCTGGATTTGTCGTGACGGGAACTTTTGGAATATTGCTAAAGGTTTTCAATAGCGGAACAAGAAAATTATCTTCGATTCCTTCTTCGGCAGCTCGAACTCGCCGGCGATATCTAAAAAAAAAAAATTAAACAAAATGGTAATTTAATTTTTATTATTTTATTTTATGAATTTATTGTAGATGTACGTCCAGCAGTCACGGGCTGCGCCGCGGGGAGTCCATTTACGATTGGATCGCAGTGAATGATATGTTCGTTTGGAATGATCCAAGTGACACCTACACCTTCAACGGACCGATGTCGATGTGATCTTGGTCAATCGCTCAGCGATGGTCTTCGAGACCTGATGGAGCATCAGAGCAGGATGGGGCTAGCGATCACAGCTTGATTATCGTCGAACTTTCATACGACATGGTCGTATGTGAAGGCTGTCCGCTGCGCGAAAAAGACTGGCGCACTAAAGGGTGCAACTAGGCGAACGCTGGAGAGTGAAGCGAAAAGAGTCCCCTTGAATTAGTTCGTGCTGCTCGATTTGGACAGTCAAATATCGAGACACTAAGAATGGAAGATACGTAGCGATGGGAAATCTGACTCTTTCCGTTGAGTCAACTCATTTCGACTCACTCACTTAATTGAGTCGATCTAAAAGGGTGCTTCGAAAGATTCACAATATTTCAATCACATGCATACAAGTACAAAACATATACATGAAAACGAAAAGCGCCCACTTTGACGGAATACCAATCTTTCTGTGATGCCTACTCTGGCTTGCTGTGCGAAAAGTAGACTTTACGTAGCTTTTTTCTCATTTTTCTCCACGTAAGCGTTTCATGCGTCACGATGGTTTTCGGTCTTACATATTTCGTTTTCCAAACTCGCGATTATCAAAAATGTAAGAATACTAAGAAATGGTGTTAACAGACATTATTTTTGTCGCCTTTTCATTCATAGCAAGACTTAATATTTGAAATTAAAATCAATTTTTAGGTTATGGCTTCGAAAAAGTTGAAATTTTTCGAACTTCTGGACACTTCTACGTAAGCAGCGTCACATTACGAATGATTTCATACAAGTTAATATCAAAAAGAATACGATAAACCGATGCTTAACAGTGGAAGAGAAAAAAGAAGAGCAACGGGTAAGTACCAATGCCTGGCAAGTGAAATGGAACACCGTAAACAAATGCCGCTGGACGTATAGACTCATAAGAGACATAGATAAGTGGGTTGGACCGAAGCATGGTGAAGTAGATTACTACATGACCCAATTTCTGTCAGGGCATGGCTGTTACAGAAGCTATTTGCACAAATATGGCCATGTTTCCTTTGCGTCATGTCCAAGTTGTACAGATGCAATAGAAAATCCAGAGCATGTATTCTTTCACTGCCTAGCCTACGAAATGGACAGGAGAGTCGAGGACATCGTTGGAGAAAATATTAACGCCGACAACATAGTTCCACATATGCTGAGCAGCAGCAAAATCTGAAATGCGGTGACTCAGATGTGCGTGAAAGTTCTAAAGTTCTCACCGAGCTAAGGAGACTCGAAAGACTACTATCTGAGACAGAAGTGCCTACAACAGCTGGAACAGTTGGTAGTTAAATAAAGTAGGAAGTTACATATACTAGGTGACATAAGACATTACAATGTGAGAGTAAATTGACGTTTGAGCTCTATGCTTCTCCCTCCTTCTGACGAAATGCTTAACGGTTGTTCCGGGGGGTAGTGGGTTGGGCGAGTGGTTTTTAGCGGTTCAAGTCCCGCACTTCAAGGCTTTCGATGCTTTTCCCCGCGTTAAAAAAAAAAAAGTTAATATATTTCAACTTCAGCTGACAGCGCCACCGCGAAGACTGCGTAAGATAAAACAGTGTATAGTAAAACAGGGGTAATTTAGAACATCAACAGCCCAAAACAATCGCTCAGCAATAAAAAACCATCAAATTACGGTTCGACCGCTCATCAAAGCCTACACTCTTCTAGATTGTGGGAGAAAGAGCCATCACTGTACCGATTAAAAGCAGCACATTGTATTATTACATCAAATGGATTGGTGAGTGGTCGATAAATACTGACACAATTGATGCGATCCAACTCTTTTGTAGTGAGTCGCATCAGTCGCCTTAGTGCGCTGACTGACAAATTTTGATTGACTCACTCATGAGTTACCCATCTCTAATGGTACGCGTAAATGAATATATGAATATTTTGGAGAATCTGCAAGCTTAACTCGAGTACAGAACTGGCTGGTAAGCGCACTTGAATATGAGCTCTGAGGAAGAATTTCCAAAGGGCTGGTGCAAGAGGTCAAACAAATGCGCTCCAGCTCAAACTCGATTACCAGTCAGGTATTGTACGAGTACCGAATACTGATCATGTCATCGAAGGAGGAGGATTGGAAGCTCTTCGTCCATGCAAACTCACGTGATCCCTAGGGTCATATCTATACGATCTGGAGGGGAAAGCGATCGGGGCCAGAGATGTCTGGCATTAATCTTGGAGGCAACAGTATGTCGACATGAAATGAGTGTGTAAAAACACAATTGGAAGAATTCTTTCCGGTTCCGAGGAAGCATGTTCATGCTCAGGCAACAGCAGAGGGAAATAACTCCGAACTTGAACGACGAAATTGAAGCAAGCTTTAGTAGGGTCAGATGCGGCAAGGCGCCTGGGGTCGACGGAATGACGGGTGAGATGTGGCGTGCCATTTCCGAGTACGTAATATGCATTTTCAACCGTGGCTTTCAAGATCGCGTTTTTCCTGCAGGTTAGAAGATAGAGTGAGTAGTTGTGCTCCTGGAGTCTCCGAAGAAAGTCAGGATTAACCCCCGGTTCTATCGCGGCATATCTCTTGTACCGATCCTTGGCAAGGTCCTGGAGAAGAATATTGTCAGAAGATTGGGGAGAAAATGACCCATCTGGCATCCGAATCACAGTAAGGAATCGGTTACGAGGAATCTTTGTAGATTTCAAGGGCCCATTTGACTATTTGAGCTGAGTCGCGGTGCTAGATAAACTACGAGCTGCTACTGTCAACAAATGGCCCTGTGGCAGAGCTATTTCTATGACAGGTTAGCAAGCGTAAGGTGTTTACGCGATATTGTGTGAAGGAAGGGATGGCGTACGTGTCTGTTAACAAGGCCGCATCAGTGGTCCATTCATGTGAAACTTAATGATGAATGACTCTCCGGTACAGCTCGCGGACTCATACAGTATTGCGGTGTAAGATCTCTCTCTCTTCCGATTGAGCCGCCCGAGTGGTTAAGCTCTAATGGAAACCGTTCGAGAATGGGGTGAGAGGATTGGAGTTGTAGTATCTAGGGAAAAGATAGTAAAAATGTTGCTGAGGGGTTCATTGTCGCATTCCCGTCCTCCTTGCTAGTGTTGGACGGAACTGGACTTAGGTGATAAACGTTAGATAACTGAGCATCGGGGTTTCCGAGCGGTTGAGATTTGAGCTGTAGAACTCAGAAAGCGTCTTACTACCACTGTGGGACAGATCCACAAGATTCTGGTAAGGGAAAGCAGCCTTGACAGGCGCCCTGTTCGTACCATATACACCATATTCATTGCTTGCATAGCGTATGAATCGTCGGTGTGGTACGAAACCCTGGCGACTGGTACGCTCTATATACACGTGCTAGCGAGTAATCCTGCTAGCATGTTTACCTGTGTGTTGCACAGTTTCCACTGACGCCATGCAGATAATCATGGGTGTTCCACCATTTGACTTAGGGGCGAAGCGTGGAGCTATAACCTACAAGATCCGGAAGGGACTCCCATTGTTGGCTAGCGATTGTTTGGGAGAGCAATCTGTGCGAATGCAAAGAACTCCTCGACGTCAGATCGGCAAATAGTGACAAAAGTAGAGCATCGTCAGAGATAACCTGGACTTTGAATTTCCTCAGTCTGGGTTATCTCTTCACGGACTAAGGCAGCATGAATGTGTACCTTCACAGGATGGGTCACGCCTGTGGAGCGGAGTCTGAAAGCTGGCTGCCCATCCTGGCCGAATGTCCTAGATACGCGGACATAAGACAGCTGGACAGCTCAATTCTGGTATAAGCTTTTGGGGAGTACAGACCCCACGTTTCCGGAACCGGAGTGCTACCAGTCACGGTTTTGTAAAGGGACCCAAACTGAAAGTAATTTTCAAAGTTACAATACTTGACCAGAGGTTTTCTGGAACCACGGGTGTCGGGAGTCGATGGAACGTTGCTTCAACTCCCGGCAATGGAAGATGGTTTTTAGGGGAGAATCATGGTGGATGTGGTTACCGCCCAAATTGCGGGCTGAGCTCCTAGGAGTTCAGCGTGGAGTTACGTTTTAAACTCGGTGCCATGACCGAAAGCTTGTAATAACAGAGATTTAGATTTAGGTCTCGCATCCAGCAGTATGATTATCGAACTTGCATTCGATATTGACTGCGACCTCATGTGGCGTTAATGATTGTCGTAACAATAACAATCCGCTAAAGATAACCGTGGCATGGAGACTTAGTGTCAGGTTGTCCACATTAAACAAAACGAGATATGGTTCTATTTGGATGTAGACACGTCCCCGCAGGGGAGTAGTTACTGGTCTAGAAAGCTTCGGCGATTTCAGTAATATTGCCTTTGGAGCCTGGCGACTCCACGAAACCGAGCTGATCCATCAGTATCAAAGCTAAGCACGAGCTTCGTGGGACACCATCCACTTCAATCTAAGTGGATAGTGACCCACGAAGGCCGGACTAAAGTCCGAAAACCGGATACTAAGGGGGAGGTGTCGAGGATCCCCTATCACGTCGTATCAGTGGTATAGAAGGGAATGCGGGTTCTGGAAGTAAGTTAAATCGTGCGTGAAATTTTTTTTTTGACAGATTTATTATTTTCGTGGAGAGAATGGGAATTCAGTTATTTTCTGTCCTAGGAACGTGAATAATTGCTCTAATATTTTTTCAATCCACCGCTTCAGTACGAAAAGAAAATGTTAAATTTCGCTTATGTCACTTTTTCACTCGATTTTTAACGAACGATCATTAAAATACGCGTGGAAAAATTTGGAGAGTTTCCGGAGCCATCCGTGTTCCAATAGCAAACCACACTTATTTCACGGCTATTCCACGGCAATCAGCGTACTGCAAAGTGGAAAAGGCGATGGAATTTTTCACGCAGGCCTTCGACAACAACAATTTTTCATACGAAAATTTCATTCCACGCGAACAGCATACTAGGCTTAAGAGCTGACGAAACTGGTGAACTGCCGAAACAATAAATCGATGATGGAAGTAGCGAACCGAAAAGAGTGAAACGCTTGGCATAGTAACGAGCTAAACGAAGCAAATTCAGAGGCTATTATTGTTGAGGAGTTGATACAAAATTAGTAGCGGAGTGAAGTAAATGAAATACTCCCCCCCCCCAAATTGGCATTCCTGGGGTTAGCTATAAAGGTAGTGACCTGAAGGAAGTAAAAATGGAGTGAAAAATTAAGACTAAATGAACTGGTGATACATGGTTGCGGAAAAGAGTAACGACCTAGTAAGTGAGCGAACCGAGGATACGAGCGAAATCTGATGCATCGATGTAATTGGTAGTACATAGTAGCATTGTTACTGATAGCGAGACCTGAACCCCAATCCTAGCACCAATCTACAAACAACGCCCAAAACTTCAGCACCTGAAGCTCAGCCCGAGATCTGTCCTGTAAGAGTATTAGAAGATTGTCGGCACAGGCAGACATTTTGCACATGAACAAGCTGCCCCAGGAGTTTATCGATCATGAGGTTCCATATGAATGGACCACAGATGGAGCCCTAGGGACAGCTACACTTGTCTGGTACTCACAGTACACACTTTTCTATAGAAGGAGAAGCCCATCTATGGAGCCAATTCCGGACAGCCCTCTTCTCACAATTTTTTAAACACTCTATCTCAACTCAGGTAATCGAACGAACTTTTGAGGTTAATGAAGACTCCCAGCCCATATTTACTCTCACGCATACATATTGCATTCTCAGTGCTGTCCAATAAAGAGAAATTTGCGGCTTTTCGACGATGGAAGAAATACTTCTCTATTATTTTAAAAATCTTGTCAGATGAAGATATTTCAGAAACAGAACAATTACCGAACATTCAACCACAATACTCCTGTATTAGGATATCGTAGTCAGGAACGAATAGTTTGAATGGCGGGGAAGAAAACCCCAGATATAGACAGACTACCAACCTAATTCTTTAAGGCGGACCTGAAACTAACAGCTATAAGGATACCCTTCGGATAAAATTGGAGCAGTACACTGAAATGGGCTCGCCACTATACCTCATGTTTCCCCGCACGGGGGTAGTTGCATTGAGAAGGACTTTGCCGAATCATGCAAACATTCTAGGAGATTTGAGTGACTCCACGGACCCGAGCTTATCGATAGGGGGGAGTAAGTCGACAGCTTGCTGTCGCCTCCGAAACCTATTAAGGCATGAGGGGGAAGTCGAAGTGCCTGTCTTCGGCTCCGAAACCTGTCTATCGCAGGGAAGCAAGTGCTGGCAGAAAGCTAAGTGCGATTCCAGTAACTACTTTTGGGGTGGACCGTTCCCACGAACCTGAGGGGTGTGACCGATCAAACTGCAAGTAGCTCTGCTTCGGTTACCGAGCCTGACCAGAGGTAATCTGGTACCTTGGGAGCCCATGGAAGGTTGCTTCCACCCCAGCGATGGTTGAGGTCGTCTTGACGAGCACGAGGTGGCTGTGGTGGTCCATATCGCGGGCAGAGTTCTTCTCGGCGTAAGATTGTGTTCCTCAACCTGTTGCTATGAACGAAAGACTGCCAGTAATTTTGATGGGCCTCGCATCGAGCGGTATGAATGCCGAACTTGCTGTAGGTATAAACTGCCACCTTCGAGGGCGTTAATGATTGTCGTCTTATACAATTCGAGTTGCTAAAGACAACAGTGAGGTTAAACCTTAGTGGTAGTGCACTTCACTTTAAACAAATACTGACAATATACCTCATGTTTGTGGACTTCGAGAAGGCTTTCGACAGCGGTAAGTGAGCTTACATGGAATGTTTTGCGTAGGAGAGGTGGTGTTACACATACAATTACAGTTATGATCAAAAAATCCTATGAAGATGCAATATGTTGCGTCTTACATAAAAAAGATCTGTTCGAGACTTTCCTGTGTGAACGGGTGTTGGACAAGGCTGTATTTTATTACCAGCCCTGTCACTCTAAACAAGTTGTTGCACTGAAGGTGCTGGGGTTAAAAGTCTTCCATGGCGACTGTTTAACATATTAAGCCTTTTGATTATGTTGATGACGTGTTTGTTTGCACATAGCCGTTCGAACTTTAAGTCAAATGTCCGTTCGTTGCATCCCAAATGCAAGGAGACAGTACTGGAAATAAAGTATATACGCATGGGTTCGAACGTAAGCACACCGATTATCCTTAACCGACAAAATGGGGAAGAGGTTCCAGATTTAATTTCCCGCAAAGTTAGGTATTTCAAGCTTTAAAATAATTTCCATACCTGCAATATTCACTAAATGTTAGAACATAGCATTTATCTTCAATACAAGCCACTGAATTGTGATCACGATGGCGCGATGCAAATACTTCATCGGGACTATCGTTATGCTGTCGGCCTTGTTCCGTATGCTCCGGTCGATAGTACCACAGCAAAGACATCATCATTTCACCTAAGAATCGTGGAAAAAAAATGAACTTAGTTACGATGAAATATTTTGAAATCTGAAATTCGAAACCAACCATCTTCTGGATTTTCCCATAAATGAGCAACTTTAGCGACATAGGGCAGTTCATTTTTCTTGCTGCCTGCCCTCAACAGGACGCAGTCCCGCGGTCGAATAACATCGCCTTCGGAGTGTTGCATGGCCGGATAGCATGTCCTTATCACTAGTGGATCATCGCTCTGTTGGGAACGAAATAAATAAAAATCGGTTTTGGTACTTTAATTCATGGACACTTACATTCAGAAAGACCTTTCCTTGAAACGGTTCGCCAATCCAGGACCAACCGTTATTCCATTTCGGTACAGCGTTCGATTTTCGCGGAATTATTGAATCATCAACTTCGGTTTGATAGTGTCGATATTTCGGACGTTTCTTATTACCAAAGCGTGATCCTCTCGCTCGCGATCGCTTTCCATTCCACGAAGAGGTCCCACGACAGGTTGTCGAAGCTGTTGCGTTGGGGAAGTCCATAGTTTTATTGTTGTTGTGTTCATAGAAATCGTTATTATTGTTTGTTGTTGTTGTAGTTGTGCTGTTCGACGTCGATTTGAAGGATGTGGAAGGCTCGTTCGTAAACTGAACGTGGTCATCATCGTCGTCGTCGTCGTGACTGGTGACAATCGCGACCTCCTGGAATTGTTGGGATTTTGATTTTGTCTTGGAACTTTTTGATGTCTTTTTGGAAGTTTTGGGCATTGTTTCGGTGCCACTTGTATTTGTGGAATTTTCAGGCAACTTTGGCGTTTGGTTGGTTCTTTCCGATTTCTTTTCGGTTTGGGATTTCTTCGTTTCCGACTTGGAACGAACTTCGGTCGATCGGGTCTTTTTCGCTTTACGTGATGACGACGATCGGATATCCGGCTCGGAGAAATATCCTCGAGAGTCGTTAATACAGTCAGGCGGTGAATTTAGCTTGTCTGTAGCTGACTTGGAGGATACCTCTTCGTGGATTTGCTGTTCGACGACGATTTGGGAGCTCGCAGCCTTTGCTAATGACTGGGCCAGGCATTCAGCCTGGCGCTTTTTTTCCATCTTGATAAGATTTCGCTTTCGTATCGAGAGACGTTTCTTCTGTTGATCGGTTAGGTTTAGCTTGCGCTTTCGGAAAACGTTCTTGGAGCCCAGCTTTGAGTATTTCCTGAAATGATTCTTCCTATCGGGCTTTCCACTTAAACAAAGATATGGCTTTGGTTCGGTCTGCTTGATGAAGCTCTTGTATCCGTTCGATGGCGATTTCTTGCATTGCGCCTTATTATCGAGGATTTTCATTCGCTTCGAGTTCGGTTGTCGTAACGAGTCTTCATCGTCTAGATCTGTACAATCGATTACTTCCAGGTCCGAGGATTTATCCAGGACTTCGAGAATCTCCGGTTCCGATTTGACTTGTTTGATTTCCTCCTCGAGAATAACTACATCGTCTTCTTCTTCCATTTTGATTTCTTCCTTTTTAATTCGGTTCAGATCAGGCTTGATCGCCATCGGAATTATGGAAGGTTCTGGTAGCGTAGCTTTAATAGCGTCTTGCGGGGAATTGTGACTAGGAACGTGCTGATGGTGGAGATGTTGGTGACTATTGAAGACCTGCGAATGCGCATTGTGCATATGATGCATAGCATGTGCACCGTACATCATTTCTCGAGCCATAGTTTTACCAATGCGGGCCTTACGACCGATTGCCGGCAATATGATTGTACCATTGGTTTCACTGTCGACCGGTTGCATAGCGGTCAGGGAATTCGAGGTTTTTAACAGATTCGTCGATCCCTGAAGCGGGCCTTGAACAGCAGCTTTATCGGTCAGGTCGGGATGCGTAGTGGGTAAACCAGTCGAGCCACGAGCTGGGCTAAGCGTTGCTTCTGGTTCGATGAGCTTGTCATTGATCGTGTAGTTCGACGGAGGCGTTGGTGGCACTACGGTCTCTTCGTATTGGCCGGTCTTTCGGTTTTCCGTAGAAATGATCGTCTCTCCGATGAGGTCAGTTTTGAGTTCTGATTTGAGGGGTTCGATCATCTCGATTTTACACTGATGGTGATGGTGGTGAAGGTGATGGGGTTTCGACAAAATCGGTTGCCCGTTTGTTAAATTGGATTGCGGTAGTGGAGGTGGTGGCGGTTCGTGTTGTCCCATTAGATGACTATGTGTTTTTACTGGACCTTTATTGGCTTTCAACGGTTGACCGAGATGGTTAAGGCTGCTGCTGCTGTTGTTATTGATGATAGAACTGTTGTTGGCGGTAATACTGTTGTTGCTGCTGTTCAAGTTGCTCGTTGTAATATTGCTCGCACTGTTGTTGCTGTTGTTCGTATTGTTGTTGATGTTGCTGCTGCTGCCACTGTTGTTGCTACCAATAAGAGGCCCAGTATGGACGTTTTTTGGACACGACTGCATTGGACACGGACATGGTGCTGGATACTCTGTGGATGGAGAAGCATGTTTCGAGCGTTAGTATAAATGCGAAAATAAATTCAAGCTAAATACAAGCTATCGCATAGAAACATAACAACGATGAATTCTTGGATAACCATACTTTTCCTTACCCATATATGGCGGTTGCATGCCACGCGAATAGCACTGTCCACCGCCGGGACTATAGCCCGAATAGAATCCTGGAGGGCCGGGATAATGATCGAGATGTTGCGGCCCACTCGGCCCGGTCGGTACTAATTGTGATCCCGGTTGAGGTGGTTGGGGTTGCTGCGCATTTGATTGCGGTGGCTGCGGATCGTACAATTCGCTCGGTGGTGGCGGACCTGGTTGATAATATGATGGATATCGCCGATAGCCTGGTGCACTTTGGTAAACTTTAGGGGGAAAATATGGTTGATAGGGTGGTGAATAGCACATCGCATCACCCGGATATGTGGGATAGTAACTGGGCGGATAGGCTGTTGTATAATGCATCGGATGTATTGATCGCGAGTATGGTGAATTTTGTTGCTGTTGCTGTTGTTGTTGCTGCTGCTGCTGCTGTTGTTGTTGCTGATGCTGCTGCTGTTGGGTGGATGCTAGCGTCGACAGCGATTGAGATTGCTGTTGTTGCGTTCGATAACGGAATGTTGATAGATCGCCGCCCGTAATCAGTACTTCACTATCAGAACTTTCGGCGGCCGAGGTCGATTGTGGCGGTTGCTGGAGCTGATCCGGTTCGGAGCCGATCGGTGATGGTAGCTGTTTCGATGATACCAGTGCCGCATTTGATGGTGGCACTGGTGGTAGAACGTGTGGTGAAATTAACGGGCCAGCCGGTTGATAGTAACCTGGAAATTAAAAAAAAAATCGTTAATAAAACAATCGTCGGAAAACATACAATAAATAATGTCGATCTTGTTGATTAGAATTTGCAAAGATATGTATCTTTCAAGTCAATCTTAACGAATTCATTAGAAGCGGTCACTGACTCAAAGACCGAATAATAATGAAGAAAACTTGAAAAGATTGACCTTCTTCTTTTCTGTGCGGTTCGAAAAAAATCTCTTGCAAAAAGATAAGAAGATCAGTTGAGATGATGACCAGATGATTTATGTAATTGTTAATCGTTAATCATTTGCCAAAAGATTTATTCTTTGGTTATTGTTGAAGGAGATGTGTGTTTTCGTAGGTAGTGAAAAGAAAAGAAAAGAAATTTTTGGCTACCTGAATTTTAGAAAAGATTGATAGATTTTTTCGAGTTGATATCCTAATTTGATTGACTTGCTAACAATAGTTGGTTTGGAAACTGGCTTTAAAGTCTGCTTTTACATCTTTGTTGGCCTAAAGGAAACTCAAACTTCTTAGGAATTATATTGTTAAATAATATTCGCCTAGCTGGGTGATGTTTGTGATCAATTATGGCGCCAAATTTGGAGACAAATTTGGCGCGGATGTAGGCGAAACAAAGTTTTGAGTAAGATTCTAATTCTTCTTCAATGTCACGACAGCCCAATTCGGGTTCTGGCCTTCTGACCTTCAGGTACTACAGCTTCTACAATGGCACTACAGCCCAAATCAGGCTTTGGCCTCCTGACCTTCAGGTTCCTTAACATTTTCTTTTAGTTTTGCATTATTTATTGTGGATAGGTGTTAGCCCTTCGCACAACTCTCCATATACGAATTTTTCATTTTCGTACATAGAGGTAACCAAGGTATATCCAAGCAGGCAGTGTGCAGGAATTATATATTACGTCGACGGGGATTTGAACTCACGATCTTCGCATTATAAGATCCACACGCTATCCACTAGGCTACACCATAGCCTCCTTCAGGTTCCTTAACATTAATTTGTTATAATTTGTACCGATGAATTTTCATTTTCGCAGATTGAGGTGATATAAGTCGACCGGGATTTGAACTCTCTTCCTTCACATTTTAAACCAACACGCTACCCACTAGGCTACTCCCTAACGCTACTTTGGGTAAAATTATCCAATAGAAAATTGATAAAGAATATTTGAATGTACCGCCATGTTTTTTTAAGTATTGTGTTGTAGACAATTCTATCATAAGGTGCAACACATAAACATAGTCATGGAGGAAAGCATTTATCGGGATGAGGAGGTTGGAGAAGGGGAGTTTTATTGGCAGTAACAACTGAAGCTAGGGTGTAGCCTAGTGGGTAGCGTGTTGGTTTATAATGCGAAGGTCGTGAGTTCAAATCCCGGTCGACTCATAATTCCAGCACACTACTTGCTTGGGTAGGAATGAGAATCGAACCTACGACATATTGGAAGGAAAATCTCGGACCAACAACAACAACAACAGCATAAACTACAACAGAAGCAATAACAACTGTAGTTACAACAATATCATCTTTATTAATCAACAAATTTCTAATTCTGAAGTATTACATTTTATTTTTCCTATAATTCTGTTATTATTTAGTTTTCTATGTCTAATAATGTTCAAGTTTGATAGTTTTTCTATAGTTTATTTTTGTCGAGATGGGGTGATTTCTGTTTCTGACTTTGGGTGGCCCTCCACGGATAGCTACGACTATGGCTAATTTAGCAAATTTTTCGTCATCGGTGGACACAGTAGGAGCTTTATTTAATGTTTTTGCAAATCGGAATGCTGGATTCAACATCTGCTATTTTAACGCAAGAAGCTTGCGTAACAAAATTGAGGAGTTTCGCTCAATTTTCTGTTCGTCACAAATACATGCTTTACTAGTTAGTGAATCTTGGCTCAAGGAGCACGTACCATCTTCCGCAGTCGATATTCCCGGCTACAGACTTTTCAGGGCAGATCGTGTTAATCGTCGTGCTGGCGGTGTAGCTATACGTGAAGAATAGCTTTCATGCAAAAATTCTGTATGCCTCTTCTTCCGGTATAGTAGAATTTCTTTGTGTTGAAGTTGCTGTAGGCCAGGAAAAACTTGTCCTTTCGGCAGTTTATTGCCCGGAGGAGTTTGTGGTCGAAGAAGCAAAGGTCTTTGAGGAGAGGATGACAGCGCTTACGCAAAGCTATCAAAATGTCATCGTGGGTGGTGATTTCAATTTAAATATGCAGCTTACGAACATTAGGACGAACAAATTCCGGTCGCTTTTAGAGAGCATTCATTTAAGTATAGTTAATAGTGAGCCCACGCGTTATCATTCGAATATTCCATCTCAACTTGACCTTATGCTTTTATCTGACGTTAGTCGCTTATTGTTCAACAATCAACTAAGCCCTCCCAGTTCGCTTGATCATGACCTTCTTTTTCTGACGTACGATATCGTGCTTCCTACTGAAATTCCTTTCTCTATTTCTTACCCAGATTATAACGCTATAAATATGGAATTTTTAATGTCTGAATGTGCTACTCTTCCTTGGGAAAATATTTACGCTTCTTCTTATGTAAATGAACAAGTAGAAATACTAGAGGAATTGATAGGGTACTTGCATCGCAAGCATGTCCCTATACGCAGTATTAGGCATAAAACCTTTCTTTGTCCTTGGTTTTGCAGTAACGTTAGAAGACTTATTGCATTGCGTGAAAATCTCTATAAAATTTATAGACGCGACCGATCAGTTTTAGCTCATCTAAATTATAAGAATGCCAGAAACTCTGCTAATGCTGCTATATGAGATGCAAAAAACGGTATTATGATAAGAAGCTTGATCTTGGCCAGCCTTCCAGAGTTCTTTGGAAAAATTTAAGACAGGCGGGAGTGGTTGGTAAGGCAAGTTCCCAGTGCGATTTTGATCCCGAGGAGATGAATAACTATTTCTCATCTTTTAGTGCAAATGGTCTTGCAGTAGCTGAACCCAATCTCAGTTATAATGATGGCGATGGAACATTCTCCTTTAGATGCATTAATGGTAATGAGTTATTGGAGGCCGTATACTCCATCAAATCTAACGCAATTGGTCCTGATAACATAAATCCGAAGTTCTTAAAAATTCTTCTTCCGTATATTCACAGCTATATTTTGCATATCTTCAATTCATCCTTGATGACGAGTACGTTTCCCGACAATTGGAAGCATGCTATTGTACTACCTCTCCAGAAAAAACCTAATCCGGTTGAAGTTTCCGATTTTCGTCCTATTAGTATACTGTGCTTTTTATCAAAAGCACTTGAAAGGATAATGTCTCTTCAGATTCGAGATTTCGTAGAGAAAAACAACTTCCTCACAAGGTGGCAGTCGGGTTTCCGCCCTGGACATAGTTGCGAAACAGCTCTGATAAATATTACTACAGACATTAGAACAGCTATGGACAACAACAATGTAACATACATGGCCTTGTTGGATTTCTCAAAAGCTTTTGACAGCGTTGATCATTCCTTACTTATCAAAAAACTTTCATCTAATTTTAAATTTTCACACAACGCAACGAAGTTCTTGATGAACTTTTTATTCTCCCGACATCAACGAGTTAAATTTGGCGAACAAATGTCATCCTCTACGCACCTTTCAAGTGGCGTTCCACAGGGCTCCATTCTAGGCCCTCTCTTGTTCAGTTTATTTATTAATGATTTATCAGAGGTAATTGAAGATAGCAATTATCATTTTTATGCCGACGATGTACAGCTGTACTCCAGTAGCGCTGTAGGCTTGGTCGAAGATTGTGCAGCACGCATCAACAGCGACATTGATAGGATTTACAAGTGGTCTCTCCAAAATAATCTACCGTTGAATATCGGCAAATCTCAATACATCATCTTTTATAATAATTTGGAGAAACTATCTTCGTCAAATTTGCCAGTTGTCGTGCTTAATGGATCCCCTTTACAATTGCTTTCACAGGTACGCAACTTGGGTATCATGCTTAACTCTTCTATGAGCTGCTGTAGCTATACTAAAGCTGTTCTTGGTAAAATTTATGCAGGATTACGCCGCCTCTGGCGTTTGCTAGCATTCTTTCTACTGAAAAGCGATTGATGCTGGTTAAGACACTTTTAATACCTCTTTTCACTTTTGGTAGACTGGTTTTTCCCATTCTCGATTCTATTTGCACACGAAAGTTCGAAGTTGCCTTTATTATTATTATTATTATTACTAGGGGAACGCGCGAGAGCACTGCGACCTTCTTGGCCTATTGTGCGTTTATAGCCCCTTCACCCTATTTTAACTCAATAGCTTTTGCTAATTTGAGAATCTTTAAGGGAGCCGTATTGGCTAGTTCCTCCGTAGAAAGGAAGCTCTTTCCAAGAAGACTGTGTCTTTTCCTAGCTACTGCTTCACAGTGGCATAGGATGTGTACTGTCGTTTCTGAGTCCTCTAAACAAAGGCGACAAATGTCAGTTTCAGCTAAGCCCATATTTTTGAGGTGGTGGTTTACTCCACTGTGCCCCGTCATTAGGCCGATTAGGATACTAATATCCTTCTTGCTGAATTTTAAAATATCCTCCACTTTGTTTTTTTGTGGTAGGATCAGTTTTTTTGAAATTGACAAGCCTGGAAGTCTATTCCAGTAGATTTTATGTTCGTTTTCTACCCACATTTTGAGTATGGGGTTAAAGTACCCTTTTGGTTTTCCGCAGAATGGCTCTGGACCAATAAAATTTGTTTCTGCGCCTTTTTTTGCAAGGCGATCAGCCTCTTCATTACCCTCAATTCCCATGTGTCCTGGTACCCACATTAAGGTTACATCATTCCTTTTTCCCAGGATGATTAGGTTTTGAAGGCATTCCCATACTATCTTCGATCCATGTTTGTTGGATGCTAAAGCTTTGAGAACCGCCTGACTATCCGATAGGATATAAATGGATTTATTGCGATGAGCTCTCCTTATATTTTCTTGGATGCATAGCTCCATTGCAATTAGTTCGGCCTGGAAGATTGTGGCTTCTTTACCGAGTGGTTTTGAAACCGAGAAGTTAGGACCTTTGACTCCGGCTCCTGTCCCCTCAGATGTGCGGGAGCCATCTGTATACCAGATGGTTGCTCCCTCTACAATATCAGTTAGCATGGATTGCCAGTCCTTGCGTTCCCTGATTATAACTTTGAAGGGGGTTTCAAAGTTGAATTTTGTCGGCATCGCGTCCGATAATGTGGAAGTTAAAACTTCCATTTTCGTGTCTTTTAGGATTTTAAGGTGACCTCTAAAATCCCCTGACTTATAATTGTTTTTCTCCTGTATGCGTAACACTCCCCTGATAGCTTCCTTTTTTATTTGGATATGTATCGGAGGAATGTTAAGGAACATTTCCATTGCCGCTGTCGGACAGGTTTTCATTGCACCTGTGATACCAAGGCAAGCTAGCCTTTGGATTTTTTGTAGCGTAAGTTGCGCTTTCCTTTGTAATATTTTAGTCCACCATATCGTTGAACCGTATGTGACTATAGGGAGAATGATTGTTCTGTAACACCAGTAAATCATTTTGGGCTTTAATCCCCATTTTCTACCAAATAAGCTTTTACAGGCCCAAAATGCCTTTAGTGCTTTGGCATGAGTCCATTCTATATGTTTGTTCCAGTTGAGTTTTTTATCCAGTATAACACCTAGATATTTTACCTCATCTGAAAAGGGTATTGTTGTTCCATTTATTACAGGAGGTACAATGTGGTTTATCCTTCTATTTGAGAATGGTACTATCTCAGTCTTACTTGGGTTAATGTTCAAGTTTTTAGACTGACACCAGTTCATTATCTCCTCTAAGGCTGATTGTATTCTTTCCGATATTATTGAATCATATTTGCCTCTAATGATAATGACAAGGTCATCAGCATATCCTATTGAAGTTGCCTTTAATGACTGTGTTCGTTTTATTTACGGGTTGAGGAGATTTTCGCATGTCTCCCATGTCCGTGATTGCTTATTGGGTTGCTCGCTGCAAACCTATGTAAACCGACGCGCTCTGATTCTTCTGTTTCGACTGATAAAATATGGGAAGCCAACGTATCTGACTAATCGGTTAATATTTCTAAGGTCCACGCGTAAGGCTAATTTATTGATTCCGCGATGGCAGACAGTGATTTCGCAGCGCTCCTACTTTGTCCACTCAAGTAAATTATGGAATAAACTTCCTAGCCATGTTCGGGGTGCAGCCGGAGTTCTCAGTTTCAGAAGTCACTTGCATGTTTTATAAGTATCGATTCATATTGAACATATTATATATATATATATTATATATATATATATATATTATTGGTAGTTTTTGCAATAGTTATAGAATTTAATTTTTATTATTTCACTTATTTTTTTTATTTTTTCTTGTTGTTTCTTGCAATAGTTATAAGTATTATTTTATTTTTTTATTATTATTTTTTATTTTTATTATTTTGTAATTAATTTTATTTACTTTTTTCGTATCTTTAAACTTGCGTAAAAAAAAGATTATAAATCTTGCGCATAATTTTTCTTAATGAATAAATAAATTGAATTGAATATTAGCTAGCTGTAAAGCGAGCACGCGGTTTTCATGATTTCAATGTCTTCGCATCTCCTTCCCCGCAATAGATATTTGAGTTTGGGGGACAGCCAGAAGTCTGACGGTGTCAAACCAAGCCAATTGAGTGGCTGGTGCAGTACTACGGTGTTGTTTTTCAGGCAGATAGTCCATGACGGGCGTCATATTTGACGATGAGTGTCATCAGGCTCCTTTAAACCACGATAACCGAAGAACATAATCAGCTTTGTTTTCACATTTGACCTCAATCGTATATAGCTCCTGGATCTCCTTTGAAAGTTGAAAACCACAGCCCACGTCTTATCGCCAGTATTTTTTTTATAGATTGATACGTGCTATTGACAATTTCGGCCTTTATGTGCAATGCACAAAAACAGAGATGGAGGGAAGGAATAGGATTAGGAAGGTAAGGGAAGGGGAGTGAGAACGATCATGAAGCTGGTATATTTTTCAGTTGAGCTGGCTTCTACTGACAAATATTTGCAGATGTTAAGGGGGATCGAATGATTGAAAGCGAACAGAAACCATATACTGAGTATACAGACCTTCTAGAAGTGGAACTGTTTCACATTTACATCGTTTGCCCAGTGGTCAGACGATTATTACTGACGACCTTCGGTTTCGGAAAGTGTCCGGGTACCTCGGCTTCTCGCCGAAAATCAAAAACGGAATCATATGGCAGTGTGCCGACGGCATTTGAACTACTATGAGGCTAAACGAGAAGGTTTTTTTTGCACCGGATAGCGATTTGTTACGAAACTTGGGTTTACCGTTACACCCCCGAATCGAAGCAAGCAAGTATAGAATGGTTTTGGCGACCATATTTTTCAAATTTACTTACTAATTATTAATTTTCTCGACGAAAGTCGAACTGAAAATGCCGCGTACTACTGCCAATTTTTAGGTGATGCAAAAACGGCATATCATCAAAAAAGACGCGACTTTCCCATAAGAGACGTTATCGTGTTGTAAGACAATGACTGGCCCCATAAATCTGCCTTAACTACAGAAAAAATTGAAACATTGTCATGGGCTACACTGAAACACCCTCCCTACAGTCCGGACTTATTGCCTTGCGACTACCACATGTTTGGACCGATGAAAGAAGCTCTTGGACGTTTTGATGACGATGTTGCAGTTGAAGATTTTGTGCAAAATTTACTTATGGCGCAACCATCTTCGTTTTACGAAAACGGGATAACAAAACCCATCCGCTGGAAAAAATGTGTCACGAAATTGGGAGATTACGTAGAAAAATAATTCTAAGCCTTTGTATTTTTATCACTAAAGTTTTCGAAAATAGTTCCGGTTTATATTTGATTCACCCTTCACATATTTTTTCAAATCATTTATTAATCAAATATAATCTGGCCAAGTGACAAAAATTTTGCTTACTACTGAATTATGGGTGTCGCATATTTCACTTCGCACTTTATATGGGAAACAGCAAAATTTCTGGCCGCGTTGTCATTCTGATTTTTCTTCGGGTGGGCGGTACCTTTTCCGCTTTGATTTTTCCCTGGCGAGTGGACGAATTGACCGAGACATTTGCCTGCTGCTGTGTTATGGGTGCCTGGTAGTTGAGGCCGAATTTCGTATGGGAACGGCAAAATTTCTGGCATTTTTTCTGATCAAGCGGCAAAATTGTTCCAAGCTTCGCGTGCCACTGGATAACGGGTGCCTGGTGTTTCAGGCCGACTTTTATATTGGAAGTAGCAAAATTTTTTTTTTTCCTTGTTTTCCATTCGGATTTGAATGAGAAATCATAAAATTTCTGGCCGAATTTTTTCTGTTTTTTTCCTGCCGAGGAGCTGAATTGTCCGAAAAATTTGCTTGCTGTTGAGCCTGGTATTTCAGGTTGGATTTTGTATGCGAATAGCAAAATTTCTGGTCACGTTTCGTGTTTCAAGTCAGATTTGAATGAGAAATCATAAAATTTCTGGCAGTATTTTTTTGTTTGTCTCCTGAGTTGTTCAAAAATTTTGCTTGCTGTTGAGTTATGAGTGCCTGGTATTTCAGATAGGATTTTGTATGCGAATGGCAAAAAAGACGGAGTTGTCCAAAAACTAACGTATGTCTTTAATCTAAGTGTTTGGGGAAATGTAGACAGAGACGGTAGGGTGCGCTTTTCGTTTATTGTCGTATCGACAGAGCAAATGTCGCCGACACTGTCGTGAGCGTATATACATATATTGTTATAGATCTGGCAACCACGTAATTGATCTTTATGGAATATACAAGAATAGTATCCCCTAATATGTAAAGCGCCATCTAGAACCTTCAAGTAAACACCCGACGGAACTGTATACTCCAAAATGTAGGCAATTAAAGATCTAGAATAGTCGAGACACAACCAACGACACCTGACGTAAGCTTCGAGAACTGGGGCAAATTAGTATAAAAGCACGAAGCTGTCAGACGGCAGTCAGTTACTCAGCGACGTTTATGGAAGGCACCAACCGGTGTAAGAAGCGAAAGAACAATATCGACGGTATGGCCATATAGTGTAAATTAAGTTAAAATGCAAATTAAGTAAAAGTGCGGATAAATAAATTATCCTTTATTTTTAAACGAATTGTGTTTTTCTTGAAATCTCGGCGAACCCCTAGCTCGCAACCATATATATATATATATATGTATATCGTGATACTCAAAATTTTTGGTAGACCCCAGCCATTAGACATGTATGTACAAACATGTCAAAAAATATCGATAAGCTCGGGAAAAAAACACAACCAAAAATTTCACAATTTTCTTATCCAATCCGTTATGGTCGCCGAGTTGCTCTGACTCGATTAACTTTGAAAATTATGACCGGATTTTTTTCGTATGTATAGTTTTTTCTACTGCCCGGTTGAGTTTATGGGAACCTGCTAGAAAGATAAACTCACGGTAACGATTTTCGTGATGCACAAAATTGTTGGTTCAGTACAGCCATTAGACATATTGATGTCAAAATTTAAATTTTTTACGAAAGTTGGAATGAATTCATGAAGGAGTAAGGATCGCTCTCTGTTCCTTACAGTGTCTACCTTGAATGAAAACAATTAATGTTCAGGTTTGGGTTTAATCTTTGAATAGAAGAGAATACCCGAATAAAGCAGAAAAAGAAAATAATAGAAAATAAATTGAAGGGAGTTCATAAAATCGACTGTTTCGGAGCAGCGGCTCTTTAGCTTCAGATTCGGTTTCGATTCAAAGCCCTCCTTTAGAGGGATTTGGAAATTGGCGCACAGATTGGAATCATACCAAGCTTCAAATACTTGCCAGTTCTGGTTTTTTTTTACAGAATGACCTGTCTTATAGGCAATTTTAGCCTGTTATACAGTGCTCAAACACAGTTATGGAGGGAAAGAATGAGATTGGGAAGATAGGGGAGAACGGCTGTAACGAGTGGTGAAGCTGGTATATTTTTCAGTTGAACTGGCTGCTACTGACAAATATTTCCAGACATTATGGAGGACTTAATGATAGAAAGCGAACAGAAACCATCTACTAAGTATATAGACCTTCTAGAAGCAGAACAGTTTCACTTTTACATCGATTGCCCATTTTATTTTGAATAATTTTGGTTAAGATGTGAGCAAACAATTACTTAGCATGTTGGTCTACAATACGAAGGTCGGAAGTTCAAATCCTGGTCGACGTATAATTTCAGCACACTACTTGCGTGGGTATATTTTGGCCACCTCAATTTGCGAAAATGAAAATTTGTAGAAAGAGGGTTGTGCGAAGGGCCAACCATCATTTCAAAATAACAATTAAAGGTCAGCAGGCCAAAGTCTGATTTGGGTTGTATTACCATTGAAGAAGAAGAAGACTTCGTTATCGCGATATCAAGCCCGATTTATGTACAGTTTTGATGAAAAATGTTTACTTGACCTGGTAAATAATTTCAATCTAGCTACTCATCATCACCGTAAAGCAATTCCTTCTAACACAATCGACAAGCAACTTGGCATAATCTATAGGCTTAGCCTGCTACTTTGTTATGCTCATAAATGTAAGCCCTTAATAAAATAGTGAAAGCACGTTTAAGTGCTGCACAGAATAAGCAGTGCAAGTAACACACGAACTGCGAACACATGCACAGTAGTCTTTATTGCGCTATCGTTTTGCACGAGAGCCTTGCAGAAAGGCAAGCAACGGAAGGTACGAGTATATCGCGAAGTACCTGTTGCTCGTTCTTAACTTTGCCAGTAGCATATTTTTCATACCTTGCCTTTTCACGACACACACATACACGGCACAAAAATCATGCATTCACCATAAAATGCATGTTAATAGCGCGATTATTATTAACTCCGTTGCATAAAAAGAAAGTGCAAAAGAGCTGAAAATGCAGCACAGAAAAATCCCATCAGTGGGTGCACAGCGCTTTTCTTTTATACTTTTTAATCCAACACCCCACGACGAGTCTCGAGTTGGGGATTGTGGTGAATAGCTAGGCTGCAAGTGCAGTTACGAAAAACTTAGCACGATTTTTAATTAGATATTCCTATTGCCTTTTCTTAAAGACTTTTCATGCTCTTTATCCAATTATTCACACTGTTTCATGCTTAAATGATGTGCAAATTGTTTTGAACGTAAATTTTGTCGTTTTGTTGGACTTGGGACTTATGTGGCACTATGTTGCTGGACATAATGGGGTTAAAGCCGTAAGCATATTGTTGTTGAGTATGGGTAATATTGACTACAGTCGCGGATGAACAGTGTACACGAACGATTGGTTGGCTGGAAGCAACTTTCGCTTCCTCATTCTTTGATGGATTTATGGGATACATATCGGATCCGAAAGTATTAAGGGCATTGATTTGTATTGGAAGATTGGACATTCGAGTTAGTGAATGTTATATGAACTATTATACAGATTTCTCCTAGTTTTCAATAAGCTTTGAATTCATTGACCCAACAAGACATCATTGCTATTTATTCGGTCGAGAAGTGATTTAAATGAATCCTGATGTTCCATTTATTTCTTTAATTCAATGTTCGAAAATTATGAGCTTGAGGTGATTTTTTCGTCCTTTTACGTGAGTGGCTTGTGAAGAGGTGAAAATCTGTTTTTGTACTTTCTGAAAATTCTGTCTATTCAAGTAGGAAGGATTGATTTTTTTTTTATAATGCAAAGCATTATAATTTAAAACTAGGTGTCAGTCAATCCGAATATATCAGCTCCCCATACGTACAGTTCGGTTTATATTAAAGCTCCTCGACGACGGACTGCTACTCAAAAAAATTACCAATCAGAGTATCTCCAATTGCAATAAATGTCCATTTAAGAACTTGAGAAGAAAATTTGTAAATATGGCAAAAGTAGATATAGCAAGAAATTTTTATTTTACCGAGGACATTGTTTGATCCGATTGAAAAACACAAATTGCAGTGGCGTGGCGTCCATTGATGCAAGGGAAGCAATGCTTCCCTTACGTTGTGCCCTTTACTCAGTTTAGAAAAGCTAAACTGAAATCAGCACGAATATGAAAATTTTTTTAAAAAAAAGCGTGCATTATTTTCGCCTACCACTGTTTACAGCATTTACGTGGACAGCTCTTTTTCTCACGCTTTTTCTGGCCAACAAAAGTTGAAAACCTTCGACAGGGAAAAAGATGCGATTTTAAAAACGCATATACAAGACCGCCGGTGGTCGAATGGTAGTAAGGGTCACAGAGCGTAATCGTGATCTGCTACATGACGTAGCATAAATTCTGTGAAAAGCCCACTGGAAATATCTTCAACAGCTCTGCTACTGAATCCTATCTCCACCTCCCCGCGGTGGCCACCGGGCGTTTTATTCAAAACAGCATACGGAGAAGGGTGAAGGCGAGTGTTCCGCGCCTCTAATCGGAACTGCCATCCAGACTGGCCCTCCAGGTTGGGGGTTAGGCGAAACGCTGACAACGTCTCCCCGGAAAAAATTCGCGTGTCCAGGAACCCGGATTACAGCCTCGGATTGGACGGATCAAACGGCAACGGAAAATGGACTATTCTTTTGGATCTTGGAATGTGCGTTCACTACATCGAACGGGTGCACTGCGGGAACTTCTTCAGGAGATGTCTCGTAACAACATCAGCATCCTCGCTCTCCAAGAAACGAAATTGCTCGGAAACGAAATTAACGATAGCAGATCTCACACGATTTTTACCAGCGGAAAAGAGCTAGGAAGCAGAGAATTCGGTGTCGCCTTTGTGGTAGATAATGCGTTCGAACAACTCGTAACGATCATTTATACCGATCAACGAACGAATCTGCTTAATCCGCTTCAAGTTGAAGTTCTTCAGCGTTTGGTTCATTAACTGCAATGCTCCTACAGAGGAGAAAGATGATGTCACTAAAGACGAATTCTATGCCCGACTTGACAGCACTTTTGAAGGGCTGCCCTCCAAAAATTCTTATAGGAGACTTCAACAGTAAAATTGGCAACGAACTCTTTCATAGGGGCGTATCAGGAGGGCATAGCCTCCATAATGCAACGAATGATAATGGCCAAAGACTTATTGACTTCGCCTGCAGTAAGAACCTAGTCATAAGCTCCACCTGCTTCCCGCATAAAAATATTAAAGCTCCTCGACGACGGACTGCTACTCAAAAAAATTACCAATCAGAGTATCTCCAATTGCAATAAATGTCCATTTAAGAACTTGAGAAGAAAATTTGTAAATATGGCAAAAGTAGATATAGCGAGAAATTTTTATTTTACCGAGGACATTGTTTGATCCGATTGTAAAACACAAATTGCAGTGGCGTGGCGTCCATTGATGCAAGGAAAGCAATGCTTCCCTTACGTTGGGCCCTTTACTCAGTTTAGAAAAGCTAAACTGAAATCAGCACGAATATGAAAATTTTTTTAAAAAAAAGCGTGCATTATTTTCGCCTACCACTGTTTACAGCATTTACGTGAACAGCTCTATTTCTCACGCTTTTTCTGACCAATAAAAGTTGAAAACCTTCGACAGGGAAAAAGATGCGATTTTAAAAACGCATATACAAGACCGCTGGTGGTCGAATGGTAGTAAGGGTCACAGAGCGTAATCGTGATCTGCTACATGACGTAGCATAAATTCTGTGAAAAGCCCACTGTAAATATCATCAACAGCTCTGCTACTGAATCCTATCTCCACCTCCCCGCGGTGGCCACCGGGCGTTTTATTCAAAACAGCAGACGGAGAAGGGTGAAGGCGAGTGTTCCGCGCCTCTAATCGGAACTGCCATCCAGACTGGCCCTCCAGGTTGGGGGTTGGGCGAAACGCTGACAACGTCTCCCCGGGAAAAATTCGCGTGTCCAGGAACCCAGATTATAGCCTCGGATTGGACGGATCAAACGGCAACGGAAAAAGGACTATTCTTTTGGATCTTGGAATGTGCGTCCACTACATCGAACGGGTGCACTGCGGGAACTTCTTCAGGAGATGTCTCGTAACAACATCAGCATCCTCGCTCTCCAAGAAACGAAATGGCTCGGAAACGAAATTAACGATAGCAGATCTCACACGATTTTTACCAGCGGAAAGGAGCTAGGAAGCAGAGAATTCGGTGTCGCCTTTGTGGTAGATAATGCGTTCAAACAACTCGTAACGAAATTTATACCGATCAACGAACGAATCTGCTTAATCCGCTTCAAGTTGAAGTTCTTCAGGGTTTGGTTCATTAACTGCCATGCTCCTACAGAGGAGAAAGATGATGTCACTAAAGACGAATTCTATGCCCGACTTGACAGCACTTTTGACGGGCTGCCCTCCAATGACATCAAAATTCTTATAGGAGACTTCAACAGTAAAATTGGCAACGAACTCTTTCATAGGGGCGTATCAGGAGGGCATAGCCTCCATAATGCAACGAATGATAATAGCCAAAGACTTATTGACTTCGCCTGCAGTAAGAACCTAGTCATAAGCTCCACCTGCTTCCCGCATAAAAATATTCATAAAATGACGTGGACATCACCGGATTGGCACACCTTCAACCAAATTGACCACGTTCTCATCGAAAAAAGGGCTGCCTCCAGCATTCTAGATGTCAGGACTCTACGTGGCCTATTGCACCAACTTATGATGAAGTACAGACAGCCTTACATAATTTAAGATCGAACAAGGCGCCCGGAACTGACGGAATCCCTGCAGAGCTCTTGAAAGAAGATGGAACAGAGCTTAACAGTCGAATATTTAGATTAATTGTTAAAATCTGGACAACTGAAAAATTACCCAACGACTGCGTTGCAAAAATTATAGAGGAATTTCATTGTTGTGTACGTGTTACAAAATTTTGACGAAAATTATCGAACGAAGACTCAGTGAATACGCTAACAACATCATCGGAGAATATCAAGGTGGCTTTAGATCCGGACGATCAACAACAGACCAGTTATTCTCAATAATTATAATAATGATATCAATGAGCACCAACTGTTTGTCGATTTTTGTCAAGCATACGATAGTGTCGACCGTAATGCTCTGTACAGAATAACGATTGAACTAGGTGTCCCACCGAAACTAGTTCGGTTAATAAAAGCCACGATGGAAAACAATGAGTGCCAAGTAAAAATCCAAAACGAGTTGACTCACAGCTTTCCAATGGAGTCAAGTCTTAAACAAGGAGGTGGTCTCGCCCCCACGCTCTTTAACTTGGTGCTCGAGTATGTCGTCAGGAAAGCAACTTCAGTAATCTCAGTGGACACCAGAGGTACGCTACTCGTAAAATCCGCACAGTTGGTGGCGTATGCAGACGACGTGAATGCATTTTTTACGTACTTTTTTGTAACAATATTTTGTTTTGATGAATTTTGAAATAAATAAAATAAAATAAAATAAAAAATAAAATAGCATTTTGGATTCATTGTAACTGTATTTCAATTTTTTTTTAGGAAATAAATGTATAAAAGGAATTTTTCACCCGTTTTGTAATGCAATTAAGTTATTTACTAAGGAACAGATTTATTTAGTGATAAATAAATGAATGTAAATATGTATTTATGATCATTATAGCATGCATACATAGATAATCCATAAATTATTACAAACTTTTTAATTACTAAAACCGTCATTTTGACGATTCTTGGTATAAATAGGTATAGGTCATACTGATTATAGAAATTAAAATGGCTGAGTGGAAATTGAACCGTACTTATATTTCCGTAACCGTACTTATTATTATATTTCATTAAAAGTCATCATAAAATTCTAGAATAATACATAAATTATATCAAAATTTTTAAGTATGAAATTTAAAAACCGTCAAACTGAAGGTACTGGTAGTTATATAATCAATTATCATCTAACTATTACCAGGGGTGTAAATATGAAACCGGAATTTGATCATAGAGGGCCTCACTGGTCACTGTGGTTATTGTGAACACGTGTCAGTGGCGCCATTTTCTTGTTTTGACATCGAACAAAGATTGTCAAATCGTAACACTTCAAGTTTCATACGATAGAATAGTTTTTAATAACAGTGAACATGTCGAACTTTGTACCGCGAAATTACGATTTATGAACAGCTTTAATTTTCTGTTACCATTTGAAGAAAACTGCTGCTGAATCGCATCGAATGCTTGTCGATGCTTACTACCGTATCATGCTCTTGGTAATTCACAGTGCTTTGAGTGGTTTAAAAAATTCAAAAGTAGAAATTTTGACGTGAGAAACGAAGAACGTGGAAAACCACCGAAAAAGTTTGAAGACAGCAGATTTATTTATTTATTTATATATGTAGACAACTAAAGTCTATTTTACAAAGAAAAATAATAATAATAATAGAATAAATAACAATCATTCTTAATTCTAAATTAGAAATACATAAAAAAAACTAAATAACCATTACTACCACTGCAATAATCTAAACAGCAAACAAAATATGATTGTATTAGACCTAAGAATTTTAATAATATCTTACATATTATCTTACAAATAAAGTCTTAAATTTAGTCATTATTTTGTTTTTGTAAGTATTTCTACTTACAGAACTGTTGAAGCAATCTGAATGCAAATTAAAGTTTTTTATGGCACAAGCAATAGGATCATTCAACATGAAATTAGAAGAATGATTCTCCATTTTCAGAATTCTATTGTTTCGAAGACTAAACCTGTGATCAACAAATATAAAGCGGGAAAGGAGCTCGTCCGAAATTATATTATAATTAATTAAATCGAATGCAAGGGTTGCCGAAGCAAGCTCTCTTCTTCTCTCAAGCGTGGTCATATCAAGCAAAAGTAGCCTACATTTGTAAGAAGGCAAACGGTAGCTACTAAACTGAAGGCTTCGTAAAGCAAACAGTAGGAATTGCACTTGTACTCTTTCAACCCTGTATGAGTCGACCTGAGTGGAAGGTGACCAGACAACACTTGCATATTCAAGCAGAGGCAACAACAACGTACATACAGAAAAGAGTTTTACACAAATGTGGGTTATTGAATTCCTTGACTCTCCTTTTTAAGAAACCCAACATAGCCATACCACTGTTCGAATTACTTTATTATTTTATAATAAAAAAGTATTGTGATCGACACAGAAAAAAAAAAAAATTTGCTACCCTGAAATTTTGTTTTTTCGCGTTTCATGACTAAATTAGCCTAAAAAAGCAAAAAAAAAAAATCCGTCCCGCCGTACGCCGTCCGCCGTACATATGGACTCGTACCTCCAAAACCGTTAAAGTAGAATGTTGGTTTTTGGGTGGATCGTTAATTTGGTAAGTGAGCTCCATTATCAAAATTTTGGAGAGTGTGGGGTGGAAGGGGGAGGCGGGGGGATGGAAAAAGTCGAAAAATACACTTGCTAATATCTTCACCACGAATGCAGATAGAAAGATGAAAATCAGCATACATATAGAGAAGGTTGTGGGACATACTCCAAAAATAATTTAATTTTTTTATCCATTGGCGTCCGAAAAGGGGGGGCTAAAAACAAATTGTCGGCCGAATCTTTTTTTGAAATCGTTATATCTTCGAAACTACTTACCATAAAAAATTCATATTTTGGGACAATTAAGATGGCGTATAGATCCATCAGAATAAGCTTAGAAATAGGCTAATTAATGTAAGGGAGAGGGTCAGGGGGGGCGCAAAGAAAAACACTTAAGAATTAATATCTCAACTATCTCTTAAGCTATGTAATTGAAATTTAAAACATATACTAAGCTATACTAGCGAAATATAAAAAAAATATAAAATTTGGTCATAATAGTAGTGGGGGGAAATGGGGAGCATTCCAAAAATGGTGCACTTTTCAAAATTAGAAATCGTTATATCTCAAAATTGAGTGCAGATATCGAATCAAAAATTCGTCAGATTATAGAACTATATAATTTATAATTTTGATAAAAATTTTAAGTTAGGGGGTGTAAAGGGAGGGAGGTGGTAAGCAAAAATGTCGAAAATTTTGAGTGATTTTTTTAGGACTCTGGTCAAAGATAGAAACTTTAAATTTTGCATGTGGATACATCTATTTTATATACACAGAAAAAAAATAATAATTTGATCCACAATTGTTACGAACCGACCAGCACGGTCTAAGGGGCACAAGGTGTTTCATGTGGAGCGAAAAAAACACGAAAACTGAAAATTTTTGGATGTAATTTTAAGGTAGAAACTTGAAAATTTGGGAAATACATTTAAAAAAAAACCCCAAACGTATAAGATATTAACTGGTCGAATACCTTTGAAACTTCTACCCCCTCCCATACAAAATTATTTTTTCGACCATTTTTAAGAAATTAATTATCACCTAACTATTAAAAGCTATCAATTTGAAATTTTGCATAAGAACTTATAAAAATATTTAAAATAAAATTATTTTAAAAGTTTCAAAATAGCACTTGCCCTTCTTCCCCCTCCCATACAAAAGTATGATTTCGACCAATTTCATTAAATCAACTAATAAACAACAAATTAAAAGCTACGAACTTGAAATTTTGTACGAGCACCTTACTAGAGAAAGAAAAGAAAATTGCATCACAAATTTTGCAATTCCCCTACCTCTTCTACCCCCTCCTATACAAAATTATTTTTTCGAGCATTTTTAAGAAATCGGTTATCAGCTAACTCTTAAAAGCTATCCATTTCAATTTTTGCCGGAAAACTTATAAAAATAATTGAAATGAAATTTTGTTAAAAGTTTTGCAATCACGCTTGCCCTTCTACCCCCTCCCATACAAAAGTATCATTTCTTCCTATTTCATTGAACCAACTAATAACCAACAAGTTAAAAGCTGCGAACTTGAAATTTTGTACGAGAAGACTACAACAGAAAGGAAATAAAATTGCGTCACAATCTTTACGATTCCCCTACCTTCTCTACCCCCTCCCATACAAATGTTGGTTTCGTGAATGTAAAATACACAGAATCTTATTCTATGCAACTTCGTCTATGAAACTGACATTCTATACAGAGAATATTGGACTTCAATTAAAAAACTATTAACATCCACCGACCCTTACTATCAACCCTCATCCCTCCCCTCAAAAAACTCAAACTTGCATAAATAAACGAACGAAATATTGGTTATATATACTGAAGCTTTTGAACGTTTCCG
Organism: Chorisops tibialis; assembly: GCA_963669355.1. NCBI lineage: Eukaryota > Metazoa > Arthropoda > Insecta > Diptera > Stratiomyidae > Chorisops > Chorisops tibialis. The sequence continues at coordinate 76,240,590 of OY770263.1, forward strand.
CAAAGTGTTGACAACTGTCCTGCCCAAGAACCCCCTTTCACTTAGTCTTCCCTAACCACTCTAACCTGCATATTGACTTTCCACGCATCCGCAACTTTTCCCAAGAATAATAAAGTTTCGCCCGACTTGTTGGCAGTTTATTTTTATCTATGTGGGACTTGAAGGTCAACTTTGTGTCAAATATTACCCCAAGATCCTTAATTTGAGAGACACGTTTTAACTTTTCATTAATATATATTGTAGTCATACTGCAAAGAACCAGCTATTTTTCTAGAAAATGTTATTACTGCACATTTTTTTACGTTTAATTGCATAGCGTTGTCCAAACACCAATCAGATAAAATGTCAATATTGTTTTGTAATATAAGACAATCCTGATTTGAGTCAATAGCTCTGAAGATTTTTAATTCATCAGCGCAAAAGGATATTTTGCAATCGTTCAAGAGTAATGGCACGCCATTAATGAAAATTATAAATAAAAGGGGCCCCAATATACTACCTTGAGGAACGCCAGAGAGACTGTAGTCGTTTTAGAAAGATGTGATGAGAATTTAACTTGTTGTGTACGATCCATCAAGTAAGACCTCAACCACTTCAAAAAAACACCTCTTATACCATAACGCTCCAACTTGAAAAGTAGCAGACCGTGGTCTACAACATCAAAAGCGCTAGAAAAATCAGTGTAGATAGAATCTACTTGAGTTCTGTTACACAATTTTTGCCTAATGAAGGTAGAATATTGTTGACACGGATGGATTATTGGACTAACGATATCCACTAATATGTATTTTCGCAACCAATTTTTCGAAAATTTTACCAATAGAGGATAAAATGCTTATTCCTCTGTAATTTCGAATGTCTGATCTATCCCCAGACTTAAAAATAGGTATTATATGCGCTAATTTAAAACGTAAAGGAAATATTGATTGCTGAAGGGAGGCATTGAATAAGGGTGACAATAGCCGAGATACAGTATGGGCAGTTTTTTTTTACAAAATTGGGGGAATGAGATCATTGCCAGCATCTTTATTAGTATTTAGGTCAACCAACGCTGAAGTTATTTGATCAATAGTTAGGACCACAACAGTAAGCTTCTGATCATGAACAGGAATATGAGAAAACCTGCTGGGATCAAACTTGAATGGCTTAGCTAGTTTGGATTTAAAGTGATTGGCGAACAAATCTGCAATTATTTTAGGATCGGAAGATGAGCGATCACCGAGATTCATAGAAGCCGGATAGCCACTTGTACCGCGCTTGTCATTAATGTGTTGCCAAAACATTTTAGGATGATCAATCAAACTATTTACTATTTTACGGTCATAAAGTGCAATGGCTTCCGCTTCACTAATTTCAAATTGCTCGCGCAGATGCAGAGATCTAGTATGGTCACCAACTGATTTAGATTTTGTCCATTTTCTGTAGGCCTTGTTGCGCTTGTTACGCAATATTCTAAGGCTTTTATCCATATGCGGGGGACAAGATAACTTGGTATTAATACGTTTGGGGGTGTATTTATCTATTATAAACATTAAAGTGGCAATAAGATTTCCAGCTTCAACATTCACATCAACGATGTCGTCAGAAGTATCTAAATTAGAAATTTTAAAATTTATCATTTCATAGTCAGCGTTGATAAAATCATAGGTTATGATCTTATTAGAGTCACTACGAAACTCATGGTTGGAAGAGAAATAAGTTAAGGCAAGAATATTGTGGTAAACACTCGTCTTTTTCGTCAAAGTAGAGGAAGCCTCTATTAAAGAAAAGTTCGAAGTGAAACTAGTGAAAACGAGGTCCAGAACATTTCCGAATTTGTTAATTTTATCACATAATTGGAACAAACCAAGCGAGTGAATTTCGGATAAAAATGTAACATGATGCTTTTTGATATTAGATGGGTCAAAAACGGAACTGCAAAATTCGCTGGGCTCCCATTTAACGCCCCTGAGATTTGCGTCGCCATACAATAAGAATTCATCACCCGGAAGGATGTATCAACGACATGGATTCCGCAAGGCCAGCATACTGCTGCTCAACAGAGTCTATCCTTCAACTGAACTTTACATGCAGAAACTTCAAAAACTGCATTATCGGGTACTTGAACCGGTATGAGACAGCTAGAAAGTTTATTGTTAACTGCGATAAAGACACCACCTCCTCGTTGATCGACCAAAAAGGTTGGTTTAATTTTATCATTTCGAAAAATAGACCATCCAGGAGGGATGATTTCCGCATCCAAGTGCGTTGTGAGGAGCCAAGTCTCAGTAATCATTGCAATGTCATAAGGACAGTTTGCCAAATCATTACGAAACTGAGGCAGAGAGCCTCTCATTCCTGACATATTATGAAAATAGAAATTCAGTTCATTAGCATTATTGAAAAGGTCTGGATTAGTTTTAACTTGCTTTAGGATACGCAGCTGACTGCCAGAATTATGAGATGAGGACGACGCTCAAACGCAACAACAACTGGCAGAACAGTCAAACGTAAAACGAGCAGCCGTCGCCATACGTTTGAAAGCCATGGGAAAGATCCACAAGATGGAAAAATGGGTCCCACATGATCTCAACGAAAGACAGCAGGAAAACAGAAAAAACACTTCCCAAATGCTGCTCGCCAGATATAAAAGAAGTCATTTCTCCATCAAATTGTGACTGGCGATGAAAAGTGGATTTATTTTTAGAATCCGACGCCCAAAATACCAGCAGAGAAAAAACAAAGTGATTTTGCTTCATGACAATGCACCAACCAATAAGTTGTTTTTTTTTCGCGAAAAAATTCCGGTTTCATATTTACACCCCTGGTAAAAGCTATCAATTTAATGTTTTACATAAAAGCTTTCGAAAATAGTTGAAACAAAATTGCGTCAAAAGTTTTGAGATCGCGCTTGCCCTTCTACCCCCTTCCATACAAAAGTATGATTTCGACCAATTTCAATAAATCAACTAATAACCAACAAATTAAACTTGAAATTTTATACGAGTACCTTACAAGAAAAACGAAATAAAACGGTATCACAAATTTTACGATTCCCTTACCTTCTCTACCCCCATGCAAATGTTTGGTTTAAAATGCACCGAATTTTATGAAAATTCCATGCAACTTCATCTATGAAACAGAGAATATTGGACGTGATTCAAGCAATCAATTAAAAAATTATTAACATCCACCCACTGTTACTATCACTCCTCCCCCTACCCTCATAAAAACCCAAACTTGCATAAATAAACGAATGAAATATTGATTATATATACTGGAGCTAATGATCGTGTGGCAACCCGTACCACGTCTCTCAGCAGCAGCGACCGACGGTATCGAGAGCGGGGCAGTCGAACAGGAAACGGCAAAGTTGTAGCATGCGAAATCAGAATAAAGTTATAATCGAAAATACGGGGTGTGTTTTTTATTGTAGTGGGTTGTTAAAGTGGCGACGAGTAAAAAAAAAGGGAAACATTGAAAAAAAAGAAAGTTTAGAACAACAAACGAAACGGAATTAGAAACTATAGTTTGATCGAGCAGTCGGCAGCGGCCGGTGTAAAAAGGTATGGATGTGTGTGTGAAAAGAAAAGAAATCATCTGACAAAGTCAGAGCCGGAACGGCGCCCTATGTTAAAAATTCTGACCAAGGTCAGAGGCCGGCGTCGAACACCTGGCGAGTGTTTTCAATCTGGCTAATGTCAGAGGCGGTACGAAATCACCAGATGAAGGTGAAATACCGCCGAAAGTAATTACTATCTGGCAAATGCCAGAGGCCGACAGCCAAAAAAAAGAACTTTTCAATCTGACAAATGTCAGAGGCGGAATGCACGCCAGGACATGGCGGAGACAGTAATCAAGCCACTTTTGTGCGACTCTATAGAAAAATCATTGCTGCGGGCCGAGTGGGAGAAATGGCTCAGGTCGTTTGAAATTTATGTTGACTCGAAAGAGATAACATCGGTGGTACGTAAAAGAAATAAATTACTACACTTGGGAGGTCCACAACTACAATCAGTGGCCGACTACCTACCTGATGCGATAGTACAATTCGACGAAGAGCGAAACAACGATGTATTCACGGCCTTGGTGGAAAAGTTGAACAAATATTTTTCCCCAAAGAGGAATTCCACATTCGAGAGGCACCTATTTCGCAATACCACTCCTGCCGAAGGCGAAAGTTTCAACAAATTCGTATTGCGTTTGCGACAGCAAATAGCCAAATGTTCTTTTGGCTGTACCAAGGCCGAGATTGAGGAGATTTGCCTGAAGGACAAAATTGTTGATTCGTGGGCATCTATCGAACTCAAGCGCAAATTGTTGGCAAAAGAGAAATCCCTTGACGAAATATTAGATGTCTGCCGCGTAGACGAACAGATATGCAAACAGTCGCAGTCAATGCTGTGCCAAGCAGATGTAGACACAGTCAACAAGATCGATTCAGGACAAAAGCGCGGGCGTTTTCATAACATCCATTGTGGTAGATATGGCCGCAAGGATCACACGGACAACAATACGAGCTGCCCGGCGCGGAACATGAAGTGCAACAAATGTTCCCGTGTTGGCCATTTCGCACGTAAGTGCAGGACGGAGATGAACCGACAATCGATGCAATTGAACAACTTCGAGCTGTAGCGGCGCCGCACCGAAATACGTTCTATTGAAGACGCCAGCCAGAATTGAAAAATGGCTCCTACGTCTACAAGCTTTCAAATTCAAGGTTATCTATAGGGCGGGAAAGGAGAACATTGCTGACTCTTTATCCAGGCTTTCACAGTCGACGAACACGAACTGCTTCGACGGGAATGGCGAACAAAGCATCTTCCACATTATATTGAACACGGTCCCCACAGCACTTACCATTTCAGAAATTGCGGAAAGGAGCGTTCAGGATGAGGAGATGGTGGACGCGATGACGCGGAACACGTCTTGTCATTCCGAAAAGCTTGTGACCTAAAATTCTCGAATTAGCTCACGAGGGTCACCCAGGAGAGTCAGCCATGAAACGTAGACTAAGGTCCAAGGTATGGTGGCCCCTTAACGATCGAGAGGCAGAGAGTTTTGTGAAAGCTTGCAGGGACTGTCTTTTGGTATCACAACCACCAAACCCTGCTTCAATGGATAGACATCCGTTCCCAACGGGCCCTTGGATTACACTGGCTACAGATCTGCTAGGTCCCTTACCTAATGGTCAGTACGAGCTGGTGTTCATTGATTATTACTCGAGGCATATGGAGTTTAAAATGCTTCGTTCGATCTCCTCGAACTGCATAATTGACGCAATGAAGGAGATATTTTGCAGATTAGGTTCACCCAAATATTTGAGAACCGATAATGGTAGACAATATGTTAGTGCCGAATTTCACGAATATTGTCATATTCACGGAATTGAGCAATTATTAACACCACCATATTGGCCTCAAGCCAATGGCGAAGTTGAGAACATGAACAAGTCACTGGTGAAACGTCTGAAAAAAGCGATCGCGGCAAAGAAAAATTTTTTAGACGAAATTCGAAAATTTGTTTATATGTACAATGTTACACCACACACCACCACGGAGGCTGCACCAACGGAGTTAATGTTTAATCGCGTCGTTAGGGACAAAATACCGGGAATACAAGACTTGACCGGAAAATACGCTGACTCGGCCGAGAAAGATCGAGATTCCGCAAATAAGCAGAAGGAAAAGGAACTAGCTGACAAGAGGAGAGGAGCTAAGGAAGTAGACATAGTCGTAGGAGACAAGGTTCTCTTGAAAAATGTCATATTTCCCCACAAACTCACTGCGAATTTTGACACGACGGAATATACAGTAACCGAAAGAATAGGCAACTTGGCCAAAGTCTCCGGTGGAGGTAGAATCTTAGCCCGAAATGTTAGCCATCTCAAGAAAGTTCCGATTGTATTTTCGCGTCCATCCGAGAAGATTTTTTTTTTTTTTTTTACAGAATGACCTGTGTTATAGGCAATTTCGGCCTTTATGTGCAATGCACAAACACAGTCATGGAGGGAAGGAATGGGATTGGGAAGGTTGGGGAAGGGGAGTGAGAACGACCGTAGCGAGTGGAGAAGCTGGTATATTGCTCAGTTGTACTGGCTGCTTACTGACAAATATTTGCAGATGTTATGGGGGACTGAATGATAGAAAGCGAACAGAAACCATCTACTGAGTATCTAGGCCTTCTTGAAGTGGAACTGTTTCACTTTTACACCGTTTCCCCATTTCATTGCGAATAATTTTTTATCACCAGTAGCAACTGAAAAATTTGCGCTTAAAAAAATCCCGTCTAGAGTGGGAATCGAACCCACGACCTATTGACTGAGAAGCAAGCACGCTGCCCACTACGCCACGGAAGCCTCAACCTTCAACTTCGAACATAGTTCCGGAATCCTGCAAACTCCAGCGTTCCACTACTAGCATCGAGCAGGTCCCCCAGACATCAATAGATCGACAACCAAGTAAGGCGACGGATGGTGAAACTTTAGATGATCGACATGAGCTAAAGCTACACCTTAAGAAAAACATGGGAGGGATATGGCAACCCGTACCACGTCTCTCAGCAGCAGCGACCGACGGTATCGAGAGCGGGGCAGTCGAACAGGAGACGGCAAAGTTGTAGCGTGCGAAATCAGAATAAAGTTATAATCGAAAATACGGATTGTGTTTTATTGTAGTGGGTTGTTACAGATCGTATTCGCAATTAAGTGTTAAATTTGACAACAGCCCTGCCCTAGAACCCCTTTTCACTTAGTCTTCCCTAACCACATTAACCTGTATATTGACTTTCCACGCATTCTCAACTTGTCCCAAGAATAATAAAGTTGCGACCGACTTGTTGGCAGTTTATTTATTTATGTAACACTGAAATTGCGACATTATCGTACGAAAGACGTTAAAAAACACAAAAAAAATTCACATATTTACGTTCAAAGAATCGAACATTTATATGAGAGGTACCAAAGATGTTGACAAGATTGAACTCACTTGTTTAGAAAAACAACAATATAAATAAGATTTAAATTCGATCAAACGATCACAGGAGCTCAACGATTGTAACCGACAGCCGAAGACACATCGCAGGGTGTCTTAAAGACATCCAACTTTCTTCTTTAATAGTATTAGGATCCAGAATGCTATAAAGTCCAAAACAAAATTTATTCATAGCCTTCGTTCCAACAGAAAACTCAGTATAATCTCTTGGTATCGTTATGAAACGAAAATTGTTGTCTCTATCCGCCCAATAAGGAAGTTAACATTTACTCTCAGGGAGTCATCATCCCATAAAATACTTTTATCCTTGATAGAGAGCGAAATATACGAAGAAATTTGATATCAAGCATTATTCAGGTATAGCCACCTTTATAAAACTTTTTAATAGCTCCTTCATTTTAATCCAGTAAAACTTTTAATACTATCAACTTAAAGTTGGGTAATTTACCGGCAATATTATACGAGGACGTAGGAGATTATAAAAGCGCTGAAATGTTTTATAGTGTAGACGAACGTGGCTGAAGACAAAATAAACATTATGACCAAGATATGTACACACACATAAATTTTCTTTATAAAATATTCGAAAGAGGAAAGGTATAAATGTGTGTTGTTAAATGAAAACAGAAAAATATTCAGTATGTTGATAGCATACATTCTTCACAACATGATCACGAATTCGATTTAATTTTCATGGAAGAAAAATAAAAACTTTCTCCCTAGATAATTAAAATGCGAGGAGAAAATTGGAAATTTTTCGGACCTTTTATTGCGACATTGCGATACTGTGATGGCTCCGCTTCTTCTCAAGTAAATCCATTAGGCCCACTTACAATTACGTACGCCGCTGCCGCCAAAGGGTCGAACATTAACAGAAATAATTATAGATACGAATGGACAGATTCACAGATTAACTTAGCTGGGCTGCAATCAAGACAACTCTCTTTAAGTTGACCGAATCTAGCACCTTTAATTTAATACGAAATTGATAACGAGACGGGCTATTAGTCGTCGCGGTCGTGCAATTAAAATGACTACGCCGCATGAAAAACCGCGTATGAAGTGCATTAAATGCAAAGTGCATTTTATAAGATCGATAAACAGCGATCGTGGAAATGCAGTGTAAATATAAAATGTAAGTATACGAGTAGGTAGGTGCATGTTGCAGTTGCAGCATGCTAGACGCTAGCTCTAATGTTTCGAATGTCGTCAAAACGATCGCAAGACATTACATCGAATAACAAATTTGCGAGCGTGCGCGCTACGATCACTCTGCGATCAATTTGAAAATCGCGCGCGCATTTAAGCTACTAGAGTACCTTCGCTCCCCTCCTCATTTAAGTTGTTCGGCTAGATTTTTGTATTTCGCGAGAAATCTGTCCGTTACAAGTAAACATGATCGTCGATTGTAGCGATCACTTTTCCAATAGGAAAACTATGAAATGCATAAATAAAAAGATAAAAGACGTTGCAGCGACCCGTAGAGGTGAACATTAGAATGCATTTTCCTAGCGTAGATTTCGCAGTTGAGATTTCTGTAGCGATCGCTAACGAAACGATCTATGAAAAAATCTTTTTTTTTTAGTTTTATTGATCTTAAAGTTGTTGGTTGAAGATTGTACAGGCGGCTCGTTTGGTTTGAAAAGTTTTGGCCGATAGTGTTGTTGCATCGATCGTGTTCGACTTTCTACTCGAGATTGGATTGATCGTTTTGTTGCATTTGAAAAAAAAGGAGCGATCAAACTAGCGATCGCGATCTAGCTTTGGACTAGCACAGCGACTAACTGTACGTTGACAGGTTTTTACGCCGTGCAATTCGAGTCAGGCATTCAAGCATGACTATTTCGCGCATATGTGTAACTACTCTACCTAAGCGCACCGCAACGAGATCGTTTGCTTTAGGGCATTTCTTGCAAGGAGCTATCAACTGGAAGCGATCGCGATCACTGATCTTGATCACTGTCTTTCGGTTCGCAAGAGATCATATGGAAATCGCATAAGGCCTGCTGGAATCGTTGCCGTTAATTTTCGAGAATGTGATCTTAAAGATATTTTCACAATTGCCAGTGTGCTTGAATGATCGGCTTTTTTAATTCGATTGAACCTTAATCAGGTCAAAATATCATCATTTCACTATCGCAAAACAAAACAAAAAAAAAACAACAACTACACTCCAGCGATAAATCTGAATGGTCATAATAAAGTCGCGACCATTGATTTTCAAAGACGTTGTCTAAGTCTAGGTCAGAGATGTAATGAGTTCCGCAAGAGACTTTATTTCTATGCCGGCCGAGTCTTGAACCAGGTGAGTTCACTCGATATGTAGGCATGTAATGTACTTTAGGCATCTAGCAGCTCAACAGCATAGTTCAATGACATACCTGTGCTGACCAAAAAGAGAAACCTTACATTTATTTAGCTCTAGGGAAATTCGAAACAATGGACGAAAGGTATTTGAACTCTTTTTATTGCGCAAGATGTTTCTTTAAGTCGAAGACAAAGGAAGGGTATGATAGTGCTAATTTCTGAAAATGGTAATTGATCTTTTGGAAGTGCGAAAATTGGCAAACTAAAATTCGTTTGTTTGTGGTGAAGAACTTTCGGTATATCTTGGTATAGATTGGCAGGACCGAAGTGGGCTATATCTCAGCTTATCGCTTTCGAATATACTTTTGTGACAACTAAGCACTGAATTACCTAATCTTGCAGGATTACTAAAATACGATAGTGTAAAATTAGGCTGAAATTCAATCAATCGAATTCCTGTTAAGACCGCCATTAGGGATATAGGACAGAAATAGCTCTCTTACACAAGGCGCAATCTTGAGCATCGGCCTTTAGCTACTGCCAGGATTTGTTTATTACTCTGACCTCCTGCTCAACTGCTCGCGTCCATGTGCTACATGGTCGACAAACCGACGTCTTCCTTGAGGATTATAATCCAAAACCTGTTTGGCAATGTTTCACTCTGGTATCCTCAAAGAGTGACCGACCCATTGCCACTTCCGCCTCCGAATCTCAATGCCTATTTTAGTCGATCCAGTTGTACTCTAAAGTTTGCCGTTGAAGATCACTTCTGACCAGAATATTCAAGCATTGGTTCGAGAAAATTTGCAGTTTCTTGGTAAGTCAAACGGTCACTTTCCACGTAGTACAACTATATAACAACACGGATTTGACGCATGCGTCAAATACTCGCAGCTTCGTGCGAAGGGAAAGGATACCGAAGTCCTGACGAACTTTATTTAGACGAGTCTCAATATCCTTTTCGGCTCCGCCGTCCATGCTGAAAATGCTTTCGAGAAAACAAAAATCTTACAACTCTTCCACATCTTGTCCGTTAAGAACAATCGGTGTGCTTGTGTTCAAAACCATGTGCATGTATTTGATTTTACGCACATTTATTTTCAGTTCTGCATTTAGAATGCAACGAGAGAACATTTAACTCTAAATCCAAACGGTTATGTGCAAGCAAACACACGTCTTCAGCGTAATCAAGGTGACTTAAGATGTTCTACTTCAATGGCGCTATAGCCCAAATCGAACCTTGGCCTCCTGATATCCAGGTTCCTTAACATTTTATATTACTTATTGTGGAAGGGTTGTTAGCTCTTCGCACAACCCTCTTTCTACGAATTTTTAATTTTCGTAGATTGAGGTGACCAAGGTATGTATATCCAAGCAGGCAATGTGCTGGAATTATATATTGCGTCGACCGGTATTTGAACTCACGACCTTCGCATTACAAGACCAACACGCTACCTACTAGGCTACACTCTTAAGATGTTAAATAATCTTTATCTTCCCCACCTTCCATTGCATCTGAGGTGAGTCACTTTTGGAGTTCCTTACTACTAACAACCTAGATATAATAAATAAAGGTAACACACCGACCTTCATAAATTCAGTAAGGCAGGAAGTACTTGACCTAACCATAACAAGCCCCTGCCTGGTTGACAAGTGCGAAAATTGGCACGTATCAAAAGAAGCTCCATTATCAGACCACAGGCACATCTGTTTTGATATTAAGACTTCATTTAGCTACATAGAACAATACAGAAACCCTAAACGTACCAACTGGAATCTTTACCAGACAGTCCTCGAGTACGAAATAGGTATCGAGGAGGAAACAATAAGCAGCCCAGACTGCATTGATAAAATCACAAATAAACTCGTAAACAATATTATCAATGCTTACGAGCAAAGTTGTCCTGTTCTACACAAAAAAAGAGCCAAACAAACTCCTTGGTGGAACGAGGAATTAGCGGCAAAACGCAAACAAACTGGAAAATTGTTCAATAGAGCAAAAACCTTTGGTACCTGGGACGAATACAGAGAGTCCCTTACTGAATATAATAAACTTCTAAAAAAGTTAAAAAAAGAGTCTTGGAGAAGATTCTGTGAAGAGATAGATGATCTCACAACGGTCTCAAGACTCCAAAAGGTGTTGTCAAAAGACGCCCCGACAGACATCGGACTATTAGAGAGACCAGATGGGTTCTTAACCAAAAGCAGCATGGAAACTCTTGAAGTATTATTGGCAACACATTTCCCAGGCTGCAAAATAATTAACAATAATGAAGATTTAGAGGTAGAGGAAAGGATGTATCGTCAAACTCCATTCAGCAAAAGTATGGCTGGTAAGATCTTCACTCCGGAAAAGATCAGATGGGCGATCAACACCTTCAAACCCTATAAATCAGCCGGAGTAGATAAAATATTCCCCGCGTTATTGCAGAAGGGGTTAGAGATCCTAATGCCAATAATGATAAGGATCTTTAAAGCCAGCTTTATATGGGGATACATCCCAAAAATCTGGAGGAAAGCGAGAGTGGTATTTATACCGAAGGCAGGGAACCGTCCCAGTGAACAGCCAAAGTCATACCGCCCTATAAGTCTTACCTCCTTCTTTGTCAAAACGATGGAGAAATTAGTGGGACCTAACAAGGTCTGTCTTAATAAAAACCAACATGCATACCAAAAAGGCAAATCAACAGAGTCAGCCCTTCATGGTTTGGTTAGACAAATCGAAAAGGCAAAAGACTATAAAGAAATTGCCCTTTGTGCATTCCTAGATATAGAAGGAGCATTTGACAATACTCCCCATGAAGCCATAATAGCGGCAGCTAGGAAAAAGGGTCTGGAAACGGCCACGATAAAATGGATACACGCCATGCTGAAGAGCCGAATGACAACCACGGATCTAGGTGATAGCACAGTGACTGCACAGACCTATAGAAGATGTCCTCAAGGTGGGGTACTATCCCCACTACTTTGGTCAATTGTAGTAGATGAACTCCTGGACCGTCTAACAGACCAGGGATACGAGGCAATAGGATATGCTGATGACCTTGTCATTATCATTAGAGGCAAATATGATTCAATAATATCGGAAAGAATACAATCAGCCTTAGAGGTGATAATGAACTGGTGTCAGTCTAAGAACTTGAACATTAACCCAAGTAAGACTGAGATAGTACCATACACAAATAGAAGGATAAACCACATTGTACCTCCTGCAATAAATGGAACAATAATACCCTTTTCAGATGAGGTAAAATATCTAGGTGTTATACTGGATAACAAACTCAACTGGAGCAAACATATAGAATGGACTCATGCCAAAGCACTAAAGGCATTTTGGGCCTGTAAAAGCTTATTTGGCAGAAAATGGGGATGAAAGCCCAAAATGATTTACTGGTGTTACAGAACAATCATTCTCCCAATAGTCACATACGGATCAACGATATGGTGGACTAAAATATTACATAGGAAAGCTCAGCTTACGCTACAAAAAATCCAAAGGCTAGCTTGCCTTGGTATCACAGGTGCAATGAAAACCTGTCCGACAGCGGCAATGGAAATGTTCCTTAACATCCCTGCGATACATATCCAAATAAAAAAGAAAGCTATCAAGGAGTGTTACGCATACAGGAGAAAAACAATTATAAGTCAGGGGATATTAGAGGTCACCTCAAAATCATAAAAGACCCAAAAATAGAGGTTAAAACTTCCACATTATCGGACGCGATGCCGACAAAATTCAACTTTGAAACCCCCTTCAAAGTTATAATCAGAGAACGCAAGGACTGGCAATCCATGCTACCTGATATAGTAGAGGGATCAACCTTCTGGTATACAGATGGCTCTCGCACATCTGAGGGGACAGGAGCCGGAGTCAAAGGTCCTAACTTCTCGGTGTCAAAACCACTCGGTAAAGAAGCCACAACCTTCCAGGCCGAACTAATTGCAATGGAGCTATGCATCCAAGAAAATATAAGGAGAGCTCATCGCAATAAATCCATTTATATCCTATCGGATAGTCAGGCGGTTCTCAAAGCTCTAGCATCCAATAAACACGGATCGAAGATAGTATGAGAATGCCTTCAAAACCCAATCACCCTGGGGAAAAGGAATGATGTAACCTTAATGTGGGTACCAGGACACATGGGAATTGAGGGAAATGAAGAGGCTGGTCGCCTTGCAAAAAACGGCGCAGGAACAAATTTTATTGGTCCAGAGCCATTCTGCGGAAAACCAAAAGGGTACTTCAACCCCATACTCAAAAAGTGGGTAGAAAACGAATATAATATCTACTGGAATAGACTTCCAGGCTTGTCAATTTCAAAAAACTGATCCTACCACAAAAAAACAAAGTGGATGATATTCTAAAATTCAGCAAGAAGGATATTAGTACCCTAATCGGCCTAATGACGGGGCACAGTGGAGTAAACCACCACCTCAAAAATATGGGCTTAGCTGAAACCGACATTTGTCGCCTTTGTCTAGAGGACTCAGAAACGACAGTACACATCCTATGTCACTGTGAAGCAGTAGCTAGGAAAAGACACAGTCTTCTTGGAAAGGGTTTCCTTTCTACGGAGGAACTAGCCAATACGGCTCCCGTAAAGATTCTCAAATTAGCTAAAGCTATTGAATTATAATTGGGTGAAGGGGCTATTAACGCACAATAGGCCAAGAAGGTCGCAGTGCTCTCACGCGTTCCCCTAATAGCAATAATAATGATAGTGGTCTTAATTTTATTCCAGACATATAAGTGAGAAAAACTTTTGATTACCCTGTATGTTGTACTAGATTCTTAGCTCTTTAGAACTGTAATGTATACTAAATGTCTGGTAATCATTCTTTTTAATTGGCGTACTCCAGAACATAAGTTTGACTTACTCCCAAAACGGCACTTTTATACTCAAGATGAGATCCAAGAGGATTATTAGTTTGCCATCAAGTCTGTAACGCTAAGAAATAAAGCTGAGAAAAAAAAATGACACGGAAGTTCATATTATCACTCAAAAACCTCAAAACCGGATGTCAATCCGTCGGTTTATCTGTCAGTGTGCACTCCAGCTCGAGAACACGTTGAGCTAGAAAGTTCAGATTTGGTACACGGTATTTTTGACGAAAAAGTAAGGTGAAGTTCGTGAACGAGCCAAATCGCTTCACATTTTCTGCCACCTTCCATACAAAATGACAACATATCAAATTTTCGAAGCTCAAAATGTGTAAAACATTTTGATAGCAAGATAGATACATATATAGATAGATGTGAAAAATTATGTTCAATGCCGTCACCCTGTATACAAATTATAATAATTTCTTAAAATAAAAAAAAACTCTCTTTTTCATCTAGGTTATCGCATTATTTGACTTTATGCACAATTGTAGTTCTTCTATGATTTGTTAAAACAAAAGACGCAATATTGCAAATTAATGTCCGAATTAAATTTAATGATTGAAATAGCACATTTCCTATCTGTATTTGAAGTCCACTCCATGCCTTCCTGATAATTTAACATTCAAATGTAACAAAATTGTATAGAATAGTGACAGACAACAAATATCAATTGTCGGCAAGTTTTCTGACAAACCATATCTAATTTTCTATACGTGCCATTTTCGGGAGTTCAAATTTTCGACATGATTAAAAAAAATTAACTATGAATATGATTGTGTACAAAATTTAATACGATTTCGGTTATTATTCTAAAGACATATTTTCTCTTGTATTAATAGACACTCGATAGAGTATCGCATGATTGGGCGTTACGCGCAACCGTAATTTAAATTAGGAAATTTCAAATTACGAGATTTTGAATATTTCTGTGTATCCGCAAAAAATGACACCACACATCACATATAACTTCTCATCGGCACACGTTTTGCCCTATCTTCCTAAAAAAAAAATTAATTTTCGTAAATTATCGGAACAGATCGATTTTCCACAAAATTATAGTGCGAAGTTACGCCTAGCTATGGACTTTTAAAAATATTCAAATTAAATACGATACAATTCGCTACACACAAAAGGCCAGCTAGCTCCTCATGCTCAATTACTATGTCATTTCGATTTCGGGCGTTATGCATGGCGTAAATTAACATAAATTTGAATTAAATAATAATTTTCGTTCACTGGTCTGTTGTCACGACATCACGGCCGAACCATTGTAACAAATTAGTAAAATATGACGTTCGCTATGCAATCAGTGTGACCGAGCTATATTCCCCCGGTCATCACAGTTCGATCATCAATCAGATCAACATGTATTAAAATGCACGTCTCGATTTTACTGAAAATCAACGTTTATCGATAGATATCATCTAAGGAATCGCAACGCATAAAGTAATTCCAATATGCGGTGTCCGATGCATAAGGTGGACTATAGGTAAACAAAAGATTTATCTGAAATATGTCTACTGAAGATACTTATCTGTGAACTATAGTTGCCATATAGCTATAGTCTACCTAAAATTGACGTCTCATTTCACTTCCTTTTCCGCATTTTATAATTTTTCCTTGTAATAAATAAGAAGATAAAAAAAAGTAATAATAATTGGCTGCAAGTCGTCTTACGGAGGATTGAACATGGACGTATTTTGCTGCAAAAATCTAGCGTATATCTTTTCATAAGCCCAGCGAAAAAAAAAGCCATAGTCGAGAGTCTTAAAGGAGTAGGCATGCTTGCTATAAGATACAAGATAACTTATACCTACCACTAAGCCAGAGGCCTCAATATCTCCTTAACTACTGTCTTGAGTGCGCCTGGTAGCTAATTCTTGTCTTGTTGTGTATCCGGTTCAATGGCCAATTATGCGTTCACATGATGCATCAGAGTGAGATAGACGTTTACACATTCATATATATATATATAAATATAAGTACATATAAAGAGCGGGAAAATTTTTGAAAAAAACCATTAACAACAAAAATACTGACTTATAGCTCACGATCTGTCAACGTTTTTCTTCGACTCTTATTCCTCTACATTTGTTTGCGTCTTAGATTTTAAGACTTCAAAACGTAATGCTAGATAGAATTGGCGTTTTTCTTTTTACTTCTTAGCTTTAAATGTCGTCTTATGCGCTTGGTTTTTGCACTTCAAAATGTTTCGAGTGTATAGTTGTTTTCATGAAGGGGATACTTGACAGAATATCTGCACTCACTGTTCAACCGTACGCTCCGTCTTTTATGGATGAATGCGAAACGTTTATGATCATTTTTACTTTGAGTATTTATGGCTATCTATTTGTATGCATCTATAGATATCTGCCTTATAATATCTATAGTCTCTATCATACCTGTTGTGTGCTTATAGCTTTAATACAAGAATCGCTTTTTGTTGCCCTCCTCGTTGTCGTATACACCTTGTTTTTGCGCTAAAATAGTGTGAATAAGTTAACAGTTTAGAATTTTTCTCGTTAATTTATCTAAAGTTGTAGTTACGAGGAATTTTTCTTCATGTAATTGTTCAGCGGTCGGAATCGTTTGAATTCTTGAAATTTTAAGAAAATAGGGTTACGGAAATAAGTAATTAGATAAGAATTTTTGACCACACAGAGATATATCTTTCGAAATACGAGTTTTTTTTTGTAATTGGGGTAAAGGAGATACTGAAATTCCAGAACTCAGAAGACGAAAATAACGAAATAAAAACTATCGAAACCTAAATATTTAAAAATTTCTGTGTAAAATATATTATACGAGTATTAAAACACAAAACATAGAAATTAATTTTGCAGGATGGATACAATATCGCTGCAGATAATATCTTCCCTAGGTATAGCCTAGTGGGTAGCGTGTTAGTCTATAATGCTAAGGTCGTGAGTTCAAATTCCGTTCGACGTATAATTCTAGCACATTACCCGCTTGGTTGATTACCGCAATCTACGAAAAGGAAAAAATTGTAGATAGAGAGTTGTGCGAAGTGCAACGCTTCCACATAAATAATGAAAAAATGTTAAGGAGCCTGAACGTCAGGAGGCCAAGACTCGATTTGGGCTGTTGTGCCCTTGTAGAAGACAAAGGAGGACTTGGAGCAGTTCCTGGCGGATTTCCGGCTCAATGTAAGGCTCACTCTATCGCCCCCATATAAGATGATAATACTTCCCAATGAAAAATCTTCATTTTATAATGCTGATCATTTTTATGACTGGAAACATCAAGGTACGAAGCTATGGAATCGTCACGAAAACTTCTATAAAACTCTTATAAGGTTCAAATGATAGAAGCTATTGTAATGTATATTAAGGTCATCATCATCATTGTCAATACATATGAGCAACCTCTTGAATTAGTAATCTACCGACACACTGTGGTCACTGCATTGCCAAGATTGCGGTTTTGCGATATAAACAAAAGCAATATCATTATCATTTACTCGTATTTGAATACAACATTGTCTGAAACACTTCAAAAATTGTCTTTCTTCCTTTTTTGCTTTTTTATACTTCGTATTGTAACTCCACACCTTTACAGTTTAGAAGCGAAATCCGTTGCCACACCCAGTCTTGCTTGCCCTAAAAATGGCGAATGGACACACACTGGATTATGAGTTTATCACACGTGATCTTAAAATCTAACTGATCGGAGAAACGAATACAGCGCCTCAGGTGCGGACGGATTCTACGATAATGACTTTTTGTATTCGAAAACGGACTATGATTGGCGTCTGAAACGTTCGAACATTGAATGACGATGGAAGGACTGGGATCAATCAGTGATCGACCGTGAAATGGACTATTATACCATCCAGTTCTTGGGCTTGAGCGGACAGGATCAGGAGAAGAAGGAGCGTCGAGTGAAAACACCATTCTGTACGTGGATCCTGAGAATGAAACCAAAAATGGCGTGGCGATCGTACTTACACCGAGAGCGAGAAACAGTCTCACTAGCTGGGAACCGATCTCGGATAGGATGATCATCGACAGGGTGAGAAACATCATTATTCTGCAGTGTTACGAACCAACTAATGCCGCAAAACATAGTGAAAAGAGGAGTTTTATGACCAACTGAGTGCCACCTTCGCGCGTGTTCCAAAAGGTGATATTATTATCATCTCGAGAGATATGAACGCTCAGGTTGGCTCGGACAATACTGGGCTAGAGTACTTCATACGGAAGCTTGGTGACTCTTGGGTCGACACATCACGACTTTGGATTACGAGACCTGAAAACGGCGGCTTATTTATGGAGTTTTGTAGTTCTTGGAAAATGGTCATCGGAGGGGACTCTTTTTTACAAAAGAGTCACCATAAAACATATTGAGTTCATGGTTTTCTTCGGAATGAAGTCGAAAATCTGGCCATAACTCGCCGATGGAGAAGATGTCTCCTCGATGTTTCAGCGAAGCGTGGAGCTAACGTGGGGAGCAATCACAGCTATCCGATGGCCACAAATTCTATAAATGAAGCGCAATCTTAATGTGGATAAACTTAGAGACCCCAACAATAAGGTGAGTATACCACCATTCCAGCTAGGGATAGCGTGGTGGTTTACAATGTGAAGGTCTTGAGTTCACATCACAGTCCACGCATAATTCCAGCACACTGCATGGTATATCTTGGTCACCACAATCTATGAAAATGAAAAATTCGTAGATAGAAGGTTGTGCAAAGGGCTAACAACCCTTTCACAATAAATAAAAAAAATTGTTAAGGAATCTGAAGGTCAGCCCGATTTGGGCTGTGGTGCCATTGAAGAAGATACCACCATTCCACGCGAAAAGTCATCCACATTGGGCGGATATGAAATGCGCACACTGGACGCCAATGTGGAGGAAACCAGAAACACATTTCTAACAAGTGCCGAATAATCTGTGGGATATGCGCAAAGCGGTGTGAAACACAGCAAGAAACATAAGATTAACGATCGGAAAAGAAGCAAAATTGGCAATAATTTCTTAGCCCGAGTTCAACCAAACCACTGCGATGGTCACATACAGCTTAAGAAGGCTGACAAGAGAAGTTCCACTGAAGATCTGATAAATAAGGCGAAATTTGCGGCTTACCTTGCGAAACAGGAATTTCACCGCCAACCAACTGGTGAAAGATATCTATCAACGGAACTCTCCTTCATATTAGTGAACACCAACTGTTGCGATGGAAGCAATACTTCTCTGATATTTTAAATATCTTGTCAGAAGAAGATATTCCAGAAACAGAACATATGGCAAACATCCAACGGCAACAATACTTTATTAGAGACGATCCCCAAGATAATGAAGAAATATTTGCCGCCATTCGGTCAATAGCTGGAAAGAAAGTCCCAGGTATACACAAACTACCAACCGAACTCCTCTAAGCGGGCCCGGTAACAACAGCCGATATATGTACTCCTCCCACTAATTACCGTGATGTGGAATAAAAGGAAGATATCCGGCTGAGCGAAAGGAGGGCATCATTGTAAAAATTCCAAAATAATGCGAACTTCGAGATTGTGGCATTTGGTGTGGTATATATCCACTTACTATACACGATATATAAGATATGTTAACATATAATCAAAATTTAAGAAACTTAAGATTTTTTTTGTAGTTTAGGTCAACGCTAGAAAGAGTATTTTCTTAAACATACCTACAAGCTCGGGCTTACATATCTGAGATGTTCTGTTTTGTTTTATTAGATTAATTCAAACATAAAATTATAATACTTGCGGTCGATTTTGTTCTTATAAGTATTATCAAGATAATTCAGTCAGTTCAATAAGCTCAATCAATTTCTTGATAATATAGAACAGAAACAGGACGACAATAACCAAGATGACTTGCTTACCTGAAAATAAATAGGAAAAAAAACGTTAAGAATTTCATATATTAATAAGGGAATAATATTTGCAATTTTAATTTCAATTTGATATTAGTTATGTAAATTATCGAAACAATAGAAATTTCATTCTCTCCAAAAAAAATTGTCTTCTTCCTTAATACCTGAACAAAAGAAAAAATAATTTGGATTCCTACACTTCTACAATGGCGCTACAGCCCAAATTGGACCTTGGCCTCCTGACATGCAGGTTCCTTAAAATGTTCATTACTTATTGTGGAAAGATTGTTAGCCCTTCGCACAACCCTCTTTCCACGAATTTTTCATTTTCGTACAATGAGGTGACCAAGGTATATCCAAGCAGGCAATGTGTTGGAATTGTATATTGCGCCGATCGGGATTTGAACTCACGACCTTCGCATTACAAGACCAACACGCTACCCACTAGGATACACCCTAGCTTAGGATTCCGGTGCAATAGATTTATCAGTTTCCCGTATATGCAGAGATTATATTAAATTAAATATCGATTTTCTATTAAGATAGGAACAGTTGCTCCCACCACTTGTCAACTCCTCTGGCTGCCCATTTAAATGATTTTTGCCATGTATATTAGCATGTAAGTAATCTACAATGGCGGACCTTGGTCTCCTGATATTCAGGTTCCTAAACATTTTTTTTTATTACTTATTGTGGAAGGGTTATTAGCCCTTCGCACAACCCTCTTTCTACGAATTTTTCATTTTCTTAGATTGAGGTGACCAAGGTATACCCAAGCAGGCAATGTGCTGAAATTATATGTTGCGCCGGCCGGGATTTGAACTCACGACCTTCGTATTACAAGACCAACACACTACCTACTAGGCTATACCCTAGCTAGCATGTAAGTAATATAGTCGACCAATCCGACCTTTTCCTTTAGGGTTTTTTGTTTAAAATATTGTTTGGAGATGTTCTGAACTGGTTTTATAAATGTGTCCCCGATCCAGTGCCACTTACAACTTTGAATCTCAATCCCTACCTTAGTCTGTTTAGTTCTACTTGAAAGTTCGTCGTTGGAGATGGCAATTAGCACAAATATCCTTAAAATGCGTCGCAGATAATGATTGAGCTAATTCAATTGGTCTGATATATCAATTATCAAATCAAAATAGATTTCATTGAAAAGTTGCACAGCACTCCACTTGTTGATCCTTCACGGAAAAATATGCATTGGCTTAATTTCCTAATCAACATAGGTTTTTAAGGTAAAAAGCGCTACAACCATGGTATATACCTATAACGATATTATAAGGTAAATTGTGCTCTATATTCATGATGAAAATGGTAAAATGTTATTTTTACTATGCATACAGTCCTTTCTCCCTGTTTATTAGCTGCTATTTCAGCTATGTGCAAAGGAATTTAGTTTCATGCTGTTTTAGCCTTATATATATCTAATATTCCATTTTGCCGGGTATGTAAATATCATAAATACTAAGTCTCTCTCTATCTCTACAATGGCATTACAGCCCAAATCGGCTTTGGCCTCCTGAGCTTCAGGTTCATTTTCATTATTTATTGTGGAAGGATTGTTAGCCCTTCGCACAACCCTCATCTACGAATTTTTCATTTTCGTAGATTGCGGTGACCAAGGTATACCCAAGCAAGCAGAGTGCTGGAATTATACGTCCATCGGGATTTGAACTCTCGATCATAGCATTGTAGACCATCACGCTACCCACTAGGCCACAGCTTAGCTTACTAAATACAATTTCAGAATGTCAGTAACATTTGTAATGTCAAAAGGAGTATACTTTTATTTATATTAATATACGCTAATGTTAAGGGGCACTCTCATATAAAATGTAGGTATACATATTTCATTGGTTTATTTGAATTCTACTTCTATTTACCTATATATTACAGTATATAGTCCTTTTTACATTACTAATACAAAAAGATCCATTTTATTTATGTATATTTTTTTATAAAAAAAAACGGTAAAACCAGCTAAATGTTTTCTCCATGTTCCTTTTAGTGATCTAAAAATGGTGGAACTAAGTCTACTTAGAGCTAGAGCAGCTGGGGTATATCCTAGTAGGTAGTGTGTTGGTCTTGTAATGCGAAGGTCGTGAGTTCAAATCCCGGTCGGCGTAATATATATTTCCGGCACATTGCCTGCTTGGATATACCTTGGTCACTTCAATCTAAGAAAATGAAAAATTCGTAGAAAGAAAGGGCTAACAACCCTTCGACAATATGTAATGAAAAATGTTAAGGAACCTGAATATCAGGAGGCCAAGGTCCGATTTGGGCTGTAGCGCCATTTTAGAAGAAGTAGAAGTCTACTTAGAACTGACCTTGCGGAAACAAACAGTGAATTTAGCGATTTTTACACAGAAAAAAACATTTTTTTCTCAACATCAAATAAAGTAATTTTTAAGCCCATGAAAACAGAGCAAACCTTTTATTTAGTTTCAATCGAAGCTGACAGATACGATCTTTTAATTTCTTTTAGCTACTTTTAAAACGATTTTTTCGCATTTTAACTCTCACTCTTCAACTTTAATTCTTCACTTTTTATCATATCTCCTATAACTTACGATAAAAGTTCGATTATAATTTTTTGTGGAGTTACAGAATTATTACTTAATGTACGGCATAATATAAGAGCCTAGTGGGGAGCATGTTGGTCTACAATGCAAAAGTCGTAAGTTCAAATCCCGATCGACGTATAATTCCAGCACACTTCCTGCTTGGATGGAAGAGACGGAGATGCAACAGGGAATTGATTGATTGATAATATAACTAAGTAATATATCCCTAAACGGATTTCTTGATTGGACCATTATTAATTGAAATTGAACTGAAGATGACAAATATTTTTAGAGAACATTTTGCACGTAGCACATAAAAGAAATAAGAGCAAGGATTACTAATTGAATGTGTTCAGTTTTTGATTTTACCGTGCCTTTGATTGTCAATTGAGCATTGAAAGGGTTCAAAACTACATTAAATTTATTCAAATTCGATCAGCTGATATAGAAAATACCCTCTTTCTATCCGTATGTTCCTCTTTATTTCAGAGTATGGGCTCCTGAAAAAAATAAGAATGGTATCCTAAACATTAAAGTTTCCTCTTTAGAAACAAACAACAAAAATATTTCTTTAATTTTGCACCACCATTAAAGTAAATATTCGATAAACACGATTTAAACTTTCCGACTTGCAATATGATAGGTGAATACGAGAAAATTAAATTAAATTGAAAAAAAAATAACAAAAATAATGTTTTTCTTAAATAATTTCTTTCGGCTGAACTTTTTTTTTTAATTTGGTTGCAGAAGTTTTGTATACAGAAAAATACAATTCCGGGTGGTATTTTCTCTGCATTGGAAACTCACAAAACTTTTCCGCCGAATAGTTTGTTGTTAATAAGAACATTTTTGGATTAGCGCCAATTTATCTTTCCGACATTTCAGAAATTCGATTTTCTTCTACAAGACTTTTTTGGCTTGATAAAGTCTCCATTTCCGTAATATTTTCATAACATGTATTTCAATTTTGTGTATTTTTAAGGCATAAACAGAAAAATAATTATACTCTAGTTGAAATCTGCTAGTATAATGTGTTTGTTCTAACGTTTGTAACGCTAAGAAAAAATGATGGCACAAAGATATATTTCTCCCATTTCACTCGTTCTACCAACTCTTATACAAATGCACAATTCTGAAAAATGCAGTATATATCGATTTTCAATGACACAGAGAATTTTCGACAGAATTTCTTTTATAATAATTGCAATAAATTCTGCAAAATTATCAAATTTCGGAAAAAATTCTATTTGTATTAGAAACTATCTAAGCTATCAATTTGAAAATTCGATCAGAGTATAAAATATTTGCCAAAAAGTCAAAAGCAAGTTTATCATTTTTGACACTAGTTGAGGATACGTGGGAAGTTAATGTACAGGTTAGGATGGATCAATTATTTAACACTTAAATGGGAATTCGGGATTACACGGAAGGGGGTATACAAAAAGTGGGTTCAAAATTATTTGTATAGGGTGTTAGTTGCATAACCGAAGTTGCATAGAGTTCCTCTGAAAATCGGTATAAACATTTTTTGATTTGTATGGAAAGGGATAGAGGAGGTGAGGGAATCTTAAAATTTGTGATGCAGTTTTATTTTGTTTGTTCTCAAAATTTCAAGTTAGTAATTTTTAATTTGTTGATTTATTGAAATTGCTCGAAATCATACTTTTGTATGGGCGAGGCTGGAAGGGCAATGGGGACTTCAATTTTTATGAAACTTTTAATTATTTTGAATAGTGTTTGTAGAAAATTTCAAGTTTAAAAGCTTTAATAGTTAGGTGACAATTGATTTCTTTAAAATGGTCGAAAAAATACTTTTGTATGGGTAGGAGTAAAAGTTTTGAAGGTATTCTTCTTCTTCAATGGCGCTACAGCCCAAATCGGGCCTTGGCCTCCTGATATTCAGGTTCGTTAACATTTTTCATTACTTATTGTGGAAGGGTTGTTAGCCCTTCGCACAACCCTCTTTCTACGAATTTTTCATTTTCTTAGATTGAGGTGACCAAGGAATACCCAAGCAGGCAATGTGCCGGAATTATGTGTTGCGCCGGCCGGGATTTGAACTCCCGACATTACAAGACCAACACACTACCAACTAGGCTATACCCTAACTTTAAAGGTATTGGACCAGTTGATATTTTAAGCTTTCATGCTTTTTTTTAAATGCATTTCGCAAATTTTCAAGTTTCTAGAAAATTTTTCAGTTTTTGGTTTTTTTTCATGAAACACCCTGTGCAAGTCAGGGACCTCCTCCTTCAGTGATAAAAGTTCTGGTACAAATTATTATTTTTTCATATGGGTGTATGCACTTGAATATTTCTATCTCTTACCAGAGACTTAAGAAATTACTCAAAGTTTTCGAAAATTTGGCCCAACACCTCCCCTGGGAATAGAACATCGAAATGCACGAGACATTCGTAGACTTAAAGCAAGCATACGACAGTATCAATTGGACAGTACTATACAATATAATGCTGTGGAATTAGGAATAGCAGCGAAACTCTTCCGACTGATAAGGCCTACAATGATGAACTCATCATGTCAGGTAAGAATTCAGAACGATTTGACAACAAGCTTCTAAATACTTTGAAGCAAGGACCTACACTTTTTAATTTGGCTTTGGAGTAGAGATGGAGTATGACTGGAATTTTCTGTCACAGCTCCGATCTATGATGCTCTGGACATGTCGCTGTGATATTGGCGCTGTTGTCAGCACTTATACTTTTTAATCTGGCTTCGAAATAGAGATGGGGTGTGACTGAAATTTTCTGTCACAGCTCCGACCTATGATGCTCCAGACATGTCGTTGTGACAAAATAGCTGCGATTTTGTCGCTGTTGTGATTTTGGAATTAGGACTAAACTAGGGGCGGTGCATTAGATAGATATACTGGTTGACTATTGAGTCATACTTTGGTACAAACGAATCTGAACAAACAGTAGCGTTCAAAATATCGCAACAAAATATTTATTTAGTCATAGAATTGAGAAAAAGACATTGATAATTCGAGGTGTTCTGATTTCCACCATCACAACCATGACGATCATGAACAGTTCTGAAACCAACCTAAATTTAGATAATGGAGCTCAATTGCCCAATGTACACCCACAAATTAACTTCCTACCTTTGACGACTTCGGAGATATGAGTCCATTGTATAAAGCATACGGCATACGGCACGATATAATGCAACTGCAGGATGCTTTGTTCTTTACACCAATGACGAATCAAATTATTTTGTTCTAACATCGGCTGCGCTTTAGACGTCGAAGTAAGTGGCAATGATAAAAACCTTCGAGCAGGTATGTGCGGTGCAGTCTTACTTGAAACTTGGTTTGTTTGATAATGTGTCGACCGCGATCAGGACCACGAGGTATCTGCGACATGCTCTTCCCCAAAGCAAAGCTCAATTGCGATACCAGATTAGAGATTAGATACTCATTTCTTTCTAAAAACACTAATTCTTTAAAAACTGACAAAAACGTTTTAAAAATAGTCTAAATTGAGCTATGTACCACTTAAATGAAAGACCTAAATGTCTGTAATCGAACTCACTTTTAACTTTCAATTTAGTTTAGTAATCTAAAAGAAAAACTCCTAAACATGTGAAAATTTGCAGATTTTGCTATTTTTTGAGTCCTTGTCTCACACCCCAGTGTCCGGAATGCTTTTATCGTAATCTACTCAAAAAAATAAATAATCCGACTGGACTAATACCATACCAGCACTGTTCCAGAGGAGTCACCGCACAGAAAATCACCAGTTGGCAATGTGCTGTGATAGAGATTGCTCCGAAGCCTCCACTCACTATGATGGAGCTGAGTCATTACAGTTCTGGACAGTCACAGTAATTTAAGTTACTCTATCACATCTAGTTCCAGCTCTCGGGTTGTCACACCGAAAAAATCACAGGTCGTCAGATCACACCCCATCTCTGCTTTGGAATATGTCGTAAGAAAACTCCCAGTTGACACCAGACGGGCGCTACTGTTTAAATTGACGAAGACAGTAGCGTACACAAACGAAATAAACATAATGGCGCGATCACACCTGGACGCCAAGGACGTCTTCGTTAATCTTGAAACGGCAGCACGAGAAGTAGGGCTGGACAGAAACGAAAATAAAATGAAAGTTACGTTGCGACAATCAGACAAAATCTAACGATAGCAGACTATAGCATAGAAAACGTGAAAACTTCATAAATTTAGAAGCCAATCCCTCCAAAGGTGGCAGGGAATCAATGAAATGAAAACACGTATAATGGCAGCAAACAGGACATACTACTCCGTACTTCCAATAATAAAATGTAAGGACGTGCATAGGAAAACGAAACTGCGAACTTACAAAACTTTAATAAGTCCTGTACTCTGCTATGGCAGTGATACATGGACGTTAATACAGGCATCAGAAATAATGGTTAATGCCTTCGAGAGGAAGGTATTACGATGAATCCTCGGACCGGTCAGAGAACAAGGCGAATGGAGAATTTGGTACAATCAGGAATTGTATACCATTTTTAGGACCCAGAAGTCTCTCCTCTCATCAAACTTCGAAAGCTATACCAGGGGTATAAATATGAAACCGGAATTTTTTTTCCAAAAAAAAAAACACTTATTGGTTGGAAATGAAAAGGAGTATTTTATTCAAAGTATAGCCCTTCGCTAGCTATGCATTTTCCCCATCTCTCTGGTAATGTGTGGATGCCTCGCCAAAAAAAACTGTTGGTCTTTTGATGAAAACTAGTCATCGAGCCATATTCGTACATTTTCGTAGGAAGTGAAGCGCTGCTCAGCAAGTGCGTGTCCCATCGATGCAAACAAATGGTAATCAGACGGAGCCAAGTCTGGTGAGTAAGCGGCATGGGAAAGAATTTTCCAACTGAACGACTCTATCATTTCCTTGACCAGTCTTGCTGTGTCATGAAGCAAAATCACTTTATTTTTTCTCTGCTGGTATTCTGGGCGTTTTTCACTCAAAGCTTGATTCAATGCAATCATTTGCTGTCGGTAGCGTTAAAAGTTAACGGTTTCACCAGGTTTCAGCAGCTCATAATAAATCACACCCTTCTGATCCCACCAAACGCAGAGCATTGTTTTCCGGCCATAGCGATTTGGTCTTGCAGTTGATGTCGGTGGTTGGCCTGGAGTTACCCATGATTTTTTCCGCTTCGGATTCTCAAAATAAATCCACTTTTCATCGCCAGTCACAATTTGATGGAGAAATGACTTTTTTTTGTATCTGGCGAGCAGCATTGCGGAAGTGGTTTTTCTGTTTTCCTGCTGTCTTTCGTTGAGATCATGTAGGACCCATTTTCCCATCTTATGGATCTTTCCCATGGCTTTCAAACGTATGGCGACGGCTGCTCGTGCTACGTTTAACTGATCTGCCAATTATTGTTGCGTTTGAGCGTCGTTCTCATTCAACAATGCTTGCAATCTGCTGTCTTCAAACTTTTTCGGTGGGTTTCCACGTTCTTCGTTTGTCACGTCGAAATTTCCACTTTTGCAGTTTTTAAACCACTCAAAGCACTATGATTTACCAAGAGCATGATCACCGCATCGACAAGCATTCGATGCGATTCAGCAGCAGTTTTCTTCAAATGCTAACAGAAAATTAAAGCTGCCCGCAAATCGTAGTTTCGCGGTACAAAGTTCGACATGTTCACTGTTATTAAAAACTATTCTGTCGTATGAAACTTGAAGTGTTATGAGTTGACAATCTTTGTCCGATGTCAAAGCAAGAAAATGGCGCCACTGACGCGTGTTCACAATAACCACATTGACCAGTGAGGCCCTCTATGATCAAATTCCGGTTTCATATTTACACCCCTGGTAGTGGGCTGGCCACATACAGCCAATGAAGGACAGCAGAACACCAAAACGTAAACAAAAAGGAAAAACGGAAGGAAAAAGCCTGGAACTGGTTGGACTGAGAAAATTGGGAACGATGCATACAGGAGGCCAAGGCCCGACTAGGGCTGCAGCGCCATTGATGATGATGACCTCTCTCCTCTTACACCACCGAACTTCATGGATCATATGGGTCTACAATCAGACCAAATTTGTATTTTGTATCTAAATTAAAAATAAAATTAGCCGACAATTTTTTTAGCCCTCGAAAAGTGAGGACCCAATGGATACAAAAATTAAATTATTTTTTACCCCTCCATATGTGAGTCGATTTTGAGCTTTCTAAATAGAACCGTTGATGAGATATTCGAATACGTAGTTTTCGGTTGTAGTGCTCCCCCGCCATCCCTTAACTTCTTCACCTCCTAAAATGGAGTCCACCTGAGATCAGCACCTATCTGCAATTCACCCAAAAATGAACGTGCTGTCTTCGAGGTCTTGGGAGTTATTGTGCGCTAAGCGTACACGTAGATATAGCATACAAACAGACGGATTTTTTGCATTATTAGGCTAATTTAGTCATGAGACGCAAAAAAAAAAAACAAAATTTTAGGGTAGCGAATTTTTTTTTCCCAAGTCAATCACAACACTTTATTATTAAAATAATAAAGTAAAATCAGATTCTCATTCACTCGTCAATTAAGTGAAAATTTAGCGTTTTATGAATAAACAATTTGGCCAAAGCCATCGAAAACTTTAACTTTTTTTCTCGAATATCCTTGATTCAAAGGGAGGGAGCTAGTTGAATGGCAATGTGATTGGTTGATTGGTTTCGAAGTTATTAACACTTTCGTGAAGGAAGTCTGAAAAAAAAATAATAATAATAAAAATGCATAAAAGCTAATCGGATGGCTCTTTTTCAGCCAATTTATCACTACTACAACTATTCGCATAATTTTTCGATTCGAAATTACCTCATCTTCAACGAAAACGCCTCTTCGGTATGTACGGCCCCTTAAAACAAACCTAACTGTATGGTTTTTGTATGGTTATCGAAATAAAATTAGGGGGTCACCCTTTAATGCGCTATGCACAGTTATGTTAATTCGACATGGATAAGGGAAACAAGTGGAAATAGGGAAATTAGCAGGGAAATACAGGAGTGAAGAGTTTGAAGTGGCGGTGAACGTTGTTGTTAAACTGCTGGAGGTTGTATTCAGTGGGAAAGAGATTACCTGGTAATGAATTCCACAACACTGTCGTCCGAGGAATGAAGGACTGCATAAACTTTACTGTTCTCCACGGCAAGGGCATCACAGTGTACTCGTGTGAACGTGCAGCTTGGCGAGCATTTCGGGTGACTAGACATTTCGAAGTATCAAGAGAAACTTCGTAGATGTCTTGGCTCCAATCAAGGCGATTGTTAAATTTTACATCTAGTAACGTGAATTCTGTAGAAGGTGAAATCTCTACTACATTTAAGGACATATTAGCGGCCGACGTCGGAACGTTATATTTAAGACATAGATGACAGGTCTGTCTTTTCATTTTGGCGCCAAAATTTCTCTTCTTCCTTAGCAAATTTCTCGGTTTTGCCAAAAATAGTTTGTAACCGTCATAAAAGGCAATCAATCAAATTTCCCATTTGTTCGATAAATATACTCTATATATATAGTATAGCACAGAAAACTCACTAAGGAACAGAAATAACGAGAAAGGACGTTCATTTATGTTAGTAGAAGACACTGACAGCAAAGAACATAAGATTTTCCAGAAAAGAACGACGACCAGTGTTCTCGTACGATATGACGGCTATATCTTTTCTTCTTCTTATTGAAAAAAAAAATAATATCATGACAATCGTTTATCAATCTCGTCAACGTTTTCACCTGTATACATTGCTTGCAGTTGCCTTTTGTTATGCGATCATCATCATCATCGTCGTCGTCATCATCAACATTTCTATGTCACCAATGCCTACCATTGTTGTCATTCAAATTGACAATCGGGACAATGTTTGGTCATGCCATATTTGATTGTTTGTTTTGTTTTTTTTTTTTTACGGTTTCCATCTTCTTTGCATGGTTTTGTCCATCTTCTGTTGCTTAAAGTATGCTTAAAGATATGTGGAGAAAGAGAAAAAAATGGTATTTACATAGCGTGACAAATGATAAAGTCCAGCGGACAGACAGAAATTTGCGACTCAAAATTAAAATTGCTTGAGCGTCCAAATCATGCTATTTTTGGGTTTTTTCTGTGTTGGACAATTAAACTGCATTGAGATTGTATTCTATCTTGTTATTGTTTATAATTTAGTTGGTTCAATTGCGAAATTGCTAGCTAGGGTATAGCCTAGAAGGTAGCGTGCTGGTCTACAATGCGAAGGTTGTGAGTTCAAATCCCGGTCGACGCATAATTCTAGCACACTGCCTGCTTGGTCACCTCAATCTACGAAAATGAAAAATTCGAAGATATACGGTTGTGCAAAGGTCTAACAACCCTTCCACAATAAATAATGAAAAATGTTAAGGAACCTGAAGTTCAGGAGGCCAAGGCCCGATTCGGCCGTAGTGCCATTGTACAAGTAGAGAAGAAGAATTCCGAAATTGAATTTTCCGGTTTCAAAATTTCCATTCACATGACAATAAAACAGCATATCGAAATTTTGTACGTGATAGAATCAAAATCTTTCTATTTTAGACTAAAATCACACGACGCTCATTTGAAGACGTTCAGTGTCGGTCCAAGCTAATTTGCCGCCCGGGCCAATTTTTTGATATCGCGCTCTTCCAAGTAACCGACTCTTTATACATTATTTTTGAGTGTGGAGACTACTCATTGATATTTTGCTATGCATCTTCAAGGTGAAGTGCGACCCATTCATTGATACGGCCAAATCCAAATGTTAACCTAGATTTGGTACAACCGCAAAACAACAGGTACTTGACGCATGCTTGATCCAGTGGTGTGGCGTCCATTGATGCATTGGAAGCATTGCTTCCCTTAGATTTTGGCCTTCCATTGAGTCTAGAAATACTAAATATTCTAGAAAAAGCGCGCATTGTTTTCGTTCAACGCTGTAAACACACTTTACGTACACAGGACAGCTTTTTCTAGACGACGAATGCCTTCCTTGGGAAAAAATCGATGAGATGCGATTTGAAAAATGCAATACGTGACAAAATCTTCGCGCTCGACTTGATCAAATTCGACTTCTATAGGAAGGGGAGATGCGTTGCGTAATTTGCTTCCTTCGTTCTAAGTATTGGCAGTATACAAATTTTTGTAGTGGTCGAAAAATGATCAGGAAGAAAAATGTGAAATAGTAAATCTGTCAAAGGTTTGAGGCTTCCGTGGCGTAGTGGGGAGCGTGCTTGCTTTTCAGTCAATAGGTCGTGGGTTCGATTCCCATTCCAGACGGGATTTTTTTAAGCACGAATTTTTCATTTGCTACTGGCAATAAATAAATTATTCGAAATAAAATGGGCAAACGGTGTAAAAGTGAAACAGTTCCACTTCAAGAAGGCCTAGATACTCAGTAGATGGATTTTGTTCGCTTTCTATCATTCAGTCCCCTATAACATCTGCAAATATTTGTCAGTAGCAGGCAGTACAACTGAAAAATATATATCAGCTTCTCCACTCGTTACGGTCGTTCTCACTCCTATTCCCCATACCTTCCTAATCCCATTCCTTCCCGCTATGACTGTGTTTGTGTATTGCACATAAAGGCCAAAATTGCCTGTAACACAGGTCATTCCGTAAAAAAAAAAAAAAAATTCATATATTTCTCGAGCTTTGAAGCGAAACGAATCGATTAAAGCTTTTGCAGGACTTTTCAAAAAAAGATGTCGCAATAAGATTTCTTAAAATTTCGGACCGTTATCACCCTAGTCAATATAAGACCATGCGTTGGTAGAGGTTTTTATTTCAATTTATTTGCCTGGTGAGACCCTCTATAGGAGCATAAGACTGAAACAGTTATCTCCCACAAGACGTAAACCTGAACATTAACTTTTAGTTGTCTTGTTTTATTGATTTAAGCCAAAACAAACATTTTTTTTAACATTTTACTACAGGACAATAGGTATACCTCTATCCAGCGACATCGCTATAGTAAGTTTTTGTATTTGATACCCACCAACATTGTCAATAAATTTCGATAAAAATGACCAGGAAAAGTGCTTATTGTCGGCAAAATTTGTAAATTTGCGACATTTTTGTCAATAAGATTTGAAAAAAAAAAAAAATTAACAGAGCTGATTGGCGTCCACTTTTCTCTTCTTTTTTTTTGATGGGGGATGGGAGGGTGAAACGCCTTTAAGGAGCCACTGCATTAATTCCTGCTTTGATACAGTTTCGTCTCCAGTAACAATCCGGGTCAAAATTTCATCACCATTCTCGCTACTTGCGTGAACCTTCGACGCGCTGCTTTTTCTGAACCGCGGTACATATCTCGCGCTGACCGTAGACATGCCGAGATGATCGTGGATATTCAAAATGGTTGTATCAGATATCAACGTCAGTGGCTTAGTGGTAGAATGCTCGAACGACGTGCGGTCGGCCCGAAGTTCGATTCCAGATACAGATATTTTTTTTAAGACTTGACTATAGTAAAAATATCATGATTTTACCAAAGCATGGCAGCAGATGTCTCCGTGCGATTCAAGGCCAACATTAGTTATTGGCAATTAAACACAGCCCTTACGAGTTTTATACATTCGCCAAAGTACACTGAGAAAAATGCTGCAATAAGAACGATTACTTTAACTTTTCTCATACCAGTTATAATAACTATTGCTAGCTTAATAATAATAAGTTTTACCAAAGACAATGAATAATATAAGACATCCCAAACCTATGGAAAAAATTATAACCAATTCTACTGCGTTGAGAGCGACGAAAAGGTTTTAAACAACCAAAGTACATGATCGCCGCTCGTTGGCTTCCACCCGCGCGCCCATATCCAAGAGCCAATCGATTCAATCGGCGGCCATCGCAATGGGTACAATTTCGTCGCTCTCAACGCAATAAAATTGGTTATAATTTTTTCTATAGCCTTGTGATATCTTATATTATTCATAGTCCTTAGTTTTCCTTATAATTGATGAGATCAGTTTGATAAAGGTCCCACCACAGACCGAAACGTTACATTTAATAAAGCATAACGAAATGCACTGTGGAAAAATTAATCAAACCATGGAAAATTTTTAGTCCATACTATTTAATAGTAAAAACTGAAAATAATACAATTTTTTTAAATAAATAAATTTTGCAAAGACATCATTCCACAAAATTTGTTTTATAAATGTTATTTCAAGAAATTGCATAATATTGATAAAAATCATTTTGACAATTTTAACTAATTAAATTAAAAGAAAAGATTTCCGGATTCTACACTGCTACGCTTTATTATTCGTGACGTTTCGGTCTCTGCTGAGACCTTAATCAAACAATGTTTGATACAGGTCTCAGCAGAGAGCGAAACGTAACAGTTTCGTATCCGGAAATTTTTTCTTTTAATTCGAAACGCACTGTGAAAACATTCACCAAACACATTTTAACTAATTTTACATTTTAGATAAATAATTTTCAAGATTTTGACAATTTCGAATGTGTAAAATTACCGTTCAACAATTTCCTCACTTGTTTTAGGCAATTATTGTCAGTAAATAGAATTATAATAATAATACAAAGATAAACACTAATAAATCACCCATCACCGTCTTATACATAATCGCATAGTGCGCTTATCATCTAAATTCCATCAACCAATTAAACTAATTGTGGCTTCTAAGCTTAAGTGCTCATAAACAATATTCATAGCACACACACACAGCCATAGTTAGATAGCATCTCAAAGATTCAATGTGGGGTTGTGGTTAAGGGGAGTTTACACAAAAAAAAAAAAAAATTAAAAGATATGATCAGGGCTCACCTCTTAATAAGTGCGCTGCATAAAACATATCACGAAAATGTGGCTGTAAAATGGCAAAAGAGTGTGCAAGATTTGCAGCCATTGTGCTGCCAGGAGGCGGAGGAGCAGCCGCAGCAGCCACAGCAAGAGCGCCAGCACCCGTCGCAGTAGCAGCAGCAGCACCCAGCGATAAATTTGTAGTTGGTGATGGCACTGAAAGGATCGATGAGGACGATGAAGCTGATGACATCGACGATGAGCCACCGATGTCATAGGCGCTGCCACTACTCCCGACACTCGAGCTTCGCATGGGAGCTATGTGATTGCAGTAGTTTAAAGG
Organism: Chorisops tibialis; assembly: GCA_963669355.1. Lineage (NCBI taxonomy): Eukaryota > Metazoa > Arthropoda > Insecta > Diptera > Stratiomyidae > Chorisops > Chorisops tibialis. The sequence goes on from OY770263.1 coordinate 76,275,297, forward strand.
ACGACTACTACCACTACTACTGCTGATGTTTGCGTTCAGCTTTGAAGCGGTTGATAAACTGCCATTTTTTAGCATCGATTTTTGTTGCTGATGATCGAACATGTCGCAGAGTTTACAACCTTTCATTTTCGTTTGAACAAAAAAAATTGATCCTTTTTTAGTATACTTTTTGATTTATATCACAGATTTTAGTTATTATTTAATTAGGCATTTTGTTTTTATTTTGATTTTTTTTAAGCACTTTATTTTACTTTTAATTCTTTCAATTTTGTTTCTCAGTTTGTATGTTTTAAAATAAAATTTTGGTATATCACAGGCATAGTTTAGAATTTTATTTTTAACTATAAAAAAAAAATCGTTGTTATTGGATTTAAATATGGCAAACTGTAAGGTTAATTGCAATATCGTAACATATTGGTGAGATAGTGAAAATATTGTTGTTATAAAGAAAACTAGCAATAAATTTTGCTTGATAATAATTTACAGCTGTAATTTTTATAATATTAGCTTCAGATTATTCCGAAAATTTTACTCCGGCAGTCCGAAAATCGACTTCAAACAAGTTCAAATAATAAATGGCCTAGATTTGAATGAAACGCGGAAAACATGCTGTAATGATTGAACTCAACTGTAAGGGTTAAATGTCTTTTAACTTCAAGAGGATAGCGTATTGGTCGATGCGAAAAAATATATTATAAAAAAAAAACATTTTAACATTAACAAAAGCGGGGCTCCACAAAGGGCTAATTCTTTTACAATAACAATTAAATGTTAAGGAATCTGAAAGACAGTAGACCAAGTCCCAATTGAGGTTGTTCTTCTGCATTGAAAAAGAATAAATAAAATGTAACTAAGTTCTTATTAAAGGAGTAATGATGTAAGCATTCACAAATAAACTTTTGTAACTTTTCCGGTCATAAATTAGCGACAATATTAGCAGACCGTAACTAAAGAAGCAAATGAAATTACCATTTTACAACCTAATACTTTGAACAATGACCCATTAAAATGCCATTAGCTTGATGAAGTCCCTATGTTCTTCGTCTTGTCTGCCTACTTAATAAAAAAAAAAACAAGAACATTATAAAAGAAAACTCTTCATTTCGAAATGATAAAACAACTTCGGACAAGTGTATGAGCTCTCCAGTTGTAGCTTAAATCGAAAACTCTTAACAAATTGAAAAGATAGATAGATAGATACAGTAGGATTGAAGGCGCCTGCCTACCTGTCTCGATGAGTTAATCGTCCAGGTTCTTGTGTGTACCGCGTGTGTACTACAGAAGGCGGACTACGAAATAATGACAATCTTTAATCGATAGTCGAACAAGAGAAAAAATTATGGGAAAAAGATAAAAGGAAAAGTATGCAAACAGTAGGCGGCGAACCCTGACTTTGTAAAACATAAATTGAGTCATTTGGCTTCCGGATAATCCCCAAAAAAAAAAGTCTGTCTTATCGAATCAACCGCAACCTTTGTACAGTACGACAGTCTTAGGATTAAAGAAGTACGCCTGATTTTATTAACGCAGCATAATTTCTTATGTTCTTTGTTCTTTAATGGAAGTTGACTAAAGGCTTTTCTTAAGGTCGTGATGGCCAAAAACAAAAATAAAATCACTTATTTCAGCAATTCAAGTTGAGAGATGTACACAATTAAGTTGTACCGAACAATTGATTTTTTTTCGAAGGTCAACTTTAAATAATGGATTCGCTCTCATAATTATTATTTGTTTAATCGGAGGTTTCAATATTTCAATCCATACGCGATTGTCAGCTAAAAGGATTGGAGTTCAGAATTTCTACAAGGGGGTCCAATTAAGACCGCCCATTTTGAATTATTTTGAATTTAGCCCCATTTTTTTGAATCGGTCGTGCAGCTTTTGTCCATACATAACCTCAATGTCTACACGATTTATTAAAATAAAAACATTAGAGCTGGTTTGGTGAATGTTTTCACAGTGCATTTCAAATTGAAAGGCAAAATTTCCGGATTCTACACTGCTACACTTTATTATTCGTGACGTTTCGGTATCAATTCATCAAACTGATAAAGATCTCAGCAGAGACAGAAAAAAAATTCTGACTAATTGTTGTTTATTGTTAGATTTTCTAACTGGAGGACGCGGTCACTGAACCGAGATGGATGGAGGCATAGTATTCAGGAGGCCAAAGTCCGATTTAGGCTGTAGCGCCATCGTAAGTAAGTATGTATTTGTTGTTAACATTACTTATCATTCGAAGAATGATGAACCGAAACAGATTCTTACTGCCAAAGTGCAAGCCATTACTATTTCATTATTAATCAAGAAATGTACAGAAAGGAAAATGCTGTATAGCTGGCAATATGTTGACTATAACTTTTCTCTATTTGTATAAACAATAGAGCAACCCCCTAGAATAATCGCATTCGCAGACATTCGAATTTATCTGCTTTCCGATTTCAACATACGTACATATGTATATCTCTAATCTGCAAAATGTAAATTCGATAAAAGATTGCCAAGAGTGTTTCAAGAAATATACAAACAATAGCATTCGAACTATAAAAATAAAAAAGTGCCAACATCTTTCTATATGTAAACTTCGATAAATGTACGTCGCATTGTACACACATTTTGGTTCATATTCGAATCTGAAAGCAAAATAACGAAAGAAAATCCCGCAGACAAAACTGAATTCATCAAAAATCTATCGAGATTATTGACACCAAAATGAGCTCGAAACGAGTTCGAAAAGCTCGAAACGACAAGAAATATTTGATTCGAGCTACATAATTCCACCCTACGAATAGAAAAAAGTTATTGTCGCAAGGTTTAAGTCAAAACAAGACCGAAAATGTTCTTTGAATGATGATTTGATCGAATCAAAGTTAAACAATTTTATTCTACATTAATTTCATTACTTGGGAATCGACCAAACAAAACGAAATTTTTTTCATATTTCGAGGGGATATTATGTTCGAAAAACAATTCCTTCCTTCAGCTATAATATAGCACTACGCCACTGGAGTTTATCTTAGCACTTGAAATGGAAATGGAAAACGAAATGTTAGTCAAAATTTAACAAATGGAAAACATTATTTTTGAAATTGAGAACGTAAGAGAAATTCCAACCGAAAACGCAGTGCTAGTTGTGAAAAGTGTCGAAGTGATGGAGATCCCACCTGAAACAGCACACAGTTCTAACGAAGTTGATTACAGTTGGGGACAAAACTCTCCATACACGCTCAAAATTTCATAAATTTAGTAGAAAATGCAAATATGTATGACAATTTTATATGCAACTTTACTGCAAATGTATTTTTATTAACATAAATTAAAAAAAAAAATACATTGATTAACTTATAACCGTAAAAACACCAGAAAAAACGAAATTCAGTAGGGACAAAAGTGTTCATACATTATGTAATTGAACTGAAAATTCCACATTATTTAATATAATTTTATATTTCAATATTTTGTTGGGCCACCGTTGGCATCAATAACAGCCTGCAACCGTCGTGGCATTGAACCCACCAAATTTTTAGTGACTTCCGGAGTTCTCCCCAGGCTTGTTGAAGCGCAGTTTTGAGTGATTCCTTGCTGCTGGTGTGAATTTTCGAGATTTTTCTTTTCATAAGTTCCCAAATGTGTTCGATGGGGTTTAAGTCTAGCGACTGAGGAGGAGAATACAGCTGCCTTGGTGCATAATAAAGCAACCAGCTCTTTACAAAGCGTGCAGTATGTTTGGGATCGTTGTCCTGTTGGAATATCCAATGCCGGCCAAGACCCAAATTGTCCACGGAAAGTTGCAAGTTTTCTTCTAATAGTATTGGTCCATAATACCGTCTATAAAGACCAATCTTCCAACCCCACCAGCAGCAATTCCACCCCACACCATCACATTGCCACCGCCGTGTTTTACTGTTGGTATCAAATTCTTCAGTTGCAATGCTGTTCCCTTTTTTCGCCAGATTCTTTCTTTGCCATCATTATCGAACAAGTTGTTCCTTTCATCGGTAAATGAGACAGTTTTCCAGAACTCTAAATCCTTTCCTAAATATCGCTTTGCAAATTCAAGTCGAAGCTGCCTATTCTTTTCAGATATTAGCGGTTTTTTACGAGGAACTCTACTTGCATATCCATCGGAACGTAAGATTCTTCGGATGGTTTTAGGGTGAACACACTTATTCGAAGTATTAGCGACATGCTTCGCCAGTTGCCGACCGGTGATCCTTGGGTTTTTGTCGATCTCTTTTAAGATCATGCTGATATCCCGCCTGGAAAGTTTCTTTGGTCGTCCATTTCTTGGCTTATTTTCCACTGATCCTGTGTTTTTATGCTTTTGAGCAATGTATTGACAGTGGCATGGGATAAATTAAAGAAAACTCTAATTGCGCGGTATGATTTTCCATTTCTGTGCTCAGCAATAATTGAATTTTTTATTTCAACACTTACTTCCTTACGCTTGCTCATTTTTCACTCCCTTTGCTCACCGATTACTAAAACAAACTAATCATTAGATCGTATTCACGCATTTCATAGGAAATACAACGGTTCTTTGAAGAAAAACAACAGTCAAGCAATGCAATGAAGACCAGAGTACACTATCTGATCAATGTATGAACACTTTTATCCCTACTGAATTTCGTGTTTTCTGGTGTTTTTACGGTTATAAGTTAATTAATGTAATTTTTTTTTTTTAATTTATGTTAATAAAAATACGTTTGTAGTAAAGTTGCATATAAAATTCTCATAAATATTTGCATTTTCTACTAAATTTATGAAATTTTGAGGGTGTATGGAGAGTTTTGTCCCCAACTGTATATCTTTGGCGAACTTAGCACACATGACCAAAACTTGTCGTAGCAATTCGCTAAACACTATACTTTCGAGGAAATGCCGTAAACGACGTCAAGTTGACATGAATACTTGGATAGCTAAATTACGATGAGATAAAGGATTAACACGCAAAGGAACTGAAAAAATAAAGGTAAATGGCAATATACCTAGACAAATCATAAATATTAATACACAGAAAAATCGACGCCAAATAAAAACGAATTAATGTTTTTCAAAACTTTTTTTTTCTTTTTATTGGGTTATTCAATGGCTACAAATCTTAGAACAACTTATTCCAAATGACTTCCATTTGCCTTCCAGCACGACTTGAGACGATCTGGCCACTCATCGATCGCGAAACGCACTTCATGCATGGGGAAATTGTCCACTGCACGGACAAGGGCTCGCTTCAACGACTCAATATTTGGGTGTCGAGTAGAGCAAGCCATGCCCTCTAATACGGACCACAACTTGTAATCCAACGGGTTGAGGTATGGACTACCAGCTGGCCAATCATCCGTTGGTATGAAGTCCGGAACGATATTTTTGAGCACAGTTGAGTCGTTTTTGCATTGTGAGCTGGAGCAGAGCCTTGCTGGAAAGTCCACGGCTTGTTGGCGAGGCTTCACAATGGGTTCCAAGACGGTCGATTGATGTACTTTGGCCGATGTTTTCACTCCTTTCTCGCAAAAATGGAGCTTGGTAACGCCATCGTAGCTCACTCCCCACCATACCATTAAAGACGCGGGATGATGGCCTCTTGGGCCCTCGGGATGAGTTGGGATGCTTCTCTGGATGACCGAGCATACGGTCGTTCTGTTTATTGAACGATTCTTCTACGGTGAACATTTTCTCGTCAGTAAACAGAATTTGTCTCTGAGCGTTCTTCGCGTACCGGCTGCGTAACGATTTCGATTTTCGCTTGCGTTTTTCCTTCAATGCGGCCGTGAGCAGGTGTCCAGCGTATCGCTTGTACGCGCTGAGTCCCAAATCTTCTTTTATAATGCGAGACATGGATTTTTGCGAAATTTGCATTTCCCGCGACAAGATTTTCTGTTTTCGCAGCGGTTTTCGGTCGATTCGTTTCTTCACGGCTTTAATCGCTTTCGGAGTTCTCACAGTGCGCGGACGGCCGGATCTTTGATGGTCTCGTACTCCACCAGTATCCTCAAACAACTTCAGAGCACGATACACAAAATTGCGAGTGATTCCAAGCGGTCACAACGTCCGAAAGATATCGCCTTTTTCCATGTTGCATTTTAGTAGGCCAACTACAACAATACGATTTTCGATGTCGCCCCATTCCATGATTGTAAGCAATTGATGCCAAAAACAGAAATGTCAACTGTCAAATCGCAGTCAAGACGAAATGGATGCGCCCAATATTGCATTCGTAATGAATGCGTTTAGTTGTGTACCAATATTTATGACTTGACTAGGTATATACCTAGGTATATAGCTAGCGGGTAGCGTGTTGGTCTACAATGCGAAGGTCGTGAATTCAAATCCCAGTCGACGCATAATTCCAGCACACTGCCTGCTTGCCTGCACCTTAATCTACGAAAATGAAAAATTCGTAGATAGAGGGTTGTGCGAAGGTCTAACAAACCTTCCACAATTAATAATGAAAAGAATGTTAAGAAACCTGAAGGTCAGGAGGCCAAGGTCTGATTTGGGCTGTAGCGCCATTGTAAAAGGTATATACCTATATAAAAGGTGCATTGAAGCAAGATGCAAATGTAATAGGAAAGAGGCAAGTGCATTCAAGAAGACAAAACTCTTATTATCATTAACCAGGAAGCAATATGCGACAGTAGTTGGTATGGTTCCCGGTCATTGCCTTATTGGAGTACATGGTTACAGAATGAGTTTGGTAGCACATGATCTCTGCAGAAATTGCCAGAAATAGCCAGGAGAGAGAGAGACGGTGAAACAAGTGCTGTGTAATTGCCCGGCTCTTGCTAGAAGAAGGCTTAAAATCCTTGGGGCACCGTTCTTTCCCGACCTCAAGCAGGTCTCGAGCTGCCGTATGCGGAATCTGATGGATTTCGCCGCGGGAACGGAAACCTTTGAGCTCAACACGGCACTCGTTACACCGCTAGATGATACACATTAGTCAATCAATGAAATTCCTGTTAAGACCCCCTATAGGGGCATAGGACAAAAACCACTCTTTTCCACAAGGGTCGATCCTGCGCATCGACCTTAAGCTGTTCCCAGGACTTGTTTATTTCTCTGCCCTCCTGCTCAACTGCTCGCTTCCATGTGTTACATGGTCAACCAACCCGACGTCTTCCTTGAGGATTATAATCCAGGGCCTGTTTGGCGATGTTTCGGTCTGGTTTCCTCAAAGTATGACCGATCCACTGCCACTTCCACCTTTGAATCTCAATACCTATTTTAGTCTGGCCAGTTGTACTCCAAAGTTCGTCGTTGGAGATCACTTCTGGCCAGAATATTCCTAAAATGCGTCGAAGGCATTGGTACAATAAAGTCTGTAGTTTCTTGGTAAGTCGAACGGTCACTTTCCACGTAGTACAACCATATAATAACACGGATTTGACGCATGCGTCGAAAACTCGTAGCTTCGTGCGAAGGGATATCTCTCTTAACCTCTAGGAAGGGGAAAGGCCTGACGAGCTTAATTCAGACGAGCCTCAACATCCTTTTCGGCTCCGCAGTCCATGCTGACAATGATTCCGAGATAACAAAAATCTTGCATCTCTTCAACATCTTGTCCGTTAAGAATAATCGGTGTGCTTGCGTTCGAACCAATGTGCATGATACACATTAGGTTCTCCTCAAATTCATGTGGAATCACTATGCATCCTACGGGGTCTATGTAGGCAGGGCCCGCCAAACTAACCTAACTTAAGTGCATTCAAATGTGCTACAATAACAGATGGAAAGAAGACATACTCAGATGGCGGTTGACAATTTGCATTCTGGCATAGAGAGATGGGTGAAAATCAAAAATATTCATATTCCAAAAGAATTGATCGAAATTTGTAAAGATGCTGTGACCATATGCCCAAGCCATGAGTATTTCAAAAAACAATTTCGAAAATAAATTTCTACAACTCTACTCGAAAGGGATTAAATAGTGGAGATCCAAAAGTCCTGACTATTCGAGGTTTAAAATATAATCCTACAAATTAAATTATAGTGACGATTGGATCCAGTTTCCAGCAAGGAAAATAAATTCGTCCAACCTATTCCGTTCTCCAATCATCAATTTACATAAGCAAATGTTTAAAATCAAGAAGAACAAATTCCAGCGTTTACAAGAAATTATCAATTCCAAAAGATTTTCATAAATTCTATGATAACATACCGCTATATTGGGAATCTCTCAGTCCATATTATGGCGAATTTTGCGTAAAGATCATTTTGGTCGCATGTTAGAAAGCGTAGAAATAAAAAATGTTTTCCTTCACAACTTAAGTTTGGTGATACTGCCACTACCTCGCCACAAGAAATGTGTGAACTTTTTGCTGTGTTTAGCCACTCGAGTAATGATGCGTCTTATGACTTTTTCATCCCACCCCAAGAGTTCTGTACTGAGAGGGACATTAATTATAATGGCACTATAGCCCGAATCGGGCCTTGGCCTCCTGACCTTCAGGTTCCTTAACATTTATCATTATTTATTGTGCAAGGGTTGTTAGATCTTCGGACAACCCTCTATCAATGAATTTTTCATTTTCGCAGAATGAGGTGACCAAGGTATAACCAAGCTGGCAGTATGCTGGAATTATTCGTCGACGGATTTGAACTCACGAACTTCGCATTGTAGACCAACACGCTACCCACTAAGCTACATCCTAGCGAGAGGAACATTATATCAATCATCAATTCTGTAGATTCAAAAATCGGTGGTGGACCGGATAAGATCCCGAATCTTTTTGTGAAAACTCTCTTTTCGGAACTCTCGGTGCTACTTGCTCAATAACTAACTTGAAGAAGGCTCGTTTCCTTCTTGCTGGAAGTTAGCTAACGTAGTACCCATTTTAAAGAAAGGAGATACCGAAAATGTCTCGAACTATCGCCCGATTTCCACCCTAAACTGCTTTGGAAAGCAGATTAGTAAATAATGAAGTCTTGGAGAAACTTTATCATTCGATATCACCAGCCCAACACGGATTCGTAAAAGATAGATCTAGTTCCACCAATTTATGGGAATTCGCTAATTTTGTAGCCCAATTCTTAGATCGTCATAATACTGTCCCAATAATATATACCGATTTTTCGAAAGCTTTCGAAACTGTTAATTATAGAATTTTTATTTTAAAACTTGAAATGTACGGTGTCTCTGGCTCTCTCCTGAACTGGTTCAATTCGTACCTTACGGATCGTCGACTCCGAATTACGTTCAATGGATACTCCTCCACTGAGTTTCTTGCTAACTCGGGTCTCGCAAGGATCGATCCTTGGTCCTCTATTATTTGCTCTCTTCATAAATGGTCTGACCCAATTTGTATTCTTATTCGCTGATGACCTTAGATTATTTCGGGAAATTTACTCCGTCTCTGATGGCATGATCCTCCAGGCTGTTTGTTTACTTTCTCTTTGTTGGTGTTCAAACAATAATATCTTTTTGAACATAGAGAAGGGGTTTGCTCGTGTAAGGCTACCCCCTCTGTTCTCTCTTACTCTATTCATGGATCCATCCTTATGACAGTAAAGGATCTAGGAGTGGCATTTGATCGCAAACTTAAATTCATCAATCATTTCTCCGAGATTACTAAAAAGGCATACAGATTTGCTGGTTTTGTCCTCCATACGACAGTTCAGTTTAACCGTCCAGGAACAGCAACCCTGCTACTTTTCACTCTCGTCCGAAGTATTTTACAATACTGTTCTATCGTCTAGAACCTTCACCATTCTTGCCATGTTGGGGTCATCGAATCTGTTCAGCGTATATTCAATCCCTTTTCTACAGATTAAGAAAGCCTCATATCGACTACAATGGCAGACTTGAAGTACTTCTCATACAGCCTTTGTATTTAAGGCGGACCTTCCTCGATGCTTGCTTCCTCTTCACGCTTTGCAACCACCTGCTCAATACTTACCTTTGTGACGGCCTGAATTTTAGACCAGGAATAGTCTCAATCAGGAATTCAGACATCTTCAATCCTCCTCCAGCCTCTCTCGATATATACCATCACTGTCCCATGCCAAGAATGCAAAGCAAACATGATCGACTTCAAGTTGGTTCTTTGGCCACTTCTTTTCCTTTATTTAAAAATAGAGTTAAAACTATCATATTCAATTTTTCTCTTTGCTATTCTCTTATTTTCCGCTTTTGTTTAATTGAAATTGTAATCTTTTTGTTCAAGAGTTCAAATAAATAAATAAATAAATATATTTAATAAGAAATAATACTGTTAGAACTATTTTCTTAATTGTTAACTTTTTTCTTATTTGTTACTTTAATTTTTGTTGAATATATCTGATATGAATTTGATTTGACATAAAATTTCGTTCTACAGGACGATAATTATACTCTAGATGAAATCTGAGAGTTTTATAAGTTTTCTCTAAGGTTTGTAACGCCAAGAATTAATTCTAGCACAGAGTCGCCAAGGGTACAGAAATATTTGTTGTCGGTCAAAAATTTCAAAACCGAATGTCCGTCCGTCCGTTCGTTCTCTAGCTCGAGAACGCGTTGAGCTAGAAAGCTCTAATATTGTGAACGTCGTTTTTGACGTAAAAGTTAGGTCAAGTTCGTGAACGGGCCAAATCGCTCCACCCCTTCTACCCCATTCCATACAAAATTACTCATTTTCAACCATCATAATCAAATTTTCTGGAAATTATGAAAGTTGATAATTTGAAATTTGGAATCCATTTATGATAAAAATATAAATGTGATGTATAGTATGAAAATTATTCGAATTCCACTCCTTCCACCCCCTCCCATACAAACTGCACTTTTCATGAAATACTATAAACCAATTTGCTTAGTACGTTTAATATTTATCAAATTTTGAACTAAACACTTAATAAGTATTATCATTAATTAGCTTTACTGCTTCTTACCCCTCCCATACAATATGATACAATTTCACAACGTTACAAAAAATCGATTTTCTTGAAAACTATGAACGTTACTAGTCTGAAATTTAAGAGATGTCAATTTCATAATATTCTTAGTTATTACTGAAAAAAACCACTAAAATCGCCGAACTCATTCTACCACCTCCCATACAAACTGCACGATCTCACTAAATCTAACTAATTTTCTCAGAACCTATTCAATTTTTGGAGCTTACATTTTGTATAAAATATTTTTATAGCTACTCTAGCATGATGGGAAAAAAAATGGTTCAATGCTATCACCCTTCTACCACTCCCAATTAAAAATTTTTTGGGATCACAAAATTTTCTATTTCATCTAGAGTATCGTAAGATTGAGCTTTACGCGCAATCCGTGTTATGTTTATACTCTAGATGAAATCTGAGAGTATTATAAGTTTGCTCTAAGGTTTGTAACGCCAAGAAATAAGGCTCGGAGGAAAAAATGAATTATACAGAAGTTAATGTTATCACTCAAAAATCTCAAAATCGGATGTCCGTCTGTCCGTCCGTCCGTCTGTCCGTCCGTCCGTCTGTCCGTCTGTTCGTTTGTTCGCTCTCTAGCTTGAGAACGCGTTGAGCTAGATTGTTCAAATTTTGAACACGTCGTTTTTGACAAAAAAGTAAGGTCAAGTTTGTGAACGGGCCAAATCGCTCCACGCCTTCTACCCCCTCCCATACAAAATGACACAATTGCGCAATTTGACAATTAAAGGATTTGCTCGAAAAGCATATTAGCTATTGGCCTGAAATTTGGAATATATTATTTTTATGATAATACCAATCTACCGACAAAAAATTATGCGTGTTTTTCCCCTCCTTCTACCACCTCCCATACAAACTGTACTTGTCATGAATTACTCTAAGCCAATTTACACAGTGCGTATAAAATTAAGCGGGCTGAAATTGTGCACCAAATATTTATTTAAAATTATTAGTAAGACGAAAAAAAATTAGACGATTAGCTTCACCCCTTCTACCCCCTCCCATACAAAATGACGCAAATTCGCAATTTAACAATAAATTAATTTACTCGAAAAGTATAAAATTTATTAGTCTGAGATTTGGGATATATTACTTTCATAATGATTTAAATCTACAGTAGAAAAATTATTTGCGTCCTCCCTCTCCTTTCACCTCCTCCCATACAAACTACACTTTTTCATGAAATGCTCTAAGACGATTTTCTCAGAACATATAACATTTATAGAGCTCACATTTTGTAATAAATACTTAATTAGTATTATCACTAAGATCAGAAAAAAATATTTGATTAGCTTCACTGCTTCTACCCCCCCCAATACAATATGACACATTTTCACAACTTCACAAAAAATCGATTTTCTTGAAAAGTATGAATGGTACTGATCTGAAATTTAAGGGTTGTCAATTTTACAATATTCTTAGTTATTTCTGAAAAAATCAATAAAATCCCCCCACTCTTTCTACCACCTCCCATTCAAACTGCACATTTCAACTAAATCTAACACACTAATTTTCTCAGTCCCCATTCAATTTTTGGAGTAAGCATTTTGTATAAAACAATTTTATAGCTACTTTAGCATGATGGGGAAATAATCAGTTCAATGATATCACCCCTTCTAACACTCCCTATCCAAAATTTCTTAGGATGACAAAAAATTCTATTTCATCTAGAGTATCGTAAGATTGCGTTTTATGCGCAATCGTAACCCTGTTATGTTTTTTATTCCACTTAACTCCACAGAAAATCCGTTTCCATTTCTAAAACCTCATAACTCCATACAAAAACGCATTTTATTTATATATGGATACAATTTATGTAGAGCTCAATATGTGCAACACATTTTATGGCATTAAGCTTAGAATTTCAACCAAATAATTAAATTTTTGCGACTCCTGTAAAACACTCATATTTGGAGTTCTTAACATTAGGCCGACGAATTAATTTGAATTTTGGAATATAATGTTCAGATGATAATTGTAGTTTGCCATGTACATATTTTTAGAATCGTCAACACTTCTGCTTACTCCTCCCATCCAAACTGCACAATTCAATTTTCTCAGAGCCTATCAAATTGATGAAGCTGAAATTTGGAGTAACATGTTCTGGTAGCAACTGTGTGGAGTTAAATTTAAAACAATATAGCTCAATTTTTCCACCCCTTCTACCACCTCCCCTACAACATAGTTTCACAACTTTATTCAGCTTATGTTGAGGTTGATGAAAATGTGATCAATTTATGGTCTGGTCGGTCTAAATCTTTTGAGGTTTCCTGTTTTTATTTTCAGCTTTCTATCTGTATTAATTGCAGGAATATTTGAAGAACAGATTAATTTTTATGCTAAAAGATCCTACTGGTAGAAATTGAACTAGAATAATTCCTTGAAAACAGATTTTCACTGACAGAACAACTTTTTTTTAAAAAAAAAATAACCTTTTATTACCATCCTTCATTTTCATTAGTACCTCATTGCCAATTACCGGCTCCCCTCCTCCTTTATTTACCCATAAGACCTTTTCAACTGTACGAATCTTTTCGTAATAAATTCAAATAAAACTGCCAGTAAAACAGGTAAAATTATCTCATCATTTCTTATATATTCAGCAAGTGTCTTGACCTTTAAGGGGTTCATTCCTTATATTTCAAGCTTAAGAGAAAGAAAACTTTTCGAAATTTTTTTTCTTTCCCCTTTCCTGCCCATCAACTTTTTCAGTAGTTCGTGCGAATAACCACCACCTCTCCGTTTGCATGCTTGAAATAAACTTTTCGAGGTTACAATGTTCACGGCATGAGTGGGGTGGGGGGAGGGGGAGGGGGTTGAGGGTTGGGGGTTTTGTGCAAGAAAGGTAAAGTTTCAGTGCTTAAGAGGCGGCGAAAAATTCAGCAAAACAAAAACGAATAACAAAAAACAAAAGTTGTCGAATGAATAAAAGTAAAATATGTTGTGGTGAATTTTAGTGTTTCGAGGGGAAGGAAAACGAATTAAGAATTTGGGAAGTTTTGTGTCACAATGGGTTAAAAGTTTGTACATATTTCGATGCACTAACTTTGTTGTTAAAGAAGTTTCTTGTATATTTTTTTTTATTATTTAGAGGGTCATTATTTGCAATGTTCGAACTATCGGAGTAGTAAAAAAAGTTGAACTTAAGGGAAATTTGATGTAGAAAGAGAGACGAAAGTGTCGGTGGGTATTGATTTTGGAGCATTGAAGGTTAAATTTGCTTGGAAACATATTATCACACGATCGATGCCTTTATTTCACTGTTCGAAAAGATATAGGCTTGATGGTATAATCGTTTGTGCGTACAGCTTAATAAGCATTTAGAGAGAAAGAGAAGACTGCATGTATTATTCCGCTGGCTTCAGACATATCTGGGAAGCTTGAGAGAATGGTCACTTTCCACGTAGTACAACCATATAACAACACGGATTTGACGCATGTGTCAAAAACTCGCAGCTTCGTGCGAAGGGAGATTTCTCTTAACCTCCAGAAAGGGGAAAGGATACCGAACGCCTGACGAGCCTTATTTAGCCAAGCCTCAACATCCTTTCCATGGTGTGGTGAATGTTTGCACAGTGCATTTTGAAATGAAAGAAAGGATTTCCGGATTCTACACTGTTACGCTTTATTATTCTTGACGTTTCGGTCTCTGCTGAGACCTTTATCAAACTGCAGTTTGATAAAGGTAGTGTAGAATCCGGAAATCTTTTCTTTCATCCTTTTCCACGTCCATGCTGACAATGCTTCCGAGATAGCAATAATCTTGCATCTCTTCCACATCTTGTCCGTTAAGAACAATCGGTGTGCTTGCGTTCGAACCCATGTGCATGTACTTGGTTTTACGCACATTTATTTTCAGTCCCGCCTCTTTGCATTTAGAATGCAACGAGCGAACATTTGACTCTAAGTCCGAACGGTTATGTGCAAGCGAGCACACGTCATCAGCGTAATCAAGATGACTTAAGATGTTAAATAATCTCCATTGGAGACCTTTATCTTCCCCACCTTCCAGTGCAGCTTTCAAGATGTCATTTATTACCACCAGAAACAGGGCTGGTGATAATATGCAGCCTTGTCTGACACCCGTTCGCACAGGGAAGCTCTCGGACAGCTCTCCTCTGTGCAAGACGCGAAACCTAGCATCTTCGTAGGATTCCTTAATCATAGCTATGACCTTATCTGGAATACCTCTCCTACGCAAAGCATTCCATATGTAATCTCGCTTAACGCTGTCGAAAGCCTTCTCGAAGTCCACAAACATGATGTAGTGGCGAACCCATTTCGGCTGACTGCTCTAATATTATCCGTAGGGTATTTGTGTGGTCGGTACAAGACGACCCTTTACGGAATCCAGCCTGATAAACTTCGAGAGTGCTCTCGACGACATCACTAATCCTATTGAGAATTACCTTAGCCATAATTTTTGATACGGCAGTAAGTAGACATATACCACGCCAATTGCCACAATCCCGAAGGTCGCCCTTCTTCGGAATTTTCACAATGACGCTCTCCTTCCATTCAGTCGGATATCTTCCTTCATGCCACACCTCAGTAAAGAATGCGAGGAGTATATCGGCTGTTATTTCCGGGTCCGCTTTGAGAAGTTCGGTTGGTAGTCCGTCTATGCCTGGAGCTTTCCTTCCCGCCATTGACCGAATGGCGGAAATTATCTCTTCCTTATCTGGGGGATCGTCCCTAATAGAGGATTGTTGCGGTTGGATGTTTGGTAGTTGTTGTTTCTGGAATATCTTTCTCTGACAAGATGCTTAAAATATCAGAGAAGTATTCCTTCCATCACCGCAACTGGTGTTCACTCATATTAAGGAGAGTTCCGTTGACATCTCTCACCAAGTGGTTGGCGGTGAAATTCCTGTTCGTCAACTGTTTCATGATTTTTAATAGTGAACCCATATCCCCAAGGTAATCCGCAGATTCTGCCTTGTTTGCCAGATCTTCAATGGCCTTTCTCTTGTCGCGTCTAATAGCCTTTTTAAGCTGTATATGAGCATCGCGGTAGTTCTGCCTCAAGTCGGGCGTTCGTTGGTTGACATCGGGTTGAGAGATGATTGCCAATTTGGCTTTTTTCCGATTGTCAACCTTGTCCCATGTGTCTTGCGACATCCAGGGTTTCTCACCGCTTTGCGCATATCCCACAGATTCTTCAGCACTAGTTAGAAAAGTGTTTCTGGTTGCCTCCCAATTGGCGTCCAGTGTGCGCATTTCATGTTCACCCAATGTGGATGACTTTTCGCGTAGAATGGTGGTGTATTCGAGTTTTTTGTTGGGATCTCTGAGTTTATCCACATTAAGCTTGCGCTTCATTTGAAGAATTTGTGGTCGTCGGATAGCTGCTGTACACAATCTCAAGCAGGCAACCATCAAGTGGTGATCGCTCCCCACGTCAGCTCCACGTTTCGCTCGCACATCGAGGAGACATCTTCTCCATCGGCGACTTATAGCCAAATGGTCGATCTGGTTCTGAGTAACACCGTCAGGGGAAACCCAAGATGTTTTATGATGACTCTTGTGTGGAAAAAGGGTCCCTCCGATGACCATTTGCCGAGTACTACAGAACTCCACAAATAATTCGCCGTTTTCGGGTCTCTTAATCCAAGGTCGTGAAGGGTCGAACCAAGGGTCACCATGCCTCCCCATGACGTGTTCTAGTCCAGTGTTGTCTGATCCAACCTGGGCGTTCATATCTCCCGAGATGATAATAATATCACCTCTTGGAACACGTTCGAAGGTGGCACTCAGTTGGCTATAAAACTCCTCTTTGTCACCAGATGTTGCGGTATTAGTTGGTGCGTAGCACTGCAGAATTGTGACGTTTCTGACACTGGTCCTGAGCCTGACGACGATAATCCTATCCGAGATTGGTTCCCAGCTAATGAGACTGTTTCTCGCTCTCGGCGTAAGGACGAACGCCACGCCATTTCTGGCTTCACTTTCAGGGCCAATGTACAGAATAGTGTTTCCGCTAGGGGTTCGTTCTTCTCCTGATCCTGTCCACCTGACCTCGCTCAAGCCCAAGATTTGGATGCTATAGTGCTCCATTTCACGGTCGATCACCGATTGGCGGTGCAAGGACCGAGTAACCCCAGCTCTTCCCCCGTCATTCAATGTTCGAACGTTCCAGAAGCCAATCATAGCCCGTTTTCGAATGCCAAAAGTCGTTACCGTAGAATCAGTCCGTATCCGAGACGATGTATCTGTTTCTCGTATCATTTAGGTCTTAAGATCACGGGTGATAAGCCCATGATCCAGTGAGTGTGCATTTGCCATTTTTAGGGCAAGCAGGACTGGCTGTGGGTGAATTCTACAGCCCCCATCCCAGAGGGGGATAGTTAGCTCAGGTCCGTGGAGTCGCTAACTCCAAAGATAGTTGCAGGAATTGGTAAAACCTCATACTACAACTACCCCCTTGCGGTTTGTGATATAATCGAGTCAATCAATCAATCAAATTCCTGTTAAGACCCCCCATAGGGGCATAGGACAGAGACAACTCTCTTCCACAAGGCACGATCCTGAGCATCGGCTTTAAGGTATTGCCAGGACTTGTTTATTCCTCTGGCGTCCTGCTCAACTGCTCGCTTTTATGTATTACATGGTCGACCAACCCGACGTCTTCCTTGAGGATTATAATCCAGAGCCTGTTTGGCGATGTTTCGCTCTGGTTTTCTCAAAGTATGACCGATCCACTGCCACTTCCGCCTTTGAATCTCAATACCTATTTCAGTCTGGACAGTTGTACTCCAAAGTTCGCCGTTGGAGATCACTTCTGGCCAGAATATTCCTAAAATGCGTCGGAGGCATTGGTTCACGAAAGTCTGTACTTTCCTGGTAAGTCGAACGGTCACTTTCCACGTAGTACAACCATATAACAACACGGATTTGACGCATGAGTCAAAAATTCGCAGCTTCGTGCGAAGGGAGATCTCCCTTAACCTCCAGATAGGGGAAAGAATACCGAAGGCCTGACGAGCTTTATTTAGCCGAGCCTCAACATTCTTTCGGCACCGCCGTTCATGCATGAGATAGCAAAAATCTTGCACCTCTTCCATATCCTGTCCGTTAACAGCATTCGGTGTGCTTGCGTTCGAACTTATGTGCATGTACTTGGTTTTACGCACATTTATTTTCAGTCCCGCCTCTTTGCATTTAGAATGCAACGAGCGAACATTTGACTCTAAGTCCGAACGGTTATGTGCAAGCAAGCAGATGTCATCAGCATAATCAAGGTGACTTAAGATGTTAATTAGTCTCCATTGAAGACCTTTACCTTCCACACCTTCCAGTGCAGCTTCCACTATGTCATATATTACCACCAGAAACAGGGCTGGTGATAATATGCAGCCTTGTCTGACACCCGTTCACTCAGGGAAGCTCTCGGTCAGCCCTCATCTATGCAAGACGCGGCACCTTGCATCTTCGTAAGATTCTTTAATCATAGCTATGACCTTATCTGGAATACCTCTCCTACGCAAGGCATTCCATATGAAATCTCGCTTAACGCTGTCGAAAGCCTTCTCGAAGTCCACAAACATGAGATGTAGTGACGAACCCATTTCGGCTGATTGCTATAATATTATTCGTAGGGTATTTGTATGGTCGGTACAAGACGACCTTTTACGGAATCCAGCCTAATAAACTTCGAGAGTGCTCTTGAAGACATCACTAATCCTATTGAGAATTACCTTAGCCATAATTTTTGATACGGCAATAAGTAGACATATACCACGCCAATTGCCACAATCCCGAAGGTCGCCCTTCTTCGGAATTTTCACAATGACGCTCTCCTTCCATTCAGTTGGATATCTTCCCTCATTCCACACCTCAGTAAAGAGTGGGAGGAGTATATCGGCTGTTATTTCCGGGTCCGCTTTGATGAGTTCGGTTGATGTCTATACCTGGCTTTCCTATATAGCTTTCCTTCCCGCCATTGACCGAATGGCAGAAACTATTTCTTTCTTATCTGGGGGATCGTCCCTAATAGAGGATGGTTGCGGTTGGAGGTTTGGTAGTTGTTTTGTTTCTGTGATGTCTTTCTCTGACAAGATGTTTAAAATATCATAGAAGTATTCCTTCCATCGCCGCAACTGGTGTTCACTCATATTAAGGAGAGTTCCGTGGACATCTCTCACCAGGTGGTTGGCGGTGAAATTCCTGTTCGTCAACTGTTTCATGATTTTGAATAGTGAACCCATATCCCCAAGGTAAGCCGCAGATTCTGTCCTGTTTGCCAGATCTTCAATGGCCTTTCTCTTGTCGCGTCTAACAGCCTTTTTAAGCTGTATATGAGCATCGCGGTAGTTCTGCCAATCGAGTAACTAGTACTATTATCTACGTCATTTCTTTACTTCAGAATGCAATAGATTTGTGTATTCGAACAGAGAAACCAACCTATTTACATCCTCTCTGGCAGTAAGCCAAAATTGGGCTTTACGGTCAAAGGTTGGTATTGAGGGAAATGAACAAAAGTTTTCATTGGCCAGGCTTATATCGCAGTGCGCACTTCCCTGGAACTTAGCACCGGGTTATAAGCAAGCTAATGCTTTTAAGCTTAAAATATTCGGTTAGAAAAACCTCTGAATATCTCTAATCAAACATAAATTGGATCAAACTTTCCTATTTGGGCGCTGCCATATGAAGAAACATCTTCAGAGAATTAAACTCTTAAAGAACAACCTAAATACATGGTCGACCTACCCGATGTCTTCCTTGAGAATTATAGTCCAGAGCTTGTTTGGCGATATTTCCTCAAAGTGTGACCGATCCACTGCCACTTCCGCCTTTGAATCTCAGTGCCTATTTTAGTCTGTGCAGTTGTACTCCAAAGTTCGTCGGTGGAAATAACTTACTTCTGGCCAGAATATCCCTCATGAAAGTTTGCAATTTCATGGTAAGTCGAACGATTACTTTTCATGTAGTACAACCATATTATTATAAAGTTATCTGAGGAAGAGGGTTCTACGACCAAATTATCAATCTAACTAATTGCGCAAATAATGCATATCTTTAAGTCATCGACATCCACAGGAAAAGACCTCTATTGCCATGTTTCCATTAAGATTAATTTTCAATTATATTCCAAACGATTCATATCTCCTGTAAAGTCAATAAAGAGACCTTCAATCGCTCGATACCTACTCCGATTTAAATAAAATCACGTACTATGTGCAAATATTTACCTCGAATGCAAGCCTACAGGTGATCAAGCGTACATAAATCCGAAGGTAACACAAATCTCAGACCGACAGGCTTAAGACCTCAGACCTTCTAAATGCGTTCCTCGATGTGTCTTAAAGTGCATCCGTCGCATGTTCTTTAAGTGAAAAATTACAACTTCCCAACGTACAAAAGTATTGTGACGGCAGCACTAAAAGGCATCAATGTCTGCCTACTAGGAGGCACTCTACTACTCTATGTAGTACCTTGTTCCCATTACCGACACATCAGACCCAAGATAATTAACCATCAATAAGTTTCGCATTGCTATTAATAAAGTGACAAATTAATGTGCATACGACAAGCTTGTCTGCTTTTGTTATAGTGAAGGAAAAATAAATTAAGATCTGTCGCCAGAATTAAAAACACTCATCGTGACGACTGTGTTGTCTTGGGTTTATTTAAAAAAAAAAAAAAAAACAAACAAAGATTGACCTCGAATCAAAAAATATTATTATGTAGATTTACTTCCTTATTAATCACATTTAGCTACTTTTATAGGGACAACACTCATAAAAAATTTCCATGTAATTTGAAAATAACATGTAGAATAATTTTTAATTTTCGCAAATATCTGAAATTATCGTAAGTTTCTCTATGATTATTCCAATACAAAGTTGCAAAACGTTTCGTAATTAGAAAAATATAAAATAATGTCTCCATCTTGGAACATATTATTACGTAAGAAGATTGAACTTCTTCCTTCTTAGCTATTTTACATAGTTTTACTGTAATATGATTTAAAAGAAAAATGTTGAGTTATGAGAATTTTCTTAGAAATCATTTCGAATTCCTTATTATTTTCATCGGAATCCCATCCGGTCAGCATTTTTTCTATTTTTTTCGTGAATTTTATTTGTTTGTCGAAAAAATCAAATCAAATTTTCAATCTACTCCTGAAAGGATTATTGCATTTGAACATTGCTGTGAATTATGGAGAGCACACAGCCTTTGAGTGAAGTGATCGGAAATATTTTGACGATACTTACAGTACCTTATTTTGTTTAAGCGAAGAAGAAAAAAGTTACTATTCCTAACAAGTATTACATCTATTTCTTATTCATAAGAACTAAGCATTTTCAAAGAAAATTCACTTGGATTGGATAATTGGAAAAATTGCAAATTTCCTTATGGAATTCCTTTGGAATTGACCTTATTCGCTTTGAGAGATTTCTTCGTAATTGCAGATGCAATTTCTGTTTGGAATATTTTATTGATTTTCTTAAAGAATTTTGTAGAAAGAAGAAATTCTCATTCCTATTGCAAAACAAAGTTTCCTTGAATTTAATAGTTGCCAATTTCTAAGCGAAATTTCTTTGAATTTGGTCTTCATATTTTGGGTAACTTCTTAAAAGCGCGCAATTATAATCGTTTTAGAATTACATATAGTTAATTATATTATATATCAATCAATCAATTTCCTGTTAAGAACCCTACATGGCAGAAACATTTCTCTTCCACAAGGCGCGATCCTGAGCATCGGCCCTCAGTTGTCGTCAACTGTTCGCTTTCATGTGCTAAATGGTCGACCAATGCAAAGTCTTCCTTCAGGACTATAATCCAGAGCTTGTTTGACGATGTTTAGCTCTGGTTTCCTAAAAGTTTGACCGGTCCACTGCTACTTCCGCTTTTGAATCTGAATGCTTATTTTAGTCCAGTTGTGCTCCAAAGTTCGTCTTTGGAAATCATTTCTGACCAAACTATCCCTAAAATGCATCGGAGGCATTGGTTCACGCAAGTTGGCAGTTTCTTGTTGAGTCGTACGGTCACTTTCCATGCAGTACAACCGTATAACAACACGGATTTGACGCATGCGTCAAATACTCGCACCTACGTGCGAAGAGTGATATGTCTTAACGTCCAGACTGGAGAAAGGATACCGAAGGCCTGACGAGCTTTACTTACACGAGACTCACCTGTAGGTTGGGCAACCTATCAGGCGCGTCCTCAGATGGTGGATGGAGGACGCCGCGGTGTGTCGCAAGATCCTCGTCCGCGGCTAGCATGGCAATAGCAAGGAATTAAGTTTCACAGTTATACTCTCTTCAACAAGCTCATCGGACACACGTAGGCAACCGCTACGTTGTGAGCCTAAATGAATGTACATGTTGAGGTGGATATGGCAGCAAATATCTTTCCTGTAAAAACCATGCCGCAAACCAGCCCAAAAAACTATGAGATGGAGTCCCCCCGTATTGGCCCTCAGTCCCCGGCAAAAGACGGTGCTAAAATCACCGGGTCCGAACGCGGTTCGGGAGCTACTAGAACGGTGCAACCAGGTTCTAGTAGTGCTGTGCTACTGGCAAACACACACAGCGCACTGAGTCTTCGATGTCAAAGCTCAGTGATTTCGCTTTTATAATGGTATTAAAGGATGCAGACTCAGAACCGAGTAAGTCGATGGAGATGAGTATAGATGTTGGTCACGCTTTGACGTCGACAATATCCTGCACAAATATCTCGGCTGACCTTGCTACTGAGACGATCCAAACCTCTCAAGGCAGAGTTAGCAACCGAGCCCGTCCCCGTGCTAAAACCACCCTAAAAAGAAAAACTGCAAAAGCGAAGTTTGACAATGCGGTAGAGGCTAAAGTGACTGCAATTCTGAGTCGACTGTCTTCCGGGACGGACGATTCACGAGCTGCAGAAACTCCACGCCCAGCCAGCGTGCCGGCCGAAGTGATCAGAGTCGAGGCGAAAGGTCTTAGGACCCCAGCAACGTCTCTGATTAATAAAGCTAGTACTTCCGAAGCGAATGTAGGCAGAGTAGTAAAGCCCCTGCGAAAGAGTCCTTACAAGCTCCGACCACTCCGCTGAAAGGAGTATCAAACATTGAAACGGATAGCGCTGTGGTTCCGGAACTGTCGGCAACAAAAAGGAGAAATATGCTCAGAAGGGCAGCCCAACGAAGCAAGACTCATAGCTTGACTCCGGGTCCCCAATCAGCTGCGACTCTCATTCTGCAGCCGTCAGTGGAAAATGTCGAAGTGGTTCAAATAGTTTCATCTCCGCTGGCTTCGGAACGATCGGTTCATGGCACCGCCTCTGGCAAGGCCAAAGAACCCTCGTCCGCGGGCACAGTCGCCGGTAAGAAGCTTGAACCACTGAAGCAGAAACATAAGCGTATCCGATACTTGCAGCAAAAAAGATGCAGCCGAGATCGGCTACCTATAGCAACGTCGCTAGGAGTTCCCTCCAGGCAGCAGTCATTAACACCAATGACTTGCTAGGCATTATACCAGAGTCAGTGAGGCCTCAGATCTACACTTCATTGAGGAACATTCTGAGGGAGCCCCTCTTAGGTAATCCACCAGCTAAACCATTTTTTTTAAGCATGACTTCGATTCAGGTTATCTTAGGATAACTTGTGCTGACCAAATCACTCTGGTCTTCCTCCAGGAGGCGGTTCCCAAGATGAACGAGCTCTTGACGGACATCAAGCTACAGGTGGTGGAAGGTGCCGAGGCTCCTAGACTGACGAAAGTGTATGTATGGATCCCGGGTATAATTGAAGACCCTGAAATCCTATTGCAGGATATTAAGCTGCAAAACAATCTTCCCACGGAGGTATGGAAGCTTTTCCATAGAGAACAAAAAGACAAGGGCCAACTTCTTGTTCTCGGGAATCGACCAAAGCTCCATGGAAAGGTTGTCTGTAGCGAAAGGTTTCGCGGATTGTGGACTCAACAAGGTCCACTTCAAACTACCGAAACCAAACGCGGCCAACCTCAGAAGCTGGCAAACTCAGAGTGGTTCAAGCCAATCTACATCACAGTAGAGCGGCGACCGCCACTCTCCAACAACATCTCTTAAGAGGTTACTCGGATGTTGCACTTGTCCAGGAACCGTGGTTGAGTGGCTCTAACACCATTCTAGGATGGTGCAATAAAACTTTTACGGTCCTTCACGGACCGAGGAGTGACTTCCAACTTATAACAATAGGGGGAGTACAATGGGCCCAACTAGATGGCCTCAGTGCTTGTGGTTCCGTGCACCACACGAGACTCAACACCCTTTTCGGCTCCTACGTGCAAGCTGACAAAAATCGTGCACAAATCAATCGGTGTGCTTGTGTTCGAACCCATGTTCATGTACTTGGTTTTACGCACATTTATTTTCAGTCCCGCCTCTTTGCATTTAGAATGCAACGAGCGAACATTTGACTCTAAGTCCGAACGGGTATGTGCAAGCAAACACACGTCATCAGCATAATCAAGATGACTTAAGACGTTAAATAGCTCCCAATCAAAACCTTTATCTTCCTCAGCTTCCAGTACAGCTTTCATGATGCCATTTCTTGCCATCAGAACAGTGACGGATCGTGACTTGTCGGATAGGTGAGGCGCTCAGAAAATCATGGGGGAGAGGGAAGACGGTATTTTTTTTTATTAATATAATAATATTTCATCATATTAGCGGATGTGTCGTTTAAAAAAAAATAATTTCAGTCAAATAACTGCAGATAAATACTCTTGCAATAAAAATGGCACCGATACTAGCAATACTTTCAGTACATGAAACCGCTAGCTTTATAAATTAAAAAAAAAAAAATAATGGAAAAAATTAATTAAAATATAAACTCTCCAGCAAGCTCTCAAAATTAAGAATGGCCACTGTTCAGCCTCTTTTCATCGATTTCCACACTACTATACAACCGGAATAACTCAAAGATGTTCCATCGAGCCCCACACTACTCTACAACTGAAAATGACAAACAACAGCACCAACAATGCAATGTTTAATCAGCCAGGAAGGCTGTGGAAGCTCCGGTAGCTGTGGGCATTGGCCGAGAGGCGATGAGCTTGATGCCTCAGTCCTATCGGTTTTTATGAGGTCGACATCGGGTCAAGCTAAACAAGCAATGTGTTGAACGGGCTGTAGGTAAGCAAGCTTTTCAGCCACCTCATTTTTAAAGTTGGGCAAATCGATCGTTTGCAAACACGCACATTTTTGGCTCAGCGCTTTTTTTTTATTTTTCAATCTCATTCTCCAACAACAATGGGGAAGGCAAAAGATAAAAAGGCAGAGGCATATCGCTGATATGAGAATGATCCAAAACGATAATTCAATATGTAAAATTTAATGTTAGATTGAATTGATCGAAAATGTTGTGGCAGGTGAGGCGCCAGCTCATGCGCTCCACCTGATGGGTCGCTACTGCACCAGAAACAGGGGTGGTGATACTGTACAGCCTAGTCTGACACCCGTTCGCACAGGGAAGCTCTCGGACACCTTCTATTTTCGTAGGATTCTTTAATCCACGCTGTCGAAAGCCTTCTCGAAGTCCACAAACATGAGATGTAATGGGGAACAACACATTTCGGCGGTATTTGTATGGTCTGTACAAGACAATCCTTTACAGAATCCAGCCTGATAAACTTTTAAAGTGCTCTCTACGCCATCACTATTGAGAAATACCTTATACTCAAAGTTGCTATGTCTCGGGATCCGAATGGGAGTTGATTTGGTTTCATTCCCTAGTTCTGTTAGTATCTGAAGTTAACACATCGGTCAATAAGTCCGTAGGATAACAAAGAAAATACAGTTTTTTCGGCCTAATTTTGCTTTATTCTTCGACATAGTTTCCTTCAAGAGTGATACAATCCGTCCAACGCCTCTCTAGCTTTTCGATACCAGTTTTGTAGAACAACTTGTCTTTCGACTCAAAATGTGCCTCAGTTGCGGAAATTACCTCATCATTTGAGCCATATCTATTGCCAGCGAGCATTTTTTTCAGGTCTGCAAAGAGCCAGTAGCAGCAGCAATTTCTCGCTTCAAACGTTCGAATAATGGTATATAATAATCGGTATTGATGATCTTTCCCTTCTCAAGGTAGTCTATGAATAATATACCATGTGCATCCTAAAAAACTGAAGCCATTACCTTGCCAGCCGATGTTTGAGTTTTTGGTCGCTTTGATCGCGGTTCTCCCGCTGCTGTCCACTCCGATGACTGCCGATTTGACTCTGGTGTGAAATGATGGATCCAAGTTTCATCCATTGTCACATAACGCCGCAAAAAATCTTTTTTATTGCGTCGAAACAGCTTCATACAGGCCACCGAATCATGGACACGTTGTTGTTTTTGGTCCACTGTAAGCAAACGCGGCACCCACTTAGAAAAGAGCTTCCGCATCGACAGATGCCCATGCAAAATTGTATGCACACTGCCTTTCGATATCTTTAGAGTGTCTGGTAACTCTTGAAACTTCTCTTTACAATCGTCCAAGACGATTTTGTGGACTCTTTTAATGTTTTCTGGAGTAACAGCTTCATTTGGCCTTCCACTGCGGGGCAAGTTTTCAGTCGAGCTACGACAACATTTAAACTCGGCAAACCACTTCTCAACCATTTGCCTCGACGGAGCAGATTCCAAATAACATTTTTAAGCCATGCTCTTGTTTCAACGGTGTTTTTTCCCATCAAGAAGCAATGTTTTATCAACACACGAAATTCGGATTTTTCCATATTTTTAAAAATAACAAAAGTAGCGTCACTTCGAGCACTGTAGCTTGTAAACAAAGAATCAGAATGTCATGAAATTTTGACGTGTCGATTCTGAAAGTTGGTACTTCCTGCCAATACAATTGGTTCGGCCACAGAGGTGCCATCTGTGGGTCATCCTACGAACTTATTGACCGATGTGGTAATTCCAAACGAGCTTTGATCGTATTTGAAATGAATGTAAACCTAGGATTGCCTTACTTCATATCAAGCTGCGCCATAGCATTTTCATTTGATATCACACTCGTTAATTAAATGGCGATGTAATGGTGAACGTAAGTCGAAATTTCGTTCAAATATATCACATCACAGCTCACAACATTTTGCCGGCCATACTCAAATTTCATGCTTTAGTACACAAAAATTTCGAATTTTACACACAACGACAATTCATTATGTACGGACATGGAAAATTTATCTCCATTATTATCGTGACCAAACATGAATCCCATAGCTAAGCCTAGTGAAGTGCACAAAAGTTCGCTGGATTTCAAGTGCAAAAATAAGACCACCGGTTTTATTAGTTCGTTAAAAAGCTTTATTTTTAACTCAACTAACAAATTATCGCTTCTCAATCTTTCGCTTCCGATTCTGTATACGACTTACTCGTCGACGGATCCAAGCCAGACTGAACTGCATGTTCAACAAACACGCTTACCAATGCTTGAATATTCTGGCCAGAAGTGATCTCCAACGACGAACTTTGGGTTCAACTGGATAGACTAAAATAGGTATTGAGATTCAAAGGCGGAAGTGGCAGTGGATCGGTCATAGTTTGAGGAAACCAGAGCGAAACATCTCCGAACAAGCTCTGAATTATAATCCACAAATAAGACGTCGGATTGGTCGACCATGTAGGACATGGAAGCGAGCAGTTGAGCAGGAGGCCAGTGAAATAAACAAGTCCTGGCGACAACTAAAGATCGATGCTCAGGATCGCGCCTTGTGGAGGAGGGTTGTTTTTGTCCTATGCGCCTGTGAGTGGTCTTAACAGGAAATCGATTGATTGATTGTTGTGTTCTTATCCTTTTTCTTCTTTTTATTAACTTTTCACTATTTATTTTTCTTCATGCATTCTTTATTTTTAGTGCTCTTTATTCAGTTTTATTATTTTTTTTTCTTCCTTTCTGATTATGTTTCCTTTTCTCTCCGTTTTTTTCATATTTTCTTTTTTTTTTTTAAGTTCAACTCCATTCTTTGTTTCCAATTTTTGTTTCATTTCCTTTTCTCCAATGTTCTTTTATAACTTATTTATTATTATTATACAGTAGTTTTTCGTATCCTGGTACCATCCACTTCTCTAATAATAATGTTACACAGAAAACAAACATTTTTCTTTTTGACGTTAATATGCGTGCCACATTATCGAAACACGTGGTGTCTTATACACACGAACTTATCATACTTATGTCGTAATCTATTCGAACATGAATGCCATTAAAATTTTATCAACGCAATATTTTACGAATTCGAATCGGAATTATCATAAACCATAATTGTAACTATTGTGTTGCTATGATTATGCTCGATGAATTGTTTTAGCTATTTCAATATTTATATAACATATCTAACTTACGACACTGCATGAATGATGGCTTACACATCATTATGAAATAATTATGGTAATTTTTATCTTATTCTTATGCACGGAGGGATTAACTAAGCCTGGATTATGCTAATTATTTGAATTTTTAATTAAGATTTATTTCGTAGAAAAATCGACGGTTTTATTATGTGTGTGGTCTGCTAATAACTAAATAGGTAGGTAGTTAATTAATTGAGACTGTCCTTTTGCGTGGAGTTTGAGTGCTTAATTGGTTTTTAATTGAAAGTGGAACAGGAGGATCTTAAATGGAAATAAGTTTTTTCGTATTTTTTGTGGAAAAGTGAAATTTAGAGTTTCATATATGAAATCTGAGAAAAAGTTATATGTAATGTTTGTAACGCTAAGAAAAAAGCTCGTACAAAGTCGTCAAGGTGACAGAATCATTTGTTGTCGCTCAAAACTGTTGAATCTGAGAGCGACTGTCTCTTTGTTTGTCTGCTAAATAAATCCCGAGCGCTTTGAGCTATCGAGCTGAAATTTTTTTTCGATGTCAGTTTTAGCAAAAAAAAAATTTCAAGTTCGAGGTTGAACCATATCCCCTATATCTACCACCCTCTATGCAAAATTGTCAAATCAATGGATTTCAACATTACATTAAAATATATTGACATGAAAACAATTATCGTCAAACAAATTTGTTTCAATCCTTTCACTCGTTCTAGTGGCTCCCATACAAATGAAGGTAGAAACATGAAATTTCACAATAATTTAATCGTTATAATAATTGAAAGAAATGTTCAAAAAATTCACTCCTTCTACCCTTGTTAAGCCAATTATAGTCCGTTTTCGAATGCCAAAAGTCGTTACCGTAGAATCAGTCCGTATCCGAGGCGCTGTATCTGTTTCTCGTATCAGTTAGGTCTTAAGGTTACGGGTGATAAGCCCATGATCCAGTGAGTGTCCATTTGCCATTTTTAGGGCAAGAAGGACTGGCTGTGGCGAATTCTACAGCCCACAGGGTGGAATCGCAATTCCTATTTTAGTCTGTCCAGTTGTACTCCAAAGTTCATCGATTGAGATCACATCTGGCCAATATATCTGAAAAATGCGTCGGAGGATCACGAAAGTTTGCAGTTTCTTGGTGGTAAGCCTAATTTTCCTAAAATCTTTTATTTAGAGTATCGCATGGTTGGGTCTTATGTTTATTATATGCGAGAAAAAAAATATCCAAACATTTTTCCACCAATTACTTGTTGCATTCATTTACAAACTATAAGTTTATCGGCAACCTATCATGCACCAAATATTTAGAATTTCTCGCATGTTCTATTCGTTAATCCTAAATATTTGTTTCTATTCGAAAATAATAAAATCATGCTACATAAAACCCAAAATTATTACCCAATAAATTTTGGATATGCAACCATTGATACTGAAAAGAAACATGGGACATGAGTACTACAACCCTCCATTACAATCCAGAATCCCATAATAATGTTGAAAGTTATGGCCTTCCAATTATATGAACTCTCAGGGCTATCATCTAGTGCCTGCGGACAAAACGGCCAGTTCGGCTTGTTTCGATATGTAAGCAACATATCAGAAAAATTTCCCGATTAAAATTCAGTGAGCACATAAATATAAATCGAAAATGGGAAAAAAGGGGAGCCTTCAAATGTCCATTTATGTCGGGCCAATAGCTCACTAATTCACAATTCATTCATATATTATCATTAAAAATCGAAAGGATTTTGTTTTTTGTTTTATTCCATCTTTGAATCGATTTTTTTATTTTGTTTTTTGTAGCTAAAAAGCTAGAGATTTGCTCGGATAGGCAAGCAATAATTTTTGCCATCTCAATCTGTGAAGGTTATCCGGCATGATTATAAAATGATGATGATACCAAATATTTATGATAAAAATATGTTAATTCGAAGGTTAGTCAGTTTTGTATTTTGTTTGTTTTTGGTGCGTTTTGTCATCATAAGGAGATTGTCGTCGAATGCAAAAAACATTGAATCGCTAATGAAGATAAGAAGAAGATTTATTTGATTGAAATTGATCTGGTTTAAAATATAACTGACGCCTCAATTCATTTTGCAAGAAGTGTTATGGTAGTAATTTTGCAGCAAATTAATTTCAGTGAGAAAACTATCGAATAATCGGAGTGTTTCCAAGAACAATTTTCAGCTATAACTTTCAAAGATTCGATGGAAATTTATTGCGGAATCGTTCCCATTAGAATATTTATTTGAGAGAGAACCAAATTTTTTCAAAATTTTTACTTTACTAAAATAATATTGTAAATAAGACGGTGCTAACTTAGACTAGAATTAAAAGAACGATTAATATTTCCCAGTATATATTTTTTCTAAATAAATTTTCATCGAATCTATGAAAGTATCATAAATTCGATGAAAATTTAATGTGAAGTGCGCTAGTGGTAGCTGAATTTCATGTAAAAAACATAACAGAATTATGATTGGGCTTAAAGTCCAATCATTTTATACTCTAGATGAGATGGAAATTACTTTAATATACCGAAAAATATGTCATCGTCACCCCAAATTCTTTCAAATAGTGAACAGAGACTTTTGCATGGGAGGTGGTAGACGTAGAGAGGGAGGTTTGTATTTTTCATATATGACAACGAACATGGCATGCAATATGTTTTCTGCTGAATTTAAAGTTTTTTGTTTTCATTATTTTTCAAGAAATTGGTCATAGTTTTCCTGAAATTGGGGCATTTGTATGGGAGGTGGCAGAGAAAGTGGAGCGTTTAAGATGATTTTGAAGCTGCTTATCATCGTCCTTATCACCATGCTTTGATTGAATTTCAAAGTCGATAGCTCTCATATACTTGAAGGAGAAATGCTTTTCTTGAATTTATAATACAAAATATTTGTATGGGAGGTGGTAGAAGGAGTGAAGTGGAGCTGATAATTTTTTCTAAAACTTATTTCAATTATTAAGAAACAAATTTTGGCAAAATTTGAAGTTTGTATTTTTTCTAGTTTGAATGCAAATCGATAAAATGCATTTAACAAAAATTATCCATTTGTATGGGAGGGGGTAGAAGGAGTGTACGGATCAAAACAATTTTTTTTTGCATTATTAATATTTTTATTTGTATACTATATATAAAAAATTTCACGCTGATAGCTTCAACAGTTTCGAAGAAAAATAATTTAATTTAAATTTCAAAATTTCGTGAAATTTGTAAGGGAGGAGGTAGAAGGAGTAAGGTGAAGTTGATATTTATTTTTAAAATGAATTGCAATTATAGTAGATCTAATTTTGACAAAATTTCGTCTTTTCAGCTTTACTAGTTTCAATGAAAATCGAAAATATGTATTTTTCAAAATTGTCCATTTGTATGGGGGGGGGGGGGGGGGGGTAGAAGGAGTAAGGGTATCGGTTCAATATTCTATGATATTAATGACATCTATATTGTAATACTTCGACCTAAACTTCAAGTCGATAGCTTGAATAGTTTGAAAGAAAAATCAATTTCTTAATATTTCGAAATTTCCTGAAATTTGTATAGGAGGGGGTAGAAGGAGTGGGGGGATGCAGCCCATTCACGAACTTAAAGTTACTTTTTTGCTAAAAATGACCCACAAAAATTTTTAGCACTATAGCTCAAAGGTTTCGAGAGTTATGCTCTAGAGAGACGCACAGACGAACAGACGGACGGACAGACAGACAGACAGACGTACAGACGGTCACTCGGAATCGAGGTTTTTGAGCGACAACAAATATGTCTGTACCCTTGGCGGCTCTGTGCGAGCGTTACTTCTTAGCGTTACAAACGGTAAGGCAAACACAATATACTCTCAGATTTCATCTAGAGTATAATAAAACTAGGCTGCTTTTGATTTAATATAACCACAAACTTCAAGTTTAGGTTGTAAGAGGTGGTTTCCTCGAACAACAATGCACTGGGCCATTTAGTTGCACCCACTGTACTCACCTTATTTATTATGAAATGGATTTTACTCCTCTTGTGCCAGCGTTTTGTGAACCGAAGCAGGCTCGAATGTTTGAAATTTGAAATAAGCCTCGAATGTTTGACGCTCTGAGTTCGTCTAATTCTGAGAAGAATCTAGAGCCTAAAAAAAGGAGACGACTGTTGGAAATTTGCGGACAGTGACAAAGATAATTTTCGATAGATTCTTTGTCTTCATCGCAACCTGTGCAAAGGCTGTCACTCGCAATTCGCAGCCTGAATGCGTGCAGCTTTAGTAAGCAATGACCTATGGTCAGGCCGACAATAGTTCGAACGCTATAACTATAATTCAGCTCAACAAGAGTACAGACCGATTGCCGTCTTTCCTTATCTCTCTAAAGTTTTCGAAAAACTTATGAATAGCCATATATCATACTACTTCAGCGAATATAATCTACTATCGGATTTACAATCAGGTTTTAAACCCCACGATAGTTGTATCATTGCACTACTTAATGTCACTGACAATATCAGAGTGCAAATGGACAATGATCGTGGGACCACACTTACTTTGTTGGACTTCTCCAAAGCGTTT
This sequence comes from Chorisops tibialis, assembly GCA_963669355.1. Classification (NCBI taxonomy): domain Eukaryota; kingdom Metazoa; phylum Arthropoda; class Insecta; order Diptera; family Stratiomyidae; genus Chorisops; species Chorisops tibialis. Next base: position 76,308,002 of record OY770263.1, read on the forward strand.
GATAAAGTTGATCACAATACCCTTACTTACAAACTTCTAAACTAATATCAGCTTTCTAATTCTTCAACTGCTTTGATTAAGTCATACCTTACTAATCGCCTACAAGCCGTATCAGTCAATGAACAACTTTCACCTTTTTTTTTTTTTACAGCACCGAGTATAACTTAGGGGGTCACCCTTTAATGCAATGCACAGCTATGTCGGTATAGGAAGTGGAAGTGGAGGTATTAAGGAGGAGAGAGACGAAAATGACGGTGGACATTGTTCTTGAAACACTGCAGGCTGTACTTGTTGGGAAACAAACTAGCTGGCAAGTCGTTCCAAAGTCTTGACGTTCGGGAAATGAATGACTGCCTAAATTTCACTGTACGAGAAGGCAAGGGTTTGACTGTGTACTCGTGTGCGCGTTCAGCTTGGCGAGTATTCTGGCGAAAAGTATGCAGTGGAGGAATGAGTGCGCTTAGTTCCGTACTGCATTTACCGTGGAAATAACGATAGTAAATGCTGAGTACTCCGACATTTCTGCGATGCTCAAGAGAATCCATAGAAGACGTGATGGTTTCGTCTCCAATCAGTCGGAACGCATGTTTTTGAATACGGTCGAGCAACGCGAGGTGTGTTTTGGGTGCCTCAGCCCAAACATGCGAGTTATACTCTAAACGTGGTCTAATGTAGGCCTTATAGATGGTTGCTAAGTCGATGGGTGTGAAATATTTTTTGCATTTTCGGAGAACACCTAGGCGTTTAGAGGCGTCGAGGGCAATATCAAAGATATGCTGGGCCCAATTTAGGTGGTCACTAATTTTGACGCCTAACAGTAAGAAATTCTCCGAAGTGGTAAGCCGTGCACCATCAAAGGTTACATTGTGAGACAACACTGAAGCATCCCGTTTGAGGAATAAATGACAGGTCTGTGTTTTGGATGGGTTGAACTCTACTCTGTTTTTCCTGCCCCATTCCAGGATTAAGTTGAGATCCGAGTTCAGCGAACTGAATAACTCCCTGCGATTGGAAGCAAACAAAATGTGGTGTACCACAAGGAAGTATTGTTGGTCCTTTGTTTGTCGCTATTTACATAAATGATCTTCCGTTCTTTATAAAACACTACGGTATCAACATGTCGGCAGCATGAGGCCAGTGGAATAAACAAGTCCTGGCAACAACTTAAGGACGATGCTCAGGATCGTGCCTTGTGAAAGAGAGTTGTTTCTGTCCTATGCCCCTATAGGGGGTCCTAAGAGGAATTTGTTATCCTCAACAACTATGTTATCGAATAAGTGGTAAAAATTAAGAATCTTGGGTTTTTTTGTTTTTAACAGCACCCTAACGTGAAGCGATCATATTTTATCCAACATAGGGAAAGTTTATGGAATGCTTCGAACCTTATTTAGCACACGTCGGTATGTACCAATCGACTAAATGTAGCGTTCAATTCTACTGTTCGATATATCTATAGTTTGCAACGATGACCATGTTACTCCTTATGCTGATTATGTATTTGATATTTCTTTTTAAGATAATTCATTCCGCGTTCCACGTTCGCCAGGTCTTCCAGGACTCATCAACTAATAACACCTAAGTTCTTATCTCTAGTTTCACAGAGACAATTCTTCGTTTATATCATTCATTAGTACTACCAGTCGAAATTCGTAGATCAGGAGGGGATGGTGATGCCTGGTGGAGTTAATGATTGAAGGCCCTTGCCATGCAAGCGTATGTGCTGCCTCGTTTCCTAACAGATCGCTATGACCCGGTATACAAGTTAAGAATACTTCGGTTATAGTCGCTAGGCGATTCAAATTGTGTCTACAAAAGGACACTAGTTTGGATGTGGTCTTGTACGATTGGAGTATCAGAAGTGCAGCCCTGCTGTCCGAGAAAATGTAACAATTTCTGAGACTATTCTGTGTAACTTAAAATAATTTTTGTGCACTCGTTAATTGCTAATACTTCCGCTTGGAACACAGTCGCGCGTTCTGGAAGATGAAAAGAAGTGTGATGTCGAGGTCGTGGGAATAAATCCCTGCCATGACCAATTTGTGGTGCTGACCAATTAGAGGTTTTTAATCTGATTGAGGCCAGGCCTGGTGTCTTATGAAAAGATGAAGTGGAGGGTGCAAGAGAATTGCATCCAGGGTTGCAGTTGGTGTAGATCTAACAGCACCAGTTGTACACGAACATGCCATCCGTTGGATTAGCTATAAAGGTGCTAGGTTTGTTTTTAGTACCACCGCTGGTCACTATACCAGCGCGCCAGAGCAAACAACTGGTCTAAAAATACTGGTATACAGCCAGTGGATGAGGTGAAGCTTAAAGCCCCAAGCCGAATGTCTTTTTGCAAGCGAAGAAGACTACGGTAGCTTTGTTTTATCTTTTTTTTTCTTTATTTAGTGCCCAACTGTCTAACAGTTGTAAAGCGGACAGCATAATGTTAACTAGAATTTGTTCAAACTTGCCAGTTAGCATGATGACAAGATCGTCCGCATATGCAATTGTAGGGTATCCGTTTCGATTTAAAATGGAAAGGAGTTCATTCACGGTTAGGGTCTACAAGAGAGGCGACATTATGCTGCCCTGTGGCGTTCCTTTGTGAACAGAGCCTTTTCTTGTCTCTTCAACCATCCCTACGACTTTTCGTGAGCAAAGAAGCTTAGCTATCCATGCAATCCGAAGAAGTTCCACGCTATGGCTGCGCAACGCCTTAAATATGACATCAATATTGACGTGGTTAAGAGAGCCTTCCGGAAAAAGGCAGCGAGTGTAACCTCTTTATGGTGGAAAGTTACAGTCATATGTAAGGCGGTGAGTGGACCTACTACAATCTTTAGTTTACAGCTTGTTATAATCACTTTAACCCTTTTCTGGTCCACTATGTCGCCTTAATCTTCGCGCTGTCAATTACACGACTTAATCGCTTTACCATCTTCGACTCTGTCGCTTCTTTTCACGAACGCTCGCCCTTTTTATACCCGCTGACTGTCGATCACACATTTTTTCTCTCATCAATCATATGACATGTTCGCTGACTCATGCCATCGATGAGTATTGCAATGTGAGCTTGATCGGAATTTGTACGCGCGCGTTATTGTTGTTATGGAAAAGAAATTGCAGTTGTCGAGAATCATGGTCGAATATCTCGAACATTCGATAAGCGTCATAGTGTTGGCATTTAAAAATAGTAACAGATGACAGAATTTGGTGGTCGACTTTAAAAAGATGACTGAAATAAATACAAAAAATCTTCACCCTAGACTAGAAACTTGAAAAAAAAAGATCAAAGAAAACTGCAATTACGAAAACAATCAATAAAATATTCATCAACATATTTGAAACAAGTCTCTCTGTTGATACGATGCATATAAATCTACAATTGTTTAACTTAGTCTATCGAATCTCTAAACTGCATCATAGCCATCTACGGCGCGGTGCATAACGAACTCAAAATTATATTTATTTATAGAAGATCTGATTAGTATGAATTCCAAACCTCATAAATGAGAGATATGTGAAAACCACAATAAAACAATAAAGACATCCAAGCAAACACACAGATCTAATTGACTGTAATTTTATATTGAATGTACGAAGAAAAATAGCTTGGCCTGCCGCAATATTAAAATCTATACAGATAGAGATATAGTGCAGTAATTCATCAGTGCACTTATGCACTGGCCCCAAAGTCAAACTCTCTGTATTTGCAGCCTTGCAAAACGCCGCTATTGAAGGAACCTTGTCAGTATTAATAAATGATTAAAATAGCTTCGAAGCGATATTAAGGTGGGATCGATTCAAGCGCACTGCATATTCTGCATACTGCATAAGAAAGTATCGATATATGTTAGCTACATAAGATACATAGAGCGCAGTCTATTGAGAGAAGATTAATAACTCCTTTTGTACCTGTCCCCAATGCAGTTCTCGTCTGTGCCAAGAAAACCTCCCCCCGAGCAGCACACCTCTAATTAATTTACATAAGTATGTCAGTGTATCGGAGATCTATAGATATGGGTGGTGCTAAGTGCGGTTAGTCTGGAAGAATCTTTCGAATTGCACCCATAATACTCGGAATAAATCTTCTAGATAAACTAGCTCCCATATGTCATCAAAGATTCAAAACACAAATACACTTATACGTACAGTGCCGTATAGTAATATATTCAATCTTTTATGATGCATGTTCTTGGTTGACAGGTCTGACATATTTCTGGTGTTGGCAAATTGCATTATGGAGGAGTGCAGCAACAGCAGCAGCATCATCGTAGAGTGGTCGCATAGTTACGACTTGTTTCTGAGTGGTGATAAAGGATTGTGCGTTGAGTTGCCACACTTGTCCGTTTTTTTCTGTTCTTGTTTCCTTCATACTTTTCCTGGTTAGTAGTTTTTGAATCAGTTCTATTTTTAAGCTAAGTTCTAGCATATATGCTTTGTTATTGTGCTTTTCACATTGCAACATGCTTGTCACACTTCATGAATGCAGGACATGTCTATGTTAAAGTGCTAGGTGCTGGTAGTGATTCCCAGGGGAATACAAAAAAGATCGTAATTTACGAGTACCCAGCAGTTTTTATTGTTTGTAAAAATGTGAACATTCCTTTAAGACTGTTTTGATGAATGAATGGTGTGGAATAGCATCATACATAAACTTATTTCTTTTGTAGCATTATGTATTTTGGTGTGCCTAGGGTGTAGCCCAGTAGGTAGTGTGTTGGTTTACAATGCGAAGGTCGTGGGTTCAAATCCCGGTCAACGCATAATTCCAGCACACTACCTGATCGGATATATCTTTGTTACCCCAATCTGAGAAAATAAAAAGTTCGCAAATAGAGGGTTTTGCGAAGAGCTAACAATTCTTCCACAATAAGTAATGAAAAATGTTAAGGAGCCTCAAAATCAAGAGGCTGTAATGTCACTGAAGAAGAAAATATATTTTGGTTCGCTGTTGTCATCAATCTCGATGTAGCTTAGTGTGTAGAGTGTTGGTCTATAATGCGAAGATCGTGAGTTCAAATCCTGATCGGCGAATAATTCTAGCACACTGCTTGGGATATGTTTGGTTCACCTCAATTTACGAAAGTAAAAATTCGTAAATTGTGTGAAGGGCCAATAACCACAATAATAAATCTAGGATCCTGAAGGTCAGGAAGTCAATGTCTGTTTTTCACAATAGTACCATTGAAGTTTGCCATCAAATTGCACTTGGTATTTTAGAACAGGCACTTTGGAACTTAATTTAAAGTATCTGGTATTCCGCTTTTGTACAATTGGTAGTAATACTTTCTAGCTGCAGGTATTATATTTTGTTTTATGAGAACATTTGAGGAACTGGTATAACTAAGGATGAAAAAAGAACGGAAAAATATCCTATGATGAGTTCAGTGCGCATACATCTGCACTTATCCTATCTATTAGACTATGGATTAGCCTAAAATTACCTAGTTACAGGTCTAGAGATACTTCGCACATCTTCTTAATCCCTCTCCATTAGCAGCGATCACGACCTACAACATTTCAATTGAGGTTTCAACTGACGAAGAAGAACCATCATCGACACTACCCACGCTTTACGAAATCAAAGCAGCCCTGAACAAGTCCATGTTTAGTTTTTGGTTACACCAAAAACTAAACATGGACTTTTCATGGGTAGCAGAGAGAACAAAAAAAAAAAAAAAACAGACTACGTAAATATAAAAGAAGAAAAAGATAGTTTGAGAAGAAATTACAATACATCTGCGAATATAAGCTTTCTGAGTGCACTAAGATCAACAACTGCACGCCTACTTTTACAGGAAGATTATTCCAATGTTTGCTTGCACGAAGAGCACTCATCTATGGATTTGAAAAAAAAACGCGGTACAAGAAGTTTAAGGTGTCGCGTTGAGTTCAAAGCTGCAATGAAGTCACTCAAATAAGAAGGTTCGCCTGTATAAATAATGCTAATTAATTGATTCCTAAATTTTTGGCAATAGTGCTAAAAACAAGACATCATAACACTGGGCAAATTTAGTTGTTCAAGATTATTATTTCTTAGATAATAGACGATACACTGTGACTTTTTCTCATTGGGTGTTAACCTATTTTCAATTGGCCAACCCAAAACTCTTGCTATATCGTCATTAATACACGCAATACAGTCACCTATAAGACCCACCGGTCCACTCAAGCGAAGCTGAACATCGTCAGCGTAAATATGAATATTGCAATCTTGAAGAACGTTGAGCAAGTCATTGATGTAGGCTGAACAGTGATGGACCCAGCATAGATCCTTGTGGTAAGCCCCGCAAGAGAACAAGAGACATCATCACCGACGCGCACTTCCTGCCAGCGGCCCAACAAGAAATTGTGTAAAAGTTTTATGAACTGACATTTGGTAATAACTTTTCGAGGTCAAGGTCAAAAGCTTTAGAAAAATCTCGTAGAACTTGGTATGTTAACAGATTCAAATCCACGATAGCTTTTAGGTCGAAAGTTACTTTAAGAAGTGCGGACTCACAACTATGTTGTGGCCGGAATCCAGTTTGCTAGCGTATCAACAAACTCTCATACTTTAAAAAGTCTCTCGAGAACTTTGTACAGAAAGCACGAGATGATAATAGGTTGGAAATCAGCGACTACATTCGGAGAATAGTTTTTGCGATCAGCAGTGCTGAAGCAATTTCCCATAATATATTTAGGTAAAAGCATCCTTAGATTTTGGATGTAGAGAGTCAGGACTAGTGGCAGTCGATTTTATGGAGTTAATAGCTGAGAATAGCTCAGTGTCTATTGAGTTCATCAGCCCCAAAATTACAGGTCAGAGACATTATGTCTTCCTCCTTATCAAGAACGACTTCAACTGCATTCGTTAGAGTCACTCGGAGATAGGCGATTTATTCTTTGTGCTGTAGTCGCAGTTAAATTAATTTCAGATGAAATCAACTTTTCGCCATTGCTAGGAAATCTTCTAAATTCCTTATCGGTTCTTAAGAGACTACGTACTTCTCTTCTCGACATTCCATTCCATCGAACCACATACGGCCAGCACGAACCGATAACTTCTATTTCACAGGCTTTTAACGTTAATTACAGCAATATTGATTTTAATCTTAATATTTCTCAGCGTCAGGGTTTGTCGTGTATAAAGACGGGATAGATTTATAGCTCGATATTTTCTATCAACGGGCAGGTTCTTCTTATCACCGATGCGGTATGTTCCGCTCTTTCATTGTTTCTTAATTTTTAGACGTATCGCAATCACCACTGTACGAGTTGGAAAACTATACAGTTCAGGTGACTCCGCCAAGATAATGAATACATTTGGAATCTACGTGTAGCAATATTCGTACTCAAAAGAAATACCTTGAACTCGAAAAATGTCATTTTATAAACAATAATACGAATTTCAATATTTTAATTCAAGCGTCATTAAACAATTTACCACACAAATTCAACGGCGATCTTCAATTTGTGCGCTAAATCGTACGTAAACGTAATTCAAAGTATTAGATACTTCAATAAAAGTATCAAGTGGCAATGCCAAAATAGTATCAGTTTGGCCCATTACTAAAAGTTTATGGCAGTTTTTAATTGTACTTTATTTTCGCCAACCGTCCGGCATTTTTGTCAAAAATTAGGCTTAGAAGTCACGACATCGAGGTTTTTGAACGAAAATATTTCTGAAAGAAAAGATTTCCGGATTCTAAACTCTTACGCTTTATTATTCGTGACGTTTCGATCCCTGCTGAGACTGTTTTGATCCCAAGTGAGAGTACAAACCGATTCCACAACCAGCTTTCGAACGGAATGTGGTTGAAAGCAGGGAGATAGTCTAGCCCCCATGCTTTTCAACTTGGCACTAGAGTATGTTGTCCGAAAAATCCCAGTCGACACCAACGGGACATTACTATTCAAGTCCACCCAACTAGTAGCATACGCTGACGACATTAACATTCTAGCAAGATCCTTCTCTAGTGCTAAGGAGGTATTTGCCAATTTTGACTCCGCCGCAAAAGAAGTCGGGTTGCGCATTAACGAAAGCAAAACAAAAGTAATGACGCAAACAAGAAGGAGAGCGCCTATCAGACAAAACATAACAATTGCGGAATATAATTTGGAGAGTGTGAAAAATTTCATATATCTTGAGGCTAATCTAGAAAAGGACGGTAATGAAGCAGACGAAATCAAACGACGAATAATACTAGCAAATAAGACGTATTATTCGGTACTTCCAATAATGAAATCCAAGAAAGTGCACAGGAACAATAAGCTGCGGATATATAAAACTATTATAGTACGACCTGTGGTCTGTTATGGCAGCCAGACGTGGACATTAACGCGAACTTCCGAAAAAGCAGTTAACGCATTTGAAAGAAAGGTCCTCGGAAGAATTTTGGGACCTGTGAAGGAAGGAACGGAATGGCGAATAAGATACAACCATGTGTTGTATCAACTCTACGATGAGCCAGAAGCTTCAACGTTCATCAAGGTACGTAAACTGCAGTGGGCTGGCCATGTAGCGTCTACGGAAGACAAAGCGAGTGGTAACCGGCCAGTAGGCAAGCCACGCAAGCGATGGGAAGACGCGGTTGATGAAGATAGCAAAGCCATCTTAAAAATTAGCAGCTGGAGGACGCGGTCTTTGGATCGAGACGATTGGAGGCGACGACTTTAAGAGGCCAAGGCCCGATTTGGTAAATCTTTTCTTTCAATTCGAAATGCACTATGACAACATTCACCAAACCAGAAAATATTTTTGTACCCCTGGCGGTTCTTTGCGAGCAATATATCTGAGAGTAAAAACAATATACTCTCAGATTCCATCTAGAATAATAAGATGCATTGGAGATACGTGGGAAGTTCATATGTAGGTTAATGTCGGAGAACATAAGGCGTTGAAGGATGTGAGGGTTCTAGGGGCGGGCAATTATCAATTGTTGAACACTTAATTGCAGTTATTATCAATAGCTCCGGTGCCAAGGTTCATAATTTTATTCGTTAATTTAGGCAAGTTATGATTTATATGGAGAGTACTAGAGGAAGTGGATGCTAAAAACTTTTCAAATTATCACTAAAAAAAATGCTCTGTTCAGATATATTAGTTTCATTGCGGTTGAATATTCCAAGGATTTCGGTAAAATTTATACATAAACATGAAAACATATATTTGAGAAAGAGAGTGAGAAGGGGCAAAGGTATTAAACTAGCTAGTATCTGCTTTTTTAAATTAAGTAATCCCGACGATATAATCACTTGAGAAATAGATTTTTTGTACCTCATTGTTTAAAAAAATTAATTTATTTTTAATTTTCTCTTCATAAACAAATTTATCCGAATATCGAGTTACAGCTTTCTATCTGCTTCCATTGTCGAGATGTTACCAAGTGCAGTTTTGGACTCTAGCTAACATCTCGATCATGTTCAATTGATGCTTGTAATCAAAAAAATCTTCTACTCTATTCCACAATGACACTGCAGACCAAATCGGCCCTTGGTCTCCTGACATTCAGATTCTTTAGCAAATTTTCATTACTTATTGTGAAAAGGGTTGTTAGCCCTTCGCACAAATCTCCATCTACGAATTGTTCATTTTCGTAGATTTAAGTGACCAAGGTATACCCAACCAGGAGATGTGGTGTAATTCGTCGGTCGACCTTCGCATTGTAGACCACCACGCTACCCACTAGGTTGCACCCTGGCAACAGAATCTTGCAATTATATATTAAGGGCATACAACCCGTTGAAAGGCAATTTTTTCACCTCAAGCATGGAATCAAAATTATTTGAAATCATATTTTTACTTTAGTCAAATTGTAAACAAAAATCCGGCTGGGAATCGAACCCAGGGCCGCCCGCGTTGCAGGCGAGTTCTTCCACCGAACTAACGATGCCGACGAAATAATCTCGCTAAAACTTATCACCTACTTCACCCAGTTTCAAATATGTACACAGTTTTTGCTTATTATTATGGATACTCGTACGCCTAGTACGATGAAGTAACGTAAATGAGATTTCGCAAATATTGCAAGTTTGCCAAGGAACATTAGAAACATAAAAGAATTATGATTGAGCATAAAGCCCAATCATATGATACTCTAGATGAAGTGAAAAATAGTTTAATGTAGCGGGAAGTATGTCATCTCAAATCCTTTTGAATAGTGAATAGTGACTTTTGTATGGGAGGTGGTACAGATAAAGGGAGAGGTTCACAGCTTTTGTGTATAACACCGAACGTGGCATGCAAAATGTTTCGTGCTGAATTTAAAGTTTGAAGTTTTCATTATTTTCAAAGAAATTTGACATAGTTTTCCTGAAATTGGGGATTTGTATGGGAGGTGGTGGTTATCTCCATATTTTTATAATTTGGGAAACACGTGAGAGCACTACGATCTTCTCGGCCAATTGTGCGTTCATTGCCCGTTTACCCTACCATAACTCAATAGCTTTAATCTGAGTATCTTTAAGGGAGCCATGTTGGCTAGTTCCTGGGTAGAAAGGAAACCTTTTCCGAGAAGATCGTGTATTTCCTAGCTACTACTTCATAGTGACATCGGATGCGTTCTGTCCTCCTTATCACCATGCTTTGTTCTTTGTTGTTTTAAAGTTAATAGCTCCCATATGTTCGAAGGAAAAATGCTTTACTTGAATTCATAAAGAAGATATTCGTATGGGAGGGGGTAGAAAGAGTGAAGAGAAACTGATATTTTTTTTAGCATTTATTGCAATTATTAAGGGACAAATTCTGACAAAATTTTAAGTTTGTACTTTTTCTAGTTTTAATGGAAATCGAAATAATGCTTTAACCAAAATTATGCATTTGTATGGGAAGGGGAAGAAGGAGTATTCGAATCAAACTAAATTTTTTTCGTCATTAATTATATTTCTATTATTATATCATACTTTCCATAAAACTTCAAGACGATGGCTTTGACAGTTTCGAAGAAAAATAATTAAAATTGAATTTCAAAATTTCGTGAAGTTTGTATGGGAGCGGGTAGAAGGAGTGAAGTGAAGTTGATAATTTTTCAAAACTGATAACAATTATATCAAAATTAATTCTGGCAAAAATTAATCTTTTCAGCTCTGCTGGTTTCAATGAAAATCGAAATAATGAATTTTTCAAAATTGTACATTCGTATGGGAGGGGTAGAAGGAGTAAGGTGATCGGATCAATATTTACATCATTATACTGTCACCCAAATTTCAAGTTGATAACTGAAATAGTTTCGATGAAAGATCAATTTCTTAAAATTTCGAAATTTCATTAAATTTGTATGCGAGGTGGTAGAAGGAGTGGGGTAGGAGGAGTGACGAACTTAAAGTTTCTTTTTTACTCAAACAACAAATTTCAACACGATAGTTCAAAGCGTTCGAGAGTTATGTTGTAGACAGACGGTCACTCGGAATCAAGATTTTTGAGCGACAACCAATATTTCTATACCCTTGGCGGCTCTGTGCAAGCGTTTCAAACGGTAAGGCAACCACAATATACTATCAGATTTCATCTAGAGTATAAACCAGAAAAATTTGCAATTGGAGTTTGAATTGGACTATAGCTTTAGAATTCTCATTGTTGAAGACAGTTTCCAACTTTGAGCTCTATCTAAACCGCGACCAATATCAGAGCTCAACGAAATCCTTCCAACATAATCACACATAAACTTTCCGCCCTCATCACCATCTGCTCGATTATGATAACAAACAGCCTTCAGGTAAACGACACTAACTAACTATTGCTTTGCACCTCCTTTACCTTGACATTTTATCATCTTAGTCTCATTTAGCATTCTTACTTTCTACTTACTGTCTGTCACGGCGTAATACATAACAATTACACTCCCAAGAGGGAGCATAAAAAATCGCACAGGAACGACATCGGGACGACCTAAGACATGGTTGGATCCTTAAACATGCTGTAAGACTGGCGTTTTGCTTACACTGCGCGCGAAAAAAGAAAAAAATTTGCAGTAAGACAAATTCTAGCAAGCGGAAAACGAAATTACCCAAGATCAACAGTGGGTCTTCTGCAGCAATACAGAAGGACGGTGTATCTACTGTATCTACCATGGGGACTTGCCATAGTACGCCATACCATCTTGTCGTTCCTGTCCCATTCATCACCGGAATAAATTGTTTCGGAAGAATAAAAAAGCTGCCGTGGAAAGAAGAAAATTTCCAACTTGAAAACTTTCTCCTTTCGCCAAGAATTTCGCTGTCTTTTTATGGTGTGTCGTCGTCGTCGGCGGCATCTCGCTGGTGATTGTGGATTCCCTACAAGTTGTTTGCCAGACATGATGAAAAGTCTTAAGTTTTTATAAGATATAAGCCAAGCCCAGCCCAGACTGTATACAAAGCGCAACCGAAGAAGCTTCCAAAATGGAACCACACTGAGTTGATCATCTTCGCCAGAAAGTAAAGCTAGCGCGTTACCGACCTCTTACTGTGCGGACGCGACTGGGGCAGAAGAGTGGGTGCTACGCGTTTGTCAAGCGTAATGTACTTAAGACGATACGGGCGGCAACATTATCCATACTTTCTAGCATGGGCGGCAACCTTCCTCACACTTCTCGAACCAGCTTTACTTATTTAATTTCACCCGATTTCTCTAGAATCTTCCTAGGAAGTTCCTTTCGCTGCCTTAAAAACTCATGGAATACCAACCACGAGCATTATGGTCTCGAGAATATAGTGAACGACATGCTGCCGGAAAGTTCCTCAATTATTTCACTTTTGTAGAAAAAGTGAGCCGCATTCGCGTAGCTACTGAAATTGGAGCATAGTTGGATCCAACTGTTACCCAAACTTTATCCAAAAGACGTGGTAAAAGTGTTGATAACCTTGATAAGTCATGACGTTTTCAATCAGAAAATATTCCATTTTTGATCCGATGAAGGATGGATCCGATCACTTTTCGATAGCTTGGAATTTTTAAAGGTTGCTAAGAGAGCAACCAGACGCATTTTGCAAAGCCCGCCTTAAGTCCGTGCATAAATTAAACAGGATTTCAAGACTGAGTCTTCGAATGCGGATGATGATAGAGCAATAATTAGGGGCCGATCAAATAACCGACCTAACGAACTTGTTTGATTTTAGCTCGCAAAAAACAAAGAATGAAAAAGAAACATACACACATTAAAACACGATCATTAGAAGGTTCTTTTCCATTTAGCAAATATCATTACACACAAGCTAAAGACCAAGGTTAATTTTATCTCGTTTCTATTCGCACTTAATTAGGAGTCGATTATTGTTATGACAACTAACGTCTATGTGTTAATAATCCGGATAGATTAGGTGTTTTTGAGGAGACAATGATCACATTTTGGTATGTTTTAAATAACGAATGACACGTATTTTATTTGAGTTGCTGCGGCAGAGAGTGAAGGCCATTGGTTGATATTAACAGAAATGGTCCTGTTCTATTCGTGACACGAACCATTGACCTTTAGATCGATGTTAAGTATTTTATCTAACTAGATTTTTGTTACAAACTGAAGCACGAGTGATGTAAAAAAAGTAACTATTCGTTACAAAAGTACTCGTTACCGTCCGAAATCCGAACTAACGAATATCAACACAGACATATATTCGTTACTTAAAATAACGAAATGATCCACAAGGCTTCCGTGGCGTAGTGGGCAGCGTGCTTGCTTCTCAGTCAATAGGTCGTGGGTTCGATTCCCACTCCAGGCGGGATTTTTTTAAGCGCAAATTTTTCAGTTGCTACTGGTGATAAAAAATTATTCGCAATAAAATGGTGTAAAAGTGAAACAGTTCCACTTCAAGAAGGCCTAGATACTCAATAGATGGTTTCTGTTCGCTTTCTATCATTCAGTCCCCCATAACATTTGCAAATATTTGTCAGTGAGCAGCCAGTACAACTGAGCAATATACCAGCTTCTCCATTCGCTACGGTCGTTCTCACTCCCCTTCCCCAACCTTCCCAATCCCATTCCTTCCCTCCATGACTGTGTTTGTGCATTGCACATAAAGGCCGAAATTGCCTATAACACAGGTCATTCTGTAAAAAAAAAAAGCAAGGCATGGCACACGCGTAAAAGTTACTATTTCTTACTAGCGTAACGAATACTTTCCAAAAAGTAACGGTACTGGTACCGAAAAGTAACGAATCTTAATATCACTACTTACGAATACTTGTAATTCTATAGCGATCAGTTAGTCAAACAAAATAATTCATTAAAGAATAGTTAATGAATTATATTAATGAGCGATTTGATCGTTATTCATCAAGCGGACTAAATGGATATTCGTTAATGAATTACTCTTAACAATTCGTTAATGAATTGTAATTGTATTCATTAATGAATATCGTTTACGATTCATAAACGATATTATTTATGAAACAATAAAGATTTATTAAAAAACTTGACTTTTAAGGCTAAACAAGAGATCTTCGAAGAACGCAATTGCTTATTGTACTGTTTCTGTTGTTTATGAGTTTGAACATTTCACGAACACAAACACCTACAAGCGCACGCGGATTTTTCTGCAAACTCTAGTTTTTTCACCATTTACGTTTGCAATATTTTAATTTCGACACGAAATAGTGTTTCGCTATGATAATGCGCATGGTGAAATGAAAACTGCTTGCACATAACTAGATCGACATTGTCCGACCCTTTTTGCTTGGTTTGTTAAGATCATGACGCAGTTTATTTGTTTTGTATTAATTCATGCTCGTTTTAGGATCATTATCTGCGAGCGCTCGTTAAATTTTTTGCTGGGAAGCATCGCATTTAGCTGAGATTCTTTTCTAAAAAAGCGATGTATATGTATCATCATGTACATCCTTTTTTGTTTTGTTATTGTTCTAATTGTTTTATCCTTTTTAATGGTGGTCGAATGGTAGTAAGGGTCACAGACTGTAAACGTGATCTGGTACATGATGTACCATAAATTCTGCGAAAAGCCCATTGTAAATAAAATCAAGAGCTCTGTTACTGAATCCTGTCTTCAGCTCCTTGCGGTGACCACCGGGTGTTTTGTTAAAAATAGCAGACAGAGAAGAGTGAAGGTGAGTATTCTGTGCCTCTAATCGGAACTACAATCCAGACTGGCCCCCCAGCTTGGGCATTGGGCGAAACGCTGACAACGTCTCACCGGAAAAAAACTTGCGTGTCCAGGAACCCAGATTACAGCTTAGAATTGAACGGATCAAACGGCAAGGGGCAATGGACAATTCTTTTGGAATATGCATCGAACCGGTGCACTGCGGCAACTTATTCACGTAGTTAACGCAGATCTTGCTGATCTCACATGATTTTTACCAGCGGCAAAAAGCAAGGAAGCAGAGAATTCGGTGCCACCTTTGTGGTAAATTTATACCGATCAACGAATGAATCTGCTTAATCCGCTTCAAATTGAAGTTCTTCAGCGTTTGGTTTATCAACTTCCATGCTCCTACAGAGGAGAGAAATGATGTCATTAAAGACGAATTCTATGCCCGACTTGATAGAACTTTTGACGGGTTACCCTCCAATGACATCAAAATTCTAATACGAGACTTCAATGGTAAAATTGGCAACGAACTGTTTCATAGGGGCATATCAGGAGGGCATAGCCTCCATAATGAAACGAACGACAATGGCCATAGACTTATTGATTTCGCCAGCAGTAGTCATAAGCTACTTCCCGCATAGAAACATTCACAGAATGACGTGGACATCACCAGATGGGGACACCTTCAATCAAATTGGCCACGTTCTCATCGAAAAAAGGGCTACGTACAGCATTCTAGATGTCAGGACTCTACGTGGCGCGAACTGTGACTCGGACCATTTTCTTGTTCGAACTAAACACCGCTGCCGCATAGCTAACAAGGGCAACACTAAAAGGAGTTGGGCTCTTAAGCACAATGTGCAAAAACTGAAGGACGATAAAAGAAAAGTGGAATATATGACTACAATCAAAGAACATATTGAGGCATTACCTCAGGCTGAATCTGAGGAAAGTATTTACCAAATGTGGCGGAACATTAAGGATTGTATTCAGCGTGCAGCTGAAGACACTTTTGGACATTTAGAGCGGAGAAAACGAAATGACTGGTTGGATGAGGAATGCCAAGAAGCGATCATCAAGAAAAACAAAGCCTATCGACTGTTTCTCGAAAAACGAACACGAGCTAGAGAGGACAACTATCAGCGGCTCAGGCGAGATGCCAAGAAGATCTGCAGACGAAAACAACGTAAAATGAAAATGACAAAATTTTATCACTGACGAAAACTTGAAGAAAAATGACGTGTGCGCAGCATTTAATACCGAGAAAGAAATGATACAAGGTTCAAATTCCTGTTAAGACCCCCCGTAGGGACATATGACAGAAACAACTCTCTGGTATCCTCAATACCTATTCCAATTGTACTCGAAAGTTCGTCGGAGTTGAAGATCACTTCTGGCCAGAATATTCCTAAAATGCGTCGGAGGCATTGGATCACGAAAGTTTGTAGTTTCTTGGTAAGTCGAACGGTCACTTTCCACGTAGTACAACCATATATCAACACGAATTTGACGCATGCGTCAAAAACTCGCAGCTTCGTGCGAAGGAGATCTCTCTTAACCTCCAGAAAGGGGAAAGGATACCTAAGGCCTGACAAGCTTTATTTAAACGAGTCTCAATATCCTTTTCGGCTCCGCCGAGATAACAAAAATCTTGCACCTCTTCCACATCTTGTCCGTTAAGAACAATCGGTGTGCTTGCGTTCGAACCCATGCGCATGTACTTTTATTTTCAATCCCACCTTCTTGCAAGAGACAAGGTTACAAACCGCAAAATACCATCTGTAAGGACGAAGAGGGGAACATTAAAAGCGACGCTAGCGAAATCAATGCACGATGGGTTCAGTACTTCCGAACATTGTTAAATAGAACGACATCACAGACTGAACCTTTTATAATTCCAGAAGATCCAGATGGAGATCAACTGCCTATTGCTCCAACCTATGATGAAGTAGAGACAGCCCTTCATAACTGAAGATCGAACAAGACGCCCGGAATTGACGAAATCCTTGCAGAGCTCTTGAAAGAAAGTGTAACAGAGCTCACCAGTCGAATATTTAAATTAATTGTTAAAATCTTGGCAACTGAAAAATTACCCGACAACTGGGGGAAAAGCCTTATATGTCCTGTATACAAAAAAGGTGACCGTCTGCGTTGCGAAAATTACAGAGAAGTTTCATTGTAGTGTACGTGTTACAAAATTTTAACGAAAACTATCGAAAGAAGACTCAGTGAATACGGTAACAACATCATCGGAGAATATCAAGGTGGCTTCATATTTGGACGATCGACAACGGACCAGTTATTCTCAGTAAAACAGGTGCTAGCAAAATACTGGGAACATGATATTAATGTGCACCAACTGTTAGTCGATTTTTGTCAAGCATATGATAGTATCGACCGTAATGCTCTGTACAAAATAGCGGTTGAACTATATGTCCCACCGAAACTAGTTCGGTTAATAAAAGCCACGATGGATAACAATGAGTGCCAAATAAAAATCCAAAACGAGTTGACTCAAAGCTTTCCAATGGAGTCAGGTCTCACACAAGGAGATGGTCTCGACCCCATGCTCTTCAACGTGGTGCTCGAGTATGTTGTAAGGAATGAAACTTCAGTAACCTCAGTGGACACCAGAGGTAGGCTATTCGTAAAATCCGTACAGTTGGTGGCGCACGCAGACGATGTAGATATTCTGACCCGATCAATACTTTGCGTTAAGGAGTTATTCCAGGAGTTCGAGTCGGCAGTGGGTGAAGAAGCTGTACGGAATAGTTAAGGAAGGACTGGCGAATTCGATACAGCCATGAGCTGTATCAACTATTTGACGACCCACCAGCATCTATCGTGATCAAACTCCACAAGCTTCAATGCGCTGGCCACGTGGAGCGAATGCACGAGGAACGAATGCTAAAACGAGTGTTCAAGGGCAAAGCGGAAGGCAACCGATTGCAGGGCAAGCCACGAAAGCAATGGGAGAACTCAGTCGACGCAGATTGCAGATCGTTTCTCGATGTTTCAAACTGAAGGACGCAGTCGTTGGCTCAAGATGACTGGAGAAGGTGCATCTAGGAGACCAAGGCTCCATTGGGTTGTAGCGCCATTGAATCATGATTCCTTTTTAATTTATATATCAGTTTGTGAATTATGGGTTCCAAAAAAATTCTATGGGTATCATATTGCGATTATGCATCGCAAAGCGATCAAGACATGAACTCAAAGAACGAAATTCTTGCGAAACGCTTATCTTTTGTCATATACTCGTACATCTTTTTTTCTTAAGAAGAAATTTCGTTTGAATTATTCATCAGTTAGATTTCGAGCTATGAAGTTCGCAAACCGAAAGTGAAATCTGTTAAATATAGGTAGCGAAATTTAAAATCATTAAAAAGTTTAAGTTTAGGCAATAACATTGATACACTGTTGATATGCAATACTTGGTATGTCAATACCATCGGTTTATACATATTTTAATGCACGATACGTGGTATCTATCGAAGTCTTTCGTGATATACTAAATTCGCAAATTATTCAGAGTTGAATAAAAAGGTTTAAGTACACGGAATATAACGTTTGTACTTAAAAGTACTTTTATGTCGTTTGCTTGAAGGTGGCAAATTCTATTCTATTCTATTTTTATTCATCAGAGTTATTTGGTATTAATAATTTCTTTCTAAAAATCATTGCCATAATTAAAAAGGGATTTAATTGATGTGGCGAATATTTTAATGTATAAACTGCGAATAATTTTGCACATTTTTTTTAAAAAATATGCTGTGACGTTTTAGTTTAATTGCATTTTTTTTTATTGCAGTTGCTGAAACAGTTCCACTTCTACAAGGTCTGTATACTCAGGAGATGGTTTCTGTTCGATTTCCATCATTCTGTCGCCCTTAATATTTTTAAATAGTTGATTTTTTTATTTTTATGAAAAAGTTTGTCACTAGTTCTTTGGATGGGCAACCTGAATAAAAAGAAAAAGATCTCATCAGAGACCAAAACTTCACATAAAGCATAACAGAAATCTGGAAATCTTTCCTTTAATTGAAAATAATTTCTTAAATTTTTAAGATATGAGAAATTTTTACGAGTATTTCTCATCATAACAAACGTTAGACTGCACCTAGTGTATAAATATCTGCCAGTAAGTTGGTCGCAATTTTTTTATTCTTCGGGGTACTATGTCAGTACTGAGTTTCGGTATTCGGGTTAAAAACGCAATGCTTTGGATTTGAATAAAGGAGAACTACTGGATGAATGCTGAAGATCGGTACAGATTAACGGAGAAACTGAATTTGTGATTTCAGTATTTAATATTATGAATCTCATCTCCTTTGTGAGTAAACGCGTGTAAGTACTGTTGCAATATGGAATAATTACTCAAAATTTATAAAACAATAAACTGTAATCTCCAGTTAACGCAGTACTATTTACATTTTTCAACAGTTTTAGTTTCGCATTTCGGTACTCAAGAGAGATTGCATCGGATCTGAATCTCATACAAATAAAGAATCGATCGGCGGTATCAGTACTGGCACTCACTCACAATTAATATTTTGCTTATTACTTTATTTTTCAAATAATAAAGTATTGTGATCGACATAGAAAGAAAAATTTGATACCCTGAAATTTTGTTTTTCGCGTTTCGTGACTAGATTAGCCTAAATATGATATGCAGGTAAAGCACAATCTTACGACACTCTAGATGAAATAAATAATAATATTTGAGGTTGGAATTAATTCGTAGCGTTTTACAAAAGGTGGCGTTACTCAAGTATCCGTAGTCACATATACAAAAGCAAATATTCTCCATAAAGCTACTGTCATGGTGCATCTAGTCCACCGAACGACATTTCTTTATCGAGTTTATAACATTTTGTTGTGCGTCATCAAACATGTCAACTTTCGTGCCCGAAAATTCGTTTTTCCGGGGAGTGTTGCTTCATTACTTCCACATGAAGAAAAGTGCCGCGGAAAGTCATCGCATTTTAGTAGACGTTTATGGTGAATATGCTCTAGCTGAGCAAACGTGCAGAAAGTGGTTCGCTCGGTTCAAAATGGAAATTTTGGCTTGAAAGACAAGGAGCGCCCCGGACAGCCGAAAAAGTTTGAAGATGAAGAATTGGTGACAATGCTCGATGAAGACCCGTGTCAAACGCTTGCTGGGGACTTCTTTAGACGTCAACTGATGCGTTTGAGCAAAGCATTAAAAAAAAGCTCCCAATTTAAGGATTGACAGGACAAGGTGATTTTACTGCACGACAATGCCACACCCCATGTTGCAAAAGTGGTGAAAACTTATTTAGAAACGCTGAAATGGGAAGTTTTATCCGACCCGCCATATTTACCAGCCATCGCTCCATCAGATTTCCACTTGTTCCGGTCCATGGCGAATGGCTTGTCAGAGCAGAACTACGAAAGTACCAAGAATCGGATCGATTCATTTATCGAATCTAAAGACGAAGAATTCTTTCGACGTGGTATTCGTGCTTTGCCAGAAAGATGGAAAAAGGTAGTAGAAAACGATGGACAATACTTTCAATAATACCACTGTAATATTATTTTCAGAATAAACCATCAAACTTTGCAAAAAAACGCTACGAATTAATTCCAACACGTAATAAAAAAAAATTCACATCATGCTAACGTAGCTATAAAAATTTTTTATACAAAATTAAAGCTTCAAAAATTTAATAGGTACTGAGAAAATAAGCGTATTGAATTTAGTGAAATTACGCAGATCGTATGGGAGATGGTAGAAGGAGTAGGAGGTTTTAACCGATTTTTTTCGGAAACACCTACGAACATAATGCAGTTAACACCCCTCAAATTTCAGTCAATTTCCTTAACAATTTACTTAAAAAGTATGAATCTTAATATATACTTTTAAAGTAAATCGATTTTTCATGAAGCTGTGAAATTGAGTCACATTGTATGGAAGAGGGTAGAAACTAGAAACAAGGTGTAATGTAACGACCGGTGAGATAACTCCGGAGCTAGAACTAGCAGTGATGAGCTAACTAAAATCACTGTAACTGTCTGAAACTGTAATGACCTAGCTTCATCACAGTGAGTTGAGGCTTCACAGTGAGTAAAGCAAACACAGCTCATTGCCAACTGGCGTTTTGCATTTGTGCAGTAGTGATGCCAAAAAAAATATATTCGTTATACGGGTACTCATTACTGACTGAAATCCGAAGTAACGAGTACCGACGTTGATTTATGTTCGTAACTTAAGTAACGAAATGGGCTGCCGAAAAAGTAACTGTCAAAACTTTTCGTTACTGTTTCGTTACTCGAGTATTCGTTCCATATAAAAAAGTACCTATACCGAAAGTAACGTTTAGTTGCTTTTTACGTTGCATCACACGAGAGAAACCTACACTTCTGCATAACGCCGTACCGCCGTTCCACAGCAAAAACGATAAGGAAATTTTTACTCTGCCTTAGAGTAAAGTCTAATGATGTGTTTTTTCCGTTTCGTTTCTTTCAACACCAAGAATGTCGTTGAGTGAAGTTGTGGCGCTCGGCGGCAGGGCACGCAGTCTTTACTAGTGTTAAGGTGCGTTTACATCTGACACTTCTCTCCGGACATAAGTGTCAAGTGTTCGACAGAAATTCGCTTTGACTGTTTACATCTGAGAGAAATTACCAGACACTTATGTCGTGGATAAGTGTCCGACAGTTCTCGCAATGCTGAAATTCGGAAGAAATGTCCGACCCGTTTACATACGGACACAAGTGTCGTACATATCTTCCATTCTGCAGTTCAGTTTATGTGGTCAAGTTGAATTTTTTTTCATATTAAGAAATTGAAAGAAAGTGGTGGAGGGGATGACGACATAGAACTAATTTTTTCACATCACGCTAGAGTTGCCATCAAAATGTTTTATACAAAATTTAGGTTTCAAAAATTTAATAGATACTGTGCACAATTTCAACTCGATCAATTTTATACGTACTGAGTAAATTTGTTTATAGTATTTCATAAAAAAGTGCAGTTTGTATGGGAGGTTCTGGAAGGAAAGGGAGGACTCAAAAACTTTTATATAGTAGATTGAAATCATAATTAAAGTAATATATTACAAATTTCGGATCAATAGCATTTATACTTTTGGAACAAATCCGTTTATTTTCAAATTGCGTAATTATGTATGGGGGTAAATAATAAAGTTGCGCCCGACTTCTTGGCAGTTTATTTTTTCATAGCCATTCCCGCACAAAACTTGAAATTACCAGAGCCCTACAAAAATTTCTCAAAATTTTCGATATTATGGGCCATCACCTCCCTCTCCTTATAGCCATCAAAATAAAAATTTTATCAAATTTATAAGTCATAGAGCTCGACAATCTCACAAAATTTCAACTAAATACCTGCATTGGATTTTTTAGATATAACGGTTTGAAATTTTCAAAAATGCACCAATTTTGATATGCTCCCCATTTCCCCCCACTGCTATTATGCCCAAATATTGTATTTTTTTTATATTCCGCTAGTATAGATTAATTTATGTTTCAAGTTTCAATTACATAGTTTAAGAGATAGTCGGGTTATTAATTCTTAAGCTCTTTTCTTTACGTTACAAAAGAACTGCATTGCAAAAGTAGACGAGCAGTCAACTTCTGCGATAAGTGTCGAGAGAGCAAATAATCAGCGTTTACATCTGTTTGAACAGAAGTGTCGACACTTATCTCCGATAGTAGAATTTAAGTGTCGGACATAAATTCATCTCCGCTTACACTAGTCACGATTTCTCTCGGACATAAATTCGGGCAATAAGTGTCAGATGTAAACGCATCTTAAGGGTTGTGGGATTAGTAATATAAAATTGCAGAATTTTTTAATGTTCGGGGTTATAAGGGGATTTTTTTTATCAATTTGACGGATTTTTGTTCCAGAAAATTTCGATTTAATAAACGTTACTTCATTCACATCGTCGATTTATTTACGTTAGTTTTTAAAGGGATTTTCTACTTAGAAGAGGGATAATTAAAAATCGGACTTGGCATCATTGTGTTGATACAATGAACTAGGCCAACGAAATCAAGAGCGATTCACAAGCGATTTCTCGTTGCATATAGTTACTGCATTTGGCACTGGAGGGGATTTCTTCTATTTGAATTTATTATTTAACATGATATGGCGGTTATTTCAAATAAACGAGTACCTAGTAACGAATAAAATGTAACGATTACTTTCCTTAAAGTAACGAATAGTACTGGTACCGAAAAGTATCGAAACTTAAGATCACTACTCTTAAGCAATATAATTGAATCTTGAGAGATATATTAAGCTATACTAGCGGAATATGAGAAAAATATAACAATCGGTCATAATAGTAGTGGGGGAAAATGGAGAGCATTTCAAAAATGGTGCAATTTCAAAATTTCAAACCGTTACATCTCAAACTCGCATACAGATATTAAGTTGAAATCTTACCAGATTATAGAGCTATATGATCTAAAATTTTGGCAAACTTTTTATGTTTGAGGAGTGCAAGGAAAGGGAGATGATGAGTCAAAATGTCAAAAACTTTGAGTTATTTTTTTAGGGCTCGGTTAAACGATAAAAAGCTCAAATTTTGCAGATGCAAACATCCATTTCTTTTCCTGTGAGCATATTATTACCAGCCCTGGGTTTCATGAACATGAAAACACCGAATTTCATAAATTTTACGTCGTAAATGAAACTAACATTCTGTACAGAGAACTTTGAACGTGATTCAAGCAATCAATTAAAAAATTCTTAACATCCACCTACTCCTACTATAGCCCCCCCTCCGCTCCTATATAAACCCAAACTTGCAGAAATAAAGAAATGAAATATTGATTGCATGTGGAGAATGGATATAATAGAGCTACTGGTCGTAACCGTAGTTAAGTATTAAATAATTAAAAACAGTCCTGCCCTAGAACCTTCATTCACATAATCTCCCACATTTGTACATTCCAACCTGCATATTGACTTCACACGCACCCTCAACTTGTCTCAAGAATAATAAAGTTGCGTACTACTTGTTGGCAGATATTTTCTAATCATTAAAACCCTCTTAGAAAACATTTTTTTTAAGATTCTGAATTTAAAAAAAATGATATTTTAAATATATATAATAAATATTTAAAATATCATTTTTTTTAAATCAATGCAAAAATCCTTCTTATTCTTCGCTTCTTTGCAAAATTCCTACATAAGTACATATGTTACCGGAGATAATTTCATTTTGAAATCCAATTGAGTTTTTTATTACAACAATCAACAATTAAAATCGTACCCATATTGTATTAAGATTCGATTGAAGAACCATTAAAATCTGCTTAATAATCAGCCGTAAGCTGCACTCTTAGCTTAATTTTCGTGCCGATTAATGATATGATAACTCGTAAGCTTTCGATACAATTAATTTCGCCGGAAGATATCACGATTTTTCTCTTCCTAATTAAAAGTCGTAATAATAAAATGTTGCCAAGAATTAGATCTAAGTGGAAAAATTACTCAAGGATTTTCAATTGTTGTAAACAATAAAAAATGCCAAAATACAATAAAAATTGTTATTAAAATTTAAGTTTATAACATTTTTCTCATGTTATCTTATCGAAGCTTTATTTCCAATTTTCGGTTGATGTTTTTTTTTTTGTTTTATCTTCGGCACATTGAAAACAACTTTAACTTCCGTGCGATAAATTTTCACGTTATTCACATAATCTAACGAAAATGTGTGTGAGGGTGTGGGTGGTAAAAAAAAAAAAATAAATAAAATGCGCATGTTGTTTGATGTGAACATTTTTAGGAAAATAATATTAAAAAAATAAGGAACAAACTATACATTGTTGATTATTGTTATTTGCAACATGCGCTTGCAAATGAATGCTCATCAACTTATCAAGGTGATTCGAAGCAATGTGAAAACTTTCGACACTTGCCAAATTTTGACCTTCAGTATATTTATTGCACAGTTTTACGCCGTTTTGTAGAATATAGAGATTGAAAATGATAGAGATAATTATCTTATGCGCATGCAACCTTGCGAAAATGTCAACTCGATTAGATTAAATGGGGTAATGTTTTGAAGATTGTTATTATGAATAAGGGAAGGTCACAGTGAGAAGTGGGATAAATGGCAGTAAAGGATTAATCGCAAATTTTAAAATAGTTTCTGTACTAAACAGCATTTTTTAGTATTATTTTTTTCTTCTTCTACAATGGCACAACATCCCTAATCGGATTTTGGCCTCTTGACTTTCAGGTTCCTTAACATTTCTTTTTTATATATCATTTGAAAGGGTTGTTGGCCTTTCGCACAACCCTCTATCTACGAATTTTCATTTTCGTAAATTGAGGTAACTAAGACATACCCAAGCAAGCAGTGTGCTGAAATTTTGCGTCGACCAGGGTTTGAACTCACGACCTTCGCATTATAGGCCAACACGTTACTTGCTAGGCTACACCCTTGCATTGGTCTTTGACAGAAACCAAAAATGTGATAATATTGAATTGAAGAGATATCATAATATTAAAAATCTATTTACAGATTTACGGATTTCATAAATTTGAAGATACAGTGAGACGCAAAACTATAACACCATCCTTTAACAACAATATTTTTCCGGTGTTTTAATTATCTTATATACATACATTGTGACCATAAAGTTTTGAAAATTTGTAATTAAAATTGCCTGGGAAATGATATTTCAACATTTTTTTTCAGTACTATCAAAAGCACGAGCCTACGAGTGGTACTCGTACAATGCCTTTAGGGACGGTCGAGAGATTGTTGAAGACATGCCTCGTTCTGGACGACCTCCGATCTCTTCAACAGACGAAAACATTCAAAAAGTGGAGGAAGTGGTGCTCAAAAATAGTCATGCCAGTGTTAGGGAAATAGCAGGAGAGCTCAACATCTCTTGCGAGTCCGTTCGTTCGATTTTAGTGGATACTTTGGCCATGAAACGCGTCATTGCTCGTACAAAAAAATAAAATGACCCATATGATGGTCCAAAAATGAAAAAAACCATCAATCTGACAAATACAAGAAATATAGGAGGGCGTTCAAGAAAAATAGATTAACAAACTAGCCGCCATATTGCAAATTTAGTAACTAACGATAATGATATTACTCTATCTAAAGGTGTTCACTAATTTGGGATCAACGTTAGCGAGTGGAAACGCTCGTCGAAGTTCGAAACGATTAGGTCTGAAGGTTGGAGAGGAAAAAAGATGCCAGTTTTATCGACAAAAAAAAAAACAAAAAAAAAACACATAAAGGTGCGAAAGGAATTTGCAAGGGAGTATGTCAATTGGACCGAAGGATATTGGGAAAATTAAAAAAGTTTATCTTAGCACTCTTTTCCCTACGAACGGAAACTAATGCAATTTTATCAGCTTGTTTCGTCTGATGAGACCAAAATGAACCAGTGGCGTCCATTGATGCAAGGGAAACAATGCTTCCCTTACGATTTGTCCTTTATTCAGTTTAGAAAAGCTAAACTAAAGTCAGCACGACTGCGAAAATTTATTATTTATTTATTTATTTACTGAATCCATTGTTTATAAATAGTGCTTAATCTGGAAAAATTTGATATAGTGTTCAGACTTAACATCTTTTCAACTTTTAATGATAGCTATTGGCTTATGCCTTAAAGAGAATTCTTGTGTGCAATTAATTTATTTTCGGTCAAGGAAAACGGAAAGCAAGAAACCTTCTTACAGATATAAATAAAACTTAAAACTAGGGATGACTTAAACACTATCTACTGAGAGATTTCATTTTCATTCAACTTAGTGATTGAACTAATCAGGGGATTTTCTGAAAATTGACATTTTTTTTAAACTTTGCGGTTTGTTTTAATAGGGTAAATTCGATTACACGGGTTTGAGCGATCTTGTGAAGTGGAGAAGTGCCAAAATTTATCGAAGATGATTTTGAGGCATTTATTTTAAGTTATTTGCAGTCTTTTCTTGTGCAACTTTGCCAGATTGGTGCGCCATATAATAACAGACCTCATGACTGATTTAAACAGCAGCAGTTTATTATCCACGGAAAGCTATTAACGGATATAAGATGCGGATCGCCTTCGTCAGTTTGGATGTTGCATAGGAAATATGTTCGTGGAAGGTAAGCTTTTTATCAAAATACAGACCGAGGCAATAGACTTTATTTGACCACTCGGTAGATATACTAAAAGCATTGATATGAGAGGGAGGAAGATTTCTATTAGAAAATTTTTTTAAAAGAAAGCGTGCATTATTTTCGTCCAACACTGTACGCAGCATTTACTCACAGGAAAGCTTTTTTTTCATGCTTTTTCCGATCAACGAAAGCAGTCCACAAAGAAAAATCGGTGAGAAACAATTTGAAAAACGTATATACGAGACCGCCGGTCAATACGAGTAAAATTTTTGCGCGCAACGCTATTTCGACTTTATTAGGAAGGGGAGATGCGTCGCATTAAATTGCTTTCACCTTTCTTCTCGTTGCTTTCAGTCGCACATACGAGATACGAATACAAATACGAACAATATTTTCGTTTATGATGAACGTAATTTCGAGTTCTACAGGAAGGGGAAATGCGTTGCAGTAATTGCTTCCAACTAATGTTCTCAGTCGCAAGCCATCGCATTCTTTCGATCAAAATACTGCCAGTATTGAAATTTCGGTACAAGCCGAAAAATTATCAAGAAGAAAAATTTAAAGTGGTAGATCTGGCAATATTGCCGATATTTTTCGTGTTTTGAGAGGAAACGAATCGGCTTAAACTTTTGCAGATTAGACGACATCTTGTTTTTGGACGTCTTTACTTTTTTTGTGAAGAAAATAATAACTATAAGTTCTAACTAAGGCTTGTATTAATTAATTATTCAATATTTTTGAAGCTTATATTTAATAAAAAAAGGTTGAAGGATCTTTCAATTTCGGTCCGTTACCACTCTAGCAAATGAAATGCCATCTATTGTAGGGGATGTCCGGATTTCACACCGTTAAGCGACAAATATTATAATAATACAATAATGATAATAAGAAAGAAAAACATTTTTGAAATAATAACAATCTAAAAATAAATAATAATATAATAATGAAAATAAGAAACAAAAGTGTAAAAAATTGAAAATGCTCATTCATGCCAAGGTAGAAAAATATTTAAAAGCCAAGAAACCACCAACTGTTCGCTGATCTTTAATTAATCTTGGAATATTATTCCAAAGTGTAACGCCATGCACAAAGAACAATCCATAGCTTTGCCTACATCTAGAGCGGGGTTGAATAAGATGCTGGGTTCTAGCGGAAGTGACAAATTGAAGCTTTGAAAAAAGATATTCCGGAACCATTTTATTTACCACTTTATACATCATCAAAGCAAGTCGATATTTTAGATAGTTGAAAAATATTACGTTTAAAATTGCATAGATATATGAGGATATATGTATGTTCCCTTTTTCAAATATTAAATATTATCTAGCACATGAATTACAAGCTACTTCAATTTTATAACTAGATTTTCTATTCGTAAGTCCAATAACACATACACCATAAGTAAGCATAGCAAGAATTAGTGATTTTACCAAAAGTTTTCTAGTATTGGCTGGTGTATAATACGCTAAACCATTAAGTGTTTTTAAAACACCGTATACCTTTCCAGTGCAGTAACTAATATGATCACCCCACGTTAGCGTGTTATTAAATATTACACCAAGATTTTTAACTTTTTTTTCGTATGGAATTACGATTTGTTGAATATATATTTTAGGGAAAAGATCAGTACTAACACAGCTAGGTTGTAGCCTAGTGGGTAGTGTGATGGTCTACAATGCGAAAGTCGTGAGTTCAAATCCCGGTCGACGAATAATTCCAGAACACTGGCTGCTTGGGTATAACTTAGTTACCTCAATCTACGAAAATAAAAATTCATAGATCGAAAGTTGTGCGAAGGGCTAACAACCTTTTCACAATGATAAACTCTATTTATGGAACCTGAAGGTCAGGAGGCGGGGGCTGGAGTGCCATTGCAGAGAGAGAACCAATGGCAATAGCCACTGACTTCCAAGAATTTATTCGGATATCATTCTGCTTAGCCCATTTAGAACTATTTTCTAAGTCTTTATTTGGTTTACTGATAACATCTGCTATTTCGTTGGTAGTGTTCATCTCTATTAGTAATTGATTATCATCTGCATATAAGGATATGTTGCTGAATTTAATACAGTTCACTATATCATTAAGATAGAGAGAGAAGAGAAGTGGTCCAAGTATGGATCCTTGCGCGACTCTGCATTCAAAACAATCACGTCTGAATTAACATTGCCTATACTTACCAGTTGCTTTCTATCACGAAAATATGACCATAACATTTTTATTCCAGTACTTGAAAAATTATACTCTCTGCCAAGTTTGTTGATTTATGGAATTGAAAGCCTTTGAACGTCAAGTAACACAAATGCGCTAATTTTTCGATTATCCAAACTAATTCGCTGGCTCTCGATAATGAGATTATTCGAATGTAGGTATTAATTTGATGAAAGAAGATTCTTTCCAGAACTTTGGATAGAACAGAGAGCATGTTAATCGGTCTGTAGTCTTCTACCATCTTAGCATTAAGTTTAGGGTTTAGGTTGTAGGAGGGTGGTTCCACAGAACAACAACGCACTGGGCCATCTAGTTAGGCCCATTGTACAGCCCCTATTGATTATAAGATGAAAGTCACTCCTCTTGTTCTAACCAATTGGTTCGGTTTGCGAACCTTAACAGGCTCGAATGTTAGACACCTCTGAGATCGTCCAGTTCTGAGAAGAATCTAGAGCCTAAACAAAGGAGATGACTGTTGGAGATTTGCAGGCAGTGACAAAGATAATGTTCGATAAATTCTTCGTCTTCCTCGCAACCTCTGCAAAGGCTGTCGCTCGCGAT
Source organism: Chorisops tibialis (assembly GCA_963669355.1). Classification (NCBI taxonomy): domain Eukaryota; kingdom Metazoa; phylum Arthropoda; class Insecta; order Diptera; family Stratiomyidae; genus Chorisops; species Chorisops tibialis. The sequence continues at coordinate 76,337,890 of OY770263.1, forward strand.
CCGCATCATATATGCGTGCAGCTTTAGCAACCAATGACATGATTGCGATGTAAAAGCTGAGCTGTAATATTTTTATTGGGTTCTTCCCGAAAAGAATTTGCCGTTCTGCAGGTGTCCAGCTGCTGGTACCTCGCCAAGAAAGAATCCAAAATAAATTGTTTGAAGCTAGTTTTCAGCACTGTTGGTGCTACATCCACTGACTTCCTAGTGGAATTGATGTTTGCAGACCTAGTAGGTCGCTATGACCTGGTATCCAAATTAGAAAAACTTCCATTATGGCCGATTCAAATTGTATCTACAAATGGATATTAGTTTGGACGTAGTCCTGTAGAATTGGAGTGCCAGAAGCGCAGCCCTGCTGTCCGAGAAAATGTAACAATTTCCGAGACTATTCTGCATATCTAGAATAATTTTTGTACACTCGTTAATAACTAATACTTCCACTTGGAATACTGTTGCGTGTTCTGGAAGATGAAAAGAAGTGTATAACGAGGTCGTGGGAATAAATCCCTGCACCTGTCCCCTGCTTAGTTTTAGAGATGAGGACCTATGTCTTAGCATTACCACCTTTAGGTATGAGAATAACCTTTGCTCCCTTCTATTGATCAGGAAATCTTGATGTTGTAATCGCAGTATTTATTAGATACACGAGAATAGAAATGATACTTGAAAATAATATCTTTACAAATTTCAAATTCAAATTATCCAATCCCACTGCATTGCTTTCTATTTTACTGAAGGCTATTATAACATCGTTTGGTGTAACATTTTGGAATGCAAAGCCATCATTGGCCAGGAAATCAGACTGTATTTCGGCAATAACGCGTCGAAGGTTGGCTTCTAGGCGCTCAATAGAGACATGGGACTCCATATCCTCAGAAAAAATATCGAATGGTGTCAAATCGCACGAATAAGTTAACAAGTCCATTTCGTGAAATTAATCGATCATCAAATGTTTCTTTCAGTAAAGTACATGTATCGCACACTATGTGGCACGTGACGCTGTCCTGTTGTAACTATATATCTGCGACATTAGTGCCTTCCAAATGAGGCACGAAAAAGTTAGTAATCATGCCTCTGTACCGCCCACCGTTGACTATAACGGTCTGACCATCATTATTTTTGAAGACATATGGACCAATGATTCCACCGGCACATAAAGCGCACGAAACGGTGACGTTTTCAGGATGTAATGGTGTTACGACAATGGCTTGTGGATTATCATCGCTCCAAATGCGGAAATTCTGCTTATTGACATGGCCATTTAGTCAAAAGAGTGCTGGACAAAATTTTCAAATGAAATTGTGGACCAATAGCAATGCTTCCTTTGGCTCATTTACCAAATGTGCGGCGCGAACGATGATCGTGTAGCTTCAATTCCTGTACAAGTTGAATCCTGTAAACACGTAAACCAAGGTCTTTACACAAAATTTTCCATAAAGTGGATGGACACAAGTTTAATTGGTTTGGTGAATGTTTTCACAGTGCATTTCGAATTGAAAAAAAAGATTTCCGGATTTTACACTGTTACGCTTTATTATTCGTGACGTTTCGGTCTCTGCTAAGATAAAGGTCTCAGCAGAGACCGAAACGTCACGAATAATAAAGCGTAACAGTGTAGAATCCGGAAATCTTTTCTTTCAATACAAGTTTAATTGTTGAGTACGAAAACGAATTGACACATTTCGATCATCATCAACACTTCGCTGCACACCACCCATCGCTTGTTGTGTGCGCACTGTACGATATCTCACGAGATATGTATTATCGTTTAGAGAAAATGTATAGCAAAAATGACCCAAAGTTTCTCGAACTAATCGCTCTGATGGAGATTACAAGCACCATAAAATGCACGTAATGCCCGATGAGTTTCTCGAATTGAACCATGGTTTTCAAAATAAATTTGAACAATTTGTAAACATTGCCCCGGCATGAGTCTACTCCTGATGAATTGCCAAACCAAACTAACCCCAAAACAACCAGGAATTGTCAAATCGGCAGTCACAGAAAACAGTGTTGCCAATTTAAGCTTCTCCGCCTCTAAAAAACATTGTTTACTTCACCATAAAAAAAAACTTTTATTTCGTACTCATGACTCCTTAAATCTAGAGAACATTACTCTACAGGAAGAAATACAAAAAATAAAAATTTTTTGGCAAGAATTTTGTTTAAGAATTTAAATAAATTTTTTAGTTAAAATTTTTGACAGAAGAAAACTGAGATTTGAACAATCAATCTTTTTTTATTAATAGGATTAGCAGTTTTAGGTAAAATTAATCTCAATATATCACACAAAACTAATTACATTCATACGAAAAATTTGAACAAATCCACCGAAAATATTTAAATATTTATTTGTATTGAGAAAAATCTAAACATTTCGCCTAATAATCATCCAGCTAAATAACTAAACGTACTTAATCTTGATCATTTCTGCTTATGGTGCTCATTAAACACCCCGAAACGATCGTTTCGAAACAGTTTTGATTGCAGTGTAAATTCAAAACAAACAATTAAGATCTTTTCCGTTTTTGTTTTTCTTCTTATTCTCATCTCCGTAAAGCATTAAGGAGTACAAATTTTAAGATCACTCACGGCTTGATCGAGCGCATCGATCACCGCGCACAATTAGGCGAGTACATTTTTTATACCCCGATTACGAAATACGATCTATGACTTTTAAGCGCGATCATTACACTTTGCACGATCTTACGTACGATATTTCGACTGTACGATCGACAGAATTTACATATCACGTATGTGCGAGTACCAAAAGCCAGGTGTGTTTTAATCCAACGGTTCAGATCACCAAGTCTTGAATCGACTTTAAGACCTTTTTGTTATTTTAAAAATTTCGCCGGACGATCGTAATTATTGCGATCGTGATGCAATAAACGGCTGACAATTGTGGCAGCGCGGTATTTCACTAAAACCGAAGTTCACCTTAGCTTAACGTCTTAAGACTTGAAGATTGGGTGGTGTTGAAAGACAGGCGCGGTCAGAAAAGTCAAACACCTCGTATTACCTTCAAATAAAAAAGTGATCGTGACTTTTTCTTAAGATCACTGTATGAAGTGAGTTTTGGCCGCGCGATCTTATGGGTTTAAAACTAAGCAGCTACGCTCAGACAAGCGATCGGAGCGTGCGTAATCGTTAATTTACATTTATGGGTGATCACCGCATTACGAGGTGATCACAGATTTGATTTGGATGATTTTTTTTTCATTTCCAGTTAGTAAGCAGCACATACTTGAAACATGTGTGTTAAAATTTTTATTATGTCACCGTCTAATTATAATCTCTAATTTTTTTTTTTTTTTTGTAGTTGTTGGGTTTCAGTTTTTCCTTTTATCTCCCAAAAACAGATCATTTTGATTTTTCTCGGAGCGACTGTGATTATTTTAGGCAGACATTAATTTTATTTTCAGAGAAAAAAAAAATAATAATAAAATATTAAATCGAGTTCTATATTTTGGATTGAGGGACCGCGATCAATCGTAGCGTACTTCATACGATCACTCGTCTAAACCATAAGATGGAAAATCTATTTTCGGGATTAGTGAGTGAGCGCGAGAAGAAGAAAAGATCGATCGGTTCAAATACTCTAGAGAGCATTCAGATATATTAGAAATATTAGAGGATCGGGGATTTAATGCAGTAGCTGAGTCGTAACTGTCAAGGATGAAAAAATTCAATTCGAAATCCGTGAGGAGTGATTCTAAGTGCTTGGTGAACATTGCATATTGTCACGTAGGTTAGGAGGCGGTATTTTTGCCAAATTATTTAATGTAGTCTTAGTAGACTTGGCAAACGAATAGTTTACACAGAAACAAAAAATTAGCTAGACGTCGGAAATGTCTGGCGCCAGATTTTGGCTATTCGAATACGGTTTGGAATTTAATGACCATTTTTATTTATTTTTAAAGAAAATTCATTCAAATAGAGTTCAAGATCATAATCTTAAAGTGGTTTAATTATCTGGAATATTTTCAAGCTTCTAGAAAAAGTCATAAAGATTGAATTTCAGATTAGCTTTTTCGATTGCTGAAATCGGGGACCACCCCATAAGCTAAAAATAAAAAACTGAAAGAATTAGGAGAGCACATTTAATAAATTTTATAATGATGTAGAAACGCCTGAAATATTTATCTTAAAAAAAAAAAACAATTGTAAATAGAATTTTCCTCCGCCCCTTTATAGTAATAAAATTACTGTTTGAATTCCAATATGCGTTACTGTTTATTTTTTTCCCAAGAAACCCTAACATCTTTCCGGGATTCTCACACCCGTTTTTCCTGATGGGCGGACACTTGGCATGCACCACTCGTTTTCCTGAGGGGTACAGGCCTGAAAAAGAAGATTTAAGTTCTGTCTTTCTGCTAGATTTTCTCTGCGGAATCGAATCAATTAAATTCCTGTACCACTCACAGGGGCATAGCACAAAAACAGTTCCCTTTCATAAGGCGCAATCCTAAGCATCGGCCTTTCGTTGTCGCCAGGACTTACCCCTCTGCGGAATAGTTTTCTGTTAATCAAAAAACAATTATACAGAAAGCAGGCGCACTATTCATGGACAGGCGATTCGACAAAGTGTTGGTCCTTGATTCGGGTGTGTAATTATCACTAAGTCTTCCTATCTTTCTAATCGAACCCAACGAGTACAATTTCGAGATGCTGTCTCATCGATTATTCCTAACACTTCTGGTGTACCTCAGGGTAGCCATCTTGGTCCATTTCTGTTTACTTTATTTATTAATGACATGAGTTCGTTCATCTCCAGCTCAAATATTCTCTTGTATGCTGACGATGCAAAAATATTTCGTTCTATTACCTGTACGAATGATTATCTACTTTTGCAAAATGACTTAAAGCTATTTTTTGACTGGTGTACCTTAAACTGTATGCCTTTGAATGTTGAAAAGTGCACCATGGCATCTTTCTCCAGGAAAAATAATCCATTCGAATTTATTTATGTTTTAGAGGGAATTGCTTTACAAAAATTAAGCAAAGCACGCGATTTCCATCAATGATAAATTTACCTTTGACGACCATATCGATTGTATAGTTATCAACGCTAACTCCATTTGGGGCTTTGTAAAACGATGGTGTAAGGACTTTAACGACCCTTACATTATTGTGCTTTTGTTCGTTCAATTCTTGAATATGTCTGCCCTGTTTGGACTCCGTACTATGATATTCATATCTATAGGATAGAGTCTGTACAGCGAAGATTTTTAAGATTTGCTCTGAAAGGTCTTCCCTGGTCAGATCCGATAAGTCTTCATCCTTATCAAGAACGACTTCAACTTCGTTCGTTGGAGTCACTCGAACATAGGCGATTAATTCTTAGTGCTGCAGTTGCAGTGAAATTAATTTCAGGTGAGATTGACTCTTCACTCTTGTTAGGAGCTCTCTCCTTCAAAATACCTCATCGATCCTTGAGAAACTACGTACTTCTCGACAATCCATTACATCGCACTAACTACGGCCAGCACGAAACGATAACTTTCATTTCACGGGCTTTTAACGTTAATTTTAATTATATTATATATTAATTATAGCAACATTGATTTTAATCTTAATAATGCTCAGATAAAATCAGTTTTGTTAAATAACAATATGATGTTTTCACTGTAATCTTTGTAATATATATGGTAGTATAATTTGTAAGTAATCATTTGCTGATGGATTCTAAATGAATAAATAAGTCCGTGTGTATATTGCATTGCACTAATAACCTAGACTCTGTGATTGTGTTTTGATTCTTCCTTTTTGGCAATCTTCACGGGTGCTGAGACTTGTTGTTCTCCCCTTCCTCGTATTCTCATAATGAGTGATGAAGTTCTCCTCATTATTGCCCGCCAGATTGGGTTATGGTTTGCTCCCCATTCTTAAGCAGGACTGATGGTTTTCTTCTCGTGCTTGTTATTGGTATTCTTGACGTGTTGAATCTATGAACTGCTTGAGGGATGTGTGTGAATGTTCGAGTATTGAAAGAGTGGACCGAGCCTATTGGAATTTTTGTCCGAGGGTACATCATGATGAGCACCAAATTATTCAAAATTGTTATGTTATACAATTAAATTTGAATAGACGTGGTAAAAGTGATCTTGTAAAGAATCCTCGTTTACGATGATGAAGAAAACACAAATTGTAAAATCACACTTGCCCTAAGAACTTGAACTTTTCAGGACGGAGTAAGGTTTAGGTTGTTGGATGGTGGCCACGGAAAGAAAACCACATTGCACTGGGCCCATCTAGTTGGGTCCATTGTGCTTCACCTATTTAGAAATAAGAGATGCAATCGATTGGGATGATACGAGCGTTCAAAAAGGCAACTCTCGATCCATTTGATAACGGTATTGTTACAGCTTATGGCTATGAATTTTAAAAATAGACCTATGTGCCAAACTCTGTCAAAAGCCTTCTTAATATCTATAGCTAGTACTTGATCTTCAACGTATTGGTGAATGTACGAGTTCCAATATTCAGTCAGATAGCCTAGGGATCTCCATTCGAACTCGGAAGCCGTATTGGCGATCATGGATAAGATGGCTATTTTCAAGGTAACCGACTAGTCTGAGATTGACAGCCGTTTACCGACTAGTCTGAGATTGACAGCCGTTTACATTGCTTCCGGTAGCACTGAAGTGATAGCGGTAGTTCGAGGGAATCGCTTTGTTTCCTTTTTTAGGGATTGGATGGACGTTCGCCATTTTCCACAGGTTGTAAAAGGTAAAATAGATTGTGAAGGCGTTTAGCCAGAAAAAAAAAACATTTCTTTAGTGTAATAGGGGGTTGCCATCAGGACCAGTAGTTTTGTGAATATTGAGCTCCTTGAGTATCTTGGAGATAAGACGTGGTCTAAAGTGAATAAGTGGAAGTGAGAAACCAGAATGAGGGGGTTTCGGGGGAGACTGATTTGATAGTGGGAGTTAAGAGTTTCTTGCGAAGCTTATAGCCCGAAGATTTTCTTTCTCAACAGGACTTTTAATATTTCGGTCACCATCTATAAAAGAAGGTTTAGAACGACCAAAAAGATCTTAAGCCTTTAGATGTTTTAAAGATCTTCCGTCGAAGCTTTTGATCGGTGCATTCTAAACGCATCGAATTGGACGATTCATTGAATTCAGGCCTCTACTTAACCCTGGAATGGGGCAGACAAAATAGAGTCGAACTCAATCCCTCAAAAACTCAGGCCTGTCTCCTATCCCTTAAAAAGAAAGTTACGATGGGTTCCGCAAATATAGCCTTCGGTAACGTACAATTACATTCTACAGAAGAATTTACATTTCCCGGCATAAAACTTAACAAAGATCTCAATTGGAACAAACATATATCTATACTCTGTAATCTGAGAGTATATTGTGTTTGCCTTACCGTTTGTAACACTAAGAAATAATGCTATTTCTGTACCCTTGGCGACTGTTTGCCAAGGGTACAGAAATATTTGTTGTCGCTCAAAAACCTCGATTCCAAGTGACCGTCTGTTCGTCTGTCTACAACATATCTTTCGAACGCTTTGACCTATCGTGCTTAAATTTGTCATATATCATTTTTAGCAAAAAAGTAACTTTAAGTTCAACGGGCCAAATCAGAGTGTGGTTCCTTCTAACCCCTCACATACAAATTCCATGAAATATCGAAATTTAATGAAACTGATTTCCCTACGAAACCATTTCATCTATTAACTTGAAAATTAAGTCATAATATAATGATGTAAATATAATTCACGTCAAAAAATATCGATCTGATCGTCTTACTCCTTCTACCCTCTCCCATACAAATGCACAATTTTCAAAAATGCATTTAGCATTTAGCAACTAGCAAAGCTAAAAGAACCAATTTTTGCAAGAATTCATTTTATTACAATTGAAACCAATTTTGGAAAAAATATCAACTTCACCTCACGCTTTCTACAACCCCCCCCCCCCCATACAAATTTCACGAAATTTCGGAATTTTAATTAAATTATTGTTTTTTCAAAACCGTCAAAGCTATCAACTTTAAATTTCGAGAAAAGTATACTATTGCAAATATCATTGATGTTGAAAAGTTTGGTTTTGATTCGAATACTCCTTCTACCCACTCCCATAGAAATGCCCAACTTCGGTAAATGAATTTAATCGATTTTCATCGAAACTAGAAAAAGGGCAAACTTAAAATTTTGCCAGAATTTGTCTCTTAATAATTGTAATAAATGCTAAAAAGAATGTGAACTTCGCTTCACTCCTTCTACCATCTCCCATACAAATTTCAGAATTGGAAATTCAAGAAAAGCATTTCTCCTTCGAACATATGAGAGTTATCGACTTTAAAATTATAATAAAGTAACGCGATTAGGATGTTGATATGCAGATTTAAAATCATCCAAAACCTTTCACTTTTTCAGCACCCTCCCTTACAAATACCACAAATTCAAACAAAAATTGTTCAATTTCCTCTAAAATTATGAAAGCTACAAACTATAAATTCAGCATGAAACATTTTGCATACTACGTTCGGTGTTATTTACAAAAATCTCAAACCTTCCCTCTCTGTTTTTACCACCTCCCATACAAAATCTACTATTCGCCATTCGAAAGAATTTGAGATGACATATTTTCCGGTACAATAACCTCTTTCCTATTTCGTCTAAAGTATCATATGGTTGGACTTTACGTCTAATCATAATTCTGTATTTGATTATGCACTTAAAGCCTTCAAGCGCGTTTGTATTTTTCGAAGATGTAAAAATTATTTTACACCTCACCATCTAGCTACAATCTACAAGGCCTACATTCATCCCCTTCTCGAGTACAAGTCACACAAATGGGAAGGGGCACCCAAAACACAACTTGCGCTTCCTTCTTCTTCTACAATGGTACTACAGCCCAAATCGGACCTTGGCCTCCTAACATTCAGGTTCCTTAACATTTTTCATTACTTACTGTGGAGGGGTTTTTAGCCCTTCGCACAACCCTCTTTCTACGAATTTTTCATTTTCGCAGATTGAGGTGACCAAGGTATATCCAAGCAGGCAATTTGCTACAATTATATATTGCATCGACCGGGATTTGAACTCAAGACCTTCGCATTACAATACCAGCACGCTAATCAATAGGCTAAACCTTAGCTAACTTGCGCTACTCGATCGAATCTAAAAGCATGCGTTCCGTCTAGTTGGAGATGAGACCATAACGCTTTTATAGATTTCCTCGAACATCATAGGAACGTCACAGTAGTCAGCGTTTACTATCGATATCTCCACGATAAATGCAGCGAAGAACTGTCCAACCTCATCCCTCTGGTTTTCAACTCTTCCAGAAATACTCGACAAATCGCACGCGCCCATGAGTTCACTGTTAACCCTTTATCGTCGTGTACAGTGAAGTATAATCAGTCCTTCATCACCCATGTTTCAAGGTTAACACCCATCGACTGTTTAGACTGTCCCCTCCAGAAACTCACTTGTAACCCCATCGATTACCTACCCTATATACCGACTCAACTGCGCATCCAATGCATTAAAGTGTGACTCCCTAAATTATGTTCGCAGCTTTAAAAAAAAAAAATTACTTCTCTTGTGCTAGCCACTCGGTAAGGTTTGAAAACCGAAGCAGGCTGAATTCTTTGACGTCTCTGAGGTCGAGAAGTAGAGCCTAAAGAAAGGGGACTGTTGGAGATTTGCGGACAGTGACAAAGGTGGTGTTTTTTCGTTTTCTTCTCTTCTGAGAAAGCTTTCCCTCGCGATCCGCAGCCTGAATGCCGGACAAAGAACTCTTTATCCAAGAAAAAGTTGTTTAAGCGATGTCTCACAAGGCCATGTAAGAAATAGTTCTATTTGTAGCCACAGGTTGAATATGAAAAATAGAAATTTTGTCTAAGTTGGGAATGATTGTACTATTTCATAATCCAGCTAGGAATTATCTTTTAGAAAGATTTTGGCTAGAGCTTTGCCCATCGCGATAGTAGGATCTTACGCTCTGTGCACTTGAGTATCGAAATGTGATCACAGAATTTGACTTAAGAGAAAATTAAAATTTTTTCACGTTATCTTTTGAATCAGCTGCGACTTATATAGCTTACATGCTAAGCAGGCAGATGATCAGCTTCATAGTAGGAGTCGTTACAGGACACGGCCTGACAGGAAGATAAGGGCAGGAGCTGCAAAGATGAAGAAGAGGAAGAAACGATTCTTCATCTATTATGCACTTTCTCTGTTCTCTCTAGAAAAAGAAGACGCCGCCTAGGCGCACAGATTTTTGATAGTCTCGGTAATCTCGCGGAAGCCAGGAGCCTTCCATGTTTCATTGAGAGCTCCGGCTGGTTTACTGATTAGTCTGAGATCTGTGACATCACAACGGATCTGCTTATCGTCTACCTACCTACCTACGTATACAGCTGGCATACGTAGATCTCATCCATCATTTCAAAATTGATTCCGATATCAAGTAGTCCACCTAATCTTCCCATTAAATTTTCAATAAAATTCGGCACCTGTTAAGCCGCACACCTTTAATTCCCCACAAAAAATTCAGGACAATTTGAGTTCGGAACAATCGTCGCCTAGAATAAATTCAACCTGCCAAATTGGGGTTTCATCAAGATATGGACCCTTCAAAGTTTCCGAGAAGCAATTTATCAATTCAGTTAAGCGTAACGTTCCTCGCCACTCGTTCCACTTCATATTTTACTAAGGCGTTGAATCTTAAAGAAACAGCAACACCATTGAAAGTTTAGTGCTAAGAAGGTCTTCTACAAAGTCGAATCATCTTCACAGAAGAAATATATAAAAAAAAATATATATATATATATTTCTCTCTTTTGCGACCGAATTCAAGATTAAATAGTCGAGATAGCCATCATTAGGAAACATGGCAGCAAAAATACGGACAAGAATAAGATTCCTTTCGGGATGGCTACCGAAAAAGACAACCATCGATGGACGTAATAAATAACGTGTCCGGAGGGCTAAGCGAAAACAACCCAGCACTCTTGTAATAAGAGCTTGATGTGTTGTGTTGCGAGACCATCGGCCGTGGGCCGGCCATGTAGCCATAGGAACCGCATGAGGGCAAGGTGCAATCTTCTGAGACGTGTCCTGACAACAATCGGAAAACAGTGAATACACAAGGCAAGATACCGCCATGTCATTCGCTTAGAAATAAAAAAGTACCGGCGAAAGCGAGATTCGCATAAGACTTAGTTATGTTAAGTACAGAGAAACATTCATAAGGACTAAGTGGATCAACCCGTTTTAAGCTCACCGCCCAGTCTGTATTATCTTCTGTAAGGTTCTCTACGGTCTACTGGCTCACTTACTATACTAAGTCTTGCGATTTGATTTCGGGATTTGTAAAAGGTGAGAGATAAGATAAAAAGAAAAAGAAAAAGAAAACAAGAAGATTACACACAGCATCCTGCGTCAGAAAATCGGGGCAGGTGGATTCGATCGATGATTGAGAATCGAATGTTGATCGGATAAGCAAGATAAAGAAGATGACGTTGCGGAAGATTGAGTTCTACAGCTGATACTTGCATTCGAAAAGTCTCTTCTTTTCTGAAACTGAAAATTAATTTATGATTAAAGGATCTGCACGAATACTTAGAGGAAATAAGTGTTTTTTGCGTTAGATAAATAACACAACTGGATCGAGTATCGATTTTTGTACAATCGCATATATAAGGGGTCCACAAAGTTCTGCTAAGTAGAGTGTCAATCTTTTCATAATAATTTTGAAAATATTTGGTAGATATGGCATATGATGCAAGAATTGGAAAAAATAAGCTCTCATCCAAAACCTTTAGAAGTTCGACATTCTTCAGGAACCCAATGATAGGAAGCTGCATTATCTTCTTCTACAATGACATAGAGCTCAAATCGGGCGCTGGCCTCCTGAGGGTTCCTTAAAATTTTCATTACTTATTCTGGAAGGGTAGCCTTTCACACAACTCTTTATCTACGAAATTTTTTCAGTATCGTAGATTGAGGTAACCAAGGTAGGTCCAAGCAGGCAATGTTTTAAAATTATACGTCGCCCGGGATTTGAGCTCACAACATTCGCATTGCAGACCAACATGCTAGTTACTAGGCTACACCCAACACCATAGAAGACGCACTCTGTTCTGAAGCCAGCAACACTTTTACTTTCAAAAGGTCGGTACAGTTCTTGATCGAAAACTTTGAAATTGAGGACGAATCTATTTCACTAATTAATTTTGAAACCAGAGCTAAAAAGGGTAATATTACGTTTTTATTAAGGAATATATTTTTTTTAATCTCATCATCGTGAACAAAGGAATTGGAAAAAAACAGCTGGCATGTACGAGGCTTATGCATAAGTTTCTTCGGGGAATTACTGGACAGTTTTAAGTAGGGATTGATTTGGAAGTCGAAACTGGCAGTAGATCGGTCATATTTTGAGTACATCAGCGGACAAACTCAACATACAGGGTCTGGGCTGGAATCATCAAAGTAGACGTCGGGTGGCAGTCGGCACATGGAGGCGAAAAATAGAAACGCAAGCCTAAAGAATGAAGAAGTCTGCCAAAGCTCAGAATCACGGCGCTTAAGGAATTATGCCCCGAAACCGAAGAAGAATGAAGACGAAGATCCATGGTTCGATTGCTAAATTTAGTCTACATCGGGTTTTGAAAGTATACGAATTTATCGAATTTCAATCCTCATATTTGAAAGAAATGTCTTAAGAAAAGTAATTCAAAATTATAAATGAATTTGGTTTATCGGGATGAAATCTGTACTGAAACATTTTGCCTTAAAATACTCTCAAAGTAGTCACTTTCGACGAAAGTATTGACTTTCGTTAAATGAAAAAAAGTATTTTTTTTGAATTTGTCGGGATTTTAAGAACGTAGGTATTTTGTGACGAAGTTCTATAGCTCGCCGCCAATAGAAATCGATGACGACGAATATATTCCACAGTAAACTGTTACAGAACTCGTCCACAAGATGTTTATATATAACAACAATGAATTTTATTCTAAAAGTTGGTTCATAGATGATGAGTCAACTATTTTGTAAAATGATCTGTTCAGTATTTTCGATAATTCCAGCACACTGCCCGCTTGGATATACCTTGATTACCTTAATCTACGAAAATGAAAATTCGTAGATAGAGGGTTGCGCGAAGGTCTAACAACCCTTCCACAATGAGAAAACGAAAATGTTATGGAACCTGATGTCAGGAGGCCAAGGCCCGGTTTGGGTTGTCATCTATTCCTTCCTGCGGGTTTCTCGAATATAACCTTGGGTAACGTACAATTGACAAACTTAACAAACTTCTTAATTGGAGCAAACATATTTTTGATGCCACGAAACGCCTTGGTGTTCTACGAAGATCTAAAAAGTATTTTACGCCTCAAGATGTAGCGAATATCTACAAGGCCTACATTCGTTCCCCTTTCGATTACAACTCAAACATACGGGCTGGAGCACCCAAAATATAACTTGCGGTACTCGATCGAATCCAAAAGTATGTGTTTCGTCTAGTTGGGAGATTAGACTATAACAGCTTTTATAGATTCCTTCGAACATCGTAAAAACGTCGCTGTTCTCAGCGTTTACTATCGATATTTTCACGGTAACTGCAGCGAGAAACTGTCTAACGACATAATTCCTCTTTTCAACTATCCAAGGAATACTCACCCATGAGTTCACTGTTAAGCCTTTATCGTCGCGTACAGTGAAGTATAGTCAGTCCTTCATGAACCGAACAACAGAACTATGGAATGCACTTCCAGCCACGTGTTTCCAACAACTTACAACATTCAGTGTTTCGAGGCTAACCTCCACCGGCAGTTTAGATTATCCCCTCCAGAAACTCCCTTCTAACCCCATCGCTCACTTACCCTATACCGACTTGACTGTGCATCCAATACATTAAAGAGTGACCCCTAAGTTATATTCGCTGCCAAGAAAGTAACCCGCCTTTGTTCGGACTTGGAGATTTTCAGTTAAAAATGTTGTACAAATTGCATCAGAGGCAGACTCAGCAGTAATTTTCACTTTCAGTGGCACTGGAAATGGAGTAATTGCATAGGGGGCTCTACTTTAGGAGCTAGTGTGGCTATGATCAAGAACGCGGCTTGTAAAGGAGAATTGTTTCTGTCCCATGTGACACACTTTCACAGTTTGTTAGGCATGCTTGGAGATGTAATCTGCTTTTGGTTCTATTTCAATATCTCAAATTCTCAAACTATCCCAATTTACGTCATGACGTAAGTCGAGGTACTTCTGATTGGTGTTAGTTTTTTTATGAAAACCGTTGATGATTATAGTAATTCCAACAAGAATAATAAACATTCCTTCACGCCTTCTACCACCTCCCATACAAATGTTATAACTTCACCGTATGAAAACTATTTTTAATTTTTTTTAAATAACGATTTGATTGTAGTAAAACGGAGCAATATTATTAAAATGTTTCTCCCTCTCCTTCCTATACAAAATGAGCCATTTTCAGATTTTTTCTCCATTTTTTTGGAATGTGTCAAAGTAACTCATCTAAAATTTGGTATATGACGTCTTAGTAATAATTGGAATTATCATATTAAAAAGAAATTGAATTCCCAACCCCTTTCAGCACCTCTCACACTAGACCCCGAACGTAATATATTTATGATCCCAAAAATCCCAATTATATTAAGTAAAAATGTTTAGGATAATAAAACGGATAGTTTGGAACCCCAAACTTCCATGCACATGGTGGGAAAAATATGTAAGTTCAGAGAACCATATCTGAGTAAGTAGTAGGACCATCTATGTATTTAGACCTGCGTTTGAAAGCTATGACATTCCTCTTTCCAGTAATACCAATTTTGCTCCAATCGCCAATAGCAGAGTTAATTAGGTATCAGTAGTACAATACTATTTCATCAAATTGAGGCTTCTGTGGCGTGCTTGCTTTTCAGTCAATAGGTCGTGGGTTCGATTCCCACTCCAGACGGGATTTTTTTAAGCACGAATTTTTCAGTTGCTACTGGCGATGAAAAATTATTCGAAATAAAATGGGCAAACGGTGTAAAAGTGAAACAGTTCCACTTCAAGAAGGCCTAGATACTCAGTAGATGGATTTTGTTCGCATTCTATCATTCAGTCCCCCAAAACATCTGCAAATATTTGTCAGTAGCAGCCAGTACAACTGAAAAATATACCAGCTTCTCCACTCGCTACGGTCACTCCTCTTCCGCTACCTTCCTAATCCCATTCCTTCCCTCCATGACTGTGTTTGTGCATTGCACATAAAGGCCGAAATTGCCTATAACACAGGTCATTCCGTAAAAAAAAAAATTAGCAGATATGTCATTAAAAAAATTAATTTCATAAAAATAACTTGCAATAAAAATGGCAGCGATAGAACTGTTGATTTCATGAGTTAGCTTAACGGATTGATCTCACATTTAATTTCATTGTGGTCATTTCACAATTTTGAATGCAAGATTTAGCATTAACATTTTATATTTATTGCGTTGATACATATTGATTTGTTAACATGCAAATTTATGTACTAGCAATACCTTCAATACATAAAACCTCTAGTTTTATAAATTAAAAAAAAAAACGAAAATAAATTAAAATATAAACT
Source organism: Chorisops tibialis (assembly GCA_963669355.1). Taxonomy (NCBI): domain Eukaryota; kingdom Metazoa; phylum Arthropoda; class Insecta; order Diptera; family Stratiomyidae; genus Chorisops; species Chorisops tibialis. Next base: position 76,353,477 of record OY770263.1, read on the forward strand.
TCTCGTCACTTTTTTGGTCAGTTTAACAAGCTCTTAACTTTAACAAGGGCCACTGCACATACAGTCACCCCTCATCGATTCCCACATTACTCTACAACCGAAATGACTCGATGATGTCCCATCGAGCCCCACACTACTCTACAACTGAAAATGATAAACAACAACAACAATGGTTAGGCAATGAAATTTGTGCCTTAAAGCTTCCGTGATTATGACGTCGTCATCGTATCAGACACACAAGCAAGCAAGGTAACAATGTGTTGAAGGTGGTGGGTGAGGCGCATTAGCTATCGCCTCTGCTGATCGTTCGCGCTCTCATCTTTTTGACCTAGCGTTTTTGATTTCTTTTCTTTAAGCTCATTCTCCGGTTGTTGCATGGAAGGTAAAGGGTAAAGGACAGAGTCAAATCGCTGATGCGGGAACTTTTAAATCGATACTAGAAAATAAAGTTTTCGAGTTAGATTTAATTTTAGTACTAAAAATGATATAGAAAAGTGGGTGAGGTGCCGCCTCATGTGCTGCATCTGACGAGCCGCCACTGTGTTATGGATGACGGAACATGGTGCTTTTAGTACGACCCCAAAATCAAGCGTCAAAATGCGGAATAGAGCACGAAAACTCGGATAGTTCCATCAAAAATCAAAGCAATGCTCATTACATTCTTCGATAGCAAAGGAATTATTCACAGGGAATTCGTTCCAACTGGCCAAACAATTACTAGCGCATATTATATCGAAATTTTGAAGCGTCTGATGGCCAGAATCCGTCGTATTCGACCAGAATATCGTGATCCCAAGGGCTGGTATCTGTTGCACGATATTGCACCGAATCATACTTCACTCATTGTTCGTCAATTTTTGGCTCGAAGCCAAGTCTGCATGTTGAATCATCCGCCGTATTCACCTGATTTGGCCTTCTCTATTCCCAAAATTGAAATTGAAATTGAAAGGATGTTTTTTTAATGACATTCATCATCAAAGCAGCTAAAACACGAGCACCAGAGGCAATTCCACAAAATGAGATAGAACACTCATTTGAATCACTATTGAATTGTTGTAACAACTGTATTGGAACTGGGGGAGAATTTTTTGCATAAAAAAATCGAAAAATATTCAGATTTCTTCTTTCAATGATGTTTTCCATTGCCATTCTCAAAACTTATTTCTCTTCTTCAATGGCACGATAGCCCAAATCGGATCTTGGCCTCCTGATTGTGGAAGGGTTGTTAGCTCTTCGCACAACCCTCTATCTGCGAATTTTTCATTTTCGTAGATTGAGGTAATCATAGTATACCCAAGCAGGCAGCGTGCTGGAACTATGCGTTGACTGGGATTCGAACTCACGACCTCCGCATTGTAAACCAACACGCTACTCATTAGGCTACACCCTAGCTAAAACTTATATGTCGCACTGTGTATATTACTAAATATATTCTCAAAAATTGCATATCATTACCATTCTCACGTGTACGAAGTCGCAGGCGATTGCTAGTCATTATACTGTAGATGAAATCTGAGAGTATAACTTTGCCACAAAGTTTGTAGAGCTAAGAAATAAGGCTCGGAGAAAAAAACGAATAATACAGAAGTTCATATTATCACTCAAAAATCTCAAAACCGGATGTCTGCCCGTCCGTACGTTTGTCCCATCGTTCGTGTCCTCTCTGGCTCAAGAATGCGTTGAGCTAGAAAGTTAAAATTTTATACACGCCATTTTTGACGAAAAAGTAAGTTTGTGAACGAGCCAAATCGCTCCACCCCTTTTAATCCCTCCCATACAAAATGACTCAATTTCGGAATTTCACAACAAACGTTTTTTTCCCAAAAATGTATGAAAGCTATAGATCTGGAATTTAGAATATATTATTTTTATGGCATCAATCCACAATTATTTGAATCGCCTCACTCCTTCTACCACCTCCCATACAAAGTGTACTTTTTGTTGAAATACTATAAACTAATTTGCTCAAAACGTATAAAATTGATCGACCTGAAATTGAGCCCGAAATATTTACTTAACAAATTAACGAATTAATTTTCCTCCGTCTAACCCCTCCCATACAAAGTGACACATTTTCGGAACTTTACATAATTCTTGAAAAGTATGAATGTTATTGGTTTGAAATTTGAGAAATGCCAATTGCATAATTTTCGTAGTTAACACTAATAAGCCCCCACTCCTTCTACCACCTCCCACACAAACTGCATAATTTCACTAAATTTAATACGCTAATTTTCTCAAAACCTATTAAATTTTTGACTCTTAAATTTTGCATAAAACATTTTAATAGCAATTCTTTCATCTAGATTATCGCATGATTAGGCTTTACGCCCAATCGTGGTTCTGTTATGTTTAATAAAGTTTATTTTGCGTAACAGAATTTAAATCCATTCTTCCCTTATCTCAATGATGTGATTTGGATAAATAATATCTATGTAATGTAACTGCATACATCCTATTAAATTATAAAGATTAGACTCAAAATTTAGTGATAACAATTTCATATTTTGTGAATAGATGTAAATTTTGTCATTAAAACTGATGCATTATGCAAGAACTTAAATTATGTCACTGAAAATCTAAAGGGTGTAATGTTAAACTTCAACAATACCGATAGTGTAACAAAATTTTGAAATTGTTATTTTAGAGTTAAATTGTCAAAAAAAAATGTTGACAAGGATTAATTAAATTTGGAATAAAAATAAAAATTATTCATATTTACTAAATTTAAATTAAAAGCTGAAACCAAATTGAAATTATTTTCTTGTATTTTCATTCTTCATACTAAAAATTTGAAAAATTTCATTGCCGCGATCCCAATTTGTTTGACAAAATCATTTTTTGAAAATCGTAGCATCCTAAAATGCACCTTATTCAGTTTTCGAAACCGATTTAAATATTTTATGCTTAACATAAATGATTTTCATCATCAAAATAAAAATTTTTCACTTGTTTGCCATATTTAAATCTAAAATGTTGAATTTTTAATTAAAAAATTTACCAAAAAATTTACCAAAAAATACGAAAAATCGATAGAGTAATCCATAAATGTTAAAACTGCTAATCCAATAAAGAAAATTGCAAGGCGGTAATTTACTTCTGTGAAGTTTGTAATGGTTGTAATGAATCCAATAATTTTCGAAAAGTAGTTGTTTTGTGCGCACTTCATTTGGTTTTATTCTATTTTTTTATATTTATATGATTATTTCCACGCTTATTTTTCCACTTTATAAATCACTATTTTTCTTATGATTCTTTTAAACATCTTCACATCGTTGAGTGGTATACTTATGCGAAATAATTCGCCACTGTAACATTACAAGATTTGAAAAAAAAAAATTAAATAAAAATTTAATGAACTTTTTGAACCATCATTTACGGTTGCTGTTGAGTTTTTTTTTGCACTATCTTTTTCTAAACTTGAAAAAAAACATGTTTTATTATTCGGAAGCTTAGTTATAAGCTAAGACCGGCTTCGCGCCAATTAAGGCATTTTTTTCGTAATTTTTTTTTTTTCAAATTCAATTTTAAGCTTCGCAGAGATCTAGTAGTGTTGTTGTGGTTGTTTGTTGCATGTTTCGTTCTTCACGTTGATGATGACAACGCAAATTTTCGATAAGTTTTTTTTTTACATTTAGATACGTATTTTTTTTTTATATATTTTTCTTATTCTTTTACAATTGTTTGGTAGTGCCGTAGTGGGTCATTAACTTTTCGACAGGTAATGCTTTGTGATTTGTTAGACGAATTGGATAGAACTTTGAGAGCTGGCTAGAGAACCTAGGCATTTGGTTAGATCGAATTTAATTAGAGGAATTATAAAGATAAGAAAAAAGTGAGTAATTCTGGTCCAGATTGACGAGTAGAACCTTGAGTTAGGTCATCAATTCTAAGGTAGACTTATTTATAAAACATTTTAAAAAAAAGTGGCTACAAAACTGATTTAGCGCAACAACAAAAAACAAATCAAATCAATCGAAAACGTAAAAAATACGGAACGTAAGTTTCCCGTCAATTATAACTTTTTTTAAAAGATAACCTTCGTTTTCAAATTCATTTGAAACCTTTTCCATAGCAAGTTAAACCGTTTTGAGATAAACTACAATTCCATATTGAAATCGGCTTAAAATAAGGTTTAATTTAATTGGAAAGATGCTGCGATTAATTCGAACATAATCCTTGTTTTTATTTTCAGAATTTAGAGGATCGAATTGTAGCACAAAATAAATTCTGAATTTATTTCACATGAAAATAATTTGCAATTCAAGTTACGAGAAAACTGTTGGCACTTTTATTTTATTTAAGTAGGAAGAAAAGCTTAATTATATTAGACTAAATAGAAATAGTTAAATTCGACTTAGAAAAGATTGTATTTGACTTGGAAATGCTATATCTTAGCATTGAGTTTGGAAAGGGGTTGATATTATTGGATAAAGCTGACTTGAACACAACCGTAGCTAAAAATTGATATTGAACTTCTAGTAAAAGTAAATAACTAAATATTTGGAGCTTAAAATGGTGAAGAGATTAGATCGATTGGAACTGCACAACATTATTTTATGAATAAAAGCTGACCTACCATAATTCGAATACTACCACTCTTTAGTTTTTCGTGAAAACTGATTTCGGTTGAGAGATGCCCAGGTCCTGGCTGGGTTATTCGCGATACAACTAAAAACTGGATTGAACAAGAGCACATAATCTACTGGAATAGACCTCAAGATTTATCAATCTCAAAAAAATTAATCCTACCGCCTCTGTCTTAATGACTCAGAAACGACACATTTTCTTATGTATGTTAATGCGAAGCATAGTAAAGAAAAGATAAGATCTTCTAGGAAAAGGTTTCCTTGCAAGTTAGACAAGGCTAGCAAATTGGGGTAGGGGAAAGAAACGTACAATACACCGAAACGGTCGCAATGCTCTCACGTTATCTCCAATAATTAATAATAATACACCCACCAGAATACTAACCATTACTTTTGAGTTCTTTCAATTCTCTTCGCACCCACCTCAACCGTATACCGGTGAAAGGGATAATCACGTTAGTTTCAGCGCTACATTACTGAAGGCAAAGAATCCGAGCTTCAATGTCATAATCGTATCTTCTAGAATAAAAATTCCCCTTAATGTGTAATCAATATCATCTGCACCTAAAGTTCTTATCTTAGCTGACTCATCGAGCACTTAAAAAGGACACACTATCCATTTGGCAATAATCTTAAACGCTTTCATCCTTATCAAAATCTCAGCCAATGACTAATCTCAACTTCTCGTTCTTTTATCATAAATAAGTTTATTTATTATACAACCCGTAGTCAGGACCAGCTGCAATTCATAATATAATGACTCATTTGGCTGTCTCATTAGAAATTTAATTACGTAAACATACGCAAATTGTTTTATATTAACCTATGAGTAATTTTCTGATAGATATGTTTTTTTGATAAACAGTAGGAAATGTTGATTATTGCTCGAGCTTTTCATAAACAATAATGTCATGTGTCTGTGTGTTTATCAATTCTATTGACGACACAACATTGTGAAATTATACTTGAAAATAATAACGAGGAATTCGTTAACGTGAAGTAAAGTCATTATTTTGTTTACACTTCTTAAGTTGCCCATCCCTGTTCTAATCGTTTTCTGGAATCATTGAGACTTTTATTGCCGTTCTAAATTTTAGAAGAAGAATTATCAAGAAAAAAAAAAAACACGAAAACAACAATGGGAAGTGGAAAAAGCTAGGGTGTAGTCTAGTGGACTACAATGCGCAAATCGGAAGTAAAAATCCCCGTCGACGCGTAATTTCAGCACACTACATACGTGGGTATACATTCTACTACTTCTACAATGGCACTACAGCCCAAATCGGGCCTTGGCCTCCTGATCTTCAGGTTACTTAACATTTTTCATTATTTATTGTGGAAGGCTTGTTAGACCTTCGCACAACCCTCTTTCTACGAATTATTAATTTTCGTAGTTAAGGTGACCAAGGTATATCCAAGTGGGCATTGTGTTGGAATTATGCGTCGGTCGGGATTTGAACTCACGACCTTCGCATTGTAGGTTTACAACACGCTACCCACTAGGCGACATCTTAGCTGTATACATTGCGCACCTCAATCTGTAGTAATGACAATTTATAGATAGAGGGTTGTGCGAACGGCTAACAACCCTTTCAAAATAACAAAAAAAAAGTGTGAAGGAACCTCAAGGAGGCCAATGACCGATTTGAGCTGTAGTGCCGTTGAAGAAGAAGAAGTGGTCAAAGAGGAAGCAGCATTGAACTTATTTTTTCACATTATTTTATTGTTGCTATCAAAATGTTTTATACAAAATGTAAGCTTCAAATTTTATTAAGCACCGAAAAAATTAGTGCATTGGGTTTAGTGAAATTTCTAGTTTGTATGGGAGGTGGTTGAATGAGTGGAGAGTTCTTAATGATTTTTTCAGAAATAACTATTCATATCATGCAATGAACACGCTTTAAGTTGCAGAGCAGTAGCATTGTTACCTTTCAAGAAAATCGACTTTTTGTAAAGTTGTGAAATCCTATCATATTATATGGGAGGGAGTAGAAGGAGTGCAGTGAAGCGTTTAATTTTTTTCGGTGTTACTATTAATTCTAAACAAAAATTATCGCACAATTTCAGCTCGCTAAATATTCTAGGTACTGAGAAAATCGTTTTATAGCATTTCAAGAAAAAGTGCAGTTTGTATAGGAGGTGGCGGAAGGAGTAGAAGAATTCGAATAATTATTATACAGTAGATTTAAATCGTCATAAAATTAAAAATTTCAGATTAATAGCTTTTATATGGTGTGTATCAACAAGAGGTCTAGGATTTGTTTCGAAGACCCAATCAGAGAACGTACGGCACTGCTGGTGATCCGCTAGCTGCAGTTCTTGAGTCAATGGAGCCTTGTACGCATGCAGAACCAAATTTTTCGTCAATATTCGTTGCAGTATGAATGCGGAGAAGTCAAGTTCTTGAGCACGATGACAAATGGAGATGATTGGATCGTTTTCAACACTGTCTTTCACTGCGACGATATTTTCGGTTGAACGTCCAGGGCGAAATCGTTTCGGTGTCTTCATATATCGCACTGGGCCAGTCTTTTGAAATTTTTTGAATAGGTTGCGCATTCACGTCTAAGAAGGTAAACGATTACGATCAAAATTTCGTAATTGAGATTGAACGCGAATTATTTATTGTGGAAGGATTGTTAGATCTTCGCACAACCCTCTATCGACGAATTTTTTAATTTCGTAAATTGAGGTGACCAAGGTATACCCAAGCAGGCAGTGTACTGGAATCATGCGTCGATCGGGAATTGAACTCACAACCTTCGCGCTTTAGACCGACACGCTAGGCTAGACCCTAACGCCCTAGCCCGCGCTTATATTACAATGTTCAAAAAGTACCCGGAATTTCACACTTAAACGAACCGTGCTTGAGATATTGTCAAAATCATTTTTTTTCCAGGTTGGTACATCTGTCAGTTGTTTACATGATACTTCTGAGCGCAATCTGTCAAATGCATAATAGCTTTGTAAATAAGTCATGGTTTGGTGTATTCCGCAAATTTCGCTATTTTTTTTGCACAAACAGTATCGCATTGCTGTCGCTAAAGAAATGTTTTTTTTGGGCCAAAGTGTTATCGAAGGCATCATTACCGGGTGACGAGACATGGGCCTATGAAAATGACATCAAAAAAACAACAATCATCGGAATGGCGCTTCTCAGTCGAGCGAAAACCCAAAAAACCACGACAAAGTCGATAATCACGGTTTTCTTTGATTGCCGTGGAGTGGTCCACTCCGAATTTCTTCCGCCAGGCCAAACAGTAAATAAGGACTATTAAGTGAGCGTACTGAAGCGTTCGAGAGAGAATGCTCGTCGCAAGAGGCTGTAATTGTGGAAAAACAACTCGTGGATTCTTCACCACGACAATGCACCGACGCCCATATCTCATCTTGTATGCGACTATTTGACCAAAAACAACGTTAATACCGCTCCGCAAGCTCCGTGTGACTTTTTCCTGTTCGCACGACTCAAGTTACCACTTCGCGGAAGGACGATTGAGGCGATAAGGGAAAATTTGCAGAAGGAGCTCAAGGCGATTCCAAAATCGGCCCATGAAAAGTGTTATGAAAATTGAAAGAAGCGTTGGAATATGGGTATTGCTTGCGAAGGAGCTTACTTTGAAGAGGATAAAATAGAGAGTAGCCTAGTAGGTAGCGTGTTGGTCCATAATGCGAAGGTCGTGAGTTCAAATCCCGGTCGACGCATAATTCCAGCATACTGCCTGCTTGGGTATAGTTTGGTCACCTCAGTCTACGAAAATGAAAAAAATCGAAAATATAGGGTTGAGCGAAGGGCTAACAACCTTTCCACAATAAATAATGAAAAATTTTAAAGAACCTGAAGGTCAGGAGGCCAAGGCTCGATTTGAGCTGTAGTGCCATTGTAGTAGAAGAAGTAGAATAAAATAAATATCGATGACTAATTGACAATCGACAAATTATGAGTAAGTTTTGTTCATAGGGTAGATGACAAATGTCCCCATTTGACAACTGTCAATCGACCAACGTTCAAATAATAGGCCTTACACCTCTTGCTCAAAGACGCTATATTTATTGAGGAAATCAATTTATTGTGAAATTGTGTCAGGGAGGGGGTAGAAGGGGTAAAACAGTTTAACCCATTCAAAAAAAACACGTATTTCTTAGCGTTACAAACTTTGTGGCAAACTTTTAATAGTCGCAGATTTTATCTAGAGCCAGATTAAGCGAATTTTGAGTCAAATTCAAAACAAATTCTGCTTAAGAGCTGGGAAGGGAAGATTGGGACGAAGACATAGAGACAAAGTAAAGAAAAAAAAAACAGCTCGCAGAAGTATGTATATCTGAGATCGACAGTTGAAAGTGGTAGTGGGCCGGTCACACTTTGAGGAAATCGGAGCAAAATCTTCGTCAAAGTGGGCCCTGGATTAGAATATTTTTGGTTGATTAGCCGCGTAATGCAGGGGAACGAAAAAAATGGAAGTCAATTGATAAAATAAGTTTTGTGGAAGAGCTCCATACGATGTAGTCTACGATGGTGGCTGCTCTGACACAAGGCTGGGCACATACAGACCATAACTTGATCCGTTGTGATACCACAGAATCGCAGAAAAGACTCCTAGTCAGTGAACAAACCGGAGCTCTCAATGAAGCATTGAAGGCTCCTGGCTTCCGCATTTGCCAATTTATCGAGACTATCGAAGGTGGCTTCTCCTATTTCTAAAGACAGCAGGGCAAGTGCATAACAGATGAAGAATCGCCTCTTTCCCATCTTTGCAGCTCCTGCAAAAATCATTAAGCGGAAGGCCATCCTCTGAGCACGTCTCCTTATTAGGCAGTGTCCTTTAACGACTCCTACTACTGCTTAGTGAGATACAGCACAGGCAAAATCTGTCTGGTGGTATTACATATAACACCGTTTGCCCATCTGTCGTTGGCTTTGTTAATTGCATCCAACTTAAGGTAGAGCTTATAACTTGTGAGAGGCATGCTTAGCTTCTGTTTCATAGATTGAATCTGCAAGATGATTCCGTGCCCGGCAAGTTCGTCGGCCTTGCAGTTCCCCGGAATGGCTCTATGTTCCAGTACAGGCAAATGTTAGCCATCTCCCTCAGGGATGCGCGACAATCAAGAACAGCATCGGATGTAGACATGATGATGATTCCAGGGATTTAATAGAGGCCTGGCAATCAGTGAAGATGCTAATATCCTTAGCAGATACTACATTGCACTTAAGCCAGGTCAAGGCTTCTTTCATCGCCATCACTTCCACTTGGAATACAGTGCAATGGTCTAGAAGATGGAAAGCTATACTTAAGTTATACATTGCGGGGAAAACACCTTCATCCACTCCACTTCTAGTTTTGGAGCCAACAGTATAAAAGGATATTGACTCTTGTCTCGAGTGGATGACGATGAGGGAATTATTATCAAAATCAAAACATGGGAAGGTTTAGTTTGTATTTTCAGTTCAATTCACGAAAACTTCCAGAATTAAGGAGTGCCTAGTTTGAATGCAGGTCCACTGGCGAGTTTCTTTGAGGTACCAATAATTTCGAAAGGTAGCAGATGAAACAGTAATTTTAATGCTGCGTTGGGGTTGTTTTCAGAGTACTACTTATGCATAAATATGCTGTTCTTTGCACCTTGCTAAGGTTTGCGGTTTGTCTCTGTCTTTAGGGTAATCCACCAAACAATCATACCGCAAGATGGGTCTGTGACGGCAACGTAGAGCTAATGCACTACTTTGGGCTGGATTCCGCATTTCTTAGCTATGACCTTATTACAGGAGTAAAGCGCAGCAGTAGCTTTGCTTACAAGTTCCTGAATATTAGGTTTCCAGCTTGCTTTCCTATCCAATAAAAGACCCAGATATTTTGCTTTATCTGCGAAAACAAGACTGGTACCATCCAGAATAGGAGGGTCAACTTGGGGAGTTTTGTATTTCCTTGGGAAAGGGCTAGCTTTGCTTTCCACTAAGTCTACATTCACGAGTCCATTTAGGAAGTATTAAAAAAGCAGTTTGCATAACCTCGCCCAGAGTATTCGGGTGCTTATTATAGATGGCTACATCAACATCGTCCGCATTAGCAATCACTTTACAAACTGCCTCTTCCAGTATTAGCAGTAGTCCATTGACCGTCACGTTCCAAAGAAGCGGAGAGAGGACCCCGACTTGCGTTGTACCTCTAGCAACAAAACTTCTAGCAGATGCGACGCCCAAATTTGTGCTGATAATCCTGGATGTCAACATCAAATCAATCAGCATGCCAAGCGAAGCTTCCACCATCAGAATTGAAAGTGCGTCCGTAATTGCTTCTGGTCTGACGTTGTTCAAAGCCCCCTCGATATTGATAACAGCTACCATAGTGTACTCTTTAATACTCACAGATTTCGATATGGCATACGAGTGTGTGTTGGACCGTTTCAACCGATTTCCCCGTCCAGTAGATGGATGTCTATCGTAGATGGATGTCTATTAATCGATCTAAGGATTTTAAAAAGAATGAAGATAGAGTTGTAGGTCTTAGGTCTTCCGACATGTATGAGAGCTTCTAACTGCTTTGGGGATAAAAACCACCTTCATCTGCTATTTGAGGAATGTGGACCAGTCGTAGGCAACCGCTAAAAATAACGTCCAACCAGGGAAGGATTGTATTAGACGTGTTTTGAAATTCGACAGGCATTAAGTTATTTAGTGCTAAGGATTTATACGGGTTTAAAATGAAACTTTTCTGCGAGATTATGATTTCAGAGTCCCCCATTGGAGGCTTGAGCTGGTGCTCTTCTCTGTTCGGAGTATTTAAGAGAAGATCAATGGTTTCGTCACTCGAGCAGGTCCATAGTCCGTCGGATTCCTTCAGGTAGCTGGGCATAGAGGTGATGGTAGAGAGAATTTTACGAAGTAAACGTTTCGGATGTCTCTTCTGCCATACCGCAAAAACTTTCTAGGATTCTCGCTGCGATTTTCTCCAGTTATTTTTATAAGACTTAGGGCTTTCTTATAGGATGTTCCATCTGTGGCTTCTTTGGTTCGCTTGGCCTAATTCAAAAGTCGCCTGCAGTCTTTCCATAGATTTAAAATTTCGTCACTCCATCATGGTGGCTTCTGTTTACCTCTTGGCTTTCCAGGAGAACAAGAGCGAAATCAAAAAAGATATGGTGGTACATGAAGACCGAACATCTTAAGAATTTTGTACTATTTCCAATCCATAAACTTATCGATAATCTAAATGCCAATTGCTGAGTACTGAAGGAACCAAAATTTTTTTCAAACAGAAAAATGTTGCATTGTTGTCGCAGATAATGTATCTTATCTAATTTACTGTTAAACAATTTCAACGATTTCATGACAAGAGGTGTTGAATTTCAACGAATAATTCCTGTTAAAGATTCTCTAGCACAGGACAAAGGCAGTTCTCTTTCACAAGGTGCGATTCGGAGCATTGGTTGTCGCAAGAACTTGTTTATACCGATTTCCTCTTAATTTCTTTCCAATGTGCTACGTGGTCGACAACAGGGTCGTATCCTTTAAGCGCTCTTATCCACAGTTTATTAAGAGATGTTTCGCTCTAAAATACCTAGCTTCTTCTACTTCTATTAGGCCCAAATCGGGTCTTGGCCTTCTGACTTTGAGGTTCCTTAACATTTTTTTTCCATTATTTATTGTTAGCTCTTCGCACAACACTCTATCTACAAATATTTTCAAGCAGGCAGCGTGTTGGAATTATACGTCGATGGGGATTTTAACTTATGATCTTCGCATTCTAGACCAACACGCTACCCACTAGGCTATACCTAGCTCTTCCCTGACTTCCCAAAGGGGAGCCCGATCTACGCATTTTTTTTTTCATTTCTTTTATTGACTTAAGCTATTGTTAGAAAAACTTACAAACTAGTGGTTATACAAGTCGGCTTCTCACGAAATAATTGTTGTGTGCGAGAGCCACAAGGTATCAATCTGATTAATATTAATTAAAATTAATAGGATTACATATCTTTTGGGAAAAAAATGATAATTTTACAATATTGGTTAATTCTGTTGAGCAACAGACACAATTAACAATTTATACGATTAAACTCTCAAACAAATTTTTATTACTTTTACTAATTTTTTTAACATTAATTTGTAATTACTAATATTAAGCGTACGTTTGAGTTCCGCTGGAAGGCTTTTAAACATTATTGGGCCTAAAAATTGAAAATGACGATGAGCGGTATTCTTATTGCACTTGTTTACAGCTGGAGGATTACCTAATAGCCTTCTGGTAGGATATATTGAGCGATGAAGTAAAAAATTATCTTGATTACAAAACATAAATTTCAAAAGATCAAAAACGTATAATTCTCTGATTGTCATGTTGTTGAGTCAAATTTTGATTTTTTCAAACATATTTTAACTAGGTTTGGTGAATGCATACGTGGAGTGCATTTGGAATGAAAAAAAAAGATTTCCGGATTCTACACTGTTACGCTTTATTATTCGTGACGGTTTGGTCTCTGCTGAAACCTTTATCAAACTGCCTACTGGTTTGGTGAATGTTTTCACAGTGCATTTCGAATTGAAAGAAAAGATTTCCGGATTCTACACTGTTACGCTTTATTATTCGTAACGTTTCGGTCTCTGCTGAGACCTTTATCAAACAGTTTATTGCTGTGTAACTTGAGAAGCGAAGTTAAAGTAGCGGTGTATGTTCGACCCCAAGCAAGCCATATTGCAATATGGATTGCACAAAAGTGAAATATGTTATTTTCATAAAATTAAGTCTAGTACATATATGTGATACGGTTTTAATTTTAAACACAGTTTTCCTAACCTTGCTACAAAGGTTTGAGATTTGCGATTTCCCACTAAGCCTATTATCTAAGATAACTCCCAGATAACGTATCTCCGCCACTTCCTGAATTATTTTAACACTAATGGAAAATTTTTTATTTCCAGTGCCTCCAGGTCGAATTCCGGCAAATCATAATTTTTTCAGTATTTAAAGCTAGTTAGTCTATGGAGTGATAGTCAAGATACACTCAGTCGTAGTACTTACATCATTAAATGTATTACCTTTTAAAAGTACTACTGTGTCATCAGCGAAGGAAACAATACGACTGATCCCTGTATGTCGAGTAGATCATTTAGTTAGATGTTAAATGGAATGGGCCTCAAAACTGTGCCTTGTGGCACTCCACATTTCAGTACCACAGGTCTGCTGATTTCAGAGCACAACTTTATACTCTGAGTATGATTTTTCAAATAAGAGCTGAATAGGTCATACGTTCTATTCGAGAAACCTAACCTATTCAGTTTCTGCAACAGCAGCTCGTGATTAAAGCTGTTAAAAGGTCCAAAACTAGTTTTTGTCCGTATTTTCGTTTAAGTAGCTTACAACTTCACAAGGCGCGTTGTTTGTACTGCAGTTAATTTTAAAACCATATTGGTACTGCAAAAGAATGTAGTTATCAACAATATGCTGCTGTACTCTGCTATTGATACAGTTTCCCAATAACTTCGTAAAATTGGGAATAATGAAAATCGGACGATAATTACATGGATTGGAATTACGTTAGCCATTTTAAATTTCTCAGGAAAAATTTCCTGTATTAGCGATTTTCGTTTTGAATCTCAATGCCTTTCTTGATTCGTCCAGTTGAACTCCGAAGTTCGTCGTTGGACGTTTGACTTGAATATCTCTAAAATTCTAGTAGATACTTGTTCACAAAAGTTTGCAGTTATTTGGTAAGCCTTCTTATGTAGTACAACCATATACCAATACGGTTCTGACGCATGCGTGTTAACAATCGCAGCGTCGTGCGTAGGGAGATCGCTCTTAATTTCCAGAAAGCGGAAAGGATACCGAAGCCTTATTACGCTTTTTTAGCCTCGAAATGCTTTTTGACTTCGCTGAATTTCTCGGTGTCAGAAATCTATCGTTAAGAAAGTGCACAGTTATCATTTATATCAATTAAACTTTTTTGTAAAATTTATCCAGAACCTCTTAATTCGTTTGCGAAACGGTGTCACCATTCATTGCAAATTTAGCAAGAATCAAAATTTGATTGTGACATGTATTTCAGAATTTGAAGGTTTCCTGTCCAGTTTTCCTAATTTGGCAGAATACAACTCTGTTGAAGTTAGAACGGCATAGAGTTATTGGAAATTGATGTGAAGAAGGCAATTTCTATGGGTGCCCAAATTACAAGGGTGGCAAATATGACGGACTTTATCTACACTTCTACATTAAGACTGCAAACCAAATCGGCTTCCTGACCTTCAGATTCCGTTGCATTTTTATTTCTTATTGTGGAAGGGTTGTTAACCCAACGTACAAACCTTTATCTAAGATTTTTTCATTTTCGTAGATTGAGATGATCAAGGTACATCCAAACAAGCAGTGTGCTGAAATTATACGTCGACTGGGATTTGAACTCCCAACGTTCGCATTGTAGACCAACATGTTACCCACTAAGCTACACCCTAGCTGTAAACACTTTACCTCGTTTGGCCTCCTTTGACGAATAAAACCGGAAGTTTTTTCGAAATACAGTTCCAAAATATCGCAATAGATACCCTTCTAGTGTTGCAAACCTATTTATTTGGTTATCGTGGAACTTAGTGGCCTAACCAGTAGCTTCCAATCTGATTGCTTCGTTCACGACTTTGGCAATTCAAGAAGTTGATGTCCTTTTTGGTCCTTAAAATTCGAATCACAGCATCCAATGAAAAAATTTTAGGAAACAACCCCAGTTTGGAATGTTGTTTTTCGTCAGGACCCTTTTACGTTCCTTTCCTTGGAGAATATCGTTCAAGTCGCAACCGATTAATCGCAAATGTATTCCAATCAATACGAAACAACATCAGCAAATCACAACATCAAAACAATCACAAATGAAGCATAAAACTGACGAACGATAATTTTTCTAATATTTTCGAATCACTAGAACCGCGCAAATTTACACGTCTCGCACACGTGCTGAAAGACCAGGTGACCATGGAACACCTTTCCGCTCACATGTGCTTATTTTCACAAATTTTTTTAAACTCCTAAACATAATTTTCTCGTTCACAGAGATGATTTTTTTTTCAAATAAATTAGCGGCAAATTGCTTTTCAAAAAAAATTCACACCGATGCACACAATTCGATGGACAAGATTAAAACAGGACAATTACAATTGCGAATATTATGCTGCAAAATTACGTCGTTCGCAGCAGCAGAATATCGGTATCATTTTCTTGTTAAATTTTATCGAATTTCTTTTTTTTTATTGATATTCGCTTAACGATTAAATTTACCTTTTCAACGGAAAAAAAAAATAAACAAATTATATTTATAATAACAACAACAACACTTTCGTTCCGGAAAAAGAAAGCCAGGTAAAAACTGAACTTAAGAGAAAAAGAAAGAAAAATCCGTCACCTAAGACGATAACGAGACCGACGGCAAAATATTCTCGCGTACGTGCACCCTGAACGGCAGGTATGATGAAACTGAAGTGCTCGTAGCGATCGAAATTGTCGTGAGGCTGTGGTTCGGCCTCGGCTCCGGCTGACACACAAAATCGCTATACGATAAAACCTAACAACTTCCCCACGTAACGTGTGAAGCCGCCGCACCAACAACAACAACAACACCAGCCGAATCGTTGCAGCCGTAGTCTCGACGAGCTGGCAGCAATCGCGCGAACAGCTAGCTGCAAGCTATATTTCACCCCATCTCGCATCGAGAAGACATAAACGACCCTCAAGTTCTGCCCTCAATCTCAGCATCACAAAGTGCACCATTTCAGGAAACGCATAATCAGAAACTGCTGTCATGAAAAAAAAAAAAAAAAAAACCAACAGAAAAACACATCTCGGTCTTAAGAGGGTTAATCGCCTTCGAAACTGATTGAACTCCATCCCCAAGTTCTGTCGCACGGGGGCTAGGTATCCATTGAGAACTTGAGGAGCCATAGAACCCTCAAGCTCTGTGGGCACTACTCCTCCATTCGCGACTTTATCGCGCACTAGGTCAACTCCTTGACCATTCCAATCCGAAAACGAAATTGAAGTTGGATTGGTCGAATCGACGAGGACGAGACAAACCCAACTGATGGATAAGGGAGATGTCTTCTACGTTTATGTGTCAAACAAAAAGCTCGCTCCAACTCATACGGAGCGCGCAAACTCATGCTAAAATGCTCGGCTCGCAATCGTTCAACAAAACAGTCAAGGACGAAATTTATTGGACATTCATGGACATTTTTCGTCGTGTGTTTTATGTTGATAGTTTTCAGGCGGAAGAGATTTCATTTCGGTTTTAGAGCGACAGATAATTTAGTGTTACGCTAATTACAATGTCAATTGACATTGGAAATTTTATATAAGAAAAAGCATCTTTTTTCGACTTAAGTATTACGAGAGAGAACGAACTGACGAATCTTAGGATAAGCTGATTGGGCAGCAGCGTACGGTCAAACACTAGACACGAGCCAAGGTTCCGTGTTTCTAGTAGTCGCGCACTAAACTCGAAGTTAGCTTTCTGATAATGTTTTCGAAAGAACCCGGCGTCTTGATAATAAGTTTAAGACGCACGTTGCCGACTTTGGATGGCTTTGAGAGAGGCCTTCATATCGCCTGCCGATAAGAAACTACGACGAAGATTTAGCAGATGGAGCGTTTTGTTTGGGATTTTGGGTGTACAAGATAAGCTAGGAGCGTGCTTAGCTAACTAATTAGATTTAGATTTTTGGCAATGAGGATGGAAAAGTGTGCGCACGGGACCTTGATTCAATTGGATGCACCCATTTTCAGGTTGATTGGTTTTGATATTTACGAGGATGGTTTTCTAGTTTAGAAACTGCTCTACATATTTTCAATGATATGAAAAATCATGGAGTTTATTTATTTATCATAACAAGATATTTAGTTACATAATAATTAACTTATATTATTTAATTTAATTTAATTTAATGTAACTTAAGACAATTTAACTTACGTAACTTAATCTAACTAGTAAGATAGTAAGGTAGAAGGATGGTCATACAGGGTTTGGGATACTTTATAAAACAGAGCGCAGTCTTAGTTTGTATGTCACATGTTTATATGTATACTCATTGGAGGTGTGTAGTGTACACTAAATTTGTTAAATACTCTACAACATCTGTTAATAGGCTCATTTTGTCCGTAAACTGTACTATGCGGATGTTCCTTTAGAAGTCCTGAGGGTCTGGTTAGCCTGACATTGTCGTTGAATCTGAATTTATTTGAGATGTGATCTACCATAATATCGCCATTAAAAACATCTAAGGTAAAACAGGATGTCAGCATAGTTCTTCTAGAACTAAGAGGTAAAAGTTTTAATATTTGGAGACTAGTTGCGTACGGTGGAAGGTTCTCAAAGTCTCTAGGATCATACATGTCCCTAAGAGCAAAGAGAAGGAATTGCTTCTGTATTGACTCTATTCTATTGCTATATAACTGGAAAGAGGGATCCCAGATGGGACATGCATATTCCAGAAGAGGACGGACAAGGGAACAGAATAATGTTTTAGTGACCGATACATTCTTAAACTCTTTGGCTCTTCTTTTAATAAATCCAAGAAGACTATTGGCTTTTGAGATTAATCGGTTGTAGTGAGATTTAAAGCACAGTTTCTTGTCGAGTAGTATGCCGAGGTCCTCAATTTGATCTACACGATGTAGTTGAGATCCACTTAGGAAATAGTCATGTAGGTATGTGGATCTTTTATGTGAGAAGCTTATTACGTGGCATTTACCGATATTAAGCTCTAACTTGTTCTGACTACACCACTCATCTAGTGCAATAAGCTTGGATTGCTGGAATGCGGCATCAGCGGGTGAGGTAACAGTATGATATATTTTCAGATCATCAGCGTACAATAGATGCGAGACATTTTTTAATACTTCAGATAGATCTGAGATGAAAATATTAAATAAGAGAGGTCCCAAGTGACTTTCTTGGGGTACCCCAGAGGACACTACTATTTCCTTGGAAATAGAGCCTTGGAGCTTGACAAATTGAGTTCTATTACTAAGATAGGATTTAATCCAGACAAGAAGGGATCCTATAACACCAATTTTTTTTTAAATTTTAAAATCAGGATGTTGTGATCAACTCGGTCGAAGGCTTTGCTAAAGTCAGTGTATACTGCGTCAATTTGATGCCTATTTTCCAGTGCGCAGAGTGTATCAGATTCTAGAATCATGAGGTTAGTCATGGTTGAGCGTCCTTTTCTAAAACCGTGCTGCTGGTCATTAAGAATAGGGTTGATTATTTTGGTTAATTTGTCGCAGATAATTTTTTTGAATAATTTCGGTATAGCTGATAGAATAGCTATACCTCTATAGTTCTCCACATTTCGTTTGTCACCATTCTTATGGATGGGTGTGAGATGCGACGATTTCCAGGCCGATAGGAATACTCCCAATGAGAGTGACTTGTTAAAGATCCAGTATAGAGGTGTTGAGAGCTGAAGGGCACACTTCGATAAAAATAAGGTAGGAATAAGATCAAACGTAAAAGCTAAACAGTTCCACTACTGTTCACTTTTCATCATTCGATCCTAAAAAAACGATTAGAAAATCATTCGGAATTTTTCCCAACTCTTTTATTTCTACAGTGTTACTACTAGCATTAATTTTAATTTATTAATATAAGTGCGTGCTATCATGCTTTTATCACTGTAAAATATTAAATTACAATTTTAAATTAAAATTATTGCGATCAATGTAAATTCAATAATTACAAATAATCGTAGGGCAAACCTCTTGCACTTTTTAAAAACGCATAGCCCCGACTTTCTTCTAATTTCGGAAACCAAACTAAATTATAAAAACAAAATTGAATTTCGTGATTACGAATTTGTTCGCACGGACCGCCAAGACGGTAGGCTGGGTGACGGAACTGGAATACAGGTGAGAAAACCAAATAAATTTGTGCAAATTCATAATCCTCAAATTCAAGAGCATGAATCTTTGGAGACAACATGTATTAAAATTTATATAAACGGGAAGCTGTTCCTTATTATCTCAGCTTATGCTGCAGGTGACAACAGAGCGGTTTCCCGCGAAGAGTTTCGGCAATTGTTTCAAATTCTTGAATTAGATAATCTCAATAATCTTTATCTTTTGGCCGGCGATCTGAACGCCAGACATAAGGATTGGCTAAATAATTGGAATAACTCAAGAGGAGTATTCCTTAAAAATTGGCTTGAGGATAACCAAATTCAGTACAAGTGTTATTTGCTTTGCCCGGAATATCCCACTCTGATCTCTGCATCGCTGATGCAAGAATTAATTTTGATTTCGCCTCAAATCGTCAAAAACTTGAACTCTTCCTTATGATAGCGACCACCAGGCTATCGTAATGACGCTCCGTGGCGTAGTGGGCAGCGTGCTTGCTTCACAGTCGTTGGTTCGATTCTCACTACAGACAGTGAGACTTTTTTAAGCACGAATTTCAGTTGCTACTTGCAATGAATTATTCAAAATAAAATGGGCAAGAGGTGTAAAAGTGAAACAGTTCCACTTCAAGAAGGCAAGATACTCAGTAGATGGTTTCTGTAAATATTTAGCTTCTCCACTCGTTACGGTCGTTCTCACTCTCCTTCCCCTACCTTCCCAATCTCATTCCTTCCCTCCATGACTGTGTTTGTGCATTGCACATAAAGGCCGAAATTGCCTATAACACAAGTCAATCTATAAACAAAAAACTCCAGATCCAGTTGGTTTCCTTGCCCAGACGCAAGATGAAAATTTTCGTCTAAGATACAGGAGAACTAATTGGAATCTATTCCAGAAGCGAATGATCAGAGAATTCAACACCATACATATCCCGATCAAAAAAAAACATAAATCTCACAAACTTGGAAATTGATCAGCATCTGAGGGAAATCGAAGACTTGACTTGGTCGACGATAGAGCATACCGTCCCAAAAATGAGGCCAAAAAATAGCATGGAGAGATACGAGCATAATCAAGCTTCACGAAATGAAAAGCTTCCTTCTGACAAAAATTAACAACATCTGCAGACGACTAAATGACTATAATCTCCCGACGCTACATACTCTAAAGTCGACTCTAAAAACGTACGGACGCTTTTGAAACAAAATTATAATAACGAAATTAACAGACAATGGACAGAAAATTTAAAAAACATTTTGCCCAAAGATCCGGACGCAATGTACAGAATTATTAATTCAATGTGTCGGAATACAGCCAAAAATGGAATACCAACATTAAAAAAATCACGGACAAATTGAATTTAACTGGACTTGACCGCATGAAGATAAAATACGATATAAATGGTAATGCACTGATAGACGACAGGACACAACAACTGGAAATTATTGGCGCACATTTTGAAAAAGTCCTTACTCAAAATCGAATTTGGGAAGCGAACGGCACGCTCGTATAATCGAACATAAGGTTAATGAATTCCGAGGCAGGGGTGTTGGCGAATCGATTCTCTCCTTCAGCGATGATCTTACGGGTGACTACGTTTCAAATTGTCAGTTTTTTGGCTCGATCGGAACTGTTACGCAAATCTTCAGACAATCAAATAATAAAAAATCGTCGGGAATCGATAAAATACCCAATGTGGTACTAAAACATCTTCCCGATGTGATTATCCACCAGTATTGCATATTGTTTAATAACATTTTGAACAATATGCACTATCCTGAACGATGGAAGAGTCCTAATGTTATTCCAATCCTTAAACCTGGGAAAGATCCAACCGATCCAAAGAGCTATCGGCCTATAAGTCTGCTTCCTACCATAAGCAAGCAAAAATCGTAAATAACTCCTTAAATCTATACACCGCGGAACACAAATTGATAGACGACTGTCAGTTTGGGTTCTGCAGTGGTCACTCAATAATTCATGCGGTGGCAAGGTTAACTTCGGATATTTGTTGGCACAGTACCCAACAAACCTCATAAAAGTAATAGACGAAATGGTTCACGGCAAAAATTTTGTAGTGAGCAATGGAAATTTTTCATCTGGTAGAACTTTTAAAGCTAGGGTATAGCCTAGTAGGTAGTGTGTTGGTCTTGTAATGCGAAGGTCGTGAGTTCAAATCCCGGTCGGCGCAATATATAATTCCGGCACATTGCCTGCTTGGATATACCTTGGTCACCTATCACAATCTAAGAAAATGAAAAATTCGTAGAAAGAGGGTTGTGCGAAGGGCTAACAACCCTTCCACAATAAGTAATGAAAAATGTTAAGGAACCTGAATATCAGGAGGCCAAGGTCCGATTTGGACTGTAGCGCCATTGTAGTAGTAGTAGAACTTTTAAAGTAAGTGAGGGCCTGCAATAAGGAACAGTCACTGCACCAACTCTATTCTCCATCTTTCTCAACATTCTTATCAGTTTGTATGGATTCAAGAAGACAAAAATCAAGTCTATCATAGCTTTCGCGGATGACTTGATTGTTTACACTGCACACAGGAATTGTAGTACAACATGAGCTGCAAAAGATGTACAGTGAAATCAAGCGCTACACCAGCACCTGGAGATTGAAAATAAATCCGCAGAAGTGTGAAACGATTCTGTTCAAAACCACTTTCCAAAATGCAAATCGCGATTTGACTTAACTGGACAAAGTTCCACATTATGAATGAAGAGGGTGGCAATGAACAGATACCGCACAAAACTTCCGTCAGATATCTAGGTGTACATCTTGACCAGCTCCTGAAGTACAGAGACCACTCATCTATCCAGCTAGAAAAAACTCGGAAATGCTAATGTCCCTCCGTAAATTGTTTTACGCAAAACACATTCTCCCGAGAGTGAAAATCATGTGTTACATGACTCTTATTAGGCCTATACTCACGTATAGTTGTCCCATTTGGTTTAACATGAGTGCTTCCATGATGGAAAGATATGGGATACTTGAGAGGAAATGTCTGCGTGCGTGAACGGGGGTTGTATCGTAAGGCGGAGACCGAATATCTGCAGTACATTTCAAACCGCGTGCTGTATAATACTGCAAAGGTTCCACCATAATCCATCTGATTCGGAACCATATTTATAGATCCTCGCAACAAGATGAAAATCCTTAGATCTCACAACCCTTCTTTTCGAATCCTCTATATTTCGAAAATACACTCAGGATAGGATATATCCCTCCTGAAGCATTCACATACCTTGACAGTTTGGGCTACATAACAGACGCACAGAATATGCCTGTTTTGTACTACGCCTACCGAAGGACTACAGACAAGCGAATTCTCTTCAACTTACCCCTAAGTACTTTGGATGCATTGCCTATTTGGAGATATTCTACAGCCAATCATTATGACTGGCGTGTATTTTCCCAATTGCATAAATTCTGGTGGTGGATGATGATGATCGTTAAGATACATGAACAGGATTTGTCTAGCTTTTTCCGTTTTTTGAATAATTCAAATTTCATGATAAAAATTTAGATTATAAGATAGCTCTGCAAAAATTGCAAATAATAAAGAATAATTGTATATATATTTTGCTATCTCGGAAGCATTGTCAGCATGGACAGCGGAGCCGAAAAGGATGTTGAGGCTCGGCCAAATAAAGCTCGTTAGGCCTTCAGTATCCATTCCCCTTTCTGGAGGTTAAGAGAGATCTCCCTTCGCACGAAGCTGCCAGTTTTTGTACTACGTGGAAAGTGACCATTCGACTTACCAAGAAACTACAGACTTTCGTGAACCAATGCCTCCGACGCATTTTAGGAATATTCTGGCCAGAAGTGATCTCCAACGACGAACTTTTGAGTACAACTGGCCAGACTAAAATAGATATTGAGATTCAAAAAGGCGGAAGTGGCAGTTGATCGGTCATACTTTGAGAAAACCAGAGCGAAACATCGCCAAACAGGCTCTGAATTATAATCCTCAAGGAAGACGTCGGGTTGGTCGGCCATGTAACACATGGAAGCGAGCAGTTGAGTAGGAGGCCAGACGAATAAATAAGTCCTGGCAACAGCTTAAGGTGCTCAGGAACGTGCCTTGTGGAAGAGAGTTGTTTCTGTCCTATGCCCCTATAGGGGGTCTTAACAGGAATTTAATGAATTTGATTGTATATATTGTAATTTAAGTTATGCTGTAAGTAGTTTAGATTAATTTGGGCTTAATTTTTATAATTTTGTTCTAGTTAGTTAATTTAGATTTTGATTGTATTATAGAATAAGTAGCATTAATTAAATCAATTAGATTAAGGTAGTATAAGAATTGTAAATATAAATGTAAAGAATAAATAACAAAAAGGATTCGAAAATATTGATGCAAATATAAATGTAAAAACAAAATGAAAATAACTAGATATAACCTAATACAAAAACCGATAAAACCATTAATTTCCGTATAATCAATATCGGGTTTTTAAATCCCAAAATTTTCCCAATAAAATAAAAAAAACCGGCGAAATTTAAAAATATTAATTAAAAAAAAAAACAAGAAAATGCGAAGAAAGCAAAAAACAAAAAACCAATATAATTATAACTTAGAGAGCCCTCAGAGGCCATTAGGTTTTTTTTGTAAATATAATAAAATAATCTTAGATTTATTAGATTACTGCTAAAATAAAATTTTTTCGGCAAAAAATAAAGCTCTTTAAAACTTCAAAAACTCCCATACAAACTGCACAATTTCACTAAATTCAATACACTAAATTCTCAGTACCTATTAAATTTTTGAAGCTTAAATTTTGTATAAGGCATTTTGATAGCAACTCCAGCATGATGTGAAAAAATTGATTCAATGCCGTCACTACTTCTACCACTCCTCATACAAAATTTCTTTAGATCACAGCATTTTCTATTTCATCTTGAGTAGCGTATGATTGGGCTTTAGGCGATCGAAGTCGTGTTATGGTTTTTATTAAGTCGGTATTTGAAATTTTGGAGTCCTTTAATAAAATTTGAGAATTTGAATATTTTTTTTATAACAATTATCCGAAGTAAATCTTATTTCAAATTATAGCTAAAAATTTAAAATAAAAGTTTCCAATCACTTTCTTCACAAGTCGGGAAAATTTATAGTAACAAAATTACGGAATTCCGTCTTGAGCCTTTTGATACAGATTATATTTCTTAGTTTTTCTCATAAAAAATAATTCTCTCAGGTGACAAAATATGCTTGCAGTAAATTTCTGATGGAAATCTTACAAGTAATTTGCTACCGAATTTCAACAAGTAAATGAAATGGTCCTTACAGTATTCAAAAATGGTTAAATCTCTAATATGTACTTACGAGTATATAAGAAACAGCTAGATTGTAGAAAAATTCAGCACTTACCTGGAAAAAAAAAATTTAAGAAAAAATTAGTGGTTTGTTGGTTGTTGAGCATAACACTGACCAACAAAATAAAATTTCTGTTTGCTGCAGGGCAGACAGTAAATTTTTTATGATAATTTGGAGACTATCCCCGAATTACTCTAAAAAAGTTACTTGTCTACCCTGCCGCAAAATCACTGTCGGTCAATGTAATTAATAGTCTAAATTAAATTTTAATATAGGAAAATTTCATAATATATAATCTGTACATATAAATATAATTGTAGTGTCTGTCTGTTATTTGTTTATAAATAATAAATAACTAGCTTATAGTTAGTGTTTTGCTTTATTTATTTATTAATCATAACAAGATAGTTTACATACTAATAAATTGCTTAATTTAATTTATTTTAATATATCCTAATATATTTAAATTGACCTTAATTAATTAAACACAATTTGATATGCATATACGATATGTGATAGGCATTGGTGGAAGGGTCAAGCGGGATGTGGGGACCTTATAAAACGGAGCGTAGTCTCAGTTTATATGTCAGCTTATTTATTGGAGGTGTATAGTGGACGCTGAATTTGTTAAATACTCTACAGCATCTGTAAATAGGTTCATTTTGTCCGTAATCAGTACGATGTGCATATTCCTTAAGTGGTTTTGAATGTCTCGTCAGCCTGACATTGTCATTGAGTCTGAATTTATTTGAGATATGGTCAACCTTAATATCGCCATTCAAAACATCTAAGGTTCTTCTAGAACTAAGCGGTAAAAGATTTATTAATTACAGCCTAACTGTGTAGCGTGGAAGGTTTTCAAAGTCTCCAGGATCATGAGAGCAAAAAGAAGGAATAGCTTCTGGATTGACTCTATTCTGTTGCTGTATAACTGGAAAAAAGGGTCCCAAATGGGACATACATATTCCAGAATAGGGCGGACAAGAGAACAGAATAAAGGTTTGGTGACCCATACATTCTTAAGCTTTTTGGCTCTTCTCTTAATGAACCCAAGAAGTGGCTTTTGAAATTAATCGATTGTAGTGAGATTTGAAGCACAATTTGCTGTCCAGTAGTAAGCCGAGGTCCTCAATTTGATCAACATGGTGTAGTTGAGTTCCACTTAAGACATAGTCATGGTGATATGAGGATGATTTACGTGAGAAGCTTATAACGTGGCATTTACTAACATTTAGCTCTAATTTGTTCTGAATGCACCAAAGATCTAGCGCAATAAGCTTGGATTGCAGGAATGCGGCATCTGCGGGAGAGGTTATGGCAGGATATATTTTTGATGTGAAACATTTTCCAATACTTCTGATAAATCTGAGATGAAAACATTAAATAAGAGAGGTCCCAAGTGACTTCCTTGGGGTACCCCAAGGGACACTAATATTTCCTTGGAAATAAGACCTTGAAACTTAACAAATTGAGTTCTATTATTAAGATAGGATTTAAGTCAGTCAATTAAGGATCCTGTCACACCGATTTCTTTTAACTTTAAAATCAGGACATTGTGATCAACTCGGTCGAACGCTTTGCTAAAGTCGGTGTATATTGTGTCGATTTGATGCCCATTTTCAAGTGCGCAGAGCGTATCAGATACAAGAATCATGAGATTCGTTGTAGTCGAGCGACCTTTTCTAAAGCCGTGCTGTTGGTCATTAAGAACAGGGTTGATCATATTGGTTAATTTATCGCAGACAATTTTTTCGAATAATTTCGGTATAGCTGATAGAATTGCTATACCTCTGTTCTCATCTTTTCGTTTGTCTCCATTTTTGTGGATGGGTGTGAGATGCGACGATTTCCAAGCCGAGGGGAAAGTTCCCAATGACAGTGACTTGTTGAAGAGAAAATGTAAAGGTTTTAAAAGTTGATGGGCACACTTTGATAAAAATAGGGGAGGAATAAGATCAGGACCTGGACTTTTTTTGGTATCAATAGTCTTGAGAGCATCGAACACCTCCTCAATAGACACCAAAACCCTCTTGAAAACGGTCAGCAAACATATCGCAGATATTACGCCGGCAGGAAGATTGCGTGATCCCATTGGACAGGGTCACGGGATAACCCGAACTTTTTCGTTTCGTATAAACAAATTCGAAAAATCTTTTTGGTTCTGTTATGATATCTTCACCAATTTTTTTTACATAACACTCATACGCAACCCGAGACTTAGAAGAGAACTCTGCGGCCAGCGTGTCATAACTTCTCTGAAGATTAGGAGTAATCGCGCCTGTTTTCTTAAGTTTTTTAAATAGCTTATTTCTTCTATTCCGCAGTGATCTGAGGTTTTTACCCAGGGCTCTGAAACTTTGTCTTTTTGTTTTATTACAGGGACATAATTATCGACAATTTCAAAGATCACATCGTAAAACGTTGTTATGGCATTGTCAAGATCATTACATGAAAAAAGGGATGTCCAGTCTATCGAAGACAGTTCGTTATTAATGCAATTGAAATCAGCATTACGGAAGTCAAATACAATATTATTATTGTAAGAGTGAACAAAATTAATGTTGTTGCATGGTAGTTCTACTATGATAGCAGAGTGATGTTGTGTATTAGAGAAAAGATTCTCCGCGTCAGAGGCAGGGCTAACAATCACTTCATCATATGCGTCTGTAAAGATCATATCAAGCCATCTCCCATTTTTATTGGGAAAATGGACTACCTGATGTAAGTCGTTATAATATAGTGTGTCGATAATAGTGGTGTCAATATCAGACAGAAGATTCCCCGGTATAATAGTGTTATCGGAATGATTAGTCTGAAAAGAGATATTTGGGCGATTAAAATCGCCGAGAAGGAAGATATTGTCATTCTCTGTTAAGGAGCAATTGGCACTATGAAAAATTTCAAGAATGTCGTGGTATTTGTAGTCTTCAGAGTTAGGCTGGATATATACAACACCGATGTAAACATATTTATTGATCAGTTTGATTCTGATAAATTTATGTTCAAAAAGTGTTGTTGGTGTTGTGTCTACAATCTCACTAGATGAAGATTTGTGAACTGCAATTTGGACTCCCCCTCCTTTTGACAGACCTGTTGCGCTGTAATTCTTATCATTTCTGTATACGGTCCAGCTATTGTCCAGTATTTCTTCATTTTTGAAGGAGTCACTTAGGCCAGTTTCCGTAATAATAATGACATTAAAGTGACATGATTTCGCATCAATGAAGAGATTATTTACCTTCCCTCTAATGCCACCTCCGTTGTGGTAGAAAATTCGTATGTTATTTTTATAATTAGGAACGAAAAAACCGATTATGATCCTCACGAGTTTTTTGCATATCAGATATATGTTCCGAGGACACAACCGTATGTAGCGAGATACTAATGGACTTGGTCAGGAGAAAAATTGAACTGCTCGTGGAAGCGTGTATAGAGCCGTCGTAAAGCTTCTAGATCCGTTGGAAGTCCTTCCTGTTGAATGGAAAGTATCAGACTGGCTGCCATTTATACAGGTCGAGTCAGATTTATTGTGCATACATATAAACAAGATACAGCCGCACATTGACAAATATTCTATGTTCTCTCAACCGTGATAGTAAATATCTGTTCTCCTCGGAACTTGCCGAATTCTTTGATAGCTTTACGACCGGGGGAACAAGTGTATCAAGGAAAGGGGGGGTTATTGTGACCAACGACTGCAGTATCAAGATTTGTGTAAGATAACTTTTCATTTTTATCTTCAACACATATTACTGATGACGAATGGTAGGGATTGATTGTATCGCCTCGCACGAAATTTTTGTAAGGACCCGGAACTATGAATTCGAAGTAGGAACTGGGACTAGATTCGAATTAGGTAGTGGATTTGAAATAGGAAGGTTAATGGAATGAGATAAAATGGTGTTAACACGATTAGTTGTGGGTATAGTAATGGTGTTGGAATTAGTTTTATGGTGCATAGAATTGGGAAACCGATGTAAGGAATAACTAAGCAGAAACACACGTTTTTATAATTCTTTTCTGACTGACTGTCCGGCTTTCACGCAGAAACGGCTGAACCTTTCACAGTTTATTAGGTATGTTTCGAGATGTAGTCTCCGTTTGGTCTTATTTCAATACCTCACGCCTTTTACCCCTCTCATACAAAATAACTCATTTTCAAAAATATGTTATAATCAAATTTCCTTGAAAACCATAGGAGCGAATAATTTGATATTTATTATTTTTATCATAAATGCGATGTATAGTAAACAAATTATTTGAATCCCCCACTCCTTCCACCACCATCCATACAAACTGCACGTTTCATGAAAAACTATATAAACCAATTTGCTCTGTACATAAAACATTTATCGCGCTCAAATTTTGTACTAAATCCTTAATTAGTACTGAGTTAATGTCGAGAAAAAGTAGCTTCCCCCCTTTTACCCCCTCTCATACGATGTGACACAATATCACATTTTTTACAAAATTTAATTTTCTTGAAAAGAGTGAATGTTACTGATCTGAAATTCAAAATACATCAATTGCATGGTGATCATAGCTGTTTCCCGAATAATCACTAAGAACTCCGACTCCTTCTACCACCTCTCATACGAAACGCACAATTTCATTAAATACACTAAGTTTCTCAGTACCAATTCAATTTTTGAAGCTTAATTTTGGGCAAAACAATCGTATAGGTATCCCAGCATGATGTGAAACAAATTAGTTCAATGCTATCACCCTTTCTACCATTCTTCATACATAATTTCTTAAAATCACAAAAATTTCGATTTCATCTAGAGTATCGTATGATTGGGCTTTACGCACAATCGTAATTCTGTTTTACTTTATTATTTTAATAATAAAGTATTGTGATCGACTTGGAAAAAAAAAATTTGCTACCCTGAAATTTTGTTTTTTCGCGTTTCATGACTAAATTAGCCGAAAAATGCAAGAAAAAAAAAATCCGTCTGTCTGTACGCCATCCGCCGTACGCCGACGTGTACGCTCAGCGCACATTAACTCCCAAACCCTTCAAGATACAAAGTTCATTTTTGGAAGGATTGTAGATAGTTGCGGATCTCAGGTGGATACCCATTTTCGGTGGTGTACGGGTTCAGAGGGAGGCGGGGAAAGCGCTTAAGCCAAAAAATACGAATTCAAATATCTCAACCATGGTAACAGCTAGGAAGCTAAAACTCAACACACATATAAAGGGGTTTGTGGGACAGCTTTTAAAAATAATTTAATTTTTTTATCCATTGGTGTCCGAAAAGGGGGGGCTAAAAACAAATTGTCGGCCGAATTGTTTTTTCAAATGATTATATCTTCGAAATTACTTATCGTAAAAAATTCATATTTTGGGACCGTTAGTGCGGCGTATAGTTCCATTGGAATCAGCTTAGAGAGTGGTTAATTATTGTAAGGGGGAGGGTCAGGAAGGGTGCAAAGAAAAACACTTAAAAATGAATATCTCAACTATCTCTTAAGCTATGCAAATGAAACTTAAAACTTATATTAAGCTATACTAGGAAAATACAAAAAAATATAACATGTTGAAATAATAGTAGTGGGGGGAAATGGGGAGCATTTCAAAAATGGCGCACTTTCAAAATTACAAATCCTTATATCTCAAAAAAGAGTACAGATATCAAATCAAAAATTTGTCAGATTGTAGAACTACATAATGTTTAATTTTGGTAGAAATTTTAAGTTGGGAGGTGAAAGGGGAGGGAGGTGATAAGCAAAAATGTCGAAAATTTTGAGTGGTTTTTTTAGGACTCTGTTGAAAGATACAAAGTTTAAATTTTGCATGTGAATACGTCTATTTGATGTAAATAGAAAAATAATAATAACTTGATCCATAATTGTTATAAACCGACTCCCCCCCGGTTAAACGTGCACAAGGTGTTCCATGTGCATTGAAAGAAACACATAAACTGAAAATTTTTGAGTGAAATTTTAAGGTAGAAACTTGAAAATTTGCAAAATGCATTTAAAAAAAATCATTAAATATACGAAATATTAACTAGTTGAAAACCTTTAAAACTTTTACCCTCTCTCATACAAAATTATTTTTGCGACTATTTTTTAAAAATCAATTACCACCTAACTTTTAAAAGCTATCAATTTGCAATTTTGCATAAGAACTTACAAAAATAATTGAAATGAAATTACGTTAAAAGTTTTGAAATCACGCTTGCCCTTCTACCCCCTCCCATACAAAAGTATGATTTCGACCAATTTCATTAAATCAACTAATAATCAACAAATTAAAAGCTACGAACTTGAAATTTTGTACGAGCATCTTACAACAGAAAAGAAAGAAAATTGCATCACAAGTTTTACGATTCCTTTCCCTCCTCTACCCCCTCCCATACAAAATTATTTTTTCGAGCATTTTTGAGAAATAAGTTGTCAGCTAACTCTTAAAAGCTATCAATTTCAAATTTTCCAGAAAAACTTATAAAAATAATTCAAATGAAGTTGCTTTAAAAGTTTTGAAATCGCGCTTGCCCTTCTACCCCCTTCCATACAAAACCATGATTTCGACCAATTTCATTACATCAACTAATAACCAACAAACTAGAAGTTACGAACTTGAAATTTTATACAAGCACCTCAAGAGAGAAGCAATATAAAACTACATATCAAATTTTACGATTCCCCTACCTTCTCTACCCCCTCCCATACAAATGTTCGGTTTCGTGAATGTAAAATACACCGAATATTATGAAAATTTTATGCAACTTCGTCTATGAAACGCATTCTATACAGAGAATATTGGACGTGATTCAAGCAATTGATTAAAAAGCTATTAACATCCACCCACCCTTACTATTACCCCTCCTCCTCCCCTCATAAAAACCCAAACTTGCAGAAACGAATGAAATATTGTTAAATTGACAACAGCCCTGCCCAAGAACTCCCTTTCACTTAGCCTTCCCTAACCACTCTAACCTGCATATTGACTTTCCACTCATCCGCAACTTGTCCCAAGAATGATAAAGTTTCGCCCGACTTGTTGGCAGTTTATTTTTAAGCTATTTTTGAGCTTAATATTATTATTTGGGAATTTTTTTTAAATAACACGTGCTACAATTATTAACGTGTCCTGAACGCTATTCAATACGTATATCATCTCAAATCACGGGATTGATTTGATCACGAGCCTCTCCTATTCAAATGCAAGTATCACGGTTTCATTTTCAATAATTTATGGTTCTGATATGAACAAAATAAAAGACATTGTGTTCAAAGAGGAATTAAACTAAGCAAATTATATATCCCACATAATGTATGCTCAAAAATTGCTTATTATTGCGATTCTTACGCGGAAAAAGTCGCGGGGGATCGCTAGTTAAACAATATTAAACAACAATTTCAGTTTTGTAACTTTTGGATTTTGTGCTGCCAGATTAATAGAACTAAAGGCCCATGCTCAGGAAAGAGAACTGTTTCTGTCCTATGGCGCTACAAGGGATTTGAACAGGAAATCGATTGATTGAGATTAATATTTTTGGGGGTTGGTGGGTTCGGTCGACGATAGAAAGAGACTACCGATAAACGTATCCCACTGGTATTTAAAGAGAAGTACGCAAGTAGTAGCTCCATAAATAGTTCCAATCTTATTTTATTCAATTTACTGCTCCACTTCTCAATGGCATAACATCTCAAATCGGCCCTTGGCATCCTGACTTTCAGGTTCCTTAATTTTTTATTTACATTAATAAGTAGGTAGCGTGCTAGAATTAGACGTCGATCGGGATTTGAACCCACGGCTACATGCACATATCCCTAATTTTCTCCCCATAAACCAGTTACCTTTCCAATTTTATTCCTGGAAAAAAAAGGTATCAAGCTCGCACTGAGCACAATAACAAATAGTAGCTACCCTTAAAGCTTCGTTTCCTCCATTCCACATTCAATCTATAAAAAAAATTTCACGTGACCCGTGATCGAGGCACAGTTTGCAAACTACGTACATATATTTACAATTACAGGTCACGCGTATGATATGTTAAGTGGAAGTTTTTTTATTCACTTTACTTTGGATTCATAAACTTGTTTATTACGAAAATCTCGTTATAATAAACTTCTACCTCTCCAGATTCACTACAGCGAGGCTTAATTGTACGACTTCTATTCGTGATGCCACATATCAACCTTTATATTCATTTAACTAGCTGCGAGTATATTAGATTATTTGTTTAGATTTTTAATTTTACGATTACACGAAATCGTAGACACCAAAGTCACTAAGCAAAAGCTTTGACCGCCATATTGCGATATTTTATTTCAAATAATTCCATCCGTGAAGCCTGGTGCCATCGCGCAAAATTTTCAAATTTCTTACGCAGATAGTTCAAATTATCGACAACAGATACGAATGCAGCGACCCCAGAAACCACCAAACTCTCAATCAATTTGGTCGTCGTATTGTCTGCTTTATTTAAATGTAAAATATTGTTACATACCAAAACACATTGGACTACTCATAGACAGTCGGCATGAATCAGCGAACATGTCGTATGATCGATGAGAGGATTATACCTAGGTAGAAGCGGCCGACAGCGAGCGGCCGAAAAGGAAACAGGTCGAGCGTTAATGGAGAAGAGTCAGTCGAAACAAGAAAGCAAAAGAGTAGTGACTGCTAAGTGAGAGATTTGCGCGACGGTGCGAATAAACACGATTACGACACAAAAAATGTTAAAACGATAAACAAAGTATGTGTGTGATTCAAATTAAAGTGAACTTGTTTCATTTTTGCTTGAAATTCAGCGATTACGAGCGTACTACAAAATTTAAGATGAAATCTAGACGATTTCTACATTTCTTATCGATATTTCAGCTAGAAAATACGAGGGGAGGTCAAAACTTTCGCGGAATGTCAAGGAAGGGAGGTAAAATTAAACAAGCTATTAATTTTCCTTTTCAACATATACTTAATGAGTTTTTCAGAAATAACTATAAACATTATCCTTTCGACATGTTTTAAATTGCAAATCAGTAGCTTTCATACTTTTCAGAAAAATCGATGTTTTGTAAAATTGTGAAATTGTGTCAAATTGTATGGGATGGGGTAGAAGGAGTGAAGCTAATCGTCTAATTTTATTCGGTCTTATTAATAATTCTAAATAATTATTTGATGCACAATTTCAGCTCGATAAATTTTATACGCACTGATTAAATTTGTTGAGTATTTCATGAAAAATTGCAGTTTGTATGGGGGGTGGTGGAAGGAGACAGAGGACACGAATAATTTTTATTAGGAAGATTGAAATCATTATAAAAGCAATATATTTCAAATTTCAGAACAATGGCTTTTATACTTTTCGAGCAAATCCGTTTATTGTTAAATTGCGAAATTGTGTCATTCTGTATGGAAGGGGATAGAAGGAGTAAAGCGATTTGGCCCGTTCACTAACTTGACCTTACTTTTTGATCAAAAACGACGTGTACAAAATTTGAACTTTCTAGCTCTATGCGTTCTCAAGCTAGAGAAGACACGGGCGGACAGATGGACGGACATCCGATTTTGAGATTTTTGAGTGATTTTATGAATTTCTGTATCATTCATTTCTTTCTCTGAGCCTTATTTTTTAGCGGTACAAACTTTGTGAAACACTTATAATACTCTCAGATTTCATCTAGAGTATAAAAATGTTTTATCAAGGCCTTTAAAATAGGCTGATAGACTTCACCTCTTCATGGTTGGTAAATTTTCTTCCCCAAAGTTCTATCTTCAGTTTTGGAAACAAATAGTAATCGGAAGGGGCCAGATCTGGACCATAAGGGGGGTGGTTCAATATTCCGTAGCCGCATTTCTGTCATTGCAACGTAGCTCTTGTGAAAAGGTACGTTGTCGTACAAAATAAGGACACCTCGAGTCCACTTTCCTCTTCTTTTTTCTTTAATGGCACCCTTTAATTTTTGTAGCGAATTAGCATAGTATCCCCCTGTGATATTTTGACCTTTTTCTTTATAGTCGATCATCAAAACTTCCTCTGAATCTCAAACAATAGTGGCCATGATTTTTCCGGCGGAGACCTTAAGCTTCTGCTTTGACTTAGGCTCATAAAGATGAATCCAAGTTTCGTCTCCAGCAAAAATCCGAGTCAAAATTTCATCGCATTTCGCTACATATTGGGTGAGTGCAAAAGTTCGTGCGGAGGTGCAATAGATGGCGTTAGAAGCGGCGTGAAGTCTTGTCATAAATACTGCCATCTACGTAAGACAGATCGTTGGAAAGGTGACGTGTGCAGCTTTCATTTGAAAGGTGATAAGGTGCATTTACGGCATGTTATGCTTTACGAGTTTCGGAAGGGAATAAACGTTGCAGCAGCCGTAAAAAACATTCAAGAGGTTTATCGAGATCAAGCACCAGCTAAACGGACTATGGAAAAATGGTTTGCGAAATTTCACCGCGGAGAGTTTAACCTTGAAGACGAGCCAAGCTCAGGTCGACCTTCACACATAGATGACGATGTTGTGCGTACTTTAGTTCTGAATAATTCGCGAATTTCAACAGAGGAAGTTGCTACAGCACTTAACGTTGACCGATCAACCGCTTTTCGACGTTTAAAAATCATGGGATTTGATTTGAAGCTCGATATATGGGTGTCCCATTTGCTGACCGAGAGGAACAAAATCGAGCGAATTTCTGCTACCGTTTCTTTATTCGGGCGGCTCAAAAACGAGCCGTTTTTGGATCGATTAGTACCGGGCGATGAGAAATGGGTCCTGTACAACAATGTTCACCGCAAACGCACATGGAAACAAGCAGGTGAGCACGGTGAAGCAATGGCACAGGTCAGTTTGCACCCGATGAAGGTGATGCTCTGTGTTTGGTGGGATTGCAAGGGCATAATTTATTTTGAGTTTCTCCTAGCTGGCCAAACGATTGATTCGGGCAAGTACTGTCACCAATTAATCAATCTGAATCGAGAAATCAAACAGAAACATCCGATTTTGTCAAATCGCAAGGGCGTAGTCTTTCATGACGACAACGCCAGACCACATGTTTCGAGACAGACGCTGCGCAAACTGAACAGCCTGAAATGAGATGTCCTAACTCATCCACCGTATTCTGATATCGCACCATCTGATTATCACTTGTTCCGGTCATTGCTAAATCATTTAAACGGAAAAAAACTTAACTCTTTGGATGCCTTTAAAAACGTCATGTCTTCGTTTTTCGAATCTAAACCGCGCAGTTTTTATGATCGGGGCATCCGTATGCTGCCAGAACGTTGGAAACAGATTATAGAAAACGATGGAGAACATATCACTGATTGAATAAAGAACTTTGTTTGCCTATCACTGTGTGACTTTTACTCTCAAACTACGCATGAACTTTTGAACTCACCCGATAGATCCAAAAACTCTCGTAAAAACTCGAAGCGCTGCTTTTTCTGAACCGCTGAGAACATTCTCGGTATCCATCTTGCGCTGACTTTGGACATGCCGAGATGATCGTGAAGGATATTCAAAATGGTTCTATCGGATCCTCCAACCATTTTTGCGATTCGTTTCTTTTCTAAGCGAGCATCTTCGAGAACAAGTTTCTGCACTTTTGCGATGATTTTTGAGGAAGTTACCTCAGTCGGTCAGTCTGAGCGTTCAACATCTTCAATTGACTCTTTGCCTTGCCCGAATAAACTATGCCACTTATAAACCATTGATTTTTCAGAACAAGAGTCTCTGTAAACAGATACCAGCAAACAAAATAATTTTTTAAAGAATCGTTACTAAATTATATTAACGAGCGATTTGATCGTTAAGAAGCTTCGTTAATTAACGATTCATCAAGCGGACTACATGAACATTAGTTAATGAATTACTTTTGACGATTCATTAATGAATTGTAAAACGTTTACAACAAACGAGTATATAAGCAAGTATATAATCGTTATCAATGAATCGTTTATGTGTCGTTAATGATTTTCATTTTAATTCATTAATGAAGATCGTTACCGATTCATAAACGATGTTATTTATGAAACATTAACAATTTATTACAGAACTTGGCTTTTAAAGTTAAACAAAAGAAGATCGTAGTTTCTTCCAGTTATGTTTCTGTTGTTTACGACTTTTAAACATTTCACAGATACACACCCACAATCATACACGGACACCTCTGCAAACTGCAATTTTTTCACCGTTTGCGTTTGCAATATTTTGAGATATTGACACGAAATAATTTTTGGCTCTATTAATGCGCATGATGAAATGCAAACTGCTTGTAAGTAACAAGATCAGCGCGACCCTTTTTGTTTGGTTTGCTTATGATTATCACTTTTTGCTTCGTGGCATTTCATGCTCATTTTAAGAACGTTATTTCCGAGCGCTCGTTAAATTGTTTGCTGGGATGACATTTCTTCCGATTAGCTAGTTGGTTTGACGATATCTAAAATGTTAGTGATTCGATTTAACACAAATTTCGTATTTATACCTGTGTTGAGAGTTAGAATACCTCCAGGTAAGAATATCACCCCCCCTCTGGTACATCCCCTTCATTCCATAAAAATTTCGACCTCCCCTCGTATTTTTTCAATTTTTTCGGTTAATTATGAAATCAAAAATTTTATGAATCAATTTTCATTTCGGAATAAAATACGAAAAACCAACAATAATTCCATGCTGCTATAACAATTAAATAGAATCAAAAAATTTTAAGCACTTTGTGCTTTTATGAAACCAATAACCCTAGAAAATATAAATTTAACTTTCGTTCACTATGGCAATAACACAGATATGAATAAAAAGTGTTTAAAATATCTCTAGCACGACCATCTCAAATTTCATTTCCTTTTGCCAGAACTTCACTGCGAAAAATAATCAAATTCATGATCTCATTAAAAATTTAATCGTTTCAGAAAATTCGACCTTTGATCGGAACAAACATGAGGGTGTCCTCTTGGGCGTTCACAATACCTTTCCCTTCTTTAACGTTTACTGCAAGATACCTGTGCCATCTCCTAAAACCCACCCTAATCTTATATCGCCATGTCGATAAATATATTATTATAATTTTTTCCTATTCAATTTATTCCGCTAAAAATACTAGTAAATTTCATTTGATTAAGGTTATGTCCTTGATTGCACCTTGAAATAGGACATAAACTGAATAAAAGGGAAGGAGTATTGACTACGCTGCTTTTCCACATAATCGGATTGTTCGGCTTGAAGTTTCCAACCGAAGCACTCCGTTCTACCTCTCCTGTACGATACACAATGAAGATTCGCTATACAGGTGAAAATTTCCATTTTCTTTCTGAATACAATCAATTGGGATGAAATTCTGCCCGAGCTCCAGAGCAAGGACGCAGAATTTTAGTTGCTTGGTGCGATAATAAAATCATGAGAATTCGTGAATAGAGAGAAGTGGGTGGAAAAAAAATTTTAAATGAGGAGTAAAGTTCACTTTTAATTTGCCGTTTTATAGGAAAAGTTTTTAAATGAAGGAAGAAAATTGGCGAAAAGGAAAATTTATGCATATATGAAAAGAGAGATACCCCATGGCGTGTTTTCAGCCTCTTAAGATTGTACAAATTTTTGTTTTTTTTTTGATAAAGCAAGATATAATTTGGCAATAAGCCAAAAATTTAAGCTGTTTTAAATGACTGAAAATAGGGTGAGGTGGTAGGCACCAGATGGAATCGAGTTCATATCCTTTTTGCATAGAATATGAAATTATTTGCTCCTATTCGGAGTATAGAAGTTTGGAAATTATTCTCTAGACAAAAGTCTATGGTCTTCACAGTAAATATAATGTAGTAGATTAACTGAAAAATGGGTAAAGTCTATCCTGATTATCTAGCCCACTGGGATTTCATCTTTTTTAATGGCATTACAGCCCAAATCGGACTTTAGCCTCCTGATATTCAGGTTCCTTAACTTTTATTTATTATTTATTGTGAAAGAGTTGTTAGCCCTTCGCACAACCGTCTTTCCACGAATTTCTATTTTCGCAGATTGAGGTGGCCAAGATATACCCTCGCAAGTAGTGTGCTGAAATTATACGTCGATTGAGATTTCCGACCTTCATATGGTTGATAAACACGCTACCCACTAAGCTCGACCTTGGTCGCATTATAAAACAAATCTTTCTTTTTTTTTACGGCCGTTGAAAATAACTTAGGGGGTCACTATTTAATGCGCGATGCACAGTTAAGTCGACATGGGTACGGGGAAACAAGTGGATACAAGAAAATTAGTAGCGAAACACATGATTGAAGATTTTTAAGTGGCGGTGAACGTTGTTCTTAAGTTGTTGGAGGTTGTATCCCGTTGGAAAGAAATTGCCTGGTAATGAATTCCCGAACACTGTCGTCCGAGGGATGAAGGACTGCCTAAACTTCACTGTTCTGCACGGCAAGGGCTTCGCAGTATACTCGTGTGAGCGTGCAGCTTGGCGAGTATTTCGGAGGACATTGAATATAAGTGGAATAAGGACTTTTAGTTTCTTGCTGAATTTACCATGGCAGTATCTATAGTAAATGCAGAGTACTCCGGTATTTCAACGATGCTAAAGGAAGTTAATTGAGGCCGATATAGTTTCATCTCCAATTAATCAGAATAGATGTTTCTGGATGCAGTCAAGTAGAGCCAAATGTGATTTTGGGGCCCCAGCCCAAACATGCGAGTTGTACTCAAGACGTGGTCGAATATAAGCCTTTGTAGATAGTTGCTAGTTCGAAGGCAGAAAAATATTTCTTACACTTCCGCAGAATACTTAGACATTTCGAAGTATCAAGCATCATTTCTGATTGAACAAATGCAACGTATCATCATAATATTGCGTAAATCGTTTCTCTGTTTCAACTAAGGATGGCAGATATAACCTAATTTCGGACATACTGTGAAATTCAATTGTTCGTTAGCATGGGAATACCAAAATGAGTCACACGTTTTGAGGATAAAATGTTTTCAGAAACATTCGAAATCGATTTTAAATCTGACCAGGACACCCAAGCCCCCTCTCGTCAGTGTCAATTAACAAATCAATTAAATTTACTACGATTTCGAATTGCACTCTCGATCGTGATGTGGTGGTTCCAACCGGTCTTAAGTGCTTAAGATTTCCTTACAATTTCCTTCCTAATGTACCAGGTAATTAGTTACCAACAACAGTTGTCTAATAAATTCCGCTAGATTTTTGTATTTTCCTCGAGTTTCCTTCGTTTTTTTTTCACTCCCCGAAGCTATAAAACTACCAGAAGGTTGCGCTATACAAAAAATATAGCACAATCCGTTTCGTATACGCTTTCTCTTCGAGTAAATTTTTCTCCGAACTTCTTCCTAGTTTCATAGTGCTACATCGTGTTATAAATTTCAAGATACATAAAGACCGCTATGCATTCATTGGGCTTTTGTGTCGTCTTGTTCCTCTCGAATGTCCGAAATAGCGAAAGATATAAAACGAATGGAAAACGCGATGTCTTCTATGTATATCGTAGAGAGATTTCTGCTCGGACCAAACCGAAGTGTATTACCAACGTTGTACACCATGTCATGATCGGCCCATATATTTTCTGGCAAACTATCGCCAATGTGGTATCCATTCGCCATCATCTTCATGCATTGCATCTTATTCTTCGTCGTCGTCGTAGTCGTCTTCTGCATCGGATTTGTCGTTTTATTCTCTAGTTTTTCTATGCACTATATCAACATTATACGTACGTCTTGAATTGGCCATAGTTCGGTGGAAGAGGAAAAAAAAAAATTTTATCCAATTTACGGCTATGTCAGACCGAACATAAGCAAAAAGTACGAGAAAATCCATACCGAAGAGTACCGGTCAAGATACTTTTGTGTGCTACTGTATAGTTTGCATTATATTCCTATCCAGACTGCAGATGCCTTTAATCTTACGATGTCTTTGGGGAGGACCGGGACGATTTGCTTTCGTCGCCGCTGGGGTTGAATAAGTCCAGAAAGAGGTCTGGAAGACTTGGATCATTCCTTTTCCTAAGAAAAGTATGGGTTAACATATAGCAATCTTCATACCGAGAAGAAACGGTTTGGGAAAGAGAAAGGTGTCGTGGAATGTTCAACATAGATATTCCACCATCCTGGCATGAGTCCTAATAGCGAAGAAGTTTGTTTTGATTTCGGAACATCATGAGCTTTCTTCTCGCGTCGAAGGTGTCCTCCAATTGGGACAAGATAAGACCCAGCGTAATGTAAGCACTCTGTACAAATGTGCAGTTTGCTTTGCCAAAATTGATAAGTGATGTCATCATTTTTGTGATATTTACTTAATCTGGCGCATTGCTAACTTTGACAGGATTTTAAATAGAACTGGAACTCGTTCACGATTTCAAATACGTATTCCTGTTTCAACTGTGGAACGCAAGTTATGCAGAAATCGAATTTAGTCAAGATGTAGATTTTTTTTTTTAAATTTTCAAATTATGATAGTTAAATCGATTGCAGTCAAAATTATTATAGATTAAAGTTTAGGACCGAGGACACCTAAAAACACAACCGCTTCCTAAGTTTGACATAGGAAAACTCAAGGATGAGAAAGTAGTTGCGAAGTATGTATCAGCCTTAGAGAGGCACTACGTGCCAATACTGAACAACAAAGCCAACATGCAAATTGAAGAAATGTGGCAAAAGTCAAAGATGGCATTACATCCATCGCAGAGGAGGTGATAGGACAACAACCCCGGCGCAAAAGAAATGATTGATTCGACAACGAATGCCAAGATGTCTTAGAGAGAAAAAAACAAACTTACAAAATATTAACGGAACAGCCGACACGCGCCAAACGGGACAAAAAGAAAACGGAAGTACAATAATGACGAAATTCAAAACATGGACGAACATTTCAAATTACACAACACAAGAGCCGCATATCCCCTTGTTATAAGAATGAAAGGGGATACCAACCGAAGATGACTCTCTGCAAGGATACAGAAGGCAATATTATAATACTTTGAACACCTCCTCAATCCAGCAGCAACAGACATTATAGCAAGAACAACTGATGTAACAGCTGATGGAGGGTCCTCCTATACTCGAAGAAGTAAAAACTGCCCTAAAGAACCACCCGAACAACAAAGCGCCCGGCACTGATCAAATTCCGGCTGAGCTTTTGACAGCCGGCGACACCTGCATAGCTTATCTCCTACGTACATTAGTCGCAGACATATCCAAAACCAAATTCCTGCTAAGACTCCCTACAGGGGCATAGGACAGAAACAACTCTCTTCCACAAGGCGCGATCCTGAACATCGGCCTTAAGCTGTTGCCAGGACTTGTTTATTCCTCTGGCCTCCTGCTCAACTGCTCGCTTCTATGGTGCTACATGGTCGACCAACCCGATGTCTTCCTCGAGGATTATAATCCAGAGCCTGTTTGGCGATGTTTCGCTCTGGTCTCCGTAAAGTGTGACCGATCCACTGCCACTTCCGCCTTTCAATCCCAATGCCTATTTTAGTCTGTCCAATTGTACTCCAAGTTCGTCATTAGAGATCACTTCTGGCAAGAATATTCCTATGATTCACGAAAGTTTGTAGTTTCTTGGTAAGTCGAACGGTAACTTTCCACGTAGTACAACCACATAACAACATGGATTTGACGCATGCGTCAAAAACTCGCAGTTTCGTGCGAAGGGAGATCTCTCTTAACCTCCAGAAAGGAGAAAGGATACCGAAGGCCTGACGAGCTTTATTTAGCTGAGCCTCAACATCCTTTTCGGCTCCGCCGTCCACGCTGACAATGCTTCCGAGATAGCAAAAATCTTGCACCTCTTCCACATCCTGTCCGTTAAGAACAATCGGTGTGCTTGCGTTGGAACCCATGTGCGTGTAATTGGTTTTACGCTTCTTTATCTTCAGTCCCGCCTCTTTGCATTTAGAATGCAACGAGCGAACATTTGTCTCTAAGTTCCAAACGGTTATGTACAACCAAACACACGTCATCAGCATAATCAAGGTGACTTCAGATGTTAAATAGTCTCCATTGAAGACCTTTACCTTCCCCACCTTCCAGTGCAGCTTTCAAGATGTCATTTATTACCACCAGAAACAGGACTGGTGATAATATGCAGCCTTGTCTGATACCCGTTCGCATAGGGAAGTTCTCGGACAGTTGTTCTCTATGCAAGACGCGACACCTTGCACCTTCGTAGGATTCTTTAATCATTGCTATGACCTTATCTGAAATATCTCTCCTACGCAAAGCATTCCACATGTAATCTCGCTTAACGCTATCGAAAGCCTTCTCAAAGTCCACAAACATGAGATGTAGTGGCGAAACCGGTACAAGACGACCCTTTACGGAATCCAGCCTGATAAACTTCGAGAGTGCTCTCCACGACATCACCAATCCTATTGAGAATTACCTTAGCCATGATTTTCGATACGGCCGTAAGCAGACATATACTACGCCAATTGCCACAATCCCAAAGGAAGCCCTTCTTCGGAAGTTTCACAATGACGCCCTGCTTCCATTCAGTCGGATATTTTCCTGCGTTCCACACCCCAGTAAAGAGTGGGAGGACTATATCGGCTGTTATTTCCGGGTCCGCTTTGAGGAGTTCGGTTGGTAGTCCGTCTATACCTGGGGCTTTTCTTCCTGCCATTGAACGAACAGCGGAAACTATTTCTTCCTTATCTAGGGGATCATCCCTAACAGAAAATTGTTGCGGTGGGAATCCAACACTATTGATCGCATCGATGCTTTAATTATTTTCTCGGTAGTCGGTGGATATCCTCCAATGCAGTTGTACATAATGTCACAAACTTTTTGGCAAAATTCTGTAACAATTTCTCCAACGGTGGTACTGCCACCTCCAAACACATTTCCAACAGTGCGATACTCTGCGTAGAAATCCAATGCATATACATATGGCGATTGCCAACCGCTTAGAAAGTGCTATAGGTTAACGCATGACTGTTTCCCTTCGTTCCAGGATGGCCATTTTCTGAACTAAGTGTTCAAAAAGTGTCCTGTTCATTATGAACTGTTCTTTAAAAAGTGTATCCCTATATAAAGGCTTTTCCTCTTGCCAAAAATATTTTCTTTGGTCCTGGAACAATTTCATGTTAAATACAAATTCTACTTACTAACTTTGAACTTACCAACTTAAATATCACCCTTCGCCCATTCTTATACTCCTGACACAATTCGGATACAAACTTTTTTTTTGTATCTCTCTTTTTCACATTACACCCCTCGGCATAAGTATTTTGACATACGCCACTATATAATGGTATCGTTGTTTATTACACTCCCGCTTGATGTAACGGAGCTTGTGATTTGCTCCACACTTTTCTCTTCTTTTCAGCAGTAAGTGTGAACAAGTTTTCGGCAATTGCTTTATGCATTCTCTTTCTAAAGAGCGAAATGCAGTCTGAGAGTAAAATTTAGAACGACATAAGTATTTTGACATCACGTGATCTAGTTTATTTTTGCACTCCTAATCAGTTTGACATTTCCTGCTGCCATTGTGATTACTCTTCTATCCTTTCTTTATCTTCAATTGCAGAAACTTGACCTTGAACTACTGACCATGAGGATCGACTGATTGTTCGAAATTTTCGAATCGGTCCGCTAGAAACCCCTAAAGCCGCGGCTTTAGAATGGAATAAATGTTCAAATGCAAGCATTAGTTAAAGAACAATTCGCCGTCGTTTGCAAGATGCAAAAATTAAAACGTACGTAGCAAAGTCGATCCCGTTTATATCTCCTAAAAACAAAATTAAACGTTTGGAATTCGCCAAGAAATTTGTGAATAACCCAATATCTTTTTGGCGAAATATATTGCGGACTCCAAAGAAAGTTTGCGCGAGAATTTCACAAACGATGCGTAAGAAAGTGGCACCTGTCTGTGAAAAAATTAGCCATGGAGGCGGTAGTGTTATGTTCTGGGGATCCATTGCGTACAATGGCTTGGGAGACTTCGTGCTCATAGATGGTTCCATGAACCAAAACCAATATTTAAGAGTGTTGAATGAAAACGCATTTCCATCTGCAGATAAACTAATCGGTGAGGCATTCGTACTGCAGCAGGATAATGCGCCTTGCCATAAGAGCAAAATGATAACGAAGTTCCTGAAGGATGTTGGAGTCGAAACCTTGGATTGGCCACCACAAAGT
Source organism: Chorisops tibialis (assembly GCA_963669355.1). NCBI lineage: Eukaryota > Metazoa > Arthropoda > Insecta > Diptera > Stratiomyidae > Chorisops > Chorisops tibialis. The sequence goes on from OY770263.1 coordinate 76,398,362, forward strand.
CCAGATTTAAATGTAATTGAAAATGTTTGGTCATTCATAAAAGGAAAGAGAAGTGCTGACTTAACCATCGCAGAAGTAAAACAGGCGTGGAACGAAATCCTAACAAACTTCCTGCAATCGCTGGTGGATTCCGTCCCACGACGACTTCAAAAAGTAATTCAAACTAAAGGAGGATACATATTCTATTGATTAAAATACTTCTTCAAAAAAACAAAAAAAAAAAATATTTGCCTTAACAATGTCTAAATGTCAAAAGTGTCAAAATACTTATGCCATACTGGAAATTGAAATCCTAATTCAAAATATTGTAAAGGTACAGTTGAAATGTATGATTTAACTTTTTTTTTTAAATAAAACATAGATTTGCTTTACCCACAATTTTTTTCAGAATTTTCCGTTGCATAGATTTTAAATGAAAACAGAATAAAAAAGTTTTGTTGCATGACAAAATACTTATGCCGAGGGATGTACTTAAAATGCTACTGTATGCATCCATCATTTCCATAATTTGATACTGCAAAGCAGTAGTGGAAGCTTTCAATTCAATACGATATTATCTCTGTTGTGTGTCGAGAGCCTTATAAAATCTCGACGAAAATTCTGGAAAAGAGAATTAACCACTATGCTAAGAAAGTAATTGGTGAATATCAAGTCGAATTTAGAGCTGGATGATCGACCACGGACCAGATATTCTTAGTTAAACAGGTGATGGAAAAGTGCTGGGAATATATAATTGATGTGCACCAGATATTTGTTGACTTCAAGCAAGCATTCGACAGTATCGATAGGCGCGTACTGTATAAAATCATGTGGGACTCTGGATCCTCACCGAAACTGGTTCGGGTTACAAAAATGAAAATCACCGAGTCTTTGTCACAAGTCAGAGTAGAAAATGATCTGACTTCAAGTTTTAAAACGGACAACGGCCTTAAGCAAGGTGACGGCCTCGCACCAACTTGACACTCGAATATGTTGATCGGAAACTTCTCCTTGACACCAAGGGAATCCACACAATTCGTAGCATATGCCGACGACATAGAGTGGAGAGTGCTAAGGAAGTATTTGTAAGCCTTGACTCGGTAGCAAGGGAAGTTGGACTACGAATTAACGAAAACACAGCAAAAGTTATGACACAAACTGGGAAAAAGACGTCAGTCAGACAAAATATTACAGTAGGAGACTATAACCTGGAAAAGTAGACAACTTTGTATACACAGGGCAAACTTATCAAAGGATGGAAGCGAACTTATCGAAATTAAAAGAAGGATAATGTTCACAAACAAGACGTATTATTCGGTACTTCCAATAATTAAAAACAAGAACGAGCACAGGAAAACTAAATTTCTAAACTACTAAATTTTGTTTACTGTGCAGGTCCAGTCACACTGACAACAACGCTGAAAAATAGGAGCTGAAAACCCTATTTATTATATATATTTAATTTAATTTATATTTAATTTAGTGGAAATAAGAATTTTGTTTATTTTCAGTTCAAATGATTTTTTTTTTTATTCTGATTATAAAATATTTTTGTGTTAAGATGATGTTTTACGACTCGTTATTTTTGCTTTCAGAACAGAAACAATTATGCATTCAAAGATTTTATACTCGCTTTTTATATACATATGCAGATTTAAAACACGCTTCGGATGTGTTGCAAACCAAGCAAATTCTAAGCGAAGCGGGCTTCAAAACTTTAAGGGAAGCAGATTTGAAGCAAGCTGCAAGCCCCAAATGTGTTTCAAATGAATCTTATTGTAAGTGCTTATAAGGACATGCAATGTTAAAATTTATATAGAATGTAAAGGGGCTTCAAGCATTTCACTACTTCGCAAGTTGCGCTCTGAAATGCCTTCTGGAGCGCTCGATTTCCCGCTGGTAACCGAATCGAGTTAAAATGTTTAAGTATTGAATATTGCATTTCTATTTGTCGTAGCTTTTAACATTCTTTTTCTTCTACAATGGCGCTACAGCCCAAATCGGGCCTTGGCCTCCTGACCTTCAGGTTCCTTAACATTTATTCATTATTTATTGTGGAAGGATTGTTAGACCTTCGCACAACCCTCTATCTACGAATTTTTAATTTTCATAGATTGAGGTGACCAAGGTATATCCAAGCAGGCAATGTTCTGGAAATATGCGTCGACCGGGATTTGAACTCACGACCTTCGCATTGGAGACCAACACGCTACCCACTAGGCTACAGCCTAGCTTTATATATTTTTGGTGATGCCAATTATTGTGTTTTCATCATTTTAAAATCTCGTTTTTTTCTATCGATTTACCTTTTTGTTTTGCAACTAATTGAAAATAGAAATAAACACTAAATGAGTCATAGCCATAAATTGCATTATTCTAGAAATATTTTCAGATAAGCCGATTCCAGGAATTATGGCAATAATAACAGTTGATTTCACAACTTGTTCTTATATAATATGACGATTTCTTTTAGTTAAGGGGGTGTGCCCGAAACTTTTGTTCAAGAAATGAAAATTTTTTTTATTCATTATAGGTATTTAGTAAGTGTAACATTTAAGGGGAGAAATACCTTTAGGACCGTGAAAAATAGGCATTTTTCGGGTTTTTTTTTAGAGGGGATATAATAATCGGATCATTGTGTAATTTGGGTATGAGTTTATTATAACTTTGAACTTAACTTCGGATGTCCACCAAAATGGCGGCGTTATGGAGAATTTTCGGACGCCTGTTTCTCGCAACATCAAAAAGTGCTGCAGCTGCCATTTTTTTTCTCTTGATCTCAAAAAGATGAAATAAGTTTCATTCGTTTAGTGACATATTAAAGGGAAGGATATACCTCAAAAATTCAGAAAAAGTACAAAATTGAAAATTTGGGAGCCATTTTACTTGGAAGGTCGAATTTTCGAACATTTTTTCGACATATTTGACCCCCAAAAAATTATTTATTTGCACGCTACCTTCCAAATTTTAGGTATATCCTTCCGGTAATACTTCTGAGAGAAACATTTCCAAATTTCATCCAAATCGGTCGATAAGTTTTTGAGCTACAAGCAGTTTTTGAAAAAGTAGATTCGAGATAATCGCGTTTAAAGTTTCAACATGTTGAAACTAACTATATAAATCCTGCCGCCGCGCTCTAAACTATATGCGATAATTCCGAAAATATTCAATATTTCGAGTTAGCCTTTGGTTAGTATATTCTTAAGATATCATACTTTCGAAATATGCAAAAAAAAAATTCGATTTTTTGAAATTTCTAAAGGTATAAAGGAAGGAATAAAATATAAGAAAAAAAAAACATCATTTTGTCAGCGCTGTGAATGTGTCTTCAACTACGAGTAGTACCCACCCGAGTACGTCAGTTTATCATCATCTTCGTCTTTTATCGACTTCTCTGTAAAATCTTGATTTTATCTATTTTCTGTTGCTGCACTTTTCGCTGAAACTACTCAACGGTTTTTAATATTTTTGTTTTGTTCTGTAGCTTATGATGCTCAATGATTTCATCGATTTATAAAAATACTGAATAAGCTATGCGATAGAAGTAATTTAGTGAAATGCTTTCAGAAGAGCAGCTGCTCATAATTTAGGTAGAACAAACACGAACGATATGAATGTAAAGAAACGAACGCTGAACAAGTAAAAACTAAAATAATGCAAAATCCTTGATACCTGACTGAAGCGTAATTTTCCATACAGAGCTCAGTCCCCTTAATGTTAATCATCAATTCGTTAATTGCATTATTCTTGAAATACATATTTCCAGATAAGCCGATTCCGGGAATTATGGCAATCATTGTCGATTTCATAACGAACTCTCATTTGAAGTGGCGATTTATGTTAGTTAATGTGCGATAGAAGTTTATTTGTTTTAGCTTGTTTTGTTTTTGTAAAAAATTTAAAAGATGTTTAAATTTTTCTTATCGAATTTCAGAGGATGTGGTTTGAATTTGTGTTCCGCTTGAATCTCTCATTAAGATAAATTGACAGAATTATTAAGAAAATTCTTTTTTAGTTATTTCCTGCACACTTGTTTCCGTTATATTCAAAATTTTTTAAATAACTTTACAACGAAATAATTTCAATTTTTGCACATTTTATAAATTACTTTTGAATAATAGTTATTAATTATTGTTGAAAATAATTTTGAATGTAACTCATTTTATATGCCCCGATATAAGTTAAAGTATCTTTGGATTTGGTTATTTTCAGTTAATATCTTAAAAAAGTGCCTGGAATTATTTATTAGAAAATGGTTAAAATGTTCTTCAAACACAAAGGGGAGGTAAATCGCAATTATGCGATCTCCAGACGAAATAGGGATATATTTGTGACTTTAACAGGACACACGGTAAGCACAATTTTAAACTAATTTAAAACAGAATAAAAAAACGTCATCCCAGACATTAGATATTTAGTATATCAATAAAACAAGGAAATAAGTGAATTAGAATGAACGCTTAAAAATAAAATTTAAAAAAAAAATTAAGAATAATTAAAACATAAATCAACAAATAAGATCGCGTCCGATTTAAGGCTTCTAATACAATTTCACTAAAGTAGTCCGTATTAAAGTTGATATCGATAAAATTAGCAACCGAGTTAAAATTAGATATGCTGCGAGTTATGTAGGCGCTCATGAGCTGAATATGCCTAACTATCACGAAAATGTCAAAGGAACATAAATGGAGATTTTAAAAAGCAGCTCAAGAGAATTAGTTATTCTACAAAGAATATCCCACAAGAACACTGTTGATTATTGTTTTCGTCGATAATCTAGAAATTGTAGGCCGATTAATTTACCCTCAATATATACCCTCAACTTATCCTCAATACAAAACGAATGAATCATCTTTGTACACCCTAAATTCGTCTACTACGCACACAATTTTCAAAAGTGGGAAATCTTCGGGAAACCGGGAGATTGGAGTTGCGTTTATCGACAACCAGTTTTAAAAAAAAAAAACTTATCAACTTCAAACCCGTCAATGAACGATTGCATGCAATTCGCATTAAGACAAGATTCTTTAATGTTTGGCTTATTAATGTCCACGCAACAACGGAAGACAAAGACGACGTTGTGATGGACGACATCATCTTAGAATCAACATTCGACTCCCTTCCGTTGAACGAAATTAAAATAGTATTAGGTGACTTAAACGTGAAAGGAGACTTATATAGGGACAATTGAAAGGCACAGTCTCCACGATCTTAGTAACGACAACGTCCAGATCCTGACTGATTTCGCCAGCGGCGGTAAGCGCGACATGCTTCCCGCATCAGAACCAAACGTGGGCATATCCCGATAGACGAACATCCAACCAAATAGAACACGTTCTAATTAAGAATCAGCATTCTTGATATGCGTACATGGACAGGGACACAGACTACTATTTGGTAAAGACCGCGTTCCGATGACGAACAGCAAACCGAGGACACTCAAAAACAATCGGCTCTTAAATTCGACATTAGAAAACTCTAAGATGAGAAAGTAATTACGAAGTACGTATCAGCCTTGGAGAGACACTTCGCGACAATGCTGAACTTACGGCATGCCAATAGATGAAATGTGGTAAAACATCAAGAATGGCATTACATCCGTCGCAGAGGAGGTGATAGGAAAACAACCCCAACGCAAAAGTAATAATTGGTTTGACAACGAATGCAAGCATGCCTTAGAGCGAAAAAATCAAGTGTAAAAAATATTAACGGAACGGACGACATGCGCCAAACAGGAGAAACATAATGATATTAGACGATTTGCAAACAAAATATATCGACAGAAAAAAAGGAAGTACAATAATGACGAAATTAAAAACATGGTCGAACATTTTAAATTACACAAGACGAGAGCCGCGTATTCCCTTAATGAAAGAGGGATACCAACCAATGACGACCGTCTGCAAGGATGCAGGCAATGCAGACGATATAAAACTAAAATGGGTGCAATACGTTGAACACCTTCTCAATCCGAGCCCATCATCCTCTAGAACATCGGCAGCAGACATAACAGCAGATATAACTGATGTAAAAGCTTATGATAGATCCTCTTTGAGTCCTTCCACACTTCGAAAAGTAAAAATGGCCCTGAAGAATCACCCGAACAACAAAGCGCTGGGCACTGATCAAATTCCAGTTAAGCTTTTGAAAATCAGCGACACCTGCATAGCGCATCTCTTACATAGATTAGTTATGGACATATAGACGCCGGAAACACTTTCTGAAGATTGGCGCCAGAGCATCATATGTCCAATTTATAAAAAAGGTGACAAACTCTGCTGCGAGAACTACCGAGGAATATCTTTGTTTTGTACGTCTTATAAGATCTTGACGAAAATTCTAGAAAGAGAATTAAGCTCTACGCTGACAAAGTTATTGGTGAATACCAAGGCGGATTTAGAGCTGGACGATCGACAACGGACCAGATATTCTTAGTTAAACAGGTACTGGAAAAGTACTGGGGATAGTGATGTACACGAGATATTTCTTCGTCAATAGCACTATAGCCCAAATCGGACTTTAGCCTCCTAACCATCAAGTCACCATAACATTTTATTTGTTATTGCGAAAGGGTTGTTAGCGAGTCCGTTCATACGATTTTGTTGGATACTTTTGTGGTGCTCCAACACATTTTTAAATTCACTTGTTGATAAAAATCACTTTGATTTTTATTAACGAGAATTTTGGAATTAGTAACTTTTGTTTTCGAAAATTAAAAAATTTTATGGATATGACGTCAGTCGGAAATAGAATATCAGTTGAATAATTACGATTTGAATTAGAAACATAATATCCTGATGAAAATAAAATAAAAATAGTTAATAATACGAACTAATCTATCGAATCAAATTTGTGAATAATTAATTGAATCAAACATGTGTATTAATAAAATATAAGTAAGACTAATTTATTAAATCAAATTTGTGCATAAATATAACGTTATTCAAACTAATTTATCAATTTAAATGTGTTACTAAAAATTAACGCTATAAATTTAATTTTTGATTATAACAAAATTGTTGTGTAATATAGTTTAATCTCTATCTATACTATTTATCACAACACTTTGGCCATAAAACGCGTCCTTGCTCGATTCGTTCCGATAAAGTTAAATTTTCTTCAAAAAAAAAGTACCGTGAACAGGTCTCGTGCGAACTCTGATCCCACATTTATGGATCGTATCATACCTGGCGATGAGACATGAGTCTATGAGTTTGACATGCAAACCAGTCAACAATCATCGGAATGGCGGAAAAAAAGGACATAAAATAAAAAACGCAGAAGGAGCTGAAGACCATACGAAAAAGTGCTTATGTAAAGTGTTTCGAGGACTGGAAAAAACAATGGCATATGTATGTTGCATCTAATGGGGATTACTTTGAAGGCGACAAAATCAATATTGACAATTAATTAAATATTTTGCGTTTTATTTAGAAACTAGCAAACGCCCGCGACTTTGTCCGCGTAAAAATAGCAATAATAAGCAATTTTTGAGAGTGTAGTTAGTAATACATTATGTGGGATATATAATCTGCTTACTTTAATGGCTCTTTGAAGAAAATGGTTTGTATGTTGTTGGAATCAGAACCATAAATTATTAAGAATGAAAACATGATACTCCCATTTTTATGGGACAGGCTCGTGATCAAATCAAACCCGTGATTCGAGATCATATATGTGTTGAAAAGCGTTAAGGACATCTGAATAATTGTAGCTGGTTATATTTAAAAAAAAAAACAAATAAAATAACATTAAGCTTAAAAACATAACAGGACTACGATTGTGCGTAAAGCCCAATCATACGATACTATGTAGAGATGAAACCGAAATTTTTGCGGTGTTAAGAAATTTTGTATAGGGAGTGGTAGAAGGGGTGACAGCATTGAACTAATTTGTTTCACATCATGCTAGAGTAGCTATAAAAAGGTTTTGTACCAAATTTAAGCTTCAAAAATTGAGTAGGTACTGAGAAACTTAGTGCATTGAATTTAATGAAATTGTGCAATTTGTATGGGAGGTGGTAGAAGGAGAGGGGGGTTTTTGGTGATTTTTCGAGAAACAACTATAACTATCATGCAATTGACATACTTTAAATTTCAGATCTGTATCATTCATACTTTTCAAGAAAATCGAATTATTGTATAGTCGTGGATTGTGTCTCTTGTATGGGAGGGGGAAGAAGGAGGGAAGCTACTCGGTTAAGTTTTTTCCCAATATTACTAATAATGCTATTTAAGGATTAAATCCAAATTTTTACCTCGATGAAATTTAAATGTACTGAGAAAATTCGTTTAGAGTATTTCATAAAAAAGTGCGGTTTATATGGGAGGTGGTGGAAGGAGAAGGGGGCTTCTGGTGATTTTTTGAAAAACAACTATAATTATCATGCAATTGATATATTTGAAATTTCAGATCAGTAACATTCAGACTTTTCAAGAAAATCAAATTCTTGTGAAGTCGTGGAACTGTGTCACATTGTATGGGAGGGGGTAGAAGGAGTGAAGCTAGTCGGTTAATTTTTTCCCGATATTAATAATAATGTTAATTAAGGATTCCATACAACATTTTAGCTCGATGGAAGTTACACGTACTGAGAAATTTGGTGTAAAATAATTCATGAAAAAGTGTAGTTTGTATGGGAGGTGGTGAAAGGAGTGAGGAATCTCAAATAATTTGTAAACCAAAAGACTGTATTTATAATAGAAATAATATATTCCAAATTTCAAATTAATAGCTTTTATGGTTTCCAAGAAAATTTGATTAATATATATTTTGAAAATGAGTCACTTTGCATGGGAGGGGGTAGAAGGCGTGAGGGGAGTGAAATGAAACCAAGTGCAGATTTCATTCCGATGGACACCTAACAAACTGTGCAAGTTTCATTACAATCGGTTCAGCCGTTTGTGCGTGAAAAGCGGTCGGACAGACAGACAGACAGACAGACAGACAAAAATTTCAAAAATGTGTTTTTATGCTTAGTTAGTGCTAAAATAACTCAAAAAACTAACTTATAGCCATTTATAAGCAAATTACAGACAGACACTACAATTATATTACTATGTATAGATTCCCGGTAATTTATTGCTTTAAGGTGTATCTACTTAATCTCGTATCGAAAATCATGGCTAAGGTAATTCTCAATAGGATTAGTGATGTCGTGGAGAGCACTCTCGAAGTATATCAGGCTGGATTCCGTAAAGGGACGTCCTGTTCCGACCACAGAAATACCCTACGGATAATTTTGGAGCAGTCCGACGAAATGGGTTCGCCACGAGAAAGCTTTCGACAGCGTTAAGCGAGAAGATTAGATATCGAATGATCTGCGTAGGACAGATATTCCAGATAAGATCATAGCTATGATTAAAGAATCCTACAAAGATGCAAGGTGTCATGTCTTACATAGAGGAAAGCTGTTCGAGAGCTCTCCTGTGCGAACGGATGTCAAACAAGGCTGCATATTATTACTCAGCAGGTGGTAATTAATGAAATCTTGAAAGCTACACTGGAAGGTGGGGAAGATAAAAGTCTTCAATGGAGACTATTTAACATCTTAAGTCACATTGACCATGCTGATGCTTACATATAACCGTTCGGGCTAAGAGTCGAATGTTCGCTCGTTGCATTCTAAATGCAAAGAGGCGGGAATGAAAATAAATGTGCGTAAAACCAAGTACATGCACATTGGATCGAACACAAGTACACCGATTGTTCTTAACGGACAAGATGTGGAAGAGGTGTAAGATTTTTGTTATCTCGGAACCATTGTCAGCATGGATGGCGGAGCCGAAAAGGATATTGAGGCTCATCTAAATAAAGCTCGTCAGGCCTTCGGTATCCTTTCTGGATGTTAAGGGAGATCTTCCTTCGCACGAAGCTGCGAGTTTTTGACGCATGCGTCAAATCCGTGTTGTTATATGGTTGTAATATGTGGAAAGTGATCGTTCGACCAAGAAGCTGCAAACTTTCGTGAACCAATGCTTGAATATTCTGGCCAGAAGTGATCTCCCACGATAAAGTTTGGAGTACAACTGGACAGACTAAAAGGCGGAAGTGGCAGTGGATCAGTCACACTTTGAGGAATCCAGAGCGAAACATCGCCAAGCAGGCTCTGGATTATCAAGGAAGACGGGGTAGTCGACCATGGAAGCGAGCAGTTTAGCAAATGGTCAGAGGAATAAATAAGTCCTGGCAACAGCTAAAGGCCGATGCTCAGGATCGCGCATTGTGAAGACATTTGTTTCTGTCCTATGACCCTATAGGGGTCCTAACAGGAATTTGATTGATTGATTGATTTGGTACTTCCAATAATCAAAAACAAGAACGTACACAGGAAAACTAAGCTAGGAGATATATCATGAAGGATTTGTTTTCTAGACCCAATCATAAAACGTACAGCGCTGCTGGTGATCCGCCGTCTGCAGTTCTTGGACCTTGTATGCATGCGGAGGCAAATCTTTCGTCAATATTCGCTGCAGTGTGGACGTGGACAGGTCAAGTTCTTGAGCACGGTGACAAATGGAGGTGTTTGGGTCGTTTTCAACACTTTCCTTCACTGCGGCGATATTTTCGGTTGGCGCAAGATCAACCGAAAATATTGCCGCAGCGAAGTCGTTTGGGTGTCTTCACATCTTGCACGGATCCAGTCTCATGGAATTTTTTGAGTAGATTACGCGTAAATGTCGCAGAAGGCATATGGTAACGATTAAAATTTGCTCGAATTTTACGCATTTGCATCGTAGCTGCGATTGAACGCGAATTTTCATACTAAAATTCAACGATTTCTATTTTGTCCTTCATTGTGTAGCGTTTCATGGTGAATTTCCCGCGTTTATGGACGAAAAATGTCAACATTTCACAACTGTCAAGCAACCATCTGTCAAGTAATAGGCCTTTCCATCCCCTCTCCCCAAAAAAAAAAACATCTTCCTCAAACACCCCATATATAAAACAATTATTGGACCTGTACTATGCTATGGCAGCGAAACGTGGACATTAATTCAGAAGTCCGAAAAAATACTTAACGCCTTTGAAAGAAAGGTCCTCAGAAGAATCCCCAGACTCGAAGACTCGTCCTGGAGAATACGGTACAATAGAATATTGTATGCCATCTCCGACAATCCAGAAGTGTCAAACCTCATAAAATTCAAGAAACAACAATGGGCTGGTCATGTGAAGCGGATGAATGACGGAAAAATTTCCAAACGCACACTAAAAAGAAAAGTTAATGGACAACGACCGGTTGGAAAAGCACGAAAGCGCTAGGAGGATTGTATTGACGCAGACAGCAAATCACTGCTAAAATTTCTTAACTGGAGCACAAGGTCTCTGAAACAAAAAGAATGAGATACAGGAGACCCAATCCCGATTTGGGCTGTAGCGCCATAGTAAGTAAGGTCAATGCGTAATAAAAATAACGGTAAAAACTACAGGGACCGAGTTTCTCAAAACCACATCATATCCCTAGCCTTGTGTCTGGGAAATCCTTTTCAAATTTTTGGCGGGAATTAATATATAGAAGTGTTTGAAATGGAAAACAGAACACAACTCAAACAGATGCATCCTGCATCCTAGGGGGACAAAGTCGGATGCTTGTCATCTGCTCCGCAACCTATCTATCGCAAGGAAGTAAGTGCTGGTTCAGAAAGCTTCGGCGAATCGAGTAACTTCTTTTGGAGCGTGACAACTCCACAAACCTGAGCCGATCGATCGGTATCAAAATTATGCGTGAACTTAGACCGAAGTGAAGTGCCTGCTTCACGGAGCTTCTCACCAAGGATTTTAAATTTGGTACTACGGGAGGCCGTATTGGCAACCCTGTACCATGTTGAATCGATTATGTCTCAAGGAACTGACGAAAGATGGTTAAATGTTATGCGGAAGTTGTAGCAAACTGAAAAACGCGAAAGGCAGGGGTTTGGTATAGCCGGGACGGCCTAGTAGTGGACTGAGGGATGTGAGAATTGATGCAAAATTAATGAGCGAGAACAAGTAGCAAACTGACGATGCGAAAAGCAGGGGTCCGGTATAGCCGGGACGGCCTAGTAGCGAACTGAGGAATGTGAAAATTTGATGCTAAAACTGATGTGAAAAATATTATGAAAAATGATGTGGAAATGCTGCAAAAATGATGTGAAAAATGATGCGAAAGATGGTGAGAAAACTGATGCGATTGATGATAATAGTAGCAGACTAAAGGATGCGAAAAGCAGGGGTTCGGTATAGCCGGGGCGGCTTAGTAGCCATGGATGAAAGTTAATTTGATGCAAAAAGACTAAATGAGCCTTTAATAGTTGAACTATTGGTGATGCATGGTCAAAAGCGCAAAAAAGTTGCAACTATGAGGTCCGAGGTGATACTTGGTTTCACCCACCATAGGTCATAGTAGGACACGATGGGAGCAAAATCTGTGCACAAATGAAGGTATGATCGAACAACTGATGATCATATGTTGAGAGAGCAGGAATTGAGTGTGGCTGTGGTTTACCACCTACATCGCGGGTAGAGCTTTAATCCGTACTGCTGTACTCGTACAGTATACAGTTTCCTTGGGATACCTAGTGCAAAGCTTGTGCTCGACGTGGAGTTGCGTATCAACCGGGTACCATATCCCAAAGATTGGGAAACGTTTTAGATACGCCTTGCTCTTACCAGTATGAATGCTGAACACGCAAAAAAGTATAAACAGGTATCATTCACTGAGATACGTTGGTCGTGCTTACGACTAGCGTTAAGCTTGGTGGATTTAGACGTTAATGATTGTCGTCACAATATCGATCCCTTTTGTTAAAGGCAACTGTGTGGCAATTCCATTTGTGAGCAATGCACCACATAAAACAAGACTATAGGAACTGTCTTAGTTGGCTTATAACCTTTGGGGAGTACCGATCTCACGTTTGCCGAAGCGGTGTGCTACCAGTCACGGGTTGAAAGGAACCTAAACTGGCATTAATTTTCAATTACGAAACCTGATCGGAGATTTTCTGGTACAACGGATGTCGGGGAGCCCATGGAAGGTTGCTTCCACCCCTGGCAATGGAAGAAGGCTTTTCGGGGAGTATCGTGGTGGTTGTGGTTACTGCCCATATCGCGGGGAGATTTCCTCGGAGCTCGACATGAAGTTGCGTTTTCCAACCACAACCAACTGGCAGAGATTTAGATAGGTCTCGCATCCAGCATTATGAATGCCAAATTTGCATCTGGTATAGACCGCTACCTTGGGAGGCGTTAATAATTGTCGTCTCAAACAATCCGCGTTGTTAAAGGCAACTGTGTGGCAATTCCATCTGTGAGCAATGCACCACATTAAACAAGCCCATAGGAACTGTCTTAACTGGCGACTTCTAATGTTAGACCATTGATTATCTACGTGATAAATCTGGCAGATCAAAATATTCAACTCTGCTATGAAATAAACTTAAATTACAAAACACATGATTTTTTTTTTACTTCCATATAAATTGATTTTCTCTACGAATATGATGTTCTTACTGCTGTATTTTTTTTTCGCAACAATAAAGGACATAAAGGACAGCGCCACAGCTTATTGTGTACTTTAAACTGCCATTATTTTCAAAATGTCATTAAAAATAGCTTATTTCCACTTGAAATGTGTGTGCACAGAAAAACCGACCAGAAAATTGATTTTCTTGCTTCCGCTCCAATTTCGATCCTTCAAGGAGATACAAGAAAGCACGAAATCCGACCATAAATATTACCACATGGCAGCATTGCCATATCCACACACATAGAAATAGCATGAACATATATATTGAAAAAGCATCGTTGGTCTTAGCACGACACGATACGTCCGCGATAGTGTCTCCGTGTCTGCCCCATTCAAAATGCTGTTTTAAGAGTCCTACGAACCGACACATATATGCAAATCATCCCCTGTTCGTACAAACATCACGTTATCCTTCGTAGGACAGAAATGTAACGTCGGACTGATTTGTGGCCCAGTGTCGTAACACTTTGTGGCTCGATACATTTCGCTCGTTTAATACAACAGCGTCATAACTCAAAATTCTCAGTTGTTCAAAAATAAAAGTTTTAAATCGTAACCGCTTTGAACTTAACATATTTTTTCCTACCAGTTAGTTGAAATTTTCAACTAAAAAAGGATAATTTTGAGTTGAGGCGTTGTTGCATCAAGGCAACGATTTGTTTAAACTAAACAACTTGTTGATGGGAAAAGGGTATCGTCTTAGGAGTTTTCCACTATACATTTTATTTTCGGATGTAGAGGAATTGTTCGAATCGAAATCGGCGAAGGCAAAGCCAGGATAGTCCGTTCCCGATAGAACAGGCAGCAGTGAAGCATCCCTGTAACTATTTATTTTACTTCAATCCTTCGTTTCACCCTTCTCTCCTCATTCCAATTTTCCTCGTCCTGCTCAACGACACTACTGAACTAAATTTCAAACTGTGTTAAGATATTTATAGTTAATAGTTGGCCTTCTTGTTGTTGCTTCTGTTGCTTCACTTTGTAAATGGGGGGTGCCAACGTAACGATATATCGCGTCACGTTCAAATCGGACATATTGAGATTTATTGTGGCAAGTGTTGACTTTGTTGTGTCGAGCAAGGGGGAATCACCGCAATCCTCAACCTCAACAACACAATAGAATGCCACCACCACCAGCAGTAGCCATGACTGGTTGAACTCGACAAAACTGAAGGTTTATTGAGTTATATCGGGGGTTGGAGTTTCGGATCAACACGACGACTATATCCTTCGGGTATCCTGTGCAGTTCTCTGGATGGTGAGGGAGAAGATCGAGGAAGGACGAAATACTATGGGAAATAGAGAACATTTTCAAGGAGAAAATTATGTCAAGGTGAGGAAATTTTATTGTAAAACTTAATAGCAGATTTAACTGTAATCACGTTGGAAAAGGTCAGAGCGTTTATTTAAACCTTTTGAAAATCGCGTGGAATGAGAATGGAATAGAGCAGAGAATTGGGGAATGTAAACTTCGGGGTAATTGGAAAATAGGGTCATGTTGGTTTTGTAGAACTGAAGGACTGTGATGTGCCACTAATGCCTGCTTTTAATGGTTAGCTAATTATCCATTAGATAAATAATGCACAATTAGACACCCATTTATAACGGCCATTTGTTTGAAATGGAAGTTCATGTTCAGAGTACGAATATGTATTTGCATACATCTTCTGGACACGGGATAATTTTTTTCTGATCCGTTTTAAGAATTTGAGGATATTTATGGAATTTTGCTAACATTTCGATAAAAAAACTTAATAGGACTACGATTGGGATAAAGCCCAATCATCCAATACTCTAGATGAAAGAGAACTTTTTTGATTCTAAGAAATTTTGTATGGGGAGTGGTAGAAGGGGTCACGGCTTTGGACCAATTTTTCCATATCATGCTAGAATTGCTTTTATACTAAATTTCAATGTAGAAAATTAGTGCATTGGGTTTAGTGAAATTGCACAGTTTGTATGGGAGGTGGTAGAAGGAGTGGGCAGTTCTTGATAATTTTCTCAGAAATAACTACAAACATCATTCAGTTGATATTTTTCAAATTGAAGATTAGTAGTATTCATACTGTTCAAGAAAATTGACTTTTTGTAAAGTTGTGAAACTGTCATATTGTATAGGAGGGGGTGTCTTACTATAATTCGAAATAAATATTTAGTCCACAATTTCAGTTTGATCAATTTTATACATACTGGGTAAATTGCTGCTAGGGTTTAGCCTGGTGGGTAGCGTGTTGGACTACAATGCGAAGGTCGTGAGTTCAAATCACGGTCGACGCATAATTCAAGCACACTGCTTACATAGTTATACATTGGTTACCTCAATCTCCGAATTATATATTTATTCTGTGAAAAGGTGGTTAGTTCTTTGCACAACCCTCTATCCACGAATTTTCACTTTTGTAGATTGAGGTGGCCAAGACATACCCATGCAAGAAGTGTGTGGAATTATGCGTCGACCGGGATTTGAACTCCCGACCTTCGCATTGTAAATCAACACGCTACCCACTAGGCTACACCCAAGTTTTATAACGTAGATTGAAATCATTACAAATACTGTATATTCTAAATTTGAGATCAATAGCTTTTATAATTTTTGAGAAATGTCATTTTTGAGAAATGTCAAATTCCGAAATTGTGTCATTTTGTATGGGAGGTGGTAAAAGGAGCGGAGCGATTTAGCCCATTCACGAACTTGTTCTTACTTTTTTCTCAAAAACGACGTTTACAAAATTTGAATTTTCTAGCTCACTGCATTCTCGAGCTAGTAAGGACACGGACGGACGGTTTTGAGATTTTTGAGTGATGAACGTGTCCATCATTCGTTTTTGTTCTGCAAGCCTTATTTATTAGCGTTACAAAGTTTGTGGCAAACTTATAACACTCTAAAATTTCATCAAAAGCATAACAAAAACATAAACATAAAAGCATAACAGCGTCATATTATTATCATCTCAGGAGATATGAACGCTCAGGTTGGCTCAGACAACACTGGATTAGAACACGTCATGAGGAAGCATAGTGACCCTTGGGTCGACACGTCACGACCTTGGATTAAGAGATCTGAAAACGGCGAATAGCTTGTGCAGTTTTGTATTACTCGGCAAATGGTCATCGGAGAGTCCCTTTTTCTACACAAGAGTCACCATAAAACATTTTGGGCTTCCACTGATGGAATTACTCAGAACCAGATCGGTCATTTGGCTATAAGTTGCCGATGGAGAAGATGTCTGCTCGATGTGCGACAGAAGCGTGTAGCTGACGTGAGGTCTGCTTTAGATAGTGCACAGCAGCTATCCGACAAACAAAAATTCTTCAAATGGAGCGCAAGCTTAATGTGGATAGACTCAGAGACCCTAACAAAAACGGTGAGTACACCATTCTACCCGAGAAGTCATGCACATTGGGGGAATATGAAATGCGCACACTGGCCGACAATTGGGAGGCAATCAGAAACACTTTTCTAACTGGTGCTGAAGAATCTGAGGGATATGTGCAAAGCGGTGAGAAACCCTGGATGTCGCAAGACATATGGGACAAGGTTGGCGATCGGAAAAAAGCCAAATTGGCAACCATCTCTCAACCCGATCTCAACCAACGAACGCCCGACCTGAGGCAGAACTACCGCGATGCTCAGATACAGCTTAAAAAGGCTGTTAGACGCGACCATTGAAGATCTGGCCAATAAGGCAGAATCTGCGGCTTACCTTGAGGATATGGGTTCACTATTTAAAATCATGAAACAGTTGATGAACAGGAATTTCACCGCCAACCACCTGATGAGAGATGTCAACGGAACTCTCCTTGAAATGAGCGAACACCAGTTGCGGCGATGGAAGTAATACTTCTCCGATATTTTAAACATATTGTCAGAGGAAAATATTCCAGAAACAGAACAACTACCAAACCTCCAACTGCAACAATCCTCTATTAGGGACGATCTCCCCGATAAGGAAGATATAGGGAAAGCCGCAGCTATAGACGGACTACCGACCGAAGTCCTCAAAGCGGACCCGGAAATAACAGCGGATATACTCCTCCAACTCTTCACTGAGGTGTGCAATGAGGGAAAATATCCGACTGAATGGAAGGAGGGCGCCATTGTGAAAATTCCGAAGAACGGCTTCCTTCGGGATTGTGGCAATTGGCGTGGTATATGTCTGCTTACGGCCGTATCGAAAATCATGGCTAAGGTAATTCTCAATAGGATAAGTGATGTCGTGGTGAGCACTCTCGACGTTTATCAGGCTGGATTCCGTAAAGGGTCGTCTTGTACCGACCGCACAAATATTCTACGGATAACATTGGAGCAGTCAGCCGAAATGGGTTCGCCACTACATGTCATGTTTGTGGACTTTGAGAAGGTTTTCGACAGCGTTAAGCGAGACTACATATCGAATGCTTTGCGCCGGAGAGGTATTCCAGATAAGGTCATAGTTATGATTAAGGAATCCTGAGAAAAAACCGCGCCTTACAAAGGAGAGCTATCCGAAAGCATTCCCGTGCGAACGGGTGTCAGACAAGGCTGCGTATTATCACCAGCCCAGTTTCTAGTCGTAATAAATGACATCTTGAAAGCTGCACTGGAAGATGGGGAAGGTAAAGGTTTTCAATGGAGACTATTTAATATCTTTAGTCAATTTGATTACGCTGATGAAGTGTGTTTGCTTGGACCTTGAGTCCAATGTTCGCTCGTTGTATTCTAAATGCAATGAGGCGAGACTGAAAATGATGCACGTTGGTTCGACCACAAGCACACCGATTGCTCTTAACGGACAAGATGTGGAAGAAATGCAAGATTTTTGTTATCTCGGAAGTAGTGTCAGCATGGACGGCGCATCCGAGAATGATATTGAGGCTTTGCTAAATAAAGGTCGTCAGGCCTTCGGTATCCTTTCCCCTTTCTGGAGGTTAAGCGAGATCTCCCTGCGCATGAAGTTGCGAGTTTTTGACGCATGCATCAAATTCGTGTTGTTAGATGGTTGTACTACGTGGAAAGTGACCGTTCGACTTACCGAGAAACTACAAACTTTCGTGAACCAATGCCTCCGACGCATCTTAGGAATATTTTGGCAATTGATCTGCAACGTCGAACTTTGGAGTAAAACTAGACAAACTAAAATAGGTATTGAGATTCAAAGACGGAAGTGGCAGTGGATCGGTCCCACATTGAGGAAACCAGAGAGAAACATTGCAAAATAGGATCTGGATTATAATTCTCAAGGAAGATGTCGGGTTGGCCGACCATGTAGAACAAGGAAGTGAGCAGTTGAGCAGGATGCCAGAGGAATAAACATGGCCTGGCAACAGCTAAAGGCCGATGCTCAGGATCGCGCCTTGTGGAAGAGTGTTGTTTCTGTCCTATGCCCCTATAAGTTGTCTTAACAAAAATTTGAAAATAGTCGGTGCGATAGAATGTAAGGAAATCGCAGTTCTGGACATGAAAGGCGCTTTCGAGAACACGTTCCGTTGAATCGATAGTAACGGGCATCGCGGAGCAGGACATATAACTCACTGTCTGCGGATGGATAATGAAGTCACAGATGATTAATGAATTTTTGTTTTATCTAACAACCAGAAGTTGCCCACAAGGAGTGATACTTTCGTCGCAATCGTGATCATGTGGTGGACGGTGGTTGAACTAAATAAGGCAATTGTAATAGAAGGATATGCAGATGGTCTTGTAATTGAGTTCCCTACAAACAGCTGTTCTGGTTTTCGTTTTAAAAACGAGATGAAGAGGAGATAAATTTTGTATTGTTTCTATAGCTTTGTACATCCACAGATTGATGATTGGTTTCATACCTCACCATTACCCATGAGTGATTTAAGCAGCTCGAGCGATCTTCATAGTGTAACCGGCAATACTGTCTTTCTTTTAGAAAAACCATATTTCGAACCGAAGTGAATGTTTTCACAAGGAGACAGTGGTACACTATAAAGAAAATCTGTATTCTCTGCGACTGTCAAGCCGCACTTCTGGTGCTTTCGTCGTACATATTAAGTTGAAATTGGTATGGTAATGTATTCAGGCCCCTAAAAAACAGATTACACTTTGATGAGTGCCAGAACGTTCAGGAGGTCAAGGTAATGAGGAGACTTACGTTCTGGCTAAAAAAGGAGTCTATACGTAGATGATAGGCCACGAGCGACACAGCGGTATTCTCTTCAATAGCATGGGACTGAGCATCAGCTCCAAACAGGAAATAGACTTCGAAAGATTTCTGGTCTCTGGGTATGCCAAGAGATTTCACAGGACACTGTCGTCTTAACAAACATATGAAAAGACTAAACATAGTCAGTTTGATAAAAGTCTCAGCAGAGACCGAAATGTCACGAATAATAAAGCGTAACAGTGAAGAATCCGGAAATCTTTTCTTTGAAGACTAAACGTAGTTGATTCTGAGATCTGTTGGCTTTGCCTGGAAAAAGAGGAGGCTATGCAGCATGTACTATGCGTTTCAATCGCACGCAGAAGACTTCATCACTTCGGAGAGCAACTTTTGAGCCCAAGTGACGCAACTTGTTCTCCGCCTAACACGGCACAATGTTTTTCAGCACAGCCGGTACCTTAGCGAAGCTGTGGACAGATTAGACGCACAATAGACCCTGTGGTGGACATAATGAGCCTATTAATAACAAGGCTTTCTCAGCTCTATAAAAATGGACGGTACGTAGATTCCGATTGAGAATACAAAATTTAATAAACCAAGATCGACTATGTATAGGATAGAAAATTGAACATAGTAAGTCATTAATAAACAGTTAGAAAAGGATTGGAGAAAGAACCGAGCCCTGAGGTCTTAAATTTGTCTCGGGAATTCAATCTACTAGTGAAACGTAAACCTAAAAGTAGTTGAAAATTTCAAAAATGTTAATTCATAAGATAATTCAATGTTGAATTGGAAATTTTTTTTTTTAATTATTTTTATATTTTTTTGATTTTCCGATGTATTTAGTCGACGTGCTTTCGCGATCCCAATTGCAAGGTGATAATGTCGATCGGCTGTATCTCCTATTACACCTGTCAAATATATTGCATTGATCTAATTAATAGCTACAACCCATCACTTTACAAAACAATTCTCACTACTAACATATTAGCTTTATTATGGGTAACTAACAGCCTCTTTCCGTGAAAATTTACCAACCCAACTAGTTAGCATCTTATGAATAAAGTGTCTTAATTTAAGCCCTTAAGGTACTCCCATATCACCATCATACTTGGCCGCATTTCTTTTCTTCTTTTCATAAACGTCCATAAAAGCAATTATGATCCCATCTGTTTCACTTACAAGGGACTTAATAGGCGTCTTATCTCTTTCTCATCGCATTTCCATATTTTCTTATCCGGACTTGAACAACAACGCAAATGGTGCGGCAGAAGACGACTTACTATTCAGACCTCCAGATCCCAAAATGGCCGAAAGCATTAATTTTGACAGTGCTTCTGCAGTTGTTTTATTTCGGTGCTCCGTTTCCTTTGTCATCACGTAAACCAGCGATGAAGCAGTCTTTAAGAAAGTCGTAGTAGTACGAGTAGGTAATACCTTCGCTCTATACCTTAACGATATATGAAAACAATGCGAAATGCATGGTATACCTCAAGGTACCGTGCTACGGCCTTTGTTGTTCGTTCGCTTGTATTTTACTTAAATACCACGTGTGTTTCAATAGAGGACACCACCGGGTATTTGTTGGTAATTCTTAGGGTTTTCTTTGCATTTAACAGTTTTATCGTGTTGTTGTTGCCGCTGCTACTCGACAATTTTTTGGACTACGGCATAATAACGAGCGAAGGTGATATCGAGCTGCGCTAAGGTAAATCGAGGAGCAAAAAATTCTGACAAAGATACACGTAGCGTTGGAACATCTGTCTTTATACGCAGCCTCGAGTAGCTTAGACATAGTTGTTTTTGTTGTTGATGTCGTTTTTAGAAGCTGGCACTATGTCCATTCATACTCCCTCTCGGTGGGTAGCGATCATCTGCACGAGCCTCGTTTATTATTATTAAGGTTCTCTTTTTTTTCAATGATCTACATCAGATCTTGTCCTAAAAGATATCGGACGTCGATTATCTATCAAGGTAGTTTTCAGGTAGATTCTTTACGAAAACAGCTGAACATAGTAAAGGATATTGAGTAGGCACACGATATATATGTATGTATATGATGATGATGATGAGTGTTATTAAAAATATTTCGGGACCAAATGGATGGATTTCTTGGTTCGAATCCGAAAAAGGGACGACAACCGATGGAATAAGAGTACATTTGGCACGTGCCGTAATTCTTAGATCGTTCGAGAATGTTAAGTTATTGTGGACGTCTTTTTATTGAACGCTCTAAATATCTTCGAAATTATTAAGTTGGAAGGTCGGTTGGACACGTACAGCTTTAGGTAATTATTACCTTATGGCAGCTGTTTGATTCAAAGAGTCAAGGAAAAAAAATAACAAGAAAAAAAAAATGCGATCCGAAAATAATCATACAAGAAATTATTGCGTCGCAACTATGAAATTAGAGAAGACCCCTCCGAAAGGTCTATTGCGTTTTATGCTTGTTAGTTTTCTGTTGCGCAATGGTTTTGAAAAAGGTGCGGATATTTTTTTTTTTGGTTACGGGGTGAAAATATAATGGATTTTGTTTAAGAGGATTTCCGAAAGAATTTGGTGCCAAGGAGGCGGATTTGTTGTAGTTATGTAATTTAGCAGTTTAGAACGTTAGTTGTGGCTGAGTGAAACTACCAAGGTTGGAGAATACGGCGAAGTTTTCGTAACACAGAATTCAAACTCAATGCAGAGTGCGAAATAAAGGGGAGGATGAGGATATTTGCTCGACTTACGTACATGCGTGTAACCAAATTACATCCCTTCCTCCTTAAAAAAAATACGCTTTGCCGCAATCTTGTAAACGAACTGTTTTGGAAGATTTTCAATCTACTGTCATAATTGCAATAAATGGAGTGTTTTTGAGTATTTTGATTGTCAAAAATTAGACTTTCTTAGCCCAGGAATTCTGTAGTCTTTTTTTATTTTATGTGTCACCGGAACTAGAGGGGTTGCCCTTTTGTACTGAAACACAGCTCCGGTGAGGGGAGAAGGATACTGGTTTTTGGGAATTAAGGGGATAGAGACGGAAGTGGCTATGAATATTTTCTTTAAATTGCTGAATGTTGTAGTCATGCGAGAACACCGAGATGGTCAGCGAGTTCCATATTCGAACAGTCCGGTTTAAAAACGAATCACGAAATTTGACAGTGCGACCGAAGGTGGGGTTGAGAGAACACTAATGAGCGCGCAAAGCAGCTGTAGTATTACGGGGTAAGTGCATACGTGAGGGCAAGAGATTAGAGATTTCGTCCGAACAATCTCCATTGTAGTAGCGATACAAAAGGGTTAGGGAGCTTACAGTTCGTCTATGTTCGAGTGAATCAAGCGAAGAAGTGATCGTCAGAATCTCCTATAATTTTAATAGTCCGAGACTGGATACTATCCAGATAGGAGAGAGAAGTTTTTGCAGCACCCTCCCATAGGTGGGAATTAAATTCAAGACGTGGTCTAATATAGGCCTTATAAATTGTTAGTAACCCAGAAGGGGTGAAGGAGTTTTTACACCGTTTTAGGTAGCCCAAACATTTAGATACTTCCTTGGCGATGTTAAATATATGATCATTCCAAGATAAGTTATCTGTGATTTGGATACCTCAACTTGATTCTTATTGCCCCAACTAAGAGTTTTAGCCAAGTCGTCATTCAATGACGGAACCATGTACCTACGTTGTTCTACTAAGCTAGTACATCGGGGTAAGGACGCACTGTTGAAGTGATAGGAGAAGTCTAAAGTGCTGTCATCGGCGAAGCTATGTATAGGATTGAAAGTTGAAGATAGCAAGTCATTAATAAATATCAGAAAAAGGGTGGGAGAAAGAACCGAGCCCTGAGGGACACCAGCGTTAATTTTATAAGAAGAGGAAACCACACCATCCAATACCACACGCATTGAACGATTGGCTAAAAAACTTTCAATCCAGGAAATAAGAGAGTCGCCCAAACCAATAGCTTTAAGGTTGATTAAAAGGGCAGTGTGCCATACTCTGTCAAAAGCCTTGGAAATACCAAGAGCGATAATACAAGATTCACCAAACTGGTGAATGCTCTTGTTATAACGTTCAGTGAGGGTGGTTAAAAGGTCTCCTGTGGAACGTTTTCTGCGGAATCCATACTGTTTGTATATCATTGCTGTTGAGATATTCTATTACTTTATTGTTGATGATTGTTTCCATGACCTTGGACAGCATTGAGGTTATTGCTATTGGGCGATAATTAGCGGGATTGGTGCGTTCTCCTTTTTTTGGAACTGGCTGGACATTTGCAAGCTTCCATGAAGATGGGACAGTGGAGGACGATAAAGAGAGACGGTAAAGTTTGCATAGAAGTTTAGCTAGAGAAGCGCAGCAATTTTTAAGGACAAGGGCAGGGATTCCATCTGGACCGGACGATTTGTTAGCATCTAGATTCTTAAGAACTCGGTATACGTTTCGGGGACGAATACTAATCTGTCCTAAGGAAGAATTTAGCGTAGTATACGTTGGAAGGTTTGAGTTCGTTGGTGGTAAAGAAGAGTTGGCAGCGAATTGATCCGCTAAGATGTTTGCCTAGACATGGGATGAAATGCTGGAAAAATACATACCCCTAGAGAAAAAGATTTAATGGCGTCAAATCACATGAACGAGGTGACCAGTTAACAGGTCCATTTCGTGCAATAAATCTATCATCAAAAGTAAATTAATTGTATCGCGCGCTGTGTGGCATGTGGCGCCGACCTGTAGAAACCACATGTCTGCGACATTAATGCCTTTCAATTGAGGTACGAAAAAGTTAGTTATCATATCTCTGTATCGCTTACCGTTGACTGTAACGTTTTGACCATCATGATTTTTGAAGATATATGGACCAATGATTCCACCAGCCCATAAAGCGAACCAAACGGTGACTTTTTCTGGATGTAATGGTGTTTCTACAATGGCTTGTGGATTATCATCGCTCCAAATGCGGCAATTCTGCTTATTGTCATATCCATTTAGTCAAAAGTGTGCTTCATCAGTCAACGAAATTTTCAAAATTTTCAAATTTGAACAATTCGCAAACGTTGCTCCGGCGTAAGTCCTTCGTATTCATGATGAATTGTCAAACCAAACTAACCCCAAAACAACTGGGAACTGTTAAATCGGCTGTCACGGAAAACAGTGTTGCCAATTTAAAGTTTTCCGCCTCTAAAAACCACATCGACCCCAGACATAAAGTATAGATTCAAAATATTTTAATTTTTTTTTTGCAAACATAAATTTGTTGATTCAAACTTTAAACATTTAGTTTAAAAATCTTTACTTCGACTGTTTGACATAGTGATAGATTTACACCAAAAATTTTCTCGCATGTATCTATAGTCTTCACAGACGCGAAACGAAACTACTAGCTCGGTACTTAATTACTATGCGCAATATCTGATGGTCAATTTTCTCACATAAACAAATCATCAATCCGCCAGCAACAACATCAGACGCCATAAACTTGGACTTTGGCGTATTATGAGACGCGGAAGATAAACAACACTGACCGCACTAAGTCCTAGCCGAAGCAACCAGTTCGGACAGCGGTTTGTTCTAGAAATCGTCATGGTCAGTTGAGATGCAAACTCTACTTATTTAGTTGACCGTTATCTTGTACACCATCATCCATCTTATAAGTCGGATTTTCATCTTAGCAATACCTTCTTTTCTTCTTCTCGGACGGCTCATACTTAACCGCCAAGAGTTTTCAGCTCATACCGCGAGATCTTATCCCGAAAGGTTATACCTCTTTACGGAAAGTAATCAAAATTACATTTGACTTCAAGACGGTTACGGTTTAGTTAACATTCGTATGAAAAGGTGGGCAATTTCTCGTTTTCTTCACGTCACAATTTAACACTATTCACATAAGATATACGTAATTGCATTTATCTCGTTAGCTACTGTAGAATAGAATGGGATGGCATAAATCCCATCTGAAATCTATCTAACTAGTCTTCGCTATCGCATCTTCCAAAATATTAAGAACTTTTTAATTTTGATGATTTTCCATTCAAATTATTTTTCCTATTTCACTATTTTTTCCCCCTGAAAAAAATTCATTTTATTTTTAATGATTCACCCATCGGGAATTAAATTCTAAGAAATAATGAGAAATAAAGTTCAAGTGAATTGAATTTAAACGATTTCCTTGGAAAAACAAACAGAATTTTCTTCAAAGAATCAACCGAATCGTTCTTAGATTTGAAAAACTCGTAAAATAGAAACAATTTTCGAATTTTCTTGGATCACGAGAGAAATAAAAATAAGGAAAAACATTTTTAGGGAGTTTCGGATGAAATTCGTAAGATAGCTATTTATTAGTTTTAAGTAAGAAAATAACAAATATTGCGGATTTATGTATATAAACTTTGGAAAATACCCGGAAACGAAGAAAATTTTATTGATTCGTTGGTTGTGATGGTGTTTTTTTGTTAATCTGCAGTCTGAAGATTTTGATCGAGTGATTTTAATTTCATATTTATTTATATAGGTGTTTAATATATGATTATATAAAAATATAAAATCTTATAATTTAAAAAAAAGACAATAGTCGGCAGAAAAAAATTTCTATAAAACTATTGAAGAAAACAAGTGATTAAAGAAAAAAGAAAAAGAAATAATAATAAAGTAAAAAAAAATCAAAATTTGAAGAAATAGAAACTAAAATGAATTTAAAATATTGCTTTTGAAACTTGCTCGAGTATCTGTAAAGTCGATTTTGTCACATATAGAATTATAATAAGTAACACATCTGGATATTGGTTCATTCTGTTCATAATTAGTTACATGCGCGTATTCACGAAATAGAATCCTTTGACGAAGCGGACGTTCTGGAGCAGTTAATACGATAAGACATAAAATATCTTTTATTACAATTATCCCAAATATTTTCCTCCTGTTAGATAAGGATTGTAAATCAATCGAAATGAGGCGTAAAACTAAATTTAGTATCAATTAAAAGGCCGAGACCTGCAACTTCAACCACTCGCTGCAGATCTTCAACTGCAATTTTATACTTAAATAGAACAGGATTGAGACATCTCTAAGCGGAAAAAATCAAGCATTTACTGATATTCAGTTTGAAAGAAATCAAGGACAGATGAAATGTCATTTATAAAGCGAATAAATAGTAAAGGTCCCAGATGGCTGCCCTGAGGAACACCAGATTTCACAACAAATGTCTCTGAGCTGTAACCACTAATTTTAACGAACTGTTTTCTGTTAGATAAATAGGAAGACAACCACTGAAGGAGGTTCGAATGGAAACCGAGAGCCTGTAGTTTAGCAATAAGAAGTCCATGGTGGACTCTGTCAAAAGCCTTTTGAAAATCTGTGTAGATAACGTCGACTTGAAAACCGTTCTCAATAGAATCTACGCAAAATTTAATGAGTTAATTGGGAAGCTGCAGATCGACCCTGGACAAAACCATGTTGACAATAGCAAATAGATTCCTTAATTGAGAAATATATTTCATCCTTGACAATCGCATCGAATAATTATGGTATAGACGAAAGCATAGAGATAGATCTATAATTTTGAACAAGGTGCTTAAAACTTGCCTTATAAATGAGGGCAATACAAGATTAATATTTTCCAAATATCCAAAAACTCTCCAGACGACAGTGATTTATTGAAAATTAGGGCTAAACAGTGACATAAAGAAGAAATTTTTAAGAGCATCGCAGGAATCAAATCGAAATTTGCGTTTTTTCGGCTGTCAAGATTATGAAGAGCTGTCCGAATATCTTCATCGGACAGAAAGATATCCCCTAGGTCGGTAATAGCGTTCAAAGAATTATAATTGTCATGTGACACTTAAGCCCGATCTGAATTATGTACGACGCGAAAATTTCACAAGATTTCTCGATGTCATTGGATGAAATGCCTGAGTATTCCATCGACTTCGGGAGCTGAGATGATTTCCACCTATAGTTCAAATATACCTGGTTGAATGATTGTTTCAACTCATCCGAGCTGCTTGATTCATATTGTCTATCGTAAAGATAGGTCATTGAAGACCAATATGGAGAGAGGTGGTGGGGTCCTTCTTGCTGTCAATGTAAGCTTCGGTAGCAAAGAGATTATTTTTCAGCAGTATACCGACGTTTATCTTTCCGAAATTGTGGATCAGCTCTGCATCTTCGTGCAATTTCCGTCATCTATCGGAATTTTCTTCATCATAAGTTATATTCCGCCGCGCAGCAGCTTACAGTTGTTCCAGCGACACATCGACAATATTAATTGGGTTGCCGATCATCTAACAAAGGATCAACAGATTTGTGTTGTTGGAGACTTTAATCTGGAGAATGTTCGTTGGACAAGATGTTGTGAAGATAATTTATTGATTCCATTTAATGTTAGATCAGATATTGAATTTAATTTTATTGACTCCATGTTTTCTAATAATCTGCAACAATTGAATGATATTTTTAATAGTAACGGAAAAATTTTGGACTTAATTTTTGCAAATAATGATTTTTCCTCCTTTAATATTATTGACGTTAATGAGGCTAGTGTTAATCTTTTAAACAACTCGGTCAATCATAAAGCTATTGATATTAAAATTAAGTTTTATAAATTTCGTAACGATCCTAACAATGATTTTGACAAATTCTACTGTTTCTCTAAAGCAGATTATTTTGAGTTAAATAGATACTTTGGCACAATTGATTGGGCACATTCTTTCAATAATTTAGATTTAAAAGCTATTAATGCTACTTTCACGTTGATACTTAATGAGGGTATCGATCGGTATGTTCCTAAAGTCAAGAAGAGTTCGACCAAGCTTCCCTGGCAAAAATCTCGTCTTTCTAGGTTGAAAAATGCAAGGAATAAAGCATATAAACTGTTTATAACTACGAATAACATTGCGCATCATAATAACTTTTTTCGTTTACGTAGGGAGTATGAGGTTCTGAATAAATTTTTATATCATAATTACTTAATGAATGCCGAATCAAAAATTAAATCAGATAGCAGATATTTTTGGCATTTTGTAAACTCGAAGCGTACACACAATGGTCTCCCATCTAGTATGGAGTACAATGGTCTAACTTCAATGGATGCATCTTCGTCTTGTGAATTATTTGCAACTTTTTTTCAATCAGTTTATAATAACAACAACATTTCTTTTAACCCAAATCGATATGCTAGCATTAGTCCTATTGCTGACATTGGCCTTATTGAAGTATCTGATGAAGATGTTTATGTCGCGCTTTGTAACTTAAAAAGTAATACTTGTCCAGGCCCAGATAATATTCCAGCATCTCTATTGAAGCATTGCCGAGACTCTCTGCTATTTCCATTGAAAACTATTTTTAATCTCTCCTTGTCAAATGGTGAATTTCTAGACCATTGGAAAGATTCCTACATCACTGCCATTTTTAAATCAGGCCCTAGGCACTTAGTGGAAAATTATAGAGCTATCTCTAAACTGACCGCAATTCCTAACTTCTTGAAAGTATTGTCAAAGACAAGCTATATTTCTTAGTTCGTGAACATATTTCAACCTGTCAACATGGTGTTGTTTCTGGAAGGTCGACTTTAACTAATCTTACTCTATTTAGTAATTTTTCTATAAATTCACTAGAAGCTGGGTTTCAAGTTGATGTCCTCTATACAGACTTCGTTAAAGCATTTGATAGAGTGCACATCAACCTTCTTCTGTCTAAGCTATATGCTCTTGGCTTTCATTCCAAGATGCTTGATTGGCTTACTTCGTACCTGTGCAATAGAACTCAACATGTCAAGATTGATTCCTTTATATCTAAAAGAATTTTTGTCCATTCTGGAGTTCCTCAAGGGAGCCATTTGGGACCTATTCTGTTTATATTGTTCATAAATGATGTTTTCTCAATTTTTCAACATTCTTCTTGTTTGGGCTATGCGGATGATTTAAAGATTTACACAAGAGTGAGTAGTCTCCAAGACTGCCATAATTTTCAAAGAGAAATTGATGCATTTGTTGATTGGTGCAAATTCAATCTCTTAGAGCTAAGTCTTCCTAAATGTAAGATTATGTCTATTTATCGTTGTCGTTCACCAATATTGAATATCTATTATATGGATAATTCAGTTCTATCTCGTTCACGTGAAGTCGATGACCTAGGTGTATTGCTGGATCATAAGCTAAGTTTCGTTTCGCATATATTGACCGTATGGTTGCACGAGCTAATTCTCGCTTGGGTTTTGTTAAGAGAAATTCAGTTGATTTTCAGGATCTTTATACTTTGAAATCTCTGTTCTGCTCTTTGGTAAGACCTCTTTTAGAATACTGTTTCGTTGTCTGGGATCCATCATTTGACATTCACAGTAGACGAATTGAGAGTGTTCAGAGAAGATTCACTCGTTTTGCTTTGAGGAGGCTGGACTGGGCAAATGATTTGTGAATTAATCGACTTACGTTTTCTTGATCTTAGAAGAAAACAACATTCGATAATGTTTCTGCGTGATATTCTTTGTAATAGAATTAGCTCTCCTGAGCTGCATTTTAAAATATCCATTTATGTTCCTGAAAGACCTTTGCGAACTCGTGATTTTTTAAAACATCCTGCACATAAAACAGTTTATGGATCAAATGAACCCTTAACTCGTAGCATATCTAATTTTAATTCGGTGGCCAATGTTATTGATATTAGCTGTACGAGGAACTGCTTTAGAGAAATGGTATTAGAAGCTTTCAATCTTTAGCGATCTTATTGTTGATTTATGTTTTTATTATCCTTATGTTTAATTAGTTTTAAGTTTCGTTTTTAATTTTTAATTTTCTTTTTTTTAATATTATTTTATTTTAATTAGTTTCAAGTTTCGTTTTTAATTTTTAATTTTCTTTATATATATAATATATAATATATACAAATTTATCATCAGGCCTGTAAGGACTTGTTCGGTAGGCTAAATAAATAAATAGATAAAAATATACTCAGAAGACTTTTTTATTACTTTTAATATTTGATTCTGTCGTGGATAAGCACTGACGATTAAGAAAACAATTCACAAATCGAATTCCTTCCTAAAACGCAGGAAAATGATGAGGTCATTTATGTTTTTTATTATTTTGAACCTTGTCTTGTAAATGGTTCAATAGTTTGAATAAGAACAGAAAATGATTTTTACTATTTTAACACTTCCGCTCAATTCTCTAGCTACCCATAAAAGCGGATTTAAATGGCTCAGTTGCAATACCTATAGTGTGTCTGTTCTTGCTAATATTTGCGCAGGAGGTGGAAGGCAATAATTGTTGACAGATGAATTTTCAAAGTTTCGCTATTAATTTGGCCAAATTCTTACTCGAACTCTAGCGTAATTAGTAAAGCGCAATCATACGATACTCTAGATGAAAGAGAAATTATTTGATTAAAAAAATAATTTTAATAATTGTATGGGGAGTGGTAGAAGGGGTGACGGCATTGAAATAGTTTTTTCACATCATGATAGACTTGCTATCAAAATGTTTTATATAAAATTTATGCTTCGAAAATTTGATAGGTTTTGAGAAAATTAGTGTATTACATACAGTGAAATTGTTCAATTTGTATGGGAGGTGGTAGAAGGAGCGAGGGTTTTCAGTGTTGTTTTCAGTAAGAGAAATGAAAATTATGCACTTAACATTTCTCAAATTTCAATGTTAATCCATACTTTCCAAGAAAATCGCTTTTATGTAAAGTTCTGAAAATGGGTTACTTTGTATGGGAAGGGGTAGAAGAAGTAAATCTAATTAGTTAATTTTTTTCGATCTTACTAATAATCTATATAAATATAATTGTGTCTGTTATTTGTTTATAAATGGCTATAAATAAGTTTTTTGCTTCATTTTAGCAATAACTAAGCAGAATCAAACGTTTTTAAAAAAATTTCTCTGTCTGTCTGTCTGTCTTTCCGGCTTTCACGCAAAAACGGCTGCACCGATTGCAATGAAACTTTCACAGATTATTAGGTCTGCCTCGGGGAGTAATCTGCTTGAGGTTTTATTTTTCTCCCCTCACGCCTTCTACCCCCTCCCATACAAAGTGACTCATTTTCAAAAACTTATAATAATCAAATTTTCATGTAAACTTTTAAAGCTATTAATTTGAAATTTAAAATATATTATTTTAATTATAAATACAATCTTCAAGTATATAAATAGTTTGAATCCCCCAACTCCTTCCATCACCTCCCATACAATCTAAACTTTTTCATGAAATACTATACTCCAATTTTCTCAGTACGTATAACTTTGATCGAACTAAGATTTTGTATTAAATCCTTAATTAGCATTGTTATTAATGTCAGGAAAAAACTAACCAATTCGGTTTACTCCGTCTACCCCCTCCCATACAATCTGACACAAATCCACGACTTTGCGAAAATTCGATTTTCTTCAAAAGTGTGAATGTTACTATTCTGAAATATAAAATATATCAATTCAATGATAATTGTAGTTGCTTCTCAAAAATAACTAAAAACTCTCCACTCCTTGCACCATCTCCTATACAAACTGCACTTTTTCATGAAATATTCTAAACCTATTTTCTCAGTACATATAGCTTTGATCGACCTAAAATTTTGTACTAAATCTTTAATTAGCATAATTATTATTATCGGGAAAAAATTAACCGATTAGCTTTACTCCTTCTACCACCTCCCATACAATGTGGACAATTCCACGACTTTGATAAAACTCGATTTTCTTGAAAAGTGTGAATCTTACTGATCTAAAATTTAAAATACATCAATTGCATGGTAATTATAGTTGTTTCTAGAAAAAATACCATAAACCCTCCACTCCTTCTACCACCTCCCATACAAACTGCACTTTTTTCATGAAATACTCTAAACCAATTTTCTCAGTACGTATAACTTTGATCGAGCTAAAATTTTCTGATGATTCCCTAATTAGCATAATTATTATTATCGGGAAAAATTAACCGATTAGCTCCACTCCTTCTACACCCTCCCTTACAATATGACACAATTTCACGACTTTGCAAAAACTCGATTTTCTTGAAAAGTGTGAATCTAACTGATCTGTAATTTAAAAAATATCAATTGCATGGTGATGATAGTTGTATCTAGAAAAATTACCAAAAACCCCCTACTCTTTCTACCACCTCCTATACAAATTGCACAATTTCACTAAATTCAATGCACTAAGTTTCTCAAGTTACCTATTCAGTTTTTCAAGCTTAAATTTGGTGCAAAATATTTTTAAAGCTACTCTAACATGGTGTGAAAAAAATTAATTTAGTACTGTCATCCCTTCTATTTTGATTTGATCACGAGCCTGTCCCATACAAATGCGAGTATCATGGTTTCATTCTTAATAATTTATGGTTCTGATTCCAACAAAATACAAAGCATTGTTTTCAAAGAACCATCAAATTAAGCAAATTATTTATCCGGCATAATGTACTACTAACTACATACATTCTCAAAAAATGTTATTATTGCGATTCCTAAGCGGACAAAGTCGCGGGCGATCGCTAGTACATAAATAAGATAGAGAGACACCGAAAGTGCACTACAATAAAGTATGCATAACTTTCTAGATTATCACTTCCTTCAGAAGGAAGCATTCATCATAGTGCAGTATAAACCCGACAAGCACACAGCTCTAATCTATCCGGGATGACTTGTGTAATACGAAATCCTTGCATCTATGCTATTCAAAAAGCGTTGATCCTATTTAAAAAAACAAATTCTTGATATAATTTTTGAAATGAAATGCAATCACTCTTTCAAATACAGTGCCCGTACTATACGGTCCAGCATAATGCAGTGATTCTTGGTAGTAAATTTCGGCAAATCTTCCCTTTTTGCGCCACCCATAAACCGTAACACCCACCCCCCAAATAATACGCAAAGTGGTCGCTGCCAAAACCAGAAATAATGCCATATGTGTCCGAGTTTCACATGTATACAAGCTCACTATGGTAGGTGCCATTTTGGCCTAGGCTCTACACTATACCGACGATGATGCCGATGTTATAAATATCAAAAACTTTTCCATGAATTCGTAAAATGAAAGTTGCTGCCCATAAAAAAAACGTAGGTTATAGAGCCATTATACCGAACATATTGGTGACCTTTTTTTTTCGTTATATTTCATAATACGTACAAGGTAGTAGGATAGAGCGGTTCACTATGGACCTAGGAACGATATGTGTTGAGGTCATATCATTCATATATAACTTATCGTGCCTGCTCGCCTAAATACACTTTGGTCCACTTTTCCTTGACGATATATTCGTAATGCATAGCCAGTTCGCATTATATACAGATATGGATGGAAAGCCTGATATTCAGTCAAAATAAAAGATTTCCTCGCCAAATAATGACTTTTTATGCAGCATGGGGACAAGTGAATGGGACGACAGCAACGCCATTAAGACCGGTCCTACAGCCGTACATTTTATGAAAGTTAAAATATCATCACGTAGTTTTATGCGGAACTCTGAAAAAGACGTGATATGTGGTAAATTAACTAAAGTTCAGATACGCAGAAATAAGATATAATTGAAAGAAAGATATGGTTACGAGATAAACGAATTATGTAAATGTGCAGCGCGCGTATTAAAAACTTATGGACACGGTCCCGAAAGTGGTTTTGGTGAAAAGACCCGATTTCCTTTCACTTTAAGGCGCTATTTATCGAATTAAATTGCAATAAGTAAATGTTTGGCTATGTACATTTCCGTAGCTTCAATAGTGCGCAGGATTCGGGGTTTTATTAAAATTGGATCTAATTCAAATTAAAAAATCTAGCACAGTTTTTAAAAAATTTTATACTCTGAATTCAAGCTGGACGTATACTATGTTAAGAAATTTTCAGTACCTGATTTGAAAATAATAGTTTTAACTAAATTTTTAGAATACTTTAAGTTTTTCCCCGTATACCAAGTACATGCACAGTGGTTCAAACACAAGCACATCCATTGTTCTTAATTGATAAGATGTGGAGGAGGTGCAAGATTTTTGTTATCTCGGAAGCATTGTCAGCATGTACGACGGAGCCGGAAAGGATATTGAGGCTCGTCTAAATAAAGCTTGCCAGGCATTCGGTATGCTTTCCCCCTTCTGGAGGTTAAGAGAGATCTCCCTTCGCACGAATCTGTGAGTATTTGTGGTTATGTGGTTGTACTACGCGGAAAGTGTTTGTACTACGTGGAAAATGGTCGTTCAACTTACTAAGAAACTGCAAACTTTCGTGAACCAATGCCTCCGACACATTTAAGGGATATTCTGGTCAGAAGTGATCTCCAACGATGAACTTTGGAGAACGACTGGACAGACGAAAATAGGCGTTGAGGTTGAAAGGCGGAAGTGGCAGTGGATCGGTCACACTTTGAAGAAACTAGAGCAAAACATCGCCAAACAGGCTCTGGATTATAATCATCAAGGAACACGTCGGGTTGATCGACCATGTAGCACATGGAAGCGAGCAGTTGAGCATGAGGCCAGATCAATAAACAAGTCCTGGCAACAGCTTAAGGCCGATGCTCAGGATCGCGTCTTGTGGAAGAGAGCTGCTTCTGTCCTATGCCCGTATATAACAGGACTTCGATTTTTTAATGTACATTTCCGTAGCTTCAATAGCGTCCAGGAGCTTTATTAAAACTAAATCTAATTCAAATTAAAAAATCTAATTCAGTTTTTGAAAAGATCCCGAACAATGCAATTTTTATCCCCTAGATCAAATCTGGAAGCATATTGTGCTACGAAATTCTCAGTACCTATTCTGTTTTGAAAATAATGTTTTTAAGAAAATTTTTAAAATACTTGAAGTAATTTCCCTAGATATATTGTAGCTTAAGTAGGCCGATAGAGGTGGCTGCCCAGAGCGAAAACAGGGCGAACTAAGACCATAAGCTAGTCCGTTGTCCTGCCAAAGAATCTCAGATAAACCAAGCGGAGCTATCTATGAAGCGTTGAAGGCTCCTGATTTTCATATTTACCAGATTACCGAGGCTAAAGATTTGTGCGCCTAACTGGAGCCCCACTTCCCAGAGAGAGCAGGCCAACTCCATAATAGATAAAGAATCGTTTCTTCCTCTTTGCAGCTCCTGCTAAGATTAAAAAGGAAGGCCAAGCCTCTGAGCGTGTCTCCCTATCAGGCAATGTCTTATAACGACTCCTACTACGGAGCTGATCATATACATCTTAGATCAGGAGCAGACCAAATCTGTCTGGTGGTATTACATGTAACATCGTTTGCCCATCTGTCGTTGGCTTAGCTAATTACAGCTTACAAGTTGCGAGAGGAGTAATCAGCTTCTCTTTCTCAGATTGAATTTGCAAGGCAGTTCCGTGCCGGGCGATTTCGTCGGCCTTACAGTTTGACGGAATGGTCCTAGTACCTAGCGCAGACGAATGTTGAATTGTTCAACCATCTTCCTCAAAGACTCACGACAACCAAAAACAGTCTTTGTTGCAGATATGACTGATTCCAGGGATTTAATGGTGGCCTGGCTATCAGTAAAGATGCTAATATCCTTAGTAAACACTACATTACACTTCACCCAGGACAAGACTTCTTTTATCGCCATTACTTCTGGTTGGAACACACTGCAATGATCCGTAAGACGAAGAGATATGCAATGACGTAGAGACGACCCCGCCTTGCGGTGTACCTCTGCTAACAAATCTTCTAGCAAATGCGTCGACTTTTGTGCTGATAATTCTAGATATCAACATGAAATTGATCATCAGCATTCACCTACAGATTTGAGTGTGCATCCGTAATTGTATTCGGTCTTACGTTATTGAAAGCCCATCCCACCCTCCCTCCTCCTCCCCCCTTCCTCCCCCTCTCCCCTTCCCCCATCCCCATCGCCAATTGGAAATACGGATCATTTCTTGATTCGTGCACAATATCCAGTTGCAGGATAAAACCGCTGCCAGTTAAGGCACCCCGCAGAACTGTTTGACATTTCAAAAAAGCCTGCTATGGGAAGCTGAACGAGTTCTCCAATACCTTCAACTGAAAATTATGCTTCGATTCTAATGACTGCGATCAAGCCTGTAAACTTGTCACCGAGACTATCCTGAAAGATATGAAGCTCTACGTATCTTCTAGTCAAAAGAGAATTCGGCCGACGGAGGACTCTTGGTTCATAAATTCAAAATTGTAAAAGCTTTTAACAGAGTTTGGCATGAAAGTCTCCTTGTTAAGTTAACGGCCATTGGCCTCGATGCCACCATCTTTCGATGGATTGAGAGTTTCCTGTACGAACGCGCTACACAAGTATTATTAGATGGCGTTACTTCTTCCTTTTTTCCAACTAATTCTGGTGTCCCTCAGGGTTCTGCTCTATCACCTACTTTGTTCTTAGTATTCATTAACGGTCTCTTGTCTTCTAATCTCAATGCAATCCATAGTTTTGCAGATGACAGGGAGTTATCCAGTTCACTGGACTCCGACCTCGACTTAATCCTGGAATGGAGCAGAAAAAATAGAGAAGAGTTCATAGCTGCTGAAATATAGGCCTGCCATCTTTCCCTTAACTATGATGTTCCTGAGTCGTCGTCTAGCCTTTAATGGCATACCGATTTGCTCTTTAGATGAATTTATCGTATTAGGCGTAAAGTTAAATAACCAACTTGTTTGGAGCAAACATTCCTTTGATGTTGCCATTGATACCTCCAAACGCCTAGGTATTCTTCGCAAATACAACAAATTTTACGCCTCACGACTTAGCTACTATCTACAAGGCTTAGATTCGACCTCGTTTAGAGTACAATTCGCGCAATTTTAATTGTATTGGGGTTTTGTACAAAATTCAACATAAGTTACCCTCTAATATATAATAAATGAGCATTTGGATTTTAGAAAAATGTCAGAACTTTTCTTTCCTTTTCTCGGACGTTTCTTTCCTAAGAAATTTTTACTTGTATTTCAAAATTTCATCTTTGCATCATCAAAACAGCTTCATTAAAAAAACTATTTCTTATGAGAGTTCTCAAAAAAAAAAAATCCTTAGAAATTTAATCCTCTAAGATTCTCATTGCAAGTATTTGAAGCTATCATATCCTAAAATACGGGAGCAAAGAACCCTTCATATCTTCAGAGTGCCGAAAAAAAAACGAGCTCATTTTTCTTAAACACACTCGTGAAGAGAAGTCTCTTTTCACTCATTAAATTCCCAGCTACCGAAAAGCGGTAATGAGATACAGCCAGAACTAGTTCGCTGTAAGAATCGTCCTTTCTTACAACCAAACTGGGAACTGGAATTCGTTATCAAAAGGCGTCTTACACGTATACATAGTTTTTCTCTCGATGCAAAAAAAACCTTAGGAATTGTATCTTTTCTCTGCCAAGAAATAAGGATACTCGTCGGTATCATCTTGATATTTTTGCAAAATTTCAGTCTTTCGTTTTTCCTCTCTTCTTCTCTTAGTCCTTTCTTTTCTGTGTTTCTATATTCCTTTTTTGTGCAAATTTCTTTAGGGAAAAGAAAAACCGGTTAAGGATGGAAATGTTTTCAATCGGGGCTTTGATTTGGTTAAGGAAAAACTTTTCTCACGTATTTCATTGGTCCAATTTTTAATATACCAACTTAATGGGAAGAACACATGGCATTGACGAAAATTGTGTTTTAGCTGACATGGTTAAAATCGTTGTATTCCTTCTGTCTATCTACTGAATAACTCTTGCACGCTTTGAGCCGTCGAGCTGAAATTTTTTTCCATAGAACTTTTTGTCGATAGGATTTTAGTCAAAAAAACAAAAGTAACTATTAGGGGTTGGAATTAATACGTAGCGTTTTTTTGCAAAGTTTGATAGTTTATTCTGAAAATATTATTACAGTGGTATTATTGGAAGTTGGGTTGTGCGAAGGGCTAACAACCTTTCCACAATAAGTAATGAAAAATGTTAAGGAACCTGAATATCAGGAGGCCAAGATCCGATTTGGGCTGTAGCACCATTGTAGAAGTAGATTATTGGAAGTATTGTCCATCGTTTTCTACTACTTTTTCCATCTTTCTGGCAAAGCACGAATACCACGTCGAAAGAATTCTTCGTCTTTAGATTCGATGAGTGAATTGATCCAATTCTTGGTACTTTCGTAGTTGTCGAAGTGCTGCTCTGAAAAGCCATTCGCCATGGACCGGAACAAGTGGAAATCTGATGGAGCGATGTCTGGTGAATATGGCGGGTGGGATAAAACTTCCCATTTCAGCGTTTCTAAATAAGTTTTCACCACTTTTGCAACATGGGGTCTGACATTGTCGTGGAGCAAAATCACCTTGTCATGTCGATCCTTAAATTGGGGGCGCTTTTCTTTTAGTGCTTTGCTCAAACTCATCACTTGACGTCTGTAGAGGTCCCGAGTGATGGTTTCACTCGGTTCAAGCAGCTCATAATAGATTACGCCCAGCTGGTCCCACCATATGCACAGCATGATCTTCTTTCCATGAATATTCTGCTTTGGCGATGATGTTGATGCATGATTGGGCAAACCCCACGATTTCTTGCGCTTAGGGTTGTCGTAGCTCACCCACTCTTCGTCGCCAGTGACGATTCGATGCAAAAATCCCTTCCTTGCCGGCCGTTGAAGCGGTTGCTCACAGATGACTAAACGTCGTTCGATGTTCCTCGGCTTCAACTCCTTGCTTTTGTATCATTCCAAGGGCTTTGAGGCGTTTTCCAACCGTCGATGAGTCAACTCCAAGCGATTCTGACAACTGTGCAAGCGTTTGACACGGGTCTTCATCGAGTATTGTCACCAGTTCTTCATCTTCAATCTTTTTCGGCTACCCTGGACGCTCCTTGTCTTCCAAGCCAAAATTTCCATTTTTGAACCGAGCGAACCACTTTCTGCACATTTGCTCAGCTAGAGCACATTCACCATAAACGTCTACTAAAATGCGATGACTTTCCGCGGCACTTTTCTTCATGTGGAAGTAATGAAGCAACACTCCCCGCAAAAACAGATTTTCGGGCACGAACGTTGACATGTTTGATGGCGCACAACAAAATGTTATAAACTCGATAAAGAAATGTCGTTCAGTGGACTAGATGCGCCATGACAGTAGCTTTATGGAGAATATTTGCTTTTGTATATGTGACTACGGATACTTGAGTAACGCCACCTTTTGTAAAACGCTACAAAGTAATTCCAACCCCGATACAAGCCCGTGAACCGACAAAATCGTTCTACTCCTTCTTTTGCCTCCCATACAAATTGAAAGATTTAAAAAAATATATTCGCCACCTCAAAATATTTTAGAATATTTTTTATCCTTATTTCCTCAAAAACTAGACAAGGTCATTCAACTAATCAAAAGATATTACCATAGACGCGTAGAGCAGAAAGAGTTCACTTCCACAATGCACGATCCTGAGCATCGGCTTTTAGTTGTCACCAGGACTAGGTTATTCCTCTGGCTTCTTATTCAACTGCTCTCTTCCACATGTTACATGGTCGACCAATCAGGCGGCTTCTTGAAAGTTTATAATTCAAAGTTTCTTTTGGAAATATTTTACTCTGGCTACCTCAAAGGTTAACCGATCCATTATCACTTCCGCTTTTGGATCTCAATGCCTATATTGTTTAGTTTTACTGCAAAGTACGCCATTTGAGAAAAGGTCTGCTCAAAATATCCCTAAAATGTGCCGAAGGCATTGAATCACGAAAGTATTGAGTTTCTTGGTAAGCTAAAAGATCACCTTCCATGTAGTACAATCATATCGTAATAATTCGATGCATGCTTCATTAACTCGCAGTTCTCATGCGTACATAGACATCTCTTTACCTCCTTAAAGGAGAAAAAATACCGACGACCTGACCAGCTTTATCCGTTAATGGCAATCGATGTCCTTGTACTTGAAGCCATGTGCATGTCCGTGGTTTTATCCACATTCCCACTGCAGACCTTCACCTCGCCATCCTTGTCTGACACCCTTTCGCACAGGAAAGCTCTCGAACAGTTCTACTGTATGTAAGACGCAACATCTTGTATCTTCGTGTAATTCCATAGCAATGATCTCATCTGTAATACCTTTCCTACGCAAAGGATTCTGTAAATAAATTTGGAAAGCCTGTTCAAATTCCCCAAACTTGAAACGCCTTGGTGTATCCAAGTGGGTATATGGGCATGTTGATAAACAATGCGAAGATCATGGGTTCAAACCCAAGTCGCCCGCATCATCAACCATCCAAGGTAGAAAATGA
The DNA here is from genome assembly GCA_963669355.1 of Chorisops tibialis. Lineage (NCBI taxonomy): Eukaryota > Metazoa > Arthropoda > Insecta > Diptera > Stratiomyidae > Chorisops > Chorisops tibialis. Next base: position 76,439,113 of record OY770263.1, read on the forward strand.
AATCCGCCGCAATTTTCACTACGAATATTAACTTCACCGGCTTCCTTCTACCTCCTCTCATACAAATTTCTTATAGCCTTTTTCCTTCGAACACATTAGAACTGTCGACCACCTTATCTACCAAATCCTGCTTGATAAACCTTCAGACTCTGCAGTAAAAACGAACTCCATCCTGCTGACCTTAGCAAATCTAAGGAAATTTGGCAAATTTCATACAGAATGAGTCCTATGAAAGCTGGATAACATTTTAACCCTTAAGGCTAAAAATTTGCCTGCGACTGAATTTTATATAAAATTGCAGCTTAATGATTGGATATTTTTAGACCTAAACTTCCTACAACATCAAGAGTCAAAAACGATCTTTCAAGCGAAATTGGCCAGATATGGTTTTATCGGGAGTATAAATTGAAATTCGCTGTTTCCCAATAGATGGCGCCAACAGTAAATGCTAGTTAAAAATGCCGGATCGGAAACGTCATATGGTAAGGTTATGCATCTGTCAATAACTCCTCATCATTAGATTTATCAACTTTTATCGGTGTCATATACGTTTTTATGCGCAAATATGTCGAAGTTTGAGCCAAATAAGCATCATTTGCAGGAAGTTTTGGTTTTTGTCTTCAATTGAAAAAAATCTGCGGTTGAGGCGCGTCGAATATTCTCAAGTACTTAGGTCGAGGCTGCTCTTAGTGGAAGAATATGTCGTGAGTAATTCAGCTTCAAGAGCGGTGATTTTGACGTCGAGGACCGGCATGGTGGTGGAAGAGAGAAAATAGTTGTGGTACCTCATGAGCTGGCCAGACTAAAATAGGTATTGAGATTCAAAGGCGGAAGTGGCAGTGGATCGGTCATACTTTGAGGAAACCAGAACGAAACATCGCCAAACAGGCTCTGGATTATAATCCTCAAGAAAGACGTCGGGTTGGTCGACCATGTAACACATGGAAGCGAGCAGTTGAGCAGGAGGCCAGAGAAATAAACAAGTCCTGGCAACAGCTTAAGGCCGATGCTCAGGATCGCGTCTTGTGGAAGAGAGTTGTTTCTGTCCTATGCCCCTATAGGGGGTCTTAACAGGAATTTGATTGATCTCATGAGCTGCGGAAACCGAATGAAACCATCACGGGACATCACTATCGACTACAATTAATGCGTTTGAGCCGAGCGTTGAAGAATAAACGACCACAGTACTTAATGAGACACGACAAAGTGATTTTCCTGTACGGCAACGCTCGGCCAAATGGTGCTTAGCTTGGGAAACCTGCCTGAAAATGAGACATCCTACCCTCCCCGCTGTATTCTCCATGCAACGTCTCTTCTGACTATCACCTATACCGATCAATAACGCATGATCTGGCTGAGCAGCACTTTGATTTTTATGAAAGAGTCAAAAATTGGTTCGATTCGTGGGTCGCCTCAAAAGAAGAGCAGTTTTTTCGACGCGGAATCCGTATGCGGCCAGAAAGATGGGAAAAAATTTTATGTCTAGCGATGGACAATTCTTTGCAGAATAAATATTTTACCATTTTTGCACAATAAAGGCTCGAATTTTGGAAAAAACGGCGGTTTTCAATTTATACTCCCAATAAAAATGACTCGAGAATTTCACTAGGTTTGAAGAAGGAGATTCTATGAAGTTATAATTTTCGCTTTACTACAGGGAGGAAATGGAGCTGCACATTTATTCCCAGAAACTGAAGCGAAGGAGCGATTAGGAATTATTTTTTTCAGGGAACCTCTATCTAAAACGGTTATCTCTGATACCGCCAATGAAAACGCAACAATAATTTCGAATTGGAATTATTGGATAGTAAGAGTTTAAATTGGATAAAGCAAATATCTCACCATTTAAAAACATCCTTATTTTAAATAAATTGACACAACAACTATTTAAAAAATCGGCACACAATTTTACAGTAATTTTAGAAGAAAATCTCTCAAAATCAGTGGAAATTATATTCACTTAAAAATATTAAAAACAAAATGTTTTTAAGTCGTCTATTTAAAGAACATATTAAAGGATTACGCAATGCAAGCATTAAACAAATATTGATAAAGATATGGCGTAAAAAATTCCTTAATTCATTTTAAGTTTCGCGGCATTGGACGTTAATGGCTTAATCAATTATTAATAATTAATTAACAATAAATAATCACTTTCCTGTGAAGCCCCCTATAGGGGCCTAGAAAGGAAACAGTTCCCTTCAAAAAGGCGCGATCCTGAGCATCAGCCTTTAGTTGTGGCTTGTTTATTCTTCTGGACTCTGCTTTGATCGCTTTCCCGTGCCACATGCTCAACCAACCCGACGCCTTCCTTAAGGATTATAGCCCAGAGCTTTTTTGGCCTTTTTTTGTTCTGAAGTCCTCAATGTTTGACCGAGCCACTCAGGGCAGGTCCTACCGAGGAGCAAATGGGGCAGATAAGCCTGGTGGCACATTTGAGGGGCGGGATTTCGTTTAACCCAAGTCATAAAATTAAACGCTGGATTTTAAATAAAAAATAAAATCACCAAGTTCACTATGATTTTGCAGCAAAACTGCATTTAATTCAACTATAATCGCTTTCCCCTTTAGGCTTTTTCACTCGCAATTTATCGCTTGCCAAACTTGACTCTTTCGCTAAACATTGACTGATTCGTCGACTGCTCCAAACCAGACTAACTGACAGGTCATCAAAAACGCTCGCCTTTTTATATTGCACTTATCGGCCGAATCATTACTATTGTCGGCCGAATCATTGCTGTTATCGTGTGAATCTTTGTGTCTTCTTGGTCTAGCGCGCTGTTAATTGCTTCTATATATAAAGCATTGCCTCGTCTCCCAAGCCTATACGTATTTGTTGTTCTTAGTGAGGAAATAACAGGTGCTCATAAAGCATTTTCTCATCGCTCGAGTCGTTTCCCTGTCGGTCGAGTCTGTTAATTGCTTCTATAAAGCATTGTCTCATCGTACGAGTCTTTTGCCTGTCGTACGAGCCTTTTCCTGCTCGGTCGGTCGCTGTTAATTGATTCTATAAAGCTTTGCCTCGTCGCTCGAATCTTCCTTTCGATCCCATATGTGTGGTTGTTGTTGCTTCTTAACATTGGCCGTGTAATTTGTTGTTGAGTGTTAAAGGCTGGGTTCGCAACATTCTATGATGGCGCGTTATATTTGCATAGCGAGTGCATGTGTTCTTTCGTTTCTGACTGTAGAGACATTGAACATTCCGATCGAATTCATGGAGGTGTTCCTTATAGCGTTCGTACATGCGCATTAATTTGATTTAGTGTTGAGTGGTAGATGATAAGCAAGTAGAGCTGACATGTAACAATATTACTGCTTAAACTAAATTTGGTCACTACAGAAAAATATGTTGCTTTATCCCAATGGTACTACTAAATTTGTTTTGAAAACGGCAAAATTTTGCCAAAATCCGATTGAAAGTAATTTTTTGACATACCCCAGCGTTGTATACGTGTATTTTTGTTTCCTATAATTATTGTTAGGGTTTTGCACTTTATGTCCCGCCCTGTAGCCAGATTACACTAGAAAATTTGCTATTTTAGTCACAATGCCAAATTCATTGATTGAAATTTGCCAAAAAATATTATCACAAAATTTTGTTTTAGAAAATTTTATGTTGTGATTAAATTTTCGGACCACTATCAAAACTGTTACAACTTCGAATATTTTTAAGATATATTTTTAAATTTATTGACAAAATGCCATAACTGCCACTGTAGATAAAATTTCGTCTTCTATCAGAGCGATTGTTCGGATTGTTTTCATTATAAACTTTGGAAACAAGCCTCCACCTCCTCTTAATGGCACTAAAACCTGATTCGGATCTTAGCCTCCTGATCTTGGGGTTCCTTAACATTTTCATTACTTATTGTGAAAGGATTGTTAGCCCTTCGCACAACCCTCTGTCTACAAATTTATTCATTTTCGTAGATTGAGGTAACCAAGGTATTCCCAAGCACGCAGTGCTCTGGAATTATACGTCGATTATACTCCCACTTGAGGGCAAGGTACGTCAGTAATATTATAGAAAATGCTACCGTAGAAAAGTGCCAGGGTTGCGTTCTTCTTTTTGTCGTTAATTTATCCATTGTACTTATAAGATCGATGTACTGAGAAAATTAGTGTTTTGAATTTAGTGAAATTGTGCAGTTTGTATGGGAGGTTGTAGAAGGAGTTATTAGTAATTTATTGAGAAACAACTGTAATCGTCATATAATTGATATATTGTATATTGGAGATCAGAAACATTCATAATTTTCAATAAAATCGTTTTTTTTTTTGTGAAGTTGAGAAATTGTGTCATATTGTAGGGGAGAGGGTAGAAGAAGTGATGCTAATTAGTCGATTTTTTGCAATCTTAATAATATTGATAATTTAGCATTTATAACAAAATTTGAGCTCGACAAATGTTTATACGTACTTAGAAAATTGGTACATAGTATTTCATGAAAAATTGCAGGTTTTATGGGAGGTGGTAGAAGGAGTTGGGGGATTCGAATAATTTTTATATCATACATCACGATTACGATAAATTTCAAATTATTAGCTTTTATAGTTTCCAAGGTAATTTGATGAATGTACATGATTGAAAAAAGAGTCATTTTGTATGGGAGGTGGTAGAAGGAGTGGAGCGATTTGGGCTATTCATGAGCTTGACCTTAATTTTTGTCAAAAAACGACGTGTACAAGATTAGAATTTTCTAGCTCAACGGGTTCATAAGCTAGAGAGCGAACGGACCGACGGACTGACATTCGATTTTGAGATTTTTTAGCGACAATAAATATTTCTGTACCTTTGGTGCTTCTCTGAGAGCATTATTTCTTGGCGTTACAAATTTTAAATAAACTTGTAATACTCTTAGATTTCATCTACAACAACTTTCATATTAAATAATGCGGCTAAAAATGTATTCATGAGTGTGTTGAGTTATGAGTTTGCCACAAAGTGTGTAAAGCTAAGAAATAAGGCTCGGAGAGAAAAATGAATGCTACTGAAGTTCCGTGTCCGTCCGCCCATCCATCAGTGTCCTCTCTAGCTTGAGAACATGTTGAGCTAGAAAGTTCAAATCTTGTACTCGTCGTTTTTGGCAAAAAAGTAAGGTCAAGTTCGTGAACGGGCCAAATCGCTCCATTCCTTCTACCACCTCCCATACAAAATGACACAATTTCGCAATTCGTCAACAAAAGGATTTGCTCGAAAAGCATGAAAGCGATTGATCTGAAATTTGGAATATATTACTTTTATGATAATTTGGATCTGGATTATAACCTTTAAGGAAGACGTCGGGTTGGTCGACCATGTAGCACATGGAAGCGAGCGGTTGAGCAGGAGGCCAGAGGAATAAACAAGTCCTGGCAAGTGAAACAGTTCCACTTCAAGAAGGCCTAGATACTCAGTAGATGGTTTCTGTTCGCTTTCTATCATTCAGTCCCCCATAACATCTGCAAATATTTGTCAGTAAGCAGCCAGTACAACTGAGCAATATACCAGCTTCTCCACTCGCTACGGTCGTTCTCACTCCCCTTCCCCAACCTTCCCAATCCCATTCCTTCCTTTCATGACTGTGTTTGTGCATTGCACATAAAGACCGAAATTGCCTATAACACAGATCATTCTGTAAAAAAAAAAATACAAATTTCATTAAATTTTGGAATTTTAAGAAATTGCTTTTTCTTCGAAACTATTTAAGGTATCGACTATAAATTTGGATCGAAGTACATTGATGTAAATATTATTAACATCACAAAATAGTGCTCCGATCCTCTCACTCCTTTTACCACCTCCCACACAAAAGCATACTTTTCGAAAATGTATTTATTCGATTTTCATTGAAGCCAACGAAGCTAAAGGAACCAAATTCTTTCTCAATGTTAATTTGATTATAATTGCAACCAGTTTTACAAAAATCATCAACTTCACCCAAGATTGATACCTCCTCCCATATAAATTTCACGAAATTTTGAAAATTAAATTAAATTATTTTTTTTCGAAACTGTCAAAGCTATTGACTTGAAGTTTTGTTGAAAGTTTAACAATAAAAATATCACTGAAGACGAAAAGTTTTTTTTGATGCGTATACTCCTTCTACCACCTCCCATACAAATGCACAATTTTGATAAAAGCATTATATCGATTTCCATTAAAAGTAGACAAAGTACAAACGTAAAATTTTGTCAGAATTTGTCCCTTAATAGTTGTAATGAATGTTTAAAAAAATATCTGCTTCGGTTCACTCCTTCTACCTCTTCCCATACAAATTCGATAATATCAGGATGTTGATAAGCAGTTACAAAATCATATAAGACCCTCCACTTTCTCTGCCGAATCGTAGTCCTAATATGTTTTTTTCGCATTGACACAAGTGTTAAATTCCAAGTAAAAAACTCATGCATTAAATTTTCGAACATGCCATGTGTAAGAGGAAAAAATATTTGAATCAACATTTTACGATTCAGGTTCAATTATTTGCAGTGATGCAACGAATACGAATAAGAATATTCGTAAATTTCGGTAATATTCAGTTAGAAAATCGACATCGTCTAACAATTTTAACAGTTTACGTTACATTGTTATGCAAAATAATCACAAGTACTTTTTTTAAAATGATATGTCATTCATTTATTCATATTCGAATTCAACGAATAGTGGCTTTGATATTCTTATTCGTACAGTAGTGCTCCTTACATCACTGACATCTTTTGGACATGGCTATATCTATAAATTATTTTACCTAAGGCTTGGGTTTCAAATACAAATCAGTATGTCGAATATACCATACAGTGACAATTATTATACTCCCGCACATGAACTAAAATAGAAACAGCTCACAACAACTTCATTCAAATCTTGAACTTTAGTCGTTAGCAACTCGATGTCATTAAACACAGTTTTACTGCTTTCGAGTTGCTTCTACATATCCGAATTTCGAAACCAATCATTTACAACATCCTTCCACATCAAGATTCGAAGCACACTTCAATATTGTCGTAGCGGTCGTCATGTAACTTCCAACTTGATCTCATCACGAGACGGAATTTTCGTTTAATTAAGACCTCAGCAGTCACCATCAACAACACTAGATTCATCAACAAGTTCGTTCGTTAAATACCTTCCAATTAAAACACTCCGACGTAGCGTGAACGGAATCATAAATAAAAAATTCATAAGGAACGAACGGGAAAAACAAGAGAAAACCCCGAATCGGTTCTCCGTCTACGGCTGAACTTAACTTTACCAACAACTCTATTTCTAATTCTGGAGAACAATAATGAATTCTAGACAAGCTAATAAAACCACTTGCTAGCTAAACCGCCGCCAAACAATAACCCATCAAAATCGCACACTCGTCTCTAGCATGCCGGGGCGTACTATCACCTTGCCCCCGGCCTCATTCGATCCGTTCATGGCCATCCCGACTCATCCCAGCGCTAAGCAATCCTATTCGATGCCATCATCCAGCCCCAACTCCTAATCCATCCATATCCAATAATCTATCACAGCGGCAACAACAGCAACAATGGAGTCGACTCTGCTTCCTTCAGCAAACCGATAATGAGGCCTCCTTCGACGACAACGCGAACGTCGAAGATGATGGCTTTTATCGCAAGAAGCGACGGTTGCGGTAGTTAGAATGGTGGCGTCCTTCTCGTCTAAAGCTGGAAACCAATATAATGAATTCCAGTCACAATCGCCCATAAAATCCAATCATAATGCCGCTTGGAGCTATTACTCGTCTCCCTGTGGATGCGAAGTCGATTCTAAGGCACTGGAGGCGGGGGACACCTTATGGCGTCTCATATGTTGCTAAATCGGAAACACACGCTGCTTGACACCCACCGTAGGTGTTACTATGCCTCCTTACGTACTCTAACCTTAAGGGAGCACTTCCACCCGTGGTGGGAATCGATTCTGTTCGACCAGGAGTACGATCCCAACGACCTTAAATTCTGAGCTGAACTCATGGACACCATTACCGAAGGTTTAAAGGCAATCCGCTCATTATGTGCACTTTGCCCGTAATTAGCTCCCGGTTGCATCACGGCCGATTGACGTCAGAAAGCTCTTCGCTGAGCAAAAAAAAAAGTGGAACCGCATTTACGCAAATTTCCAAATCCACTTGCCAGGCAGCGTTACGTCTGGTGCGCATTTTAATGACGCATGCATGCGAATTACTTGCAGCCTAATGAATGGGTGGCGATGACGCAAGGGCATTAGTGATAGGGTGTTAATTGCAATGTGGCAGTGCATTAACTTGTCAATTTATGAGCTATGAAAGTGAGTGCACGTGTCATCACTGAATAGTAGTGCAAGTGATGACTTATTTCCAGAATCATTAAGAATTTAAGTTTTTTGTGGGATCATAAGCGGGATGCAACTATCCCTGAATAGTTTTATCGATGGTTTGGTGAATGTTTCCGTAGTGCATTTCGAATTGAAAGAAATGATTTCCGGATTCTACACTGTTACGCTTTATTATTCGTGACATTTCGGTCTCTGCTGAGACCAGAAATCTTTTCTTCGAGTTTTATCGATCTTTTTAACCCCTCAGAACTGCAGTTTTTATAAGAAATGCCCTTTTGTAGGTCTATAACTTGAAACACTATTATCGCTAAAATATGCGATTATCTTGGAAAAATTAGATGCATTGAAAGGGAACTTTCAAAATTGATAAAATTCGGCCTAAATACTGGAATTCCGATGGTTATTTCAATTTTGCTGTAGTAACATATCCTTCAATGAGTTCGTAGGATATTAGTCATCAAACATCAACTTTTAGACAAAATTTGATTTTATTCTTCAACATAGTCTCCTTCTAGAGTGATACAATCATTCCAACGCCACTTTAACATTTTGATGCTTTTTCTATAGAACGATTTGGTTTTACCCAAACAAAAAAAAACATTTTTTGGGCTACGACTTCAGCATTTGAAGCAAATCTCTTTCCCTGAAGCATCCTTTTGAGGTCTGCGAGCAGAAAAAAGTCGCTGGGCGCCAGATCTCGTTGCAGTGACGAATTGAGGTGTTTGGGCCGTTTACAACACTTTCCTTCACTGCAGCGATATTTTCGTCCGGGGCGAAGTTGTTTCGGTATCTCCACATCTCTTGGAATTAGTTAATTAGGTTGCGCACACACGTCCTAACTTCTCGGTTTCAAGGCCCCTTAGTAAGGTGGCTATTACCTTTCAGGCCAAACTAATCTCAATGGAGCTATGCATCCTGCATCCTAGAAGATATAAGGAGAGCACATCGCAATAAAACTATATATATCTTATCGGATAGTCAGGCAGTTCTCAAAGCCTTAGCGTCCAAAAAACACAGATCGAGGCTGGTTTGCGACTGCCTTCAACTTAATTGAAGTGTGAAAAAGGAACAAAGTTACATTAATGTGGGTCCCAGGATACATAGAGATGGAGGGAAACGAGGAAGCAGACTACTCCGCAATAAATGACGCGGAAAAAAAACTTTATTGGACCAGAGCCATTCTGCGGAAAGCCAGAAGCCTAATTTGAGAAAATGGGTTGAGCAGGAGCACATAATCTACTGGAACCAGGTAGCGAATAGTTTTATTCTGTACCTAGTTATCACCTTATCCCAGCATTCTTTCGCCAGTGGGGTGTTGCTTTATATATCCGTGATGATGTGTCCTACCAACTAGTACCTTTTAGGAAAGAATGCTCCAACCTAGAGTTTAATTACATCTGAGTAAAAATATTGATCCAAAGACACATCGTACTCTTCTGTTATGTTTATAGAAGCCCGAAAATGTCTGCAGTGAACGCAAGAGTAGTACTGAATGGGTTGTCTGAATCTATCTAGTCTATATATACTGCAAACCCTGATGCGGAAGTCCGCGTCGCGGGCGATTTCAATGTTCACAATATTCAGTGGCTCGATAATTTCTCTACCACAGATTCAGAGGGGCGTGATGTTGAGCTCTTTGCTTCCCTAAACGGTTTAACACACCTAGTACAAGAGCCAACTCGCTTACCAGACAAATTCTCTAACATTTTCGACTCATTTCTAACAAGCCAGCCTGGGAAATATTCTGTTTCAGTCATATCGCCTTCACCAATCCGAAATACGGAGCACTTCTTGGTTCGTGCACAATTTCCAGTTGCAGCTCTAAGCCGCCAGCCAAGGAACCCTGAAGAACCATGTGGATCTTTAAAAGAGGTAATTGGGGAGCGCTAAATGAATTCGTCAGTGCCTATGATTGGAAATTATGCTTCGATTCCGAAGACTGCGACGAAGTTTGTTACCGAGACTATCCTTAAGGATGCGAAGCTCTACATACCCTCCAGTAAGAGAGTAAGGCCGTCGATGGACCCTTCGTTCAACAAAGAATGTCTTGATCCCATACAAAAAAGCGTTTCAAACTTTAAAGCAAACACCTGCTAACAGAGAACACTTGAATGCATCAAGAAATACCTGCAAAACCGTACTTAAGCGTATTAAATTTGAGCATGACCAAAAACCTCGGCGGAAGATCCTTAATTGCCCTAAAAGCTCGAGACCTTATTGGTTATTCGTCAAAGCGGTTAACAATAACTTTTGTTCTTCTTCAACACTTTTTCTCGTTGATGCGGTCCCCCACCGTGACTAATCCTGAAGATAAAGCTAATCTACTGGCATCACGTTTCACGAGAAACTCAACAATACCACCTTCTGGCCAGTCCTCTCTCCATCCTATCTGCAACTGGTTTTACAATGCTCCCTTTATATTTTCGTACACGCTTATATCCAGGATTCTTCAAGAGCTCAAAATACACAAGTCAGCTGGTCCTGATGGTATCCCCCCAATTACCCTTAAAAATATTTTTCCTCTCTGGCCAAACCTCTGTGCGACTTTTTCCATCTATCCTTCAGAGTGCTTTCCACAAATGTGGAAGGTTGCGAACGTTCAGCCAATCCCGAAGAAAGGAGGCAAACCGAATTCCGCTAACTACCGCCCGATAGCCATTATTGCAGCACTCTCGAAAGTACTAGAAACTGCTGTCAATCGCGAAATTGTTCATTATTTAGAGGACAATCAGCTCATCGACGATCGCCAATACGGACTCCGATCGGGCAGTTCTACGGGGGACCTCTTAGTCTACTTGACCGAAGGTTGGAATTCCTGTCTACATAAATATTTTTATTTTACAATGGCACTACAGCTCAAATCGGATCTTGGCCTCCTGATCTTCAGATTCCTTAACATTTTTCATTACTTATTGTGAAAGGGTTGTTAGCCCTTCGCACAACCCTCTATCTACAAATTTTAATTTTCGTAGATTGCGGTAACGTAGGTATATCCAAGCAGGTAGTGTGCTAGAATTATGCGTCAACCAGGATTTGAACTCACGACCTTCGCATTGTAGACCAACACGCTACCCACTAGGCTACACCCTAACTCCATAAATATGGCGAAGGTCAAATCCTTGCCTTAGACATCGCAAAGGCTTTTCACAGAGTTTGGCATGATTCCCTTTTAGTTAAGCGAACAGCTGTCGGCTTTAACGCTTTTCTTGCCCAGTGGTTTAAGTGTTTCCTTTCTAAGCACTCTATACGAGTTGTGTGAGATGGCGTTTCATCTTCTTCCTACCTAATCGATTGTGGCCTACCTCAAGGTTTAGTCTTATCTCCTAGCCTATTCCTTATATTCATCAACGACTTTCTGTCGTCAACTCACAATCCTATCCACACTTTTGCGGATGACAGTACTCTTGATAACGTTTACGAATTTAACTTTCTTGCGGAAATATCTTGCTTAAAAAAATCTGCAAATAGGCATTATACATAAATCTGATGTCAAGTTGAGAATTTCAATTTTTATTTGAAGCAAAAACATGAAATATAATGCCTATGACTCAAAACACAAACCAGAAGTTTATCGGAAATTTAAAGAAATAAGTAAGAAGACAAAGTGCAAAAAAAAAAAATTAATAACACCAAAAAGTTGCACTAATCGAGGAAAATTTTTTGTAATGCATTTCTCGAATCAATAATAGTAAGAAATTAAATGTTGCGTAAATCAAGGGTTGCGTTAACCGCGGTCGTAACATCTTTTTGGCTTTGTGATATAATTTTTTATCTTCTTCATCTTTAAGGACACTACAGCCCAAACTGGGCCGTGCGTCCTAACCTTTAGGTTCCTTTAAATATTTATTTGTTATTGTGAAAGGGGTGTTAGTCGTTCGCGCAACCCTCTATCTACGAATTTTCATGTTCGTAGATTAAGGTGACCTAGATATAACAACGTAGGCAGTGTGGTAGATTTATTCGTCGGCCGGGATTTGAACTCACGACCTTCACATTTTAGACTAAAACGCTCCCCACTAGGCTACATCCAGATTTAATTTAATTTTATTTAGTAAATGGAACCTAGGTCATAAATGAAATTATGTTGTTAATAAATTTTAGTAGAGCAATAATTTTGATTATATATAATTTTATGTATGAGATAAATTAGAAAAGCATAAGTAGAACTAATAAAAAAAATAAATCAAATTAAACTAAACTAAACTATTTTAATTAAACTTATGAGTTTTTTTTTGCTTTAACACTATACAATATTCATTCAACCAACATATGCATTAAAAAAATATAATAACTTCATAAATTTGCAGAAATAACAACATAACATCTCAGGAAAACACATTTCCCATTACGCTTCAGCCATATTTTCCAAAGGCAATCGAACATTGCAGTTTTAAGTACCTCCTTTCAGCTCGGTCACCTTAAAAAGCCCTATAGATCGATGCAAAGCACTTTAAACTGTTGAATATAAAAAGGCAGGAACACTTATTAAGTGAATTGTGAAATGACCTTATCAAAGAATGCACCACCATCTCGCATCCAGATCTTAACAGCATCCATGTTACTCAGCAGATCAGCGCTTTTATCGTGCCAAAGAAACGAGGCTCCCATGGACACGAAAAGACAACATTATGCAATAACATAAAAGTTAACGACAGAAAAAAAACAGGACCTAAGCAACAAGCAAGCACCAACAACAAAAACAGCATTCCGATCGGTACGATTTCTTGAACTTTTTCCAACCCATCATACATGGTCGAGCAACCTGCCTCTTTTCGATGTCTCCTTCTTCGCGCGCACTGAGAAGTGAGATATTAACAACTTGTTTTAAATAAAAAATGGGTCATGGATTTTGTTCATCGCTGCTAGTTAATTGCAGTCTACGACCTTATAAAATGCAGTCAACCTAGCCAAAGCAAATTAATTACGTGGTCCTAGCCGGCTGGAAGATAGCCCATGGGATTAAATAGTTCAGGTCCCAGACCATTACTTTGTGGGACACCGCACTTTTCCACTGTTTCGTTTATCATTGTGCAGAATGATAACCAAGGAAGCGTAACGTACTTTTTTTTTTCTTTAAGTTTTCAAGTAAACATTTTTGTAGTTGCGAGTCAAAAAGAGACCCCGAAAATCAATTTTACTTCGTAAGTTTTTCAGGTTTCTACTCTCCCGATTCAGTGACCGATTCTTTGTAGCATGTTTTTCTTCTTTAAGTTTTAGCCAAATAATACCTTCCACTCGAACTTGTTTGATAGTCACGGCTGCTGGTCTTTAATTGCGTCCAGGGTTGAATCTCTGGTAAAGGGTCTTAAATACAATTATTTTGGTCGGATCGCGACCAGTTTATAACATTTTTCCCACGGATTATTTCAATGTGTGGCCGCCGAAATGCACATTGTACGTTGTTTTGTGGAAAAAAAAATTTCAAAGTTGGCAGACGTACTCAACGTATGTATCTTTCATTCGTCATACTTGAGAAGTAGAAGGCATTTTTCTGTTTCTGTATGTGATTCAATTAGAGCGAGTTGTCGAGGAGTTTCGAAATGAATGCGGGAAAGAGGCCAGATAATACGAATTAAAAAAAAAAAAAGAAAAAACCCCAAACCAATTCGGTTGAGTTTTTATTGAGAGGGCCACGAAATTCGAGTACACTTTTCACAAATTGATGTTATTTATGAGAAACTATGAATCTTTTGAGGAACCGATTCTTTCTTCGTCGGCCTATAGATACTTTGAAGGCCGCGTTATTTTTTCAAGGTTCGGATTCTCGATGGCTGTAATGAAATGATGGAGCTTGTAAAGTACCATAAAAATCGAGCGGAAAGAGGTTTAGTGGTAAATTAGATACTGTTGAATTGAATTGACATGTGAAAACGATAAGTTTATCTAATGATAGATCATTATATGTATACCGATTTATTGAATTCTGAATGAAATCTTAGAGTGTATTGTGTTTACACTAACGTTTGGAACGCTAAAAACAAAAGATCTCAACAGACTCGCCAAGGGTACAGACATTTTCGTTGTCGCTAAAAATCCTCGCATTCGAGAGATCGTCTGTTTGTCGACCAAATAATTTTCGAACGACTTATAGCATGGACAATTTTTCCATTTGATTTTTAGCAAAAGCAACAAAAATTTCAAGTTCGTTAATAAGCCTCAAAGCCTCTGGATCATGAGCTTATCACCCGTGATCTTCAGACCTAAATGATACGAGAAACGGATACATCGCCTCGGATACGGACTGATTCTACGGTAACGACTTTTGGCATTCGAAAACGGACTATGATTGGCTTCTGGAACGTTCGAACATTGAATGACGGGGGAAGAGCTGGGGTTACTCGGTCCTTGCACCGCCAATCAGTGATCGACCGTGAAATGAAGCACTATAACATCCAAATCTTGGGCTTGAGCGAGGTCAGGTGGACAGGATCAGGAGAAGAACGAACCCCTAGCGGAAACACTATTCTGTACATTGGCCCTGAAAGTGAAGCCAGAAATGGCGTGGCGTTCGTCCTTACGCCGAGAGCGAGAAACAGTCTCATTAGCTGGGAACCAATCTCAAATAGGATTATCGTCGTCAGGCTCAGGACCAGTCTCAGAAACGTCACAATTCTGCAGTGCTACGCACCAACTAATACCGCAACATCTGGTGACAAAGAGGAGTTTTATAGCCAACTGAGTGCCACCTTCGAACGTGTTCCAAGAGGTGGTATTATTATCATCTCGGGAGATATGAACGCCCAGGTTGGATCAGACAACACTGGACTAGAACACGTCATGGGGAGGCATGGTGACCCTTGGGTCGACCCTTCACGACCTTGGATTTAGAGACCCGAAAACGGCGAATTATTTGTGGAGTTCTGTAGTAATCGGCAAATGGTCATCGGAGGGACCCTTTTTCCACACAAGAGTCATCATAAAACATCTTGGGTTTCCCCTGATGGTGTTACTCAGAACCAGATCGACTTTTTGGCTATAAGTCGCCGATGGAGAAGATGTCTCCTCGATGTGCGAGCGAAACGTGGAGCTGACGTGGGGAGCGATCACCACTTGATGGTTGCCTGCTTGAGATTGTGTACAGCAGCTATCCGACGACCACAAATTCTTCAAATGAAGCGCAAGCTTAGTGTGGATAAACTCAGAGATCCCAACAAAAAACTCGAATACACCACCATTCTACGCGAAAAGTCATCCACATTGGGTGAACATGAAATGCGCACACTGGACGCCAATTGGGAGGCAACCAGAAACACTTTTCTAACTAGTGCTGAAGAATCTGTGGGATATGCGCAAAGCGGTGAGAAACCCTGGATGTCGCAAGACACATGGGACAAGGTTGGCAATCGGAAAAAAGCCAAATTGGCAATCATCTCTCAACCCGATGTCAACCAACGAACGCCCGACTTGAGGCAGAACTACCGCGATGCTCATATACAGCTTAAAAAGGCTGTTAGACGCGACAAGAGAAAGGCCATTGAAGATCTGGCAAACAAGGCAGAATCTGCGGCTTACCTTGGGGATATGGGTTCACTATTTAAAATCATGAAACAGTTGACGAACAGGAATTTCACCGCCAACCACCTGGTGAGAGATGTCAACAGAACTCTCCTTAATATGAGTGAACACCAGTTGCGACGATGGAAGGAATACTTCTCTGATATTTTAATCATCTTGTCAGAGGAAGATATTCCGGAAACAGAACAACTTCCAAACATCCAACCGCAACAATCCTCTATTAGAGACGATCCCCCAGATAAGGAAGAGATAGTTTCCGCCATTCGGTCAATGGCGGGAAGGAAAGCTCCAGGTATAGACGGACTACCAACCGAACTCCTCAAAGCGGACCCGGAAATAACAGCCGATATACTCCTCCCACTCTTCACTAAGGTGTGGAATGGTGGAAGATATCCGACTGAATGGAAGGAGGGCGTCATTGTGAAAATTCCGAAGAAGGGCGACCTTCTGGATTGTGGCAATTGGCGTGGTATATGTCTACTTACTGCCGTATCAAAAATTATGGCTAAGGTAATTCTCAATAGGATTAGTGATGTCGTCGAGAGCACTCTCGAAGTTTATCAGGCTGGATTCCGTAAAGGGTCGTCTTGTACCGACCACACAAATACCCTACGGATAATATTAGAGCAGTCAGCCGAAATGGGTTCGCCACTACATCTCATGTTTGTGGACTTCGAGAAGGCTTTCGAGAGCGTTAAGCGAGATTACATATGGAATGCTTTGCGTAGGAGAGGTATTCCAGATAAGGTCATAGCTATGATTAAAGAATCCTACGAAGATGCAAGGTGTCGCGTCTTGCATAGAGGAGAGCTGTCCGAGAGCTTTCCTGTGCGAACGGATGTCAGACAAGGCTGCATACTATCACCAGCCCTGTTTCTGGTGGTAATAAATGGCATCTTGAAAGCTGCACTGGAAGGTGGGGAAGGTAAAGGTCTTCAATGGAGACTATTTAACATCTTAAGTCACCTTGATTATGCTGATGACGTGTGTTTGCTTGCACATACCCGTTCGGACTTAGAGTCAAATGTTCGCTCGTTGCATTCTAAATGCAAAGAGGCGGGCCTGAAAATAAATGTGCGTAAAACCAAGTACATGCACATGGGTTCGAACGCAAGCACACCGATTGTTCTTAACGGACAGGATGTGGAAGAGGTGCAAGACTTTTGCTATCTCGGAAGCATTATCAGCATGGACGGCGGAGCCGAAAAGGATGTCGAGGCTCGGCTAAATAAAGCTCGTCAGGCCTTCGGTATCCTTTCCCCTTTCTGGAGGTTAAGAGAGATCTCCCTTCGCACGAAGCTGCGAGTTTTTGACGCATGCGTCAAATCCGAGTGGTTATATGGTTGTACTACGTGGAAAGTGACCGTTCGACTTACCAAGAAACTTCAGACTTTCGTAAACCAATGCCTCCGGCGCATTTTAGGAATATTCTGGCCAGAAGTAATCTCCAACGACGAACTTTGGAGTACAACTCGCCAGACTAAAATAGGTATTGAGATTCAACGGCGAAAGTGGCAGTGGATCGGTCATACTTTGAGGAAACCAGAGCGAAACATCGCAAAACAGGCTTATAACCCTCAAGGAAGACGTCGGGTTGGTCGACCATGTAACACATGGAAGCGAGCAGTTGAGCAGGAGGCCAGAGGAATAAACAAGTCCTGGCAACAGCTTAAAGCCGATGCTCAGGATCGCGCCTTGTGGAAGAGAGTTGTTTCTGTCCTATGCCCCTATAGGGGGTCTTAACAGGAATTTGATTGATTTGATTGATTGATTAAGCCTCACTTCTCAGCCCGGTAGCAAAAGCTTTCAGTCATAAAATGAAAATTGTAAGGAAATTTGTCAAAATGGTTCGGTAATGATGCTAGGGTGTAGCTTACTGTGTAAAATGTTGGTCTGCAATGCGAAGGTCGTGAGCTCACATCTTGGTCGACGTGTAATTCTAGCGCGCTGCCTATTTGGATATGCCGTGGTTACCTTAATCTACGAAAATGAAAAAATTCATCGATAGAGGGTTGCGCGTAGGGCTAACAAAACTTCCCCAAAAAATAATGAAAATGTTAAGGAACCTGAAGATTATTAGGCCAAGGCCCGATTTAGGCTGTAGTGCCATTGTAAAAGGAGAAGTAGAATGATGCATTCAGTTACTTAGCTCACTTAACTATAATAGCAAGGGTGTTTCCATAGACATATCATGGTTTTCTCTTCTTCATCTTCAAACTATTTGATTGACTTGAGCAGTTTTTTATTTCCATTCTGCATTCTAAAGTTTAGTATCGGGCAGCCGTAGTCTTAGGATAACATATGCACTGCATTAAACATAATCTTCCTTTAAAAAAACCAATTAAATAACCCATCGAAACTGATTAATTTTTATTCGATTTAACACTAATGTAAGAAACTACAAACGTGAAATTATGTAAAGATTTTTCGCTACAAACCAGTTTAAGATGTTTTCAATTAAATAATCCGAGAAACATGACTGTAAACGTTTCTAATCGTTTTCCCAGCTTATGGTCGAAACAATTTTATGATCAAGTAAGTTTATGATTATTTTTGTTTAAAACTAAATGAACAAAGCAATAAATTCTTTTTTGAAAATTAAATTTTGTTTTGATAGTTTTAATGCTAATGTAATTGATCATTATCTAAATTATTTTAAAATCAAATTTCAATACATTTTAAATCTTATATAATTTTATTCCAAACTTTGAGAACAGTCAAAGGGGCTGTGTTTAATTACCAATAATTATTGTTGGCCTTGAATCGCACGGGCACATCTGCTGCCGTGCTTCGCTGAAATTATATTTTTATTCTACTAAAATCTTTAAGAAAAATACTTAAAAAAAAAACATACATATATATTTCTGGAATCATACCCGTGACGCATTAATGTCAGGCGAGCGTTCTATCACTGCGTCACCGACGCTGATAAGCTTATCTCTCCGAAATGTTTCTATCTACGTAAAGTGCGCAAATTTTATATCGGAAACCCTTTAAGCGCTTTTCAGAGGTTTAGGGTGTAATATTTTTTGAACTTGAAAGTTTATATAGTATGTACAACAGTAATACCTCGACATTCACGAGGGTTAAGTACCACAAAAAAAACTTCGCGAATATCAAGTCTTTATACTCTAGATGAAATCTGAGAGTATATTGTGTTTGCCTTACCGTTTGTAACGCTAAGAAATAATGCTCGCACAGAGCCGCCAAGGGTACAGAAATATTTGTTGTCGCTCAAAAATCTCGATTCCGAGTGACCGTCTGTCCGTCTGTCTGTCTGTGCGTCTGTCTACAGCATAACTCTCGAAAGCTTTGAGCTATAGTGCTAAAAATTGTTGTGTGTCATTTTTAGCAAAAAAGTAACTTTAAGTTCGTGAATGGGCTACATCCCCCCACTCCTTCTACCCCCTCCCATACAAATTTCATGAAATTTCGAAATATTAAGAAATTGATTTTTCTTTGAAACTATTTAAGCTATAGACTTGAAATTTAGGTCAAGGTATTACGATATAGATGTCATTAATACCACGGAATATTGACCCGATACCCTTACTCCTTCTACCCCCTCCCATACAAATGGACAATTTTGAGAAATACATATTTTCGATTTTCATTGAAACTAGTAAAGCTGAAAAGACGAAATTTTGTCAGAATTAATTTTACTATAATTGCAATTTATTTTAAAAATAATTATCAACTTCACCCTACTCCTTCTACCCCCTCCCATACAAATTTCACGAAATTTTGAAATTTAAATTAAATTATTTTTCTTTGAAACTGTTAAAGGTATCAACTTGATATTTTGTATAAAGTGTACAAATAGAAATATTAATAATCCAAAAAAAAATTGTTTTGATCCGTACACTCCTTCTACCCCCACCCATACAAATGCATAAATTTTGTTAAATGCATTTTATCGATTTCCATTCAAACTTGAAAAAGTACAAACTTCAAATTTTGCCAGAATTTGTTTCTTTAAAATTGAAATAAGTGCTAGAAAAAAATATCGTCCCCGCTTTACTCCTTCTACCCCCTCCCATACAAATATCTGTATTATAAATTCAAGAAAAGCATTTTTTCTTCAAGTATATGAGAGCTATCGACTTTGAAATTGAATCAAAGCACGGTGATGATAAGCAGTTTCAAAATCATCTAAAACGTTCCACTTATATATAAATACAAACCTCCCCCTCTACTTCTACCACCTCCCATGCAAAAGTCTCTATTGACTATTCGAAAGAATTTGAGATGACATACTTTCCGGTATATTAAAGTCATTTCCATCTCATCTAGAGTATCATATGATTGGGCTTTAAGCACAATCATAATTCTGTTATGTTTTTATTATATTATTAGCTTTTTAGTACTGTTTAATTACGAAGGACTTACATACATATATTTTATAAAACATATCCTTTGTAATTAAAATAAATTTTTGCTAATGGACGAAAGAAAATTACGGGCAATTTGCGGTTTTTTTTTTGACGATTCTGTAGGTTCCATAAGTACTTACACGTAAGGGGTCGTCGCTGCTGCGTTTTCCCTCTTAAATTCAAAAATCGTTACAAGAATTGGGTCGAATTGTGTGGCTTTTTCTACAAGTTGTTGTTAAGGAGCTCTAATTTCTCTCAGTTATTTAAAAGAGAAATTTTTACCTGCTAAACATTTTTTTGTTAAAAAAATGGTAAGGAAATCTAACACAATTATCAATTCAACCCCCCTCCCCCTCTCTTTGTCTTCTAATCCTACGCCCCTGATTTGGTGAGCAAGATCCACGATTTCATCTTCTTGATGGCTTATACTTGGACAATGGTTTTCTTTATCCACAACTTTACGCCAAATATTTCTCCAACAAGCATTGATGAAGCTTGGCTTCAATTCCATTATCAAGGCATCAATAAGTCAAATTTTTAAAATTGATTCAATTTACATATACTTACAGTCTTATCATTTGGAATTGCTTTAATTTAAATATTGCGTGAACTTACCTGAAAAGAAAGAGAGAAAATAAATATTAAAAACAGCACTAACATAATTCAAAGGTATCGGGAAAAACATTTTCCCAATTTAGAGTTCAAACTACCACAACTTTCCATACAATTAATCGAAATTTCGAAATCTATTATTCTTCGCGAAAGTATTTAAAAAGTTATAGACTTCACCCCCTTCCCCATTTTCTTACTATAACTATCCAAATATCGAAATTTAAAGAAAGCCCTATTGCTTCTCAGCTTTTTCGTAGTTTTATGACCGAGAAATAGATTATCATAAGTTAGAATTAGCAAAGCGTGAATAACTTATTTGCATCAAAAGGTTAGTCGAATGCAACAAAATCAACTAAAAATGCTTCAATCTTCCTCGATATGCAAGCAATACCATAGAGAACTCTATTCAAGTATTAGACAAGAAAATTTGTAAGAAATCCAAAATCATAAGGTTGACCCCCTTACAAACAACAAAAAGTTTCATCATTTAAAGAGGTAAGCTATAAAACTAAAACTTAAATTAAAACAGTTTTTTTTACAGAATGACCTGCGTTATAGGCAATTTCGGCCTTTATGTGTAATGCACAAACACAGTCATAGAGAGAAGGAATGGGATTGGGAAGGTAGGGGAAGGGGAGTGAGAACGACCGTAGCGAGTGGAGAAGCTGGTATATTTTTCAGTTGTACTGGCTGGCTACTGACAAATATTTATTATTATTTTAATGTTATGGGGGACTGAATTATACAAAACGAACAGAAACCATCTTTTGAGTATATTGACCTTCTTGAAGTGGAACTATTTCGCTTTTAGATCGTTTGCCCATTTTATTTCCAATCATTTTTCATCGCCAGTAGCAACTGAAAATTTGTGTCGTTCCCACTGCCTGGAGTAGGAATCGAGCCCACGACCTATTGGTTGTGAAGCAAGCACGCTGCCTACTACGCCACGGAAGCCGCAGTTAAGAAAAGAAGTGTAAAATAATGACTGAAACAAGAATTATTTTTTTTGAATTTCAGAAATTATTATATTTTGTATGGGATGTGGTTGAAGAGGTTACGGTATTGAACTACTTTTTTCACTCAAGCTAGAGTTTTTACCAAAATTTTTGAAACCAGAACTTTAAAGATACAACATAAATCGGATATCGTAAAATTAAGGTATTTGTATGAGAGGTGGTAGAAGGGGTTGAGGGAAGGAAGCAGTTTTATCACGGACGGAAATTCGGTTTTGAGATTTTCGTGTGGTGATATGAATTTTGATCAATACATTTTTTTGTTGCATATAAAGACGAGATCAGCCTTAGACGCTAATGGAAAATGGCAGTTAGATTCGAACTTGGAGATCTGTAGTTGCGAAGTGGCTGTGCTAATCACCGAGCTATCCATACCTCAAGGTTTATTAGGTTACTAGCGTGGCACTATAAGCTGCCACATGTAACATTTGTACGGAAGTAATAGACTGAAGTGATTTTGATCATTTTCAAAAAGTTGTTCATGCTGTGTTTCAATTTTAAAATCGATGGCTTCCACACGTTCGAAGGAAAAATGATTTATTTAAATTTCTAAAATAAGAAAAATTTTTATCTGGAGAGAGTGTGATGGAATCGATAAGTTTTTCAATAATACCTTAATGAGGGAAATGATAAAATTGCATCTACCTTGCCTAGTTATAAAATAAATCGATATGATGCATTGGAGGGGTAGGAGGAGTCTGCGGATCGGAACAGAGTTACGTTAACGTTTACGACGTTAATGGCATCCAAGTTGAGAAATGTGTCTCGTTCAATTTTTTTTATATAAAATGACAAAAAAACAATCAGATCAAAGCGTTCGAGAATAATTCTGCAGACAAACGAACGAACGATCACTCGGGATCGAGGTTTTTGAGTGGCGATAATGAACTAAATTTTTACATCTTGCCACAGTTCCAATCAAAAAAGATCGAACACCAAATTTGAACCTTAAGAATTGTATATGTGCCGAGGAAAACGGTTATTTGTATGCGAAATGGTATTCATGAAGTGATTCACAATTGTTACCAAAATATTTTCATCAAACTCGAGCATCACCAATTCGATAAGTACTGAAAAAGTGAATGTTTATTTTATTAAAATGTGCCGCCGAACTAGAGGCTCTCGCATCCCGGTTTCCTCCAGTAGAGTGGAAAAATCAACTAAAAACTACAACGATCAATTTAGGACAAGAATTTTATATTCCACCTTTCAATTCCATCTCAATTATATAACCAATAAATTTTGAAAGGATTTCCCTATTAATTCATCTCAAGCTAAAATTAATCCTTCCTTATTTTGATCTCAATTTATGCATCAGATTTTCATAGTTTTTTTTTCTTCCTTGTATACTTTTTTAATTTCAAATAATTAAACCCTCGTTTAATTAAAAAATATTCTTCGCTACCATCATGAAAACCGACACAAAAAAAAATGCTACGTAATTGCAGCTGTTTTAAAAGATTTTCAATTTGGTTTGCAGAATAAAATCCTCCTAGGTTGAATAGTGCAACGAACAAAAATGCATCCAATATATGCACTCATCTACCGAAAAGGAGGACTAAATTACCCTGAAGGGATATATCTACTATTAAATAAGAAAAAAATGTAGTAAAAGATGTTCGAATCTCTCAAAAGCAGAAGGGAACAAAATATACTTGAAAAGATTTAAGGCAAAATGATTAAGAAAAGGATGAAGCTAAGAGAAAACTGTTCCATACTTAGCATAGAAGAAGAAAATAAATACGGATATAGAGAAAGGATGGAAAATGAAACAAGGAAAATTTTGCTCTTCATTTATATTTAAAACGGTTCAATGTAGTACCTATGATACACTGCTGGCTTACAATACCTGGTGTTGACAATACCATCAGTGTATCGCCTAATACCACGTACAACCTGATATAAACGTGGCATTAAGACCTTTCAAGGTATACGAAATTCGCAAATTTTCCATAGTATACCATGACAGAAAGGGTTAAGTATATAATATAACAGGTACTTAAACCTTTTTGGGTCACTGTGATTATATGTGGTGAATATCTAAGCTAAATTTCCCCGTGCATTCGTGATAAGGGCTATCAAATGTCAAAACTTCGATTTTAAATTCATGAACATCGTTGCCATCATCAACAAAACCGAACGTTGCCATGCGAAATAGTGATTTAATTGATGTGCCGAATATTTTAATGCAGAAATTGCGTACAATTTTCCACACTTTTTATGAAATATGGTGCGACGTTTCAGTTTCATGAACAGCTGATATGAAACCATACAACATATGGGCAGTGTATTAGCCTTCCTAATATACTATACCATGTTTGCAATACCAGGTATTGTATACTAGCAGTGTATCATAGGTATAATACAAGCTACAAGTTTTTACTCTCAAATTTTCTGCTCGGCGTGAAATCCAACCGTTTTATTTGTCAAGGCTTCCTGTAACTACTGAGATAATCAAAGTATGGAGATTAAGTAAGCTACAGATCCTAACATGAAGTCTAACATCTGAGCGGCTCAATTTGCTGCCAACTCTTTTTTACCACCAACGAACTCTAGCCTTCTAACGTATACTGCGCTAAATTCCTCCTTAGGACATTCATCTGCGTTAGGTATACCGAGTTGTTGAGAATCTAGATGCTAACTAATCGTTCGGTCTAGATTGAATTTCTGGCCTTGTCCTTAATAATTGCTGCGCTTCTCTTGATAAACCTCTATGCAAACTGTACTGTCTCTCCTTATGGTCCTGCAATGTCCCATCTACATGAAAGCTTGCAAATGCTCAGACAGTCCCAAAAAAAAGGAGAACGCATCAATCCCGCTAATTATCGCCCAATAGCAACAACTTCACTTCTGTCGAAGGTCATAGAAACAATCATCAACCCTAGAGTAATAGAATATCTCAACATCAATGATATTATTGACGACAAACAGTATGGCAAAAAAAACGTTCCGCAGGAGACCTTTTAACCATCCTCACGGAACGTTGGAACAAGCGCATTCATCATTTTGGTGCATCTTGTATTATCGCTCTCGATATTTCCAAGGCTTTTGACAAAGTATGGCACAGTGCCCTTTTAATCAAACTTAAAGCTATTGGTTTGGGCGATTCTCTTATTTCCTGGATTGAAAGTTTCTTAGCCAATTGTTCAATGCGTGTGGTATTGAATGGTGTGGTTTCCCCTTCTCATAATATTAAAGCTGGTGTCCCTCAGGGCTCGGTTCTTTCTCCCACCCTTTTTCCAACATTTATTAATGACTTGCTATCTTCACTTTCAATTCTTTGCATAGCTTTGCTGCTGATAAAACATTAGACTTCTCCTATCACTTCAACATTGCGTTCTTAGCACGATGTACTAGCTTAGTAGAACAACGTAGGTACATGGTTCAATCATTGAATGACGACTTGGCTAAAATTCTTAGTTGGGGCAATAAGAATCAAGTCGAATTTAATGCTTCGAAAACTCAGTGCTGTCTTATGTCCTACAAACGTGACTCTAACCTTGATCCAATCACCTTCGGAGGCCAGTTAATAGCCAACTCTTCAAGTATTAAGATGCTAGGTATCCAAATCACAGATAACTTATCTTTGAACGATCATATATTTAACATCGCCAAGGAAGTATCCAAATGTTTGGGTTACCTAAAACGGTGTAAAAACTCCTTCACCGCTTCTGGATTACTGACAATTTATAAGGCCTATATTAGACCACGTCTTGAATTTAATTCCCACCTATGGACGGGAGCTGCAAAAACTTCCCTCTCCTATCTGAATAGTATCCAGTCTCGGACCATTAAAATTATGGGAGATGCTGAAATAACTTCATCGAGCATTGACGAATTGTTAGCTCCCTAACCCTTTTGTATCGCTACTACAATGGAGATTGTTCGGACGAAATCTCTAATCTCTTGCCCCCATGTATCACCTTACTCGGTAATACTAGAGCTACTTCACACACTCATAAGTATTTCCTCTATCTTCGGTCGCACTGTAAATTACGTGATTCGTTATTCAACCGAACTGTTGAAAAGGGCAACCCCTCTAGTTCCGGTATCACATAAAAAAAAGGTGAACGATCTGAGTCGCTGCGGAAGGTCTTGGACTCGCAGAATTTTCTGGATTGAACATCCTTTCAGTGAACGTCGTTCCTCCCATAATAGAGCTCTGAAGGCTCGAAACGCGATTTTCTATAATCTGGGTTAAATCTTTGAAGCGTCTGCCTAGATTAAAGACGGCTTGTAGAAGTGTGGCAATTTCTCTTCACAGCCATCGGATTTTTTGGTCGGTACTCATTTTACGAGTTATTTAACTTCCCCACATCTGACACCAAATGTTACGTTTGTGAATAAAATGTTTTTCTCGGCTCTCCTCACTGCATCGCTTCGCGCGCCCCATTCTATACGCCGATGGGAATTCCCTCTAGCTTCTCGCAATAATTTAGAACCAATTAGGTGGCCTAAATCAATCAATCAAATTCCTATCAAGACCCAGCACATTGACTGCACAGACCTATAGGGGCTGTCCCCAAGGAGGGGTACTATCTTTGCTTCTTTGGTCAATCGTAGTGGATGAGCTTCTGGACCGTCTAGAAAACCAAGGATACGAGGCAATAGGATATGCTGATGATATAGTCATTATCGTAAGAGGCAAATACGATTCAATAATTTCGGAAAGAATTCAATCAGCGTTAGAAGTGATAATGAACTGGTGTCAGTCTAAGAACTTGAACATTAACCCAAGTAAGACTGAGATAGTACCATTTACAAACAGGAGGGAAGTCAATATTATACCTCCTTCAATAAATGGAACACCAATACCCCTTTCAGATGAGGTAAAGTATCTGGGTATTATACTGGATGGCAAACTCAACTGGAATAATATATAGAAAAGACTCATGACAAAGCACTAAAGGCATTTTGGGCCTGTAAAAGCTTGTTTGGCAGAAAATGGGGACTAAAGCCCAAAACGATTTACTGGTGCTACAGAACAATCATTCTCCCTGTAGTCACATACGGATCAACAGCATGGTGGACTAAGATCTTACAACGTAAAGCACAGCTTACGTTACAAAAAATCCAAAGGCTAGCTTGCCTAGGTATTACAGGTGCAATGAAAACCTGTCCGACAGATAAAAAAGGAGGCTATTAAAGGAGTGATACGCTTACAGGAGAAAAATAATTACAAACCAGGGGAGTTTAGAGGTCACCTCAAAATCCTAAAAGACCCGAAAATTGAGGTTCTAACTTCCACTCTATCGGACGTCATGCCGATAAAATTCAACTTCGAAACCCCTTTATCAGGGAACGCAAGGCTTGGCAATCCATGCTATCTGAAATAGTAGAAGGGTCAACCATCTGGTATATACATGCATCGCGCACATCTGAGGGGACAGGAGGCGGAGTCAAAGGACCTAACTTCGCGGTCTCAAAACCACTCGGCAAAGAATCCACAATCTTTCAGGCCGAACTAATTACAATGAAGCTATGCATCCAAGAAAATATAAGGAGAGCTCATCGCAACAAATATATTTATATCCTATCGGATAGTCAGGCGGTTCTCAAAGCTCTAGCATCCAATAAACACGGATCGAAGATAGTATGGGAATGCCTTCAAAACCTAATCACCCTGGGGAAAAGGAATGATGTAACCTTAATGTGGGTACCAGGACACATGGGAATTAAGGGAAATGAAGAGGCTGATTGCCTTGCAAAAAACGGCGCAGAATCAAATTTTATTGGTCCAGAGCTATTCTGCGGAAAACCGAAAGGGATAGCTAGTGGGTAGAACAAGAACATAAAATCTACTGGAATAGACTTCCAGGCTTGTCAATCTCAAAAAAACTGATCCAACCATTTTATTCTAAAATTCAGCAAGAAGGATATTAGTACTCTAATCGGCCTAATGACGGGGCACAGTGGAGTAAACCACCACCTCAAAAATATGGGCGTAGCTGAAACCGACATCTGTCGCCTCTGTCTCGAGGACTCAGAAACGACAGTACACATTCTATGGCACTGTGAAGCAGTAGCTAGGAAAAGACATAATCTTACAGGGAAAGGGTTCCTTTCAACCAAAGAACTAGCTAACATGGCTCCCTTAAAGATCCTCAAATTAGCTAAAGCTATTGAGGTATGGTAGGGTGAAGGGGCTATAAACGCACAATAGGCCGATAAGGTCGCAATGCTCTCTCATGTTCCCCTATTTAAATAAATAAATAATATCAAGACCCCCTATAGGGCCATAGGACAGAAACAGCTCTCTTCCATAAGGCACGATCCTGAGCATCGGACTTTAGCTGTTGCAGGACTTGTTTATTCCTCTGGCCTCCTGTTCAACTGCTCGCTCCATGTGCTGCATGCTCTGA
The DNA here is from genome assembly GCA_963669355.1 of Chorisops tibialis. Classification (NCBI taxonomy): domain Eukaryota; kingdom Metazoa; phylum Arthropoda; class Insecta; order Diptera; family Stratiomyidae; genus Chorisops; species Chorisops tibialis. Next base: position 76,467,290 of record OY770263.1, read on the forward strand.
CAACCCGATGTCTTCTTTGAGGATTATAATCCAGACCCTATTTGGCGATGTTTCGCTCTATTTTCCTCAAAGTGTGACCGATCCACTGCCACTTCCGCCTTTGAATCTCTCAATGTCTATTTAAGTCTGCCCAGCTGTACTCCAAAGTTCGTCGTTGGAGATGACTTCTGGCCAGAATATTCCTAAAATACGTCGGAGGCTTCACGAAAGTTTGGAGTTTCTTGGTAAATCGACAGTCACTTACCACGTAGTACAATCATATAACAACACCGGGTTTGACGCATGTGTCAAATACTCACAGCTTTGTGTGAAGGGAGATCTCTCTTAACCTCCAGAAAGGGGAAAGGATACCGAAGGCCTGACGAGTTTTATTTAGACGAGCCTCAATATCCTTTTCGGTTCCGCCATCCATGCTGACAATGCTTCCGAGATAACAAAAATCTTGCACTTCTTCTACATCCTGTCAGTTCAGAACAATTGGTGTGCTTGTGTTCGAACTTGGTTTTACGTACATTTATTTTGCATTTAGAATGCAACGAGCGAACATTTGACTGTAAGTCCGAACGGTTATGTGTAAGCGAACACACATCATCAGCGTAATCAAGGCGACTTAAAATGTTAAATAGTCTCCATTGAAGACCTTTATCTTCCTCACCTTCTAGTGCAGCTTTCATTCATTACCACCAGAAACAGGGCTGGTGAAAATATGCAGCTTTGTCTGATACCTGTTCGCACAGTAAGGCTTTCGGACAGCTTTCCTCTATGTAAGACGCGACACCTTGCATATCCGTAGGATTCTTCTATCATAGCTATGATCTTATGTGAAATAGCTCTCCTACGCAAAGCAATCCATATTAAATCTCGCTTAACGCTGTCGAAAGCCTTCCCGAAGTCCGCAAACATGGGATGTAGTGGCGAACCCATTTCGGGGGACTGTAGATCAACCATAATGAAATTCGAGCGTGGCCAATACTTGTAAGGGAGTGGCTCAGGGATGGAGCAAGGGTCCTGCAAAGAATAGCACTCAAAAATTAATATCTCCACTATTTCCTAAGATACTGTATGTATGTAATTGAAACTTGGAACATTTATTACACTGAATTAGCGAAATATGAGAATAATATAAAACATTGGGACATAATGCGAAAATAGGGCACATTTCAAAAATGGGGCAATTTAAAAAATTTCCAACCGTTATATCTCAAAATCCAATACAGATATTAAGTTGAAATTTTGTTGGAAAGTAGATCTTTATAACATGTAATTTTAGTAAAAAATTTAAGTTGGGGGATGTAAGGAGAGGGTAGTGGTGAGAAAAAGTATTGAAAACTTTTACTAATTTTATTAGAGCTCTGGTAAAAGGTACATAGTTTAAATTTTGTACGTACATACATACATAGTTTTGATATATATAAATAAAAAATAATAATTTGAAGCAAAACTGTTAGACATCAAAGTGGAGCACGTTAGGGCACGAGGTGTTTCATGTGTATTGAAAAAAAAACTCAAAAATTTTGATTGAGATTTTAGGCTAGAAACTTTAAAATTTCTGAAAATCATTTATAAAATTTTTGTTGTGTACCAATAATAGTGCTGCACTAGCGCACATAAGAGTGGATGTGACTTTTTATGCTGGGTCTGTTGTCTTACCTGACAACGGGTTTCAAATAATTTTGTCTATCTATTACTGTTAACTATGCACTCTAATTATTCAATTACACATCTAGTAATTTAATTACACACCAGTAGCCATTATATCTTAATTTTAATTTCAAAACATGACTCGGGGGAGATTCGGGGGTTATCTTATAGGACGATTTAGATTTTGAATAAACGAGCGCGAAAAACGAGTGAGTCCCGACAATTCGGGGAATTTATTAGAAGTTTACGATATTAACAGGTCGAATACTTTCAAAACATTTGAACCCTCCCATACAAAAGTATTTTTTCGACCGTTTTTAAGAAATCGATCATCACAACTATCACCTTAAAAATTTGAACAAAAACTTTAAAAAAAAATAAAGTTGCATGTTTTGAAATCCCTTTTGTCCTTCTACCCACTGCCATACAAAAGTATGAATTCAACCAATTTCAATAAATGAGAACCAACCAATAAAAAACTACGTACTTGAAGTGTTGTGTGAGCAGCTTCCTCATCTCCTCCCATACAAATCAATGGCTTCCTGAATATAAAATGCACCGAATTCCTCAGGTATTTTAAGCAGGAGTTGCTTTTTATGAAAGTAGCATTCCATTCATACAATTTTGAACGTGATTTAAGCAAGCAATTAAACACCATCGTCCCCTCTCTCCCCTACACAAATCAAACTTGCATAAAAAACGAATAAAATATTGATTAGATGTTAATAAAACTACAAACTGCTTTTTAAATGCATATTGATCCTAGCAGAACAATATCTAACTTTATGAATTCTCTTTGTATAATATAATTCGCTAGAAATGAAGATAATTTTCAGCAAACATGGAAAAATATTAAAGCTTTTCTCTCTGTCTACGAAGCGGCACAATAATAAAGCAATTAAATCATTTTAAATACTGCAAATATGAAATTATTATGAGCTTATGTGAAATTTATGATCATATACAAACGGATGGGATTTTATTTTTGAAAGAAAAAACGTCTAAGTTTTCAGCCGCAGCCGACGAATTTTCAAATGAGATCGGTCGGGTTAGTGTGTTCCACATTTCATGGAATGCTCACAAGAATTTAATTTCGAAATTACCTGCCGAAAAACTCTCGAGACGAAGAGTGAGAAGTAATCATGGAAAGTGCTTAAAACCATCATCGTGGATGTTGCATACCTTCCCGCTTCCAAAAATTTTCAGAAATGTTCCCATGGGACCGTTCCGGTAAAGCGAATCTGTGTCAGTTTGCAAATAAAATAAAATCTTCTCCAGAGTACATACCGTCTGTCTGAGTGTCTAGTAAGCTATATAAGAAGAACTAGAACTATACACTGTTACGGACTAATATAGTTCACATAGCATCATCTCGTACATTAAAGGGTTGAAAACATAGGCAAACTGTCTTTTTGGCTTTTGTCACGGATGGAGAGACACTGTAGAGACAGACAGAGGATAAAGACTGAGTAAGATAAGAGTACCCTATGAACTTTATCACGATGCGGCGGCTTTCATTGTATTTACGTCCGTGTATATCTTTCGGGCATTTTCTACCGATTAGATAGCAAACCCCAATCATCATATCATCTCCCCCACCCGCCACCCCCTCAATTCAATTTACCCTGGACTAATTGCTTCTTGATTCCGTTTTTTCTTCCACGCGATGCAAGACAGATGAAGTTTGGAGTGTGATGAAATTGGGGTTAGATGATGGTGGAGATAATTGCTCTGCCCAAGGATATTGAAAGTCCAATAATTCTAGGCAAAATGATATAAAGTAGACCTCGGAGGATTCTAAGTAAATATATAACTTAAGTTACCCTACCCCACTATTTTAGGATCCGTTTAAGGGTTATTTTTGGCCAAGAGTGGTTTAGCAGCTCATTTGAATTCAGTTTTATACTGTGGCATCTATCCTTGTTGATTTTGTGTTTAGTTAAAGAGGCTGAAAGGTGATTGTGAGTTATTAGGGTTTAATTAGATTCATTAACTTCGGAAACGGAAGATTTTTTTTTAATGGTGCAATAGGGTTGAAGAATATTATCCAATTTTTTTAAGAAATATAAAATGGGGAAGTTGAGGAAAATTCAATTTAGAAAGTGAAGAGAGATTGAGAATTTTAATAATCACATACGACACTAGGGGAGTTAAGGGAAAATATGTAATCTGCTACATGCTAAAAATTAAGAAATCATGTATCCCATGCAGATTACTCACAAACTTTTGATCTTAAACAGGGTTTTGTAAATTAGCAGCCAGTTGATGCCATTTCGTGTATTGGCTGCTCTTCCCAATTTTTTGAAAGAGTTTGTTAAGTTCTCGATGGTTTAGAAAAGGATGAAACAAAATGAAAATAAACAAAATAAACAGTTAATTGAATAAGGACGGACAAGATAAAAGAAATCGGTGAATGTTGCTTTTAAATTGCATGATGTTATTATATAATCACAAGGAAAAGCGGCCGCGGGTAGTGCATTCCACATTTTGGTTGTTCGAGATAGAAACGATTCCCTATATTTGTATGTGTACAGTGACGTGATTTGGGTAGCTCAACCGTATGCTCATGAGCGCGTTCAGCAGCAAGAGTATTACGCGGGAATTTATATAAAGGAGGGATAAGATGACTAATTTCATGGCTACAGCGACCATGGAAATATCTGTCGTAGATGGTGAGTACCCCGACATTTCTGCGATGTTCAAGGGAATCTAAAGATGCCGTTCTGGCATCATCTCCAAGAAGTCGAAATGTAAATCGCTGAACTCGATCTCAGTACCTTTAGATGAGTTTTGGGTGCTCCAGCCCAGATATGCGAATTGTACTCGAATCGGGGCCTGATGTGCGACTTGTAGACAGTTGCAAGATCAGATGGTGTAAAATATTTCTTGCCCCTTCGGAGAAAGCTTAAGCACTTGGAGGCGTCTAAAGCTACATCGAGTATGTGCTGGTGCCAGTCAAAGTTTTTATTAATGTACATACCCAGAAGGTAGAAATACTCAGAATGATCAAGTTTTCCACCATCAAAGATTAGGTCAGGCATCGACAGGTCGTGTTTAAGAGAAAGGTGACAGGCTTGTGTTTTAGTGACATTAAACTCTACTCGATTCGTCCTGTCTCATTGCAAGATTGTATTGAGGTCAGAATTTAATGAATTAAATAACTCCCGGCGCTTAATAGGCACAGAAGACTGGTGCGCCTTAGAATATGTAAGTGTTTTCAAGTGTTTTGTCATCTGCGAAGCTGTGAATTGGGTTGATAGTCGACGACAGAAGGTCGTTTATAGAGATTAGAAATAAAGTAGTTGATAAAACGGAGCCTTGAGGAACGCCTGACTTGAAATGGAGTCGAAGAGACGCCATCTAAAATAAATTATATGGCGCGCTTCGATAGAAAACTCTCAATCCATAACAAAAAAAGAAGCATCAAAGCCAAATGCTTTGAGCTTAAAAAGTAGAGATTCATACCAAACTCTTCTTTCGCAATGTCTAATGCAAATACTTGGCCTTCGTCAAATTTATGAATGCAAGTATTCCAGGGTTCGGTTAGGTTAACCAAAAAATCACCTGTGGATCTTCCCGACCAAAAACCATATTAGTGATCGTCTATAAGTTGATTACTCTCCAAGTTTTACCTGAACTTGCGGTTGACAGCAGTTTCCATAACTTTTGCCAGCACGAAAGTGATGGCTACTGGGCGATAATTTGCGGGGTCCGACTTACTTCCCTTCTTGGGTATGCACATTCGCTTGTTTCCAGCTATTTGGGAATTTTCCTAAAGAGTAGGATAGGTGGAAAAGGTTGCGAGGAGGATTAGTCAAATGAAAAGCATTTTAAGGGTTTTGGGGGGGGGGGGGGATTCCGTCCGGACCAGAGGATTTATTGCTACTGACATCCAAAAGAATTTTAGCAAAGACGCGTGTGCGAAATTTTATGGCACGCAATATGGTGCCTCTAGGCGATATAGGCGATACAGTTGGGGGTGACTGATTACTCGGAGGAAGGGTTGAATTTCTCGCGAAATTTGCTGCTAGTAAATTTGTCTTTTCAACTGGATCAACGACTGAGCGTTAAACATAATGATTAGTAAACTTTGCCCATCACCTGAATTATTGACGTAAAATAGTCTCAAGTTCTTTCCTCTATACGTCCGGTGGTGAAAGCATGTTCCTATTTCGCGTTATATAGTTTGCAAAGGAACAGGGATATATGACAGTATAACTGAAATCGATTTAAAGAATTTTTTAGATACAAGTAATTGATAAACGAAAAGGGTAAACAGATTAAATGCAAAAGTCTCAAAATTCTATCAGCCTAATTCAAAAACCTGTACTTCTTAAAATTTTATATACTAATATACATCTATATAAGCATTAGTATTAATTATTAAATGAATATTTAATATATAAATTATATATACATATTATTAATATATAATTGAACATAAAACTAATTCGAACAGGTGGAACGATTGGGGCAGTACCTTAGGTATCTTATCTTCCAACAATTCTGGTGTCCCTCAGAGCTCTGTCCTATCGCCTATTCTGTTCTTACTATTTATCAACGACCTTTTGTCTTCTGCTCTCAATCCAATCCATAGTTTTGCAGATGACTTTAGATAACAACTTTGAATTTAACTCGGATTCTCACAAGCAATCTGTTGCTTCCAAACGCAGGGAGTTATTCGGTTCATTGAACTCCGCCTCGACTTAATCCTGGGATGGAGCAGGAAGAATAAAGTAGATTTCAACGCTGCTAAAACACAGGTCTGTCACCTTTCCCTTAAACGTGATGTTGCAGCGTCGTCGTCTAATTTAGCCGTTAATGGCATACCAATTTACTCTGTAGAGAAGTTTATCCTATTAAGCGTAAAGTTAAATAACCACTTCGATTAGAGCAAAAATATATTTGATGTTGCCCTTGATACCTCCAAACGCCTAGGCATTCTTCGCAAAAGTAAAAAATATTTTTCGCCTCGCGACTGAACTACCATCTACAAGGTTTACATTCGACCTCATTTAGAGTACATTTCGCATATATGGGCTGGGGCACCCAAAACACACCTTGCGCTGCTCGATCGAATCCAACAACATGCGTTTCGACTAATTGGAGACGACACAATTACGGTTTCTATTGACTCCCTCGAACATCGGAGGAACGTTGAAGTACTCAGTACCTACTATCGCTACTTTCATGGTAAATGTAGCGCGGAACTTAAATCAATCATTCCTTCCCTTTCCATTTTTCCCCGAAATACTCGTCAGCCTAAACGTGCACACGGGTTTACTGTCAACCCTATTCCTGCTCGTACAGTGAAACAAAGACAGTCATTCATCTCTCGAACGTCCAGACTTTGGAACGCATTGCCTCTTAGCATATTTCCAAGCAAGAATAACCTTCAGCGCTTCAAAAATAATGTCCATTGCCATTTCCGTGTCTCTCCCCCAAAATTTCTATAGCACTACCAAATTTCATCCTCTTCCTATACCGACATAACTGTGCAATGCATTAAAGGGTGACCCCCTAAGTTATAATCGGAGCCATAAAAAAAAAGGTCAAAACTGAGTTTTTGATGTCAAGAATATAAAGGACAAAACTCTGCAGAGAACGCCGCAAGAATCGCGCGAAAATCCCAATGACGAAGTTATGGTATTTTGAATTTTAAAGTACAAAAAAGGAAGTCAATTTTCAAATCCCAAATATAGGGTGTATCAACAAGAGGTGTAGGGTTGGATAGGCCTATTATTTGACAGCTAATCGCTTGATGCGGAAAATTTACCATGGAATGCTATACAGTAGAGAAAAAATAGAAATCGAATTTCATTATAAAATTGCGAGTTCAATCGCAGTTTCGATGCCCGAAATTCGATTAAATTTTGATCGTAATCATGTGCCTTCTGAGACGGGTGTGTGCAACCTAATCAAAAAATTCCAAGAGACTGCAAGATGTGAAGACAGATGCTAAGACATTCTAGAATTGACTTACCGTGATCATTACAGTTTGTGCTCGACAAGTAGGTGTGATGGGCCCTGGTATTACAACCTATTACCAAGTTCCCTGTGTTGGTCAGACGTTGCAATATCCCTTGCTTCGTATGGTTGGTACGATGAAATCAGCTTAATAAGCTGCGGTGTTCCGTTAAATGACCTCTCCCAGAGCATCGCTGTTTGGTCTGGACTGCTAAATTGTGCAATTAATGTCAATTATAGTGCTTTTTTTGTAACGACATATGTCCGTAGCTTAGTTGTTTTGGGTCTATGAAGGACTGTAAAAGTTTTGTTCCAGCAATCTAGAATTAACTACATTCTAGCCACTTAACCACGATTCCTGGACAAGTACAACATCCGAATATATTTTTAAGAGGGGTTGATGGAGAGTGGCGGTAGCTGCACCACTGTGATGTAGATTGGCTTGAATCACTCTGAGGTTCGCCGCATTTGGTTTCGGGAGGTGGACCTCGTTGAGTCCACAGTTTGCGAAACTTTTCGCCACAGACATATGATATCTGAGATCCATACAGACACTTTTGTCGGCCTAGGAGCCTCACCACCTTCTACAACCTGTAGCTTGATGTCCTTCAAGAGCTTGTTCATCTTGGGAATCGCCTCCTGAAGGAAGACCAGAGTGTTTTGGTCAGCACAAGTTATTCGAAGAGAACTTGGCTCGAAGTCGTATTTCAAAAAGCTTAGTTTAGCTGGTGGATTACCTAAGAGCTGTTCCCTCTGAATGCTCGTCAATGAAGAGTAGATCTGAGGTTCCACCGACTCTGGTATGATGCCTAGCGAGTCGTTGGTATTAATGACTGCTGTCTGGAGAGTACTCCCAGCGATGTCGGTATAGGCAGCCCATCTCGGCTGTTTCTTTTTTGCTGCAGGTATCTGCGTATTCTGCTTCAGTGGATCGAGCTTATTACTGACGACTACGCACGCGGACGATGAGAGTTCTTTGGCTTCGACACGAACCGATCGTCCCGAAGCAAGTAAGGATGAAAGTGTTTGAACTATTGCGACATTTTCCACTAACGGTTGTAAACTGAGAGTAGCCGCTGATTGGGGACCCGGAGTCAAACTATGAGTCTTACTCCGTTGGGCTGCCATTCTGAACATGTTCCTTCTTTACGCTGCCGACAGTTTCGGACGTTTGACGCTACTTTCAGCGGAGTGGTCAGGGCATACCCTGACCACATTCGCTTCGGAAGGGATACTGAAACCTTTCGCCTCAATTCTGATTACATTGGCCGGAACGCTGGTTGGGCGTGAAGCTTCTGCAGACCTTAAATCGTTTTTCCTTTCAGGTTAGTCTTAGCTCGGCGACAGGCATGATTGCTAATACCAACTTAGGGGGTTAGGATGGTCTCAGTACAGGCCACCCGAGATACGTGTGCAGGATATTGTCGACGTCGAAGCGTGATCAACATCTATATCCAATTCCATCGGCTTATTCGGTTCTAAGGCTATATCCCCCAGTGTCATAATAAAAGCGAGATCACTAAGCTCTGACATGGAAGACTCAGTGCGCTGGGTGTTTGCCAGTAGCACAACACTATTAGAACCTAGTTGCGCTGACCTAGTAGTTTCCGAACCGCGTTCGGACCCGGAGATCTTAGCACCATTTTTTACCGTGGACTGAGGGCCAATACGAGAGGACTCCATCATATAGTTTTTGGACTGGTTCGCAGCATGGTATTTACTATTTTCACCTCAACATGTTCATCAATTAGGCTAACAACGAGGAGGTTGTCGACGTATGTCCGTTGAGCACGTTGAGAAAAGGACAGCTGTCAAACTTAACGCGGACGAGGTTTGCGATACACAGCGGCGGCTTCCATCCACCACCTGCGGACGCGCCTGATAGGTTGTCCAACCCACAGGCTAATAACCCTTACTCAACGGAGGATTTGATGGAGTTTTCAATGCAAATATACTGAAAGTGAGTCGAAAGACCTCAGATACTGTATAGAAAAATTGTGTGCGAATGTCTCGCCTTTGGACGAAAGGCTAATATTTCTGAGGAAAAACATGGCAGCACTGACATTGTGAACAGCGATATTTTTAATATTTCTAAACGGTTTGTCATGGTGACGGTTGAAACTAATTAAACGAAAATGTCAAATAGATGCAAAACAAAATTTTCTTGGCTTAGTTATAGTTACTCCATGGGACAATAGAGGTGCTGTACCATAGTTTAGCAAAGGTGAAGCCCGACATTTGGAGCGAAATTTAAAAACAGTTTTGACCTTTTTCTGGTACGTTCTTGACATCAAAAACTGTGCAAAGTTTTTAATACTTAACTAAAAGGTAAAAAAAAAAATTTTTGAAGGAACAATTTATATTAGGGTGAATGAAATTGGCAAAAGAAAACCACTAAACTCACCACTCCACGAATGGTGAATTGGGGATGGTGAATTCGCAGGTGACCTTTGTGACATTTCTGCCAGACTCTGATACAGTGTGCATGGAGTGAATCTAGGCCTAGTGTGATCAACTAAGATTTCGAAGAGGCTCTTTCAATAGCCGGTTTGAACATACTATTTGAAATATCAAAGTTTTCTTCAAAAGTTACACCTCAAGATCAATCCAACCGATTAAACAGGTGCGGTATCCATTAGCCAGTAAAAAAAAACCTCAATTTAATCATAGAAAATGAGTTAGTTCCGCACGCCTTGTACCGAAATTCATTACCACTGACCTACAACCAACGAATTACCGTGATTGACCTCCTTCTAAATCATCAAACTTTATCCATGAATTTCTAACTCTAACTAACGCGTCTCTCATTCTGTGCCGGTAATTACGTTCGTTATAATAATTCGATTAAGATAACTCGCTGACATATGATAAACGCCATTTCATCATTAAAATCGGGCTAATGGACGAGTGATTTCAAAATGGAATCGAAATAACTAACGATAATCGAAACGTTATTAAAGAGATAATCTGTGTTAATATTTTGGCATTAAGAATGAATGGTTCCATTCATCGCAGTGGCAATAATCGATTTGAAAACGACCGAAAAGTGAAAAACGAGAACTCTATTTTTAAGCTGTCATCGATCTCGTTGATTATGACGCTTCACTAGAGGGGAGCCCCTAAGGTTATCCACTGTCCCTGCCCAATCGGCAGGAGATAGAGAGAGAGAGAGAAAAAAAGGCTTCTATTATACACCTACAGGAGTGAGTGATTGATTGAGGGGTCACCCACAAAAAAATATAAAAAATAAACCCTCCAGCAACAATATGACACGTATGGAATAAACAAAAAACATTTTTTTTTGTTTATTTTCGAATGTATATTAAACAGTGTATGGTGCGGAAGAGATTTTTTTTTCAACGCACTTTCATCACCAATTTATAGGGTTGTCATCAATTATTTCGATGGGTCGAAAGAAATGACGAATTGGGGGTTGGATGGTTGAGGTACAGGCGGACATGGCATAATCGAATGAATAATATTCGTCACACATCGTATTTTTGTCAATTCACACGAGTTATTACCCTGTTTTTCCGCCACACTACAGATACTCGGCGAGTGATAACTCGAGCACAGAAACAATTTTACGCGTAATTGGAGGTTATTTATAAACAAGTTTTACGAGGATGTTGCCATTTTTTTTGGAAAATATTGAGAAAAAATTGGAATTAATGGGGTAATTAGTAGGGTTTTCGGACCGAAAGAATTTCTTTTAATTGATTTGCAGCGCGTAAGTTGAATACGCTAGGAATTTAACATTAAAGATAAAGTTAATATAATTTGTATTTTAATCCTTACAGGAAAATTGCTTATCTATAGGTGTAGCCTAGTGGATAGCGTGCTGGTCTACAATGCAAAGATCGTGATGGTTGCGTAAATAAAAGTGTTAACGAACCTAAAAGTCAGGAGACCTAAGCTAGATTTGGGCTGTTGTGCTATTGAAAAAGGGGAAATTTGCAATAATTTCATGACTTAACCAATTTCTATGGAAAGAAGAGAGAGCATAATTGCAGAGCCACTTTTGAATCAATAAATTTAATGATGAAAATCAAATTGAATTTCAAAAAGAGACTCATCTATAGCGCAGAAGTGGGTAGAGTTGATTCTTTTTACTTCTTAATAATAAAAATAGCATTATTTTTTTAAATTTAAATGTAATAAATATGTACATTTCAGAATTTAAATTTAATTCATTGTATAGAAATAATAAATACACTAAACTTTACTTAAAACAAAATAAATTAAAAATAAAGTAAAATAAAAATATAATACAATAAAAGAAAAAAAATTTAAGATAAGTTAATCCAAAAGGAAATTGTTATAATACACTGTAACCATATTGTTACAAGCTAGGGTGTAGCCTAGTGGGTAGCGTGTTGGTATTGTAATGCGAAGGTCGTGAGTTCAAATCCCGGTCGACGCAATATATAATTCCAGCACATAGCTTGGATATACCTTAGTCACCTCAATCTACGAAAATGAAAAATTCGTAGAAAGAGGGTTGTGCGAAGGGCTAACAGCCCTTCCACAATAAGTAATGAAAAATGTTAAGGAGCTTGAATGTCAGGAGGCCAAGGTCCGATGTGGGCTGTAGCGCCATTGTAGAAGAAGAGGATATTGTAACATGTCATTGCAACCGCTGCATATAAAATAAAATTGAAAAATGGCGACCTCTTTCTGGTCTTCTGTCTTAGCGGCCGTCCAGAGAACGCGCCTTTTCTTTTAAGTTATAACAGAAATAATAACGATGAAGTTCACCCGAATCCGTATTACTGGTGTTCATTTGTACATTGCAATTACCATCACTTTACGTAATAATTGGTCTTAAGGATTTGCTCACAATATAAGGATGGATTCCCAGACTAGCTGATATAAGGGAAATTTTTCATGATATCTTGGAATGTTATATAAGTAATAGTGTGTAATGTATGGTCAATTTAGTATATTCACGATTGCTGTATGAACTTCTTTGCTGCGATCTTGAGGCACTTGATGTTCTTTGCCTGCCGAATGTAGATTAGTAAGGAGTTGTAATAACGTACTGCTTCGTAGATGGGATCCTTCCATAGTCGATTCGTCCTAAAATTTCGATTTCTTATCGAGGTTGCATTCCGTGTATTGAAATTGTGAATATCTGCGTTATACGTTATGATTACTGAAGATTTTAGTCCTTTATTATAATATACATTAATTTTGCCCTCTCAAGGTTTAAAGTTTACTGTATATTTAGCTTGTTGCACGTTACGTAAAGATCCATTGAAGGTGTCAGATGTGGTAAATTATATACGGCCTTGATGCTTTTGTTCATAATCCTCGATATTCTTTCCAACTTACGTTCATAGAGGTTTGGCTCCATATTAAAATTCCAGGTTACATTTGATAAAATAAACGCATTATCCAAAATTTCTTTTATTGGTGTTGGTAGAAAATTGTTACACCGTAGGACTGCGGAGTCCATATTTTTTATCGATCGTTAATCCTAAACACTTGATTTGATTTGTTCTAGATAATTGCATTCAATCTATGTCAAGTTTCAGATCAACATCAGCTCTTTTACTTGGTTGAATATTATGAAGTTGGTCTTCAATACAGCCATTTCTTAAAGAGCCTGAGATCAGTGTTGATAAGATATTCCAATTCTGGCTGATTTCTTGCTTGGTAGAGCAATAGTGTGTCATCCGCATATACTAAATATTTCGCTCTTAGACATATGTGCTGGAAGTTATGGGTATAAAGTAGGTGAAGAGTAGGGCCAACAATTGAGCCCTGTGGAATTTCAATGTTGATGGGTTTAGAATAACTGAATTTGTCCACGTTTTTTGTTATGTAAGTACGTCCTAGGAGATACTTTTTTTACATCGTTAGATTTTCCTCTTATATCTAGTTCATTTAGATCTTGTAGCAATATTTTATGGTCTAAAGTGTCAAATGCTGACTGACGTAACATAGAAGCATTTGACAAGACCATAATTTATTAATTTCATCGTATCGATCAGTGCTGATGTAGTGTTGCTCTTTTTCTGGAAGCCATACTGATTCCGATCAAATATACCATTTTACTTTATTATTTTAATAATAAAGTATTGTGATCGACTTGGGACAAAAAAAAAAATTTGCTACCCTGAAATTTTGTTTTTTCGCGTTTCATGACTAAATTAGCCTAAAAATGCAAAAAAAAAATCCGTCTGTCTATACGCCGTCCGCCGTACGCCGACGTGTACGCTCAGCGCACATTAACTTCCAAACCCTTTAAGATAGAAAGTTCATTTTTGGGGGGATTGTAGATAGTTGCGGATCTCAGACGGATACTCATTTTGGGGGGTGTACGAGTTCAGGGGGAGGCGGGGGGAGCGCTTAAACCGAAAAATATCTCAGCCATGGTAACAGCTAGGAAGGTAAAATTCAACATACATATAGAAGAGTTTGTGGGAGAACTTTTAAAAATAATTTAATTTTTTTATCCATTGGGGTGCGAAAAGGGGGGGCTAAGAACCAATTGTCGGCCGAATTTTTTTTTCAAATGATTATATCTTTGGAATCGCTTCCCATAAAAAATTGATATTTTGAGACCGTTAAGATGGTATCAAGATCTACTAGAATCAGTTTAGATAGAAGCTAAATATTGTAAGGGGGAGGGTCAGGGGGGGGTGCAAAGAAAAACACTTAAAAATTAATATCTCGGCTATTTATTAAGCTATGTAATTGAATCTTAGAACCTATATTAAACTATACTAGAGAAATACGAGAAAAATATAACATTTGGAAAAAATAGTAGTGGGGGGAAATGGGGAGCATTTCAAAAATGATGCACTTTCTAAAATTTCAAACCGTTATAATTCAAAAGTGAGTACAGATATCAAATTAAAATTTTGTCAAATTATAGAACTAAGTAGTTTTTAAATTTGGTAAAAATTTTACGTCGGGAGGTGTAAGGGGAGGGAGGTGGTAACCAAAAATGTCGAAAATTTTTAGTGATTTTTTAAGGGCTCTGGTGAAAGACAAAACATTTAAATTTTCCATGTGGATACATCTATTTGTTGTACATACAGAAAAAATAATAAAAATTCCACAATTGCTATGCACCGACCCCCCTGGTCTACCGTGCACAAGGTGTTTCATGTGCAATGAAAAAACTACATAAACTGAAAATTTTTTAATGAAATTTGAAGATAGAAACTTGAAAACTTGCGAAATGCATTTAAAAAAAATCTTTAAAAGAATTAAATATTAACTGGTCGAATATCTTGAAAGCTTCTACACCCTCCCATACAAAATATTTTTTTCGACCATTTTTAAGAAATTAATTATCACCTTATTGGTAAAAGCTATCAATTTGAAATTTTGCACAAAATCATTTAAAAATATTTGAAATAGAACTGCGTCAAAATTTTTGAGATCACACATGTCGTTCTACCCCCTCCCATACAAAAGTACGATTTCGACCAATTTCAATAAAACAACTGCTAACCAACAAATTAAAAGCTACGAACTTGAAATTTTGTACAAGCACCTTAAAAGAGAAAAAAAAAGAAAACTGCGTCACAAATTTTGCGATTCCCTTACCTCTTCTACCCCCTCCCATACAAAATTATTTTTTCGGCCATTTTTAGGAAATCAGTTATCAGCTAATTCTTAAAAGCTACCAATTTCAAATTTTGCACAAAAAATTATAAAAAGAATTGAAATAATATTATTTTAAAAGTTTTGCAATCGCGCTTGCCCTTCTACCCCCTCCCATACAAAAGTATCATTTCGACCTATTTTATTGAATCAATTAATAACCAACAAATTAAAAGCTACGAGCTTGAAATTTTGTACGAGCACACTACGAGAGAAAGGAAATAAAATTGCGTCACAAATTTTACGATTCCCCTACCTCCTCTACCCCCTCCCATACAAATGTTTGGTTTCATCAATGTAAAATACACCGAATCCTATGAAAATTCTATGCAACTTCGTCTCTGAAACTGACATTCTATACAGAGAATATTGGACGTAATTCAAGCAATCAATTAAAAAACTATTAACATCCACCCACTCAAAAAAACTCAAACTTGCATAAATAAACGAACGAAATATTGATTATATGTACTGGAGCTTTTGAACGTTTCCGCAAAGTGTTAAATTGACAATTGCCCTGACCAAGAACCCCCTTTTACTTAGTCTTCCCTAACCACTCTAACCTGCATATTGACTTTCCATACATACGCAACTTGTCCCAAGAATAATAAATTTTCGCCCGACTTGTTGGCAGTTTATTTGCTTATAAATTTTGTGTTACACCTAACTTACAATTGCCTTGTGAAATATTTAAATTATGACGAACTTCCACGAATTATCGCATGCTGGCAGTACCGATCCAAGTTAATTTGCCGCCGGGATCATTTTATTGATACTGTGCGTTACCAAATACTTAGTATTGGATACATTACATTGATTTGGTAGTCGGAAGTCCATTTAGCGATATTTGTCTTTGCAAGTACAGAGTGTGGTGTGATACATTAATTGTCACTTGCGTTTCGAAATGTTTAACGGGTGCAACTGCGCAACAACAGAAATCTGCCGCATGCTTTACACAAAGCGTAATCTCTCTTAATCTTCAGAAAGGAAAAGCTTTATAGATTCCAGGAAATGTATCCTTGATGCGAGCTTGGAGCTGACGTGGGGAGTGATCACCACTTGACATCAGCTATCCGACGGCTACAAATTTAAGCGCAAGCTTAATGTGGATAAATTTAGAGACCCCAACAAAAAGCGCAAGTTCATCACCATTCTACGCGAAAAACCATCTACATAGGGCGGATATAAAATGCGCACACTGGACACCAAGTGGGAGCCAACGAAAAATACGTGTCTAACTAGTGCTGAAATATCTGTGAGATATGTGCAAAGCGGGGAGAAACCCTCGATGTCTCAGGACACATGGGACAAGGTTGGCGGTCGGAAAAATTGGCATTCATCTCCCAATCGTTGCCAATCAAAGAACTCCTGACTTGAGACGGAAATACCGCGATATTCATATACTGCTTAAAACGACTATTAGACGCGATAAGAGAGAGGCCATTGAAGATCTGACCAACAAGGCAGAATCTGCGGCTTACCTTGGGGATATGGGATCACTATTTAAAATTATGAAAGAGTCGACGAACAGGAATTTCACTGCCAGCCACCTGGTGAGAGATGTCAACGGAGATGTTCTTTCTATGAGTGAACACCAGTTGCGGCGATGGAAGGAATACTGATATTTTGAACATCTTGTCAGGGGAAGATATTCCAGAAACAGAAAGAAACATCCAACCATAACAATCCTCTATTAGGGACGATCCTCCAGATAAGGAAGAGATAGTTTCCGCTATTTGGTCAATGGCGGGAAGTTCCAGGTATTGATAGACTACCAACTGAACTCCTCAAAGCGAAATACTTCTTTCATTCTAAGGTGCGGGTTGAAGGAAGATATCCAAATGAAGGGCGTCAATGAGAAAATTCTGAAGAAGGGTCACCTTTGGGATTATGGCAATTAGCGTAGTATATGTCTACTTACTGACGTATCGAAAATTATGGCTAAGATAATTCTCAATAGGATTAGTGATGTCATGGATAGCACTCTCAGTCCGCCGAAGTCGATTCGCCACTACACCTAATGTTTGTGGACTTTGAAAAGGCTTTTGACAGCGTTAAGCGAGATTACATATGGAATGCTTTGCGTAGGAGACGCATCCAGATAAGATCATATCTATGATTAAGGAATCTTACGAAGATACAAGGTGTCGCGTCTTACGCAGAGGAGAGCTGTCCCAGAGCTCTCCTGTGCGAACGGGTGTCAGACAAAGCTGCATATTATCACCAGCACTGTTTCTTGTAGTAATAAATGATATCTTGCTACTAAAGCTGCACTGGAAAGTGGGGAAGATAAAGGCCTTCAACGGAGACTATTTAACATCTTAAACCATCTTGATTATGCCGATGACTTGTGTTTGTTTGCACATAACCGTTCGGACTTAGAGTCAAATGTTCGCTCGTTGCATTCTAAATGCACACCGATTGGTCTTAACGGATAAGATATTAAAGAGGTGCAAGATATTTGTTACGTCGAAAATATTGTTGGCATGGACGGCGGAGGCTCGTGTTAATAAAGCTCGTCAGGCCTTCGGTATCCTTTACCCTTGCTGGAGGTTAAGATAGATCTACCTTCGCACGAAACTACGAGTATTTGATGCATGCATCAAATCCGTGTTGTTATATGGTTGTACTACGTTGAAAGTGACCGTTCAACTTACCAAGCAAAACAAACTTTCGTGAACCAATACCTATTCTGGCCTGAAGTGATCTCCAACGAGGAATTTTGGAGTACAACTGGACAGACTAAAATAGCCATTGAGTTTCAAAGGCGGAAGTGGCAGTGGATCGGTCACACTTTGAGGAAACTAGAGCGAAACATCGCCAAACAGGCTCTGGATTATAATCATCAAGAAAGATGTTGGGTTGGTCGAACATGTAGCAAATGGAATCGAATAGTTGAGCAGTAGGCCAGAGAAATAAATAAGTCCTGGCAACAGATAAAGGCCGATGCTAAGGATCGTGTCTGGTGGAAGAGATTTGTTTCTGTCTTATGCCCCTACAGGAGGTCTTAATAGGGATTTGATTGATTGACATATTGCTATAAGGTAATCGGTTAATTTGTAGGTAGCGCAGATCTCCATAGTTTTTTGTAATTGTCAGAAATGACATGAAAAACTTTGATAATCAACAAAAAACTTGTGACACTACAGAATAAATTTATGACGTATTGTAAAAATTTTACGAAATCATTTGGCGATAAAAAAAAGTGAAAGTGTTACGACATTTTAATGACAAATTTCTGAGAACGAATTTGAGAACACTGTTGTGATAAAATATCCCATTTGTCGATAATGACCAAATTTGGCTACAGCGGCGGTTGTAAAGTTTATGAATGGGTTCAATATTTCGCTCTTGTGATGATGTCGTCATTAGTTCTAGTACTAATCTACACGTCACATTCAAATTCAACCGACGTTTGGTCATGATTGATAATTGAGTATTGTTTTGACTGGAAGAGATCACCTCCTCTTCGTTTATATTTCGCGCAGGGGAATATGTACTGATCGAGAAACCTAAGTCGATTTCAGTTACTGCTTATGGCTCCACGAATCCGAGCTGTTCGATCGGTATTATGCTTCCCAGAGCTAGACC
Source organism: Chorisops tibialis (assembly GCA_963669355.1). Classification (NCBI taxonomy): domain Eukaryota; kingdom Metazoa; phylum Arthropoda; class Insecta; order Diptera; family Stratiomyidae; genus Chorisops; species Chorisops tibialis. Next base: position 76,486,109 of record OY770263.1, read on the forward strand.
GATGCAGGTAGCGGTCATAAACATGTGCCTCTTGTGCTCAGGACTGATAACGACTACCCAGCGAACAATTTAACGAGCGCTCGCAAATAACGATCCTAAAACGAGCATGAAATGACATATAACAAATAAACTGCATCAAGATCTTCGGTAAACCAAACATTAGTATTAACAAGAAGTGTCACACATGTGTGTCGTACGACTTCGATCTTGTTATATACAATCAGTTTACATCTTACCAAGCGCATTGGCAGCGCGAAAAATGATTTTATATCAATATAATATCTCAAGATATTGGAAACGTCGGAAACGGTGGAAAACATTCAGATTTGGTTTGCAGAGGATCGTACTCGAGTGCGTACGTGCTTGAGTGTGAGCGCATCCGTTCAACGGGATAAGCAACAGAATAGAAAAAGAATCTGCGATCTTCTCTACAATTTCAGTTCTTCAAAATATCTTTAATCCTTCACAAATAATATCGTTTATGAATCTTAAATGATATTCAATAATAAATTAGAATACAAGTCATTACCTTTAATGATTCATTGATAACGAGTACATACTTGCTTATAGACTCGCTTCTTGCAAGCGTTTTACAATTCATTAATGAATCGTTAAAAATAATTCATTAACGAATATCAATTTAGTCCGATTAATCATTAATGTATCGTTAACGACGATCGTTAATGAACAATTCGCTTGATAGTGTAATTCATTAACGATTCTTTAACGAATTATTTTTTTTGCTGGTTAGGTATTAGTACGTATGTTGACATGCACAATTTTCTGTACTATTGTCTGCGGCGCTAAAGAATTTCGTCGTAATAACAAACCGTGTTGCTAAAGACAAAAGTGGTATTAAGCAAAAAAAAACACCGACATTATCTTCCTTTCCCCTGAAGTTGAAAGACAATGACTTTCTTGCAGTTGTAACCAATATCATAGTGAGACTTAGCTCCAATGGCACTTAAGGAAGAGCCACTTATAGCAACCATAACAAACTCAATAACTTATTAAAAATAAACGCGTTGTTCTTGAAGACTTTTAATCTAAAATAAATCAGTTAATAACCATTTCTACGACTGTAAATAAGCTTTATTAAAAGCAAATGTCACCCAATTATAGAACACAACCTTCTTAATTCGACGAATTTCGATGATTTACAACCTTTTCGTCTATTTATGAAACACATAAAATTCTTGACGTAATTAAAAATTCGCGAAAAACACCAATTTTAATATCTGTATAATAAAAATTAACAACTTCCCATAAATATCATATCTAAAGATAAAATCTGATTTGTTTGTTTTCGGCATGCAAGACTTTTTGGAAAGTTATTTGAGATAATTCCTTTTTATTTAGTATTTTGGCATAATTAAAGTGATTCAACTGAATATATTTTGGGATTTTATCCGTCACGATAGAGATCCAAGGAGAGTACAAAGTAATGACAAGAAGTCGGAAACATAAAATTGCGAATAAGGTGTAACGGAAGCCCAGAAGCACATTCAAAATATTCAATATTAAGTAACGAATCTCTATCTAAACTATCCAGATGATTATTTCAAGAAGGTTGAATGGGTATCGATAGCGTAGGCATCTGATCGGCTTCATTAGGCGACGTTCAGCGTTGTAAGTATTATATACACAACAACTGTGCTAAGTGTACTTCTACGTGGTTGCCACCAAATATTGGTCCTATCCATCTGGACTTGCCTTGACTGATAAGTGCGAGTGCTAATGCAACAGAAAAATTCCAGCACTATATTGTGGTTCTCCAGGTTGGAGGTTGGGCGATGTGTTATCCACTCATCCTCGGAAAAACCAGACTTGTTTCAATACCTGAAGTACCGCCTCGGACTGGATTGATTCAATGACTACGCGAACGAAAAATTGACTATTTCTTCGGATTTTGGAACGGGCGATCCCTGTAGAGAGCAGTGAAAGCGCTTCTGAAACAGGTAAGCAAATACAATTGTAAACATCAGTACACTCCAAGAAACTAAATTGTTAGGTGGCGAGATTACTGACAGATCGCACACAATTTTCCAAAATTGTAAATCTTCGAGAAGTGGGGAGTTTGTAGTTGCGTTTATCGTCGACAACAAGCTTAAACACCAAGTTACCAACTTCAAAACCGTTGTGTGCAATCCGCTTCAAAACAAAATTCTTTAATGGTTGGCTTATTAATGTCCGCGCCTCAACGAAAGAGACAGACGTCGAAGTTAAAGATGATTTCCACAGCACCTTAGAATCAACATTCGACTGCCTTCCGTCGAACGATATAAAAACAGAATTAGGTGACTTTAACGCGAAAGAAGGCAAAGAGGAGACTTACATATATAGGAATAATTGGAAGGCATGATATTAGCAAAGACAAGAAATAATATAAGATATCCCAAGCCTATGGAATAAATTTTACCCCATGGAGATTGATGGAGAAGTTTTAAAACACCCAAACCTCATGATCCCTGCTCATTGGCTAATCGCGCGTCCATTTCCAACAGCTAAGCCATCTGATCAATCTCAACGTTTCTCAGTGATATAATTTCTTCCTTAGGCTTGGGATATCTTGTATTCTTGATAGTAATGACAACGGCCAGAGGCTGACTGATTTCGCAGGCGGCAAACATATGTACGACATGCTTCCCGCATCGTGACATTCACAAGAGAACGTGAGCATCATCCGACGGATAAACATTCAATCAAATAGGCCATATTCTAATAGAGAAAAGGATGATCTCCAGCATTCTAGACGTTCGCACATGTCGAGGATACTTCAAATCACAACTGGTTCCTAAATTAGACATTGGAAAACTCAACGATGAGAAAGTAGTTGCGAAATACGTATCAGCCTTGGAAATGCTGAAAAAACAATGCCAATAGAAAAAATGTTGTAGAACATCAGAACTGGCATTGCATTATTACATCCGCGGCAGAGAAGGTGATAGGACAACAACCCCGGTGCATAAGAAATGATTGATTTGACAACGAATGCCAAGCTGCCTTAAGACGAAAAAAACGGAAGTACAATAATGACGAAATTAAAAACGTGGACGAACATTTGCAAGTACACAACTCCAGAGCTGAGTATTCCCTAGTTAAAAGATGGAAGAGGGTTGCCAACCGATGACGACTCTCTGCAAGGATGCAGAACGCAATATTGCAAGTAATGCGGAAGATATGAAACTGAGATGAGCGCAATACTTTGAACACCTCCTTAATCCGAGCCAATCATAGGCACGAACAGCAGCATCAGGTACAACTGATGTAAGAGCTGATGAAGGATCCCTTTTAGTCCTCCCATATTGGAACAAATAAAAACGACTCCAAGGAACCGCTCAAACAACAAAGGGCTGGGCACTGATCAAACTCCAGCTGAGCATATCACATCTCCTTTACAGATTAGTCACGGACATATGGACGCAGGAAACACCTCCTGGAGATTTGCGCAGGAGTATAATATGTCCAATTCATAAAATAGGTAATAAACTCTGCTGCGAAAACTACCAAGGAATATCTTTGTTGTGTATGTCTTAAAAGATCTTGACGAAATTTCTAAAAAAGAGTATTGCGGCGGATTTAGAGCTGGACGATCGACCACGGACCAGATATTCTCAGTTTAACAGGTGCTGGGAATATAATATTGATGATCATCAGATATTTGTTGACTTCAAGCAAGCATACGACACTATTGACAGGCGACTCTTTAAAATAATGTTGAAGTTTGGAGTCTCACCAGAACTGGTTGGGCTTACGAAAATGAGAATGACCGAATTTTTGTCACACGTTCGAGTACAAAATGACCTGAGTTTTAGCTTAGGGCTGATAACGGGCTTAAACAAGGTTACGGCCTAGCACCAGTGCTTTGGAGAAAGTCAATGAGCAAAGACCAGTGGGATTGGTGATTTTATGTCCATAATACAAATTGGCTTCGACACTCCTGTAACACATCTTCAGCCGGCCGATTTGTTGAACTATTCGCATCATCGAGTAACCTATGCTAATGCCACCTGACGTTGCAGGCCAAGGATCTTATCTTCTTGATCTTTTCTTAACTTCAGACTCAGCTAAATACTCGACTTCTGTTAATTCTCCACTCGTAAGCTCAGACCATTGCTTAGTCTCCGCGCGCTTCCCAGTTCGCATCTTGACGCCAATCACACCAAAGTTGGTATGGCATTACGGAAATGCCGATTGGTCCTTTCTTAAGCAATTTTATCATTCATTTGATTTGTCAATATGGTTCAACAGAGGTGCTGTGTATGCTTCTTCTGCAGTAATTGAGACCATCGTGTTGAGCATGAGACTTTTCATCCCCCAAATCTACAAACCAATCAAGCCCAGTTCTAAGGCTTGGTTTCATGACAAATGTAATACTGCGATACGAGCTAAAGAGGCAGTTCACCGTGCTTAAAAGCAGCTGCCATCTGAAGTTAATTGAATTAATTTCAAAGTCTGTAAATTCAGCTTACAACGAGAAATATATTTGCATGGCCAGAAACTGACGCAAAAACATTTTGAGTTGTTCTAAGGGCAGCAAAATTTTCTGATCTCTCGCTCGTTCCATCAGAGGTAGTTCTGCATCATCAGTTCCATCTTTAATCTACAACAATGAGGTTATTACGGATCCTAACATGAAGGCAAACATCTTAGCGGCTGAATTTGCTGCTAACTTTTCTTTACCACCAACTAACTCTACCTTTCCAACGTATACTACGCTAAATTCCTCCTTACGACAAATTATCATTCGTACGCGTAACGTATACCGAGTTCTTAAGAATCTAGATGCTAACAAATCGTTCATGCCCTTGTCCTTAAAAAATTGCGCTTCTCTTGTTAAACGTCTACGCAAACTTTACCGTCTCTCCTTATCGTCCTCCACTGTTCCATCTTCATGGAAGCTTTCAAATGTTCAGCCAAGCCCAAAAAAAGGAGAACACATCAATCCCACTAATTATCGCCCAACAGCAATAACCACACTTGTCGAAAGTGGAAACAATCATCAACCATAGAGTAATAAAATATCTCATCATTAATGATATTGTTGACGACAAACAGTATGGATTCCGCAAAAAACGTTCCACAGCAAGCTTTTAACCACCCTCACTGAATGTTGGAACAACATCCACCAGTTTGGTGAACCTTGTATTATCACTCTCGATATTTCCAAGGCATTTGGCAGAGTATGGCACAGTGCTCTTTTACGTCAAACTTAAAGCTATTGATTTAGACGGTTACCTTATTTCATGGATTGAAAGTTGTTTAGCCAATCGTTCAATGCGTGTGATATTGAATGGAGTGGTTTCCCCTTCTTATAAAATTAACGCTGATGTCTCTCAGGGCTCGGTTTTTTCTCCCACTCTTTTTCTAATATTTATTAATGACTTGCTATCTTCACTTTCAATCCTATGCATAGCTTCGCTGCTGATGAAACATTAGACTTCTCCTATCACTTCAACATATTGCGTTCTTAGATGTACTAGCTTAGTAGAACAACGTAGGTACATGGTTCAATCATTGAATGAAGACTTGGCTAACTAACTAATGTTGGGGAAATAAGAATAAAGTCGAATTTAATGTTTCGAAAACCCAGTGCTGTCTTATATCCCACAAACGTGACTCTAACCTTGATCCAATCACCTTCGGAGGCCAGTCATTAACCAACTCTTCAAGTGTTAAGATGTTAGGTATCCAAATCGTAGGTAACTTATCTTGGAACTATCATATATTTAACATCGCCCAGGAAGTATCTAAATCTTTGGGTTACCTAAAACATTTTAAAAACTCCTTCATCGCTTCTGGATTACTGACAATTTATAAGGCCTATATTCGACCACGTATTGAATTTAATTCCCACCTATGGGCGGGAGATGCAGAAACTTCTCTCTCTTATCTGGATAGTACCTAGTCACGTACTATTAAACTTATAGGAGATTCTGACATCACTTCATCGCTCGATTCACTCGAGCATAGACGAATTGTAAGCTCCCTAACCCTTTTGTATCACTACTTCAATGAAGATTGTTCGGACGAAATCTCTAATCTCTTACCCCCATGTATGCCTTTACCCCGTAATATTCGAACTGCTTCATGTGCTTATAAGTATTCTCTAAACCCTATCTTCGGTCGCACTGTCAAATTTCGTGATTCGTTTCTATACCGAACTGTTCGAATATGGAATTCGCTGCCCACCTCAGTATTCTCCCATGACTACAACATTTAACACTTCAAAAGAAATATTCATAGCCACTTCCATCTCTACCCTTTAATTCCCAAAAACCAATATCCTTTTCCCCACACCGCAGCTGTGCTTTAGTACAAAATGGCAACTCCTCTAGTTCCGGTGCTACATAAAAAAAACGAAAGGAGCGCTGGGAGTATTCTATTCATCCATCCAGCAAATTACTGATTTTCAAACTGTAGGACGCGGTCACTAAACCGAGAAGGATTGAAGCGGAGTTTACAGGAGGTCAAGCCCTGATTTGGGCTGAAGCGCCATCGTAAGTAAGTAAAGGGTGTAATCCTCGAAGAACTGCGACCACGGGTCAATTTGGATTTATCCCAAGATACTTTCTCTAGAGTAGTCCTAAAATTATTCGTCCAGTTTGATTTTCATGACAAATCGGATGAATTCGCCCAAATCTAAATTTAAAATAAAGTAAGCATCTATGAAGTGATCTCCAAAGCACCTAGAAGGTAGGTAGCCGGACGTATTAATTGCCATTAGGTAAAATCTGCATATGATATTATCTTCAGGTGTCCTGTCAGTGGGTAGCGTGCTGATCTAAAGTGCGAAGGTCGTGAGTTCAAATTCTGGTCGACGCATAATTCCAGCACAATGCTTTATACCTTGGTCACCTCAATCTTCGAAAATGAAAAATTCGTAGATAGAGGGTTGTGCGAAGGTTTAACAACCCTTCCGTGAAAAAAATGATAAGGAAACTGAAGTTTAGGAGGCCAAGGCCCGATTTGGGCTGTAGCGCCATTGTAGAAGAATAATGCCAAATTGGTACACAAAGTTATCAACAATCTCCAAGAGAGCCATTCCGCTTAAAATATTGAAAGTAATAAATAAAACAAAATAATGACCATAACTATTAATCATAGAGTAGCGATTACAATGAAACGAATACAAAGTATTGAATACTATTTTGGCTTTTTAAGGACTACGAGGAGACACCCTTAAATTCATTAACTCAGAGTTAAGACAAAATAAAGAGAAAAAGGAAATTAAGAAAAAAAAAATACTAATCACTATTTAAGAGTTTTAAGAGTCCGTAACCTTCTCTCCTTCTTCCACTGTGCTGATTTGACACTTATCATAGAGGATCTTAGAACTTCTTCGTGAGAGAATGTCAAGAACTAGAACGAGAAGTGTCACTCATACGATCTTCACATCTCATCCATGTTTTAAGAGCAGAAATATTTTCGTTTACGACCCCTTCCTTCTTTTCCATCATACATACACACATTTTCCAAGCATCCCATTAAAACGTCAAGCACTAAATATCTTATCACGCGTCTTAAACTTCATAAGTCCGTTCTATACATCATCATCAACGGTTGTCATCTTCATCATCATCTTACATCGCCACCTCCCGTAACAAAAACAAACAAAAATCCAAACAATCATAAACAAAAGGTTACGACGGATCATTTTTCCGCCCATTTTCAGCCCATAAAAGGTGAATTTTCCACATGCCAACAGTAATCTGAGATAAGTAAGACGAAGACGACGAGTATGTCGTGGCTGAAGGGCGTTAGAAGTAATGTGTTAATTTTACGACCATTTGAATCCGTGAAAACACCTGCTTCACCTATTGCTCGCCCACGTTCACTCTAATCCTTTTCGAAAGGCATAAAATTATGATTTGCGTGACGATTTTCAGGTCGTGTGCGATGAAAACCGAATTAGTTTCTAGAAAGTTACCGGATTCTCATATTTAATTTCACGGGAAGGAAATATTTTCGCAATTGTGTTGTTGCTGTGTACGCTCGCTCTTTTCTGGAATTATCCTTATGAGATGTCTACGGTGGTGGAATCTTCCTTGGGCTACTCCCCGACTCAGACTCCTTTAGTTCTTTTGCCGCACTTAAAATTGGGCAACCCACAGTTTCGTTTTTGGAAGCAAACGATATGAGATTATCTGCTGTGAGTTTTCGAGATTTAATTAGTAATTCAAAAGTTTTTAGGGCTCAAGACATCTTGAGACAAAACGTAAACACTTTGTACAACAAGCATCTCATCGCGTCATGATTATTGCGTGAGCTGTTAGCAGCCTTGTCAAGAAGGGCACTAATTACTTTAAATATAACATGCCAAGGTGTAATTACGATGTCAAGATTAAATGGTAACTAGTCTGCTCTTATGATAGGTTATAATTTCCATAAGATTTATGATGTGTGCATAAATCGCGAGAATGAAGACGTCTGATTTCAGTGTGCATTTTACGGTTCAGGGTAATTATTTAAAATTCGCTAATTTTTCGCGAAATTCTGCTAATGCAATTCAGTTGGTTTTCTGGTTTTCATCATTAATTATAAACAATCGTAATTAGTATTTTTTTCGGTAACTAGATTCCCAATAAGCCATTTATTTAGGTAAAATTTTAGCCCATCATTTATCTTCTACATTTTAAGGACTATTACTCTATACGAAATTGCCTACAAGTCAGCAAACAGGTCTTTCGACTCCTATTCCTCGCAGTCACTTCGTTTCATTTCGTCTTAATTACACGATTGATTTTACGATGCCGTCGTAAAACTTGAGTGCGTGAGCGTTGCGAAATAGCTAAGAAAGTGCGGGTTGATTTGTGTAATAAAATAATACTGTTAAAGGGTAGCGAAATATCCTTACGCTAAGGAACTTGTTGATTTCGAATAATTTATGGGTATTGTATTTGGTTTATTTGGTTTTTCCTGTGGAAGTTTCATATTAATTTGGTTTCATGACGTTTATTTATTTGTATAATAAAATTGAATTTGTTTGGTAATCTTTTAGTTCGTAATATCTAAGTATATATTTAAAAAAATTAACTAACGTGATTGTGTGGAAGTATGATGTTATGTGGTAGGGAGTAGAAGGAGTGAAGGTATTAGACCAGTTGACACCTTTAACTTGTATGCATGTTTATATTCTAGATGAGATCTGAGTGTATTACAAGTTTTTCACGCTAAGAAATAAGGCTAAAAAAAATGAATGATACAGAAGTTGATATTATTGATCACTCAAAAATCTCAAAATCGTTCGTTTGTTTGTCCATATCCTCTCTAGCTCGCGAACATGTTGAGCTAGAGAGTTAAAATTTTGTACACGTCGTTTGTAACAAAAAAGTAAGGTCAAGTTCGTGAACGGACCAAATCGCTATACTCCTTCTATTTTCTTCCATAATGAACAGGTTTTCTCGAAAAGTATGAAAGCTATTGCTCTGAAATTCGGAATATATTATTTTTTTTGATAATCTAAATCTACGGTATTTAAATTAAAACTATTCGAATCCTCTCACTGCATTCGTCACCTCCAATACAAACTGGACATTTTCTGGAAACACCAAATTACTCAGTTCGTATACAATTTATTGTGCACTTAATATTTATTTAAAATTATTAGTAAGACCGAAAAAAAACACACGATTAGCTGCACTCCTTCTGCCCCTCCCATACAATGTGACACAATTTAACAACTTTACGAAAATTCGATTTTTTGAAAAGTATGAATGTTACTGATCTTAAATTTTGTTGATGATTGTAGTTGTTTCTCAAAACATTACTAAAAAAACCTGCACCCTCCTTATACCACCTCCCATACAAACTGAACGATTTTAGGTAAAATAAAAAGGTAAAATAAAAAAAATAGTTCAATGCTGTCACCTCTTCTACCACTCGTCATACAAAATTTATTAAAATCAACAAATTTCTCTTTCATCTAGAGTATCGCATGAGTTGGCTTTACGCTCAATCGTAGTTCTGTTATCTTTTTTAAATGAATTTTGCAAAAATTCAAGATCCCAGCTCAGTAGCTTAATCGATAATTTTGCTTTTTTCTGTTGTTTATACTCTAGATGAAATCTGAGAGAATATTTTGTTTGCCTTACCGTTGATAAGAAATAACGCTCGCACAGAGCCGCCAAGGGTACGGAAATATTTGTTGTCGCTCAAAAACCTCGATTCCAAGTGACCATCTGTGCGTCTGTCTACGACATAACTCTTGAACGCTTTGAGCTATCGTGCTGAAATTTGTTGTGTATAATTTTTAGCAAACAAGAAACTTTAAGCTCATGAACGAGGTACATTGCCCCATTTCTTCTACTCCACTCGCAAACAAATTTCATGAAATTCCGAAATTTTAAGAAATGAGTTTTTTTTTCGAAACCATTCAAGCTATCGACTTGAAACTTGGGTGACAGTATAATGATGTAAATATTGATCTGATCCCCCCCTTACTTCTTCTACTCCTCCCATACAAATGCACAATTTTGAAAAATTTATTATTTCGATTTTCATTGAAACCAGCAAAGACGAAAAGACGAATTTTAGCCACAATCAATTTTATTATACCTAGTCCTGCCATAAGTTCTGTCACATAATTTCTCACATTGGCAACAACTTTATTTTATGAGTGACATTTCAATATCGGCCAGTTTTATAAACGTCATAATGTTGTTGACAGTTGATGGTCATTTAAAGTGTGTTCGTTAACGTGTGAAGATGGAATGGGGTGTAATAGAAAACCGAACTGCAGTGATTGCACTACATAAGTGTGGAAAATTGGATTTGTGTATCGTGCGATCCAGAGATATAACGCGATCCAGACTATTGAAGATCGACCTCGTTCTGGACGTCCGCGTGATGTACGTTCTTCTGCTGCCATCAAAGCGGTCGAGAGTCGAATTCGTCGAAATCCGCTTCGTAAACAACGAATCGTGGCTCGAGAGATGAACATCTCCACCCGAAGTATGTCTCGCATCATAAAATCTGACCTCGGGATGAGTGCCTTTCGACGATCAACGGGACATTTGCTGACTGAGCAGTTGAAGCAAATTAGGAGCACCAGATCGAAAGAGCTCCTTCGGCGGTACGGCAACAACAAACATCGAGAAATTTTATTTACCGATGAAAAAATTTTTACGGTGGAGGAACATTTCAACCGCCAAAATGATAAGGTGTATGCCCACAGCTCCATAGAAGCCCGAGAAGTTGCCACTAGGGTACAGCGAGGACATCATCCAGCATCAGTCATGGTATGGTGGGGTGTCAGCTACGAAGGGGTCACCGAGCTTCATTTTTGCGAAAAAGGCGTAAAAACTGCAGCGAAAAATTATCAAACGGACATCCTGGAGGGATGTGTGAAGCCGCTGAACTCTACGCTATTCAACAATCGACATTGGGTTTTCCAGCAAGATTCTGCGCCAGCCCACAAAGCTCGAACCACACAAGCGTGGTTGGAAACCAATATTCCACAGTTTATAAGGGCGACGGAATGGCCTTCTGGGAGCCCAGATTTGAATCCCCTGGACTACAAACTGTGGGCGGAGTTAGAGTCCATGGTGTGCACGAGACGACACCCAAATATCGAGAGCCCTAAGCGATCTTTGACAGAAGCAGTAGCTAATTTTCCGCTAGAAACAGTGCGTACTGCTATCGATGACTGGCCCAACAGATTAAAGAGCTGTGTTAAGGCTAAAGGCGGCCACTTTGAATAATTTGTTGCTTATTTTACTTCCATTAGTATGCCAAAATAAAATATATTTTCCTTTGTCAAAAACTCTTTTTCATTTATACAAAAATTGCCCATATACGTGTGACAGAACTTATGGCACGACTAGGTAGTTGCAATTAGTTTTGAAAAAACTCTTTCTATCCCTTTCCATACAAATTTCACGAAATTTTGAACTTTCAATCAAAATATTTTTCTCCGAAACTGTCAAAGCTACCGAGTGGAAGTTTGGTAGAAAGTATAATAATAGAAATATCGGTTTGGTGAATGTTTTCATTTGAATTGAAAGAAAAGATTTCCGGATTCTACACTGTTATGGTGGGTACACACTTGAGCACGATCGCGAATGAGGCATGGCGAGGCGAGGCACGGCGCACGTTTGGTTCCGAACGAAATCACCCGGGGCAGCGAACGAGGCAGCGATCCGGCCATCCGCGGATAGCGTTCGTGTGGCCTCGGATGTGTACCGAGGCAGTTTGCCTCGCCTCGTATGCACGTACACATTTGCATGCTCATGCGTCCTCGCCTGCCTCGTTCGCGTTCGTGCTCAAGTGTGTACCCACCATAACGCTTTATCATTCGTGATGTTTCCGTCTCTGCTGAGAGTTTGATTTGCACAGTTTGATAAAGGTCTCAGCAGAGACCGAAACGTCACGAATAATAAAGCGTAACAGTGTAGAAACCGGAAATCTTTTCTTTCAATTCAAATGAAAACATTCACCAAACCGATATTTCTATTATTATACTTTCTACAAAACTTCCACCCCGCAAGGGGTAGTTGAAGGATGAGGTTTTACCAACTCCTGCAACTATCTTTGGAGACTAGCGACTCCACGGACCTGAGCTAACTATCCCCCTGTGGGATGGGGGCTGTAGAATTCACCCACAGCCAGTCCTGCTTGCCCTAAAAAATGGCAAATGGACACTCACTGGATCATGGGCTTACCACCCGTGGTCTTAAGACCTAACTGATACGAGAAACGGATACAGCGCCTCGGATACGGACTAATTCTACGGTAACGACTTTTGGCATTCGAAAACGGACTATGATTGGCTTCTGGAATGTTCGAACATTGAATGACGGGGGAAGAGCTGGGGTTACTCGGTCCTTGCACAGTCAATCAGTGATCGACCGTGAAATGGAGCACTATAACATCCAAATCTTGGGCTTGAGCGAGGTCAGGTGGACAGGATCAGGAGAAGAACGAACCCCTAGCGGAAATACTATTCTGTACATTGACCCTGAAAGTGAAGCCAGAAATGGCGTGGCGTTCGTCCTTACGCCGAGAGCGAGAAACAGTCTCATTAGCTGGGAACCAATCTCGGATAGGATTATCGTCGTCAGGCTCAGGACCAGTGTCAGAAACATCACAATTCTGCAGTGCTACGCACCAACTAATACCGCAACATCTGCTGACAAAGAGGATTTTTATAGCCAACTGAGTGCCACTTTCGAATGTGTTCCAAGAGGTGATATTATTATCATCTCGGGAGATATGAACGCCCAGGTTGGATCAGACAACACTGGACTAGAACACGTCATGGGGAGGCATGGTGACCCTTGGGTCGACGCGTCACGACCTTGGATTAAGAGAACCGAAAACGGCGAATTATTTGTGGAGTTTTGTAGTACTCGGCAAATGGTCATCGGAGGGACCCTTTTTCCACACAAGAGACATCATAAAACATCTTGGGTTTCCCCTGATGGTGTTACTCAGAACCAGATCGACCATTTGGCTATAAGTCGCCGATGGAGAAGATGTCTCCTCGATGTGCGAGCGAAACGTGGAGCTGACGTGGGGAGCGATCACCACTTGTTGGTTGCCTGCTTGAGATTGTGTACAGCAGCTATCCGACGACCACAAATTCTTCAAATGAAGCGCAGGCTTAATGTGGATAAACTCAGAGATCCCAACAAAAAACTCGAATACACCACCATTCTACGCGAAAAGTCATCCACATTGGGTGAACATGAAATGCGCACACTGGACGCCAATTGGAGGCAACCAGAAACACTTTTCTAACTAGTGCTGAAGAATCTGTGGGATATGTGCAAAGCGGTGAGAAACCCTGGAACGAACGCCCGACTTGAGGCAGAACTACCGCGATGCTCATATACAGCTTAAAAAGGCTGTTAGACGCGACAAGAGAAAGGCCATTGAAGATCTGGCAAACAAGGCAGAATCTGCGGCTTACCTTGGGGATATGGGTTCACTATTTAAAATCATGAAACAGTTGACGAACAGGAATCTCACCGCCAACCACCTGGTGAGAGATGTCAACGGAACTCTCCTTAATATGAGTGAACACCAGTTGCGACGATGGAAGGAATACTTCTCTGATATTTTAAACATCTTGTCAGTGGAAGATATTCCGGAAACAGAACAACTTCCAAACATCCAACCGCAACAATCCTTTATTAGGAACGATTCCCCAGATAAGGAAGAGATAGTTTCCGCCATTCAGTCAATGGCGGGAAGGAAAGCTCCAGGTATAGACGGACTACCAACCGAACTCCTCAAAGCGGACCCGGAAATAATAGCCGATATACTCCTCCCACTCTTCACTAAGGTGTGGAATGAAGGAAGATATCCGACTGAATGGAAGAAGTGCGTCATTGTGAAAATTCCGAAGAAGGGTGACCTTCGGGATTGTGGCAATTGGCGTGGTATATGTCTACTTACTACCGTATCAAAAATTATGGCGAAGGTAATTCTCAATAGAATTAGTGATGTCGTCGAGAGCACTCTCGAAGTTTATCAGGCTGGATTCCGTAAAGGGTCGTCTTGTACCGACCACACAAATACCCTACGGATAATATTAGAGCAGTCAGCAGAAATGGGTTCGCCACTACATCTCATGCTTGTGGACTTCGAGAAGGCTTTCGACAGCGTTAAGCGAGATTACATATGGAATGCTTTGCGTAGTAGAGGTATTCCAGATAAGGTGATTAAAGAATCCTACGAAGATGCAAGGTGTCGCGTCTAGCATAGAGGAGAGCTGTCCGAGAGCTTTCCTGTGCGAACGGGTGTCAGACAAGGCTGCATATTATCACCAGCCCTGTTTCTGGTGGTAATAAATGACATCTTGAAAGCTGCACTGGAAGGTGGGGAAGGTAAATGTCTTCAATGGAGACTATTTAACATCTTAAGTCACCTTGATTATGCTGATGACGTGTGTTTGCTTGCCCGATCGGACTTAGAGTCAAATGTTCGCTCGTTGCATTCTAAATGCAAAGAGGCGGGACTGAAAATAAATGTGCGTAAAACCAAGTACATGCACATGGGTTCGAACGCAAGCACACCGATTGTTCTTAACGGACAGGATGTGGAAGAGGTGCAAGACTTTTGCTATCTCGGAAGCATTGTCAGCATGTACGGCGGAGCCGAAAAGGATGTCGAGGCTCGGCTAAATAAGGCTCGTCAGGCCTTCGGTATCCTTTCCCCTTTCTGGAGGTTAAGAGAGATCTCCCTTCGCACGAAGCTGCGAGTTTTTGACGCATGCGTCAAATCCGTGTTGTTATATGGTTGTACTACGTGGAAAGTGACCGTTCGACTTACCAAGAAACTACAGACTTTCGTAAACCAATGCCTCCGGCGCATTTTAGGAATATTCTGGCCAGAAGTAATCTCCAACGACGAACTTTGGAGTACAACTCGCCAGACTAAAATAGGTATTGAGATTCAACGGCGAAAGTGGCAGTGGATCGGTCATACTTTGAGGAAACCAGAGCAAAACATTGCAAAACAGGCTCTGGATTATAACCCTCAAGGAAGACGTCGGGTTGGTCGACCATGTAACACATGGAAGCGAGCAGTTGAGCAGGAGGCCAGAGGAATAAACAAGTCCTGGCAACAGCTTAAAGCCGATGCTCAGGATCGCGCCTTGTGGAAGAGAGTTGTTTCTGTCCTATGCCCCTATAGGGGGTCTTAACAGGAATTTGGTATACAATTGATTGAGCTGAAATTGTGTAGTAACTATTTATTTATAATTATTAATAAGACAAAAAAAAAATTAGACGAATAGCCTTACCCCTTCTACCCTCTCCCATACAAAATGACACAATTACGCAATTTATCAATAAACGGTTTTTCTCGAAAAGTATACATGCTATTGATATGAAATTTAGAATATAATACTTTTATAATGATTTCATTCTACGGTATAAAAATTACATGTGTCCTCTCCCTCCTTCCACCACCTCTCATACAAACTGCACTTTTTCATGAAATGCTTTAAACCAATTTACTCAGTGCGTATAAAATTGATTGAGCTGAAATTGTGCAGTAACTATTTATTTATAATTATTAATAAGACCAAAAAAATTTAGATGATTAGCTTTACCCCTTCTACCCCCTCCCATACAAAATGACACAATTTCACAACTTTATAAAAAGTCGATTTTCCTGAAAAGTATGAATGCTACTCATCTGCAATTTAAAACATGTCGAAAGCATGATGTTTATAGTTGTTTCTGAAAAGTCATTAAAAACTCGCCCCTCCTTCTATCACCTCCCATACAAACTGCCCTACTTCACTACATCCAATACACTAATTTTCTCAGTACCTATTAAATTTTTAAATCATAAATTTTGCATAAAACATTTTGATAGCAACCTTAGCGTCATGTGAAAAAATTCTTCCCCTACAAAATTTCTTAAGATACAAAAATTTCTCTTTCATCTAGAGTATCGCACGTACTCCAGTTATGTTTTTTTAATGCATCTGAAATACCTTGTGCAGGTAAGGGCCCACTTCGGTTTACAACAGTTTTGAAGTAAATTATTATTTTTGTTTGATATTAACACGTGCTCACACCCTGTAAGCACGTGTAAGGATATAACTATGCATCTTTTACCGGTACTCTAAATAAATTTTTCTAAGCCGTCTTTTGGTCTTTATAGCAGTCTGGAACAGTCAGAATAGGCTCGATTTTTCCAAACTGCTATAAAATCTGTAATAAAATAATTATTTATTAATAAGAACATAACTACTTCTTTCGATTGGACTACTATCTGAATAATCCTACGGCATTGCAAGACAATCGGATGAAGGGTTCCTGAGAAAAAGGAAAATGAAAATGCATGATTTTCAAGGTGAAACAGCATCTGTAGTTACCCCTTAATAAGTTTTTATTTTCAACTCTGTATCTTAAGAGATAGTCAAGATATTAATTTTGAAGTGTTTTTCTTTACCCCTCTCTGTTCCTCGCCCATACAAGTACTTGCTCGTCTTAGTCTTCGATTACTGCTATAAAGCGCCTAGCTACATGCTCATAAGATTTTTTTTTTTTTTCGTGTTCAGTATTTCCGAAAAAAATCTACGAACATTTTATTCGAAGCAGATTTTTTTGAAATGAAGCAAAAAGCAAAACTTCCCGCAAATGACGCTTAATAGGCTTAAAGTTTGACATATTTGCCCACAAAAAAGTATATGACGCCGATAAAAGTTAACAAACCTAATGATGATGAGTTATTGACAGATGCTTAAGTTTACCATGTGACGTTTCTGATCCGCCATTGTTGATCAGCATTTAATGCTGGCGCCATCTATTGGGAGACGGCGGGATTCATTTTGTACTCCCGATACTTTTATTACTTTGCGGTTGAGTTTTATTTCAAAACTAATGGTAAAATGTATGGGAAACGTACTAATAATAAACAGGTTTACAGCCGCATCACAAATTTAGCAGGTTTTTCAACCTACATCACTTTAAAGATGACTGTCAGTGGGGTTTGAAAACCTGATAACTTTGGCGTGTAGTTGCTAAACCTTCTAAGTAGGATTTAAATATTAAAATAGCTTATTATTAATAATTAGCGATTATACACAGATAAAAAGAAAGTTGCGTTTATTTTTGACGATTTAAAAAAAAAGAAAATATGCAGAGGTAGAAACCTCTGACCGTTTGATTTTGGCAATTTTTCTTAACAATGATTTAGCAGGGTTTAGCAGGGGAAATAATACTCGCAATAATGTGAAAGAGTCGCCAAGTATGCAGATACTTTTGTTGTCGCTCGATTACAAGTGGCCGCCTGTCCGTCTGTCCACAACATATCTCTCGAACGCTTTGAGCTATCTTGCTGAAATTTTTATTATATCAGCGTTAGCATAAAAGAAACTTTCAATTTGTGTACGGGCTACATCCCGCCACCCCTTCTACCCCCTCTCACGCAAATTTTATGAAATTTCGTTTTCCAATTTGATTTTTCTCCGAAACTATTTAAGCAATGGACTTGAAAATTAAGTTAAAGCATAATAAGAACGATATCATATCGTCAAAAAATATTGATCCCATTCCATTACTCCTCCTACCTCTTCTCATACAAATGCACAATTTTCAAAAACACATTTATTTGATTTTCATTACAACTAGCAAAGCTAAACGAATCAATTTTTGCCTGAGTAAATTTTATTGTAATTGTAACCAATTTTGAAAAAATTATTAACTCCACCTCACTCCTTCTACTTCCATACAAATTTCACGATTTAAATTAAATTATTTTTCTTCAAAACTGCCAAAGCTTGAAATTATAAGCAACCTAAGATAACGCAAATAACATGAATGTTGATAATATTTTTTTTGTGATCTGTATACTCATTCTAACCAGTGACGTGGCGTGATATTATAGCTAAGGGAAGCAATAACAATTACTATATTAAGCCAATAAATTTACTAGATCATATAAATTCCTCCATTTGAAGAATTTATACTTTCACTGTGTCCATGGAATGCCTCTTCTTGGCATCTTAAATGACGCACATTGTCAATTAAAATTTGAATAATTTCTCTATATTTTGAAACTTTCTCACTATGCAAAATTACTAATCCATGTTAGTTACTTAAAATATTCTTCAATTCTGTAACCTGAACCGAATTTAAAACATAAAAGCACTGATTTTAAATCCTCATTGCTTTTTGTGTCATGTCTACAGCTAAATTATTTAAATTCGCCAAACATTTTTGCTATTATAAAATAATAAAAATGGGCAACAAAATAAATTTTGTGTGGTTTTACAACCACGAAACGTCTCTGTGTAAATTTCACTAGTAAAATGTTTAGCGCATTTAATTATAATGAATGTTGTTTCCAAAGCCTGTTTTGGAAACAACATTAATAATAAAAAATCATTTTTTTCCGAAAAAGATTGGAATCCAAAAGATGACTCAAAAAAGTTATCAATAATGCAGCAATGATCGGTCATGTTAAGCCACAAAATGTATTTAAAAAAAAATCATGACACTACGCACTCCACGGCATACCACACTGAAAATTGCACCTTATTGCCCTACTTGATAGCTTAGCTAAAATTGATTAAATAGATTTTAATAGAAACAGAACGACTTAAAATCATTACTAACAAATTAAAACGTTTGAATTCACAAATAAACGGACATTCCAATCCCTTACCAAAAGATGGCCTTTTATTTACTAGGGTGAAAATTGCAACAAATTCGATGCAATCTTATATTGTCATCTTCCTTTGATAAACCTTTCACCTTTTTTTTTTTATTAAACATTAAGCTTTCAAAATATTGTACAATTAATATAAGGATTTGTTCAAACTTATTAAATAAGGAAAAAAACTAAGAACGGAAAGATGTCACTCGACCTGCAAAAGTTTAAACTGATTCGTTTCTCCTTAAACCACGACAAATAAATGCAATATTGCCAGTCCACCTTCCTGTTCACGTTTTTCTTCCTGACCAATTTATGCCTAATACCGAAATTTTGATACCGGTAATATTTTGATCGAGAGCCAGATCTTGCAACTGAAAGCACTGAGTGGAACCAATTACCTTAACATATCCCCCCTTCCAATAGATATCGAATTTGCGCTTGGCGGGCGCGAAAATTTTGCCACATACGGGCCCTCAGTCTTAAAATGGCATCTCGACTTTGGACTTCCATCCAAATGATTTTGTTTAGAAAAAGCGCCTTGTTCACGTATATGATGTGTACAGCGTTAGATGATGATAATGCGCGTTTCCTTTCATAAAATTTTTAAATAAACTTATGTATTCGTTCTGATTATAGTTTAATATTTCAAGACTCACCAGAAGGTAAAACGTAAGGGAAGCAATGCTTCTAACCCGTCCCATATAAATGCATAGTTTTGGTAAATTGGTTATATCGATTTCCATTAAAACCAGCAAAAGCAGAAACTTCAAATTTCGCCAGAATTTGTCTCTAGATAATTTAAAAACATGCGAAAAAAATCAACTTCGCTTCACTCCTTCTACCGCCTCTCATACAAAATTCTGTATTAACAATTCATAAAAAGCAACATATAAAAGCTATCCACTTCAAAATCGGAACAAAATATGGTGATAAGGATGTTAATAAGATGTACTGTCCGAAAACCTCCTCTTTATCTGCCACCTCCCATACAAACGCAACAATTCCAGAAAAACAATGTTAAATTTTCTTGAAAGTGAGGAAAACTATAAACTTCAAATTCAGCATGAAACATTTTGCATACCACGTTCGGTGTCATAAACAAAAATTACAAAAGCTCCCTCTGCTTTGACCACCTCCAACACAAGTCACCATTTACTATTTTAAAGAATTTGTGTTGACATATTTGGTATATTAAACTCTTTCTCATTTCATCTAGAGTATGGCATGATTTGGCTTTACGCGCAATCATAATTCTGTTAAGCTTATACTCTAAATTAAATCTGAGAGTATTAAAAGGTTGCCACAAAGTTTGTACCGTTAAAAAATAAGGCTCGGAGAAAAAAATTAATGATAAGGAAGTTCATATTATCAGTCAAAAATCTGAAAACCGTCCGTCCGTGTCTTCTTTAGCTCGAGAACGCGCTGAGCTAGAAAGTTCAAACTTTGTACAAGTCGTTCTTGCCGAAAAAGTAACGCCAAGTTCGTGAACGGGCCAAATCGCTCCAAACATTTCCTCCTCCCATACAAAATGACCCAATTTCGGAATTTCAAAATAAACGGAATTTCTCAAAAAGTATGACACGTAGAACGAAAATTTAGAATGTATTATTCTTATGACGGCATCAATCCACAGTATAAAAACTATTTGAAATGCTTTACTCCTTCTACCACCCCTCCTATACAAACTGCACTTTTTGTTGAAATACTATTGACCAATTTACTCACTACGTATACAAATTATCGAGCCGAAATAGAGCACTAAACATTTATTTAGAATTATTAGTAAGATCGAAAAAAAAATTAACTGGATAGCTTCACTCCTTCTACCCCCTCCCATACAAAGTGACACATATTCAGAAGTTTATGTAAAATCGATTTTCATGAAAAGTATGAATGTTATTGGTCTGAAATTTGTGAGATGTCATAATCTTCATTGTTATTGCTAAAAAAAACATTGATATCTCCCTGCTCCTGCTACCACCTTCCATGCAAACCGCACAATTTCACTTAATTTAATACAGTAATTTTCTCAACACCTATCAAGTTTTTGAAGCTTAAATTCTGTATAAAACATTTTGCCAGCAACTTTATCATGATGTGAAAAAATTAGTTCAATGCCGTCACCTTTTCTACCACTCCCATGGAAAGTTTTTTAAAATCAACAAATTTCTCGTAGTCCTATAACATTTTTTAAATGAAATTACAACTACTTAGGCTTCCGTGGCGTAGTGGGCAGCGTGCTTGCTTCTCAGTCAATAGGTCGTGGGTTCGATTCCCACTCCAGACGGGATTTTTTTAAGCGCAAATTTTTCAGTTGCTACTGGTGATAAAAAATTATTCGAAATAAAATGGGGAAACGGTGTAAAAGTGAAACAGTTCCACTTCAAGAAGGCCTAGATACTCAGTAGATGGTTTCTGTTCGCTTTCTATCATTCAGTCCCCATAAAATCTGCAAATATTTGTCAGTATGCAGCCAGTACAACAGAGCAATATACCAGCTTCTCCACTCGCTACGGTCGTTCTCACTCCCCTTCCCCAACCTTCCCAATCCCATTCCTTCCCTCCATGGCTGTGTTTGTGCATTGTATATAAAGGCCAAAATTGCCTATAACACAGGTCATTCTGTAAAAAAAAAAAAAAATCGGAAATTTTGGATTTTGAGATATAACGGTTTGAAATTTTGAAAAGTGTAACATTTTTGAAAAGCTCCCTATTTCGCTACGCAATAATTATGACGACATATTATTTTTTCCTATATTCCACTAATATATGTATAGCTTAATATTCGTTGCAAGTTTCAATTAGCATAGTAATTCCGGAGATATAATCATTTAAAAAAACGCCCTCCTTCCACCCCCGCCACCCTTTTCAGATATACTGGATACAAAAATGAATTTATTTTCGTTTTCCCCATAAACCAATATTTCCGAATGTCTTTCTATCTCCATTTGTAGTGGAAATTTTGGCAAGTGACTCTATCCCCCTTCCTTAAAATTTAGGCATAAGAAGTCACTTACCCAATCTACAATTCACCCAAAAATGAACTTTGTATCTGTCAGATATGATAGATGGATTTTTTTTTGCATTTTTAGGCTAATTTTATCATGAAACGCGAAAAAACAAAATTTCGTTATAGCATTTTTTTTTTGTGTAGTATGAGTGATAATAGTTTTTGTATTATTGGAAAAATTAAGTAAAATTTCAGCTCGATAGCCCAAAGCGTTCGAGAGTTATGCTGTAGGCAGACGGTCCTTCGGAATCGCAGTTTTCGAGAGACAACCAATATTGCCATAATTTGGCATAACACAAGTTGGAGCAAACTCGCAGATCTTATCTAGAGTAAAAATCGTACCGCAACTAAATGCTGTGAAAATTTATATTTTGTTTCTTCTTCTCTTTCTTATTAAATAGTCAGTTGGACCGGTAATGACTACTGCTCCGATTTTGTAATGCCAAAGGTAACGCTAGCCCCTCACTTTTAAGATTACAGAACCGATTGCTTTCCATACTGATGTCCGCATTTGTCAGCACTTACTTTCTGCATTACTAGAGAATCGACTAAGTAACGCCTTATACTTCGTGTTATAAATGGCCAAAAAAGTGGGAATCGAACCCATGTCAAATTGACTGTGAAGCGAGCACGATGCCCATTACGCCACGGAGGCCTCAATGAATCAATAAAATTATAATTACCAGAGTTTAAGATGCGTTCATGCTTTGTCAAGTGGTCATTACTTGTCGCATTCTAATGTAATCTGACATTACATGACTGAAAATATCGAATGCCATTTCATCGCATGCTGACATTTTCACAGAGCCATGACATCTGCATTGCCGGGTAATCGCCTACGAATTTCTTCGATGAAATAATCAATTACAAATTCACACCTTGCGAATTGTCCCACAGACAATATCCTTAAAAATACATAAATGATAAAGTAAACTTATAGATACATATTGGGCAAATTAGATTTATTTGCGTAATGTTTTTATACTTTAAAACCAAAAAAAAAAAAAACAATGGACCGAGTTATTTTTCAAAAACATAATCCACAATTTTCGACAGACCATATAATTTGAAATGTTTATTTTTGTTTTAAAAAATTATCCAAGATTTTGAATTTATTGTCAGTGTTATTAAATTTGTTTTATTTAGATCTATCAAAGCCGTCAAAATACATGCAAATTCGGTCCAATCTTAGCGTTTTGCGACCACAAATCTATTTTACTATTTTTTAATTTTGGGCATCAAATTCGAATATTAAGAAATTTTATTCGTTGAAAATCTGAATCTATAACTGGCAATTCAAATGTTTAGTTCTGGCAATCAGATACGACTATAACCATACGACAAATAGTATAGGATAATAGGATTTGCTGCATTCGATTTGAAATTTTGAATCTTAGGCATCAAGGATCAGCGATAGGTGTATTGTGGTATCATCAACGAATATCTCAAATCATTTTAAGATTGCATTAGATGAAAAAGTTCACAGCATCAGATATGAGAGCAATGACCCTAAACATAATCGTTCGCCCTAATATTTCACCGATTTTAACCAACATATTGGGCCATAATTTTAAATTATTTCAAATTCAAATGGGAACCGATATTTATACTCTAGATGGAATCTGAGAGTATTATAAGTTTGCTCTAAGGCTTGTAACGCCAAGAAATAAGGCTCGGAGAAAAAAATTATGAATACAGAAATTAATATTATCACTCAAAAATCTCAAAACCGGATGTCCGTCCGTCCGTCCGTCTGTCCGTTCGCTCTCTAGCTTGAGAACGCGTTGAGCTAGAAAGTTCAAATTTCGTACACATCGTTTTTGACAAAAAAGTAAGGTCAAGTTCGTTAACGGGCCAAATCTCTCCACCCCTTCTACCCCCTCCCATACAAAATGACACAAATGCGCAATTTGACAATAAACGGATTTGCTCAAAAAGTATAAAAGCTATTGGCCTGAAATTTGGAATATATTACTTTTATGATAATATCAATCTACCGTATAAAAATTATGCGTGTCCTCCCCTTCCTTCTACCACCTCCCATACAAACTGTACTCGTCATGAATTACTCTAAGCCAATTTACTCAGTGCGTATAAAATTTAGCAAGCTGAATTTCTGCACTTAATATTTATTTAAAATTGTTAGTAAGGGTAAAAAAAATTAGACGATTAGCTCCACCCCTTCTACCCCCTCCCATACAAAATGACACAATTTCCCAATTCGGCTATAAATGAATTTGCTCGAAAAGTATAAAAGCTATTAGTCTGAATTTCGGGATATATTACTTTCATAATAATTTCAATATACAGTATAAAAATTATTTGCGTCCTCCCTCTCCTTCCAAACCCTCCCATACAAACTACACTTTTTCATGAAATGCTCTAATCCGATTTTCTCAGAACATATAACATTTATCGAGCTCACATTTTGTAATAAATACTTATTTAGCATTATCACTAAGATCAGAGAAAATTAATTGATTAGCTTTACTGCTTCTACCCCCTCCCATCCAATATGACACAGTTTCACAACTTCACAAAAAATCTATTTTCTTCAAAAGTATGAATTTTACTAGTCTTAAATTTAAGAAATGTTAATTTTATAATATTCTTAGTTATTTCTGAAAAAATCAATAAAATCCCCCCACTCTTTCTACCACCTCCCATACAAACTGCACATTTCCACTAAATCTAACACACTAATTTTCTGAGCTCCTATTCTATTTTGGAGTAAGCATTTTGTATAAAACATTTTTTATAGCTACTTTAGCATGATGGGGAAAAAATTAGTTCAATGCTATCACCCCTTCTAACACTCCCCATACAAAATTGGGATCAGAAAAAAATCTATTTCATCTAGAGTAACGTAAGATTGCGCTTTACGCGCAATCGTAGTCCTATTATGTTTTTTTCTAATGTTTACAAATCGGTGACCCAAAGTCCCTATGTATAAACCGATGCATTCAAATTAATTCCTTACATGATGCAAATTTACATATAAAAGTTTTTCTTATGCAACAGGACTAGCACATGAAATTAATCTGCTTAATATAAAAAAAACCACGCAAATCGAAGCTCCTTGCAAAAACTTATTGATGAACATACGTAATGCAAAGATTAAGTTGTGTATACTCGTAACATCTTCATTTTCTTTTGCTTTCGTATAAAATTTACACATTAAAACAATAAAACTTTAGCATGAAATGTACTACCGTCATTGTTCAAATTTTATAACTTTTAAAACAAAAAGTATTTCCTTAAGAACAATTTTATAGTGTTGAATCTTTGTACATCGGCGGATGCTTACATTATTGACTAACTTACATACTATACAATCACCGACTATAATTTATTAAAATCACTCTATTAATAATTATTATGAGCTTTTTAATTTATAGCCACCTTGATGAGTGCGTTAAATACTGGAGTTTATGATGCACTCCACCTTGCAACATGTTTGCGATTATCTTTCAATCGTTATTTCGACTCGGAGCACTTAACCCATTTTTATTTGATTAACTTAAAAATTAATGAAATTTTCATTTTTGCAACATTGTTATAGATAAGTAGATCATAATTAAATTAATATTTTGCGATAAATTAGATACTCGGGCGTGTGTGGAAAACGTGCTCGAAGTCAAAAATGGGAGAAAAATGTTAAAAATATGCGAGGTGAAATGAATTTACTGGAATTGTTGAATTAGAATTTTTGGAATTCCGTACAAACGGGAATTTCTAAAAGTAGATTCTTATTCGGAAAAGGGTGGCTGAATTTCGAGCAGACTTTCGATTACACATTGCGAAGGAATAGCACGGAAAATCCAATAAAACGTGCAACGCAAAGGAGATATATGATTAGGGACAAGAAACGTAGTAGCAAAGAATTGCAACAAAATCATTTTTTTTAAAAACCAAACTTAAAATTTAAAGATATTCTCTCTACAAACTCTTGTGAAGATCTGGCTGGCACGAAGGAGTTCGTTACAGTATATAAATGCACTTTTAAACAATCTTTTTTCACATAGAAATAACCAACCAAAATGAACCTGAATCTTTGTAATCTACCAAAGCTGACCTTCTCATCTGCGGCATTACGGTTTCCTTGGCATTTCTTTCGATATCAATCATCGCCATAACCGATTAAATTGAAACATTTGAATCACTCCTCTCGAGGGTTCATCACAAAGCGTTCAAATTAGATACATCATTCTTAGCCGTAGTAAGCTTCTTTCAATTTCGGTAGATACGACCCCTGACCGTGGCACTAGCTTAAATTTGTTCCGATATGTGGATCAGAAGATCGAGTAAGTTGGGCACAAAAAGTAAAAGTGCAGATCAATTACGGCATTGGCGGTTAATACCCATCGCCATTATCATCACCGGTTAATCGTCGACCAATTACGCGAAATATAGGCTCGAACGGTTCCAAGTTCACTTCTGGAGGTCGACAATTGTCTGGCCACCACGTAGCCAAGAAGTTACGCAAGTTGGCGGTATAAATACTAGGCCGGCAAAGATGGACAGGTATCAGTCTTAGATTCTACTGCAATTGGACCACTAGCAAGATGAGAGCATTCGTTTGTGTTTTAGCTTTAGCCACGGCTGTTTCGGCTGGATTTATCGGTGGCGGAGGAAGCGGTGGATGGTCCGGCGGCGGTGGAGGTGGTGGTGCTGGCTGGCGATCAGGAGGAGGAGGTGGCGGCGGATGGCAATCGGGAGGCGGTGGAGGAGCTGGACTAAGCTTCGCCAGCCAATATGGAGCGTTGAGTGCTTTGAGTGGATATGGTAGCGGTAGTGGTTGGAAGAGTTCTGGCTGGACCGGTGGATTAAGTTCTGGAGGCTCAGGATGGCAATCCGGAGGTGGATTGGGCGCTGGAGGTTCAGGATGGCAATCCGGAGGTGGATTGGGCTCTGGATGGAAATCTGGCGGCGGATTGAGCTCTGGATGGAAATCTGGTGGCGGCGGCTTGGGATCCGGATGGACTGGCGGTTTGAGTTCAGGAAGCGGCTGGAAATCAGGAGCCAGTAGCGGTTGGACCGGAGGTCTAGGTTCAGGCAGCGGATGGACCGGTGGATTGAGCTCAGGAAGCGGCTGGAAATCGGGAGCTGGCAGTAGCGGTGGATATGGAGGTGGAAATGGATGGGATCTTGGTGGCAGTTCCGGTGGCTGGGACTTAGGAGGTAGCTCTGGAGGATGGAAAGGCGGTTTGGGAGGCGGAAGCAGTGGCTGGACTGGAGGTTTAGGTGGTGGATTGACTGGTGGATATGGTGGCGGAAACGGATGGAAATCAAGTGGAATCTCAAGCGGATGGCAATTGGGCGGCGGCGGCGGAGGTTCGGGCTGGAAGAGTGGTGGTGGATTAGGCGGTGGCAGCGGTTGGACTGGTGGTTTGAGCGGCGGAAGCGGTTGGACTGGTGGTTTGAGCGGCGGGAGTGGTTGGACTGGTGCCGGCGGTTACGGCAGCGGCAGTGGATGGCAGTCCGGAAATTCTGGATGGAAATCATCGGGATGGTAAGCTTTTATCATGGGGAGGATTTTAATTAAATTAATAATAAATATACCAAAAAATACCAAAATGTTAAGCTACATTTTTTTTTCTAAATCAAAGATATCTCCCTTCTCTTCAGTTTTTGAAATTATAATAGTTTTTTTGTAATTTTTTTTCTGATGAATTCGCATTCAAGCATGCACGTTTTCGAAATTGAAATAATAAATTGTAGTATGTCTGGACTATAGTTAATCCATGGGACACTAGAGGCGCTTTCCCATAGTTTGGCAAAGGTGAAGCCTGGAATTTGGTTAACCTTTTTTTTTAGTACGTTCTTAACATCAAGAACTGTGCGTATTTAATATTTAACTGAAAAGTTACAACTAAAAATTTACACAAGATTGAATGAAATTGGCAAAAGAAAATGACTAAGCTCATCACTCCACGAATGGTGATTGGTGGATTCAAAGGTTTCGATTGTGACATATGTGTGCCTCTTTCTTGCATGGAGTGACTCTAGTCTGCACATAGCCAACTGCAGTGAAGGAGTCAATTTTATAAAAAAAAAAAAACTGGAAATAATTGAACCTTTTCAGAAATAGTTAAGTCAAATTCTAAATAAGATAGCAAATAAGCAAATTTCAAAAGTTGTATACAGGTGAGCAAATTTGTTTTCATTCCAATTTTAATAAAATATGAGTTAAACGAAATTGAAGACAAAACAATCAAGGTTACTCATATTGATGAAATGTAGGGCTATGGGTCTAAGTTTTATAAGTCAAGATATAGTAACCATTACATAACCTTGAACGTTTAATGACATTAACAAAATCAAAAGACTCATAATCATAGCAAACAAGACATACTATTCTAAACTTCCATTAATAAAATGTAGAGACGTCCATAGCAAAACGAAGCTGCGAATCTACAAAACCATAATAAAGCCTCTGTACTCTGCTATGGCAGTGAAACGTGGACGTTAATACAAGGTATTACGACGAACCCTCAGACCGGTGAGAAGACAAGGCGAATGGAGGATTCGATACAATCAGGAATTGTATTCCATTTTTGAGGACCCAAAAGTCTCTACTCTCATCAAACTTCGAAAGCTACAGTGGGCTTTCCACGTACAGCGAATGGAGAACAGAAGAATAAACAAACGTGTACAAAAAGTAAAGGCGAAAGGAATAAGGCGGGTCGGAAAACCGAGAAAACGCTGAGAAGATTCAATCGACGAAGACTACAAATCGCTTCTGAAATGTTCAACATGGAGGACGCGATCATTGGGACCGCGGAAATTGGAGACAAAGTAAACAGAAGGCCAAGGACTGATCTGGGCTGTAGCGCCATTGATGATGATGTAAAAGTAGGGTTTATATTTTCTACAAGAAAATGTACTTGTTATCAAGTTGTGAACTTATACCAGTAGTGACATTAGTTTTTCACAAAAAAATAATGTGTATAAAATTTCAACTTCCTAGCTAAACGCGTTCTCGCGCTTGAGAGTTAAAGAGCTGACAGACGGACATCCGGCTTAGAGATTTTTGAATGGTAACATCAACTTCTGAGTAATCCATTTCTTTCTCAGTTGAATTTCTTAGTCTTATAAATAAACTGCCAACAACTCGGGCGAAACTTTATTATTCTTGGGACAAGTTGCGGATGAGTGGAAAGTCAATATGTAGGTTAGAGTGGTTAGGGAAGGCTAAGTGAAAGGGAGTTCTTGGGCAGGGCTGTTGTCAATTAAACAATATTTCATTCGTTTCTGCAAGTTGGGGTTCTTATGAGGGGGGGAGCAAGGATAATAGTAAGGGTGGGTGGATGTTAATAGCTTTTCAATCATTTGCTTGAATCACGTCCAATATTCTCTGTATAGAATGTGTTTCATAGACGAAGTTGCGTAGAATTTTCATAAAATTCGGTGTATTTTACATTCACGAAACCAAACAGAGAAGGTAGGGGAATCGTAAAATTTGATATGTAGTTTCATTTCGCTTCTCTTGTAAGGTGCTTGTATAAAATTTCAAGTTCGTAACTTTTAGTTTGTTGGTTATTAGTTGATTTAATGAAATTGGTCAAAATCATAGTTTTGTATGGGACGGGGTAGAAGGGCAAGCGCGATTAAACTTTTAACGTAATTTCATTTAAATTATTTTTATAAGTTTTTCTGCAAAATTTGAAATTGATAGCTTTTAAGAGTTTGCTGACAACTTATTTCTTAAAAATGCTCGAAAAAATAATTTTGTATGGGAGGGGGTACAGGAGGTAGGGGCATCGTAAGACTTGTGATGCAATTTCTTTTTTTTCAGTTGTAAGGTGCTCGTACAAAATTTCAAGTTCGTAGCTTTCAATTTGTTTGTTATTAATTGATTTAATGAAATTGGTCGAAATCATACTTTTGTATGGGAGGGGGTAGAAGGGCAAGCGCGATTTCAAAACTTTTAACGTAATTTCATTTCAATTATTTTTGTAAGTTTTTGTGCAAAATTTCAAATTGATAGCTTTTAATAGTTAGGTGATAATTGATTTCTTGAAAATTGTCGAAAAAATAATTTTGTATGGGAGGGGGTTGAAGTTTTAAAGATTTTCGAACTGTTAAAAATTCATTCTTTTATGGATTTTTTTTAAATGCATTTTGCAAATTTTCAAGTTTCTACCTTAAAATTTCATTCAAAAATTTTCAGCTTATGTGTTTTTTCATTTCACATGAAACACCTTGTGCACGTTAGACCAGGGGGGTAGGTGCATAACAATTGCAGAATTTTTACTATTTTTTATGTATGTATAATAAATAGATATATTGACTTGCAAAATTTAAACTTTGTATCTTTTACCAGAGCCCTAAAAAAATTACTCAAAATTTTTAGCCTTTTTGTTTTCCACCTCTCTCCTCTTACACCCCCCCACTTAATTTTTTTACCAAAATTAAAAATTATATAGCTCTACGATCTGACAAATTTTTGATTTGATATCTGCTCTCAAGTTTGAGAAATAATGGTTTGAAATTTTTGGAAAGTTCAATGCTCCCCATTTTCCCTCACTACTATTTTGTCCAAATATTATATTTTTTTCGTATTTCTCTAGTATAGCTTACTATAAGTACCAAGTTTCAATTGCATACCTAAACAAATAGCCGAGATATTGATTTTTCAGTGTTTTTCCTTGCATCCCCTGACCCTCCCCCTTACAATAATTAGCCTCTATGTAAGCTGATTCCAGTGAATCTGTATGCCACCTTGATGGTCTAAAAATATAAATTTTGTACGCTAAGTAATTTCTAAGATATAATCATTTGAAAAAAAATTCGGCCGACAATTGATTTTTAGCCCCCCCTTTTTGCACCCCAATGGATAAAAAAATTAAATTAATTTTAAAAGTTGTCCCACAAACCCTTTTATATGTTCATTGATTTTTAGCTTCCTAGCTGTAACCGTGTTTGAGATATTTGAATTCTTAGTTTTCGGTTTAAGTGCTCCCCCCGCCTCCCCCTGAACCCTTACACCCCCCAAAATGAGTGTCCTCCTGAGATCCGCAACTATCTACAATCCCTCTAAAAATGAACTTTCTATCTTGAAGGTGCGCTCTGAGCGTACACACCGGCGGACGGCGTACAGACAGACGGATTTTTTTTTTGCATTTTTAGGCTATTTTAGTCATGAAACGCGAAAAAAAAAATTTCAGGGTAGCAAATTTTTTTTTTCCCAAGTCGATCACAATACTTTATTATTAAAATAATAAAGTAAAATTGGAACTTATAATATTCGCAAATTCTCTCATCTTCAGTATAAAATAAACTGCCAACAAGTCGGGCGAAACTTTATTATTCTTGGGACAAGTTGCGGATGAGTGGAAAGTCAATATGCAGGTTAGAGTGGTTAGGGAAGACTAAGTGAAAGGAAGTTCTTGGGCAGTGTTGTTTTCAATTTAATAATATTTCATTCGTTTCTGCAAGTTTGGGTTTTTATGAGGGGAGGAGGAGGGGTAACAGTAAGTGTGGGTGGATGTTAATAGCTTTTTAATTAATTGTTTGAATCACGTCCAATATTCTCTGTATAGAATGTATTTCATAGACGAAGTTGCATAGAATTTCCATAAAATTCGGTATATTTTACATTCACGAAACCGGACATTTGTATGGGAGGGGGTAGAGAAGGTAAAGGAATTGTAAAATTTGATATGTAGTTTTATATCGGTTCTCTTGTAAGGTGCTTGTATAAAATTTCAAGTTCGTAACTTTTAGTTTGTTGGTTATTAGTTGATTTGGTCGAAATCATAGTTTTGTATGGGAGGGGGTAGAAGGGTAAGCGCCATTTCAAAACCTTTAGAGCAACTTCATTTGGATTATTTTTATAAGTTTTTATGCAAAATTTGAAATTGACAGCTTTTAAGAGTTAGCTGATAACTGATTTCTTAAAAATGCTCGAAAAAATAATTTTGTATGGGAGGGGGTAGAGGAGGTAAAGGAATCGTAAAACTTGTGATGCAATTTTCTTTCTTTTCTGTTGTTAGGCGCTCACACAAAATTTCAAGTTCATAGCTATCAATTTGTTGGTTATTAGTTGATTTAATGAAATTGGTCGAAATCATACTTTTGTATGGGAGGGGGTAGAAGGGCAAGCGCGATTTCAGAACTTTTAACGTAATTTCATTTCAATTATTTTCGTAAGTTTTTATGCAAAATTTCAAATTGATAACTTTTAATATTTAAGTGATAATTGATTTCTTAAAAATGGTCGAAAAAATAATTTTGTATGGGAGGGGGTAGAAGTTTTAAAGATTTTCGACCAGTTATTATTTTGTACATTTAGAGATTTTTTTTAAATGCATTTCGCAAATTTTCAAGTTTTTACCTTAAAATTTCACTCAAAAATTTTCAGTTTATGTGTTTTTTTCAATGCACATGAAACACCTTGTGCACGTTAGACCGGGGGGGTCAGTTTATAACAATTATGGATCAAGTTATTATTATTTTTGTATGTACATTAAATAAAGGTATTCACATGCAAAACTTCAACTATGTATCTTTCACCAGAGCCTTAAAAAAATCACTCAAAGTTTTCGACATTTTGGCTTATCACCTCCCTCCACTTACACCTCATAACTTAAAATTTTTACCAAAATTAACCATTATATAGTTCTACAATTTGACCAATTTTCGATTTGATATCTATACTATTTTTTGAGATATAAGGATTTGTAATTTTGAAAAGTGCGCCATTTTTGAAATGCTCCCCATTTCCCCGCACTACTATTTTGTCAAAATGTTATATTTTTTTTTATATTTTGCTAGTAAAACTTAGTACACGTTTTAAGTTTCAATTACATAGCTTAAGAGATAGTCGAGATATTAATTTTTAAGTGTTTTTCTTTGCACCCCCCCTGACCCTTCCCCTTACAATAATTAGCTTCTATCTAAACTGATTCTAGCACATGCGTATGCCATCTTAATGGTCTTAAAATATCAATTTTTTATGGGAAGTAATTTCGAAGATATAATCATTTGAAAAAAAAATTCGGCCGACAATTGGTTCTTAGCCTTTCGCACCCCAATGGATAAAAAAATTAAATTATTTTTAAAAGTTGTCCTACAAACTCTTCTATATGTATGTTGATTTTTAGTTTCCTAGCTGTAACCATGGTTGAGATATTTGAATTCGTATTTTTCGGCTTAAGCGCTCCCCCCGCCTCCCCCTGAACTTGTACACCTCCCAAAATGGGTATCCGCCTGAGATCCGCAACTACCTATAATCCCTCCAAAAATGAACTTTCTATCTTGAAGGGTTTGGGAGTTAATGTGCGCTGAGCGTACACGTCGGCGTACGGCGTACGGCGGACGGCGTACAGACAGACGGATTTTTTTTTTTTGCATTTTTAGGCTAATTTAGTCATGAAACGCGAAAAAAAAAAATTTCAGGGTAGCAAAGTTTTTTTTTTTCTTGTGTCGATCACAATACTTTATTATTAGAATAATAAAGTAAAAAAACCATTTCCAAAATGGTTTCACTCAGTGAGTAAAAGGTCAATTGAAAAAAGAGACCATAAAAAGCATGGCTTGAAACATCAATCTACTTTATGATTCTCTTGGTGATTTTAATAAACTATTGCTTTTTACATAAAAGTAGCGTTAAAAGAGAGTGAGAAAACGATTTTTTATCGCAACTTTAATGTATTGCTCCGACCGAAGAACATCTTTTTTCGCATAGCTTTTATTTGAACATCATTTACCTTGAAAACGACTACGTATTTGGTTTCACTTGAATGATTTCAACTTCAAAAGTAATCAAAAAATTTGCACTTGAATTCAAATGAATTTCTTCGAAACGATGAAAGCCATTAAATTAAAAATTTGTCCTATGGTTTCCTGTGAATACCAAAAAATTTTATTGTAATTCGCATACTCCTTCTATCACCTCCCACACAACCTTATATTAATTTTCGTAAAAAACTAGAAAAATGTAAACTGTTAAAAATTTACCAATTTAATTAGACTACTTTCAACACCTCCCATATGTAAATTTTTGAGTTTTAGCTTTATAAAACCAATTGATTACTTAAGGATATATAATTTATCAATCTAATAGTGATAAGTGGTTTCTGAATGAGCGAAATCTGTCACTATTCAGTATTGAAATAAGTTCGGTATATGTTTTCACTGTGAATTTTGAACTAACAATAACTGAAGCATTTGGAATCTCACACTGCTTTATTAATCGTGATGTTTTTGGTCTCTACTAAGAATTTTATCAAACTGATTCAGTATATTTAGAAAAACAACATGTTCGTCGTCGCAGCGCTACAGCCCCTTTCGGGCCTTGGCTTCCCGTAACCGAAGTCTCCATCGATCTCGGTCCAGTGACCGCGTCCTCCAATTTTGAAATCCGAGCAGCGATGAACAGTCTTCGTCAACAGAGTCGGACCAGCGTTTCCTGGGTTTTCCCACTGGCCTCCGGCCCTCCGTTTTTCCCTCGAATACCTTTTTTGGTATTCGAGTTTCGTCCATCCTTTGTACATGGCCAGCCCATTGCAGCTTCCGCAGTCTGATGATAGTGGAAACCTCCGGTTCGTCGAATATATCATACAGCTCACTGTTGTATCTAATTCGCCATCGGTCACCATCACGTTTCGCTCCAATTATTCGTCTCAGGACCCGTCTTTCGAAAGCGTTCAACATATTTGCGGATGCTTGTGTAAGGGTCCATGTTTCGCATCCGTAGCAAAGCACAGGTCTTACTATTGATTTGTAAACTTGGAGTTTGGTCTTCCTGTGTACGCAGCTGGCCTTAAGAATAGCTAAGACTGAATAATACGTTTTATTTGCGAGCTGGATTCGTCTTTTTATTTCATTCGTTTCATTTCCACTCTTTGTCAATTTTGTGCCTAAATATATGAATTCGTCCACATTTTCCAAATTATATTCGTCAATTGTAATGTTTTGTCTATTGGGGGTCCTTTTCCTTGTTTGTGTCATTATTTTCGTTTTTGTTTCATTAATTTTCAAGCCAACTTCTTTTGCTGCTTGATCGAGGCTTAGTAGAATTTCTTTTCCGGATGTGAAAGAGCGTGATAATATGTTGATATCGTCCGCATAACCCACTATCTGGCTGGATTTATAAAGCAGCGTACCTCTTGTGTCAACGGGTAACTTTCTGATGACGTATTCTAAAGCTAGGTTAAAAAGCAGAGGGGCCAGCCCATCACCCTGTTTTAGTCCGACATTTGTGTCAAAGGCATCAGTTAGTTGGTTGTTGACTCTGACTTGTGATGTTGTTGATGTCATCGTCATTTTGGTCAGTCGGACTAGTTTTGCTGGGATGCCAAAATGCAGCATTATTTTGTACAGTACGTTTCGATCAATACTGTCGTATGCTTGTTTAAAGTCCACAAAAACCTGGTGAACGTCGATGTTGAATTCCCAGCATTTTTCAAGCACTTGCTTGACCGTAAAAAGTTGATCAGTCGTTGATCGACCAGCTCTAAAACCGCCTTGGTACTCCCCAATCACATTGTCAGCGTAAATTTTAATCTTATTTTCTAATATTTTTGTCAGTATCTTATATGACGTGCAAAGTAGTGAGATACCTCTGTAGTTTTCGCACTGCAGTTTGTCTCCCTTTTTGTGGATAGGGCAAATAATGCATTGGCACCACTCCTCCGGTATTTGCTCCTGATTCCAGATGTACTGAATCACTTTATGGATGGCATTTCGGGTGCAGCTTCCGCCATATTTAATTAATTCCGCTGGAATTTCGTCGATGCCCGGCGCTTTATTGCTTTTCTGGCTTCTGATGGCAAATTCGACTTCTTCCAACGTTGGAGGATCCAGTGGACATTCGTCGGAGGTTTGGAGACCTATCAGCTCCGATGTTCGGGAGCCGTGTGCGGGATTAAGGAGTTCTTTAAAGTATGACGCCCACCTTTCCTTAATCTGATTATCCTCGGCGATGATAGTGCCATTTCTGTCTTTACAGAGGGTTGTCTTAGGCTGATATCCACGTCTTAGGCTTTTCACTACTTTGTAGGCTTGTCTTGTTTTATTGCTCGCAAGATTGTCATCGATATTTCTCAATTGGTCGTCATAATATTTTCTTTTCTTACATCTAATGACCTTATTTGCTACTCGTCGGAGATTTTCGTATTTTTCTCTCTTCGTTCTGGTATTCCTTTCGAGAAACTGTCTGTACGCCTGATTTTTCTTATCTAACGCATCCTGGCATTCGTCGTCGAACCAGTCATTTCTTTTGCGCCGAGCTTCATACCCAACCACTTGTTCCGCAACGGTCTTTATGGTTGCCTTTATATCCATCCAAACTTGGTTCACAGGCTTCGGTATGTCATCCTGCAGAATCGGAGTGAGCTCTCTTTCAAGTGCTGCTGCGTAATTTTCCGCAACTGACGCCGTTTGGAGCTTTTCGATGTCGAACTTACGAAGAGGGCTGGTCTTTGTTTCATACGCCTTTGACATACGACATCGATATTTGGATTTGACCAAGTAGTGGTCCGAGTCACAATTTGCTCCTCTGAATGTTCGAACGTCAATGATGCTGGAGGCCCATCTCCGCTGTATAAGGACATGGTCTATTTGGTTAAAGGTATTGCCATCTGGTGATGCCCATGTTCTTTTATGGATGCGTCGATGTGGGAAGCATGTCGAACTTATAACTATGTCTCTGCTGCATGCAAAGTCTATCAGGCGCTGGCCGTTGTCGTTACTTTCGTCGTGGAGGCTATGCCCTCCAGTTGTTCCACGATGAGTCTCTTCATTCCCGACCTTAGCGTTGAGGTCGCCAAGTATTATTTTAACGTCGTTTGAGGGCAATGAGTCGAATAGCCTTTCAAGGCTCGTATAAAAGGCATCTTTCGTTTCCTCATCTTTTTCTTCCGTCGGGGCATGTACAACAACATGTTGGCTATGCCAAAATATTTACTACCATCAATAATACTTCAAAAATGAAGCTAATGTTCAATTTGAATTGTAGCCCTACTGAAAAAGCTTAATGCTCTTAAAACCTTTAGAGATTGTGATAACTAGCATAGTTTAAAGTATAGTATTGTTTCGAAGAATAAAATGACAATTTTGGTTTAAGAAGTGATAGAAGAAATTACTTAATATGTTTTGTTGCTTGATTATAATTATCACTAAGAAAATTTTCGTTGCAAATTTCAACCGTTTTTAAATCTAGTCATTGAGAAATATTTTTTGCTTACAACACACAATAAGTTGTAAGATGGCGATATTTTAGCTATCAATGCATATTAAAATATTTAATCGCATTTGAAAATGTCTACCAGATAATTACAGACGAAATTTGGCCAATCGTTTTTATTTCTATACAAAGTTTGTAACGCTAAGAAATAAGGCTCGGAGAAAAAAATGAATGATACAGAAGTTTAGATAATCACTCAAATATTTCAAAACCGGATGCCCATCCGTGTCATCTCTCACTTGAGCACGCGTTGAGCTAAAAAGTTTTAATTTTGTACACGTCCTTTTTTACAAAAAAGTAAGGTTAAGTTCGTGACCGGGCCGAATCGCTCCACTCCTTCTAACCCCTCTCATACAAAACGACACAACTTCTTTTATTTGACAATAAACGGATTTGCTCGAAAAGTGTAAAAGTCATTGATCTGATTTTATGATAACGTCAATCTACGGTATGAAAATTATTCGAGTCTTCCCTCTCTTTCGACAGCTTCCCATACAAACTGCACTTTTCCATGAAATACTTTAAACAAATTTGCTCAGTGCGTGCTGAAACTGTGCACTAAATGTTTATGTAGAATTATTATTAAGAGCAAAAAAAAAATTGACGATTAGCTTCACTCCTTGTACCCCCTCACAATTTCACAGCTTTAAAAAAAAAGTCGATTTTCCTGAAAAGTATGAATGCCACTGATCTGTAATTTAAAACGTGTCAAAAGCATGGTGTTTATAGCTATTTCCAAAAAAACCGGTAAGAACTCGCCTTTCCTTCTGCCACCTCCCAAACAAACTGCACAATTTCACTGAATCCAATACACTAATTTTCACAATACCTATTAAATTTTTGAATCCTAAATTTTATATAAAACCATTTTTTTGACCTGAAAATAGGTCTTGGCATATTCGTAGTTCTTTTTTACTGAACGACCAACACGAGCCAAAAAAAAAAGATATGACGAGCTTAGGCGATATAATGGCAAGATACAAAAAATGGACGACGATATGAGACAAAATAAAACGCGGGACGCATACGCAATAGTAAAAGATCTAAAAAAGGGATATAAGCCAAAAACCAGTCTCTGCAAAGACGTGAAGGGCAACATCATCAGCGACGCACAAGAAATCAAAAGGAGATGGGTTTCCTACTTTGAACATCTTTTGAATCCCATCCCAGTAGCACCGATAACGACAGACAACATTTCAATTGAAGCCTCAACTGACGAAGATGAACCATCATCGACACTACCCACGCTTGCTGAAATCAAAGCAACCCTATGTGACCAAAAACGAAACAAAGCGCCGGGAATTGACGAAATACCAGTTGAACTTCTGAAAAACGGTGGAAACTGTGTCGCTGAAATACTGCACAACATGATATGCAAATTTGGACAGAGGAAATCATACCCGACTAC
This sequence comes from Chorisops tibialis, assembly GCA_963669355.1. Classification (NCBI taxonomy): domain Eukaryota; kingdom Metazoa; phylum Arthropoda; class Insecta; order Diptera; family Stratiomyidae; genus Chorisops; species Chorisops tibialis. The sequence continues at coordinate 76,524,839 of OY770263.1, forward strand.
TGGCGAAAAAACATTATATGTCCAATTTAAAAGAAAGGAGACAAACTCTGCTGTGAGAATTACAGAGGAATATCATTGTTGTGTACGTCCTATAAAATACTGACAAAAATAATTGAACGTCGTCTTAAGCCCTATACTAATGAAATAATTGGCGAATACCAAGGTGGATTTGTGAATCCGGACGATCTACAACAGACTAGATATTCTCGGTGAAACAGGTGCTTGAGAAATGCTGGGAATATAACACAGACGTGCACCAAATCTTCGTAGATTTTAAACAAGCATACGACAATATCGACAGGAGCGTACTGTATCAAATCATGCTTGACTTTGGAATTCCTCCAAAACTAGTCCGACTAACAAGACTCACAATGACGAACACTGAATCCCAAGTGAGAATACAAACCGATTCCACAACCAGCTTTCGAACGGAATGTGGTTTAAAGCAGGGAGATGGTCTAGCCCCTATGCTTTTCAACTTGGCACTGGAGTATGTCGTCCGAAAAATCCCAGTCGACACCAACGGGATACTACTATTCAAGTCCACCCAAGTAGTAGCATACGCTGACGACATTAATATCCTAGCAAGATCCTTCCCTAGTGATAAGGAGGTATTTGTCAATCTTGACTCCGCCGCAAAAGAAGTCGGGTTGCGCATTAACGAAAACAAAACAAAAGTAATGACGCAAACAAGAAGGAGAGCGCCTATCAGACAAAACATAACAATTGCGGAATATAATTTGGAGAATGTGGACAATTTCATATATCTTGGGGCTAATCTAACAAAGGACGGTAATGAAACAGACGAAATCAAATGACGGATAATATTAGCAAATAAGACGTATTATACGGTACTTCCAATAATGAAATCCGAGAAAGTGCACAGGAACAATAAGCTGCGGATATATAAAACTATTATACGACCTGTGCTCTGTTATGGCAGCGAGACGTGGACATTAACGCGAACTTCCGAAAAAGCAGTTAACGCATTTGAAAGAAAAGTCCTCCGAAGAATTTTGGGACCTGTGAAGGAAGGAACGGAATGGCAAATAAGATACAACCATGAGTGTTATCAACTCTACGACGAGCCAGAAGCTTCAACGTTCATCAAGATACGTAAACTGCAGTGGGCTGGCTATGTAGAGCGAATGGAAGACAGAAGAATCCCCAAACGTGCTCTTAAAGGCAAAGCGAGTGGTAACCGGCCAGTAGGCAAACCACGCAAGCGATGGGAAGACTCGGTTGATGAAGACAGCAAAGCCATTTTAAAAATTAGCAGCTGGAGGACGCGGGGATTGAGACGATTGGAGGCGACGACTTCAGGAGGCCAGGGCCCGATTTGGGCTGTCGCGCCATTGATGATGATACTCGTAGTTCTGCATTTTCTGAATTTCTACCTTTTCTGTTCCTAATATTGGGTGTTTTTTTAAGAGGCGTGAACTTTAAATTGAAATGAAACACTGAAAAATGCTTTTAATATCCATGATTGGCATTAATGTTAGAATATGATTTCGAGCATGGGGCCACCACTGCTGGCGTACATAGCGTAATCTGGAAGTCCAATGTTAACACACTCTTAGTAGTCAATCAGGATGTATTTCGGCAATAACGAGTCGAATGTTGGCTTGCAAGTGCTCAATTGTTTCTAGTTGATTGGCGTAGACATGGAACTTTACATATCTCCAGAGAAAAAAATCTAATGGCGTCAAATCGCACGAACGAGGTGGCCAGTTAACAGGTTCATTACGTGAAAAAAATCGATCATCAAATGTTTCTTTCAGTAATTTAATTGTATATGTGGCGCCGTCCTGTTGAAACCAAATGTCTGCGACATTAATACCTTCCAATTGAGGTACGCAAAAGTTAGTTATCATGTCTCTGTACCGGTCACCGTTGACTGTAACGTTCTGACCATCATGATTTTTGAAGACATATGGACCAATGATTCCACCGGTCCATAAAGCGCTCCAAACGGTGACTTATTCTGGATATAGTGGTGTGTTTCGACAATAGCTTGTGGATTATCATCGCTCCGAATGTGGCAGTTCTGCTTATTGACTTAGCCGTTTAGCCAAAAGTGTAATTCATCACTGAACAAAATTCAAATTGTGGACTTCCAGATTACGCCATGTACGCGCCAGCCACAGCGATCACATGCCCGAAATCTTATTTAAACATTTCTACATTCTACAATGGCGCTGCAGCCCAAATCGGACCTTGGCCTCCTGATATTCAGGTTCCTTAACATTTTTCATTACTTATTGTGGAAGGGTTGTTAGCCCTTCGCACAACCCTATTTCTACGAATTTTTCATTTTCTTAGATTGAGGTGACCAAGGTATATCCAAGCAGGCAATGTGCCGGAATTATATATTGCGCCGACCGGGATTTGATCTCACGACCTTCGCATTAAAAGACCAACACACTACCTACTAGGCTATACCCTAGCTTTTCAAACATTAATGCCATAAAATTATCTTTCAAATAAGGCCAATTTCATGGATATTAAAAATATTTTTCTGTGTTTTATTTCAATTTAAAGTTCTCCGCTTCTAAAAAACACTCCTACAAGAAAACTTATCATTGCCTACGATGACATCTATACGAAATTTATATCGGCATGTATAGAGATTTGACAAAGAAGTGATACGTTTGCCAATGTTATTGTCGAAACTCCCGCTTCCACCTCACACTTCTCAAAATTTTGGTAATGGAAGTCACTTACTGAATCTACAATTCACCCAAAAATTAACTTCCTAACTTGAACGATGTCGGAGAAATGAGTCCATACGGACAGAGGGATTTTTGTTTTGCATTTTTAGGCTTATTTAGTCATAAAACAAAATTTCAGGATAGCAAATATTTTGTTTTCCTGTGTTGATCACAATACTTTATTATTAGAATAATTAAGTATAATATAATGAAGAAGAAAATATTAACATGTTCTGCTTGATCACACAATATTTAATATTTGCTTGTATGGTCACTAGAAAAAAAACATTTTTTCCCACGCCACAAACAAGGCGCTTGCTAGCCATTCATCCATTCATGGAGCAAAGAGGATATATAAAATGGAGTGCCTGATAGGCTGTCTCATGTGGGACTGCTTTCTGATTCAGAAATTTTCGAAAATTGTGTCCAAGCTTAACTTGGTTTCAAATTTTTACAAACAAAAAAACCTTAATTTGTATTCTCTCTTGGTTGCTAATATTCTGTCAGCAATAAAGTAGTTTTCAGTGCAATGGAGTTTGCTGTTGTATTTCAGAAATCTTGAGCTTTGCAATTTTTATTAGTTTTTGGTTCAAGCTAATCTCTTTAGCAATGGACAATTTAACGCGGAACAGAGATAGTTGCAGTGGGCTTAAGTATGCCAGACAAGGATAGCCAGTTAGTTAGTTGTAATAGGCTTAATTTTTTCGAGCATGTAGTCAGTAAGGGAGTCCCATTATCTTACAAGGCAAATCATGCTCATAGTACCTCCTTATTATAAATTCTCCTTGTCTATCCGCAAGCTCATATCTCATTTTCTTTATCACCTCTCAGAAAGGAGACGATCCGCGCAAAGTGCATCAGTGTATCGTCACCGTGAAATTTGACATACATTTGCGATCGCTAAAGAATATCGAATAGACAAAAGCCTACAATTAAATTGCGTCCGCTCTGGTCGCCATCTCGAGGCAAACTGAGCTCAAATATATCATGAAAATTGTCTTTCAGATCATCAAATAATATCAAAGCATTACTAATAAAATGAGATGCCGAATTTATTGAATCAGCTTCTCAATATTCCATTCTTTGTTATGATAGTTCAAAATTTACGATAAACTATAATTTTAGTATGTAAACTCGAACAATAAAATCGTCATAAAAACAAACTTTTTCAACTTCATATATTATTAACGAAACTAAAAAAAAAAAATAAAAGTCAAACGGTACTTTCTCGCGATCTTTTTCTAGTGATATAGTAAAAAAGAACAAGTAGTTATCTTTCAAATTAAAGGCGAAACACTTGCTTGAAAATTGGTGTTTTTCGAAATTTTTAAAATTAATGTCCGGATTTGTGAAGATAATTCATTTCCGGAGAATAATTTTAAAAATCTGTTTTAACCAAACACTGATAAACAAAAGGAATATTAAAACAAAAGAAACGAAATTTCAATATCTTGCGTGGTTCGTAAGAAAAATACGTTTAAAAATGGGTATTTTTTTTTACCGAAATCGTCTTTTCGGTATACAGTAGTCCCTCGTTAAGACGAACTCGACGGGGGAAAGAAATACTCAGTTCGTGTTAAATAAATACGTGTTATCCAAATTCGTTTAACATGAACTGGGTTCGTGTTATCCGAACCCGAATATTACACTCATACTGCATCCATCTCCACGCAGTTAAACACAGTTTATATCCATTCTGTCCAAAAAATTTCAATGAAAAAATAGATCATGTACAGAAAAAATATATTTTTTTGATAACACTTATATAATGTACATAGGATACGATGACATACGAATTTATGTTTCTACCTGTGTTTCAGAAAGTTGGTAATTGTGGTTTGTTGATAAGTTTTTGGAAATTGTCGAATGCACTCTTTTCTTATCTTTCCAAATTGTCTTCAAAACTTACATCTAGGTTTTCGGTACAAGTTTTCGCAAGCCTTTGTAAAATCTCCAATGCCGTTATGACTTCACTTCGATTGGGCTTCTTTATTTCCTCGACCACTTGTTCTTCCTCTTCTTCTTGGTCTTCTCTTTCCTGTTCTTCTTCGTCGGATAAACTACACACTGGTAAGTTTTCGTCCAGTGAAAAGAACTCCGAAAAAGTAAGAGCTATAGGTGGTTCAGTTGCCACTACGAGTCTCTCCCAGTCTTCTGGTCCGTCGATCATAATTTCCAGGTTTAGTAGAGGCGAAGATGTTGGTTCAACTTCCATGGGATTGTCCGAGTTCACGGTGGTCCAAGCTTTTTTGAAACAATTCGATATGGTTGTTGGCGAAACGTTGTTCCATGAAGCAGTCATAGCTCTCATCGCTTGCAAGATGTTCCATTTTACAAGAGCCTGGTCGGATTCAATGGAAAGTATGGCGTTTCGCACAAGTCGCGTTTTAAAATGTCACTTGAAAGCAGCATTGATTCCCTGGTCCAATGGCTGGAGACGACTGGTGCAATTTGCAGGGAAAAATACGACTTTTAGATTAGGCAGCTCCAAATCGTAGATGTTATGAGCGCTGCAGTTATCCATTGTTAGCAGGACGTGTCGATTTTCCCCTGCCATTTTCCTTTGAAATTTCATTAGCCATAAACGAAATGAGGTCGAATCAACCCAAGCATTTTTTTGGTTGGTGTATTCAAATGGCCAATTCGGACGATTTATTTTGTTCATACATCTTGGGTTTTGGTATTTTCCAATAATCCATAATTTCAGCTTTTCGGAGCCTGTAGCATTGCAACATATGACTACAGTTAATCGTTCTTTGTTTTTTCCGCTACCGTGGCACTTGTTTCCCTTAAAATCGAGAATACGATCTGGCAGCAAGTTGTAGTACACCCCTGTCTCATCGATGTTAAAAATATCTTTGCCGTCGTAGTTTTTCTTTACTTCTTCAAATTCTTTTAGTCATTCGCTTACGGCTTTTTCACTGACCTTGTTCAGTTCTCCGCTCAACTCAAGAGACCCGATTTTAAATCTTTTTTGGAATCTCCAGAGCCACCCATCGGTACATTTAAAATTTTTGAACCCGAGTGAATCACTTATTTCTTTAGCTTTTTCTTTAACTAGTGTTCCCGAAATCGGCACATTATTGTCTCTCACTTTTGTAAACCACTTCAAAAGTTCCTTTTCCACGTCCTCTTTCGTAGCTTTACGGAGCCGCTTTGATGAGCCGGAAGATCCTGAAGCAATAGCAGCGTCTATTTTTTCTTTGTTTTTGATCATTGTCGACAAAGTTGATTTTGGGATGCTGTATTTTTCCGCTATTTTCATTTTTGATATCAAACCACATTCGACTTCTTCCAGAATTTTTCTCTTTACCGAAAGATTAATAGATCTTTGAACACTTTTCTTGGCACTCATTTTCCTGTATGTTCGTGTTATCCGGGCTCATATTAACGAGGGAGTACTGTATATGGTCCCTTAAGTTTTTTTGGAGATTCTTTTTGACGTGGCATCTCCCAATCGTCAAAAAGTTGGAAGAAATGTACAGCAAGTGAGAAAAATTATTTTGAATAAAGCATTTTTGGTTTTTCTCTTTGAATTAACGTTTTTTTATAAATAATTGTCGGAAATCAAGCGGAACACCTGATGTTCGTATTTTTATGTGTCGAAAAGGGTTCGAACTCCCGATCTTCACATTTTAGACCAACACGTTACCCACTAGGCTACACCCATGCTTATCTATCACAGTGATGAATCTGAAATTTGGTGGAATATGTTTTGGTAGCGAATGTAGTGGAATGTGAAAAAATTAGTTCAATACTCATCTAACAACCATTTCCAATAAAAAATGAAAAAATTTCTTAAAATTACAAAAATCTCTATTCTATCAAAACTATCGAGTGATTCAACTTTATGCGCAATCGTAGTTCTCTTTCGTTTTTTTGTAATGTTTCAAGTCATTTTTTATGCAAAGTTCGGTAAATATGTACTACATAAGTTTCGATTAAATCATAAAAGATAAATAGAAAAGTAATTAAAAATAAAATTTATGACGAGATTATTATTATTATTTTTTTTTTTTTTGCATAGATTTAGAAATTTTAAAGCAATTGATAGCTTTAATTACAAAAATAATTCGATATAGTCCCGCTTGTTTTCAATGGCTTTACAGCACTAGCCAAGCAATACCTCAAATTTCTGTGGATAAGCTTCTAGGTGTTACATGTAATTATCTTTCTACTCATGCAGATAATTTTCTTAATTTATACATCGACCGCGATTTAAATTGCGGCTTTCGCGCCAGTTTGCCAATGATAGATCTAGATCATGGCGCCATCGGAGGGAAAAAGAAAATAAAAATTGAGATTTCACAAAAGATCATGAATTAGTTAAAAGTAAATTCTATAACAAAATTTTAAAAATTAAAATTATATATTTGTCTACGAAATTTACGAGTTTGAATATTAAAAAAAAAATTGCGAATTTTGTCCAATTAAGACAAGTTTTTCTGGCAAGCTTCCTTTTTTCAGGTATCTCACAATTTGAAGTCAAATTCTGAAAATTTAATTACAAAAAAAAAATAAACATTTCGACTTCGAAAACAAGGGAAAATTCAACTTCAATGTTTTTTATACAATTCAAAATGACTAAATTACCGAAGCGTACCTACTTACGTCATTGCACTACAAACAGCCAAAGTATTCAATATTTGGCACTTACCTGAAAAGAAAGAAAATAATTTTTGAATATGATAATTAATATTAGGTTTTTTTATTATGTGTTATGCAGAAAAATAAGAAAATATTTTTTTTAATTATTTAAGTTGCCCATTATTTAATTATCCCATTAAGACCGCCTATTTTGAAAATTGAAAAAAAAGTGTAGACATGAAGGTTATGAATGCAATAGAATGTTCGACAAACGCTGTACGGCCGACACAAAAAACTCAAAATAATTCAAAATAGGTGGTAATAATGGGACACCCTATGTTAGCAAAATTTTGGAAATTCGATTTTTATACTCTAGATGAAATCTGAGAGTATTACAAGTTTCCTCTTCAGTTTGAAACGTTAAGAAATAAGCCACGGAGAAAAAAATTACTGACAGAAGCTAATAATATCACTTAAAAATCTGAAAACTAGATGTCCGTCCGTCCGTTTGCTCTCCAGCTTGAGAACGCGTTAAGCTAGAAAGTTAAAATTTTGTACACGTTTTTGTTGACGAAAAAGTAAGGTCAAGTTCTTTAAAGGGGTAAAAAGTTTCACCCATTTTACCTCCATACAAAATTGCACATTTTCAACAATTTACAATAACTAAAATTTTTTGGAAACTATAATATAATATCAATTAATTTGAAATTTTCAGTATTATTTTTATCCCAAATGTACCATAGTTTACATAAAAATTATTGGAATTTACTCATTGCTTCCATCACCTCCCATAAAAACTGCACTTTTTCATGAAATATTATAAACAGGTTTTCTCAGTACGTATAAAATTTATCGAGTACACATTTTATACTAAATAATTAATTAGCATTATTATTAGGAGCAAAACAAATAAAAAAAAAAGTGATTAGCCTCACTCCTTCTACCCTCTCTCTCACAATGTGACACAATTTCACAACTTAAGGAAAATCGATTTTTTTACAATATGTATGTTATTGGCCTGAAATTTTGGAGGTGTCAATTGCATAATTTTCATAATTATAATTGATAAAATCATTAAAAACCTCTCACTCCTTTTACCACCTCTCATACAAACAGCCCAATATTACTAAATCAAACTAATTTTCTCAGTACCTATTCAATTTTTGAATTTTAAATTTTGTCCAAAACATTTTGATAGCAACTGATGTGAAAAAATTAGTGCAATGCCATCCCCCTTCTACCACTCCCCGTACAAATTTTCTTAAATTAAAAAAAAATATCTCTTTTATTTAGAGTAACGTATGATTGGGCTTTACGCGCAATCGTAATACAATGAAAGGTTTTATTTCCTAAAAGCGAAATGTAAATTTTATTTTGCATGGAACGTTAGGAATTCAAGACTTAACTAAACAAAAAAGTAAGTGTCAAATGTAATATATCCGTTAGAAGCACGTGACCTGATGTGTCACATGCTAGTTACTGAACTTCAAAATTGCAATCTTATCAGCCGAACGTAAACAATACTTAACTTTGTAGCAAACAAATATTCGCAAGGTTGAACTAAAAATCTCAGAAATTATGAAATATCTTAATTAAGTTGTGTTATTGAGTTGCCCATTGAGAGGCCCATTCATTTAATGAAGGAAGTTTTTACGGATATTTGCGAAGATGCAATTAACTGCAAACAAGCCTTCCAATTATCGTGATTGGTGAACGTATGCACTGACTGATTATTAAGAGCTGCTTGCATTGAAAATTAGAAAATAGATTATAAACGGAATTTTTTTTTCTATAAAAAAGATTTATTGATTTGATAACAAAATAGTTAGACTGCTGATAACAATTTTTTCCGACTGGACATTAAATTACCAGCCTCCTGATGACTGCCAGCCTCCGGATGAACCACTACCGGATTGCCAGCCGCCACCACCACCGGATTGCCAGCCGCCACCACCACCGCCAGATTTCCATCCGCCGCCACCTCCGCCCAATTGCCAGCCGCTTGATCCTCCACCGGATTTCCATCCGCCGCCTCCGTATCCGCTGCTGACTCCGCCATTCCATCCACCTCCGCCTACACTTCCGCCGGATTTCCAGCCACCACCGCCGCCGCCTCCTCCTAGCTGCCATCCACCACCACCGCCTCCTCCTCCTAGTTGCCATCCGCCGCCACCTGATTGCCACCCGCCTCCGTATCCTCCGCCGGAAGATCCTTGCCAGGGGATGCTTCCGCAAGCTACAGCCAAAAAGGCTAACAAGCAAATGAAAATCTTCATCTTGTGGATTGGTAAGCTGAACAAATTGAACTGATACCCAATGAATCTCGACCCGATGTATTTATACAAAGCTCCAATCGCTTATTCCGAATCTCTTGCCCACTGGACAATTATTTGATTCAATTTAGATGGAAGCAAGCAATGCCAAACAAAAACGCAAAAATTAGAGCTCAACTATAACAATAACACTCTAGTGCACTACTGCTCTATGTCTCATACTTTTACTTTCCACGCTACGAAAGATTGCCGATCGGCAAGAACTTAAACGGAGTTTACTACAACTCTGAAAAGCGTTTTGATTTTTAGCGTGCAATTAATGTGGACAAAACGCAGCCAGATATTTGCGAGACGTCTGGAAGATGTGTAATTCACCGCCGAAGGCATCAGTCCGTTCCTTAAGACAAATTAACTATTCATAAAAGTCAGATATCGATCGAAAGATATCGAAGGACGCATTAGTCTCGCTGCAAATCAGAAACACTATCGATCGATAGTGACCGATTCGATAATTGATCTTCCCAAATGATGGTGATTTAGGTATAATTGGAACGTAATCATTGTGCGTTTTTGGCCAATCCTAAACAAGAAGCGGAACAACATTGGCGAAAAAAAATATTTGGAGCACGCGCGTTTATGAAATGTTAAATTTTATTCAATTCAAATTGAATGGTATTTCGTCTCGGATGGTTGCCGAGAGGCATCTTATTTTAAAGATTAAATTATACGTCTTATTAAGCGCTCGTGTTGTGAACGTTGCACAACTTCAAAGCGCGAAATTGAATTACAATACACCTCCAACTAAATAAAATGTACATCAAATTATAAAAGTTTAATTGAAACTACATGGCTGCGAATTTGATTCGCAAGTTTTTTTGTTTTTTTTTCAAGCACGTTTGCTTTAAACTTTAATGATTTTATCTGGTCTAGATGATAAATGCTTCAGGTCCGATTTATAAGTCGAAGTTTACACCAATAATTTGACTTTAACTGCCGAATTTCTTCGTTTTAACTTCAACTTTTAAATCACTCCTTTGTATTGCTTCAAATAAGACGAACAATTCTGCACTATATGTGCAAAAAATTAAAAAAAAAAAAATCTAAAATACGAGTACCTTGCCCGGAGAAATAATTTCATAGATTTCAATAAAAGAATATGCAAAACTGGTGAGTATTGTTTTATTGAGCCAGAAGCAACTTGCATCTGCATTCCTTATGATATTTTTTGTTAAATGGATCATAAAAAAAAGTCGAAATTGTTATGAAATAATGTGAATTTGGGTCTAACAGTTGATCAGAAAAATTGGAATTTGAAAATTGCTCAAGAAGAAGACACCCGGCGCGAAACTTCAGTTGAAGATGGGCGAAAAAGAGGACACACACGAAAACGTGGCGTACAATTTGAAATGCGAAAAACTACACAAATAGGAAGTTTCATTAAAACTTTTCTGAAAATTAAGAGTCAGCGTATTATTTCCTTCATCTGGTTTGGTTCGTTTCAAATTAATAAAATTTTTGAACCATATGACCCGGATTAAACAAATTTCAAGAAACAACATAATAGTTGTTTTCCAGTATGGAAAGGAGATAGAGACCGAGTAAGTGCCGAAGGAGATGGTATGAATAATTGTTCACAATTGAATTGGTACCTATTGCCCAATATTGGTAAATTTTTTAGTTCCTTTACAATTGCCAATATTGGACAGTAGTAGCCAAATGTGAAAAATAACACGATCTCCTTCGTCACATGCTCGGTTTCAGACAAGTATTCTTTGTTGTCAACACTATTAATAAGGAAGTAGGCAGTTTTTCATAGTCATTCCCTATCAAATATCGTAAACACCGAAAAGCCGGAAAAGTTGCAATTTTTAATAGGGTTTCTTGCTGGACACTAGGTAAGGGGTAAGACGGGATTTTGCGAAATTGAACTCATTAGGATGTTAAATATGTGGCAAACCCTTTTTGCTGGACAAATATGACGCTTTACATGAAATTTTGCTAAAATGACAACAGAAAAGTTCATGACATAAAGAGCCCTAGCTTCTACTCCGTATACCACCGATACAAAATTCACAAAAATTTCAAAAAAATTTATTTGTTTCCGCAATTGAAATAACAATGTTCTGATCTATCCCACCCATACAAATGTACAATAGTGAAAAATATCGTAGATTACATCGATTTTTTTGGCAGATTTTTTTTTGCAAAAATAAATAAATAAAATAAGTGCGAAAAAAATATAAGCTATGACTTCCTCCTTCCACCACCTCCCATACATATTTATACTCTAGATGAAATTTGAGTGTATTAAAAGTTTGTTCTAAAGTTGTTAATGCTAAGAAATAAGGCTCGGAGAAAAAAATGAATGATACAGAAGTTCATATAATCACTCAAAAAACTCAAAACCGTCTGCGTCCCCACTAGCTTCAGAACGCATTGAACTAGAGAGCTCAAATTTTGCATACGCAGTTGTTGACAAAAAAGTAAGGTCAAGTTCGTGAACGGGCCAAATCGCTCCACCCTTCTACCCCCTCTCATACAAAATTACACAATTTCGCAATTTAACAATAAACAGATTTGCCCGAAAAGTAAACAATTGGTCTGAAATTTTGAACATATTACATTTATGATGATTTCAATCTACCGTATAAAAATTATTTAAGTCCTCCCCTTCCTTCCACCACCTCCCATACAAACTGCATTTCTTCATGAAATACTCTAAAACGATTTACTCAGTGCGTGTAAAATTTATCGAGCTGATATTTTGATTTATTTAGAATTATAATTAAGGCCAAAAAAATAGACTATTACCTTTACCCCTTCTATCCCCTCCCATACAATCTGACACAATTTCACAACTTTACAAAAAGTGGATTTTCTTGAAAAGTATGAATGCTACTGATCTACAATTTAAAACATATCAAAAGCATAACGTTTATAGTTATTTCTGAAAAGTCTGTAAGAACTCGCCTTTCCTTCTACCATCTCCCATACAAACTGCACAATTTCACTAAATCCAATACACTAATTTTCTCAGTACCTATTAAATTTTTGAATCCTAAATTTTGTATAAAACATTTTGATAGCAATTTTAGCGTGATGAGAAAAAATTAGTTCGATGTCGTCAACCCCTGTACCACTTCCCCTACAAAATTTCTCTTTCATATAGAGTCTCGCACGATTGGGCTTCACGTCCAATTGCAGCTCTGTTATGTTTTTCTTTGAAACTACTGGAGCGTTCAAATTACGCTATGCTAATCAACCAACTAAAAACTAGAAACTATTGTTGAAGAATGGAGTAAGAACTCAGAACTCATACTATTGTGCGACAGGTTCACCGACACCCACTTCACATTTACTCATATAGATCTCTCTGTCTCGAGACTCACATGATTGACTTACCACGCTACGGACGGAACCACTTTTCCATTTTGTTAAAATCATAACAAGAGCTAACTGCATGGAAGCACAAGTTTTGTCGAAAGCAAAGCAGCTTGGTCACGTTACCAGTCTGTTATCAATTCATTTCTGGAAGCGAGAGCTGCTTCCACAAACGTCAACCAAGAAGCAGCAAATGCTTGCGCGTATTTTAAGATATATAGCCGATTAAACTATCCCAGTAACCAAACCAAATACTAAAAAGCTCAACTCTTATGATTCAACTTCAGCTCGAAACATTCCGAAAAAATAATGGGACACAGACTTAGTTGACTTTTAGAGCAAAAATTACCCCTTGCAATATTTAGTTTTCGACCTGATGGAGGTAACAGTCTCCCTATTGCAGAAATTAGAACTAGACATAGCTGCGTCATTGCCAAATACAGAACATACTCTTGTTCTTTCAGTTGAACTGAAAAAAGCCTTCGACAGAATCGGACACCATACCATCTGAAAACAATTAATCGAATGGAACGTTGGTTAGAAATTTACGGCAACAATTGCCACCTTCCTAATTAACCTTCAAATATTACAAGCAAGAATCAATAGTTTCCAATCTAACTGGGAGCTCCTTGAAAATGGTGTGCCACAGGGATCCCATTTCTCGGTCCATATTTTTAACATTGAGTTCTTCCCCTTTTCAAGAACACTTCAACTAAAACTAAACACAAGACATTTAATGAACGCCAACAACATCCTCATATATTAGACTGTTTTACCTGGCGGATAACAAGAGCACTAAATACTCTTCATCGTTGGGCAACTACAAATGGAGCTTTAATTACCTCTCATAAACTAGAGAGCCTACAGATATGCAGAAAAACTTCATGCCAACCAAAACAACTTAAGTTCGAAAATAGTCGTTTCATCTCTATCTACCTTAACACCTTAAAATTCTTGGACTAACTTTTTCAAAAAACCTGAAGTAGAATAAAAGTTGTATCAACTTTACGACGAGCCAGAAGCTTCAACGTTCATCAAGCTACGTAAACTGCAGTGGCCATGTAGAGCGAATGGAAGACAGAAGAATCCCCAAACGTGCTCTTAAAGGCAAAGCGAGTGGTAACCGGCCAGTAGGCAAACCACGCAAGCGATGGGAAGACTCGGTTGATGAAGACATCAAAGCCATTTTAAAAATTAGCAGCTGGAGGACGCGGTCTTTGGATCGAGACGATTGGAAGCGACGACTTCAGGAGGCCAGGGCCCGATTTGGGCTGTCGCGCCATTGATGATGATGATGAACTAGAATAATCACGCTCAGAATGTAAATATCAAACTCAAGCATAGTAACAATTCACTTAAGATTATGTACAAGAAGATTTGGTCCAGAGCCTAATATAGAAAAAAAAATTGGACTAATCTTAAATTTGGCCATATTGACTACTGTAGCTCTATGTATACGGCTTTAAGTCAACAACCACCATTCGTTCCATAAAAGTGTCATTAAAGTTGAGTTCAACTAATAGGCTGATCAATCATCAAATTCCTGTTAAGACCCCCTATAGGGGCATAGGACAGAAACAACTCTCTTCCACAAGGCGCGATCCTGCGCATCGGCTTTAAGCTGTTGCCAGGACTTGTTTATTCCTCTGGCATCCTGCTCAACTGCTCGCTTCCATGTGTTACATGGTCGACCAGCCCGACGTCTTTCTTGAGGGTTATAATCCAGAGCTTGTTTTGCAATGTTTTGCTCTGGTTTCCTCAAAGTATGACCGATCCACTGCCACTTTCGCCGTTGAATCTCAATAGCTATTTTAGTCTGGCGAGTTGTACTCCAAAGTTCGTCGTTGGAGATCACTTCTGGCCAGAATATTCCTAAAATGCGTCGGAGGCATTGGTTTACGAAAGTCTGTAGTTTCTTGGTAAGTCGAACGGTCACTTTCCACGTAGTACAACCATATAACAACACGGATTTGACGCATGCGTCAAAAACTCGCAGCTTTGTGCGAAGGGAGATCTCTCTTAACCTCCAGAAAGGGGAAAGGATACCAAAGGCCTGACGAGCTTTATTTAGCCGAGCCTCAACATCCTTTTCGGCTCCGCCGTCCATGCTGACAATGCTTCCGAGATAGAAAAAATCTTGCACCTCTTCCACATCCTGTCCATTAAGAACAATCGGTGTGCTTGCGTTCGAACCCATGTGCATGTACTTGGTTTTACGCACATTTATTTTCAGTCCCGCCTCTTTGCATTTAGAATGCAACGAGCGAACATTTGACTCTAAGTCCGAACGGGTATGTGCAAGCAAACACACGTTATCAGCATAATCAAGGTGACTTAAGATGTTAAATAGTCTCCACTGAAGACCTTTACCTTCCCTACCTTCCAGTGCAGCTTTCAAGATGTCATTTATTACCACCAGAAACAGGGCTGGTGATAATATGCAGCCTTGTCTGACACCCGTTCGCACAGGAAAGCTCTCGGACAGCTCTCCTCTATGCAAGACGCGACACCTTGCATCTTCGTAGGATTCTTTAATCATAGCTATGACCTTATTTGGAATACCTCTCCTACGCAAAGCATTCCATATGTAATGTCGCTTAACGCTGTCGAAAGCCTTCTCGAGGTCCACAAACAGTAGTGGCGAACCCATTTCGGCTGACTGCTCTAATATTATCCGTAGGGTATTTGTGTGGTCGGTACAAGACGACCCTTTACGGAATCCAGCCTGATAAACTTCGAGAGTGCTCTCGACGACATCACTATCCTATTGAGAATTACCTTAGCCATAATTTTTGATACGGCAGTAAGTAGACATATACCACGCCAATTGCCACAACCCCGAAGGTCGCCCTTCTTCGGAATTTTCACAATGACGCCCTCCTTCCATTCAGTCGGATATCTTCCACCATTCCACACCTTAGTGAAGTGTGGGAGGAGTATATCGGCTGTTATTTCCGGGTCCGCTTTGAGGAGTTCGGTTGGTAGTCCGTCTATACCTGGAGCTTTCCTTCCCGCCATTGACCGAATGGCGGAAACTATCTCTTCCTTATCTGGGGGATCGTCCCTAATAGAGGATTGTTGCGTTTGGATGTTTGGAAGTTGTTCTGTTTCCGGAATATCTACATATGACAAGATGTTTAAAATATCAGAGAAGTATTCCTTCCATCGTCGCAACTGGTGTTCACTCATATTAAGGAGAGTTCCGTTGACATCTCTCACGAGGTGGTTGGCGGTGAAATTCCTGTTCGTCAACTGTTTCATGATTTTGAAAAGTGAACCCATATCCCCAAGGTAAGCCGCAGATTCTGCCTTGTTTGCCAGATCTTCAATGGCCTTTCTTTTGTCGCGTCTAACAGCCTTTTTAAGCTGTATATGAGCATCGCGGTAGTTCTGCCTCAAGTCGGGCGTTCGTTGGTTGACATCGGGTTGAGAGATGATTGCCAATTTGGCTTTTTTCCGATTGCCAACCTTGTCCCATGTGTCTTGCGACATCCAGGGTTTCTCACCGCTTTGCGCATATCCCACAGATTCTTCAGCACTAGTTAGAAAAGTGTTTCTGGTTGCCTCCCAATTGGCGTCCAGTGTGCGCATTTCATGTTCACCCAATGTGGATGACTTTTCGCGTAGAATGGTGGTGTATTCGAGTTTTTTGTTGGGATCTCTGAGTTTATCCACATTAAGCTTGCGCTTCATTTGAAGAATTTGTGGTCGTCGGATAGCTGCTGTACACAATCTCAAGCAGGCAACCATCAAGTGGTGATCGCTCCCCACGTCAGCTCCACGTTTCGCTCGCACATCGAGGAGACATCTTCTCCATCGGCGACTTATAGCCAAATGGTCGATCTGGTTCTGAGTAACACCGTCAGGGGAAACCCAAGATGTTTTATGATGACTCTTGTGTGGAAAAAGGGTCCCTCCAATGACCATTTGCCGAGTACTACAGAACTCCACAAATAATTCGCCGTTTTCGGGTCTTTTAATCCAAGGTCGTGAAGGATCGACCCAAGGGTCACCATGCCTCCCCATGACGTGTTCTAGTCCAGTGTTGTCTGATCCAACCTGGGCGTTCATATCTCCCGAGATGATAATAATATCACCTCTTGGAACACGTTCGAAGGTGGCACTCAGTTGGCTATAAAACTCCTCTTTGTCACCAAGTGTTGCGGTATTAGTTGGTGCGTAGCACTGCAGAATTGTGACGTTTCTGACACTGGTCCTGAGCCTGACGACGATAATCCTATCCGAGATTGGTTCCCAGCTAATGAGACTGTTTCACGCCCTCGGCGTAAGGACGAACGCCACGCCATTTCTGGCTTCACTTTCAGGGCCAATGTACAGAATAGTGTTTCCGCTAGGGGTTCGTTCTTCTCCTGATCCTGTCCACCTGACCTCGCTCAAGCCCAAGATTTGGATGTTATAGTGCTCCATTTCACGGTCGATCACCGATTGGCGGTGCAAGGACCGAGTAACCCCAGCTCTTCCCCCGTCATTCAATGTTCGAACGTTCCAGAAGCCAATCATAGTCCGTTTTCGAATGCCAAAAGTCGTTACCGTAGAATCAGTCCGTATCCGAGGCGATGTATCCGTTTCTCGTATCATTTAGGTCTTAAGATCACGGGTGATAAGCCCATGATCCAGTAAGTGTCCATTTGCCATTTTTAGGGCAAGCAGGACTGGCTGTGGGTGAATTCTACAGCCCCCATCCCAGAGGGGGATAGTTAGCTCAGGTCCGTGGAGTCACTCACTCCAAAGATAGTTGCAGGAATTGGTAAAACCTCATACTACAACTACCCCCTTGCAGGCTGATACAGCCTACTGATTGAAGCCGGTTATCCATCCTTTAAAGATAGAAGGGATAAGTTAGCATTGAAAATGTTGTACAAAAATGCACTTCAATCGAAAATGCCATTATTCAATTATATGCAAGAAATTACTGTAAATCAGCCCAAATTTCCTTCGGCACTACATAAAATCTACAAACTTTCAATATCATTTCTACTCCGTTCATTTCACAACATTCCACACCTTAACTTTATCCATACCCACCATTGGCAACATACAGAAGTAGCTAAGGCTATGAACCTCTTGTTAGCGGGACATAATAAATCAGGCGTACACCTATCTTAGCACTTATTACAGCCTACAGCTTGAAAATAAGAGATTGTTCTTTACAGATAAAAGATGAAGGAGTAGGATTCGCAGTTGTCCAAAGTAATTAACAACCAACTTCGCAATATCTCCTGCCGGAATGGTTTAGTGTGCTTAAAGCTGAGCTGGCGGCCATATTCACGGCCGTAGTGATAGCATCTACCTTAAGCACTCGCACTGCCATCCTTTCAGCCAATCTATCTAGTTTAGAAGCAATTAAAAACGCTAAAAACAAGGATCCTATTCAAGCTTATATCAGAACAACGCATTGATTATCCTCATCCTCCTTTCTTAAAACACACTGGGAATCAGCTGCCTCTCCTTTTCATTTCGATGTTCCGCGTCGCATCGTAATCCAAAGCATCCGACCAAGCCTAAGACATGTCCTTGTAACCAAAACACATTATTTCACGCCAGAGCTTCCTCCAACGTGTACCGTTTGCAATGCTAGCTATCCAAGAACAATCAACACACTAAGATCCCTATCATATGCAAATCATCGACTTCAACTGCTCCAACCCAACTCTACGAATATTAAAACGCTCAGAGCCCTCATTCAAAAGCGCCAGCTTAGTTCGATTTAATCTTGCCCAATGAATACGTCAGTTAATTGGATTCTTTTCTCTTCTCCTCTTTCACAAGTACGTTAAGCCTAAAATGGACTGGTTGCAACTTTCAGCTGATCTTCACATCCATGTGTGGTTGCACCTCTTAAACAAAAAGGTACAAAACTTAAAAGTCTCCCCCGCTGCTTCTACCACCTCCTATATAAAAGTCACTATTGATTATTTGAAAGAATTTGAGATGATATATTTTCTGGTACATTACACTCTTTCCCATTTTATCTAGAGATTGCATAATCATAGTTCTGCTAAGTTTTTTTTTATAAAAAAGATTTATTGATTTACTAAACAATGCTTTCGACTGGACATTAAATTACCAGCCCCCGGATGAACCACCACCGGATTGCCAGCCGCCACCGCCAGATCTCCATCCGCCACCGCTACCTCCGCCCAATTGCCAGCCGCTTGATCCACCACCGGATTTCCATCCACCGCCTAATTGCAAGCCGCTTCCGTATCCGCTGCTGACTCCTCCAGTCCATCCACCTCCGCCAGATTTCCAGCCTCCACCGCCGCCGCCTCCTCCTAGTTGCCATCCACCACCACCGCCTCCTCCTAGTTGCCATCCACCACCACCGCCTCCTCCTCCTAGCTGCCATCCACCACCACCCCCTCCTCCTCCTAGTTGCCATCCGCCGCCACCACCACCTCCTGATTGCCACCCACCACCGCCTCCATATCCACCGCCGGAAGATCCTTGCCAGGGGATGTTTCCGAAAGCAACAGCAGAAAAGGCTAACAAGCAAATGAAAATCTTCATCTTGTGAATTGGTGAGCTGGACAGATTGAACTGATACCCAATGAATCTCAACACGATGTATTTATACAAAGCCCCGACTGCATATTCCGAATCTCTTAGCTACTGGACAATTATTTCATCCAATTTGAATGGAAGCAACCACATGCTGAAATCCACACAAAAGCGCAAAACCAGAGCTAGACAATAACAATAACGCTCTAGTGCACTACTGCTCTATGCATCAAACTTTTAATTGCCACGCTACGAAAGATTGCCGATCGGCAAGAACTTAAACGCAGGGTAACTCTGTAAAGAGTTTTGATTTCTAGCGGGCGATTGTGGATTAGACGCAAGCACTTATTTTCGAAACGCCTGGAAGATGTGTAATTTACCGCCGAAGGCATCAGTCCGTTCCTTAAGGCGAATCAATTACCCATAAAAGTCAATATCGATCTAAAGAAGGGTGAGTTTCGCTGCAATTCGGAAACACTATGCATCGATAGTGACCGATTCCATAATTGACCTTCCTCAATGATGGTGATTTAGGTGTAATTGGAATGTAATCATTGTGCGTTTTTTGCCAATCCCAAACAAGAAGCGGAACAACATTGGCGAAAAAAAATATTTGGAGCATACGCGTTTATGAAATGTTAAATTTTATTCAATTCAAATTGAATGGTATTTCGTCTCGGATGGTTGCCGAGAGGCATCTTATTTTAAAGACTACATTATACGTCTTACTAAGCGTTCGGGTTGTGAACGTTGCATAACTTAAAGCGCGAAATCGATTCACAATACACCTCCAACCAAATAAAATGTACATCAAATTAAAATTTTTAATTGATTTACTAACTGAATGGTTGCCGATCTGATTCGAGAATTTTTTTTCACACTCGTTTGCTTTATACTCTTTTAATTTCATCTGGCCTAGATGATAAATGCTTCAGGGGCGATTTATCAATCGAAGTTCAAGCCAATAATCTGTGTCTAATTGCAGATTTCCTTCGTTTAAACTTCAACTGTGAAATCGGTCCTTTGTATTACTTCAAAGGAGACGAATGATTGTACACATGTAATAGAAAAGTTAAAAAAAATCAACTAAAATACGAGTACTTTGCCCGGAGTAATAATTTCATAGATTTCAATAAAACAATATGCAAAACTGGTGAGTATTGTTTTATTGAACCACAAACAACTTGCATATGCATACCTTATGATATATTTTTTTTAAATGGATTGTAAAAAAAAATGACCTTGCGCTGCACTGTCCCCAAAGTATCATTTGACCTGCTTTGAGCAATCAGTTTGCAGAAAACAATTAAGAACAATAAGATCTTTCGCGATAAATGAGAATATGTATAAAAGTAGACACTACAACTAACTTAAGTATATAGAAGAACCCGGGGCAGAACGGGGCACTAAGTTGAATCTATGTTTTAAAAACACTAAAGGGCTAATCTAAAAGCTAAAGCTACAAATTTTTCTACATACACATTATAATATAATAATCACAAAAATACAATAATATTGCAGGAAAACAAAAGAACAGAATTTTTGTTTTCAAAATTAGAAAAATATGTCCGTTGTAAGGACAAGCAATTATAAAAACATATGTATATGAATATTTATTACGTATGTTTTAACATGTTTAATATAATTAAGGATTTCATTTTCAGAGCTTAGACTAAACATTGTCTCTACAACTTTGTTTTGCACTGAGTAGCAAATTTGTAGATTAATTATTAACATTTTTAATAAGTTTAATATGTTTGGGAAAAGTGTAAAGCCTAATGTTTAAATTATTAACTCTACTTATTTAACTAAAATTAAAAATTAAGTTAAAACTACAGACTATTCTAATTGAAGATTGATTCGATCTTAGTAATGCCGCAATTCAAACATCTATTTTTAATTCATTGGTAAGATCATTAATCTGTTGCGTTTTTGCTAATTCGTGCAAAAGATAAGTTGAAAAGTACCAGGGTTTATTTAGAATAATTCTAAGGAAATTATTATATTTTGGATAATTTTCAGTTTCTTGCTATGGGTAACTGCACAGATTTTCCAAATAGGAGTTCCGTATGTTAAGGCTGGTTGTACTACGATTTTGTATAATAGCAAATTTTTTTCTTGGGGCATTCGGGACTTTCTGTTGATCAATGGATACAAAATTTGAATGTTTTTAGCCGTTTAGATAGTACGGTCAACATGATTCTGGAAAGTTAGCTTAGGATCGAAATAAACTCTTAGATATTTCACAGATTTAGATGGTGCTAGGGTATAGCCTAGTAGGTAGTGTGTTGGTCTTGTAATGCGAAGTTCGTGAGTTCAAATCCCGGTCGGCGCAATATATAATTCCGACACATTGCCTGCTTGGATATACCTTGGTCACCTCAATCTAAGAAAATGAAAAATTCATAGAAAGAGGGTTGTGCGAAGGGCTAACAACCCTTCCACAATAAGTAATGAAAAACAAGGAACCTGAATATCAGGAGGCCAAGGTCCGATTTGGGCTGTAGTGCCATTGTAGATGTAGAGACCATGGTGCGAGTTCGGCAAGTATGTTAATTGTAGATGGAGGTAAGTGTCTTGAGGCTCTACGTTTTGTGAAGAATATGGCCTGCGTTTTGCTAGTATTAAGCTTAATTTTCCATTTGTGGAAGTACTTTGAAACTTTTTCGAGTTGATCTTGCAGGTTGTTTATTATGGTTTGAAGATCTGAAGTTGCAGATAAAATGGCGGTGTCATCTGCATATGTAGCTAGTTCGCAAGAATCAAGTTTTGGGATATCTGCTGTAAAGATATTATATAGAGTATGGCTGATGCAATAACCTTGTGGCCTTCCTGAATGGATAGCACTGTGGCAAGATAATTTATCTTGCACTTTAACAGTGAAATTTCTGGTGCTAAAAAACGAAATTATTAAGTGGCAGGGAAAAAAAGTTTCACTAGTTTGTCAACCAAGCCGTCATGCCAAACGGAGTCGAAGGTCTTTTCGATATCCAGTGTTGTCATGCAAACAGATTCTTTGGCATGCAAGGATTTTTGTATTTGCTACTTTACTCTAAAAAACTGCTGTGTTGTTGAGTGCTTTGCATGGTAACCAAATTGAAAATCAGGAATTATCTTAAGTTCCTCAATTTTATCTATAAACCGTTTTCGAATTATTTTTTCCCCAGAATAGGCAGTAAACTTATTGGTCGATCTATCAGGTTGCGTTGGATCCTTGCCTGGCTTTGGAAACGGAATTACTGTTGCTATTTTCCAAGCCTGTGAGAAATATCCTATCTTAAAAGAACAATTATAGATGAAATTGAGGTTGACAACTGCAATTTTCAGCAAATATTTCACCATTGGTATTAGTACTTCGTCTATAGCCTTTTTTGACTTTAGTGTTCGTAAGATGCTTCTTATCTCTTTTGGTTTACAGAGTAGCGATGGTATTATTTGCGGTGAAAAGATTGTGGAGATGTTTCCAGCGACTTCTTCAGCTTGTTTTTTAAATCTTCTTCAGCTTGTTTTTTAAATGGCGGCATGATTCTACGACCCTTAAGTTTATTGCGCTGCCACAGCTTCGTGCATCCCTTCCGTAAGTTAGACATCATGTTTCCCTAGCGTCGATTTCCAGCTTGCCTAATATTGGCTTGAATTTGTTTTTTGCAACTATTGACTTGTGAATTTAGATAGGGTTCTCTGGTTCGTTACCATTGCAATATATTCCTGTGCTGGATTAAGATTTTAGTATTGTTGTTTATTTGCAGACTATGATCAGGTACGGTTATATAGGGTGTTGAAGTTTTTGCTGCCTCGAAAATTCTAGAGGTTATATCTGATATTTTTGCATCGGTTTCATTTTAGAAGATTGAACTGGAAAGATCAAACTTCATATTGTTAAAAGATTTTTTAAAAATTCGTAGGTGCTTTTGCCAGTTAGTTTTAGAGTAAGATAGAAAGGTTTTAATTGATCTTACTATATGTTTGAATTATAATATAGTGGACGAGACGAAGAGATGGTTAGGTGAAAGCTCATTTAGTGTGATCGGAGGTATTACTGAAGAAAGCCCGTTACTTAAAAGTAATTCTAAGGTAGAGCATCTACCCTTCGCTGGGTAATGACTTGGCTTTGATGGCGTGTGAACTACTCTATTGGGCTTAGTAAATTCATTGAAAAAATTCTTGCCAGCTCGATTCGCATTGAAGCAGTTCCAGTGGCGATGCCTAGAGTTTAGATCGCCGCAAAGTAACATGCTTAAGGAATTTTGAAACAGAATTTATATGTCCCTCTCAAGTTTTTCTTTAATAAACTTAGCCCCAGGAAAGTAATCTGTTATTATTTTAATTTTCTCGTCAGTTAATTCAATACCAACTGTTTCAATAATTTTACTGTCTATATGCAGAAGTAACGTATGTTTTATATCGTTCCGAATAAATATTGCGACACCACCAGCATACATAAAATACTAGTCGAAATGCAGAAAAGATAAGTTTGGTTAAACTACTCTTTTCATTGATTTTGTACTAAAGTTAAAGCTTCCCAGCGGGAGAAATTGAAAGTGCTTCGTATGAAGCTTGTTTCAAGCACTCCTTCTTCATATACTGACGAAAGTGGTTTCAAATCGCTTTTAAAGAAGCTAGATTGGAGTTCTTTGGCTATAAGAATTTTTTTTGAATCCCTGGAATGATTTCTATTGTTTCTGGGAAGCCGTTCTCTTTTCGTACATAAACCAAAAACGATCACGCATTTGCCATTTGTTTGATGCAAATCGATCAGTGTAGAGTGCAGAGTGGGATTAAAGTGATTAAAATTGTTCTTAAAGTGAAAGTGAAAATTAAAAGCAAGGTAAGTAATATTTTTATGTATTATATTGTATTATATATAAATATATATTTTACATTCGACGTATTTAAAGGGAAAACTCAAAAATATATAACATTAAAATAAAAAGAAAAATCCGCCCATCTTTCTAATATGGTAATCATTTTGGTTAACAAATTAAACCTTTTAAGATTAAATGGTAAACTTTAAAATATATGGCGTCAGTACGAACGGAAAATATTTTTTTTTTAAGTGTATCTTCGAACTGCAATCAGCACCGATAACGAAGTTGTCGCTAAAGGGAAGGAGAAGCCAAATGAGAGTTGAAGGTGGAAGTCAGCGAGTACAATGCCGTCATCACCCGGATCGTCCGATTCCCGAACGAACAACAGGCGTTTCTAATTTAAATAAGAATTTGGTTATTTTTATTTTAAATGATTTTTTTTTATTTTGATTATTAAATATTTCTTTGTAAAGGTGTTGTTATACGACTCTTTATTTTTGGTTTTAGAACAAAAAAAAAAAAATAAAAAAATTACGCTGTCAAAGATTTTACACACGCAGATTTAAAACACAAATGTGTTTCAAAAGAAGTAAATTCTAAGCGAAGCGAGCTTTCACGGTGCTTCGCGAGAAGCAGATTACATGCTTTAAAAAAAGCTTATTTGAAGCATGCTCCAAAGGTGCTTCAAATTAATTTTATTATAAGTGCTTACGGACATGCAATGTTAAAATTGTAATGTGGTTTGGAGCACTTGTCTGCTCCGAAAGTTGCGCTCTGAATTGCCTTCTGAAGCGCTCGATTGCCCGCTGGGTTTTGACAAAATTCAGGACAGTCTCATCATTTTCGCTATCAATTCCCGCACAAGAATTCTTTGCTCATTTTTGCCCAATGGAGCTAGCGAGTCTAATTTTAAGTAAAATTCACCGAAATCTAAACATTCACAGTGACAATGGTGTACTACTTCCCCATCAGGTTAGGGAGTTAAGGCTACTGGAGAAATATACGTAAACTAACGTTTAACTACACGAAACTAAAGACAATCAAACGTACTTCAAGCCTGTTTTAACTGTAGTTGTTGTTCACATTACAAGTATGTAATCCTAACCGTGGTTACAAAATCATCAGAAGATTCAACATAGTAGCAAAAAACACAGAACGAACATTTCATTCACCAACACTCAAGAATACTAAACTAACATGGCTGTCGTAGTTGAGTAGTAACAGGATGGTCTAGTTCTACTTATTACCGCTCGCTGGCAGCACTTCCTTGACACTGAAAAACATTGAACGCCATTCTGCCCCGAGTTCCCCTATTTTTGATTTTTGCGTTGTAGCGAAGGTTTTTCCAGCATGGAAAGGAAAGTCAAACTGAGTGAGTGACGAAGGAGGTGATGTAAATAGTTTTTCACAATTGAATTCGCAGCTACTTTCCAATTATGCTAAATTTTATAACTTCTTAATAATTACCAATATTGTACAGTAGCAGCCAGTTCAAATGTGAAAATAACACTATCCCCTACGTCATATACTCGGTATCAATGGTGTGAACAAATATTTTTTGTTGTCACCATTATTAACAAGGAAATAGGCAGTTTTCCATACTCATTCAATATTCACAATATCATAGTCACCGCTAAGCTTGAAAAGTAGAAATTTTGAATAGGGATTCCTGCTGAAGAGACGGTTTTTTTGCTAAATTCAACTCATTAGGATGTTAACTGAGTCAAAAAGCCATATTCAGTGGATAGTTTTATTTTCGTAATTCTTTAACTAACAAGCATGAAAATTTGCTAAAATGTTTCAATTGAGCCACGAACAAGAACATTTTCTCTATCTTTCGAAATTTGATCCTTAATAAGTACAAAGTACTTATTGGCGCAGTCACCATACACACAACTCCCCAGTTATTGTCGTTTTATATAACAGGTTACATTGTTGTTAACAGAAAAGTTTATAACGTCAAAAAAAGTAGTGAACAAATTTTTGCTCTAGCTTCCCACTCCGTATACCACCTTCAATGCAAATTTTATAAAATTTAAAAAAAAAAAAGATTTTTCTTCGAAACTTGTATAAAAATTTAAATCCCTCACGTTAAAAACTCTGTTCTATCTACCCCATCCCATACAAATGTACAATTTTGAAAAATATCGTTAGTTTCATTGAAACTAGATAAGGTAGAAACGTGGCTTCTTGTCAGAATCGTTTTTTTTTTAATAATTGAAATAACTGTTGAAACAATTATGCACTTCGCCTTACTCCTTTCACCACCTCCCATAAATTTTTTTTTAAACTACTGGTGCGTTCACACCACCCCATGCTAACCAGACAAAACATGGAAAAGAATCCAAACACCATAGCTATCTCTTTTTCTAACGTTTTCAGTGACAACTTTCGTCCTTAGAAATTTTGTTGTTGGAATGGAGTGTTGTGTACTCTCCATATCATAGCTATCGACTTGAAAATTTGTCTGAAGTATAACCATACAAATACTTCTAGTGTATAGTCTAGTGTGTAGCGTGTTGGTCTGCAATGTGAAGATCGTGAGTTCTAGTCCCGATCGAAGCATACTTTTGGCATAATGTATGCTTGGATATACCTTGGTCAACTCAATCTACGAAAATTCGTAGATAGAGGATTGACCGAAGGGCTAACCACCCTTCTACAATAAGTAATGAAAATGTTAAGGAACCTGAAGGTCAGGAGGTGGTGCCATTGTTGAAGAAAAAGATAACAATATAAACAGCATCAACGTCGAAAAAATTTCGTTGCAATCAGCTCAAATCTTTTAACTATTATGAGATTACACCATTTTTCGGTGGATTTCACCTAGAGTATCGCATGATTGGGGATTACGCCAATTGATAGTGCTATTATGATGGGATCAACTGCATTGAATTTACAATACCCGTAATTGGTGAATGTATACTGATTGCATTGAAAATTGAAAAAAATATTACAAACGAAATTTTTTTTTATAGTTAAAATGATTTATTGATTTAATAACAAAAAAGTTTAAACGCTTATCACAATTTTTTTTTTCCGACTGGACATTAAATTACCAGCCTCCTGATGACTGCCAGCCTGATCCAACACCGGATTGCCAGCCGCCACCACCACCGCCAGATTTCCATCCGCCGCCACCTCCGCCCAATTGCCAGCCGCTTGACCCTCCACCGGATTGCCATCCGCCACCGCTACCACCGCCTAAGCCGCCTCCGTATCCGCTGCTCACTCCGCCAGTCCATCCACCCCCGCCAGATTTCCAGCCACCACCGCCGCTTCCACCTCCTATTTGCCATCCACCACCACCGCCTCCTCCTCCTAGTTTCCATCCACTGCCGCCACCACCACCTCCTGATTGCCACCCACCACCGCCTCCATATCCACCGCCGGAAGATCCTTGCCAGGGGATGTTTCCGAAAGCAACAGCAGAAAAGGCTAACAAGCAAATGAAAATTTTCATCTTGTGGATTGGTGAGCTGGACAGATTGAACTGATACCCAATGAATCTCGAAACGATGTATTTATACAAAGCCCCGAATCTCTTGCCCACTGAACAATTATTTCATCCAATTTGAATGGAAGTAAGCACATGCAGAATGCCACACAAAAGCTCAAAATCAGAGCTAGACAATAACAATAACGCTCTAGTGCACTACTGCTCAATGTCTCATACTTTTACTTTCTACGCTACGATAGATCGCTGATCGACAAGAACTTAAATGGAGGTTATAACAGCCCTGAAAAGCGTTTTGATTTCTGGCGGGCGATTAATTTGGATTAATCGCACCCAGTTATTTTCGAAACGCTTTACAGATCTATAATTTACCGCCGAAGGCATCAGTCCGCTCGTTAAGACAAACCAACTACCCATAAATATCGGATATCGATCTAAGAAAGGACACATTAGTATCGCTGCAATTTAACACACTATTAGCTCAATCCTTTTACCTAATATGAGATGACATGGTTTGGTGAATGTCTTCGAATTGAAAGGAAAGATTTCTGGATTCTACACTGTTACGCTATTATTATTCATAACGTTTCGCTCTCTGCCGATATAGTTTGATAAAGGTCTCAGCAGAGACCGAAACGTTACGAAAAATAAAGCGTAACAATTTAGAATCTTTATGTGGAGTCCGAGAGTGTTATAAGTTTGCTCTAAAGTTTGTAACGATAAAAAATACTGCTTGCAGAGTCGCCAGGGGTATAGAAATATTGTTGAAAAATCTCTAAACCGAATGTCCGTCCGTTCGCTCTTCAGGTTGAGAACGCGTTGAGCTAGGAAACTCAAATTTTGTACACGTTATTATTAATAAAAACGTAAGATCAAGTTCGTGAACGGGTCAAATCGTTCAACCCCTTCTCATACAAAATGACACAATTTCACAACTTTATTGTAAGTAAATTTTCTTAGAAGATATCAGTACTACTGATCTCAAACATTAAAATTAGTATTTTTATGATAAATACATTTATTTAAAAAAAAAATATTTGGAATCCCCCTAGTTCATTTACCACCTCCCACACAAACTGAACCATTTCACGAAACACAATATGTAAACTGTTTTTTTGTCAGCAGGTAAGTAGTAGTAGTAGTAAAGTGATTGATTCGGCTGACAAGGAAACGATTTATAGAAGCAGCCAGCAACAAATATAAGGCCGCACGAAATACTATCATGTACATTCCCACACTATGCTGATCAAAGAATGTTCAAGGTCTTCAACCAACAGAACACCTGCAAGTTGTTTATCGAGAAAGCGACAACAATGATGTGAAATTCAGCCGACAGGGAAATGATTCGGACGAAAATGAATGATTTGTACAACAAGGAAATGATTCGGAGGATGAGAACGATACATGTATGCACAAAAAGGGGTAGCGTTGGTGGAGTGGTCAGTCTGGATAAAACTGTCGAAGGGTCAGTCGATGTTTAGAAAGCGAAAATTTTGTAAGCGAAAAATGTAAAGCGATTTAGTTGAAAGTTTGGCGGTTAAATTAAAGTGAACTTGTATAGTTTTAATTTTACTTGAAGCTAGTCCTTGCGCACTTCAATGTGTATGACGCTCCAATTTGGTGTAATGTATTTTGGAAGCAATTATAGTGATATGAGAAGGAATTAGTTTGATCACACTTTCCTTCTATCACCTCCCATACAAAATGACACAATTGTGAACTTTAAAAGAAGTCGATTTTCTTGGAAAGTATAACGGTTACTGATCTGAAGTTAAAATCCATTTCTATATCGAATTTAGATACCTCTGTGAATATCCTCCCACTCATTCCCGCCACTTCCCACACAAAAGTCGCAATTTAGCGATGCGCTTTAGAAAAAATTTGTCATATATTGCTTTTAAAGTGGGTTTCTGGAAAATAACCTTCTAAAGTCACTGAAACTTTCATTCCATTAAGATTATCGCAATCGTAGTTCTGATATGCTTATACTCTTAATGAAATCTGTATTATAAGTTAGCTCTAAAGTTTGTAATGCTAAGAAAAAGGGTTCAGAAAAAAAACTTAATGACACAGTAGTTAATATTACCACTCCAAAAAAAAAGATATCCGTCTGTCCGTTCGCTCTCTAGCTCGAGAACGCGTTGAGCTAGAAAGTTAAAGTTTTTTACGCTCCACCCCTTGTTCCCCCTCCCATATGAAATGCTTGATTTTCAAAAATTTACTACAATAAAATTTCTCGGAAATCATGACAGCTATTCATTTCAAATATAGAATTTAGTATTATTTTAATCTTGAATTGTAAGATTATTCGAATGCCCACTCCTTTCACCACCTCCCTTTTTTACATCTAATACTATAAACCAATTTTCTCAGTACGTAAAACATTTGTCGAGCTCAAATTTTAAACTAAATACTTAGTTAGCATTATTAATAAGATCGCAAAAAATTAAATGATTAGCTTCACTCCTTCTGCCCTATCTAATACAATGTAACACAATTTTGCAACTTTACACAAAATTGATTCTTTTGAAAAGTATGAATGTTACTGATCTCAATTTTGAAAGATGTCAATTGCATAATGTTCGTAGTAATTTCTGAAAAAAATCAGTAAAAACCACGCTACTCCTTGTACCACCTCCCATACAAACTGCACAATTTAACTAAATCGAATACATTAATTTTCTTAAATATTGTGTAAAAAATTTTTAAAGGTACTATAGCAAAATGTGAAAAAAAAAATTCGTTCAATGGTATCATCCTTTCTACCACTCTTCATAAACAATTTCTTAAGATCACAAAAATTTCGATTTCATCTAGAGTTTCGTATGATTGGGTTTTTCGCGCTATCTCAATCCTGTTATATTTTTTATATTGATCTTTTCTATACTTCTTTCTTCTTATTTGGTGCTTTTATTTTCGCGAAATTTTACACTTTTAAAGTTTAAATGTGTACTTTCGGCTAGTCTTTAGCATTCTCACATTAGTTACAAGGGTTTTGTCGTTTAACTTATCGTGAGACAAGAAGTATACACCTTTTAATTTGAAATTTAAGAATTGAATCCATTTACTTTATTAATTTCAAATTACAGCACAATTATTTCAGCTTTGGCTGTGAATTAAATTAAAAACATAAAAGAATTATGATTGGGCGTAAAGCCCAATCATGTGATACTCTAGATGAAATGAGAAAGAGTTCAATGTACCGGAAAATATGTCACCTCCAATTCTTTTAAATAATTAATAGTGACTTTTGTATGGGAGGTGGTAGAAGCAGAGGAGGAAGGTTTGTAATTTTTGGATATGACACCTAATGTGGTATGCAAAATATTTCGTACTGAATTTAAGGTTTGTAGCTTTCATTAATTTCAATTGGACATAGTTTTCCTGAAATTGAGGCATTTGTATGGGAGGTGGCAGAGGAAGTGGAGCGTTTAAGATGATTTTGAAACTGCTTATCATCATCCTTATCACCACGCTTTGATTCAATTTCAAATTCGATAGTTCTAATATATTCGAAGGAGAAATGCTTTTCTTGAATTTATCAATACAGATATTTGTATGGGAGGGGGTAGAAGAAGTGAAGAGGAGCTGATAATTTT
The DNA here is from genome assembly GCA_963669355.1 of Chorisops tibialis. Lineage (NCBI taxonomy): Eukaryota > Metazoa > Arthropoda > Insecta > Diptera > Stratiomyidae > Chorisops > Chorisops tibialis. Next base: position 76,556,177 of record OY770263.1, read on the forward strand.
TTTTAGCATTTATTGCAATTATTAAAAAACAAATTCAGGCAAAATTTTAAGTTTATAATTTTTCTAGTTTTAATGGAAATCGATATAATGCACTTAACAAAAATTATACATTTGTATGGGAGAGGGTAGAAGGAGTGTACGGATCAAAACACATTTTTTTCTTGTTATTGATATTTCTATTTTTATACTTTATGCAAAATATCAAGTTGATAGCTTTAACAGTTTCGAAGAAAAATAATTTAAATTTCAAAATTTCGTGAAATTTGTATGGGAGAGGGTAGAAGGAGTGAGGTGAAGTTGATAATTTTTTCAATTCTAATTGATATTATAATAATATTAATTCTGGCAAAAATTCGTTTTTATAACTTTGTTAGTTTCAATGAAAATCGAAAAACTGCATTTTTCAAAATTATGCATTTGTATGGGGTAGAAGGAGTGACGGGATCGGATCAATATTCCGTCATATTAATGACATCTATATCATAATACTTTGACCCAAATTTCAAATCGATAGCTTAAATAGTTTCAAAGAAAAATCAATTTCTGAAAATTTCGGAATTTCGTGAAATTTGTATGGGAGGGGGTAGAAGGAGAAGGGACATCCCCCCAGATGTGGCCGGTTCACGAACTTAAAGTTACTTTTTGCTAAAAATGACACACAACAAATTTCAGCACGATAGCTCAAAGCGTTCGAGAGTTATGCTGTAGACAGACGCACAGACGGACAGACAGCAACTCGGAATCGAAGTTTTTGAGCGACAACAAATATTTCTGTACTCTTGGCGTCTCTCTGCGAGCATTATTTCTTAGCGTTACAAACGGTAAGGCAAACACAATATACTCTCAGATTTCATCTAGAGTATAAAAATTTGATAGCTAAAGTAAGAACGCGTAATACCAGTGACACATAGCGGTCTTAATTACAATTTGGTAAATTTGTAATTTAGCACGTCTTAATCGTTAGTAGATTGGTGACTAAACTTTAAAAAAAAAGTTGAATTGCATAGCCAATATGCAATAAAATTTTACAAGGAAGGCTACAAAACAAGAAAAAGATCCTTAGTCCTATTTTGGAAGCGTTTGCAAGTCATCTTTCATAGCTGGGCGTTTAAATCACGCTTCAAAAATTTCATATAAGTCAGAGCTAGCAGAAAAAGACTTTTCTTCTTTTTCCTAGCTCGAAAAATATTCATATGAAATGGGCAGCTCTTCATTGTTATAGCCTGAATTATGAGAAAAATGAGAGAATCTAGCTAAATGATATGATTTAGCTGAGAGCATTTAGCTGATAAATGATCACTATTTTGGTAATTGAGCTAAATTAGCATACGACACACATCCGTTTAATGATAATTTAGGCCTAAATTATAATTTAGCTGAGCTATGTGTCAATGGTATAAGACTGATCAAAAGTGGACATTTATAAAATATTGTTACAGATCTGGCAACCACGCAATTCGATCTCTCTTTCGAATCGTCGAGAATGACGTAGAACATTATCCCCTACTGTGTAAAACGCCATCTAGAACGTTCAAGCTAAACCTGGAATAGTCTAGACATACACACATACCCACCCGAAGAATACACCACAAGGTTCGAGAAATGGGAAAAACCCAATATAAATACCGCAGCTTTCAGACAAGTTATGAGTCATAGACCGACACCTATCGGTGGAAGAACGCGAACCGGTACAAGAAGGCGATAGTAAAACACGCGACAGTGTTGTGAAAAAGGCGAAGTGATCGAGAAATTGTGAAAAAGTGCAATTAAATAAATTATCCTTATATTTTTAAACGAATTGTGTTTTACTTGAAATCGGCGATCCCCTAGCTCGCAACAATATATAAAAAATGTAAAATTTAGCAAAAAAAAAAAACCAAACAAGAAGGAGATAGGTATAGAAGAGCCTCAATCGCAATAGTATAAATATTCGAGCTGAGAGATAAAATTTTCTTTTCTACTTTACTCAATTGTAATAATGATATTTAGTCAGCTGAAACGACCAATCATGATTTCATGAAATAATCTATAATGAATATTTTCACAGTGCATTTCGAATTCAAAGAAAAGATTTCCGGATTCTATACTGTTACGCTTTATTATTCGTGATGTTTTCATCTCTGCTGAGACGTTATCATCAGTTTGATAAAGGTCTCAGCAGAGACCGAAACGTAATATAATAAAGCGTAACAGTGTAGAATCCGGAAATATTTTCTTTCTAATCTGTAATAATAAAATACAATATTTGTAAGTTTTTTTTCTATATGGGCGGTATACAGACAAATCTAGAGAGCGTACAGGTGTTAAAACTTGAAACTAGAAGCCCACAAGTTCCAAGTGATGCATGTCAGTGTCCGATTTTTAAAAGTTTAATTATTTTTTTAAATTTTAGTGGCTTTTAATTTTTAATGGTTTTTGCCACTGATAGTTCTTGCCTCTGAATCACGAACCAGGCAAACCATAAAATATTCAAAAGCGAAACCAAGTAAATTTTTAGCTAATAAAATAACATAGCTACATATATGTCAGCTCCACGAAGTCGACTGCAAGTTGCACGAAGTGGAGTGCAGGTTTGTCAGTGTTTTTATCTATTCTTCATTCAGTTTGTAAGCTAGGTTGTTGTATTGGCTAAGAATTTACTTGGTGTTGGTTTTGTTATGTGTGTCGTCGTCTCCGGTTTGCTTGTTTTGTGTTACCGATTTTGTCATTGCACGGTGAAACAAAAACATATCTTACTGTGGAAACGTGTACAGAGAAACTTCTTTATTTATTTCTTCTTTATTTATATTTATATTTTTATTGTTCTCATTTTCAGAGTTTTGCGAACAACTAAACATCATAAGTGCCAGTTTCATTATCAGGTATCAGATTGGGTGTGTGTATGTGGGGGATCTATGTTTCTCATTAAAACTAAGTTTATTTAATAGAAATTAATTCTCATGCCACAGCGAGTCATGGAAAACGCCGTGCGGGACAGCTTGCAAAAAATTAAATACACATTTACATAAATTTCATTACTCCGACTTTTATCCATATTGCTAAGTACTTAAACTAAAAGAGCCAGGATTTTCGCGATTTTAGATTTATTGCAATGTAATTTTCTTATAAAATAAAATCAAATTTAATATCGTTCAATCGTGATTAGGCCTTAGAAAATGTTTCTGGCATTAAAATTTGATAGCCGAAATTTAGTTTTTCGAGATTAATATTTATGTTAATTTAATATTTTAGCTGGTCGCTGTTTTTAATGCAGTAATTTAAAATCGTAATTCTAAGGTCGATATGTCTTTGAAGAATAGATGATTTTTTTATGTTGGGGAAGAAATACAAAATATTTAAAATAAAATAAATAAAATAAAATAATAAACAATGAAAATTCGATAATTTATGTATATAAGAAGTAATATGACATTATTTGCGTATAATTAAACCAAACATTAAATAAAGGGTTGATGTTCATTTCCACTGAAAACTCTCTTCGAATGCTGGACTCGTGGAGTATGTGTATTTTTGGTCATTCATATGGATCTTCAAGATTTTAATTGATTGATGACTCTTCACTGAATTTTAATTGCAATGTGAAGTGTTTCATCCTTTCGTAATTCTAGTAATCACTTCGATTTCAGTCCTTCCTCTTCAGCCCACTCCAATACCTCCTTTGCTTTTGCTTAACATCTCAAAACCACTTCTTGTACATCCACCCCACCTCTCTTCTTCACTTCATTATCGCCACTTCATCCAGCTGTTTCTCATCGACCGCTTCCTCCTCCTCCACCACCATTTCCTCCTCCTCCGCCACCACCATGTCCGCCACCTGAGCCACCACCTCCTCTTCTCCTTTTATTGCTTCCTTTTTTCTTCTTCCTACCTTTTCCCTTTTTTCTCTTTCTCAAAACCAGCGCTCCAGTGTCACCTTCTTGCAATTCTTCGCTCCCGTCATATCTCACTATTTGCTGCTCTACTATCGAAACTTCTCCTCTGTTGTCCTTGATATTGTTGTCTCCATCGGGAGGACCCTTAAGCTCGTTCCGAAAATTTTCCGAAGCTACCACTGTTGCGATAGCCAGTAAACAAACTAAAACTTTCATCTCTTCGATTCTTTTGACTCAAGAAAGACTCGACTGATACCTATTGTTTCGCAACGCCTTCTATTTATACGGTTTTCATCCAATTAATTTAACGGAAAATTTTAGCATATTTTTCTGTAACATAAGTATTCAAAATACTTTGGCTCTAATTCCTGTTCAAATTTGAAAAATATTTAAATATTAATCGGAAAGTTCTGCTATTCAAGCGTTGAATGCAATCTTATGACGTACTTCTCAATTAGGTCGAATATTATCTGGACCATCGCTATATTTTTAAAACCTGTGCATAAATTATGTCCAAATCTAGATGCAGTTTTTAAATGTTATTTGGTAAATTAGAAAGTGAAGTTAAGAAAAAAACCGATAAAAGAGATAAGAAATTAAATTTTTTTCAATATTCTGTATGTGGTTTTTTTTCAACAGTCGTAATCATTCGTTATACATATTTGGAACTCGCATAAAAACTTGTTTCCTATGATGTCTTCTTTCTACGGTAAACATTTTATTTTATTCTCTCTTCTACAATGGCACTACAAGGTAAATGGAGACTCGGCCTCCAGACCTTTAGGTTCCTTAACATTTTCCTTCATTACTTATTGGTAAAGGGTTGTTAAGCCTTCGCACAACCCTCCATCTAAGGATTTTTCATTTACGTAGATTGAGCTGACCAAGGTATACCCAAGCTGACAGCGTGCCTGAATTATACGTCAATCAGGATTTGAACTCGCGACCTTCGCATTGTAAGCAAATACACTACCCACCAGGCTCTACCCCAGATCTAAGGTAAAACATGGGGGGCTCTAAATTGACGATGTCCTTACCAAGCATTGATGCAAGAACTAATGAGTGACTCATTGATGGCTTCGTCAATCATCAATCTTATTGAACTGTGCCTTCATTAATACTGATAACCTACTGATCACCGATAATTTCATGCATGTTTTAACCAAAAATCGTCATCAGTCTTTTTAATTCTAAATTCATTTAGAAAGAAATTATTCAATTTGTTGAAAAAAATAATAGAAAGAAACAGCCAGAAATAATTTCCATAATAAAAATAAATAAATAAATATTCATGCTCGTTATTTTTATTGGAAAAAAACGAGGACGCGAAAATAAATCAACTGGCTGAGAAGACAAAAAAGTCTTATGGCGTAGAAAAATTAAATTTTTTCACGGTTTCTCGTGCTGTCGACAATCGGTATGATTACATTTCTCGTTTTTTCTATGTTCATGTTCTATGATTACATCCTCAGTCTTGGCAATTAAGCTAGGGTGTAGCCTAGTGCGTAGCGTATTGGTCTTACAATGCGAAGGTCGTGAGTTCAAATCCCGGTCGACGTAATATAATTTCTGCACACTACTACACTTGGTTACCTCAATCTACAAAAATGAAAAATTCGTAGATAGAGGGTTGTGCGAAGGGCTAACAATTCATCCACAATAAATAATAGAAAAAAAAGGTTAAGAAACCTAAAGGTCAGGAGGCCAAGGCCCGATTTCGGCTGTAGTGCCATTGTAGAAGAAGTCTTGGCAATTAGTTGATGATGATGATGCAATGGCGCTACAGCTCATATGTCCTTCCGGATGCACCTCCTCCAGTGACTCTTGAGTAAGCCAAAAGTTATTGAGGGGAATTATTCCCATCGTGAAGCAACAGCCATGTATATAATAACATGGAGATTCACAAAGGAGGAAATCCATATGGCCCTCCTACAAGAACCAAGGGGCGTAAAGGATAGCATTATTGAAATTCCTCGGAAAATGGGTAAGTTAATTTTTGATAAAATAAGCGGCAGTCTTAGATCTGTTTTTAACAATCTGAATATGCCTATTTTCAGCCGAACAGATTTAGTAGCGGTTCTGATGAAAATTCCAAAGGCAGGAAAGGTTCAAGAGGCGATACTTGCCTCAGTCTGCTTTTCTGGTGAGAAACCAGATGCTGCAACCCAAGGTGTAAAGGAGCTATTGGAATAGAGCAAGATTCGCAACATACCAATCATCTTGGGCTGCGATGCTACCGCATACCACACGTTATAGGGAAGTAGTAATGTTAATAATAGAGGTAAGTCACTTTTAGTATATCTTAAAACTAACAATCTAGACCTTATAAAAGGCAGCACACCGACCTTCATGAATATAGCCAGGAAGGAAGTATGTGTTTAACGTTACCATAACAAGTCCCTATTTGACAAGTGCGACAATTGGCACGTATCCGAAGAAGCATCACTTTCAGATCATTGGAATATCTATTTTGATTTAAAGACTTCATTTACCCATATAAGCTAATATAAAAACCCAAAACCTACCAACTCGAATCTTTACCCGTTCAATCCTTGAGTACGAAGTAGGTAGCGTAGAAGAATCAATAAGCAGCCTAGACTGCATTGATCAAATAGGTAGCAAACTCTTTTACAATGCAATAAGGGCCTACGAACAGAGTTGTTACGTTCTACACAAGAAAAGGGCAAAACAAGCACTTAGTGGAACGCGGAACTAGCGGCAAAACGCGAAGAAACTAGAAAATTTTTCAATACAGCAAAAATCTTTGGTAACTGAGATGAATATAGACACTCCCTTAATGAATACAACATAGTCAGAGAAGATTTCGTGGAGAGATAGATATAATCTTCCAACGGTCACAAGACTCCAAAAGGTGCAAAAGGTACTTCGATTAATATCGGACTCTTAGAGAGACAAGATGTCCTTAACTAAAAGCAGCGTGGAAACATTTGAAGTGTTATTGGCAACACATTTCCCAGACTGTAAGATAATTAACAACAATGAAGATTTAGAAGTAGAGGAAAGGACGTATCGTCAAACTCAGCGATGGGTGATTGACACCGCTAAACCCAACAAATCAGCCGAAAAATAGGCAAAATATTCCCCGCGTTACTGCAGAAGGCGTTAGATATGTTAATGCCAACAATGGTAAGGATATTCAGGACTGTAGTCGTAAGTCCAGTAGAGGGTATACGCTGTTGTAAGGCTAGAGTGGCGACCAGTTACCGATTTTGTTAAGTTTATAAAATCATCAATAATATCGAACTGCAATTTAATTATCCCACGCAACAATTCATTATAAAGATGTGCTCCCAGTGCAAAACAAAGTCCGCGTGGACTGGAATAGATTTTAAAGTATTGAAGTACGCAAGGGATCGCTGTATTTCAAGTAAAGAAATAAAACCACCAGTTTAATAAGTTCACTTTAATTTAACCACAAAACTTTATTTAATTTAACTAATTAAATTATCGCGTATCAATCTTTACTCTTTCGCTTTCTAAACTTCGATGGACGCGTCGATGGATCCAAACCAGACTGACTGTTGTCCAAAAACGCTCGCCTTTTCATATTGCTTTTGTTACCGAATCATTCCCCTTGTCGTGTCAATCTTTTTTTTCTCGGTCTATAAGGCATTTCATCATCGCCCGAATATTTTCCCATTTGTATGAACCCATACGTGTGGATGTTGTTGGTTTCTGTAAAGTATTTCATTGTCGTCCGAGTCTTCCAGTGTTGCCTTACCGCAGTAGATTGCTTCACTACTTTGGTCGTGTATTTTTGTTTGAGACTTTCGATGATGATGCGTTCTGGGATGCAGGTGAATTTAGAGAACGTTAAAACATTTTATTCCTGTCAGACTCATTCTTCTGTCGCCCGATCGCTGTCATTGCTTTCTAGGTAAAGATCTCGCAGGTATTCAGAATTATTTCGTTCTTGTTCCTGTCGTTTGAATCTTAACGTGTAGTTTGCTGGTTGGTGGAATGTTCAAGTTCCCCGAACACTTGATAATCACTACATATAGTGCAGGTGTTCATAAAGTAGTCGCTCAGTTTCCATGTCGGTCGAGTGTAGTTGTTGCTCTTTCTTGGTAATTCGATAATCGAGCGTATATTTGTTTTTGTTTGCAGACGCATAGCGTTCATTGAAGTGTTTGTACGCGCACATTAATTTGATGATAAGCAAGTAGAGCTGTCATTTTGCATTACTTTCGAGTGCTGTGGTAACCGCGGATATTTAATGAACGACTAAAAAATATGCGTTACAAGCTACTTCCGTGAAAAAGCTCTGGGTATACAACGTATAGAACAGCGTATACCACCGTATACAAAGCCCTGATACCAGAGGGTTTACGCTTTTTCTAGGAAATGAGGAGAGGGTATACGGCGTATCCCCCATATACCCTATGACTTAGGCGGATCAATGGGACGTTTCACTGCCTTTGGTGCAAAGACCACTCCAAATTATTGGGATATATCCAGGGCTGTCGTCCTAGGGTGTACGGGGTATACGCCATATACAAAGGCAGGGAAACGTCCCATTGAGCCGCCTAAGTCATATTGCCCTATAAGTCTCACCTCCTTCTTCGTCAAGACCATGGAGAAATTAATAAACCTTCAGATTAGAACTAGAGTATGTCTTAATGAGAATCAACATGCCTACGAAAACGGCCAATTAACAGAGTCTGCCCTTCATGGTCTAGTAAGACATCTTGAAAAGTGATGAAAGAGGGGCAATTATCTGGTATACAGATAGTTCATGCGCTGGAGCCGGAGTTAAAGGTTCCAACTTCTCGGTTTCAAAACCACTCGAAGAAGGAGCCACAACCTTGCAATCTGAACTAATTGCAATGGAGAATATTATTAGGCGAGTTCATCGCAACAAAAATATTTTTATCTTGTCGGATAGTCAGGCAGTTTTCAAAGCCCTAGCATCCAAAAAAAAACACGGATCGAGGCTGATTTGGGACTGCCTTCAATACCTAATCGTATTGGGAAAAAACCCAATTGAGTCGCATTCAGAAAATTGCCTGCATATGCATAACGGGGGCATTGAGTACAACGCCAGAGCAGGGTTAAAGGCCATTTTGAGTCTTCTTCCGCTGTAATTCTGGAGAAGGCCTGCTGAGAAAAATATTTACATGACCAGAAACTGAGGCAAGAAATTTTGCGATCCTAAGGGCACCAAAAGTTTCTGGTCTCTTGCTCGTTCCATCAGAGGTAGTTCTGAATTATCAATTCCATCTTCAATCTACAACAATTAGGTTATTACGGATCCTAATCTGAAGGCAAGCATCTAAGAGGCTCAATTTGCTGCCAACTCTTCTTTACCACCAACGAACTCTTGCTTTCCAACGTATACTGCGCTAAATTCCTCCTTAGGACAAATTAACAATCGCCCGCGTAACGTATACCGAGTTCATAAGAATCTAGATGCTGCGGTTCAGATGGAACCCCTACCCTTTTCCTTAACAATTGCTGTCCTTCTCCTGCTAAACCTCTATGCAAACTTTACCGTCTCTCGTTATCGTTCGCCGCTGTTCCATCATCATGAAAGTTTGGAAATGTTCAGCCAGTCCTAAAAAAAAAGGAGAATGCATCCATCCCGCTAATTATCGCCCAATAGTAATAACCTCACTTTCGTCGAAGGTCATGAAAACAATCACCAACAATAAAATCAACATCAACCACCCTCACTGAACGTTAGAATAAGAGCATTCACCTGTTTGGTGAATCTTGTATTATCGCTCTCGATATTTCCATTGCTTTTGACAGAGTATGACACAGTGCTCTTTTAATCAAATTTAAAGCTATTGGTTTGGACGACTACCTTATTTCCTGGATTGAGCTAATCATTCAATTCGTGTGGTATCGGATGGTGTGGTGTTCTTATAAAATTAACGCTGGTGTCCGTCAAGGCTCGGTCCTTCCCCCCCCCCCCCTTTTTTTTTTTTTCTAACATTTATTAATAACTGCAATCTTCAATCCCATACATAGCTTCACTGAAGACAGCACGTTTGACTTTCCTATCACTTGAACACTGCGTCCTTAGCCCAATGGACTAGCTTAGTATATAGAACACCGTAGGTTTATGGTTCAATCATTGAGTGACGGCTTGGCTAAAATTCTTAGTTGGGGCAATAGGAATCAAGTCGAACTTAATGTTTCGAAAACCCTGTCTTGTGTCCCACAAACGTGACTCTAACCTTGATCCAATCACCTTCGGAGGCCAATCATTAACCAACACTTCAAGTTTTAAGATGTAAGGTATCCAAATCACAGATAAATTATCTTAGAACGATCATATATTTAACATCGCCAAGGATCTAAATGTTTGGATTACCTAAAACGTTGTAAAAACTCCTTCACCGCTTCTGGGTTACTGACAATTTATAAGGCCTATAATAGACCACGTCTTGAATTTAATTCCCACCTATGGGCGGAAGCTACAAAAACTTCCATCTCCTATCTGGATAGTATCCAGTCTCGGACCATTAAAATTACAGGAGATTCTGCCATCACTTCATCGCTTGATTCACTCGAGCATAGACGAATTGTAAGCTCCCTAACCCTTTTGTATCGCTACTATAATGGAGATTGTTCGAACGAAATCTCTAATATCTTACCCCCAAGTATGCTTTTATCTCGTAATACTCGAGCTGCTTCACGCGTTCACAAGTATTCTCTCAACCTTATCTTCGGTCGCACTGTCAAATTTCGTGATTCGTTTTAAAACAGGACTGTTCGAATATGAAACTCGCTGCCCATCTCAGTATTCCCGCATGACTACAACATACAACAATTCAAAAGAAATATGCATTGCCACGTTCGTCTCTATCCTCTTAATTCCCAAAAACCAATATTGTTCCCCTTTCACTGGAGCTGCGCTTCGGTAAAAAAGGGCAACCTATCTAGTTTCGGTGTCACATAAGAAAAAAGAAAAATACATCGGTGAGACTTCAAATTTTTGGCGCATGGCTTGGGACCAATTGAAGAAAATTTCATGCCACGATCCTAGAGCGTATGAAAAAGGAATTTTCTTTCGTAAGCTTTAATATCAAAGATGCACTCTGTCAAGCACTATGAAGTCCTCTACTTGACAGACAGGAATGCACTGACAATCATGTCAAGTGTCCGTTTTCCAATCGAAGGTAATGGGTATAGCGGAAAGGGTGGAACTGGCCTTTTGTGTAGGAGTAAATGGTAAGCGAGCTAGTTTTTACTCGGATAGCCAAGCTGCACTTAATGCCTTTCCACTTACAGCTGCAATCCAAGATGCTTGAACCATTGTATGAACATGATGGAAGAATTGCGTAAAATCTGCACTTTGCGACTTTGCTGAGTTCCGGGATATCGAGATGTACCTGGAAACGAAGTGGCGGACAGGCTGGCCAGGAACGGATCTGCTGCTGCCACCGTTGAGGAAACGGATAGTATTGTCATTGCTTAAGAGTCATTAAGACTATGGTGGTGTGGGGAAGGGAAAGTCTCAAATGGTTACAAAGCGAGTTGTGTAACATAACGAAGATGCTATCGAGTGGGTTTGATAGAGGGAAATTAATAAAAATATTGAGACTCGACACACGGACTGTTTTCTTAGAAAACACAACTTCGCCTTACAGCCGAAGACATTTGCAGAGGCTGCGGTAAGGAGAATGAGACCAAAGAGCATTTTCTCTGCAATTGCGCATGCCTGAACAATTCGAAGATGAATTCTCGGAGAGTATTTCTTCATTGAGCTGAATGATCTCCCGTCCCTTGAACCGATGAAGCTCATTAGTTTTGCCAGTAGAGCGGGCTGGCTGAATGATATATAGGACTGCATGGTAAAAGTACGGAGGCCTCTCTCAACCCCTCCACTATCCTAACCCAATCTAGCTTTAATGTATGTCCCAGGATGTATTGGGAGTAAGGGATATGAAGAGGTAGACCGCCTTGCAAAAAATGACGCAGAAGCAAATTTTTTTGCACATTACAATCTTATACTCAGAAAGTGGATTGAACAAGAGTATGGAAGCTACTGGTATAAACTGACAGGTTTATCAATCTTAAAAAATTAATCCTATCACAGAAAAACAGGATGTAGGGAGTTCTAAAGCTAAGCAAAGGCGATCTCAGATCTTTGATCATGGTGGGCTATTGTGGAGTAAGCCACCACCTAAAAAAATGTAAGTATAGTTGAAGCTGAAATTTGCCGCCTCGATCTTAACGACTCAGACGCAACAGAAAATACAAAATTTTCTAGGAAAAGAGTTCCTTACAACAGATGCACTAGCCAACATGGCTCTCTTCAATCAATCAATCAAATTCCTGTTAAGACCCCCTATAGGGGCATAGGACAGAAACAACTCTCTTCCACAAGGCGCGGCCCTGAGCATCGGCTTTAAGCTGTTGCCAGGACTTGTTTATTCCTCTGGCCTCCTGCTCAACTGCTCGCTTCCATGTGTTACATGGTCGACCAACCCGACGTCTTCCTTGAGGGTTATAATCCAGAGCCTGTTTTGCTATGTTTTGCTCTGGTTTCCTCAAAGTATGACCGATCCACTGCCACTTTCGCCGTTGAATCTCAATACCTATTTTAGTCTGGCGAGTTGTACTCCAAAGTTCGTCGTTGGAGATTACTTCTGGCCAGAATATTCCCAAAATGCGCCGGAGGCATTGGTTTACGAAAGTCTGTAGTTTCTTGGTAAGTCGAACGGTCACTTTCCACGTAGTACAACCATATAACAACACGGATTTGACGCATGCGTCAAAAACTCGCAGCTTCGTGCGAAGGGAGATCTCTCTTAACCTCCAGAAAGGGGAAAGGATACCGAAGGCCTGACGGGCTTTATTTAGCCGAGCCTCAACATCCTTTTCGGCTCCGCCGTCCATGCTGACAATGCTTCCGAGATAGCAAAAATCTTGCACCTCTTCCACATCCTGTCCATTAAGAACAATCGGTGTGCTTGCGTTCGAACCCATGTGCATGTACTTGGTTTTACGCACATTTATTTTCAGTCCCGCCTCTTTGCATTTAGAATGCAACGAGCAAACATTTGACTCTAAGTCCGAACGGGTATGTGCAAGCAAACACACGTCATCAGCATAATCAAGGTGACTTAAGATGTTAAATAGTCTCCATTGAAGACCTTTACCTTCCCCACCTTCCAGTGCAGCTTTTAAGATGTCATTTATTACCACCAGAAACAGGGCTGGTGATAATATGCAGCCTTGTCTGACACCCGTTCGCACAGGAAAGCTCTCGGACAGCTCTCCTCTATGCAAGACACGACACCTTGCATCTTCGTAGGATTCTTTAATCATAGCTATGACCTTATCTGGAATACCTCTCCTACGCAAAGCATTCCATATGTAATCTCGCTTAACGCTGTCGAAAGCCTTCTCGAAGTCCACAAACATGAGATGTAGTGGCGAACCCATTTCGGCTGACTGCTCTAATATTATCCGTAGGGTATTTGTGTGGTCGGTACAAGACGACCCTTTACGGAATCCAGCCTGATAAACTTCGAGAGTGCTCTCGACGACATCACTAATCCTATTGAGAATTACCTTAGCCATAATTTTTGATACGGCAGTAAGTAGACATATACCACGCCAATTGCCACAATCCCGAAGGTCGCCCTTCTTCGGAATTTTCACAATGACGCCCTCCTTCCATTCAGTCGGATATCCTCCCTCATTCCACACCTTAGTGAAGAGTGGGAGGAGTATATCGGCTGTTACTTCCGGGTCCGCTTTGAGGAGTTCGGTTGGTAGTCCGTCTTTACCTGGAGCTTTCCTTCCCGCCATTGACCGAATGGCGGAAACTATCTCTTCCTTATCTGGGGGATCGTCCCTAATAGAGGATTGTTGCGGTTGGATGTTTGGAAGTTGTTCTGTTTCCGGAATATCTTCATCTGATAAGATGTTTAAAATATCAGAGAAGTATTCCTTCCATCGTCGCAACTGGTGTTCACTCATATTAAGGAGAGTTCCGTTGACATCTCTCACCAGGTGGTTGGCGGTGAAATTCCTGTTCGTCAACTGTTTCATGATTTTGAAAAGTGAACCCATATCCCCAAGGTAAGCCGCAGATTCTGCCTTGTTTGCCAGATCTTCAATGGCCTTTCTCTTGTCGCGTCTAACAGCCTTTTTAAGCTGTATATGAGCATCGCGGTAGTTCTGCCTCAAGTCGGGCGTTCGTTGGTTGACATCTGGTTGAGAGATGATTGCCAATCTGGCTTTTTTCCGATTGCCAACCTTGTCCCATGTGTCTTGTGACATCCAGGGTTTCTCACCGCTTTGCACATATCCCACAGATTCTTCAGCACTAGTTAGAAAAGTGTTTCTGGTTGCCTCCCAATTGGCGTCCAGTGTGCGCATTTCATGTTCACCCAATGTGGATGACTTTTCGCGTAAAATGGTGGTGTATTCGAGTTTTTTGTTGGGATCTCTGAGTTTATCCACATTAAGCTTGCGCTTCATTTGAAGAATTTGTGGTCGTCGGATAGCTGCTGTACACAATCTTAAGCAAGCAACCATCAAGTGGTGATCGCTCCCCACGTCAGCTCCACGTTTCGCTCGCACATCGAGGAGACATCTTCTCCATCGGCGACTTATAGCCAAATGGTCGATCTGGTTCTGAGTAACACCATCAGGGGAAACCCAAGATGTTTTATGATGACTCTTGTGTGGAAAAAGGGTCCCTCCGATGACCATTTGCCGAGTACTACAGAACTCCACAAATAATTCGCCGTTTTCGGGTCTCTTAATCCAAGGTCGTGAAGCGTCGACCCAAGGGTCACCATGCCTCCCCATGACGTGTTCTAGTCCAGTGTTGTCTGATCCAACCTGGGCGTTCATATCTCCCGAGATGATAATAATATCACCTCTTGGAACACGTTCGAAGGTGGCACTCAGTTGGCTATAAAACTCCTCTTTGTCACCAGATGTTGCGGTATTAGTTGGTGCGTAGCACTGCAGAATTGTGACGTTTCTGACACTGGTCCTGAGCCTGACGACGATAATCCTATCCGAGATTGGTTCCCAGCTAATGAGACTGTTTCTCGCTCTCGGCGTAAGGACGAACGCCACGCCATTTCTGGCTTCACTTTCAGGGCCAATGTACAGAATAGTGTTTCCGCTAGGGGTTCGTTCTTCTCCTGATCCTGTCCACCTGACCTCGCTCAAGCCCAAGATTTGGATGTTATAGTGCTCCATTTCACGGTCGATCACTGATTGGCGGTGCAAGGACCGAGTAACCCCAGCTCTTCCCCCGTCATTCAATGTTCGAACATTCCAGAAGCCAATCATAGTCCGTTTTCGAATGCCAAAAGTCGTTACCGTAGGATCAGTCCGTATCCGAGGCGATGTATCCGTTTCTCGTATCATTTAGGTCTTAAGATCACGGGTGAATGGCTTCTCGGCCTTATGGCTCTCTTAGACATACTTAAAGTAGCCGAAGTTATCAAGTTGTGGTAGGGTAAATGGGGCAATAAACGCATAATAGGACGAAAAGGTGGTAGTGCTCACTCGTTTTGCCCAATAAATAATAATATAAGAATAAATTAAGCCAAACCCATACACTATTCGGACCACCTCCCATATAAATGTTGCGATGAAACCAAACACATTACAATAACCGTTTTCATCGATATCAAAGTTATTTGCAGCAATTTATTTCCTTCTTTTAATTTGAGAAAATGTTTTCTAATACATCATAAATTTATCGTAATACATACCATTACTCCTTCTACCACCCCCCTTACAAATCTGAAACAATACTTAACAGACGTAGCTTTTTTCTTAAAATTTAATAATATACCAGCTTTACCACTCGTTGCGGTCGTTCTCACTCCCCTTCCCAATCCTAGTCTCTCCCTCCATGACTGTGTTTGTGCATTGCACATAAAGGCCGAAAATGCCTATAACTCAAGTCATTCTGTACAAAAAAAATTACATTTGTTTAATTTTCATTATTGAAATTTCACAGCATATATCTTCCAAATTCACTATTTTCTAAATTGTTTGGTATGAAATTTTTCGAAACCTATATCTCATTGTTGAGGCATCAGATTGCACTCCAACTTGTTTCGCCACCACGAAAAATACTATGCGACTTAATCGGAATGTTAAGGACTTCAAACAAAAATATACACGCTGTCATCAAATTACCAAAGAAAGAGCATTAACTTACGAGACCCTACCGAGAGGAAAAAGAGTCCAACAAGAACGAAACAATTCTAAATTCGCAGTCATGAACGTTCCCACATTATATTGCTATAAATGAGACGACCGGTGACGAACGACTGCGATCGGGCAGAATCGGATAACGACGAAATACTTGATAGAAAGCAACAGCAACTACATGTATGGGCTCGTATGAACGACAAAAGACTAGGGTGACCAAGAAGAAGTAATAGAAGCAATGAACAGCGATTTACACGACAAGGGGAATGGCTTAGTGGACGAATGATTTAATAGAACGGAAATGGGACAGGAATGGACGTAATAACGAAAAAGACCGACTGTAGCTGACGAGGGTTGAAACAGCAGAGATGGCCGACGGCGAACTAAATTGCGAACGATTTGCGATCGAATGGAAAGCAGTATAAATAGGTGAATGTTTTTGGTGAACATTCAGTCTGGTTTGGACCCGTTGACGAGCGAGTCAGAAGCGAAAGATTTAGAAGCGATAATTTGTGAGCGAAAAAGTAATAAGTGTAAAGCGAATTAAAACTAGTTGCTCCAAATAAAGTTTTGCGGTGAACTAATAAAACTGGTAGAAGCGACCCCTTGCGCACTCCTTGCACGACCTCCGATACAAATATCATTATGCCCAAAATTGTCCATAATTTTGTTATGTTTTTTTAAGTTTAAATGAAGGATTCCTAAAAAAAACATAGATAATAATAACGAGAACCTTTAGAATTAGCTGATCGTAATATCAAAACCAGTCAAAAACAAGATTCAAAACTTACCCGCGTATCATCCTTGTTCTTACAAAACAAAAACTATCCTGCCAAATTTTTCTCAACATCGAACCTAGCCATTCACTAATTTCCAAGTTCTATTCAACATGCGAATTAATTTCTCTTCAACTTCAGATGTTTCTGCTAACTCATTCAACCCTTTGAAAAATCATTTGTCACATTCGCGTTAAAAACATGAAAAGTCTTTTCTATGACGGATGATCAGGACTTCTATCGAAGCCATAAGCATTTCCTTTTCATCTTTTCCAATCCTCCCCCTCCAAAATGCGAAGGAAAAACTGCTACCCTTGAATCTCACTAGCTATTCCTTATATTCTAGATAGATTCTATCCTTGTCCTTGTTCCATTCCCTATCGTGTTGGCATTAGTGAAACTCTCATTTCTCATATCGTATACGTATACTATAAGCCGATGTGACAGACATGAAATTGTCATTCAAGGGTTAAAAATAAGTTTATCTCATCCTTACATATCCTGTGTCTACATACATCACAGTTCGAGTCGTAGCACAGCGCACCGAATCCTGAAACGACTCATTATACGAAAAAAAAGGATTGGTTTGTATGACGCGTCCTTACATTCTTATATAACACTCATCCTATTCCAAAGCAGTCGCATCCCACATGAGGATATTAGGCATGTCTGGATTCGTGTATCTTTAGTACTTAAGTAGACTATGCCTATAAAAATTTCTTCCATAATAAGCACCATGGGGATTGGAGAATCAGGAAAACTGATGCAAAGCTGACATAGCTTCTAAGAAAAGTCCTTCTTTTTGAAAAACTGCCTTTACAGCGAATTTTCGAAATTTCTAAAAAAAAAATGCATTTTTGTTGAGAAAAATATGTCGTTGAATCGTAGGATGCATGGAACGTATGTGCCAACTTATGGCGCCTGTTTCGAGTGTGTATCTTCAGTACACTTTTATGGAGACCATACAATGGTGTCAGACTGAACGATTACAGGAAAGTTTGGGGGATTGTCTTTCTAATGACGACAACGATGATGGATGGGGTAGTTTGCAGGGTAGAAAAATCGATTTCATTCATTGGTGAGACTGGAGCGAGAGAAGAACAAAAAAAAAAGGATTAAAAATGGCCCAGACACCCGTCGCCGGGCATTAGGAATTAATGAGGGGAAAAAACGTCGGCAAGAAAATCAACAAATCAAAGTGAGAATGATTCGGTTTGAATGTAAATTGAAATTTGCGACTTTGTGTTTGTTTAAATACTGAACTTTTTAAACGTTTCGCAATTCTAATTGCTTTGAATTGTTTGGTAGTGTAAAAATCCGATTGTATTCACGCTGAAAATAGCTCTGGACTTGAATTAAATTTAAGAGGATGCTGTAGTCAATTGATTTAGATTGTTCGTGATATGCTAAGCACTTGTACTTGTAAGACTGTTCTTTAGGTTTTTATGTTAAAAATAGCTTTATTCTAAAAATATATAACATTTGTGGTAAACAATGACTGAATTTCAAATTACCAGCCGCCTGTTGATTTTCATCCACTAGATGAAACACGACCGCCAGATTTCCATCCAGTCGATGATCCAGCACCTCTCTTCCATCCTCCTGATCGACGACTACCTGATTTCCAGGCACTACTACTGCCGTTACGCTTCCTTCCATCAGAAGATTCATCAACTGATTGCCATCGGGCGGCAGAACCACCGTCAGTTTGCCATCTGCCTGACAATCCACTGTTGGCTTGCCATGCATTTGTAGTGTCACCTTCAGCTTGCCATTCGGTTGGTGTATTATCATCTTGCCATTTGTTTGGCGATCCCCCATCAGCTTGCCATTTGTTTGATGCTCCACCACCGGCTTGCCATTCAGCTTGTGAGTCATCGTCAGCTTGCCATTTTCCTGATGAAGCACTATCAGCTTGCCATTCAGGTGGGGAACCGGCATCAGCTTGCCATTTGCCTGATGCGCCACTATCGACTTGCCATTCAGGTGGAGACACTACATCAGTTTGCCATTTGGCTTCTGAACTACCATCGGCTTGCCATCCATTTGTTGATCCACTATCAACTTGCCATTTGCCTCCTGAGTCACTATCGGCTTGTTTTCCCGCTGATGATCCGCTATCAGCTTGCCATTTGTTTGAAGATCCACTATTAGCTTTCCATTGGTCAGAAGGTCTTCCATTAGCTTGCCATCCAGCCGGTTCATCACCATCCGCCTGCCATTTGCTTCCTGATCCACCATCACCTTGCCATTGATTTAACGGTCTCTGATCCGCTTGCCATGTACCTGATGAGCCACTATCAGCTTTCCGTCCAAATGAAGATTCATCATCAGCTTGCCATTTGCCTGTTGATCCACCATCAGCTTGTTGCCATCCGGCTGAAGAACCACCATCAGCTTGCCATTTGTTTGAAGATACACTATCAGCTTTCCATTGATCTGATGGGCTTCCATTAGCTTGCCATTTGCTTCCTGATCCACCATCAGCTTGCCATTGATTTAACGGTTCCTGATCTGCTTGCCATTTGCCTGATGAGTCACTATCGGCTTTCCATCCAGCTGAAGATTCGCCATCAGCTTGCCATTTGCCTGATGATCCACTCTCAGCTTGTTGCCATCCGTCTGAGGAACTACTATCAACTTGCCATTCGTTTGAAGATCCATCATCAGCTTCCCATCCTGCTTGTGATCCTCTATGAGCTTGCCATTTTCCCAATGCACCACTCTCCACTAGCCAGCCACCACTGCCTGCTCCAGATTTCCATCCACTAGCACCACCGGCGGATCGTACTTTGCCTCCTCTTGATTGCCATGCACCGGCTCTGCTATCTCCTCGCAATTGCCATCCAGCGGTACTTCCACCACCTTGTTTCCATCCAACCCCTGATCCTTTTCCTGATTCCAATCCACCACTTCCGGAGTCCCATCCACGTGAACTACCACCGCTACCTGCCGAAGCAGCAACTGTCAAAGTTAGTATGCAACCGAAAATCTTCATCTTGTTGATTGTTGGATTCGACAGATTCAACTGATACCAATTACAGCTAAACTTCTCGTATTTATACGGTAATAAATTTGCATAGAGTTTTACATAATTATGCCTCGTGGCACAGAATAATTCATAACTCATTACTTTTGCATACGCCTTTCAATTATTCAAAATATTTAACAGAGTCTTACAATAGATTAACATCAGATTAAATTATCTACAAAATAAATGCATTTTAAAAAGTTCAAATCAAATAATTATGCCAGAAAAATTGATGCCCTGAAATTAAAAAACAAATTTATCGTGAAAATTGTTTGCTTTGTATTGAATATGCCGGATAGATTTCCATGTAACCCGTAAGGTTCAAGTTCAGCAAAAACCTTACAAGAACGAAATTTTGAGTAAAGTACGGACCGGCAGATCATCCATAATAACTCACCCCATTTTTAGCAATGAAGACGGTTTGGCTGGGAAATGCTAGTTTTATAGGTTTTGGATCCTTTTAGTTTAGTGGAGTAGCGTATTGCTAAGAACTAAGAAGAAGTCGGTATATCTGACCCAGTTTAATCTGCGAAAAGGAAAATTTCTTTGTGGGTGGGTGATCGGGCTAGGCTAAGTTCTTCTACAAAAACATGTTTTAAGCAACCTGAAGGCCAAAACCTGATTTGAGGTACAGTGCATTGATGAAAAAGTAAGTCAATATTTTATTCGAAAGGTTTTGTTGCCTAGAATCAATCAATTCCCAGTCACGACCCCCTATAGGGACAGAAAGAGTTCTCTTCCATAAGACGCGATCCTGAGCATCGGCCTTTAACTGTCGCCAGGAATTGTTTTTTTCTCTGGTCTCCTGCTCAACTGCTCGCTTCCATGTCCTACATAGTCGACCAACCCGATGCCTTCTTTGAGTATTATAATCTAGAGCTTGTTTGGCGATGTTTCGCTCTGGTTTCCTCAAAATGTGACCGATCCACTGCCATTGGTTCCTTTGAATCTCAATGCCAATTTCCAGTTGTACTCCACAGTTCGTCGTTGGAAATCACTTCTGGCCAAAATATCCCTAAAATGCATCATAGGTATTTATTTAGGAAAGTGTGCAGTTTCTTGGTAAGACGAAAGGTCACTCTCCATGTAGTAGAACCACATTACCACATGGATTTGACTCATACGTCAAATACTTGCAGCTTCGTGCCAAGTGAGATCTCTATTAATCTCTAGAAAGGATACTAAAGGCTTGATGAGCTTTATTTATACGAGCCCCAATATCTTCTTCAGCTCTGTCGTCGAAACAATTGGTATGCTTGTGATCGAACTCAAGGTGCATGTACTAAGTTTTACGCACATTTATTTACAGTCCTGCCCTATTCCGAACGCTATGAGCCTGCAAACACACGTCGTCACCATAATTAAGGGGACGTGAATGTGAAATAGTCGCCACTGAATTATCTTCTTCTTCTAGTGCAGCTTTCAAGATGTCATTAATTACGAGCAGAAATAGGGCTGGTGATAATATGCAGCCTTGCCTGACACCCGTTCGCACAGGAAAGCTCTCGAACAGCTCTCCTCTATATAAAGCGCGACATTCTGCACCTTCGGAGGATTCTTTAATCATAGCTATGATCTTATCTGGGATACCTTTCTCACGCAAAGCATTCCATATGTAATCCCGCTTAACACTGTCGAAAGCTTTCTCAAAGTCCACAAACATGAGATGAAGTGGGAAACCCATTTAAGTGAACTGCTCCAATATTATCCGTAGGGTATTTGTGTGATCGGTACAAGATGATCCTTTTCGGAATCCAGCCTGATAAGCTTCGGAGTACTCTCTACAACATCACTGATCCTATTAAGAATTACCTCAGCCATGATTTTCGACACAGCAATAAATAGACATGTTTATACCACGCCAATTGCTAAAATCCTGAAGGTCGCCCTTTTCCGGGAATTTCACAAACATGACCCCCTTGCACTTAGCTGGATATCTTCCTTCACTCCACACCTCAGTAAAGAGTGGGAGGAGTTTATCGGTTGCTATTTCCGGGTCCGCTTTGAGGAGTTCGGTTGATAGTCCGTCTATATCTCGAGCTTCCTTTCTCGCCATTGACCGAATGGCAGAAACTATTTCTTCCTTATCTGCGGTATCGTCCCTCATACAGGATTGCTGCGGTTGTATGTTTCGCAATTGTTCTCATTCTCATTCATTTCTTACTCTGACAAGATATTTAAAATATCAGAGATGTCATCATATTACGGAGAGTTCCGGTGACATCTCCCTCCAGGTGTTTGGCGGTGAAATTCCGGTGCGTCAACTGTTTCATAATTTTAAATGGTGAACCCACATCTCCAAACTAAACTGCAGATTCTGGCTTATTGCCAGATCTACAATGGCCCCTCTCTTGTCGCGTCTAGCAGCCATTTCAAGCTGTATGTGAGCATCGCGGTAGTTCCGTTTCAAATCGGGAGTTCTCTGGTTGACATATGGTTGAGAGATGATTGCACTTATCCCACAGATACAACTAGTTAGAAATGTGTTTCGGCACCGAGTATAACATAGGGGTCATCCTTTAATGCACAGTTATGTCGGTATAGGAAGTGTAGGTATTAAGGTGGAGAGAGACGAAAATGACGGTGGACATTGTTCTTGAAGCACCGCAGGCTATACTTGTTGGGAAACAAACTAGCTGGCAAATCGTTCCAAAGTCTTAACGTTCGGAAAACGAATGACCGCCTATATTTCACTGAGAAGGCAAAAGTTTGATCGTGTACTCGTGTGCGCCTTCAGCTTGGTCAGTATTCCGGGGAAAAGTATACAGTGGAGAAATGAGTGCGCTTACTTCCGTACTACATTTACCATGGAAGTATTGATAGTAAGTACTGAGTACTCCGACATTTCTGCGATGCTCGAGAGAATCTATAGATGACGTGCTGGTTTCGTCTCCAATCTGTCGGAACGCATGTTTTTGAATACGATCGAGCCACGCATGGTGTGTTTTGGGTGTCCCAGCCCAAATACACGAGTTATACTCTAAAAGTGGTCTAATGTAAGCCTTAGAGATGGTTGCTATGTCGAAGGGTGTGAAATATTTTTTGCATTTTCGGAGAACACCTAGACGTTTAGAGGCGTCAAGGGAATATCAAAGATATGCTGGGCCGAATTCAAGTGGTCATTAATTTTGACGCCTAACAGTGTGAAATTCTCCGAAGTGGTAAGCTGTGTACCATCAAAGGTTACATTGTGAGACAACACTGAAACATCACGTTTCAGGAATATATGTCAGGCCTGTGTTTTGGATACGTCGACCTCTACTCTCTTTTACCTGCCTCATTCCAGGATTAAGGTGAAATCCGAGTTGAGCGAACTGAATAACTCCCTGCGATTGGAAGCAATGTAATGATTGTTTGATTCCGCAGCAGAGTTAAATTCATAGGTGCTATTTAAAGTATTGTCGTCTGCAAAACAATAGATAGGATAGAGAGTGAACGACAGAAGGTCGTTTATGCAAACTAAGAAAAGAGTTGGCGGTAAAATAGAACCTTGAGGGACGCGGGAATCAATTGGGTAGTCGGAAGAAGTAACGCCATCTAATACTACACGTATAGTGCGTTTAGAGAGATAACTCTCAATCCATTGAACAAAGATATCATTAAGGCCTATGGCCCTAAGCTTAACTAAGAGACATTCGTGCCAAACTCTGTAAAAGGCTTTTGCAATGTCAAGTGCGAGAACTTGACCTTCGCCATATTTATGTAAGCATGAGTTCCAACGCTTTGTCAAGTAGACTAAAATATCCATTGTCGACAGTTCAAATCGGAACCCATACTAACGATCGTGGATGAGCTGTTTATCCTCTAGATATTTGACGATTTTACGATTAACAGCAGTTTCTATTACTTTCGAGTGCACTGAAGTAATGGCTATTGGGCGGTAGTTGGCGGGGTTCACTTTGCTTCCTTTCTTGGGAATGGGCTGAACACTCGCAACTTTCCATATACGTGGAACGCACCCAGAAGAGTAAGAAAGATAGAAAAAATTGCGAAGAGGTTTAGCTAAAGAAGGGTCAAGAAATGATCAGATATGACAGAGACAGAATATTTCTCAGGATGGTTAGTGAGAAATAGCTCAAGAAGGTTAGGAAAATTCCCTCCGATGTCTGGTAAATGAGCAGGCTCATCCACCCAATTGACGGTCAGTGTGATCATTACATCTCCGCCCAATGTGGATGACTTTTCGCGTTTTTTATTGGGGTCTCCCGGTTTGTCTACATTAAACTTTCGCTTCATTTGAAGGATTGGTAACCGTCGTATAGCTGCTGTGCAAAATCCCAAGCAGTCAGCCATCAAGTGGTGATCGCTCACCACGCCAATTACACGCTAGCACATTGAGGAGACATCTTCTCCACAGGCTACTTATAGGAAAATCGTCGATTTAGTGCTGAGCAAAGCCACCAGTGGAAACCCAAGAGGTTTTATGGGGTCTCTTGAGTGAAAAAAGGGTCACTCACCTGGGCGTTTATAGATATCTCCTGAGATGATAATAATATCACCTCTTGGAACACGCTCGAAGTTGGCACTCAGTTGGCCATAGATTAGGTCAGGTTTAATGAGGAGTTGGACACCAATGTACGTAGACCACCACTGTACGAAGGTCACCAGTAAGCCAATTGTACGCCTCCGTGGTTTTACCATGCGGATCTACATATCAATGAGCCAGACCACTCTACCGGTGAAACCAATGAGCTTCATCGGTTCAAGGGACCGGATATTATTCAGCTCGATGAAGAAGTACTCTCCGAGAATTCGCCTTGGAATTGCTCGAAAGCGTGGACAATTGTAGTCTCCTCCTCCTCACAGCAGCCTCTGCAAATGTCCTCGGTTGTAAGGTATGTTTTCCAAGAAGACAGTGGCCAGTGACTAAACCTACTAGTGTCCATAGGGAGTTTCTGTCGAGTTCCCAATTGGCCATAAAACAGGTGTCGCAGCTTTTGTTGGTGCGTAGCACTGCAGAATTGTGACGTTTCTGACACTGGTCCTGATCTTGACGACGATAATCCAATCCAAGAATGGTTCTCAGCTGATGAGACTGTCACTCTCGGTGTAAGGACGATCGCTACGCCATTTTTGGCTTACCACGCAGGACCAATGTGCAGTCCTAGAATACACCTTCGATTTTTTTTTTATTGAATTAACGTTAATCCTCCGGAAAAATATATCACTTACTACAGATTATATACCAAACATACTCTATGTTTCTATAGGGCGAACCAAAACTAACGACATATCCCTCTATTTATGACTACAGCCCTGCTAACAAACAGTCACTATAAACAAATTGTACGATTATAGGTTAGAATTAAATGATCTGGTTAGGTCTAAAATCCGATAGCCAGAATCGCGCCTTGTGGTAGAGAACTGTCTGTCTGACCAGAAAATTGAACAAACACAACCTCGCACCGGACTAAGGACATTCAAATGTCTTCCAAAACCTCGACTCCCTTTTTCTCGTCTCACCTTTCAGATTTCGTATATTTTTTGTAAAATGAACATTGCATAGTAGCTACCGTGTCGGTCTACCATGCGTAGATCAATCGCGAAATCCAGCATAATTCCAATACGCTTTTTTGTACGAGGGTACATCTGATGTATGCTTTACAACTTACAACTTCACGCAGTATGGCTACGCATAAAACTAACTTTTTTCAAGTGATTTTTTTTCCAAGTGGGTTTATTCAGTTGGTTGAAATATTGTCGGTCGATCGACCTTTCGTTCAAAAGTGTGAGTTTCGAAGACACGTTTTGTAGGTAGAATCAGAGGCCTTTCAACTCAATTTCAGTACAGGGTTACGAACATATAATAATTTTAGATTTAATCTATTGGGAGTACAAACTGAAAACCGCCGTTTTTTTTTCAAAATTTGAACCTTTATTTTGTAGAAATGGGTAAATATTTATTATTCAAAGAAATGTTCATCGCTAGCCACAATTTTTCCTATCTTTGTGGCAGCATACGGATTCCATGTCGAAAAACTGCTCTTCTTTTGAGCCGATCCACGAATCGACCCAATTTTTGGCTTTTTCATAAAAATCGAAGTGCTGCTCTGCCAGACTACGCGCCATCGATCGGAATAGGCGGTATTCAGAAGGAGCGATGTCTAGAGAATACAGCGGGGAGGGTAGGATGTCTCATTTCAGTGTTTCATGGTAGGTTTTCCAACCTAAGAGACATATGGCCGAGCGTTGCCGTGCAGCAAATTCACTTTATTGTGTCTCTTTTGGTACTGTGGTCGTTTGTCTTTCAACGCTTGGCTCAAAGCATCAATTTTAGTCGATAGTGACGGTTTCACTTGGTTTCAGCAGCTCATGAGATACCACAATAATTTTCTCCCATCTGCCACCATGCCATGTCAAAATCACCGCTCTCGAAGCTTTAAAACCATTCACGACTTGTTCTTCGACTAAGACCAGCGTCGA
This sequence comes from Chorisops tibialis, assembly GCA_963669355.1. NCBI lineage: Eukaryota > Metazoa > Arthropoda > Insecta > Diptera > Stratiomyidae > Chorisops > Chorisops tibialis. The sequence goes on from OY770263.1 coordinate 76,582,447, forward strand.
TGTAAGTGCTTGAGAGCGTTTGACACGCCTTGCCCGCAGATTTTTTTGAAACGAAGACAAAAAGCAAAACTTTCCGCAAATGACGAGAATTCGGCTCAAACTTCGACATATTCGCGCACAAAAAAGTATATGATTCCGATAAAACTCCACAAATCTCATGATGAGCAGTTATCGACAGATGTCTAAGCTTATCACGTGACGTTTCTGATCCGCCATTCTTGATCATCATTTACTGCTGGCGGCATCTATTGGGAAACGGCGGGTTTCAATTTACAATCCCGATAGATAAGAGTATAAAATTTGAAAAATTGATTAAAATAGTTGAGTGTTCTACGATAGGATTCCAGTGAGGGGTATTAGCATACATGTAGTTTACCTTCAAAATGCATTTTCAATTAAAGTTTATTAAAGGCCTTAGTAGAGAACGAAACGTCACGATTAATAAATTGGAAGAGTGAAATCCGAAAAAAAATCTTCGCAAACATTTCATCGGGTTAAAGAAATCAAAATTCCAATTCTAAAATCTTTGAAATTTTCAAACAAATTAATGGATGATGTCTCTATTATGCAATTCCAATGTTCTACCTATAAAAACTTGAAATTTTAAATAACCATAGAAATGTTTATCTTATTATCATGTTATCTAACTAAGGCGATTTCAAAGCTATAACAAGGATCTGCTACTCCACAAACCACCAACATTTCAAATTCCGTATCACATGACCTTCTAGCCAGCTTACTAATCCTGTTTACCCCTTCTCTCCAATTTGTTTCTCGCATTCATCTCAGACTTGTTCCTGATCCTATTTTTTTTATACAGACATATATCATCCATTCAAGCTGAATAAAACCCCTTAATCCTTCGTTGACCTTCTTTTCTGGATGATTACGAAAGACATTTTTTTTTCTTATACTCTTTTTCAGTTACATACACTCATGGCTTGAACTCGATATGTATTATCCAGGTTCTTCCCGATTTCGCGCCATTATTTATATTCAACTCAATATCCTTCTTACATTTTCTCGTACATATAACGCACACCTAATCCCACTGAGTTTTCGGCTCTACATTTTGCAATGCGCGCTTCATTTTCTTTTCCCCCAACTCTTTTCAGTCGTGAGGATCAAAATCTAAGGAGCGAATATCGAGGCCGATGACATCTTTTGTATGAAACTTCTTCGTATATTTTTCCAGGATTTTTTTTTCCACTCTCTCAGAGCATTAGTGTATACCGTTCGATATCGGCGAAAAAAAAAAAAAAAAACATATCCTTTGAACAGGATACGATTTATTTTAGAAAGAGGATAGGGTACGCAAAAACAAGGATGCAAAAAAAAAAGAACGAGTTCTCTTTTCGCTAATCTGATGTGACCCAGTTTGGAACCTGATTTTCTGGTTGGTTCCACCAATGCGACGTCGGGATATGGAGCTTATGCCAAAAAGGATATGGGCCTTTTGATAGCATACATACAATCCTTCTGCCATACAAAAGCGGTTGAAGTTGACATCGAACGTTGTATAGAATTTTCACAAGATATTTCGCATAGCAGGCAAAAGCAATATATACAAAGGACAACAACGACGGCAGGGTAACTATAGGCAGGATTTTTAATTAATGGAAAAAAAAATGTGAATTAACCCCGACAGGATTCTATTCTATAGGTAAAAACCAATTGATGGTGTTCCATTGTTGCTTGAACTTATTTCGTGACACGAAAATTTGTAATTTGATAAAGAAGGATTTGACAATCATAAAGGAAATCGTGGGTGTGTACGGTGTTTAGTAGGTAGAATGTGACATTTTTGTCATATTCAGGAGACTGTAGCAAGATATGTACATATTTATTTTTCAACTTTCATAATTGACGGCCGCAATATCTACGGAATTATAATTTTAAAATAATGGCAATTATGACCTTGAAATAACTTTTATTTTTATCGGTATTGTTAAAAAAATCAACAAAAATTAACAAAAAAGTTGCCATTAGTTTTGTGAATGAAAATTTGAACGGTTCATAATGTAAGTTATATATGCACGATGTTAATTGTGAGTCACACCTTAACGTCAAGTTTTTCGCCCAACTTAATTTGACATTTCTTTGTTTCAGTGTTTGACAAATTCAACCATGGAGGGGTACACAATTGAGCAGCGCGTTAAGTTTGTTGAAGCCTTTTACGAAAAATTTTATGAAAATCATCTTCAGCGACGAGGCACACTTTCACCTCAGTGGATTCGTTAACAAGCAGAATTGCCGCATTTGGGCAAATGAGAATCCACGAGTGATTGTTGAGAAGCCGATGCATCCACAAAGAGTGACTGTTTGGTGCGGTTTATGGGCTGGCGGCGTCATCGGGCCGTACTTCTTCGAAAATGAGGACGGCCAAGCAGTTACCGTGAATGGTGTTTGCTATCGCGAGATGATAACGGACTTCTTGTGGCCAGAAATTGTGGACATGGACCTGGACGATATGTGGTTCCAACAGGATGGTGCCACTTGCCACACAGCCAACGAAACAATCGCTCTTTTGCGCGAGAAATTAACATCGTGCGTTTTGGTTGGACCACCATATATAGGTATATTAATTTTTGCTAAAAGTCTTTTATTTAAAAAAAAACAACAGAATTACGGTTGAGCGTAAAGCCCAATCATACGATACTCTAAATGGAAAAGAGTTTAATGTACCGGAAAATGTGTCATCGCAAATTCTTCGAAGAGTAAATAACGACTTTTGTATGGGAGGTGGTAAATGCAGAGTGGGAGGTTTGTCATTTTTGTATACGACATCGAACGTGGTCTGCGAAATGTTTCATGCTGAATTTAAAGTTTGTAGCTTTCATAATTTTCGAGGAAATTGAACGATTTCTGTTTGAAATTATGGCTTTTGTATGGAAGGTGGCAGAGGAAGTGGAAGGTTTTGGATGAATCTGCTTATCGACATCCTAATCACATTGCTTTATTACAGTTTTAAAGTCGATAGCGATATAAAGGAAAAATACATTTTTAGAATTTTCAATACAAAAATTTGTATGGGAGGGGGTAGAAGGAGTGAAACGAAGTTGACAAATTTTTGGCATTTATTGCAATTATTAAGGGACAAATTCAGGCAAAATGTTTCTACATTTTCTATTTACAATGAAAATCGATTAAGTGCATTTACCAAAATTGTGCATTTGTATGGGAGGGTAGAAGGAGTATTCGAATCAAAAACAAATTTTTCGATATTAATGATATTTGCAATAGTATACATTTCTCAAAATTTAAAGTTGATAGCTTTGACGGTTTTGAAGAATAATAATTTAATTGAAATTTTGAAATTTCGTGAAATTTCTATGGGAGGGGGTAGAAAGAGTGAGATGAAGTTGATAATTTTTTCAAAATTGGTTGCAATTGGAATAAAAATAATTATGGTAAAAACTTGTTCTTTTAGTATGGCTAGTTGCAATGAAAACCGAATAAATGGATTTTTGAAAATTGTGCATTTGGGAGTGAAGAGACCGGATCAATATTTTTTGACGTTAATGACATTCACATCATTATAGTATGACCTAATTTTCAAGTCGATAGCTGGAATAGTTTTGGAGAAAAATCATTTTCTTTAAGTTTCGAAATTTCATGAAATTTGTTTGGGAGGGAGTAGACAGAATTCACGAACATAAAGTTACCTTTTTGCTAAAAATGACATAAGACAAATTTCAGCATGATAGGTCCAAAGCGTTCGAAATAAAAACCCGAGCATTAGCAGTGAGTAAGTTACCCGGACTGAAAGCTCCTCGAAAGCGAAAGGGTCAGTCGAAATTCGCAAGCGAACGAATCGATATTGAGAAGGCGATCAAGTCGATTGATCGACAGCGCGAATATTAAGACGATATAGTGAACAAGAAAAGTATTAAAAGTAATTTATGTAAAGTGAAAAATAAAGTTTGTGGTTATTTTAATTTAAAAACGAACTAGTTTTATTTTTACTTGAAATCCAGCGAACTTTAGCGCACTTACAAATTATGAATTTGGAGAGGATATTGTGTTTGCTCTAACGCCAAAAAATAAAATTTGTTTATTTCCTTTTTTTATATTAGTCATAATTGCACATTTTTTAATTATCACATTACTGCACAAATCTTTTTTACAAATTCAGAATAATTTACTTCCCACGATTTGCACTGTATTCACGTTTCACACAGTTTTGTATTTGATGCGCATATTGCTAGCCTGTTATGTATGCAGCCAAAATATGTAGAATTAGCACATTAACTTTTCCATTAGCGTAAGCATTTTTATTGTACATAAATTGTAGCTTTTAAGTAAAAAATATCTCAGTATTTCAAAGTCTTTTTTTCACATCAGGACAAGGAGAAGCCTTTTTCCAAGCATAAACATTTGGAGGCCGCGGCGAGATAGTTTTTGATCTAAAGATTTAATTAAAAATGAAATTTCCAATTTCCAAAGTTTAAATGGAGGACGAACTAATTTTTATCGCAGATGTCGGAAGGGAAGGAAATTGAGCGGTTGATAATCAACTGCAGCAAGGATTCTCCACACTGCAAGAGGCCGGACTATTTGAAAGCGAAACTCGAAAAACTTTAGCAACTGTGGTCAAATTTCGAAAGAGGTCTTCAAGCACTACTTATAATCGGACCCAACAAGTCAGAATACTTTACGAGTCACTATTCCGAAAGGGTCAGCAATGGTTTCAAGAAACTGAAGCAAGAGATCTTGGAGCAGCTAGCACTGAAAACTGGTACTGCATTAAGCGATTCTGTGTTGAGAACACAGCAGCGGAGGCAGGCATCCCTCGACTTCAAAATCTGCCGACACTCAGCCTTCTACATTAAAAAAGGTTCGAGGATTCGGAGCTGGCCGCCCAGTTTTAAGCCCAATCATAATTCTGTTATGTTTTTCATTTAGTTTTGAACCAAAAATAAAATTTCAAACAAATTTATTTCACCTCCCATAAAAATTTTACGAAATTCTGAATTTTGCAGAAACTAATTTTCTTTAACACTATCAAAACGATTGACTAGAAAAATTTTTCCAAGGTATGGTGACACGGGTACAATTAAGGTCAAGAATTTTGCTTCAGTCGACTCAATCCATCACCCTTCCCCACCCTCCATTTGTGTAAATGATTTATTTTCGGAAATAAATTATGTACATTTTTTCAAAAAATTCCAAAAATTTTATTTATGAATGGTCCATATCCTCATCCACCTTACACCACCTCCCATACAAATTTCACAAAATATCGAATTTTAAACAAATTTATTTTTCTTTGAACCTATCAAAGCGAGATCGAACTTAGAATTTGTTTACCAAAGTATAATGAATTGAATAAAATTCACAATTTTTTTTTGCGATCCTCTCAACACTCATACCCTCCCATTCAAAGTTTTATATCTTCGAACATAAGAAGCGATCAACTTGAAAATTGATACAGAGCATTGCAATAAAATTCTACCACCTGGCTCAGATCGCACAATCAATCCAGAAATTCGTATGCTAAATTCAATGCATACCTTAACATATCTACTCTGAACTAATTAACATGGCCAATCTTCAAGTTATGACGTGAAGCTCACACAAAAACAGATTAATTTTGACTAATCCTACATCATCTAGTCTAGACTCTAGATCTATCTAGCTTAAGGCAGTTGTTTATAGTAAAACTAACACATCTTGAGCTAAGACGTTCGATAGTTTGTAATGTCTTTGAAAATGATTTCAATAGTACTCTCGATTGATACTTTGTTTTGATCGTGATCTTTCCAAGCCTGAGGCTCTAATTCTAACCTTGAACAAGATCGTTTTATTATTATCTATTATTGTTCGTCAGTATGTTTTATGTATACACAACTATTAGACGTGCTCATGATCGATGGGATTTTAATATTTCTGCTTGGAATATTTTAAGGAGAATCATGATCATGAATGTGATCATGATCACAAGTTCCTTGACACATTCTTAGAAAATTTGTTTGAGAAATATTGTAATTAATTTGCGGGTAAAAAGACATATTTGCAAAAAAAAAAAAAATTTGGGCTTATAATAAGAAATTATAATCAAGTAAATTTATTACGAAAGAGAAGTTCCACTATTGAAGATCTGGAGAAAATTTGGATGAGGTGATGACGTGATAATCGACAATTCGAGTGATAATCGACAATTCGAGGGTCGTGAGTTCAAATCCCGGTCGATGTCCAACTAGAGCACACTGCCTAGGAGATCTAGAATATCTCAATTTCAATCGATCAAATTCCTGTTAAGACCCCTTATAGGGGTATTGTACAAAAACAACTCTCTTCCACAAGGCGCGATCCTGAGCATCGGCCTTAAGCTATTGCCAGGACTTGTTTATTCCTCTGGCCTCCTGCTCAACTGCTCGCTTCGACTAACCCGACGTCTTCCTTGAAGATTATACTCCAGAGCCAGTTTGGCGATGTTTCACTCTGGTTTTCTGAAAGTGTTACCGATCCACTGCCACTTCCGCTTTTGAATCTCAATACCTATTTTAGTCCGTCCAGTTATACTCCAAAGTTCGTTGTTAGAGATCACTTCTGGCCAGAAATATTTTTAAAATGCGTCGGAGGCATTGGTTCATGAAAGTTTGCAGTTTCTTGGTAACGGTCACTTTCCAAAGTAATACAACCATATAACAAGATGGATTTGACGCAAAAAACTCACAAATTCGTGCGAAGGGAGATCTTTCTTAAAAGGATACTGAAGGCCTGGCAAGCTTTATTTAGACGAGCCTCAATATCCTTTTCGGCTTCGCCGTTCATGCTGACAATGCTTCCGAAATAACAAAAATCTTGCAACTCTTCCACATCTTGTCCATTAAGAACAATCGGTGTGCTTGTGTTCCAACCCATGTGCATATACTTGGTATCTCAATTTACGAAAACAAAAATTCATAGACAGGAGATTGTGCAAAGGGCCAACAAAAATGTTAAAGAATTCGAAAATTAGGCGTCCAAGGTACAATTTCGGAAGTAGTGTCATTGAAGAATTCACCACAATCTTTCTAACAAACTCGAAAACAGGCCGTTGAAAAGGCTTGTCCTTTAAAAAATTTGCCAAATAGGTCTCAACCACTATGGTGTAACAGGTAGCTGGGCGAAATACATAAAAACTTCAAAACGCTGTTTAACAGCGCTAAGTGCACTGGGCAAACAGAAGCGTGGGATGAATATACAAGTTTCTTCAAGGTCTTTAAAAAGAGGAAAGCCGAAAAAGGCACAAAGCTGGAGAAAAATCGACAGCCAGATAGATTAATCTTCAGACGCCAAAAACCCTGTTCCGTCAGCCTTACCCAGAAACACGGATGGAAGTTGTACAAAAGACAACAAGGGAACGCTTGAATCACTTTTTATCGCTCAGTTCTCCGACTGCCGAGACTCCGATACTACCTACTCAGAAGCAACTAACACCCGACTGGAGAAGGTTTCAGGACTTTTCACAACAAACAGACTACGGGATGCATTGTCCGCAATTCTTCAACAGTCATCTCTAGACTCTTCTCCGAACTGGACGACCTCAAAGATGTCAAACATTCGAGCTTGCTTCGGTTCGCAAATCTTACCAAGTGGGTAGCACAAGAGGAGTAACATCCTTCCTATATTCTTATATAGGGGGAGTACAATGGACCCAATTATATGGTCCCAGTGCAATGTAGTTCTATATTTGAAACCACCTTCCAAAAACCTAAACCAAGGCTGGGCAACAAGCTTGTTCGACTTTTATAAGTCGCCGGGACCGGAAGGCATAATACTAGCCATGATACAAAATGTGGAAGGGCTAGTGATTCCGTTGCTGCCAAAGATTTTTAAGGGATGTCTCTAACTAAACTACGTGACCCTGATATGGACGAAAGCTTGACTGGTATTCATACTAAAAGCAGGCAGGGAGAGCCAGGTTAACCCTAAGGACTGCCGACCCATCATTCTAGCTAGCGAGTTTTATGCGAAGGGTACAAAATAATAAGCCTAGCGCAACATGGCGGTACTCCTCAGTAGGAGTGTAGTGCTGGTGTTCTCCCACAGAGCGCAATACGTTCCACGCCAGCATTATATATCGTGCATGATAAGGTCGACTGCATTCGGAAGAGTCTATTGCCTTGTATGCTGCGTAACTTCATTATGTAGTGATAGTGGCTGCCCGTTTTTGGTTTGTATTGTTAATATTATTGCATGTCAACACTATTCGCTCATCGAATATCCGCGATCATCAATCGCATGTGACCTCGAACTGCTCGAGCATACTCATAGAAACAACATAGAAGGCCGAATAGTGAACGAATAGCGGCGGAATAGAGAATGAATCATAGAAACAGCACAGAGGGCCGAAAGCGGACGAATAGCGGCCGAAAGCGGAGGAAAAGGAAACGATTCATTACAACAATATAGAAGGTCGAATAATAGCGGATGAAGAGAACGATATAAAAAGGTGAGCGTTTGCGTCAAAAGCTCAGTCGAGATCAGGTCAACGCGTGGTAAAGTCGCGATAGTCGAAGTTCGGTTTTGGCGAGAGGCTGACCGAGCCGACGGAGAGCAATTATTGCGAGGTTTGATGCAACATATTGTGAGTCACTCAGAATTTAAAAGGTGATAATTCGACAGTGCGAGAATAAAAACGATATAGTTTTAACAAAAAGTATAAAACAGATTTATGAAAAAAGCGATAAATAAAGTTCTGCGGTTATTTTGAATTAAAAGGGAATTAATTTTATTTTTACTTGAGATCCAGCGCCCTCTGGCGCACTTCAATAATATGAAACAACATAGAAAGTCGAATAATAGCGGATGAAGAAAACGATATAAAAAGGCGAGCGTTTGCGATGAAAAGCTCAGTCGAGATCAGGTCATCGCGTGATAAAGTTGCGATAGTCGACATCCGAAAACCCCACTCGAGGTATTTTCCAAGACATAGTGTAACGACAGAAGCTATTGTGGAGGCGCTGCACAAGTAAATCAAACGATCAGCTCATGGATCGAAACATTGCTTACAAACAGTTAGATAGCATTGGAATGGGGAAAAACACACTCCTGCAATCACACTCCTGCAATTGCACCACTAGAGGAGCGCCACAAGGTGGAGTTTTATCTTCACTTTTGTGGCATATTTAAGGATCTGAGAAGGGGTAAATGTTGTGGCTTATGCTAATGACGTAGTGATAAGTACACAAGCACAATATCCGAACTCACGAAAGGAGCTCTCAACATGCCTGGTCAAAAAGCACCAGAATTAACGCAAGCCCGCAAAAAACGGAGCTCGTACTCTTCACTAGGAAAACCAAAACTCAGGAGTTCAACCATGCAAAGTATCTGGGAGTAATCTTAGACAGTAAGCTAACATAGAAACAAAGTATTGAGGAGCGATCAACTAAGGCCAACATCGCGTTCATGAAAGAAGATGTTTGGTAAAAAGTGAGGTTTGACCATGAATATAACACACTTGGCCTACACGGCTAGAGTGGTAGCGTGTTGGTCTATAATATGAAGGTCGGGAGTTTAAATCTCGGTCGACGTATAATTTCAGCACACTGCCTCTTTGGGTATATCTTGGCCACCCCAATCTGCGAAAATTGGAAACTCGCAAATAAAATGTTGTGCGAAGGGCTTATAACCCTTTCACAATAATGATAAGGAACCCGAAGGTCAGGCGCGCAAAGCCCGATTTGGGCTGGAGTGCTGTTGAAGTAGAAGGATCTACACGGCCATAGTAAGGCTAATTCTGCTGCACGGCATACTGACATGGTGGCCTGCACTAAAAAAGTAACATACCGGCAGAGATTGGAAAATATACAAGGACAGGTTTGAGAATCACTGGTGCTCTTAAGGGATTCGCTGGATACTCTCTTTGCCGCCAGTCAAAAAATCGTGACATCCAAGTGCGCTCTTCGACTCAAGGAGTCCAAGCAACTTAAAACGCACCCATACGACATCGTAACATAAGTCTTCCTGCAATAATCACAGATTCAACGATTACAAGGACTGGGTTTGATAGGAAATTATCGATATGTATACCGAATAAGGAGCACTGAGTAAAAACAACCGGGATCCTATGGGATCAATGAATCTATACACTGAGTGTTGTAAAATGGAAGGAGGAGTGGATGCAGCAGTGTACTCAACTGACCTTTCAACGGGCTCATTTTACCAGTTGCCGAATGACTGCAGCATTTTTCAGGCATAAATTCTAGCAGCTGAAAGATTAATATCTATACAGATAGTCAGACTGTCTTGAAGGCACTGCAAAACTGTACTATCACTCTTAAGACAGTATTCAGCACACACCACATAATCTCAGTATCAAAATAATGGTCGAACTTTGCTGACTTCCGGGCCACAGTAGTATAACAGGTAATGAAGTAGCGGACGAGCTAACAAAAAGAGATACTAAACTTGAACTATAACCCGTTAAGACATATCACCGCCCGTACATATCGTCAAAGACTCTACAGAAGCGCAGCTGATAAATTTAACCAAAGATCCAGAAAAGAACTACAATTTGTAAAACCACGAAGATAAAACTCTTGTTATCATTATTCGGGAAGCAATGTGCGACATCAGTATTGTTACGGGCCATTGCCTTATTGGAGCACTTGCATACAGCATGGGTTTGGTAACGCATGAGATCTGCAGAAATTGGAAACATCCAGAAAAGAGGAAGACAGTGGAACACGTTTTGTGTACCTGACCGGCTCTTGCTAGAATAAGGTTTAAAACCCTCGTCGCAATGTTTTTCCTCAACCTCAAGCAGGTCTCAAGCTGCGGCATGTGGATTCTGTTGAATTTCACCCCAGCATCGCAAACATTTGAGCTCAACAAGGAACTCGCAAAATCGCGGGATGTAATACATTAGGGTTTCCTTAATTCATGTAGTATCCTTATGGATCCGAAGGGTTCTAAATGGAGTAAGGTCGGCATTCTAACCTAACCTAACCTAGCTTGGTCTTATATTTTGAAAGGCCCTACGCACTATTGCATCGAATCTACTTACTAAGATTGAGCAAGGTAAAACTGGAGATCTAATTAGTACCTACATCGACAATCTTAAAGATCGGAGTGTCACAAGATTCAGTTCTATGCTAGGATCTTTTCTGTTTCATACTTAAAATAATATCGGCTGAAACACATGAACTAACTAGGGCGTAGCCTAGTGGGTAGCGTGTTGGGTCTACAATGCGAAGGTCGGGAGTTCAAATTCCGCCTGAGGTGTAGAAGGAGGAAACGCATCAAAACAAAATACGATATTGGCGTTATTTTACTTTGCGCAAAATTTCAAGTCGATAGTTTTGTCAGTTTTTTAATTTCATGAAATTTGTATGGGTAGAAGGAGTTAGGTGAATTTGAAATTTTTTAAAAATTGACTACAATTATATAATAATAGAAATAATTCTGACAGACAGACGGTCTCTCGGAATCGAGGTTTTTGATCGACAGCAAATATTTCTATACCCTTGGCGACTTTGTCCAAGCATTATTTCTTAGCGTTACAAACGGTAAGACAAATACAACTCTTAGATTTCCTGGTATAAAAATAAAAATTATCACAAAATGTCAATTTTTAAAGTCCAAGGTACAAGTTTTGATATTTCGAAAATCGACTTATTGTAAAGTTGTGAAATTATGTCATTTTGTATGGTGATAGGTGATAGAAGAGGTGGACTGATTTGGCCCATTCACTTAAGTTTTAGCTTTCGCTAAAAATAACATGTACAAAACTTCAGCTTTCTAGCTCATTACATTTCCAAGCTAGAAAGCGGACTGTCAGACGGACATCCGATTTGTAAATTTCAGAGTGATAATATGAACTTCTGTGTCTTTCATAACAATCATTGTTCTGTCATATTTCTTAGCATTATAAACGGTCCGATTGAAGGCAGTATACCGTCAGATGCGATTGTAAAAATAACATAGTGAAATCAGAAAATTTCCACGGAAATAAAAAAATAATACCCTGACATCAGAAAAGTTTTACCTGTTCCTAAACTGTATAAATTTATTTATCAATCTTCTGATGCAGCTGTTGTAAAATGATAAAACCGTTCGTATTATTTTTCCGCCATATATTTATTTGCATATTTAATGAATACGAAATTCGTACAAATTTCTATAGTCGACATTTGTATTTGGATTGTTATGATCGCTTATCTTATCTAATCTCATATTACCAGCAATAAATTTAATCTTTCAAGGTTTACACTAAGTATCTTTATCGATCTGAAGTGAAATGTTTTTTTCTTGTTAGACTTCTCAGGTTTCGTTTTATTCAGATTATGACTAAACAAAAAATAAATAAATAAATTAAGAAATGGATCATATTATGTGTAATACTGGAAGGGATCTAGGAAAAAATGATGATGGCTTTAAGATTTTGGTGTAGTTGACGGCTCTGAAGAATTGACTTAATATCAATCCAGAATTTGTGGATAAAATACAAATTCCTTGGTGACCTAAATCTACGGAAATGAAAACTTCTCAGACAGGGGGTTGTGCGAATGGCTTATGAGGGTAAGGGTTTACACAATAAATAATGAAAAAAATATTAAGGAAAAAGTCAGGAGGCCAAGGCCCGATTCGGGCTGTAGTGCTATTGGAGAATAGATTAGAATAGATTATACTTTAAATATAATTGACTTATTATAAATTCATAAGATTGTGTTATTTTGTACGGGATGGAATAGCGATTTCGTGATTAATAACGTGTCCAAAATTTGAACCTCACAGCTAAACGCGTTCTCAAACTAGTGAGAGTGCGGACGTACATCTGGTGTAGAGATGCTTAGTCGAGATATGAACCACTTCTTTCTTAATGCTTTTTTTTCTACGAGCATTAGTACAAATGGGACAAATTGTGGCTCTTTCACTGCTCACGATCTAGATCTAGAGGCTGAGTGCTGTGTAGACTAAACGTAAATTTCTTCGTCTCTTCATTGTACATGAAAATAAACGATTTAAAATGGAAAAGACTATTGTGAAAGTTCAAACAAATTTCAAATATTGCACAATGAAACTTGCGGAAATTCCCTTTAAACGGAAATTCGTCTTCGTTTTCAGTCGTAAAATAAAAACACTGTGAAAACATTCACCAACCATTCTAGAGCTCTACGAAGAGCAATTAGCACGGCAATTGGAAACGACCAAAAACAAAATCGACAACATTCTTTCATTTCATTTCATATATTCATCAACTGCCTGATAACTACAAATAATACAATATACGAAAATTAATAAAACCTAACTAACGTACGAAGTCAAGAAATAAATTAAAAATAACAAAATACGAAAGATAACAACCAAGAATAATAAAAAGTAAATAAATAATATACAAATTAAAAGAAAACAACAAGACTACGATTGGGCGTAAATTGGGCGATATTCAAGATGAAGAAGGGGTGACGGCATTGAATTAATTTTTTCACATCATGCTAGATTTGCAATCAAAATGATTTATTGCAAATTAAATGATTACTGATAAAATTGGTGTATTGGATTTAGTGAGTGCAGTTTCTATGGGAGGTGGTAGAAGGAGTGGAGAGTTCTTAATGACTTTTTCTGAAATAACTACAAACATAATTCAATTGACATGTTTTACATTGTAGATCATTAGCGTTCATCCTTTTCACGAAAATTGACTTTTTGTAAAGTCGTGAAATTGTTTCATATTGTATGGGAGGGGGTAGAAGGATTGCAGCTACTAATTTTTTGTTCCGGTCTTACAAATAATTCTAAATAAATATTTAGTGCACAATTCCAGTTCGATTAATTTTATACGTACTAAGTAGAATGGGTGTAGTCTAGTGGGTAGCGCGTTGGTCTACAATGCGAAGGTCGTGAGTTCAAATCCCGGTCGACGCATAATTCCAGCGACAAACAAATATTTCTGTACCCTTGGCGACTCTGTGGGAGCAGTATTTCTTGGCGTTACATATTTTAGAGCAAACTTATAATAATCTCAGATGTTATCTAGAGTATAAAAACAATAATAACAGAAAATCCAAATAAACAAATAAACAATAAACAGGAAAACTATGAAATAAAAAGCGACAATAATAATTAATTTAACCTCAAGAGACCCGATTTTTGACCTGGGTCGGTGTCATATAAAAATCTGTTTATTAAGAAGTCTGAACATAGATGAAATTGTTTCATAAACACCATAATTAGGGCGATGCAGTGGGACTCTACAAAATTCGTTATTTCTTAAGGCACGATAAGGAACATTGAAATTAATCGAAGACAACAATTCGTCAGGGTTGATAACTCCAGTTATAACTTTAAAAGCGAAAACTACTCTTACGTGTACATGTCTGTTCTCCAAGGAGTCCAACCAAAGAAGTTTCAAGCGATCAACATAAGATGGAAACAGATCTGACCACGAAAGGCCGCGAAGGGCAAATCTTAAGAAATTACGCTGCACAGATTCAATTCTAGAACAGAATAAAATGGAGACCAGACAGGGCTTGTAGTGCTTACTTTATTCAACTACTTTACTTTTTATAAATTAATAAATCGTAGTAAAAGATAAAATATTTCACTTAGTTTTTTATGACATATAAAAAATAATATTAGTCGAAAAATAAATATCGTTGAAAAATGTTGTAAAAAAATAAAATAAAAAATAATTTAAAAAAGTTGATAATAATAAATAATTATATAAGTGTTATTAAATACTAAATAATATAATTTGTTTATATTAAATTAAAAATAAATTTAGTGATTTTGAGTCTGACATTTTTTTTAAATATTTGACGAGATTCTAGTCACTAAATAATGGTGACCCCAACAACCAATTATAAATATTGGTGAACATGCAAACCAGACAAACAACAATTCACCATAAATATTGGTGATCCCGATATTTCAGCGAATTTAATCTCCAACGACAACAACATCAACGGTAACAGCGAAAATAGAAACATCAGCAATAATAACAACAGCAAGCACAACAATAACAACAACAGGAAAATTGTAAATAGAAAATTAAAACAACATAACATCAATTCTCATCCAACTTTGAAAACTACCAGCGGCATAAGAAATTTCTCAAATTATTTTTTGAAGAAAGAACATACAAAAATTGAGTAAATTTTAATCTATTATTTAAATATTAATCTTTATTATTTAAATTTTAGTATTTATTTTTCATTTTGTAAATTTTAAATTTTTTGCGATTTATTGATTTTAATATTAGTTGCGTCATGTCAAACGATAATGATTTTGAAACCTTACCTCCTTCGCCTCAAGATGAATCGTTGCTAGCTAATCCTTATTTAGGGTTAGGTGATTCAAACAACACTGCGAATATTGCAATTCAAAAGGTTTGTTTATGGAGACGAAATCCGACTGCTTGGTTTCAAGCTCTCGAGGTTCAATTTCGGTCAGCTAATATTTCGTCAGAAACAACGAAATTTAGTTACACATTAAGTATGTTGACTCAGGAAGAATGTGATAAGGTGTTGGATATTATTGAAAATTTATACTCTACCACGCCTTATTCAGATCTGAAATTGGCTATTATTACTAGATTTGGTGAATCGGAAGATCACAAACTACAAAAATTAATTAATGGTCTTGATCTTGGAGACGATAAGCCATCTTTTAAGTAAGATGAAAGCTTTAGCTGGGTCTTCTGTCGGAGAGCCTCTTTTAAAGAAGCTTTGGCTTCAAAAATTGCCACGTAATGCTCAATCGATTTTAGCTGTAGCGAATGTTTCACTCAACGAATTAAGCATTCTAGCAGATCGAGCTATTGAAACTAATCCTAATTTCAATTGGAACGTTTCAAGTATCTCTCAACCAAAAGCTAATGAAATTAAAACTGATCGATTTAGTTTTGAAAGTTCAATTATTAATCAGATGTCCTTGTTAACTAAACAAATTGAGTTATTGACTTTGAAACAAAACCAATTCTTTAGAAGGAATCGATCACGTTCGAGAAATAGTTCACGTTCTTTTAGTAACAATCGCGATAATTCAACATCAAATTCAAATTTCTGTTACTATCACAGAAAATTTGGAACTAATGCAACTAAATGTCGTAAACCTTGTTCCTTCAACAATTTAAAAAACTAAAAAAGTTGTCGGAAGTGGCGATGTTCGACAACAATTCTTCAAGTCGCCTATTCATTTTAGATAATTTATCTAAATTTAGTTTTTTAATTGATACTGGAGCTGATATCTCTGTTCTTCCAGTTAATCCCAAGGAAAACAGGGTTTGTGATAAATCTATTATACTCACAGCCGCCAATTCTTCAAATATCAAAACTTTTGGATTTAAATTTTTAGATATTTCTCTCCAGTTACGAAGAGTATTTATATAATTGGAAATTTATCGTAGTTGATGTTGAAAAACCCATTCTTGGTGCAGATCTCCTTAAACATTTCGGTTTAATCGTGGATATCCGACGAAAATGTATTATCGATCCACTATCACGAATTAGTTCAGCAACTGGTTCTTTGGTTAATGGACCATCTTCGAATCCCGCTGTTTTGTCAATTACACCTACAAATCCAAAAGTTAAGTTGTTATTATCTAAATTCGAAGGATTACGACGCACATTAAATTATAGTTTCATAGAGTCGAGCACAGTGCGACACTTTATCGTTACTAAAGGTCGTCCAATCTTTGCTAGACCTCGTCGTTTAGATCCTGTAAAGCTCAGAGCAGCTAAGGCCGAATTCAATGTTATGATTGAACGTGGTATCTGTAGACCCTCCGACAGAAGGATGGTAGTTGGAGGCCTTGTGGTGATTATAGGGCTTTAAACGTTATAACTACCCCTGATACTTATCCTATCCCTCATATTCAAGACTTCTGTCAACAGTTGGAAGGATGTACATTTTTTTCAACCGTGGATTTAGAAAGAGCTAATCATCAAATTCCCATTAATGAAGATGATATTCCGAAAACAGCCATTACTACGCCTTTCGGACTTTACGAGTTTGTGCGGATGACCTTTGGTCTTCGAAATGCAGCACAAACTTTTCAAAGATTCATTTTCTCAATTTTAAATGATTTTGATTTTTGTTTTGTCTATATCGATGACATTTTAGTTGCTTCTAAATCAGAAAGTGATCATTTAAATCATTTAGAGAAATTGTTCGAACGACTTAACTCTCATAATTTGGTAATTAACCAAGCTAAATGCTCGTTCTTTAAATCTTCGGTCGATTTCCTAGGTCATTCGATTGACGAAAATGGAATCAAACCAATCGCTTCACGAATCGAAGCTATATTAGCATATCCACGTCCATCTACTGTAAAAGATATGCGACGATTTTTGAGAATAATAAATTTTTATCGCCGATTTATCCCTCACGCTCCCGAAGCACAATCAATTCTTGACAGCTTCACTACTGGTAGTAAAAAAAAGAATGATAAAACAGAATTGATTTGGACGGTTACTTCAATCGAAGCGTTTGAGCGTTGCAAAAATCAACTCGCTCAAGCTACCACTTTGGCTTTTCCCTCAACTTCTTCATCTCTTTCATTAGCAGTGGACGCTTCAGACACAGCTTTGGGAGCCGTTCTTCAGCAACGATTTAGAAACGACTGGCAACCGCTAGCCTTTTTCTCGAAGAAACTTTCTTCAGCATAAAAGAACTACAGTGCATATGACAGAGAACTTCTAGCAGCTTATGTTGCCATTAAACATTTTAAATTTATGCTTGAAGGCAGAGACTTTATTTTGTTTACGGATCATAAGCCGTTAATTTTTGCTCTAAAACAAAATCCTGGAAAAGCTTCGCCACGTCAGCTCAGACATTTGGATTTCATTAGTCAATTTACTTCAGATATTCGTCATGTTTCCGGTCAAAACAATGTTGTTGCTGATGCTTTGTCGAGAATTGAAGCATTAAACCTTCCAACAACTATTGACTATTCCGAAGTTGCTGACGCTCAACTAATTGATTCTGAATTAAATAAAGCTAAAAATTTACCTAGCTTAAAAATCATTCCGGTTGTTATTGAAGGCACCATGAATCCTCTTTGGTGCGACAATTCCTTGCATAAACTTAGACCTTACATTCCTTTAAATTTACGAACTCGCGTTTTTCGTACTGTTCATGATTTGTCGCATCCAGGAATTAAGGCTACAGTTAAGCTTATGCGACAAAAATTCATTTGGCCTTCAATCAATAAAGATTTTCACAAATGGACTAAGGAATGTATTGCCTGTCAAAAAGCTAAAGTTTCTTGACAAGTCACAAGCCCTTTAGGAGATTTCAAACCAGTATCAAACAAATTTGAAACAATTCATATTGATCTGGTTGGTCCTTTACCAACTTCGAACGGTTTCAGATACTGCCTTACAGTTTTGGATCGTTTCACCAGATGGCCCGAGGCTTATCCCCTTATAGATATTCACGCAGAAACTGTTGCCTCTACTCTATTCAAAGAATATATTCCACGTTACGGAACGCCAGTTTCTATTATTACGGATCAAGGTCCTCAATTCGAATCGCGATTATTTCACGAATTAGGAAAACTGATAGGATTTAAACGCTGCAGAACTACTGCATACAATCCCAAAGCTAACGGCATCTTGGAAAGATGGCACAGAGTTTTTAAAGAAACTTTAAAATGCAAGCCAAACGAAAGTTGGTCGGATGCACTCCCTTTTACACTTCTCGGCTTACGAACAGTAATTCGAGATGATGCCAACGCGACACCCGCCGAATTACTTTACGGTCAGAACATTAGACTTCCTTATGATTTTTTTCAAAACGAGAACAAATCGAGCACAGTGTCCGGAAGTGATTATGTAGAAATTCTTCGTGATCGGATTAGCAAATCGAGTCCACGCCCCCCGTCAAGACATGGTAATGAATCTCCTTTCATTTTTAAAGATCTCAAAACATGTACCCATGTTTTCGCGAGAACAGATTCAGTTCGCACCTCTCTTCAAACTCCTTATGAAGGCCCTTTCGAAGTCATTCAAAGAAACAACAAGTTTTTCGTCGTTAAGATTAAAGACAAATCAACTTCAGTGTCGATTGATCGTCTTAAACCTTGTTTTGTTAATTCTTCCGAAGCATCAAACCCGCCAAGAATTAAAAAAAAGTTTCTTTTGTCAACTATATACAGAAATACGTACCATAGACATTCCTTTTTGTTTATTCTTAAATGTATATAGTATCGAAAAGATCAAAGATTTTCTCTAGGAAGGAGGTATGTAGTGCTTACTTTATTCAACTACTTTACTTTTTATAAATTAATAAATCGTAGTAAAAGATAAGATATTTCACTTAGTTTTTTATGACATATAAAAAATAATATTAGTCGAAAAATAAATATCGTTGAAAAATGTTGTAAAAAAATAAAATAAAAAATAATTTAAAAAAGTTGATAATAATAAATAATTGTATAAGTGTTATTAAATACTAAATAATATAATTTGTTTATATTAAATTAAAAATAAATTTAGTAATTTTGAGTCTGACATTTTTTTTAAATATTTGACGAGATTCTAGTCACTAAAGGCTCACATACTCCAGAACAGAACGGACAAGAACACAGTACAACATTTTAGTAACGAATGGCTCATTGAACTCCTTGGATCTTCTTTTGACAAATCCAAGTATAGCGCTAGCTTTACTGGCAATATGATCAACGCGATCATCGAAGGTGAAAGTGCTATTAAATAGCGCCCCCAATTCCCGTACTTTATCAGTCAAAGTAGAGCGGTCCCATGTACATCATAGTCAAATAGAATTGGTATTCTTATTCTAAAATACGAGACAGTAGTACACTTACTACTATTAAGAGGTAAGTTATTTAGTATACACCAGTTATACAAACACGTAAGGTCATTCTGCAAAGATAAGCAATGATTTGTGATTTGCGCCGTCAGCATAGAGAGCAATGTTCGAGTTAACAATAAATGCACTCACGTCATTAATAAACAATAAAAATAGCAGTGGCCCAAGACGACTACCTTGAGGAACACCGGAAGAGTTGTAAATCGCAGAAGATAAGGCGCCACGGAATAGCACTTTTTGAACACGATTAGTAAGATATGACTTAATCCACGAAACAAAACCCACAGGAAAACTAAGCAAGTTAAGCTTGTGTACAAAAATAAGGTGATCAAATTTATCGAATGCCTTACTGAAGTCTGTATAAATGGCAAATGCCAGAAACGAAAGATCAGTCAAAACAGTGGATACCACCCGGCGAAACTGCTCCAAAGAAGACGAAAGCAGTTCCATCATGGCCACCGTTTTTTGGAATTCGCAAGGCATCATCTTCACCGACTATTTGGAGAAAGAAAGGACAATCACGGGACAGTGCTATGCTGATTTATTGGATCGATGCGATGCTGAATTGATAAAAAAACGGCCTCACTTGGCGAAAAAAAAACTCCTTTTTCACCATGACAACGCACCTGCTCACTCGTCCGCAATCGCCACAGCAAAACTGGCCGAATTGCGCTACGAATTACTGCCTCACCCACCATATTCCCCTGATTTGGCCCCCTGTAACTTTTCCCTCTTTCCAAACTTGAAGAAATCGTTGGCAGGAAAGAAATTCGGCTCGAATAAAGAGGCTATCGACGCAACAGAGGCCTATTTTGCGGAGTTCGACAAATCATATTTTTTGGATGGCTTGAAAAAATTAGAATATCGCTGGACTAAATGTATCGAGCTGAAAGGAGATTATATTGAGAAATAAATAAAAAAAAAAAATTTTAATTCGTTTTCTTGTTTAACGCGGGTACTTAACATACCCCCCTCGTAGAGATACTTCAGAAAATGAAATTGGAACCAACAGATATTTTAGTCCATCTAGACGTGGGCTCACTTTTCACCAACATCCCGATCAAGGCTACCTTAAATATCATCAGGAAGCTCATCTCGGACAAAAGATATGACTTGATTGAATTTTGTTTAAATTTTTTTTTTTTTTTTACGGCGTCGAAAATAACTTAGGGGGCCACCCTTTAATGCGCGATGCACAGTTAAGTCGACACGAGTATGGGGAAACAAGTGGATAGAGGAAAATTAGTAGGGAAACACAGGAGGGGAGATTTTGAAGTTGCGGTGAACGTTGTTCTTAAATTGCTGGATATTATATCCTGTCGGAAAGAGATTGCCTGGTAATGAGTTCCACAACACTGTCGTCCGAGGGATGAAGGACTGCCTAAACTTCACTGTTCTCCACGGCAAGGGCTTCACGGTGTACTCGTGTGAGCATGCAGCTTGGCGACTATTTCGGGGGGCATTGAATATAGGTTGTATAAGGGCTTTTAGTTCCTTGCTGCATTTACCATTGAAGTATCTATAGTAAATGCAGAGTGCACCAATATTTCGACGATGCTCGAGGGAGTCAATTGAGGCCGATATAGCTTCATCTCCAATTAATCGGAATGCATATTTCTGGATACGGTCAAGAAGGGCCACATGTGATTTTGGGGCCCAGCCCAAACATGCGAGTTGTACTCCAGACGTGGTCGGATATAAGCCTTATAGATGGTAGCTAGTTCGGTTGCAGAGAAGTATTTCTTACACTTCCGCAGAATACCTAGGCGTTTCGAAGCATCAAGAGCGACTTCGTAAATGTGTTGGCTCCAATCTAGGCGATTGTTAAGTTTTACACCTAGTAATGTAAAATCTGCAGAAGGTGGAATCTGTACGCCATTCAAGGACATATTAGCGACCGTTTGAACTGAGCCCTGAGGGACGCCGGAGTCAATAGGAAAGGGTGCAGAAGTAACTCCGTCTAGTACGACTCGAATATAGCGCTCGGAGAGGAAACTCTCAATCCATTGAAGGAATAAAGTGTTTAAACCAAAGGCCTTTAGTTTGGCTAGGAAACATTTGTGCCAAACTTTGTCTAACGCTTTAGCGATGTCAAGAGCAAGAACTTGACCTTCACCAAATTTGTGGATGCAGGAATTCCAACGCTCGGTAAGATAGATCAGTTGATCGCCTGTAGAGCGACCCGAGCGAAAACCATATTGTCGATCATGAATGAGATTTTTATCCACAAGAAAGTTGACTATTCTGCGATTGACAGCAGTTTCCATTACCTTTGAAAGCACTGAGGTAATGGCTATGGGACGGTAATTGGCGGGGTTCGCCTTGCTTCTTTGGAATTGGCTGAACAATCGCGACCGTCCAGATCTTAGGAAAGCACCCTGAAGAGTATGAAAGATGGTAGAGATTACGAAGAGGTTTAGCTAGAGAGGAAGCGCAGTTTTTAAGGACAATGGGGGGGATGCCATCAGGCCGAGCAGACTTGTGAATATTGAGCTCTTGCAGGATTCTGGAAATAAATCTTGTTCGAAACCGAAAAGGTGGCAGCGAGAAACCAGGGTCCGGAAATAATACATTCTTTTCAGTTATAGGGAAACTCTACAAGAAAACAGAAGGAACAGCAATGGGATCTTCTATTTCACCAGCAGGAACGGAAATTTTTTTGGAGGGATATGAAAAAAACGCACTGGACTCAGCTCCATTAAGATCGAAATTGAATCTTCATTATGTGGATAGCACATTCATCATATGGCACCATAAGGAAAAAAGAGTTAGGCAAATTTTTAGCCCATCTAAACTCACACCACGAGAAAATTAAGTTCATCATGGAAAGGAACGGAAAACTGTCAATTTTAGATCTACTAGTGGAAAAGAATGATACGTCGTTAAGCGTCGGGGTATATAGGGCGCCAACTCACACCAACAGATATCTCTACGCACATTTCCATCACACATAAGCCAAAAAACAGACGTACTGAAGACCCTAATACACAGAGTCAGATGCATAGCTGAAGGAAGCCCGCAGTCTCCAAAAGGAAAAGGAACAGTTGAATCGGACATTCACAGCAAATGGATAGAAAGCTAGCGAAATAAGCCTCGAAACCGAAGCATCCAAAGAAAAAAGAACGAAAAGATACTGAACAAGGAAACACAAACAAACGATGGGTAGAACTACATTACATCCAGAGCACGACGTATAAGATAGGGAAAATTTTCCGGAAGTCCAACATCAAGTCAAACGAATACTATCCGGGAAATTTTAGAAAACCGGATCGACAAAACCCATTGAAAATTGAAAGAATGTAAAAAGTAGCTTGCGGCTTATGCAAAAGTCTACATAGGAGAAACAGGACGCACAGTCCAATGAAGGATCAATGAACATTAACGTTCCATACGAAGAAAAAACGGGTACAGTCATCAGCGATCACGGAACACGCATCAACAGAAGATCATACCTACAATCTATTGCAACAGTATACAAATTCTGGCCAAGACAAATCATTATTTTAAACGCATAGTACGAGAAGCCATAGAAATTTCCAAACATCCACAGAACTACAACCGAGGCACGAGATACAAATTATCACCAGTTTGGCTACCTGTTTTAAAATTTGGTAACAACAAAATTCGTGACTAGAAATCCTCAATGAATTTAACTCAAATTCCTGTTAAGACCCCCTATAGGGGCATATGACACAAACAACTCTCTTCCACAAGGCGCGATCCTGAGCATCGGCCTTAAGCTGTTGCCAGGACTTGTTTATTCCTCTGGCCTCCTGCTCAACTGTTCGTTTCCATGTGTTTGGTGGACCAACCCGACGTCTTCCTTGAGGATTATAATACAGATCCTGTTTGGCGATGTTTCGCTCTGGTTTTCTCAAAGTATGACCGATCCACTGCCACTTCCGCCTTTGAATCTCAATACCTATTTTAGTCTGGCCAGTTGTACTCCAAGGTTCGTCGTTGCAGATCACTTCTGGCCAGAATATTCCTAAAATGCGTCGGAGGCATTGTTTCACGAAAGTCTGTAGTGTCTTGGTAAGTCGAACGGTCACTTTCCACGAAATACAACCATATAATAACACGTATTTGATGCATGCGTCAAAAACTCGTAGCTCCGTGCGAAGGGAGATCTCTCTTAGCCTCCAGAAAGGGAAAAGGATACCGAAGGCCTGACGAGCTTTATTAGCCGAAATGAATTTAACTACCTGATACTAATTCTATCTCTCTATCTGCAATGACACTATAGCCCAAATCGGGACCTGGCCTGCTGCCTTTCAGGCTCCTTAACATTTATCATTATTTATTGGGAAAGAGTGGTTAGCCTTTCGCAGAACCCTCCATCTACAATTTTTTTTATTTTCGTAGATTAAGGTGGCCAAGGTATATCCAAGCAGGCAGCGTGCTGGAATTATATGTCGATCGGGATTTGAACTCGCGACCTTCGCATTGTATAGCAACACGCTACCAACTAAGCACTCTACGCTTAGTCTGGTATTAATTAATTAACCCTATTTATCCCAAGAAAGGAAGCAAAGCGAACCCCGCTAACTATCGCCCGATAGCCATCACTTCAGTGCTCTCGAAAGTGATGGAAACTGCTGTCAATTGCAAAATAATTCACTATCTCGAGGATAAGCAGCTTATCCACGATCGCCAATACGGTTTCCTTTCTGGAAGGTCGACGGGAGATCTCTTGGTCTACCTGACAGAACGTTGGATCTTTTGTTTGCACAAATACGGCGAAGGTCAAGTTCTTGCTCTTGACATTACAAAAGCTTTTGACAGAGTTTGGCATGAATGTCTCCTTGTTAAGCTAAAGGCCATTGGCCTCGATGCTACCCTCATTTGATGGATTGAGAGCTTCCTATCTGAACGTACTATACGAGTCCTTTTAGATGGCGTTAGTTCTTCTTCTTTCCCAACTAATTCTGGTGTTCCTCAGGGCTCTGTCCTATCGCCTACTCTGTTCTTAGTATTCATTAACGATCTTTTGTCTTCTACTCTCAATTCAGTCCATAGTTTTACAGATGACAGTACCTTAAATAACACCTTTGAATTTAAGTCTGCTGCAGATTCTCACAAGCAATCAATTGCTTCCAAACGCAGGGAGTTATTCAGTTCGCTGGACTCCGACCTCGGATTAATCCTAGAGTGGGGCAGGAAAAATAGAGTAGAGTTCAACGCTGCTAAAACACAGGCCTGTCATCTTTCTCTTAAACGTGATATTCCAGCGTCGTCGTCTAATTTAGCTTTTAATGGCGTACCAATTAGCCCTTTAGAGGAATTTATCGTTTTAGGCGTAAAGTTAAATAACCATCTCGATTGGAGCAAACATATCTATGATGTTGCACTTGATACCTCCACCACCTAGGAATTCTTCGCAAATGCAAAAAATATTTTACGCCTCACGACTTAGCTACCATCTACAAGGCTTACATTAGACCTCGCTTAGAGTACAATTCGCATTTGTGGGCTGGGGCTCCCAAAACACACATTGCGCTGCTCGATCGCATTCAAAAACACGCGTTCCGACTAATCGGAGATGACAACATCACGATTTCTATTGATTCTCTCGAGCATCATAGGAACGTTGCAGTACTCAGCATTTACTATCGCTATTTTCACGGTAAATGTAGTGCGGAACTTAGATCACTCATTCCTCCACTTTACACCTTTCCCTTAATACTCGTCAAGCTGAACGCGCGCACGAGTTTACTGTTAACCCTATTCCTACTCGTACAGTGAAATATAGGCAGTCATTCATCCCCCGAACGTCCAGACTTTGGAACGCATTGTCTGCGAGTATGTTTCCAAGAAGTATAACCTTCAGCATTTCAAAAAAAATGTCCATCGCTACTTCCGTCTCTCTCTCCTCCAAAATTCCCATAACACTACCAAGTTTCATCCTCTTCCTATACCGACATAACTGTGCAATGCATTAAAGGGTGACCCCTTAAATTACCTAGTCCTGCCATAAGTTCTGTCACATAATTTCTCACATTGGCAACAACTTTATTTTATGAGTGACATTTCAATATCGGCCAGTTTTATAAACGTCATAATGTTGTTGACAGTTGATGGTCATTTAAAGTGTGTTCGTTAACGTGTGAAGATGGAATGGGGTGTAATAGAAAACCGAACTGCAGTGATTGCACTACATAAGTGTGGAAAATCCGCGAGTGAAATTTTCAAGTTGTTGTGCCCGTTAAAAATAACGCAAAGATTTGTGTATCGTGCGATCCAGAGATATAACGCGATCCAGACTATTGAAGATCGACCTCGTTCTGGACGTCCGCGTGATGTACGTTCTTCTGCTGCCATCAAAGCGGTCGAGAGTCGAATTCGTCGAAATCCGCTTCGTAAACAACGAATCATGGCTCGAGAGATGAACATCTCCACCCGAAGTATGTCTCGCATCATAAAATCTGACCTCGGGATGAGTGCCTTTCGACGATCAACGGGACATTTGCTGACTGAGCAGTTGAAGCAAATTAGGAGCACCAGATCGAAAGAGCTCCTTCGGCGGTACGGCAACAACAAACATCGAGAAATTTTATTTACCGATGAAAAAATTTTTACGGTGGAGGAACATTTCAACCGCCAAAATGATAAGGTGTATGCCCACAGCTCCATAGAAGCCCGAGAAGTTGCCACTAGGGTACAGCGAGGACATCATCCAGCATCAGTCATGGTATGGTGGGGTGTCAGCTACGAAGGGGTCACCGAGCTTCATTTTTGCGAAAAAGGCGTAAAAACTGCAGCGAAAAATTATCAAACGGACATCCTGGAGGGATGTGTGAAGCCGCTGAACTCTACGCTATTCAACAATCGACATTGGGTTTTCCAGCAAGATTCTGCACCAGCCCACAAAGCTCGAAACACACAAGCGTGGTTGGAAACCAATATTCCACAGTTTATAAGGGCGACGGAATGGCCTTCTGGGAGCCCAGATTTGAATCCCCTGGACTACAAACTGTGGGCGGAGTTAGAGTCCATGGTGTGCACGAGACGACACCCAAATATCGAGAGCCTTAAGCGATCTTTGACAGAAGCAGTAGCTCATTTTCCGCTACAAACAGTGCGTACTGCTATCGATGACTGGCCCAACAGATTAAAGAGCTGTGTTAAGGCTAAAGGCGGCCACTTTGAATAATTTGTTGCTTATTTTACTTCCATTAGTATGCCAAAATAAAATATATTTTCCTTTGTCAAAAACTCTTTTTCATTTATACAAAAATTGCCCATATACGTGTGACAGAACTTATGGCACGACTAGGTATAATCGGTGCCTTAAAAAAAACAAAATCCTTCCCACACGCAATTAACCTCATCTTGTATAAAATTATTCTGCTTCTCGTTCTTCTAGAATGGCACAACAGCTCAAATCGAGCCTTGGCCTCCTGCCCTTCAGGTTCCTTAACATTTTTGTCATTATTTATTGAGGAAGGGTTATTAGACCTTCGAACAACTCTCTATCTACGAATTTTTCATTTTCGTAAATTGAGGCGAACAATGTATACCCAAGCAGACATCATGCTGCAATTATGCGTCGATCGGAACTCACGACCTTCGCATTGTATACTAACACGCTACCAACTAGGCACCCTATACTTAGCATGATACTAATTAATTAACCCGAATTATCCTTCCTACACGCAATTAACGTCATTCTGTATAATATTAGTCTTTTGCAATTGTCGATCAGCTTGATGATAAAGCTCTCAGCAGACATAACGAATAAAGATTAACAGTGTGAAAAAATTAAATCCTTCTTTTAAAAAGCTGCGAGTGTTTGACGCACGCGTCAAATCTGTGATGTTATATGGTTGAATTGCATGGAAAGTCTCCATTAGGCTCACCATTAGGCTCGTAAGCCAGTGCCTTCGAAGCATTTTAAGGATATTGTGGCCAGATGTGATATCCAACGGCGAACTTTGGACAGACCAAAATGGGCACTGAGATTCAATAGTGAATCAGAGCGGAAAATCGCCAAACAAGCGCTAAATTGTAATCCTCAATTAAAGGACGATGCTCAGAATCGCGATTCTGTCCTTGCATAAGGGTCTTAACAGAAAACTGATTGATTGATAAAAATAAAAGATAAAAGATGCGCATCCTGCATGAAGGTGATGCTTTTGAGATTGTTTAAAATATACATAATTTGCGTTGAGGTTGTAATAAGTATAGCGATACATCAAATCAAACCTAACATCCCTTAGCAATGTCTACATTATATTTTCATACCGATATTTCCCTCCACAACACACACGGATTATATGTTACATACGAGTATGTATACTGAATATAAAATTGGGTCAACACAGTCCACATGTCTATTGATTAACATGCGAGAACTGATGAAGGACGCACGCGAAAAAATTTCCGTGAATCCCCAAACGGAGACCGACCAGTTGCACCTGGCCACCCCAACAACAAGTAGTTTGTACTGTTGAACATTACGTCATCTTTAAGAGTGTCACACAAAATGCGACTCAATCATACAAACAAAAGTTACAATCGTACCAACAAAAATCTTTAGCACAACGCTGTTTTTTTCCGGATAATCCTTTAAATTTCACTGTAATCCAAATTCGGTGAATCCTTGTTAAGAAAGTCAATATGGTCCAGGGTCGTATCACCTCTACGACCACTTTTAAAACCGCTCTAAGAACGAGCCAAACATTTTCTGATTTTCAATTCTGAACGAATCGCATTCAAGTATTGCGTTCCGTAAAGCGCGTAATTGAATAAAAAGATTTGAACACTGCGTCACTAGAAAAAACAACGCTCATAACGAACACGACTCTAAATGCGCACTATCGAACCGATCGCTATAAACACTCGCGGAACGAACAAAATCTCGAATAATCTCAAGAAGAACGCCACCACATGTGCGGAAACGTATGCTTGTATTGAGTTCAAACATTAAAGCTTATTCTAATACTTTTTTTGCCGGACAGAATACTTTGAATTTCGATGTATTGTAACCGGAAAAACTTGAGAAAAACTCCACGCTGCTTGCAATACCCAGAGACTTCCAAGTTTCGCCGCACTATTGTGGAGCTTCTCGACAGACTACTACGTGCTATGCGAGCCATCCAACTCCGGCTCCAATCTAAAAGGCACGAGTGTAGGTACCAAAAAAAAAAAAAGCTGCTTTTCAGACCGTACATATAGCTTTATGCAACGCAGCCGAAGGGGGTCTGTCTAGAGGAAAATCACCCAATTCTCAGCATCCACCTCATCGGAAAAACGAAAAGTCAGGAAAAACCCTTCACGAGATTCCTCCATTTCCGACCGTTGAGATCACTTCGCTTCGGTTCGAGTAGCTTTTCTGAACGGTTACCTCATCAAGGATGTCACTCACATTCCCCCCACTCCTTCCGTAGGTCCTTGCCGTGACAGTTACAACCACCCAAGACCGCCAGTTCTCGGTAGAAAAACGCTATCCCGGCGTTGAAGAGTTCAACTTCCGCCTTATCACTTTGGGCCTATTCACTACTACTACAAGAGTGGTCGCCGGAGTTAGGGATAGGGGTGAACGGAAAGCTCTTCTCAGTGTCCGTCGTCCTTCAAAACACTGAGAAAAGCTTTTCACCAGGACTCTCTACTTGTGTGCACAACTAATCGAGAAGCTTGAAAAGAAAATGAACAAAAAGTGCAGCGAAAATTGGAGTATTAGGACTGGGGGTGATTCTATAGATTCGGCCTCGTTCGCATAATGGATTCTCGTGAAGCTAGAAGGACATTATTACACCTTAAGGGAACAGTTATGTCACCGAATGACCTTTCCATCCCTGTACTGTGGCGTCGTAATCCAATACTGTACACGAGCTGCCAATGGATTGCGATGAGGTCAAATCGTGTTAAGGATTACGGGTGTGAAATAATAAAGGTCACCGCATGAATGCTTGCCGTTGGGCTGTAAAGCAAAGCACCAAAGTAAACTCGAATAGGATTAAATTTTGAGGCAATTTATTGCGAAATTTAATTGAATTCTTCCAACGTAGGATTTTGAAAAGGATCTCGGAAGAGAATTTCAATGTTGGTATCAGTGGTGAAATGAATCTCAACAGGTCAGTGTTCCCTTTCAATGTCGTTACAATACTTTGTTATGTTCTGCCAATCGTAAATTCTGCCTTTTTTATGCCTCAACTCATGATTGAAGCTATAGGTATAATTCCTGGTATTACTTACAGTATTTCTCCAAGGATGTCAAAGGCATTCATTATAATACTTTGCGGATGAACGTAATCAAACAGTTGTTTAGTTGGTTAGGATTTAGATTTTAGATTCGTACACAACTGGAATTATTATATAATAGCTATAATGTTGGTTTTGAGGACTTTTGTGACGCGACAAATGGTATGGCCGCCCTATTTTAAATCTCTAAGAAGTTTGAAAATTCAAATGTACGAGTAATATTACAATCACGCGCTTACGAAGGCGGATAGCAAAATATTTCCATTAACTTCTTTCGGTATGTGTGCGGTTTTAAAATTTGAAGTAAAGGATGCAACGAAAATTACCATAGTGTCTGAGGGAGTGAAGAAAAAGACGCGAATTTTGTATTGTTAGTTATAACATGGTCCAGTAACATAAAATATCTTAGGATGTACTTAGACAAAAAGCTAATTTACCATCATTAGATCTCTAATCACTGAGGCTTATTAGGATATTATACCCCTTGATAAAACGTAAAACCGACGAAAACCCAACTACTCCTGTACAAAGTTGTAATGGGAGCCTGTCTATTATATGCAAGTCCTATTTGAAATTCATGCGCTCAAGTTCATTAAAAAAATACAAACAGGGCAAAACAAATCCTGGTATTTTTCAACCAGACGCCTTTCCAAATTGGTTGTTAAAGAGTTAATCCAAATATATAGGGTGTATCAGCAAGAGATATAAGATTCGTTTTTTGAATAAAGCAAATGTCTCTAAAATTTTTATTGCAGTATAAAGTAGACTCATGGGGATTATATATGGAATAATACTGGCAAATGGCCGCCTCGGCTTTGCACCTTCATCCTTTTCTCGGCTGTATTTCGACGTTGGCGGTTTTAATGTTGGCTTTTAGAGCTGGAATTGTTTGCGGATGGTTAGCGTAGAGCTTACCCTTAACATAACTCCAAAGGAAGAAATCTAACGGTTCTAAATCGCAAGAACTTGGTTGCCAATTGATGTCAGAAAGCACGATTTTTTTGCAAAAATCAAAGAACGTACGGCCGACTGGTGGTCCGCCGGCTGCAGTTCTTGAGTCAATTGGATCAAATCTTTCGTCAATATTTCGCTGCAGTGTGGACGTGGAGAGGTCGAGTTTTTGAGCACGATGACGAATTGAGGTGTTTGGGTCGTTTTCAACACTTTCCTTCACTGCAGCGATATTATCGGTCGAACGTCCGGAGCGAAGTTTTGATGTCTTCACATCATGCACTGAGCCAGTCTTTTCTAATTTTTTGATTAGGTTGCGCACACCAGTGGCGTGGCGTCCATTGATGCAAGGGAAGCAATGATTCCCATACATTTTGCCTTCTATTGAGTCTAGAAATACTAATTTCTTAAATATTAAATACTAATTTCTTATATATTAAATATCTAATATATATCTAAAATTAAATATCTAACATTTAAAAAATTCTAGAAAAAAACGCGCATTATTTTCGTCTATTACTGTAAACACACTTTACGTGCACAGGACAACGTTTTGCTGAACGACGAAAGCCCAAAGCCTTCCACAGGCAGATACTGAGATGCGATTTAAAAAGTGCATACACGAGACTGCTGGCCAGTACGTGGCACAATTTTCCCGCTCGACTCGATCAAATGCGACTTCTATAGGAAGCAGAGATGCGTCGCGGTATTTGCTTCGAGAGCATTCAATCGCAAGCCATTGCATTCCTTCGTTCTAAGTATTGTCAGCAAGGAAATGATCAGAAAAAAAATGTGAAATCTGACAATGAATCGACTTAAGCTTTTGCAGATCTAGCGTCATCATTTTTCTACGTCCTTACTTTTTTATTATGAAAATAAAATATATGAGTTCAAAATAAAGCCTATGTAAGCTGTTTAACATTTTTAAACAAATGAAGGTTGAAAGGCCTATCAAAGAAAGATGTCGCTATAAGATTTCTTCAAATTTCGGCCCGTTATCACCTTAGTCAACAGAAGATCATGATTGTAATGTCCGTTAATTTAAGAATTCAAACGCTGCTATGTAGTTTTAGCGTGAATACACATTCACGTGCTTAATTTTAGATTTTTTGTTTTGTATACAAATCTTGAATTACTAGATTTGCTTTTCACTTAACTGTCGAGTATACTTTGTTGTTTATAGATTTTTTTCAAACGTTTTTTTTTTATTGCTTCTAAAAAGCCTACCAATTTTCAATACAATTATATACAAAAAATGGTTTAAAAAATTAAATTATTAAAAATATTAAAATACAGGACTGCATACATACTCTTAGGTCCCTGCGTGCTCTCAACATCAAATGTTCCTAGTTCTAGCAGCTAGTGGGAGAGGTTTCCGTAATTTTATATAATAATCATATTACGTTACTTAATTGTATGTAGTGTAACAAACCAATATTTTTTAAAAAGTAATTGCTACCCCTGGCTATTATATCACGATACGCCACTGGCGCACACACGTCTCAGAAAGTATATGATTACGATCAAAATTTGTCCGATTTTCGCGCATCGTGATTGCAATTGAACGCGAATTTTCGTAATAAAATCCAACGATTTCTATTTTTCTTTCACTGTGTAGCGTTCCGTGGTCAATTTCCCGCATTTATTGATGATAAATGTTAACATTTGAGAACTGTCAAGCGACCAGCTGTCAAATAATAGGCCTTTCCAACCCTACACCTCTTTTTGATACACTCTTTATTTATGTATAGTAATAGCTTAAGTGAAATATTTTTAAGTAGATGTGAATACTCAAACAACCCCTTAATTCTCTCTATCATTGAATAGAAATTATCACCTAGTTTATAGTTAAGCTAGCATAAACTAGTTATAAATTTAACTATCATAGGGTTTTATAGTTTTCCCTTCATTCCATTTTATATCGAAAACTATGTTAAGAAAATTGTCATAAATTCATTATTGTTTTTCTATTTATCCATAAGCTGCAACGATTCACAATTTGATCACTAACTTTTAGAAAAAATCTGCCAACAAGACGGGCGCAACTTTATTATTTTAAGGACGTGGAAAGTCAATATGCAGGTTAGGGTGGATATGGAAGACTATGTGAATGAGGGTTTTAGGGCAGGGCTGTTGTTAATTACGATTACGATCAATAGCTCCAGTACTCGCTGTGTACAATGTTAGTTTCATAGAGGAAAAAAATTTTATGAAACTCTTGGTGTATTTTATGTTCTTAAAACCATACATTTGTATGGGAGGGGATAGAGGAGGTGAGGGAATAGCAAAATTTGTGATGCAGTTTTGTTAAGTTGCTTTTGAAAGGTGTTCCTACAAAATAGCTTTTAATTTCTTGTTTATTAGTTGAGGCTTCCGTGGCGTAGTGTGCATTGTGCTTGCTTCACAGTCAATAGGTCGTGGGTTGGATTCCCACTCCAGACAGTGGGATTTTTTTAAGTACGAATTTCCAGTTGCCTCTGGCGCTGAAAAATTATTCGAAATAAAATGTGTAAAAGGTGTAAAAGTGAAACAGTCCCACTTCAAGAAGATTTGTATACTCAGTAGATGGTTTCTGTTCGATTTCTATCATACAGTCATCCATAACATCTGCAAATATTTGTCAGTGGCAACCAGTGCAACTGAAAAATATACCAGCCGGTCGTTCTCACTCCCCTTACACTACCTTTTCAATCCCATTCCTTCCCTTCATGACTGTGTTTGTGCATTGCACATAAAGGCCGAAATTGCCTATAACACAGGTCTTTCTGTAAAAAAAAATTTAAATTGGTCGAAATCATACTTTTCCAAAACTGTTGATGCTTTTTTATTTGAAATATTTTTAGAAGTGTTTGTACAAAATTTCAAGCTGATAGCTTCTGATGGTTTGGTGATAATTGAGTTCTTTAAAATGGTCGAAAAAAACTTTTGGATGGTAGGGGGTAGATGTTTTGGAGACATTTGACTAGATAATATCTTTAACTTTTGAACCATTTTTTTAAATGAATTTTACAAATTTTCAAGTTTGTAGCTTATAATTTCACCCAAAAATTTTCGAGTTTTTGTGTTTTTCTCAATATACGTGGAACACCTAGTGCAGGTTAGGGCCCCCTTTGGTGGATAACAGTTTTGGTTCAAATTAATATTTTTTCTTTACGTATATTAACTGGATGTTTGCACGTGCAAAATTTGGAACCTTAAAAAAAATTATTGAAAATTTTGGACATTTTAGCCCACTACCTCGTCCCCTTACACTCCCCATCTTAAAATTTTTTTTTTTAAATTATACAGTTCTGAAATTTGAAAAAATTTCAACTTAATACCGAATTTGGATATTTAAGATATAACGGTTTGACATTTTGGGAATTATGCTATTTTTGAAATGCTTCCCATTTTCCCCCACTACTATTATGACCAAATTTATTTTTTTTGTATTTCGCTAGTATAGCTTAATATATGTTTTAAATTACATAGCTTAAGAGATAGTCGAAATATTAATTTTTAAATGTTTTTCTTTGCACACCTAACCCTCTCGACTACAATAATTAGCTTCCCACTAAGCAGATTCTGTTGGATCTCTATGCCGCCTTAATGGTCTCAAAATATGAATTTTGTATGGTAAGTAATTCCAAAGATATTATCATTTTAAAAAAATTCAGCCGGTAATGTGTTTTAAGCCCCCCCCCGCTTTTCGGACGCCAATGGATAGAAAAATTAAATTATTTTTAAAATTTGTCCTACAACCCTCTTTATACCTATGCTGATTTTCAGCTTCCTATCTGCAATTCGTAGTTGATATAGCAAGTGCAATTTTTTATTCTTTCCCTCCTCCTTCCACCTGACACACCCAAAATTTAGATAATGGAGCTCACTTACCAAATTAACAATCCACGCAAAAACCAAAATTCTACCTTTAACAGTCTCGGAGATATGAGTCCATATGTACGGCGTACGGCGGGACAGATTTTTTTTTTGCATTTTTACGTTTCATGACTAAGAAACGCGAAAAAAAATTTCAGGGTAGCAAATTTTTTTTGTGAATATTGATTCGTTATTGGTTAAAAAATTTGAAAAATATGACAGGACTACTATTGGGCGTAAGACCCAATTGTGCGATACTCTAGATGGAAGAGAAATTGTTTGATCTCAAGAAATTTTGTAGGGGAAGTGATAGAAGGGGTGACGACATTAAACTAATTTTTTTACATCACACTAGAGTTGCTATCAAAATGTTTTATACAAAATTTACGATTCAAGGATTGAGAAAATTAGCGTATTGGATTTAGTGAAATTGCGCAGTTTGTATGGGAGGTGAAAGAAGGTGGGGCGAGTTCTTAATGACTTCTTTGGAAATAACTCTAAGCATAATGGTTTTGATATGTTTTAAATTGCAGATCAGTAGCATACACACTTTTCAGGAAAATCGACTTTTTGTAAAGTTGTGAAATTGTGTCAGATTGTATGGGAGGTGGTAGAAGGAGTGAAGCTAATCGTCTATTTTTTTTTGATCTTACTAATAATTCTAAATAAATATTTGGTGCAAAATTTCAGCTCGATAAATTTCATACGTACTTGGTAAATTTGTTTAGACTATTCATGAAAAAGTGCAGTATGTATGGGAGATGGTGGAAGAAAAGGGAGGAAAATAATTTTTATAGAGTAGATGGAAATTATCATGAAAGTAATTTATTCCAAACTTCAGATCAATAGCTATTATACTTTTCGAGCAAATCCGTCTATTGTCAAATTGCGAAATTGTGTCATTTTGTATGGGAGGAGGTAGAAGGGGTAAAGCTAATAGGCTAATTTTTTTTGGTCTTACTAATAATTCTAAATAAATATTTGGTGCACAATTTCAACTTGATAAATTTTATGCGCATTGATTAAATTGTAAACTATCGACCAATAGCTAAACTGTCAGCTATTCCAAAACTTTTTAAGTCTATAGTGTATGAGAGCATGTCATTTCGCTATAAATCCTTAATTTCGAGTAAACAACATGGTTCTGTCAGGGATAGATCCACTGTCACTAACCTGATGGAGTTTACAAATAAAGCCATTTTGTTTATTGAAGAGGGGAAGCAAATTGATTGTATATATACTGATTTTAGTAAGGCTTTCGATAAAATACCCCACTCCATAATATTGTTGAAATTGGACTTGTTGGGTTTCGTACTTGGTTTATCAATTGGATTAAGTCATATCTAATTGATAGAACTTACCAAGTTCTTTTTCGGGGTTGTACTTCTAAGCCATTTGCTGCGCATTGTGGTGTTCCTCAAGGAAGTCATTTAGGGCCACTTCTTTTTATCCTGGTCATTAATGATGTTGCATCTGTTTTTAAATATTCGGAAGTACGCATTTATGCTGATGACATTACAACCTTTAGATCTCTTAATTCCAACTCTGACAATTTGCTTCATGAGGATTTGATTGATTTTAGTAACTGGTGTCGCCATAATGGTCTTAGACTGAATTTGGATAAATGTCATGTAATGTCATTTACTAGGAAAATCTCTCCGTTTGTGATAATTTATAGTCTTAATGACTGTATTTTGGATAGAGTCAGTCCCATTATTGACCTAGGTGTTACATTTGACCAAAAAATTGATTTTGGTTTGCATATTAATAAGATCGTGCAGA
Source organism: Chorisops tibialis (assembly GCA_963669355.1). Classification (NCBI taxonomy): domain Eukaryota; kingdom Metazoa; phylum Arthropoda; class Insecta; order Diptera; family Stratiomyidae; genus Chorisops; species Chorisops tibialis. Next base: position 76,619,005 of record OY770263.1, read on the forward strand.
AAGGTAATTCTATGTTAGGACTTACTGCACGCTTATCCAAGGAATTCAACAATTCGCTTGTTAGACTAAGTCTCTACAACACCCTCGTTAGATCTCACCTTGAATATGGTTCTCAAGTTTGGTCTTCTTACTATAATGAGTACATTGGCAGAATCGAATCGATTTAGCGTAAATTTGTAAGAATAGCTTTATGTCATCTTAATTGGAACGACAGAGTCCGTCTTCCTCCATATACTGATCGACTTCAGCTATAAAATATGTCATCGCTTTCGAAACGACGTGAAGTAGCTGATGAAATTTTTGCTATTAACATTATTACAGGGTTAGTTGATTCCTCCACCCTTTTGGGTTTGATGTGCTTTGATGTTGGTCAGTTTTTACCAAGATATCCTAGATTGCTGCGGATTAGTTTTCACCGGACAAACTATGGTATGAATGAACCGATTTCGAGAGAAGTTAATAAGAATGCTGATGTATTAGACTTCTCTATTGATAAGCAGTTCTTAAGACGTAGACTTAACGCTAGTTGACACCGATGTATGTGAATTTTTTTTCAATTTCTCGTTTTTATTATCTGTACTTGGTGTTGGGATGTTAATGTTTGTTTCGTCCCTTCACTAAATGATGAGCCAGAGGATAGATAAATCGACTTTCAATTATTAAATTTGGAATCGATATATGGCAATTCCTTGCTTTAAGGAATCCTGATAGTGATATAAAAAATTGGTTTAGAGCATGTCGCGAAAAAGCGCCGTTTCTGTGGGAGGTGGTGGAAGGAGAGGGAGGACTCGAATAATTTGTATACGGTAGATTGAAATCATCATAAAAGTAATATATTCCAAATTTCAGATCAATACCTTTTACAGTTTTTGAGAAATTCCGTTTATTATCAAATTGCGAAATTGTGTCCCCAATATTTATGTAACCTTGGCGTCTCTGTACGAGTATTATTTCTTGGCGTTACAAACTTCAGAGCAAACTTATAATACTCTCAGATTCAATCTAGAGTATAACAACTCATATGAGACTACTCCCTGAATTTAAGCATATTAGTTAAGGGAGAAAATGAAACTAACAAGAATTTTCTTAATAGCGACGAACGAAAAGAAAACAGTTCAGCACTGAGTTATTTTAATAACAAATATTAGATGCAGTGTATGGAATATCTATATTCTAGGATAATAAATTAATAATCCAAGTCCTTGTTAAATGAGGCCATTTACCCATAGAGGGTGCCATGTCCGTAGTGATGTTAATGATTACTATTCTTAAGAGTCGTGTTGCTTGATAGTACAGCACTAATTGGGTAGTAAACTTCATCTAAAACTAAATATAATCATGAGACCGATAGCAAACAAGAACCGTGAGGGAAAGTTGAAAAGAACTCTGAATAGAGAGTTAAATAGTACGTGAAAATGTTTAGGGGTTAAGCGCGATGAACTTGAATATCTTGTATGAAAAATTCATCATTAATAGTTAACTAAATTTTTAATTAACGAATAGTGTGCAATTTCATAATTAAGACATTGTAATCTGTTGAAGCTAGGGTGTAGCCTAGTGGGTAGCGTGTTGGTCTTGTAATGCGAAGGTCGTGAGTTCAAATCCCGGTCGACGCAATATATAATTCCAACTCATTGCCTGCTTGGATATACCCTGTTCATCTCAATTTACGAAAATGAAATCCTTCCACAAAAAGTAATGAAAAATGTTAAGGAACCTGAAAGTCAGGAGGCCAAGGTCCGATTTGGGCTGTAGTGCCATTGTAGAAGAAGAATTTGTTAATTTAATATATTATGTCTATAATTTTAATCATAAGGTCCGTAAGATAAAGCTTATTATACTTTAGATGAAGTCTGAGAGTATTATAAGTTTACTCTAAGGTTTGTAACGCTAAGAAATAAGGCTTGGAGAGAAAAATGAATGATATAGAAGTTAATATTATCACTCAGAAATCTCAAAGCCGGATGTTCGTCTGCCCGTCTGTCTGGTCTCTCTCTAGCTTGAGAACGCGTTGAGCTAGATTGTTCAAATTTTGTACACGTCGTTTTTTACAAAAAAGGAAGGTCAAGTTCGTGAACGGGCCAAATCTCTCCACCCCTTCTACCAACTCCCATACAAAATGACACAATTGCGCAATTTGACAATTAACGAATTTGCTCGAAAAGTATAAAAGCTATTGGCCTGAAATTTGGAATATGTTTCTTTTATGGTAATATCAATCTATTGTATAAAAATTATGCGTGTCCTCACCCTTCTTCTACCACCTCCTATACAAACTGTACTTGTCATGAATTACTCTAAGCCAATTTACTCAGTGCGTATAAAATTTAGCGGGCTGAAATTGTGCATCACTTATTTATTTGAAATTGTTAGTAAGGTCAAATAAAATTAGACGATTAGCTTCACCCCTTCTACCACCTCCCATACAAAATGACACAATTTGACAATAAATGGATTTACTCGAAAAGTATAAAAACTATTAGTCTGAATTTTGGGATGTATTATTTTCATAATATTTTAAATGTACAGTAGAAAAATTATTTGCGTCCTCCCTCTCCTTCCACCTCCTCCCATACAAACTACACTTTTTCATGAAATGATCTAAGACGATTTTCTCAGAACATATAACATTTATTGAGCTCATATTTTGTAATAAATACTTATTTAGCATTATCACTAAGATCAGAAAAAATTATTTGATTAGCTTCACTGCTTCTACCCCTCCCATACAATATGATACAGTTTCACAACTTCACAAAAAATCGATTTTCTTGAGAAGTATGAATGGCACTAGTCTGAAATTTAAGGGATGTCAATTTTATAATATTCCTGGTTATTTCTGAAAAAATCACGAAAATCCCCCCACTCTTTCTACCACCTCCCATACAAACTCCACATTTTCACTAAATCTAACTCACTAATTTTATCAGTTCCCATTCAATTTTTGGAGTAAGCATTTCGTATAAAACATTTTTATACTCTAGATGAAATCTGAGAGTATATTGTGTTTGCCTTACCGTTTGTAACGCTAAGAAATAATGCTCGCCAAGGGTACAGAAATATTTGTTGTCGCTCAAAAACTTCGATTCCGAGTTGCTGTCTGTCCGTCTGTCTACAGCATAACTCTCGAACGCTTTGAGCTATCGTGCTGAAATTTATTGTGTGTCATTTTTAGCAAAAAATTAACTTTAAGTTCGTGAACGGGCTATATCCCTTCACTCCTTCTACCCCCTCCCATACAAATTTCACGAAATTCCGAAATTTTCAGAAATTGATTTTTCTTTGAAACAATTTAAGCTATCGATTTGAAATTTGGCTTAAAGTATTATGGTATAGATGTCATTAATATGACTGAATATTGATCCGATCCCGTCACTCCTTCTACCCCCTCCCATAGAAATGCATAATTTTGAAAAATGCATTTTGATTTTCATTGAAACTAGCAAAGTTATAAAAACGAATTTTTGCCAAAATTAATTTTATTATAGTTCCAATCAGCATTGAAAAAATTATCAACTTCACCTCACTCCTTCTACCCCTTCCCGTACGAATTTCACGAAATTTTGAAATTTAAATTAAATTATTTTTCTTCGAAACTGTTAAAGCTATCAACTTGATATTTTGCATAAAGTATAAAAATAGAAATATCAATAACGAGTAAGAAATTTGTTTTGATCCGTACACTCCTTCTACACCCTCCCATACAAATGTATAATTTTTGTTAATGTATAATTTTTGTTCCATTAAAACTAGAAAAAGTATAAACTTAAAATTTTGCCAGAATTTGTTTTTTAATAATTACAATAAATGCTAAAATAAATTATCAGCTTTGCGCCCAATCATAATTCTTTTAAGTTTATAGTTACTTTGGCATGATGGGGAAAAAATTAGTTCAATGCTATCATCCCTTCTAACACTCCAAAAAAAAAAATTTCTTGGGATCACAAAAAATTCTATTTCATCTAGAGTATCGTATGATTGCGCTTTACGCGCAATCGTAGCCCTGTTATGTTTTTTTATTTAATTTAATTATCAAAAAATAATAAAATCTAAAATATTGCGGCACCAGATAAATGATTAACAGATTTTCAACATATATAGCGCTTACATTTTAATTAATATTATAATTATTATACATATATTTTATGTATTATATATTTTATTATATGCATTTATATGATTAACAATGCTATAGATTTAGGATATCTTTGGGACCCGTCTTGAAACACGAACCAAGAAGTCTAACAGGTGTGCAAGTCATTGGGTGGAATTTAAAAGCTGAAACCTAAAGGCGTAATCAACTCAACTGTAATTAATAATGGGATTATTATATGTTTTTATTTAAGTATAAAATCCATCCCGGGGCGTTCTATATAGTTATGCATTTTAATAAGTTTTTTGTTTTTATTATTAATACCTCTAATTGGAGCGTACCTTGAGCATACATGCTGTGACTCGAAAGATGGTGAAGTATATGTGATCAGGTTGAAGTCCGGGAAAACCCTGATGGAAAACCGAAACAGTTCTGATGTGCAAATCGATTGTCAGAATTGGGTATAGGGGCGAAAGACCAATCGAACCATCTAGTAGCTGGTTCCCTCCGAAGTTTCCCTCAGGATAGCTGGTGCAATTAAAAATATATAAAATAATCTTATCTGGTAAAGTGAATGATTAGAGGCCTTAGGGCCGAAACGGCCTTAACCTATTCTCAAACTTGAAATGGGTAAGAACCTTATCTTACTTGATATAATATAAGGGTTGTGTAACATTGTGCCCAGTGGGCCAAGTTGTAAACTGCTGAGGAGTGTGTAACAATTCACCTGCCGAAGCAACTAGCCCTTAAAATGGATGCTAGTCACGATGTACATATGCGTATACATTACCGATTTAAATTTCTTTAAATTTAAATTTCGAAGCTTTAGTGAGTAGGGGTGCAGTGTTGAGAGTTCAAGATGAGAAGTTAAAATTTAGTATTTTGAAACTTTAAAAATTTTGAAAAAACCCGATGATGCGGAGTGGGTTTGGTTAAAACCAAAATAACTGCCGTTAAAAAAAGTTTAATAATTTGGTAAAAAAAAATCGCTAGTCCTACAAAAAAATGCGGTAGTAAATAAGCAATTTTTTGGTCATTAAGGTCTGATTGAAAAATTTCTCACGTCTAGAGCTGGCGATCTAAAGAAATAATTTTTATGAAACTCAAAAATTTTGCCCCACTTTTGAGCCAATTTGGTAAAAATATTTTTTGTTACAAGATTACAAGAATCTTTCCCAAAAGGACAACCTCAAGTTCGATTCAACTTTACCTAGCCCGATAATTTTCTTTTTTATAGATCTGCCCATAGCACTTTCCTCTCCAGCGTGATAAAAATCTTATCCGGATTTCAAATTGATTTAAGTGAAATTTTGCATGCATAATGTAAGCGAAACTAACATCGACATAAACACACTTCAAACCAGCTAACTAAATATATAATGCCGCTTCGGAGTATCAAATCAGTCGCCCGCCAGCTGTGTAAAAAAGCTTTTCCTCCCACACTCCTCTCTATCTCACAGCCAGCAGCCACTAATCTCGGAAGTTTAAAATTTATCAAGATTTACGAATCAATTGCACGAGCCATTTTTACGGCGCATACTCAAATTTTCCGCTGTTAAGACGTATCTTCCAAGTTTAAGCTCGCAATTCAAGTCGCATACAAGCTTAGTTAAAATCACCTATGTGTTGTTACAAGCTTGAAAAAAAAAACATCATCGAGCATTTACACTATCGCACGAAGTAAAGCTCGTTCTCATGCCGCGTCTTGCTCGCAACTCAGGTGCGACTAAATACCTTTTAAAGGTGATATTATTGCTTCAGTCGCATCGTTTTCAAAATACTGTCACGTACCGCCGTTTAAATTCTGAGCTGGTCTCTAGCGAGAAAATTGCCTTTTAATATCTTGTAAGATGCGATGGATGACCCTATTTAGCTGTCCAGTGTAAAAAAAAGGAAGCGAAAGGACACAACCGGTCATTTATTTCGATTTTAATTATTTATATTCTCACCTGGAAAAAAAATTGTGTAAAGAAAACGATACCCAAAATAAATTACCGGAGGCGATATTTGAAATCATTAGCGGCCTGCCAATCATTCAGCTACGTGAGGATTTTAGGTGAAAATTGGAGGTTCCTATTTAACGCAGCTTGCTGGCGGGGTCTTAACAAGCAGTTCTAATTAGTTGATGTTTTAGGTTTATTGATGAAAAAACGGTGTCATCAAGTGGGAATTGGCAGTTTCATGATGCAAGAGCACAGTAGTTAACCGATATTAACAATTTAATTTGAAATTTGCAACAAATTTATCGAATTTTTTTCGGATTCTATTAAACTTTTTACTTTCCGTTGTCAGATTTGAATTTGGAAGAGTGAATCCATCTTCTTTTTCAGGCTTCGATAGCTGTTAGCTTGGGTAACTTAGCCAGGGATTTGAATTTGAATCTCTGTATCGTAGAGTCACAGATTAGTAGTGCAATGGCCTACAACGATTAACCCAACTTTTTCTTCATCAAAGCCACTAAAGCCGAAATCGGGTCTTGGGTCACTGATAGATAGATAGTTAGATATTTTGTTATTTGACCAAATTATTCAAAATTTTACATAATAGCCCTTTTACGAATGAAACAAAAACTAATTTGGAAACTTGTAAAAGATTAAATTATAACTTTCGTCGTCTGTTTGAGTTAACTTACTTCATCAAATTTAAGAAAAGAAAAGGAGAAAGAAACAAAAAAAAAAAATAATAATAAATAATTAAATAAACATAATAATAATAATTAATTGGATTACTTAATACTAAATTAGCTTTATAACTGAACCATCAAGCGCTGTGTGTAAATTCGAACATAAATAAACTGCCAACAAATCGAGCGAAACTTTATTATTTTTGGGACAAAATAAGCATGCGTAGAAAGTCATGTGCAGGTTAGAGTAGTTAGGGAAGACTAAGTGAAAGGAGCTTCTTGGGCAGGGCAGTTCTCAATTCAACACTTTGCGGAAACGTTCAAAAGCTCCATATTTCATTCGTTTATTTATGTAAGTTTGAGTTTTCATGAAGGGAGGGTGATAGTAAGGGTGGGTGGATGTTAATAGTTTTTTAATTGATTGCTTGAATCAAATCCAATATTTTTACTTTATTATTTTAATAATAAAGTATTGTGATCGACTTGGGAAAAAAAAAAATTTGCTACCCTGAAATTTTTTTTTTTCGCGTTTCATGACTAAAATAGCCTATAAATGCAAAAAAAAAATCCGTCTGTCTGTACGCCGTCCGCCGTACGCCGACGTGTACGCTCAGCGCACATTAACTCCCAAACCCTTCTAGATAGAAAGTTCATTTTTGGAGGGATTGTAGGTAGTTGCGGATCTCAGGCGGATACCAATTTTGGGGGGTGTACGAGTTCAGGGGGAGGCAGGGGGAGCGCTTAAACCGAAAAATACGAATTCAAATATCTCAACCATGGTTACAGCTAGGAAGCTAAAAATCAACATACATATACAAGAGTTTGTGGGACAACTTTTAAAAATAACTTAATTTTTTTATCCATTGGCGTGCGAAAAGGGGGGGCTAAGAACCAATTGTCGGCCAAATTTTTTTTTCAAATGATTATATCTTCGAAACTACTTCCTATAAAAAATTGATATTTTGAGACCACTAAGATAGCATATAGATCTACTAGAAGCAGTTTAGATAGAAGCTAATTAGTGAAAGGGCGAGGGTCAGGGGGGGTGCAAAGAAAAACACTTAAAAATTAATATCTCAACTGTCTCTTATGCTATGTAATTGAAACTTAAAATGTATACTAAGCTTTACTAGCGACATATGAAAAAAATATAATATGTGGACATTATAGTAGTGGGGGGAAATGGGGAGCATTTCAAAAATGGCGCACTTTCCAAAACTACAAATCATCAAATCTCAAAATTGAGTACAGATATCAAATTAAAAATTTGTCAGATTGTAGAGCTATATAATCTTTAATTTTGGTAAGAAAATTTGAATTGGGGGGTGTAACGGGAGGGAGGTGGAAAGCGAAAATGTTGAAAATTTTGAGTGATTTTATGGCTCTGGTAAAAGATACAAAGTTTAAATTTTGCATGTCGACACATCTATTTGATATAGATAGAAAAAAATAGTAATTTGTTCCAAAATTGTTATGCTCCGAAGTGGGGGTCTAACGGGCACAAGGTGTTTCATGTGGAATGAAAAAAACACATAAACTGAAAATTTTTGAATGAAATTTTTAGGTAGAAATTTGAAAATTTGGGAAATGCATTTAAAAAAAATTTCTAAAAGTTTGAAATATTAACTGGTCGAATATTTTTAAAACTTCTACTCCCTCCCATACAAAATTATTTTTTCGACCAATTTTAAGAAATCAATTATCACCTAACTGTCAAAAGCTATCAATTTGAAATTTTGCACAAAAACTTAGAAAAATAGTCAAAATAAAATTACGTTAAAAGTTTTGAAATCATGCTTGCCCTTCTACCCCCTCCCATACAAAAGCATGATTTCGACCAATTTCATTAAATCAACTAATAACCAACAAATTAAAAGCTACGGACTTGAAATTTTGTACGAGCACCTTACAACAGAAAAGAAAGAAAATTCCATCACAAATTTTACGATTCCCCTACCTCCTCTACCCCCTCCCATACAAAATTATTTTTTCGAGCATTTTTAAGAAATCAGTTATCAGCTATCTCTTAAAAGTTATCAATTTCAAATTTTGCATGAAAACTTATAAAAGTAATTCAAATGAAGTTGTTTTAAAAGTTTTGAAATTGCGCTTACCGTTCTACCCCCTCCCATACAAAACTATGATTTCGACCAATTTCATTAAATCAACTAATAACTAACAAACTAAAAGCTACGAACTTGAAATTTTATACAAGCACCTTACAAGAGAAGCGAAATAAAACTGCATATCAAATTTTACGATTCCCCTACCTTCTCTACCCCCTCCCATTCAAATTTTCGGTTTCGTGAAAATAAAATACACCGAATTTTATGAAAATTTTATGCAATTTCGTCTATGAAACACATTCTATACAGAGAATATTGGACGTGATTCAAGCAATTATTAAAAAGCTGTTAACATCTACCCACCCTTGCTATTACCCCTCCTCCTCCCCTCATAAGAACCCAAACTTGCAGAAACGAATGAAATATTGTTAAATTGACAACAGCCCTGCCCAAGAAACCCCTTTGCACTTAGCTTTCCCTAACCACTTTAACCTGCATATTGACTTTCCACTCATCCGCAACTTGTCCCAAGAATAATAAAGTTTCGCCCGACTTGTTGGCAGTTTATTTGTATAGAATGTCAGTTTCATAGACGAAGTTGCATAGAATTTTCATTGGATTCGGTGTATTTTAAATTCACGAAACCAAATATTTGTATGGGAGGGGGTAGAGGAGGTAGGGGAATCGTAAAATTTGTGATGCAGTTTTATTTTACTTTATTATTATAATAATAAAGTATTGTGATCGACACAAAAAAAAAAAAAAGTTTGCTACCCTGAAATTTTTTTTTTTCGCGTTTCATGACTAAATTAGCCTAAAAATGCAAAAAAAAAAAATCCGTCTGTCTGTACGCCGTCCGCCGTACGCCGACGTGTACGCTCAGCGCACATTAACTCCCAAACCCTTCAAGATAGAAAGTTCATTTTTGGGGAGATTGTAGATAGTTGCGGATCTCAGGCGGATACCCATTTTCGGGGGTACACGGGTTCAGGGGGAGGCGGGGGGAGCGCTTAAACCGAAAAATACGAATTCAAATATCTCAACCATGGTAATAGCTAGGAAGCTAAAACTCAACATTAATATAGAGGGGTTTGTGGGACAACTTTTAAAAATAATTTAATTTTTTTATCCATTGGGGTGCGAAAAGGGGGGGCTTAGAACCAATTTTCGGCCGAATTTTTTTTTCAAATGATTATATCTTCGAAATTACTTATTGTAACAAAATCATATTTAGAGACCGGCAAGGTGGCATATAGTTTCATCGGAACCAGCTTAGAAAGTGGCTAATTATTGTAAGGGGGAGGGTCAGGGGGGGTGCAAAGAAAAACACTTAAAAATTAATATCTCAACTATCTCTTAACCTATGTAATTGAAACTTAAAATTTATTTTAAGCTATACTAGGCAAATACAAAAAAAATATAACATGTCGAAATAATAGTAGTGGGGGGAAATGGGGAGCATTTCAAAAATGGCGCACTTTTCAAAATTACAAATCCTTATATCTCCAAAAATAGTACAGATATCAAATCAAAAATTTGTCAGATTGTAGAACTACACAATAGTTAATTTTGGTAAAAAATTTAAGTTGGGAGGTGTAAGGGGAGGGAGGTAATAATCAAAAATATCGAAAACTTTGAGTGATTTTTTTAGGGCTCTGGTAAAAGATACAAAGTTAAAATTTTGCATGTAAATACCTATATTTAATCCACATAGAAAAATAATAATGACTTGATCCATATTTGTTATAAACCGACCCCCCCGGTCTAACGTGCATAAGGTGTTTCATGTGCATTGAAAAAAACACATAAACTGAAAATTTTTTAGTGAAATTTTAAGGTAGAAATTTGAAAATTTGCGAAATGCATTTAAAAAAAATCCCTAAATATACGAAATATTAACTGGTCGAAAACCTTTAACACTTCTACCCCCTCCCATACAAAATTATTTTTTCGACCATTTTCAAGAAATCAATTATCACCTAACTATTAAAAGCTATCAATTTGAAATTTTGCATAACAACTAACAAAAATAATTAAAATGAAATTGCGTTAAAAGTTTTAAAATCGCGCTTGACCTTCTACCCCCTCCCATACAAAAGTATGATTTCGACTAATTTCATTAAATCAACTAATAACCAACAAATTAAAAGCTACGAACTTGAAATTTCGTACGAGCACCTTACAACAAAAATAAAAGAAAATTCCATCACAAGTTTTACGATTCCTTTACCTCCTCTACCCCCTCCCATACAAAATTATTTTTTCGAGCATTTTTAAGAAATCAGTTATCAGCTAACTCTTAAAAGCTATCAATTTCAAATTTGGCATAAAAACTTATAAAAATAATTCAAATGAAGTTGTTTTAAAAGTTTTGAAATCGCGCTTGCGCTTCTACCCCCTCCCATACAAAAGTATGATTTCGTCGAATTTCAATAAATCAACTAATAACCAACAAACTAAAAGCTACGAACTTGAAATTCTATACAAGCACCTTACAAGAGACGCGAAATAAAGCTGCGTATCAAATTTTACGATTCCCCTATATTCTCTACCCCCTCCCATACAAATGTTCGGTTTCATGAATGTAAAATACACCGAAATTTATGAAAATTCTATGCAACTTCGTCTATGAAATACATTCTATACAGAGAATATTTGACGTGATTCAAGCAATTAATTAAAAAGCTATTAACATCCACCCACCCTTACTATTACCCCTACTCCTCCCCTCATAAAAACCAAACTTACAGAAACGAATGAAATATTGTTAACAGTCCTGCCCAAGAACTCCCTTTCACTTAGCCTTCCCTAACCACTCTAACCTGCATATTGACTTTCCACTCATCCGCAACTTGTCCCAAGAATAATAAAGTTTCGCCCAACTTGTTGGCAGTTTATTTTTTATTTTATAAGGTGCTTGTACAAAATTTAAAATTTGTAGCTTTTAATTTGTTAGTTATTAGTTGATTTAATGAAATTGGTCGAAATCATACTTTTGTGTGGGAGGGGATAGAAGGGCAAGTGCGATCTCAAAACTTTTAACGTAATTTTATTTCAACTATTTTCGTAAGTTTTTGTGCAAAATTTAAAATTGATAGCGTTTAATAGTTAGGTGATAATTGATTTCTTAAAAATGGTCGAAAAAATAATTTTGTATGGGAAGGGTAGAAGTTTTAAAGATATTCGTTCAGTTAATATTTCAAACTTTTAGAAATTTTTTTTAAATGCATTTCGCAAATTTTCAAGTTTCTACCTTAAAATTTCACTTAAAAATTTTCAGTTTATGTGTTTTTGTCAATGCACATGAAACACCTTGTGCACGTTAGACCGGGGGGTCGGTTTATAACAATTATGGATCAAGCTATTATTATTCTTCTATGTACATCAAATAGACGTATCCACATGCAAAATTAAAACTTTGTATCTTTCACCAGAGCCCTAAAAAAATCACTCAAAATTTTCAACATTTTCGCTTTCTACCACTCTCCCCTTACACCCACCAACTTAAGTTTTTTACCAAAATTAAAGACTATATATCTCTACAATCTGACAAATTTTTGATTTGATACCTGTACTCAATTTTGAGATTTTGTGATTTGTAGTTTTGGAAAGTGCGCCATTTTTTAAATGCTCCTCATTTCCCCCCACTACTATTATGTCCACATGTTATATTTTTTTCATATTTCGCTAGCAAAGCTTAGTATACGTTTCAAGTTTAAATTACATAGCTGAAGAGACAGTCGAGATATTAATTTTTAAGTGTTTTTCTTTGCACCCCCCCTGACCCTTACAATAATTAGCTTCTATCTAAACTGATTCTAGTAGATTCATATGCCATCTTAATGGTCTCAAAATATCAATTTTTTATGGGAAGTAATTTCGAAGATATAATCATTTGAAAAAAAGATTCAGCCGACACTTGGTCCTTAGCCCCCACACCCCAATGGATAAAAAAATTATATTATTTTTAAAAGTTGTCCCACAAACTCTTCTATATGTATGTCGATTTTTAGCTTCCTAGCTGTAACCATGGTTGAGATATTTGAATTCGTATTTTTCGGTTTAAGCGCTCCCCTACCCCCCCTGAACCCGTAGTACAACCCCAAAAATGTGTATCCGCCTGAGATCCGCAACTATCTACAATCCCCCCAAAAATGAACTTTCTATCTTGAAGGGTTCGGGAGTTAATGTGCGCTGAGCGTACACGTCGGCGTACGGCGGACAGACAGCCGGATTTTTTTTTTTTGCATTTTTAGGCTAATTTAGTCATGAAACGCGAAAAAAAAAATTTCAGGGTAGCAAATTTTTGTTTTTTCCCAAGTCGATCACAATACTTTATTATTAAAATAATAAAGTAAAATTACTAAACTTCAGTTTGAAAATTTTTAAGATATCACATTTATCTAGCTTTTCATTTATTGGTAGTATAAACTGAAAACCTCCGTTTTTTTTTCAAAATTCGAGCCCTTATTGTGCAAAAATTGTTAAATATTTATTATTTAAAGAAATGCCCATCGCTAGCTACAATTTTTTTCCCATCTTTCTGGCAACATACGGATTCCGCGTTGAGAAAACTGCTCTTCTTTTTACCCGATCCACGAATCGTCCAATCTTTGGCTTCTTCGTAAGAATGGAAGTGCTGCTCAGACAGGCCATGCGTCATCGATGGAAGTAGGTGGTAGTCGGAAGGGGCGATGTCTGGAAAATACGGCGGGTGGGGTAGGACGTCCCATTTCAGTGCTTCCAGGTAGGTTTTCACAACCTAAGCATAATGTGGCCGAGCGGTGTCATGTAGCAAAATCACTTTGTCGTGTCTCTCTTGGTACTGTGGCCGTTCCTTCTGCAATGGTCGGCTCAAACGCATTAATTGTAGTCGACAGTGATCTCCCGTGATGGTTTCACTCGGTTTCAACAGCACATGATATATCACAAAAATGTTCTCTCTCCCACTGCCATGCCGGTTCTTTACTTCAAAATCATTGCTACAAAGCCACTCACGACACGTTCTTTCACTAATAGCACCCTCACTATAAGTTTCAACAATCATTCGACGCGCCTCAGCCGCAGATTTTTTTTTTAAAATTGAGGGCAACAAGCAAAACTTCCAGCAAATGACGCTTATTTAGTTCAAACTTAGCCTAATTCGCGCATAGAAAAGGATATAACGTCGATAAAACTTCACAAATCTAATGATGAAGAGTTGTTGACAGATACCTAAGTTTACCATGTGACGTTTCTGATCCGCCATTGTTGATCAGTATTTACTGCTGGCGCCCTCTGTTGGGAAACGGTGGATTTCAATTTGTACTCTTGATAATTTTTCAATTCATCTCAGAAGTAACCCTCGGTCTTATCGGGGCATATCCTTACTCCCGGGCAAGGTCCTGAAGAGGATTATGGTCGGAAGATTGAGTGAGAAAGTGGCCCATCTGGCCTTAGAATGGCAGTACAGCTTCCGCGCCGGGAAGTGCACGGAAGATGCGTGGATGCATGTGAAGAACTCAGTGACAAGGAAAGCTAGTAAATACGTCCTTGGAATCTTTGTGGATTTCAAGGGCGCGTTTGACTATTTGAGCTGGGACGCTGTGGTTCATAAGCTACGCGACTGCGGATGTCAAGAAATGGCCTTGGAGCAGAGCTATTTCTCTGGCAGGTCGGCATGCGTAAGGGGAGTATGCAATACTGTGTGGAGTCAGGTAGGGCGGGCTGTCCTCAAGGCTCCTTCAGCGGTCCATTTATATGGAACCTAATGATGGATGACCTTTTGGCACGACTTTCGAACTCCTCTCCTCATATTGGTGGAGGAAAGTTCTCGATTTGAGCTGGACCTTAAGGGCACAGCTCTGATGGCAACCGTTCTGGAATGGGGCCAAAAGGTGGGAGTTGGGTTATCGAGGGAAAAGACAGCGATAATGTTGCTGAAAGGCAAATTGTCGCAGTTCCTTGATAAAGCTGATAACGTTACGTATATGGACATCAGAGTTTCAGAGCGGTTGAGGTTCGAGGTGCGAGATCACAGAGAACGTCTCACTACCACTGTGGGACAGATCCGTAGAGTTTTTCGGAAAGAATGGGGCCTGGCCAGGAGAGCGGTACGTGTCATATACAACGGTCTATTCGTTGCATGTGCAGCGTATGGATCGTCGATATAGTATGAATCCTTGGCGACTGGCATAGGAACCCTTGCTATTTACTCGTGCGGGCATGTTTAACTGTATGTCGGACAGTTTTTACTGCAGCCATGCAGGTACTCATGGGTGTTCCGCCATTGGACTTGGAGGTGAAGCGCAGAGCTATCACCTACAAGATCTGGAAGGCAGTCCCATTGCTGGCTAGCGTTTGGTTAACTCGTGAGGAGATTGGGGAGAGGAGCTTTCGCGAATGCAAAAAACTCCACGACCTCAGGGTGACATCGATATAGCAAAACAGGTGGGCGGACAGCGATAAGGGCAGAGTGACTCACAACTTTATTGGAGTCGCGAGCTATGCCAGGGATAACTTTAACTTTGAATTTCAGTCTGGGTTATCTCTTGACAGGCCATGGCAGCATGAACGTCTACCTCCATTGGGTGGGTAGAAATAAAACTGAGGGTTTTGCATGTAGAGATGAGCTCGAAAATTGGCAGTCGACAAACATCTGAATGCCTCTGAGCTTACGCACACAAAGCATTCAGTAGAAGATGGGCCGATACGGGAAGATCCAGGAAGACGAAGGGATTTTGGAAGCCGTAGAACAAAAAGCAGCATAGGTTCATTCATTTATACGCAGGGAAGAGATAATGCTATTTATCACATACTGGGTGAACGACCAAGGTCAATTGCGGCATAACCTATGGGGGCACGTTCCCGAAGCGAAGTGCTACCATTCACCGGTTCGCGACAGGATCTAAACTGGGAGTAATTGTTTACAATTAGAAAACCTGACCGGAGGTTTTTCTGTTACCACGGGTGTCGGGGAGCCCATAAGAGGTTGCTTCCATCCCCGGCAATGGAAGATGGCCCTTCAAGGAGTATCGTGGTGGCTGTGTTTTATCGCCCACATAGCGGACAGAGCTCCTATAGAAGTTCGGCGTGGAGTTGCGTTTTTCCAACCTGGTGTCATGAGCATAAGATTGGCAGAGATTTAGATAGGTCTTGCATCCAGCAGTATGAATGCCAAACTTGCATTTGGTATATACTGATACCCTACGGGGCGTAAATGATCGTCGTTAGAAAACCATCCGCGTTACTAAAGACAACCGTAAACTTGCGATCTAGCGTTGGACGTTTACGTAAAAAAGGTCAAGATATGGTTTTATTATGCTGTATTGTCAGACGAAGAAACTGCGAATAAATTAACGACTAAGTCCACACCTGCAACAATAACATCAGAAACAAAAATAATACGCACTCTGCAGATTGTTTTGTTTTTGCTAGAAGTTGAAAAAATAAAAATAATAATGCACTCCATTAAAGTGACAAAATTCGTCATCAAACTAATGTCGATTGGCCGCAAATTACTGGTCGAAACAAAGGAAGATTTCGACAAAACTCTAAAATATTTAAGAGAAAATTTTTTATTTTCGTAGATTGAGGTGGCTAAGATATACCCAAGCAGGCAGCGTTCTAGATTTGGATTTGAATTCACGACCTTCGCAGACCGAAAACCTATCCACTAGGCTACAGCACCAGCGCCGGTTTCAGTTATTGCCGCCCGGATCATTATACTGACACCTAAAACGTCGGCCGACTCCTTCGCTCGCTCGATCTCATCCCGGCCGACGACGGATCGACGAACTTGTCGATCACGCTTGCCTGCCTACTGATGTTCCAACTCACAGCTGACTGTTTCACGAATGCTCGTATCTTTTTATAGAGTTTTCTCTTCGATCGTCATTCGTTTGCTGTCGGCCACAGTTGACATTCTCCGCTGTTTGGGCCATTGTTGGGCCCGGTGGCCACAGTCGGCCTTCTCCGCTGTTTCAGCATTTAGAGTGCACGTGTTCTTTATTCCCTAGTAGTGTTCTTTCGCGTACAATTATTTACATCGGTGTTAAGTGGTAGATGATGAGCAAGTAGAGCTGTTTGATGTAACATTGTCGACATGGACGACAACGATGACGCGGACGGCTTTCCCCGAATCAATGAGTAATATGTGTGCGCGTGTGTGTTTGTGCAGAACTGTAGATATATGAAGACAGCGAATACTCGATGAACGATTAGGGCTGACATGCAACAATATTTTTTCGTAATGAAATTTTGCAACAAATTTAAAATCAATAAATTTTGAACTACTATTATATGTGGTCGATATTTTAATGGAATCCTGACAGTAATACGCATGTAGCTCCGTATGTCAAACATTGCAATAGAAATTTAAAATTTTTGTTTTCTGCGCCAAATTTTTATGAAATGGTGAGTGCGGGGTTAACGCAAACATATGGTACAACAACATTGTATGGAAAGCCAGGGGGAGGCGGTGAGGAGTATGATTTAGTCTCCGAGAAGACACCATCCATTTTTATGAAGCGAAGAAAACAAAGAAAGACGTTGAGACACAGACTGTGACACTTGATCTCCTGATGGTAATGAGCGATGGCGGAACCGGCAACAAAGCTTACTTCCCACGCTCTCATGAAGCAGTGGGGTCCCGCGGAAGTTCATTACCTGTTAGTGTGTTAGAGTAATGGAGTCCTTTATTTCTTTACAATGGCACCGAACGAGGGGCTTAAGATTGTACCGGTAGGTAACGTGTATCCCTATCGTCTTCGTTTTTTCACCCCTTTCATCACTTCTTCATACCAAATCCTCTCTTCCACGTAGAGATGAGCAAAATAGTTTCTTTTGCTGAACTATTCACTAGTTCTTATTCGCTAAAAGGACTAGTTCTTTGTGTTAATTTTTTTAGTTCATTTAGTTCGTATCAGCCAAGTTCAGCTTTTGCAGATATCTCGGGTTCAAAAAAAAAAAGTAGAAAAAAAAAAAAAAAAAATCATATTCAACTCTATCCGAGCAACTGTTCCCGAGATGTCTGTAAAAAAATGCGAAATGGAGATGTCTCTAGTCAAAAAAAGAGTAGAAATAAAAATAATGTACTTCCACCTCGATCCGAGCAGCTGGTCTTGAGATATATGCAAGAATCTGCGAACACGGTTTTTTCGCAGTCTTCTCAATATCTCGAGTCGAAAAAGTAGCACTCGACTCAATTCGAACATCTGTTCTCGAAATATGTACAAGTTAATAGAGAAGGGTAAAAAAAAGAGAAGAAGAAATTGAAAAGCTGATAGCTCGTTCGTGGGCTTAACGTATCATATTGAAAGAAAATTTCACCTATCTGATTAGTTCGATCCACTAACAATTCAGTAGTCTGTTTTCGAACTAAACGCTTACATTTTTTCGCGAGATAGGATCGTATTGAGCTCGTTCGCAAATAAAACACAGACATTAGAGTAATCAGTGCGAAAGTCTGATCAGCTTAGTTTCACAATTAAAAGTACCAACATTCACACAAGATATAGTTCATTCTCTGCGCACTGGGTGAGCTTTTGCGAATGTGTTAGACGATAAGGTTATGCTTGTATGTGAATAATGATTTGTCAACCGAATACACGGACTTCCGGACGTTCAGGTCACTACTAGTTCATTTCGAACTAAATGTGAAAATTTTGGTGAATAGTTCGTTTAGTCCAATAATGTAAGTAGTTCAAATAAATTAGTTCTTTCGAGAACTACACATCTCTACTTCCACTCCCTGACAACCGCCAGGAACCATGCTATGCGGTCCGGAGGAATTATCTGTTAGAGGAATGGAGCCCTCCATTTCATTACACTGGTTTTAACATTTATTATACTCTAGATGAAATCTGAGAGTATTATAAGTTTGCCACAAAGTTTGTAACGCCAAGAAATAAGGCTCGGAGAAAAAAATGAATTATACAGAAGTTCATATAATCACTCAAAAATCTCAAAACCGGATGTCCGTCCGTCCGTCCGTCTGTCTGTCTGTCCGTCTGTCCGTCTGTCTGTCCGTCCGTGTCCTCTCTAGCTTGAGAACGCGTTGAGCTAGAAAGTTCAAATTTTGTATACGTCGTTTTTAACAAAAAAGTAAGGTCAAGTTCGTGAACGAGCCAAATCGCTCCACTCCTTCTACCCCCTCCCATACAAAATGACACAATTTCGCAATCTGACAATAAACGGATTTCCTTGAAAAGTACAAATGACATTGATCTGAAATTTGGAATGTAACACTTTTATGACGATTCCAATCTACTCTATAAAAATAATTTGTGTATTCCCCCTCCTTCCACCACCTCCCATACAAACTGCACTTTTTCATGAAATGCTCTAAACCAATTTACTCAGTGCGTATAATAGTTATCAAGCTGAAATTGTGTACAAAATATTTATTTAAAATTATTATTAAGATCAAAAAAAATGAGACGATTAGCTGTACCCCATCTACCCCCTCCCATACAAAATGACACAATTTCACAACTTTATAAAAAGTCGATTTTCATGAAAAGTATGAATTCTACTGATTTGTAATTTAAAACATGTCAAAAGCATGATGTTTTTATTTCTGGAAAGTCATTAAAAACTCGCCCCTCCTTCTATCACCTCCCATACAAACTGCACTACTTCACTATATCCAATACCCTAATTTTCTTAGTACCTATTAAATTTTTAAATCCTAAATTTTGTATAAAACATTTTGATAGCAACCTTACCGTCATGTGAAAAAATTAGTTCAATGTCGTCACCCCCTCTACCACTTCCCCTACAAAATTTCTTAAGATACAAAAATTTCTCTTTCATCTAGAGTATCGCACGATTGGGCTTAATGCCCAATCGTACTCCTGTTATGTTTTTTTTGTTAATTTTGCCCCTCTCAAGCATGCAGCCCAGTGTAATTGGTCCACTTGGATCTTGGTAGGACTGGCCCTAGCTAGCAGTCCTTAAAGTTGAACGAAGTAAAATATTAAAACACTTTTTCCAGAACAGAAGAAACGACTGATGTTTATTGAATTTATGTAACATACTGCCTTTTTAATAAGTATCAATCCGCTCTAAAACGGATTGAACTTATTGCTTTTAAATATTTTCAATTTCTTCGAATCCAAACCTTTTGTATACTTCATCAACTACATCAATAAGAACAACCAAAACTCAATAGAGCGAAAATTATACTTAATGGGTTCCAGATAAAGGAAAATCTATACAATTTCAAGATGTTACCATGAAAAAAAAACTCAATTTAAGCAGCATTCTATCGACAACATAATTCGCAAAAAAACATCGAATTCAAACAACTTTTAAATCACATTCCAAGAATTCAAATCCTTTCAACTATAATCCTGATCTGTACACCCAATTCAGCAATGCCGTACAAAAAGTTACAAATTGTGCTTACAATACAATATTGTTCCGTCAAATATTCGCAATGGCTAGAAATAAAAAAAACCTTTCAACCACCTCTCTTGGTAGTTTCCAGTTTTTTCCACATAGGGAAAACACTATCACCAGAAAACAGAAACTTGCACTAAATGTCCTGAAAGTCGAAATATGAGGTAGTAAAACACTATAAAGTCATCTGAATCCACCCATAACCATCAGTCGCCCGTAAGTTCGCTGTCTCTTTTGTCCTAAATCCGATCAAATCCTTAGCAAATGTTGGGGAAGGGGGAGTAAAAACTCCAAGACGATTCTACTGGACAGCGAAAATTTCAAAACTGTCTCGACAACGTCAGCAACAGTGGATTCTATCCTTAAATAAATCCTTCGCAATCGTATGTATACAGGCAAGTTAAACCGATAGAATCAGCCAGCCAAGATTCATGGCTAACGATAGAGTTCGACGAAGAAGACAATGGAACAAGAGAAGAAATTCAGAGCGAGGACATGGGCACAAAAGGCTCATGTTTTTCTCATTCGTAATAAGGGAAAGTTCCATTCAAAGCTCCATTTTGCAGAAAAGCATAGATCCTTTCTCATAACACAAACGAACGTTAAGGAGTTCTGGAAGTGTAGGCAATTTTCCCATTTCTTTTGCTCCATCGTGTTCGAAGAAAAGGCACAGACAGTCACGTGGATTCCACTTGAGAGTTCAGGAAGCATGAAAAAAAAAATACGTAAGCTGAGATCGGCTATCCTTGAGAAACGAAAGATATCGTTCTTGTGGACTACTAGGTGGGCAGTGACGGTGTTTTTTTTTTCAGGAGTGGCAGATTCAATTTGCTAGCGTAGACAACAATTCCAATTGATTTATGAACGATTTTGGAGTATATAAGGATTTTGGGGCAAAGAAGGACACAGACAGAATTGATTTTTTTTTATAGAATGTTTTGATAAGATCCATACTGAGGTTATGTGAAGAGACTTGTTCGCTTCAAGTATAAGTTGGAAATGAAGAGGTTGTTTTCTTCATTGGTAATTGGGTGGATACTTCGATATAGTTAAGGATCTTTAGCAACAATAAATAACTTGAAAATTTTTTGCTCAGAAATACATCTTAAGCGACCAGATTTGCATCGATCGATCTAAGAGAAACAGAAGAAACAACTGAGAAAGTTATCATAGCTAATTCCACCATTCAATCATCCGTACCTTAAGTTATCCTTTGTACTATCCTAACGAAGTCGATCCACTTCAAAGACGATGCAATTAAATATCATTCCTCCAAAGGCTAATACATTCTTGAAACTATCTGTTCCTTATGGTACTTCCATTCTCGTTGTCGTCAAAGGTGTCCGAAATAAGTTCAACGATGGCAGGGAAACTTTTGTCTACAGGCAAATGGTGATGGGCAAAGTTTAATTAGATATCATTAAAAAGCTTCCTGTGCACCCCATTAAGAGATAGTTCAGGAAAACTTTACGCTCTTCGCAAGAGTTGTTTTCACTTGGAGCAAAGTTTAAGTGGAGTTGATTAATCATATTAAGGTAGGAACAAGAACCATTTAGCTTTCGGATGGATAAGAAAAAAAACCCCCCAATTTGAGAAATATTCTGCAATTGGCTCTCCTTCCCTGCTGCGCCTCATTAATGCAGACGGTATATGAAAGAATCTGGAAATACAGATGGGATATACAACAAACAAATCATGCAACAAGACCAACATTTTAGAAAATTACTCCAACAATTAAACAGAAAGAATACCTAGGATGTTCACCAGGTAGCAAAGCAAAAAATAGAAGTCAATCCGATCTCAACTAACATGCAGGAAACATTTTTCTAAGCTCGTTCTCTATCCTTTCGATAAATTCTTTACATTCCACCTTTTTAAGGCATCATCAAATAATGGTAACCTATTTAAGGATATGTACAAAATTCTCAAGAAATTGAGTATTCACAGAATTTTCTCGATAGGTCTAACAAATACCGGAAAAAGGATCCGAAAAGCTATGCAACAACGGCTCATCCCTTTTAAGCTTCTTAGCTTTGTTTACGAATAAGGAATCCAAGTTATACGGAAGGTTGTTGTTTTGTTTTTCGGATCTGGAATACACCACATTTCATAGTAAATATCCTGTAACGCTTTTTTTTCGAAGCTGCTAGACTTTAAAGGAGAACGTAATTTTTAAGGAAAATTTTAAAGCTATTTAAATTTTGGAGCCAAAGATATGCCAACTTGATGTGGCTTTAAACGAAAGGCTTTTTTTTATGGTTATCGAAATAAACTTAGGGGGGTCGCCCTTTAATGTGCTATGCACAGTTATTTCGACATGGGTAAGGGAAACAAGTGGAAATGGAGAAATCGGCAGGGAAACACAGGAGGGAAAAGTTTGAAGTGGCTGTCAATGTTGTTCTTAAACTGCTGGAGGTTGTATTCAGTGGAAAAGAGATCGTCTGATAATGAATTTCACAACACTGTCGTCCGAGCGATGAAGGACTGACAAAACTTCACTGTTCTCCACGGCAAGGGCTTCACAGTGTAGTCATGTGAGCGTGCAGCTTAGCAAGTATTTCGGGGGGCAATTGAGGGAGTCAATTGAGGTTGATATAGATTCATCTCCAATTAATCGGAATGCATGTTCCTGCACGCAGGGAGGTAGTTGTAGGATGAGATTTTACCAATTTCTGCAACTATCTTTGGAGATTCCACGAACCTAAGCTAACCATCCTCCTGTGGGATGGGGGCAATAGAATTCACCCACAGCCAGTCCTACTGGCCCTAAAAATGGCAAATGGACACTCACTGGATCATGGGCTTATTACCCGTGATCTTAAATCCTAACTGATACGAGAAACGGATACAGCGCCTAGGATACCGACGGATTCTACGGTAACGACTTTTGGCATTCGAAAATGGTCTACGATTGGCTTCTGGAGCGTTCGAGCATGAATGACTGGGGAAGAACTGGGGTCACTTGGTCCTTGCACTGCCAGTCAGTGATCGACCGTGAAATGGAGCACTATAACATCCAAATTTTGGGCTTGAGCGAGTTCAGGTGGACAGGATCAGGAGAAGTACGAACCCCGAGGAAACACCATTCTGAACGTTGGTCCTGAGAGTGAAGCCAAAAATGGCGTGGCGGTCGTCCTTACACCGAGAGCGAGAAACAGTCTCATCAGCTGGGAACCAATCTCGGATAGGATTATCGTCGTTAGGCTCACGACCAGTGCCAGAAACGTCACAATTCTACGCACCAACTAATACTGCAATTAATTGTGACAAAGAGGAGTTTTTTAGCCAACTCAGTGCCTTTTCAAGCATGTTCAACAAGTGATATTTTTATAATCGCAGGAGATATGAACGCCCAGGTTGGCTCTGACAACACTGGGCTAGAACACGTCATGGGAAAGCAAGGTGACCCTTGGGTCGACCCGTCACGACCTTAGATTCAGCAACCCGAAACCGGTGAATTATTTGTGGAGTTTTTGAGTACTCGGCAAATTGTCATCAGAGGGACCCTTTTTCTACACAAAGGTCACCATAAAACATCTTGGATTTCCCCTGATGGTGTTACTCAGAACCAGATCGACCATTTGGCTATAAGTCGCCGATGGAGAAGATGCCTCCTCGATGTGCGAGCGAAGCATAGAGCTGACGTGGGGAGCGATCACCACTTGATGCTTGCCTGCTTGAGATTGTGCACAGCAGCTATCCGACGAAACCAAATTCTTCAGATGAAGCGCAAACTTAATGTGAATAAACTCTGAGACCCCAACAAAAAGTACAAGTACACCATCATTCTACGCGAAAAGTCATCCACATTGGGCGAATATGAAATGCGCACACTGGACGCCAATTGGGAGGCAACCAGAAACACTTTTCTAACTTTTCTAGTGCTGAAGAATCTGTGGGATATGTGCAAAGCGGTGAGAAACCCTGGACGCCAATTGGGAGGCCACCAGAAACACTTTTCTAACTTTTCTAGTGCTGAAGAATCTGTGGGATATGTGCAAAGCGGTGAGAAACCCTGGATGTCGCAAGACACATGGGAAAAGGTTGGTGATCGGAAAAAAGCCAAATTGGCAATCATTTCTCAACCCGATGTCAACCAACGAACGCCCGACAGAGGCAGAACTACCGCGATGCTCATATACAGCTTAAAAAGGCTGTTAGACGCGACAAGAGAAAAGCCACTGAAGATCTGGCCAAGAAGGCAGAATCCGCGGCTTACCTTAGGAATATGGAAAGAGTTGATGAACAGGAATTTCGCCGCCCAACAACCTGGTGAGAGATGTCAATATGAGTTGCGGCGATGGATGGAATACTTCTCTGATATTTTAAACATCCTGTCAGTGGAATATATTTCAGGAACAGAACAAACTACCAAATATCAAACCTTGTTGCGGATTAGGGACGATCCCCCAGATAAGGAAGAGATAGTTTTCGCCATTCGGTCAATCGCGGGGTATAGACGGAGCTAGGGTGTGGCCTAGTGGGTAGCGTGTTGGTCTACAATGAGAAGGTCGTGAGTTAAAATCCCGGTCGAAGCATAATTCCAGCACACTGCGTGGTTGGTTATACCTTGGTCACCTCCATCTACGAAAATGAAAAATTCGTGGGTAGAAGGTTGTGCGAAGGTCTAACAACCCTTCCACAATAAATAATGAAAAATGTTAGGGAACCTGAAGTAGAAGGTATAGACTACCAATCGAACTCCTCAAAGCGGACCCGGAAATAACAGCCGATATACTCCTCCCACTCTTCACTGACGTGTGCAATGAGGGAAGATATCCAACTGAATGGAAGGAGGGCGTCATTGTGAAAATTCCGAAGACCTTCGGGATTGTGGCAATTGGCGTGGTATATGTGTACTTACTGCCGTATCGAAAATCATGGCTAAGGTAATTCTTAATAGTATTAGTGATGTTATGGAGAGCACTCTCGAAGTTTATCAGGGTGGATTCCGTAAAGGGTCGTCTTGTACCGACCACACAAATACCCTACGGATAATATTGGAGCAGTCCGCCGAAATGGGTTCGCCACTACATCTCATGTTTGAGAACTTCAAGAAGGCTTTCGACAGCGTTAAGCGAGTTTACATATGGAATGCTTGAGTAGGATATGTATTCTAGATAAGGTCACAGCTATGATTAAAGAATCCTACGAAGATGCAAGGTGTCGCATCTTACATAGAGAAGAGCTGTCCGAGTGCTTTCCTGTGCGAACGGGTATCAGACAAGGCTGCATATTATCACCAGCCCTGTTTCTGGCTGTTAATAAATGACATCTTGAAAGCAGCACTGGAAGGTGGGGAAGGTAAAGGTCTTCCATGGAGACTATTTAACGTCTTAAGTCACCTTGATTCCGTTCGGACTTAGAGTCAAATGTTCGCTCGTTGCATTCTAAATGCAAAGAGGCGGGACTGAAAATAAATGTGCGTAAAATCAAGTATATGCACATGGGTTCGAACGCAAGCACACCGATTGTTTTTAACGACAAGATGTGGAAGAGGTGCAAGATTTTCGTTATCTCGGAAGCATTGTCAGCATGGAAGACGGAGTTGAAAAGGATAGTGGGCTCGTCTAAATAAAGCTTGTCAGGCCTTCGGTATCCTTTTCCCTTTCTGGAGGTTAAGAGAAATCTTCCGTCGAACGAAGCAGCGAGTTTTTGACGCATGCGTCAAATCCGTGTTGTTATATGGTTGTACTACGTGGAAAGTGTCCGTTCGACTTACCAAGAAACTAAAACTCCGACGCAATTTAGGAATATTCTGGCCAGAAGTGATCTCCAACGACGAACTTTGGAGTAGAACTGGACAAACTATAATAAAATAGGTAGTGAAATTCAAAGGTGGAAGTGGCAGTGGATAGGTCATATTTTGAGGAAACCAGTGCGAAACATCGCCAAACAGGCTCTGGATTATAATCCTCAAGGAAGACGTAGGGTTGGTCAACCATGTAGCATATGGAAGCGAGCAGTTGAGCTGGAGGCCAGAGAAATAAACAAGTCCTGGCAACAGCTAAAGGCCGACGTTCAGGATCGCGCCTTGTGGAAGAGAGTTGTTTCTGTCCTATGCCCTATAGGGTGTTTCAACAGGAAACAAGATGTGGTCGAATATAGATGATAGCTGATTCGGAGGCAGAAAAGCATTTCTTACACTTCCGCAGAATACGTAGACGTTTCGAAGCATCAAGAGAAACTTCGTAGAAGTGTTGACTTCAATCAAGGCGATTGTTAAATTTTACACTTAGGAACGTGAAGTCTGTACGCCATTTAAGGACATATTAGCCGCCGACATCGGAACGTTATGATTAATAGATAGATGACAGGACTGCGTTTTTAAGGCATTAAGATCTACTTATGTTTTCCTGCCCCTTTCTAGGATTAGACTGAGGT
This sequence comes from Chorisops tibialis, assembly GCA_963669355.1. Classification (NCBI taxonomy): domain Eukaryota; kingdom Metazoa; phylum Arthropoda; class Insecta; order Diptera; family Stratiomyidae; genus Chorisops; species Chorisops tibialis. Next base: position 76,645,553 of record OY770263.1, read on the forward strand.
CAGAGTTCAATAACTATATTGACTCATTACGGCATGAGGCCACTGATGTTGGACGAACCTCCGCAGAGGAGTCAAGCCGGAAGGTGTTATCCAAAGTGCTCTCATCTGCAAAACAATGAATAGGATTGAGAGTAGATGATAGAAGGTCGTTTATAAAGACTAAAAAGAGAGTAGGAGATAAAACTGAGCCCTGAGGAACGCCGGAATCAATGGAAAAGGGTGCAGAAGTTATTCCGTCTAGCAAGACTCTGAGACTGAGTGTTCGGAAGGAAAACTATCAATTCATTTAAGAAAAGCTATGTTAAAACCATAGGCCTTCAGCTTGGCCAAGAGACATTTGTGCCAAACTCTGTCGAACGCTTTAGCAATGTAAAGAGCAAGTACATAGCCTTCCGAATTTGTGGATGCAGGAGTTCTAACGCTTGGTAAGATAGACAATGAGATTGCCAGTAGAACGTCTCAAGCGAAATCCATAATGGCGACCATGTATGAAATTTTTATCCACAAGTAAGTTGATGAGCCTGCGATTGACATCAGCCTCCAATGAAAGTACTAAGGTAATGGCTACGGAGCGATAATAAGCGAGGTTCGCTTCCTTTCTTAGGAATTGGCTGAATATTCGCGACGTTCCAGATCTGAGGAAAGCACCCTGAAAACTAGGAAAGATGATAGAAATTACGAAAAGGTTCAACTATAGAGGAAGCGAAGATCTTAAGGACAATAAGGGGATGCCATCAGGCGGAGCAGACTTGTGAGTATTGAGCCCCTGCAGGATACTGGAAATGACCCTAGTTCGAAACTGAAGTGGTGGCAGCAAGAAACCCGAGTCCGGTAAGTATGGAGGACTCTGGTTCGATGATGGAAGTTTAGAGTTTCTTGCGAAGTTTGCTGCTAAAAGGTTTGCTTTTTCAACTGGATCAACAACAGTTCGGTCGAGAAGAGAAGGTGTTGCAGACGTGCTGAAATTTTTATTGACAGATTTCACAAATGACCAGAAAGATCTTGAGTTTTTGGGATTCTCAATGATCTTAAGTCGACGTTTCTGGTCATGTTCAAATTTAGCACGCTTTAAGATTTTATTGCAGGTGTTTCTTAACACTTTTAATGAATCCCTATTTTGTACAGTCAGATTGTGGAAAGCTGGAAAGGACTGTTTCTTGGCTCTAATTGCTTCGAAGCACTCATTGGTAAACCGCGAATCTTTCGAAAGTTTGCTCCTTTTTAGATTGCATGGAATAAAAAGCCTCATACCCTTTATATTTATTTCGGTCACAAGTTGTACAATGACTTCACAATTTCTGAACTCAAAGCATAACCTCCAATCAAAGGCGCGATAGAATGCATTAAGATCCTCCCAATTGGCTTTCTTATAATGGCATACCTTTCTACATGTTGTCTTTATAGTCGGTGGATTTGATGCTCAAATGGGAAACTGTGCTCGAATGATTCGCCTACTTTGCACCAAGATGAACCCGGTTTTTTACCGCTATAAACAAATATGGATAATACTCACCACTTAAATCATGATGAGACTGCTGCATCGGCGCACAAAAAGCACTGGATCCACCGCCAGATATCGAAATGGAATTTGGTGGTGGAGGCATTGGTGGTTGCACATTCTGATAAACTCCTGGCGGATAGCGTAACGGCGATTCGCATCTTGGCTGAGCCAACGGAGGTTGTTGATGATGATGGTGATGCATATGATGATATTTCGGAGATGGTTGCTGATGATGCAAATGATGCATTTGGTCTGGATTAGTAGGCTGGGAATGATGATGGTGATGTTGCGGTAGAATGGGTGGATAGATATGTGCGTTTGGTTGTTGCAACGGAACTGGTTGATCATGATTAAGAATCGTAGGTTGAAAGGTTTGTTGTTGTAGTGGTGGTGGTGGTGAAAGACCTATAAGAAAAAAAAATACCTAGAAACGATTAAAAAAAACACCCTAAAGAAAAACTCACCATCAATTGGAACAGCCCCGGTAGCCGCACCAGGAGGACGCATGCTAGACAACGCTCCCAACGGCGTATATGATTTTGGCGGATCGATTGAACTCGGTCGCAAGACACGCTCCTCTGTCACGCTCGATTGCACACGATATTGCATTTTACAGTAGGCTTCCTGACTAGAACCTGTCGTAGCGTTCACATAAACTCCCGTAATAGTTACATCCGTATCTTGAACGATCACAACACTCGAAGATGTTGGCCGACTGCTCTCCTTATTCGCTTCTTCAGCCGGATCTGGCTTGATAGCGTCCTTAAGTTTCTTCGCAGGCTCGACTTTGACTTCTTCGGGAAAGCTTTCGAAGCTACTGCAATCTGAATCCAGATTGCGATCTAAATGCCGTTCGACCTCATAAGTAGCTGCAACTATGGCGCTAGCATTCAAACCGGCCATCCGTTTTGAAGTCAGCTGTACCGCTGACTTTACATCGGGAACAATTTCGTCCCGTTTACGTTTCTTATTTGGCGTAAAATCGATCGGATAGGTTGCATCCGTATTTTTGCTGTCGTCATCGCTCGAATCGGATGATTGTTTTGGTGCTGGTGGACGCGGCTTCTTTTTCGGCGTTTTCGCAACTGGAGCCTTTTTCGATTTCGAATCGATCAGGTCTTTGGCTTTTTGCGCCGCCTTCGCCTTGACAATCTTTCGCTTCTTAGTCTTGGCTTTATCGTCGTGATACCGTCGGAATGTAATGTCGCTTTCGTGTCCACTCTCGAAACTCGAACCGTCGTTAAAGTCCCAATGTTTGCCCATGCCACGAAGTCCAGGAGCGTTTCGCAGTTCACGCTTGTTTTCTTCTTCCGGCGCAGAGTCGGGCTCCTTTTCGGACGAACCGCCTTTCGCCGCTTCAATTTTGAGCTTCTTGGCGGCATTCTCCTCCTCGTCGGAGCTACTGCCCGACGCAATAATTCGAATCTTGGGAATTTGAGAGCTTTTCGAAAGGCCCAATTCATGGGCTGTTCGAGATTCATTTTCGTAAAGGCATTGGACCTTCGCCAGGGCATTCAGCGAAGCCATACGATGTCGCTTTGGTCCGAAATCGTGGCAACTCTCCGATGAAGCATCGTCGCTATCTTCGCTTCCACTATCGTAGCTATTCGAAGATTCAGTAGGTTCTTTCCGCTTCGGTGGCGGCTTCTTAACTGGTTTCGCTTTGGTTGTTGCTTTCGTCGACGCCTTCGCTGCTGGTTTCTTCGGGTCGACCTTTACCTCGTCCTTAATTTTTACCGGAAGCACTTTCAATTCCATGCATTGACTAAGCGGTTTCTCGTCTTGATCTTTTGCATCCTCCAGTAGTTTTTTGGTCATTTGAAGCGGCTGGTCGTCTTCGTCCGAGAAATCCTTATCTTTATCGAAGTCCTTCGATTTTTCCAGATTGATCTTATCCACTGATTTCTTGTCATTATCCTGAACTTTATCCAATTGTATTTTAGAGAGCACAGCCGATTGGCTAAGAAGATTCATTTTGATGTTATCCTCACTTTCGGACTCGGTTTTAAAATCGTAAATATCCTTTTCCTGCTTTGTGGCTGCGACTGAAGACTTTTTCGGCGTAGCAGCGATTGATTTGGACAATTGCGTTTCTTCTAATTTCTCATTTTCGGAAGTAATTGGCTTCTCGATTTCTTTCACTTGCTTGTTAGCTTTGAATGACTTAAATGTGCTTCCTTTGTCGCGAACGTATTTTTTCTGAAGTCGTTCCCGAACTGAAAGGAGTTTTCCGCCTGAGGTTGTCGATTTTGATGATGGTGCTACGACTTTTTTCGTAGCTATTCCTTTTACTGAGACTTCAGTAATTTTAATTGAAGTCGGAGATTCCTTGCTTTTCTGTTCCGGTTCTTTGGTTTTCTGGAGTTCTGCAGTGATTCTCGCAGGACTTTTAACTTCTTTGCGCTCCAGCTTGGCTCCAAAGTTTTGATTTGTAGAAGTTGCTGGGCTATTGACTTTTGTCTTAGATAGTTCTTCAGACTTCTCTTTGGACTTCGGCTTCGCCTTCGGACGATTTTTGATCGTTGAACTTGCTTTTAGCAGCTCTTCAGTGACTTTCTTAAAGGCTACCACTTTTTCAGGTTTTACAGAGTCCTTAGCCTTTTTCGTTTCCTTTTTCTCAACTGGTTTTCCTGGTGTTTTGTCTACTGTCTTCACTTCTTCTTTCTTGTCCTTGATTTCTTCCTTTTTATCCTTGGCTTCTACCTTTTTATCAATGACTTCTTCCTTTCTATCCTTAACTTCCTCTTTTTTATCCTTGACTTCGTCCTTTTTATGAACTTTCTTCGGTAGCTTATTTACTGTCTTGGATTTTTCTTTTAATTCTTCAGCCTTCGTTTTGTCTTCTTTTTGAATCTTGACCGGCTGCGGTTTAACCTCGCTGGATTTGGCAGGCTTGACTTTGCTGCCATCTTTGATTTTAGTAGGCACTACTTTACTGGAAATTTCTTTCGGAGCAGGACTAACCGAAGTTTTTCCCTTCTGTAGCTCTTCTGATTCTGGGTTCATGTCTTTGGTTTCTTGCTTCTTCGATTCTTCGATGATAGGTTCACTAATTTGAATTTTTCTCATTCCATCATCTTCCTTTCTGACAGTTGTAGTCTTGCCCATTGGCCCTGGACTAACTTTGGCTGATGCTGCTCTAGACTTGGTCTTAACTATTTCCGAAATGGAAGCTTTGCACTCAACTTTTTGCTCATCTGACACAATCGTTTTAAAGCCACTGATTTTAATGTCCAGACTCTTGATGACTTTTTTGATAGCCTTTGTCTTATCATCAGCGGGTTTCTGTCGAAGGGGTGACTTTTTTGGCGATGCACTTCGACCGATTCCCGTGTCGACGGTTTTTTTCGTTACTTTCGAAACAATTGTTTTCGTAGTCGGCGGTGGCGTCTCCTTCGAGTCGTCCTTTTTCGCCTGTGAAACACTGGACTTATCAACGGATTTTTCGACTTTAACTGCAGGTGCACGTCGTCTTTTAGCCACAACCTTTGCTCTGCCAACCTTTGCAGGAGGTCGAAGCCTTGCTTTCATACTTCCGAGTGGTTTTGATGGGCTGGTTGTGGTAGGAACTGGTTTCTTGGCGCCCATCTCTGAAATAAAAAGAGCTTTGTAAGTAGAAGGAAAAATATGATAAAACTATGTTTGGGTGGAAAGTGCAACATGTTATCACTAGTTCCTAAGTATTTGGTTGTGAAGGAACAGGGGCAGTGGCGACTCATGGCAATATTTCTTCGGAGTGAAGCACTAACATACAAAACTTACGGGAATATGTTCAAAAAAGTTCAAGGAGTGGGTGCGCTAAGGGTTTGTAGTAGATTTCGCAGCTGGCTTACCGTCACTAGACATACAAGCTGGTGAAGCACAACGAGTACATCACAAATAGAATACGAAAAATTGATGCTTAACAGTGGACAAGAAAAAAGAAGACCAACAGGTAAGTACCAACGCTTGGCAACTGCGATGGAACACCGTTAGCAAAGGCCAATGGGTATATAAGTTTATAAGAGACGTAGATAAGTGGGTCGGACGGAGGCACGATGAATTAGATTACTTCATGAGCCAATTTCTCTCAGGGCACGGCTGTTCTACCTCTTAGAATGGCGCTACTGCCCAAATCGGACCTTGGCCTCCTGATATTCAGGTTCCTTAACATTTTTCATTATTTTTTGAGTAAGGGCTGCTAGACCTTCGCACAACGCTCTATAGATTATAGTGCCCAAAGTATACCCAAGCAGGCAGTGTGCTGGAATTTTGCCTGGATCAGGATTTGAACTCACGACTTTCGCATTGAAGAGCAACACGCTACCCACTAGGCTACACCCTAGCTGGGGCATTATAGAGCCCAGAAGGCATTACTACGGATTGTCACAAACCGCTGTCGATAGAGAAAGCTTTTTTCTCTCTATCCGTTTTGTCTATCTCTATCTGCCAATACCCGTTTTTCAGGTCCACCGTGCATCAGCTAGAATCCTGAAGATCACGAGGTTTTGGGCTGTAATGCCATTTTAGAAGTAGAATGCCCCAGCCACGTTTGACTAATGGAGTTCGTTTTACATGGCCTTAGCTGGAAAGCCTGTCTCGTTTATCCCGACGATGTGATTGTTATCGGAAAGGTCCTTGGGGAACATTAAAAAAATTTGCGAGAAGTTTTTAAGCGATTCCAAACAGCACTGCTGAAACTTACCCCGAAAAAATGTGCTTTCTTCGATTCAGAAGTTAATTATTTGGTACACATCGTATCAGCTGACTGTGGTGTGATTCGGAGAAAAGCATAACTGCAATGAGCAATACCGCAGCATTCTGGGTTTGGCGACGTACTATCGTCGATTCGTTAAAGATTTCGCGAACATTCTAAAACCATTCATCAGTTAACAGAAAAAAGGAAGATCATTCGTTTTGAATCAGGTGTGTCGAAGGGTGTTCGAAGATCTGAAGAGGCCACTTTGCCAGGCTCTTGTATTGGCATATCCAACACCAGGACAATTATTTATCATTGACACCGATGCTAGCAATTGGAGCAGTTCGTTTTACAGTTGAGTGCTCTCAAAATCTGTGAAAAATTACTGTGCGAGCTTTTAGTAATCGTAGAAGCCGCAAAGCACTTTCATAAGTACCAATATGGACAAAAGCTCATCTTTCGAACGGACCATGCATCGCGGAAGTGGCTACTCCAATTCAAAATTCCAGAAGAACAAGTCGCGAGATGGATAGAGAGACTAAAGGTCCTATGATTACTCGTGGTAAGGCTGATTCTCTTCACGACGAACTGCAAACATTGCCATCGTTTCGAGGAAAAAGAAGTCGGAAAGAGTTTACGACTTGTAACAGCGAGCTCAACGGATGGATGGAATCAGCAGGATCTGGAAAATGCACAACGAGATGATCCAGATATTAATCTAAGAGCGTAGCGAGGTTTTAAAAAAGTATTGGGTACAATGGAACTCTCTCGACATAGAAGACAGGATATTGGAACGTAAATGGTAATCTGCAGATGGGACATCACATCTTGTGCAGAGCTAACTTCGTCATAGACGGTCCCAAGCCCGGTTGAGAAAGGAGGATGGAAGGATTATTGTAACCAGAATGGCTGTAACACACTAGCGTCTCCGGAAGTAAAAAAAATGATGAATAACCCTGCAGTTTAGTTGTGAAAACTCAGACACGCATGAATACTCTGAAGCAATAATCCAGGCCAAGATCGGAAAAGATCCGAATCGGAGATTGGTGTATACAAAGCACAAAATAAGGATATTAAGATGAAATCTAGTGAAATCTTAATTATGGAAAAGGAATATACACAAGACAGCACTGGGCTGGTGACTGTGTTATTATGTTACTTCAGTAAGTAGGAGTGACAGCCTACAGAAATAGCTTTCAGGCTAATATCACAGTTGCCTCCGTCCCGTTAAAACGCTGGCAGGCCTGAAAGTACGCTCGAAATTCATCATCATTCAGTTGGTAGTGTAGGCTCATATGTAACATTACTGACTATTACTGATCCGACCCTGAACGCAATTCCTCATAAAGGTTTGTGTCAACCCATGCATAGCCTCACTGCTTGCATAGACAACCATCTTAAAGTGACCACACAAATGAATAGAGATAACAAATTTCAGTGGGGACCCATAAGACATGAGTTGCCAACTTAATAACAACAATGAAACAAAGGGATTTAACAACACAGAAGATAGAACACCATTTGCAAGAAGTGCGCGAATAATTCGATCCCGGAGAAATTGATGAGCAGAGACGTCCCACCAACGCAGCCACCGCCTTCACGCCTGGATGGAAGAATTTCCTCGGCGATAGCAACCGGTGAAGAAGAAGGCCGTAAATTTGATGCTATTGATAGGCTTGGTAAAAAAATTAAGAAGCTTGTTGAAATGATGGGTGGTGGAAGGCGTACGATCCATCAACCTATGAGAGACGTGGTGAGTGCAATCGTGGCACAAACGCGCTACAAAGGACATACGTCATCAAACAGAGTCAGAGAATAACACAACATACGTTGGCAAGCAGAGTCATGGAAGACTGATAAAAGTGCCCAAACCTCGCCATTGCTAGAGTGCATCAATAATAATCCACAGAAAAAAAGCGAGAAGAAGGCACCTGAACCGAGTGAATCTACAACTGCAGAAAGTATCAACTGAGAAACTTAAGGCGAAGGAACTTAAAGAAATAGGATGGACGAAATTTCCGTTCAACGCTCCAAGGTTGAGGACATTCTAAATGAGTATCACGATGGAACCTCTGGAGGACATCAGGGTGTGAATAAAACATTAGCTAAGATCAGGGAAAAATTCCATTGGATTCACCTGCGTCATGTTGTGGAAGACTGGTGTTGCAAACACTACCTGTGCATTAAGTAAAGGTCCTCAAAGAAGATCAAAAGGCGAAATGCATGAGTACAACGTTGGAACTCCATTCGAAAGAATTGTAATTAATATCGCTGGAACTTTTGCGGAGTCAGAGAAAGGTAACCGCTACATCCTGGTGGTTACTAATCATTTCAATAAATGGTATGAAGCATACTCCATTTCAAATCAAGAGATCACTACAGTTGCCGAACAAATTGTCTCGAAATGGGTTTGCAGATTTGGAGTTCCACGCGAGCTACACTCTGATCGAGGACGTAACTTTGAATCGGAACCATCAAGAGATGTGCAAGTTTCTCGGAATAAATCATGCCAACGACTTAATAGGCATCATCCCAGAGTCAGTGAGGCCTCAGATCTACACTTCATTGAGGAACATTCTGAGGGAACCCCTCATAGGTAATCCACCAGCTATACCAAACTTTTTGAAGTATGACTTCGAGTCAGGTTATCTTAGGATAACTTGTGCTAACCAAAACGCTCTGGTCTTCTTTCAGGAGGCGGTTCCCAAGATGAACGAGCTCTTGAAGGATATTAAGCTACAGGTGATGGAAGATGCTGAGGCTGTTACACTGACGAAAGTGTCTGTATGGATCCCGGATATCATTGAAGACCCTAGACTCCTATTGCAGGACATTGAGCTGCAGAACAGCTAGGGTTTAGTCTAGTAGGTAGCGTGTTTGGTTTACAATGCGAAGGTCGTGAGTTCAAATCCCGGTCGACGCATAATTCGAGCACACTACCTGCTTGAATATACCTTGGTTACCTCAATCTACGAAAATGAAAAATTCGTAGATAGAGGGTTGTGCGAAGAGCTAACAACTCTTCCGCAATAAATAATGAAAATGTTAAGGAACCTGAAGGTCAGGAGGCCAAGGCCCGATTTGGGCTGTAGCGCCATTGAAGAAGAAGAAGAAGAGCTGCAGAACAATCTTTGAACGGAGTTGTGAAAGCTTTTCCATAAAGAACAAAAAGACAAGGGCCAACTCCTTGTTCTCGGAATTGACCAAAGCTCCAGGGAAAGGGTGTCGGTAGCGAAAGATTTCGCGGATTGTGGACTCAAAAAAGTCCACTTCAAACTACCGAAACCAAATGCGGCCAAACTTAGAAGCCGGCAAACTCAGAGTGGTTCAAGTTAAACTACATCACAGTACTTACTTTCCAACAACAGCTCTTAAGAGGTTATTCGGATGTTGCACTTGTCCAGGAATCGCATTCTAGGATCGTGCAACAAAACTTTTACAGTCCTTCATGGACCCAAAACAGGTTAGCTGCGGACATGTATCGTTGCAAAAAAAGCACGAAAATTGACATTAATTCTACAATTTAACAGTCCAGACCAAAAAACGACGCTCTGGGAGAGGTCCTTTGAAACTTATTTCATCACACCAGCCATACGAGTCCCACCTTCATAAATAGAGTAAGAAGCAATGTTATCGTCCTGACTCTTGCAACTAAGTCTAAATTACTAGTGGTCCGCAACTGGAGAGCTTCGAAAGAACCATCTTTGTCAGACCACATGTGGATAAGATTTGAAATAGTCGGATCAGCAAAAAATTGTTGGTTTTACAGGAATCCAGCAAGAACGGATTGGGTTAAATATCAGGAGTTAATAAACCATAAACTACCGGCAATAGTTCCTCACCCAATAAAAACATCAGATTCCTTAGATAAAAGAGTATGTATGTTAACAAATATACCAACAAGCTTAGACAAGAGTTTCTGCGCTCAGAAGTCCGCCAAAGATAATAAGAACACTGTTTGGTGGAATAACGATCTCGATATTCTGAAAAAACGAGCAAGAAAACTCTTTCACAAAGCTAATTCCAGAAAACTTGACACAAACTTGGACAAATACCCAACAGCACTTACGCTGTATAAAAAACATCTAAGAGCCGTTAAATGAAATTCATGGAAGAGATTCTGTGAAGAAATCGATAACGTCAACGATACGGCTAGGATAAAGAGGACCCTATCCATGGCGATGGTTCATAGACGAGGTCTAGCGGCGAGTCACTTCAACTTTTAATGCAAACGCATTTCCCCGGATGCTTTGAGCCCTCACCACAAAGCTCATATGTCGATCGTATTCTAGCCAACTCAGAACTAGTGGATACAGTCGTGACGCCAGAAAACATAGGAATTGCGTTCGGTTCCTTCAAACCTTACAAGTCACCAGGACTGGACGAAGTCTATGCTGTAATGATCCATAATGCGGATGAAACAATAATTCAGTACCTGTTTGACATATACAAAGCATGCATCAGTCTTTGCCACATACCGAAGCTATGGCAAGAGGTTAACGTGGTTTTCATACCTAAACAAGGCAGAGCCTCCCATAACATCCCGAAGGCTTTCCGACCCATCAGCCTAAATTTGTTCCTTCTTAAAGGTCTGGAAAGACTGATGGACAGCTACCTACGTGCAAATCCGATCCTCTCGGTCAGATGGCCCAACCAACTCGCCTATCTGAAAGGTATGTCCAGTGACACCGCCTTGCATGTGATGGTAGCCGCCGTAGAGAAAGTTCTCCATCATAAAGAGGTTGCACTCAGTGCCTTTCTAGACGTGGAAGGCGCTTTTAATCACGCCAACATTGAAGCTGTACTTGAGGCCTCTTATGACTAGCTAAGCTTCTTCGCTTATGAAAAACCGTAGCACGGATGGATGAAAAGACAAGAAAAGGAACTCCACAGGGCGGCATAATATCGCCTCTCTTATGGGTCCTAACAGTGAATGAACCCCTTTCTATTTTAAATCGGAACGGCTACCCTACAACAACACATGCAGACGATCTTGTCATCATGCTAACTGTTAAGTTTGAACAAGTTCTAGGAGACTTTACGCAGTCCGCTTACAACTGTTAGACAGCTGGGCACTAAATAAAGGACTTACCATTAACCCTGAAATACAGATGGCTCGTGCACCTCTGGGGGGGACAGGAGCCTGAGTCAAAGGTCCTAACTTCTCGATTTTAAAACCACTCGGCAAAGAAGCGACAATCTTCCAGGCCGAACTAATTGCAATGGAGCTATGCATCTAAGAGAATATAAGGAGAGCTTATCGCAACAAATCTATTTATATCCTATCGGATAGTTAGGCGGTTCTCAAAGCCCTAGCATCCAATAAACACGGATCAAGGACGGTATGGGACTGCCTTCAAAACCTAATTATCCCGGGGGAAAAGGAACGATGTAACTTTGATGTGGGTACCAGGACATATGGGAGTTGAGGGAAATGAAGAGGCTGATCGCCTAGCAAAAAACGCCGCAGAATCAAATGTTATTGGTCCAGAGCCATTCTACGGGAAACCGCAAGGGATAGCTAGTGGGTAGAACAAGAATATAAAATCTACTGGAATAGACTTCCAGGCTTGTCAATCTCAAAAAAACTGATCCAACCATTTTATTCTAAAATTCAGCAAGAAGGATATAGTACTCTAATCGGTCTAATGACGGGGCACAGTGGAGTAAACCACCACCTCAAAAATATGGGCGTAGCTGAAACCGACATCTGTCGCCTCTGTCTCGAGGACTCAGAAACGACAGTGCACATCCTATGGCACTGTGAAGCAGTAGCTAGGAAAAGACAGAATCTTACTGCAAAAGGTTTCCTTTCTACCGAAGAACTAGCCAACATGGCTCTCTTAAAGATCCTCAAATTAGTCAAAGCTATTGAGTTATGATAGGGGGAAGGGACTATAAACGCACAATAGTCTGAGAAGGTCGCAGTACTCTCACGCGTTTCCCAAACAATAATAATAATAATACCATTAACCCTCAAAACATTGATCTGGTCCTCTTCTCCAGATGAAGAAGACCATATATTTTCAATCCACCAAGCGTTCTGGGTATCACTATGGTCCTCTCGATCCGAGTTAAATATTTAGGTCTTATTCTTGATAGGAAATTATCCTGGAAGGCCAACATTCATGAACGAGCAACAAAGGCCTTCTTCGCATGCAAAAAGACATTCGGTTTGAGATGGGGCCTTAAGCCGCATCTTATCCACTGGATGAATACCAGTATTGTCAGACCAAATATTTGGTGGTACTAAAAACCAACCTAGCACCTTTACATCAAATCCAAGAAAGTGCACAGGAACAATAAGCTGCGGATATATAAAACTATTGTAGTGCCAACAGTGCTCAAAACTAGCTACAAACAAACTATTTTGCATTCTTTCATTCTGCAGAACGGCCAAATCCGAATAAAAATATTACAACTCAGGTGTTATAACGTAGTCGCTATAGCGTCCGAACTATTGTTGGCCTGACCACAGGACATTGCTTGCTAAAGCTGCACGCATTTAGGATGCGAATCGCGAGCGACAGCCTTTGCAGAGGTTGCGAGGAAGACGAGGAATCTATCGAACACTATCTTTGTCACTGTCCGCAAATTTCCTCCTTTGCTTGGCTCTAGATTCTTCTCAGAACTAGACGACCTCAGAGGCGTCCAACATTCGAGCCTGCTACGGTTCACAAACTGAATCAAGTGGCTAGAACAAGAGAAGTGACTTCCATCTTATGATAATAGGGGGGAGTGCAATGGACCAAACTAGATGGCCCCAGTGCATTGTGGTTCTACGAAACCACCCTCCTACAACCGAAACCTAAAACCCTAAATACTTAGGAGCGCGGGAGACTTATACAACCACTGTAAGTAACAATAGCCACTGTCAATACTCGCACTCGCGAGCACGAACATTCAAACTGGACGGACGTCTTTTCTACCTGCATGATCATAACACGAACTAATTGGGAGTTCAGTGCTCCAGTGCTCTCAATGAAGCTTCGCCACTGATAGATAGGTGGATATGGTTCAGTTCTTCTACAATGGCGCTACAGCCCAAATAGGATCTTGGCCTCCTGACATTCAGATTCCTTAACATTTTTCATTACTTATTGTGGGAGGGTTGTTAGCCCTTAGCACAGCCCTCTATCTACGAATTTTTTATTTTCGTAGATTGAGGTGACCAAGGTATACCAAGGTATACCAAGCAGGCAATGTGCTGGAATTATATATTGCGTCGACCGAAATTTGAACTCATGACCTTCGCATTACAAGACCAAGACGCTACCCACTAGGCTACACCCTAGCTATGGCTCTGTTACGAATTTCAATTTTATTTCAGAAATCACATACTCTCAGATTTACGAATGAACGCTAACAGCTTTGTCTCCCTAACATTAAATTCGATAAGGACATAATCGAAAATCTGAGCGACTTCATTTTCGAAAGCGTCGATCAAAATCTAAATCAATTTAACTCACAACTCGTCAGATATGCGTGGCACCTGCTGTTAACTTGTGAGACACCAACAGATAGGAATCTGGTGACTGCCAACACGCTATTCGCGTCCCCCAATCAAAAATCTAGGAAACTTCCAAGCCAATGATAATACCCGAGATTTAAATTTTATTTCCCGATTTTATTGCCATCGCATGGCAGAAGGGTATCTACTACCCTCTTACCATATCGACGGCAACGTGTTGATTCCGATGTTGTTGTTGCTTTCTGTCAAATATCCTTTCGCGTTCAAAAATTATTATCCATGTATTATTGTGTGTGATGCGAGCGTGTGTTCACATTTTAATGGAACTCAATTTACATTGGTTTTATCGCACACGTTAGCACAGGTCAAGAGCGCGAGAAATCAATAATCTTTTTTCCGGTTTACCTTAGCATTTATTTACGATATTGTTTTACGATCATTTTAAATTTAGCGCCTTTAATTCAGTTGTTTGCGTGTTCGCCAGCGGAAGCATACTTTCTGGAGTTAATTGTGCCATCTGTCGGCAACTTTTGGAAAGCAATTTCAAAATAAACTTGGCCTCAATTATGATCGCTATTATCGCAATTTTTTGAATGGCCGTGATCGGTAAAGATATTTTAGGAATTTAACCTTTCAGATTTTTTTCAAGCGTTTTAACGAAATTCGTAAGCACAACTCTGGGAAAGTAAGAAATGGTTGGACATTTTTTTTTCTCTGATCTATAGAGAGAAAAGAAATGTTGTCTAAAATGAGCTGTGAAATGTTGGGTTATTCACGATTGAGCTCGCACTCACGAGTGTGAATCGAAGGTATTTTACTCATTTGAAATCTAAAGGTTTTCTCACTGACGATTGATTTAGTTTCAGATTTTAATTTTTGGGTTTGTTTTTTTTTTTGTTTAATTAGTAGTAGAGTATTTACATATAATGTAGATGTTTGCTGCTAAGAAATAATGCTCGCACAAAGTCGCTAAGGGTACAGAAAAATTTGTTGTGGCTCAAAAACCTCAATTGTGAGTAACCGTCTGTTTGTCTGTTCGTCTGCCAGTCTGTCTGCCACATAACTCTCGAACGGTCTGAGCTATAGTGCTGAAATTTATTTTACTATGTCATTTTTAGCATAAAAGGAATTTTAAGTTCGGGAATGGGCTACATCCCCCACTCCTTCTACCTCCTCCCATACAAATTTCATGAAATTTCGGAATTTAAAAAAAATTGATTTTTCTCCGAAAATATTTAAGCAATCGATTAGAAAATTAGTTCGGAGTAAAATGATATGAATATCATTAATCTCAAAAAATATTGATCCGATACCATTACTCCTTCTACCCCCTCCGATGGAAATGCACAATTTTCAAAAACATACAGTCAAACTTCCATAAATCGAACGTCTATAACTCGAATTTTCTATAACTCGAACTAAATCAGGTGTCAATAGCATTTAGAGAGCAAATTGTATAAAATGTCACTTGCATAAGTCGAACTTCCATAACTCGTATTTCTCCATAAGTCGAGTAAAAAAATGGCACTCGTATTCAATAAGTCGAATAATTTGGGGAATCCCTCATTTTCTCAAATTAAAGTAAGTGGTTTGTTGTTTTGGATTTTTAGAGTTGGGGAAGTCCCTATTTATAAAGAAATGTTTTATGAGGTTGCCGCTTGGTGCACATTTCAGTTGCGCTTGTAAGTGAACACGAGTTCAGTTTACGTACTACGGTATATTAACATAAAATCGGTTTTTCATGGCGTCGAAACGTGTTCTAAAAAGTTTGTCAATTGACGAAAAGTATAAATTAATTCAAGAAATAGAAAGTGGATTAAAGAAAAAGGATGTAGCTTTTAAATACGGTGTTCCGGCGAGTGCAGTTTCAACGATTTTAAAAATAGGGACACAATTATCGCATCAGTTGAATGTGGTGCTGGATGCAGAATTAAAAATCCACTGTTCAAAAATGTAAATAATGCAGTTTTCGATTGGTTTAAAGAAGCAAGAAACCAAAACATGCCCATATCTGGAGGAATTTTAAAGGAGAAGGCATTGGAATTTGCGAAGCGGTTTGGAGAAAACGATTTTAAGGCAAGCACTGGTTGGCTTGATAAATGGAAGCAAAGGTAGGGACAAATATTTAACTAACAAAAGGTTAACCAAATTGTGTGTCATACGTATGTATGTTGAATTGTAGGCATGGTGTGTGTCGTAAAAAGGCATGCGGTGAAAGCAGTGATGTTCGTGACAAGGACTGCGATAAATGGAAAACCAACGTTTTGGCCCATCTATTGAAAAAGTATAATGAACGCGACATTTTCAATGCAGATGAGACAGGACTGTTCTTCAAATGCTTACCAGATAAGACACTGACTTTCAAGGGCCATGGAGGCAAACATAGTAAGCAGCGAGTTACATTATTGTTGGCAGCAAATATGGATGGAACAGAAATCTTGAAAATTCTCTTGATTGGCAGAAGTAGCAAGCCTCGTTGCTTTCGTGGGGTTAAGTCGCTAGCCGTTGATTATAAATCAAACTCCAGGGCGTGGATGACCGGAAAACTTTTTGAAGAATGGATTTGCAAATTAGATAAACAATTTTTACGCGCTGGACGAAAAGTCTTATTATTCATTGATAATTGTCCTGCTCATCCAAAAGACTTACAAAGAAAATTGAAATCTATTGAATTGGCTTTTTTCCACCAAATATGGCCTCCAAATTGCAACCGCTTGACCAGGGAGTAATTCAAAATTTAAAGTGTCACTATCGAAGCAGAATCTTAAAAGAAGCATTAAAGCGTTTAGAGACAAAGAACAAACATGATATTACACTTCTGGATTGCATTAACCACATAACGAAAGCATGGGATATTGACGTCAAAAATCAAACGATTGCGAATTGCTTTAAAAAACCTGAATTTGGTCAGCATTCTACATGGGATGAAGAGGATAACATACCTTTAATTTTCTTAAATAATAATGATCAGGAAAGGAGCTTGATACAAACTGATTACGAAGCATGGATAACGTTAAATAATATAACTTCCAATGCTACTCTTGATGATTATATTGAGATGTGCAATGTAATTTGTACAGAAGGTTTTCTTACAGATGATGACATTATTGAGAATTATAATTCTGAATCAGTGACTCAAACTTTAATTGCAGTGGAAAGTGATGACGAGGGTCCCGAAGAAGAATTTATTCAACAGCCTTGTACGAATGATATAGCGGATTCCTTGAGAAATTTGAATCTATATTTACAAACGAAAGAAAACGCAACTGATGAACGCTATAAGGCTTTAAATAAACTGGAATCTCTTTTTATTGAAAATAATAAAGCAAAAGGAAATTTTCAGCCACAAATTACTAATTATTTTAACCCACTGTAACTACATATGTAGTATGTAGTACTTAATATGGAGTAAATAAAAATGTGAATTGTAGGTATGTAGTAATTGTAGTGTCTTTTAATAAATCCGCTGGTTTTGATAAACTGTTCTATAACTCGAAGTCTCTATAAGTCGAACTATTTTTGTGGAGAATGATGATTCGAGTTATGGCAGTTTGACTGTATTTACTAGAATCTCATTGAAACTTGCCGGAATTAGTTTTATTGCAACACATTTAAAAAAAAATATAACTTCATCTCACTCCTTCTTCCCATACAAATTTCTATAATATAAATTCAAGAAACACATTTCTTCCTCGAACGTAAAAGAGTTATCGACCTCAAATTTGGAAGAAAGCATGGTGATTAGAATGTTGATAAAGAGTTTCAAAATCATTCAAGACCTTCTACTTCCACTGCCACCTCTCATACAAATGCCCCAATTTCAGAAAAACAATGTCCAATTTCCTTGAAAATTATGAAAGCTACAAACTTTAAATTCTGCTTGTACCACCTCCCACACAAAAGTCACCATTCTATATTCGAAAGAATTTGAGATGACATATTTTTTGGTAGCATAAACCCTTTCCCATTTCATCTAGAGCATCACATGGTTGGGCTTTACGCAATACCGGGGTATGTTGAGTATTTATTTTAGGCATTTGATTTGCCCCATTTGAATTATTTTATGAACTTGAAAAATAGGACTTGTATATAAAAGACAGGGTCCCATTACAAATTTGTACAGGAGTAGTTGGGTTTCCGTCGGTTTTGCGGTTTATCAAGGGGTATAATAACCTAATAAGCATCAGTGTTTTGGATACAGCATTTGAGATCTAATGATGGTAACTTAGCTTTTTGTCTAAGTGCATCTTTAGATATTTTATGTTATTAGACTATAACTTCTCGGAAAAGGTGAATTGTAAGGGGAGGTAGATACTGGATGGATCTTCTATTCGTGAAAAAAATCAAGTGTTGATCGCTCTCCACGTCAGCTCATCGGCGACAGTTTGGAGTAACACCATCAGGGGAAACTCAAGATGTTTGTCTCTTCTGGTCGGCCCCATGGCCATTTGACGAGTGCCACAAATCGCGACAAACAATTCGCCGTTTGTGAACCCAAGGGTCGAAAAGTTTTGCAGTTCTTGAGTATCACATAATTAAGAATTTCTAATGAGATAGAGAAGATCATTCCATAGTGAACCTGGTATTCATAATAACTTCATGCGATGTTACTGATTAGTGGAAAGACCATACCAAAGGAATTAATAATCTGGATCATAACACCCGCAAGGGGGTAGTTGTAGGATGAGGTTTTACCAATTTCTGCAACTATCTTTAGAGACTAGCGACTCCACGGGCCTGAGCTAACTATACCCCTGTGGGATGGGGGCTGTAGGATTCACCCACAGCCAGTCCTGCTTGCCCTAAAAAATGGCAAATGGACACTCACTGGATCATGGGCTTATCACCCGTGATCTTAAGACCTAAATGATACGAGAAACGGATACATCGCCTCGGATACGGACTGATTCTACGGTAACGACTTTTGGCATTCAAAAACGGACTATGATTGGCTTCTGGAACGTTCAAACATTGAATGACGGGGGAAGAGCTGGGGTTACTCGGTCCTTGCACCGCCAATCAGTGATCGACCGTGAAATGGAGCACTATAACATCCAAATCTTGGGCTTGAGCGAGGTCAGGTGGACAGGATCAGGAGAAGAACGAACCCCTAGCGGAAACACTATTCTGTACATTGGCCCTGAAAGTGAAGCCAGAAATGGCGTGGCGTTCGTCCTTACGCCGAGAGCGAGAAACAGTCTCATTAGCTGGGAACCAATCTCGGATAGGATTATCGTCGTCAGGCTCAGGACCAGTGTCAGAAACGTCACAATTCTGCAGTGCTACGCACCAACTAATACCGCAACATCTGGTGACAAAGAGGAGTTTTATAGCCAACTGTGTGCCACCTTCGAACGTGTTCCAAGAGGTGATATTATTATCATCTCGGGAGATTGGATCAGACAACACTGGACTAGAACACGTCATAGGGAGGCATGGTGACCCTTTGGTCGACGCGTCACGACCTTGGATTAAGAGACCCGAAAACGGCGAATTGTTTGTGGAGTTTTGTAGTACTCGGCAAATGGTCATCGGAGGGACCCTTTTTCCACACAAGGGTCATCATAAAACATCTTGGGTTTCCCCTGATGGTGTTACTCAGAACCAGATCGACCATTTGGCTATAAGTCGCCGATGGAGAAGATGTCTCCTCGATGTGCGAGCGAAACGTGGAGCTGACGTGGGGAGCGATCACCACTTGATGGTTGCCTGCTTGAGATTGTGTACAGCAGCTATCCGACGACCACAAATTCTTCAAATGAAGCGCAAGCTTAGTGTGGATAAACTCAGAGATCCCAACAAAAAACGCGAATACACCACTATTCTACGCGAAAAGTCATCCACATTGGGTGAAAATGAAATGCGCACACTGGACGCCAATTGGGAGGCGACCAGAAAAACTTTTCTAACTAGTGCTGAAGAATCTGTGGGATATGTGCAAAGCGGTGAGAAACCCTGGATGTCGCAGGACACATGGGACAAGGTTGGCAATCGGAAAAAAGCCAAATTGGCAATCATCTCTCAACCCGATGTCAACCAACGAACGCCCGACTTGAGGAAGAACTACCGCGATGCTCATATACAGCTTAAAAAGGCTGTTAGACACGACAAGGGAAAGGCCATTGAAGATCTGGCAAACAAGGCAGAATCTGCGGCTTACCTTGGGGATATGGGTTCACTATTTAAAATCATGAAACAGTTGACGAACAGGAATTTCACCGCCAACCACCTGGTGAGAGATGTCAACGGAACTCTCCTTAATATGAGTGAACACCAGTTGCGACGATGGAAGGAATACCTCTCTGATATTTTAAACATTTTGTCAGATGAAGATATTCCGGAAACAGAACAACTTCCAAACATCCAACCGCAACAATCTTCTATTAGGGACGATCCCCCAGATAACAAAGAGATAGTTTCCGCCATTCGGTCAATGGCGGGAAGGAAAGCTCCAGGTATAGACGGACTACCAACCGAACTCCTCAAAGCGGACCCGGAAATAACAGCCGATATACTCCTCCCACTCTTCACTAAGGTGTGGAATGAAGGAAGATATCCGACTGAATGGAAGGAGGGCGTCATTGTGAAAATTCCGAAGAAGGGTGACCTTCGGGATTGTGGCAATTGGCGTGGTATATGTCTACTTACTGCCGTTTCCAAAATTATGGCTAAGGTAATTCTCAATAGGATTAGTGATGTCGTCGAGAGCACTCTCGAGGTTTATCAGGCTGGATTCCGTAAAGGGTCGTCTTGTACCGACCACACAAATACCCTACGTATAATATTAGAGCAGTCAGCCGAAATGGGTTCGCCACTACATCTCATGTTTGTGGACTTCGAGAAGGCTTTCGACAGCGTTAAGCGAGATTACATATGGAATGCTTTGCGTAGGAGAGGTATTCCAGATAAGGTCATAGCATAGGTGTCGCGTCTTGCATAGAGAAGAGCTGTCCAAGAGCTTCCCTGTGCGAACGGGTGTCAGACAAGGCTGCATATTATCACCAGCCCTGTTTCTGGTGGTAATAAATGACATCTTGAAAGCTGCACTGGAAGGTGGGGAAGGTAAAGGTCTTCAATGGTGACTATTTAACATCTTAAGTCACCTTGATTATGCTGATGACGTGTGTTTGCTTGCACATACCCGTTCGGACTTAGAGTCAAATGTTCTCTCGTTGCATTCTAAATGCAATCAGGCGGGACTGAAAACAAATGTGCGTAAAACCAAGTACATGCACATGGGTTCGAACGCAAGCACACCGATTGCTCTTAATGGACAGGATGTGGAAGAGGTGCAAGATTTATTTTTGCTATCTCGGAAGCATTGTCAGCATGGACGGCGGAGCCGAAAAGGATGTTGAGGCTCGGCTAAATAAAGCTCGTCAGGCCTTTGGTATCCTTTCCCCTTTCTGGAGGTTAAGAGAGATCTCCCTTCGCACGAAGTTGCGAGTTTTTGACGCATGCGTCACATCCGTGTTGTTATATGGTTGTACTACGTGGAAAGTGACCGTTCGACTTACCAAGAAACTACAGACTTTCGTAAACCAATGCCTACGGCGCATTTTAGGAATATTCTGGCCAGAAGTAATCTCCAACGACGAACTTTGGAGTACAACTCGCCAGACTAAAATAGGTATTGAGATTCAACGGCGAAAGTGGCAGTGGATCGGTCGTACTTTGAGGAAACCAGAGCAAAACATCGCAAAACAGGCTCTGGATTATAACCCTCAAGGAAGGCGTCGGGTTGGACGCCCATGTAACACATGGAAGCGAGCAGTTGAGCAGGAGGCCAGAGGAATAAACAAGTCCTGGCAACAGCTTAAAGCCGATGCTCAGGATCGCGCCTTGTGGAAGAGAGTTGTTTCCGTCCTATGCCCCTATAGGGGGTCTTAACAGGAATTTGATCATAACGATTCCATTTCAATTTTTCCAAGTGTTAAATATTGAGCGTATCTTGCCTTTAACTAAAACTTAACTCATTTATATCAAAATAAGCTTCTCACTCCTTGCATTTTGTTCTACAATTTATCCACGCTCTACCATTTCACACATTACAACAAAAACCTTTACAAACCTTTACTCGCACTTATTTTATTTAATTGCAAAATAACTTAAGTGCTCTAATCTTTCCCAAAGGGCTGATAATTCCCAGACGTGATAATGTTTTAAGGCCTTTTGCGCTTTCTCGCAGTTATATCTCAGCAACCCCCACACCAAGACCTACCCATTATACCCATTCATCAATTCCTTTGAAAGTAAATTCTGGTGGAATTCTTACAAAAAAAGAAAAAAAAAGTAAACCCGGCATCCAGAAGTGAAAAGGAACGGAAAAATAATAAAAAGGCGCTTGTGAGTAAATTGCTGGGCGCCATCGCTGCCACCACTACCGCTAGGGACTCCATTAAATCCGTCGCCTTATTATTTGCGTTCCTCAAAATATGCTCATTCAGATGACTGACGACAGGTCTACTGACAGGACGATGATAATGAGTACGATATGAAAGCAGAGCGAACGGGATAGTGTGATGGTAGGCGCCGGAGAACGATGAAGGATGGACGGAATTTATATTTATGGAAGCATTTACAGAATGCGCCTAACGTTTTACATGTACAGATCTCAATGCAGAGCTGTAAGCTCATCAGCGCCCCAAACCTATTGCATAGAAATTTCGTTCCCTATTAAGGTGGCACGCAGGCAGCAGTTTTGGAAGGATCCCAAGCATTTTGCGGATAATTTACTTTGCCAAACATGTTTCTGGAAGCGATTACCGATTAGTAAATAGATTCGAATGCAAAAGGTTGGTGTGGTATCAGAGTGCTGCTGGAAAAATGAAGAGGATTTTGGATTAAAGTGAGAAAACAGGACAGCAATCATGATTGCATTAATAAATTAAAGGTGATATTGTTTGATGGGGGAAAGTTAAAGGACTTCGAAAATCGAGCGTATTAAAATACGCTTAGTATGATATTGTGACTTGCCAATACTACGCTGCTCATCGAATATTTGAGCTCTTGAACCACTATTAACAAGAACACCAACACGGCACTAATAAAAGGTCACCTGCAAGTTCCTTTTTACGGACGGAAGCAACAGCAATTATACGCCCACACAAATTCTGATCAAATTACATGCCGACACTTATTGGACTACTCATTGAGGGTTGGCATGAGTCAGCGAACACGTCGTATGGACGACGACGGTCAGTACGGATGACGACGGATTATGCTGGGTATAAAAAGGACGGGCGTTCGTGAAGAGAACGAGTCGAGATCAGGTCTTCACGTGGTAAGGTCGCGACAGAGGCAGTCGAAGATTAGATCACGAAAGAGCAGTCGATGTTCGGAAGCGAAAAAGTCGGTTGAAGTTGATAAAGCGATTAATTCGTGTAATCGAAAGAGCGAAGATTAAGGCGATATAGTGGAAAAGAATGTTAAAATTAATCTTAAAAGCGAAAAATAAAGTTTGTAGTTATTTTGTATGAATGATTTACTTGACCTAACCATAACAAGCCTCTGCCTGGTCAATAAGTGCGCAAATTGGCACGTATCAAAAGAAGCTTCAACTAAGAAATTGTTCAATAGAGCAAAAACCTTTGGTAGCTGAGGCGTTAAGAAAAGAGAAGTTAAGAAAATAGTCATAGAGAAGACTTTGTGAAGAGATAGATGATCTCCCAACGGCGTCAAGATTCCAAAAAGTGTTATCAAAAGACACCTCGATTTATATTGGACTATTAGAGAGACCAGATGCGCCCTTAACTAAAAGCAGCGTGGAAACATTTTAAGTGTTGCAAGATAATTAACAACAATGAAGATTTAGAAGTACTCTACCGGACGTATTGTCAAACTCCGTTCAGTAGTTCAATGTCATATCCCAAAAATCTGTAGGAAAGCGAGGGCAGTCTTTATACCAAAGGCAGATTATCGTTCCATTTATCAGCCTAAATCATATCGGCCTATAAATATTACTTCCTTCTTCGTTAAGACGATGCAGAAGTTAGTGGACATTCGCATAAGAACAGTGCCTAACAAGGTCTGTCTTAATTAAAAATCAACATGCCTACCAAAAAGGCAAATCAAAAGAGTCAGCCCTTCATGGTCTGGTAAGATAAATCGAAAAAGCAAAACACTATAAAGAAAATGCCCTTTGCGCATACCTAGATATAGAAGGAGCATTCGACAACACTTCCCATGAAGCCATAATAATGGCACCTAGGAAAAAGGTTTTAGAAACGGTCACGATAAAATGGATATACGCCATGCTAAAAAGCCGAATGACAGCCACGAATCTAGGTGACAGTTCATTGACTGCACAGACCTACAGAGCCTGTCCCCAAAAGGGGTACTATATCCACTTCTGTGGTCGATTGTAATAGATAAACACCTGGACCGTCTAACAGAATAAGGATACGAGGTAATAGGATATACCGATAACCTCGTCATTATCATTAGAGGCAAATATGATTCAATAATATCGAAAAGGATACAATCTGCCTTAGAGGTGATAATGAACTGGTGTCAGTCTAAGAGCTTGGACATCAATACAAGTAAGACTGAAATGAGGATTATAATCCAGGGCCTGTTTGGCAATGTTTCGCTCTGGTTTCCTCAAAGTGTGACCGATCCACTGCCACTTCCGCCTTCGAATCTCAATACCTATTTCAGTTTGTCCAGTTGTACTCCAAAGTTCGTCGTTGGAGATCACTTTTGGCCAGAATATTCCTAAAATGCGTCGGAGGCATTAGTTCACGAAAGTTTGTAGTTTCTTGGTAAGTCGAACGGTCACTTTCCACGTAGTATAACCTTATAACAACACGGCTTTGACGCATGCGTCAAAAACTCGCAGCTTCGTGCGAAGGGAGATCTCTCTTAACCTCCAGAGAGGGGAAAGAATACCGAAGGCCTGACGGGCTTTACTTAGACGAGCCTCAATATCCTTTTTGGCTCCGCCGTCCATTCTGACAATGCCTCCGAGATAACAAAAATTTTGTACCTCTTTCACATCTTGTCAGTTAAGAACAATTGGTGTGCTTACGTTCGAACCAATGTGCATATACTTGGTTTTACGCATATTTAATGTCAGTCCCGTCTCTAGTAACATACGGATCATGAATATGCCGAATTAAAATATTACAACATTGAAGCACAGCTTACGCAACAAAAAATCCAAAGGCTAGCTTGTCCTGGTATCACAGGAGCAATGAAAACCTGTCCTACTGCGGCAATGGAAATATTCCTAAACATCCCTCCGATACATCTCCAAATAAAAAATGAAGCTATCAATGAAGTGTTACGCTTACAGAGGGAAAACGAATACAAATTAGGGGGTTTTCGAGGCCACCTCAAAATCCTAAGAAACCCAAAATTGGAGGTTCTAACCTCCACATTATCGTGCACTAAGCCGACAAAATTCAACTTTGAAACCCCCTTTAAAGTTATAATCAGAGAACGCAAGGACTGGCAATCCATGCTACCTGAAATAGAAGAGGAATCAGCCATCTAGAATACAGATGGCTCGGGCACTTATGAGGGTACTGGAGCCGGAGTTGAAGGTCCTAACTTCTCGGTTTCAAACCCATTAGGCAATCTTCCCGAGCGAACTAGTTGGAATGGAGCTATGCATCCAAGAGAATATAAGGAGGGCTCATCGTAATAAAACTATTTTTATCCTATCGGATAGTCAGGCGGTTCTCAAGATCCTAGCATCTAACAAACACGGATCGAGGCCAGTTCCGCCTTCAAAACCTTATCATCCCGGGAAAAAGGAACAATGTAACCGTAATTTGGGTCCCAGGACATATGGGAATTGAAAGAAATGAAGATGTTGATCGCCTTGCAAAAAAAGGGACAGAAACAAATTTTATCGGACCAGAGCCATTCTGCGGAAAACCAAGAGGGCACTCCAACTTTATACTTAGATTAAATAAGAGCATAAAATCTACCTACTGGAATAGACTTTCAGGTTTATCAATCTTAAAAAAATGAATCTTACCACAAAAAAAAATAATAACAAAATATAAAAACATAGACTCATTGACACGGAGAAATCTGACAGTGACCGAAATAGCGGAGAATACCGACAATAGCCGACACAGCGGAGAAGGCCGACAGTGGCCGACGGCGGCTGAAAAGAACGATATAAAAAGGCGAGCGTTAGTGATGAGTGAGTCAGTCGGGATTGAGAAGCCGATCGAGTTATGCGATCGACAGAGTGCGATTAATGCGAGGGTTGAGGCAACATATTGGAGTCAGTCGAAGTTGGGAAAGCGTTTAAGTCGTGTGAGTGACACCAGGAATATTAAGGCTTCCGTGGCGTAGGGGGCAGCGTGCTTGCTGCATAGTCAGTAGGACGTGGGTTCGATTCTCACTCCAGACAGTGGGGGATTTTAAAGCGCGAATTTTCACTCGCTACTGGCGATGAAAAATTATTCGAAATAAAATGGACAAACAATGTAAAAGTGAAACAGTTCCCACTTCAAGAAGGTCTGTATACTCTTAGTAGATGGTTTCTGTTCGCTTCCTATCATTTAGACCCCCATAACACAGTACATACAACTGAAAAAATATACCAGCTTCACCACTAGTTACGGTCGTTCTCACTCCTCTTCCTCTACCTTCCCAATCCCATTCCTTCCCAATCCCATTCCTTCCCTCCATGACAGTGTTTGTGCTTTGCACATAAAGGCCGAAATTGCCTCTAACACAGGTCATTCTGTAAAAAAAGGCAATGTATTTAACACAAAGTGTTAAAGTGAAGAAGAACGAAAAGCAATAAATAAAGTTTGTTGTTATTTTAATTTAAAAGCGAACTAATAGCTTTATTTTTACTTGAAATCCCTAGCCCACTTAAATATGATTTCGGTTACACCCACTCGAGAATATATGAAAGCTTATTGTCAGATCAAAACGGCCTTCTGGTTTAGTTAAATTTTTTTACTAAATCATTCGAAATAATATTAACAAGCTGTTACATTTATTTTAAGCTGAAAAATTATCATTGTGACATGACAAAAAGCATACCAACACTATCATCAACCATTTTCCTTTCAATATAGCCTGACCAAACCGGACAACGTGCAGAAGCAAAAGCCGACGTCTTGCCTTCTTTTGCAATCGATCGATATTCTTCTTAGAACCTATCAGGAGAACAAGAGGGAAAACAACAACAACAATGAAATCCCCTTTAATAAAGGACATCATCATCATGGTGTCCTACATTGAAACGTGTTACATCATAAAATTCATATTTAGATAGGAAAATATCAATCATAAGCGCCTGTATTTCTGCAATATAATGATGGTATTATGTTGAACCTAAAGTGTCTTATTTTTTTCGATATTATTTTTCGTCCTGACTTCGCTGCTTTTTGTATTTTTTTTTCGGCATAGAATGTCCTTGACGTTGAAAGGGAAAATTTACCAACTTTGTATATCAACGAGGGGAGGACAAGAATATCGAATATGCATATACTGAGCACACCAACGTACAGGTATGATAATACCAGCAACCTCTGCTCTCGTAGTCGCAGGATATCCTATATAGTTGAGTAAAAAAGGACGATAATGTGTATTCTCACTCTGGTGCATGCAGTTGTGTAGAGAGAACTAGGAAAATCAATAAGTGAAGAGCGATGCGAGAGGATTGAGAACGAGAGAATCGATGTACGGAGAAGATGCTTAAAGAGAAAAACTATGTTCGGAAATGATTTTTTTTTCAAAATTCCTCCGTTTTTAAAGAAAGAGAATGAGACTCTTTTGTTAAGATGTTACCAGACGGATGAGTTGTATAAGAAATGACACATACTCGTAAATAGGTTCAAGCTGGAAAGAGTTAAGGAAACGATAGCTAAAGGATCAGTTTAATATCCGCAGCGAAAATTTGCATAATTGTATTTAGAACTAAGGACGACCTGTAAGATTAGCTGTCTAGGACGAAATATAATTTCGGTATACTGTTAATAACGCGTGAATGCGCGTGAGGTGAAATCGTAATCGATAGATATTGCTTAGTCGTTCCAATTTACGGAGAGCATAAATTTCGTAGGAACAAATGTTTTAAAACTTGAAGATCATGATCCAGGATGACAAGGCTCAACTCCAACTATACTGCTATTGAAGAAAGCCAGGAAGCCCAAATATGATCTGCAGAAGTATGGTTCATGCTAAACCATCGATAATACCATACTACCGTAATTAAGAAGAAGGTGCGCGAGGTAGAGTTTTGTTGTCAACTAGTAACCACCTGTGGGATGAGGTCAGTAGAATTCACCCACAGCCAATTCGGTTTGAACTACAAATGGTAAATGGATACTCACTGGATCAAGGGCTTATCACAAGTGACTCTAACTACGAGAAACACATGCAATGCACCGGATATGGAATGATTCTACAGTAACGACTTTTGGCATTCGAAAAGGACTATGATTGACTTAAGGAAATTTCGAACATTAGCTTGGGTCACTCGGTCCATACACCGCCATTCAGCAATCGCCCATGAAATGGAGCACTCTAACGTCCAAATCTTAGGCTCGAGCGAGTTCGGGTGAACAGGATCAGGAGAAGGACGAACTCTGAGAGAAAACACCGTTCTGTACGTCGGCGCTGATTGTCAAGTCAAAAAATGGTTTGTCGTTTATACACTGAGAGCGATAGTCTCATTAGCTGGGAG
The DNA here is from genome assembly GCA_963669355.1 of Chorisops tibialis. Classification (NCBI taxonomy): domain Eukaryota; kingdom Metazoa; phylum Arthropoda; class Insecta; order Diptera; family Stratiomyidae; genus Chorisops; species Chorisops tibialis. The sequence goes on from OY770263.1 coordinate 76,673,865, forward strand.
CCAATCTCGGATAGGACTATCGTCGTCAGAGAGGAGTAAGGACAGAAACATCATAAATTTGCAGTGCACCAACTAAGTTTTATGGCCATCGTGGGGTCGATGTATAACGACATTGGAACGCAAACGAAAAATTATGTGCGGAGAATTGTAGCACTCGGAAAATGGTAATTTTTTTTAAGGCACCGATTATAACTTAGGGGGCTCCAGGCAATGCGTTCCAAAGTGTGGACGTTCGAGAAATGAATGACTGTCTATATTTCACTGTACGAGTAGGAATAGGAGGTATCAAGGACAACATCAAAGATATGTTTGCTCCAAGCAAGATGGTTATTTAACTTTACGCCTCATGCGAAAAATTTATCTTAAGAGCTAATTGGTACGCCATTAAAGGCTAAATTAGACGAAGACGCTGGAACATCACGGTTACGGGAAAAATGACAGGCCTGTGTTTTAGAAGCATTGAACTCTACTCAATTTTTTCTGTCCCATTCCAGGATTAAGTCGAGGTCGGAGTTCAGCGAACCGCATAACTCCCTACGTCTGGAAGCAACAGATTGCTGGTGAGAATCCGCAGCGGAGTTAAATTCAAAGGTGTTATCTAAAGTACTGTCATCTGCAAAACTATGGACTGGATTACTCTCAATCCAGGCAAAAGGTCGTTAATAAATACTAAGAACAGAGTAGGCGATAGGACAGAATCCTGAGGAACACCAGAATTAGTTGGGAAAGAGGAAGAAGTAACGCCATCTAATACGACTCGTATAGTACGTTCGGACAGGTAACACTCAATTCATCGAATGAGGGTAGCATCGAGGCCAATGGCCGTTAGCTTAACAAGGAGACATTCATGCCAAACTCTGTGAAAAGCTTTTGCAATGTCGCGAGTAAGAGCTTGACCTTCGCCGTATTTGTGCAAGCAAGAGTTCCAATGGTGGTTGGGTGTGTATAGATATGGTAGGCATCTGATCGGCGTCATAAGGCGACACCCAGTGTTGTAACTATCATATACACATCAATTGCGCTCATCATATCTCCACGTGGTTGCCACCGGGTATTGGTCCCGTCCCCCCCGGACTTAACTTGCTGAACTGATAGGCGCGAGTGCTAATGATACAGAAAAACTCTATCACTATAATACTATGGCCCTCCAAATTGGGAGTTGGGCGATGTGTTAACAACTCATCCTCGGAAAAATAAACTTGTTTCGAAACCTGAAGCATCGCCTCGGACTGGATTGATTCAACGACAACGACCACGCAAACGCAAAATGGACTATTCCTTCGGACTTTGGAACATGCGATCCCTGTACAGAGCGGGAGCAGTGAGAGCGCTTCTGGAACAGGCAAGCAAATACAATATAAACATCATTGCACTCCAAGAAACTAAATTGTTAGGTAGCGAAGTTACTGACATTGGATCGCACAGAATTTTCAAAAAAATCGGGAAGCCGGGAGTTTGGAGTTGCGTTTATCGTCGACAAGAAGCCTAAACATCAAGTTACCAACTTCAAACCCGTCAAAGAACAATTGTGTGTAATCCGCATCAAAACAAAATTCTTTAATGTTTGGCTTATTAATATCCTTGCCCAACGGAAGACAAAGACGACGAAGTTAAACACGATTTCTATAGCACCTTAGAATCAACATTCGACTTCCTTCCGTCGAAGGATATTAAAATAGTATTAGGTGACTTTAACGCGAAAGTGGGCAAAGAAGAAACGTACATAGGGACAATTGGAAGGCACAGTCTCCATAATATTAGTAACGACAACGGCCAGAGACTGACGGATTTCGCCAGCAGCAAAAATCTTATTGTAAGCTCGACACGCTTCCCGCATCGTGACATTCATAAGAGAAAGTGGGCATCAGCCGACGGAAGAATCAAATAGACCACGTTCTAATCGAGAAAAGGACAGCCTCCTGCATTCTTCTTCTTCTCTACTTCTACAATGGCGCTACAGCCCAAATCGGACCTTGGCCGCCTGACATTCAGGTTCCTTAAAATTTTTTTTTTATATCCAAGCAGGCAATGTGCTAAAATTATACATTGCGTCGACCGGGGTTTGAGCTCACGATCTTCGCATTACAAGACCAACACGCTACCCATTAGGCTACACCCAAGTTCCTGCATTTTAGACGTGCGTATATGTCGAAGTGCTATGAATCAATTGCGACACAGACCACTATTTGGTAAAGACCAAGTTCCGATGTTGAATCGCAAACCGAGAACACGCAAAAACACAACCAGTTCCTAAATTCGACATAGGAAAACTCAAGGATGAGAAAGTAGTTGCGAAGTACGTATCAGCCTTAGAGATGCACTTCGCACCAGTACTGAACAACAACGCCAATATGCCAATAGAAGAAATGTGGCAAAATATCAAAGATGGCATTAAATTTGCCGCAGAGGAGGTGGTAGGACAACAACCCCGGCGCAAAAGAAATGACTGGTTTGACAACGAATGCCAAGATGCCTTAGACCGAAAAAACCAGGCTTACAAAATATTAACAGGGTGCCCGACACGAGCCAAACAGGAGAAATATAATGATCTTAAACGATTTGCAAACAAAATATGCAGATAAAAACGGAAGTACAATAATGACGAAATTAAAAACATGGACGAACATTTTAAAATACACAACACAAGAGCCACGTATTCCCTTGTTAAAAGAATGAAAGGGGATACCAACCGAAAACGACCATCTGCAAGGATGCAGAAGGGAACATTTTAAGTAATGCGGAAGATATAAAATTAAGATGGGCACAATACTTTAAACATCTTCTTAATCCGAGCCCATCACCCGCACGAACAGCAGCAGCAGACACAAATGCAGGTATAACTGATGTAACAGCTAATGAAGGATCCGCTTTGAGTCCTCCCACACTCGAAGAAGTAAAAACAGCCCTGAGGAACCACCCAAACAACAAAGCGTCGGGCACTGATCAAATTCCAGCTGAGCTTCTGAAAACCGGCGACACCTGCATAGCGCATCTCCTACATAGATAAGTCACGGACATATGGACGCAGGAACAAAACTGAAGATTGGCGCAAGAGCATTATAAGCCCAATTTATAAAAAAGGTGACAAACTTTGCTGCGAAAACTACCGAGGAATATCTCTGCTGTATACGTCTTATAAGATCTTGACGAAAATTCTAGAAAAGAAAGTTAAGCTCTATGCTGACAAAGTAATTGGTGAATACCAAGGCGGATTTGGAGCTGGACGATGGACCACGGACCAGATTTTCTCAGTTAAACAGATGCTGGAAAAGTGCTGGGAGTATAATATTGATGTGCACCAGATATCTGTTGACTTCAAGCAAGCATACGACAGTATCGACAGGCGAAGGAATCATGTTGGAGTTTGCAGTCCCACCGAAACTGGTTCGGCTTACAATAATTACAATGACCGAGTCTTTGTCATGAGTTAGAATGATCTGAATTCCAGTTTTAAAACAGACAACGGCCTTAAGCAAGGTGACGGCCTCGCACCAATGCTTTTCAGCTTAATACTTGAATATGTTGTTCGGAAACTTCCCGTTGACATCAAGGGGACACTTTCAAATCCACGTAACTCGTAGCATATGCCAAAAATATAGATATCCTTGCGAGATCGCTGGAGAGTGCTGAGGAGGTATTCGTAAACCTTGACTCGGTAGCAGGGGAAGTTGGACTACGTACTAATGAAAACAAAACAAAAATTATGACGCAGACTAGAAAAAAGACGCCAATCAGACAAAATGTTACGGTAGGAGACTATAACCTAGAAAACATAGACAACTTTATACACCTAGGGGCGAACCTACCGAAAGATGGAAGCGAACTCATCGAGATCAAAAGAAGATGGCAAACAAAACGTATTATTCGGTACTTCCAATAATTAAAAACAAGAACGTACACAGGAAAACAAAACTTAAGCTGTATAAAACGATCATAAGAAATAAGAACATTAACTCAGGCGTCCGGAAAACTACTTAACGCATTTGAAAGAAAGGTCCTCGCAGGAATCCTCGGACCTGTGAGGGAAGGTTCGATCTGGAGAATACGATACAATAGATAATTGTATGCCATTTTCGACAATCCAGAAGGGTCAACTCTCACAAAATTTAAGAAGTTACAATGGGTTGCTCATGTGGAGCGGATGAATGACGGAAGAATTCCCAAACGCACACTAAAAGAGAAATTCTACAAAGACAAAGACCGGTCGGAAAACCGCGGAAGCGCTGGGAGGATTCGATTGACACAGACAGCAAATCACTGCTAAGATTTTCAAACTAGAGGACGCGGTCACTGAACCAGGCAAAAGTCCGATTTGGGCTCTAGCGCCATTGTAAGTAAGTAAAGTAAGAGTTCCAATGTTCCATCCGGTAGACCAAGGGATCTCCCGTCGACCTTCCAGAACGGAAACCGTCTTGGCGATCGTGAATAAGCTTTACTTTTGAGAGCACTGAAGTGATGGCTATCGGGCGGTAGTTAGCGGGGTTCGCTTTGGTTCCTTTCTTGGGAATCGACTGAACATCCGCGACATTCCACAATCGTGGGAAGCACCCAGAAGAGTGGGATAGATGAAAAAGATTGCGAGGGGGTTTAGCTAGAGAAGAGGTGCTCATTTTAAGGGTAATGGGGGGAATGCGATCAGGGCCAGCGGACTTGTGAAAATTGAGTTTTCGTAGGATCCTAAATATAAGACGCGTGCGGAAATGTAGCGGAGGCAGCGAAAAACCTGATGGTGTTGCGATAGGAGGGGTTTGGTTTGAAGGTGGTAGCGTGGAGTTTCCAAACGACTATTTGGCCATAAGTCGCTGATGAAGAAGATGTCTCCTCGATGCGTGGGTAACGAGCACCAGTTGATGATTGCCTGACTAAGGCTAGCCGCAAAATCTTCCGATAAAGCGCGAGCTTAATGTGAATAAACTTGGAGATCCCCCCGAAAAACTCGAGTTATTCACATTGGATGCAGATGAAAAGCGCACACTGGACGCCAAATGGGCGGAAGCAACCAGAAACATCTGAAGATACTGTGAGATTTGTGCTGTGAGAAACACTGGATGTCGCAAGACACATAGGACAAGATTGGCAAAGATCTCTCAACCCGATTTTTTATTAATTATTGCAATGCTCAATCTCTCACTATTTGTAGTTCAATTTTACATACTCGCTGTTGACCGGTTTCACTCGTTCACTCGAGATAGTGTCCGCCATTTGGTCAAGGGCGGGAAGGAAAACATCGGGCATAGACGGATTACCAACCGAACTCCTTAAAGCGGACCCGGAAATAATAGCCGATATACTCTTCCCACTCTTTATCGAGATGTGGAATAAAGGAAGATATCCGACTGAGTGGAAGGAGGGCGTCATTCTGAAAATTCCGAAAAGGGGCGACCTTCGGGATTGGGGCCATTGGCGTGGTCTACTTACTGCTAAGGTCAATAGGATTAGTAATGTCGCGGAGAGCACTCTCGAAGTTTATCAGGCCGGATTCCGTAAAGGGTCATCTTGCACCGACCACTCAAATTTTTTAACGCATGCGTCAAATCCGTGTTGCTATATGTTTGTATTACATGGAAAGTGGCCGTTCGACTTCCCAAGAAACTGCAAACTTTCGTGAATTAGTGCATCCGACGCATTTTAAGAATATTCTGGGAGAAGTGATCTCCAACGACAATCTTTGGAGTACAACTGGACAGACTAAAATAGGCATTTATATTCAGATGCGAAAGTGGCAGTAGATCGGTCACACTTTGAGGAAACCAGAGCAAAATATCGCCAAACAGGAAACCGAGGAAAGCACCCACAAGGGTTGAAAAGATTAAAAAAGATTACGAAGTGGTTTAACTAAAGAAGCGTAGAACTTTTTAATGTTAATGGGGAATACTGTCCGGACTAGCAGATTTGTGGATATTGAGTTCTTGTAGGATCCCAGGAATAAATCTCGTGCGAAAATGTAGCGTGGGGAGTGAGAAACCAGAATCATTTAGAGCGAAAGGTGGAAGATATGAGTTTCTAGCGAATCTTGCTGCTAGTAATTTATTTTTTTCGATAAGATCAAACCGGGTGCGGTCGCCATCAACAAGAAGTGGTGGCATTGAAGAAGAAATAAAATTGTTCTTGACCGCCTTAACGGGTACTAAAGGATCTTCTGTCGTCGAAGTTTCTGGTCATTTAACACACTTAAGTATGAATTCACAGGCATTTCCTGACGCATTGAAGAGTGCTCTGTTAGTAGGGGTTAAATGTTTCAAATGCTGGGTTCTTGACCTGAATGGCAACGAAATAATTTTTATTGAATGAAAAGTCCTTCGTCGGGCTGACTCCCTTATGACTGGAAGGTATGTAGGGTCTCACACCTTTCAGGATGACCTCGATAAGAAGTCAACAAGCTTCATCGCAATCATTGGTATGAAAGCACGATTTCCTATTAAGGGCATTGAAGAAATCATTTAGCGCCCCTCCAAATAGGCTCCTTTGAAATGCCAAATATTTCTTCGAGGTTCTGTGATTGTCAGCGATGTAAGTGTTACAACTGGGAATTGTGCAAGAATCAAGAAATGATCCGTATGTCCAATTTGCGATGGGGATGACAGATAGAATATTTCTTCTGTTGGCTTATGGGAAAAAAAATGTCAATAACGCTGGAAAAATGTGTTGCAATATCTGGTAAACGAGTAGGCTCATCTACCAGCTGTGTCAAACCGTTTATAGGGGCAAAAACCTTAGTATCGGGCCCTCCTGGTCCGTAGTAGAGGAATGTTTAAGCCAGGCTATGTTATGAACATTGAGATCGCTCGCGATAATGATCAGCGTCAGGGTTTGCAGTGTATATAGACTGGATATATTCAGGTATCCCATCCAGCTCTGATGAAGTATTTGCTATAGTCATTACTGGGCTGCTATACACATTACAGAAGTACATGACATATCTTTGGATGAACAATTTTATCCCAATATAATTTAATTCTGGATTGGAGCAGTTCCCCCAAATAGGGAACTAATTGGAAAGACACATCATCGCGGATGTAGAGTGCGATATTCCGTTGATGAAAAATAGCTGGAAACCGATATTCCGGAACAGAACAAACCTATCTCCTTTCCGGTTACATCTTACATTCGCCTAGTGCCAGAATAGCCAGTCTTTCGATTTGAGGATGGATATACAGCGAGAGATAGATTCACATTTCGTAAAACTCGTTCTTTCACAGCTTAATCTGTGCTGTTAGGATTCGTAGCATAAATAGCTACCATCAGTTGTGATTCATGCAGCTCTTTCTTCTTCAATGGCACTACAGCCCAAATCGGGCATTTTCGTCCAGACCTTCACTTCATTAACATTTACATCTTATTGTGGAAGAGTTGTTAGCTCTTCGCACAGCCTTCTTTCCATGAATTTTCAAGATTGAGGTGAGGATTCATGAAGCTCGGCTGAAAGTAAAAAGTCCCGCGATGACTTAGAAATACTGCCTCTAAGTGATAGTCCTTGCTAAGAAATCTGTAACCGTGACAATTTCTTTCAAGCGAATTTAGTTTCAAGTTGGAGTTGAACAATTCAATATTCGATTTTTCTAACAAGTTGCACTCCAATCAGACAACATTTTCGATCCGTTTAATTCTAAAATAATCCTTGAATACTTCTCCACTCACTTCCATGTATATGATGTGTTTGTGTGCGTACTTAATCCTTTTCTTTTAAAGAAAATTTCTCTCCTCCAGTCTTTATCCTCGCAGAATGCAGCTCATTGGAATCACTTGAAATTTTCCTTTCCTCAAATCTCATATAAAAAATGCGATATTCTTTTTTTTTCACTTATTCCAACTGGATTTAGACATGTGGTTTTGTTGCATTGTGAACGCGGAATGCATTCTTAAAAATGCATAAAAAAAAAAACAGCACACACTTGAAAAAAAAAACATTAAAAAGGAAAATTAAAAGAGGCAGGAAGACAAGTTCCGCACTATAATGTCGAACTCCTCTCTCTGACACACACGACACCGAGAAAAAATGCTGGCTGGCCGACCGACCCCGATCAAAACCGTCAAAGCGGCGTGACGAAATTCACATTGTCCCGAACGCACGGTTCACATCCTCGATCTGTCAAACAGCGCGGATTTTTAGGTTGTCTCCCGATAGATGGAAACGTGTTTTTTCGCACTGTAGGCTGAACGAAAATAGACAGAAACTTGAAGCGCGACAGAAACAATAAACCAAGAAAAAAGGTACCGCTAGATTATAAGAAAAGTTTCTTGTTTTCTTTTTCTTAGTTTTCGTGACCCTTTTGCGCGCGCGGAGTGGTCAAAAGAAGGGGTAGCGGAACGTCGCAAAGAGGACGCAGCTCTGTTTACACTCACGTTTTGCGTTCACTCTCTCTTTACTTCGAGGTCCAAATGGCAGCGCGACTCAACCGACGAGCACAACGCATCACCGCGATGCACCAGCTGTCAACCTCATTTGTTTCTTGTTTTTTTTTTTTTCTTAACCATTCAAGACTTGCGTTCTTTTATTTTTCTTTTCAACATCATCGAATTCTCTTCAAAACTTTTCTTCCTTTTCGATTTATAATTCTTGATTAATTAACTTGTCAATGCGATATTAGCGCGAAAAAATGCGTTTGTGTTAGTTTACTGTTTATATTTCAATGAAATTCCACAAAACGAAAACTTTTTTACCGCGAAATAAACGAACCGATAGCCGCGAACGATCTCCGAAACGTCACTGAGTTTACAAGTTTTCAGAGACGAAGCCAAACCCACTTTTTCTGGTATACAAAAAAAAATAAATTAAAGAGCTTTTCCACCCAATTTACGGTACAAAATCGTCACACACTGACATTTCAAAGAGAGACCTCTACGGTAAGTTTTCAAATTTCATGTAAATACTGCGAAAGAGACAGAGAGAATGGTGTTCGTCTTCCTCTGCTGTCGTCGCTCAAACTTGCACACACTTCCGTTAATAGTTCTCTTTTCTCAAACAGATTTTCCGGTCGGAAAAAAGAAGAGTAAGAGTTTCCAGCTTCCGAGATGGAGAAAGAGACAGAGCTAACAACCGAATACCATGCATATTCAAATCAAATCGGTTTATGCATACGTGCAACAGCACATGTCGGCGAAGTATGTGTTTGTGAAATGTTTATAGCTGCGTTCGTGAGCGCCATTTTGACGCGATGTTATTACGGTCCACGAGTTCCACACCGTTTTTGAGCGACACCTATTGCCAAGGTAAAGAAACATTAGTGTGATGAGGTAATATAAGTCATTCGGATAATTTTACATTTCGTTTTTTATTTATATCCAAGATGAACTCTAAATTGATAAATAATTGTTATTGAACATAAATATTTGAGTGATGTATGTCAGGTATTTATATATTATTTATTAAGTATTTATTTGAAATGATTTTTTTTTCAATTAGGTGGCCTTATGTCCTCGAACCCCGTCATTTAAAAATATGAAAGGTTTTATGCAGGAAACTGGAGCAAGAAGTCGTGCTCATTTGGAAAGCCTCGTGAAATAATGTTATGTTTAAGAATACGGAAAAAGTCTAAAAATCAATTGTTTGTGACCACGCATTCGTCATTAAATACTTGGGTATTATGATTGACGCAAGATTATCCTTCAAGATGAACTTCGAAATAGGCTGCGCAAAAGCAGGGCGAATGAACTCCGTTCTATACAGAGCAATGGTGAATATTAGAGGACCCAGCCATAATAGGTGGATACTTCTTTTAAGCGTAGTACTATGTTTTCATTTACGATAAAATTTATCTTGCGTAGAAAATAGATCCATTTTTTCGCGGGATATGGAGACTGCTTGGAGTTTAAAGGGAAAATCACGTAGACGAATGGGAACCGCTGTATTTTTAGTCTAAATGGTTACGATGAGAACGCGACCTCCGGGCATAAAAAAAAGATAATGGCAGTCAGTTTGAGTTTAGAATTTGAAGGCAAGCAACGACGACGCGAACTGAAAATTTTTAAAAATACACACGTTTATACAGTTTTGAAGTTTATAGTTTTAACTCAATTATGGCTCCAACTCACTACCCCGACACTCATTGGAACCACAGATCCATCCTGAACCTATTAAAAGACAAAAGAAAAGCAAAAAAGGAATGGCAGAAATACAGATCTCCTAAAGCTAAAGCGCTTTTAAATGAAACCACAAAAAAGCTCAAAAATAAATTGTATCTAGAAAAAAACTCACAATTCGAGGAATTCGTTGAAAATCTCGATCACCTCCCAGAAACTAACTACTCTATCTGAAAAGTGACCAAAGGAATTAAAAAACCCCGCAAACAGACTCCCCCATAAGAGACCCCGAAGGTAATTGGATCTCGGATAGCAAAGAATTAGCCACAGCATTCGCCCAACACTTTGTAAAAGTATTCACTCCAAACTCAATCCCTCACACTAATCCGAATATTACCCCCCTCCTCCATACCCCAAGTTCAAGACCAATGAAATCACGCTACCAGCTCTAGTCAGAAAGATAAATGAATGCAACCCAAACAAATCCCCAGGCCACGACTATATCACCGGAAAAATGCTAAAAGGACTACCCATCTGCGGGAAGCTGGTGATCCTCTTCATCTTCAACTCCATGCTACGACTGGGTTACTACCCGAAAGCTTGGAAAGAAGCCCAAATCATCGTTATCCCTAAACCTGGTAAAGACAAAACCAAAATCGACTCATATCGCCCGATCAGCCTGTTACCAATACTATCAAAATTTTTCGAAAGACTCCTTCTGGACAAGATGCTCCCAGTGCTAACTCGCAGCAAGCTGATTCCAGATCACTAATTTGGCTTTAGAAATGGCCATATCACCATTGAGCAAGTCCACCGTCTAGTGAACGAAATCAAACAAGCCCTAGAAAATAAAAACTACTGCGTCGGTCTTTTTCTAGACGTAGCCCAAGCTTTCGACAAAGTCTGGCACGAAGGACTAAAGCACAAAATCTCAACAAACCTTCCCTCGAAATTCCACAAAGTTCTCTGCAACTACCTAGACAAACGATCATTTACAGTCTTAATAAAAGACTCCACTAGCCCCAACTTCAGAATTAATGCCGGCGTCCCCCAAGGGAGCGTCCTAGGTCCCGTTCTATACCTCTTATATATAGCCGACCTTCCTACAGACCAAAACTTCTTAACATCAACTTTTGCGGACGACACCGCCGTCTTGTACTCCAACAAAAACCCCTTCATTGCATCTAGAAAACTCTAATTCCACACCAATAAAATAATGGAATGGGCTGATAAATGGAAAATTAAAATCAACGAATCAGAATCAAAAACGGTCCAGGTAACCTTCACCCTTCGGAAAAACACATGCCCCCCAATAACAATGAAAGGGAAACCAATCCCCCTTGCCGACAAAACAAAATACTTAGGAATACACTTGGACCGAAGGCTAACCTGGAAATCTCATATCGAAAAAAAGAGAGAACAGATAAAACTGGAATTTAAAAAACTTTATTGGCTTCTTCATAAAAAATCCAGGCTAAACCTGAGCACTACAGTCCTAATATACAAAGTAGCAATAAAACCTATTTGGACCTACGGTATCCAACTTTGGGGTTCAGCTAAATCATCGAACGTTGAAATACTGCAACGAATGCAAACTAAAATAATAAGGGCAATACTTGGCGCCACTCGCTATGTCAAAAACGACATAATTCAACGTAATTTAGGTCTCAAAACAATCCGGCAAGAAGCTTGCAAGTTTGCAAAAAACTACGTAACCAGACTTCAATCACATAAAAACACCTTAGTGTGCAATATTTTTCGCACGCAGAAATTCTCAAGACTTAAACGTACTGACCCCCTCTCACTGCCTAACTCAGCATAAAATTTCCAATAAATACCCTGCTAGCACTATACCTTCTCAGTACAATGGGAAATACTAAGACCAAGCACGTGGACAACGCTGGCGAAGTGATCAACTCAGTGACTGTCAATCCTGTCATTGAGTCCAACCGCGTTGAAGTAACCCTCATTGTCCTAACTTTCTTGGTGGGAGTATCGCTGACCTACCAACTATACAAAGACTACCGCAGAGGCCTTAAAAAGAAATACCAGTCGCACAGTCCCTCATGAACTCTTCGATAACTAGTTGCAGCACACCTCCTTAACGATGTCTTTATCTACAAATTCAAATTATTAAAATGCCTATAGACCTAAGAAATTAAAATAAGTAAAATAAATCCAACTCTTGTAATAAAATGTATTTTTATAAACTAAAAAAAAAAAAAACCCTTCAACCAAACTGGAAATCAATAATAAACTTATAAATTTAATTTAAACAACTGTAAAACATCAATCTCGATTAAATCTCTTGTAACGAATTATCTTAAACTGTAACCCAACAATCTCGAATAATTCTTAAGTCGTTTAATAACTTATTTAAACGCACATGCATCCCAACTATACTCTCTGTTGTTATAATTATCAATCTAATACAATTATCTTACTCTGCTCTACAGTATACTCTTTTTTGCAAAAATTCAGTCTAATTCAGCTATTGTATTCTGCTTATTAACTATGGAATCTTCTATAGTAAACGCACAACAAACTTGTAAAAAAAAAATACAATAATATGTAGCTAAAAGTAGAATTAGCATTCATAGCTTTAACTAGTCTTAAGAGTCGTAATAATGTAAGCTAGAGACCGGTCACCGGTCTAATCTTATAATAAAATAAACTTGAATAAAAAAAAAAAAATTAAGGCGATTACAACTTCAAGTGTGGAGTAATACCCGAAATAAGCGAGAATACCAACCCGATCCACCAAGCAACTGTTGGTAGAAGCACTTATCGCCGCCAGGATGGAAATCCCGCTAACAGCCACCCTGGCCCAATTGCGTCAATTAAGCGAGCAGGTAATCCTGAGTGGAGCCTCTTACGCGACAGAAACGTATGCAGATGATACGATTGTTGAGATAAACGCTGATGTATGATATCTGCGATATGTTTGCTGACCGTTTTCGCGACGTTTTTGGAGCCCAGTCGGATTCGACCGAAATCGAGCCCAACATTTCGGTTCCTCCACTCGTTGAAAATATTTCATTAACCATTGAGGAGGTGCTTGATACTCTTACAACTATTGAAGTCAAATAAGGTCCAGGTCCTGATCTTATTCTTCCCTTATTTTTATCGAAGTGTGCCCTTCAGCTCTCAACACCTTTATACTGGCTCTTTAACAAGTCACTCTCATTGGGAGTACTCCCATCGGCTTGAAAATCGTCGCATTTCACACCCATCTATAAGAATGGTGACAAACGAAATGTGAAGAACTATAGAGGTATAGCTATTCTATCAGCTATACCGAAATTATTCGAAAAAATTATCTGCGACAAATTAACCAAAATAATCAACCCTATTCTTAATGACCAGCAGCACGGTTTTAGAAAAGGGCGCTCAACCATGACTAACCTCATGATTCTAGTATCTGATACACTCTGCGCACTGGAAAATGGGCATCAAATTGACACAGTATACACTGACTTTAGCAAAGCCTTCGACCGAGTTGATCGCAATATCCTGATTTTAAAATTAAGAAAATTGGTGTTACAGGATCTCTTCTTGACTGGATTAAATCCTATCTTAGTAATAGAACTCAATTTGTCAAGTTCCAAGGCTCTATTTCCAAGGAAATAGTAGTGTCCTTTGGGGTACCCCAAGGAAGTCACTTGGGACCTCTCTTATTTAATAGTTGCATCTCAGATCTATCTGAAGTATTAAAAAATGTCACGCATCTATTGTACGCTGATGATCTGAAAATATATCATACTGTTACCTCACCCGCTGATGCCGCATTCTTGCAATCCAAGCTTATTGCACTAGATGAGCGGTGTAGTCAGAACAAGCTAGAGCTTAATGTCGGTAAATGCCACGTGATAAGCTTCTCCCATAAAAGATCCACATACCTACATGACTATTTCCTAAGTGGATCTCAACTACATTGTGTAGATCAAATTGAGGACCTCAGCATTCTACTCGACAAGAAACTGTGCTTTAAATCTCATTACAACCGATTAATCTCAAAAGCCAATAGACTTCTTGGATTTATCAAGAGAAGAGCCAAAGAGTTTAAGAATGTATGGGTCACTAAAACATTATTCTGTTCCCTTGTCCGTCCTCTTCTGGAATATGCATGTCCCATCTGGGATCCCTTTTTCGAGTTATACAGCAACAGAATAGAGTCAATACAGAAGCAATTCCTTGTCTTTGCTCTTAGGGACTTGTATGATCCTAGACACTTTAACCTAACAACTAGGCTCCAAATATTAAATCTTTTACCTCTTAGTTCTAGAAGAACTATGCTCCTCCTGTTTTACCTTAGATGTTTTGAATGGCGATATTATGGTAGATCACATCTCAAATAAATTCAGACTCAATGACAATGTCAGGCTGACGAGACATTCAGGACTACTAAAGGAATATCCGCATAGTACAGTTTACGGACAAAATGAGCCAATTAACAGATGTTGTAGAGCATTTAACAAATTCAGTGTACACTACACACCTCCAATGAGTAAATTGACATACAAACTAAGACTGCGCTCTGTTTTATAAAGTATCCCAAACCCTGTATGACCATCCTTCTACCAGTGCCCATCTTACTAGTTTAGATTAAGTTACGTAAGTTAAATTGTATTAAGTTACATTAAATGAAATTAAATTAAATTAAAAAATATAAGTTAATTATTATGTAACTAAATATCTTGTTATGATAAATAAATAAATAAATGCACATGGGTTTGAACATAAGCACACCGATTGTTCTTAAAGGACAAGATGTAAAAGAGGTGCAAGTGTTGACAGCATGGATGGCCGAAAAGAATATTGAGGCTCGTCTAAATAAAGCTCGTCAGGCCTTCGGTATCCTTTCTCCTTCCTGGAGGTGAAGAGAGATCTCCGTTTGCACGAAGCTGTGAGTTGACGCATGCGACAAATCCATGTTGTAATATGGTTGTACTACGTGGGAAGTGACCGTTCGACTTACCAAGAAACTACAAAATTTCGTGAACCAATGCCTCCGATGCATTTTAGGAATAATCATAGCCAAAAGTGATCTCCAAAGACGAACTTTGGAGTGCAACCTGCCAGACTAAAATAGGTATTGAGATTGAAAGGTAGAAATGGCAGTGGGTCGGTCACACTTTAAGGAAACCCGAGCAAAACATACAGGCTCTGGATGATAATCCTCAAGGAAGACGTCGGGTTTGTCGACCACGTAGCAGGAGCAGGAGGTCAGAGGAATAAACAAGTCCTGGCGACAGCTTAGGGCCGACGCTCAGAATCGCGCCTTGTGGAAGAGAGTTGTTTCTGTCCTATGAACCTATAGGGGATGTTAACAGGAATTTGATTGATTAATTGATTGAAATTTCACGGGCCTCAGCCGAGGATTTTTTTGAATTGAAGGCAAAAATTAAAACTTTCCGGAAAATACGCTTATTTGATTCAAACTTCGACATATTCGCACAAAAAAGTAAATGATGCCGATAAAACTTCACAAATCTAATTATGATGATGCATAATTTTACCATGTGAAGTTTCTGATCCAACATTGTTGACCAGTATTTACTGGCGACATCTATTGGGAAAGGGCGGGTTTCAATTCGTGCAAAAAGTCACAAACAATAATTTCAAAGGAAGAATTTATCTTACTGTCCATGATATCTGCACTTAGCTTACTACTCTACGAATGTTGAATTCATAAGGTAGTAGAAGGTGATCTCGTAGATGTGAATTTTGACATTTCTGCCGGATTCTGCTAGAGTCTGTCTTCTTTGTCACGCATGGAATGACTCAACGCTACACTGTCTAGTGATAGATCTTAATCCTTTGATGCCCACTAGAGTCACTGCATGCAAGATGAAGAAGACACACTGTGTTAGAGTCAAATTAAAACTTCCCAATTCACCTTACGAGTGCACCATTCGTAGAGTGATAGGTTCAGTGATTTTTTTATTGCACATTTCATCCAAATTAAGATAAATTGTTCCTTTAAAGTTTTTCTTTATTACTTTTTAGTTAAGTATCATACTATTGTATAAACTGCGCACAGATAATGTCGGTGTTTTAAAGTCAGCACCTTGTTTCTACACCTGCCACTAGGGCTTAAATCCCACGGTTGTCTTTAGCAACACGGATCGCTATTGCGAGGACAATCATTAACTCCCCAGGTAATAGTACAGAAACTTGTGCATTTCAAACATGCCTGCAAGAAACATACGTACTAATACCTAGTCGATATCAGTCTACCCTGCCAACTTCAGAACGGTGTACACACGAGTTGGTGCAAAACCTATCTAAATCTCTTCCAATCTCTGGGTGAAGGAATCCGCAGCTTCACACTGAGGATAGGATTAGCAATCCGTGAACATGAATACTGCTAGCGCTGCAAATAAATAATTCTCTTGTTTGATGTGGGCATCATCCAACAACCACCACATGTACCCCGAAGGGAATCAGCATGGCCATATTTTCCTACTTCAAAATATACACTGCAGTCAAGGTCCTGAGCATAGAAGACACTAGCTCATCATCAAAATGCAAAAAGATAGATGCAGGGCACAAAATCGGCAGAAACAAACCGTCCCCGTGGTACCAGATAACATCTGGTGGAGCTTCGCAGAAATTGATGAGATGCACATGTGGTGATCATGTTTGTGACCATTCCCTGATTCGGTCTAACTCTGGGTAGCATGATACTTATCGAACAGCTCGAGTACGTGGAGCCGCCAAAATCCAGAAGCAGTCACTGGAATGGCTTTAGCTTTCTCGAGCAGCACCTAATCCTCTGCGGGGATAAACTGTGCACAGTTCGTAGTTCCCAAAAAGTAGACACTTCTTCTAGTATCCCGTGTAGAAACTATGGTGCACACAATACGCTTTGTGCCACAGCGATTAAGCAAGTAAGGCGCTTTGGAAATACAAAGTGCGCCACCCATCCAGTTTGGCTTCATCTAAAATAGCAAATTCCAGAAATACTTTTTCCTTTTCATATTTTTAAATATAATTAAGATCCAAATCACATATCCGATTATTCAAATCTATTTAACGATTGGATTTCTTTCATTTGCGTTATTTTGTTTTCATTTTCATTACCAAATCCGTCAGACAATGTTCCGCTTTTAACTGAATATGGCAAAGGGGGGTATGGAATTGATGTATCGTATTTATGACCTTCCGGGCTACGACGACGTCGTAAGCTTTAGAGTGCCTTTACGTTGTCACGATCGAATCCAATGTCTGTTGCAACGCCATCGTCTCGAATATTAACGACAGAAATCTCAAAGTTGTAACTTGGTGTGAATGAACGCACTTAATGGTCTTGTCCAGTCTGTCCAGAAATTGACGCACTGTCCTCAGGCGAACAATTTTGAAAAACTCGTATCTCTTAAGAAATAGTGGTCCAGGTCGTGTAAGTGATTGCCCCGTCTTGAAATCAATGCTATCGAATAGTTCGTAGCGAGGCCACTTCAGGAATTTTATCGATAGCGTCTTCTTCATTTGAACGGGCCCGATCTTATAATACTCGACAAGAAATATGGTGAAGAAGGTCTCGCGACGTACGCGTACTTGTTACTTTCGAGTTTAAGATTGCGCCTGGATTAGACGAAAACAAGTTTCCTTAAAGTCGATCATCTCTAGTATACGGCTCAATTGAATATTAGAGAGGTATAGCTACTTACGGCAACCGTATAGTTGCAGCCGTACAAGGCTGAATCTAAGCAGTAGTATACATGTAGGTTATAAGTAAATAGTTTAACGGAGGTGTCTATTTTGTGCTCAATTTCTCGACAAGACAGAGTTAAATGCTTCGATTTCGCAGTCCGATTTAATTTTCGAACGTCGAAGAATTTTAAATTAAATTTGTTGTGAAGTTGCTAAAGAACTATTGGCATCATGCCCTAGATCACATTAGGAGTATCTTAACTCTCAACGGGGTTAAACTAAACTCATTATCGAATTCATCTGAGCTTATAACTTGATTCATTTTAACTAACAACTATCTCACTTCACTTTAGCTCACTAGACGACTAACTATTTAGATAAATACTTTTACACATTGCGGCTGTAGATTTCTAGGAAATGCAGGGGTTTGTGAGGGTTGGCTTAGATTTAAGGAAGAAGGTGTCAGCTGATCACCAGCCGAAAAATGCACTGCATTAGCCAAGGCCAAACCCTGAGTACGACGTGTTCTGCTTATCTTCTACAGGAACTCTAATGGTACGTGCATGGCGACAGAAGATGCTCATGCATATCATTCGGGATGTCATCGTGTATCTGTAACAATAGTTGTGGCGTCATTCGTAAAACACGCTTTTTTCAAAACGATAAATGTTTTATCCGTCAGAAAAAATGTTAATTCCACGTGAAAGAATACCAGGTGAGTATTTTGCCAAGTGAAATCTCCCGTTGAACACGAAACTGGTGTTGGTTTGGCGATTATTTCCATTTTAACTAAGATGCCGAGGTCGACGTAACAAAAGTGCTTTGGGGCAATGTAGTGCATTCGGTTGGAAGCACTACACGGAGATTCGAGAATATTTTTTTGATGATTCTCAGGTCCTCCAGGGTGTAGTCTAGTGGGTGTTGGCCTTACAATGCGAAGGTCGCGAGTTCAAATCCCAGTCGACGTAATATAATTCCCGCACACTACCTGCTTAGATATACTTTGGTTACCTCAATCTACGAAAATGAAAAATTCATAGATAGAGGGTTGTGCGAAAGGCTAACAACCCTTCCACAATAAATAATGAAGAAATGTTAAGGAACCTGAAGGTCAGGAGATCAGGGCCCGATTCGGGATGTAGTGCCATTGTAGAAGTAATAGAAGGTCCCCCAATTGAACTGTTTGTAAACATCGGGAAAAGGGGGGAGGGTTTTTTTGATAAAATGACGTGATTTGGCATAAAAAAAAATTATTTTTAGAACTGGAGAGTGATTTTTAGCAGTTAGATTGCTCAAAGAAAATGTGATTCCACTTATAATCCAAAGAATTACAGTGGAAAATGCAAAAACTGAAACAGTTTAATGATCAACCCTCTCAAACAATTTTATGAAACTCAACGAATTGATAATAAAATGTGGAATTTTTGTTATTCAGCAAAATGTCACTCAATCGACAAAGAAAAACCCATTAACCGAACGACATTAATGTTAAACATAACAGAATTATGATTGGGCTTAAAACCCAATCATATGATACTCTAGATGAAATGGAAATGACTTGAATATACCGCAAAATATGTCATCTCAAATTCTTTCGAATAGTGAATAGGGACTTTTGCATAGGAGGTGGTAGTAGTAGAGGGGGAGGTTTGTGTTTTTCATATATGACACCGAACATGGCATGCAGAATGTTTTTTGCTGAATTTAAAGTTTTTAGTTTTCATTATTTTTAAAGAAATTGATCATAGTCTTCCTGAAATTGGGGCATTTGTATGGGAGGTGGCAGAGGAAGTGGAACGTTTTAGATGATTTTCAAACTGCTTATCATCACCCTTCTCACCATGCTTTGATTCGATTTCAAAGTCGATAGCTCTAATTTTCTTGAAGGAGAAATGCTTTTCTTGACTTTATAATACAGATATTTGTATGGGAGGTGGTAGAAGGAGTGAAGTGGAGCTGATAATTTTTTTTAAAACTTATTTCAATTATTAAGAAACAAATTCTGGCAAAATTTGAAGTTTGTACTTTTTCTAGTTTGAATGGAAATCGATAAAATGCATTAACAAAAATTATACTTTTGTATGGGAGGGGGTAGAAGGAGTGTACGGATCAAAACAAATTTTTTTTTGTATTATTAATATTTCTATTTGTATACTTTATACAAAATATCAAGTTGATAGCTTTAACAGTTTCGAAGAAAAATAATTTAATTTAAATTCCATTAACCGAACGACATTAATGTTAAACATAACAGAATTATGATTGGGCTTAAAACCCAATCATATGATACTCTAGATGAAATGGAAATGACTTGAATATACCGCAAAATATGTCATCTCAAATTCTTTCGAATAGTGAATAGGGACTTTTGCATAGGAGGTGGTAGTAGTAGAGGGGGAGGTTTGTGTTTTTCATATATGACACCGAACATGGCATGCAGAATGTTTTTTGCTGAATTTAAAGTTTTTAGTTTTCATTATTTTTAAAGAAATTGATCATAGTCTTCCTGAAATTGGGGCATTTGTATGGGAGGTGGCAGAGGAAGTGGAACGTTTTAGATGATTTTCAAACTGCTTATCATCACCCTTCTCACCATGCTTTGATTCGATTTCAAAGTCGATAGCTCTAATTTTCTTGAAGGAGAAATGCTTTTCTTGACTTTATAATACAGATATTTGTATGGGAGGTGGTAGAAGGAGTGAAGTGGAGCTGATAATTTTTTTTAAAACTTATTTCAATTATTAAGAAACAAATTCTGGCAAAATTTGAAGTTTGTACTTTTTCTAGTTTGAATGGAAATCGATAAAATGCATTACCAAAAATTATACTTTTGTATGGGAGGGGGTAGAAGGAGTGTACGGATCAAAACAAATTTTTTTTTGTATTATTAATATTTCTATTTGTATACTTTATACAAAATATCAAGTTGATAGCTTTAACAGTTTCGAAGAAAAATAATTTAATTTAAATTCCATTAACCGAACGACATTAATGTTAAACATAACAGAATTATGATTGGGCTTAAAACCCAATCATATGATACTCTAGATGAAATGGAAATGACTTGAATATACCGCAAAATATGTCATCTCAAATTCTTTCGAATAGTGAATAGGGACTTTTGCATAGGAGGTGGTAGTAGTAGAGGGGGAGGTTTGTGTTTTTCATATATGACACCGAACATGGCATGCAGAATGTTTTTTGCTGAATTTAAAGTTTTTAGTTTTCATTATTTTTAAAGAAATTGATCATAGTCTTCCTGAAATTGGGGCATTTGTATGGGAGGTGGCAGAGGAAGTGGAACGTTTTAGATGATTTTCAAACTGCTTATCATCACCCTTCTCACCATGCTTTGATTCGATTTCAAAGTCGATAGCTCTAATTTTCTTGAAGGAGAAATGCTTTTCTTGACTTTATAATACAGATATTTGTATGGGAGGTGGTAGAAGGAGTGAAGTGGAGCTGATAATTTTTTTTAAAACTTATTTCAATTATTAAGAAACAAATTCTGGCAAAATTTGAAGTTTGTACTTTTTCTAGTTTGAATGGAAATCGATAAAATGCATTAACAAAAATTATACTTTTGTATGGGAGGGGGTAGAAGGAGTGTACGGATCAAAACAAATTTTTTTTTGTATTATTAATATTTCTATTTGTATACTTTATACAAAATATCAAGTTGATAGCTTTAACAGTTTCGAAGAAAAATAATTTAATTTAAATTCCAAAATTTCGTGAAATTTGTATGGGAGGGGGTAGAAGGAGTAAGGTGAAGTTGATAATTATTTTGAAAATAAATTTCAATTATAGTAAAATTAATTCTGAGAAAATTTCGTCTTTTCAGCTTTACTAGTTTCAATGAAAATCGAAAATATGTATTTTTCAAAATTGTCCATTTGTATGGGAGGGGGTAGAAGGAATAAAGGGATCGGATCAATATTCAGTCACATTAATAAAATCTATATAATAATACTTTAACCCAAATTTCAGGTTGATAGCTTAAATGGTTTCAAAGAAAAATCAATTTCTGAAAATTTCGGAATTTCGTGAAATTTGTATGGGAGGGGGTAGAAGGAGTGGGGGGATGTGGCCCGTTCACGAACTTAAAGTTACTTTTTTGCTAAAAATGACACACAACAAATTTCAGCACGATAGCTCAAAGCGTTCGAGAGTTATGCTGTAGACAGACGCACAGACGGACAGACGGACAGACGGACAGACAGCAACTCGGATTCGAAGTTTTTGAGCGACAACAAATATTTCTGTACCCTTGGCGGCTCTGTGCGAGTATTATTTCTTAGCGTTACAAACGGTAAGGCAAACACAATATACTCTCAGATTTCATCTAGAGTATAATAAGGCAATAGGAGTTGCCCAGGCTGAAATCAATGTGCGACGCGCAACGAAGTAATTTGGAATTGCGCAGCAAACTTTGCGTCAACGATTGCAAGCACGCTAAACGGCATCAGCAGCACATGTCAGCAAACAAGTGACAATTGTGTAACTTGTTACTGTAGGTTATTTTTCTTATCAGTTTTAACTTCTCAGGTATTGACGAACAGGAGCAGGAGCTTCGAAACTATCTGGTGAGATTCGCGGTGCCGTAACTTCGAACGTTTGCGTTTCAATTTATGCAGAAATCGAAAGCATCCAAATCTTTCTAGACATTTCCGGCAAGTTGGTTCTCAATGAAACCAAAAGAATAACCAACTGCCTCCAGAGATTGAGCCAAAGGTTTCATGAAAAGGCAACCCCATTTGTGTTTGCGTCGATCGACATAGCTGGGTCGAGCGGCCGCATTCAATACGCCCCTAGTTAATTATTTTTTTGAATTGTACGAAAAGATTCGGCAATCAGATAGATTCACTGCGGTGACAGTCAATGTTAACAACACTGCCTGGTTTAAATATTCCTCCTGCACGGATCAAGACAGACGTGATGCTGAGCTCTTTGCCACCTTAAACAGTCTAACACAGCTGGTAAATAAGCCTACTCAGCTCAATTCTCCAATCTTCTTCATTTATTTCTTACCAGCCAACCTGAGAAATAGTCTTTCCCTCTCTGTAATATCGCCAACGCCAGTTGGAAATACGGATCACTTCTCGATTCGTATACAATTTTCAGTTGCTGCACTAAAACCGCTGCCAGTTAAGGCTCCCCGCAGAACTGTTTGGCCTTTTTAAAAAGCCAATTGGGCGGCGCTGAACGAGTTCTTTAATGCCTTTAATTCGGAATTGTGCTTCGATTCTAATAACTGCGATGAAGCCTGTAGACTTATTTCCGAGCTCCACATACCTTTTAGTCAAAAGAGATTACAGCCGTCGAAGGACTCTTGGTTCACAAATGAATGTCCCGCGGCAAGAAACAATCGTTTCAAAATTTCTCCAACTCCAGCTAACTGTGAGCTTTATAATACATCAAAAAATACTTGCAACTTGCACTTAAACGTGTTAAATTTAATCACGACCAAAAGCTTCGGCGGAAGATCATTCCGAGTCCAAAAGGGTCAAGATTTTTCTGGTCTTTTGTCAAAACGGCCAACAATAATATCATCTCTTCATCAACATCACACTCTTTGGTGGCGACCGTACCGTTATTGATCCGGTTGAGAATGTTAATCTATTGGCAGCAAGTTTCGCGAGAAACTCCACGCTACCATCTTCTAACCAAACCCCTCCTATTGCAACACTTTCTGGTTTTTCGCTGTCTTCGCTACATTTTCGTACGCGTCTCATATTCATGATCGTGCAAAAGCTCAATGTTCCCAAGGCCGCTGGCCCTAATAGATCCCTCATTACCCTCAAAATGTGTTCCTCTTCTCTGGCTACACCGCTTCGCAATCTTTTTCATCTATCTTACTCTTCTTGGTGCTTTCCACGATTGTGGAAAGTCGCGAATGTTCATCCGATTCACAAGAAAGGAAGCAAAGCGAGCCCCGCTAACTACTGTCCAATAACCATTACTTCAGTGCTCTTGAAAGTGATGGAAACTGCAGTCAATCGCAAAATTATTCACGATCTCGAGGATAAACAGCTTATCCACGAACACCAATACGGTTCTGGAAGGTTGACGGGAGGTCTCTTGGTCTACCTGACGGAACGTTGGAACTCTTTTTTGCACAAATACAGCGAAGGTCAAGTTCTTGCTCTTGACATTGGAAAACCTTTTGACAGAGTTTGGCATGAATGTCTCCTTGTTAAGCTAACGACTATTGATCTCGACGCTACCCTCATTCGTTGGACTAAGATTTTTCTGTGCGAACGCACTATACGAGTAGTATTAGATGGCGTTACTTCTTCCTCCTTTCCAACTAATTCTAGTGTCCCTCAAGGTTCTGTCTTATCGCCTACTCTATTCTTAGTATTAATTAACGACCTTTTGTCTTCTACTCTCAATCCAATCCATAGTTTTGCAGATGACAGTATTTAAGGTAACACCTTTGAACTTAACTCCGCTGCGTATTCTCACAAGCAATCTGTTGCTTCCAGGGAGTTATTCGGTTCGCTGAACTCCAACCTTAATTTAATTCTGAAATGGGATAGGAAAAATAGAGTAGAGCTTAATGTTGCTAAGACACAGGCCTGCAATCTTTCTCTTAAACATGATGTTCCGGCGTCGTCGTCTAATTTAGCCTTTAATGACGTACCAATTAGCTCTTTAGATTTATTATAGGCGTAAAGTTAAATAACAACCTCGATTAGAGCAAAAAGATCTTTGATGTTGCCCTTGATACCTCCAAAGCCTACGTATTTTTCGCAAATGCAAAAAATACTTTACGCCTCATGACTTAGCTACCATATATAAGGCTTACATTCCACCTCGTTTAGAATACAATTCGCATTTATGAGCTGGGACACCCAAAAACATGCGTTCCGACTAATTGGAGATGACACCATTATGGTTTTTATTGACTCCCTCGAACATTGTAGGAACGTTGGAGTAGTCAGCATTTAATATCGCTACTTTCATGGTAAATGTAGTGCGAAACTTAGATTATTTATTCCTCAATTTTACATTTTTTCCTGAGATACTCGCCAAGCTAAACGCGCGCAAGAGTATACCGTCAACCCTATTCCTACTCGTACAGTGAAATATAGACAGTGAATCATCTCCCGAACGTCCACTCTTTGGAACGCATTGCCTCCTAGCATATTTTCAAGCAAGTATAACCTTTAGCGCTTCAGAAATAATGTCCATTGCCATTTCCGTCTCTCTCCTCCAAAATTCCCATAACACTACCACATTTGATCCTCTTTTTATACCGACATAATTGTATAATGCAATAAAGGGTGACCCCTAAGATATATTCGGTGCCATAAAAAAATAGTGACGAGTGTCCCATTAAGATCGCCTATTTTTAAATTAAAAAAAAAAAAACAGGACTGCGATACTCTAGATGAAAGAATTTTTTTTTGATTTTAAGAAATTTTGTAGGGGAAGTGGTAGGGGGAGGGAGGGGTCACGATATTGAACTAATTTTTTCACATAACGCTAGACTTGCTATTAAAATGTTTTATACAAAATTTAGGGTTCAAAAGGTACTGAGAAAATTAGTGTATTAGATTTAGTAAAATTATGTTGTTTGTATGGGAGGTGGTAGAAGAAGAGGGGGGGTGGGTGGGTTTTCAGTGATTTCTTGAGAAACAACTATAATGATCATGCATTTGATATGTTTTAAATTGCAGATCAGTAGCATACATAATTTTCAGGAAAATCGACTTTTTGTAAAATTGTGTCAGATTGTATGGGAGGGGGTAGAAGGAGTGAAGCTAATAATCTATTTTACTTTTTTATTCTAATAATAAAGTATTGTGATCGACACAAGAAAAAAAAAATTTGCTACCCTGAAATTTTTCGTTTCATGACTAAATTAGACTAAAAATGCAAAAAAAAATCCGCCCCGCCGTACGCCGTACATATGGACTCATATCTCCGAGACCGTTAAAGGTAGAATGTTCGTTTTTGGGTGGATTGTTGATTGGGTAAATGAGCTCCATTTTCTAAATTTTGGAAGGGGTTAGGTGGAAGGGGGAGGTGGGGGGAGAGAAACAGTCAAAAACTACACTTGCTAATATCTCCACCACGAATGCAGATAGAAAGTTGAAAATCAGTAGAGATATAGAAAAGGTTGTGGGACAGATTTTAAAAATAATTTAATTTTTATCCATTGGCGTCCGAAAAGGGGGGCTAAAAACAAATTATCGGCCGAATTGTTTTTTCAAATGATTATATCTTCGAAATTACTTATCGTAAAAAAATTATATTTTGGGACCATTAAGGTGGCACATAGTTCCACCGGAATCAGTTTAGAGGGAGGCTCATTATTGTAAGGGGGACGTTCAGGGGTGTTGCAAAGAAAAACACTTAAAAATCAATATCTCGGCTATTTATTGAGCTATGTACGTGAAACTTGGAAAGTATATTAAGCTATACTAGGAAAATACAAAAAAAATATAACATGTTGAAATAATAATAGTGGGGGAAATGGGAAGCATTTCACAAATGGCGCACTTTTCTAAATTACAAATCCTTATATCTCAAAAAAGAGTACAGATATCAAATCGAAAATTTGTCAGATTGTAGAACTACATAGATTTTAATTTTGGTAAGAATTTTAAGTTGGGAGGTGTAAGGGGAGGGAGGTGATAAGCAAAAATGTCGAAAATTTTGAGTGATTTTTTTAGTGCTCTGGTGAAAGATACAAAGTTTAAATTTTGCATGTGGATACATCTATTTAATATACATAGAAAAATAATAATAACTTGATCCATAATTGTTATAAACCGACCCCCCCGATCTAACGTGCACAAGGTGTTTCATGTGCATTGAAAAAACCACATAAACTGAAAACTTTTGAGTGAAATTTTAAGGTAGAAACTTGAAAATTTGGAAAATGCATTTAAAAAAAAATCCCTAAATATACCGAAAATTTTTAAAACTTCTACCCCCTCCCATACAAAATTATTTTTTCGACCTTTTTCAATAAATCAATTATCACCTAACTATTAAAAGCTATCAATTTGAAATTTTGCACAAAAACTTACAAAAATAATTAAAATGAAATTACGTTAAAAGTTTTGAAATCGCGCTTGCCCTTCTACCCTTTCCCACACAAAACTATGATTTCGACCAATTTCATTAAATCAACTAATAACCAACAAACTAAAAGCTACGAACTTTACGAACACCTTACAAAAGAAATGAAATAATACTGCATATCAAATTTTACGATTCCCCTACCCGCTCTACCCCCTCCCATACAAATGTTCGGTTTCGTGAATGTAAAATACACCGAATTTTATGAAAATTCTATGCAACTTCGTCTATGAAACACATTCTATACAGAGAATATTGGACGTGATTCAAGTAATTAATTAAAAAGCTATTAACATCCACCCATCCTTACTATTACCCCTCCTCCTCCCCTCATAAAAGCCCAAACTTGCAGAAACGAATGAAATATTGTTAAATTGACAACAGCCCTGCCCAAGAACTCCCTTTCACTTAGTCTTCCCTAACCACTCTAACCTGCATATTGACTTTCCACTCATCCGCAACTTGTCCCAAGAATAATAAAGTTTCGCCCAACTTGTTTATTTCTTGTCTTACTAATAATTCTAAATAAATATTTAGTGCACAATTTCAGGTCGATAAATTTTATACGTTCTTAGTAAATTTTTTTTGAGTATTTCACGAAAAAGTTCAGTTTGTATGGGAGGTGCTGAAAGGAAGGGGAGGACTCGAATAAGTTTTATAAAGTTGATTGAAATAATCATAAAAGTAATATGTTCAAAATTTCAGATCAATAGCTTCAAGGTTTTTCGAGCAAATCCGAATTGCGAAATTGTGTCATTTTGTATGGGAGGGGGTAGAAGGGGCAAACCAATCGTCTAATTTTTTGTTGATCTTACTAATAATTCTAAATAAATATTTAGTGCACAATTTCAGCTCGATAAATTTTATACGCACTGAGTAAAGTGGTTTAGAGCATTTCATGAAAAAGTGTGGTTTGTATGGGAGGAGGTGGAAGTAGGGGGAGGACACAAATAATTTGTATGCAGTAGATTGAAATCATCATAAAAGATACACATTTTGTACGGGAGCGGGTAGAAGGGGTGGAGTGATTTGCCCCATTCACGTACATGACCTTACTTTTTCGTCAAAAACGACGTTTACGAAATTTGAACTTTCTATATGAACGCGTTCCCAAGCTAGAGAGCGCACGGACGGACGGACATCCGGTGTTGAGATTTTCAAGCGACAAAAAATTTGTCTGTCCCTTTAGAGCATTATTTCGTGGCGTTACAAACTTTAGTGCAAACTTATAATACTCTCAGATTCCATCTAGAGTATAAAAATCGCAGTGTTTATTTGAAAAGCTGTGATATTTTTAATTTTAATAAAAAGTATAGATATGGAGTTTATGTATGGAATAGAATATTCGACAAACGAACTGCACGACCGACACAAAAAATAGGGGCAAATAGGCGGTCTTAATGGAACACTCTCTACAACACTTCTCATATTTGTGCAGTGCCACGGTTTGTACTGAACAAAGTGATTTTCTAAAAAAGTGAAGATACAATATGTGTGCTTTTACCAATTACTTAAGTAAAACCAATTTTATCTCTTTTCTTGCGAAATTGGGTGATTTGGGTCTAACAGTTGATCCGAAAAATTGGGATTCGAAAAATGCAAAAAAAGGGACAAGAAGAAAATACGCCGTGTTTGAGTTTGGAATGAAAACTAAAATGAACGTATGCTGGCGTGCAAATTATTTAAAGTTTCTTTAATAATTTTAATAAAACAGCTTTCTTGTTTTAAATAAAACGGCTAAAACCAACGGAAAATTAGTTCATTTCACTTTCCACAAAATATTTTGTTTCCCCTAATTGTCGAAAATAATTAATTTCTTTGAAACTTATTCGGTTTTCTCCGCATTTCTATCACAAACTTTCCAACAATATGTTAACATAATCTTGCAGGCACTGAAAGGTACTGAAATTTCAATGCCTACGTGTAATTTATTGTAAAATTAATTTAAAAAAAAGCCAGTTTTACAACAAATTTGAATATTTCAATCAAAACCAATTTTGTTGCCGCTAAATTACAGGCAATCTAAAATCCACATAGATGTTCCGCTATGAAAATCTCGAATATAAATCAATCGATTACCTTTAAGATCAGCATAATTTTCAATAAATAATTCCATAATGACCTCGATTTCGTTTTGCATAAATCACTAAAAGCCTCAGGCCCCGCGCCGCCAATACTGCCTTCCAGTACATAATTTCCACCTTCCGCATTCATGCTGAGGTGCTATCGTACAGGTCGACCTCAATCTGTAAATGTCCATAAATCGTTTGATTTCGAAACATCTTAAGTGTGCCAAGTAAACGTTTTGTCAATAAATTGGGTTCTTTAATAAAATTCTTAAATACAAGAAATAAAAAAAATAGAATTTAAGCATTTCGAAATTTTTATCGATAACGAAAAACTCTCCGAGTGCTTTGAACTGCATTTGGGACGCAACGTATTGGCCCCGGACACACAAGATCTAGATAATCTTAATCAAAATAATGGGCCACGCTGTAGGAACGGTCGTACATCTTAAGACGAGAAACCTAAAAGTAGTTAAGCGATCTTAAGATAGGTCTTTGCTCTATAAACTGTGGCATTTTCTTTCATTAAATTGGCCCGACAATATTAAACAATTTTAAAATTCTTGACGAACCCATCCGAATGCGTGATTCGACTCGACAAATGAGAGCCTCCGTGTCGCCATAAACGTAATTTAGGCTGCCACTATTTCAGCCTAACGCAGAATTTATGGTCATTTCGAATGGAATGCGGTTTTCAAACAACGTTTTTTATCGTTTTCTTGTGCGGTTGCGAGCAGGTAATTTGTCAGGTGTAGCTCTACCGACATCTTCGATGTTCTTTGCATAAGAAATTGAAGACAGTTGAGTTTTGCCGTCACCGTTATATCTTCAGTCTTTACAAATTGAATTAGATTTTTGAATTCAAATTATCATTAATATTCATAAATAGAAAAAAAATCAATCAAAAAATCAGTGAATTATTTACCTATCAATTAGCATCAAAACCTGTCAGATCTTATCTTATGTTAATAAATTTATCTTTGCATTTGAAATAAACTTGAACTTTTTCAAACTGGCCTTCAAAATCAACTCTGAGTCTAAGATATTTCTATAAGTAAGCAAAAATCTAGTTTTAACAAATCATAAAATCGAATTCTTAAGAAAATGCTTGCGACTTCAAAAGTTCTATACCTACAGAGTTATAATATGATCGCTTCAATAATTCCCGATGAATACTATTCGATTGCCACAGATATTATTCAATTTATTTAACATATTTTATGAGCTTTGACAAATTTTCATTTTTTTAACTTCGCTAGTTTCTCAGAAAATTGATGAGTTTTTTGTGAAATTGACCATTAGTATGGAAGGTGGTAGAAGGAATACAGCAAATACTTTTAACTTCGATAAGATTTACATAAGCGTACTTTTGCTAATTTTTTGTGATAAAAGAAAAACATATTATTTGTATTTCGAAATTTCAAAATAAATTGTTTGAGACTCACTTTAGAAGAAGTTTCGGGATGTAGTTAGTCCGTTTATGAACTAAAAGCTTTTTTTTCTGGTTCAAGAGATATTCTAAAAATTTCAGCAGTAAAAAGACAGACGGTTACTCGGATTTAAAGTTTTGAGTGTTCAGCAAACATTTCTGCCGACTTTGTAGTAGATTTACTTCTTTTACAGAGTTGAATTCTTCAGGGGGCAAAGCAAAACTCAAGGAGGTCAACACCCGTTAAAAAATTTTTTCAAATGAAAATTGAACAATTCTTTTTAAAGACGAAACGGTAACAAAGGCGTACATGTATTTTTTCTTTAATCTATAAATCAATATCTATAAAAACTATGAACTTGAAAATTTGACCAGTTTATACTAATGTTAGTATCATCTAATTATTGTGATCCGCTTAAGCCTTCTGACACCTCTCATACAAATGTACACAAGAAACAAAAAAAAAAACAGAATGATTGGGCGTAAAGGTTTGTAATTTTTGTATGCAACACTGAACGTAGTATACAAAATATATCATGTTGAATTTAAAGTTTGTTGCTTTCATAATTTTTGAGGAAATTGAATAATTTTTGACTGAATTCATGGAATTTTTATGGGAGGTGGCAGAGAAAGAGGGACATTTTGGATGATTTTGAATCTGCTTATCAACATACTAATCACATTGCTTTGTTACAATTTTAAAGTCGATAGCTCTCATATGTTCGAAGGAGAAAAACTTTTCTTGAATTTCCAATAAAAAAAATGTGTATGGGAGGTGGTAGAAGGAGTGAGGTGTAGGCGATATTTTTTTTAGCATTTATTGCAATTAATAGGGACAAATTCTGGCAAAATTTCAAGTTTCTACTTCTTCTAGTTTCTATGAAATTCGGTTAAATGTATTCACGAAAATTCTGCATTTTAATGAGGAGGGGGGAGGAGGGGGGAGGAGGGGGGTGCAAGAAGTATCCGAATCAAAGCCAAATTTTTTGACATCAATCAATCATTTTTATAATAGTACACTTTTCTCAAATTTTAAAGTTGATAGTATTGACGGTTTTGGAGAAAACTAATTTCATTGAAATTTCATGAAATTTGTATGTTGAGTTGGTAGAAGGAGTGACGTGAAGTTGTTAATTTTTTCCAAATTAGTTTCAAATGTAATAAAATTAATTATGACAAAAATTGGTTCTTTTATCTTTGCTAGTTGCAATGCAAACCGAATAAATGCGTTTTTGAAAATTGTGCATTTGTATGGGAGGTGGTAGAACGAGTAAGGGGATGAGATCAATATTTTTTGAGGTTTATGACATTTACCTAGTCAAGTCACACACACAACTAAACGCATTCATTATGAATGCAATATTGGGCGCATCCATTTCATCTTGACTGCGATTTGACAGTTGACATTTCTGCTTCATTGCCACGTAAAAAGTTTTTGGCATCAATTGTTTACAATCGAAAATTGTATTGTTGTAGTTGGCCTACTAAAATGAAACATGGAAAAAGGCGATATCTTTCGGACGTTGCGACCGCTTGGAATCACTCGCTATTTTGTGAATCGTGCTGTGAAGTTGTTTGAGGATACTGGTGGAGTACGAGACCGTCAAAGATCCGGCCGTCCGCGTACTGTGAGAACTCCGAAAGCGATCAAAGCCGTGAAGAAACGAAACCGAAAACGCTGCGAAAACAGAAAATCTTGTCGCGGGAAATGCAAATTTCGCAAAAATCCATGTCTCGCATTATCAAAGAGGATTTGGGACTTAGCGCGTACAAACACTTGCTCACGGCCGCATTGAAGGAAAAACCCAAGCGAAAATCGAAAGCGTTACGCAGCCGGTACACGAAGAACGCTCGCAGACAAATTGCGTTTACTGACGAGAAAATCTTTACAGTAGAAGAATTTTTCAATAAACAGAACGACTGTGTGTATGCTCGGTCATCCAGAGAAGCATCCCAACTCATCCCGAGGGTCCAAAGAGGCCACCATCCCGCGTCTGTAATGGTGTGGTGGGGAGTGAGCTACGATGGCGTTACCAAGCTCCATTTTTGCGAGAAAGGAGTGAAAACATCGGGCAAAGTATATCAATCGACCGTCTTGGAACCCATTGTGAAGCCTCTCAACCAATCAATATTCGCCAACAAGCCGTGGACTTTCCAGCAAGACTGCTCCAGCTCACAAGGCAAAAACGACTCAACAGTGGCTCAAAAACAACGTTCCGGACTTCATATCAACGGATAATTGGCCAGTTGGTATACCAGGCCTCAACCCGTTGGATTACAAGTTGTGGTCCGTATTAGAGGGCATGGCTTGCTCTACTCGACACCCAAATATTAAGTCGTTGAAGCGAGCCCTTGTCCGTGCAGTGGACAATTTTCTCATGCATGAGGTGCGTCTCGCGATCGATGACTGGCCCGATCATTTCAAGTCGTGCTGGAAGGCAAATGAAAGTCATTTCGAATAAGTTGTTCTAAGATTTGTAGCCATTGAATAATCCAATAAAAAGAAAAAAAAAGTTGTGTACCAATATTTATGACTTGACTAGGTATATCAATATACATGACCTAATTTTCAAGTCAATAGCTGAAATGTTTGGAGAAAAATCAATTTCTTTAAATTTCGAAATTTCATGAAATTTGTATGGGAGGGGGGTAGAAGGAGTGGGGGGATGTGACCTGTACACGAACTTAAAGTTACTTTTTTGCTAAAGATGACATATGACAAATTTCAGTGTAATAGGCCAAAGCGTTCGAAAGTTATGTTGTAGACAGACAGACAGACCGACAGTCACTCGCAATCGAGGCTTTTGAGCGACAAAAAATAGTTCTGTAGCCTTGGCGACTCTGTGCGAATATTATTTCTTAGTGTTACAAACGGTAAGGCAAACGCAATATACTCTCAGATTTTATCTAGAGTATAAAAAAAAATATGCAAGAAAAAAAAGATAAATAAATAAATAAAAGAGGGAGAAAGGTGATTCACAACACCTTTCATTAGTTCTTGCGTCAATGCTTTGTACTGCAGAAAGTAGGCAGTATACACTTCCTTCTGTGACATCGCCATGTTAAAGTTTATATATTTGCCATTAGAAAGTAGCCAGCATGCAGGTTAAGTAATGGTTATGGCATCGATGCGGTAATCATTACAATTCCTATTGGGATAAATTATTATATCTCTTGTATGTATCGTATTATTGCATGTCATTCATGGAATATTCGCAATCTTCCACTAAAGCAAATAAGTGCAGGTGCTACTCGATCGGAATGTTCAAGGTCTCCAACAATAACACTATACTAGGAACAAGTAAATAGCAAGCAACCGAGAAGGAAAAGAAGGATCCGACAGCGAACGGTCGACAAAAGAATTATTTTGGACGAGATTTATAGAAGCGTGCGATAAAAACGATACAAAAGGGCGAGCGTCGTTGATGAAGAGTTAGTCTGGTTTGGGGCCGTCGACGTGTCAGTCAATGTCAAGAAAGCGAGAGAGTCAAGTTTGGCAAGCGATAATTTGTGAGCGAAAAAGTCTGAAGTGTAAAGTGGAAAAAATAATTAAACAAAGTTTTCCGGTTAAATTAAAGAGAACTTGTTAAACTTGTAGTTTTATTTTTACTTGAAATCCACCGCAGCCCTTGCGCACTTTAATATATTATCGTACGCACAGCCCTAAGATATTTATTCAAAATTTTCGACATTTCGTCTCCAGACATTCTCCTCCCTCCCTTTATATTATCCAATTTCAAAATTACCAAATTTTTAGCACAATTAATGTTTGTATTGGGTTTCAAAATATGATAGTTTAAAATTTTACCATTTTAGAATTTTTCTTTCATATTCCAAACGTCAGTTTTGTATATGAACCATAAAAAAAAAATTAGTTTTCATGTGTATTTCATTATAACCTTCCTGTCCTTTCTCATTACTGTAATTTATCCCTCTGAAGTAGGATTGAGATGGAGTTGTACAGGGTGTTTTTTTTAGAGGCGGAGAACTTAAAATTGAAATTAAACACAGAAAAATTTCTTTTAATGTCCATGAAATTGGCTTTTCTGCTCAAAGGAAACTCTACAAGTAAACGGAAGAAACGGCAATGGAATCTCCAAATTCACCTGTGCTAGCGGAAATTTTCATGGAGGAATTCGAAAAGAACGCACTGGACTCAGCTCCATTAACACCAAAATTGTATCTACGTTATGTGGATGACACCTTCACCACTTGGCAACATGGAAAAGAAGAGCTCGACAAATATTTAGCACACCTGAACTCATGCCACGAGAATATTAGTCTACCAAGGGAACAGAATGCAACGGGAGACTGCCTTCCTTGGATGCACTCGTAAAAAGGAATAATACGTCGTTAAGCTTCGGGGTATATAGGAAACCAGCTCACAGCAACAGATATATCCAGGGTCATTCACATAACCACCCAAGTCAAAGCGAGCGAAATAAAAAAGGCGTGGAAACCGATGCATCCAAGGACGAACAGGAAGACACTGAAGAAGGAAATACAGACAACCGATGGGTAAAACTACCTTATATCCAGGACACGAAGGAGAAGATAAGAAAAATTCTTCGAAAATCCAACATTAAGACAACATTCTCTACCCCGACTGCTGTTCGAGGAATTTTAGGAAACCAGAAGGATAAAAAACCATTGGAGACTCAAGGAGTGTTCAAAGTACCTTGTGGCTCATGCGATAAAGTGTTCATAGGAGAAACGGGACGTACACTCCAACACAACAATCATTGTCGACAATGTGCAAATTCTGACCAGGACAAATCAATATTTTCAACGAATAGTACGAGAAGTCATTGAAATTTTTAAACATCCACAGAACTTCAACGGAGACACCGGATACAAGTTATCAGCAGCTTGGCTACCTGATTTAAAATTTGGTGTACCCAGAAATCCCTAACTAATTTACCTACCTGATAATAATGCACTAACATTAATTAACCACTTTAATCCTAAATTACTCTTCCTAACTTTAAATTAACCCCTTTCTGTTTAAAATAATAGTCTCCTATAATTCCTGATTAGTTTAATAAAGATCTCAGCGGAGACCTAAACGTCACGAATAATAAAGCATACCAGTGTAGAATTCGGAAATCTTTCCTTTCAATATATCAGCATTGCTAGTAACTTCCCTCGCGAGACACGAAATCGGTTTATGCCTACCTTAGTTTGTCCGGTGAAAACCAATCCGCAGCAATCTATGATACCTTGGTAAAAATTGACCAACATCAAACCCAAAAGAGTTGAGGAATCAACCAAGGCTAAGAGCAAAAACTACTTCACGTCGTTTTCAGAGCGATAACATATTTAATAGCTGAAGTCGATCAGTATAAGGAGGAAGACGAACTCTGTCGTTCCAATTAAGGTGACATAAAGCTATTTCAGCTAGGGTGTAGCACGTTGGTTTACAATGCGAAGGTCGTTAGTTCAAATCCCGGTCGACGCATAATTCCAGCACACTACCGATGTATACCCAATCAGTTTACAAAAATGAAAAATTCGATGATAGAGGATTGTGCGAAGATATAACAACCCTTCCACAATAAATAATGAAAAATGTTCAGAAACCTGAAGGTCAGGAGGCCAAAGCCTGATTTGGGTTGTAGTGCCAAAGTAGAAGAAAGCTGTCTTATAAATTTATGCTGAATCGATTCATAATAGGTGAGATCTAACGAAGGTGTTATAAAGATCTAGTCTAACAAGCGAATTGTTAAATTCCTTGGATGAGTGTGTAGTGAATTCCAACATAGAATTACTCTTCTGCACGATATTATTTATATGCAAACCAAAATCAATTTTATGGTCAAATGTAACACCTAGGTTAATAATGGAACTAACTCGATTCAAAATAGAGTCGTTAAGACTGTAAATTGTCACAAACGGAGAAATTTTCCTAGTAAACGCCATTATATGATTTATTTATCCAAATTCAGTCGAAAATTTTGATCGCGACACCAGTTACTAAAATTAATCAAATACTCCTGAAGAAAATTGTCAGAGTTGGAAAGAAGAGAGCTAAAGATTTCAATGTCATCAGTATAAATGCGTACTTCCGAATGTTTAAAAACAAAGCCAACATCATTAATGGCCAGGATAAACAGAAGTGGCTCCAACTGATTTCCTTGAAGAACACCAGAATGCGCAGTAAATGGCTTAGAACAACAACCCCAAAAAGAGAACTTGAAAAGTTCCATTAAGTGGATATGACTTAATCCAATTGATAAACCATGTAGGAAAACCCAACAAGTCCAATTTAAATAGTAAAGAGAGTGGCTCAGCAATAGAGAAATGCGTGAATATACGATATGTCAGGGATAAAGTCACTACCCGAGTAATTCAAATTCATGTGAAGAGTGCTGTTGCACGCTGCCGAAGACAAATTTCGAGGAACCAACCGGAATTTTCTTTTTAAAGGATAGATGACAGTCCTGCGTTCAAGCCAATTTTTCTTGCTCCATTCCAGAAGTAAGTTGGAGTCTGAGATAAAAGAACCTTAAAACTTGTCGCGTTTAGAATACACCGAAGTACGACGAGCTTTAGCAACTGAATCGAATTGAAAGGTTTTATCCAGAGTACTGTCATATGCAAAGATATGAATTGGTTTAAGTGTTGTTGATGGAAGGTTGTTAATCAAGTTCAAAAAAAGTAAACGATAAAACAGAGCCTTGCGGGATGTCAAAGTCGATCTGAAACGGTTATCATGATACACCGTCTTTTACAACTCATATCGATCGTTGCATTATCACCCTTCCAACCCTACTTCAACCATTTCTTATCTATCTCTCTTTATTCAATCAAATTCCTGTTCAGACCCCCTATTGGGCATAGGACAGAAACAGCTCTCTTTCACAATGCACAATCCTGAGCATCGGCCCTTAGCTGTTACCAGAACTTGTTTATTCCTCTGGCCTTCTGCTCAACTGCTTGCTACATGGTCGACCAATCCGACATCTTCCATGGGGATTATAATCCAGAGCCTGTTTGGCGATGTTTCGTTCTGGTTTCCTCAAAGTCTCACCGATTCACTGCCATTTCCGCCTTTAAATCTCAATGCTTATTTTAGTCTATCCACTCTAAAGTTCGTCGTTGGGAGTCACTTCTGGCCAGAGTATCCCAAAAATGCGTCGGAGGCATTGGTTCACGAAAGTTTGCAGTTTCTTGGTAAGCCAAACGGTCACTTTCTACGTAGTACAACCATATAACAAAACGGATTTGACGCATGCATCAAATACTCGCAGCTTCGTGCGAAGAGATCTCTCTCTTGACCTCCAGAAAGAGGAACGGATACCGAAAGCCTGACGGTCTTTATTTAGATGAGTCTCAATATCCTTTTCGGCTCCGCCGTCCATGCTGACAATGCTTCCGAGATAGCAAAAACTTTGCACCTCTTCCACATCTTGCCCGTTAAGAATAATCGGTGTGCTTGTGTTCGAACTAATTTGCATGCACTTGGTTTTATGCGCATTTATTTTCAGTCCCGCTTCTTTGCATTTAGAATGCAACGAGGGAACATTTGACTCTAAGTGCGAACTGTTATCTGCAAGCAAACACACGTCATCAGCATAATCAAGGTGACTTAAGATGTTAAATAGTCTCCATTGAAGACCTTTACCTTCCCCACCTTCCAGTACAGCTTTCAAGATGTCATTTATTATCACCAGAAACAGGGCTGGTGATAATATGCAGCCTTGTCTGACACCCGTTTACACAGGAAAGCTCTCGGGCAGCTTTTCTCTATAGAGACGCGACACCTTACATCTTCGTAGGATTCTTTGATCATAGCTATGATCTTATCTGAAATACCTCTTCTACGCAAAGCATTCCATATGTAATCTCGCTTAACGCTGTCGAAAGTCTTCTCGAAATCCACAAATATGAGATGTAGTGGCGAACGCATTTCGGCGGACTGCACCATTTTTATCGTTACATGATGACCCTATATGGAATCCAGCCTATTAAACTTCGAGAGTGCTCTCCACGACATCACTAATCCTATTGAAAATTACCTTAGCCATGATTCTCGATACGACAGTAAGTAGATATATACCAATGCCACAATCCTAAAGGTCGCCCTTCTCCAGAATTTTCTCAATAACGAACTCTTTTCATTCAGTCGGATATCTTCCTTTATACCAGGCCTCAGTAAAGAGCGGGAGGAATATATCGGTTGTGATTTCCGGGTCCGCTTTGGGGAGTTCGGTTGGTAGTCCGTCTACACTTATGACTTTCCCTCTTGCCATTAACCAAATGGCAGAAACTATCTCTTCCTTATCTGAGGAATAATCATCATAGAGGATTGTTGCGGTTGGATGTTTGGCAGTAGTTCTGTTTCTGGAATATCTTCTTCTGACCAAATATTTCAAATATCAGAGAAGTATTCCTTCCATCGGCGCAAATGGTGTTCACTCATATTAAGGAGAGTTCCTTTAATATCTCTCACCAGGTGGTTGGCAATGAAATTACTATTCGTCAACTGTTTCATGAGCCCATATCCCCAAAGTAAGCAGCAGATTCCGCCTTGTTGGCCAGATCATCAATGGCCTTTCTTTTGTCGCGTCTAACAGCCTTTTGAAGATATGAGCATCGCGGTAGTTCTGTCTCAAGTCAGGAATTCTTTAGTTGAGAGATTATTGCCAATTTGGCTTTTTTCCGATTGCCCACCTTGTCTCATGTGTCTTGCGACATTCAAAGTTTCTCACCGCTTTGCAAATATCCCACAGATTCCTCAGGACTAGTTAAAAACGTGTTTCTGGTTGCCTCCCAATTGGCGTCCAGTGTGCATATTTCATATCCGCCCAATGTGGATGACTTTGGCGGTGGTGTACTCGCGCTTTTTGTTGAGGTCTCTAAGTCTACCCACTTTAAGCTTGCGCTTCATTTGAAAAATTTGCGGTCATCGGAAAGCTGCTGTGCACAATCTCAAGCAGGCAACCATCAAGTGGTGATCGCTTCCCACGTCAGCTCCACGTGGAGACATCTTCTCAATCGGCGACCAAATATATAGCCAAATGGTCGATCTGGTTCTGAGTAACACCATCAGGGAAACCCAAGATGTTTTATGGTGACTCTTGTGTGGAAAAGGGTCCCTTCGATGACCATTTGCCGAGTACTACAAAACTCCACAAACTCCTGATTTTCAGGTTTCTTAACATTTTCATTACTTATTGTGGAAGAGTTGTTAGCTCTTCGCACAACCCTCTATCTGCGCCATTTTTGGCTTCACTTTCAGGACCAACCAGAATGATGTTCCCGCTCGGGGCTCGTTCTTCTCCTGATCCTGTCGACTTGACCTCGGTCAAGCCCAAGATTTGGAAGTTATAGGTCTCCATTTTACTGTCGATCACTGGTTGGCAATGCATGGACCGAGTGACCCCAGCGCTTTCCCCGTCATTCAATGCTCAAACGTTCCAGAAGACAATTATAGTTCGTTTTCGACTGCCAAAAGTCGTTAACGTAAAATCCGCCCGTATCCAAGGCGCTGTATCCGTTTCTCGCATCAGTTAGGTTTTAGGATCACGGGTGATAAGCCCATGATTTCATGATTTCATGATACACAAACATGTTCAGTTGTATTGATCTGATCGATTAACATATTGAATAATAAATTTTTTTATTTCCCTAAATATAATACGTGAAAAAAAAACACTAGAAATAAGCAATAATCTTCCTAAATTCTTAAAGTCAACAAGACATATTTGTGGGAAGTCAGTCAGTCAATCATTTCGTTGTTGGCGTCTCTAAAGCGGCATGAAGTCATCATTTCAATTTTTTTTTACATATACCACCTTTACACTTAAAGAAATGCTAAATAAATGCGCAAATTCTCCAACAAAGCTTAGCTTAAGCTGATCTTCATCTCTTGACTCCCAAGATAAATTATTACATTTTCTATTATAGCAACTTGTTCCGAAAAAGACTCAACGAAACAGTCAGAGTTCCACCTACAATGGAGTCTAAATTGCTTTTTAATTGAACCTCCTAAGAGTTTATCATTGCGATCTTTCCTAAACAAATGTTCTTAAGAAATCTTAAGAAAAAAAAAAGCATCTATCCCCAAATTAGATATTTAGTGAACAAATGGTCTTTAGTTCATAAAACTTTCATTTTAAAATATGAAAAAAAAGATACCCAATGCGCTAGTAGTTATAAGTTCAAAACATGCAGATAAACGCCATCCATTAACCCAAAAATACTGTCCCGAAAAAAATGTGCTAATTTGATTGCACAGAAAGTGCTTGCTGTGAGATTGGTGGACCCGACGAGATGATCTTTGAAACTACTTAAAGTAAGAACGTCTCTTCTGAAGCATTTTTGAAAGCACGATCGACCTTTCTCAAGATCAAGTTTTGTTTATACGCGTCTATATAGGTTTTACCTTTTTTTTTCTTAATATATGATGACACAAAAACTGTTAACGGAATTTTATTTAAACGACGGAAATCAATTTTTGGCACGATCAGTTATAATTATGAGCATAGTAATTTGAGTTCCACGAAAATATTTTCATTTCTGAATTGAGTTGAATTTTAAATCGATTTTCTAGACTCTCGTATCTATCGATTTGCATATCAATTGATCGCCATATTAATCGAACCAAAGATGATCGTTACATAATTCACGATCGATATCATGATCTACATAATATCGTGAGAATTTGTGAGTAAGTTACTGCATTTGGATTGGATTTAGTTGGCTGGCAAGATCGACTGATCGTGCAAGCGATCAACAAATAATTATGTGTAGTGTAGCCAACTATTTCAAAGTATGTCACATGTGATCAACACACCTGTCCAATACAAGGCTTTTCCATTCAACTACAACAATACATCAAGGTAATGCACCGCCGAAGAATTTTCAGACAACATTTTACATCATATCTCCATACGATCATTAATTGAGTTTTGATCATTTTGTTGTACTGTCATAATTCCATAATATCGTAAGGAGATCTGACTGTTTTTTTTTAGTAAAAAAAAAATCTTAAATATTTTCACCAACTTCGGTTAAGATCTTGATGAAAAAATACAAGTTTGACAAGATCGCCGGCTGAATCATTCATCTTTTATACCCTCTCGAAGTCTATGGCATGATCAAAGTCATAATTGTATGCAAATTCAATTCAACCTATGCCATGCCATTTCCAGAGATTAGCAGCCGATCGTTTTTCTTTGATGCATTGAAAATTGATCTTGTCATCATCATCATCATCTTGGAAGATGAACGTGCAAAAAACTGTGAGAAAAGTCGGATGTGATGAAAAAAAAATTAAATTTTTGATCATGCTCTGCTGAGCGATGATATAATGGGCATTTTTTGCAAACTACAGAATTCTAAGACATTGCTTGACTTGGTATTCTAGACTCGGTAGTTAAGACTTCTTAGATTAAAAGCTTTATGAATTTTTTTATGGATCCTCACACACGTCTCTAATGCTGATTATATTGCTTCCGTTTTCAGTCGTGTGTCTAATTTCAGTGGTTCGAGTATTTCATTGTAATGCGATTTTCGGCCAATCATTTCGTAATTAATCATTTTTTCGAGGGTTTTTCTTCGTGAATATTCAATTAAGTTAGTCTGTTCGGGATAATTAAGCGTTATGGTTCTAGCGTGTGGTTAGATTTTTTGGAATGGAATTAATAAGTATTTTCCGGCGTAGGAAATCATTTTATTCGTCTTTGATATTTTTATAGCAGGGTACAGAAATATCTGTTGTCGCTCAAAAACCTCGATTCCGAGTGACCGTCTGGCCATCTGTCTGTCCGTTTGCCCGTCTGTCTACAACATAACTCTCGAACTCTTTGAGCTATCAAACTGAAATTTATTATGTTTCATTTTTAGTAAAAAAGAAACCTTAAGTTCGTGAACGGACTTCATCATGAAATTTTAAGAAACTGATTTTTCTTCGAAACTATTTAAGCTCTTGAGTTAAAATCTAGGTCAAAGTATAACGAGATACATATCATTAACATCACAAAATATTGATGCGATCCCATCACTCCTTCAACCCCCTCCCATACAAATGCACAATTTTGAAAAATTAATTTTTTCGATATTCATTGAAACTAGCAAAGCTGAAAATAAAATTTTTTGCCAGAATTAATTTAATTATAATTACAATCAGTTTTGAAAAAATTACCAACTTCACCTCACTCCTTAAATTATTTTTTTCGAAGCTGTCAAAGCTATCGACATAAAGTTTTCTGGAAAGTGTAATAATAGAAATATCAATGGAGAAGATAAATTTTGTTTTGATCCGTATATACTCCTTCTACCCCTCCCAGACAAATGCATAAATAGATAACTAGAAAAGGTGGAAAATTAATTTGTAATTTGTCCCTTGATATTTGTAATAAATGTTAAAAATATTATCAACTTCGCTTCATTCATTCTACGTCCTTTGATACAAATATCTATATTAGAAATTCAAGAAATCAATTTCTCCTTCGAATACATAAGAGCTATCGACTTTAAAATTGACGAAAACGATGTTGATAAGCAGATTGAAAATCATGCAAAACCTACTTTCTCTGCCACCTCCCATACAAATACTCAAAATTCAGGAAAACAATGTCAAAATTCTTCTTTGAAAGTTATGAAAGCTACAAACTTTTCCGCACTCGATGTCGTACACAAATAAACTGCCAACAAGTCGGGCGAAACTTTATTATTCTTGGGACAAGTTGCAGATGCGTGGAAAGTCAATATGCTGGTTAGAGTGGTTAGGGAAGACTAAGTGAAAGGGGGTTCTTTGGCAGGGCAGTAGTCGTTCGTTTATTTAAGCAAGTTTGAGTTCTTATGAGGGGAGTTGTGAGGGGTGATAGTAAGGGTGGGTGGATATTAATAGTTTTTTAATTGATTGCTTGAATCACATCCAATATTCTCTGTATAGAATGTCAGTTTCATAGACGAAGTTGCATAGTATTTTCATAAAATTCGGTGTATTTTACATTATTTTTCTATGTACATCAAATAGACGTATTCACATGCAAAATTTAAACTTTGTATCTTTCAACAGAGTCCTGAAAAAATCACTCAAAATTTTCGACATTTTTGCTTATCACCTCCCTCCCCTTACACCTCCCAACTTAAAATTTTTACCAAAATTAACCACTATGTAGTTCTACAATCTGACAAAATTTTTGATTTGATATCTGCACTCTTTTTTGAGATATAAGGATTTGTAATTTTGAAAAGTGCGCCATTTTTGAAATGCTCCCCATTTTCCCCCACTACTATTATTTCAACATGTTATTTTTCTTTGTATTTTCCTAGTATAGTTTAATATACGTTTCAAGTTTCAATTACATAGCTTAAGAGATAGTTGAGATATTAATTTTTAAGTGTTTTTCTTTGCACCCCCCTGACCCTCCCCCTCACAATAATTCGCCACTCTCTAAGCTGATTTCGATGGAACTATATGCCACCTTGATAGTCCCAAAATATGATTTTTTTACGATAAGTAATTTCGAAGATATAATCATTTGAAAAAACAATTCGGCCGACAATTTGTTCATAGCCTCTCGTTTTCGGACGCCAATGGATAAAAAAATTAAGTTATTTTTAAAGTTTGTCCCACAATCCTCTCTATATCTCTACTGATTTTCAACTTTCTATCTGCATTCGTGGATGAGATATTAGCAAGTGTAGTTTTCGACTTTTTCCCTCCCCCGCCTCCCCTTCCACCTAACACCCCCAAAAGTTTAGAAAATAGAGCTCATTTACCCAATCAACAATCCACCCAAAAACGAACATTCTACCTTTAGCGGTCTCGAAGATATGAGTCCATATGTCCGGCGTACGGCGAGACGGTTTTTTTTTTTCATTTTTAGGCTAATTTAGTCATGAAACGCGAAAAAACAAAATTTCAGGGTAGCAAATTTTTTTTTTCTGTGTCGATCTCAATAATAATAATAATTTATTCATCAAAAAATTGATTACTACATTTATCCACAGACATGCACAGTTGGAAACAATAAAAAAGAATAAAAATAATAAAACCGAATTAGGTACACAAAAATTTAAACT
This sequence comes from Chorisops tibialis, assembly GCA_963669355.1. Taxonomy (NCBI): domain Eukaryota; kingdom Metazoa; phylum Arthropoda; class Insecta; order Diptera; family Stratiomyidae; genus Chorisops; species Chorisops tibialis. Next base: position 76,718,169 of record OY770263.1, read on the forward strand.
TTTTACAAAATCAAACATTATTAACCTCAAGAAAGCTGACTTTTTACTTGTGGGACACTCATGTGAAAATCCAATTGCGAGAAGAAGTTATTGAAATCTCTTAACATGAACGAAACTGATTTATAAAACCCGTAGTTCGTGCGATGCTGCGGAATTCTACGAAGCTCATAATTTTGCAAAGGACGACATGGAACGTTGAATTTAATCATAGGCAGCAATTTGTCAGAGTCAATTATACCTGAAATTACTTTAAAACCAAAAATAACTCTGGCATGTATCCGCCTTTTCTCAAGGGAATCCAGACAGCAGATTTAAACGATCAACATATGGCCTGCCAACACCTGAAATTACTTTAAAACCAAAAATAACTCTGGCATGTATCCGCCTTTTCTCAAGGGAATCCAGACAGCAGATTTAAACGATCAACATATGGCGGTAGCCTGAGTGGATCGGACCAGGGAAGACCCTGAAGGACAAACCTTAAGAACCGACGCTGAACTGCTTCGATCCTATCTAAACGGAATAAAATGGTGACCAGATAGGACTAGCATATTCTAGGATAGATGGGACAAATGCACAATACAACATTTTCGTTGTAAAGAAATCATTGAATTCTTTCGATTGTCTCCTAACAAAACCGAGGATAGCGTTCGCTTTATCAGCAATGCGATTCACGTGATCATCAAAGGTAAAATTACAGTTGAATAGAGAGCATCCATCTACAACATAGTCAAAATTCATTGATATTCTCTTCTTAGAATACGAAACAGCAGTGCACTTATTAATGTTGAGATGTAAATTGTTAAGTAAGCACCAGTCATGAAAACGCGAGATATCACTTTGCAATAATAGACAATCATTGCTGCTGGAGATAATCTTAAAGATTTTCGCATCATCGGCATAGAGAAGAATGTTCGAGTTAGAGATAAACAAACTCACGTCATTAATAAAGAGAAGGAATAGAAGTGGACCCAGATGGCTACCTTGCGGAACGCCTGAAGTATTAAATATTTCAGAAGATAAGGCTCCACGAAAGTATACTTTCTGAATGCGATCACTAAGATACGACTTAATCCAAAGGACGAAAATGTCAGGAAAACCAAGCAGGAAGAGCTGATGCACAAGAATATCATGGTCAATTTTGTCAAAGGCTTTACTAAAGTCAGTGTACTTTTTGTCTTTTACTGTCAATAGTTTTGCAGATGACAGTACTTTAGATAACACTTTTGAATTTGACTCGGCTGCAGATTCTCACAAGCAATCTGTTGCTTCCAAACGTAGGGAGTTATTCGGTTCGCTGAATTCCGACCTCGACTTGATCCTGGAATAAGGCAGAAAAAATAGAATAGAGCTTAATGCTGCTAAAACACAGGCCTGTCATCTCTCGATTAAACGTGATGTTCCAGCGATGTCGTCGTCTAATTTAGCCTCTAATGGAGTACCAATTTGCTTTTTAGATGATTTTATCCTATTAGTCGTAAAGTTAAATAACCAGCTTGATTAGAGCAAACACATCTTTGATGTTGCCCTTGACCAAATGCCTAGGTATTCTTCGCAAATGCAAAAAATATTTTATGCCTCACACCTTAGCTACCATCTACAAGGCTTACATTCGCCCTCGACCAAAAATATGCGCTCCGACTAATTGGAGATGACACCATCACGGTTTCTATTGGCTCCCTCGAGCACCGTACGGACGTCGCAGTACTCAACAATTACTTTTATAGTAAATATAGTGCGGAATTTAGTTCACTCATTCCTCCACTTTACACTTTTCCCCAGAATACTCGTCAAACTAAACGCGCGCACGAGTATACCGTCAACCCTATTCTTTCTCGTACAGTGAAATATAGACAGTCATTCAACTGCCGAATGTCCAGGCATTGGAACGCATAGCCTGCTAGTATATTTCTCTCTCCCCCAAAATTCCCATATCACTACCAAATTTCATCCTCTTCTGATATCGACATAACCGTGCAGTGCATTAGAGAGTTACCCCTAATTTAAAATCGGTGACTTAAAAAAAAAGCTAGTGGACCAAGAATTTTCTGAATAAAAAACCTAAGAACCCAATTTATCCAACTCTTTAAAGCCCCAAACTTGCTACCCATAACATTATACAGATCTCACTACTGAATCAAAAATATAAAATTTGTCTGTGATTGACACACCTGTTTTTGTCAAGAAATTTTGCCATGTATCATTAATTCCAAATTCTACCTGCATAATTTTTAAAATGACATTTAAATGACAATTTTAGAGTAACCTCAATTCCCAAATATTTTTTTACTCCAAATCAACAATATGTATTATTCTGAAAGTAACATTTTTCCAAAATGTTTAACGACCAACGTTCCTTAACATAATAATCTTCGATTTTTTCACAGTTAGATTCCACTTTAAACATTATTTTTCAACAATTATTGTCATTTTGCTTAGATTTTTAGGTTGATCTGCTTGCAGAAGTATAGCATCGGCATACATAAAAATATTTATGATGGAATCGCCAACAACTACTCTGTATTATATTAACTCTCTTGCAATATCATTAAGGAAGAGTGTAAATAAAAGTGGACGCAATATGCAACCTTGCTTAACTGACATAGTCGTGTCAAACCAGCCAAACATATTTACTCCATCCCACACAGCGGTCTTTTTGTATAGCCGTCTCACACTTCTAATAAATTTTTCAGTGATCTCTCCACACTATCAAATGCTGCTTTGAAGCCCACAAAAACGCGTAAATCTTGTTATTTCTTTAAAGCTCGTTAGGCATTCGGTATCTTTTTCTTTTCTGCATTCTAAATGCAAAGAGGTAGGACTGAAATCAAATGTGCGGAAAACCAAATACATGCACAAGGGTTCGAAAACAAGCAAACTGATCGTTCTTAACGTACAAGATGTGGAAGAGGTGCAAGATTTTTGTTAGCTTGGAATCATTGTCAGCGTAGACGGCGGACCCGAAAGGGATATTGAGGTTCGTATAAATAGAGCCCGTCAGGCCTTCGGTATTTCTTTCCCTTTCTGGAGGTTGAGAGATATCTCCCTTCGCACGAAGCTGCGAATATTTGACGCGTGCGACAAATCCATATTGTTATATGGTTGTACTATATGAAAACTGACCGTTTGGCTTACCAAGAAACTGTAACCAATCGTGAACCAATGCGACGCATTTCAGGGATTTCCTGGCCCGAAGTGATCTCCAACGACGGGCTTTCGAGTACAACTGGGCAATGAGACTCCAAGGCAAAACTGTCAGAGGATGGGTTACACTTTGAGAAAATCAAAGCGAAACATCGCCAAGCAAACTCTGGATTCTAGTCCTCAAGGAAAATTTCGTGTTGGTCGACTGAGTAGCACATGGAAGCGAGCAGTTGAGGTGGAGATCAGAGGGATAAACAAGTCCTGGCAACAACTGAAAGCCGATGCCTTGCGGAAGACAACTGTTTTTCTCCTATGCCCCTATCATCATCAATGGTGTGACAGCCCAAATCGGGCCCTGGCCTCCTGAAGTCGGCGCCTCCAACCATCTCGATCCAAAGACTGTGTCCTCCAGCTGCTAGTTATACTCTATATGAAATCTGAGAGTATATTGTGTTTGCCTTACCGTTTGTAACACTAAGAAATAACACTCGCACAGAGCCGCCAAAGGTACCGAAATATTTGTTGTCGCTCAAAAACCTCGATTCCGAGTGACCGTCTGTCTGTCCGTCTGTGCGTCTTTCTACAGCATAACTCTCGAAAGTTTTGAACTATAGTGCTAAAAATTTTTGGGTGTCATTTTTAGCAAAAAAGTAACTTCAAGTTCGTGAATGGGCTACATCCCCCCACTCTTGCTACCCCCTTCCATATAAATTTCATGAAATTTTGAAATATTGAGAAATTGATTTTTCTTTGAAACTATTTAAGCTATCGACTTGAAATTTGGGTCAAAGTATTATGATATAGATGTTATTAATATCACGGAATATTGATCCGATCCCCTCACTCCTTCTACCCCCAAACAAATGGGCAAGTTTGAAAAATTCATATTTTCGATTTCCATTGAAACTAGTAAAGCTGAAAAGATGAAATTTTGCGAGAATTAATATTACTATAATCGCAATTAAATTTAAAAAGAATTATCTTCACTTAACTTCTACTACCTCCTCACATACAAATTTCATGAAATTTTGAAATTTAAATTTTCTTCGAAGCTGTAATGCTATCAACTTGATATTTTGTACAAAGTATAAAAATAGAAATATCCATAACACAAAAAAAAATTGTTTTGATCCGTACACTTCTTCTACCCCCTCCCATACAAATGTATAATTTTTGTTAAATGCATTATATCGATTTCCATTAAAATTATAAAAAGTACAAACTTAAATTTTTGCCAGAATTAGTTTTTTAACAATTGCAATAAATGCTAGAAAAAATTATAATCTCCGCTTAAGTCCTTCTACTCCCTCCCATATAAATTAAATGTATGTATTATAAATTCAAGAAAAGCATTTCTGCTTCGAATATGGATTTCGGAGGAAGATTGGAGCTATCAAGCAATTTTGTGGAGAGAGTCTCCAAGTGACACGCTTAATACATATTTTTTAAAAACAGTCACATACGGGACTACGTCTGCTCCATTCCAAGCAACTATGGTAGGTGCTTAAATTATTTGGTAGAGGAAAATGTTAATGAATATCCTGTTGGCAGTCGTGTGATCAAATCAAATTTTTATATGGATGATTTAATAACTGGCGCGGACACCTATGAAGAAATTATGCAGGTATGAAACTGAGAAGATCTTGGAGCAAGGTCGATTTCAATTGAAAAAATGGTTTTCAAATGAGCAACGTTTTCGAGACAACATTAGCGAAGCAGATAAGGAAACTCCAATAAGAATTAATGATGTGGATGTCATCAAAACTTTGGGAATAATTTGGGATCCATTTGAGGATCAATTTTGTTTTCGTTGGCCACTGGAAACAAACTCATCACTGGTAACAAAACATATTCTGCTTTCTAATATCGCGAGTTTTTTCGACCCATTAGGATTATTGAATCCTATAACTGTCTTGGCCAAGATTTTTATGCAACAGTTATGGACATTACAAGTAGATTGGGATCAATCTATACCAGACGATTTATCCGGGCAGTGGTATTCATTTCGCGAAGAACTAATAAACATATCAAAAATTCGAATTCTGAGTTATATATTCGGAATCCATCCTCTTCACATTCTCGAGTTACACGGTTTCGCGGACGCGTCTTGTTGTTTGTACGTTCGTAGCGTGGAGTCTTATGGTAACGTATCAGTTAATCTGATAAGTGGAAAATCCAAGGTAGCTCCTCTAAAATCGTTGTCGCTGCCAAGGCTGGAAATATGTGCTGCGTTGCTACTTTCAAATTTACTCAAGGTAGTTCAGCCATTAGTTGGCTCATTATCCGCTACCTACCTTTGGACCGATTCAGAAATAGTGCTTCACTGGTTGCATGGGCATCCTTCAACGTGGACTACATTCGTATCAAATCGCGTAGCAGAAATTCAGGAGTTAACGCTACCAGATGTAATTTGGCGTCACGTTCCATCGAAGTCTAACCCTGCAGATATCGTTTCTCGAGGAGCTCGCACTAAAGAACTCGTCGAGGCTATTTGGTTTTTCGAAACTACGAAGAATATTTGCGTACGTCCTACGGTTTTATAGGATATTATCGATACGATGCAAGGGTTCATCTCATCATAAGGAAGAAATTAACAAGGAACTAACGGCTACGGAATTAGACGAGTCGCTGCACAGGATGATATTCGTCATTCAGCGTCAAGAATTTGAACGAGAAATTTCATTGTTGGAAAAAAATATGCAAGTCAGCCCAAGTAGTTCACTTAAAGGCTTGACTCCTTTCCTGGATGAAAGTAGAAAGCATTCCAAAACTGCTTCGAGTCGGCGGTCGCTTGCAAAATTTTTCGTTACCATACCTTAGCAGGCATCCTATCCTACTTCCGAAAAATCATCCATTCGTATTTTGCTATGTAAACTACATTCATAAAATTGCTCTTCACGCAGGAGTTCAATCACTCATAGCGATAATCCGTCAAAAGTTCTGGATCCTGAACGCAAAATTGGAGGCAAATTGGGTGGTTAGAAAATGTGTCCACTGTTTTCACTACCGCACAAAGGTACAAAATCAAATCATGGGACCACTACCAGCACTTCGCCTACAAGAAATTCGTGCTTTCGCTCATTCTGGTGTGGATTTCTGTGAACCGTTCTGGACAACTTTTCAGCACCGAGGCCAGCTGCGCATAAAATCATACTTGGCAGTATTTGTTTGTTTTGCTACGAAGGCCACTCACTTGGAGGCGGTCTCTGACTTGTCGGCCGATGCCTTTATCGCCGCCTTGATACGTTTCGTAGGCCGTCGTGGCATCTGTTCAATGCTATCGTGCGGCAATGCCACCAATTTCGTTGATGCAAACTCAAAATTGAAGGAGTTCCGAAAGGGTTTTTACTCTCAGCGAAACAAGGAAGCAGCTGTTAATTACTGCGCTGAAGTCGTAATCAATTTCCGATTTATCCCACCGAGGTCTCCTCACTTTGGTGGATTGTGGGAGGCAGCGGTAAAGTCGCCAAAACCCATATCGTTAGGACTGTTGGACTGGCTTCGTTAACCTTTGAGGAACTAGGCACCGTGGCGGTGCAAGTAGAAGCGATACTCAACTCACGACCAATGGCTGCGATGTCCAATGATCCCAATGATTGTTCTGCACTTACGCCCGGTTATTTTTTAGTAAACGCTCCGCTCAACGCTATTCCGGAAAAGGATTTTACAAAACGAGAATTGCATTACCTAAAACGATGGCAAATGGTTTGTGCCATACAGCAATACAGGGAATATGTTCCCCAACTACAACAGAAGGTAAAGTGGACGGCTGCATCGTCAAACTTGAAGGAAGATACTCTGGTCCTGTTAGCAAATGAAGATTTACCTCCCCAGAGATGGCTTTTGGGAAGGATTGTGATGGTGTTTCCTGGTTCAGATGGTCGCATTCGTGTCGTAGATGTTCGTACAAACAAAGGCGTCTTCCGTCGTGCAATTACTAAAGTTGCGCAATACAAAAATTTTATTGTTCTTAAATTCCGTTGCTAATTTGAATTCCTAATATTACGGTCCCTAAATTCAATTTGCTAAATTTCAGCATCATAAAATTGTATGACCGTAAGGGTATATCTTGCCTATAATTGCATTGTATTGTTTAATTTCGCTCGGCCGATGTTGGTCGCCAATTTTGTATTCCGAAACAATAGACATTGACCCAGCGGGAAATTTGCTAGTTAAAAAATTAGTCGAAATGTTAAATTAAAAATCAAATAGTATCCACTCTGAAATTTGTCGTTAACGTGATCAGTTCGGATGCTGAAGGTTGTTAGCGCGTTCAAGTCGCTTTTACTTAGAACATAATAAATTGTTAAAATTTGAGTTATTCGGTTTTATTATTTAACTTCTAGAATAATTGAGAATGTTAGAACTTGTCCTAACAATCACCTTAAACGGATCACTTCCTCTGCCACATCCCACACAAATTCCACAAATTCAGGAAAAATATTTGCAATTTCTTTGAAAACAATAAAAACTAAAAACTTTAAATACAGCAAAAAACATTTTGCAAGCCATGTTCGGTGTCATATACGAAAAGTACAAACCTCCTCCTCTACTTCTACCACCTCTCATGCAAAACTCTCCATTCACTATTCGAAAGAATTTGAGATGACATATTTTCCGGTATATCAAAGTCATTCCCATTTCATTTTGAGTATCATATGATTGGGCTTTACACCTAATCATAATTCTGTTATGTTTTTTATGATTGCTTTGCTATCTTCACCAACCGAGTCTTCCCATCGCTTACGTGGTTTGCCTACTTGCCGGTTACCACACGCTTTGCCTTTAGAAGCTTGGGATTCTTCTGTCTTCCATTCGCTCTGCATGGCCAGCCCACTGCAGTTTACGTAGCTTGATGAACGTTGAAGCTTCTGGCTCGTCGTAGAGTTGATACAACTCATGGTTGTATCTTATTCGCCATTCTGTTCCTTCTTTCACAGGCCCAAAAATTCTTCGGAGCACCTTTCTCTCGAATACGTTAACTGCTTTTTCGGAAGTTCGCGTTAATGTCCACGTCTCGCTGCCATAATAGACCACAGGTCGTACAATAGTTTTATATATTCGTAGCTTATTGTTCCTGTGCACTCTCTTGGATTTCATTATGGGAAGTACCGAATAATACGTCTTATTTGCAAGTATTATCCGTCGATTGATTTCGTCCGTTTCATTGGCGTCCTTTGCTAGATTAGCCGCGAGATATATGAAGTTGTCCACACCCTCCAAATTATATTCCGCAATTGTTATGTTTTGTCTGATTGGCGTTCTCATTCTTGTTTGCGTCATTACTTTTGTTTTGCTTTCGTTAATGCGCAGCCCGACTTCTTTTGCGGCGGAGTCAAGATTGACAAATACCTCCTTAGCACTAGGGAAGGATCTTGCTAGGATGTTAATATCGTCAGCGTATGCTACTAGTTGAGGCCTCAATTGAGAAGAGGTGGGATTGAGAAGATGTTCAAAGTATGAAGCCCATCCCATTTTGATTTCTTGTGTCTCGCTCTTGATGTTGCCCTCTGCATCTTTGTGGAGACTGGTTTTTGGCTCATATTCCTTTTTTAGATCTTTTACTATTGCTTATGCGTTCCGCGTTTAGTCTCAAATCGTCGTCCATTTTTTGTATTTTGTCATTATGGTACTTCACGGCAGCTAACAAAGCATTTTAAGCGGTCCTCCCCATAATGAAATCAAGGAAGGTCCATCGAAACAATAAACTACGCATCTACAAGATATTAATTCGTCCTGTGCTGCTATATGGATGCGAAACGTTGACCTTGACATGGTTTTCGGAGAAGTTAATCGACACTTTTGAGCGAAAAATTCTTCGGAAGGTATACGGAGCAGTTAAGGAAGGAGATGATTGGCGAATTCGATACAACCATGAGCTGTATCAACTATTTGACGACCCACCAGCATCTATAGTGATCAAACTGCGCAAGCTGCAATGGGCTGGCCACGTGGAACGAATGCACGAGGAACGAATCCCAAAACGAGTGCTCAAGGGCAAAGCTCAAGGTAATCGACCGCAGGGGAAGCCACGAAAGCGATGGGAGGACTCAGTCGACGCAGACTGCAGATCGCTTCTCAATTTTTCAAACTGGAGGACGCGGTCGTTAGACCGAGACAACTGGAGGAGGTGCATCAGGGAGGCCAAGGCTCGATATGGGCTGTAGCGCCATTGCATCATCATCATTATGGTACTTCCTTTGTTTTCGTCTGCAGGTCCTTTTCGTATATCGCCTCAGCACTTCATATCAATCTTTTTTGGCTCGTGTTGGTCGTTCAGTAAAATTTTTGTAAGCCTCGTTCTTTCTGTTTATTGCATCGCGACATTCTTGGTCGAACCAGTCATTATTTTTTCGACGAGCTTGGTATACTAATATCTCTTCTGTAGAAGAGAGCTCTGACTAGAGATACTCGATACACACTAACACTTCTGTCCCAAAAGAGTTAGGACAATGCATGTACAGTGATTGCGCGGGAAATTTTGTCAGAAATTTGAATTTTGTAAATTCTTTTTCTTTTATGAAGTAAACACAATCGTAATGAATTGTTATTTACGAAAGTCATATTTATTTTCGATTGTAATGAATATTCTATTCAAAAACCTGTAGTTTAACGAAAGTTGCTTTCGTGTCCGTGCATTTGAAAACCGTCAAACTCAAGTTTGCCTATGTTTCACATTTCTTATGGTACCTTCTTGTGCTTCGAAATTCACGCTGAATGGTATTATAGCATTGTCCAAACTCTATTAGGAAAGTAGTATTAGTGTGTATCGAGTATCTCTAGCTCTGACTACCTAGTCCTGCCATAAGTTCTGTCACATAATTTCTCACATTGGCAACAACTTTATTTTATGAGTGACATTTCAATATCGGCCAGTTTTATAAACGTCATAATGTTGTTGACAGTTGATGGTCATTTAAAGTGTGTTCGTTAACGTGTGAAGATGGAATGGGGTGTAATAGAAAACCGAACTGCAGTGATTGCACTACATAAGTGTGGAAAATCCGCGAGTGAAATTTTCAAGTTGTTGTGCCCGTTAAAAATAACGCAAAGATTTGTGTATCGTGCGATCCAGAGATATAACGCGATCCAGACTATTGAAGATCGACCTCGTTCTGGACGTCCGCGTGATGTACGTTCTTCTGGTGCCATCAAAGCGGTCGAGAGTCGAATTCGTCGAAATCCGCTTCGTAAACAACGAATCATGGCTCGAGAGATGAACATCTCCACCCGAAGTATGTCTCGCATCATAAAATCTGACCTCGGGATGAGTGCCTTTCGACGATCAACGGGACATTTGCTGACTGAGCAGTTGAAGCAAATTAGGAGCACCAGATCGAAAGAGCTCCTTCGGCGGTACGGCAACAACAAACATCGAGAAATTTTATTTACCGATGAAAAAATTTTTACGGTGGAGGAACATTTCAACCGCCAAAATGATAAGGTGTATGCCCACAGCTCCGCAGAAGCCCGAGAAGTTGCCACTAGGGTACAGCGAGGACATCATCCAGCATCAGTCATGGTATGGTGGGGTGTCAGCTACGAAGGGGTCACCGAGCATCATTTTTGCGAAAAAGGCGTAAAAACTGCAGCGAAAAATTATCAAACGGACATCCTGGAGAGATGTGTGAAGCCGCTGAACTCTACGCTATTCAACAATCGACATTGGGTTTTCCAGCAAGATTCTGCGCCAGCCCACAAAGCTCGAACCACACAAGCGTGGTTGGAAACCAATATTCCACAGTTTATAAGGGCGACGGAATGGCCTTCTGGGAGCCCAGATTTGAATCCCTTGGACTACAAACTGTGGGCGGAGTTAGAGTCCATGGTGTGCACGAGACGACACCCAAATATCGAGAGCCTTAAGCGATCTTTGACAGAAGCAGTAGCTAATTTTCCGCTAGAAACAGTGCGTACTGCTATCGATGACTGGCCCAACAGATTAAAGAGCTGTGTTAAGGCTAAAGGCGGCCACTTTGAATAATTTGTTGCTTATTTTACTTTCATTAGTATGCCAAAATAAAATATATTTTCCTTTGTCAAAAACTCTTTTTCATTTATACAAAAATTGCCCATATACGTGTGACAGAACTTATGGCACGACTAGGTAGATAGTGATCAGCATTAAAATTTGCACCGTGAAGAGTTCGCACGTGAAGTATGCTGGAAGCAGCCCTTTTCGCAATTAGAACGTGTTCTCGTTGATTAAAGGTGTGCTCATCAGGTGATACCCACGTTCGTTTGTGAATGTCGCGTTGTGGGAAGCACGTGGCAGCGTGCTTGACTGAGAAGTCAATAGGTCGTGGGTTCGATTCCCACTCCAGACGGTATTTTTTTAAGCATGAATTACTTTATTATTCTAATAATAAAGTACTGTGATGGACACAGAAAAAAAAAATTTGCTACCCTGAAATTTTGTTTCTTCGCGTTTCATGACTAAATTAGCCTAAAAATGCAAAAAAAAAAAATTCGTCCCGCCGTACGCCGTCCGCCGTACATATGGACTCATATCTCTGAAACCGTTAAAGGTAGAATGTTCGTTTTTGGGCACATTGTTGATTGGGTAAGTGAGCTCCAATTCCTTAATTTTGGGGGGAGTTAGGAGGAAGGGGGAGGCGGGGGGAGGGAAAGAGTCAAATACTAAACTTGCTAATATTTCCATCAGGAATGCAGATAGGAAGCTGGAAATCGGATATAAAGAGGGTTGTGGGACAAACTACAAAAATAATTTAATTTTTGTATCCATTAGCGTCCGGGGGGGGCTATAAGCAAATTGTTGGCCGAAATGTTTTTTCAAATGATTATATCTCCGAAATTACTCATCATAAAAAATTCATATTTTGAGACCATTAAGGCGGCATATAGCTCCAAAAGAATCAACTTAGAGAGAGGCTAATTACTGCAAAGGGGAGGGTCAGGGGGGTTCAAAGAAAAACACTTAAAAATTAATATCTCAACTATCTTTTAATCTAGGCAATTGACACTTAAAACATATATTAATCTGTACTAGTGAAATACGAAAAAAATATAACCTGTGGAAATAATAGTAGTGGGGGAAAGTGAGGAGCATTTTAAAAATGGCGCACTTTTCAAAATTACAAATCGTTATATCTCAAAATTGAGTATGGATATTAAGTTGAAAATTTGTCAGATTGTAGAACTAAATAATTATTAATTTTGGTTGGAAGGTGTAAGGGCAGGGAGGTGGTAAGCAGAAATGTCCAAAATTTTGAGTAATTTTTTTAGGGCTCTGGTAAAAGATATAAAGTTTAAATTTTGCATTTGGATACATCTATTTAATATACATAGAAAAAAATAATAATTTGTTCCACAATTGTTATAAACCGACCCCCCCGGTCTAACGTGCACAAGGTGTTTCATGTGCATTGAAAAAAACTCATAAAGTGGAAATTTTTGAGTGAAATTTTAAGGTAGAAACTTGAAAATTTGAGAAACGCATTTAAAAAAAATCCCTAAATATATGAAATATTAACTGGTCGAATACCTTAAAAACTTCTACCCCCTCCCATACAAAATTATTTTTTGGACCATTTTCAAGAAATCAATTATCACTTAACTATTAAAAGCTATCAATTTAAAATTTTGCCTAAGAACTTTTAAAAATAGTTGAAACAAAATTGCGTCAAAAGTATTGAAATTGTGCATGCCCTTCTACCACCTCCCATACAAAAGTAAGATTTCGACCAATTTCATTAAATCAACTAATAGCAAACAAATTAAAAGCAACGAAATAGAATTTTGTACGAGCACCTTAAAAAAGAAATGAAATAAAATTGCATCACAAATTTTATGATTCCCTTACCCGCTCTACCCCCTCCCATACAAATGTTCGGTTTCGTGAATGTAGAATACACCGAATTTTATGAAAATTCTATGCAGCTTCGTTTATGAAACACATTTTATACAAAGAATATCGGTCATGATTCAAGCAATCAATTAAGAAACTATTAACATCCACCCATCCTTACTATCACCCCTCCCGCTCCCCTAATAAAAAACCAAACTTGCATAAACGAATGAAATATTGTTAAATTAATAACAGCCCTACCCAAGAATTCTCTTTCACTTAGTCTCCCAAACCACTCTAACATGCATGTTGACTTTCCATGCATCCGCAACTTGTCCCAAAAATAATAAAGTTTCGTCCGACTTGTTGGCAGTTTATTTTTCAGTTGCTACTGGCGATCAAAAATTATTCGAAATAAAATGGGGAAACGGTGTAAAAGTGAAACAGTTCCACTTCAAGAAGGCCTAGATACTCAGTAGATGGTATCTGTTCGCTTTCTATCATTCAGTCCCCCATAACATCTGCAAATATTTGTCAGTATGCAGCCAGTACAACTGAGCAATATACCAGCTTCACCACTCGTTACGGTCGTTCTCACTCCTCTTCCTCTACCTTCCTAATCGCATTCCTTCCCTCCATGACTGTGTTTGTGCATTGCACATAAAGACCGAAATTGCCTATAACACAGGTCATTATGTAAAAAAACACGTAGAGCTTACTATGGTATTTATGCTGCTTGCGAAATCAATAAGACGTTGGCATGGAGATTGTGCCCTCCAGTTGTTCCTCTGTGAGCCTCCTCCTTTCCGACTTTCGCATTAAAATCTCCGAAGACAATTTTTAGGTCATTCGAGGGCAGTGAATCATAGGTTGTCTCTATGGTGGCATAAGATTCGTCTCTAGTTATATTGTCCTTATCTTCTGTTGGTGCGTGGACGTTGATCAAGCAAACGCTGCAAAATTTAGTCTTTATTCGGATTGCACACAATCTTTCACTTATTGGTTTGAAACTCGTGAGCTGCTGTTTAAATTTTTTGTCAACGACAAAAGCGACTCCAAACTCTCTGCTTCCCGACAATTTTCCACTTGGATAGATTGTGTGTGTGATCTCATGACCATGATTTCGTTACCGAGCCATTTCGTTTCTTGGATGGCAGTTATGTTGATGTTGTATTTTGCCACTTCTTCGAGGAACTCTTTCAGAGCTCCTGTCCTAAATAAGGATCGAACATTCCAAGATCCAATAGAGTAGTCCATTTTTCGTTTGCGGGGTCGTTGCTGTTGAGTCCACCCTTTTTCGAGGGTGTTCTTCAGGTTTCTGAGCAGTGTTTTTTTCCGGTGATGCGTTGTCGGCGCCTCGCCCAATTCCCGACCTGGAGGACCAGTCCTACTTATTTGTTACGATCTAGAAGAAAAAGGGTGGGAGTTTTCAACTAAATATGACATGCTGGAGTTCTTACAGCTATGCTGCGAGTCCAACTAAATCAAACATTTTGCCTACTTCCTGACACGCACTGGTGTTACTGGCCATTCAGGGTAACTCCATGCTCTCTCCTCCTTTCTCAACCAGGCTTGGGACCGGCTATGGCGGAGTAATGCCCTATAGTGGGTGTTAACAGGGAATTGATTGATTGATTGAAATCAAGGCGTTCTCAGGCTAAACAGCGAACGGACAGTGAGACAGACGGAATTTCTGCTTAGGAGTTCTTGAATGACAACATAAACTTATGTGTCATGAATTTTTTCTCCGAACCTTATTTCTTAGCGTTACAAACATTGTAGCAAACTTATTATGTTAAACTCTCAGATTTCCTCAATATCAGGGAGTTTCGACAAGTGATTTCTCTGGACGGAATATTCTCTATAACTCTTAATTAGACAATTTAAAATTTCTTATCAATTTCTTCGATAAAAAGTCATTCCAAAGATAAAATTAAAATATAAATTGCGATGGAAATTTTATTAATTTCTTATAAAATACCTTTTCACGGTCAATGTTAAGTAATAAAAAAATTCTATGCAAATCAAATTTAATCCAAGATGAATCAAACATTTTTAATATTACGTAGCAAAATAAAGTTGCATTTTTACTTTTTTGCATAACATCGTGTAATCCAACAACTTAAGCATGTCGATAATCCCAACCAATTTCAACGATAAAATTTCAAAACACAGTTTTGAAAATCATAACATATTTTGGCGAAACTAAATAAAGTCATTCTGAAGAAAAAAAAATTTAGAATTAAAGAAAAATAAAAAAATGTTCGGATATTTGAAAAAGGTTATTCCCCTCGATATTGAACTCTGCGGGCGTATTTTTTATATTTTTCTTCCCAAAAAAGATGCACTATCATGGCGACGACGACGTATTGCACATAGCATCACATCTTCAGCGCCGACTGCGCCATTCTTTCATTAAGACTTTTTCTTAAGAATGCCATAGAAAAACTGTAAAAACAAGTTCTTTGACCAAGCATATACACGTCGAGAAAATGATTAAGAAAGTATCATATGTGGACGATGTTGAAAAATAAATTAAAACTTTCGATAACAGTAGTCTTACTTGAAAAAAACTATTTTTCAAGATCGATTCTCAACAATGATACCATCAAAGAATGGGTCAAAGAATTCCTCAGGAGGAAGCGCGAAGCAGAAACAGTTCAATTTTAAGAACTTGAAGAATTTTTCTCTTCAATTTTCCTCAAATTCGAACCCGCAAAGCATCTGTCCCAGGTGTTTATCATCATTGTGCACGATCACTTGGAGATCAACTCAGATTAAGCGGGTTTTCTTGTTTATCTTCTTTTTTATTCTGAAAGGATCATTCTAGCAAAGGTCGTCAAAGTAGCAAAGAAAAGCATATGAGTTGATCGCTTCGACTGGATAAGAAAAAATAAAACAAGTCAAACGATCGTGTCCATTCGGGGGGAGGAAAAAAAAAAGATACATGATCGAAACCGGTGATCGTACAGGTAAGAAAATAAACTCGAAGTTATACATGATATATGTGTGTAAGTTTTTCGAGACTGAAAAGGTGCCTTTGGAGCGAGCTAAAGACAGCGCCCAAGAAAACGATCGCAACTATACGATCGCTGTAATATTTTCAAAGTCTTCAAGTTTAGTATGCTTTACGGTTTTACCTGGTGAAGATCGTTGTGTTTTATCGGTTGAAAATTGTTCATGGAGAAATAACGTTGGTGTAATTTCTAACGTTTAACGCGATCGTAATTTTCAATTGGCCGGTATTTGTGCGATCGTGATCGTGTTATTTATCATTACTTAGGGATAGTGGTTGCGCAAACCTACAACTTTGGAATTTCTAAGTAGATTGACCACAAGTGTGTAA
The DNA here is from genome assembly GCA_963669355.1 of Chorisops tibialis. Taxonomy (NCBI): domain Eukaryota; kingdom Metazoa; phylum Arthropoda; class Insecta; order Diptera; family Stratiomyidae; genus Chorisops; species Chorisops tibialis. Next base: position 76,734,467 of record OY770263.1, read on the forward strand.
CGGTGATCTTAATTACAGCCCATAATACGCTGCATAATAGTGTAATAAACATATATCTAAATTTTACATAATACACCTGAGATCGCAATTAGTAAAACGCGAGTATTGAATTATCTACCTGGGTGTGTACGATAGTGTATAAAATTACTGAATTATCTTTTTCAACATTTTTTGGATTATAATTGGATAACTGCAGCAACCGATCATATTTAACAGGAAACGATCGATTCGAAAGGGTATGTTATTGTTTAAAATTTCAAAATTTCGAAAATTCAATCTATATTTTGATAAGAAATCTTTATCTATAAACTATGAAAAATGTCTTTAATTGCATCGACTACAAAAAATGACTTTGACATCAAATCAGTGAAGCCTTACCGACCGATCTTCACTCGAACGATTTTCTAGAATTGTAAATCGGATTTTCTTTTCATTCAATTTCAATGTTGATGATCTTGAAGATACCCAACGATATGATCGAGACAATAATTTTGAATTTATTAGGCAAGCGTAGAAGGAAAATTTTCGATAGATCATCTTGGAATCTGATTTGGCATGGCCAGGTAGAGCTGAAGTATCGTTAAACGTGTGTGCCACTTATGTCATGGCATAGTACTCGTTTATTCTTATATGTACCTCTATGAAAAGAAAGTTTTTTGGAATTGATTTACACTTTAGTAATAAATCGTTGGAAATATTTTAATGGTATGGTAATGGTGGAGAAATTATTGTTTATATGATGATACATTATTCGTTGTTTAATTATGAGATCGTGTAGCCAGGATTTTTTTTTTTTGAAGATTTTTTCAAGAAGAGAAAAAATTTCTGAAATGATTTGCGAATTTTGGAATAAAGAAAAAAATTGAATTTCGATGTTATCGATATTATTCATGCCCATGCTGGGCGTGTTGGTTTCGCCTTTATTTAGTAATGCGTTAGCATGAGACGTGATGTTGGTTTATTTCTTTTGAATTTGCCGAAATATATATTTATGTCTAGAAAATGGTGCTTCAAAATGTGTAGACCGTTGTAAGCTGAAATTGTGATATGACTTTACGAAATTCATGTTCTGTAACTCGTCTACTTCTTCCATAATGGTGCCAAATTTGGGTTCTGTCTTCCATTCTTCTGGTTGTTTTTGGCAAAAAGGTTGTATGTCCCTCATCTAACTGAATATTCATTAGGTAGGTAGGTAGGTAGGTAGAGGTGGCCGCCAGATACCGGGCACATATAGACCAAAAGCTGCTTCGTTGTGAAAAGACTCCTACTCGGTGAATCAACCGCAGCTCTCTATGAAGCGTTGAAGGCTCCTGGGTTCCACATTCGAAGAAGTGTGCGCCTAAATGGCGTCTTCTGTTCCTAAAGAAAGGAGGGCAGCTGCATTATAGATGAAGAATTGTTTCTTCCTCTTCCTCATCTTTGCAGCTCCTGCAAAGATCACTAAGAGGGAGGCCCAGCCTCTGAGCATGTCTTTCTAACAGACACTTCCCTGTAACGACTCCTACTACGGAGCTGCTTAGCGAAATTATTCTACCGGAGCGTTTTAGATCAAGCACATGCCAAATCTGTCATCTGTGTCACATGTATCTCGTTGGCTTTGCTAATCGCATCCAACTTAAGTTGCAGCTTATACGTTTGCGAGAGGCATACTTAGGTTCTTTTCCACGGATTGAATCTGCAAAGTGGTTCTGCGCAGGGCGAGTTCGTCCGTCTTGCATTTTCCCGGAATTACTCTATGCCCTGCTTCTCAGCACAGGCGAAAGTTGAATAGATCAGCCATCTCACTAAGAGACGCGCGACAATCATTAACAGTCTTGTTAGACATAGGGGCGAACCTATCGAAGGATGGAAGCGAACCCATCGAAATCAAAAGAAGGATAATGATAGCGAATAAGACGTATTATTTGGTACTTCCAATAATTAAAAACAAGAACCTACACAGAAAAACAAAACTTAAGCTATATAAAACCATCATAAGACCTGTGCTATGCTATGGCACCGAAACGTGGACATTAACCAAAACGCCTGAAAAACTGCTTAAAACCTTTGAAAGAAAGGTCCTCAGAAGAATCCTTCGACCTGTGAGGGACGACTCGATCTGGAGAATACGATACAATAGAGAATTGTATGCCATCTTCGACAATCCAGAAGTGTCAACCATCATAAAATTTAAGAAGTTATAATGGGTTAGTCAATGGGAAATTCAATGGGCAGAGACCGGTCGGCAAACCACGGAAGCGCTAGGAGGATTCGATTGACGCTAAGATTTTCAAACTGGAGGACGCGGTCACTGAACAGAGATGGATGGAGGCAAAGCATTCAGGAGACTCTTGGGCTGTAGCACCATCGTAAGTAAGTAAGCAAGTATGAAGACATTACTGATTCCAGGGACTTAATAGCGGCGTGGCTATCAGCGAAGATGCCAATATCCTTCATAGATACTAAATTAAACTTCAGCCAAGACAAGGCTTCTTTTATCGCCGTCAATTATGCTTGGAATACACTACAATGATCCGGAAGCCGGAAAGATACGCTTACGTTAAGTATTGCGAAGAAAACACCTCCGCCCACTCCACCTTTAGCTTTGAAGCTATCAGTATAAAAGAAGATTGACTTTTCCTCCCGTATTTCATCTGCCTGCCACTCTTTTTTCGATGACGGTGAGGAAATCGATATCAAAATCGAAAATTGGGAGTGTTTAGTCTGTGTTTTCGGTTAAATTCTCGAAATCTTCTATACTTAAGGAGTGATAGTTTGAATACAGGTCCACTGGCGAGTTTTTTTGAGGCGATCGGCTCCACTTGCAGCTATCTGTACTTCTAAGGCTGAGAAGGGGGTTGTTCTCGCAGCTACTTTTTCGCATAAACATCCTCTTCTCTGCACCTTGCCGAGGAGAGTGCGATTTGTCTCTGTCCTTAGGGCAGTCCACCATACAATAACACCATATAGCAAAATGGGTCTAATAACGGGAACGTAGAGCTATTGCACTACATTGGACTGCATTCCCCATGGCCTTTTTACAGGAGTGAAGCACAGCTTTGTTTACACGTTTCTGAATATTCAGTTTCCAGCTCAGTTTCCTATCCAAAATACTCTCTACAAAAGCAAGACTGGTGTGTGTTTTGTGTTTCCTTGTGAAAAGGACTAGTTCGGTTTTATGTTGGTTCACTCCCAGTCCATATTCACCAGTCTATTTAAAAAGTATTGAGGGGGAGACAGAAATGACTACAGCAACGTCGTCCGCAAAAGCAATCACTTTACAGCCCGGCTCTTCTAGTCTTAGCCAGTAGTCAGTAGTTTTTTTAAGGCACCGATTATAACTTAGGGGATCACCCTTTAATGCATTGCACAGTTATGTGGATATAGGAAGAGAATGAAATTTGGTAGTGTTATGGGAATTTTGGGGGAGAGAGACGATGGACATTATTTTTGAAGCGTTGCAGGTTACTTGCTTGGAAATAGTCTGGACGTTCGGGAGATGAATGATTGTCTAAATTTCACTGCACGAGTAGGAATAGGGTTGATGGCATACTCGTGCGCGTGTTTAGTTTGACGAGTATTTCGGGGTAAGGTGTAAAGTGGAGGAATGAGTGTTCTAAGCTCCGCATTACATTTACCATGAAAGTAGCGATAGTAAATGCTAAGTACTCCGACGTTCCTATGGTGCTCGAGGGAGTCTATAGAAACCGCAACGATTTCATCTCCAAGTCGGAACGCATGTTTTTGGATTCGATTGAACAACGCAAGTTGTGTTTTGGGTGCCCCAGCTCATAAATGCGAATTGTACTCTAAATGACGTCGACTATAAGCCTTGCTAAGTTGTGAGGCTTAAAATATTTTTTGCATTTGCGAAGGATACCTAGGCGTTTGGAGGTATGAAGGGCAACATCAAAGATATGTTTGCTCGAATCAAGAAGGTTATTTAACTTTACGCTTAATAGGATGAACTCATCTAAAGATCAAATTGGTACGTCATTAAAGAAGTGGAGAGAGGACCCCGCCTTTAGGTGTACCTTAAGTAACAAATCTTATAGCAGATGAGGCGCTCAGTTTTGTGCTGATAATACTAGATGTCAAATTAATCAGCACGTCAAGCGAAGCATCCACCTTCAGATGTGAAAGTGCGTCCATAAATTCTTCTGGTCATACGTTGTTGAAAGCCTCCTTCGATATCGATAGACGCTACCATAATGTACTTTTTAGTACACAGAGATTTTTCGATGCTGCATGTAAAGCCATTTCAACCGATTTCCGCTTCCAACATACTTGTTGGGCTGCTGACATTATTCTCTGATTGATGTTATTGTGTAGATGGATATCTATCAATCGTTCTAAGGTCTCTAGAAGGAATGAAGATAGACTTATAGGCTCTACGGACATGAATGAGAGCTTCTTCTCGCTTTGGGGATAAAATCCACTTTTACCTCCTTTCATATTTCAAGAATATTGACCAGTCGTAGGTAACTTCTAAAAACAACGCCCAACCAGGATGATATCAGAGGTGCTTTGCAATTTGCCAGGTATTACGCCGTCCAGTCCTGGGGATTTAAACGGATTGAGGCTGCGTATTATCCATAGGATTTTGTTTCGCGAGATGATGATTTCAATTTCGCCCATTGTTAGGTTGAGTTGGTGCTCTTCTCGGTGCGGAGCGGCTGTAGAGCTATTCGCAAAGTAAGTATTTAAGAGAAGATAAATGGTTTTGTCCCTCGAACAGGTCTATGGCTCATCGGTTTTCTTTATATAGCTGGGCATAGAAAAGAAGGCAGAGAGAATTTTGCGAAGTCTTGACGACGGTTTTGATGTTTCTCCTACCATACCGCAAAAATCTATCCAGGATTCTTGCTGCGGTTTCCTTAAATTCTTTTTATAACTGCGAAGGGTTTCCTTATAGGATCCTCTTTGGTTCTCTGGTCTTATTAAAAAGTCGCCTACAGCCTTTCCTGAGATCCCGAATTTTGTCGCTCCACCATGGTGGCTTATGTTTTTCTCTTGGCTTCCAAGTGGAACAAGAGCGTGCCATTGACACATTTTAAGCCCTTGTGAGAGTAGACACGATCCCATTAAGAGCAACGGTTGTATCCGGAAGGCTTGGAACTTCGGAGGGAAGCAGTTCCGTGATAGTATCTTTGTACATGGACCAGTTAGTCTTCCTGTGGTTCATGAAGACTGATTTGTCGGAGGATGGTCATCTAAACCAAATTGGAGGTATCGTTGATCTGAGAAGGAATGTTTATTGGACATCTTCTAGCCCTTGCCAAATGCGCGATATTCTCTGAGACTAGGCTAATGTCTAGGACTTCCTACCTATTGCTAGTAAAAGTGGGTTCCCCACTCTATTGCAGGGCAGTGGTTGGTGCTCAGGAGGATGTCAAGCAGCACCTTGCCCCTTTCATTGATATCGGAGCTACCCCATACTATATGATGCGCGTTAGCGTCACATCTAATAATGAGGTCTGTTTTAAGGCTCCGTGCTTCAGCAATCTGAACTCCCAGATTATCCGGAAGAAGTGGCCCAGGGTGATCATGAGCCAGATAAGCTTTAATCTGTCAGTAGTTTTTTGTTTTTGTTTTGAGGTTGGCTGCGACAATATCTTGATTACTGCGACGAGGGAGAAAAAATACGTTTTAAGTGTTCTTCGTAAGGATACAAGATCTAGGTCTACCTTGTGTATATGAGTGCATAGTTGAAAGTCTTAAGTCTACAGATTAAGTTCTCTACAACCCACGGTTATTGGAACAAGACTATGACTTTTCCTTGCTGATTCAGCCGGAGAAGTAAGGAGACTGACGCCAATTTGGAGTGGCGAATGTTAATTTGCGGAAATTTCCGTATCTGAATTATTTCAGTGATCAACGCGGTGACGTTGATTTCTTTCGGGTCGCCAAAAGTTCTTCCTCGCTAAGCGGGTGCCACCTACGAGGCTCGTCTTCCATCTGTAAGCCTAGCGACTGTGAGTCATCTTCGATAATGAACAGACTAGCTATATGAAGAACTGGATCGGGTTCGGATGTGGAGTCTTCCCCTCTGTGTACTTCATGGGTACTGGAGGAACGGCATCCTGGGTTGTTTGCTCCGCTTCTAATTCGTTCTTTTTATAAACATTCATTGTGATGGCACCAAACCCATAATTGATGATGCCTCCAATTTTTGCCAAGAGAGCTAAGGACTTTTGTTGAGCACTATTACAGTGCATCGAGAGTTCTGTTTAATCTACTCTAGCTTTCCAAGCCTCCAATAATGTCTGAAATCGCGCCCGCATCGCATACATGTGCTCGCGAGCGGCTTGGGGTCTTCTCCCTTGTCACAACCTCGAGTTGCACACCTGGCCACACTTCTCCCAATCTAGCGATTGCGATTTGGTATATATCGGCGGACCTTCGATCGGCATACTGGATCAGTTTTACATAACCTTGGTACCATTTGCCGTCTTTGCCCACCGATGAAGGACCAGGATGGTCACGCATGATGCCTAGGAAGTTGGATGAAAGTTTGCTTTCAACTTTTCTCCAGCGCTAATAAGTTGGGGAAGGTCATGTATCTTGTTGTACCTTGGTCCTATTGCTGTTTTGACGAATTTAATAACGTTTTGAAAAAATGGTCCTTACTAATTTATTAGTAAATTTTCAATACATGTCATTCTTTCGAAGTAGCCCGTACTTCGCATAGGAAGACGAAATAGTTTTTCGGCGTCAAATTTTTTAAGTGTTATGGTTTTTGTAGTAATTTGCGAAGCCTTGTGACTTTTTCCTCATCTTGCTTGTTTGTCCTGTTTTGAATCCTCTTATTATGAAATAGATTCATCGTTACTGTGTATTAAAACAAAGTACTTCACGGTGCTAGGTAACATCCGTGTACCTTGGTCCTATTTTTTACTTGCACCTTGGTCCGTAGCGAGTTGTATGAAGTCAAGAATTGAAAAATTAAGGGTAGTGCAAAGTATATATTAGCTAACCATCCATTTGCTAAAGGTTTACAGCCAATTTGAGCTGTTCCGCCACTGAAAAAGAATTCTATAACATTATTTCAGTTCAATTCCAGAAAAATTAAATATTTTATAAAGTTCAATTCACTATCAAAATTCCTTAATGCAAGGAAATTGCCATAAATCGGTTCCAAATTCAAAAGATGGAAATCGAATCATCCACTGGCTCATCATTTAGTGAAGGGACGAAACAAACAACATCCCCACACCAAGTACATAAATAAAATAACACAAAAAATTAACAAAAAAATGGGATCAACTAGCGTTAAGTCTACGCTTTAAGCACATCTTATCAATAGAGAAGTCGAATGCATTAGCATTCTTATTAACTTCTCTCGCGAGACGCGAAATCGGCTCATTCATGCCATAATTTGTCCGGTGAAAACATATCTGTAGAAGTCTAGGCTGCCTTGGTAAAAATTGACCAACAGCAAACTGCATCAATCCTAAAAGCGTGGAAGAATCAACTAACCCTGTAAGAAGTTGATGAGCAAAGACTACATAAGCTACCTCACGTCGTTTCGAAAGTGATGACATATTTAATAGCTTAAGTCGATCGATATAAAGAGGAAGACGAATTCTGTCATTCCTATTAAGGTGGCATAAGGCAATTCTCACAAATTTCCGCTGAATTGATTCAATTCTTCTAATGTGCTCATCATATTGAGGAGACCAAACTTGAGAAGCGTATTCAAGGTGAGATCTAACGAAGGTATTATAAAGAATCAATTTCACAAAGGGATTGTTAAATTCCTTAGATAAGCGTGTGGTGAAACCTAACATAGAATTACCCTTTTGCACAATTTTGTTTATATGCAAGATAAAATCAAGTTTATGGTCAAATGTAACACCTAAGTCAATTATAGAGTTTACGCGATCCAAAATACAGTCATTGAGACTGTAAGTTACTACAAACGGTGAGACTTTCCTAGTAAATGACATAACATGACATTTATCCACATTTAAACGAAGATCATTGTGGCGACACCAATTGCTAAAATTAATCAAATCTTCTTGAAGAAAATTGTCTAAATTGGAACTAAGGGACCTAAAGATCTTAATGTCATCTGCATAAATAAGTACTTCTGAGTATTTAAGAACAGAACCAACATCATTAATGGCAAGGACAAACAATAGTGGCCCTAAATGACTTCCCTGAGGTACACCAGAATGCGCAGTAAATGGCATAGAAGTACAATCACGGAAGAGAACTTGATATGTTCTAATCCAATTAATAAACCATGTAGGAAAACCTAACATGTCTAATTTCAACAAAATTATAAAGGTCCAAGGTATATGCCACGTCGGCCCAAGGTAAAAGTACTACTTGTACCTTGAACCAGTGGGACTTTAGCTACACTTTCGTTCATAACATAAATAATAGTGCATTATATGAAAAGGTTAAGATGATATTTTGAAGCTGAGATTTGTACTTTTAAAATAAAGTACGCGAAAAATATCAAGCATTAACATTTTGGAAGTTATAGTGTATTAAGTGAAAACCGCACCAAGATACATGACCTCCCCTTAATGTTTCCATCTGCATCACTTTTATCGGTGATAGCCACTATTAGGCAATCCCAATGACATCGTCACAGGACCTGGTACCGATGCTGGCTGTCTTCGGCCTCTTTGCTTCCTTAAGTGACTCATCCTGACATCTTGTACGCTTTCTCGCCGAGGGGAAGTCTGTACATTCAGCGGTCATTCTGGCAGCTCAAGCCGCAGATTCTATCTGCTTTCCGGTTGTGGGATGTTGCGGGATGTTCCCGAGATGACTCAGGAGCCTTTGGAGGCTGCCCCCGCTCTCTAAAGAGCTGTTTTGAGGGTGGAATTTTTCGATTCCCCTCTGAAATAACCACTGGGTATTTGGGTGGGTTCCCTCCACCAGCTCCACAGTGCACGCCGTTATTGGGTGCAGGTTTGGTATTCTTTGACTTCACCGGCTGTGAGCTGTTTGCATTAAGTTTGGGGGAAATCGATTTTTCCCTGCGTATCCTAAGCCACTAGATCCAGGTTTAGGGTCAAAAAATCTAGCTGCTTGCATGTTGCGCTTTTTGCTTGGGCCATGTTTGGTAGCCATAGTCTTTGTAGCGCCTTTTATGAGACCAGGTATGGCGGCTAAAATCTTGCTTGGCTCCAAGGGACCCATCTCTTATACAACAATTATAATAAATGTTAAAAAAAAGTACCAACCTCACCTCACTCCTTCTACCCCATGCCATATAAATTTCACGAAATTTCAATACATTTCCTTAAAATATCATTTTGTTTTAATTTCCACATAATAAATTATTTTAATGTTCTGTTCAAAGGTTCTGTCCATCTCGACAATGAAATTCAAAATTTAAATAAATTATGTATGAATCTTGAAATTTAATGATGGCGCTGAAACAAACTTTAAAATTCCTAACTCAATATCGTCCAAAAACTTAATCACGTCGTTCAAACAAACGGTCAATCATACAAATATTTGCTTAGCAAGTTTTTGAGATTTTGGCTTTTTTGAGTAAGTAAGAGAAACGTGATTTCCTGTGTATATAGTTATAAAATCTTGATTTTAATAAAAGAAGTGGTAGTAAGAATGCGTTGATTTGGACTGTGAATGTGCTATAATAAGTTTCGTTATGTTTTAATTTAGTACATCAACGAATTTGAGCTCAAACCAACATAAATACTCAGAATGTATTTGCTTGGCATGTTTAAACGTTTCGAACAGTTTAGAAAAAAATTATTATTGCGCCAGTTCTAAATAAATCTAACTGCCAGACTGCATCTATTAAATCTACACCACAACACACCGATTCTACCAGATAGTTAGTTTCTAGGAGATATATTCGTTTAATAAACATATCAAATACAAAATTCAAATTTTCTTACACTAATTTTATAAGTATTGCATAAATTGGCGGTATTATCCATAAATTGGCATAAACTTTACGTTATATATGCTTGAACTTACTTAAAAGTCGATAAATATACTTTTCGATAATTGGCACTTTTAGAAAATTGCTTTTTCAGTAAAATTCGCTAATTTGTTTGCTTTGTAATTGCAATGTTATGCAGGCTGTTTTATTGATGTTTGAATGATGTAAAAGTGACTTTTTACTATCAATTCAATTGCATAATTATTAGAAATCTGTTAAATGCACTTTTGCTTTTTATTTTTCCATTAACAAGAAAGTGTTTTTGTTGAAGAATACCAGGATTTAGTTTGAAATGGGAAAATAAAAGTGACTATGAATCGAGCATAATGAATAAGTTCTAGATTATGGAGGTTATAGAAATATTGGAACTTAAAGCTGTATTTGTTTTTTTTAACGAATTAAATTAAAATTTTTAAATTTGCACCTGTTCAAAACGGCATTGATCTATCAAAAACGAAATGAAAAATATAATTTGGCACAATTTCTAATAACCATGAAGACTACAGCCACATCATTATATTAAATGCATCAAAAAACAAACAGTAATTGTTAAATCCAATCAAATTTATTATCTGTAAGATAAATCGCTGGTTATAATAATAATCATACAACGATTAAGTGAGAGTATTTACGAAATAATAATAATGAAGAAAATCATCATAATTTTGCGTTGCATAAGTTGAATTTTTCCAACAAATTCAAGCCTTCACCATACTTTAAAAAAAAATTGTATTACTTTGAAATAACTTTCAAGACATTTATTTATAGAGCAAGCAATTAAAAACCGGTACACGCAGTTCACGAAAAAAAAAATGAATTATCCAATATGTCTTAAGGTTTATAATAAACTTAAGAGTATATACGAGAATACGTCAATTTGCTTGGTAGAAGCACGAAGGTTATACTATCGGATTTCAATAAAAAAAACCACAACGAAACAATTATTTTAATGTTATTTCCGTCATATGCGTAGAAAGGAATTTTTCATTCAATAACGTATTATGTATCAAAATGTTTCGTGTGAATGTTTTTTTTAACAATTAAAGAATCAAATCGAAATTTCACACATTCAAAATAGTATTTACGATCAATTTAATGGTTTTGACAATGAGGAGTTCATAATGAGTTTGTTATAAGGTATAAGAAAATCTTTCTACGAGAGACGTCAAAAATTTCGCGGAATGAAGGAGATGGACAAGGGAGGGGGAAATATTTTTACCTGGAGGTATTCTAACACTCAATACAGATATAAATACAAGGTTTCTGTTAAATCGAAACACTAACATTTTAATTATCGCCAAATCAACAAGTCAATCGGAAAGAAAATGCTAATTATGGATAAAACTGAGTTTTTTGATGTCATTAAGTTCCTTACCAATCAAGAAAAAACGCCACAAATCATTTTGAAAAAAAATGTCATCTGTTAACAGGGAGTCTTGTCCTGGAAGAACGATAATTTATAAGTGGCATAGTTTATTCAGGCAAGGCAGAGAGTCAATTGAAGATGATAAGCACTCGGGCCGACTGATTAAGGCCACTTTCTCAAAAACCGTCGAAAAAATGAAGAAACTTGTTCCCGAAGATGCTCGTTTAAAGATGAAAAAACCCCAAAAATGGTTGGAGAATCAGATACAACCATTTTCAATATTCTCCACGATCATCTCGGCATGTCTTAAGTCAGCGCAAGATGGGTACCAAGAATGCTCTCAGCGGTTCAAAAAAAAATATAAGAGGACTACGATTGGGCGTAAAACCCAATTGTGCGATACTCCAGATGAAAGTGAAATTTTTTGATTTCAAGAAATATTGTAGGGGAAGTGGTGCAGGGGTTCATGACATTGAAATAACTTTTTCTCATCATGCTAAAGTTACTATCAAAATGTTTTATACAAAATTTAGGATTCAGAAATATAATAGGTACTGAGAAAATTAGTATATTGGATTTAGTGAAATTGTGCAGTTTGTGTGGGAGGTGGTAGAAGGAGGGGCGATTTTTTAAAGACTTTTTCAGAAATAACTATAAACATCATGTTTTAAATTGCAAATCAGTAGTATTCATACTTTTCAGGAAAATCGACTTTTTGTTAAGTTGTGAAAATGTGTCAGATTGTATGGGAAGGGGTAGAAAGGGTAAAGCTGATAGTCTATTTTTTTTGCCTTATTGACAATTCTGGCAAAACTCTCGCCTTTCTAGGTTGAAAAATGCAAGAAATAAAGCACATAAACTGTTTATAACCACGAATAACATTGCGTATCATAATAACTTTTTTCGTTTACGTAGGGAATATGAGGTTCTGAATGAATTTTTATATCATAATTACTTAATGAATGCCGAATCAAAAATAAAATCAGATAGCAGATATTTTTGGCATTTTGTAAACTCGAAGCGTACACACAATAGTCTCCCATCTAGTATGGAGTACGAAGGTCAAACTTCAATGGATGCATCTTCGTCGTGTGAATTATTTGCAACTTTTTTTCAATCAGTTTATAATAACAACAACATATCTTTTAACCCAAATCGATATGCTAGCATTAGTCCTATTGCTGACATTGGCCTTATTGAAGTATCTGATGAAGATGTTTATGTCGCGCTTTGTAACTTAAAAAGTAATACTTGTCCAGGCCCGGATAATATTCCAGCATCTCTATTGAAGCATTGCCGAGACTCTCTGCTATTTCCATTGAAAACTATTTTTAATCTCTCCTTGTCAAATGGTAAATTTCTAGACCATTGGAAAGATTCCTACATCACTGCCATTTTTAAATCAGGCCCTAGGCATTTAGTGGAAAATTATAGAGCTATCTCTAAACTATCCGCAATTCCTAAACTTCTTGAAAGTATTGTTAAAGACAAGTTATATTTTTTAGTTCGTGAACTTTTTTCAACCTGTCAACATGGTTTTGTTTCTGGGAGGGCGACTTTCACTAATCTTACTCTATTTAGTAATTTTTCTATAAATTCACTAGAAGCAGAGTTTCAAGTTGATGTCCTCTATACAAACTTCGTTAAAGCGTTTGATAGAGTGCACATCAACCTTCTTCTGTCTAAGCTATATGCTCTTGGCTTTCATTCCAAGATGCTTGATTGGCTTACTTCGTACCTGTGCAATAGAACTCAACATGTCAAGATTGATTCCTTTTTATCTAAAAGCATTTTTGTCCATTCTGGAGTTCCTCAAGGGAGCCACTTGGGACCTATTCTGTTTATATTGTTCATAAATGATGTTTTCTCAATTTTTCAACATTCTTCTTGTTTGGGCTATGCGGATGATTTAAAGATTTACACAAGACTGCCATAAATTTCAAAGAGAAATTGATGCATTTGTTGATTGGTGCAAATTCAATCTCTTAGAGCTAAGTCTTCCTAAATCTAAGATTATGTCTATTTATCGTTGTCGTTCACCAATATTGAATATCTATTATATGGATAATTCAGTTCTATCTCGTTCACGTGAAGTCGATGACCTAGGTGTATTGCTGGATCATAAACTAAGTTTCGTTTCGCATATTGACCGTATGGTTGCACGAGCTAATTCTCGCTTGGGTTTTGTTAAGAGAAATTCAGTTGATTTTCAGGATCCTTATACTTTGAAATCTCTGTTCTGCTCTTTGGTAAGACCTCTTTTAGAATACTGTTTCGTTGTCTGGGATCCATCATTTGACATTCACAGTAGACGAATTGAGAGTGTTCAGAGAAGATTCACTCGTTTTGCTTTGAGGAGGCTGGACTGGGCAAATGATTTGCCTTGTTAAGAAAACCGTTGTGAATTAATCGACTTACGTTTTCTTGATCTTAGAAGAAAACAACATTCGATAATGTTTCTGCGTGATATTCTTTGTAATAGAATTAGCTCTCCTGAGCTGCTTTTTAAAATATCCATTTATGTTCCTTGTGAGACCTTTACGAACTCGTGATTCTTTAAAACATCCTGCACATAAAACAGTTTATGGATCAAATGAACCCTTAACTCGTAGCATATCTAATTTTAATTCGGTTGCCAATGTTATCGATATTAGCTGTACGAGGGACTGCTTTAGAGAAACGGTATTAGAAGCTTTCAATCTTTAGCGATCTTATTGTTGATTTATGTTCTTATTGTCCTTATGTTTAATTAGTTTTAAGTTTCGTTTTTAATTTTTAATTTTCTTTTTCTTAATATTATTTTCAAGTACCAATTGTCGTTACATTTGTTTAATTTATTCTCATTATTAATATATATAATATATAATGTATACAAATTTATCATCAGGCCTGTAAGGACTCTGTTCTCTGATTTCATGAAAAAGCACAGTTGGTATGGGTGGTGGTGGGAGAAAGCGGGGGACTTATATAATTTTTACATAGTAGATTGAAATCATCATAAAAGTAATATATTCCGAATTTCAGATCAATAGCACTTATGCTTTTCAAGCAAATCCGTTTATTGTCAAATTGCGTCATTTTGTATCCCCTCCCATACAAAAGAGTAAAGCTGATCATCTAATTTGTTTTTGATCTTACTAATAATTCTAAATAAGTTATTAATGCATAATTTGAGCTCGACAAACTTAATACGTACTGATCAAATTTGCTCAAAAAGCATAAAAGCTATTGGTCTGAAATTTGGAATATAATACTTTTATGATGATTTCAATCTACCGTATAAAAACTATGCATGTGCTTCCTCTCTTTCTACCACCCTCCATACAAACTGTACTTTTTCATGAAATAATCTAAGCCAATTTACTAAGTGCGTATGCAATTTAGCGAGTTGAAATTGTGCACTTATTTATTTAGAATTGTTAGTAAGGCAAAAAAATTAGACGAGTAGCTGCAACCCTTCGACCCCCTCCCAAAGAAAATGACACAATTTCGCAATTCGACAATAAACGAATTAGCTCGAAATAGTTTGAAATTTGGGATATATATATTACTTTCATGATGATTTCAATCTATTTTATAAAAATTATTTGAATCCAGCCACTCCTTCCACTACCTCTCATACAAACCACACTTTTTTAGGAAACACTCTAAACCCATTTGTTCAGTACGTATAACATATGTACCTAGTCAAGTCATAAATATTGGTACACAGAAAAATCGACGCCAAATGAAAATGAATTAATATTTTTCAAAACTTATTTTTTCTTTTTATTGGGTTATTCAATGGCTACAAATCTTAGAACAACTTATTCGAAATAACTTCCATTTGCCTTTAAGCACGACTTGAGAAGATCTGGTCACTCATCGATCGCGAGACGCACTTCATGCATGGGGAAATTGTCCACTGAACGGAGAACGGCTCGCTTCAACGACTCAATGTTTGGGTGTCGAGTAGAGCAAGCCATGCCCTCTAATACCGACGACAACTTGTAATCCAACGGGTTGAGGTCTGGACTACCAGCTGGCCAATCATCCGTTGATATGAAGTCCGGAACGTTTTTTTGAGCCACAGTTCAGTCCTTTTTGGCTTGTGAGCTGGAGCAGAGTCTTGCTGGAAAGTCCACGGCTTGTTGACGAATATTGATTGGTTGAGAGGCTTCACAATGGGTTCCAAGACGGTCGATTGATATACTTTGGCCAATGTTTTCACTCCTTTCTCGCAAAAATGGAGCTTGGTAACGCCATCGTAGCTCACTCCCCACCATACCATTACAGACGCGGGATCGTGGCCTCTTTGGACCCTCGGGATGAGTTGGGATGCTTCTCTGGATGACCGAGCATACACACGGTCGTTCTATTTGTTGAACAATTCTTCTACTGTAAAAATTTTCTCGTCAGTAAAAGGAATTTGTCTGTGAGCGTTCTTCGCGTACCCGCTGCGTAACGCTTTCGATTTTCGCTTGCGTTTTTCCTTCAATGCGGCCATGAGCAGGTGTCCAGTGTGTCGCTTGCACGCGCTGAGTCCCAAATCTTTTTTGATAATGCGAGACATGGATTTATGCGAAATTAGCATTTCCCGCGACAAAATTTTCTGTTTTTGCTGCGGTTTTCGGTCGATTCGTTTCTTCACGGCTTTAATCGCTTTCGGAGTTCTCACAGTGCGCGGACGGCCGGATCTTTGATGGTCTCGTACTCCACCAGTATCCTCAAACAACTTCACAGCACGATACACAAAATTGTGAGTGATTCCAAGCGGTCGCAACGGCCGAAAGATATCGCCTTTTTCCATGTTGCATTTTAGTAGGCCAAATACAACAATACGATTTTTGATGTCGCCCCATTCCATGATTGTAAATAATTGATGACAAAAACTTTTTACGTGGCAATGAAGCAGAAATGTCAATTGTCAAATCGCAGTCAAGACGAAATGGATGCGCCCAATATTGCAATCGTAATGAATGCGTTTAGTTGTGTACCAATATTTATGACTTGACTAGGTATATCGAGCTAAAATTTTGTACTAAATATTTAATTAGAATTATCATCAAGATCAGGAAAAATTAAATGATTAGTTTTACTGATTCTACCCCCTCCCATACAATATGACACAATTTCTCAACATCACGAAAAATCGATTTCCTTGAATGTTACTAGTATGAAATTAAAGAGATGTCAATTTTATAACATTCATAGCTTTTCTCTGAAAAAAATCACTAAAATCCCCAAACTCCTCCTACCACCTCCCATACAAACTGCACAATTTCACTAAATCTAATACACTAATTTCCTCAGTACCAATTCAATTTTTAGAGGTTGCATTTTATATAAAACATTTTTATACCTACTCTAGCATTATGGAAAAAAAATCAGTTCAATGCTATCACCCCTTCCACCACTCCCAATATAAAATTTTTTGGTATCACGGAAATTTCTATTTCATCTAGAGTATCGTAAGATTGGACTTTACGTACAATCGTCGCCCTGTTATGTTTTGTGCTGCAAAGTTCGAGATATTTTCCCGATTTTTCTGACGTTCTCTTCGGAATTTTGGTCCTTTATCTAATGACGTCGGGGAGTCAATTTTGATATCTGGCGGGATAGAGTCAATTTTGCCAGCTTGTGCCACATATACATAGAATAGATGAGTCCAACTGGGAGTCAGACAATGACATTGAGGAATATCACTGTAATATCTAATTCGATATTAAGTATGTTGGTAAGTTATCGTTATGATTCTGGTTAGTAGTCACTAATTCAAATGTATACTCCTAACTTATAACGCATTATAACGTATTATTTATTTACTTTATGTCAATTTATTTTATATTGTGCCTTCTTTCATACAACTATATGGTCGTCTGCATCGGTGATGGCCAGGTCTATTTTCATCATCATCCATTTTCCCCAATATCCATAAGTCAATATCCAAGTGTTTTCCATATTACAGGAATATAGCTGGATCTGACCGTAATCCAGGATGGGTTTAACGCTAGGCTATGTTCCCGAACGAACGAATATGTTAAATAAATAAAATATTTTTTCTACATAAAATTTGTTTTCACTCTCATAAATGTCGAGCATTTGACAGTATTGATGTGAAAAAAATAATTATTTGGTACACGAGTATTCGTTAATGACCGAAATCCGAATTAACGAGTACCGACGCAGATTTATACTCGTTGCTTAAGTAACGAAATGATCGCCCGAAAAAGTAATTGTACTGTCAAAACGTTTCGTTACTGCTTCGAGTATTTGTTCCACATATTGGTTCGTTACATCACAGGAGGGAAACCTACACTTATGCATAACGCCGTGCCGCCATCCGAAAGAAAGAACGAAAAGGAATACTTTTACTCTATCTTACAGTAAAGTCTACTGAGAAAATGATGTTTTATTCGTTTCGTTTCTTTCAACACCAAGAATGTTGAGTTGAGTTGAGTTGTAGCAGGGCAGGGATCAACGATACCAGATTACAGAACTTTTTAATCTTCGGGGTGATAAAGGGATTTTCTGTTATCAATTTGAGGGATTTTTGTTGAAGGAAATGTCGATTTAATAAAAGTTATTTCCTTCACATTCGTCGTTTTATTTACGTTAGTGTTTAAAGGGATTTTCTACTTAGAAGATAATTAAAAAATCGGATTTGGCATCATTGTGTTGATACACGAAATCAAGAGCGATTCACAAGCGATTTCTTGCTGCATATAGTTACTGCATGGGGACTAGAGGCGATTGCTTCTAATTGAATTTATGATTTGCGAAACTGGCTTACCCATCCCTGCAACATGTTATAGCTGTCATTTCGAGTAAACGAGTACCTGGTAATGAATAAAATGTAACGATTACTTTCCTTAAAGTAATGAATAGTTACTGATATCGAATAGTAACGAAACTTGACATCACTATTTGACAGTTGATTTTGTTCTCATCAATTTCTTCTGATCTAAAAAATAAATAATAATTTTTTTCTTTATGAAATTTAGCCTCACTGACATGCATGCCGTGTATTGAGCAACAGGTGATATTGTTCGTTCTTTTCTAAAGTCTACCCAGTATTGCACAAGCGCAAAATTGCTAGCCAACTTCAAACATTAGTAGAGTTACCCCCGTTACTTAACGAATTTCACTGTTAAAATCATCTATACAAAACGGTAACTAAAACCCCTTTCATTGAGTAATAGCCGTAATTAATATAATTTAAAGCGAAATAGTGAAAAATTATCGGTAAAACACTGCTGAGAAACATGCATACGACTCAGAAAATTTCAGAAAAACCAGCATAGCATCAAGTAAAGACATAACTATCGTTAATTACAAATGTAACCAACACATCATCCATTACATAAATTCGTTCCTCGGATTAAAAGCAACGTCTTCTTAAGTCAAAGAGTATTTCAAATGTTTTTGAAAAGAAAAACTCGATCACCTGTTGTGCTGCACTACAGATACACCCCTGTTAACTGACCTGTCCAAGGTAAAAATATGAAATAGTATTCTTCTTCACACTTTCCATACACACGCCTATCATAATAGGAAAATTAGCGAGTAATTTACTGGTAATTGCATTTCAATGGCGTTACCTCGGAACATTTCGAAATCGAATATTACGATAGTAAAATTTAATTTTCGTAAATCGATAAATCATCAATTTCTGACTTTTATTTTTTTTTAAATACAAACAATGAAGAAAATTTATTAATCGTATTAAAATTTACAAAAAAAAAAACAAAACAGCTGAGGTTATGAGTTTATCGATTTTGCCATCTTCATTATAAACGGAGTAAGCAAGAAAACCAGGTGAAAATTTTTCCTTGACAATAACGTAAATAATGTTAACCTATATTGAATTATCAGTAACAACAAAAAGGTTTTAAAATGCTACAATTCGTCACGTTGTTTGCATTCTTTTCGATATTGTTTTCATCACATCAATGAGATCTTCATAGGTGATTTCTAATGGCTTTGAAACTCACCTTAAAGTTATTACTGAGAGAGAAAAAAAAAACATTTAAGTGACTTAACTTGATTTTTTTTTCAGAATCAGTTGGGCGTGTCGGTTTTACAACTTGTCTTTTGAGATTTTGTTTATATATTTTTGTTAAAAATTATTTATAAGCAAATTAATTGCAATTATTAACACGTTTGCACGTAACATTCAAGGTGCCAAACAAGGTGAAATTTTAAGTTTGAAAATTTATTTAACCGTTTTTTTAAGCCAAAGACGAAGAAATTAAGATAAGTTTCAACCGAAATAGAATTATTCGTCAACATTGAAATATGTAGTTATTTCTGAAAATTTTTTTCTAGTATAACAGGTGACTGTTCACCGGTCGACCTTGGCTTTAGCATAAGCAAGTTTTTTTTGTTTTCATAACTACAAGTTAAATGATGTTGACTTAATCTATGCCTTCGAAACATGACGCGATTTGCCTTTGGATATTACTTATGTTATTATATAATATGTAATCCAGCCTATTTCTATCAAAATTATGAGTTAAAATATTTTAACTTACCTAATGTCGAGGGCATTAGAAGCTGACATTGATAATTTTTAATAATCTGAGATCCTATTGTTTTTTTGAAATAAAAATAATTATCTAAGGGAATTTGAAAAAAACATTTTTAATTTTGAAAAACAATGATCAACTTTTAGACATTATTTACGATTTATTCTACTCTAGATGAAAGCTGAGAGAATATTGTGTTTGCCTTACCATTTGTAACGCTAAAAAATAATGCTCGCACAGAATCGCCGAGGGTACAGAAATATTTGTTGTCGTTCAAAAACCACGATTGCGAGTGACCGTCTGTCCGTCTGCCTACAACATAACTCTCAAAAGCTTTGACCTATCGTACTGAAATTTATCATGTGCCATTTTTAGCAAAAAAGTAACTTTAAGTTTGTGTCCACCACTCCTTCTAGTCCCTCCCATAAAAATTTCATGAAATTTCGAAAGTTAGAGAAATTGATTTTTCTCCGAACCCGTTTCAGCTACGTCAAAAAATATTAATACAATCCCCTTACTCCTTCTACTCCGTGCCATACATATACAATTTTTGTCATATTTAATTTTATTACAATTGCAACCAATTTTGAAAAAACTACCAACTTCACCTCACTCTTTCTACCTCTTCTCATACAAATTTCACGAAATTTCTTCAAAACCGTCAAGGCTATCAATTTTAAATTTTGAGAAAAGTATACTATTACAAATATCATTCATGTCGAAAAATTTGGTTTTGGTTTCGAATACTCCTTCTAGCCCCTCTCATATAAATGCGCAATTTCGGTAAATGCATTTAATCGATTTTCATGATAACTAGAAAAACTACAAACTTCAAATTTTGCCAGAATTTGTCGCTTAATAATTGTTATGAATGCTAAAAAAATATGAACTTTGCTTCACTCCGTCTACTACTTCCCATACAAATTTTTGTAATGGAAATTCAAGAAAAATATTTCTCCTTCGAACATATGAGAGCTATCGACTTTAAAATTGTAACGAAGCAATGTGATTATAATGTTGGCAAGCAGATTAAGAATCATCCAAAACCTTCCACATTCTCTGCCACCTCTCATACAAATGCCATAAATTCAGACAAGAATTGTTTAATTTCCTCGAAAATTATGAATGCTACAAACTTTAAATCGGTGTCATACACAAAAATTACATCAATCTCCCTTCTGCTTTTACCACCTCTTATTCGAAAGAATTTGAAATGGCATATTTTTCGGTACTATAAACTCTTTCCTATTTCATCTAGATTATCATATAATTGGGCTTTACGCCCAATCATATTTCTGTCTTGTTTTTTTGTCGCATTTGACAAAAAACTTTTCTAGAAAGTTCTTTAAGTATTTCTATCGGCAGTACAAATTGAAACCCGTCATTTCCCAATAGATGGCGCCAGCAGTAAATGCTGATCAATAATGGCGGAACAGAAACGCCACATGATAAACTTAGGCATATGTCAACAACTCTTCATCAAGCAAGGAAATTGGGTATCATAAGAGTTGAACGTCGAACAGCGTTTTTTCACATGCAAACAGCTGTGCTCCAACGGCAAAAAGGAAGGGTTTTTTTGCATCGCATCATCACTGGCGATGAGAAGTGGATCTATTACGATAATCTAAAGCTAAGAAAATCGTGGTGATACCGCGGTCATGGATCAACATCGACAGCCAAACCCAACTTCCATGGCTCGAAAATCATGTTGTTGTGGTGGGACCTGCTTGGCGTGGTATATTATGAGCTGCTTGGGTGAAACCATCACGGGAGATCGCTACAAGAAACAAATAATGCGTTTGAGTCTTGCATTGAAGGAGAACTGACCGCAATACGAGTAAAGACACGACAAAGTGATTTTGTTGCACGACAACGCTCGGCTCACGTTGTGAAAACTTACCTAGAAACACTAAAATAGGACGTCTTACCGCCCTCCCCCCTCTTTTCCCCGTCTTATTCTCCAGACATCGCGCCTTTCGACTACCACCTATTCCGATCGATGACTCATGGCCTCGCTGTGCAGCTTTTCCATTCTTACGGAGAAGCCATAAATTGGGTCGATTTCTGGATCGGCTCAAAAGAAGAGCAGTTTTTCGATACAGAATCCGTATGCTGCCAGAAAGATAAGAAAAGTAGCGATAAATAACCATTTTTGCACAATAAAGGCTCGAATTTTGAAAAAAAACATAACAGGGCTACGATTGCGCGTAAAGCGCAATCTTACGGTACTCTAGATGAAATAGAATTTTTTGTGATCCCAAGAAATTTTGTATGAGGAGTGTTAGAAGGGGTGATAGCATTGAACTATTTTTTTCCCCATCATGCTAAAGTAGCTATAAAAATGTTTTATACAAAATGCTTACACCAAAAATTGAATAGGAGCTGAGAAAATTAGTGTGTTAGATTTAGTGAAAATGTGCAGTTTGTATGGGAGGTGGTAGAAAGAGTGGGGGATTTTAGTGATTTTTTCAGAAATAACTAAGAATATCATAAAATTGACATTTCTTAAATTTGAGACTGGTAGCATTCATACTTTTCAAGAAAATAGATTTTTTGTGAAGTTGTGAAACTGCGTCATATTGTATGGGAGGGGGTAGAAGCAGTAAAGCTAATCAAAATTTTTTTCTCTGATCTTAGTGATAATGCTAAATAAGTATTTATTACGAAATATGAGCTCGATAAATGTTATATGTTCTGAGAAAATCGGCTTAGAGCATTTCATAAAAAAGTGCAGTTTGTATGGGAGGGGTTGGAAGGAGAGGGAGGACGCAAATAATTTTTACACAGTATATTGAAATTATTATAAAAGTAATATATCCCGGAATTCAGACTAAAAACTTTTATACTTTTCGAGCAAATCTATTTATAGTCGAATTGCGAAATTATGTCATTTTGTATGGGAGGGGGTAGAAGGGGTGAAGCTAATCGTCTAATTTTTTTTAGCCTTACTAACAATTTTAAATAAATATTTAGTGCACAATTTTAGCTCGCTAAATTTTATACGCACTGAGTAAATTGGCTTAGAGTAATTCATGATAAGTACAGTTTGTATGGGAGGTGGTAGAAGGAGGGGGCGGACACGCATAATTTTTGTACGGTAGATTGATATTATCATAAAAGTAATATATTCCAAATTTCAGACCAATAGCTTTTATACTTTTCGAGCAGATCCGTTTATTGTCAAATTGCGCATTTGTGTCATTTTGTATGGGAGGGGGTAGAAGGGGTGGAGCGATTTGGCCCATTGACGAAATTGACCTTACTTTTTTGGCAAAAACGACGTGTACGAAATTTGAGCTTTCTAGCTCAACGCGTTCTCAAACTAGAGCGCGCACAGACGGACATCCGGTTTTGAGATTTTTGATTGATAATATTAATTTCTGTATTCATCATTTTTTTCTCCGAGCCTTATTTCTTGGCGTTACAAACTTTAGAGCAAACTTATAATACTCTCAGATTTCATCTAGAGTATAAAAATGGCGGTTTTCAATTTCATTTTCCCAATACAAAAATATTTGCTGTGAATTCTGAACTTTTATCGTACTGAAACTTTACAGAAAGTTGAAAATTTATGAATTTTAAGTGGATTCATTTTCAATGGCACTACAGCCTTAATCGGGCTTTGGTCGTCTAACCTTCAGGTTCTTTAACATTTATTTGTTATTGTAGAAGAGGTGTGCTGATTTGATGTCTATGAAAACTGCTAAAGCTAATAAACAGTGATTAGTGCTCTTTCCTTTACAGAAGCCATATTGAGTTAGAGAATGCTTATGATTATATTCACTCCACCATTCTAGCCGAGTACAGAGCATTTTCTCTAAAGGTTTTCGAACACACGAGAGTAAACAAATTGGTCTATTCGATTCGACATCTGACAGTGATTTCTTTGGCTCAAGGATAAGAATCATTATAGCACTCCTCTGGGTATGTGTCTGAGCTGAAGAATTGATTAAGAATGCTGAGCAGCAATTTTTTTACCCTAGACGAGTTACTGCAAGCTCACTGATTGAGAAGGAAGCGCTCAAACATATGTTTTCAGAAGCATTCGAATTTTCCATACAATCTCTGATGCCTCAGGAGGAGGCATAGAAACAGATACCTGTTTTAAATAAGCGGCAAACGAGGGAAACCAGCTAGAATAATCTGCAATAGGAGAGGTGTGTTTAATACCACTGAATTTTCTACTCATTGCCCAGAAGGTCGATAGTGTCTTTGATTAGACAACGAATTGCAAAAATGCCTGTGAAATTCCCACTTTTTATAAGCTAAGGGATAGTTGAGCTCATTTTCAAGCCTTTGATAGGTGAAGAGAGCGACGGCTGCCGCTTTTTCGGAAATCTCTAAAAGCCACAAGTTTCACATTCTTGATCCCACCTATCTTTTGTGGAATGCTTCCTACGTAGCGATATTGAAGGAGCAATAGGTCGAGACTGCGCTGTTTTTGTCGCTTTGATAATTAGGCAAATAAGATTGTTGTAAATCTCCCTGGGAGATAAAGTCGACCTCAACAGGACGGCGCCACATGCCACACAGCGCGCGATAATTTAATTAATAAATTAATTTACTGTTAACTGGTCACCTCGTTTGTGCGATTTGATGCCATTAAATTTTTTCTCTGCGGATATGTCAAGCCCCATGTCTACGCCGATAAACCAGAAACTATTGAGCACTTGGAAGCCAACATTCATCGCGCTATTGCCGAATTACAGCCTGATTTACTGCGAAGAATGCGTAAAAATTGGACTTCCAGATTACGCCATGTACGCTCTAGCCGCGGTGACCACATGCCCAAAATCATATTCAAATAAGCCATAAAATTATCTTTCAAATAAAGCCAATTTCATGGATATTAAAATAATTTTTCAGTGTTTTATTTCAATTTAAAGTTCTCCGCCTCTAAAAAAACACCCTGTATATGTGAAAGAAAGAGCTATACGGATATGTAAGTGGTCGCTACCGGCAGCATAGTCCAAAACTTGCCAAGTAGATCATGATGCTAGACTTGATGACACAACAGAAAGGTCAGGTGCGCTACGCCTACGAGGAGATGCAGGAATTCTAGTGGGAATGCCGTCATTCAATGTAACTAATCCAGCTGCATCGAGAAAAGGTTTTAATAATTTAGCTGTCGTGTCTTCAACTATCGGACCCCAAGACAGCCTATGTGCATTATAATCACCGAGTGAAATAATTGGTTTGTGTTCAGGATTAAAGATACTTCTTTTCTCCGCGACGGTTAATGGCTAGCAGGTGGTGCATAAACTGAGGAGATAAGGATTTTTTTGTTATTTAGTTCAACACGACAACGCACGCCTTCGACGTTAGAGACAATGTTCATGGTTTTAAATTGAATACCATGCTTAATACCAAGAAGAACACCTCTATGTCCATACAGGCGGTCTTTTCTGACAGGGTGATAGCCGGGAACATAAAAGTTTGAGGATGGCAAAAGCCATGTCTCACTTCGTGCAAAAGCATCAATGTTAGAAATTTGCAGCAAGTACCGAAATCGGATTAATTTAGATACTATGCTGCGGTAGTTCCACTGTAATAGGGACAGATTTTTCGCTTTAATTGGTCTATCCATTGTATGGAATACAGGACAAAATGAGGAGAACTAATGGGGGAAGTTTGGACCAAATCGATTTACAAAAGGGGGTAACTAGGGAGTCAGTCAGGTTGACTAGTACTGCAGGTCTCAAAAACACGTAGGATAGTTTCGTGTATCGATGAGCTTGGATTTCGCATATATCCCGGAGGAGTAAGTGGAGTATCAGCGTCCAAATTGCGCTTGGCATACGGTATTTACGTTCCCCAGAAGGGGTTCTGCCACGTTTGCGGTTTCCAATGCGCCCAGAAATAGAGGGTTGACTATTACAATGAATAGTTCTCGGAGCTAATGGCAGGAAGTTATTGGAGTCAAATGGAGGAGCTGCTGATGACAATTGTTTCTCCGAAGTGGAAGTGGATGTAACAGCTGACGGTACTTTGCCATAGGACATTTTTTTAGCTATTTTCCTCTTGTGTATAGCTTTTTGGTTGATTAACGCATATTTTGCATAGTTAGCGGAGCCGGAAATGTGATCGACACAACCACAAAGGATATATTTTCGCTCGTTACCAACGCAAGCGGTGGTAACATGTTCTCCACCACACTTAACACAGCGAAGCTTGTTTATGTAGAATTTTTTGGTGTGATTAAAACGCTGACAGTAATCACAGAACATTGCTCTACGGGGATAAGTGAGCCGCAGTATTCTACATAATCAGGCATCGGGTAAGTGCACTCGAACAAGGGGATATATCCGATTCCTAGTTTCCTTGGATTCATCGGACTTAAATCCGATTCCTTGTTGCCTTTGATTCATCGGACTTAGACAATCGATGTGCCTCTAGGATTTTAAGTTGTTGAATCGCGGGGTTTTACTTTATTATTCTAATAATAAAGTATTGTGATTGCCACAGAAAAAAAAAATTTGTCACCCTGAAATTTTGTTTTTTCGCGTTTCATGACTAAATTAGCCTAAAAATGCTAAATCCGTCCCCCTGTACGCCGTACATATGGACTCATATCTGGGTAAATGAGCTCCATTTTCTAAATGTTGTGGAGAGTCAAGTGGAGGGAGGGAAAGAGTCAAAAACTATACTTATTAATATCTCCACTACGAATGTTGATAGGAAGCTGAAAATCAGCATACATATAGAAAGGGTTGTGGGACAAACTCTTAAAAATAATTTAATTTATTTTATCCATTGGCGTCTGAAAAGAGGGGAGGGGGGAATTACTTACCATAAAAAAATCATATAAAAAAACATAACAGGGCTACGATTGCGCGTAAAGCGCAATCTTACGATATTTAGATGAGAATTTTTAGTGATCCCAAGAAATTTTGTATGGGGAGTGTTAGAAGAGATGATAGCATTGAACTAATTTTTTCCCCATCATGCTAAAGTAGCTATAAAAATGTTTTATACAAAATGCTTACTCCAAAAAGTGAACGGGAACTGAGAAAATGAGTGAGTTAGATTTAGTGAAAATGTGCAGTTTGTATGGGAAGTGGTAGAAAGAGTAGGGGGATTCTAGTGATTTTTTCAAAAATAACTAGGAATATTATAAAATTGGCATCCCTTAAATTTCAGACTAGTGCCATTCATACTTTTTAAGAAAATCGTTTTTTTGTAAAGTTGTGAAACTGTGTCATATTGTATGGGAGGGGGTAGAAGCAGAGAAGCTAATCAAATATTTTTTTCTGATCTTAGTGAAAATGCTAATTATGTATTTCTTACAAAATATGAGCTTGATAAATGTTATATGTTCTGAGAAAATCGACTTAGAGCATTTCATGAAAAAGTGTAGTTTGTATTTGAGGAGGGACGACGCAAATAATTTTTCTACGGTAGATTGAAATCATTATGAGTGTAATATATCCCAAAATTCAGGCTAATAGCTTTTATAGTTTTCGAGTAAACCCATTTATTATCAAATTGCGAAATTGTGTCATTTTGTACGGGAGGGGGTAGAAGGGGTGAAGCTAATCGTCTAATTTTTTTTTGATCATACTAACAATTTGAAACAAATATTTGGTGCACAATTTCAGCCTGCTAAATTTTATACGCACTGAGTAAATTGGCTTAGAGTAATTCAAGTCAAGTACAGTTTGTATGGGAGGTGGTAGAAGGAGGGGGAGCACACGCATAATTTTTATACGGTAGATTGGTATTATCATAAAAGTAATCTATTCCAAATTTCAGGCCAATAGCTTTTATACTTTTTGAGCAAACTTGTTTATTGTGAAATTGCGCAATTGTGTCATTTTGTATGGGAGGGGGTAGAAGGGGTGGAGCGATTTGGCCCGTTCACGAACTTGACCTTACTTTTTTGTTAAAAACAACGTATACAAAGTTTGAACTTTGTAGCTCAACGCGTTCTCAAGCTAGAGAGGACACGGACGGACGGACGGACATCCGGTTTTGAGATTTTTGAGTGATTATATGAACTTCTGTACCATTCATTTTTTTCTCCGAGCCTTATTTCTTGGCGTTACAAACTTTGTGGCAAACTTATAATACTTTCATTTCATCTAGAGTATAAACACTTAAAAATTAATATCTCAACTAACTCTTAAGTTATGCAATTGAAACTTAAAATACATTTTAAGCTATACCAGCGGAATACAAAAAATATTTAAAATTTGGTCATAATAGTAGTAGGGGAAAATCGGGGACCATTTCAAAAATGGGGGACCATTTCAAAAATGGGGGACCATTTCAAAAATGTTGCACTTTCCAAAATTACAAATCGTTATATCTCAAAACTGAGTACAAATATCAAATTGAAATTTTGTCAGATTGTAGAACTACATAGTTTTTAATTTCGGTAAAAATTTTAATTTGGGGGTGTAAGGGGAGGGCGGTGGTAAGCAAAAATATCGAAAATTTTGCGTGATGTTTTTAGGGCTCTGATGAAAGATACAAAGTGTGAATTTTTTATGTGGATACATATATTTGATATACATAGAAAACAAATAATAATTCCTTCCACAATTGTTATACACAGACTCCCCTGGTCTAACGTTCACAAGGTGTTTCATGTGCAATGAAGAAAAAAAAACACAAATACTGAAAATTTTTGAATAAAATTTTAAGGTAGAAATTTGAAATTCTGCGAAATGCATTTAAATACAATCCCTAAATGTATGAACCATTAACCGGTCGAATACCTTTAAAACTTCATCCCCTCACATACTACAAAACTATTTTTTCGACCTTTTTTAAGAAATCAATTATCACCTTACTATTTAAAGCTATAAATTTAAAATTTCACAAAAAAAAAAGTTGAAACCAAACTGCGCCAAAAGTTTCGAGATCGAGCTTGCGCTTCTACCCCCTCCCATGCAAAAGTATAATTTCGACCAATTTCAATAAACCAACTAATAACCAACTAATTGAAAGCTTCAAAATTGAAATTTTGTGCAAGCACCTTACAAAAGAAACAAAATAAAACTGCATCAAGATTTTACGATTCACTTAGCTCCTCTACCACCCCCCTCTTATCCCCCTATACAAATGTTTGGTTTCGTGAATGTAAAATACACCGAATTTTATGAAAATTCTATGCAACTTCGTCTATAAAACTGACATTCTGTGCACAGAATATTGGACGTGATTCAAGCAATTAATTGAAAACCCTTATTATCCCATCCACCCTCCCCTCATAAAAACCCAAACTTGAATAAACAAATGAAGTACATATTTATTCAATGTACTTGAGCTATTTATCGAATCCGCAATTAAGTATTAAATTAACAACAGCCCTGTCCAAGAACCCCTTTCACATAGTCTTCCCTAACCACTCTAACCTGCATATTGCCTTTCCACGCATCTTCAACTTGTCCCAAGAATAATAAAGATGCGCACGACTTGTTGGCAGTTTATTTTTTCTCGTAATAAATTTATCGAAAACTTTCCAAAACCATTTAACTTAAGTAACGAACAAATGTTTTTGTCGAAAATAAATAATGAAATCTTTGTTTGATTGGAATAATGTCATAACTCAATATATATCCTTTTTAGTTAGATTGAGAAATTTTGAAAAATAAAATCCTAATGTCTAAAGTTTCATTGTCGTTATTGTAGCAGGATGATACGCGATTAAAAACTTTCAAACTAAATTTCTGAGAATCGTAGATTTTTAGTTCTGACTTTGTTAAAAGAGCGATATGATGATAACCCTGCATTTTTTTTAGACTTTTAAAATTTTTATCACAGAATAAACATTTTTCTCAAGGTATTAATTATTATTAATTTATGTCTTTAAATTTTTGATAAGCTCTCTTGTTAATCATTTTTATTAACTCAATTGTTAATCATTTATAAAAAAATGTCCCAAAATTTTACTTTATTATTCTGATAATAAAGTATTGTGATCGACTTGGATAAACTGTTTACCCTGAAATTTTTTTTTTTTTCGTGCTTCATAACTAAATCAGCCCAAAAATGCAAATAAAACATAACAGGGCTACGATTGCGCGTAAACCGCAATCTTACGATACACTAGATGTAATAGAATTTTTTGTGATCCCAAGAAATTGTGTATGAGGAGTGTTAGAAGGGATGATAGCATTGAACTAATTTTTTCCCCGTCATGCTAAAGTAGCTATAAAAATGTTTTATCCAAAATGCTTACTCCTAAAATTGAATGAGAACTGAGAAAATTAGTGAGTTAGATTTAGTGAAAATGTGCAGTTTGTATGAGAGGTGGTAGAAAGAGTGGGTGAAGTTATTGATTTTTTCAGAATTTTTTTTATTTATTTATTTATTAATCATAACAAGATAGTTAACATACTAACAAATTGCTTAATTTAATTTATTTTAATATATCCTAATATATTTGAATTTACCTTAATTAATTAAACACAATTTGGTATACATATATGATATATGATAGGCACTGGTGGAAGGGTTAAGCGGGATGTGGGGACCTTATAAAACGGAGCGTAGTCTCAGTTTATATGTCAGATTATTTATTGGAGGTGTATAGTGGGCGCTGAATTTGTTAAATAACTAGGAATATTATAAAATTGACATCCCTTAAATTTCAGACTAGTGCCATTCATACTTTTCAAGAAAATCGATTTTTTGTAAACCCCGCAAGGGGGTAGTTGTAGTATGAGGTTTTACCAATTCCTGCAACTATCTTTGGAGTTAGCGACTTCACGGACCTGAGCTAACTATCCCCCTCTGGGATGGGGGCTGTAGAATTCACCCACAGCCAGTCCTGCTTGCCCTAAAAATGGCAAATGGACACTCACTGGATCATGGGCTTATCACCCGTGATCTTAAGACCTAAATGATACGAGAAACGGATACATCGCCTCGGATACGGACTGATTCTACGGTAACGACTTTTGGCATTCGAAAACGGACTATGATTGGCTTCTGGAACGTTCGAACATTGAATGACGGGGGAAGAGCTGGGGTTACTCGGTCCTTGCACCGCCAATCAGTGATCGACCGTGAAATGGAGCACTATAACATCCAAATCTTGGGCTTGAGCGAGGTCAGGTGGACAGGATCAGGAGAAGAACGAACCCCTAGCGGAAACACTATTCTGTACATTGGCCCTGAAAGTGAAGCCAGAAATGGCGTGGCGTTCGTCCTTACGCCGAGAGCGAGAAACAGTCTCATTAGCTGGGAACCAATCTCGGATAGGATTATCGTCGTCAGGCTCAGGACCAGTGTCAGAAACGTCACAATTCTGCAGTGCTACGCACCAACTAATACCGCAACATCTGGTGACAAAGAGGAGTTTTATAGTCAACTGAGTGCCACCTTCGAACGTGTTCCAAGAGGTGATATTATTATCATCTCGGGAGATATGAACGCCCAGGTTGGATCAGACAACACTGGACTAGAACACGTCATGGGGAGGCATGGTGACCCTTGGG
Source organism: Chorisops tibialis (assembly GCA_963669355.1). Classification (NCBI taxonomy): domain Eukaryota; kingdom Metazoa; phylum Arthropoda; class Insecta; order Diptera; family Stratiomyidae; genus Chorisops; species Chorisops tibialis. Next base: position 76,765,700 of record OY770263.1, read on the forward strand.
TCGACCCTTCACGACCTTGGATTAAGAGACCCGAAAACGGCGAATTATTTGTGGAGTTCTGTAGTACTCGGCAAATGGTCATCGGAGGGACCCTTTTTCCACACAAGAGTCATCATAAAACATCTTGGGTTTCCCATGATGGTGTTACTCAGAACCAGATCGACCATTTGGCTATAAGTCGCCGATGGAGAAGATGTCTCCTCGATGTGCGAGCGAAACGTGGAGCTGACGTGGGGAGCGATCACCACTTGATGGTTGCCTGCTTGAGATTGTGTACAGCAGCTATCCGACGACCACAAATTCTTCAAATGAAGCGCAAGCTTAATGTGGATAAACTCAGAGATCGCAACAAAAAACTCGAATACACCACCATTCTACGCGAAAAGTCATCCACATTGGGTGAACATGAAATGCGCACACTGGACGCCAATTGGGAGGCAACCAGAAACACTTTTCTAACTAGTGCTGAAGAATCTGTGGGATATGCGCAAAGCGGTGAGAAACCCTGGATGTCGCAAGACACATGGGACAAGGTTGACAATCGGAAAAAAGCCAAATTGGCAATCATCTCTCAACCCGATGTCAACCAACGAACGCCCGACTTGAGGCAGAACTACCGCGATGCTCATATACAGCTTAAAAAGGCTGTTAGACGCGACAAGAGAAAGGCCATTGAAGATCTGGCAAACAAGGCAGAATCTGCGGCTTACCTTGGGGATATGGGTTCACTATTTAAAATCATGAAACAGTTGACGAACAGGAATTTCACCGCCAACCACCTGGTGAGAGATGTCCACGGAACTCTCCTTAATATGAGTGAACACCAGTTGCGACGATGGAAGGAATACTTCTCTGATATTTTAAACATCTTGTCAGATGAAGATATTCCGGAAACAGAACAACTTCCAAACATCCAACCGCAACAATCCTCTATTAGGGACGATCCCCCAGATAAGGAAGAGATAGTTTCCGCCATTCGGTCAATGGCGGGAAGGAAAGCTCCAGGTATAGACGGACTACCAACCGAACTCCTCAAAGCGGACCCGGAAATAACAGCCGATATACTCCTCCCACTCTTCACTAAGGTGTGGAATGATGGAAGATATCCGACTGAATGGAAGGAGGGCGTCATTGTGAAAATTCCGAAGAAGGGCGACCTTCGGGATTGTGGCAATTGGCGTGGTATATGTCTACTTACTGCCGTATCAAAAATTATGGCTAAGGTAATTCTCAATAGGATTAGTGATGTCGTCGAGAGCACTCTCGAAGTTTATCAGGCTGGATTCCGTAAAGGGTCGTCTTGTACCGACCACACAAATACCCTACGGATAATATTAGAGCAGTCAGCCGAAATGGGTTCGCCACTACATCTCATGTTTGTGGACTTCGAGAAGGCTTTCGACAGCGTTAAGCGAGATTACATATGGAATGCTTTGCGTAGGAGAGGTATTCCAAATAAGGTCATAGCTATGATTAAAGAATCCTACGAAGATGCAAGGTGTCGCGTCTTGCATAGAGGAGAGCTGTCCGAGAGCTTTCCTGTGCGAACGGGTGTCAGACAAGGCTGCATATTATCACCAGCCCTGTTTCTGGTGGTAATAAATGACATCTTGAAAGCTGCACTGGAAGGTGGGGAAGGTAAAGGTCTTCAATGGAGACTATTTAACATCTTAAGTCACCTTGATTATGCTGATGACGTGTGTTTGCTTGCACATACCCGTTCGGACTTAGAGTCAAATGTTCGCTCGTTGCATTCTAAATGCAAAGAGGCGGGACTGAAAATAAATGTGCGTAAAACCAAGTACATGCACATGGGTTCGAACGCAAGCACACCGATTGTTCTTAATGGACAGGATGTAGAAGAGGTGCAAGATTTTTGCTATCTCGGAAGCATTGTCAGCATGGACGGCGGAGCCGAAAAGGATGTTGAGGCTCGGCTAAATAAAGCTCGTCAGGCCTTCGGTATCCTTTCCCCTTTCTGGAGGTTAAGAGAGATCTCCCTTCGCACGAAGCTGCGAGTTTTTGACGCATGCGTCAAATCCGTGTTGTTATATGGTTGTACTACGTGGAAAGTGACCGTTCGACTTACCAAGAAACTACAGACTTTCGTAAACCAATGCCTCCGACGCATTTTAGGAATATTCTGGCCAGAAGTGATCTCCAACGACGAACTTTGGAGTACAACTCGCCAGACTAAAATAGGTATTGAGATTCAACGGCGAAAGTGGCAGTGGATCGGTCATACTTTGAGGAAACCAGAGCAAAACATCGCAAAACAGGCTCTGGATTATAACCCTCAAGGAAGACGTCGGGTTGGTCGACCATGTAACACATGGAAGCGAGCAGTTGAGCAGGAGGCCAGAGGAATAAACAAGTCCTGGCAACAGCTTAAAGCCGATGCTCAGGATCGCGCCTTGTGGAAGAGAGTTGTTTCTGTCCTATGCCCCTATAGGGGGTCTTAACAGGAATTTGATTGATTGATGTGAAACTGTGTCATATTGGGGTAGAAGCAGTTAAGCTAATCAAATATTTTTTTCTGATCTTAGTGATAATACTAATGAAGTATTTATTACAAAATATGAGCTCGATAAATGTTATATGTTCTGAGAAAATCGTCTTAGATCATTTCATGAAAAAGTGTAGTTTGTATGGGAGAGGGTGGAAGGAGAGGGAGGACGCAAAAAAATTTTCTACTGTAGATTTAAATCAGTATGAAAGTAATATATCCCAAAATTCAGACTAATAGCTTTTATACTTTTCGAGTAAATCCATTTCTTGTCAAATTGCGAAATTGTGTCATTTTGTATGGGAGGAGGTAGAAGGGGTGAAGCTAATCGTCTAATTTTTTTTTGGCTTTACTAAAAATTTTCAATAAATATTTTGTGCACAGTTTCAGCCCGCTAAATTTTATACGCACTGAGTAAATTGGCTTAGAGTAATTCATGACAAGTACAGTTTGTATGGGAGGTGGTAGAAGGAGGGGGAGGACACGTATAATTTTTATACCGTAGATTGATATTATCATAAAAATAACATTCCAAATTTCAGGCCAATAGCTTTTACACTTTTCGAGCAAATTCGATTATTGTCAAATTGCGCAATTGTGTCGTTTTGTATGGGAGGGAGTAGAAGGAGTAAAGTTAATCGTCTAATTTTTTTGGCCTTGCTAATAATTCTAAATACATATTTAGTGCACAATTTCAAATCGCTAAATTGTATACGCACTGAGTAAATTGGTTTAGAGCATTTCATGAAAAAGTGCAGTTTGTATAGGAGGTGGTCGAAGGAAGGGGAGGACACAAATAATTATTATACAGTAGAAGGAAATTATCATAAAAGCAATACATTCCAAATTTCAGATCAATAGCATTTATACTTTTCGAGAAAAGTCGTTTATTGACAAATTGCATAATTGTGTCATTTTGTATGGGAGGGGGTAGAAGGGGTGGAGCAAATTGGCCGGTTCACGAACTTGACCTTACTTTTTTGCCAAAAACGACGTGTACAAAATTTGAACTTTCTAGCTTAACGGGTTCTCAAGCTAGAGAGGACACGGTCGGACAGGCAGACGGACGGACGGAGATCCGGTTTTGAGATTTTTGAGTGATTATATGAACTTCATTTTTTTCTTCGAGCCTTATTTCTTGGCATTACAAACTTTGTGGCAAAATTAACTCACAGATTTCATCGAGAGTATAAAAACCGTCTGTCTGTACGCCGTACGAGTACGCTCCGCGCATAATAACTTCCGGACCCTTGACGATAGAAACTTTATTTTTAGGTGGATTGTCGATGGATGCTGATCTAAGGCGGACACCTATTTTGGGGGTATAGAATTCAAGGTGGAGGCGGGAGGTGAAGCGCTAGAACCGAAAACTAAGAATTCGAATATCTCAATCATGACATAGAAGCTGAAAATCAACACACATATAGAGGGATGAGTCGGACAAACTTCAAAAATAATTTCATTTTTGTATCCATTGGGTTTCGAAAAAGGGTGGGGTGGGGCAGGGCTAAAAACAAATTGTCGACCAAATTTATTTTTTTTTCAAATAATTATATTTTCGGAATTATTTGCCATATAAAATCATATTTTAGGACCAATTATGTGGCATACAGATGCACCATAATAACTTAGAGGGGGGCGAATTATTGTAAAGGGATTCCTGAATTGCAGATATACATATGTGCAATTCATAAACACAGTCATGGAGGCAAGGATTTTATCGGGATGAGAAAGTAGAGGAAGGGTCGTGAGAACGACCGTAAAGAGTGGTGAAGGTTGTATATTTTTCAGTACTTTGTCTATTGTCTGGCTCTATTTCGCGAATTCTCGATGAATGTTTTTCGTAACAGTGCGAATATCTTTGCGGGTTATTGGAGTAATAAAAGTAATACCTTACAAATGATTTTCGATTAGCAAGATTGTTAGGTGGTGGCACAAAATAATTTTGACTCAAATATGTCTAATATGTCAATAAGTGTGATTCTAAAGTCCTTCAATCCAAATGATTGCGTAAAATTATTAAACAAAATTTTCGCCAAAGAGGTTCGGTTTTAATATCATCAATTCAAAAAAAGTGTCCTAACTTTCATACATTTTTCACAAAAATTCTACAAAAGACAGATATTTTTGGCGTTTCACAGTAGAAAGACCCCTTAATGCAAGGTTATAGTTGATGATACGATAAGTGGACCACATACATATACTCCATAGTTCTGTGCGTGCTATAGCTTAAATGATAAATACGAATAAGTTGCCGTCTCAAGTAAAACATTCCAATCTAAAGTTTAGTTGAATATAAAATTCACTTTATATTTCTACAAAATTTCACACCTTTCACCAGATACGCATCAAAACACGTCAAATCCATAAACAGTATTGGTTGCGTAAACCCGATATTTACATTCAGATTTCCTGCATAGTATCGTCTCCCATTACCATACACCCAGGTGGACATATCAGATTTAATTTGTATGATACACTCCAACAAATAATGACTCAAGATTTCATAATGCAACTTGAAATATGGCCGCCTAATGCAATAGAGTTTCTAAAAAAAAAATTGGCTTAATCGGCACTAAACCACAACTATGATGACTTATACTCGTAAATATTAAGATAGAGACGTTAATTTAGAATAACATTAACTTTTTATAGAAGAAAAAAATATATACAGAAAATCACCACTCATAATCGCACCGTCTTAGGTCCAAAATATATGGGCATCATTTTTCAATGATGGTGTTTTCCGAAGCGTATCCAAAAACCAGCGAACCATCGGCAGTGCGACATACAAGAAGGCCGCGCCGTCTTCTTTGAAAATACCATATTGTGTTAAGACAGAAACCGCGCAAAGATAAAGGTAATTGAAGAACTACGCGAACGGATTGTATTATTCGAAATCCAACAATATTTTCACATTATACACATAGCAATGCAGTCTGCTGATTATGAGGCAATCAGGAACGGAAAAAGACGGGTCTCGAATTACCCGAGGCAGTCAGACCGGTCAGACGGTGTCCAGCAGTAAAATGACCTCAGACTTTAACCAAATCTACCCATATTAGTTCTCAAACGCGATTGAAATGCGAAATACCATCGGGCCAATGCTCTTTCGGTTGATACGAATGCAAGCGAAAGTTGCTTGCAATAACAATTTTTATTCAATTGTACGAATAACTTTTGTTCGAAGGAAGACGGATACAATACCCATATCTATGTTTACGTGCTGGTTTTAGACACTAATTTGTTCAAATTTGTAAATTTTTCGAAAAATTCCGGAAATCCTACATATCTTATATATACAAATATTTTATGAAACAAACGCAGCGTAGCGAAATAACATAAAAAATTTAATGAGATTTTTAGTGCTCTGATTCGGTTCGAAATTATGGACATAACTAAGAAGACATTGAGTTATTAGGACTTTCTATATTTGTGTTGTTGTTAAACAAAGATTTTAATTGAGCTCATCATAATTCAATGAATTTATAGGAAAAAAAAAATTTATGAAAACTTTGTTATAAATCAAACAGATAATTTTTTTTTGTGTGACCTATTTCTTTTGGCAAAATTTCAATTAAAAGCAATAGTAATTGTTTTTTTTTTCATATTTTAACGGTTATTGAAACATTAATTAGAGTTAAAATTTAAATAATATTGAATTTAAGATATTCAAATATTAAACGAAGCAGAGTAAATTATAGTTAGTGATTGACTGTCGACGATATAGCAAACGGAGAAACACCTTTGCTCTAGAAATAATTTAAATTTTAGTTGTGAGTCTTCAGGCGTTCAGAACGAAAACGAGAGAAAAAGATCGATTTTCAAAGATACATTGTGACCATAAAGTACTGAGAATTTGTAGTTAAAATTACCCTGGGAAATGATATTTAAAATTTCTTTTTTGGTAAGCAGGTAGGACTGTCCTTAATTATTATCCCAAAAATAAGTGTTAATTAGTTTGTTTGCAGCAGCTGGTTGAATCGGTACACCTCAGTAGTCCACGGCGATGGATACGATGGATAAAAATATGGAACAAAGATTATATCACAAATTTTGTGTTTCTAGCCAAATTTCGTGTGCGGAATCATTGCTAATGTTGGAAAAGGCTTACGGTGATCCAGTAATATTAAAAGCAGGAGCCTACGAGTGGTACAATGCCTTTAAGGACGGTCGAGAGATCGTTGAAGACATGCCTCGTTCTGGACGATCTCCGATCTCTTCAACTGACGAAAACATTCAAAAAATGAAGGAAATGGTGCTCAAAAATCGTCATGCCAGCGTTAGGGAGATAGCAAGAGAGCTTGACATCTCTCGCGAGTCCGTTTATTCGATTTTGGTGGATACTTCGGCCATGAAACGCGTTCCGAAAAAGCTGAATTTTCTTCAAAAAAAAGTACCGTGAAGAGGTCTCTTTGGGTATGCGAATTTTGATCCCACATTCATGACTGGTGATGAGACATGGTTGTATGAGTTTGACATGCAGACCAGTCAACAATCATCGGAATGGAGAAAAAAAAGGACATAAAACAAAATTCGCTGAAGGAGCTGAATGTTGTTCAGAATGATGACTAATACTGGGTGTTGGAATGTCGATGCTTTAGCAATGCAAGAAACCACTATGGTCTAAAAATATCTGAAATTATAACTCTGTATCTTGTAACGTCGAGTAGTAAACGAGGTAGATAGATATATTTTCAAATGAAACAACATTAGTCAACTGAGTACCTTCGCAATTTTTTGTCGTCTTCTGCAATGGAACTAGAGCCCAAATCAGGACCAAAGAAAGGGACCCCCAGACCTGCAGGTTTCTTAATACTTTTATTTGATATTGCAGAAGAGTTCACAGAACTATTTATCTACAAATTTTCATTTGCGCAAATCGAAGTAGCTCAGATATACTTAGACAGACCGTGTGCTGAATTTATACATCGACCGAGATTTGAACTCACAATCTTCACATTGTGGACCAACACGCTACCCACCAGCATTGAAATTGTTGCAATTATTAAATTAGAAGGACATATTGGTATGCAACATGTTGGAAGACATGGAACATTTTAATTGGAGTGCAGTTTGGTTCGGAAACAATTGTGCGCTAGTCGAGGCTATTGATTTCATCATACGAAACATTTATTTCGAGAGAATTCAAATGGAAAGGGTTTCTGGCTTAAGTCTTTCTTTTTTATTTTAAGAAGCAGAAGTTCGAGTCTTAATCGAATTTGTTAAAAATTTTGTTGTGTAAGAGGGGGTATTCACTTTTTCTTTATTGCGAAACAAGTGAGAGCACTGCGAACTTTCCAGTCTATTGCGCCCCTTTACCCTACTACAACTTGATAGCTTCGCCTAATTTAAGTGTGAGGTAGCCATGTGGGATAGTTTGCAGTGACATAGAATGTGTTTTGTCTTTTCTGAAACGTTAAGGCGGAGGCGGCAGCTGTCATTTTCAACTATACCCATATTTTTGAGGGGGCGGCATACTCCACTGTGATCCTTAATGAACAGAGAACTGATGCCACTCTTGCTTAGTTTTAAGATTTCCTTCGCTTCGATCCTCTGTGGTGGGATTAATTTTTTAGAGATTGAAAAACCTGGAAGCCTATTCCAGTTGATGTTTAATTCAATTTCTAAGTATAAAGTTGACCTTTTGGTTTTCCGGAGTATTGCTCCAGTCCAATGAAATTTGTTTCTGCGCCATTTTTTAGAAGGCCTGGGACCAACATTAAGGTTACTTTGTTCGGTTTTTCCCAGTGCAATTAGGTATTGAAGGCAGTCCCAAGCCACCCTCGATCCCTGATTGTTGGATGTTAGGGATGAGAACTGCCTGACTATCCGATGAGATATAGATAGTTTTATTGTACTGAGCTCTTCTAATAATCCCCTAGATGCATAGTTCCATTGCAATTTGATCGGCTTGTAAAATTGCGTTTTCAGGACCAAGTGTTTTTGAAACCGAGAAGTTGCGACCTTCAACTCTAGCTATAGTTACCTTTGAGGTGCTGTAACGAGATGAAGGAAATCTTTCATCTCGTTACAGTGGCCCCACGTTGGGCGCCACAAATTTACAACAAAAAAATAGTTCGCAACAGTGCGTGAGCCATCTGTATATCAGATGGTTGCACCCTCTTCCATCTCAAGTTACATGGATTGCCAGTCCTTACGTCCTCTGATTATAACTTTGAAGGGGCTTTCAAAGTTGAATTTTATCACAGTGTCCGATAACTTCTATTTCAGTTTTTTTTTTAGGATTTCGAGGTGACCTCTAATATCCACCGGTTTATATTTGTTGTCCCTCTAGACGCGTAAGACCGCCTCCTTTATCATGTGGAAATGTATTAGAAGGATGCTAAGGAACATTACCTTTGCAGCATTAGGGCGGGTTTTCATTGTGCCTCTGATACCACGGCAGCCAAGTCTTTGGATTTTTTTAGCGCAAGCTGTGCCTTTCGTTGTAATATTTTAGTGTAATATTTTAGTTAATCCGTATGTGACTATTCAGAGTATGATTGTTCTGTAACACCAGTAGATCATCTTGGGCTGTAGTCCCCATTTCTTGCCAAAAAAAAAACTTTTGCAGACCTAAAACGCCTTTATTGATCTGGCATCAGTCCATTCTATATGTTTTTTCCAATTGAGTTCATTATCAAATATAGCCCCTAGATATTTGACCTCATTCAAGAAGGGTATTGATGTTCCATTTATAGAAAAAAATGTTACGTAAATTTTCTTTCTGTTCGTAAATGGTACAGTTCATCATAACCCTCTCTTGAGGACAGCCCAAATAAGTCTGCGCCGTCAATATGCTATCGCCTGGATCCATGGCTGCTTTTCAGCTCTTTAGCAAGGCGTGAATCCATTTTATCGAGGCCGATCCGAGATCCTTTTTTTCCAGCCGCCGCTACTATGGCGTCATGAGGAGTGTTGTCGAATGCTCCTTCTATATCTAGGAATGCACAAAGGGCAATTTCTTTGTGGTCAATAGCCTTTTCAATTTGTCTTACTATTAGTTGCATGAGGAGGACTTTGCCGAATCATGCGAGTACCTCTGGAGACTTTAGCGACTCCACGGACTCGAGCTATCACAGGGAAGTAAGTGCTGGTCCAGAAAGGTACGGAGATTCCCGTAACTGATTTTGGAGCGTGGCGACTCTTCAAACCTGAGCTGATCGATGGAGTTGTGTGTGAACTTAGAATAAAGTGGGTGCACTTGTGGTACTCAGAGAAGTCCTCACCAAGGACTTTAAGCTTGGTACTACGGGAGGAAATATTGGCGACCCCGTACCAGGTTGTATCGATAATGTCTCAAGAGATGCCAGATGTTAGACAATAGATAATGCTGGAATTGACAGAGATTTAATTAGTAATACATGGTAATTGGGAATTGACGGAGGGTGTTTTGACGGTAACTGAGAGAAGGGAACGTGGCGTAACCGAAATCTGTAGGTATTCCGAAAGAAGGTACATAACGGCGGCGAGGAAAACGCTAATCAGATCCAAAGTATATCGAAATCTAAGGTAGGAGGTTTTAGCGGATAGAACTAGTTACCCTACGGAGTGAGATACTCAAGCGGACCATGCTCCCCAGGGGTGCATGTAAATAGTTTAGTAGCATATCGAAGGTAGGGAAAATTGATGCAAAACCAATTGACAACAAAAGTAACATACTGACGGCAAAAGAAAAGATGTGAAATTAGCTTAATGGAATATTTGACTGTTAATAATTAGACTAACTGAAGGACGTGAAAAGCAGGGGTTCCGTATAGCCGGGACGGCCTAGTAGCAACTGTTGTAAGTTAATTTGAAGCAATAAGACTTAATGTACTATTAATTGAGGAATTGGTGATACATGTTTCAAAGCGTAAGAGAGTATCAACCGTGCGGTCTCAAATGACACTTTTGAAAGGTCGCCATAAGATGTCATAGTAGGACAGCATTGAAACCAAATCTTACGTACAAATGAGGGTGTACATTGAACAACTTATGATAATACGTAGAGTAGAGTAGGATTGAGACAAATCGATGCGACGTGGAGTGAGCAAACCAATACAACCATGGTTGAGGTCCCTTCAGGGACACGTAGTGGCTGTGGTTTACCGCCTACCTCGCGGGTAGAGCGTCATTCCGTTTTGCTATACTTGTACAGTATACAGTTTTCTTGGAATGCCTTGTGCTCGACGTGGATTTTCGTATCAATCGGGTTGCATGACCATAAGATTGGAAAAGGATTTGTATAGGCCTTGCTCTTACCCTTGTGAATGCTGAACACACAAAGAAGCATAAACTGGTACCATTCGACAATACGACAATACCGCCCTTACGATATATCGTTAAGCACGATGGATGTTGGCAGCACTCAAGATGATGCAATTATATCGTCCTTACGATATATTGCTAAGCATGGTGAATGACGCCCTTACGATCATCGTTAAGCACGGTGAATGTAGGCCGTAATTGTCGCATAATTTCAATTCGTGTTCCTAACGGCAACTGTGTGCCTGTACCTTTATGGTAGTACCACAAAAATGAGAATATTATCTGTCTAGACCATGAAGGGCTGAATCTGTTGATTCGACGTTTTTGCAGGTATGTTGGTTCATATTAAGGCCTTAGTAGACCCTGCTATTAAGTGAATGTCCACTAATTTTTCCACAGTCTTGACGAAAAGGGAGGCAAGACTTATAGACTTATTGATTTTTCTGCGCATGGATTGACTGGTAAATATTTCAGTTGGTTACGTGCTAAATTTCGCACCTGTCAACCAGACAGGGGTTTGTTATGGTAAGGTCAAGTGCTTCCTGCCTAACAGAATTCATGAAGGATGGGGTGTCGTCTGTATTTATCATATCTAGATTGTTAGTAGTAAGATACTCTAAAAGTGAATCACCTCTTTCATGATATTACTACTTCCCCATATTTTGTGGTGTGCGTTAGCGTCGCAGCCCAGGATGACTACTAGCTCCTTGAGTCCTTGAGGTCGAGAATCTGGCTCCTCATTAAGAAAGTAGGCCTTTACAATCTTCACCAGGACTGCTACTAAATCTGTTCGGATAAGAAGGGGTGTATTCGAATAACTAATTTCAGGCGATATTAGAAGTGCATCTCTAGTCCAGTCGCTTCTTTTATCGAAAATTAACTTCCCCATTTTTCGAAAAATACCAATAATTTTACCCTTCGCGGTACTTGGTTCTTGTAGAAGGGCTACATGAAATTCCTTCTTTGCGAATATTCATGTTATCACATTTATGGCCGCTGCTGCACGATGAAAATTCGCCTGAATAACTTTAAAGTTATTCAGGCTTATGGCCATCTTCGGTAAGCTGTGGTTTGCCGCTTCTAACCTCTTTGAATTTATAGCAGAATCTGTGCCCCTTCGATGAAAAAGGTTGCTAAGGACTTTCCAATTAGAGGCGCACGAACGTTAATGGGGGTGGTCATCTCCTCTGACGAATCTTCTTAGTGAGGAAAGTATTCCGTGATTATTTCTAATTGTGGAATATTTTCGTCCCATACAACTCTAACAATGATGAGGTTTGCTCATCCGAAACGATTGACATCCATCCTGGCTTGAGGCTGAGTCCACCAAATTGGTAATTTATTCCCTCTTTAACCGCTTTTGATATTTCGATAACGGTGGATTTTTGAGTTGTAGCTAGCTGTTCTGGTGTTAGGGTCTTATGCGAATGTTCGGTATGTATAATACCGATACTGATCCTTTTAACAACGCGTCTGTAGGTAGTGGCCGACGTGGAGGGCTGAGCCTCTTCTGTATTCACCGTGGTTACGGTTGACTGTAAGAATACCAATGCTGTGATAGAATACTGAACCGACAGCTAGCTGAACGACTTAATCCCCCTACCACATTAGCCACAGGCCATAGATAGGATACGGACCCGAAAGTAAGCTTTTCGATTTAATTCCCCGTATCCAGATAGGATTCGGAGCCGATAGCAAGCTTTACGTCTTGTTCCCCCTATCTGTAGATCTTTTAACATTACCCAGTCTGCACCACGAGGAGGCAATCTAAACAGCAGACCTGACATCCACTTTTGATTATGCAACTAAATTTCAGGCTACAAGAGAGTGAGGAATACAATTTTCCTCCCGACTAAGACATCTGGGATCATATAAAAATACATTCTTCAAATTTAATTTCAAACGAAATAAATCTAATTCAAAGAAACATATTACTTTTCAAAGTAAGGCAGATTTGCACCGACCTTCACTATCATCATATTACAACAAAAAAATATTCTGGGTGGCACGAAATCTAATTTGGAACTTCATCCTCAAAGACTTAATTAAAATGCATCTCAATCAACTCTTTCAAGTTTCCAAGCCTCAATTTTTGGCAGCCATTTTGAAAACTTAATCAAGGTCAAGCAATCTCACTACAAACCACCTACAAATATAAAAATTCGATGAGCGAATTAGTTGAATCGTTTAGCCAAGTAGTACTAGTAGGTACCTGACTAGAATTACGGTTCGGATTTTCAATTTCACTATGACTTGGTGAACAATGCAATATATTATTGTTCGTTGGATTCGTCACGATGGTCTTCAATTAATTCAATTAATTAACGAATTCCATCATTGGATACATTACCTTATTTGCGATCAAGCGATTACGATCGTGGTAGTTGGAAATTATCAAACGATCGAAATGATTAAAAAAAAAAACGATCGTGATCATGATCATGGTGGCCTAAAAGATCGTGATGATATGACTTAGAACGATCGTTATGGTGATGAAAAAAATATAATCAAGTGACCGCGACTTCCCAAATTGTTCGTGATCGTTTGAAAGAAGGTAAAAAAGATCAGATGATAGTAGGGACCGAAATAAAGATCGTCAACGTAATGTGATAAGATCATGACCATGGTAGCTTAAAACGATTGTGATCGTAATTAGATGAAAACGATCATGATCGTGATGATCGAAAAAATTAATCGATCCTAATCGCGGTGGTCTAAACTTTTTCCGAACAAAATGGGTAACAAATTTCAAACAATTGTGATTGTTGTTACTGATAACCAAAATCTAAAGAAACTTTAATATCCTATTATTATATTTGATACTGGTAACGATCAATTTTATAATCTAAATGAAATCTGCATACTTATTGTGTGCAGAAATATTTGTTGTCGCTCAATGACCGCGATATCATTCGATTTACCTTCTCTCATATAAAAGCACAATTTTGAAAAATATATTCTATCGATTTCCATTCAAACTAGAGAATGCAGAAACATAGAATTTTACCAAAATTTGTCTTATAATAATTGCAATAAATGTTAAGGAAAATTATCAACTTCGTCCCAATCCTTTTATTTTAGAAATTTAAAAAAAACATTTCTCCTTCGAACATATCACAGCTATCAACGACAAGAATCAAACTCAGCATGGTGATGAAAATTTTGACAAGCAGTTTCAAAATTGTTCAAAAACTTTCATTCCTTCTACCACCACCCATACAAATGCCACAACTTCAGAAGGGCAATGCGTCAATTTCATAGAATAATTTTCTTACAAACATTAAATTCACCACGAAACGTTTGCATACTAGGTTCAGTGCTACATTCAAAGATCATAAATCTCCGCAGCTTCCTTTTACCACCTCTCATACAGAAAACACTAATCACTCTTCTAAAGAATTTGAGATGAGACATTTTCCGGTGCATTGAACTCTTTCCCATTCCATCGAGAGTATTGCATAATTGGGTATTACGCCCAACCATAATTTTATTATTGTTTTCTAATGACATGGATTGAAATTTGGTGGATAACTTACAGAAGGAGGCTGACGTGGATGTGATGACTCCAGTGAACTTGATCTCGGCGTCGTAGTGATTTAAATGAATCAATGAATTAATATTGCTGAGTCCGTTGGTGTTTAAAGAAACTGAAATGGATTATGATTAGAATAACCGAAACCATCCATCCAAACGCTTGATTAAATCCTAAATGGACGAACTACAGGCTCTCTACAATACATCAAAACTTTAAAATCAAAAAAGCACGAAAAACAGGCTCCCTACAATGCATTAAAACCTTAAAATCGAAAAAAGACGAACTGCAGGCTCCCTACAATGCATTAAAACTTTAAAATAAAATAGAACGAACTACAGGCTCCATACAATGCATTAAAACCTTAAGACCAAAAAAGGACGAACTATAGGCTCCCCATAATACATTAAAACCTTAAAATCAAAAAAAGGACTAACTAAAGGCTCCCTACATTGCAATAAAACTTTAAAATCCAAAAACGATGAACTCAAAATCAAAAAAGGATGAACTACAGGCTCCCTACAATGCATTAAAACCATAAAATCAAAAAAGGACAAACTGCAGGCTACCTAAAATGCATCATTCATTCATTACGATGGCGCTACAGCCCAAATCGGACCTTGGCCTCTTGAATGCTTTGCCTCCATACATCTCCGTTCCGTGACCGCATCCTCCAGTTAGGAAATCTTAGCAGTGAATTGCTGTCTACGTCAATCGAATCCTCCTCCTATAAGCTCCCTACAATACTTTAAATCCTTAAAATCAAATAAGGACTAACTACAGGCTCCCTGCATTGAATAAAACCTTTCAAAAAAACACGAAATACAGGCTCCCTACAATGCATTTAAACCCTTAAAATCAAATAAGGACGAACTACAGGCTCCCTACTGTTATGTATTTTACCTGTAGTGGCAACACTTAGTTTTAAGTCTATTTTTAGTTGAATAAATGACGAGTCACTTTGATGTGAACAGCCAAGAAAGCAAGTCATCTTGTCATTACCTACAGCAAGTGTCCAAGAGTAAGATATACAACACCTACAATACACTAAAACCTTAAAATTAAAAAAGAACGAACTACAGGCTCTGTACAATGCATTAAAACCTTGAAATCAAAAAAAGACTAATTAAAAGCTCCCTACATTGCAATTAAACCTTAAAATAAAAAAAAAAACAAAAACTACAGTATCCCTACAATGCACCAAGATTTTAACATAAAAAAGGACGAATTGCAGGCTCCCTACATTGCAATAACTACAATACACTAAAACCTCAAAATCAAAAAAGGACGAACTACAGGCTCCCTACAATGATTAATAGTGATCTTGATCGAGCATTCCGAAAAGGATAGAATGTCGTCAGATCGTCATCGTAGTGGCCTAGAAGAATCGTGATAGTAGTGATTAAGAACCATCAATCTAACTAAAAACTGTCATAGCGGCTTGGCTAGTAACAATTCCAAAAACCTTCGTGTTCGTGGGGACATTTAACCATCGTGACCGCTACCATAAAATGAAAACCATGTAAGCAAGCGCATTGACCGATTTTACATTCACCTTAAAGCATTGTTTTTCGCTTTTCTCGATAGTTATGGTAACTAAAGTTGCGTTGGCTTGTTGCTGTACTAATGATTGCTTTTGCACAATAATTACGAATTATGCACCACATGTAAGACTAATTTTCACTTACTATACGGCCATTTTCAACTCGAATGTGTGACCATAAACCGATCGGTAACGCATGAAGCGAACTTACCGTCAAGCTTAACATGCCTTTTCTCTTTAATGTTTAACAACTTTTAAAAAAAAAAAACAAAAAACACCATTTCCTGCATAAAACTGGAAAGTATTTTTCTGTTTTCAATTCGAATTTCGAGATCAGTTTTAAGCTAGCTGAAATGCGTAGTAATAGTGTTAGTAGATTAAAATCAAATTAGAATTACGGATCGTGATTGTGTTTACAATCATCACCTAAATTAAGGTAGATAACAAGAAAAACTTAAGTATGGCCTAAAAGAAAAATGGATGCATCGATTTCTAATTGCTGCAGCGATCGGCTTGATTTGTGCCCAAGCGCTTCGAGCGTTCTCTCTTTTCTTTAATGCATTTTACTCGAACGCAGACTTAGCGTAAGAAAAGTGGAGAAATTTTCGCTAGTCATACTCTTATGTCTAGGCCTAATTTCAAATCACAGAGGTACTCATAATTTAGTCATAGAGCCAAAGTAGAAAGTTCAATCGATCATGGCGGCAGCGATCGACTGGCATGAGATCGTTTTTCAGTCGAACTATAGTTGCAATTGAAAGTGAATGGCTGGACAATGGATTTTTCAAAGACGAGATTTCAAAGACACTTTTTATTCAATGCGAATTAGGGTGATTTTTTTTGCTTATTAGAATCTTTGATTAATCGTTTCGAGGAGGTATGAGAGTGTTGATTGCGATTGAAAATCTTTTGTGGAATTTCACTTTTGATGATTGATCTAAAAGCGTTGTTAAGTAATTTTATGAGATTTGCATTAGTCACGATTTCTTGGGAATGGTAGTGAATGGCGATCTTTTGCGCAATTGAAAAGTTCAGTGTTCTTGAGATGTATTCATAGCCTATGCTGTCTATAGAACTCTATTGTCGAACATTTGAGGAAGGAAGTCACCATAGCATCTCAGATGGACAGGGAATTCAATGAAGTCCTGAAACTGGGCAACCAGAGCAATATCTGATAAGTTCACTTTTGCTTATAATGCTTGTTTGCAAACTGGCGTGCTCTCCAATTAATGAAAAACGCAGAGTCCAGAGCTGCTTCCGAAGCTCAGCTAACTGGAGCATATCACAGAATCACAGACATTGAATATCCTAAAATATACTCTAAAGTTTGTTAGGGATCAGTTTATCATTGGAACGTTCTACTATGATACATCATTATCTGTACAGTGGAGTGCGCAACCAATGAATTATTAAGATAAGGTTACAGTTTCACACAATGAAACTTACGAAGTATACAAGAAAACCCATGCTAATTAGCAGTTTTAAAATACAGGAAGATTTAAGTCTAAGAGTGGCGGAAAACGAAATCTGTCGGACCTAGCAGAGATCAGGTGCTCCGAAAGGACTTGTTGCCACTTTAAATTGTTTTTCAGATACTATTGAACCTACAGCTGCTGTAAAGGAATGAAAAGAAGGAGGAAGAAGAATATGAAGACATATACGAGTATCTGGAAGAGGCAAACATGCATTTCACAAATATAAGAAAACAAATATTGCTTGAGGGTGGTACAGAATACCCAAGGATCGACAGGAATCTTATTAAGATTAGGATTTTAGTACTTGTGAATATCATAAAAGCCGCGCAGATGCACTGGAAAAAGCTGCAATTTCCAAACCGCCAAATAGTGCTGCCACTTCAGTTGCTGCCACTGTCCCGGTTGCTCCCTCTGCATTTGTTGTCAATCCAGTTTTCCCGTCGATAGCAAAACTAGTAGAAACCTGGTCCCTAGTCGTTAAAAGTCAAGACGCATCAACGTCGCCTTCTGAAATTGCGAAGAAAATTACGACAGAAATTGGTCCAACATTAGGTGTAAGATGGTATACATGGAATCACCCCAAGGAAGGAAGAAGGCGTATGGATTACTGTTCCGTCGAAGAAAGAAAGAGAAAAATTGGCAGCGAACAAAAAGTTCAATGAAGTAGGCCTCGATATTACAGTGAAAGAAAAGTTTGGACACAAAGTCATAATTCAGGACGTGGATGTATCGATCGCTACCGATGAATTAATGGATGAAATTTTTCAGAACAACTTGAAAGAAAAATTCACAGAGGAAGAGTTTTGTAAGGGTGTCCGGGGGGTCAGTAGGCCCACCAAAGAGGCCAAACTCATAGCTTATGTTTTTCTTGAGGGCAAGGAAAGAATTTTGAACGAACTTGTATTGTCGGAAAGGGTATATGTTAAATGGTACTCTTACCGTGTCAGGCAGCACGATGGTCTCTTTTCATGCTATCGTTGTCTAGGTTTTGACCATGGAATTGCGGAATGTCGAGCAAAGGAGTACATTTGTTGAAGATGTTGACAAGTTGGACATATGGCAGCGAACTGCCAAAACGCCATCCACTGCAGAAATTGTGCTAATAGGGGGCACCCTGCAAATCATTACATGAAGTCTAAGACTTGCCCTTATTATGTAGCATTGCTCACCAGGAGAGAGGCACGCCACTAGTGACTGTCTGAAGATACATGAGTGTAGAAGATTAGTTGTAATATGAAGAAAACTCTTACCTTACACGCAGGGAAGGGATAACGCTAGTTATCACATACCGGGTGAACGACCAAGGTCAATTCCGGTGTAACCTTTGGGGGGTGCCGTCCCTACGTATCCCGATGCGGAGTGTCCCCAGTCACGAGTTGTAAGGAACTCAACTGGTAGTAATTTTTTAAATTACGAAACCTGACCGGAGGTTTTCTGGTACCACGGGTGTCGGGGAGCCCATGGAAGGTTGCTTCCACCCCCGGCAATGGAAGATGGCCCTTCGGGGAGTATCGTGGTGGCTGTGGTTTACCGCCCACATCGCGGACAGAGTTCCTTGGAGCTCGACGTGGAGTTGCGTTCTCCAACCCCGTGCCATGACCGATAGACTGGCAGAGATTTAGATAGGTCTCGCATCCAGCAGTATGAATGCCAAACTTGCATTTGGTATAAACTGCTACCTTCGAGGGCGTTAATGATTGTCGTCACAAAAACAATCCGCGATTGCTAAAGACAACCGTGCACTAGCGACCTAGTGTCTGCCGTGTACGTTAAACGGCCAAGATATGGTTCTATGTTTCTTTTAATTGTTGTCCTGTGCCTTGACAAAATATATGTATGGCCTATTTTCAAAGTTTCCGTCTATTACTGTAACTAGAAAGTACAATTACAGAAAATTTGTATACTTATGTGTATATTTCTATCGAATAATAGTTAATGCATTTAAAATTGTTCCCTGCAAACAGTGAGTTTAAGAAATACCGTTCGTATTCCCAAACTTTTTGAATAATCCAGAGAAAATTTTAAATTTGGTAAATAAAACAAAAATAATAATTAAGACTAAAACGATGGCACACGGAAATATCGGTATTACTTTCTCCGCGCAATACCGAAAGACGCAAGGTATTTGGGACACTCTTCAGGGACTAACGATTTCAGTATACTTACCCATTACTGAAAAAGTACCTCTTCAATACCGATTCAGTACCGCAAAAATAGCTAACCAGTATCGATTCCAGTACTGATCGAAACTGAACAGGTACTTTTTCATTAAGATGACTATGCGCAGCACTGATACAGACCAAAACTTGTTCAAATCTCATATCAGGACAATATTGCCTTCACAAGTCAAAAGTAAAGCTTTTGACTCAATTCAATTTGAAATAATAATAAAAAATTTAAAAATATTTATATTTGTAGACAAATTAACTTCCTGGTTTCGCTCCTACTTAGCACTTATTGGTTTTTTTTGCAAGAAACCCTTACTCTTCCTTAGAAGTTGCCTAAGGGTCGATACTAGGTCTTATCTTCTCTATTTTCATTAATGAAATACCTAGTGAATTTACTTTTCCTTCACTGTTGTACGTTGATGATGTAAACATTTACAGAGTAATTGATAGTGTCAGAGACTTCATGATACGTTACAAGCGTTCACGAGTTACAGAGAAGTATAGAGTGCTTAGAAGATTGGTGTGACTGAAATAGGCTTCATTTAAATAATAATAAGGGCTCAGTATTATCTTTTTCTAGGAAGTTCGAAAGTATATTGTTCGATTATAAGCTTTCTAATACAAGTTTAACTCGTGTTAATGAACAAAAAGATTTAGGTATTATATACGATACTAAACTTACTTTTGATCTTCAAATATCATCTATAGCTAAAATATGGGGTTTACTTTTAGGTGGTGTAAGAAATTTCATAAGCCAGAAACGTAGCACTCTAGTAAGAATCATCTTTGAATATTGTAGTATAGTCTGTAACCCATTCTATGTAACATACATAAAGAAAATTTAGTCTGTGCAAAGACGTTTCACTTGATTGCTATATTATAACATGCACCTCGAGAGGAAAGAATATCCTTTGATATTACATTATTTTAATTTAATATCTTTTCATCATAGAAGATTCATGCTCGTTGAAACTTTTCGCACAAATGGTCACAAACAAAATTGGTTCCCCTATTACCATTTGTTTTATAGACATTAGCATACCTTAAACAGGAAATAGATTAACGAATTCTATTAGGTGAAGGTCATGTTCCTTAGTCCGCTTTTCACTTAATGAACTATAACTTATATAATATTAATGCATGTTATTTCTCGCGTATCTGGTTTTCCTCAGCTTCAAAATGTCATCTTCACATTTTCATATAATGTACTATTATTAATGTTATGAACGAAAGTCGGACCAAACTTGAAAAGGTCCTTAGTATAAATAGTGCTTGTACCTTCGTCCGACGTGGCATGCACCTTGGACCATTATAAGAAAAGCTTTACAAAATATTTACTTTTCATAAAAAATAGTTTTTATTATGAAAATGTAAATATTTATGAACGCAAATAACATCACAATACCAATTATTTATTACAAAATTAGTGTTAGACGAATTTAATAAAAATTAAATAGGGTTTTCTAGAATTGAACTGAAATAATGGCATTGAATTCTTTTCAATGGCGCTATATCCAAAATTGGGTCTTCCGCTATAAACCTTTAGCAAATGGATGATTTGCTGATACTTTGCACTACACTTGATTTCTCAATTCTTGACTTCATACAACTCGCTACGGGCCAAGGTAAAGGACCATCCTCGTAGGTAACTAGCACTGTAAATTATTTTATCTTATCTACCTATATATAAATATAATTGTAGTGTCTGTCTGTTATTTGTTTAGAAATGGCTATAAGTTAGGTTTTTGCTTTATTTTAACAACACGCGTTTTTAAAATTCTTCTCTGTCTGTCCGTCTGTCTGTCTGTCCGTCTTTCACGCAAAAACGGCTGAACCGATTGTAACGAAACTTTCACAGTTTTTAGGTATGCTCCGGGATGTAATCTGCTTTTGGTTTTATGTCACTCCCCTCACGCCTTCTACCCCCTCCCACACAAAGTGAATCATTTTCAAAAATATATATTAATCAAATTTTCTTGGAAACTATAACAGTTATTGAATTGAAACTTAAAATATATTATTTCCATTACAAATGCAATCTTTTCGTAGACAAGGTTTTTCAATTTCCTCACTCCTTCTACCCCCTCCCATACAAACTACACTTTTTCATGAAATACTATACACCAATTTTCTCAGTACGTGTAACTTTCATCGAGCTAAAATGTTGTACTAAATCTAAAAATTAGCATTATTATTATTATCGGAAAAAAATTAATCGATTAGCTTCACTCCTTCTACCCCCTTCCATACAATGTGATACAATTCCACGACTTTACGAAAATTCGATTTTCTTGGAAAATGTGAAAGTGACAGATCTAAAATTTAAAATATATCAATTGAATAATGATTGTAGTTGTTTTTCAAAAAATTACTAAAAACACCTCACTCCTTTCACCACCTCCCATACAAACTGCACTTTTGCATGAAATACTCTAATCCAATTTTCTCAATACGTATAGCTTTCATCGCGCTAAAATTTTGTATAGAATCCTTAATTAGCATTATTATTAATATCGGAAAAATTTAACTAATTAGCTTCACTCCTTCTACCCCCTCCCACACAATGTGACACAATTCTACAACTTGTCAAAAATTAGATTTTCTTCAAAAGTGTGAACGTTACTCATCTAATATTTAAAATATATCAATTTAATTATGATTATATGTTATGTTGGTCGAAAAATCGCCAAAAACCCTCCACTCCTTCTACCACCTCCCATACAAATTGCACAATTTCATCAAATCCAATGCTTTAAGTTTCTCAGTACCTATTCAATTTTTCAAGCTTAAATTTGTTACAAAATATTTTTATAGCTACTCTTGCATGATGTGAAATAAATTAGTTGAGTACTGCGACCCTTTCCACCACTCCCCATACAAAATTTCTTAACATCACAAAAATTTCGATTTCATCTATAGTATCGTATGATTGGGCTTTACGCACAATCGTAGTCCTGTTATGGTTTTAAGGTTAACGTTATTTTATTTGGTCTTTTTTTTTAATTAACACAAGCTACAACTATTCATATGATCTCAAATCACGGGATTGATTTGATCACGAGCCTGTCTCATACAAATGCGAGTATCGTGGTTCCATTCTTAATAATTTATGGTTCTGATTCCAACAAAATACAAACCATTGTGATTAAAGAGTCATTAAACTAAACAGATTATATATCTCACATAATGTACATATTACTAACTACATTCTCAAAAATTGCTTATTTTGCGATTCTTCCCCGGACAAAGTCGCGGGCGATCGCTAGTCTTCAATAAAAAAGTCACTAAAAATTTTCGATATTTTCGCTTACTATCTCCCTCTTCTTACACCATTATACCATTCTTACCAAAATTAAAGACTGTATAGCTCCACAATGTGACGAAATTACAATTTGATATCTGTAATCAGTTTTGAGATGAGACGGTTGAAATTTTAAAAAGTGCACCATTTTTTAAATGCTTCTCATTTCCCCCACTACTGCTATAACAAATTTTTATATTTTTCTTGTATTTTGCTAGTATAGTTAATTAGATAGCTTAAGAGATAGTCGAGATATTAATTTTTAAGTGTTTTTCTTTGCATCCCTCCTGACCCTCCCCCTTACAATAATTGGCCCTCTAAGCTGATTCTAGTGGATCTGTATGCCATCTTAATGGTCCCAAAGTATGAATTTTTTATGGCGAGTAATTTCGAAGATATAATCATTAAAAAAAAAATCGGCCGACAATTTGTTTTTCGCCAATGGATAAAAAAATTAAATTATTTTTAAAGTTTGTCCCATAACCCTCTCTATACGTAATGATTTTCAGCTTCCTATCTGCATTTGCGGTGGAGATATTAGGAAGCGTAGTTTTTATTCTTTCCCTTCCCCCGCCTCAGTCACCCCCTTCCACCTGACACTAAAATTGATTAAAAACATAACAGGGCTACGATTGCGCGTAAAGCGCAATCTTACGGTACTCTAGATGAAATAGAATTTTTTGTGATCCCAAGAAATTTTGTATGGGGAGTGTTAGAAGGGGTGATAGCATTGAACTATTTTTTTCCCCATCATGCTAAAGTAGCTTTAAAAATGTTTTATACAAAATGCTTACACCAAAAATTGAATAGGAGCTGAGAAAATTAGTGTGTAGATGATTTAGTGAAAATGTGCAGTTTGTATGGGAGGTGGTAGAAAGAGTGGGGGGATCTTAGTGATTTTTTCAGAAATAACTAAGAATATCATAAAATTGACATTTCTTAAATTTGAGGCTGATAGCATTCATACTTTTCAAGAAAATAGATTTTTTGTGAAGTTGTGAAACTGCGTCATATTGTATGGGAGGGGGTAGAAGCAGTAAAGCTAATCAAAAATTTTTTTTCTGATCTTAGTGATAATGCTAAATAAGTATTTATTACGAAATATGAGCTCGATAAATGTTATATGTTCTGAGAAAATCGTCTTAGAGCATTTCATGAAAAAGTGCAGTTTGTATGGGAGGGGTTGGAAGGAGAGGGAGGACGCAAATAATTTGTACACAGTATATTGAAATTATTATAAAAGTAATATATCCCGAAATTCAGACTAATAACTTTTATACTTTTCGAGCAAATCTATTTATAGTCGAATTGCGAAATTGTGTCATTTTGTATGGGAGGGGGTAGAAGGGGTGAAGCTAATTGATTAATTTTTTTTAGCCTTACTAGCAATTTTAAATAAAAATTTAGTGCACAGTTTCAGCTCGCTAAATTTTATAGGCACTGCTTACTTACGATGGCGCTACAGTCCAAATCGGACTTTGGCCTCCTGAATGCTTTGCCTCCATCCATCTCGGTTCAGTGACCGCGTCCTCCAGTTTGAAAATCTTAGCAGTGATTTGCTGTCTGCGTCAATCGAATCCTCCCAGCGCTTTCGTGGTTTTCCGACCGGTCTTTGTCCGTTGACTTTCCCTTTTAGTGTGCGTTTGGGAATTCTTCCGTCATCCATCCGCTCCACATGACCAGCCCATTGTAATTTTTTAAATTTTATACGGGTTGACACTTCTGGATTGTCGAAGATGGCATACAATTCTCTATTGTATCGTATTCTCCAGATCGAGTCTTCCCTCACAGGTCCGAGGATTCTTCTGAGGACCTTCCTTTCAAAGGCGTTAAGTCGTTTTTCGGACGCCTGAGTAGCACAGGTCTTATGATTGTTTTGTATAGCTTAAGTTTTGTTTTCCTGTGCACGTTCTTGTTTTTGATTATTGGAAGTACCGAATAATAAGTCTTGTTTGCCATAATTATCCTTCTTTTAATTTCGATGGGTTCGCTTCCATCCTTCGATAGATTTGCCCCTAGATATATGAAGTTGTCTACGTTTTCTAGGTTATAGTCTCCTACTGTAATATTTTGTCTGATTGGCGTCTTTTTCCTAGTTTGCGTCATAATTTTTGTTTTGTTTTCATTAATGCGTAGTCCAACTTTCCTTGCTACCGAGTCAAGGTTTACAAATACTTCCTTAGCACTCTCCAGAGATCTTGCAAGGATATCTATGTCGTCGGCATATGCTACGAGTTGTGTGGATTTGAAGAATAGTGTTCCCTTGGTGTCAACGGGAAGTTTTCGAACAACATATTCGAGTGTTAAGTTGAAAAGCATTGGTGCGAGGCCGTCACCTTGTTTAAGGCCGTTGTCTGTTTTAAAACTGGAAGTCAGATCGTTTTCTACTCTGACTTGTGACAAAGACTCAGTCATTGTCATTCTTGTCAGTCGAACCAGTTTCGGTGGGACTCCAAACTCCAACATGATTTTATACAGTACGCGACTGTCGATACTGTCGTATGCTTGTTTGAAGTCAACAAATGCACATCAATATTATATTCCCAGCACTTTTCCAGCACCTGTTTAACTGAGAATATCTGGTCCTGGGTTGATCGTCCAGCTCTAAATCCACCTTGGTATTCACCAATTACTTTGTCAGCATAGGGCTTAATTCTCTTTTCTAGAATTTTCGTCAAGATCTTATAAGACGTACACAACAGAGATATTCCTCGGTAGTTTTCGCAGCAGAGTTTGTCACCTTTTTTATAAATTGGACATATGATGCTCTTGCGCCAATCTTCAGGAAGTATTTCCTGCGTCCATATGTCCGCGACTAATCTATGTAGAAGATGCGCTATGCAGGTGTCGCCGGCTTTCAGAAGTTCAGCTGGGATTTGATCAATGCCCGGCGCTTTGTTGTTTGGGTGGTTCCTTAGGGCTGTTTTTACTTCTTCGAGTGTGGGAGGACTCAAAGCGGATCCTTCATCAGCTGTTACATCAGTTATACCTGCTATTGTATCTGCTGCTGCTGTTCGTGTAGGTGATGGGCTCGGGTTAAGAAGGTGTTCAAAATATTGTGCCCATCTTAGTTTTATATCTTCCGCGTTACTTATAATGTTCCCTTCCGCATCCTTGCATAGGGTCGTTTTCGGTTTGTAACCTTCTTTCATCCTTTTGACAAGGGAATACGCGGCTCTTGTGTTGTGTAATTTAAATTGTTCGTCCATGTTTTTAATTTCGTCATTATTGTACTTCCGTTTTTTTTTGTCTGCATATTTTGTTTGCAAATCGTCTAAGATCCTTGTACTTGTCTTGTTTGGCTCGTGTCGGCCGTTCCGTTAATATTTTGTAAGCTGCATTTTTTCGTTCTAAGGCATCTTGGCATTCTTTGTCGAACCAATCATTTCTTTTGCGCCGGGGTTGTTGTCCTATCACCTCCTCTGCGACAGATGTAATGCCATCTTTGATTTTTTGCCACATTTCTTCTATTGGCATGCTGACAGTGGTATTCAGCATTGTCGTGAAGTGCCTCTCCAAGGCTAACGCATATTTCGCAACTATTTTCTCGTTTTTGAGTTTCCCTATGTCGAATTTAGGAACCGGTTGTATTTTTGAGTGTCCTCGGTTTGCGATTCGAAATCGAAACTTGGTCTTTACCAAATAGTGGTCTGTGTCGCAATTAGCCCCTCGACATGTACGCACGTCGAGAATGCAGGAGGCCGTCCTTTTCTCTATTAGAACATGGTCTATTTGATTGAATGTTCTTCCGTCGGGTGAAGCCCACGTTCTCTTATGAATGTTACGATGCGGGAAGCATGTCGAGCTTACAATAAGGTTTTTGCTGCTGGCGAAATCAGTCAGCCTCTGGCCGTTGTCGTTACTAATATCATGGAGACTATGCCTTCCAATTGTCCCTATGTATGCTTCTTCTTTGCCCACTTTCGCGTTAAAGTCATCTAATACTATTTTAATATCATTCGACGGAAGGGAGTCGAATGTTGATTCTAAGGTGCTGTAGAAATCGTCTTTAACTTCGTACTGAGTAAATTGGCTTAGAGTAATTCATGATAAGTACAGTTTGTATGGGAGGTGGTAGAAGGAGGGGGCGGACTTGCATAATTTTTATACGGTAGATTGATATTATCATAAAAGTAATATATTCCAAATTTCAGGTCAATAGCTTTTATAGTTTTCGAGCAGATCCGTTTACTGTCAAATTGCGCATTTGTGTCATTTTGTATGGGAGAGGGTAGAAGGGGTGGAGCGATTTGGCCCATTGACGAACTTGACCTTACTTTTTTGTCAAAAACGACGTGTACGAAATTTGAGCTTTCTAGCTCAACGCGTTCTCAAGCTAGAGAGCGAACGGACGGACGGACGGACATCCGGTTTTGAGATTTTTGAGTGATAATATTAATTTCTGTATTCATCATTTTTTTCTCCGAGCCTTATTTCTTGGCGTTACAAACTTTAGAGCAAACTTATAATACTCTCAGATTTCATCTAGAGTATAAATATTAAAATAAAAGGCAGTATTCCTACGGGAGAGGGTTGGGCAATTGTGTATAAGACATATTACTTAATTATTTCTTCCCCTAGCTATTATATCACGCCACGCCACGCCACTGAAAAAATACAAGAATGCAAAATTTTAGAAGCAAACATTTTTTTTATATATATTTTGTGAGGAAGTGTTGATTTTTTTTTTCAGAAACGAAGAATAAACCTTTTCACGAATGGAATTGGTTAGAATGTTTTCCAAATTCCAAAGTTTGTATTAATTAACTAGCAATCGCCCGCAACTTTGTCCGCGTAAGAATTGTAAAATAAGCAATTTTTGAGAATGTATAGTTAGTAATACATTTTAGATTAATGGCTCTTTGAACACAGTGCTATGTATTTAATTGAAATCAGAACCATAAATTATTAAGAATGGAACCATGATACTCGCATTTGGATGGGACAGGCTCCTAATCAAATCAATCGCTTGATTTGAGATCATATACGTATTGAAGAGCGCTAAGGATATGTGAATAGTTGTAGCTTTTATTAATTGAAAAAAAAGCCCAAATAAAATAACATTAACCTTAAAAACATAACAGGACTACAATTGTGCGTAAAGCCCAATCATACGATACTATAATAATTTTTTTAATTTTATATATATAATAATAATAATTTTTTCCCGATATTAATAATAATGGCTTGGTGAATGTTTTCACAGTGCATTTCGAATTGAAAAAAAAGATTTCCAGATTTTACACTGTTACGCTTTATTATTCGTGACGTTTCGGTCTCTGCTGAGACCTTTATCAAACTCCAATAATATAATAATGCTAATTAAGGATTTAGTGCAAAATTCGTACTGAGGAAATTGGTGTATAGTATTATATTTTATGAAAAACTGTAGTTTGTATGGGAGGTGGCGGAAGGAGTGTGGGGATTCAAACAATTTGAATACTCAATGGTCGCATAAAACCAAAAACAGATTACATCTCGGAGCATGCCTAACAAACTGTGCGAGTTTCATTAGAATCGGTTCAACTGTTTGTGCGTGAAAGACGACCAGACAGACATACAACAATTTCAAAAACGTATTTTTATGCTTAGTTATTATTAAAATAGAGCAAAAAACTAATTTCTAGCCATTTATAAGCAAATAACAGACAGACACTCCAATTTTATATGTATAGATGTAACAATTTGGAAGAGCTCTTCTTTACTGAAAAAGCTTGATTTTGATGTTAAATTCCTTTCATCTAAATGATATTTTTTTCATTTTGTTGTTTTATTAACATAAAGATTAATTTATTGTGAACCAAAAAAAATAAATAAATAAAAATAATAAAAATTACACAATCGGTTAGATTTTATGACCATCCACTGCTATAGCTATTTTGAGCTATTCGCATAATTTCTCGATTCCAAATTACCTTATCTTCATCGAAATTGCCTTTTCGGTACACATGGCCCAGTGGCGGCTCGTGAGTTGTTTGATAGGTAGGAAACTGAGAGAGGTATTCATTATTAAAAAATATCTGTCAACAAGTCGGGCGCAACTTTATTATGCTTGGGACATACGAAAGTATGATTTCGAAATAAATCTACTAAGAACCCACAAAATAAAAAGTACGAACTTGAAATTTTGTACGAACACCTTTCAAGAGAAACGAAATAAAACAGCATCATAAATTTTACAATTCCACCAACTCTTCTACCCCTCTCCCACATAAATTTACGCACATTCTTCTACATAATGGGATTAAGGTTAACTTTCTTTCATTATACTCTAGATGGAATCTGAGAGTATTATAAGTTCGCTCTAAGGTTTGTAACGCCAAGAAATAAGGCTCGGAGAAAAAAATGATGAATACAGAAGTTAATATTATCACTCAAAAATTTCAAAACCGGATGTCCGTCCGTCCGTCCGCCCGTCCGTCTGTCCGTCCGTCTGTCCGTTCGTCCGTCCGTCCGTCCGTCCGTGCGCTCTCTAGCTTGAGAACGCGTTGAGCTAGAAAGTTCAAATTTTGTACACGTCGTTTTTGACAAAAAAGTAAGGTCAAGTTCGTGAACGGGCCAAATCGCTCCACCCCTTCTACCCCCTCCCATACAAAATGACACAATTACGCAATTTGACAATAAACGGATTTGCTCAAAAAGTATAAAAGTTATTGGCCTGAAATTCAGAATATATTACTTTTATGATAATGTCAATCTATCATATAAAAATTGTGCGTGTCCTCCCCCTCCTTCTACCACCTCCCATACAAACTGTACTTATCATGAATTAATCTAAGCCAATTTCCTCAGTGCTTATAAAATTCAGCGGGCTGAAATTGTGCACCAAATACTTATTTAAAATTGTTAGTAAGGTCAAAAAAAATGAGATGATTAACTTCACCCCTTCTACCCCCTCCCATACAAAATGACACAATTTTGCAATTTGACAATAAATGGATTTACTCAAAAAGTATAAAAGCTATTGGTCTCAATTTTGGTATATATTACTTTTTTAATGATTTAAATCTACAGTACAAAAATTATTTGCTTCCTCCCTTTCCTTCCACCCCCTCCCATACAAACTACACTTTTTCCTGAAATGCTCTAAGCCGATTTTCTCAGAACATATAACATTTGTTGAGCTCATATTTTGTAATAAATATTTAATTAATATTATTACTAAGGTGAAAAAAAAAATATTTGATTTGCTTCACTACTTCTATCCTCTCCCATACAATATGACACAGTTTCACAACTTCACAAAAAATCGATTTTCTTGAAAATTATGAATGGCACTAGTCTGAAATTTAAGGGATGCCAATTTTATAATATTCCTAGTTATTTCTGAAAAAATCATCAAAATCCCCCCACTCTTTCTACCACCTCCCATACAAACTGCACATTTTCACTAAATCAAACTCACTAATTTTCTCAGTTCCCATTCAGTTTTTGGAGTAAGCATTTTGTATAAAACATTTTCATAGCTACTTTAGCATGATGTCGAAAAAATTAGTACAATGCTATCATCCCTTCTAACACTCCCCATACAAAATTTCTTGGGATCACAAAAAATTCTATTTCATCTAGAGTATCGTAAGATTGCGCTTTACGCGCAATCGTAGCCCTGTTATGTTTTGATATTACAACATGACTTCGATAAATGGGACTATCTGAGGAGCATTGGAATCTACTATAAAGCAAGAAACAAATTCTTAAATGAATGCTATAATCGATCCACTACATCATGTGCGATGGCCAGCCCAATAAGCACCTGCACAATCTTTCACTCACATCCGGCAAATTTAATTTCATCTCATATACATTTATAAGATTTAATAACATTACAAAATAAAATATTTACGCTTTCATATTTTTCTAGTTTTTTTTTCTACTCCTCAACAATTATTCAGATGCATTTAGGAGAAAACCTGTTTTTGCCTCAAAGTCTTTAATTAGAGAAAAACTAAAATCTAATTCAAACTTAAGTTAAACAATGTTGAACTCTCAATCCTACTTGTACCCCTTGAACTGAATAAACATTATCAACCTACTTGACTTCTGTTTCTAAAATTTGATTAAATTTGTTTTACAATAATTGTAGGAGTAAAATGACTTTGAACAATGCAAATTTGGCTATCCAAGGTGCCAAGTACCTTTTCAGCTTGTCCAAGTCTTCAATTTTCTCTACTGGAGTACGTGAAAGTTATATCCTAACTAAATCCTAAAAATATTTTCTTTTCTTCGTTTGTATCCGTGCAAAATTTCATTCTTAATCTAATTCAAAGTGCTGTCCACCTACGCGAATCCGTTCAACTAAACCTGAACTAGTTCGTTCAGTACTAAAATTATTCAAGAAGATTGCCAACTTAGCATAATTTTATCTTTTTTAATTTTGCCGAAGAGAAAGTGTCCCTCTGTCTAACAATTTCATATCGAAGAAAAAACATAATCTTCAGCATACGATCGTAAACGAACAATAGCAATTTCGTTTTGTATTCTGATCATTCAAGCGAGATTAAAATCGATCAAAGACGGATAAATAAAAAAAAAAAAATAGTTGTCAACAACTGGTCTATTCAATTTTACGGATCATTTGATTTTTGATCGCTTCCTCAACGATCGTGACATGCAAAAACAGAAAAAAACGAAGACAAAACAATAATAATAAGATCGTCAAGCTTTTATTCCATCGCACAAAGCGATCAAGAAATCTTACATAACCTCAGCAAGTCGTACATTGAATTTTGAAATATGATCTCCACTACGTGATCATACAATATTCCTAGATTTAAATATGAAATGAAATTATTGGAATTATTAAAAAACAAAACAAAATTATGATTGGATGTGAACCCAATCATATGATACTCTAGATGAAATAGGAAAGAGTTTATTGTACCGGAAAATACGTCATCTGAAATTCTTTCGAATAGTTAATAGTGACTTTTGTATGGGAGGTGGTAAAAGCGGAGGGAGAGGTTTGTAATTTTTGTATATAACACCGAACCTAGTATACAAAATGTTTCATGCTGAATTTAAAGTTTGTAGCTTTCATAATTTTCGAGGAAATTGAACAATTTTTGTCTCTATGGCATTTGCAGGGATGGTGGCAGAGAAAGTGCCATTTTGAATCTGCTTATCGACATCCTAATCACGTTGCTTTGTTACAATTTTAAAGACGATAGCTCTCGTATGTTCGAAGGAGAAATACTTTTCTTTAATTTCCAAATACAAAAATTTGTATGGGAGGTGGTAGAAGGAGTGGAGCGAAGTTCATATTTTTTTAAACATTTAATACAATTATTAACTTTTACTTTTTCTAGTTTCAATGAAAATCGATTAAATGCATTTATCAAAATTGTGCATTTGCATGGGAGGAGGTAGGAGTATTCGAATCAAAACCAAATTTTATGACATCAATGATATTCATAGCAGTATATTTTTCTCAAAATTTAAAGTTGATAGCTTTGACGGTTTTGGAGAAAAATAATTTAATTGAAATTCCGAAATTTCGCGAAATTAGTGAAGTTGATAGTTTTTCCAAAATTGGTTGTGCATTTGTATGGGAGGGGGTAGAAGGAGTAAGGGGATCAGATTAATATTTTTTGATATTAATGATATTTACACCGTTATACTATGACCTAATTTTCAGGTCAACAGCTGAAATGGTTTCGCAGAAAAATCAATTTCTTTAAATTTCAAAATTTCATGAAATTTGTATGGGAGTGGGAGGATGTGGCCCGTTCAAGAGCTTAAGTTACTTTTTTGCTAAAAATGACATGAAAAATTTCAGCACGATAGGTCAAAGCTTTCGAGAGTTATGTTATAGACAAACCGACAGACAGTCACTCGGAATCGAGGTTTTTGAGCGACAAAAAATATTTCTGTACCCTTGGCGACTCTGTGCGAGCATTATTTCTTAGCGTTACAAATGGTAAGGCAAACTTATACTCTCAGATTTCATCTAGAGTATAAAAATGTTTCCAAGTTGGAATAAACTGCAAATAGAAATTGCTAAATTCTAGTTTCAGGTGATATGATCATGCGTTATTTGGAACACGATCATTTTTATTCAAGTTTCTGCGATCGCATCGATCCAGTTTTAATTGCTATACGCATTATTTTTTTTCTAACAAGTCTCTGCGGCTTAATTATTGCAAATATTTCTTAACTACGATCGGTTTCTACAGTTTTATAGCAAGTGCATTAATTGAAATCCTATGTATACACGATCCAGTTAGTTAATGGCCTTCTTTTTCGAAAATATAAAAACCAAAACTGAGATTAGACAAAATTAATTGAGTTATGTCGGAATGCTTTAAGTCATCGTTATGCAATTTTCCGATCCAGTTTAGTCGTCGTCGTTACACTCTGGCTTGATCGGTTTATTTTAGTGAGACCAACGAAACGATTTTGTAGATTTCTTTCAATTAAATGAAAAATCAAATGCCGACAAGTTAATGTAATTAAATGCCTAATTAATGGGGTTATCAAAAAAAATCTATTAATTAGGGAAAGTTATTTTTTTTAAACATGGTATTAAACAGTAGATCAGTGCGTGTTTAAATCGCGTTCATCTTAGAGGGCAATAAACGATCGTTTTGTTGTGAAAGTTGCATTTTTAAGAAGATCGTAACAATCGTACCAAACTTAACTTATGGCGTGGGATGAAAATGCATTCAAGTTTTCTTGACGAGGGTTTTATTTCGGCTGTAATCAATGTGTCGTTTTGTATTTACTGCAGTAGAGGTTTAGTCATAAAATGGAGATAGAGTGAAGGCGATCAAGTTGCTATAAATTACCAGGATTGTGTCATACAATTCAATGGAGGTGGTTTTGATGACTGCTATATTTTTACATGTCAGCTCTACTTGCTCATCATTTACCAGTATTCTCGAAAGCAAATAAGTGCACGCATGCGAACACTATGCCACTCAGCGAATGTTCAAGATCTTCAACCACAACACTGTGCAGTAATGAAAGAACACCTGCACGCTTGTCCTCAAATGAAATCATTAACAAAATACACGCGGGCGCAAATTCCGATCATTTACATTCTCACACTGTGTCGCTCATTAAGTGTTCGATGTCTTCAGCCGGCAGCGGTTCTGCAGTAATGAAAGATCACCTTCACGCTTGTCCTTCAATGAAAGCATCTATAAATATGCGTCGAAAGTCAGCGAATACGTCGGTTGTGCTGGGTATAAAAAAAGTGAGCATTCGTGAAAGCAGTTAGTTGTGAATAGAGTCACTCCATGCAAGAAGAAGAAGATGCACTGTATCAGAGTCAGGCAGATATGTCACAATCCTGCGAATTCGCCTTCCCTAATTCACCATTCGTCGAGTGGTGAGTTTAGTGATTTCATTTGCAAATTTCATCCACCCTAAGATAAATTGTTCCTTCAAAATTTTTGTTTGTGACATTTTAGTTATGCAAGAGCTATGTAAAAACGTACCGAAAAAAAGGTCGACACTTTTTTTAATTTCGCTCTAGAAATAAGTTTTCAGCCTTGTCAAGTTATGGTAAAGCGCCTCTAGTGTCCCATGTCCCATTCAACAGGACCGTCGAAATTGGGAAACGAGTAAGGGAGTCGGTAGGGAGTGCGAGCGATGGCCGGGATGGGTAAGTGGGCACGTCTCGTAATCGATAGGCGGTGGTAAGTCCTGCGATCAACGAGCAGAATTCAGTAAGCGAGTCAATCCGGTGATCGACAGGCAGGAGTAAGTCCTGTAGTTGACAGGCGGAGTTCAGTAAGCGAGTAAGTCCTGTGATCTACAGGCATAATCCAGTAAAAGAACGACGGTGGAGATTACCAGTCGTGATCAGATCATCGCGTGGGAAGTCGCGATGGAATCAGTCTAAATTGGGAAACAGCTGAGAGTGAGAGTCGGGCAATTGACGGAGTAAGTTGCAGATTAGAACGCAAACATGACAGTCGAGATCGATCAAAGGAGTGAGTTGCAGATTAAAACGCAAAAATGACAGTCGAGATCGAGTAGTCGACGGAGTGTATTGCAGTGTAGAAGTCAAAAGTGACAGCCGCGATTGAGCAGTGGACGGAGTGAGTTGCAAAGTTGAGCGTGAAAATAACAGTCAAGATCGAGCAGTCGATGGAGGTAGTCGATGTTTTGGAAGCGAAAGAGCCAGATATAGAACGCGAAAGTAAGAGTCGAGATCGAATAGTCGACGGAGTGAGTTCCAGATTAGAGCGCAAAAGTCCCAATCGAGATCGAGTAGTCGGCGTAGTGAATTGCAGTGCAGAAGGCAAAAGTGACAGTCGAGATTGAGCAGTCGACGCAGAGAGTTGCAAAGTTGAGCGCGAAACTGATAGTCGAGATCGAGCAGTCGATGGAGGCAGTCGATGTTTTGGAAGCGAAAGAGCCAGAAAAAAAAGGAAAGAGGAAAATTGATCAACTAAAGTAATTAAATATGGTTAGGTTAGGTTCAGGGAGGGGTTGGACATCCCCGAGTTTTTACAACTACTAAGCTTCATCGGTTCAAAAACCCGGATGTCGTTCAACTCGGTAAAGAAGTACTCTCCGAGAATTTATCTTTTTGTTCGGAGGCATGGGTAATAGCAGAGGAAGTGTTCAATAGTCTCATTGTCCTCACCGCAGTCTCTGCAAATGTTCTCGGTTGTAAGGCGAAGTCATCGAGCGTGTTTTCTAAGAAGTCCGTGACTATACCTACTAGTGTTCGTAAGGAGTTTCTGTCGAGTCTCAATATTTTTATTGATTTCCCTCGATCAATCCATTTGAGATTTTCCCATCCCTACACTTTGTTAGCGCAGATTGTCTTAACGACTCTAAAGGCAATGCCAACAACGTCCATTTCCTCAACGGTGGCAGCGGCAGATCCGTTTCTGGCCAGGCTGTCCGCCATTTCGTATCCAGGTATATCCGGATGCAACAAAGTCGCAAAGTGCAGGTTTTCCCTAATTCTTCCAACATGTCCATACACTGGTTCAAACATCTTGAATTACAGCTGTAAGCGGAGAGAGCCATCAGTGCAGCTTGGCTGTCCGAGTAAAAACTAATTCGCCTACCATTTACTCCTGCACGCAAGGACAGTTCCACCCCTTTCGCAATAGTGATAACCGCCAATTTGAAGACCGTGGCGTATTCTGGTATATGCCTGATGATATTCAGATCGAGGTGATTCGAAATGATTATCAGTCCATTGTTGTCTATCAGGTAGAGTGACTTCATACTGCTTGACAGCGTGCATCTTTGATTGCATTGTATATATAGCTTGCGAAAGAAGATTCCTTTTTTATATGCTCAAGTTTGGTGGCATGAATTTTTTTTTTTTAAATTGATCCCAAGCCATGCGCCAAAAATTTCAAGTCTCACAGCCATAATGCCGGCCTTCTCCAGAATTGCAGCATTCAACGGAAGACCCAAAATGGCTTCCAGTCCTGCTGTTAGCGTTGCACGCAATGCCCCCGTTATGCAGGCGATGAATGTCACTCAATTGTGATTGGATATATTATATTCCCACCATACCAACGCACTGTATGTAACGATTGGCAATATGATACTGACATACATCCTCCTTACCATATTTGGCTTCAGTGCCCATTTTTTGCTAAAAGTTTTATGAAAATAGCATTATTCGCTTTCTTAATTCTTGCATTGGCATTCAGTCTTCATTTAAGTTTGCCGCTCAAGATGATTTTCAGATGAGTTGCCGTATCTGAAAGGCATACAGCAACTCTTCCAATGGATGGCAGATTGAAACTTTCTATACGTTGTCTTCTAGTGAAGAGTATGAGCGTAGTTTTATCAAGGTGGATTCTCAACCCTCACGAATTGGAACAACTGGTAACAAGGTTTAATGCATTTTGCATCAGTTCTCCTAAAGTTGTAGGATATTTCCCACTAATTTGGATGACCTAGTCATCCGCATAGGCGACAGTGCAATAACTAGTAGCGTTTAGCGTCTAACAAAGTAAAGGAGGCAAACCCCCTCCTTGTGGTGTTTCTCTATCCATTTGTGTTTTTTGTCCTAGAGTCGTTTCCCATTGTGACAGTCATTTTCCTGACCAGTAACATGTTATAAATCCATTTAGTGGCCATTGGACTTAAACCATGTGCGGTTAATGCGTCTATTAGCGCATTGGTGCATATAGCATTGAACGCGCCCTCAAAATCCACAAAAACACTCAAAGGGAGTACACTCCGTATATTTTTCAATTTTCGATACTACCGTGTGCAGTGCCGTTTCCACAGATCATCCTTTCATGTTAAGCATGTTGGGAAGGACTGAGGTCGGCGAAGTTTACGGTGGCTCTTATGTGAATGCCTATCAGTCTTTCAAAGAAAGATGTCAGATTTATTGGCCTGTAGTCCTTCGGCTGTGTATGACTACTTTTGTTTGCCTTCAGTATGAAAACCACGTTCACCTTTTTTCACTACGAAGGCACATATCTTAAAGGGCCTTAGAAATGTTAACTAACCTTATAACGATGCTGTCCAGCCTATGCTGCAACATCGCAGGAATTACTTCGGTCCCGCCGACTTAAAAGGCCTGAAGGTGTTTTTTGCTCACATTGTTTTTCTTTAGTTATAATTTCATCCACTATGTGAGGTGTGGCTGAATAGTCTCTATATATACCCCGGTTCTAGTCAAAGCAATTCTGCCGCGTCGGAGTTATGGTCGAATTTCCGCACCCGGTAAGTAATTATTCAGAAGTAGCTTCATCCGTCGACGATACGGTCTATGTACCATCGCTTCTTTTCAGGAGCCCGACCATGGATGGCATTTTGACAGATTTTTCTTAAGTCTATCCGCTTCATTCACTGAGTCAATAGTTGCACAGAACTGCCGCCAAGATTGCCTCTTTGCCATCCGTATAGCGTGCTTGAATTCACTCAGCGCAGCTTCATAGGCGTCCTACTCAATTTCTTGCTTTATTTTGAAGTTTCCTAACCTTACGACGTAGTGCATGGAGCTCACCGTTCCATTAGGAGTTTCTTCCATTTTTCATTTCAGATCTTTTCGTGGGGCAAGCCTCCTCAAAACCGCAGTTGTTAAGAAGTTAACGTCCTTCTCAATGGGATCAGTCCTCTGTGTAGCAAGTGTGACTGATTGACACGACAATTTTTTTTTTGGATTGCAAGAGTCTGCAAATTTGTGGCTCTAGGATTCCTATACGAGACGATGCAAGGAGCATCACGGTCTATTGTGAAAGTTATCCATCTGTGGTCGGATGGTGACTATTCTCGAGAAATCATCCAATATTTCACTCTAAAGGTCGACGACAGAGATACCACAGTAATGTCGATAAGTGCTGCCCTGGCTTTACTAACAAATGTGTACTCGTTACCTCCATTCGCTATCATCATATTTGCCCCTGCTTGAATTCAAAAAGTGACTCACTCACTCAAAATGACGAGGAATACAGTTTTTTTTTGTATTAGCAATTTAAAAATGGTGCCGGTAATATCTTACTCTACTTTCGGGACAAACTTTTATAACTGGGTGGGTTAAAAATAAGGAAACAGTCACTCGGGATTGATCAAGAAATCGATTGAGTATTCTGAGCTTTATCACAAAACCTGACTAATCTTCATCCTGGATAAAATGGTACCGATGCTGATATGCACCAGCATCGGTAGCTTTTTATCCCAAACCGATTGAATTTAAATTTTAAATCACAAAAAAATACTAAAAATGAAATCTAAGATCAATACAAATCGATCGATCAATAAATTATTCCAATTCGCCATAAACCACACATATCATAGCTTCGAGCTAAACGAGCGAATAGCAAAAAAAAAAATGCGCGAAAAAATACACCTTTGATAACTTAATCGCGTGTGTAATTTCACACGATCATTGATCTTGACCGTAACAATGCTAATATTCCGATTTGATTGCTTTCCTCGATTACAAAAAAAAACCTAGTCTATAATTTTTCCCCGAAAATTTTCCGCAAATTATTTAGAGAGTAATGAGCGATGCAATGATGTTATTACAATTGTTAAATGGTTCATATTAGCACGCTATGTGGTTAGCTGGCCCGATCTTATGCTACGATCTTCGAATAAATTTTAATTTTTCTTGATTGCTGAGATGAATGAACGCGAAGTTTAAAAATCCGTTTGTTTTGTTTACCTTGAAAATTTTCACTTTCAATATAGCAACTTTTTTTGTAACTTAAAGTAAATACGAGTATGGTATTCATGAATGGCATAGCCGTGAGAACAATCAGGTGAACTTTCTCACGATAGTATTATGTAGAGTATTATTTGCCGCCGACAAGAATTCACTTGGTATTGTCTCTAGCCTAAGAATTATGAGAGCGAAAATTCGCAAAACAAATAAGCAATTTGTTAAATGATTTAAATTTCTCATATCTTTTCAGAAATGCCATAATGGAACCTCAGACAGCATTGGTTCTTGCTATACAGCTATTTGCGTTGTTCTCGATAGCCGGCGCACTATTACTCTACCTATTATGCAAGGTTCGAGCAACCCGACCGGGATTGGCCGATCTTCAAAGCGGCACCGTCCTAATAACCAGTGCAGATACCGCGCTCGGCCTACAACTATGCACCCATCTTGCGAATAGAGGTTGTCGCGTATTTGCCGGCATGAAGGATGCCGTCGATTCGCTTCCGGCTAAATTACTTCGCGGCTGGATGAAGATGCGTGAGAGTTCCGAAGAACCGATTCAGGGTTCGATAGTGCCGATGCAATTGGACGTGACGCGTGAGGATGTCCTGCGTGAAACGACCGAAGCTATGGGTGCACATATGAATGCTGGCGAGCGCGGTATTATGGCTGTAATTAATACAGCAGGAACAGTGTTTCGCGGACGAATTGAAAATCAGGACGTACAACAGTGGGAGACAATGCTGAAGACAAATATTCTGGGATCGTTGCGGGTTGCAAAATCGTTTATGGGACTGTTGCGACCGACACGCGGACGATTGATTTATTTGGGTGCTGGTAACGCTGGCGATGGACTTGTAGCGTTTACGGCATCACGAATTGCTGTCGAGAGTTGTGCCGAAGAGTTACGAAAGGAATTACAACCGTATGGTATTAGTGTTATTGCACTGGATACAAATGGTGTTACAGCGGAAGCACTTTATCGCGCTCCAACACCGTATAGTAAGTTTTAAAATTTACATTTCTATTATACTTATGTATAAATAATAAAAATGGACGATTGAATTTAGTAAAGCAATTTTATCTCACCAGAAGCTATTCTGAAAAAAAAATAAGAAAAAACATTTAAGTAAATTTAACCAACATAAGGATTCAAATTAATTACCAAGAAAAGGTTGATGCCGGCTGCATACCTCTTCAAAGTGAATTCAGTTATATCTTCTTCTAAAAGAAAAGTTAAAAAACCGTTACAAATATTTCTAACTATATAATAAAAATTATTACCTTCAAATTAAAATAATTGCTAAAATTTACATCTATTTTCACAGATATCGCTGATGCTGATGGCTCGCCAATGCAATATTCTGCCGAAGTTTTGACTGCCAGTGCTCTCGGTGTCATAGAACATGCGCTATGGGATCCCAGACCTCACGATCGATACGAACTTGCTGTACGAAATAGTAAATTTAATATTACGTTGCCATGCCGATCATCGTTTCGTTTAAGACCCGATACTCGACCGGTACAAAGGGTCTAAAGCGCGACTGCAAAAAAGAAAGATCGATATAAGAAAAGGATAATTTTTCATTTTCTTACAAAAAAAAAACGCATACACATAATATGAAGGAAATTTCTTCTCTTTACTTTATTTTTATTAAAGCGAGACAATTTACAATCTGATTTTTTTTGTTTATTAAATATTGGTTTGTGAATGAGATAAGAATCTAGTTAGAACATAAACCATCACAAATCACACAAAATTGAAGAGTAAGAATTAATCTAATCTGCGATTGTAAAATGGCTTCTTATATTTTTTATTTTATAGTTTTTCTTTAAGTTATGTAAAATTGGTAAGTCCTGAAGCGGCTTCAATTTTATTTTCACATATTTCTTTGTTGTTGTAAATAGAGCGTAATTTTTCTCTTTTTGTAAATATTTTATTATCATAGCTAGTTATAGGTTTTTTTTATTTTATAAATATAAATGTTATTGGAAATAAATCATTGAAATTAAAGAAAAGGTTATAACGAGTTTGTTTTAATTTCATAAGACATTACTATTTTTTTTTCACTATATCTTCCTTGTAGCCCTCTTTACCTGGAATTTTTCACACAAATGTTTATAAATATCAGCTTTAGTATTTACTGACTTAGGAGGCGGTCCTGACCAGGGATCAACACAGGGAGGGAGGGAAGCTGATTATGTTTATCCCGGGGTTCGGTATTGATTTGTAAATATTATTGCAATAATGCATGATCTATGTGAAAATGGGCATTCGGAAAGCTGAGCCTGTATTCAATTGGTAAGAAAGGTGACCTGATCTAATACGAACGGCTTTCAAAGTTCAAACTAATAAAATATAGTTGCTCAACAGTTATCGCTGATGCATTATGACATATGACTGAAGTTGTGTGGGATTGAGAGGATGGAGTGAAAACAATCCGTTAGCGATCCTTCAAAATTATTGTCGGACGGAGTAAATACTCAACGCATTCGGAAAGCTGAGCCTGTATTCAAGGATATAAAGTTATGCTGGGATTTCACGAGAATATTAAAAACCCATTAGCCCAATTAATCGTTGTTATTGAAAATGAATTAATTCGGAGCTGCAAAATGGTGCAATGAGTACTAAACACGAATAGAAATTTTAAAAATATATTTCTGGCAATAACACATGTGGGGGGGAGTACCAAAATAAACCAGGCTCGCTAACCTATTAGCTATAATGTCACAACATCTGCAATGCCACAGCGAGAAACACCACACCCAGGAACGCCACACCGAATAGACGACCCCACTTATATAGCGGAAAGCTAGGTTGTAGCCTAGTGGGTAGCGTGTTGGTCTTGTAATACGAAGGTCGAGAGTTCAAATCCCGATCGACGTATTATATAGTCCCATTGCCTGCTTGGATATACCTTGGTCACCTCAATCTACAAAAATGAAAAATTCTCGAAAAGAGGGTTGTGCGAAGAGCTAACAACCCGTCCACAATAAGCAATGAAAAATGTTAAGGAACCTGAAGGTCAGGAGGCCAAGGTCCGATTTGGGCTGTAGAGCCATTGTAGAAATAGAAGTTAGATAGCGACAGCGTAGCCGAAAGCACCACAGTGCCAAAATTGCAAATGCACATTAATTCTACGCAGTAGAGAAGTAGTTCTCGACTGGCGAGAATAGTAGAAGAAGAACTGAAGAACACTTTAAATGACTCGCACGAAAAATTGAGTGAAGTAGCCCGAAATAATATAACTGAAGGCCAGAAAGAAAACGAACAATTTTTCAACAGAAAAATAAAAACAGCCCTTTTGTATAAGTCCGGAGATCTTGACGCAATTAAAAGGACCCATTTTGGATCAATGCAGTTAATTTTGGCGAAATTTTAGGGACCCTATAAAGTGCTAACTCACAGTGATAACGAAAGACATAAAATGGAAAAAAGATGGAGAACACGAGGACCCCAAAAATCACTTCAACTAGTGCTGATTGTATAAAATCCTGGATGAACTATGACAATGATAACAAGGAAGATGGTGACTATGATCATGAAATCCTTAATTACAATGAACACCACTTAAATATGACAAACGGATAAAACAATACTTTGACTAATGCTGCTACTACCACTACCACTACTATTCTGAAGGCTTGTAAAACGACTACAAATTCTGACTCCCTTAATTTTAACGATAACACTATCTGATACTCGACGAACAGAAAACGACAGATCCTTGAATCGGTTCTTTTTCATATAAGATGTGATGGCTTAACGAAGACCATGCATTCCAGTCACCTATAGCGATGATCTTCAGACGAAATACGAGTATAAAGGTTACGCCAAGACGATCATGAGATTTTACTACGATGATGCGCAGCGATGAATAAACGACGATTACGATACTAACAACGACCACAATGCTAACGACGACAACACATAATCCAGTATCGATGGTGAACGACGACGTATCGACGTCGAATTATCGAATCGACTTCATTTCAAAGAAGAGGTGAAGCCGTTGAAGATGCAGAATGACCGAATGTGGAGTGGATTACTAAAGCGAACCAGGCTCACTAATAGCTATAACATGACAACATCTGCAATGCCACAGCTAGCAACACCACTTTAAATAGACGACCCTACGTGGATAGTCGAAAAAGTATCACTCTAAGATTGTAGAAGTAAATCGAATCAAATATACGAATTGAAATCTGGACCTGAGTTTGATTCCACATACATACATACATCGGAAAATATGTCATCTCAAAATCTTTGAAAGAGTAAATATTGACTGGAAAGTGCCAGAAGGGGTAGGTGAGGGTTATTTTCATACTCTATATGAAATCTAAGGGTATATTGCATTTGCCTCACCGTTTGTAACGCTAGGAAATAATATTCCTATAGAGTCGCCAAGGGCACAGAAACATTTGTTGTCGCTCAAAAACCTCGATTCCGAGTGATCGCCTGTCCGTCTTTCTGTAAGTTTGTCCGTCAGTCTACAACATAACTCTCGAAAGCGTTGACCAATCGTGCTGAAATTTGTCATATGTCATTTTTAGCAAAAAAGCAACTTTAAGTTCATGAACGGGCAACATCCTCTCAATCCTTCCTATACAAATTTCATGAAATTTCAAAATTTAAAGAAATCGGTTTTTCTCCGAAACCATTTCAGCTATTGACTTAAAACTAGGTCATAGTATAACGATATGAATATCATTTACTTCAAATAATATTGATCTGATCCCATTGCCCCTTCTACCCCTTCCCATAGAAATGCACGATTTTCAAAAATGCATTTATTCGGTTTTCATTGCAACTAGCAAAGCTAAAAGAACCAACTTTTGTCGTAATTATTTTTATTACAATTCCAACCAATTTTGAAAAAACTATCAAATTCACCTCACTCTTTCTACCACTTCCCATAGAAATTTTATGAAAATTCGGAATTTCATGTAAATTATTTTTCTTCAAAACCGTCAAAACTATCAACTTTAAATTTTGATAAAAATGTACTACAAATATCATTGATGTCGAAAAATTTGGTTTTGATTCGAATACTCCTTCTACCATCTCCCATACAAATCCACAATTTTGGTCAATGCATTTAATTGATTTTCATTGAAATTAGAAAAAGTACAAATCAAATATTTTGCAAAA
This sequence comes from Chorisops tibialis, assembly GCA_963669355.1. NCBI lineage: Eukaryota > Metazoa > Arthropoda > Insecta > Diptera > Stratiomyidae > Chorisops > Chorisops tibialis. Next base: position 76,809,732 of record OY770263.1, read on the forward strand.
GTTTGTCCCTTAATAATTGCAATAAATGCTACAAAAATATGAACTTCGCTTAAATCCTTCTACCAGCTCCCATACAAATTTATGTATTGGGAATTCAAGAAAAGTATTTCTCCTTCGAACATATGAGAGCCATCGACTTTAAAATTGTAACAAAGCAATGGGAATAAGATGTTGATAGGCAATTTCAAAATCGTTTAACAGCTCTCACTTTCTCTACCACCTCCCATACAAATGCCATAAGTTCGGACAAAAATTGTTCAATTTCCTCAAAAATTATGAAAGCTATAAACTTTACATTCAGCATGACATATTTGAATACTACGTTCGTTGTTAAATATAAAAATTACAAACCTCCCCCATACAAAAGTCAATATTCACTAATTGGAAGAAATTGAGATGACATATTTTCCGGTTCAATAAACTCTTTCCTATTTCAGCTAGAGTATCATGTGATTGAATCACAATTCTGTTATGTTTTAATATGATAGTGAATTGGGTACGCAAACGTTTTGTACTAAATTTAATGTTTACACCTTTCACAGAAGTACAAGGAGTGAGGCAAGATGATAATTATACTCTAGATGAAATCTGAGAGTATTATAAGTTTGCCACAATGTTTGTAACGCCAAGAAGGCTCGGAGAAAAAAATTAATAATACAGAAGTTCATATAATCACTCGAAAATCTCAAAACCGGATGTCCGTCCGTCCGTGTCCTCTCTAGCTTGAGAACGCGTTGAGCTAGATAGTTCAAATTTTGTACACGTCCTTTTTGATAAAAAATTATGGTCAAGTTCGTGAACTGACCAAATCGCTCCACCCCTTCTACCCCCTCCCATACAAAATTACACAATTTCGTAATTTGACAATAAACGGATTTACTCGAAAAGTATAAACGCTATTGATCTGAAATTTGGAATGTAATACTTTTATGATGGTTTCAATCTTTTTCATTCAAATTCCTGTTAAGACCCCCTATAGGGGCATAGGACAGAAACAACTCTCTTCCACAAGGCGCGATCCTGATCATCGGCTTTAAGCTGTTGCCAGGACTTGTTTATTCCTCTGGCCTCCTGCTCAACTGCTCGCTTCCATGTGTTACATGGTCGACCAACCCGACGTCTTCCTTGAGGGTTATAATCCAGAGCCTGTTTTGCGATGTTTTGCTCTGGTTTCCTCAAAGTATGACCGATCCACTGCCACTTTCGCCGTTGAATCTCAATACCTATTTTAGTCTGGCGAGTTGTACTCCAAAGTTCGTCGTTGGAGATCACTTCTGGCCAGAATATTCCTAAAATGCGTCGGAGGCATTGGTTTACGAAAGTCTGTAGTTTCTTGGTAAGTCGAACGGTCACTTTCCACGTAGTACAACCATATAACAACACGGATTTGACGCATGCGTCAAAAACTCGCAGCTTCGTGCGAAGGGAGATCTCTCTTAACCTCCAGAAAGGGGAAAGGATACCGAAGGCCTGACGAGCTTTATTTAGCCGAGCCTCAACATCCTTTTCGGCTCCGCCGTCCATGCTGACAATGCTTCCGAGATAGCAAAAATCTTGCACCTCTTCTACATCCTGTCCATTAAGAACAATCGGTGTGCTTGCGTTCGAACCCATGTGCATGTACTTGGTTTTACGCACATTTATTTTCAGTCCCGCCTCTTTGCATTTAGAATGCAACGAGCGAACATTTGACTCTAAGTCCGAACGGGTATGTGCAAGCAAACACACGTCATCAGCATAATCAAGGTGACTTAAGATGTTAAATAGTCTCCATTGAAGACCTTTACCTTCCCCACCTTCCAGTGCAGCTTTCAAGATGTCATTTATTACCACCAGAAACAGGGCTGGTGATAATATGCAGCCTTGTCTGACACCCGTTCGCACAGGAAAGCTCTCGGACAGCTCTCCTCTATGCAAGACGCGACACCTTTCAATCTACTGTATAAAAATTATCTAGGTCATCCTCCTCCTTCCACTACCTTCAATACAAACTGCAGTTTTTCATGAAATGCTCTAGACAAATTTCCTCAGTGCATATACAACATATCGAGCTGAAATTGTACACCAAATATTTATTTAGAGTTATTAGTAAGACTAAGAAAAATTAGATGATTGGCTTTATTCCTTCTACCCCCGACCATACAATCTGACACAATTTAACAACTTTACAAAAAGACGATTTTACTGAAAGGTATGAATGCTACTGATCTGCAATTTAAAACATGTCAAAAGCATAATGTTTATACTTATTTCTGAAAAAGTCATTAAGAACTCGCCCGTCCTTCAACTACCTCCCATATAAACTGCACAATTTCACTAAACTCAATACACTAATTTTCTCAGTACCTAAATAAATTATTGAATCCTAAATTTTCTATAAAACGTTTTGGTGGCAACTCTAGCGTAATGTGAAAAAAGTAGTTCAATGTCGTCACCCCCTTCACCATCTCCCCTATAAAATTTCTTAAAATCAAAAAATTTCTCTTTCATCTAGAGGGTCGCACGATTGGGCTTTACGCCCATTCGTAGTCCTGTTATGTGTTTTTTTTAAATTTATTGCAATTATTAACACATTAATTGCCAGGTGCATCAAATACGATGCACACATGCATATCCCTGCATACCATGTTAGTTGTGAAATTATCGCCGCTAGCCTTATGGTAATAATTCGCCTGACTAGCCCGCATTTTGGTTCTTAGCACTCATATCACCAAATATCTCTTTTTTTTAAAGTTTTTTCGCTTCATTTCTGGATGAATTAAGCGGCAGTTGACAGTATATTCAAATACTTTTTTATTTATTTTTATTTTATTTTTATTTTATTTTTATTTTATTTTATTTTATTTTATTTTTATTTTATTTTTATTTTGCTGGACAAAATTTTCAAAAATTGTTTTGCCTAATTAATTAAAAGCCGTTTGAGGGTGGTCGGTCTAGTAGTTGTCCGATTCAAGTAAAATTTTCTACTTCTTATTTTTTTTTTTTTTGATTATATCAAGATTAGAGGGTGGGAGCAGTAAAATATTAACTTTCAGAACAGACTATATAGCTAAGGGCCAACTTAATGTACATACATATGTACAATACAACACTCTGTCAAAGTACATGCGACTTAGTCTTACTAACGTAAATATTAATCCCGCGCGTTTCACTCTTTTACTATTCCAGCGGGAAAAAAAGCGCTTGCGAAGTGTTTTAAATGCGCTTTGTCGCGAGGAAGTGGTTCGAACTTGCTAAGATTTCCTATACATTTTAACATATACGCTGAAGTAATCTTTTCGCTTCAGTTTTAATAGAAGCCATTTTAAAATATTTTTTTTTTTTGCTTTGAATGAAAAATGCGATTTGGAGCTCATAAGTGCATAACGAATATGATTTTTTTTTGAAGTCGAGTAGATTTGATCTAGGATCCTAGATCGCAAAGCAGACGCATGTCCTGCTGTTAGTAAAAGAGAGAATCAGATCATTGGTGACTAATACATAACAATGTATTGTATAGACTCATTGAGTCACGTAGAGACTGCTGGTTGCTAGTACATTATCATTAGAATAATAAAGAAATAATCAAGGACTATTGAAATAAAATATCAAAGATATAGCTTCTCACATTTAGCATTTCAGAAAAGAAAAGAATTGAAAAATGCTATACACCAATTTCCTCAAAAACTATAAACGTGATACAACTCCTAATCGTGTGATTATAATTGACGGACTGAGAACCAGAGGGGTACAATTGCAAATTCTAATTTTTCCTTGATAGTGCTTGAATTGCATTTTTCAAAGTGCCTTCAAGTATGTACTTTACACAATCAACCAATTAACTGTACTCAACATCATCAATGGCGCGACAGCCACAATCGGACTCTGGCCTCCTGAAGACATCGCCTACAATCATCTCGATCCAAGGACCGCGTCCTCCAGCTGCTAATTTTGAAAATGGCTTTGCTGTCTTCATCAACCGAGTCTTCCCATCACTTGCGTGGTTTTCCTACTGGCTAGTTACCACTCGCTTTGCCTTTAACAGCATTTTTGGGAGTTTTTCTGCCTTCCATTCGCTCTACATGGCCAGCCCACTGCAGTTTACGTAGCTTGAACGTTGAAGCTTCTGGGTCACTGTAGACAACTCATGGTTGTATCTTATTCGCCATTCCATTCCTTCCTTTACAGGTCCCAAAATTCGTCGGAGGATCTTTCATTCGAACGCGTTAATTGTTTTTTCGGAAATTCGCGTTAATGTCCACGACTCGCTGCCATAACAAAGCACAGGTCGTATAATAGTTTTATAAATCGACAGCTTATTGTTCCTGCGAACTTTCTTGGATTTCATTATTGAAAGTACCGAATAATACGTCTTATTTGCAAATATTATCCGTATTAACTGTACTATTGCTGCTATATCCAGTGAGAAAAAATAAACAAGAAGAAAAACCGCTCAAGCATTGACAGCCAGAAGGGGACAAGTGCCGTCCGCCGTATATAAGGACCCATAACTCCGAGATCCTTAAAGATAGGAAGTTCATATTTTGGTGGATTCTAGATTAGGTAAGTGAGTTTCATTACCTACATTTTGGGGAGTGTCATGTGGAAGAAAGGGGCGGTATCTTTACTATGAAAGCAGATAGAAAGCTGAAACTTGACAATGAGATAAATTGGTTTAGGAAAAATAAATTAATTTTTATACCCAGTGGTGTCCGATAAGGGTAGGGGCCTAGAAACAAATTGTCGGCCAACATTTTTTTTTTCAAATGATTATATCTTCGGAATTGCTAAATATAAAAAGGTCGTATTTAAAATTTGTTATTTGTTTTCCCCCATGCATAAGGCACACCACAACTTTCAGCGACAATGCTGGGGGTCAAAATAAAAATAAAAACATAACAGGAGATGAAGACATTTTTTGATTTTAAGAAATTTTGTACGGGGAATGGTAGAAGGAGTAAAGGCATTGAACCAATTTTTCCACATCATGCTAGAGTTGCTATCAGAATGTGTTATTAAAAATTTAAGCTTCAAAAATTTAATAAGTACTGAGAAATTGGGTTTAGTGAAATTGTCCAGTTTGTATGGGAGGTGGTAGATGGAGTGGGGAGTTCTTAGTGAGTTTTTCAGAAATAACTATAAATATCATGCATTTGACATGTTTGCAATCGCAGATCAATAGCATTTAAAATTTTCAGGAAAATTAACTTTTTGAAAAGTTGTGAAATTGTGTCATATTGTATGGGAGAGGGGTAGAAGAAGTGAAGCTAATAATCTACTTTTATTTCGGTCTTACTATTAAAATAATTCTAAATATATATTTTGCTCAAAATTTCAGCTCCATAAATTTTTTACGTACTGAGTAAATTGGTTTATAGTATTTCATGAAATAGTGCAGTTTATATGAGAGGTGGTAGAAGGATTCAAATAATTTTTATACCGTTGATTTAAATTGGTATAAAAAGAATATATTCCGAATTTCAGATCAATAGCTTTTATACTTTTCGAAAAAATCGGTTTAATGCGAAATCTCGAAAATGTGTCATTTTGTATTGGAGGGGGTAGAAGCGGTGGAACGACTTGGCCTGTTCACGAGCTTGACCTGACTTTTTTGTCGAAAAAAGGGCTCTCAAGCTAGAGAACAAACGGACGGATGGACAGACGGACATCCGGTTTTGAGATTTTTGAGTGACAATATTAACTTCTGTGTCATTCATTTCTTTCTCCGAGCCTTATTTCTTGGCGTTACAAACTTTGTGGCAAACTTATAATACTCTCAGATTTCATCTAGAGTATAAACATTATAATGTTCTGGAATTAAGTGATATACGCATAATGTGGCCGTCGATCATAACTTTTTAGTTTCTGGGCACTCGTTTATGGAGTGTGATCAAAATTTCGGCCGAATCGAAAAGAAAAGTAGGAAAACATCATATACACATCAGATGATTGAATTGACCTGGTACAGAGCAGAAGTAAAAAGTTTCATATTTTAAAATGGTTTTAAAAATTAAATTCCTCTTACCGCCTCTACCGACTCCAATAGATGGTAAATGCAGTACGGAACTAAGCGCACTCATTCCACCACTGTATACTTTTCCTCTGAATACTCGCTAAGTTGAACGCGCACACGAGTACACGGTCTTTCCTTCTCGTGCAGCGAAATACAGGCAGTCATTCATTTCCCGAACGTTAGGACTTTTTTTTTTTTTAAATTTTAAAAATAACATTTCTGATGGAAAATGGATAACTAGAAAAGGGATCTTTCTTTTTAAAAATAGTAAACAAATCCGTCGTAAAAAGATAAAAAATCTTCTAAAAAAATAACTTTATTTCTGTACTAAAACTGTAAAAAATTTGATCCCCAATTTATAATGATTAATCGACTAAAAACTAAACAAATAAGAAGTTCATTCAAGATTCATAATTCGATATGAAATCAGATCTCAAAACGGAAGCATCAAGCCATTCGCCAGCTTCTACCACCGGTTTCGTCTCGGTCCAGACGGGCAGATGAAGTAGGACATCGGCACCAAGAATGCTCTGAAGGCGGCTGCTCATCTGAGATTTTTAATTTGTTTTATTAATTATTTAAATATTTTATTATTCAGTTTAATAAGCTATTGTTAGCTGTTAAATTTAAGTTTAGTGTATTATTTGTTTTTCTTAACAAAATTGGAAATAAAGCAATTGGAAATTTCAAAGCACAAATATCTGTACGTTGATTTTAGTTAAGATTACAGTTAAAATTTCTTTTCATTTCTAGATTTTTAGTTAATTTGAAAAAAAAAGCAATTATCTTAAAGTAGAAACAAAAACGATTTTTTTTATCTAAACCGCGGCATACACCGTGTATGTGAAACGTTACGGGAAAAGCGGAGTCTTCTAGAATGATTGTGCTGTGATATATAAAGGGCGAGCGTTTTTAAGAGAGACACAGTCGAAAATTAGTAAGCGAGTAATTCGATCGAAATTTGAAAAGCGATTTAGTCGAGTGATCGACACTGCGAATATTAAATTGATATATTGTGAGCGAAAAGCGATGTGTGATTTTTGAAAGGCGATTGAATTAAGTTTGTGTTCGTAGATAGAGAGTTGTGCGAAGGCCTAATAAACCTTCCACGATAAATAATGAAAAATGTTAAGGAACCTAACGGTCAGGAGGTTAAGGCCTGATTTGGGCTGTATTGCCATTGTAGAAAATTTGTTTCTAATTGAAATCCAGCGACCCCCAGCGCAACTGGTGTCAGAAGTGAGATTTCAAGTAAAAGTTGCGAGTGATAATTGCGAAGAGTGCAAACGGTATAGAAAATTCACAACGCTTAAGTGATCGTGTATTCGCGAGTGTGAAATAAATAGCTGCGCGGAACATTCCCGAAACGACAAAAAGAAAATTTGTGCAAAATCTTATTTTAACCGCGTAGAAAATTGAGAATTTCGAAGAACACTAATTGTACAACAAATGACCGCGAGAAAAATACTCGAACGAAAAAAAAAATATAATTCTCGAGAGAAAAAATTGTGAAATTAGTGACCGCGTGGAAAATTCTCGAACGGACAAAAGGAGAATTTTCGAGAAGTATTACCGGGAAACGAGTGAACGCGAGGAAAGTTTCCGAGCGGGAAGTTGGGATTTATATTGAGTGACCAGTAGAACATTTTCGAACAATCAAAGTGTGAATTTTTGTTGTTTCCGCGATACCATTTTTCTCGAAATATTGTGGGAAAAATTGTTAACGGACAAAAGAAAAATTTTGTGCCGCGAAATAATTAAAAATGCCGTTTTATGTGAAGGATTTGAAAGTGACGGAGCACAAAGAGGAACTCAGTAAGCGAGAGTTAAAAAGCAGAGCTTTGAAAACTGGATGATGGGAGTATTGAAAGCAGACGGACATAATACCGAGACTGAACAGCCGATCGAACTACAAATTGAGGCGGAAAGTTCTCTGATGCAGCAAATGATGGCAAAAATGGACCAGAAAAGTCAACAGATCAAAGAGCAAAACCAACAGCTAATGGATGTTCTAAGTAATAAAATGGATCAACAAAGTGAAGACAACAAAGAAATGGATCTTGAAAGTCACCGGATAAGAGAAGAAATAGGTCAATAGACGAACACATTAGGCAAGAAAACCCAAAGGCAGCTAGAAGCGAAACTTCATCAACAGCGTATCATACTAGAAGATAAGCTAAACGAAGCTTTTTAAAAGTCAAAATCAACAACAATGCAGAGAAGATTACCGAAAATACTGGAAAAATCGATGGCATCTCTAGCGAATTAGAGCGGCTGAAAAGGAACCTCGAGGTGGCGTCATTAAGTATGAAAGTGTCGTTTATAAAAACTTAAAGGCTCCAGACTTCGATGGTCAACCAGCATGGACTACAAGACTCAATTTGAGGCGGCTACCACCACCAATCAGTGGTCGTATCAGGAGCGAACAATGGCATTGATATTGGCATTACGGGGATCTGCAGCTGAAAATTTGCAGTCGAACAACAAAGCGACTTTCAATTCCTGGTGCAGACCTTTGATACGTATACAGGAACCTGGTGAAACTCTACAACAACTTGCATAAGGTGTTCCTCAGCTTTGATCCGGAAAGCCGCAATGAACGGATAGTGGACTCATTTACCTGCTGGATAGAGAGCTACAACAGGCATTACGATAGGCAGGCAAGAAGACTGAGCAGGAGACTTTGGTACATGTTCTAACCATTGAAACTACTAAACAATTGTCACAAGGTAGTTGGCGGGTACCAAAAATGACTGTGAGGGGCCAAGGAATTCTCGCGCCAGATATCGGAATAAAGCAAAAGTTAGTGATTGGCGAATGCGGAGAGTTACTATCGGAACCGTGCATGGACCAGAAGGAAGAGCCCAATAAGCGAAGCGTAAGCTACAAAGTGAGTTCAAATCCCGGTTGCCCATTATTCCAGCAAACTGCTTGCTTGGATATACCTTAGTCACCTCAATCTACGAAAATTAAAAACTCGTAGATAGAGGGTTATGCGCAGAGCTCACAACCCTTCTACAAAAAGTAATGAAAATGTTAAGGAACCTGAAAGTCAGGAGTCCAAGGTCTTATTTGGGGTGTAGTGCCATTGCAGAAGTTGTAGAAGAAGCTACAAAGTTCGCCGAAGTTGGAATTGCAGAGACCACGTGATTGCTGTAAACCAAGAAGAACATCAATTTCTTGTTCAGAACGTACCTTCAGATTAGCTTTGCAGAATGATTGGCGATATTGGGAAAACATGGTTCGGCGGATGAAAGCACTAAAACGGACCTGGAGCTTCACGATGCTAGGATTGCGGACGCGCAGGACAATTAAGACGTGACTGCAGACGAGAACGTTGCCAAATGATTATTTGGTATGTACTGTCATCCAGAAATTAATTTACGGATGATAACAGCGAGCGGCACTGTTGAAATGATCATAAATTGAAAAATACTTCATAGTCTGAGCAGAAACAAAAGCTACGTGGCCACCGAACACATCAATCACCGACAACATGTACGAACTCTTCAAGCTTTCGAGAAGGCAGTTCGGTACGGCATCGATACCAGAAGGGAAGATCGCCAAGACCTCAGGGAAATGAGAAGGACCATACCAAATCATCACTAGAATAAATGATGCAGTGTGCTGCAAGCCAAGAAAAAAGAGGAAAGGAGTTGACAGATTGGCGAAATACCATGTGAAGCACTCTTACTACAGTGAAAACTCTGTTCAGGACGAACAGGGGCTAAGGAGGAGGTAATGTTACATGACAGCCATAGTCGCTTGCCGAATGTTCTTCTGCTGTCCATTATTCTTATCACACACGCATACAACTGAACTGCTCGCCGGCACAAACATGCAAGCTTGTGTCCTCACACACATACGCATTAATAAGCACGCTGCGAGAGTAAGCCGGAGATGGGAAAGCGAAGCACTAGATGACAGCCCGAGTGAAAAGTGTAAAATGGTTGGAATTGAGAAGGCGTTTGATCAACAGCGCGAATACTGCGAATATTAAAGTGGCAAATCGAAAAGCGATAAATAAAGTTTGGGGTTATTTGATTTAAGAACGAACTAGTTTTATTTTTACTTGCAATTCAGCTACCCCTAACTCACTTCAGTATTTTGTTATATGTGTTTATTTTTTAACATAATAAAAATTTTGAAAACGTGGCAGCAATTTTTAATACACTCATCATACCAGTTCACGTCCAAATTGTGAGTTCACTGTTGCACATGCGAGATCACCTCGGAATCATTTTGGAAACAAAGTAAACCAAATTAATTTTTTCGGACGGTGGTAATATAAAAACCACTTGGGGCGAGATCTGGGAGGAGTGGTGTGTGCCAAAAAATTTGCACACTTAATTTTTTGAAGCAGATCTTGGGTATATCGCGTAGAATGTAGTCTCGCGTTATCATGCAGCAGGAGAACTTTTCGGGCCAGCATTCCGGGTCTCTTATTCTTTAGCCGCTGGTTTATTTTTAGCTATCAAAAACCGAATACAGATCGCAATTCACAACTGAATAAAGAAGAGAGGAGGGAGCTCCATGGTTACTTCGACAAAACTACCTTCTGGCTGACTGTATGGCCTAGACAGAGATTCAGGGCTGTTAACTTATTCAAACCAATATCCCACCCCAATTGCAGTGCCGGAAAAAAAATGGAGAAACTTACTTTATAAATGCTCCACGTACATGTAAATCACATACTCGTATCATAGATTTTTTTTTTTTTTGAAGGATGTGTATTACAGGTATTCAATTGGGAGTGGCACGTAGATCTGGTGATGGGGTACGTGAGAGCCTCTTTGGTTAGAAGTACATAAGTCAAATAAATATTTCAGAGTAGGCGAGTATCTCTTGTTGGAGAATTGTGGTACGCGAGTAAGAAAGCGTGAATATCTCTGATAGCTCCGCAAGACCAGAGGTATTCACGCTTTCTTACTCGCGTTTTCAAATAAAGTTTACACACACTTCTAGGTCTTTCGAGGGCCTTGTGGTGGGTTGCGAAGCAACTCGAAAAGTCCACATGAGCAAAAAAGTTTGAATACAGAAAAGTTTTTGTGAAAAAAATGCAAACGTTGGTTCCTCGTTTATGTAGGTTGCTAGTTTTGCTGAACGTTCGAATTTACCATTTTAAAAGGACACAAATCGATGGTGCAATATGTGCTATGTATGAGTTGCATTTTCAGTGGAATGAATCCACAGACAATTTTCTTGCAGGACTCAACATTGGTTCAGAATTTGCCAAAAGCGACTAATACAAAGGATACTAGGAAAGTTTTGCAATATGATGAAACAAAAAGTTACGGGAGGCTGCTGGTTGCTGCGTATAGAGACTTGCACAGCTGTAAGTAACCAATAGTCTTGCTCAGTTATTTAGTAGCAGTGACAGTTTGAAGTTCTTCCAATAGCATTCTGGTCACGAAGTGAGGTACGGGTAGTTTTGCGGTATAACTTCGCGTGTGGTTTATACCAGTGCTTAGAAGAAATGACACACTTGTGGATGATTGCCCAGATCGTACGAATATATTCAGGTTTTACAAAGGATTCCAAAGGGGAAATTTCTCCCTGAAGAACGCTGAAAGGGTGAGAAGGCCCCGAACCCCAGTTACGGAAGAAAATATTACTGCTGTGAGGAAGATGTTTGACGAAAACATACGAACGACTAGCCAGCAAATAAAGAATACCTGCAATTCATTCGATTCTGCATGATCATTTACACATGAAGAAACTATGTTGTCTCATAGACTGACTGAAGAGCAGATGACACGACGTGTTACTTGGTACCGGGAGATGCTAAAAATGTTTGATAAGGGACAATCTTGGTATGTGAACAGTATCGTGAGAGGTGATGAAACTTTCAATACTATTATGATGTACCGACTAAGTCTCAAAACAAAGTTTGGGTATTTGAAGATGAAGACGGACCCGAAGCTATCAAAACTTCAGATGAAAATGATTGTCGAATTTTTCAAATCGAGTGGAGCTGTGGAGCGTATCGTTTTGGAATCATAGAAGACAGTCACAGCTAAGGTCATCTAATCTTTCAGGAACGTGCGGACTACGTCAAAAATGGACACTTGGTTTCTCCTTCATGACAATGCTTCAACTCACTGTGCTAAAGTCTGCACCGAACATTTGTCCACTACAGTACTGAAATTTCTTGAGCACACTCCTTACAGCCCAGATCTTCATCCCTGTGACTTCGCACTGTTTCCGCATGTGAAAATAAAGCTGAAAAGTATTCGGTTGCTAATGGACTTCCTGAGGGCTTGGGACAACGAGTGTGCCGTACTCTCTAAAGAAACTTGGCAGATCTGATTTAATGATTGGTTTCGGAGGATGGAGTAGTGTATTGCTTGTAACGGCAATTAATATACTTTGAGAAAAATTCGTTGAATAAACCCGTGTCGCAACATTTTCCTAGTACCCTTTGTAAGAGCTCGGAAATTTTTGAAATTAGGGTGTTTCGTTCTACAATTTCTAAATTTTGTCACTTCTGCGAAATTTCAATTTCGGCGAGTAATAAATCATTGAGACTCTTGCCTTTCAAATTACTCCAGACAAAGAGAGGCCATACAGGCGATAACAACATTCATTACCAATGCATATTCGAAAAAAAAATTTTGGGATAATAGCTGTGTTTATACCAATTAAGTCATAAAGAACGAAATGGCAAAAACTTCGAACTATCAAAAGCAATATTTGAATTATTCTTGAAAGCATCGATGGCCCAATATTTTTTTCTAAATTTAATTGGTCCCGGAAAGGATGATTTTCATTAAAGATTCGGAATCTGTGGTTTGGGAATTATTTTCGCAGTGCACTTTGAATTTAAAGAAAAGATTTCTGCACTGTTTGTTTTATTTTGTGAGACGTTTCGATCTCTGCTGAGAGTTTGATAAAGTCATAGCAGAGAACGAAACATCACACAAAATAATGCAAGGAGTGTAAAATTCGGAAATCTTTCTTTTAAATCCAAGATTTGACTTAATGCCAAAGATAAATTGAAAAATGTGGCCAATAAAAAAGCAAGCATTTTCCTGGTTAGGAATAATTTATATCCGACTTCATTCAATTCTGATCGCATCAATTTTTACAGGAATTCGCTGTGCTTACATGGGATGAGGACATTTCAAAGCAATCGAAGAAGTGGTAAGAACAATATGAACAGGCATAATAACTATGTAAGATTTGTACATTTTTTTGTGACAGAAGCCAAGAATTAGCACGGACTCACCTGATTTCCAGTTACATTGGCACATAATTCACCCTTTCGTGATGTAATTGTAGCACGAACGTATTCTGGTCTCGAATCTAAATGAATTTTTTCATTTTCAATCTAGAAAACACCAAAATACAATTCCAAACTTTGTAATAAAACCCAAATACAATCAAAAATTTACCTTAACTTTAATAACAGCAAGTCGACATTTCACCATATCGTAACCGCTGGCATAGCGTAATGCTGGCAAGGCGAAAATGTGAAATGTAACGAAAGCTGAAACTGGATTTCCGGGCAGTCCAAAGAAATATTTCGTACGATTCGAGGCAAAAGTCATCGGTTTTCTGGAATAGTTTCGCAATGAAGAGTGGTCTCGGATTGAAATCACAATTTTATTTCTTTTCAACTTACCCTGGTTTCATATTGACTCTACCGAAATGAGTTTTAAAATTCAAATCGTCTAGAACCGGTTTAATGTAGTCCTTGTCACCCATCGATACTCCGCCCGAACAAATGATAAAATCAACTTCGTTAAACATAGTCTCGATGGTTTTGCGAACGAAATCAAAACTGCAATTGAAAGATTTCAATTAAAATTGTAATTAAGAGAATTGCTTCGAAGAAACTTACTCGTCACTGACCACCGCCTTAGCATGGCACCTAAACCCGAAATTCTTCACCAATTCTTCCAGCATTGTTGTATTCGAGTCGAAGATTTTTCCCGGCAAATATGGCTCTGTTGGACGTACCAGCTCATTGCCAGTCGATATTATTCCGATTTTCGGTTTAACAATGTCAAAATGATGACCGACCGATGCCATCAGCGATCGTATGGCTACGTCTGAGATATCCAACGATGGGAATAGGCGACTGCAACGTTTCAGATCGCATCCTACTGGTCTGCGAATATTAAGGAAATTGAGAATTACGATATCAGTGTTGAAAATGAAGTAAATTTATACGAAATTAACAAAACTAAAGACGAAAGATAGTTAAGCAAGTCATTAATATAAAACAGGAAGAATAGAGGACCAAGAATGAACCGATCTTTATGCACGGGTCTCACGACGCTGGTTTGCCAGCCGCTGTTACGGAGGAAAACATTACTACTGTAAGGAAAATGATTGACGAAAACAGACGAATGAAATGCCAGCAGACACACCAGTGATTTCAGCAGTGGCTGGTGAAGTAGAGTTCGTTCTATTTTGCCAGCGCTTATAAGTCGCCAACGGCTAGCGGCTGGTAACCAGCGTCGTGTCACCCGTGCTTTAGGGGATCCGGGAAGGACATTAATAAAAAGAACTTGCACAGGTAAAACGAAAAAAACTGGATTCTGGTGGACAGATAGGAATGGCTGTTAATGCTAAAAGATCTACAGATACGGGGGAATTAGTCGAACAGCATGCTGTCAGCTCGTATCCTATCACAGCATCGATGTTGTTGCAATCTGGACTATTCATATCTTCGGCAGATTTCAAGATTTTGATGGTTACAAGGGGATTAATCCCTAAAGTAATACGTACTACCTATATGGAGACCATTATAAAGTACGTCGCGAGAGGAGTACACCTTGAAAATAAAAATCCCCAGATCTACGGTGGAACGGCATATGCCAAGTTAGTGGATAACTAACCGCTAATAAACTAACTCTGGATAGCAAGCGTCCTTCAGTTTCAATCAGCTTCTGCTAGTAATGCGGAGCTCTGCCAGAGGCGATTTTACTTTCTCGCGCTACTCGTGGGAATCTTATGGATAAACTAAATGTAATCAAAGGGGCAGATGGATATTTTGGCCCGATCAATATTTTATGTTAAGGAGGTATTTCAGGAGTTGGAGCGGGTGAAGTAGGGCTCAGGATCAATGCAGCGAAAATCAAATACATAACCCAGACACGAAGGACTGTCCCGGAGAGGCAGAATATCACTATGGGCAGGTAGTCGTATATCTGGTATCTCTTTTCACAAAGGACAGCAATGAACGACATCAAAAGAAAAATCAATCAGCTATACATTTTATGCGGTCCTCCCCATAATGAAATCAAGGTCCATCGAAACAATAAACTACGCATCTATAAGATATTAATTCGTCCTGTGCTGCTATATGGATGCGAAACGTGAACCTTGACGCGATTGTCGGAGAATTTAATCGACACGATTGAGTGAAAAATTCTTCAGAAGGTGTATGGAGCAGTTAAGGAAGGAGATGACTGGCGAATTCGATACAACCAGCTGAATCAGCTATTTGACCTGCATCTATCGTGATTAAACTCCGTAAGTCTTAATGGGCTGACCACGAGGAACGAGTTCCAAAACTTGGTCGTTGGACCATGAAAACTGGAGTAGGTGCATCCGGCGGCCAAGGCTCGGTATGGGCTGTAGCGCCATTGCATCATCATCATCATCAGGTTCCCTAAGATTCCTCCAATGTTTTCGCATCAAGATGAGCTCGTTGAAGCCATTTCTGGCCAGTAATGATTTTTACTCCAGCGGGTAGACTTTCATTGCCGACGATTTTCTGAGAAGTGAATTTTGCCTGCATTGAATTCCCCAGCTGACAATTGTTGTTCATTAGAAGCGGTGAACGTAAAATATGAATAGATTTCCCAAAGAGGACAGCAGTGGCAGTGGTCACATTAGCAAAAGGTGGACCGACCATGTGAGCAGATGCTACCGTCTCAAATGCAGGCGATGTAGACACGGAAAAAGGGACGAATAGGCAAGTGACTGGCTTGACCAGAGCGGTAGAAACTTCAGCATTTATAGATGGAGAATTTATGCTGTTCAAGTGCAGACAACGTTCGTGTGCTGTGAGGATATACGCGTTGTGGAGTAATGGAAGATAAGTCTATGACTGATGTTGGTTGTGAATATTCCTCGAGATATAGCTTTTTGTCAATGTCTCTAGACACGCATTTCAGCTTGGATTGCAGTTCGATAAACTCAGACCTCAATGTGGAGACCGAGATCTTAACGACCTTCAGCAGAGACATGCATTTAGACACTGATGTAGATCGGCAGGACGAACAGTACTAGTAGATACCATTGCCAGTTTTTCGAACTGCATATTCAACTGTGCCAGACAGTCCAAGGCATTTGCAGTAAAGTCTTTCCAAAGCCTTTCCAGCGTCCAGCACTGCACATAAACAGAGACTTGCCAATACTAGCCATGCAATTTTGTGCGGTGTAACAAAAATAAACTGCCAACAAGTCGGGCGAAACAAAATGCGCATGCGTAGAAAGTCAATATGCAGGTTAGAGTAGTTAGGGAAGACTAAGTGAAAGGAGCTTCTTGAGCAGGGCAGTTCTCAATTTAACACTTTCCGGAAACGCTCCATATTTCATTCCTTTATTTATACAAGTTTGAGTTTTCATGAAGAGAGGGGGGAGGGTGATCGTAAGGGTAGGTGGATGTAAATAGTTTTTTAAGTGATTGCTTGAACCAAATCCAATATTCTTTGTATAGAATGTCAGTTTCATAGACGAAGTTGCATAGAATTTTCATTGGATTCGGTGTATTTTAAATTCACGAAACCAAACATTTGTATGGGAGGTGGTAGAGGAGGTAGAGGAATCGTAAAATTTGTGATGCAGTTTTATTTCGTTTCTTTTGTAAGGTACTTGTACAAAATTTCAAGTTAGTAGCTTTTAATTTGTTAGTTAATAGTTGATTTAATGAAATTGGTCGAAATCATACTTTTGTGTGGGAGGGGGTAGCAGGGCAAGTGCGATCTCAAAACTTTGAACGTAATTTTATTTCAACTATTTTTGTAAGTTCTTGTGCAAAATTTCAAATTGATAGCATGTAATAGTTAGGTGATAATTGATTTCTTAAAAATGGTCGAAAAAATAATTTTGTATGGGAGGGGGTAGAAGTTTTAAAGATATTCAACCAGTTAATATTTCAAACTCTTACAGATTTTTTTTAAATGCATTTCGCAAATTTTCAAGTTTTTACCTAAAAATTTCATTCAAAAATTTTCAGTTTATGTGTTTTTTTCATTGCACATGAAACACTTTGTGCACGTTAGACCCCCACTTCGGTGCATAACAATTTTGGAACAAATTTTTCTCTGTGTACATTAAATAGATATGTCGACGTGCAAAATTTAAACTTTGTATCTTTTACGAGAGCCATAAAAAAATCACTCAAAATTTTCAACATTTTCGCTTTCCACCTCCCTCCCCTTATACCCCCCAGCTTAAATTTTTTACCAAAATTAAAGATTATATAGCTCTACAATCTGACAAATTTTTAATTTGATATCTATACTCAATTTTGAGATTTGATGATTTGTAGTTTTGGAAAGTGCGCCATTTTTGAAATGCTCCCCATTTCCCCCCACTACTATAATGTCCACATGTTGTATTTTTTTTATATTATGCTAATAAAGCTTAGTACACGTTTCAAGTTTCAATTACATAGCTTAAGAGATAGTTGAGATATTAATTTTTAAGTGTTTTTCTTTGCAGCCCCCCTGACCCTTCCCCTTACAATAATTAGCTTCTATCTAAACTGATTCTAGCACATCCGTATGCCTTCTTAGTGGTCTCAAAATATCAATTTTTTATGCGAAGTACTTTCGAAGATATAATCATTTGAAAAAAAAATTTGGCCGACAATTGGTTCTTAGCCCCCCCTTTTCGCACCCCAATGGATAAAAAAATTAAATTATTTTTAAAAGTTGTCCTACAAACTCCTCTATATGTAATTGATTTTTAGTTTCCTAGCTGTAACCATGGTTGAGATATTTGAATTCGTATTTTTCGGTTTAAGCGCTCCCCCTGCCTCCCCTGAACTCGTACACCCCCCAAAATGGATATCCGCCTGAGATCCGCAACTACCTATAATCCCTCCAAAAATGAACTTTCTATCTTGAAGGGTTTGGGAGTTAATGTGCGCTGAGCGTACACGACGGCGGACGGCGTACAGACAGACGGATTTTTTTTTTGCATTTTTAGGCTAATTTAGTCATGAAACGCGAAAAAAAAAATTTCAGGGTAGCAAAGTTTTTTTTTCTTGTGTCGATCACAATACTTTATTATTAGAATAATAAAGTAAAATCCGAAAAACAATGACAACTAGTAAGCAAATAAGGTCGTCTGGGAGGCAAATAAAATCGCGAGAACGAATGACCGAGAATTTGCTAGAACTGATGGGCACAACACTTAATTAAGAAAAACAAAAGCGCGGGCGAAAAACTGGCGTCGCTTCTTTTACAATGGCCCTACAGCTCAAGTCAGGGCCCTTGACCTCCTGACCTTCAGGTTCCTTAACATTTTCATTACTTATTTTGGAAGGATTTTTAGTAGGGAGGGCAAAATATGTTCTTTTCCAATCGTAGTGATCCACTGCGATTGCTCTTTTTCAATATATGTGAAAAAGAGCAGCTCTTCCAATAGCAGTGATTTTTTCACCTCTATTCTCTATGACAGTACGCAAGGATGGCAAAACCTGCATTTAAAAACAAAAAAAAAAACAGCAATTTGCTGCGAGTTCCTACATTTAACAATCAGGCAGACCCAATCTCATGCTCAATATCACTAGGCCAGTGGTTTTCTTTTACTATCCAAAGTACGAAAAAAATTATCGAGCGCAATCGAGTCAGGATGGCAAAAATAAGCACAAAAAAAAAACACCTGGTCATAGAAAACCACACCAAAAGAGTTTATTGTTGTCTTTTTTCACACGATATTACTCACACAAGCGATTTCATCAATGAAGAAGATAAAGCTCTTATCGACACAGTGGACTCGGCGAAACTTGCAATAGCCGTAAATCACATGTCCCACCTCACCCTGACGAGATCGTAGCTCAGAACATAGCTCGTCAAACAAATCGCCGCTTACCCAGGAAAGCGCACCTCATTAACCACTTCGCAAAACCCACCTCACGAATCAGATCATAAAACCCACCGATCAGATCAAGCCTCGCTAAACAAATCGCAGTCGCACTTACTTCAACTGCAACCTGTTCATTCATTACTATTCTTTCTCAGTGTAAAGCAATAGCACTGAGCACGAGCAGTGTGTGTGTAGATATCACCAAAGACTATCAATTAGGCTTGGGATATCTTATATGATTGATAGTCTTAGATATCACTGAGCTGAGCAGTGAACAGTTTGCAGATATCACTGAGCGCGAGTAGTGAACAGCTCCAATAGAATATATGAACCGGTTTCATGCATGTTAAGAGATTTCAATAACTACTTCTCGCAATTGGATTTCCACATGAGTGTTCCGCAAGTAAAAGATCGGCTTTCTTGAGATTAATTATGTTTGATTATTTAAAAATTTTTAATATTTGTGTATCTGATTCTTTTTTATTGTTTCTGTACATCTGTAAATGTAGTAATCAATTTTTGATGAAATTAATTATTATTATAATTATTATTATCAGATGTTCCAAGCGGCAATCGAACAACGAAAGATCTTCCATATGAACGACGTTCATATAAAAGCTCTTTCGTTGCTCGATCGGTGAGCTTAGAGCTAAAACGAGCTGATTGATGCTGTATGAACAGGTCGGTCGGTGAAGTGCGACTGCGATTTGTTTAGCGAGCTTTGATTTGATCGGGGAGGTGGGACGTGCGAAGTTATCAATGAGGTGCGCTTTCGTGGGTAAGCTGCGATTTGTTTGGCTAGCTTTGTTCTGAGCTATGATCTCGTCGGGGTGAGGTGTGATGTGTGTGTTACGCGAATAATGTACGAGCAGGAACAAAAACTCTGCAATTTGATTATCATTGCGGCCATTTTTTTTTTATCACCATACCAAGTTGAACTTAGGGGTCACGCTTTAATACTGTAGCGTACAGTCCAGTCGGTTAAGGGAAGGATGAAACAACATGAAAATTAACAAAATAAACAATTAATTGAATAAGGACGGACAGGATAAAAGAAATCGGTGAATGTTGTCTTTAAATTGCGAGATGTTATAATCATTAGCAAAAGTGGCCGTGGGTAGTGCATTCCACATTTTGGATGTTCGAGGTATGAACGATTGCCTAAATTTCACCGTACGTGATTTGGGTGGCTCAACCGTATACTCATGAGCACGTTCAGCAGCACGAATATTGCGCCCGAACTTATATAAGGGGGGGGGGGATAAGACGACTAATTTCATGGCTACAGCGGCCATGGAAATATCTGTAGTAGATGGTGAGTACTCCGACATTTCTGCGATGTTAAAGGGAGTTTAAGGATGCCGTTATGGCATCATCTCCAATAAACCGAAGCGCAAAACGCTGAATTCGATCCAGCATCTTTAGATGAGTTTTGGGTGCTCCAGCCCAGATATGCAAATTGTACTCGAGTCGGGGCCTGATGTATGATTTGTAGATGGTTGCAAGATTGTATGGTGCAAAATATTTTTTGCACCTTCGGAGAAAGCCCCTGGAGGCATTTAAGGCTACATTGTAGATGTGCTGGCTCCAGTCAAATTTTTTATTAATGTGCATACCCAGCAGATAGAAATTCTCCAAAGGATCAAGTGTTACACCATTAAAGAGAAGGTCAGGTACCGTCGTATCGTATTTAAGAGAAAGATGAAAGGCTTGTGTTTTAGTGGCATTAAACTCTACTCGATTCGCTCTGCCCCATTGCAGGATTGTGTTGAGGTCAGTGTTTAATGAATTAAATAACTCCTGGCGCTTACTAGGCACAGAAGATTGGTGCGCCTCAGCAATTGAGTTGAAGCTATAAGTGTTGAAAACACTTATACTGTCATCTGCGAAGCTGTGAATTGGGTTGAGAGCCGACGACAGAAAGTCTATACATATAAATATAATTGTAGTGTCTGTCTGTTATTTGCTTATAAATAGCTATAAGTTAGTTTTTTGAGCTACTTTAGCACTAACTAAGCATAAAAACACATTTTTGAAATTTTTGTCTGTCTGTCTGTCTGTCTGTCTGTACGACCGCTTTTCACGCACAAACGGCTGAACCGATTGTAATGAAACTTGCACAGTTTATTAGATGTCCATCGGAATGAAATCTGCTTTTGGTTTCATTTCACTCCCCTCACTCCTTCTACCCCCTCCCATACAAAGTGACTAATTTTCAAAATACATATTAATCAAATTTTCTTGGAAACTATAAAAGCTATGATTTTGAAATTTGGAATATATTATTTCTATTATAAATGCAGTCTTTTGGTAAACAAATTGTCTGAGTTTCCTCACTCCTTTCACCACCTCCCATACAAACTACACTTTTTCATGAATTACTTTACACCAAATTTCTCAGTACGTGTAACTTCCATAGAGCCAAACTGTTGTATTAAATTCTTAATTAACATTATTATTAATATCGGGAAAAAATTAACCGATTAGCTTCACTCCTTCTACCCCCTCCCATACAATGTGACACAGTTTCACGACTTCACAAGAATTTGATTTTCTTGAAAAATCTGAATGTTACTGATCTGAAATTTAAAATATAGCAATGGCATGATTATTATAGTTGTATTACAAAAAATCACCAAAAACCTCCTTCTCCTTCCACCACCTCCCATATAAACCGCACTTTTTCATGAAATACTCTAAGCGAATTTTTTCAGTACATTTAAATTTCATCGAGGTAAAAATTTGAACTTAATCCTTAATTAGCATTATTATTAATATTGGGACAAAAATTAACCGAGTAGCTTTACTCCTTCTAGCCCCTCCCATACAATGAGACACATTCCACGACTATATAACAATTCGATTTTCTTGAAAAGTGTGAATGTTACAGATCTGAAATTTAAAGTATATCAATTGCATGGTAGTTATAGTTGTTTCTCGAAAAACCACCAAAAACCCCCCACTCCTTCTACCACCTCCCATACAAATTGCACAATTTGATTAAATTCAATGCACTAAGTTTCTCAGTACCTACTCAATTTTTGAAGCTTAAATTTGGTACAAAACATTTTTATAGCTATTCTAGCATGATGTGAAACAAATTAGTTCACTGCTGTCACCCCTTCTACCACTCCCCATACAAAATTTCTTAACACAGCAAAAATTTCGATTTCATCTATACATAGTATCGTATGATTGGGCTTTACGCACAATCGTAGTCCTGTTATGTTTTTAAGCTTAATGTTATTTTATTTGTTTTTTTTTTTTTTAATAACACCAGCTACAATTATTCACATATCCTTAACGCTCTTCAACACATATATGATCTCGAATCACGGGTTTGATTTGATCACGAGCCTGTCCCATAAAAATGAAAGTATCATGCTTTCATTCTTAATAATTCATGGTTCTGATTCCAACAATATACAAACCATTTTCTTCAAAGAGCCATTAAGGTAAGCAGATTATATATCCCACATAATGTATTACTAACTACACTCTCAAAAACTGCTTATTATTGCTATTTTTACGCGGACGAAGTCGCGGGCGTTTTCTAGTCGTTAATAAAGATTAAAAATAAAGTAGGTGACGGAGCCTTGAGGAACGCTGGAATTGATAGGAAATGGAGATGAAGAGACGCCATCTAAGACAACTTGAATGGCGCGCTTCGATAGGAAACTCTCAATCCATAGCAAAAAAGAAGCATCGAAGCCAAATGCTTTGAGCTTAGAAAGTAGGGATTTGTGCCAAACGCTTTCGCAATGTCTAAAGCAAGTACTTGGCCTTCCCCAAATTTATGTATGCAAGTGTTTCAGTGTTCGGTTAGGTAAACCAATAGATCACCTGTGGATCTTCCCGACCGGAAACCATATTGGCGATCATCTAAAAGTTGATTACTCTCCAAATATTGCATGACCTTGCGGTTGACAGCAGTTTCAATAACTTTTGGGAGCGCGGAAGTGATGGCTATTGGGCGATAATTTGCTGGGTCCGACTTGCTTCCCTTCTTGGGTATAGGCTGCACATTCGCTTGTTGCCAGCTATTTGGGAATTTCCCTGAAAAGTAGGATAGATGGAAAAGGTCGCGAAGAGGCCAAAGATGAGAAGCATTTTTTAAGGGTTAAGGAGGGAATACCGTCCGGACTAGAGGATTTATTGATACTGAGATTATGAAGAATTTTAGCAATGATGCGAGTGCGAAACTTTATAGCACGCAATATGGTGCCTGTAGGCGATACAGTTGGGGGTGACTGATTACTAGGTGGCAGGGTTGAATTTCTCGCAAAACTCGCTGCTAATAAATTTGCCTTTTCAACTGGATCAACGACTGAGCGACTGCCATCAGAAAGAGGTGGTGTGGACAATGAAATAAAATTATTACTGACAGCCTTAGCAAATGACCAAAAGGATTTAGATCCCTTAGCGCATGCAAGGACCTTTCGTCTTAATTTTAAGTCATGCTGTTTTTTTCGCGTAGTAGATTATGGCGTTGCAGGTATTCCTTGCCTTGATATACATTTCTCTGTGGTTGAGGGTGGGTTGTGACCTGAACTTACTAAATGCAAGTTTCTTTGCGTGGATTGCATCGAGATAATCTTTGGTAAACCAAGAGTCCTTAGATGGTCTAACTCTTTTGAGGTTGAAGGAGACTAGAATAATGGTCTGAAACATCAGGCAGCCGAGTAGGTTCGCTCACCAGTTGTTTAAGTCCGTTGATGGAAGCGAAAATCTCAGTATTTCGTCCCTGTTGGTCCGTGCGGTTAGAGAATTGAAGCCAAGCAGTATTATGGACGTTGAAATCGCGCGCGATAACGATTTCAGCATCAGGCTTAACAGTATATATCTGTTGGATTGAGTCAGACAGCTTATCCAATTCATGGTTGGTGTCGTCTGACGAAAGCCTCGGACTTCTATAAACATAGCAGAAAAATATGATGTGCTTACTTAGGGTTAATTTTATCCAGCTAAAGTTGAACGCTGGATTGGAGCAAGGTCCCAGGGATGGAACCAAATCGTAAGCAACATCATCGCGGACATATAATGCTACACCCCTTTGGCGAAAAAAGGTTTCATTGGCGATAGACCGTAAGCGGTATGCATTGATCTGCTCTTCTAAACGCAGCTCTTTTAAATTTTCAAATCGCAATATGCGATTGCTATTTTACAAGAGCAGTGAAAAAATCGCAGGTAAAGGGTTTTCCAATAAGGACTTGACAACTTTTTTTCAAAATAAAATGCAAACCATTTGACACGTTGTTCCTTCGTGTACTTTACCATGATAAAAATGTTAAGTTTACTGAATAAATTGACAGTGACAGTTCGATGATTAGTGAAAGGGTGCGTTCACAAATTGAATTCAAAGTTGTCAAGTCCCTATTGGAAAACCCGATATATAAATTAGCATACCATCTCTAATTGTTAGGCCTTCACACAACTCTCTACCTACGAATTTTTCATTTTCGTAGATTGAGGTAACCAAGGTATATCAAAGCAGGCAGTGTGCTGGAACTACACTTTGACCGAGCTTTTAACTCACGACCTTCCCATTGTAGACCAACACGCTACCCACTAGGCTACACCCTAGGAATTCAAAAGCTTACCACTTGTCAAACACTTACAGTTGAGAAGAAGGTGAAAGGAATGTAGTGATGTATGAACTGTAGTGG
Source organism: Chorisops tibialis (assembly GCA_963669355.1). Lineage (NCBI taxonomy): Eukaryota > Metazoa > Arthropoda > Insecta > Diptera > Stratiomyidae > Chorisops > Chorisops tibialis. The sequence goes on from OY770263.1 coordinate 76,834,443, forward strand.
TCGCTTAGAAGATTACGAATATCCGAAGGACTTATAGTTTTAGGCACCATGTACGCTGATATAATGAGCATGTTTTTCTGCGAGTTATCCTTTTCTAAGAATGTTAAAACCGCAGAGATTGTGGGTATATTAGGGAACTGTAGTGGTACCGTATTAATATTCAAATTGCGTTTGTATATAATCGCGACCCCCTGTTTATCATCGTTTCTAAGCACTACATGGTTAGCTATGGATAGACGATTATTTGCTTTTAATCTTGTTTCGTTTAACAGAAGAACATCTGGTTCATTCTCCTGAATAAAATCAAGCAGCGATAACTTTCTAGCATTGGAAACTAGTGATCTTGCATTTAAAGTAATAATTTTAATTGATTGATGCATTTTTGCATAAAGTAAAGAAGAACTCGAAGTATTGTGCCTGCTTTTCATTTCTGTCTTACAGGGATAGAAAGTCAGGTAAGAATTGGTTGATCCTACTAATAAGCTCTGATAGGTTCATACCGAAAAGATTTTGTGACAATACATTGTTCACCCTTGGTTTATTGTTAAAAAGACTTGAGAATTGTACGTTATCTCTTCGGTAATTATTGACAGCTCTGTTCACAAAGGATCTACCGTCTTCTCGCCTAATTTCCGCTCTTTCCTTTTGAGTTTCCCTATTTTTCACTCACCGTGTCCCGGTAGCATCTAAACGTGCCGAACTATTTGGATCATTGAACTCTGACCTGAATCTAATCTTGGAATGGGGCAGGATAAATAGAGTAGAGTTCAACACTTCAAAAACACAGGCCTGTCATCTTTCCCTTAAACGTGATATCCCGGCGTCGGTTTCTAATGTAACCTTCGGTGGTGTCCCACTAAACTCCTCCGAACACTTCTCACTCCTTGGCATCAAAATAAATAACAACCTTAATTGGAACCAGCACATACTTGACGTAGCACTTGACGCTTCCAAACGCCTAGGAGTTCTCCGAAGATGTAAAAAATATTTTACTCCCAGTGACTTAGCAAATATCTATAAGGCCTACATTAGACCACGCCTCGAGTGCAATTCTCATTTATGGGCTGGGGCACCCAAAACGCAACTTGCGATGCTCGACCGTGTCCAGAGACAGGCGTTCCGACTTATTGGAGACGAAGCCAACACGGTTTCTATAGACTCCCTTGAGCATCGCAGAAATGTTGGTGTACTAAGCATTTACTACCGCTACTTTCATGATAAATGCAGTGAGGAACTTGCTAAACTTATTCCTCCTCTGTACTCATTTCCTAGAAACACACGCCTATCGTCAAGCGCACACGAGTTAACTGTTAAGCTTCCAACTTCCCGCACAGTGAAATATAGGCAGTCATTCATACCCCGAACTTCTAAGCTCTGGAATGCATTGCTTAAAGATGTATTCCCACTAACCTTAACTTCCTTTTTTCCTTACCGACATGACTGTGTAATTTACATTAAAGGGTGATCCCCTAAGTTGTGTTCGGCTACTTCAAAAAAAAAAATAATAAATAAAATAAAAGATAGTATGGGCATTTCCTGTAATTAGCAGAGTGGCCGTATTTCTGACAATTTGTACAGTACGGTGGGAACTCTGAGTCTTTTCTTCTGTGACATTTACCTGGCTCATGTCTTTCCGAACACTTTACACATCTGTAACCAAAGTTACAGTTAGATGCTGAGTGGCCAAACTTTTGACAGCTCTTGCACTGCAGAACGGTTGAGGATTTTAATGTCTCCCAACTGACTTTTTGATGGAGAATGTATTTGATTCGTGTTAAAGTATTTGGTTGTTGTTCCGGGGGAATTTGAATCAGGAAAATATCTAGCACACATCCCTCCCTGATAGACTTACCGGTTTTGAATTGTTTTATACTTGTGATTTTTATCCCGGGGATAAGAGATTCTAATTCTCCAAGTATTTCCTCTACACAGTCTACTCTTTTAAGTAAAAGACTTGTGTATTTGAGCTCTTTTGGAATGTAGGTGTAGAAACGAATTCCGTCCCGCTTGAATTCATTAAATAAGGTGTTATGTACTTTGTAATCATCTACGAATATTTTACAGGTGCCATTCTTCGTTTTTTTTCGGTAGTAATTTAAATTTGGAAACTTAGATTTAATCATCTTATCAACCAATTTTACATTCGCTCCTATTAGAAAAAGTGGAGGGCAAAAGAGTTTTTTCGTTCTGGTCAATGTTTTGGACAAATTAATGTTTTTATGATTGTTTAATGAGTTATTCCTATTGCTATTTACTTTATAATTCTTATTTGTTACTAGTTTCTCCGTCTCTGATGTTTCACCCAGGGCTGAAAACGAGTTAACTCTGTTGCCAAAATTTACATTTCGTGAAGACGGCATCGGTTGACAGTTTGCATAGTCGCATTCGTCATCGGAGCGCTGTCTTTTTCGGCTACAGACTATTTGCCATTCCGGGAGCTGCGCTGTATTGGTGCCCCCAGGTTGTTGCTGTTGTTGTAGAGTTGAATGTTCCTGTTGTTCGTGGACTGATGCTGGTGCATTATCCATTTTAACACTCGTTTGTCCGTAACTGTTCAGCTTGCGAGTTTTTTGTATCCATTTCATTTTGATGGGTGTTTACTTTTATGTAGTGTTGTTGTTGTTGGATAACTTCTTGTTGTTGTTGCTGTTCTAATGCAGCGATTCAGATAATAAGAACTGATAAGAACTGTTAATTTTGTATGTATGTACCACACGTTACACTTTAATTAATTGCTGTTTGATGGCCCGCGGGCCTTATTTCACTTTAAACTGGTAGTATGACAAATACAAAAACTGCTTATATAGGTAGGTATATAAATTCGGAATTGAAAAATACATAATTGTGATAGAATTTAACAGACGTTTTCGAAAACGATTCGCACTCCAAGCACGCCATCCACTGACTCTCTGCATCAAGACTCTCCAACCAAGTTTTCACAGTTTTTGAGGGGTCATCAAAGAAGTGTGTGGTCGGGTGTTGTCATGATGGAAGACAACACCTTTCCTACTATTCAATTCGGACCATTTGCTTTCAATTGCCTGGCGTAATCTCTCTAGTTGTCCACAGTAAAGTTGAAAATCAATCGTCTGTCCAACTGGAAGTAGCTCATGGTGGACGATTCCCTTCCAGTCTCACCGTAGACACAGCATTATCTTTTTCGGCGTCAATCCTGGCTTCGTGAACGCTTGTGACGGCTCACCATCCCTTGTCCACGATCTTTTATGCTACCGATTGTCGTACGTGACTAGAGATGGTATGCTAGTTTGCATACCTGCGATTTTTTCACTGCTATTTTAAAAGAACAATCGCATATTGCGGTTGAAAATTTAAAAGAGCTGCGATTAGAGGAGCAAAGCAAATTCATACTTCTACGGTATATCGCCATTAAAATTGCCGCAATGATCATCGCTACGAATCCCAGAGTTTTTGTTCGCACTCGCACATTAATCACGCAACTCACACATCCCCTCTCACCCCGACGAGATCGTAGCTCAGAACAAAGCTTGCCAAACAAATCGCTGCTTACTAGTCGCATATACACAAAGCAAATTAAAAGAAACACCCGGTCATAGAAAACCGAACCAAAAGGGTTTATCGTTTTCTTTTTTCACACGATATTACTCACACAAGTGATTCCAGCAATGAAGAACGTAAAGCTCTTATCGACACAGTGGACTGCAATATAAAGCAGTGGAACTTGCAATAGCCGCAACTCACATGTCCCACCTCACCCCGGACGAGATCGAAACTCAGAACAAAGCCCGCCAAACAAATCACCGGTTACCCAGTAAAGCGTCCCACCTTACCGATGCGATTGACATTTTTGCCATCTTGACTCGATAGTAAAAGAAAAACTTTTCATTCCGAGGGGTAAATGTTCACTATGCACACTGAGCTAGTAGAGCATGCTTGTTAGATGTAGGATTTCGCTGTTTTGTCTGTTTTTATTATTGAGTTGTGTTATTGTAACCAACATGTAAATAAATAGTTTGAATTTTTCGGATTTGATTTCATTTCAGTTTTCTATGCTCTTCCGTTTAATTCATTTCGTTTTTCTCTTTCAATTTGAATCATTGTTAAATTAAAAAAAAATGAAGCAGCTCTTTTCGAAGATATTTATTACTGCAATAGCAGTTACTGCCATCATGGAGAATAGAGGTGAAAAAATCACTGCTATTAGAAGAGATGCTATTTTTCACAGATATTGGAAAAGAGCAATCGCAGTTGATCACTGCGATTGGAAAAGAGCAGATTTTGCCATCCCCATACGTGACCCGTTTTTCATGATCGGTTATAACACATTTCAGAAATGGCTCCATTTCATTGCGTTTTAGCAGGGCATCGAAGATGTTCATTCGGTCTATAAGTGATTGGGCGACCAGAGCGTTGTTCATCAAAATATAGCGCAACTTTTCATTATTTTTCTCCATTTTGAAACACAAAGAACTTGCAAACCACTGCACAAATTTCGATGTTTATACACTCAAAGTAACGCTCGAAGTGTCCCCTTTCCAATGAGCGTTTAGTGGTGTCGCTGCTTAATTAGAATTTTCCGAGGGTTTCTTGTTTCTCCATATCGACTCTTCCAATAGAGGAAGTAAAACTTTAACAAAAACCGTTATTTTCTGTTTTCTTCTGACCGCCCTTAATTCTCATACTATCTTTACAGCGGTTCCTTACAAAAACAGAGGTTATGTTCAGTTGTTGACATTTTACAGTTTCAAAACAATCTTTTTTGCGCGGTGCTTGTTCACTATTTTCGGGTGCAATTTGTGAACTCCCCAAAATAAAAAATGAAGTGGACCATACCGGAAATGGAACGATGTCTTGCCGAATACGCCAGATTCCCATGCCTTTGGGATCACGACCACCCCGACTTCAAGGATCCGAAAATCCGAAACAACGCTTACGTCGAGATCAAACGAGAAATGAACACAAGCATACCGATTGCCGAACTAAAAAGCAATATTGCAGCGATTCGGAGCAACTACGCGAATCTCGTCGATAAAATCCGAGTTTCGAAAAAATTGCTGGGTCCCGGCTCGCCGGATGTTTTCAAACCGAGACTTTCGTGGTTTTACATGGCCGACAGCTTCTTGCGACGTGTTATGGTTCAGCCAGAGCCTGAATCGGAAGAGATACTGGCAAGGAGTGAACATGATTCGAAGGCCACAACCTTAATAACTTTACATTTTTTTCGCAGGAACCTGTCCAGCAGCAGCCATTGACAAGCGATTCCAACCTGCCTACGACTGAAAATCCTTCGATACCTTCAGCCACGTCCCCCGACGAAGGCATAGACAACATGCAGACCGATAACTATTCGATTTCCACGGTAAATTCAAACCGGGACCGAGATTACGAAGAAGTGGAAGCAATGGGAAAAAGTATCGCAATTCAGATACGAATGCTGAACTTGGAACCGCTCGAGACGGTCGAATTGATGGGCGAGATTCAGAAAACCATCGTCGAGAAGGGTCTGGCCATTGTTCGGAAGCGAGAGGCGAGAAGAGCGGCGGATCCGTTAGAGTTTTATGACGAGGATGAATGATTAGAGTGTATGGAGGGTATAACGGGGGAAAATACAAATTAAAGTTAAGATTTAAATAAAAAAAAAATCACTCTTCGAGCAGATTCTAGCGTTTCACTTCAGCAGCTTTGTTGAACACGCGACCATCGCACTTAACCGCTTCGTAGTATTTGAGACTGCCGCTCTAATAGCTCCATAAAGTCGAAGGACACGAGAAACAAATTGATTTCTTACCTTACATCCAAGAGCGGTTTCGGATCGACCAAAATCTCCACCAGTAATTCCGTTCCATCCGCTCGCTTCTCGAGTAATTTCGTGTCTTCAACTTGAACAATGCAATCCGAATCGGCCGGCAATGCTGCTCCCGTATTAATTTTAAAGCATTCGTCGTCGCTCAGCTCGAAACTACTGATCTGAATCGGGCGAAAAAAAAACCATAAAAGCGCGCTTCTCTTTAATCTCAATCCTACCCACCGGATCGCCGGCTGCAATGTACCCGACCACCTTTTTAATGCCCGAAAATCCCGACGATTTCAGAGCATAGCCATCCTTGATCGAAGCCCGAAACGGCGGAATATCGACAGGCGATTCGAAATCTCGTAAGAACTCGCGGAAATTCGTCGCCGCTCCGATCGCATTGACCTTCTGGAGAACGATTTGCAGGGCCTCGGCAACGGAAATCATCGGGAACGGCGAATTCCGATCCGAAGGACCACCAGTTCCGGTCTTATGCGGGCAAATATGACGCGGAACTTCCTGTTGCACTCCACTAGGTCGAATCGTTGTTTCCTGTTGGTGGACTTTTCGTACCGATTTCAGATCGTCGCCGATCAATTGAATCGCATGCGGCAGGACCATTTTAATCGACTCGAAGCACTCGCGAACGGCTTTCACGCTGCCAGGGAAGTTGATGATGAGAGTGCCGAATCGAATGCCGCATACGGCACGCGATAGAGCAGCAAAGGGTGTTTTTTTAAAGCTCTCGAGTGCCATGGCAAGGGCGAGTTGCGGGCATTCGCGGTGGATGACGGAACGAGTCGCTTCGGGGGTGACGTCGCGTGGAGCGAAGCCAGTGCCGCCGGTTGTCAGGACTACCTGAACTTTCTTGTCGTCCGCGTACTTGCAGAGAGCAGCTTCGATTTCTGGCTGCTCATCGGGAAGCGTTTCAGTCAAGACTGCAGCGGTTTGAAAAGCCTCCTCCACCAGTTGCATAAGGCATGGACCGCTGGTGTCCTCGGCGGTTTTGTTGAAGCACGAATCGCTCACTGGAATGAGGTTCTCGTTGATCAGAAAGAAACTTCGGTTGGCAAGTTACTTACCTGTAATTACCACGAAAACAGCTTCAGACATCTTACTCAGATTTTTTTTTTGCTTCGATCAAAGATCTTCGAACTTGGTAGCGATCAGTTTTGCGCCAAAAAAATTCTCAGAGTGGGCGAAACGCTAAATCAGAGAGCAAAGCATTTGCATAAAATGCGTGTTTCTTAATTTTTTGCTTTATTTTGAAATCAATGCACGATTTAGAAAAAAAAACAACACCTGTTGAGCTTATTGTTGTTTTGCCCTTTTCTCCGGTTATTTGACAGATTGCCATCGACTTTCTAAGCGACATCTGATTGTCAAACCAAACAATCGTATCCGACAGTCTGCTGTCAAAGTTCTAGGAAAATCGTAAACATTGAACCCCAAATAAAATTTATGACGAAAAGATGAGCTTTTCCAGCGTTGAGGATCTCTCAGAGGCCGGGAAAATTGCCCAACGCCGACAAGATGTAATTTTCTTGTAATTTCATTCAACTTTTGCCCACTAACGCCCGATTTTTTCAGCCAATCGTAAAAGTTCTGCCGGAAAATTTAACGCCAGGACGAGCAAACCTCGTGAACTGGCTGGGCCGCTCTTTCCGCGTTGTCATCACAGACGGCCGCATCCTGGTCGGAATTTTCAATTGCACGGATAAGGACGCGAATATTGTCCTCGCAATGTGCGCGGAATACCTGAAGGAAGACGGCGAGGCGCGGATATTGGGGAACGTGATGATTCCCGGCAAGCATATCGTCTCGATCGAGGTGGAGAAGCGCGCACAGAATAACGAGTGAAGAATACGAACAAGGACTTTGATTTAATTTAAAATTTATTCACTAAGCAACTCAATAAAAAAAGTAAAATTCACAGTAAAACAGTTTTTGCTCTATTTGCGACCCTCGACAGGGTCAATACCTTTCGCAATTTTCGACTGAAACGCCTCGTAGAGGCGCTTCCGGTCGAAATGCTTGACCCATTGCCCCGGGCAGCCGCTCTCGAAGGCCTTGCGGAGCGCCTTGCACTCGGCCGGGACTTCGCCTTCTGCCACTTTTGCCTGGTGTTGGTCCAGACATGCCCAGTAGGAGTCGCGCGCCGTGTAGCAAGCTTGGCGCTCTGCTTTCGTCGGGAAGGACATCGTGTGATGGCGGGAGCGGTGGTTTCCAGTTAATTTTGCGGTTTTACTAAGTATTTTTTGATAGGAGTTGGACAAAAAGTTCTTTTAGCTTAACATAACCTTAAAGTTAAAAGTATTTTGACAGTTCGGTGTGGATTGGAAGTTACGAAATAATCTTGGAGCAGGATTCTTGTAGTGTGGATTATGGTGGGTATCGGGAAGGCGCGAAAATAAATTTGAAAATTCCGTTACTTACTGCTAATTATTTTAAAAGACGCTTGGGTTAAAATGAAAAAAAAAAATTACATCGAATTACTCGATATCAATGCTTTTAAAACTGAGGTAAACTTAAATGTCAACAAAATAAATGATTTATCAATAAAAGCAATAATCAACTCTATTACAATAGCAAAGGAAATATGATAATGGGGGGAGAAGGGATTGGGGATGGTGTTGAGTTATGCCCTTGGGACTCCGATTTTGACTCATCAACAACTGTTCATATTTACTTATTTTTGTTTCCTGCGTTTTTACTTTCCGAGTAAAATCCTTTGGTTCTAGTTGTACAATATCTGTAGCGATTCGACACTTAGTTTATTCAGTATTAAATCGGACTACTACTTAAAATTTCTATCGTTTATATTAAAAATACTTTTTGCACTAGTAATTATCAGTAGTAAGCGACGTGTTGAAAATAATAGATATTAAAAATAAAAAAATAGATAATGATATAATTGAAAATTATTATAAAAAATTAATTCCACATTGTTTTAATAATAATATAATAATAAATATTTAAAATGTTAATCTAAATAATAAGTAAATTAGAAATAATAATTATAAATAAATTAATTTAAATATTACTCCATGAGTGTTATATAATTAAACGTTTGGTGTAATATATCCTTTATTTATTCTCCATTTTCGTTTATAAATCTTCCTCTCGCTAAAATATTGTTCTAGATATGCTTATCGTTACGATTATGATTACTTTTCATTCTAGTTCTGATCGGTCTAGTTCTACTTAAATACTACATTTTGCCCTACTCGGCAAAATGAGTTTACAAACTTAAACTACACAATAACCTAAATATTTTCGTTATTTACGCTGCAACGATATTGCAACTTGTAGTTTTTATTCCGCATTTCGAGCCGGAAAGTCGGTCATATGTTCTCGATTACTTAACTCGATGACCGACTTTCTGGCTTATTGGCACATGCCGACCTTCCAAGCCATACCAGCTCCAAAAACCCCCAGACTAGCAATATTTTTTTATGACGGTTCGCGTAGCGTCAACTTGTAGCAGTGTTTTTTTACGCTGACTCTAAGCAACTTGCACGAGCCAGGTGTTCCCCGCGGTATTGACCATGAAGGCGGCGCCACTCATGGATTCATCATCATCAATGGCGCCCAAATCGGGCCTTGGCCTCCTGAAGTAGTCGCCTCCAATCATCTCGATCCAAAGACCGCGTCCTCCAGCTGCTAATTTTTAAGATGGCTTTACTATATTCATCAACCGAGTCTTCCCATCGCTTTCGTGGCTTGCCTACTGGCCGGTTATCACTCGCTTTGCCTTTCAGAGCACGTTTGGGGATTCTTCTATCTACCATTCGCTCTACATGGCCAGCCCGCTGCAGTTTACGTAGCTTGATGAACGTTCAAGCTTCTGGCTCGTCGTAGAGCTGATACAACTCATGGTTGTATCTTATTCGCCATTCCGTTCCTTCCTTCACAGGTCCCAAAATTCTTCGGAGGACCTTTCTTTCAAATGCGTTAACTGCTTTTTCGGAAGTTCGCGTTAATGTCCACGTCTCGCTGCCATAACAGAGCACAGGTCGTACTATAATAGTTTTATATATCCGCAGCTTATTGTTCCCGTGCACTTTCTTGGATTTCATTATTGGAAGTACCGAATAATACGTCTTATTTGCTAATATTATCCGTCGTTTAATTTCGTCTGTTTCATTACCGTCCTTTGTTAGATTAGCCTCAAGATATATTTAAATTGTCCACATTCTCCAAATCATATTCCGCAATTGTTAGGTTTTGTCTGATAGGCACTCTCCTTCTTATTTGCGTCATTACTTTTGTTTTGTTTTCGTTAATACGCAACCCGACTTCTTTTGCGGCGGAGTCAAGATTGACAAATGCCTCCTTAGCACTAGGGAAGGATCTTGCTAGGATGTTAGTGTCGCCAGCGTATGCTACTAGTTGGGTGGACTTGAATAGTAGTGTCCCGTTGGTGTCGACTGGGATTTTTCGGACGACGTACTCTAGTGCCAAGTTGAAAAGCATGGGGGCTAGACTATCTCCCTGCTTTAAACCACATTCCGTTCGAAAGCTGGTTGTGGAATCGGTTTGTATTCTCACTTGGGATTCAGTGTTCGTCATTGTGAGTCTTGTTAGTCGGACTAGTTTTGGAGGAATTCCAAAGTCAAGCATGATTTGGTACAGTATCCTCCGGTCGATACTGTCGTATGCTTGTCTAAAATATACGAAGATTTGGTGCACGTCTGTGTTATATTCCCAGCATTTCTCAAGCACCTGTTTCACCGTCTGTTGTAGATCGTCCGGTTCTGAATCCGCCTGGTATTCGCCAATTATTTGATTAGTATAGGGCTTAAGACGACGTTCAATTATTTTTGTCAGTATTTTATAGGACGTACACAACAATGATAATCCTCTGTAATTCTCATAGCAGAGTTTGTCGTCGGGTATGATTTCCTTTGTCCAAATTTTGCATCTCATGTTGTGCAGTATTTCAGCAACACAGTTTCCACCGTTTTTCAAAAGATCAACTGGTATTTCGTTAATTTCCGGCACTTTGTTTAGTTTTTGGTCACATAGTGCTGCTTTGATTTCAGCAAGCGTGGGTAGTGTCGATGATGGTTCATCTTCGTCAGTTGAGGCTTCAATTGAAATGTTGTCTGTCGTGATCGGTGCTAATGGCGTGGGATTCAAAAAATGTTCAAAGTTGGAAGCCCATCTCCTTTTGATTTCTTGTGTGTCGCTGATGATATTGCCCTCTGCGTCTTTGCAGAGACTGGTTTTTGGCTTATATCCCTTTTTCAAGTCTTTTACTATTGCGTACCGCATTTTATTTTTCTCATGTCGTCGTCCATTTTTTGCATTTTGTCATATGGTACTTCCTTTCTTTTCGTCTGCAGGTTTTTTTCGCATATCGCCTAAGCTCGTCATATCTTTCTTTTTTGGCTCGTGTTGGTCGTTCAGTAAAAATTTTGTAAGCCTCGTTCTTTCTATCTATTGCATCGCGACATTCTTGGTCGAACCAATCATTATTTTTTCGCCGTGCATGATATCCTAATACCTCTTCCGCGGAGGATTTGATGCCGTCTCGTATTTTCATCCATGCATTCTCCACTGGCATATTTTGGATATTTTCATAAATTGGTGTCAGGTTTTTATTACATGCTAACATGTAAGCCTGCGCCACGGTTTCGTCGTTAAGCTTGTCGACATTGAATTTGGGAGCTCTACTCGAATATACACGACCAGCTATTCTGCATCGGCACATAGCTCTGACTAGATAGTGATCAGAGTCACAATTCGCACCGCGGAGAGTTCGTACATCAAGTATGCTAGAAGCAGCCCTTTTCTCAATTAGAACGTGGTCTATTTGGTTGAAGGTGTGACCATCTGGTGATGCCCACGTTCGTTTGTGAATATCGCGATGTGGAAAGCACGTAGAGCTTACTATGATATTTCTGCTGCTTGCGAAATCAATAAGACGTTGGCCATTGTCGTTGGTTATGTCATGGAGATTGTGCCCTCCTGTTGTTCCTCTATGAGCTTCCTCCTTTCCGACTTTTGCATTAAAATCCCCTAAGACAACTTTTAGGTCATTCGAGGGCAGTATAGGTTGTCTCTTCTTCTTCAATGGCGCTACAGCCCAAATCGGGCCTTGGCCTCCTGACGTTCAGGCTCCTTAACATTTTTTCATTATTTATTGTGGAAGGGTTGTTAGACTTTCGCACAACCCTCTATCTACGAATTTTTATTTTCGTAGATTGAGGTGACCAAAGTATACCCAAGCAGGCAGTGTGCTGGCATTATGCGTCGACCGGGATTTGAACTCACGACCTTCACATTGTAGACCAACACGCTTCCCGCTAGGCTACACCCTAGCTTGTCTCTGTTGGTGCGTGAACGTTGATCAACCAAATGTTGAAAAATTTAGTCTTTATTCGGATTGCACACAATCTTTCACTTACTGGTCTGAAGCTCGTGATCTGCTGTTTAAATTTTTTGTCAACGACAAAAGCGACTCCAAACTCTCTGCTTCCCGACAATTTTCCACTTGGATAGATTGTGTGTGATCTCATGTCCATGATTTCGCTACCGAGCCATTTCGTTTCTTGGATGGCAGTTATGTTGATGTTGTGTTTTGCCACTTCTTCGAGAAACTCTTTCAGAGCTCCTGTCCTAAATAAGGATCGAACATTCCAAGATCCAATAGAGTAGTCCATTTTTCGTTTGCGGGGTCGTTGCCGTTGAGTCCATCCTTTCCGAGGCTATTCTTCAGGTTTCTGGACAGTGTTCTTTTTCCGGTGATACGTTGTCGGCACCTCGCCCCCCCGACCTGGAAGACCGGTCCTACTTATTTATTACACCCTAGTAGGAAAAGGGTGGGAGTTTTGAGCTAAATATGACATGCTGGAGTTCTCACAGCTATGCTGCGAGTCCAACTATGTCATACTTTTTGCCTAATTCCTGAGATGCACTGGTGTTACTGGCCATTCAGGTTAACTCCATGTTCCCTCTTCCTTTCTCAAACCGGGCTTGGGACCATCTATGGCGGAGTTATAATAAAGTAATTGTTTCTTCAAAATTTTTGTTTGTGACTTTTCAGTTAAGTATTAAAAACTGCGCACAGTTCTTGATGTTAGGAACGTACAAAAAAAAAGTCGACACTTTTTTCAAATTTCGCTCCAAATATGGAGCTTCATCTTTGCCAAAATATGGTAAAGCGCCACTAGTATCCCATGGAGTAACTGTAGTGTTAGGGACACTAGATTACTTATTTGAGTGAAGCTAATTTGTATGTGAGTTCTGAATAACTATTCATTATATTCTGTAATCGAATAACAAATATCATTCGAAGAAGATTTAAGTTGTTATGCTAATGTGCATATTTCAAGAAAAAACTAACTGAATGATGGTTTTAAGCATATTTATTATTGCCATAGTGTTTATCGAAAATGTAACAACATCGAAAGACTTACAAAATTTTACTATAGGTTAAGAAATGGAGGATGTAACGATTTTTTTTGTTTTAAAATGTTTTCGTCGAAATAATCGAAGAGAAAGAAACGGTACAGGAGAATTTGCGGCAAAATAATCCAAGCTTCATTTTGGTGGCAATATCAGAGCTGGAGTGAAGTGTTTGGTTGCGTTCGGTCTAGCTACGTTTGTAGAGAGTTCGTTACGCTATTATGTACATAAAACGAGAAGATAGGTAAATCTAACCAGAAGGAAGTTACATGGTCGCGAAAATTAAAACCGGTCAAGGATTTCGACGAGGCGCAATGTTGTTTTTAGTCCCATTTTTCCTATGCTATGCCTATTCCAATTAAACCCAGTGGCCATAACCCCATGAGTGTGACTTAAATTCTGGGATTCGTTTATTTCGCCATTTCTCCACAAACTTAAGAAAAGGGCAGCTTCCAGCATCGTAGACGTAAGAATCTTCAGAGGTGCTAACTGCGACTCTGACTATTATTTGGTGAATGTCTCATTCCGATGTCGAATAGCAAATAGCGGACCTGTAAAACGCCAACAGATACTTAAATTCAACATCGAGAAGCAGAAGAACGATTCCTTGGCAGCCACACACAGTTATGGCCCACCACTAAAAAATGTGTTAAGTCTGTCGCAGAGGAGCTTACTGGCCATCAGACCCGCCGAAAGAAGAATTATTGGTTCAATGATGAATGCCGAGATGCAATAGACAAAAAGAATGCAGCTTACAAACAATTTACTAAACGCCCAACATGGCCTCTTATTGTGAAAGACTAATTTGTTGAGCTTAGACGATTTCATTTTTTTCCATTATTATTTGTGGAAGCGTAGTTAGCCGTTCGCACAACCCTCTATCTATGGATTCTTCGTTTCCGTAGATTGAGGTGACCAAGTAAACTGAAGAAGGTAGCGTGCTGGAATTGCATGTCGATCGTGATTTGAACTTAAGACCTTTACATTGTAGATCAACACGCACCCGCTAGGCTATACCCTTACCGCCTAATCGTAGTTCTGTTATGTTTAAATCAAATATTAAGAAGTTTTATCATTTGAATTAATCACAGCGATTTCAATAATATATTTATGTGCACTTTTCTTTTCACTTCTCCTTTGTTTAATTTTCAATCTTTTATGTATACTTACTTTGTATATTTATTCTCTTATTTATATTTGTTTGCTATGTAATTATTATATCTCCATATAAAGTGATATATAATTAATCTGCAAGCCATTAGTCCTCACCCCGATCACAAAAATTTTCCTTAAAAGGGGGGAGTATATCAATGTTTATTTTTATATTATTTATAAAAAAAAAATTGAAATCTATGATTTCCTCAAAATTTTAAGTTAATATTATTATTAGATTAATAAACTGAAAGTAAAACAAAAAGAAATTTTGTATGGGGAGTGTTAGAAGGGGTGATAGCATTGAACTAATTTCTTCCCCATCATGCTAAAGTAGCTGTAAAAATGTTTTATACAAAATCCTTACTCCAAAAATTGAATAAGAGCTGAGAAAATTAGTGTCTTAGATTTAGTGAAAATGTGCAGTTTGTATGGGAGGTGGTAGAAAGAGTGGGGGGATTTTAGTGACTTTTTTCAGAAATAACTAAGAATATCATAAAATTGACATCTCTTAAATTTTAGACTAGTGACATTTACACTTTTCAAGAAAATTGTGAAGTTGTGAAACAGTGTCATATTGTATGGGAGGGGGTAGAAGCAGTGAAGCTAATCAATTATTTTTTTCTGGTCTTAGTGATAATGCTAATTAAGTATTTATTACAAAATGTGAGCTCGATAAATGTTATATGTTCTGAGAAAATCGGCATAGAGCATTTCATGAAAAAGTGTAGTTTGCTTGGGAGGGGGTGGAAGGAGAGGGAGTACGCAAATAATTTTTATACTGTATATTGAAATCATTATGAAAGTAATATATTCCGAAATTCAGACTAATAGCTTTTATAGTTTTCGAGCAAATCAATTTATTGTCGAATTGCGAAATTGTGTCATTTTGTATGGGAGGGGGTAGAAGGGGTGAAGTTAATCGTCTAATTTTTTTTGGTCTTACTAACAATTTTAAATAAAAATTTGGTGCACAATTTCAGCTCGCTAAATTTTATACGCACTGAGTAAATTACTTACACTTACGATGGCGCTACAGCCCAAATCGGACTTTGGCCTCCATCCATCTCGGTTCAGTGACCGCGTCCTCCAGTTTGAAAATCTTAGCAGTGATTTGCTGTCTGCGTCAATCGAATCCTCCCAGCGCTTTCGTGGTTTTCCGACCGGTCTTTGTCCGTTGACTTTCCCTTTTAGTGTGCGTTTGGGAATTCTTCCGTCATCCATCCGCTCCACATGATCAGCCCATTGTAATTTTTTAAATTTTATGAGGGTTGACACTTCTGGATTGTCGAAGATGGCATACAATTCTCCATTGTATCGTATTCTCCAGATCGAGTCTTCCCTCACAGGTCCGAGGATTCTTCTGAGGACCTTCCTTTCAAAGGCGTTAAGTCGTTTTTCGGACGCCTGAGTTAATGTCCACGTTTCACTGCCATAGCATAGCACAGGTCTTATGATTGTTTTGTATAGCTTAAGTTTTGTTTTCCTGTGCACGTTCTTGTTTTTGATTATTGGAAGTACCGAATAATAAGTCTTGTTTGCCATCATTATCCTTCTTTTAATTTCGATGGGTTCGCTTCCATCCTTCGATAGATTTGCCCCTAGATATATGAAGTTGTCTACGTTTTCTAGGTTATAGTCTCCTACTGTGATATTTTGTCTGATTGGCGTCTTTTTCCTAGTTTGCGTCATAATTTTTGTTTTATTTTCATTAATACATAGTCCAACTTCCCTTGCTACCGAGTCAAGGTTTACAAATACTTCCTTAGCACTCTCCAGAGATCTTGCAAGGATATCTATGTCGTCGGCATATGCTACGTCCCTTGGTGTCAACGGGAAGTTTCCAAACAACATATTCGAGTGTTAAGTTGAAAAGCATTGGTGCGAGGCCGTCACCTTATTTAAGACCGTTGTCTGTTTTAAAACTGGAAGTCAGATCATTTTCTACTCTGACTTGTGACAGAGACTCAGTCATTGTCATTCTTGTCAGTCGGACCAGTTTCGGTGGGACTCCAAACTCCAACATGATTTTATACAGTACGCGCCTGTCGATACTGTCATATGCTTGTTTGAAGTCAACAAATATCTGGTGCACATCAATATTATATTCTCAGCACTTTTCCAGTACTTGTTTAACTGAGAATATCTGGTCCGTGGTTGAGCGTCCAGCTCTAAATCCGCCTTGGTATTCACCAATTACTTTATCAGCATAGGGCTTAATTCTCTTTTCTAGAATTTTCGTCAAAATCTTATAAGACGTACAAAACAAAGATATTCCTCGGTAGTTTTCGCAGCAGAGTTTGTCACCTTTTTTATAAATTGGACATATGATGCTCTTGCGCCAATCTTCAGGAAGTATTTCCTGCGTCCATATGTCCGCGACTAATCTATGTAGGAGATGCGCTATGCAGGTGTCGCCGGCTTTCAGAAGTTCAGCTGGGATTTGATCAGTGCCCGGCGCTTTGTTGTTTGGGTGGTTCCTTAGGGCTGTTTTTACTTCTTCGAGTGTGGGAGGACTCAAAGCGGATCCTTCATCAGCTGTTACATCAGTTATACCTGCTATTGTATCTGCTGCTGCTGTTCGTGTAGGTGATGGGCTCGGGTTAAGAAGGTGTTCAAAATATTGTGCCCATCTTAGTTTTAAATCTTCCGCGTTACTTATAATGTTCCCTTCCGCATCCTTGCATAGGGTGGCGTAGTGGGCAGCGTGCTTGCTTCTCAGTCAATAGGTCGTGGGTTCGATTCTCACTCCAGACAGGGGATTTTTTTAAGCGCAAATTTTTCAGTTGCTACTGGTGATAAAAAATTATTCGAAATAAAATGGGGAAACGGTGTAAAAGTGAAACAGGTCCACTTCAAGAAGGCCTAGATACTCAGTAGATGGTTTCTGTTCGCTTTCTATCATTCAGTCCCCCATAACATCTGCAAATATTTGTCAGTAAGCAGCCAGTACAACTGAACAATATACCAGCTTCTCCACTCGCTACGGTCGTTCTCACTCCCCTTCCCCAACCTTACCAATCCCATTCCTTCCCTCCATGACTGTGTTTGTGCATTGCACATAAAGGCCGAAATTGCCTATAACACAGGTCATTCTGTAAAAAAAAAAAAAAAAAAGGGTCGTTTTCGGTTTGTAACCTTCTTTCATCCTTTTGACAAGGGAATACGCGGCTCTTGTGTTGTGTAATTTAAATTGTTCGTCCATGTTTTTAATTTCGTCATTATTGTACTTCCGTTTTTTTTGTCTGCATATTTTGTTTGCAAATCGTCTAAGATCCTTGTACTTGTCTTGTTTGGCTCGTGTCGGCCGTTCCGTTAATATTTTGTAAGCTTCATTTTTTCGTTCTAAGGCATCTTGGCATTCTTTGTCGAACCAATCATTCCTTTTGCGCCGGAGTTGTTGTCCTATCACCTCCTCTGCGACAGATGTAATGCCATCTTTGATTTTTTGCCACATTTCTTCTATTGGCATGCTGACAGTGGTATTCAGCATTGTCGTGAAGTGCCTCTCCAAGGCTAACGCATATTTCGCAACTATTTTCTCGTTTTTGAGTTTCCCTATGTCGAATTTAGGAACCGGTTGTATTTTTGAGTGTCCTCGGTTTGCGATTCGACATCGAAACTTGGTCTTTACCAAATAGTGGTCTGTGTCGCAATTAGCCCCTCGGCATGTACGCACGTCGAGAATGCAGGAGGCCGTCCTTTTCTCTATTAGAACATGGTCTATTTGATTGAATGTTCTTCCGTCGGGTGAAGCCCACGTTCTGTTATGAATGTCACGATGCGGGAAGCATGTCGAGCTTACAATAAGGTTTTTGCTGCTGGCGAAAACAGTCAGCCTCTGGCCGTTGTCGTTACTAATATCATGGAGACTATGCCTTCCAATTGTCCCTATGTATGCTTCTTCTTTGCCCACTTTCGCGTTAAAGTCACCTAATACTATTTTAATATCATTCGACGGAAGGGAGTCGAATGTTGATTCTAAGGTGCTGTAGAAATCGTCTTTAACTTCGTCGTCTTTGTCTTCCGTTGGGGCGTGGACATTAATAAGCCAAACATTAAAAAAACTTGTTTTGATGCGGATTGCACACAATCGTTCATTGACGGATTTGAAGTTGGTAACTTGGTGTTTAAACTTCTTGTCGACGATAAACGCAACTCCAAATTCCCGGCTTCCCGATGATTTCCCACTTTTGAAAATTGTGTGCGATCTTAAGTCATTAATCTCGTTACCTAATAATTTAGTTTCTTGGAGTGCAATTATGTTTATATTGTATTTGACTGCCTGTTCCAGAAGCTCTCTCACTGCTCCTGCTCTGTACAGGGATCGCACGTTCCAAGATCCGAAGGAATAGTCCATTTTTCGTTTGCGTGGTCGTTGCCGTTGAATCAATCCAGTCCGAGGCGTTGCTTCAGGTTTCGAAACGGGTGTGTTTTTTCCGAGGATGAGTTGTTAACACATCGCCCAACCCCCAACTTGGAGGGCCATATTATTATAGTGCTAGAATTTTTCTGTTTCATTAGCACTCGCGCCCATCAGTTCAGCAAGTCAAGTCCGGATGGACAAGACCAGGATCCGGTGGCTACCACGAGGAGGTATGATGAGCACAATTGATGTGTATATGACAGTTACAACACTGGGCGTCGCCTAATGACGCCGATCAGATGCCTACCCTGTCTATACCCATCCAACCACCACTGAGTAAATTGGCTTAGAGTAATTCATGACAAGTACAGTTTGTATGGGAGGTAGAAGGAGGGGGAGGACACGTATAATTTGTATAGGGTAGATTGATATTATCAGAAAACTAATATATTCCAAATTTCAGGCGAGTAGCTTTTATACTTTACGAGCAAATCCGTTTATTGTCAAATTGCGTATTTGTGTTATTTTGTATGGGAGGGGGTAGAAGCAGTGAAGCGATTTAGTCCGTTTGTACAAAACGACGTGTACAAAATTTGAACAATCTAGCTCAACGGGTTCTCAAGCTAGAGAGCGAACAGATGGACGGACAGACGGACATCCGGTTTTGAGATTTCTGAGTGATAATATTAACTTCTAGCTAGGGTGTAGCCTAGTAAGTAGAGTGTCTGTCTTGTAATGCGAAGGTCGTGAGTTCAAATCCCGGTCGACGCAATATATAATTCCAGCACATTGCCTGCTTGAATATACCTTGGTCACCTCAATCTACGAAAATGAAAAATTCATAGAAAGAGGGTTGTGCGAAAGGCTAACAACCTTTCCACAATAAGTAATGAAAAAGGATAAGGAACCTTCATGTCAGGAGGCCAATGTCCGATTTTGGCTGTAGCGCCATTGAAGAAGAAAATTAACTTCTGTATCATTCATTTTTTTTTCTCTAAGCCTTATTTCTTAGCGTTACAAACCTTAGAGCAAACTTATAATACTCTCAGATTTCATCTAGAGTATAAAAAGGTCTACGATTAGAAGTAAAGCCCAATCATGCAATACTCTATATGAAAGAGAAATTTTTTTTGATCTTAAGAAACTTTGTATGGGGAGTGGTAGAAGGGGTGACGGCATTGAACTAATTTTTTCGCATCATGCAAGAATTTCTATCAAAATGTTTTATTGAATATTTAAGGGGAGCACTCCCAAGAGCATTTTCAGTGCAAATTGAGGTGAACGTTTCTCAAAAATTACTCGGTCGATTTCGTCCAAATTTTGCAGGCATGTATTTTACTCGAAACTTAGCAAATATAGTAAATGATGATTAAAAAAAAATTATATGGAATTTTCTATAAATGTTTAAAGTTTATTAATTTTGTCGTGCAAGCAAAATCCTTGTAAAAAAAAATCAAATCAAAATTAAAAAAAAAAAAGTCCGCTACTCTGTTGCTAGCCAGTAATGCCACCTTTCCAACGAAAAAAAATTCAAGTGGATAGGTTGTGTAGTTTTTTAGAATAGTGCACCTAAATTATAAAAACACTACTCATCAGGAGAAACAAAAAACCAAATAAACGTTTTTTTTTTTTTAGTTTATTTAACAAATGTAAATATATGTATAAATAACGTCGTAATATAAAATTATTTATTTAAAAAAAAACCTGGTTTGCCAGGGTAGTGGTACTAGTTGTAAGGGGTGATGATAAGGTCAGTGGGCCGGTGCGGCCGGGGAATCTTTCGAGCGTCAAGCTACAAGCGCTGCGTCAATATGCATGACTCCACAAGCTTACATCATTATTTGAAACACTTCTACTCATCCGAGAGGGGTACGGCTTACGGCAATCGATTTAGAAACTAGTCTACATTATTAATCGGAAATGAAAAAAAAACGATTTTTTTTAAATTTTTTAGGGAGCTTAAAAAATGAAATAGTTAGTGGTAAAATTAGTGTATTGGATTTAGTGAAAACATGCAGTTTGTATGGGAGGTGGAAGAAGGAGTGAGGATTACTTAATGATTTTCAACTGATATGTTTTAAATTGCAAATCAGTAGCACTCATACCTTTCAAGAAAATCGATTTTTTATAAAGTTGTGAAATTGTGTCGTATTGTATGGGAGTGGGTAGAAGAGGTGTAGCTAATCGTATATTTTTTTCAGTTTTACTAATAATTATAAATAAATATTTTGTGCTCAATTTCAGCTCGTTTAATTTTATACGTACTAAGTAAATTGGTTTATAGTATTTCATGAAAAAGTGCAGTTTGTATGTGAGGTGATGGATGGAGTATAGAGATTCAAATAATTTTTATACAGAAAATTGTAATAATCATAAAAATAGTGTGTTTCAAATTGCAGATCAATAAGTTATTTTGTATTTTATAGCTATTTATACTTTTCGCGAAAATCCGTTTATTGTGAAACTCTGAAATTGATTCATTATATTCTAGATGAAATCTGAGAGTATATTGTGTTTGCCTTACCGTTTGTAACGCTAAGAAATAACGCACGCACAGAACCGCCAAGGATACAGAAATATTTGTTGTCGCTCAAAAACCTCGATTCCGAGTGACCGTCTGTCTGTCTGTCTGTCTTTCCGTCTGTCCGTCAGTCCGTCTGTGCGTCTGTCTACAGCATAGCTCTCGAAAGCTTTGAGCTATAGTGCTGACATTTTTTTTGTGTCATTTCTAGCAAAAAAGTAACTTTAAGTTCGTGAATGGGCTACATCCCTCCACTCCTTCCACCCCCTCCCACACAAATTTCATGAAATTTCGAAATATTAAGAAGTGATTTTTCTTTGAAACTATTTAAGCTATCGACTTGAAATTTAGGTCAAAGTACTATGATATAGATTATTATATGATATTAATATCACGGAATATTGACCCGATCCTTTTACTCCTTCTACCACCTCCCATACAAATGGACAATTTTGAAAAATACATATTTTCGATTTTCATTGAAACTAGTAAAGCTGAAAAAACGAAATTTTGTCAAAATTAATTCCACTATAATTGCAATTTATTTTAAAAAGAATTATCAACTTTACCTTACTCCTTCTACCCCCTCCGATACAAATTTCACGAAATTTTGAAATTTAAATTAAATTATTTTTCTTCGAAAATGTTAAAGCTAGCAACTTCATATTTTGTATAAAGCATACAAATAGAAATATTAATAATGCAAAAAAATTATTTTGATCTGTACACTCCTTCTTTCCCCTCCCATACAAATGTATAATTTTTGACAAATACATTTTATCGATTTCCATTCAAACTAGAAAAAGTACAAACTTCAAATTTTGCCAAAATTTGTTTCTTAATAATTGAAATAACTGTTAGAAAAAATTATCAGCTCCACTTCACTCCTTCTACCACCTCCCATACAAATATCTGTATTATAAATTCAAGAAAAGCATTTCTCCTTCAAGTATACGTATGAGAGCTATCGACTTTGGAATTGAATCAAAACATGGTGATAAGGATGATGATAAGCAGTTTCAAAATCATTTAAACGCTCCACTTCCTTTGCCACCTCCCATACAAATGCCCCAATTTCAGGAAAACTAGTCATAGTTTTCTTTAAAATAATGAAAAATAAAATCTTTAAATTCGGCAAAAAACGTTTTGCATGCTATGTTCGGTGTCATATACGAAAAATACACACCTCCCCTCTACTTCTACCACCTCCCATGTAATAGTCTCTATTCACTATTCGAAAGAATTTGAGATGACATATTTTCCGGTATATTAAAGTCATTCCCATGTCATCTAGAGTATCATATAATTGGGCTTTAAGCCCAATTATAATTCTGTTATGTTTTTGTAAGGAAGATGGTAGAAGGGTGGGCAATTTGGCCCGTTCATGAACCTGACCTTACTTTTTCACCAAAAATACCGTGTAAAAAATTTGAGTTCCTAGCTCAACGTGTTCTCGAGTTAGAGAGCGAGCATACTGAAGGACGGACATCCGGTGTCGAGATTTTCGATAACAAATATTTTTGTACCCTTGGCGACTCTATACGAGCAGTATTTCTTGGCAGTATAAACTTTAGAGCAAGCTCTTAACACTCTCAGATTTCATCTAGAGTATAAAAATAGTTCTGAGACCATAGATTGTATGTATTGTACGATACTATTAGTTTTTCTATTCAACTTCAGCTAAGGGCACAAACAATTATTTTATTAAACTTAGCAGTTATTTAAAACCCGCGTACTTGTGAGATTTTTCCGGACCCGAATGACGGAGGGTTAGCACGCCGACTTTAACTTGACACTCGCATGCCAAAGGAATTCTCAGCTAATCCAAGCAATTAGCATTGGGTATTTGACGACTGTTATGTGATTTCCCGGGAAAAGGAAAACGAAGTTTTACAATTTCTGGTAAAATGAATGCCATTAGGACAAGGAAACTGCTCGACCTCATTGTGGTCTTATCGAATCGGTCATTTTCATTTCACAAAGAACCTTGCTCGTTCAATCGTTCAGAAATGTTGTGGTCACACCATTGCCACCTGTTGCTGCAACACAACAATCCGGGAAATCTGACCCATTGGTAAATTTTCTGGAGCTACTAAACCAGAACCAGGCTTGCTGCGCCCACCCGCCCAACCATACAACAAGGTCTTGTGCGGTGATCAATGCGTACTATGTTCCTGCGATTCTAACAAAACCTTCGATTGAAATTTGCGGTCTTCGGGCACAGATGCTGACAATATTTATGGGACTTGATAAACAATTTAATTTCTTGATAAGGCCAAGAAAAACGTCGGCATGTCTCTAAGAAATCGAGATTCCCACAATTTCAGCCACAACTCGAGAAAACGGGGGCCGCCGTACGACACAGCCGTGACCTTCGCAGCAAAAGTACATAATTTCATTTTCAGCTCGATTGGCACGCATGACTTGGATTTTACAGTCTTTACGATCAGCAGCACCGCTTTACCTGTCCATCGATAGAGTAGATACATACGTGTAGTTATGACTCAGGTGAATCGGACATACTGCCCCCAGTCGGTCGTTTCAAAACGCACAATAGGACATTGTTTGTGGCTTTGAAAATGAGCTTAGTTTGTTCGCGAAGCGGTGAGGTGCTAAGTATATTGCGCGAAACCACACAAACTTCTCAAGAAAAAAAAAACACCAAGTCAGGTGCAAAACTAGAGGTGATACTTTTTATGTATGTATGGCAATTATTCCACAGGTGAGTCGTTCTAATTTGCAGAAGATTTTAAGAGATTTCACTCATTTTCTTGCCGCGGTGTCTTTGAACTTGACTTCGATTACACTTTACACTTAAAGTGTTATTGGCCTTTTGTTTTATTGCACAACAAATACAACAATTTACTGAAAAATGGCGGAAAATTTTCAAATCTCCCGCCAAACAAAACAAGTTTTAAATTAAAATTATGAAAGAACGTTAAAAAATAAATTCAAACTCTTGATTTATAACGAATACTATACATATATGTACTTTTAATTTAAACCACAACAAGCAAATATCAATTTTGCCTTTTCTTTTTGATCCGACGTTTAAATATTTGTAATTCAAAATTTCAAAATCTGGGGTTTGTTGACCCAATAAAGTTTCAAAAATTTCTGTTAAGATGAATTGGAACTATAACTAATTCGATACTTCTCTACCTTTTATTAATAGATGAGATGAGAGATAAGTGAAGGTATAAAGTTGTCTCATTCCATGAAAGAAAAACGTCCCACCAAGGAAAAGCGCGCTTACGAGGCGCGCACCTAAGCAAATCCGGCGATGGAGAGCCTAAGTTCAAAGAGAAAAATGACGTTGCACGGCAATTTGTATATTCGATTTTGTTAATGATCGGGTTATAACCAGTTCGGATACATGTAATCGTAAGGAAAGGGATTCTTGCATTATTTTTGTATGAGAATTTACATATTTAAAAGAAAAGGCGGCTTTTCTTAAACGCACTGCGGCTCAAATCAATGATCCAAGATAAATAAATTAAATACCATTGGAAAGGTATTATCGTCAAGGTGTGCCTATTTTGGGTTCGAGGTCTCTACCTGTTCCGGTTTCGGATTTCCGCTGAAATACGGCAACATGATGAAAGAAAAGGTGAAAGAAATATTGCAAACTCCTCCCGTAATCAGATTATGACATCCGACAAGCATTCGAGAACTTAAAGCCGGAGAGAGATAAGCATAAGTACAAACGCCATTCAATGGTACCGCCTACCGATCTTTCATTTCATATCTATACATTCGACAAGTACATAATCGATATCCCCATCACATCTGCAAATATTTGTCAGTAGCAGCCAGTGCAAGTCCAAAATAAAGCAGCTTCACCAATCGGTAGGGTCGTTCTTCCCTTCCTCTACCATCCTAATCCCATTCCATCCATCCATTACTATGTTTGTGCATTGCACATAAAGGCCGAATTTGCGTAATAAAAATCCTGAAAAAGGGCAGGGACAAAACGCATTATTTCTTTTGAGTACTCCATTTGTTTTTTTTATATTTATACCGAGAAAGTACAGTGATCGACATCAAAAGTTGGACATTTATAGTTCTTAGTTTGTTGGTAGCATATAATATTTCCTTTTCAGTTGTGTGATTGTTATACCTACACATAGTGCCTTTAGTGTCTTTATTGACTAGCAAAAAGCATTACTGTGGCTCCTATTCTCTATAATGGCATGCGTCGTTCAGCACAATTTTATGTGAAAGGTGTGTTTCGACTCTACCGGTTAGTACCTGTCCAACATTTTGTAGCGTGTACTGTCTATACGTTCCCTATGTTTTTTTTCTGTTATATATATTATATATATATTTATATATATGTACCATATATGGAACCATGAAAGAAAACAGTGCAAACCCAACTGAAAATAAAGCGCTTCA
Organism: Chorisops tibialis; assembly: GCA_963669355.1. Classification (NCBI taxonomy): domain Eukaryota; kingdom Metazoa; phylum Arthropoda; class Insecta; order Diptera; family Stratiomyidae; genus Chorisops; species Chorisops tibialis. The sequence continues at coordinate 76,860,063 of OY770263.1, forward strand.
AAATCATCACTGAAACACGGTTGATGTTGCATTTATTGCTTTCTTTTGCACGGTCCGTTTTGTCGTTTAATTCATCTGTACCAATTTTTTGTATAGACTCCATTTAAAAATTACGTCATTTGCTTTTCTCCAACTAATAAGAGAGTCTTGATTTCAAATTTCTTAGCGCATATTCGATTTAAATACCGAAGCATTTTTCCTCCCATTCAGATTCCTCTAATTTTCTCGATGAATGGGATGCATACAGAATACATCACTATGTCAAAGTATATGCGGGCGGGTCTTACTTAGTAAATATTTTTCTCTCTTTAACTATCCCAACGGGGAAAAAAGCGTTTGCGAAGTATTCTAAATGTGCTTAATTTGTCGCAAGAAAGTCCTTCGAATTTGCTAACATTTCCTATATAAGCGCTTCTTGTAATGCGAAGGTCGTGAGTTCAAATCCCGGTCGACGCAATAATAATTCCAGCATATTGTCTGCTTGGATATATCGGGTTTTCCAATAGGGACTTGACAACTTTGAATTCAATTTGTGAACGCACCCTTTCATTAATCATCAAACTGTCACTGTCAATTTATTCAGTAAACTTAACATTTTTATCATGGTAAAGTACACGAAGGAATAACGTCTGCAAATTATAAAAATTTACTACAGAAATTCGGAGTCGGTGACCGCTACTTTAAGAGCGTTAACTCCGATTTTCGGTCGTAATTCTCGCCCTAGTAGACAGGCAGTAACAAGTTTAGTGCAAAAATTTGAGTCTACATATTCGTTGTGTGATGTTGCCGTGCCAGTGAGACAACGGGTTGGTCGAAGTGTCGAAAATATCGCTGCCGTTGAAACGTCCGTAGCAAATGATCCAAATCAGTCAATTCCACGGCGTTCTCAAGAGTTGGGCATCGCCCAGACCACGTTATGGCGAATTTTGCGTAAGGATCTTGGTTTACACCCATACAGGATCAAGCTGACTCAAGAATTGAAGCCGATGGACCATTTGAAGCGACGTACGTTCTCCGATTGGGCTCTGGAAAAGATGCGCCAAGATGATCAATTTCATCGCAAAATCATCTTCAGTGACGAAGCTCATTTTTGGCTCAGTGGGTTCGTCAATAAGCAAAATATGCGTTATTGGTCTGGTGAAAATCCACATGTGCTTCATGAAAGACCACTTCATCCACAAAAAATAACTGTTTGGTGCGGTTTGCATGCCGGCGGCGTCATAGGGCCATATTTTTTCGTCGACGATAATGATCGTCACGTTACTGTGAATGGTAATCGTTATCGCGCCATGATTACCGATTATTTTTGGCCCGAATTGGAAGATATGGACTTGGACAACATGTGGTTTCAACAGGACGGTGCCACAAGCCACACAGCACACGTTACAATCGATTTATCGAAGAGTAAGTTTGATGAGCGTGTTATCTCAAGAAATGGACCAGTCGATTGGCCGCCTCGTTCGTGCGATTTAACGCCTCTGGACTTTTTTCTTTGGGGCCACGTCAAGTCGTTGGTCTATGCCAACAAGCCGACGACGTTGGAAGAGCTCAGAGCCAACATTGAACACGAAATAGCAGCCGTTTCGGCCGAAATGTGTGGCCGAGTCATCGAAAATTGGGTCCAACGAATCGACCGCTGCAAACGTGCCCGCGGTGGCCATATGAACGAAGTCGAGTTCCATTCATAAATGTTTTGATTGTACTTCAACCCGATAATAAAGTTTTTGAAATATCTCAAATGGTTTGCATTTTATTTTGAAAAAAAGTTGTCAAGTCCTTATTGGAAAACCCTTTACCTTGGTCACCTCAATCTACGGAAATTAAAAATTCGTAGGTTAGGATAGGTTAGAGTGGCGGCCTTAGCCCACATAGACCCTTTGGGATCCATAGTGATACCACATCGGAAAATAGGGAAAACCTAATGGTTCGCTGTAATTGCGAGTTCCTTGTTGAGCTCAAAGGATTTCGCTGCTGCCGCAAAGTTCAGAACGTTTCGCATACTACAGCTTGACACCTGTTTGAGATGGGAGAAGAACGGAGAGCCGAGGGTTTTAAGCCTTCTTCTAGCAAGCGCCGGACACTTACATAGCACGTGCTCCATTGTCTCTTTTACTCCCGGCTGGTTGCAATTCCTGCAGCGATCATGGGTTACCAAACCCATCCTATAGGCCTGTGCTCCTATAAGACAATGGCTAGTGATGATGCCAACCATTGTCACACATTGCTTCCTGGGTAGTGATAACAAGAGTTTTGTTTTCTTTGCATTATACCTGTTCCACATTGATTTTGTGGTTCTACAAGTTGTGGTCGTATGCCATCTAGCTTCGGCTAGATTCGTGAACTGTGTGTCCAAATATCCTTTGATGATCATTATAGGCGGTGGTACGTTTTCTGCGAGTTCGTGATCAAGATTTGCCCCTCTTTTCGCCAGGTCGTCCGCGGCCTCATTACCCGTTATGCCGCTGTGGCCTGGAACCCAGCAGAGTTCTACCCTTCTGTTCGTAGATAGAGGGTTGTGCGAAGGGCTAACAACTCCTCCACAATAAGTAATGAAAAGTGTTAAGGAACCTGAATATCAGGAGGCCAAGGTCCGATTTGGGCTGTAGCGCCATTGTAGAAGTAGAAGAAGTAAGCGCTCCGGTTCAGTTTTAACAGAAGTGAGTTTAAAGCATATTTTGGAAGCCATTTTAAAGTGTATTTTTGAATTGAGCAAAAAGTATCTAAGTCGCTCATAAGTCGCTCATATGTAAGTGGTGTAACGAATAAGCAAGATATTTTTTTTCCAGTCGATAAGTCGATTTGAATCTGCGATCCTAGATCGCAAAGCACACGATCACTGAGCCATCTTCACGAAACATTTAAGTCAGTAAAAAGCGTGTTTACTTCTACAATGGTGCTATTGCCCAATTCGGGCCTTGGCCTCCTGACATTCAGGTTCCTTAACATTTTTCATTACTTATTGTGGAAGGGTTGTTAGCTCTTCGCACAACCCTTTTTTTACGAGTTTTTTTTTAGTTTTCGTAGATTGGGGTGTTCAAGGTATACCCAAGCAGTCGATGTACTGGAATTATATATTGCGCCGACCGGGATTTTAACTCACGACCTTCGCATTACAAGACCAACACGCTGTCTACTAGGCTACACCCTAGCGTGTGACTGCAAGCTGCTATTAGAGGTTTTTTCCTTAAACCGATCTTAAAGCACGTGTCCTACTGTTTGTAAAGGAGAGGATCAGATGAGTATATACAGATCATTGGAGACTAATGCATAATAAGGTATTGTAGACTTATTCAGTCACGTAGGGACTTCTGGTTGCTAGTTAAATTTATAATATTTGGAACATGTTTGCTTATTTTAGCATTTCAATCCATTTTTGGGCTCTTGAATGAATGAATCCCAAGTAGTTTAGATTAGTGTATTAGATTTAGCGAAATTGTGCAGTGAGAATGGGAGGTGTTATTTTCTGAAATAACTAAAATCATTATGTAATTGATTTGTTTTAAAATTTAGATCAGTGCCATTCATACTTTTCAAGATAATCAACACTGAGAAAAATGTATCGTTTATTCACTCTAGTATTTTAAATCATTTGCGCAAAATTTCAGCCAAATTCAAGGATTGGATTAAAAAAAAATCATACCAAAAGATTCATATTTTACTATGGAAAATGAAACCCCATAAGAAGATTATAAAACTTTTAAATCTATCCGTTGAATTGATAAGAAAAAAGTTTTTATACCTTTAATATAATATCCTAAATTAAATATTAGAATAATAAAATATAATATATAAATATAATATATAATATAAATATAAAATATTAGAATAATAAAGTACTATGATCGAAAAATTTGAAACCCCGAAAATTTTTTTTTACTAACTAGTTTACACCTGTGATCGCGGAAATTTTCATGGATTAATTCGAAAAGCTCCATTAACACCAAAATTGTATCAACGGTATGTGGATGATACCTTCATCATTTGGCAACATGGAAAAGAAGAGTTCGACAAATTTTTAGCACACCTGAACTCACACCACGAGAAAATTAAGTTCACCGTGGAAACAGAAAGCAACGGGAAGCTGCCATTCTTGGATGTACTTGTAGAAAGGAATGGTACGTCGTTAAGGTTCGGGGTATATAGGAAACCAACTCACACTAACAGATATCTCCACGCTCATTCACGTCATCATCCAAGTCAGAAAACAGGCGTACTGAAGACCCTAATACATAGAGCCTGATGTATAACTGAAGAAAATCCGGGCAGTCTACGAAAGGAAAAGGAACAGTTGAATCGGGCATTGACGGCAAATGGATACAAAGCGAGCGAAATTAACAAGGCGTGGAAACCGAAGCATCCAAGGATAAAAGAATGGTAAACACTGAAAAAGGAAATACAGACAAACGATGGGTAAAACTACCTTATATCTAGGGCACGACGGAGAAGATAGGTAAAATCTTTCGGAAATCCAACATCAAGACAATATTCTCTACTCCGACTACTATTCGAGGAATTTTAGGAAACCAGAAGGACAAAAATCATTGGAGATTGAAGGAGTATTCAAAATACCTTGCGGCCCATGCGACAAATTATACATAGGAGAAACGCGACGCACAGTCCAAACAAGGATCACCGATGCACACGGAAAAACCAGATACAGTCATCAGCAATTGCAACGAATAGAAGACCATACAATCGATTTCGACAATGTGCAAATTCTGGCCAGGAAAAATCAATATTATCAACGAATAGTACGAGAAGCAATCGAAATTTCTAAACATCCACGGAACTTCAACCAATACACCGGATACAAGTTATCATCAGTTTGGCTACTTGCCTTAAAATTTGGTAAGTACAAAATCCGTACCCCTTAAATCCTTAACTAATTTAACTACCTGGTACTAATTAACTAACCTTAATTAACTAATTTGACCTTAATTACCCTTCCCATACCCAATTCACCCCATTCTGTATTTAATAATAGTCTTTTGTAATTGTCGATCAGTTTGATAAAGGTCTCGGCAGAGACCGAAACGTCACGAATAATAAAGCGTAACAGTTTAGAATCCGGAAATCGTTTCTTTTAATTCAAAATGCACTGTGAAAACATTCACCGAAACAATGATACTTATATAGTGTGCGACTGGCCCCATGGGACACCTCCGTGATTTGAGATCATACCCATATTGGAGAGCTTTAAGAAAATGTAAATAGTTGCAGCTTGTGTTTATTCAAAAAAGTCTAAATAAAATAACACTAAGCTCCAAAACATAACTGGACTTCGATTGCGCGTAAAGCCCAATAATACGATACTAAAGATGAAGTAGAAAAATTTTGTATGGGGAGTGGTAGAAGGCGTGACAGCATTAAACTAAATTTTTTCATGTCATGCAAGAGTTGCTATCAGAATGTGTTGTACAAAATTTCAGCTATAAAAATTGAATAGATACTGAGAAAATTATTGTATTGGATTTACTGATATTACGCGGTTTGTATGGGAGATGGTAGAAGTAGAGGGGAGTTTTTAGTAATTTTTTCAGAAACAACTATAATCGTCCTGAAATTGGTATATTTTAAATTGCAGATCAGTAACATTCATACTTTACAATAAAATCGATTTTTTGAAAAGTTGTAAAATTGTGTCACATTGTATGGGAGGGGGTAGAAGAAGTGAAGCTAATCGGTTAACTTTTTCTGATATTAATAATAATGCTAATTAAAGAATGCCGTCCAGCCTACATTTATTTATTTATTTATCATAACAAGATATTTAGTTACATAATAATTAACTTATATTATTTTATTTAATTTAATGTAACTTAAGACAATTTAACTTACGTAACTTAATCTAACTAGTAAGATGGACACTGGTAGAAGGATGGTTATACAGGGTTTGGGATACTTTATAAAACAGAGCGCAGCCTTAGTTTGTATGTCAATTTACTCATTGGAGGTGTGTAGTGTACACTGAATTTGTTAAATGCTCTACAACATCTGTTAATTGGCTCATTTTGTCCGTAAACTGTACTATGCGGATATTCCTTTAGTAGTCCTGAATGTCTCGTCAGCCTGACATTGTCATTGAGTCTGAATTTATCTGATATGAGATCTACCATAATATCGCCATTCAAAACATCTAAGGTAAAACAGGATGTGAGCATAGTTCTTCTAGAACTAAGAGGTAAAAGATTTAATATTTGGAGCCTAGTTGCGTACGGTGGAAGGTTCTCAAAGTCTCTAGGATCATACAAGTCCCTAAGAGCAAAGAGAAGGAATTGCTTCTGTATTGACTCTATTCTGTTGCTATATAACTGGAAAGAGGGGTCCCAGATGGGACATGCATATTCCAGAAGAGGACGGACAAGGGAACAGAATAATGTTTTAGTGACCCATACATTCTTAAACTCTTTGGCTCTTCTCTTAATAAATCCAAGAAGTCTATTGGCTTTTGAGATTAATCGGTTGTAGTGAGATTTAAAGCACAGTTTATTGTCGAGTAGAATGCCGAGGTCCTCAATTTGATCTACACGATGTAGTTGAGATCCACTCAGGAAATAGTCATGTAGGTATGTGGATCTTTTATGTGAGAAGCTTATCACGTGGCATTTACCGACATTAAGCTCTAACTTGTTCTGACTACACCACTCATCTAGTGCAATAAGCTTGGATTGCAAAAATGCGGCATCAGCGGGTGAGGTAACAGTATGATAAATTTTCAGATCATCAGCGTACAACAGATGCGAGACATTTTTTAATACTTCAGATAGATCTGAAATGAAAATATTAAATAAGAGAGGTCCCAAGTGACTTCCTTGGGGTACCCCAGAGGACACTACGATTTCCTTGGAAATAGAGCCTTGGAACTTGACAAATTGAGTTCTATTACTAAGATAGGATTTAATCCAGTCAAGAAGAGATCCTGTAACACCAATTTTTTTTAATTTTAAAATCAGGATGTTGTGATCAACTCGGTCGAAGGCTTTGCTAAAGTCAGTGTATACTGCGTCAATTTGATGCCCATTTTCCAGTGCGCAGAGTGTATCAGATACTAGAATCATGAGGTTAGTCATGGTTGAGCGCCCTTTTCTAAAACCGTGCTGCTGTTCATTAAGAATAGGGTTGATTATTTTGGTTAATTTGTCGCAGATAATTTTTTCGAATAATTTCGGTATAGCTGATAGAATAGCTATACCTCTATAGTTCTTCACATTTCGTTTGTCACCATTCTTATGGATGGGTGTGAGATGCGTCGATTTCCAAGCCGATGGGAAAACTCCCAATGAGAGTGACTTGTTAAAGAGCCAGTATAAAGGTGTTGAGAGCTGAAGGGCACACTTCGATAAAAATAAGGGAGGAATAAGATCAGGACCTGGACCTTTTTTGACATCAATAGTTGTAAGAGTATTAAGCACCTCCTCAATGGTTAATGAAATATTTTCAACGAGTGGAGGAACCGAAATATTGGGCTCGATTTCGGTCGAATCTGACTGTACTCCAAAAACGTCGCGAAAACGGTCAGCAAACATGTCGCAGATATCATGCTTGCAAGAAGATTGCGTGATTCCATTGGTCATGGTTACGGGATAACCCGAAGTTTTACGTTTTGTGTTAACGAAGTCGAAAAATCTTTTTGGTTCTGTTATGATATCTTCACCGATTTTTTTACGTAACCTTCATATGCAGTCCGGGACTCAGAAGAGAACTCTGAAGCCAGCGTGTCATATTTTTTTTGGAGATTGGGGGAGATTGCGCCCACTTTCTTAAGTTTTTTGAATAGTTTATTTCTTCTATTCCGCAGTGATCTTAGGTTTTTATCTAACCAGGGTTCCGATAATTTATCTTTTTGCTTTATTACAGGGACGTACTTGATAGCAATTTCAAAGATCACATCGTAGAATGCTGTAATGGCATTGTCAAGATCATTAGATGAGAACAGGGCTGTCCAGTCTATCGTGGACAATTCATTATTAATGCCATTGAAATCAGCATTACGGAAGTCAAATACAATATTATTATTGTAAGAGTGAACAAAATTAGTGTGATCGTATGGTAGATCTACTATGATGGCAGAGTGATGTTGAGTATTAGAGAAAAGATTCTCAGCGTCAGAGGCATGGCCAACAATCACTTCATCATATGCGTCGGTAAAAATCATATCAAGCCATCTCCCATTTTTATTGGGTAAATTTACTACCTGATGTAAGTCGTTATTATACAGAGTGTCGATAATAGTTGTGTCAATATCAGACGTGAGATTCCCCGGTATAATAGTGTTATCTGAATGATTCGTGTGAAAAGAGATACTTGGGCGATTAAAATCGCCGAGAAGGAAAATATTGTCATTTTCTGCCAAAGAGCAGTAGACAGTATGAAAAATGTCAAGAATGTCGTGGTGTTTTTGGTCTTCAGAGTTAGGCTGGATATATACAACACCTATGTAAATATATTTATTTATCAGTTTGATTCTGATAAATTTATGTTCAAAAAGTGTTGATGGTGTTGTGTTAACAATCTCGCTAGATAGAGATTTATGAACTGCAATCAGGACGCCTCCTCCTTTTGAAAGACCTGTTGCGCTGTAATTCCGGTCATTTCTGTATATGGTCCAGTCGTTGTCCAGAATTTCTTCATTTTTGAAGGAGTCGTTTAGCCCAGTTTCCGTAATAATTATGACATTAAAGTGACAAGATTTCGCGTCAATGAAGAGATTATTTATCTTCCCTCTAATGCCACCTGCGTTGTGGTAAAAAAGGCGTAGGTTACTTTTTGAGTTAGGAAAAAACCGATTTTGATCTTCCCGGCTTTTTTGCATATCAGAAATATGCTTCGAGGAAACATGGGAACCGTACGTCGCGAGATCCTTATGAACTTGGTCAGGAGAAAGATTGAACTGCTCGTGGAAGCGTGTGTAGATCAGCCGCAACGCTTTTAAATCCGTTGGAAGCCCTTCTTGTTGAATGGATAGCATCAGACTGGTTTTTGTTTTGCCGTTAATGCAGGTTGAATCAGATTTGTTGTGCATATACGCAAGATACAGCCGCACGTTGTCAAATATTCTGTGCTCTCTCAATCGTGATAATAAATATCTATTCTCCTCAGAATTTGCAGAGTTCATCGAGAGCTTTACGACTGGAGGAAAAAGTGGGTCAAGGAAAGGGGGGTTATTGGGACCAGCAACTGCAGATTTAAGATTTACGTTAGAAGACTTTGCATTTTTATCCTTAATATATGTTTTTGACGATGAAGGGTAAGGATTAATTGTTTCTCCACGCACGAAATTATTGTACGGACCAGAAGCTAGGGCAGGATTCGAAGTAAGGATTGGGGCTAAATTTGAGGTACGAAGTGGAATCGAAGTGGGAACTGGGACTGGATTTGAACTAAGTAATGGATTCAAAATAGGATGGTTCTTTGAATGAGGCAAAGAATTTTTACCAGAGTTCATGCGATCAGTACTGGTTTTAGAGGTAGTGTTAGTATTAGGCTTTCGGGGCAAAGAATTGGGAGAAGTGTTTTTCTTACTTGTGTTCGTATCTATTTTATTCCTAGATTTATTGTTACTAATAAATTTTTGACTATTGTTATTCCTATTACTAATTTTTTGGCTATTATTTTTGTTATTTTGATTACTACAATTGTTATTACCATACTTATTGCGCTTCAAATTTGACTTCCAGTGGCTGATTTCCATGTTGTTCCATTTGAAGACGCCCGATTTCGTGCTGAAGAAGATCCAGTCATACTGCTTGGGCATGTACAGTTTGAAATTTGTGTACTTAATACCACTAGGTCTGCGGGTCGGTAGCTTCTCGCATTTACAGCCGGTTATAGAAAATTGATCTATAAGGGTTTTACACAGCCATGATTCATTCGAGTTCGGTGGAGCTCCCGTGACAAAATAAGTAAATGTGTCTGGCGATTTTTTCATTTCCTTATTAATTCTGTTGAGCTTCTTGATTCTTGTATCCCAATCAGCTAGAGACCAAGTTGTATTGAATTTGACCAGCGATGTCTTCGGTGTGTCAAGATCATTTTCCGGTAGATGTACTTTTGGCAGCGAGAACGGTTGAACAGGCGATAACGAAACTGTCTGAATATGAAGATTATTTTGCGAGAGCTGAGGTGAAGAGGGGTCTCGTAATTCATCAGTTTTGTCCCCACAAACAAAACGGGTGATGGCCACTTCGCGTTCAAAATCAACAAGTTTTGTTGCTAAATCGTCTGGCTGCCTGATTTCGAATCCAGAAGTGTGACGTAGTTGATTTGACACGGTCACAAGAGATTTGTCGGCATTGGCAACAAGCACCTTAATTGACTTGACTTCGTCATAAATGTTGTTGAGCTTGGATGTAACAGCATGCCCGTCCGGAAGTGAGACGTTGTCTGTTAACGTCGCAGAGATGTTGTCCGATAAACTATTTATTATCGTCGTCAATTTTGAATCAGATTGCGTCCACTTCTTCTGCAATTTGGATGAGTCGTGTTGTATTAAATTGCAACATGAGTGTAGCTTGTCCAGTTGAGATCCGTAATCACGAAATTCTTCGATACAATCGCTAAGGTTCGATATAGTATCATTCAGGCTATTAACTTTATTTGCTATGAAAGAACAAACACTTTTTAGATCTTCTAAAGCAGTGTTGTTCGAGTCAATCCGCGATGAAGTAATATTAAGCAATCTCAGAACGTGACACGGTTTAATAGCACTACACTCGGTGCATGTATAACTACTTGAATTTTTCGGGATCCGAGAAGATGTGACACAACCAATATGGAAGCTATGCTCACAAATTCCATCACATGTGATACGATTGTCATTGCTCAGAATCTTCGCGCAAACACCACATAACTCAAAGGATGATGATGAAAAAGACATATCGCAATTCAAATTTAGAGTCTCTGGGTTAGGGAAACACAACGTATTTAGATAAATTAGGTCAAGTTTTTCGCTCAAGTAATTAAAAAGAGTCCACTGTTATTATTTTATATGCAATCGTTTAATAAAAGTCATCGAAATCGAATAGAAGAACTAGGCCAAGTTTGCAGAAATGATTTCCGATAGTTCACTGTTATGCAATTACTTTAATTTAATTTTATCAGTCAATAACTGCAGAGTCAACCAAAACGCACAGGTAAGCGGCACACAAAACAAGTTATAACAATACTATTATATATAAAAAATATATATATTAAAAAAAACAAGCACAAGACGACCGAAAAAAAATGGAATGTAATAATTGATCGCTATAGGCAAATAATTATTATTTCGCGGAGCTAAATGGAAACACGACTGTACTGTAAGGCGGTCAATTAAGTGTGTGTATTGACTCATATCTCCGAGATCCATAAAGCTAAGTGGTTCGTTTCTCGGTAGATTGTAGAATTAATTAAATTTTGAGGTTTTTCAGTTTGTAATGAGAGGCAGGAGAGGGCTGGAGTCGAAAATTCCACTTGCTAATATCTCAACTACTTCTATCTGAATAGAAACCTGAAACTTGACATTCAACCTTTATGGAGAAAAAAGCAAAAATAAATTCCAGTGGGGTAAAAAGATAGAGGGTAAGAAATAAATTTCGGCCAATTTTTTTTCAAATTCTTGTTACTGAACATAAAACAGGGGATTTTCAAGCCCATTCAGGCAGCACGCTGTTCCATTGCTATGAGCCTTCTACTTCTCTAATGGCGCTACAGCCCAAATCGGACCTTGGCCTCCTGACACTCAGCTTCCTTAACATTTTTCATTACTTATTGTGGAAGGGTTGTTAGCCCTTCGCACAACCCTCTTTCTACGATTTTTTTATTTTCGTAGATTGAGGTGACCAAGGTATACCCAAGTAGGCAATGCGCTGGAATTATATATTGCGTCGACCGGGATTTGAACTCACGACCTTCGCATTACAAGACCAACACACTACCCACTAGGCTATATCCTAGCTGCTATGAGCCTTAATACGATCAAATACTTGCAAGAGGATCGGTCAGAAAGAAAAACATAACAGAATTATTAAATGAAATGGGAAAAAGTTGGGAAAATAGGTGTGTAATCTCAAATTCTTTTGAATAGGGAATAGTGGCTTTTGTATGGGAGGTGGTAGAAGCAGTTTGTAATTTTTTATATATGTAGGGACGATATTGTGAGCCACTGTAGCAGCAAGGAGTCTGATACGAACTATCGCAAAAGAAAGAGAACGCGAGCTCAGACATAAAGAGGTAACTGACAGCGGCTGATATGTTTTAAGGTCGGAAATCAAATAATCAGTAATTTAATAAACAATTCCCACATATATGACACCGAGCGTGGCATGCAAAATGTTCGTGCTGAATTTAAAGTTTGTAGTTTCCATTATTTTCAAAGAAATGGGAGATAGTTTTCCTGAAATTGAGGCATTTGTATGGGAGGTGGCAGTGGAATTGGAGGGCTTAAGATGATTTTAAAACTGCTTATAAACATCCTTATTACGATGTTTTGTTTCAATTTCAAAGTGATTGCTCCCATATGTTCGAAGAAGAAAAGATTTTCTTGAATTTATCAAAGATGTTTTTGTATAAGAGGGGGAAGAAGGAGTGAAGCGAAGCTGATATTTTTTTTTTGCATTTATTACAATTATTAAGGACCAAATTCTGGAAAAATTTTAAGTTTGTACTTTTACTTTATTATTTTAATAATAAAGTATGGTGATCGACTTGAAAAAAAAATTGCTATCCTGAAATTGTTGTTTTCGCGTTTCATGACTAAAATAGTCTAAAAATGCAAAAAAAAATCTGTCTGTTTGTACGCCAACCGCCGTACGCCCGTACGTGTACGTTTCGCGCACATTAACTCCCAAACCCTTCAATTAATTTTTGGGTGTATTGTAGATGGTTACGGATCTCAGGCGAATACCCATTTTGGGGTATAATGGTTAAGGGCGAGGCGAGGGAAGCACTAAAACCGAAAACTGAAAATCAACATACATGTAGCGGGGTTTGTGGGATAAGCTTTAAAAATAATTTATTTTTCTTATCCATTGGGCTCCAAAAAGGGGGTGTTAAAAATAAATTGTTCGCCGAATTTTTTTTTTAAATTACTATATCTTCGAAATGACTTGAAATGATGATGAAAAATTCATATCTTGGGACCATTAAGGTGGCATACAGATCCACCAGAATCAGGGAAGCTAATTTTTGTAAGGGGGAGGGTCAGGGAGGAGAGGGTATAGAGGAAAACACTTATAAATGAATATCTTGACTATCACTTAAGCTATGTAATTGAAACTTGGATCATACATTAAGCTAGAGTGTAGTCTAGTGAGTAGTGTGTTGGCCTTTCAATACGAAGGTCGTGAGTTCTAATCCCGGTCGACGTAATATATAACAACCCTTTCAAAATAAGTAATGAAGAAAAAAATAATATCAAAATGTTACGGAATTTGAAAGGCAGGAAGCCAAGGCCCGATTTGGACTGTAGTGCCAGAAGAACACATATTAAGCTATACTAGCAAAATACGAGAAAAATATAACATTTGGACATAATAGTAGAGGGGGAAATGGGAAGCATTTGAAAAATGGACCGCATGACAGATATCAAATGCAAACGTTGTCAGATTGTAGAACTGCGTAATCTTTAGTTTTGGTAACCTTTTTAGTTGAGGGCTTAAGGGGAGGAAGGTGGTAAGCAAAATGTTGAAAATTTTGAATGAATTTTTAGGATACTGGTGAAAGATACAAAACTTAAATTCTCTACGTGGATAGATATATTTGACATACATAGAGAAAAAATAATAATAATTGCTATGCACTGAAGGGTGGGGGGAGGTCTAACGCGCACAAGGTTTTACATATGTAAGTGTTGAAAAAACTACAAAAACTGACAATTTTTGATTGAAATCTTAAGCTAGCAACTTGAAAATTTGCGAAATGTATTTAAAAAAAATCCCTGTATCACAAAATTTACGATTCTTTTACCTCCGCTAACCCCTCCCATACAAACGATTGGTTTCGCGAATATAGAATACACCGAATTTTATGAAAATTCCAACTTCGTGTATGAAACTGACATTCTATACAGGAAATATTGGACTTGATTCAAGCAATCAATTAAAAAATTATTAACATCCATCCACACTTACTATAACCCCTCCCCCTCCGCTCAAAAAAACCCAAACTTCCATAAATAAACGAATGAAATATTTAATGATTATAAAGGGTGGGCAGTTAATTGGTTTCTTTTTAAAAACACAATAAAATGAACAAAATTAAATTTTTTTCCATATATTATGGCTTCATTAGTAAGAGCAAACATTCCCATTATTGATAAAATACAACTTTGTTCAAGTAGCTGCCTCAGCTGGCTTTGCAGTAGCGCATTCTGTCACTCCGATTTTCCAAGACCATGTCGATGGTTTCGGGCGGTAGCTCACGGATTGCTTGGATGATATTGGCCTTAAGTGCTTGAATCGTTTCTGGATTGTTGGCATAACATCGGTTCTTCACGGTTCCCCAGAAAAAAAAGTCCAAAGGGGTCAAATCGCAGCTCCGAGGCTGCCAATTGACATCGCCAAACGCCAAAAAACGTACTGTTTGGGCTACACAGAACTTACTTTGGAAATAAGATTTCAATATTTCCCAACGTTATTCAAGTGTAAAGAGACTCATTTCGTTCCGCGGAGGTATGGTACTGACTTTTTGTCAAGATTTCGAGTGGGAAACAGCTTTCAGTGTTAAAATAACCTATGATTTAAAAAGAAACCAATTAATTGCTTACCCTGTATGTATTGGAGCTATTGATCGTATTCGCAATTAAGTGTTAAATTGACAACAGCCCTGCCATAGAAGCCCCTTTTAGCTAAGTTTTCATTCTACAGTAAGCAAATTCGAGACTGTAACTCTGAGCCAAAGAGGCTATGGAAAAAAATCAATGAAATTTCTAGGCGAAAAAATAATAAGAATCTGGCGAACGTCACTCATATATATGATAAAAATAAAGATATTTTATCAGATCCAGATCTAGTGGCTAATCCACTGTATGATCATTTTATCACTGTAGGACAATCTTTTTGCAATAACTTCCAATCTTCTACTTATAAAAATGAATCCTCAGACGTTTCTCTTTCATCTTTCCACATACTTCCTATTTCACCAAATGAAATAGAAAAATTTATACGTGAATTAAAATCTGATAAATCGCCAGGTATTGATGGCATTACCCCTAATATCTTAAAAGCTGCAAGTAGGAGTATATCTCATCCACTGTCACATATTTTTAACATATGTCTCTCTCAGGGAATTTTCCCTTCCAAATTGAAATATGCCGTTGTAATCCCACTGCATAAAGACGGAGATAAGAAAGATCCAAGTAATTATAGGCCGATCTCCTTGCTTTCCTCTATCGCGAAACTATTTGAGAAATGCTTAAAAAAAGATTATTAAAATACCTTGAGGAAAATGAAATTATAGCGACAAATCAATATGGGTTTAAAAGTGGACTAAATACAGCGGATGCAGTATATGATCTCACCGAATATATCAGTCACTCTACAGATAAAAATGAAAAAGTAGTTGCTCTGTATTTAGATATTAAAAAAGCATTTGACAGTGTTGATCATGAAATACTTCTTGCGAAACTTAACTCGCTTGGAATCGTTAATAAAGCTCTTTGTTTTTTTCGATCATATTTAAAAAATCGAAATCAAGTGGTAAGAGCTGGTAATACTTTTAGTCGACCTTCAACAATAAAATGTGGTGTTCCGCAAGGGTCTGTGCTAGGGCCAATTTTATTTAACATCTACATAAATGACCTCTGCAAAATGAGTGAACTTGAAGTCAATGGACGTATAATCACTTGATCAGATGATACAGTTCTGTTATTCAAAAGTAATGTCTGGGAAGACACTTTTGTAAAAGCAAATGCAAGCATACAAAGTGTAGTTAGCTGGCTGACGGCTCATAAAATGTCACTAAACTTAAACAAAACCAAACTCATGATGTTTGGTAAAGATAGCCCCAACATCCCTAATATCAAAATTCTAAATGAACCAATTCACGTTACGAATGCAGTTAAATATCTTGGTGTTATCATAGATAATAATTTAAAATGGGATTGTCATGTTTTGTACTTGTGCAAAAGATTAAGAAAAACCCTACATACATATTTCAGTCTACGTAGGCTTATTGATAGACAGTTAATTAGAACCATATATTTCTCCTTAGCACAGAGTATCATTCAATAATGTATCTTAGCATGGGGATCCGCGTGCACGGCAACATTATCGCCATTGATAAATTTACAAAATAAGTTAATTAAAATATGTTTGTTGCGGTCCAAGTTTTATTCTACAACTCAAGCGTTTTCTGAATTTAAAGTCATGAATTTGAGACAGCTCTTTGTCTATGCTTTATTAAAGTTTATGTTTTGCAATTTATCGAAATTTAGAATAAATATTACGAGCTATTCGACAAGGAGTCAAAGAAAAAACTTATTAGCTATAGAAAAATGCAATAAAACTATGTTGCAAAGGCATGCTTGTATTCTTGGACCTAGAGCCTTTACATCTTACCAAATTTGGTAAACGTTTTTCTATTTTTCTTCTGTTAGCTTTTGAACTCCCACACACAAGCTTTGGCTTATGTGGGTTTGTATCTTTCATTTTTTATTAACATTGTGTCATCACTTCTTATTTATATTGGATACAAATAAATAAAGAACTATAACTAACTTAATCTGCCCCAACCACTTGTCCCAAAATATTAAAGTTGCGCCCGTCTTGTTGGCAGCTTATTTAGGCAATTTTAGTCATGAAACGCGAGAAAAACTAAACTTCGGGGTAGTGAAGAAATTTTTATAGTCTAGATGAAATCTGAGAGTATGTTGTGTTTGCTTTACTGTTTGTAAAGCTAAGAGATAATGCTCGCACAGAGCCGCCAAAAGTACAGAAATAATCGTTGTCGGTCAAAAGCCTCGATTCCGAGTAACCTTCTGTCCATCTGACTGTCCGTCTGTTCATCTGTCCGTCTGTTCGTCTGTTCATCTCACCGTCTGTCTACAACTGAACTCTCGAACGCTTTGAACTATCGTGCTAAAATTTGTTGTGTGTCATTTTTAACGAAAAAGTAACTTTAAGTTCGTAAGCCATAAGTTCCCATACAAATTTCACGAAATTTCGAAGTTTCAAGAAATTAATTTTTCTTCTAAACTATTTAAGCTAGCAACTTGAAATTTGGGTCAAGTATGAAGATGTATTTATCAATAAAATCACAAAATAGTGATCCGATCCCTTAGCTCCTTCTACTCCCTTCCATACAAATGCACAATTTTGAAAAATTAATTTTTTTGTTCATATTTGAAACTAGCAAAGTTGGAATAGCCAAATTTTCCAGAATTAGTTTTATTATAATTAAAATCAATTTTGAAAAAATTATCAGCTTCTCCTCACTTCTTCCTGGGGGTACTCATACAAAATTTCCGAAATTCTGAAATTTCAATTAAATTATTTTTCTTTGAAACTGTCAAAGCTATTAATTTGAAGTTTTGTGGAAAGTATAACAATAGATTTCGATTTCCACTATACCTAGAACAAGTACAGACTTAAAATTTTACCAAAATTTGTCGCTTAATAATTGAAATAAATGTGAAAAGAATTACTTGCTTCGCTTCACTCCTTCAACCCCCTCCCATATAAATATCTATGTTATAAATTCAAGACAAGCATCGCATATCAGAGCTATACACTTTAAAATTGAAACAAAGCATAGTGATAAGGATGTTGATAGGCATTTTCAAAAATCATCCAAAAGACTCCACTTTCTCTGCCACCCCACATATAAATTCCCCAATTTCATGAAAACTATCTCCAATTTCTTTGAAAAAAAAATGAAAACTGCAAACTTTGAATTCATTACGAAACATTTTGCATACCACGTTCGGTGTCATATACAAAAATTACAAACCTCCCCCTCTGCTTCTACCACCTCCCATACAAAAGTTCCTATTCACTATCCGAAAGAATTTTAGATGACATACTTTCCAGCTCATTAAGCTCTTTCCCATTTCATCATATAATTGGGCCTTACGACCAATCATGATTCTGTTACGTTTTTTTCCTCGATCACAATACTTTATTATATGAAGAAATCAGCTTCAAAATTTTTCGGTAAAATACTAAATTCTTAAATAATTATACGTTTATGAAGAAAGGAACTGGGAAGAATTAAAGTAAGAATCAAATATAGTAATCAAGTCAATTCAACAGTAAAGATATCAAATTGAATGCACAGTGTTATCTAATATTACAATAACGTATGCGGTTTTTTCATCAATTCCCCAACACAATTTAAAATCAAATTAAAAGAAATCCTAATCGATAATATATTTCAAAACAAATTTCGAAACAGTATTAGCTACGTTTCTTCTTTTGAATGCGATACAATTGGGCGATCGCGGTCACCTAAAATCTGTTGTTTTTTCCCAAACATTTTTTTTCGCACATTTTCTGAACAAATTATCACTTTTCCAGATACAATCGAAATTATTGTTTGAGAAAAAGATCGGCTATTTTTTTCTTACAACTATAACAAAAAGAATAAAAACGCTCTTAAGATGTTGTTGTTTACCGGGTCAATTGAGATGAAAATTTTGCATGCGTGTTACGTTTGAGTGTCTCAACGATATGAAAGATACACTATGGGATCGCGATGTATAAGTAACTAAGTAAAATATCTGAAAAAGTGAAAAAGGCGTTCATTGTTTTGATTGCATAACCCTCCTAGGTCTTGGAGTCTTCGGCGATGAGACACAACTAGACTCATGCTAAGTTTTTCAAGAAAAAAAAGTTAGCAAATCGTTTGACAAAGATACCGAGAATTTTATGCACACTTGCAGATGCGATATAAGATAAAGTGACTAATAAGGTATTTCGATCCGATCCGATATATGTAAAGAAGTAGTAGTCTCTGGGAGTAGGGATTCAGTTTCTTGGGAATATAAATAGCCAGGTAATTCTTCAAAATTATCATCAGTCGCCAAATCGTTTCAATCTAAGCTTTCGATTTTACTCCGTAAGAATCAACTATGAAGTTCATTGTAAGTCGGATCGGATTCGGATTTATATTCAAGGAGCTATAACATATGTGGATTATTTCAGGCTTTAGCTACTCTACTATGCGCAGTCCTAGTAGTGGCTGAAGATATTGTCGAACAAGGTCAACAACAAATACAGCAGGAGCAGCAAGAGTTGGGACTAACATCGACCGTCAAGAAACAGGAAAAACGTGGAATTTACGGAGGGCTAGGAGGTACTGGCGGCTATGCTTCAGGACTAGGATATGATTCCAACTTGGGATACAGTGGAGGATTGGGAGGCGTTGGAACTGGCATTGGTATCAACCCGGCAGTTGGATATAACTCTGGACTGGGGTATAACTCTGGACAGGGGTATAACTCTGGATACAATTCTGGACTCGGATACAATTCTGGTTTAGGATACAACTCAGGCTTAGGATACAACTCAGGCTTAGGATACAACTCAGGATTAGGATACAACTCAGGTTTGGGCTACAATTCTGGTGTAGGCTACAACAATGGCTTAGGATACAACTCCGGGTTGGGCGGGTACAGTGGATATTCCGGCTATCCAGGATACAACCGCGTCATCGGACTTGGTAAGTTTCATTTATTTTAAAGTACTACATCAAACTTAAACCTTATGCATTGATTCCAAGGATACAACAACTACAATGGATACAACTCGCAATACTACTCGGGAGCAGGTGGCTACAATGGATATTCCCGTGCCGGTGGTTACCCAAATTACAATCGTTACAATTCGTACAGCAGTAGTTACCCTTCGACTTATTCAGGAGCAGGAGCTGGATACTCATATGGACCAGGAATTTCCGGAACTGTTTATTAAGTGACTAAAAAAGTGTTGACAAAATTGAAAAATTATTCTTTAGAGATTTAAACTGATCGTGCCACGCCTTGTAAATTCCCATCAATCTTGCTTAAATAACATCTTAAATAATCATTCTAGATTTAACCTCTGTGTATTTTTGTAAAGTTTGTGCCGCCGTTATTATGTAAAATAAATGATTGAATTGAAACAAAAGTTACACTGTGAAATAATTTGGAGTTGCAGATTTGGCAATTGGTGATTGGTTTCAGGTGGGCCGACATTTTTGAATTTGTTCTTTGCCAGTTGCATTTAATTTGCTAAGCCATATGACTAACACAGGACTTTTGGCTTCAATTAACAAGAAAGTTTGATTTCAGAAACCGCAAAAATTTTCATAAAATTCTAACATTTACATATTTACAAACATAATTGTGTTGCGTTTTTACCTAATTTTAAATTATTCAATTGCAAAAGCCAAACCACTGACAAACAAACTCGAATTCCGAATGGCATAATGGAAATAAACTGCCAACAAGTCGGGCGAAACTTTATTATTCTTGGGATAAGTTGCGGATGAGTGGAAAGTCAATATGGAGGTTAGAGTGGTTAGGGAAGACTAAGTGAAAGGGAGTTCTTAGGCAGGGCTCTTGTCAATTTAACAATATTTCATTCGTTTTTGCAAGTTTGGGTTTTTATGAGGGGAGGGGGAGGGGTAATAGTAAGGGTGGGTGGATTTTAATAGCTTTTTAATTGATTGCTTGAATCACGTCCAATATTCTCTGTATAGAATGTGTTTCATAGACGAAGTTGCATAGAATTTTCATAAAATTCGGTGTATCTTACATTCACGAAACCGAACATTTGTTTGGAAGGGGGTAAAGCGAGTAAGGGAATCATAAAATTTGTGCTGCTCTTTTATTTCATTTCTCTTGTAAGGTACTTGTACAAAATGTCAAGTTCGAAGCTTTCAATTTGTTGGTTATTAGTTTATTTAATGAAATTGGTCGAAATCAAAGTTTTTTATAGGAGGGGGTAGAAGAGCAGGCGCGATCTCAAAACTTTTGACTTTTAACTATTTTTAAAAGTTCTTGTGCAAAATTTCAAAGTGATAGCTTTGATAATTGATTTCTTGGAAATGGTCGAAAAAATAATTTTGTACGAGAGGAGGTCGAAGTCTTAAAGGTTTCCGACCAGTTAGTATTTTGTATATTTAGGGATTTTTTTTCAATGCATTTTGCAAATTTTCAAGCTTATACCTTAAAATTTCACTCAAAAATTTTCAGTTTATATGTTTTTTTTAATGCAGATGAAACAACTTGCGCACGTTAGACAGGGGATGGGTTTACCATATAGCAATTGTGGAACAAATTATTATTTTTTTCTATGTATATCAAATAGATGTATCGACGTGCAAAATTTAAACTTTGTATCTATTATCAGAGCCCCAAAAAATCACTCAAAATTTTCGACATTTTGCTTACCATCTCCCTCCCCTTACACCTCCCAACTTAAAATTTATCAAAATTAACGACTGTGTAGTTCTACAATCTGACGAATTTTTAATTTGATATCTGTACTCAGTTTTGAGATATAAAGATTTGTAATTTTGAAAAGTGCGCCATTTTTGAAATGCTTCCCATTACTGCTACTATTATTTCCACATGTTCAATTTTCTTCGTATTTTGCTAGTATAGCTTAATATATTGTTGCGAGCTAGGGGTTCGCCGGGATTTCAAGTAAAACACAATTCGTTCAAAAATAAGTGATAATTTATTTATTTACACTTTAACTTAATTCGAACTATATGGTACTACCGCCGCGTACTGTTCTATCGCTTTCCTGCACTGGTTCCCGTCTCCGTCATCAAAAAGACTGGTTCTCGACTGAAAGCTTCGTGCTTTTATACATTTTCCCCTATTCTCGAAGCTTTCGTCGTGTATGTCGTCGGGTGTATGTCTCAACTATACTGGAAAGTTCTAGATCTTTAATTATGGCTTTTTACATATTGGGGGATACTGTTCTACATAATTCTCGTCTATTCGAGAGAGATCGAATTGCGTGGTTGCAAGATCTGTAACATTACCCTCTCCTTAGTCCCTGTTCGTCCCAAACAGAGTCGTTCACTTCCTCAATGGCACCATGGTACTTTGTTAGTCGGTCGAGATGTACCACTTTCATTTTAGTACGAGGTTTTTGATGTAGTTGAATCCGATAGACGACATCATTTAACCGGGTGATGATCTGGTAAGGGCCTTCCCAGTTGCGCTGTAGTTTCGGCGATCTGCCCTTCTGTCGTTTGGGATTGTATAACCAAACCAAATCGCCCTCTTGGAATCCTGATGAATTCACCCGTTGATCATAACTCGTCTTCATGCGGTCGGTCGCCAAATCAATTTTTTCTCTGACCAGGTTATAAATTGTATTTAGTCGACATATCAAGACGTAATCTTTGGCATTAGTTGGTTGGTTTGGTGGCACTCCTAACATTAGTTCCGCAGGGACTCGAATATTTTTTCCGAAAATGACTCGGGAGGGAGTTTCTCCTGTTGTTGAATGTTCCGATGTCCTGTAGGCCATTAAAAATAGAGGGATGTGCTGATCCCAGTCCTGTTGCCTCTCGCTGACGAGTTTGGATAGGTTTGATTTCAATGTCCTATTGAAACGTTCCACCATTACATCGGACTTTGGACGTAATGGAGTTTTGGGTTTTGTTTATTCCCAGCATTTGACACACGTGCTTGAATATTTGAGATTCAAAATTGCGCCTTTGATTGGAGTGTAGTTCACTTGGAGCTCCAAATCTGCTCACCCAGTTGGTAACAATTTGTTCTGCGACGGTTACTGCTTCTTGGTTTGGAATGGCGTAGGCTTCAGGCCGCTTGCTGAAATAATCAATGACCACTAGAATGTAGCGATTACCATTTTCTGATTCCGGGAATGGTCCCGCAATATCCACAGCAATTCTCTCGAATGGGACTCCCACGTTGTATTGTTGCATTTCTCACTTTGATCTGCGTTGTGTGCCCTGAATCGATGCACACGTAGTACATTTACGGCACCAATTTTCGACATCATCTCGGAGATGGATCCAATATAACCTTTCTGGTATCTTTGCCAAGGTTATATTTACACCCAAATGCCCACCGGAAGTACTACCACAATAATCCTTCAAAACCTCTTCGACTTTAGAATGCGGGACGATGGTTTGCATGTGATACGATTTTCCGTCAGCGTTTTCCCATTTTCGTTTTAATAATCCGCCGTCTAGGTGAAGGGAGTTCCATTGTGCCCAATAACACTTTAAGGTTTCGCCGAATTGTGAGATGTCTTTCCACTCAGGCCGTTTCATTTCGTCCTTCCATGCCATGATCGGTGAAACATCTGGATCTTTACGTTGGGCATCTTCCAGCTCTTGCTGATTCCATAAATCCTTTGATTTGATCGTTATCCTCTGAATGGTTTCTCCGGCTTCTTTTTCCTTCTCACGTTCGCGTTCTTTCTCCTTGTCCTTTTTGCACTCCTTCTCCTGCTTGGCAGCACGTTTACTTTCCTTTTCACGTTCCGCATTCTTCCTTTCGCGATCTTCTCGAACACGTCCCTTCTCATGTTCGGCCTTGGCACGTTCATTCGCATGAAGTACTTGACCGCCACAACTTCCACCTGTTCGTTCGCGATCCTTATTCGAATGCCTATCTTTGCTTCCATGATCTTTCCCGATGTATTGTTCTTATCGCAATCGGTCTTGCCGACTCGGGGTTTTCGATCGGCTCCGGCGTCTTTTATCAAAACCGTGTGTAAGATTTGAACTCTGATGACTAGTTCTTAACCAAGATCTACCTTCACGATATCTACCTTCGCGTTGGTTAGCCGCGCAGCCGGAACAATGGTTGGTCATTTTTCTGGGTTTACGGCAGTCGAGTCTCAAGTGTCCTGCCTGTCCACAATTCCAGCATCGGTGGGCACCAGATCCTTCGCTCCGCTTGGTGTGCTCTGCTTTCTGACACACACACTCTTCTGCTATTTGCCGGACTCGATAGTTGCTCCGCGAGCTTTGCTTGACAGCTTCGAACGTCAGCTCATATACTAAGGCTTCGCCAATCATTTTCTTACCTGTCAATTTTGGCGCCTGTTGCAGCTCTCTGTCCTGTACAGCATTGTTAAATACGAAAACAGCTGTATCGCATTGGGAAGCGATAATATTGTGAGTCGTTCAAAATCGCGTGCCAGCTCTTGAAGTGTTTCACCATTCTTTTGGGTTCGGTTGTACAGTTGTGTTTTGTAGATCTCTCGCATGTGGTCACTGCCGTAATGAAGGTCCAATGTCTGGACTAACGTTGAAAAATCTTGTTGCTGCTCCTGCGGAATCGTTTGAAGAACCTCTGCTGGTGGACCTCTTAGCGCCAATATAAGAGCCGTTCCTCGTTCCAGATCATTCCAATGATTGTTTGTTTGTTGCGGCAGCCTCAAATTGGGTCTTATAAATAGCCCACGATGTTTGTCCATCGAAGATTAGAGCTTTGAGGCCCTTGTGCGTAACGTGTTCTGCCTTGATGACTCCAGTCGCTTTCACGTTATTGAAGTCCCTTTTTAGGCGTTCGACTTCTTCTACAATCCCGGATATCCTTTCCGTAATTTGTTCTTCGAAGATTCGAAGTTTCTTCTCTACGTTTTCTTCTATGGCCTTATCCATGGTGTCTATTTTATTATTTTGCAGCTCCCATTTTTGGTTGAGGTCCTTTGAGGTCTGATCTAATTTCTGATTAATGTCCACTGATTGTTGCTCTAATTTCTGATTAATGTCCGCAGATTGTTGATCTAATTTGTTCACCATTTGTTGCATTAACTGTGTTAGAGCATCCGATTTACCAGAACACTCCTCTTCACGAGCTTCTTCGATTTGGAACTCAAAACTATCTGCATCCTTACCCTCAGCCTCAAGTATTTCGATCATACGGCTGACAAGTTCAGTCTTGTTCCCTTTTGTACATAACTCGCGTCTACCGAGCTCTTCCTTCAGCTCCGTTAATCTTAAGTCCTTTAGATAACGCGTCATTTTCACTACTGATTATTTCAAGTTTTTCTGCGATTCGAATTCACTTAAATTTACTTCCCTAATTAAAGTCACTGCTCACTAAAGCACTCGATATATATTCGATTTCACAAAATTCTCACTCCGTTCGAGAATTTTAGTTTCACTTTTTCGCTCTCACAAAATTTAAAAATAAGTGACAATTTATTTATTCGCACTTTAGCTTAATTCGCACTATATGGTACTACCGCCGCGTACTGTTCTATCGTTTTCCTGCACTGGTTCGCGTCTCCGTCATCAAAAAGACTGGTTCTCGACTGAAAGCTTCGTGCTTTTATACATTTTCCCCCTATTCTCGAAGCTTCCGTCGTGTATGTCGTCGGGTGTATGTCTCAACTATACTGGAAAGTTCTAGATCTTTAATTATGGCTTTTTACATATTGGGGGATACTGTTCTACATAATTCTCGTCTATTCGAGAGAGATCGAATTGCGTGGTTGCTAGATCTGTGACAATATGTTTCAAGTTTCAATTACATAACTTAAGAGCTTGTTGAAATATTAAAGTTTAAGTGTTTTTCTTTGCACCCTTCGTGCCCCTCCCACTTACAATAATTAGCCATTCTCTAAGCTGATTCTGGTGGAGCTGCCACCTTAATGGTCGCAAAATCTGATTTTTTTACGATAAGTAATTTCGAAGAAATAATCGTTTGAAAAAAAATTCGGCCGACAATTTGTTTTTAGCTCCCCCTTTTCGGCGCCAATGGATAAAAAAATTAAATTATTTTTAAAGTTTGTCCCACAACACTCTCTATATTTCTAATGATTTTCAGTTTCTGCATTCCTGGTGGAGATATTAGCAAGTGTAGTTTTTGACAACAAACGGATTTGGTCGAAAAGTATAAATGCTATTGATCTGAAATTTTGAATATATTACTTTTATAATGATTTCGATTACTTGAGTCCTCCCTTTCCTTACACCACCTCCCATACAGACTGCACTTTTTCATGAAAAACTATTATACCTTAAATACCTTATCCTTATTATAGTGTAACCGATCGGAGAATGAAATCACTTCCTACATAAATATTACTTTATCTTTTAGTGTACCATAAGTTTTATTATATGTAATTTTAAAGCTTTTAATAATCGATCACGTATGGTTTTATTTCTTATAAATAAAATAATGGGAGATCTAGTTGTGCCGACTTTTAAAGAAAGTCTTTTGATACCTACAATATCATCACTTGAGAGTGGAACACTAGACAAAACTTCTTGATTTTTCGCAATAATCGAGTGCATATTCTCAGAAAGAGTAGCCGGAACGTTGAATATGATGAGTTGATTTTCAATGCTTTTTTCCGATGTAGTTGATCCTGCCCTCATGTATCGCAGGTTGCGTTTTTACACTGCAATTTTCGGTTTCCAAGGCTTCGATTCTCCGTTTGTCGTTAATTACCTCGTTATTAAGGTTACACAGAGTTTTAACCTGGTCTACCAGACTTTGGATTGTCGAACTAGCTATATCCTGGTTGCGGTGGAATGCTGCCAAATCTTGTGTAATTTTGGCGAGCGTAGCAGTAACGTCAACCACTTCAGATTCGTCGTCGGAAGAGTCTCCAGTGGTAATAGTGGAGTTGTGTTCTTGGCTTGAACGGCAAATTGGGCAAGACCACTTCACCCTGTTTTTACGAATTCTTTCGAGAAGAGATTCGCTTACTTTGCCACAATTAATATGGAGTACCTGGCTGCAAGATATGCAAGTAACGCCTGGAGAAGTGCGACTGACTACCAACTTACATTTGTTGCAAATATCAACCATGACGTTTAACTGAATTAAATTGAGATTATGTCACTTTGAGTTAATATAAATATTAGTTTTAGACACATATCCATTATATCCCAATTTGTTTGAATATCAATAAACTAAATTCATTAATTGCCTTACTGAAACAAGAAAACTTAATTAATACTGTGTTATTTGATTATTTATAATTTTCCATGCGGAACTCGAAATTTAAATGTCAATTGCGTATTCTTCTTCTTTATTTTTATAATATTGTAACCAATATAGTTAAAGCTACGAACGTTTTTGTTTTAAAACAATTTAAAGAAAGTTGGATCAGAAATTTTTCGATTCCTCCACATCCTTACGAACTCTTGGAATTTACTACAACTATGAAACTGCTATTTTGTACAGAGCATTTTAAACGTAATTCAAGTGACCCATCCCTTCTACCCCTTACAAATTCGAACTATTATAAATAAACGAATGAAATATTGAGTCTATTTACTGGAGCAATTGATAAAACTGCATTTGAGCGTTAAGTACTTGACAATAGCCCGCCCCTAGCATCTAGAACATCCACCAACTGTTTCTACTAGTTTCCACCTGTCATATTCTGAATATTAACATCCCACACATCCACAAAATGTCTTTAGAATAATAAAGTTGCGACCGATTTGTTGGCAGAAATTTTTAGGATTCAAAGGACTTACGAAAAAATCGCTCATTCTTTTAAATATGCAGATACTGCATTGTTTGATTTTTTTTGAAACGCGATTATATAAATCGAATATATAAAAAACAATTTTATTATACTCTAGATGGAATCTGAGAGTATTATAAGTTTGCTCTAAGGTTTGTAACGCCAAGAAATAAGGTTCGGAGAAAAAAATGAAAGATACAGAAGTTAATATTATCACTCAAAAATCTTAAAGCCGGATGTCCGTCCGTCCGTCCGTGCGCTCTCTAGCTTGAGAACGCGTTGAGCTAGATAGTTCAAATTTTGTACACGTTGTTTTTGACAAAAAAATAAGTTCAAGTTCGTGAACGGACCAAATCGCTCCACCCCTTCTACCCCCTCCCATACAAAACGACACAATTGCGCAATTTGACAATGAAGAGATTTGCTCGAAAAGTATATAATTATTTTTATGATAATATCAATCTACCGTATAAAAATTATGCGCGTCCTCCCCCTCCTTCCACCTCCTGCCATACAAACTGTACTTGTCATGAACTATTCTAAGCCAATTTACTCAGTGCGTATAAAATTTAGCAGGCTGAAATTGTGCACCACATATTTATTTAAAATTGTTAGTAAGGCCAAAAAAAATTAGACGATTAGCTTCACCCCTTCTACCCCCTCCCATACAAAATGAAACAATTTCGCAATTTGACAATAAATGGATTTACTCAAAAAGTATGAAAGCTATTAGGCTGAATTGTGAGATATGTTACTTTCACAATGATCTAAATCTACAGTAGAAAAATTTTGGCGTCCTCCCTCTCCTTCCACCCCCTCCCATACAAACATCACTTTTTCATGAAATGCTCTAAGACGATTTTCTCAGAACATATAACATTTATTGAGCTCATATTTTGTAATAAATTCTGAATTAGCATTATCACTAAGATCAGAAAAACATATTTGATTAGCTTCACTCCTTCTACCCCCTCCCATACAATATGACACAGTTTCACAACTTCACAAAAAATCGATTTTCTTGAAAAGTATGAATGGCACTTGTCTGAAATTTAAGGGATGTCAATTTTATAATAACCAAACCTGACTTTGGCCTCCTGAATACTTTGCCTCCATCCATCTCGGTTCAGTGACCGCGTCCTCCAGTTAGAAAATATTAGCAGTGATTTGCTGTCTGCATCAATCGAATCCTCCCAGCGCTTCCGTGGTTTTCCGACCGATCTTTGTCCGTTGACTTTCCCTTTTAGTGTGCGTTTGGGAATTCTTCCGTTATTCATAAGCTCCACATGACCAGCCCATTGTAACTTCTTAAATTTTATGAGGGTTGACACTTCTGGATTGTCGAAGATGGCATACAATTCTCTATTGTATCGTATTCTCCAGATCGAGTCTTCCCTCACAGGTCCAAGGATTCTTCTGCGGACCTTTCTTTCAAAGGCGTTAAGTAGTTTTTCGGATGCCTGAGTTAAAGTCCACGTTTCGCTGCCATAGCATAGCGCAGGTCTTACGATGGTTTTGTATAACTTAAGTTTTGTTTTCCCGTGCACGTTCTTGTTTTTGATTATTGGAAGTACCGAATAATAAGTCTTGTTTGCCATCATTATCCTTCTTTTGATTTCGATGGGTTCGCTTCCATCCTTTGATAGGTTCGGCCCTAGGTATATGAAGTTGTCTACGTTTTCTATGCTATAGTCACCAACCATAATGTTTTGTCTAATTGGCGTCTTTTTCCTAGATTGCGTCATAATTTTACTTTATTATTCTAATAATAAAGTATTGTGATCGACACAAGAAAAAAAAAAACTTTGCTACCCTGAAATTTTTTTTTCGCGTTTTTCGCCTAAAAATGCGAAAAAAAAATCCGTCTGTCTGTACGCCGTCCGCCGTACGCCGTCCACCGTACGCCGACGTGTACGCTCAGCGCACATTAACTCCCAAACCCTTCAAGATAGAAAATTCATTTTTGGAGGGATTATAGGTAGTTGCAGATCTCAGGCGGATACCCATTTTGGGGGGTGTACGAGTTCAAGGGGAGGCAGGGGAGCGCTTAAGCCGAAAAATACGAATTCAAATATCTCAACCATGGTTACAGCAAGGAAACTAAAAATCAACATACATATAGAGGAGTTTGTAGGACAACTTTTAAAAATAATTCAATTTTTTTATCCATTGGGGTGCGAAAAGGGGGGGCCAAGAACCAATTGTCGGCCGAAGTTTTTTTCAAATGGTTATATCTTCGTAATTACTTCCCATGAAAAATTGATATTTTGAGACCATTAAGATGGCATACGGATGTGCTAGAATCAGTTTAGATAGAAGCTAATTATTGTAAGGAGAAGGGTCAGGGGGGCTGCAAAGAAAAACACTTAAAAAGTAATATTTCGACTATCTCTTTATCTATGTAATTGAAACTTGAAACATGTACTAAGCTTTACTAGCAAAATATGAAAAAATACAACATGTGAACATAATAGTAGTGGGGGGAAATGGGGAGCATTTCAAAAATGGCTCACTTTCCAAAACTACAAATCACCAAAACTCAAAATTGAATACAGATATCAAATCAAAAATTTGTCAGATTGTAGAGCTATATAGTCTTTAATTTTGGTAAAAAATTTAAGCTGGGGGTGTAAGGGGAGGGAGGTGGAAAGCGAAAGTGTTGAAAATTTTGAGTGATTTTCTTATGGCTCTCCTAAAAGATACAAAGTTTAAATTTTGCACGTCGACATATCTATTTAATGTACATAGAAAAAAAATAATAATTTGTTCCAAAATAGTTATGCACCGAAGTGGAGGTCTAACGTGCACAAAGTGTTTCATGTGCAATGAAAAAAACACATAAACTGAAAATTTTCGAATGAAATTTTTAGGTAAAAACTTGAAAATTTGCGAAATGCATTTAAAAAAAATTTATAAGAGTTTGAAATATTAACTGGTTGAATATCTTTAAAATTTCTACCCCCTCCCATACAAAATTATTTTTTCGAAAATTTTTAAGAAATAAATTATCACCTAACTATTAAATGCTATCAATTTGAAATTTTGCACAAGAACAAAAATAATTGAAATAAAATTACGTTAAAAGTTTTGAGATTGCATTTGCCCTTCTACCCCCTCCCACACAAAAGTATGATTTCGACCAATTTCATTAAATCAACTATTAACTAACAAATTAAAAGCTACAAACTTGAAATTTTGTACAAGCACCTTACAAAAGAAACGAAATAAAACTGCATCACAAATTTTACGATTCCTCTACCTCCTCTACCCCCTCCCATACAAATGTTTGGTTTCGTGAATTTAAAATACACCGAATCCAATGAA
This sequence comes from Chorisops tibialis, assembly GCA_963669355.1. Classification (NCBI taxonomy): domain Eukaryota; kingdom Metazoa; phylum Arthropoda; class Insecta; order Diptera; family Stratiomyidae; genus Chorisops; species Chorisops tibialis. The sequence goes on from OY770263.1 coordinate 76,890,773, forward strand.
AATTCTATGCAACTTATTCTATGAAACTGACATTCTATACAAAGAATATTGAATTTGGTTCAGGCAATCAATTAAAAAACTATTAACATCCACCCACCCTTACTATCACCCTCCCCCCTCCCTTCATGAAAACTCAAACTTGTATAAATAAAGGAATGAAATATGGAGCGTTTCCGGAAAGTGTTAAATTGAGAACTGCCCTGCTCAAGAAGCTCCTTTCACTTAGTCTTCCCTAACCACTCTAACCTGCATATTGACTTTCTACGCATGCGCATTTTGTCCGAAAAATAATAAAGTTTCGCCCGACTTGTTGGCAGTTTATTTGTTTTGTTTTCATTAATACATGCACGTTCCAAGATCCAAAGGAATAGTCCATTTTTCGTTTGCGTGGTCGTTGCCGTTGAATCAATCCAGTCCGAGGCGTTGCTTCAGGTTTTGAAACAAGTTTGTTTTTCCGAGGATGAGTTGTTAACACATCGCCCAACCCCCAACTTGGAGGGCCATATTATTATAGTGCTAGAATTTTTCTGGTTCATTAGCACTCGCGCCTATCAGTTCAGCAAGTCAATTCCAGATGGACAAGACCAGTACCCGGTGGCTACCACGTGGAGGTATGATGAGCATAATTGATGTGTATATGATAGTTACAACACTGGGTGTCGCCTTATGACGCCGATCAGATACCTACCCTATCTATACACACCCAACCACCACTATAGAAGCTCATAATTTGAAATTTATAATCCATATTACTTTTATAATAAATGTGATAGCTGGTATCAAAATTATTCGTCTCCCCAAAATTCTTCTACCACCTCCTATACAAAATTGACTTTTTTATGAAAATACTAATTTTCTCAGAACGTATAATATTTATGGAGCTTAGATTTTGCACTAAATGCTTAACTAGCATTATTATTAAGATCAGAAAAAACTAACTGATTGGCTTCACTCTTTCACTCCCATACAAAGTAAATAATTTCACAACTTTTCAGAAAATCTATATTCTTCAAAACTATAAATATTACTGATCTGAAATTCGAGAGATGTAAATTACATAGCATTCTCATTTATTTCTGAAAAATCACTAAAAAAAAAATCACAAATTTTGAAAAAAATACTTTTATAACTACTTTAGCATGATGTAAAAAAATTAGCTCAATGCTGTCACCCCTTATACCACTCCACTCTTTCTATTTCATCTAGAGTATCGTATGATTGGGCTATACGCGCAATCATACTCCTGCTATGTTTTTGTTTAATCTTAAAGTAGTCATATAGTTTTTTTCTGTTTCAAAACTGAAGTTGCGGAAATCTTCCTAAAAGTTCGATTTATTACAAAATCAAACAATTTTAATCGAATTTCATAGTGCATAACAAATAAGACTGATCTAATCCTATCATCATCGCAAACTATACACACTACCAACAATCCAATCTACATAACTCTTTAGCAAAAAGCAAATAAAAAAACAAAACCAAACACCAATTTGTTCCACAACAATACCCGTCCTAATTGGCTGCTAACTTAACAACTATCAATTCTCTAGCGTTTAAACGACTTAATTGGACATATAAGTGAGCTATCGATCTTGGATTTACTTCTTACAATTCACCATTTCATAACAACATTCGTTAGTATCTCGATGTGCATGTTAGAGATGTTTCGCAGGTGAATTTCTAGATTGTATGAAGATCATCGACCTGATCGAGCCCAACTGATAGTGCGTTGATCAATTCGTGTAGGATAAAAAAAAATCGCTATTACATTGTAAATAAGATCCGTGATTAAATCCTAACTACTCCTTAAAATTTATGTAAATTTCGTAGAGAATCATATCAATGGCAAGTGCAGAATGTGTAAATTTTTTCCGGACTTTTTATCGATCAATCGCCAGTTATATGTTTATATATTGCCGGACATCCAAAGATCTATGCGATCAAGTTAAGCCGGTTATGAATGCGTGCTTATCTTAAGTCCGAATGCATCTTACAAAGTTTTGACCTCCCGGCTAAGACGGCGAGTAGTTGCGTATTACTTTCGTTTTCATTTCTAAGTTCAACGCGATCCGAGGCACCGAACTGCAACGCGATCTTCAACTAATGTTGAAGATCGTGCAAATGAAACCGAAAGTTAAGGAAATTTTCATATAAAAATACTTTAGGTTTGATAATTTCAGGTTTTATGCGTTTTTGTTTCATGTTTTAAATTTTGTAATATTTATCGATTGATTTTAGAAAATTTATTTATCGTATTATTTAAATCTAGCAGAATTGCAATATTTACGTGAAAATGTTTACATATTTTATCGATTTCTAGCTAATTCATGATTATACATTGGAGGAAGTTGATGTTTTTTTTTTAAAAAAAAAACATGATTGGGTGTAATGCCTAATTATGCGATACTCTAGATGAAATGGGAAAAAGTTTAATGTACCGGAAAATATAATATGCCATCTCAAAATATTCCAGTTAGTGAATCGTGACTTTTGTATGGGAGGTGGTAGAAATAGAGGAGGGAGATTTGTAATTTTTGTATTTGATACCGAATGTTGTATGTAAGATGTTTCGTGCTGCATTTAAAGTTTGTATATAGTTTTCATAATTTTTTAAAGAAATTGGCCATTGTTTCTCTGAAATTGGGATATTTGTATGGGAGGTGGCAAAGGAAGTTTAAGATTTTGAAATTACTTCTCAACATGCTTATCACAATGCTTTGTTCCAATTTTAAAGCCGATATTGCAAATATGTTCGAATGAAAAATTTGCATGGCAGGGGGTAAAAGGAGTATACGGATCAAAATAAAATGTTTGACTTTAAATATGTATGTTTGCGCTATTATACTTTAGTCAAAATTGCAAGTCGATAGCTTTGACGGTTTTGAAGAAAAATACTTTAATTGAAATTACGAAATTTCGTTAAATTTGTATGGGAGCGGGTAGAAGGAGTGAAGTGAAGTTGATAATTTTTTTTATTGCAATTGTTAAGGGACAAATTCTGACAAAATTTTAAGTTTCTATTTTTCCTAGTTTTAATGGAGATCGATATAAGGCATTTAACAAAAATTATACATTTGTATGGGAGGCGATAGAAGGAGTACACAGATCAAAACAAAATTGTTGGACGTGCTAGGGTGTAGCCCAGTGGGTAGCGTGTTGCTTTAATACGTAGGTCGATCTAATCCGGATCAATGAATAATTCCTCGGTTACCTCAATAACGAACGAAAATGAAAAATTCGTAGAGAGCGGGTTGTGCGAAGGGCTAACAACCATTTCACAATAAATAATGAAAAAATGTTAAGGAACGTAAAGGTCAGGAGGCTAAGGCCTCATTTGGGCTGTAGTGATATTGTAATTTTGTAGTATTTTATTTCTTCTTTCCATCAACGAACTTGACATCAAATTTTGATTTACAGAAGCTACAAAAAACGAAGCGCACTCTGTAATGCAGTTTTAATCTGAAGTCAGTGTGGATTAATTGAAGAATTCCTTGGATATTTTAGAACGCAATATGCGAAGATGCCGGTGAATTATCTCTAATAAATCCAAATCGTGAAATATTATTTATTTATTTAGCCATTGAACAAAATTTACATTGCAATTACACAATAGCAAGCGATAAGAAATATCACAAGAATTTCTTAAGTTTAGTTTAGAAATAGACAAAGATCCAAGTTGTAGTTTGTCATGATTTCGCTGAAGTCTAACCACAGGAGAGTGAAAATAAACGTCTAGTAAAGCGCGTGAAGGATAAAAAATATCGGCATTTCTAGTAATAACAACTTCCATTCTGAAATTAAGTTCGCCAACAAGATTAGTCCTTATAATACCATTTACAACCTTGTAAAGAAAGTACTCATCAAAGTAATTTCTGCGTATGTCTAAAGGATGGAGATGAAGTACCATAAGCCTCGTAGAGTAGTTAGCATACGGTATTTTAGAACGAAAGAACAGAGAACGCGTAAACTTACATTGAACTGATTCAATAGCAGCTGAGTAACACTTATGGTGAGGGCTCCAAACTAGAGTTACTCTATGAAAAAGAAAGAACAAGACATACTAGAGTTCGGCCAAGGTGATAACCAGCTTTTCCGTTAAATTTGAAAAAGCGCACTGCTATTTTCCAGCGTGCGATAAGTAAGCAAATGTGATTGCAATCCGTTCATTAGAACGTGAAACCTACCAAATTAAATTTTCACCACTTAAAAGTAATGCAAATTAAAGATAATCGCGAAATAAAACCACTAAACAGTTACACCGACACGTTGCACGCATACATATGAAAATAAAAAGCGCCCCATCTAACAAGGTGTCCAGACTCTTCTACCAGGTGCCTTGTTCTTTCTTTTTCATAGAGTTACTCTACTCCAAACAACAGAGCAGTATTCAAGAATACTACGTACTAGAGAGATAAAAAGTAGGACAGCAGTACTAGAACAAGCGAAAGTAGAAGAAATGCGGAGGACGAATCCGGTAAGTCTATAGGCATGATTGATAATATTTTCAAAATGTGTAGTGAAACTCAACTTCACATCAAAAGTCCCACCGAGATCCTTCATAATCGTTACTTCCGAAAGTCTAGTGCCATCGATTAAACAAAGTAACTCGGGAGGATCAGTTTTAAGTGAACATGATGTTGAGAAGCATTTTTTAATGTTTAAGTCTAGGTCATTCGATAAACACCACTGATATAGGTAGTCGATCAAGGTCCATTTTTAAAATATCACGATCACAGGGAGAATTAATCCCTCGAAAGATTTTGAGGTCATCCACATACAGGAGACAAGAAGAAGATAAAAACTGGGGTAGGTCATTTATGAAAAATAGGAATAATAGTGGACCAAGAATAGACATCTGTGGTACACCAGACCACGCAGGAAATACATTAGACTCATGTCCCTTAAAAGTTATATGCATACTACGAGTAGATAAATAGGAAGAAATCCAGTCAAGTAAATTTCTAGAGACGATATATATTTTAAGTTTCCCAATTAGAATCTTGGGATTAACTGTGTCGAATGCCTTTGCAAAATCTGTGTAAACAGTGTGAACAGACTGATGGAGTTCAAAAGATTTGGCTATAAAGTTTGTAAACTCGCACAAATTGGTAGTTGTAGATTTTCCTCTAACGAAACCATGTTGACAGGTAGAAATCAAATGGCTAAGTTTGTCACACATTACATTGTGAACGAGACGTTCAAAAATTTTGCTAAAGCTAGTAAGAATGGAAACAGGGCGATAATTTAAGATATCTTCGGGGTCACCTCTCTTGAAAATAGGGATAACACAGAAAATTCGAGAGTTATCGTCGTCGGAAAAACTGCGAATAATTTAAATAAACTGACAACAAGTCGAGCGTAATTTTATTATTCTTGGGACAAGTTGAGCATGCATAAGAAGTGAATATGCATGTTAGAGTGTGTTGTGTGGGAGGGAGGGGGGAAGGGGTTTGACTTAAGGGGTGAGTTGATGTTAATAATTTTTTAATTGATTGCTTGAATCACGTTCAAAATTCTCTGCACAGAATGTAAGTTTTGTAGATGAAGTGAAATTCGATGTACTTTATATTCTTGAAACCATACATTTGTATGGGAGGGGGCAGAAGAGTTGATGAAATGTATGATGCAGTATTATTTCGTTTGTCCTGAAAGGCGTTCGTTTTAAGTTCGTTTTAATTCGTTGATTGTTATTTGATTTATTGAAATTGGTCGAAATCATACTTTTGTATGGGAAGGGCATGAAAATCATCCAAACTTGAGATCTTAAAAAAAAAGTTTACGATCATCGGCGTACAAAAGAGAGCTAGACAATTTATATATGGCAGTAATATCGTTAACAAGTAAAACAAAAAGTAAAGGCCCTAAATGGCTTCCTTGGCGAACGCCAGATTTAACATCAAAACACGACGAAGAAATTCCATTTATTCGTAGAACCTGTATCATATTCGTTAAATACGATGAAAACCAATTCAAAACGTTGAAATGAGACCTAAATTTCTCAATCAAAAGTCCATAATGAGCCCGATCAAAAGCCTTTCTAAAATCCGAATAGAACAAGTCAACTTTAAGGTCTTGCTCAATGCTATCTATACAAAGGTTAGTAAAAAAATCTGCCAACGAGTCGGACGCAACTTTATTACTCTTGGAACAAGCTGAGTATGCGTGAGAGATCAATAATCAGGTTAGGGTGGATAGAAAAGACTACGTGAATGGGGGTTCTAGGACAGGGCTGTTGTCAATTATTTAACACTTAATTGCGATTACGATTACGATTAAGAGCTCTAGTACATTGAATCAATATTTCATTCATTCATATATGTAAGCTTAGTGTTTTTAAGGGGAGGGGGGGGGGGGGTGATAATTTGTTAATTGATTGCTTTAATCACGTACAAAATTTGCTAAATACAATGTTAGTTTTAGATATAAACGGAGTTGCTAAGAATTTTTATGAAATTCGGAGTATTTTATATGCACGAAACTAGACAATTGTATGTGAAGGGGTTGAGGAGCTAAAATAATCGCAAAGCTTATAATTCAGTATTATTTCGTTTGTCTTGAAGACCACCTTTCAAGACACACAAAATTTCAAGTTCGTAGCGTTTTATTTGTAGTTTATTAGTGGATTTATTGAGATTGGTCGAAATAATGCTTTTGTTTGGGAGGGAATAAAGGGCAAAACCGATCTCCAAGCTTTTGATGCAACTTTGTTTTAAATATTTTTAGAAGTGTTTGCACAAAATTTCAAGTTGATAGCTTTTAATGGTTTGGTGATAATTGATTTCTTGAAAATGGTTGATTAAAAAACTTTTGTATGCCCGCTTCCCCCACTTCCTCTACAGACGTTTCTTATCGACCATTTTCAAGAAATCAATTATCACAAAACCATTAAAAGAGGGAGCGTAGAAGCTTTAAAAGTATCAATAAAATTCCTTTTTAAGACCCCCTACAGGGGCATAGGACAGAAACAACTCTTTTCCACAAGGTGCGATCCTTAGCATCGGTCTTTAGCTGTTGCCAAGACATGTTTATTTCTCTGGCCTCCTGCTCAACTGCTCGCTTCCAACCCGACGTCTTCCTTAATGATTATAATCCTGAGCCGGTTTGGCGATGTTTTGCTCTGGTTTCCTCAAATTGTAACCGATCCACTGCCACTTCCGCCTTTGAATCTTAATACCTTTTTCAGTCTGCCTTATTGTACTCCAAAGTTCGTTGTTGGAAATCACTTCTGGCCAGAATATTCCTAAAATGCGTCGGAGGTATTGGCTGGCGAAAGTTTGCATTTTCTTCGTAAGACGAACGGTCACTTTCCACGTAGTGTAACCATAACAACACGGATTTGACGCATGCGTCAAAAACTCGCAGCTTCCTGCGAAGGGAGATCTCTCTTAACCTCCAGAAAGGGGAAAGGATACCGAAGGTCTGACCAGCTTTATTTAGATGAGCCTAAATATCCTTTTTGGGTCCACCATCCATGCTGACAATGCTTCCGAGATAACAAAAATCTTGCAAATCTTCCACATATTGTTCGTTAAGAATAATCGCTTGTGTTCGAACACATGTGCATGTATTTGGCTTTACGCACATTTATTTTCAGTTTCGCTTCTTTGCATTTAGAATACAACGAGCGAACATTTGACTCTAAGTCCGAAAGGCTATGTGCAAGTAAGCACACATCATCAGCATTGTGAAGGTGACTTAAGATGTTCAATAGTCTTTATTGAATATCTTTATCTTCCCCATCTTCCAGTGCAGCTTTGAAAATGTCATTTATTACCACCAGAAACATGGTTGGTGATAATATGCAGCCTTGTATGACTCCCGTTCGCACAGGAAAGCTCTTCTCTATGTAAGATGCGACAGCTTGCATCTTCGTAGGATTCTTTAATCATTGCTATGACCTTATCTGGAATACCTCTCCTACGCAAAACATTCCTAATGAAATCTCACTTAACGCTATCGAGAGCCTTCTCGAAGTCCACAAACATGAGATGTAGTGGCGAACCTATTTCAGCGGATTGCTCCAATATTATCCGTAGGGTATTTGTGTGGTCGGTACAAGACGCCGGAATCCAGCCTGATAAACTTCGAGAGTGCTCTCCACGACATCATTCGACCAGTTAATATCTTAAACTTGTAAGCATTTTTTTAAATGAATTTCACAAGTTTTTAAGTTTGTAGCTTAAAAATTCTATCAAAAATTTTGGGTTCTGTGTTTTTTCAATATCAACATGAAATACCTCGTGTATTTTAGGGCCCCCCTTTCGTATACAATATGGGTCAAATTATTATTTTTTCTTTATGTTTAACAAACAGATGTATGCACCTGCTAAATCTAAACTGTATATCTTCCCCCAGAGCCCTAAAAAAATTATTCAAAAATTTTCGATATTGTGGCTCATTAACCCCTCCCCGTACACCCCTCAACTTAAAAATGTTACCAAAAATATAAGATATAGAGCTCTACAATCTCACACAGTTTCAACTTAATATCCGCATTGGAATTTGAAATATAACGGTTTGAAATTTTAAAAAGTAGACCATATTCTCATTTTCGCCCACTGCTATAAAGTCCAAATGTTATATTTTTTCATATTCCGGTAGTATAGTTTTAGGATACATTTTTTTTTAATTAAATAGAAAAAGAATAGTCGACATCTTAATTTTTAAGTGTTTTCCTGTGCACTTCTCCCTTACAATTATCAGCCACCCTATAAGTTGATTATGGTGGACCTGTATGCCACCTAATTTGTCCTAGAATATTAATTTTTTATGATAAGTAATTCCAAAGATATAATCATTTGAAAAAAAAATTCGGCCGACAAATTAGTTTTTAGCTCCCTCTTTCCGGACCCCAATAGATAAAAAACTTAAATTATTTTTATACTTTGTCCCACAAATCCTTCTATATGCATATCGAATTTCAGCTTTCTAGCTAGAACCAGATATTCGAATTAGTATTTTTCGGATCTAGCGCTCCTTTCGCCTCCCCCTTAACTCCTACACTGTCCAAACTTGGAGTCAGCACCCATCAACAATCCACCCAAAAATGAACTTTTTATCTTGAGGTGTTTTGTAGTTAATGTGCTCTGAGTGTACACATACGGCGAACGGTGGACGGCGTACGGCGTACAGGCAGATCGATTTTTTTTTTCCGTTTTTAGGCTAATTTAGGCATGAAACGCGAAAAACAAAATTTCAGGGTAGCAAGTCGACCACAATACTTTAATATTAGAAAAATAAAGTAAAAACATAACAGGAGTACAATTGGGCATAAAGCCCAATCGTGCGATACTTTAGATGAAAGAGAAATTTTTGTATCTTAAGACATTTTGTAGGGGAAGTGGTAAAGGGAGTGACGATATTGAACTAAATTTTTACATGACGCTAAGGTTGCTATCAAAATGTTTTCTGCAAAATTTAGGATCTAAAAATTTAATAGGTACTGACAAAATTAGTGAATTGGATGTAGTGGAGTAGTGCAGTTTGTATGGGAGGTGATAGAGGGAGGGCGAGTTTTTAATGACTTTTCAGAAATAACTATAAACATCATGCTTTTGACATGTTTTAAATTGCAGATCAGTAGCATTCATACTTTTCAGGAAAATCGACTTTTTATAAAGTTGTGAAATTGTGTCATTTTGTATGGGAGGGGGTAGAAGGGGTAAAGCTAATCGTCTAATTTTTTTTGGGTTTTACTAATAATTCTAAACAAATATTTAGTGCACAATTTCAGCTCGATCAATTTTATACGCACTGAGTAAATTGACTTAGAGCATTTCATGAAAAAGGGCAGTTTGTGTGGGAGGTGGTGGAAGGAAGGAAAGGACCCAAATAACTTTTGTACAGTAGATTTATATTATCATAAAAGTAATATATTCTAAATTTCAGATCAATAGCATTTATATTTTTCGAGCAAACCCGTTTATTGTGAAATTACGAAATTGTGTCATTTTGTATGGGAGGGGGTAGAAGGGGTGGAGCGATTTGGCTCGTTCACGAACTTGAACTTAATTTTTTGTTGAAAACGAGGTATACAAAATTTGAACTTTCTCGCTCAACGCGTTCTCAAGCTAGAGAGGACACGGACGGACGGACGGACAGACAGACAGACAGACAGACAGACGGACGGACGGACAACCGGTTTTGAGATTTTCGAGTGATTATATGAACTTCTGTATCATTCATTTTTTTCTCCGAGCCTTATTTCTTGGCGTTACAAACTTTGTGGCAAACTTCTAATACTCTCAGATTTCATCTAGAGTATAAATATTGCTGTCTACAAATATTTCGATGTAATTGATTATGTAAATAATTAGAAAAAACAATTCATGATCTCAAAAACCAAATTGCTTGGAATATTTAATTAATCTATAATTGCTATATCTTAAATACAAGACAGCCAATTTAGAAGCTGGTCAGCAACATCATAATGAGGCAATTAAAAAAACTTACCTAGAATTAATGCTGTAAAAAAAACCTAATTTCTCCGAAGCCGGAACATTTCCAAAAATAGCTTCATTTTTACGTAATTAATTAAGTTCATTAAAGAAAAAAATATATATCTACATAGATGTATAAAAAAACCATTAAATACGTAACAAATATAATTTTACAATAGAATTGTTGATATTATTTTTTGTGAAGGTCGACTAACTAATTTACTATTAAAGTGGTATGGTACAACTTGACTTATAACAATGCAAAAGTGACTTTCACAAATTTAAAAGATTTGCGCAAATTGTAATGATTTTGTTTTTAGCGAAGGCGGATTTTAAGGAGATGTTTTCATACGCTTCTAATCGAATTATTTTATGCTTGCTTTCACATAGATAAGAAAAAATAGGGTAAGTTCTGAGGAGCAAAAACTGATGAAAAAAAGTTTGTAATTATCTAGTAGGAAATAGAGATATGTAAAAAGTTTTGATTAAGTGATCGCAAAAGATCACTTCATCAAAACTTAAGTGATCGCATAAGATCAGATTAGACTAATGTCTAAAAAAGCCTAATTTGGTATTTTAATAATTTCACTGTGCGTGGTGGTAGAAGGAGTGATGGGATGATTTATTTGTGAAATGAGGGACTCGAACTATGATCATTTTGAAAGTTGACCAAAAAAAGTACGATAAGATTTTGCAAAAAATCGAATATGATTTAATTTTTGAGTGCAGTATTACCTTTTGTGATTATTGCAATGAACCTAAGTTAGGAAGTGGGCGGTCCCAAAATGAATTCAAAATTAAAAAAAAGAGAGAACATAGTAATGGTTGTAATACAGCCGAGCAATTGGTTTTGAGATATAAAATGTTGTTAATTTATTAGATATAAGCACATACATAGTAAGATCCAAATTGGCAATCATCTCTCAACCCGATGTCAACCAACGACCCCCCGACCGAAGGCAGAACTACCGCGATGCTCATATACAGCTTAAAAGGCTGTTAGACGCGACAAGAGAAAGGCCATTGAAGATATGGCAAACAAGGCAGAATCTGCGTCTTACCTTGGGGATATGGGTTCACTATTCAAAATCATGAAATAGTTTACCAACAGGAATGTTACCGCCAACCGCCTGGTGAGAGATGTCAACGGAACTCTCCTTAATATGAGTGAACACTAGTTGCGGCGATGGAAGGAATACTTCTCTGATATTTTAAACATGTTGTCAGAGGAAGATAACACAGATAGAGAACAACTACCAAACATCCAACTGCAACAATCCTCTATTAGGGACGATCCCTCAGATAAGGAAGAGATAGTTTCCGCCATTCTGTCAATGGCGGGAAGGAAAGCTCCAGGTATAGACGGACTACCAACCCAACTTCTCAAAACGGACTCGGAAATAACAGCCGATATACTTCTCCCACTCTTAACTGAGGTATAGAATGAAAGAAGATATCCGACTGAATGGAAGGAGGGCGTCATTGTGAAGAAGGGCGACCTTTGGGATTGTGGCAATTGGCGTGGTATATGTCTACTTACTGCCGTATCAAAAATTATGGCTAATGTAATTCTCAATAGGATTAGTGATGTTGTCGAGAGCACTCTCGAAGTTTATCAGGCTGGATTCCGTAAAGGGTCGTCTTGTACCGACCACACAAATATATATGGAATGCTTTGCGTAATAGAGGTATTCCAGATAAGGTATTAGCTATGAATAAAGAATCCTACGAAGATGCAAGGTGTCGCGTCTTGCATAGAGGAGAGCTGTCCGAGAGCTTCCCTATGCGAACGGGTGTCAGACAAGGGTGCATATTATCACCAGCCCTGTTTCTGGTGGTAATAAATGACATCTTGAAAGCTGCACTGGAAGGTGGGAAAGGTAAAGGTCTTCAATGGAGACTATTTAACATCTTAAGTCACCTTGATTATGCTGATGAAGTGTGTTTGCTTGCACATAACCGTTCGGACTTAGAGTCAAATGTTCGCTCGTTGCAATCTAAATGCAAAGAGGCGGGCTTTTTTTTCTGGTTACGCCAGGGAGGTGTGGAATCTTCATTAGATACCAATAGCCCATGCCATTGGCATGTACGATTCACATACCTGATCCTAACAGAACTGTCAGCCGATATGTGCCTGTGTACTAAACCACACCCCCGCACACAGACTTCAACTACTCTCCCCGCGGGACTGCCGTTAGGTATTACTTCGCGGGGCTGGCTAGCATTTTATGCTGTGCTCTTTAAATTGTTTCTGCTCTCCTTTCTCTCTCAATTCTTCGAAGATCCTTTTGTACATTCGTTACGAGTGTGTAAATTTTCATCCAATTTCCCTCTGATTCCATCATATAGTCAATGATGAATGGTGGACTCGGAAATTATTTCTCCTTTCTCCGAAACGTCTGCAGTTGAAAACCGCGTGCTCTGTGTCTTCTTCCTGATCTGGGCAATTTGTACAAAGAGGCAAATTATCGTGTCCGAACCTATATGTAGATATTTGCGGTAGCCGCCGTGACCTGATAGGAACTGCGTGATGTGATAGTTGCAGTCCCCGTCCAGACCTCAATTTCGGGGATTAGCTTATATGTCCATCTGCCTTTTGTAGCGTTGTCCCACCTGGCTCTCCACATAGCCATTGATGTTGCCTTTTCCTCTTCTTTTATTTTCCTGGCAACAGCTGCCTCTTGTTGGATCGAGGATCTTCTTTCGTAGATCCTTAGCATATCATTCGCGAGAATGTCAATGCGGATCTTTCCGGCTATGACACAGGCTGCCTCGTCCGATATTGTTCGGAAGCCGCTGATTGCTCTTATTGCACAGAGCCTATACGTTGATGACATCTTTTTCCTTGTTTCCTTTGTCGCTAGCGCCGCCGCCCAAACCGGAGCAGTACATAGGAGAACCGAGCTAACTACTCTCGAAAGTAGTATCCTTCTGGCATATCCTGGTCCACCGATATTTGACAGTATTCGGGAAAGGGCTGCCTGCATTTGTGACGCCTTTTTGGTCGCGAAGTCCACGTGAACTTTAAATTTTAATCTGTTATCGAGCATAACTCCTAGATATTTAATTGCCTCCTTGGATCTGATGATTTGACTGCCGACCTGAATATTCACGTATTAAATTTTCTTTCGGCTTGTTATTAGAACAGCCTCCGTTTTGTGATCAGCTCATTCTAAGCCAGCGGACTCTAGCCGGTCTCTAATTTGTGATACGGCTTCATTTGTTGCTGACTCTATTTCGTGGATGTGCTTAGCCACGGCAACAATAGCGATGTCGTCAGCGAACCCAATTAACTGTCAGCGAACCCAATTAATTTTACTGCAACGATAGTCGAAGAACTCCATCGTACATTATATTCCACAGGAGAGGGCCTAGTACAGATCCTTGTGGGACTCTCGCGGTGACGTTGTAGTACCTTAACCTCTCATCAGTTTGGTACCTCAACTTCCTGTTGGTGAAGTAATTTGCAATTATTCTCAACATGTAGTGTGGTGTCTCCATCCAGACTAACGATCTGCTTATGAGTGACCAATCTGCCGAGTTAAGGGCATTTTTAATGTCTAGTGTCACTACTGCACAATATTTTTTTGTCCCCCATCGCCATCATTATCCTTGTATCGCCTCAGCTGCAGTATCGACTACCACTTTTATGGCGTCAACAATTGAACGCGATTTCCTAAATCCGAACTGGTGGTCTAAGAGTACTCCTTTCTCCTCTGCTAGTACGAGCAGTCTGTTGTTAATAATTCGCTCAAGGATCTTTACCAAATGTTGGAGCTTCCATGGCTCAGGAAAGACTCCTTCCTCGAAACACTTTTGCATAGTTGTTATAAAGATGTCGGGCCTCTTTTGAATTGCAACTTTTATTGCCATATTTGGGATGCCATCGGGTCCAGGTGCTTTGTTGTTTCCCATCCTTCCGCATGCCTCAAATAGTTCCGGCGACGTAATTGCAGGGATAGACTCTATGCTGATTTCTCTGGATATGCTATACAAAGTAGATGGCCTTTGTGGGAACAGGTGCTCTACTATTGATCTTAGTATTACCGGGCAAGTTATTTGTGGGGACCTTTGACCCTTCAGCTTTGTCATCACCATCCTATATGCTACACCCCAGGGATTTATATCTGCTTCGTTACAGAGATTTTTGACAAACAAAACAAATTACCTTACTCTGTTTTATCGCCTTGTTTAGCAAAGAGGCGGGCTGAAAATAAATGTGCGTAAGACTAAGTACATGCACATGGGTTCGAACGCAAGCACACCGATTGTTCTTAACGGACAGGATGTGGAAGAGGTGCAAGATTTTTGCTATCTCGGAAGCATTCTAAGCATGGACGGCGGAGCCGAAAAGGATGTTGAGGCTCGGCTAAATAAAGCTCGTCAGGCTTTCGGTATCCTTTCCCCTTTCTGGAGGTTAAGAGAGATCTCCCTTCGCACGAAGATGCGAGTTTTTGACGCATGCGTCAAATCGGTGTTGTTATATGGTTGTACTACGTGGAAAGTGACCGTTCGACTTACCAAGAAACTACAGACTTTCGTGGACCAATGCGTCCGACGTATTTTAGGAATATTCTGGCCAGAAGTGATCTCCAACGATGAACTTTGGAGTACAAGTGGCCAGACTAAAATAAAAATTGAGATTCAAAGGCGTAAGTGGCAGTGGATCGGTCATACTTTGAGGAAGCCAGAGCGAAACATCGCTAAACAGGCTCTGGATTATAATCCTCAAGGAAGACGTCGGGTTGTTCGACCATGTAACACATGGAAGCGAGCAGTTGAGCGGGAGGCCAGAGGAATAAACAAGTCCTGGCAGCAGGTTAAGGCCGATGCTCATGATCGCGCCTTGTGGAAGAGAGTTGTTTCTGTCCTATGCCCCTATAGGGTATCCTAGCAGGAATTTCATTGATAGATGTTTGTAATTTTAGGTTGCTTATCGATTACAAATGGTTGTTAATTCATTGTAAATCCTTGAATTAATTTAGATAAAAAATTAACATACCATCACCATACCTCACAGGACGCTTCTAAAACATTGACTAGCGTTAGGATCTTATATCAATAGATATTCAATGCTCTCCACTTATAATAAGCAGATCATGTACGAAACGGTAATGCAACCAATCTTCCTTTACGGAGTACCTACCTGGCAAACTTGTGACAGAAACCCTACAAATTATCCATAACAAATATCTAAAGATAATGTTGGATCATTCTACTAGACTACTGCATAAAGAGGCCAGCATCCAACTAGTAGTTGACACTATAACAAAATTAAACAACAATTTTATAAATAAATGTCAAAACTCCGAGAACTCTTTGATTCTCTCTTCGTTTCCAGACTAGGTTAGTTGCTAGATGTGTTTAGTTTTTAAGTTAGTTGAGGAAGTTGAAAAGGTAGTTTGTAAGGTAAACTCAACTAGAAAATATTGAATTATTCGGAGGAAACTACTTCAATTTGCAAAAAATGTAACATATACATAAAATATATAATTTGTTAAATTTGTTGCCAAAAATTGACAAAATTACCGAATGTCTTACAATTCAATTTATATTCAGTTTGAAAAATTGAAAGCATTCCAATGACTCAAAAAAAAAATTGTTTTTCAAATTCCTAAATGCATAAAATGAGCCAGAAATCTCGATTATAATATCAAAGATACGAAAATATTAGCGAATTGCTGTTTACATAATCGTTAATTTTTATTAAATCATAAATCACTGAGATTGTATCACGCTTTAGATACACTTAAGATATTACGGCCAAAATTATACAAAAATGCCACTGTTAAGCTCAGCAATAAAAGAAATTGTATGCGAAAGATCAGGATAAGATCGAAAATTGTGATCGCATTAAACCGACCCGACTGAGGTGTCAGTTTAATCACTCGCATTTTCTAATTCGCCCTCAAGACAAAAAGCAATAACAATAATTTTCTAATTATTATGACTACATAGCTGCTTTTGACGCAATCTTCTTTTTTGTTTTAAGATTTTGTTTTGCTTTCGTTGTAATTAAAAATATACCTCAACTATCTTGGATAATTTATATGAGTGCAAGTCTACCTTCACAACAAATAAAACTGTCTTAGAAAATCCAATTTGAAATGATATGAGACCTAGGCGGTAAGTATATAATTTTTTTTCTTCTATTTTTGCATATTATTACTAGTTATACGAGTACATACCTATAATTTTTTTTTCTTGTGAAAAAGTAATCCCATACGAAATTTTACCTTTACCGCATAATCTTTGTCGTAGAGCATTTCTTTCACCGCCGGGGCATATGTGAAGGAGCCCTGCTCGGCTTTTCTGCACCACTCGATCATGGATGATGGCGTTGTATAAAAATCATTTCAATTCACTTTTCAATTTCACTTTCGGTTGAAACATTCAAGCGACCTGACGGAATTGCATTAAACGTATAACGATCAGCAACATCGTACAATCTTCAAGATTAGTGGGTGATCTTGTCTAAATTGAGTGAATTTTTTCTTGAAAAAAAAAAACAATTTTTTTTTCGATAGTGTTCAAGTTTTAGTGCAGAAAGAATAATTTACGGACTTCCGGTGATCACTGTGCAGAACCCCATAACTTGAAAATTTAGTGAAAGAAAGTGTTAATCTGAAATGAAGATCGCAGTAAGGAATCGTGTTCAATTACTTTTACATTTTTTTTTTTTGAATTAGTCGTTAATTAATTAGCGGTTTCAATTTCGATTTATTGCAGGCAGGTTTCTTAATCTTGACTATGCTTGGCCAAGCGCTAAGCGATCCCGCTGGCGCTAAAGATGGTTATGGTGGACAAGGCTTTGTAGCTTTGAAACGCGACAATCTTTCTGATAATCATGGCGGTAAGTTTTGTTATGCGGTGAAGATTAATGTGAAATGGATGATGGGAAATTTAATGATGGTTTTGATTTCAGGTAAGGTAAGCGGTGCTGGACAGTATGGAAATTCGCTTGGACCAATTGGACATTATGTTACAGTACCAAATGGACAACAGGTATGTCACCCAAATTGAGCCTTGACCTCCTGATCTTTAGCTTCCCTGAAATCGAATTGTTGTTGTGAAAGGGTTGTCCGCAAAAGACTAGATTGTTAGGTATTATTTTTGTTTTGAAGAGGAAATGGAGTATGTAGATGATAGCTGGTAATGATTCTTGCGTAAAAAATTAATTTGTAAAATTAAAAAAAAATTTAATTTATATGGAATTAGAAGATAATTGATTAAAAATGTACGAAATTGGGAGTCCCCAGAAAGAATTTATGGAGCGATTGGCAGTGAAAAATTTATATTCTCCCAATTGCCCAATAATATGATCAAGAAAAAGCGCAAATAAAAGTGGATCCAGTACGCAACTGTGCTTAGTTGGTCAGATATATTTACAGTACCTTGATTGGAGCAAACATTTCTTTGATATTGCCATTGATACCTCCAAACGTATTCTTCGTAAATGCAAAAAATATCTTACACCTCACGACTTAGCTACCATCTATAAGGCCTATATTCGACTTCGTTTAGAGTAGAATTCACAAATATGGACTGTAGAGAGAATGTCGGAGAATGTAGTGCGGAACTTAAATCGCTCATTCCTAAACTTTACACCTTTCTCCGAAATACTCATCAAGTTAAATGCGCGCACCAGTATACCATCAACCCTATTCCTATTTGTACAGTGAAATATAGATAGTCATTCATCTCCCGAACATCCAGACTTTGTAACGCATTGCCTGCTATGTAGCATATTTCCAAGCAAGTATAACCTACAGCGCTTCAAAAATAATATCCATCGCCATTTCTGTCTCTCTCTCTCCCTAAATTCCCATAATACGAGTACTACAAAATTTCATCCTCATCGTATATCGACATAACTGTGCAATGTATTAAACGATGACCCCTAAGTTATACACGGCGTTAAAAAAACCATTCCTTATAGCAGCTTTCGTATTTTTATGCAGTTGTAATAAATTTTCCTGAGATTCCAATAGAGCAAAGTTTAAAGAGAAGCCACTGCCTCTCCAGACTATCAAATGCAGCATTGAAATACGCAAAGAAAGACTAACCCTTGTTAGTTGTTAGGCATAACAGATTAAATGTATATAATAAATGGACAATAGTCCACCTATCTTGATTAACGTAGACTACTGTTTCAATTTCTTTATCATACGGTCCTCTAAGAGCATTGAATGATTTTGTGGTGAAAATCAGGGTTTTTCCACATAGTGAAAGTATCAGGCAATACGGATTGGCTACGATACCTTCAGTCTCAGTCATTCTGAGAATCCCACCACCCAGTTGCTAAACGCAACTCCCCATACAAACATCACGTTTTCGTATCACATTGGTTTCACTTTTGCCGTGGATGGAAGTAGCCTTCTATGTGTTCCCTGCCAGTCGTCGTGTCACGTAGTATCGAAAAACCTACGGTCAGTTTTCGTGGGCTTATTGCAAATCGTAGCTCACCTTAAATACGTAAAGACGGTAAACATAAGCAGACGGGTTCCAACGACGATACATAAGCCCAGAACCTCGTTTATACTGGGGTGGCCCGTCGAAATAAAATCTAAACTGAAAGGAAAGATTAAGTCCACATTCTCTTTTGTGAAGCTTTCGACTCTATTAAGCTGAAATGTGGTTCGATAGTTGTGGATCTGTCCCACAGCAGCAAGAAGATGTCTCTTCTGCTCTATCAGATACAGCTCCAATCTCAAAAGCTCGGAAACTCTGCGATACAGATATTGAATCTCCTCCCTTTCAGCAGGTACGACAATGAGCCTTTCAGCAACATTGTCATCACGCCATTTCCTTCAACATTGCCAAACATACCTTCAGGCATTATTCCGAAACGATTGTCATCAGAGCTGCATCCTTACGCTCGAGCTTGAGTCTGGAGTTCTCTTTCACTAATATCAGCTGATCGTCAATATACTCCGTGACATAGCAGAGCTAGTGGTATTGTATCAGAGGGTTATCTACTTCTACATACTTCTACAATGGCACTACAGCCAAAATCGGGCCTTGGCTTCCTGACCTTCAAGTTCCTTACTTATTGTGGAAGAGTTGTTAAGCCTTCGCACAACGCTGTATCAATGAATTTGTTCATTTTCGCAGATTGAAGTGACCAAGGTGTAACCAAGCAGGCTGTGTGCTGGAATTTTGCGTCGACCGGGATTTGAACTCACAGCCTTCGCATTGTAGACTAAGGCACTACCCACTAGGCTACACCCTAGCTATCAGAGCGTCATCACTCGATTCCAACTATTACGCAGCCACTTACATATGCAAATGTTAGAGGAATAGCTTGCGCCCCCGAGAGTTGCAAGATCTAAACTCATGAAACACCAGAATTGTCAGCTGAGATTGCTACATTTGTCATTCAAATCCACGAAGATACCAAGAACGTACACTACCAGCACTTCTCCTAACACGGTCTTTCACCTGCATCCACTTATCTTCAAGCGGCACGAAAGTCGCACTGTCAGTCCGACCCTTCTTTTAGCCAGTGGACCATAATCTTTTCCAGGACCTTGCCAAGAACCAGGAGAAGAATCATGCTCGGGGGTTACTCCTGACTTCCAGGAGCACGACAACGCTATCTTTCAACCCGCAGGTGAAACAGGGTCTCGGAAACACCAGTTGAAAGTGCAAGTTACGTGCTCGGGAATGGTAGGTCGAATGATTTTACATATCTCACACTGTGTTCCTTGGACCCTCGGCGCCTTTCCAGTTTTGATTTTAGCAAAACTTAGGTCAATCTCGTCAGGCTACAGTTCGAGAATTTCTCCCTTTACTGGCATCCGATCATGACATAGTTTCCTTGGTTACGGACCCGGATAGAACTATGCATAAAGTAATGCTTCACACACTCATTCCATGTTGACATATTGTTGACCCCAATAATTACGCCATTCATTTTAGGCTCCGATCACCTCTCGCACGCACAAAACGCAACTCATAATACTCCTACATACCTGACAGGTAATTGACCTTTGTCACTGTCTCCTACAGTCGTCTTCCTTGCTTAGGCTCTAGATTCTTCTCAGAACTAGACGACCTCAGAGGCGTCAAATATTCGAGCCAGCTTCGGATCGCAAATCGAACCAAATGGATAGAACAAGAGAAGTGATATCCATCTCATAATCAATGGGGCGAGTTTAATGGGCCCAACTAAATGAGCCCGACTAGATGGACCCAACTAGATGGCCCCAACTAGAAACCACCCTCCTACAACTTAAACCAAACTGTAATCTAGTTTGAGCTGGGACGCATTTTTTTGACAACTCGCAAGAGCCTTTTAAAATTTTTTCCTTAGAGCCTGCTATCGAATACGTTTTCCTGTAAATTTTTTGTTTTACCATTTGGCACGCTTCGGATTCACCTTACAGATTCGCTAACACGTACTCTTGGTTAATCGAGATTTGACTATCCAAGCCGAGTAATCTGAACTCGCCCAAGATGAGCATTTCCGCTTCAACCCTCAAGTGTCTGCATCCTTTGGTGCGCCAGACTTTTCGTGCTGCTGAGCGATTGGCAACATCAATATCACTCACTTCACAAGGTCCATCAAAGGCTTACGATTAGCTTGGCTCTAGGCCAGAGTGTCACTCTCTAAAATAAAATCACCAATGGCGATTCATAAGAAACATTTCCCACCATTTGATCGGACTATCAACCAAACTCCTTGAAGCGGATCTGGAAGTGATAGCTTCTTATCCCATTGAGGTGTGCGATTAAGGAAGTTATTCGACTGAGTAGAAAGAGGGCATCAGTGTCACTGTCTCAAACAAAAGGTGATCTTCGAGATTGTATTAATTAGCGTGGTAATGTTTGCATACTAACCTATCGAAAATTACCTACATAGCTAATTATTGAGATTAGAGAGACTCCGGAAGCTCTCAAGTTGTTTTTTTAAAAGATTAACTTATATCGATTAGACAAATACTTTGCGGTACTGAAATGGGTCCAGCACTAGATCCCTTATGGCTTTGGGTTTCGATAATGCTTTTGACAGTTTTAAGGGAGATTGTGTATGGAGTGCCTTGCATAGGCGAAGTTATTCCAGAGAAGATCATAGTTACGATCAAAGAATCTTACGAAGGTGCAAGATGCCGCTTTGGGTACCCGAGAGGACGCATATTATCATCAGTCTTGTTTATAGTAATAATAAGTTATGCTCTTATCTCAACTGCTCTGGTAAGTGAGGGAGTAAAAGATCTTCAGAAAGGGTTGTTTAACACCTTAACTCTCCTAGGTTATGCTGATGATGTGTGATTGTTTCCGTTTAATCGTTCAGACTTAGAGTTAAATGTCCGCTTATTGTATTCGAAATACAATGAGCAGGGCTGAAAAAAATATGTGTAAAACCTAAAGTGTAGCTTCTATTCTATAATGGCACTACAGCCCGAATCGGACCTCGGCCTTCTGACCTTCAGGTTTTTTAACATTTTTTTTTATTACTTATTGTAGAAGGGTTGTTAGCCCTTCGCGCAACCCTCTATCTATAAATTTTAGTTTTCGTAGATTGAGGTAATTAAGGTATACACAAGCAGGTAGTGTGCTAGAATTTTGCGTCGACCGGATTTGAGCTCACGACCTTCGCATTTGTAGACCAACACGCTACCCACTAGGCTATACCCTAGCTCAAAGTGTAGCTTAGTAAGTAAGTATTACTTACTTAATCACTAAGCTTACTTACTTACGCACTAAGCTAGCCTAGTGGGTAGCGTGCTGGTCTACAATGCGAAGGTGGTGAGTTCAAATCCGGATCGACGTGTAATTCTAGCACGCTGCCACCTTGGTTACCTCAATCTACGAAAATCGAAAAATTCTTAGATCCAGTGCTGTGCAAAAGGCTAACAACCCTTCTACAAAAAGTAATGAAAAAAAAATGTTAAGGAACTTGACGGTCAGGAGGCCATGGACCGATTTGGGCTGCAGTGTCACTGTAGAATAGAAAACTAAATATCAGACATGGGTTTGATCAAAAGCGCACCAATTGTAACGAACCTACAAGCTGTAAAAATGGTGAAAGTTTTTTGTTACCATCAAAGTATTTTCAACGCAAACGGCGGCACCGAAAAATATGATGAGGCTCGTAGAAATCAAGCTTGGAACTATACAGACAAAGGTAGGCATTGAGATTCAAAGGCAAACGTAGCATTGGATCGGTTGATTTTTAAGGAAGCCAGGGAAAAAATTTCAAATTTTCGGGTTAGTTGAGAACATAGAGCGAGCCGTTAGTCAGGAGGTCAGAGGCATAACCAAGTTCCAGCGATAACTGAAGGCTTAAAAACTGTATGAGTCCTTCAATTTTATTCCCTACAGGGTATGGAAAGTTGATAGATTTTTTTTAAATTAGGCTTCTTCCAAGTGACCTTTCTACGAACTACCCAAGAAATTTCAAAGTAAATTCAATTAGAGGAAAAAGAAAAAACCGGATGTAAAAGGATTGAAATGCGACAATCTCTAATCTATCTTTTCGAATCCATCGAGCATGAGAAAAAACGAAAGTCTATAGATAGCAAATTCAATTCCTCTTACTCCCATTATATTTTCAAGCTTCATGAAAAGATCTCTTCAATTTATATAAATGACAATAACTTCAATAGACCCCAATCACTTGCAAGAAAAGAAAGAATTAACCTTACACTTAACACGACAAACAAGAGAAAATAAAAGTTTTCGGTGGTCGTCCACGTGGTATTTTGTTAATTTATTTTCAAAACAAATAACTCAACCGCCAAGGGGGTCTGAAAACTTAATTCCATAAATTTAATGTTTGTAGAATATAAAAATCGTGAGTAATTTATCAACTGTCCGACGGCCGAAACGAATTTGTCCAGGAGAATTACTCAAGCTGCTCAAAAAGATAAGAAGCAAAAAACCGAAACTATCAACAAGTTCAAGTGAAAGTGAGTATCCTCCTAGATGCAAAGACGTTTACCACTAAGCTTGCTGACCACATCAACTTAGTTAGCCGTCTCCGTATTTCAGAAAAACTTCTTCCGGTCATTGAATTAAAATAATTATACCAGAAGAATGAGATACTTAAGATTTGTAATACGGAGCAGTTGTGTCCGCAAATCGGTAGAAATAACTGAAGAAAAATCACATAAACACCTTTCGATAAATTGCAATCGTTTCTCGTAAGAAAGTCACCGTTTGAGATGTCGAAAAAAATGGTCTCAGATGAGTTACGAGACGGATTTAGAAAGGTATGTCTGTTGAACTTGATATCAAGCTATAAAATGATCTGCTGCTTTTCTTATTGTTGTTCCCACACATGAAAAATTTATAGTTATTAGCTTAGCTACCTGTTGATAGCCGGCAATTTGAAGAGATTATCTCTATCTTTGCATGATAAAGTATTTCGTGTTTTTTATTATTATTGCATCTATTTAGTAGGTTAACAAAAATATTGCTTACCTAGGGACCTACGTCTTATGTAAGAGATGTTTTACATTTTTGGGTGAAAATATTATTATGGGTGTTTTACGGTTCGTAGGTTTTCTTTAACCTCTTAGGAAATATGATTTTATTTTTTTTTCAAAATGGTAAATTTGTGTCGGGCTAAGAGACTTTGAACATATCTTTGCACTCTCTGACATAAAAAGGAGGCATATGTACGGTATCTTGTTTTATGTTTGAAAGTTTTTCATTTAGAAATAATCTAAGAACGTACTCGTTTTACCTATCTTTAGGTTTCTTAGGGTACAACTTTTTTTTAGATAAATAATTGATTATTGCTTAGACGATATTGTAGTCATAATGTTTAGCTGCTAGAATTCTGTTCAATATTTAAATAGTTTTTAAATATTTTCTAAATACTTAAAAAATTAGTTTAGAATTTCAATTTCTTTATCAATCAATCAAATTCTTGTTAACAGCTTAAGTTGCCAGGACTTGTTTATTCCTGTGGCCTCCTGCTCAGCTGCTCGTTTTCAACCCAACGTCTTTCTTGAGGATTCTATTCCAGACCCTGTTTGGCGATGTTTCGCTCTGGTTTCCTCAAAGTGTGACCGATCCACTGCCACTTCCGCCTTTGAATCTCAATACCTATTTTAGTCTGTCCAGTTGTACTCTAATTTTGATAACCATATTTTGATGATGTTATGCAATCACCCTTAGGACAGAAACAGTTTTCTTCCACTGGGCGCGATTCCGAACACTGATCGTTTCTTTTTGCAAATACTTGGATATTCACCTGGTTCCCCTAAAACTGCTCGGTTCCATGCACTACATGATCAATCGATCCGATCTCTTGTTCAGGGGTTAAAAGCCAGAAGTTTGAAGATGTCCCTTTTTTTCTGATTGTCTCGAAATGTGACCGATCCATTGCCATATCGGTCTTCGTATATTAATGTATATTTCAGTCTGTCGTGCTATATTGTAAAGTTCGTCGTTGATGGTAATTTCTGGTTATAATATCCCTGAAATGCCTCGGAGGCAGTTTCTTGATAAGGTCATCGGTTTTCATATAGTACAGCTGTATAACAATATGGATTCGACATATGCGTTAAACAATCGCAGCATCGTACGAAACAAAATCTCCGTTAAGCGCCAGAAAGACGTGTCCAATTTTATTTAAACAGCCTAGTCTTCAAGGCTCCGCCGTTCGTGCTGACTTTCAAGTTAACAATAACTCTGCAACCTCATTTAAAGTATTCTGGCATACATTTCCTGCGCAAAGACTTCCATATTAAGGATCGATGTGAAAAACGATCAAAATCCATTTTTGTCGTTAACGATCAAAATGCATTTTTGCCAAAATCCATTTTTGCCTTGACTTCGTACTTGCTGCCCCTTTTACGTGATTTTTATATGCAATGAATGTTTGTTATTTTGTTAGAGCTAGTATGCTTAAGAGCTGACAGTTCTATATATAATCAACAACTTGAAAGAAATGAAACGAAAAAAAAAACACATCAATTTCTCAGTGGACTTTGCTGTAAGGTAGAGTAAGAGTATTCCTTCTCATTTTTATGCTTTGGAATGGTGGTACGACGTTATGCACAAGTATAGGTTTCGCTCCTATGATGTAATGAAAAAGCAACTAAACGTTACTTTTGATATAGG
Organism: Chorisops tibialis; assembly: GCA_963669355.1. NCBI lineage: Eukaryota > Metazoa > Arthropoda > Insecta > Diptera > Stratiomyidae > Chorisops > Chorisops tibialis. The sequence goes on from OY770263.1 coordinate 76,916,290, forward strand.
TACTTTTATTGCATGTAGAATGAATACTCGAGTAACGAGCAGTAACGAAACGTTTTGACAGTTCAGTTACTTTTTCGGAAACTCAATTTGATATTTAAGTAACGAATATAAATCTGCATCGGTACTCGTCACTTCGGATTTCAGTCGGTAACGCGCAGTCGTGTAACGAATAGTTACTTTTTTTACATCACTAATGGCGAGTCAATCTAGATGGCTCCAACGTTATACCTAGGGTATGGTCGGTAAAAGACGAACCTTTTCGAAATCCCGCTGCCAATCCTATTGAGAATTACTTCAGCCATGATTTTCGAAAAACCACCCGCATGTTTTCTCACCAAGTTGGCCTCACCATTTCTGGAGGCAGAAGCAACCTTCCATAGATTTCTTGACACTTGTTGCGTTACGTGGTACCGAAAAACCTTCGGTCAGGCTCAAAGAGTTACTTCCAGTTGGGTAAATAAGCAATTAGGTTCCACAAGCGCACCATGGCGTCTCATTCAGACTCAACTTGCATGTCCATAGCTAAACTGAAAAACCGGATATTCTAGCACTTGGCGAAAGCAAGGTGTTACCAAGAAGTGAACAGTCTTATTCTGTTTCCGGATACCACTTTATTCCAGCTTTTTTTTGCCCACAGGATATCGCAGTCTACATTCGCGATGATGTGTCTTTCCAATTAGTTTAGTCAGCCATTTGTAACGAAAGGCTTCTTAGTTCAGTGACTGTCATTATGTTAAAAGATGCTTGTCATCGTGCATGCTGGGCAGGTTCTTACTGGAACAAATCCATGAATGTCATGATGCCGATTCATGACCTCTAATGGCGTGTACCAGGTATGAAAACTTCGTTGGTGCCTAGCTCGTTGGCGGGAGGGTTCTTGCCAATGAAGTCCCCACTCTACATTATTTTATGCACTATTGGGTTGGCATAAGAGGTTTGAGAAAAAGGGCTTCCCAGACTCTATCCTCTTTGAGGAAGCCAAGGACATTAAAATTAATTGGATAATATTCCTACTGGAAATAGGTGGACAATGAAATGGATGGAAGTGTAAGAATAAACGATTAGGCAGAAAATGTTCACTGCAAACTCAGATGCTGAAAACGTTAAAGGGCGATTTCAATGTTCATAAAATTGGCCCGAACATTCCTCTATTACGCACAAGGAAAGGTGAGATCTTCTACAATGGCATTACATCCCAAATCAGACCTTGGCCTCATTCAGGTTCCTTAAAATTTTAAATTACTTATTGTGGAAGGGTTATTAGCCCTTCGCACAATCCTCTTTCTACGAATTTTTCATTTTCGTAGATTGAGGTGACCAAACTATATCCAAGCAGACAATATGCTGGCGTCGACCGGGATTTGAACTCACGACCTTCGCATTACAACACTAGGCTACACCCTAGCGCAGGGCGAGATACTGAGCTCTTTTCTTCTATAAACGATTTAACATAGTTGGTAGATGAACCTATTTATTTACCAGATATTGCAGGACATTTTTTCAATCTTCTTGACCTTTTTCTCATGGTCCCATTAACAATTGGATCATTTCATGTTTCGTGCACGGTTTTTAATTGCAGCACTTACACCGCTGACCAACAAAGCACCCCGAATAAATAGTTGGCAATGCAAAAAAGTCAGTTGGAAGAGTGGGAGGTGGAGTGCTAATTGATCTCTTTAATGCCTTCGATTGGAAATGGTTCGATGAAGCTTGTATTTTACTTTTCAACGAGATTATCCTAAAAGGTATAAAGCTCTGCATACTTTCCTTAAGAGAGTCAAACCGTCGAAGGACTCTTGGATTATTAAAGATTGTTTCGATGCCATTCAGGCTAAGGAACAATTACTTGGTACCTTTAAAAGGAATTACCTGTCAACAGCGAACTCTTCAATGCATCAAGAAAAGCCTGCACATTTTGTTAAATTTTAGCATGAGTGAAAATTTTTACGAAAGATTCTTCAGTGCCCTTAAGGCTCGAGGTCTTACTGGTCATTCTTCAATATGGTCAACAAGAATTTAATTTCTTTTTCAATACCACCTATTGTTGATGACGACCGTACTGTTACGCAGCAAGAAACTCACGCCTTCTCATCTGTCATCCAACCAATCGCATCCCGCTCTAAATGATTTTAGTTTCTTACTGCTCCACATTTTCGCACAAAAATTATTTCTAGGATCCTTGAAGAGCTCAAAATCCACTAATTTGCTGGTCCAGTCGGTATTTCTGCCATTACTCTTAAAAAGTGGACCTCTTTTTAGCTAAACTTCTTCGCAATCTTTTTCGATCTTTCCTACTATTCTGCGTGCTTTCCACGTATGTATGTGGAATGTTCCGAATATTTAGTTAATTCCCAAGAAAGGAGGCAAAGCGAATCCCGCCGACTATCGCCCGATAGCCACTTCTTCAGTGCTCTCGAAAGTAATGGAAACTGCTGTCAATCGCAAAATCGTTCAATATCTCGAGAATAACCAGCTAATCTATAATCGTAGGTCTTGTTCAATGGATTGAGAGTTTTCTCTCTGAACAAATTATGTGAGTAGTATTAGATGGAGTTACTTCTTCCTCCTTCCTAAAAGATTCCGCCGTTCCTCAAGACTCTGTTTTATCTTCAACTCTTTCCTTTGTTTTTATCAACGACTTTTTGTCTTCAAATTTCAATCCAATTCATAGTTTTGCGGATGACGGTTCTTTGGATAACAGCGGATTCAATTGCTTCCAATGGCATGGAGTTATTCCGTTTACAGAACTCGGATGTTAGCCTAATCCTGAAATAGAGCAGGAATAATATAGTAGAGTTTAACGCGTCCAAAACACAGGGCTGCGTTTATCGTGATGTTCCAGTTCTCACAATGTGACCTTAGGTGGCGCACAAATTTGCACCTCGGATAATTTCACATTTCTAGACGTTAAAGCTAATCCGTCTGATTTTGAGCCCAGTACATCTTTGATATTGTTCTCGACCTTTCTAAACGTCTAGGTGTTCTCTAAAAGTCCCAAAAGTATTTCACGCCGAACGACCTAGCAACTATCTATAAGGCATACATTAGACCACGTTTAGAGTACAACTCGCATGTTTGGACTGGGGCACCTAAACACACCTCGCGTTGCTCGCCTTTTTTCAAAAGTATGCAATGCGGTTGAAACCGACACCATCACTTTTTTTTCGATTGTCATCGCAGAAATGTCGTAGTACTTAGTTCTCACTGTCGCTACTTCTATGGTAAATGCAGTGTGGAACTAAGTGCACTCATTTCTCTGCACTATACTTTTCATCGGGACACTTATCAAGCTGAACGCGCACGCACACCGCCAAAACCGTTCTTGTACAGTGAAATATAGGCAATCGCACATTTTCCGGACATCAAAATTTTGGAACACATTACCGGCCGAACGAATACAACCTCCAATGCTTCAAAAGAAATGTCCACCGTCATTTCCGTCCCTCTCCACCCAAATTAACCCAACTTAAATTTTTTTTCTCCAATTCCTATACTGAAATATCTGTGCGTAGCATTATAGAGTAACCCCCTAAGTTACACTCGGTGTCTTAAAAAAACTCGTTCATACTGGCGTAGTCCGTCAAAAATAACTGGACTGAAAGGAAAATTTAAGTCCCGATTCTCTCTTGCGAAGTTTTCGACTCCAGTAAGCTGAAATGTAACCCCATCGTTGCGGATCTGTTTCACAGCATCAAGGAGACGCTTCTTTTTTTACACATTGGCCTGTGTTTTAGGCCTTTATTAGGCACAAATATAGTCATGGAGGAAATGGGATTGGGAAGGTAGGGGAAGGAGAGTGAGAACGACCGTAACGAGTGGTGAAGCTGGATTTTTTTTTTACAGTATGACCTGTGCTATAGAAAATTCTGGCCTTTATGTGCAGTTATTGACGGAAGGTATGGGAAGGGGAGTGAGAATGACCGTATCGAGCGGTGAAGCTGGCTTCTACTTTTTTTATAGAATGACCAGTGTTATAGGAAGTTCCGGCTTTTATGTGCTGTCATAAAGGGAAGGAATGGTATTGGGAAGGGGTGTGAGAACGACCATAGCAAGCGGTGAACCTGGCTTCTTCTTTTTTTTTTACAGAGTGACCTGTATTATAGGAAATTCCGGCCTTTATGTGCAGTCATGGAGGGAAGGAATGGGACTGGGAAAGTAGGGAAAAAGGGGGCGAGAACGACCGTAACGAGTGGTGAAGCTGGTATATTTTTCAGTTGTACTGGCTGCTACTGACAATTGTTTGCAGATGTTGTGGGAGACTGAATGATAAAAAGCGAACAGAAACCATCTACTGAGTATACAGACCTTCTTGAAGTGAAACTGTTTCACTTTTACGTCGTTTGTTCATTTTATTTTGAATAATTTTCATTGGCAGTAGCAACTAAAAAATTTGTGCTTAAATAAAACTTCTGCCTGGAGTGGGAATCGAACCCACGATCTTTTAACTGTGAAGAAAGCACGCTGCCCAGTATGCTATGCAAGCCTCTATTAAACGCAGCTACAACTCCAAAAGCTCGGAAACCCTGAGACGCAGGTATTTGACACTAATAGCATCCCTGATCATCCAACCTTTCTGCAAGTGCGACATTGAGCCTTTCAGCATCATTATCACCGCGTCTTTTCCTTCAACATTGTAATACCCACCTTCAGGCCCCGTTGCCGAACGGTTGATATAAGAGCTGCACACTTACGCTCGAGATTAAGTCTGGAATTCCCATCCATTAATATCAGTTGATTGTCAACATAAATTGTTCCATCACTAGATTCCAAATTAATGGGCCACTGATGAAACCTTGTGGACAGCCACGCTCGACAAACTTCTACATAGTATCACGCAACCACTTACATTTGGAAACGGGCATCGATAGGCTTATAACACGACAACTTCCACAATCCCGATATCCCAGGAGTACTATTAATAATTACTAAAGAATGTTTAAAATTTGCATTAAAAAATAATTTCTATTGCAGCCGCATTACCCGAAATACGATGTGGGTATTACCTACGCCCCGAGCAATTACCGGAGTAATTCATATTCCGATCAAGTACCCTATCCCGGAGTTTATCAACACCAGTCGAAATATGGACCGATTCAATATGTACCCGCGCATCAAGCAGTCACCTATCAACAACAACCCGTTCAGATGATACTTGCATCCTATCAACCGAATTCACTGGTCTATTCGAAAGGATCGGCTGCTGGGCCTATACACTACACTAATGCACCACAATTTGGAATTCTCGCAGGCGCGCCAAATAAGTACTCCGCTGCTCAGCATAATGGAATTGTGTCGGTTCCTCAACAACACGTAGTGCATATTTCATCACCGTCACAACAACAACATGTAGTTTATGCTACAGCTCCTGCTACGCAACAGCAACAACAACACCATCAACAGCAGCAGCAACAGCAGCAGCAACAACAGCACCATGCACTTTTGGCTGCCGCGTCACAGCAAGCATATGCTCATCAACAACAACAGCAACAGCAGCAACAACAGCAACAACATGTTATTGTGCCTTCGCAACAACCAACAGTTGTAGCAACAGCTCCTCAACAGTACTATGCCTCTCCGCAACCAATTCAAGCGCCGTCGTATCACGCACAACCGGCTTACAGTAAGCAATTCTGAAATTACAATTTTTGTCTGCGTCACGAATAACCGACACCTTAAATTTCCAGGCTACTCAATTCAACCGTCAATTCAAATCGCTGCAGCCAAACAAATTGCCGCTCCGGTCGTACCAACAGCGCAGTACAAGCAAGTTACCAGTCACTATTCGAATGATGGTGGAGCAGCTTCCAGCTATGCGTCACTCCTGCGACAATACAACGTTGCTCCAACACAAGTAGCCAAGGCTGCACCTCAAGCTCAACAGGTGTTCTATCCTACGCCATCAACCCCGGTGTATTCGACAGGAAAGCCACAATTGGGGCCTGTTGGACATAGTGGTCCAGGTGTCGCTACTGCAGACTATTCGAGCGGGAGTGCTATCCAATATGGTACGCATCTGTATCATCCCCAAGCTGGAAAATCGGCAGCTATTTCGCTCTCGAAATACGCTTAAGAACTCATTTGCCAGTAAAAGATCACAAATTCATGTATTATTATTTTATTTATGAAAAACATTAATTTTTAGCCTTAGGTAACAGTTTAGATTTAAATAAAAAAGAATTATTAGTAAAATTTATTTTCGTTTCTTCAGCAGGCTAAACTACTGATTGTCTAATAAATTTCAATGAAATAGAAAAGTAACCATAAAGCAGATAGGAATTTTTCAGGTGGATATGTTTTTAAGAAGGGTAATTTTTTTTAGATGGGTAGTTTTTTTTTTAGACGAGTTTTTTTTTACTGAGGTTAAGAGCATGCTTTAGGCTACAACAATACTATTGAGCAGCAGCCGAAGAAGCACTACTAAACGTTTGCCTCGTGGACTATTGAGTACATAAAAGGTACACTTTTGAGATACACCTCAATCTGCGAACACAAAAACAGAAATTTGAAGATATTGGACTCTTTGGGTGATTTTATTTGTGATTATCTGGACCGGAAGTGAAATCAATAATTATCGATTAACCCTTTACCTACCCCCGAACCGATATTGATTATTGTCAAGGTCAAGCACCATTGCGGTCAAGGTTACGCACCTTTGCATTTCATGACGTCATCGATTGGAGCTTCAGGACGTCATCAATCGAACTATATATGTGAAAAAAAAAACGGAATAATTGTTTCGAACTTTTGTAGTTAAAAAGTGTTCATAGTTCTTCATATTCTTGATATAGAACTGTAAGCGAGATTGATAAGAGAACGTTTTATTTATTAGATAATTAGGGTTCATATGTACTGAAATTGGTATTTGAATTTTTTGTGGTTAAAAATGTGTTTCTCATGATGTAGATAAAGGATTTATAATATAGAAATTTATACGAGCGAGTGTTATCAATTAGGCAAGGAAATTTAAATTATTGTGGTTTTGTGATTTTAATTTAAGGTGTGATATTGATAAGAGTACTCATTATTAATTAGATAATGAGGATTCACAATATGCTATTGTTTTTTTTTTTTTGTGGTTAAAAGGTGTGGTTCTTGTCAACGATAGAGTGATAGACGACTGTCATTTAACGAGGAAGTATAGGGATCCAACTCATAATAAATGAAAAAAAAGTAAAAATTCGTCTCGAAATTTCAGCTCAAATAGCACTTTGTGTTTGATTTTCAAATCCGCAAGCACTTTTTTGGTGAAGCTCTAAAATTTGTATGGAGATAACATGGGCTGATGTGTATACAATGAGGTGACGTATATCAGATGAGATGATCGTTTATATGAAAGAAGCTAATTTATATAAAAAACATAACAGGGCTACGATTGCGCGTAAAGCGCAATCTTACGATACTCGAGATGGAATAGAATTTTTTGTGATCCCAAGAAATTTTGTATGAGGAGTGTTAGAAGGGATGATAGCATTGAACTAATTTTTTCGCCATCATGCTAAAGTATCTATGAAAATGTTTTATACAAAATGCTTACTCCAAAAATTGAATGGGAACTGAGAAAATTAGTGAGTTAGATTTAGTGAAAATGCGCAGTTTGTATGGGAGGGGGTAGAAAGAGTGAGGAGATTTTAATGATTTTTTCAGAAATAGCTAGGAATATTATAAAATAGGCATCCCTTAAATTTTAGACTAGTACCATTCATACTTTTCAAGAAAATCGATTTTTTGTGAAGTTGTGAAACTGTGTCATATTGTATCGGAGGGGGCAGAAGCAGTGAAGCAAATCAAATATTTTTTTTTTCATCTTAGTAATAATATTAATTAAATATTTATTAGAAAATATGAGCTCAACAAATATTATATGTTCTGAGAAAATAGGCTTAGATCATTCCAGGAAACAGTGTAGTTTGTATGGGAGGGGGTGGAAGGAAAAGGAGGAAACAAATAATTTTTCTACTGTAGATTTAGATCATTAAAAAAGTAATATATACCAAAATTCAGACCAATAGCTTTTATACTTTTTGAGTAAATCCATTTATTGTCAAATTCCGAAATTGTGTCATTTTGTATGGGAGTGGGTAGAAGGGGTAAAGCTAATCATCTAATTTTTTTTACCTTACTAACAATTTTAAATAAATATTTGGTGCTCAATTTCAGCTCGCTGAATTTTATAAGCACTGAGGAAATTGGCTTAGAGTAATTCATGATAAGTACAGTTTGTATGGGAGGTTGTAGAAGGAGGAGGAGGACACGCATAATTTTTATATGGTAGATTAATATTATCACAAAAGTAATATATTCCAAATTTCAGGTCAATAGCTTTTATACTTTTTGAGCAAATCCGTTTATTGTGAAATTGCGTAATTGTGTCATTTTGTATGGGAGGGGGTAGAAGGGATGGAGCGATTTAGCCCGTTCACGAACTTGACCTTACTTTTTCGTCAAAAACGACGTGTACAAAATTTGAACTTTCTAGCTCAACGCGTTCTCAAGCTAGAGAGCGCACGGACGGACGGACATCCGGTTTTGAGATTTTTGAGTGATAATATTAACTTCTGTATCATTCATTTTTTTCTCCGAGCCTTATTTCTTGGCGTTACAAACCTTAGAGCGAACTTATAATACTCTCAGATTCCATCTAGAGTATAACTAGTTATGGTTGATAATTGAATGTATCTCGGATAGGATGCTGAGTCTGATGGGTGGCTGTGTACCGGAAAGTATTATAACCACTTACATGAAACAATGTGATGAGATGCTGGTTCAAGATCTTTTTTGTATGAAAATGATGTGCATCGGATTATGGTTCTAGATCGTTTATATAAAATAGATTACTTATATGAGGGAAGCTAATTTGTATATGAGGTCTGAATAACTATTGATTTTATTCGGTAATCGAATTACAAATATCATTGGATGAAGTTGTTATTTATTTATTTATTTACAGCTTTAACACAGATAGCTCCAATAATGTAAAGCCGCCATTTAGAAGTGGAAAACATAAATAAAATAAAAATAATAAAAAGAATAAAAACAATAAAATTACAAATTACTAGAAGTTACGTTAATCAAGAAATGTCTAAAATGTGTTTAAGTGTGCGTAAAAATAAGCTATATGGAACAGTTAAAGAACCAAGCTGCAGGAGATCATGCATCCTTTGAAATCTAGGAATCGATTTTGTATAGTGTCAAAATAGGGCCAAACGATTAGCATAAGAAACTTGCTGTATATCAAACGGAAAGAATAGAGATCGAGTGAAGTTGCGCTGGGCAGACTCAATAAGGTCAATATCACACTGGTAATGGGGATTCCAAATGGGAGAACAGTAGTCTAGGATAGGACGAGCTAACGTTTTAAACAGCAAAACAGCAACGGTTATACTCGAAAAGGATTAAGTGGAGCGCAATATAAAACCTGAGAGCCGAAAGGCCTTAACAGAGATTTCAGCATAGTGATGCGTAAACTTTAGCTTACTGTCAAATAGAACACCAAGATCCTTATAAGTGCTAACCTCAGAAAGACGAGTCGCGTTGATTATGTAGGTAAAGTTAAGGGTGTTAAGTTGGCAAGTGGACTTCATGAAAAGACATTTCTCAATGCTAAGAGAAATGTCATTGTTAAGACACCACTCAGATAGAGAATAAAGGTCACTTTGCAGTGCCAGACAGTCAGAAAGAGATTCGATCACTCGGAATATTTTGAGGTCGTCAGCATATAAAAGACAGTCAGAAGATAAAAATGATGGTAAGTCATTTATGAAAACAAGAACTAAAAGTGTACCGAGAATGGAACCCCAAGGAACTCCGGATTTTACCGAAAAAATGGGTGATGATTTGCCGAGAAAGGTCACTCTCATACTTCGATCAGACAAATATGAAGAAATTCAACTGAGAAGCGAACCACAGATACCGTACTTCTGTAATTTAGATACGAGTATCTTAGGATTCACAGAGTCAAATGCTTTGGCAAAGTCAGTGTATATGGTGTGCACGGATCTATGGCTTTCAAAGGATTTTGCAACAATATTAGAAAGTTCGAAGAGATTTGAAGTCGTGGACTTACCCTTTACGAAACTCATGCTGCTTTGAAGAAATAAGATGAGAAAGATGTTCTGAGATAAAGTTATGAACTATTCGTTCAAATTTTTTTCCAAAGCAGTCCAGTGTTGAGATTGGCCGATAGTTTGTAACATTATTCTTGTCACCTTTTTTAAAAATTGGGATCACGGTAGCTAGCTTCCAAGCACTGGGATAGTAACCACCCCTGAGAGATTTGTTGAAAATCATCGTAAGCGGAGAAGATAATTCTTCACAAAGTGATTTGGTGAACCAATTGGGAATACCATCCGGTCCACCATTGGTGTTTGGATCCAGTAGAGTAATGCAATTTGCAACATCGACCGAAAAAATAGGGATGAAGTCCAAAGAACAACAAAGAAATCGTAATTTAGATCCTTGTCGGTGGAAGAGAAAACAGAGCTGAAGTATGAAGCGAAAAGATTACAGATACGTTAAGGTTCCACAGCAGAGATATTTCCATAACGCACAATAAAGGGAAGCGGGGACGTCTTCCTATTTTTCTTAATGTACGACCAGAAGGGCTTAGTCATATTATGAGCTAAACATGACTCAATGAAACTAAGGTAATGGTTCCAATAATTTTTAATAGAGTTCTTGGTAAGCAATCTGAGCGAAGAATAGTTCTGGTAGTCAGAAATATGATTTGAACGCTTGTACAGGCGGAGAAGAATCGTTTTCTTTCGAAGTAATTGAATTGTAGTTTTTGAAAACTCTTAGCAGATTTTGCAGTGGAACATGTTGTGCAATGAGTTTGTCAAGTATATTATGGAAGACTGCTAAAGCATTTTCAGACGAAAGATCATTCAATATAGCGTCCCGATCTACCAAGCCAAGTTCCGTTTTTATGGCGCTGTAGTTAGCTTTTCTAAAATTTCTTTTAGAAGTCGTCGAGATAAATGGCGAAAAGGCTTTGAGCGAAATAGTTACAGTAATGTTTAAAGGTGGATGATGGGTGTCAATGGGAACAAACACACCGAAAGACGAAATTAACACATTAGAAGCATCCGTATTCGAAAATACAAGGTCATGTAGCTTATCGGTGGAATTGGGAATATTATTGTGTTGTTGGAGGGAACAAGGCTCGATAAAAGACGAAACACAAACGTTAAGACGGGAAGTTGTAGGTATAGGCACTCTATGGTTGTTCGACCACGAGGTGGCGGTCATGTTAAAGTCATCACAGATGAAAAACGAAGAATTGGCACTAAGATTATAGCTGAAATTTGAAAATAGGTCAACGAAATTTTCATAAACAGAGAGCTCGTTTTGACAAGGGATGTATACGCAGCACAGGTAGAGTGAATATGACGAGGACAAACAGACTTTTACCACAATGTTTCAATCGTGAATGTGTCGAGGCCAGGGCAGGAATAACAAGTAAACTGGGTGTTGAAACCAACCATAACTCCACCAACATCCTTCTTATCAGATCTTGCCAAATCGCGATCACATCTAATGAGAGTATAGTTATTAGGATGGTCACTTCCAAAGTGTTCGCTTCCTCGTCGAAAGACCATCCCGCTGGTCTTTTTTTGTTTGGTTTTGGTGGCATTGTCTGATGATCTCGTCGTCAGGTACTTAGCCAATTTCGAATTTGAGATTTTAAATTTGAATTTGGCGCGGCCACTACTGAGAAAGATTTTCGTCACAATCGTGGGGACTAGAGATACTCGATACACACTAACACTTCTGTCCTAATAGAGTTTGGACAATGCCCTTATACCAACAGTTAAGACTGCGTTTAGAAGCACAAGAAGGCAACATAAGAAATACGAAATTCGGCCAAACTTGAGTTTGGCCGATTTCAAATTTACGGATACGAGCGAAAACTTGCGTTAAACTACAAGTTTTTGAATGGAATTCTCATTAAAACCGAAAATGAATATGACTTTCATAAATAACAATTCAATTTGATTGTGTTTACTTGATAAAAGAAAAAGAATTGAGAAAATTCAAATTTCGGACGAAATTTCCCGCGCAATCGGGGTACACCCCATGTCCAAACTCTATTAGGACAGAAGTGTTAGTGTGTATCGAGTATCTCTAGTGGGGACGACCCCGACCAAGATCAGCCGGGCAAGGACCTTGGGTAAGGTCCCAGGAAGTCAATGTAAATCTGTTGCCATAGTCACGAGTGGGTAATACGCATATCTTTATCGTACTCCACCAATACTCCCGATTCGTATTGTCAAAAGCAGTGACCCGGGCGACGGCTCCCAAAATCAGCAATTACTTAAGACAAGATGCCTTTAATATGTTTGGAGTCCCCAGAGATGGTACTTTCAGATAATGGGGTTCAGTTTAAATCGAAAGCATTTGCCGAACTATTAAACGAATATGGTATCGAGCATATGTTCATGCCTTTATATTCTCCCCAAGCTAAGGCAGCTAAAAGAACCAATCGCACTCTACGGGCTTCGATACAGGCTTACTTGGGAGAAGACCAGCGAGATTGGGATGTAAATTTAAGTGCAATTGCTTCCGTTTTGCGAAATGCCGTCCACTTTTCTACCCGCTACTCACCCCACTTCTTGGTGTTTGGATCGCATAAGATCAATCACGGATCAGATTACAAACTCCTGCGGGAATTAGACTGTGTTGCAGAGGGGGAATTGGAGATACTGCCGGCTCCCGTTGTTATGCTAATGTATGTATGTATATATTTCAAGAAAAACCAACTGAATGATGGTTTTAATCATATTTATTATTATCATAGTGCTCATCGAAAATGTAACAACATCGAAAGACTTATATCATTTTACTATAAAATATAATATATTATGATAAATCTGGTTTTTTTTTAATCCATGAATTGTGTTGAGACGGAAAACCTAACCACTTAACATATAATTTATTTCCAGTACGTTTTAAAACTTTTTCCACCAGGTACAAGTGAGGATGTTTCGTTTTGATAAAATTCTCCTTGTATGGGATCGCCTTTATAATCTTCAAGCATATATGTTGTTGGACTTGGCATAGTTGACAGCGTGCACTTTGAATATTCAGTTGTCTAATTTGATGTATACCCTTTCTCAAAAAACACGTTTGTGCACACAAAATTACCTATTCTAAATTCTATTCTAAATTTAGGTTGTAAGTATACTTTTTAATTACTATAAACGGTTTTAACAAAATCTTTCCGTTTGAAGAATTTACATCACAGAGTTTCATTTTGATTGTTCTATGTTTTGTGGTGTTATACTTCTTTACCAAATTCTGGCTAATGTCCATATTTCAAGAAAAAATCAAACTGAATGATTGTTTTAAGCATATTTATTATCAAGATATTTTGTTTAATAAATAAACATTTTGTTACAGTACACAACAACAGAAAACTATTTTTTAAAAGTTGTAGAATAGAACAGCTAAAATCATCTGAATTGAATTTTTTTTATTATAGAGATGAACCAGTTTTTTCTTATCTAATCCTTTAACATGGATGTCCTCATGGTTTACAATAGAAATTCTCGTTAATCACTGAATAAAGTACAGTCTCCTTCTCATCTTGATTCATAATAATTCGTATAAAGCCATCATCTTGTAAATCTGCGGTTATTAAGTTATTGAAGCTGAATGGTTCTTTTACAAGACAATTACGATATGTGTCGGTTAGATTATGTAGAATAGCTATTTCTTTAACAATGAAACAGTTTTCAGATCCTCTAAATTTAGTATTTATTTTATTAATTCAGCTTTTTTCAATTCTATAATGATAGAAACAATCTCGTTGATGTGATAAATATCTCCTGCTTGTAGCGCTGCTATAAGCAATTGTAATCGGTCCACCAGTTCATTAGGATCATCCCAAGAAATATACTCTTTTGGTGTGATTGATATTTGCATCAAATCTCCTCCTCTATGAGTTAAAAGTTTGTTAATAATTTTTGTATATTTATAGCTACGGTTTCCATTTATTTGTCCTTTGCTGATAGAGTGACGTCTGTAGGCATTAGTATCGAGCAGAATATTTCTATAATTCTGTAAATCATCTTCACTGTACAGAGTCTTATTTGGAACTTTCATAAATAGTAGCTCATATATGCCCTCATAGGTTTTACCTTTTATTAATATTTGGTTGCCATCGATTATGAAAATCGAGTTTCCAATTTTCCATTGTTCATTTTCATGATAAACACCATAAGTACCATCAATGAAATTCGGATTATTTACAAATATATTTAAATATTTTGTAGGTATTTCATCGAATTCTCGCTCGTTCATATATTCAATGAGTTCTTGCCGACCTGAAGGAGTTGTCACATATTTACGTATGCTTCTTACATCCGGAGACTTTAATGTGTTTCAAAAGTATCAGTTAGATTAAGCTTTCGTCTGAATTTGGGTGTTAGAGTTTCAAAGTCAACGTCACTTTCAATATCATTTGTAGATTGAATTTCCACGTTTTCTTCTTTTTTAGATTCATATATACTGTGATCATGAGTTTCTACATCTTTTTCTCTTTTAGGTTCGTATTTAATATGTTCATACAATCTAACTAATTCTTCAAGAGGTCCGGTGATTGGTTTAAAAGTTTGTTCTTGACGAGTTTCAGCATTAATTCTACCGGTTTTTAATTGATTATATTTTTTACGTATTGAGTTAATACACTTTATAACTTGTCTTAGAATATCTTTATCGATCGACTTCTGCATTTTGTTTCCTTACACAACAACAGCCCAATAGATATCGTACACTTTGAAGAATTCTCTGAATTGGTTTTATATAGTTATTAGAATGTCTTTAAACTGAGCTGTACTGCTTTGAAACTGTTTTTATACTGCTTTGTACTGCTCTTAGACTGTCTTATACAGTTTTTAAACTGCTTTTAAACTGAGCTGTACAGCCTTGAAACTGCTTTGTACCTCTTTTAAACTGTGTCAACAGCTTTAATACTGCTTTCAGTATTTTTATACTCTAGGTGAAATCTGAGAGTATATTGTGTTTGCCTTACCGTTTGTAACGCTAAGAAATAACGCTCGCACAGAGCCGCGAAGGGTACGGAAATATTTGTTGTTGCTCAAAAACCTTGATTATTTATCTAAACTATCGTGATGACTTCAAAAATATATTTTCCATTGCCTTAGTCACATCACGTCTTATTTTCAATCTGACGGATGTGAATAGAGAACGAAGGAAAAAACGACCACCTTGAATACGAGGATATCATTGGTTTCATGGCTAATCAAAACAGTTTAAAAGTGATACAAAGCTGTTCAAAAGCAGTTTCAAAGTAGTTCTTGACAACATGAAGGAGTTGTAATATGTTTACGTATACATCAGGAGTCCTCAATGTTATTTTAAAAATATCGCTTAGATTAACCTCTCACCTGAATTTAGGTGTTTGAGCCTCGAATTTGTTTTCAATATCACTTGTTGATTAAGCTTCTAAGTTTTCTTCTCTTTTAGATGCAAATTTAATCATAAGTTTCTACATTTTCTTCATCTTTAATAGTTAGAACTATAAATAATATAACATCACAATCTAATAAAATGAATCAAATGAATCATACTCTTATAAATTATATAAAAAAGGAAGGAAAAAAAGGAATTTCGGGACCTGTGAAGGATGGAACGGAATGGCGAAGAAGATACAACCATGAGTTGTATCAACTCTACGACGAACCAGAAGCTTCAACGTTCATCAAGCTATGTAAACTGCAGTGGGCTGGCCATATAGAGCGAATGGTAGCCAGCCAGTAGGCAAACCATGCAAGCGATCGGGAGGCTCGGTTGATGAAGACAGCAAAGCCATCTTAGAAATTAACAGCTGGAGAATGCGGTCATTGGATCGAGACGATTAGAGGCGACGAATTCAAGAAGCCAGGACCCGATTTGGGCTATCGCGCCATTAATGATGATAATTTTTTCATTTGGGTCATTTTCACACTTGGGTGAAATTTCGCTGAAAACTAAAATCGAAAAATAGTAATTTAGATTACATAACAACGAAAGAATCTTTCACTCCCAACCACTATCTTTCAATGACTAAAGGTAACAATTCCACATATTTTAAATAGAATGCGACCATATCAAAACTTCCCTTATTATTACTGAACCAGAATTCATATGGAGCAGATATGATATATTGTTTTCGATTAAAATGTTTTTCTACTCGGTTCACTTCCCCTCGAATGAAAATCATCATGACTTGCAACATAAGCGATTTCTAACTTGTTGCACAAAGTACTAATCGCGGAATAAATTTCCCCCAAAATTATCGCACATTACACACCATTGTTGGATGGCGGTTCCGTGGTCGACCTTTTTCTTCTAATCTGAACATTGCAAAAATAAATATCAACTGTCCAGACCCGTTCCTCCACTTCTTTCGTTATAAGGATTCCTGCTGTTTTGGTATCCGAACTGTATATGTACTTTTAGGTTCTGAAGAGAAATATCCTCGATTCGTTGGTAGCCGGAATAATCTTGTATGTATGTAACACCAATAAATTTGTTCGGAATGTCTGCGCTATATATCCATGTAACAAGACCATATCTTGTCGGCAGGACATCCAGAATTATCTCTCCGATTCATGGTACTTAGGCGTTTGTGAATTCTATATACCTATCCAAGCCATACTTCCCCCTGGCAAA
Source organism: Chorisops tibialis (assembly GCA_963669355.1). Classification (NCBI taxonomy): domain Eukaryota; kingdom Metazoa; phylum Arthropoda; class Insecta; order Diptera; family Stratiomyidae; genus Chorisops; species Chorisops tibialis. The sequence continues at coordinate 76,932,964 of OY770263.1, forward strand.
CTCAGAATTGTCATCATAATTTGGTTTTAAGGGTAATGTCAACTCACTTAATGGCTTTATAGCTATTTCTCTCGCTGATCGTCCTTTGCCTACATTTGTCTCGGAGCCCCATCCTATACGACAAATAGGATAAATGTGGTGATTCCTTTATGCAAGCTGACACAACCATCGCTCCATGTCTCCACAGTATACCACTAGGCGCAGTCCATTTTTGAAGTCTGTAGTCCTTAAATAGGATTTTTGGGGTGGAGGGCGAATTCACTGTGGTCAATTTGGAATGTTAATTCTACATAGTTCAGGGATCTCATCCCATGATTTAGGATTTCTTACTTGTTCCATTGAGTGTTTTTTATAGAGTAGACACGACGCGACACAAGCGAATTTTTCCTAGCAATATCTTATCTGAGTGCATTTAGAAACGAAAGGCACGTCTTATGATCCTTGGATGAAACATCATCGCAGTTTATACTGACTTTGGAAGAACATGATGCCGGGTTTTCCTAGTGTACTGCTAGCAAGGATGTCAAATGAAGCTTATGGAGATTTTGGGTTTTATTTCTTTCTGGATTGGTATCGTTCATGTGTAAATTGTAGTCTTTTGATCGATGAATCTAAATTATGTATAGGATTTGACTGAACAAGCATGAAAGAGATCTTAAAGGAAAATCGATTGTATTTGGAGTCTTTTGCATTAGATTTTGGGAGGATTTTGGAAGAAGATGTCAGGAGCATTCCAAAAACTATCTGACGGTTTGAGCCTTTGGGTCACGGATTTTTGGTGATGTTTTAGTCGAGCTTATTTTCAGGAATGTTTATACTCTAGATGAAATCTGAAAGTATATTGTGTTTGCCTTACCGTTTGTAACGCTAAGAAATAACGCTCGCACAGAGCCGCCAAGGGTACAGAAATATTTGTTGTCGGTCAAAAACCTCGATTCCGAGTGACCGTCTGTCTGTCTGTCTGTCTGTCCGTCTGTCCGTCTGTGCGTCTGTCTACAGCATAACTCTCGAAAGCTTTGAGCTATAGTGCTAAAAATTTTTGTGTGTCATTTTTAGCAAAAAAGTAACTTTAAGTTCGTGAATGGGCCACATCCTCCCACTCCTTCTACCTCCTCCCATACAAATTTCATGAAATTTCGAAAAATTAAGAAATTGATTTTCTTTGAAACTGTTTAAGCTATCGACTTGAAATTTAAGTCAAAGTATTATGTTATAGATGTCAATAATACCACGAAATATTGACCCAATCCCTTTACTCCTTCTACCCCCTCCCATACAAATGGTCAATTTTGAAAAATACATATTTTCGATTTTCATCGAAACTAGTAAAGCTGAAAATACGAATTTTTGTCAGAATTAATTCTATTATAATTGCAATTTTTTTTAAAAATAATTATCAACTTCACCTTACTCCTTCTACCCCCTCCCATACAAATTTCACGAAATTTTGAAATTTAAATTAAATTATTTTTCTTCGAAACTGTTAAAGCTATCAACTTGATATTTTGTATAAAGTATACAAATAGAAATATTAATAATGCAAAAAAAATTTGTTTTGATCTGTACACTCCTTCTACCCCCTCCCATACAAATGCAGAATTTTTGTTAAATGCATTTCATCGATTTCCATTCAAACTAGAAAAAGTACAAACTTCAAATTTTGCCAGAATTCGTTTTTTAATAATTCAAATAAGTGTTAGAAAAAATTATCAGCTCCGCTTCACTCCTTCTACCATCTCCCACACAAATATCTCTATTATAAATTCAAGAAAAGCATTTCTCCTTCAAGTATATGAAAGATATCGACTTTGAAATTGAATCAAAGCATGGTGATAAGGATGATGATAAGCAGTTTCAAAATCATCTTAAGCGCTCCACTTCCTCTGCCACCTCCCATACAAATGCCTCGATTTAAGAAAAACTATGACCAATTTCTTTAAAAATAATGAAATCTAAAAACTTTCAATTCAGCAAAAAACATTTTGCATGCCATGTCCGGTGTACTTCTACCACCTCCCATGCAAAAGTCTCTATTCACTATTCGAAAGAACTTGAGATGACATATTTTCCGGCATATTAAAGTCATTTCCATCCCATCTAGAGTATCATATGATTGGGCTTTAAGCCCAATCATAATTCTGTTATGTTTTTCTTTTTTTTGAGTTAATAAAGATCATATCCTTAAGATTCCTATGTAAAAACTATTTCTGACGGACCACCCTGGCGGGAATACACAACACACCCACAGTTAGTTCTGCTTTTGCCCTAAAAATGGCTAATGGACACTAGCTGGATCATTTGCTTGTCATCCGTGATCTTGAAACACTAACTGATACGAGGAATGGATACGGCGCAACGGATATGAACGGATTCTCTGGTATTGACTTTTGGCATTCGAAAACGGACTATAATAGGTTGCACCGGTCCTGGTGAAAACCATAGGCCAATGTTCAAATTTTGCCTTGTGGAAGACAACTGTATCTATTCAATGCTCCTGTAGGACATACAGGAAATCTATTTATTGCCCTGATGGGTTCTATTCCAGGCTCACTCGAAATACTCGACGAGTATTCTCAGTGAGAATCCACCTAATTGGAAGGTGTTCGCAAGTCTTATATTACATAGTCATGTCGCACGTACATCCATTTCTGATAAACGTAACTACTTCACAATGTGATAAGAGTATAGTATATTGATTTTGAATTAACTGTATGGGCAATTAACTCCTGCAAGTAAGCCGTAAAAATAGTGCAATGCATTACATTAACTAAAACAATGAACAAGTACAACAATTTTGCGGTTATTGATAGATTCTCACTTTCTGGGCCCAGGAATCTAAAAAGGTAGGTTATGTTTGGGCGTTTGGCTTTATATGTGTCTGTGTGTCTCGACGATAACTGAAGTCAGCCTCTAAGAAAAGGCTAGGAGTAGGCACCAAACACCGACCACACTGCCGGTCAAATATGTACAACAAGGATAATGTTTTTGGAAATTATCCGCGAGATCATATGTATACGTGTTAAGGACATGTGAATAGTTGTAGCTTATGTTAATTCAAAAAAGCCCAAATAAAATGACATTAACCTTAAAACATAACAGGACTTCGATTGTGTTATATGATAATACCGATGAAATCGAAATTTTTGTAATCTTAAGAATTTTTGGGTGGGGAGTGATAGAAGGGATGACAGTACTAAATTAAATTTTTTCACACCATGCTAGAGTAGCTATAAAAATATTTTGCACCAAATTTAAGCTTGAAAAACTGAATAGGTAACTTGAGAAACTTAGTGCACTGGATTTAGTGAAATCGTGCAATTTGTATGGGAGGTGGTAGAAGGAGTGGGGGGTTTTTGGTAATTTTTCTAGATACAACTATCATCATCGTGCAATTGATATCTTTTAAATTTCAGATCAGTTAGATTCGAACTTTTTAAGAAAATCGAGTTTTTGAAAAGTCGTGAAATTGTGTCATATTGTAAGGGAGGAGGTAGAAGGAGTGGAGGTAATCGGTTAATTTTTCCCGATAATAATAATAATACTAATTAGGGACTCATCAGAAAATTTTAGCTCGATCAAAGTTATACGTACTGAGAAAATTGGTTTAGAGTATTTCATGAAAAAGTGCAGTTTGTATGAGAGGTGGTAGAAGAAGGGGAGGGTTTTTGGTAATTTTTCTAGAAACAACTATAATCACCATGCAATTGATGTGTTTTAAATTTTAGATCAGTTAGATTCACACTTTTCAAGAAAATCGAGTTTTTGCAAAGTCGTGGAATTGTGCCACATTGTATGGGAGGAGGTAGAAGGAGTAAAGCTAATCGGTTAATTTTTCCTGATAATAATAATTATGCTAATTAAAGATTTAATACAAAATTTTAGCTCGATCAAAGTTATACGTACTGAGAAAATTGGAGTATAATATTTCATGAAAAAGTTTAGTTTGTATGGAAGGTGGTGGAAGGAGTTGGGGGATTCAAACTATTTATACACTTGAAGATTGCATTTATAAAAGAAATAATATATTTTAAATTTCAAATTAAATGCTTTCATAGTTTCCATGAAAATTTGATTATTATAAGTTTTTGAAAATGAGTCACTTTGTATGGGAGGGGGTAGAAGGCGTGAGGGGAGAAAAATAAAACATAAAGCAGATTATTTCCAGAGACAGAGCTAATAATCTGTGAAAGTTTCATTGCAATTGGTGCAGCCGTTTTTGCGTGAAAGCCGGAAAGACAGACAGAGAAATTTTTTAAAAATGTTAAATTCTGCTTAATTATTGCTAAAATGAAGCAAAAAACTTATTTCTAGCCATTTATAAACAAATCACAGACAGACACTACAATTATATTTATATAGATTATTATTATTAGTCAGACCAAAATGATTAGCTTCTCATACAATTTGACACAATTCAATAACTTTACAAAACGTCGATTTTACTGAAAATTATGAATGCTACAGTTCTGCAATTTAAAATATGTCAATTAAATGATGTTCACAGTTATTTCTAAAAAAGTCATGAATAAATTCACACTCCTTCTACTAAATCCAATACACCAATTTTCTCAGTATCTATTACATTTTTGAATCCTAAATTGTGTATAAAACATTTTGATAGCAACTTTAGCGTGATGTGAAAAAATTAGTTCAATGTCGTCACCCCCTCTACTACTTCCCCTACAAAATTTCTTAATATAAAAAAAAATTCTCTTTCATCTAGAGTATCGCACGATTGGATCTTACGCCCAATCGTAGTCCTGTCAAGTTTTTTATTTTTGTTTAAAAAAATGGTTAATACATGAAATATTATATTGAAAATGAATTAATATGTTGACTAAAATGTTGCTCTTTTGTATCAATAAAAACAGCAAGTTGAATTATTTAGCAATTAGTAATTTTTATGGGTGTACGCTCAATTATATAAGTAACTGTATTTAAAATTTAACTATTGCTGACTAGACCGTAAAATGTTGTATGACAAAGTTTTAGAATTAAGACAAATTTTTTAAATCGTTTTGTCGTAGTTCCGTCGAAATAAAGGATTTTACTTTATTATTTTTTAATAATAAAGTATTGTGATCGACACAGAAAAAAAAAAAAATTTGCTACCCTGAAATTTTGTTTTTTCGCGTTTCATGACTAAATTAGCCTAAAAAGGCAAAAAAAAAAAATCCGTCCCGCCGTACGCCGTACGCCGTACGCCGTACGCCGTACATATGGACTCGTACCTCCAAAACCGTTAAAGGTAGAATGTTGGTTTTTGGATGGATTGTTAATTTGGTAAGTGAGCTCCATTATCCAAATTTTGGGGAGTGTGGGGTGGAAGGGGGAGGCGGGGGGATGGAAAAAGTCGAAAAATACACTTGCTAATATCTTCACCACGAATGCAGATAGAAAAATGAAAATCAGCATACATATAGAGAAGATTGTGGGACATACTCCAAAAATAATTTAATTTTTTTATCCATTGGCGTCCGAAAAGGGGGGGCTAAAAACAAATTGTCGGCCGAATCTTTTTTTGAAATGGTTATATCTTCGAAACTACTTACCATAAAAAATTCATATTTTGGGACAATTAAGATGGCGTATAGATCCATCAGAATAAGCTTAGAAATAGGCTAATTCTTGTAAGGGGGAGGGTCAGGGGGGGTGCAAAGAAAAACACTTAAGAATTAATATCTCAACTATCTCTTAAGCTATGTAATTGAAATTTAAAACATATACTAAGCTATACTAGCGAAATATAAAAAAAATATAAAATTTGGTCATAATAGTAGTGGGGGGAAATGGAGAGCATTTCAAAAATGGTGCACTTTTCAAAATTAGAAATCGTTATATCTCAAAATTGAGTGCAGATATCGAATCGAAAATTCGTCAGATTATAGAACTATATAATTTATAATTTTGATAAAAATTTTGAGTTAGGGGGTGTAAAGGGAGGGAGGTGGTAAGCAAAAATGTCGAAAATTTTGAGTGATTTTTTTAGGACTCTGGTCAAAGATAGAAACTTTAAATTTTGCATGTGGATACATCTATTTTATATACACAGAAAAAAAATAATAATTTGATCCACAATTGTTACGAACCGACCAGCACGGTCTAAGGGGCACAAGATGTTTCATGTGCAGCGAAAAAAACACGAAAACTGAAAATTTTTGGATGTAATTTTAAGGTAGAAACTTGAAAATGTGGGAAATACATTTAAAAAAAATCCCCAAACGTATAAGATATTAACTGGTCGAATACCTTTGAAACTTCTACCCCCTCCCATACAAAATTACTTTTTCGACCATTTTTAAGAAATTAATTATCACCTAACTATTAAAAGCTATCAATTTGAAATTTTGCATAAGAACTTATAAAAATATTTAAAATAAAATTATTTTAAAAGTTTCAAAATAGCACTTGCCCTTCTACCCCCTCCCATACAAAAGTATGATTTCGACCAATTTCATTAAATCAACTAATAAACAACAAATTAGAAGCTACGAACTTGAAATTTTGTACGAGCACCTTACTAGAGAAAGAAAAGAAAATTGCATCACAAATTTTGCAATTCCCCTACCTCTTCTACCCCCTCCCATACAAAATTATTTTTTCGAGCATTTTTAAGAAATCGGTTATCAGGTAACTCTTAAAAGCTATCCATTTCAATTTTTGTCGGAAAACTTATAAAAATAATTGAAATGAAATTTTGTTAAAAGTTTTGCAATCACGCTTGCCCTTCTACCCCCTCCCATACAAAAGTATCATTTCTACCTATTTCATTGAACCAACTAATAACCAACAAGTTAAAAGCTGCGAACTTGAAATTTTGTACGAGAAGACTACAACAGAAAGGAAATAAAGTTGCGTCACAATCTTTACGATTCCCCTACCTTCTCTACCCCCTCCCATACAAATGTTGGTTTCGTGAATGTAAAATACACAGAATCTTATTCTATGCAACTTCGTCTATGAAACTGACATTCTATACAGAGAATATTGGACGTCAATTAAAAAACTATTAACATCCACCGACCCTTACTATCAACCCTCATCCCTCCCCTCAAAAAACTCAAACTTGCATAAATAAACGAACGAAATATTGGTTATATATACTGAAGCTTTTGAACGTTTCCGCAAAGTGTTGACAACTGTCCTGCCCAAGAACCCCCTTTCACTTAGTCTTCCCTAACCACTCTAACCTGCATATTGACTTTCCACGCATCCGCAACTTGTCCCAAGAATAATAAAGTTTCGCCCGACTTGTTGGCAGTTTATTTAGATTATAATGATTCGGATCTAAAAATATCCTGAATACAAGTTTTAGAGCTTCTAAAAGTAAATAAACTGCCAACAAGTCGGACGAAACTTTATTATTCTTGGGACAAGTTGCAGATGCATGGAAAGTCAATATGCAGGTTAGAGAGGTTAGGGAAGACTAAGTGAAAGGGGGTTCTTTGGCAGGGCAGTAGTCTTTCGTTTATTTATGCAAGTTTGAGTTCTTATGAGGGGAGTTGTGAGGGGTGATAGGAAGGGTATGTGGATGTTAATAGTTTTTTAATTGATTGCTTGAATCACATCCAATATTCTCTGTAAAGAATGTCAGTTTCATAGACGAAGTTGCATAGAATTTTCATAAAATTCGGTGTATTTTACATTCACGAAACCGAATATTTATATGGGAGGGGGTAGAGAAGGTAGAGGAATCGTAAAATTTGGTATGCAGTTTTATTTTGTCTCTCTTGTAAGGTGCTTGTACAAAATTTCAAGTTCGTAGCTTTTAATTTGTTGGTTATTAATTGATTTAATGAAATTTGTCGAAATCATAGTTTTGTATGGGAGGGGGTAGAAGCGCAAGCCTGATTTCAAAACTTTAATGTAATTTCATTTAAACTATTTTTGTAAGTTTTTATGCGAAATTTGAAATTGATAGCTTTAAATAGTTAGGTGATAATTAACTTCTTAATAATGGTCGAAATCATACTTTTGTATGGGAGGGGGTAGAAAAACAGGTGCGATCTCAAAACTTGTGACGTAATTTTTTTTCAACTATTTTTAAAAGTTTTTGTGCAAAATTTCAAATCGATAGCTTTTAATAGTTAGGTGATGATTGATTTCTTGAAAATGGTCGAAGAAAATAATTTTATATGGGAGGGGTAGAAGTTTTAAAGATTTTCGAACAGTTAATATTTCGTATATTTAGAGATTTTTTTTAAATGCATTTCGCAAATTTTGAAGTTTTTTTCAATGCACATGAAACACCTTGGGCACGTTATACCGGTGGGATCGGCTTATAACAATTATGGATCAAGTTATTATTATTTTTCTATGTATATCAAATAGACGTATCCACATGCAAAATTTAAAATTTGTATCTTTCACCACAGCCCTTAAAAAATCACTCAAAATTTTCGACATTTTTGCTTATCACCTCCCTCCCCTTACACCTAATCAACTTAAAATTTACCAAAATTAACCACTATGTAGTTCTACAATCTGACAAATTTTCGATTTGATATCTGTACCTTTTATTGAGATATAAGGTTTTGTTGCCATTTTTGAAATGTTCCCCATTTTCCCCACTACTATTATTTCAACATGTTATATTTTTTTTTGTATTTTCCTAGTATAGCTTAATATACGTTTCAAGTTTCAATTACATAGCTTAAGCGATAGTTGAGATATTAATTTTTAAATGTTTTTCTTTGCATCCCCCTCTTTCAACAATTTGTTTTTAGCCTCCCCTTTTCGGACGCCAATGGATAAAAAAATTAAATTATTTTTAAAGTTTGTCCCACAACCCTCTCTATATCTCTACTGATTTTCAACTTTTTGTCTGCATTCGTGGTGGAGATATTAGCAAGTGTAGTTTTCGACTTTTTCCCTCCCTGCGCCTCTCCCTTCCACCTACACAAAATTTAGAAACTAGAGCTCACTTACCCAATCAACAATCCACCCAAAAACGAACATTCTACCTTTAACGGTCTCGGAGATATGAGTTCATATGTACGGCGTACGGCGGGACGGATTTTTTTTTTGCATTTTTAGGCTAATTTAGTCATGAAATGCGAAAAAAAAAAATTTCAGGGTAGCAAATTTTTTTTTTCCTGTGTCGATCACAATACCTTATTATTAGAATAATATAGTAAAACTGGTATGCAATATTGCCATATTTGCATATTTTTATCATGCTTTCTTAAATTTCTAGTTTTTCAATTGGCGGGAAGTTGAAATTTATTTGATATTGCTCTGGTCCTTTTTTCTTACTTTCTTACTTAATTATTCTAATAATAAAGTATTGTGATCGACACAGAAGAAAAAAATTGCTAGCCTCAAATTTTGTTTTTTCGCGATTCATGAATTAATCTGAAAATGCAAAAAAAATATAATAGGAGTACGATCGTGCGTAAAGCCCAGTCATACGATACTCTAGATGAAATAGAAATTTTTGTGATCTCAAGAAATTTTATATGGGGAGTGCAAGAAGGAATAAGGGGTTCTTAATGATTTTTTTGTTCAGAAATAAATACGAATATTATGCAATGGATATTTTTCAAATTAAAAATCAATAACATCCATACTTTCTAAGAAAATCGACTTTTTCTAAAATTTTATCACATTGTGAAGCTAATCGTCTCATTTTTTCGATATTACGAATAATTCTAAATATGTAAATATTTAGAATATTATTTCAGCTTGATAAATTTTATGTGTACTGAGTAAATTGGTTTAAAGTAATTAAAACGAAAGATTTCTGGATTTTACACCGTTTGGTTTATTATGTGTGACGTCTCTAGTGAGACCTTTATCTCAGACCTTTATTAGCAGAGACCGAAACGTCACACATAATAAATCAAAAAGTGTGAAATCCGGAAATCTTACGTTTTAATTCAAAATGCACTGCGAAAACATTCACCAAATCATTGGCTTAAAGTATTTCATGTAAAAATGCAGTTTGTATCGGAGGTGGGGGAAGGAGTAAAGGGATTTGAATACTTTTCATACCGTAGATTGAATTTATCATAAAATTAATGTGTACCGAATTTCAGATCAATAGCTTTTATACTTTTCGTGAAAATCTGTTTTTTTTTTCCAAATTCCGAAATCATGTTATTTTGTATGGGAGGAGGCAGAAGGGGTGAAGGGATTTGACCCGTTCACGAACTTAACCTTGCTTTTCTGTCGAAAACGACGTGTATAAGATTTGAACTTTCCAGCTCAATGCGTTCTCCAGCTAGAGAGCAAACAGACGGACAAATTGATGGACCGGCGAACGGGCGGACAGACGGACATCTGGTTTTGAAGTTTTTGAGCGATGAAACAAATTTCTGTGCAATAAATTGTTCCTCCTAGCCTTATTTCTTAGCGTTTCAAAATTTAGAACAAACTTACTACACTCTCAGATTTCTTTAGAGTATAAAAATCCGTCTGTCTGCACACCTTATGACGTATCCCGTACGGCAGACGGCGTACACTCCAACGATATTCAAAGACCCATATCTCTCAAACCCTTATAGATAGATAAGTAATTTTTATGTGGATTATAGACTTTCATTGCCTCAATTTTGATAAAGGGGGGGGGGGGGGGTGTGAATTATACAATTAAAAAAAGGAAGCTAAGAGTCGACATTTATAGGAAAAAATTTAAAATATACCCATTTTTCAAAATGGAGGCCAAAAACCAATTGTCGGCAGATTTTTTTTTGAAGATATTTAACACAATGAGTTCATATTTTACGACAAAATAGGCGGCTTATAGGTTAACCATAATTAGCTCAGAGGGAGACCAAGACTTTTAACAGGGAGGGTCAGGGCATGCTAAAAAAAACACTTAAATATTAATATCGCGGCTATCTCTCAAGCTATTTAATAGAAACTTGAGACGTATATGAAGCTATACTAGCAAAATGTGAGAAAAATACAAAATTTTGACTTACTAGTTATGAGACGGGGGGGGGGGGGGGTAAATGGGGAGCATTTTAAAAAAATGGTGCAATTTTCAAACCGGTATATCTCAAAATAAAGTTTAAATTTGGTTAGATTATAGTACTATACGATTTTAATTTGGGTTTAGCCAAAAATCCTAAAGCTTTGAGTATTTTTTTGGGGCTGTGGTAAAAGATACAAAGTTCAAATCTTGCACGTGCATCCATCCATTTGATATGCATAGAGAAAAAAATAATTATTTGAAGTAACTATGTATTATCCATCCAAGGGTAGCCCTTACCTGGACGAGGTGTTTCATGTGAAATGAAAAAAACACAAAAACTGAAAATTTCTGATTGAAATTTTAAGAAACCAACTTACAAATTTGGAAAACTCATTTAAAAAGGTGCATAAAAGTTTAAAAAATTAATTAGTCGAAAGTCCTACCCCTTCCCATACATAAGTACTTTTTCGAACAATTCCAAGAAAGCACGTATCACCAAACTACTGGAAGCTATAAACTCGAAATTTCGTTCAAGCACTTCTCAAAATAGTAAGAACAAAGTTGCATCAAAAACTTTAAGATCCCCTTTGCCGTTCTACTCACTCCCATATAAAAATATTTCGACCAATTTCAATAAATCTACTAATAAACAATAAATTAAAAGGTACAAACTTTTTTTTTTTTACAACAAACACCTTTCAAGAGAAACTTAATAAGACTGCATCACAAGTTTTGCGATTCCCCCACTTTCTATACCTCTCCCATACAAATATCTAAACAACTCCGTTTGTAGGTGAAACTAACATTTTATACTGAAAATTTTTAACAATTATGGGATTTTTATCGAGCAGGAGACCGAACAACCGATCGAAAAACAAACCGAATAGCAAAGTGTAGCAGAAAGCACTGCAGACTTGACAATGCAGCTAATGCAACACATAATGGCGAAAATGAACAAGCAAGCCAACATGCCAAAGAGCTAAAGGAAAATCTTAACCATCAAAATCTACCACTGACCCAAAAATTGACCCTTACTAACTGGCGAATGAACTGAATGACCAATTGGTAAATAAAATGAAGCATCTGGGTAAGTAAATCGAACAACAGATGGATACGAAGCTTCTCGAACAGTAAACTGTTCTAGAATAAAAGGTCAGTGAAAGATTAGATCTCCAGCAAAATAAAGCGGCTAAAAAGAGGCTTTGAGCTGAAGAAAACAATTGGTGTCATCAAATTCGAGAGTGTCGTTCATAATACCCCAATCTGCGATGGTTAAACACCTTGGATCATATATATACAATACTGAATCTGAGGCGGCAGCCAGTAAAGACCATGGAACAAATCCGGAGCGAGTAACGGCCTTAATTTTGGCAATACAAGAATCTCCACAGTCGAGCAGCAAAGTTCCTGGTACTGGCCTAGAAATTTCGATTCGGTAGAGATCACATGCGGAAAATCCATAAGACCCAACTTTGAAATCGTATGCAGAAGTCCGGCGAAACCCAGCAGCAAGTTCTTTAGGACATTGAAAGGTTATTTACTTCTTCAGCATAGATCCAGCAAACTGAATTGAATCTGCAGTGGACGCAGTCATCGACGTTCTGCATTTTAGAGAGCTACAGCAAGCGTTAAGATTGGCAGGAAAAAAAGCTTTTTTTGAAGCTGCCAAACAAATTTCGCGAAATCGATTTTACGACTTATAACAGCGAGCCTAACGAGTGGATGGAATAAAAAGGACATGAAAAACGCACAACGAAATGGTAATGGTGTTGCACCGATCGTATGCTGGATAACCATAGCGGACTGGACGCTTACTGGACAATTCTCTCCATATGGAAGACTGATTATTAAAACGTAAATTGGAATTCGTAGAAAGGAAATCGCACTATATGCAGACCACCATTCGACGCTCCAAGGTTGAGGACATTCTGAATGAGTAACACGAAGGAACCTCTGGAAGATATCAGAGTGTGAATAGAATATTGGCCAAGATCATGGAAAAATTCTACTGGATTCACCTGCGTGATGATGTAGAAGACTGGAGCCGTAAATGCAAACAAAAGGTCCTCAGTGTTGATCAAAGGGCGAAATGCAAGAGTACAATTTTGGAGTTCTATTCCGAAAAATTGGAATTGACAGCGCTGGAGCTTTTGCGGAGTTGGAGGAAGGCAACCTGGTGGCCATAGATTATTTCAGTAAATGAATCACCCGCCATCCCAAATCAGGAAGAGAAAATTGTCATGAAATGGGTGAGCAGATTCGTGGTTCTATGCAAGCTCTGATCAAAGCCGTAACTTTGAATCGGAAACATTTCAAGAAATGCACAAGCTTCTTGGAATAAATGAAACGCGGACGGTCCAATTGCGTCCACAATTTGACGATATGGTGGAACGTTTCGAGAAAAACCCTACACTTGGGCTTATACAAACTCGTAAGCGAATGATAACAAAGACTGGGATCAGCACATTCTATTGTTCGTGATGCCCTAGAGGACCTCAGTGCACGCGACAACAGGAGAAACACAAACTCGAGTCTTTTTTGGGAGAAACATTCGGATCTTAAAGCTATCGACTTTAAAATTGGAGCAAAGCATGATGATGAGGATGCCGATAAGGAAACTGATAAGCGGCTTAAAAATTTTCCAAGACCTCCCACTTCCTCTGCCACCTCCCATACAAATCCTCCAATTTCGCAGAAAAACAACATAATGAATTATACAAATTATAAATTCATCGTGAAATATTTTTCGTAAAATATTCGGTGTCATATATTAGAATTACAAACCTCCTATTCCACTGCTTCTAACACCTCTCATACAAAAGTCATTATTCACTATTCGAAAGAATTTGACGAGGGATTATTTAAAAATCTAACAGAATTATGATTGCGTGTAAGCCCCAATCATGCGATACTCTAGATGGAATGAAAGTTTTATAGACTTCAGGAGATGTTTTCCTTATACAGGGTTTTTGAGCAAGAGGTGTAGGGTTGGAAAGGCTTATTGTTTAAAAGCTGGTTGCCTGAGAGTTGTCAAATGTTAACGTTTGTCATCTATAAATGCGGGAAATTTACCATGGAACGCTATGTAGTCGTTGAATTTTATTACGAAAATTTGCGTTCAATCGCAGTTACTACGCGGAAAATTCGATCAAATTTTGATCGTAATCATGTGCCTTCTGAGACGTGTGTGCGGAACCTACTTAAAAAATTCGAAGAGACTGGCCTATTGCAAGATATGAAGACACCGAAACGACTTTGCCCCGAACGTTCGACCGAAAATATCGTCGCAGTGAAGGACAGTGTTGAAAACGAACATTCGTCACCGTGCTCAAGAACTCGACCTCTCCATGTCCACACTACAGCGAATATTGACAAAAGGATTTGGTTTTGCAAACGTATAAAATTCAATTGACTAAGGAACTGCAGGCGACGGACCACCAGCAGCGCCATACGTTATCTGGTTTGGTCTTGGAAACAACTTCTACAAATCCTACAACTCTTGTAGATACACCCCATACAGGAATATACTTACGTTTAATATGAGTAGATGGATTAGGGGATATTTACTGAAATATCTAAAATCGGTCTAGAAATAGATTTTAATTCTAGATAAGTATGTATCTTTTATATTTTCCAAGAAAATTAACAGATTATAAAGTTGTAAAAGGGAGGTGATTGAAGTGGTGACTGGATCGAATTTATATGCTCACATCTCACTATAAGCACAACCAAAATCCTTTTGTATTACATTTGAGCCTCATATCTTTGGTAGGTGAGAAAATTGATAAATTGTGTTTCATAAAATGGCGCAGTTTGTATGAGAGGGGGTAGATGGAGCGAGAGGATTTAAATTTTTTTCATCAAAACTAAATAACGTCATCGAAAAAAGTTTTACTTTTCAAATTTCAGAGTACTGGCTTCAATATTTTCGAAGAAAATCGACTTATTATTAGGTTTTTAGATTGTTTCATTTTATATAGGAGGTGATAGAAGGGACGGAGCGATTAATTTTTTCTCGTGCCAAAAAACATTACACCAAATTTGAGAATCACACATATTATAGGTACTCAAAGAAACGGTCTATTGTATTTCGTGAAATAGTATAATTCATATGGGAGGTGGTAGAAGGATGTAGGATATAGTTTTTTTAAGGAAACAAATATATTTCTTAAGTTTCCAATTTAAGATCAGTTGCACTTATAACATCTCCCAAGTATCTCCCAAGAAAATTGACTTTTAATAAGGTTGTGAAATTGCGTCATTTTGAATGAGGGGGGTAGCAGGGCTGAAGCGATTTGATCTGCAGACGGACTTAAACTTACTTTTCACGAAAAATAATTGGCACAAAATTTGAGCTTCTGAGCTTAATGCGTTCTTAAGCGATCTCAGTGAACAAACGACCACCCGGTTTCGAGATTTTGGAGTGATGAGAATTAATTTTGTGCCCTTGGCGAATCTGTACGAGCAGTATTTCTTTGCGTTACAAACTTTAGAGCAAACTTAAAATACTCTCAGACTTCATCTAGAGTGTACAAATTTTAGGTTAGAAGATTTATTGTTCTATGTCTTTTACAATATTTCATTATTAGAATAATAAAAATAAAATTACAATAATTCATAAATAATGAAAAACAAAGTAAAATTCGCCGCGGTTTTCTAACATCGTTTATTAGCACCCATCTCTGCCACATATCTTACTTTACGAACAAATCGTATTTTCAACAAAAAATAAACATGTAGAATAATTATAATTGAATACCACGTATGTAGTTAGTTAGGTAATTGAAGAAAAATATACCATTCGAAAGGATAGATAGAATAATAAGGTTTCGCCTAAACTAGGGTTTTAGCTCGATATTTAAATAGCATACAAATTTTATAAAATTAAAAAAAAAATTATTCAAACTCGACACTTAAGATTATTTCATCGTACCTGCATCAAGAACAGAAAGTGGTCACGATTTTCTTCATCTAAAATTAAGGCATGTTAAGCTCCAATAGCTTTTACGAAAACAAAAGTCCTTCTATCCGAGACGCATAAAGAATCGGAAAGCACTTTCCCCGTTTTTTATAGCAACATGTTTCCGAAATGCACAAAATTCAACCCTCCAACAGGCATTTCAATCTCACAGGACGAAACCTATCAACTTTGCAGTATATCCATCTACAGAGACTACCCCTCGACTGACGCCGAACAAAATCCCTCTTCGAAAAACCCCTGTGAAACTTCGAAAAATATTCCCTCATTCCATCGACCATCACGGACTGGAGAAATCCATAGTACGGCGAATTCAGGAACTCCCCGTCGTCGAAGTGCGTGCAGACAACGAGATTGAGCGCCTGTACGTCTCGGGTGTTGGGCCTGAGCGAAGAAGTAAAGTCCCGAACCCATAGCAGCATTCTCTGAGTCGCCTTCTCATCCCTTTGACCATGTCCACCCGTTGTGAAGGGCAGGTTTGCAGAAACACGGTGGTTTTTTTTTCGTAAATATCCTTCGTTCTGTACGGAGCATCTTAAAATCAGTGGGTCCCGATACGCCGCCCAGTTCACATGTTGTGTCGTTTCATTGTTTTTCGAAATTAATCCGCGAGCATAATACTTTTCAGGTTGGTTTCAGTTTTCTTCTATTATCCTTCTTCGGCTCCTTTACGAGATAATCATTCGTATACTTTTTTTTCTGGTTGCAATTTGAACGTAAGAATTTCGCGTTTTTAGCGTGAGTGTTGTGCACTTTTTTTTTTTTTAATAAAAAAATAAGGAAAAAGTGCAGTTTCTTTTTGTGTAAAGTGAAAATATAAAAAGTGAAAATTCTACAAGTAATGTTTAGTGATGCTTTGTTAACGCCCTGGTATTCTTCATAGTGATTTCGACAAAAAAAAAAGGGAAAAATACCAGTGCCTTGGATGGGATACACATCAACCATAAGGATCATCTGAGATCTACACCAGCAATTTATCATGTAATATTTCTTTTGTTTTCTAGCTTAACTTTTAACTTTAAGGACAAAGCCACTTCTTAACGAAAAATTGATACCAGTCATAAAGATATTGCTTTAAGAATAACGATATTCACAGGAACCGAATTAAATTCCACCACTTGATGCTATTAAGTAGGTTCCCAAGGAGTCCTTTGAAATTCTATATCTTTGCCGATGGCTCTTTGCCTACCGTCCCCTCTTCCTTATATTCAGTAGTAGCCGAGTAAATTCGACCATGTAAAAAAAAAGGATGATAGCGTTGTTGCTGCTATTTCTTGCTACGGTTTTCGAATTTTTCGAGGCTTATTTCGCATATTACACTTAAGGTTGGTGGTAGTGACTGAGAACCCAAGTGCTGAAAAACAGGGACCTTTTTACTTTAATTCGCCTTTGCGCTGACGGGAAGTGTTAAAGGGATGTCCGGAGCAGAAGCTTTTTAAACTGCCCTTAGGATAAGCAGCAACAACAACAACATTATGATGGTTATACTTATTAGGGTGTGTGATATTAGCCATACACCTATGCTTCCTCTTCATCAACAACTTATCAGTTGGATTTCATTAGCAGGACTTTTTTTTCTAAAGGATCTAGCTCCGTGTTAGCACCTCAATTCAACCCGTGGGTGGTGTGAAGGATAAGGGGGATCGGGATCATTATGGATTATCATTCGATATGTGTGTCTCGACCGTTGAGATACTTGTTAGAAGTGAGAACGATTACCTCTAAAGTGCTTAACACGTGCTTTTCACATCAATAGCTCGCTCACAAAACTTTCAATTTGTTATACTAGAGACTACGAGCGTTTGTAACTATGCCATCCTCTCCCAGCCCTATCGAGAAAAGGTGTTTTTATTGTGATAGCTGATTGTGTGGAAGCTATGTATATGCTTTAATAAATAAATTTTCCATGGATTTTCGTTATTATTTTAAGGGAAAAAGGGGGTTAAGGAACGGAATTATTTATCGATTCTAGATACACGGGTGTATTGTGCAAAAATTAGTCGGCATATACTGGCACGTATATTTTTCGATACGGAGGAGTATTGTGGCGGATATGCCCTCACTTCATAGTTGGATGGTTGTGAGATCTAATATAGCTTGATCGTAGCTATTTTTGGATGAAAATCTCAGGAAATTATTGGAGGAAAAAACTGAGCATGGAGGAGGATAAGGTGGTATGCGATACGGTCTGTTGCGGCAATTAATGAAGCCTTCGGAAATTGTTTTAATTTTTGCTTTCTCTCTGGAAAATACATATTTCCTTACGGATTTGTTTACGCTCGACAATGTTGCTGGAATATGCTGTTCGGTAATTTATAAAATGTTATCGAAAAATATTTTAATAATAGATTTTGTTTAGATGGTTTTTTATGTCGAGTTACGCTATTCGAGAGAAAAACAATTAATTTTTCATGATTGAGTAGAAAAGTATTTCAGTTCGCTTTAAAATTAAAATACCTCACTCGCCTCTGCGCGCCATGATTTTAATGTTTCAAAACAGTGTATAAAAAGGGTTTGAAATATATAAAAATAATATTTTTTTTTTGTAAGTATGGACAAAACTAGCAAAGTTTTTGCTCCAAGGCGTTGTATAATTTATTATGAATACTGTGCATTATAAGTCAGCCACACAAGGTCATAAGGAAAATGGTGAATTTAAGGACATTTGGGAGTTCATAATTTTCGCTATTGTAGTTCATTGTTACATTGAAAGTGATGGTGGACATTATACTTGAAACATTAAAGCTTAGACAGGGATAGAATCTTCCAGAGCATTGATTTTCGAGAAACGAAAGACTATATTTTAGGGATAGCATTTGGGATATTAAACTTGTACATGCGTTCAGGAAGAAACTGAAAAGCATGGAAATTGGTTAGCGATGTTCTTCATCGCATTTACCGTGCAAGTGTATCCGGCTTTCACTCAAAAACAGCGGATCCGACTATAATGAAACTTTCACAGTTTATGAGGTATGCTTCGAGATGTAATATAAGTTTAGTTTTATTTCAATAGCCCCATGCCTTCTACCCCCTCCAATACAAAATGTCTCGTTTAAAAAAATATATAATAATCAAATTTGTTTGAAAACAATAAGAGCGAAAAATTTTAAAATTAGATTATATTATTTGTATCGTAAATGTGATATATGGTATACAAATTATTTGAATCTCCCCACATCTTCCAACACCTCCCATACAAACTGCACTTTTTCATAAAATACTATAAAACAATTTTCTTAGTACGTATAACATTTATCTAGTTCAAATTTTGTACTAAATCCTTAATTAGTATTATAATTAATTTCGGGAAAAAGTAAACCGATTACTTTCGCCCCTTCTACTCCCTCTCGTACAATGTGACACAATATCTCTCTCAAAATTCGATTTTCTTGAAAAGTATGAAATTTACTGACCTGAAATTTAAATACATCAATTGCTTGATAATTATAGTTGTTTCTTAAGAAATCACTTAAACCCTCCTACTCCTTCTACCATCTCCAATACAAACTGCACAATTTGACTAAAACCAATGCACTAATTTCAGTATCGATTCAATTTTTGAAGCTTAAATTTGGTACAAAACAATTTTAAAGCTACTCTAGCATAATGTGCAACAAATTAGTTCAATGGAGTCACCCCTTCCACCACTCCCTATACAAAATTTCTTAAGATCAGAAAAATTTCGATTGCATCTAAAGTATCGTATGATTGAGCTTTACGAACAATCGTTGTCCTGTTATGTTTTTAGGCTTAACGTTGTTTTATTTGGGTTTATTTTTGAATTAACACAAGCTATAACTATTCACATGTCCTTAATGCTTTTCAATACGTACATATATGATCTCGAATCACGGGATTGATTTGATCACGAGTCTGTTCCATACAAATGCGGGTATCATGGTTTCATTTTTAATAATTTATGGTTCTGATTCCAACAAAATACAAAGTATTGTGCTCAAAAAACTATTAAACTAAGCGGATTACATATCCCACATAATATATTCTTCTTTTACCGTTCAAATCGGGCCCTGGACTCCTGACCTTCGGGTTACTTAACATTTTATTTTTCATTGTGGAAGGGTTGTGAGCCCTTCGCACAAACCTCTATCAACGAAATTTTATTTTCGTAGATTGGGGTATACCCAAGCAGGCAGTGTGCTGAAATTATGCGTTGACCGGGATTTGAACTCACGACCTTCGGATTGTAGACCAGCACGCTACTCACTAGGGTACAATCTAGCTACATAATATATTACGAATGACATTCTCAAAAGTTACTTATTTCGCGATTTTTACACGGACGAAGTCGCGGGGAATCGCTAGCATTTAAATAAAATAGGAATGTTCCTAGCACTCTAATGCCCTCATGACACAAGACGCGAATTAAAACATTTTAACTTATGATTTTGATTAAATTAGGCTGAATATTGGATATTAAAGCCTTTGGTCCTGTAGTTACTAGTCCTGAATTTTTTTGAAGTTTGTACATTTTAAATGTAAATGCATTTTAATTAAATAGTAAATAAATGAATATGTATTGGATAGTGACATTGGTAATATTAAAGACTATCAATAATATAATATAGTACAAGCCAATGGAAGAAATTCTACCCATTGCGAAGCATTGAGATCTATGAAAAATATTGCAAACGCCAAAAGCTTATAATCCCCGCTCAATCACCACTACTTGCATGTCCATATGGTCAACGCAATTGGATATCTACAAATTTTAAAGCATAATACCGTTGACACATAGCGGTCCTAATTATAATTTGGCTAATTCGTAATTTAGCTCGTCTTCATCGTTAGTAGATTGGTGACACACAGTACTTCGCTAATTAAGAAGAGCCACTCACTCATCTGTCATAATTTTAAAAAGTTGAACTGCATAGCTAATAGGCAATCAAATTTATCAAGGAAGGCGACAAAAGAAGAAAAACAATCCTTTGTCCTGTTTTAGAATCGTTTGCGAGTCATCTTTCCTGGCTAGGCTTTTAAATCACGATTTCAAGATTTTGTATAATTCAGAGCTGTCAGAAAATGACTTTTCTTCTCTCTTGCACGATGAAGCTTTTATGAAAGCTTCAACTCTAGTACTAAATTCTTCATCGTTATAGCCTAATTTATGAGAAAAATGAGAGGATTTAGCTAAATGACATGATTTAGCTGAGAGCATAACGAGATGATTTAGCTGCTTAATGATCACTATTTTGGTAATTTAGCTAAATAAGCGTATGACACACAGCCGTTTTAAGCTTGGGTGTAGTCTAGTGGGTAGCGTGTTTGGTTTACAATGCGAAGGTCGGAAGTTCAAATCCCGGTCAACGCATAGTTTCAGAACACTACCTGCTTGAATATACCTTGGTTACCTCAATCTACGAAAATGAAAAATTCGTAGATAGAGGGTTGTGCGAAGAGCAAACAACTATTCCGCAATTAATAATGAAAAATGTTAAGGAACCTGAACGTCAGGAGGCCAAGGCCCGATTTGGGCTGTAGCGCCATTGAAGAAGAAGACACAGCCGTTTAATGATAATTTAGGCCTTAATTATAATTTATCTGCGCTATGTGTCAAAGGTATAAGCGTTTTTTTTTGTAAACGCACTACAGCCCAAGCCAATGATCCAAAATAAACAGGCTAAATATCATTGGAAAGGTATTTTCATGAAAGTGTTCCTTTTATGGGCTCCAGGTATCCACCTGATCCGGTTCCGGATTTTCGCTGGAAGACGACAACGTTATGAAAGAAAAGCTTAAAGAGAAATTAATAACTTCTCCCGTAATCAGATCACGACCTCCGACAAGCATATAAGAACTTCGAGCCGGTGTGAACCAGAAACATAAAGCACAAATGTCATTCAGTGGTATCGCATACCGATCTTTCATCTCATATCTATACATTCGACAAGTGGCTACCTCACACATCTACAATTATTTGTCAGTACCAGCCAGTATAACTGCAAAATATACCAGTTTTACCAATCATCACACGCCCTACACGACTGTGTTTTTGTCAATTCTAAATTTGCTGAAATTGCGTACAAAGAATAAAAGCTTGAAAAAGGGGGGGACCAAACGCAATATTTCTTTTGAGTCCTCTATTTGCTTTTTTTATAATATAGAAAAAGCACAGGGATCGGCATCAGGAGTTAAACATTTAGAGTTCTTACTTTTTTGTTAGCATAGAACGTTTCCTTTTCAGTTGTGCGATCGTTATACGTACACGTAATGCCTTGGCATCTTTATCGACTCACAAACAAACATTACTATGGCTCCCATTCTCTATAACAGCACGCGTCGTTTAGCACAATTTTATGTTAAACGTTTTTTTCGACTCTTCCGGTTCGTATCTGTCCAATATTTTGTAACGCGTACTGTGTGTGTGTTCTCCATGCTCCATGAAAGAAAAAAGTGCAAAACCAACTGAGAATAAAGCGCTTGAAAATCATCAACGATATACGATTGTTGTTGCATTTTTGCTTTCTTTTTCATGATCCTAATCGTTTTATTCATCTGTTCCAATTTTTTGTAGAGGCCATTTTAAAATTGTGCCATTTGCTTTTCTCCAACTAATAAGAGCGTCTAAATTTTAAATTTCTTAGCGCACATAAAATTTTGGATTTAGCAATATTGAAGTATTTTTCCTCACTTGAAGAGTCATCTAATTTTTCACGGTGCCTTTAGAATACAACATAATGCAAAAGTATATGCGGGCGGGTCTCACTGAGTAAATATTTTCACTCTTTAGATATCCCAGCGGGAAAAAGAGCGCTTGCGAAGTGTTTTAAATGTGCTTAAATTGTTGCCGGTTGCTTGTCTTTTATTATTGATAGTTTTTGATAATATCGATAAGCATTTTAAAATATTGTATTTTAACTCACGTCGTGTGTCGAAGGTATGCATTAAAAAATTAAGTAAGCGCAATTTACTACGGATTTAATACAATCTTAATGCCCTAAATTCAAGTAATTTTCTTGGATTTTTTCATAACGGATATCAGAAAAATACTTGTAGACATTTCTTTATTAATTCTTGTACTTTACAAAAAATAGTTGCGTTAATAGAAATATCGAAATTAGCCAAGATAGCATAGTTCAAAATTTGAAAAACATAAATCATACTTTATTTGAACATAACCTTTAAGAAAAGCAGCGGTTATTAGCCATTGGGCGCGAATTAAATCGGTGGTTTTTTTGTTTTTAAATTAAAAGCAATAGAGTTAAAAAAATGCTGCATATTAATGACGGGGAATAGATTCAGTCTGCCTTTAATTATTGCTACTATCCAGCACTAGAAATTAGCTCGAGCGAACATTAAATTTTTTCCTTAGAATAAATTAACTGCACAAAAAACATATATTAGTTAGTTTTCAGATTTTTTTTTTAGAAATAAGTTAAGTCGTGTGCAATTCAAGTGGTTGTAGAGAAAGACAAAATTCGAATTTCATCATAATATTTTAGCTACATCTTAAGACTTACCTAAGCCTTTAAAATGAAGCAAAAAGAAACACAATAGATTTTAATAATATGGATTAAAGTCTCATCATACGATGTTCTAACTGAAAAAAGACAAAGTTTAATTAATGCAGTGGTAAAAATATGTCATCTTAAATTAACTATGACATTTTTATGGGAGCTTGAGGAAGGAGCGTTCGTGTGAAAGTCTTTTGTTCTAAATTAATAATTTTGAAGAAAACAGATGAATTAACTTTCTGAAATTGTAGCTTTTGTATTTCTGGTGGTAAAAGCAATGAAGCTATTTGACCGAATTCGTAAGACTAATCAACATTCTTATCACTCTGCGACCATTTCAACGTCGATAATTCCCAAATGCTTGGACTTGAAAGATTTTCTTTAAACTTAATTCTAAAATAAACTGCAAACAACTTATTATTTTTGGGAAAAGTTGAGGTTGCATGGAAAGTCAATATGCAGGTTAGAGTGGTTACGGAAGACTAAGTGGAACCCCCTTTCAAAATTGGAACCCCCTTTAGGGCAGGTCTACTGTTAATTTAACACTTAATTGCGAATACGATCAATAGCTCCAGTACATATAATCAATATTTCATTCATTTATTTATGCAAGTTTGGGGGTGGATGGATGTTAATAATTTTTTAATTGATTGCTGGAATCACGTTCAATATTCTCTGTATAGAATGTCAGTTTCATAGACGAAGATGCATATAATTTTCATTTCTTTTGTAAGGAGCTCGTACAAAATTTCAAGTTCGCAGCTTTTAATTTGTTGGTTCGTAGTTGATTTACTGAGATTGGTCGAAATCATACTTTTGTATAGCAAGGAGTAGAAGGACAGGCGTGATCTCAAAACTTTTGACACAGTTTCGTTTCAACTATTTTCAAAAGGCCTTGTAAAAAAATTCAAATTGATAGCTTTGAATAGTTAGGTGATAATTGATTTCGTAAAAATGGTCGAGAAAATAATTTTGTATGGGAGGGGGTAGAAGTCTTAAGAGTATTCAACCAGTTCATATTTCATACCTTAAGAAATTTTAAGTTTCTACCTTAAAATTTCATTTAAAAATTTTCAGTTTAAGTGTTTTTTCATTGCACATGAAACACCTTGTGCACGTTAGACCACCCAATTAGCCTCCTTTAAAGCTGATTCTGATTGGTCTGTATACCATCTTAATGTCCCCGAAATATGATTTTTTTATGGTGAGTAATTTCAAAGATGTAATCTTTTGAAAAAAAAAAAAAATTCGGCGGACAATTTGTTTTTAGCCCCCCCCCTCCCTCCTTTTTGGATCCTAATGGATAAGACAACTAAATTATTTTTCAAGTTTGTCTCACAAAACCCTCTATATGAATGTTGATTTTCAGCTTCCTAGCTGGAACCATGGTTGAGATATTTGAATTCTTAGTTTTCGGTCTTAGCGCTCCCCCCGCCACCCCCTGAATACTTACACCCCCCAAAATGGGTGTCCACCTGAGATCCGCAACTACCTACAATCACCCCTAAAATTAACTTTCTATCTTGAAGAGTTTGGGCGTTAATGTGCGCTGAGTGTACACGTAGGAGTACGACGTATGTTGGACGGCGTACAGACAGACGCATTTTTTTGCATTTTTATGAAACTCGAAAAAAACAAAATTTCAGGGTTGCAAATTTTTTTTTTCCAAGTAGATCAAAATACATTACTATTGAAATAATAAAGTAAAGTTATTATTTTTTATCTAGGAATTTTTTCCGTTTCTATTTCAAACCTTTCAGATAATTTCGGCCGCAAAGATTGTAAGAATTCTTCAAATCATTAAAGCTCATGCAAATTAACTTGTTATTTTTTCTATATGTACATCAAACGGATGTATGTACGTGCAAAAATTTGAACTTTGAATCTTTCACCAAAGTCCTAAAAAAATAACACAAACTTTTCGCCACTTTGGCTCATCATCTCCCTTACCTTACACCCACCAATTAAATTTTAGTAAAATTAAAGGTCATATAGTTCTGCAATCTGACAAAATTTCAATTTAATATAAGCATTGAATTTTGAAATATACCGGTTTGAAATTAAAAAAATGCGCCATTTTTAAGATGCTCCCATTTCCCTTCGCTACTATAGTGTCCAAATGTTATATTTTTCTCATTATCCACTAGTATAGAGCGACCATATCCTGCCAGAGGCCAAAATTAAGTTTTTGAAATCATTGGATAAAGGACAAAACTCTGAACTGAACGTCGCAAGAATATCTATAAGTTCTCAAAAATTTACGAACTTTAAGTGTTTTGGATTTTGGAATACGTAAAAGGTAGTCAATTTCCGACCCCTGATTGCTAATGTTCTTTAAATGAAAGGAAAGATTTCCGGACTCTACACTGTTACGCCTTATTATTCTTAACGTTCTGGTCTCTTTATCAACTCAGTTTGATGAGGGTCTTAGCAGAGACCAAAACGCCACGAATAATTAAGCGTAACAGTGTAGAATCCGGAAGCGTTTCCTTTCAATTCGAAATGCTCATGAAGTAATTCTGAACACCTGTGAGTTCTTTGCAGGCCGAAAGGAAATGATTTGGACAACAGGGAAATGGTTCGGCCGAGAACTATAGAAGACAGCGATCGGACGACAAGGAAATGATGTGACCGACAAGAGCGCTATAAAAAGGCGAGCATTTTTGATGAGGAGTCAGTCCGGATAGGCGAGTTGAAATCAGATCATCGCTTAGTAAAGTCATGATAGAGTGGAAATCGACAGAGGAGTTCAAATGAAACATTCGGTGAGTCAATTAATGTTTGGAAAGTAAAAGAATCAAATTGGAAAGCGATAGTTTTGCGAGCGAAAAAGTCTTAATTGAAGCGATTTAGTTGAAAGATGATTAAATAAAGTCCTGCGGTTAAATTAAAGTGAACTTTTTAAACTAGTTGTCTTATTTTTCAACATCAAAAAAAACCACACAAGTTTATCTTAAGACATGTAGGTAGCGTTTGATACAAAAATATGTAAAACTTGAAATTTTGACCTAAACTCATGTTCTGGCCTCTTCTGAAAATTTTACCTTGGCCAGATAAGATCCCTTCAGCTTGACCCTCCCTCTTACAATTATTGCCCTTCCTCTAAGTTGATTATGGTGGATCTGTATACCGCCTAATTGGTCTTAAAATTTAAACTGTCTATATTAAGTAATTCTGAATGTATCTTCAGAATTACTTCATTTAAAAAAAAAAAAAATCGGGCTACAGTTTGTTTTTAGCAACCCCTTTTCAGACCACAAAGGATGAAAAATTTAATTATTTTCAAAGATTTTCCGACCAGTCCCAGTATGTATCTGTTGATTTTCAGCTTCCTAGCTAGAACCATGGTTGAAATATTCGAATTCTTATTTTTCGCGCTCGCACGCCTCCCGTTAAATCCTACACCGCCTAAAATTTGTGTCTGCCTCAGGTCAGCACCCATCTATAATTCACTAAAAAATTAACTTTCTATTTTTCAGGGCTTGGGAGTTAATGTGCGCTGAGCGTACACGTATGGCGTACAGACAGGCGATTTTGTTTTTTGCATTTTAAGGTTAATGAATCGCAAAAAAACAAAATTTCAGGTTATCAAATTTTTTTTTGCTTCAATCACAATACTTAATTATTTATTAGAATAATAAAGTAAACACATTGGTGATTAGTACAGATAGGCAGGCAATAAAGGCACACACAGTGAACACTGAGCTGGTGCTAATGCTAACGAAACCAAACATCATCTCTTGTTAGGTGAAGGATCCTCAACATGCCTCATAGGTCTAGAACTCTTCTGCGGAATTTTGACCTTGTGCATCAAAAAGATTATTAGAAAAAGGACAGTTAGGCAGAGTAGCCATTATTAGACTGCGCTTCCAGGACAGGCTTAGTAATTCCTACAAAGCCTTTCCTCCAAACGAGCCCAAAAACTGATCCACTTGGACAGGAATAAGTTACGAATTATAGCAGAAATAAAATAAGGACATCTCAATATAATTAGCATTGATACCAATGACCAATATAGATTTTGTCTAATATCAACTGAGACCTCCAAATAGCTGTAATGTGATAACCTACGACCGTCACAAATGATTTACTGAGCCCTTGAAATTCAGGCCTAGCCTTAATCTTCTATTTTCTCAAGAAAATTAAACTAGACGATACATTCTAGGACTACTCTAGAGAAAGTATCCTGGAGAAAGCACAATGGAACCTTCGACTTACAATAATATTTTAATTTTAGCTCAAGAGCGTTGCTTTAAAAAGAGCTCGTAGAAAAAGACTGAAACCAAAATCGAGACACTCCTTTTGTGCAAAACCTGATTTTAAAGTTTTGGTCAAACTGAAGGATTTTGGGTAAGAGCGAAAGGATATTAGGTCATAAAATATAACAATTCTCCAAAAGGGGGCAAATTTTATAATAATTAAGGAAAGTGCCTTCAAAGTAGAAGGTTCTTTGGAAACTACCGAACATTTTTAATTAGAAAGCGAGAAAAATATATTTTGTCCATAATAATCGGTCAAATAATTTCGATGTAGACGAAAGCATGTCTTCTTGGATTCGATCGAGCAAGGCAAGGTGAGTTTTGGGAGCTCCAGCCCGTAAATGCGAAATGTACTCTAAACGAGGTCGAATGTAGGACTTGTAGATGGTAGCTATGTCGCGAGGCGTAAAATATTTTTTGCATTTGCGAAGAATACCTAAGCGTTTGGAGGTATCAAGAGCAACATCAAAGATGTGTGTGCTCCAATCAAGGTGGTTATTTAAAATTACGCGTAATAGAATAAACTCATCTGAAGAGCATAGAGGTGCGCCATTAAAGGCGAAATTAGACGATGCCCCTGGAACATCACGTTTAGTAGGAAGATGACAGGTCTGTGTTTTGGCAGCGTTGAACTCTACTCTATTTTTCTTGCCCCATTCCAGGACTAAGTCGAGGTCAGTGTTCAGCGAACCGAATAACTCTCTGCGTTTGGAAGCAACAGATTGCTTGTGAGATTCCGTAGCGGAGTCGAATTCAAAGGTTTTATTTAAAGTACTGTCATCTGCAAAACTATGGATTGGATTGAGGATAGAAAGCAAAAGGTAATTAATAAATACCAAGAACAGAGTGGGTGATAAGACAGAACCCTGACGGACACCGGAATTGATTGGGAAGTTGGAGGAAGTAACGCCATCTAATACGACTCGTAGTGCGATTGGACAAGAAACACTCAATGCATTGAATAAGGGAAGCATTGAGGCCAATGGCCTCGAGCTTAACAAGAAGATATTCATGCCAAACTCTGTCCAAAGCTTTTGCATTGATCTTCGCCATATTTGTGCAAGCAGGAGTTCCAACGTTTCGTCAGATTGACCACGAGATCGGAAAGCATATTGGCAATCGTGGATAAGCGAGATAATGAACGATTTTGCAATTGACAGTAGTTTCCATTACTTTCGAGAGCACTGAAGTAATGGCTATTGAGCGGTAGTTAGCGGGGTTCGCTTTGCTTTCTTTCTTGAGAATTGGCTGAACATTCGCGACTTTCGACAATTGTGGAAAGCATCCCAAAGAGTAAGATGGATGGAAAAGATTGCGAAGTTGTTTAGCAAGAGAAGAGGAGCACATTTTAAGGGTAATGGAGGAGTGCCATCAGGGCCAGCGGACTTGTAAATATTGAGTTGTTGCAGAATCTTGGTGATGCACGGGTACAGAGTAAAACTGCTCGCTCCTCGGTAACACCTTGCGCTCGCCTAGTGCTAGAATATCCGGCTTTTCTAATTGTGTATGAATGTACAGAGAAAGATAGGCGGAACATAATCCCCGAAGATTGACTTGGTCAATAATGAAATTGACCATAATCCACGTAAAAAAAGAATGAAACAAAATCAAAAATGTATAAAAAAAAAAATTATATATCTAGCTATATTGAGAGGTATTTTATACACCACAAAATTAAAGGTCTCTTGTTCAAACCATTGATTTTAAATCCAAATCTAAAATAATTCTATAAATAATGTGAATAAATAATTATTATCTCATTAAAGCAAAAAGGTTTTCGGACTCCAAACTATTCTTAAGTTTTGGTTTCTGTAAAAACCTTTGTCATACTGATGGCTAGTCTTTTTGATAAGGGTTACAGCAGAGACCAAAACGTCACGATTATTAATTCAGAGCAGTGTTAAGTCCGCATATCTTTTTTCGATTCAACCATTCCCAATCATTTCTTTTGAGATTTCTCTGAAAATCTCTTTTAATTAAAATATCGTTCATGCTTTTCTTAGTCCTTGAAGTCTAAGGAGTTTCACATATAAATTAATGAAATCCTTTAAAAATAACCAGATTAGAATGAGGAGCGTATCTTCGGTTAAACGTCTGTCCATACTTATACGGATATAATAGACTTTCTCGATTTAATCTTTTCAATTTCTCCCGCCATTAAATGTCCTCACTCATGTTTCTGTCGTATCCGTTCACTCATCAAATCAAGTGGCGTTTTTATCATTGAATCCCTGAACAAAACTTCTCTACATCGAAATTGGAATTTTTTATTCGGATGCGGGATTCATGTGTCGGCAACACATTATACCTATGTCCTCTCTGTTAAGGACCATTTACAACTCTCATAGATCAAAAAGATTTTCTTTTAATGATGACATCATAAAATTTAAAGGTAGTATCCCTATCTCTAATCATTAAAAAAGAAGTATGTACTTAACCTTAATCCAGTTTTCCTAGTTCAAACTTTCCTTACTTTCACTTTTGCACCAATTGAAGAGTTTTCCACGCAATAGCTAAACGTACTTTTCTGCATAATTTACAAGTGCGAAAATATACACACGTAATTATGCGAAAATCCACTTATAAATTATGCACCTACGACCCATTTAACGATGTTGTATGTGCGAGTATCAACTTTTTAATTACAAGAAAATTGAAAAAGTTAAAAGCTTGAAGGATGTTAAGGTGACAGAAGTAGGAAAATGAAAAATCGAAAAAAAAGTACTCATAAAATAAGCTATGAAACTTCTTTACGTCATTTTATAATGTCGGAAATGTTGGAAAAATTTACAACTTCAACTTTTTGCGCTACGGAGAAAGTAAAATAATAATAAAAAAAAAACACAAGTGAAAACAGGACGATGATGTGATGACGATGATGATGATGGATAAGTTGATGAGAAAAGCGCATAATGGATGCAGTTTTGTTGGAAGAAAAATTAAAAGTTTTCGTGACATTTATTAAAATTTCAGTTAAGAAGGTTGTAAGTTTAGAAGTACTTTTTAATAGTTTTCTATTTAAGTTCGTAATTAAGAGGAAGGAAAGAGAGACATTTTTCCGAAATAATTGATAGTCATTATCAATTTAAAAGTACACACATGCGAAGGGAACACGTCTGCTAGATCGATTCAAATTAATTATAACAAATTGTCACAAATTAGTTCTGTGGAACTTTAGTTCATTTATGCCCATTCACTGTCCAAAAATGTTGTAACTTTTATTTTTTTTTATTTATAAGATTTTCTCAATTCTGAATAAAAATAAACTGCCAACAAGTCGGGCGAAACTTTATTATTCTTGGGACATGTTGCGGTGGAGTGGAAAGTCAATATGCAGGTTAGAGTGGTTAGGGAAGACTAAGTGAAAGGGAGTTCTTGGGCAGGGCTGTTGTCTATTTAACAATATTTCATTCGTTTCTGCAAGTTTAGGTTTTTATTAAGGGAGGAGGAGCGGTAATAGTAAGAGTGGGTGGATGTTAATAGCTTTTTAATTAATTGCTTGCATCACGTCCAATACTCTCTGTATAGAATGTGTTTCATAGACGAAGTTGCATAGAATTTTCATAAAATTTAGTGTATTTTACATTCACGAAACCGAACATTTGTATGGGAGGGGGTAGAGAAGGTAGGGGAATCGTAAAATTTGATATGTAGTTTTATTTTGCTTCTCTTGTAAGGGGCTTGTATAAAATTTCAAATTCGTAACTTTTAGTTTGTTGGTTATTAGTTGATTTAATGAAATTGGTCGAAATCATAGTTTTGTATGGCAAGGGGTAGAAGGGCAAGCGCAATTTCAAAACTTTTAAAACAACTTCATTTGAATTATTTTTATAAGTTTTTCTGCAAAATTTGAAGTTGATAGCTTTTAAGAGTTAGCTGACAACTTATTTCTTAAAAATGCTCGAAAATATAATTTTGTATGGGAGGGGGTAGAGGAGGGAGGGGAATCGTAAGACTTGTGATGCAATTTTCTTTCTTTTCTATTGTAAGATGCTCGTACAAAATTTCAAGTTCGTAGTTTTTAATTTGTTGATTATTAGTTGATTTAATGAAATTGGTCGAAATCATACTTTTCTATGGGAGGGGGTAGAAGGGCAAACGCGATTTCAAAACTTTTAACGTAATTTCATTTCGATTATTTTTGTAAGTTTGTATGTAGAATTGCAAATTGATAGCTTTTAATAGTTAGGTGATAATTGATTTCTTAGAAATGGTCGAAAAAATAATTTTGTATTGGAGGGGGTAGAAGCTTTAAAGGTTTTCGACCAGTTAATATTTCGTATATTTAGGGATTTTTTTTAAATACATTTTGCAAATTTTCAAGTTTCTACCTTAAAATTTCACTCAAAAATTTTCAGTTTATGTGTTTTTTTCAATGCACATGAAACACCTTGTGCACGTTAGACCGGGGGGATCGGTTTATAACAATTATGGATCAAGTTATTATTATTTTTTTATGTACATCAAATAGACGTATCCACATGCAAAATTTAAACTTTGTATCTTTCACCAGAGCCTCAAAAAAATCACTCAAAATTTTTGACATTTTTGCTTATCACCTCCCTCCCCTTACACCTCCCAACTTAAAATTTTTTTCAAAATTAACTATTATGTAGTTCTACAATCTGACAAATTTTTGATTTGATATCTGTATTATTTTTTGAGATATAAGGATTCGTAATTTTGAAAAGTGCGCCATTTTTGAAATGCTCCCCATTTCCCCCCACTACTATTATTTCAAGATCTTATATTTTTTTTGTATTTTTCCAGTATAGCTTAATATAAGTTTCAAGTTTCAATTACATAGCTTAAGAGATAGTTGAGATATTCAGTTTTAAGTGTTTTTCTTTGCACCCCTCCTGACCCTTCCCCTTACAATAATTAACCACTCTCTAAGCTGATTCCAATGGAACTATATGCTACCTTGACGGTCCCAAAATATGAATTTTTTACAATAAGTAATTTCGAAGATATAATCATTTGAAAAAAAAATTCGGCCGACAATTTGTTTTTAGCCCCCCCTTTTCGGACGCCAATGGATAAAAAAATTAAATTATTTTTAAAAGTTGTCCCACAAACTTCTCTATATGTGTGTTGAGTTTTAGCTTCCTAGCTGTTACCTTGGTTGAGATATTTGAATTCGTATTTTTCGGCCTAAGCGCTCCCCCCGCCTCCCCCTGAACCCGTACACCCCCGAAAATGGGTATCTGCCTGAGATCCGCCACTATCTACAATCCCCCCAAAAATGAACTTTCTATCTTGAAGGGTTTGGGAGTTAATGTGCGCTGAGCGTACACACCGGCGTACGGCGTACGGCGGACGGCGTACGGCGGACGGCGTACAGACAGACGGATTTTTTTTTTTTTGCTTTTTTAGGCTAATTTAGTTATGAAACGCGAAAAAAAAAAATTTCAGGGTAGCAAATTTTTTTTTTTTTCCAAGTCGATCACAATACTTTATTATTAAAATAATAAAGTAAAATGATAAATTAAAATTTATCTCGTTTGACACATCTGATTAGCTTTAACTAATTTCCCGCATAAGTCGTGATACTCGACAAAATTTTTAGGTTCCCCAAATTAGACGATTTATTTCATAATTGTTAACTAGGTCTGCATATATCATTATCCCATATGCATTGTCTCATTTATATCAAAGCTCGACGACAACTAAACAGTGTACCACTTAAAATATTATGAAACGGAAAAAATACGAAAAATGTTTTACTGGATTCATGTGGGACTTTAGCGGAAATTCGTGAAAAACATGACGCCGAAATTTTTTGCGATCACAGTAGTTCCCCCCATAATTTAACTAAACAATTATAATTGAATTCGAGGTTCGAACCGATAATGTGAAAATGCCTTACAAAACGATGTTGATAGCACTGGAAGCTAGATCTATAGTGAAAAAAATCAGTGGGAGGAACGCAGAAAAGTGAAGAAGTTTCGGAGAGGATCCAAAACTAGCGCATGGGATGAAGATATATCGACGAATTGTAGATTACTAGTCGGTATGCAATTCAATGAATCAATCAATTTCCTGTTAAGACTCCCTATAAGGGTAAAGGACAGAAACAGTTCTCTTCCATAAGTCGTGGTTCTGAGCATTGGATTTTAGTTGTCGCTTGGTCTTGCTTATTCTTTTAGCCACCTATTCAACTACTCACTTCCATGTACGATATGGTCGCCATCTCGACGTCTTCCTTGAGGATTATAATAATTTCTCAAAATGTGACTAGCCCACTGCCACTTTCGCCCTTAAAACTTAATGCCTATTTTGGACTGTTCAGTTGCACTCCAAAGTTCGTCGTTACAGATGACTTTTAGCAAAAATATCACTTACATGCGTCGGAGGTATTGGTTCATGAAAGCTTACAGTTTCTTAGTTAGTCGAACGATGACTTTCCGTTAGTAAAACCATATAACAACACGGATTTGATGCATAAATCAAATACTTGCAGCTTCGTGCGAAAGGAAGTCTCTCTTAACCTCCAGAATGGGTGAATGATACCGAAGACATGAGGACCATTATTTATCTGAACCGCAATATCCTTTCCGGCTCCGCCGTCCATGCTGACTATGATTCCGAGGTATCAAAAATCTTGCACATCTTTCACTTGTTGTCTATTAAGAAGAATCGGTGTTGTGCTTGTGTTCCAACCCACGTGCATTTACTTGGTTTTGTCTACCTTGTCCTTACAAGGAAATACTTGTCGTCAGTATAATCAAGGTGACTTAAGATGTTAAACAGTCCTCACTGAAGACCTCATGCAACTTCATCAATTATATTAGTATCTAAAAACAAAATTAATAAAGTTCTTAAATATTACTTTAAGATCTCCTTTACTGTGATTTTCGTGTAGGGATGATCATGTATCTTATTTATTTTATTTATTTATTTATTTGGGCTCTTGAACAAAAAGATTACATTTTCAATTAAACAAAAGCGGAAAACAAAAGAACAGCATGGAGGAAAATTTAAACATTGAAGATGATAGTGTATAATATATATAAATGAATAGTGAAGTTAAAAATTTAAACATTAAATATGATAGATTTAATTCTATTTTTAAATAATGGAAAAGAAGAAGCTAAAGAACCAAATTGGAGTCGGTCGTGGTTCCTTTGCATTTTTAGCATCGGAGAGTGATGGTATACATCTAGAGAGGCTCGTGGAGTATTGAAGATGTCTGAATTCCTTGTTGAGACTATTCCTGATCTAAAGTTAAGGTCGTCACAGAGGTGGGTATTGAGCAGGTAATTGCACATCTTGTAGAGGAAGCAAGCATCGAGAAAGGTCCGCCTTAGATGCAGTGGCTGTAGGTGAAGTACTTCAAGTATGCCATTGTAATCGATATGAGGTTTCCTTAATCTGTAGAAAAGGGTTCGAGTGAATCTACGCTGAACAGATTCGATGGTTTAAACATGGCAAGAGTGGTGTGGATTCCAGGCGATGGAACAGTATTCCAAAATACTACGGACGAGTGTGGCAAATAGGAGAGCAGTCGTTCCTGGACGATTAAACTGGACGGTCGTGCGGAGGACGAAGCCAGCAAGTCTGTATGCCTTATTAGTAATCTCGGAGAAATGATTGACGAATTTAAATTTACGATCAAAGACCACTCCTAGATCCTTTATTGTGGTTACTGCTGTAAGGATGGATCCATTAATAGAGTAAGAGAGAACAGAGGAGGTAGTCTTATACGAGTACTCCATAGTAAAACACTTTTCTATGTTCAAAAAGATATCGTTGTTTGAACACCAACGAGAGACAGCCGACAAATCAGCCTGGAGAATCCTGTCATCAGAAACGGAGGAAATTTCCCAGAACAGTTTGAGGTCATCAGTGAATAAGAGACAGTTCGAAGATACAAATTGGAGCAAATCATTTATGAAGAGAGTAAATATTAAAGGACCAAGGATCGATCCCTGCGGGACGCCAGAGTTGGCAAGAAACTCAGTAGAGGAGTGTCCGTTGAACGTAATTCGGAGACGACGGTCCGTAAGGTACGAACTGAACCAGTTCAGGAGAGAGCCAGAGTCACCGTACCTTTCAAGTTTTGAGATTAGAATTTTACAATTAACAGTGTCGAAAGCTTTTGAAAAATCGGTATACATGACTTGGACAGTATTATGACGATCTAAGGATTGAGCAACGAAATTAGTGAATTCTCATAAATTAGTAGAAGTAGATCTACCTTTCACGAATCCATGTTGGGATACCAAGTGATAAAGTTTTTCCCACATTACATTATGAACTAATCTTTCAAACACCTTTCCAAAACAGTTCAGGGTGGAAATCGGGCGATAGTTCAAGACATTTTTGGTATCTCCTTTCTTTAAAATGGGTACTACGTTAGCCAACTTCCAGCATGCAGGAAACGAGCCTTCTTCAAGAGACTTATTGAACAAAATAGATAATGGCACTGCGAGCTCCGAGGAGAGAGCTTTGACAAAAAGGTTTGGGATCCCATCCGGTCCGCCACCGATTTTCGAGTCTAGAGAATGGATGATTGATGTAATATCCCTCTCACTAATGGATATCTCAGAGATCGACTCCTGGGGTGGGATGAAGAAGTCATAAGACAGATCATTAGTCAAGTGGCTAAATACAGAGGAAAAGTAATTGGCAAAAAGCTCACACATTTCTTGTGGAGAGGTATTGGTAGTATCACCAAACTTAAGTTGTGAAGGAAAAAATTGCTTATTTCTACGCTTTCTAACATGCGACCAAAACGGTTTGGTCTCATTGCGTAACAGTGCCGCCTCAAGCTGAGAAATATATGCAGAGAAAGCCTTCTTGATATCCGATTTAACCCGCTTACGCTGAAGGGAATAGTTATGGTAATCGGATAGAAGAGACGAACGCTCTTGGTCCGCTTTACACGTAATTAATTATAGCTTACAAAATATTAATGCAGGATATTTTTCGTTCATCTCGCATTAATGGTACAGATTTGGACTTCAAATTGCTCTATTTAAGCATTTTCATGAAATTAAATATTACTAATTTTGTGAACAAAAGAGTAGCTAAGGCTAAAACGGTCCAAGGTACAAGCAGTCATTCTACCGTGGTCCAGCCGGACATGTAACTTAGACTTACACATAAAAAATTACCTCCGCTGCAGCTATGTACATAACTAATATGGATATGCTATTTTGCTGATAAATCGAAAAATTTTATTCTATGCATGCTATCTATTTAGATATACAAACAAGTACGGGCGAGATAGACTTACAGATAGACACCCAGTGAACATGCCTGGCGTCGAGTGGCAAGTACTGTGATGATAAACGTTAGTTTAAATACTATACACACTATATATACATATACATACAAGTGCGACAGGGATAAACTCACAGTTAAGACCACCCCTTCGTCTCTCACTCTTTTGCAAAGGCGCGCGATCCTGAGCAACATGGCCCTCTTCTGGTGTTCTGTTCGTCTTGACGACGCAGAATCCAGCAGTAAAACACAAAGCTCAAAACCCGGGCAGCCAATAAGTGAAAATCCTTTCAAACGGGTTCCGACCAAAAGGCGCCCTTAATTTCATCCCAACAGCAGGCAAAACAAATGTCGACCAACTCGGGAAAAAATTCGGCCTGAAATTTCACTATTTTCACACTGAATCTGAGCAACCCGGTGACCATAGGTCTGCGCACCTGGTGTTCGATACTCGACTCGGTATGGGAAAAAAACCTACATTTCATCAGGCTGTGAGCGCATGGCGGTGACTATTTTTCGAGAGGAAGAAATAGAGATAGAGAGAGAACAAAGACACAAGCTACAATTGCTGACTGCTAAGTTATGGTTGCCGGATTGCTCAGACTCGATTCGGTATGAAATTTGTGAAATTTCTAGCCGGAATTTTCCCAACCGGAAATTTGGAGTTGTTCGACATTTGTTTGCCTGCTATTAATTTGATATCATGCGCGCCTGTTAGAGAGATAGAATTACGGTAACGAATTTCGTGACTCACAAAATTTTTGGTTGAGTCCAGCCATTAAACATATCCATGTCAACATTTTATGAAATATTTCCTTTTAATTCAAAATGATTTCAATATGAATATAGAGATATTCATGAACACAAATACCCTAACAGCAGCAATTATTCATTAAAAATTTAGTTTTCGACAAATTTTATAAAAATTAAAATCGATTTTCTAGGATTAAACTAAAATAATGGCATGAATTCTTTTTCAATGGTGCCACAGCCCAAATTGGGGCTTCGGCTGAAAACCTTTAGCAAATGGATGATTTTCTGATACTTTACACTACTCTTCATTCCTCAATACAAATAATAAATATGGCCAAGGTACAAGGATGGTACCTATCATTGTAAAATATTTAATTTTAACGTAAAGCAACAATCAATTTATTTAATAAAAATAGAAATAACGTGGCAAACAAGCAAGACGAAAAATAAACTACTGGGAAAAAGTCATTAGTATTCGCAAATTATTTCATGAGCAATAACACTTAAAAATTTTATTTTGGGCGCCGAAATCGACGTCGAAAGAGTGACACATATTAAACATTTACTAAAAACAAAGGCCAACAAATTAGCGATAACTACTTTTTTCAAAACGTTGTTGAATTCGTCAAAACAGCAATATGACCAAGGTACATGATCTTCCCCTACGGCATCAGTCTCACTTTCATAAGCCAGACTTAAGTTTACCGGACTTTTATATCTGCTTCTTCTTCAATGGCACTACAGCCCAAATCGGGCTTTGACCTGACCTTCAGGTTCCTAGACATTTATTTTTAATTGTGAAATGTTGGTTAGCCCTTTGCATAACACTCTATCTACGAATTTTTCATTTTCGCAGATTGAGGTGGCCCCGATATAGATTCGAATACCCAACCTTCGCATTTTAGATTAACTGCTATGTACGTATTGGGCTACACCCGGAACTTTCATTTGCCTGACTCTCGTTTGCCAGATTAAGATTGCGTATTGGAGTACCACCTTAATCTGTCAAATGCAAGTCTGGCTCATCTAAATAGCTTGCTGTAGAGTAGATATTTGGCTAAGATTGTGTTTGTTTTTCGTTACATTTCGTGGCAATGCTAGCTGGACGTTCGCTTCTCACATGTCCAACTATACAATTGATTTATTTTTTCTAAATGAAAAAAGAAGCCGTCCACGTACTATTATGCTTCTCTTTAGTTATTCAAAACCTCTAGCAAATATTTCATAAACATCAGCCATTCATAAAAAAAAAATTAATTTAAAAAAAAGTTACCGACGAATCGATTATTGACTCTTTATTAATTTATAATCAATTTAAGACAAGTTTCAAGTTGGAGTGCTATTTGAGCCGTCGTTGGGTACGGAAGTTCCTTTTGGTATTGAATTTCGGACGTATATCTCTCATTTCGTCGTGTGTGTGTTCTTGGTTTGGGGGAAGTGAGGAGAAGGACATAGGAGTTATTCCTCAGAGTGGGGTAGTGTGCGTGTGGGGGAGGCGGCGTGGTGCAAGCCTTATTGTTTTTCAATTTATTTATTTATTAATATTGGTTTGATTGAGTCCGGTGGTGTAGTTGAACTTCATTTAGTTGCACAGTAGGAGAGTTGGAGGATCGAACTGGGTCTGATGAGGTGAGAGTGCGAGTGGGAGAGAGGGGAGGTGGTGGAAGAGTGGTGTGGGTCTATGGGAGAATGGAGGGATCGGGTTAGGGATGGAAGAGAGGAAACCGAGAACAAGTGTACTCCACGCATATTGTACCAGGTGAAGAAATGGAGAGAGGAGGGGGAGAGAGTGGAATTTTTGCGATCCGAGTACTCATGGCTGCTTTGTTGTGTTCGAGAGGGTTTTACTTATTTATTTATTTAGAATTCATCAATATATGATTGCTTACAATTTGTATTACAAGGATTACAGCAAAACTTCAATTAACATTATATTTATTTTTACTTGTGGAGGTGGGTGTACTGCATCATGGTCCGGCTCATCCCGCGAGTGGAGGGAGAGGGTTCTCATCTCGCATCTCGAGCTTGGGGAGAGCCGAAACGAATCTAGAAATGAAGTCATGCTGGCTTGTCGATTGTGTATGAACGTGTGTTTGGGGGAGTGCAGCTAGATGTTTGTTGCAGTCCTAGGGACATTTCGGGTTGAATGAATCCGATTCCAATGGATGAACTCTCTGGGAAATTTTGAAGGCAATTTCGCGTTCGGATGTGGGGGTAGGAGCGCCGCTTTGTCGGTTCTACACTAAGGGGGTGGAGCGAACTGGATTACGGACCGTGCCAGACAGTGGGGCTGCGGCAGAATTTGCAAACGAGATGTGTACCGCGGACGGGAAACTGATAATGGTGCCCTTTGAATTCATTAGCGGAAATGGTGAATTGTAAGCGCTCCCTTGGAGCTACTGTGTGAGAACGGAGCTCCCTCTGCTTTTTTCAAGTTAAGCAAACAAGTTATCGCTTGGTGATAGTTAGTGGGTTGAGTAGTGATAACTCGCGCAGGGTGGAGGCAGAGGCTTATGATACCGCAGGGAATTGATTATTTAATTCAAACTTAACACCAAGCCATGGGATA
This sequence comes from Chorisops tibialis, assembly GCA_963669355.1. Lineage (NCBI taxonomy): Eukaryota > Metazoa > Arthropoda > Insecta > Diptera > Stratiomyidae > Chorisops > Chorisops tibialis. Next base: position 76,973,141 of record OY770263.1, read on the forward strand.
GATCTCAAACACATTACATGTCGCTTTTGCTAATTATTAGATTATTATAACTCCGAGAGTCTGGACCTAGTCCTGACTAGCAGCCTTCGCAATGTACGGGACCGATTGTGGAAGGTAGGGAAGAAGTGATGTTCAAGTTGAAAATCACCTGCCTAGTCGTCGAGCTCCCCGACAGGTTATTGTACGGGGGGTGGGGCACGTATGCGGCAACTCTGCAACGAGTCGGGTAGAATGTATAAACGGCTTTTAACGAGAAGGCCTTGCCAAAGTAAGTTTTCCATATTCTAAGTAGCAATGAATGGAGTCCTTTTGGTTGCCTCCGTATATGGGATAGGAAGACTACCCGCGAAAATCTGGGTGGAGGTATCACCGTTAGTGACATGGTGAACGCGGGGTAATGGTATTCATTTCTGAATGGAGATCACTGTACCTACTTAACCGCTTATTACCCGTCACACGCAGTTCACTAGAGAGTTTGGGGTGATAGTGCGGTTCTGAGGTATTGAAGTTCAGCCTGAAATTTTGACTGTGAGTGATACCCTTGAACTCTGACCAGACTACAAGGGATGAGGGGTTAAAGGGGGATCATGGGGTCGACCACTTGTTGCAAAAGAGAGATGATACGTGAACATCTTCCACATAAAACGAATCAGAATAAGGTCTGGTGAGTTATTCTCGGAAAAATCACTGACACTGATCCATTTCATTTGTCTTCCGACTTCGCAATGTCCTCAAGATTCAATTGTTATGACATGTTTCGCTTTTGGTTTGCCATGTAGTTGTGTTATTGGAAGGGAACTGTTTTTCGCTTTTGTTTTTCCGTGATTTCCTTTTTTTGTGTACTTTTAATCACTTCACGTGTACGAGTACTTCGTGTCGGTTTGTTTTGTGTTGTAGCGTCTTCTCTACACATGCGGACGACTGCAGCAGTGGTCGCCGGGTCTGTTCTCGTCCTCATATCTTTTCCCCAACATCCATACATCACCATCCCTGTGCTTGTCGTATTACAGGAATGTAGCTGGACCTGGCCGTAATTCAGAATAGGCGTAAGGCTGGGCTATGTTATGGAATGAACGAACGGGACGAGCAAATTTAATACAAGTTTCAAGTATTCATATGTCCATAACTTGAAATAATTTCCTTGAAGAGTATCTAGAATAATTATGTTTTAATTTTGAAATATATACTTCATATACATTTTATAACAAATCACAAAACACTATCGAACCATGACATTCAGCTGTTACCACTAACGCTGAATAGCTGCTGCTTCAAATTATTTCTGCAAAAATACGAATTAAGGGATTTTCGGAAATGTTTTATTGACAGCTGTTCCATTAAAAAATTTAAAACTTATGAAACCTCAAATAATAAGAACTAATTTTGTTGTCTATTTTAATTTTTTTTTTTAATTAATTATTTTCCCCGACATTTTGTCAGGCTTCTGTAAATCTGGCTTATGAAAGTCTGGCGAATGAAGGTCTGGGAAATGCAAGTCAGGATTTTCAGAGTCTGGTAAATGTAGTCTGACTAGTCACCGTAAATTTGACAAATATCCGTTTTCCATTTAGAAATAATAATCCTTTTGCCATAAGCATCATCAAATAATAAGAACAAATTTTGTTCTCTATATTGGTTCTTTTTAATTAATTATTTTCCCCGACATTTTGTCAGACTTCTGTAAATCTACTAGATATAAATCTGGCTTACAAAAGCCGGGCGAATAGAATGATGGTGATTTTTTCCAAATTACATTTTCCATAAATCGAAAACTGTACGCCATAAAATTCAATACGAAAAAATTCGTAGTGCTATGTTTAGCTTAAATTTTTCCGTAACCTTCAAAGTACATGTAAATCAGCAGGATACCAAATTTCGCCTTAATTCAATTATTCTATCTTGGTAAGCTTTCCTCCTTCAACACACTAAATTTTTTTTCCATTTTATCAGTTCCTCCCTTTCTTGGGGTACCTTATGTGGCTTGTGCTTCTTTACAGCTCTGAGAGTCGTATATTTCCAGTCATTATCCCGATGACTTCTAAATGATCTGCCTCATCCATAATTGCCTCTTTTTCCGCTCATATATGTTATGTATGTACTTTCGCGTCATAACATTTCCTAACCATTACCTCGATTACGTATTACTTTCGAGATAGAGGTAAAGGTGCAAAAACTCAAGAAAAAAAGATTGTTACAAGGGCTGCAGCTATACTCGTTTTCTGTCGCTTTAGTATACGTCGATGAAGCCTAAACATCATCAGCGTCGTTTGCACGACCTCGGGAGCGTTAAAAGTCCCATTTAACTGAGGTCATTACATTCCTTTTCATTATGCCACGTCTAACCTATGAAAATTGTAATTTCTGGTTATAATCATTTTATTCGCTGACATTAGTTAAGGACTTATACACCTACATACTTATATAAAATAGATTCAATTAAGTGTTAGAATGTACCTCAATGTGCAGCCAAAGGACACATATTTTCTTGTGCTCCAGGAGGAAGGATACAACTAGAATACTCGCTAATGGATCGGTATGATGGGTATTAAAAATGTTTTAATTAGCGGAAATAATGTGCAAAATGTCGAGAAAAAATTAGAATGGAGATTTTTAAGACGAGGACAATAATTATTATTAAGCATCTTAAGTGAAAGGCTTAGTTTTGATTCAGTCGCCGAACCACTTTAGTGGAAGACAGTGGCGGGTCGTTGTAAGATATTTTTTTGGGGGTAAAATAAAATTTTTGTTCAAAATCAATTTTCCGATTTCGTTTGCACTGGAAGATATATTTTCTTTATGTGAAAGCCAAGTAGTGACCTATATCCCATAATATTATGGGGCTTGGCTCCACAAGCCCCTAAGGTGGACTCGCTTTCGGGAGATTTATTTTTTCAAGATATTTAAATTACAAGATAATTTCTTTCTCACCACAGCCTCTTCAAATATCACATGATTTTAGGCAAAGCATCGAGAATTTTTAAAAAAAAAGACAGTGGCGCGAGACTTCCATATCCCTACTAGTGTCCTGAGAAAGTTTCCACAAAAATTTATTTGATTTTACTCTATCAAAAAATTTTCTTTCCTTTGGAGATTTGATATTTCTTAGAATTTGTTGAACTTAATTCTCTCAATGCCCTTCTTGCTAGGGTGTAGCCTACTGGGTAGCGTGTTGGTGTTTAATGCAATGGTCGGGAGTTATAATCCTGGTAGACGTATAATTTCAGCATACTACTTGCATGGGTATGTCATGGCCATCTCAATCTGCCAAAGTGAAAATTCGTAGGTAGAGGGCTGTGCGAGAGGCTAAGAACCCATTCACAATAACAAATCAATGTTAAGGACCCTGAAGGTCAGGAGGCCAAAGCCTGATTTGGGGGTTAGTGCCATTGAAGAAGAAGAAGAATGCCCTTCTATACCAGTCTGCTCCTTGTTTGGTGTATTACACTTTTGAAATATAAATATTTACTTTTGTCAAGTTTTACGCGTTCTTATATTAGTCACCGAATTTCCATAATTTAATTCACGGCGAAAGCTGAAATAATTGCACCGTAGTGTGAAATTCAGGAAGTGATTGGATATAAATCTAAAATACTTTTGGTTTTGCAATGCGTCGGTAACTAATGTGAGTACGCGTAAGATTAGACGAAAGTACTTAACTTGAAAGCGCAAAATTTCACTAACTACACCAAACAAGAAGATGACACGTATAGAAGAGCCGTAACGACTCTCAATACTGTGGTGGCATGTTTCAGTAAATGTTTTATATTTATTGGTTTAGGTTTTCAAAAAAAAACGTCATAACCTGCTCTATCTCTTCCGTCTTTAAACCATCAGTAAAGATCTCAATCTCGTCAAACCGGATGACCTAATTATAATTAGTTTATTGCAGTCAAAAGCGATATTTGTTACCGCGGTATCACTTTTAAAGGTTGGAAAACAAATATTTTCTATTTATCCGATCGAGGAAAGTGGGATCGTGGTTTCTTAGATACTGTTTTTAACTCGCAGTAACTTTATTTTGATGAAGGCAGCTATAAGCTATTTTAAAATTTGGCGTTGATATTTAAGAGTAGGGCAGTGACCCTTCATACCTACCCTAGCTCCGATATTGCCACAACATACAGTGCAGCTTTCAAGATGTCATTTACTACTTCCAGAGACAGGACTGGTGACAATATGCAGCCTTGTCTGACACCAGTTCTCCATGTAAGACGCAACATATTGAATTCTTGTAGGATTCTTTAATCAGAGCATTGATTTCATCTGAATTACCTTTCCTAGTTAAAGCATTCCCTATGTATTCTCGTTTAACGTTATCAAAAGCCCTCAAAAATAAGGCTGGTCCTACGATGATGCAAATGGAGCAGTTGGACCGGGCGACATGCTTAAGGGGCAATATCATCAAAAGACCGAAATAATGTAACCAGTGTAAAGAAATGGAGGATGCCATTGAAACATCAGATAATGGGCTTCCTTTATGATTCCAGAAAAACATCATCTTTGAATAGCCATGAGGAAAGGGGTGAAAAAAAGTAAGTCCGTTGGGGTACACGTTGCCTACTGGTAAAATTTTCACTACAGAGGCGCCTAACGTGAATCGCCACTGTAGTGATATGAGGAACTCCATTCCGCTAACAAATAATGGCCGCACTGCAGACCTCACACCATGGCGACGTTATGGGAGGTAAGTTCACGATTCTTCCATCACCCATTAGCAGGAGGGCCTGCTTCATGTCATGTTCTGGCAGTGATTCCCCAAAGTAGGCTTAACAATGTGCTGGTAAACAACTTGAACCCTTATCGTCTTCCATTTTTCTCCCTTTCATCATGGAACGTCAATGATAGTGTGCCCGGTGACAAAAACCCCTTAGCCCTGACTTTTCGTTAAATGTCGTACCAGGTGCTTGCGCCAATCCTACACTCACCATCTCAAAACTTTGTCGTAAATGAAGAAAAGGATTGTCAAATTTCCATTTGAAAATTTTTTCACCAATTGTAACTTTGCCAAAGTTTTGTCGGAAAATTTCTGACAAATAATTCCACGAATTATCTATTTTCTTATTGTCACAGAAATTTGTAGTTAACGTGTCGCGGAACACTTGCATCATTTTTTCGCCTCTGCAAAAAAAAATTCCACAAATTTAATTTCAAAAGTCACACCTTTAAACAATTTTGTCACACAATCCTGTCGGAAAACGTAAAAGGTTTATGGCATTGTTGTTTGTTACATTCAGTACAAGTAGTGTAGCAAGATCAACAACACAAAGATATATAACAAAGCCCTAAGGCTAGGGTGTAGCCTAGTAGGTAGAGTGTTGGTCTTGTAATGCGAATGTCGGGAGTTCAAATTCCGTTCGGTGCAATATACAGGGTGTTTGGTACTCCGTACATAACCTTGTAAGGGGTTATTCCTGGATATATTTCGAGCAAAAAATTGTTCTACGGAGATGGCCAATTTTCAATATCCACGGAGATACAGGGTGATCAAGAAAAGTCCTTCGGACCTGTACCCTCACTCACTCAAAACGCTATATCTTGAAAACCAATAATCGCATTTCAAAGTGTTATAGCTTGTTTTTTAGGGAATCAAATTATCTTTCATTTAGTGTAATAGTCCGTATTGTACCTGTACCCAATCCTGAGGTATTTCCTTCAGACCACAAATTTTTGATACTTTGACCCTCAAAATTCTGTGATCAATGTAGTTTTTCTCAAGAAAACGCATTATAAAAATGTCATTTTAATGTTGTTTTTTTATGTGCCATATTATTGCCTACAAAAGATGCACACATACTTATGACTTAGGTTTTCCCGTTTTCCAGGTAATAAGCGAAAATACATATGGCTTAAAAATAAAATATGCCATAAACCAACCCTCGTTCTAAAAAAACTACCTGAAATGTTGTTAAACTGAAATATTCTTTGTGTCCTTTAATTACTATTTAAATTATCAATGAATGTCCTTTAGGTAGTATTAAAATTATCGAGAAAATGAATTAAATTAAAATGAGTTTCAACACAACTAGGTGCAGCACTTTGCCCTTTTTAATGGGTTACCTAACGAAATGAAAAGCCTATAAAAGCAAACCATACTTCATATTTTTATCAGTTTTAGTTAAATTTGTAAAAGAACAAGGTGTCACTAAAATTTAGAAAAGAATTTCGAAATGCCTGAGTTCACGAACGAAGAATATGCAGACATAATTTTCCTCTATGGAGAGTGTCAGGGAAATGAGCAAGCGGCGCGATCTTTGTATCATCACAGATTTCCCAATCGTCGAATACCTTACCCGAGAGTATTCCAAGACGTTTACAGAAGGATTAGGGAAACAGGCAGTGTTAGGACAAGCAGAGTGAATGCAAATCCTGCGCCGGTAATCGCTGTTTTAATTGATCAACGAATCCTAGCTGCAGTTCAAAATGATCCATCAACTAGTATACGACGCTTGGCATTGCGGTTTAACGTCTCTACGTGGAAAGTTTGGAGTGTCCTGAAAGCAGAACGTTTGCATCCCTACCACCACACACCAGTGCAGGAGCTGTTACCCATTGATTTACCCAAAAGGATGGAGTTTTGCAATTGGCTCCTTGAACGACAAATAAGTGACGAGAATTTTATGAACAACATTCTTTGGACGGATGAGTTCCAATTCACCAGGGACGGTATCACAAACTTCCACAACTTACACACATGGGCTGAGAGCAATCCACATACAAGAAGAGAGGCATCATTTCAGCACAGATTCAGTGTCAATTTATGGGCAGGTGTGATTGGCAACGATTTTATTGGTCCTATTAGGCTTCCGCCTACCTTAAATAGTTCCAATTACTTGCATTTTTTGACAAATGATCTACAGGAGTTATTGGATGATATGCCACTGCAACGATTGGCTTCCATGTTTTACCAACACGATGGTGCTCCAGCTCATTACGGCCGACAGATCAGAGATTGGCTAAATTCCAATTATAGCAATCGCTGGATCGGTAGAAATGGACCGATACACTGGCCTGCAAGATCCCCTGATTTAACTATTATGGATTTCTTTGTATGGGGACGGATGAAGGACCTTGTCTACGCAACGGAAGTAGTAACGTTGCAGGATCTAAACACCAGAATCGATGCGGCAGCAACAGAAGTAAGGCAGCAGTTGAGGAGTATGAACACAAAGAGAACACTGGCAAAACGAGCTTTAGCGTGCATTCAAAATGAAGGTAGCCATTTTGAACATTTATTGTAATTAAGGAAATTTGAAATAAACCGTAAAAACCATTCTTAAGTTCTTTTAGTTCAAGCGGAGAGTGTTGATCAACCTATTCTTGCTTTTTTGACAAAAGTGCTAAATTATTGGAATGATAATTTCTTCTAAACTATAAAACTTATGCAATGCAAGTGTATGCGTCTTTTGTAGGCAATAATATGACACAAAAGAAAACAACAATAAAATGACATTTTTATAATGGGTTTTTTAGAGAAAAACTACATTGATCTTAGAATTTTGACGGTCAAACTATCAAAAATTTGTGTTCTGAAGCAAATATCTCAGAATTGGATACAGTTACAATGCGGACTATTACACCAAATGAAAGGTAATTTGATTCCCTAAAAAACAAGTTATAACACTTTGAATTGTGATTATTAGTTTTCAAGATATAGCGTTTTGAGTGAGTGAGGGTACAGGTCCGAAGGACTTTTCTTGATCACCCTGTATCTCCGTGGATATTGAAAATTGATCATCTCCGTAGAACAATTTTTTGCTCAAAATATATCCAGGAATAACCCCTTACAAGGTTATGTACGGAGTACCAAACACCCTGTATAATTCCAGCACTTTGCCTGCTTGGATATACATACCTTGGTCACCTCATTCTACGAAAATGAAAAAAATCGTAGAAAGGGGGTTGTGCGAAGGGCTAACAACCCTTCCATAATAAGTAATGAAAAAATGTTAAGAAACCTGAATATCAGGAGGCCAAGGTCCGATTTGGGCTGTAGCGCCATAGCAGAAGTAGAAAGCCCTAAGGCAATATGTTAAATGTTTTGTTGATTTGGCTCTCTTTATGGCGATTAAAAGATATCGACCTTCCAGTGCAAATCATGCTTAAAGCTCCGATTGTTGTGCGGTTCCTTACAATCGATGATAAACATTTTGAGCCGCAAGTAGCAATGAATAAGTCACAACATCGCTTGAAGATACAAATATTACTAAATGGGTTCTCGGCTGTAAGAAAAGTTATTCGGATGGGCGTGCTAGTAATAAAATGATCGGGGCGGCAAATTTACGTAAACTGGCACTGTCCACAAATTTTATTTTTTTTTTATAGCACCGATTATAACTTAGGTTGTGATCCTTTAATGCAATTGCAGGATGAAACTTGGTTAGTGTTATGGGAATTTTGGGGGAGAGAGACGGAAGTGCCGATAGACATTATTTTTGAAGCGCTGAAGGTTATACCTGCTTGGAAATATGCTAGCAGGCAATGCGTTCCAAAGTCTGGACGTTCGGGGGATGAATAACTGCCTATATTTCACTGTACGAGTAGGAATAGGGTTGATGGTAAACTCGTGCGCGCGTTTAGCTTAACGAGTATTTCGGGGAAAACTGTAAAGTGGAGGAATAAGTGATCTAAGTTCCGCACTACATTTACCATGAAAGTAGCGGTAGTAAATGCTGAGTACTGCAACGTTCCTACGATGCTCGAGGGAGTCAATAGAAATCGTAATGGTGTCGTCTCCAATTAATCGGAACGCATGTTTTTGTATTCGATCGAGCAGCGCAAGGTGTGTTTTGGGTGCTCCAGCCCATAAATGCGAATTGTACTCTAGGCGAGGTCGAATGTAAGCCTTATAGATGGTAGCTAAGTCGTGAGGCGTAAAATATTTTTTGCATTTACGAAGGATACCTAGGCGTTTAGAGGTATCCAGGGCAACATCAAAAATATGTTTGCTCCAATCAAGATGGTTATTAACTTTTACGCCTAATACGATAAATTCATCTGAAGAGCTAATTGGTACGCCATTAAAGGCTAAATTAGTCGACGACGCTTGAACATCACGTTTGAGGGAAATATGACAGGACTGTGTTTTAGCAGCGTTGAACTCTACTCTATTTTTCCTGCCCCAATCCAGGATTAAGTCGAGGTCGGAGTCCAGCGAACTGAATAGCTCCTTGCGTTTGGAAGCAATAGATAGCTTGTGAGAATCCGCAGTAGAGTTAAATTCAAAAGTGTTATCTAAAGTACTGTCATCTGCAAAACTATGGATTGGATTGAGAGTAGAAGACAAAAGGTCATTAATGAATACGAAGAACAGAGTAGGTGAAAGAACAGAACTCTGAGGGATACCAGAATTAGTTGGGAAAGAAGAAGAATTAACGCCGTCTAATACGACTCGTATAGTGCGTTCGGACAGGAAACTCTCAATCCATCGAATGAGGGTAGCATCGAGACCAATGGCCTTTAGCTTAACAAGGAGACATTCATGCCAAACTCTGTCAAAAGCTTTTGCAATGTCAAGAGCAAGAACTTGACCTTCGCCGTATTTGTGCAAGCAAGAGTTCCAACGTTCCGTCAGGTAGACCAAAAGATCTCCCGTCGACCTTCCAGAACGTAAACCGTATTGGCGATTGTGGAAAAGCTGTTTATCCTCGAGATAGTGAATGATTTTGCGATTGACAGCAGTTTCCATCACTTTCAAGAGCACTGAAGTGATGGCTATCGGGCGGTAGTTAGCGGGGTTTGCTTTGCTTCCTTTCTTGGTAATTGGCTGAACATTCGCGACCTTCCACAATCGTGGAAAGCACCCAGAAGAGTGTGATAGATGAAAAAGATTGCGAAGGGGTTTAGCCAGAGAAGAGGAGCACATTTTAAGGGTAATGGGGGGAATGCCATCAGGGCCAGCGGACTTGTGAACATTGAGCTTTTGCAGGATCCTGAATATGAGACGCGTGCGGAAATGTAGCGGCGGCAGCGAAAAACCTGATGGTGTTACGATAGGAGGGGCTTGGTTTGAAGGTGGTAGCGTGGAGTTTATCAGGTGGTCTTGTTGTCGTTAATATTTTGAATATTATTTCAATAACAATTCTCTTAACAACCGCAGAACATTTTCTTCAGAATACAACTATTTTTATATGGAAGATGAACGTACGATTAAAACAAGAAAATGTTGTTCTCGAGTACCCAAATCAACTAATACAAAGGATGATAAAACAAAATGAAAATGTTTTGACGCCAAAGTAATTTTCATTATCCAAAAGGACCTCACAAAGCCAATCGATAGAATCGATTTCAAATACCTGAAGGGAACATCTAAAAATACAAAATTTCCGGTTGATTGAATATCACATTTTGCAGTAAACTTGGTTCTATATACGATATACACGAATTTAAGAGAAAATAGCGATAATTTTCTCCACCGGAATAATTTCAGTCCTTTTTTGCGATGAAAACAAACATTTCCCGAAATAAACGCTCGAGAATCAAGGCCTCATTTTGGGTTTCCTTAAGGATCTGAAAAACACGAAGCTGTTTGGAAAAGCAAAATTGAAATCTCTCGCATTATAAAATATTCATGAGATCATTTGTACTTGGTTTTGCGAATTAAAGTCGAAGACATTAACAAATAAAAACATAATAGAATTATGATTGGCCGTAGAGTCCAATTAAATGATACTCAAGATTAAATAGGAAATAGTTTATTGTGTCGGCAAATATTTCATCTCAAATTCTTCCGAATAGTGAATAGTAATTTTTGTATGGGAGGTGGTAAGAGCAGAGGGCAAGTTTAGCAATTTTTGTATATAACACCGAACGTAGCATACACAAAGCTTTCACAAATTTGGAGGAAATTTAACATTTTTTGTTTGAATTTATGGCATTTGTATGGGACGTGGAAGAGAGGTGGTTAGTTTCTCTTCGAATCTGCTTATCAACATCCTTATCACATTGCTTTGTCACAATTTTAAAGTCGACAGCTCTCATATGCTCGAAGGAGAAATGCTTTTCTTCAATTTCCAAAATTTTTTATGGGAGGTGGTACAAGGAGTGAAGCGAAGTTCATATTTTTCTTAGCATTTATTGAAATTATTTAGGGAAATTTCTGGCAACATTGTAAGTTTGCACCTTTTCTAGTTTCAATAAAAAACGAGTAAATGCATTTATCAAAACTTAACACTTGTATGGAAGGGGGTAGAATGAGTATTCCGTGTGTCCGCCTGAAATCCGCAACCATCTACAATCCACCTAAAAATCAACTTTCCATCTTGTAGGGTTTGGGAGCTAAAGTCAGCTCAGCGTACACGTACGGCTTACAGACAGACGGATTTTTTTTTCTTGCATTTTTAGGATATTTTAGTTATTAAACGCGAAAAAACAAAATTTCAGGGTAGCACTTTTTTTTCTAAGTCGATCACAATACATTCTTATTAAAATAATGAAGTAAAAATGCATTAACTTTAAGACAATAAAAGCTTCGGAGCATAAATTTATCAAGACATCACCATCCTAGAAGAACCCCTAACTTTTGATTATACACAAAGGAGTACTTTTCGATAATTAACGAGTCCCTGTAAGGCAAAAATTACCCACATCTATCATCGTATGTACCACCACCTCTACAATCCTTGTATTTTCATTGATGTCTTTCTAGCAACTCTTCCAGAAAAAAAAGTTGTGATAAACCACTTTAGAAAAGTTATAAAAAATAAATTTAACAACAATACCGACAAAAATTGATATCCTTAAGTACAAGTGACGACAATACTAGAAGAAACCGTTGTGAGAAATGAAGAAACGTTTTCGTCCGTTTTTCTTGTTCCTTACCCATCCAGAACGTTGATAATTTTTTTTCCCAAGAAATGTGAAAAAAACTTAGAATCTCGACTATAACAGTCATTCAGTTTCAGACTCTTCCCTCGCTCCGGGACAATTTGCAGCCTTTCATCCTCTTTTCACACCCCGTATAGGACAGTTCACAAACAAATGTCTTCGCTCTATCTTACGTTCGTACATGAAATTAATGACGATGGTCATCATGGAGAAGTAATGAAAAGGAGGGTGTCCCTTTTCAAGAAAAATATAGATATAAACCTGGAGGTATGGCCAGCATATCTTTTGAAACGAGGCAGGCGGACCATTAGAAGTTGAACTGGTGAGTAAGGAAATAAACGAGTATTGCGAAAGGAATCTAAAATTAATTTTTCCAAGGAAGGTGCTAGAAATATTATATTAGAGTGATTTTTTAATATGTCAAATCAAGGAAATCATTGGGTGCGTAAATTTCAAAATTTTAAATTCGGAGTGAAACGAAGTCCACATATTATGTTCCAACGATTCTAACGATAAGGAATAAGCCTCCTACAGAAATGTCAAGGAAAAGAAATTTTCTATTTTTTATACAATGACACTACATCCCAAATTGGTCCTTGGCCTCCTGCCATCAAGTTCCTTAACATTCTCATTTTCACATTGTGGAGGAATTGCAAGCCCTTCGCACAACTCTCCTTCTACGAATTTTCGTTTTCGTAGATTGAGGTAACTAAGGAGTACCCAAGCAGGCAGTGTGATGAAATTATATGTCGGCCGGTATTTGAACTCACGAACTTCGCATTGTAGACACGCTACCTACTAGGATACACGCTAGGAAAAGAAAGGAAAGCTCGGATCGGACTGAAGGATTGTTCGATAAAATATTTTTTTTATTTGAATTCTTAGCAACAAATTAAATATATGTACGTGAACGAATACTTTCAGTAACCCCCAATTTAGTTTTTCGAAAATATCAAATCTGTAAAAAAAATTGACTAAAGCATATTGATATGACCCTATCACTTCTTCTACCACCTCGTACACATTTCTTATATCTCTTCTTCTTCATCCCAAATCGCGCCTTGACCTCTCAGCCTCCTTAACATTTTTATTTTTTATAGTGGAAATGTGGTTAGCACCTCGCACAACCCTCTATCTACATCGCAGATTGAGGGGACTCAGATATATCCCCGTAAGTAGTGTAGTAGACTTATCCGTCAATCGGGATTTGAAATAACGACCTTCGCACTGTAGACCAACACGCTACCTAGTAGTCTACACTCAGGCTGATTTCCCATTTTCTTTTTCACTTTGAACGCTTAGTGTACTGTTTACTATGATTTCCGCAACAAAACGAAGTACAGAGCTCGAAGATACAGCAGATTGCAACAAAGTGCAGGGCTGTAATCGTGTTGTACCTCGTTAATGTTTTGAACTGATGGCTAACGCTTTATCAAAGACCGCTTTCTGGAGATGGAGAAAAACTCTTTTATTTTCACTCAATTTTCCTTCCAATAACTAACAGAAGCAATTTTTTTCTTGTTTTCTTTGAACTTTCAAAGCAACGATGAAATAAAGCTTTTCCAGAATGAAATCTTTTCGTTGAGAGAAGATCTGTTTCAAACGGTCTGATCCGTTTTGGGGCATTATCCGAAGCAGACAAAGCTTCCTCGTCTATTCTCTTCTACTAGAAATAGTGCGATTCTAATGAGTCCGGCACAAGTAGCATGTGCTCATCTTGGCGAACACCCCATTAGGAAAATGATAGTGTTTATAAAACTCAACAAATTACTTTGTTTTCGGGGTGGTTTCCGGGCGTCGGAAAAGGAGTTAAAAATAATCTAATCCGTAATCCTAAAACCCTTTGCGTAATGCTATTCAACATGTTGGTCCCGAGGTTTAATTTCTATAAATCTTCCCCGGGCAGATGGATAAAACTTTTCGGGACCAGAAATGCTTTTACCCTTTGTGCGTGTCTGTAATTTCCACCACCGTCTCTACTCTTCGACAAGGACCCTCCAGAATAGGTTTAGTTTCGATGGTTTAGGACCAGGTTGTTAGTTAGAGAATACCGAAACAAAATGCGAAGGGAGGGGTGTATGGCAGCACATCTGGGCTTTTACGGAAATTAGCTTAGAAAATTTTGTTGGCCGAGAGAAGCTTGGAAGTTGGTTTGCAACAAAAAAGGATATTAAATTCCCGAGAATTTCACCATCATTTTGGCTAATACACCTCGTCCTTTAGTCTCCCAAAACTAAATTCGATTCGCATACAATTTTTATTTCGGTGAATAATTCTTCTATAATCTCGAAATTTTCGGGTTATTCGACAAAAAGGATCAGGGAAAACTGTGAAATTAGACCCGCATAGGAATGTTGTACTCATTTAATTTATGGACATCCTTTATTCGAATATTTTGTGTTTTTCTTCGCTATAATTTGTCGTACTGGGAGCCGTTTTATTTGTTTCTAGGACGAGAAGAACTGAGAATAAAATTAACTAGTGTATTCTACAGCCATAACCGAATTTACGAGTATACACTGGTTTAGGATCTATTCAATCAAATTTAATGGAGTTTGTGATCTATGTTTTGAGAATTTTACTGGCTTTTACTGTGTCAGTGAAATTTGTGAAATGTAAAATGTGTCTACTACTATTCTAGTTAAATTTATTTTCTAGGAAGGAAAACCTCAATTAGAGTAAAGGGATATTGGCATAGGTATGTAATCCTTTTTTAGTAAAAATAAAATAAGGGTTTTATTACCTGAATTAAATGAAGAATGATTGGCAATCCTTTTTTTTAAAGTTTTCATTGGCTAGGTTTATGTTAGAGTTGTTGAAATTCGTCAGTCATAAAACCTAATTAAACAATAATAAATTTTTGCTGCCACTTTCATTTTATTGGGGTTTTTTTGGAATGAATTACAATATATCTCGCATTAAAATCTAAATATTTATTTTATGGTGTTGTGTCATAGTGAGCAGCGTGCTTCCTTCACAGTCAATAGGTCGGGGGTTCGAAACCCACTGCAGACACCAGGATTTGTTTAAACATAATTTTTTAATTGCTACTGGCAATGAAAAATTATTCGAAATAAACAATGTAAAAGTGAAACAGTTGCACTTCCAGAAGGTCAATGCACTCAGAAGATGGTTTCTGTTGGTTTTTGTTCATTCAGCATCCCATTATATTAGCAGCTAGAACAACTAAAAATATACCTGCTTCTCAACTCGATATGGTCGTTCTCACTCCCCTTCCTCTACAATCCCAATCCCAGCCCTTCCCTCCATGACTGTGATTGTGCATTGCCCATTAAGGCCGATATTGTCATTCCTTAAAATATATAAAAGCCTAGTGGGTAGCATGTTATATCGTGTTGGTCTACAATGCGAAGATCGCGAGTTCGAATCACGGTCGAAGTATAATTCAGTATAATTTCACTACTTGCGTGTGTATGTCTGGGACACCTCAATCTGTGAAAATAAAAAATTCGTAAATAGAAGGCGAAGGCGAAGGACCCCCAACCCTTCCACAATACCAAATAAATGTTAAGGAACCTGAAAGTCAAGAGGCCAAGGCCCGATTGAGATACTTTGGAAATACGTGTCGCCAAAGTACAACTTTGTTTCAAATGTAGCAGAAGGAGTAAGGCATTGCTGGTAAAATCTTCACACCGAAAAAGATCAGATGGGCGATCAACACCTTTAAATCCTACAAATCAGCCGGAATAGATAAAATATTCCCCGCATTACTGCAGAAGGGGCTAGAAGTCCTAATGTCAATAATAATGAGGATCTGTAAAGCCAGTTTTGTATGGGGATACATCCCAAAAATCTGAAGAAAACCTAGGGTAGTATTTGAACCTAAGACAGGGAATCGTTCCATTGATCAACCTAAGTTATATCGCCTTATAAGCCATACTCCTTTTTTGTCAAAACGATGGAGAAGTTAGTGGACATTCACATAACAACAGGACCTAACAAGGTCTGTCTTTACAATAATCAACATGCCTACCAAAAAGGCAAATCAACAGAGTCAGCCCTTCATGGTTTGGTAAGACAAATCGAAAAGGTAGAAGACTATAAAGAAATTGCCCTTTGCGCATTTCTAGATATAGAAGGATCATTTGAAAATACTCACCATAGCGGCAGCTAGGAAAAAGGGTTTGGAAACGACCACGATAAAATGGACACCCACCATGCTAAAAAATGACAACCACGGATCTAGGTGATAGCACATTGACTGCACAGATCTATAGGGGCTGTCCCCAAGAACGGATACTATCTCCACTTTTTTGATCAATTGTAGTAGATGGGATCGTGGAGCAGAACAAGGATACAAGGAAATAGGATATGCCGATGACCTCGTCATTATCATTAGAGGCAAATATGATTTAATAATATCGGAAAAGATGCAAATCAACCCTTGAGGTAGTAGTGAACTTGTGTCAGTCTAAGAACTTGAATATCCAATATCTCAAGTAAGCCTCAGACAGTACCATTTACAAATAGAAGGGAAATCAACATCATACCTCCTTCAATAAATGTAACACCAATACCCTTTTCAGACGATAAAATATCTAGGTGTTATACTGGACGGGATGTTACGCGTACAGAGGAAAAACAATCAGGGGATTTTAGAGGTTACCTCAAAATCCTAAAAACTCAAAAATAGAGGCTCTAACCTCCACACTATCGAGCGCTATCCCGACAAAATTCAACTTTGAAACCCCCTTCAAAGTTATAATCAGAGAACGCAAGGACTCGCAATTCATGCTATTTAAAACGGAAGAGGAATCAAACATCTGGTACACAGATCGATCGCGCACTTCTGAGGGGACTGGAGCCGGAATTAAAGGTCATAACTTCTCGGTTTCAAAACCCTTTGGGCTCCGCCATCCATGCTGATAATGCTTCCGAGATAACAAAAACCTTGCACCTCTTCCACATCTTTTCTGTTAAGAAAAATCGGTGTGTTTGTGTTTGAACCCATGTGCATTATTTTCAGTCCCGCCTCTTTGCGTTTAGAATGCAACGAGTGAACATTTGACTCTAAGTCCGAACAGTCATGTGCAGGCAAACACACGTCATCAGCATAATCAAGGTGACTTAAAATGTTAAATAGTCTTCACAGAAGAACTCTATCTTCCCCACCTTTCAGTGCAGCTTTCAAGATGTCAATTCTTTGCACCAGAAACAGGGCTAATGATAATATGCAGTTTTGTCTGACACCCGTTCGTACAGGAAAACTCTCGAACAGCTCTGCTCTATATAAGACGCGACACCACATAACAACATGAATTTGGTATATTCGTCAAATACCCGAAGCTTCGTGCGGAAGGAGATCTGTTTAACCTCCAAAAAGGAGGAAGGATACGGAAGACCTGACAAGCTTTATCTAACCGAGCCTCAATATCCTTTTCGGCTCCGTCGCCTATGCTGACAATGCTTGCGACGTAACAAAAATCTTACATCTCTTCTATACCTTCTTCCCATGTGCATGTACTTAGTTTTACGCATATTTATTTTCAGTCCTGCCTTATTGCAATTCGAATGCAACTAGCGAACCTTTGACTCTAAGTCCGAATGGTTGTGTGCAAGCCAAATCACTTCATCAGCATAATCCAGGTGACTTACGATCAAGATTCAAGATTCTTTTGTCACCACCAGAAACAGGGCTGGTGATAATATGCAACCTTGTCTGATACCAGTTCACACAGGAAAGCTCTCGGACAGCTCTCCTCTATGTATCACGTGACACCTTGCATGTTCGCAGGATTATTTAATCATAGCTATGATATTATATGGAATGCCCCTCCTAAGCAACGTCCATAAACATGAGATGGAGATGTTGTGCGGAACCATTTTATTTAGTTTTATTCATTTATTTAGAATTCATCAACAAATGGTTACTTACAAATTATACTACCATATATATATATATATATTACAGTGAAAATATCATATTGTTATTTTAATAAAGCAGATTTCATCTCAGCTCGACATTAAGATTAAAATCAATGTGGCTAAATTAACGTTAAAAGCCCGTGAAATGGAAGTTATATGTCGAGAAGTACGTAGTCTCTCAAGGATCGATGAGGTATTTTGAAGAAGAGCGCCCCTAACAAGGGCGGAGAGTCAATCTCACCTGAAATTAATTTTACTTCGACTGCAGCACTAAGAATTAATCGCCTATATTCGAGTGACTCCAACGAAAAAAGTTGAAATCGTTCTTGATAAGGAGGAAGACATATCGGATCTGACCAGGGAAGACCTTCCAGCGCAAACCTTAAAAATCTTCACTGTACAGACTCTATCCTATTGACATGAATAGCATGCAATCCAGACAGGGCAGGCATATTCAAGAATTGAACGAACAAAAGCACAATAAAGTGTCTTTGTAATGTAAGGGCCGTTAAAGTTCTTATACCATCGTTTTACGAAACCCCAAATGGAGTTAGCCTTGATAACTATACAATCGACATGGTCGTCCAAAGTAAATTTATCATTGAATAATACACCTAAATCGCGTACTTTGCTTAATTTCTGTAAAGCAATTCCCTCTAAAACATAGATAAATTCGAATGAATTATTTTTCCTGGAGAAAGATGCCATGGTCCACTTTCCAACATTCAAAGGCATAAAGTTTAAGGTACACCAGGCAAAAAATATCTTTAAGTCATTTTGCAAAAGTAGATAATCATTCGTACAGGTAATAGTATGAAATATTTTTGCATCGTCAGCATACAAGAGAATATTTGAGTTGGAGGTGGGCGTACTCGCGTCATTAATAAATAAAATAAACAGAAGTGGACCAAGATGGCTACCCTGAGGTACACCAGAAGTGTTAGGAATAATCGATGAGACAGCATCTCGAAATTGTACTCGTTGGGTTCGATTAGAAAGATAGGAATTAATCCACGTAGTAAAAATAGCAGGAAATCCGAGTGAGCAAAGCTTGTACATTAGTAAGTTGTGATTAATTTTATCAAAGGCCTTACTAAAATCTGTATATATACAATCAACTTGTTTGCCTGCTTCAATCGCTGGAACCGCAAAATTTGAAAATTGTAGCAGATTTGTTCTTGTGGATCTACCTTTGGTGAATCCGTGTTGGGTTGGGCTAATTATTGATTTGCAATAAAAGTACATTACGTAACAGACAATTGCCTCAAATAATTTTGGAACACTAAACAGCTTAGCTATAGGCCGCTAATTACATACGACATTCTTTTTGCCTTTCTTGAACAGGGGAGTTATTATTGAGTATTTCCATAAACTAGGGAAAACCCCACATCGAAGAGATGCGTTAAATAAGGAGCTCAGTGGAGATAAAAGTGCAGTGGAGCACCTTTTAAGCACAATAGACGGTATACCATCTGGGCCGCTATTGACCATCTCAGAGATGTTGGTGATGAACTTCGATATATTGGGCTCATTAATAAAGAGATCCTTCATCTCTAGTGTAGTAGAGGGAAATTTTGTCAAGTATTGAAAATTCTTAAAATTAATATCACAGTCTAGGGCGTCAAATGCAGCACGAAAATGGTCCCCAAAAAAGTTGCTAATTATTTTGAGGTCGTTGCTAACTTCCCCGTCAAAAGACAGAGCCGCAGGAAAACCATCTGTTCGCCTTTTAGAATTGACGAAATTCCAGAACTGCTTAGGCTTGTCTTTAATTGTTTTGTTCATATCAATCAGATAACCTTGATAGGCCGATTTAGAATTGGTAAGAAATAAATCGCGTAACTCAGAGTACGGCTTATAGTCAGATTCAATCTTTGAGAGACAGTACGTCTTCCATGCTTTAGTTTTCAAATTGCTCAGATTTATTATTATTTATTTATTAAACCATGGAAATGTTTTACATGAACTATGACTCGTAACTGGCACGCACGGAGTGAAACAACCAAACATAATATTGTAAAAATTATTAACATCAATTTCAATGTCTGTTTCATTAAGTACGCACGACCAATCACGTTTGAAAATATCTTCATTCAAGGCAACAAAATCAGCTTTATTAAAGTTAAAACGATGAGAAATAGTAGTATCAAAATTATTAACATTATCAACACCAGTATTTGAAAAGCAAATAGAATGAAACGCAGGATGGCGTGCTGATTCTGGAAGCAAAGGTGAGTTGCATCTGTTGATCGTCAAGTATCTCACTGTTAGGTATTGGATTAGATTGAAGTAAGCCCGTTGAAAACATACTATCCAAAAATTTTGCATATTCCCGTGAAAAGGGAGAATGAGCTGGCAGTAGGCAGTGTTCACTGTCGGAGAGAGACCAAATGACAAGAGGCAAGTTGAAGTCTCCAAATACAAGTAGCTCATCACGAGATTGCATGAGATTTCTGACATAATCAATTCCATTGTATACAGCCTCGTAGACAACATAGGGTGATAGTCGGCGGACTGCTCCCATTTTATACGTAGAATATTTGTATGGTCTGTACAAGACGGCCATTTGCGACATCCAGCCTGATAAACTTCGAGAGTACTCTCATTAATCCTACTGAGAATTACGTTAGCCATGATTTTCGATACACCAGTAAGTAAACATATACCACGCCATATGCTGCAATCTCGAAGGCCGCCCTTTTTCGGGATTTTCACAATGACGCCATCCTTCCATTCAGCTGGATATCCTTTATTCCCCACCTCTGTAAAGAGTGGAAGGAGTATATCGGGTATTAATTCCGAGTTCGCCCTGAGTAGTTCGGTTGGTAGTCCGTGTTTATCTGGGGTTTTCTGTCCTGCTATTGAACGGATGGCTGACACTATTTCCTCCTTTCCTTGGGGATCGTCCCTAAGAGAGAATTGCTGCAGTTGGATGTTTGATAATTGTTTTATTTCTGAAATTTCTTCCTCTGACAAGAGGTTTAAAATATCAGAGAAGTATTCCCTCCATCGCCGCAACTGGTCTTCACGCATATTAATTAGAGTTCCATTGACATCTCTCATCAAGTGGTTGGCGTTGAAATTCCTGTTCGTCAACTGTGTCATAATTTTAAACAGGAAACCCATTTCCACAAGGTAAGCCGCAGATTCCGCCCTACTGGCTCTTCTCTTGTCCGTCTAATAGCCTTCTTAACCTGCACATAAACATAGTGTTGGGTGACATCGCGTTGGGAGATGATTGCCAATTAAGCTTTTTTTCGATCGCCAAACTTGTCCTATGTATCTTGCGACATCCAGAGTTTCTCACCGCTTTGCGCTTGTCCCACAAATTCTTCAGCACTTGCTAGAAAAGTTTTTGTGGTTGCCTCGCAATTGGCTTCCAGTGTGCACATTTCATATTCGACCAATGTGGATGAATTTTGGCGTAGAATAATGGTGGACTCGCGCTTTTTGTTGAGGTCGTTAAGTCTATCCACATTAAGCTTGCACTTCATTTGAAGAATTTGTGGTCGTCGGATAGCTGCTGTGCACAATCTCAAGGAGGCAGTGGTGATGGTGGGGAGCATCAGCTCCACACTTCGCTCGCACATCGAGGAGAGATCTATTCCATCGGCAACTTATATACAAATGGTCGATCTGGTTCTGAATAACACCATCAGAGGAAACCCAAGATGTTTTATGGTGACTCTTCTGTGGAAAAAGAGTCCCACCGATGACCATTTACCGAGTATTACTAAACTTGTCCGTTGTCTGGTCTCTCAATCCAAGAGTGTGCCGCGTCCATGCTTTCGTTACCATGCTTCCCAATGACGTATTCTAGTCCTGTGTTTTCAGAGTTAACCTGGGCGTTCATATCTCCTGAGATTATTAAGATATCACCTATTGGAACACTCTCAAAGGTATTACTCAGTTGGTCATAAAACTCCTCTTGATCGTCAAGTGTTGCGGCATCAGTTGGTGCAGCTCCGCAGAATTTTAACGTTCCTGCCAGTTGTTTTGAGCTTGACGACAATAATCCTACTCGAGATTGGTTCGTAGCTCATGAGACTGTTCCTCACTCTTTTCACACTCAGGACCATCGTATAGAAGCGGTGTTTCCGCTGGGCGTTTGTTCTTCTCAAGATCCTGTTCACCTGACCTCGCCCAAGCCTGAAATTTTGATGTTGTATTGCTCCATTTCGCGGCGATCACTGATTGGCGGGGTATGAACCGAATAACCCCGCCCCTTCCACCGTCATTTCATGTTCAAGAAATTCAGAAGCCAATCATAGTCCGCTTTAGAATGCCAAAAGTCGTTAGGATCTGTATCCGTTTCTCTTATCAGTTAGATTTTAGCATCACGCCTGATAAACCAATGATCCAGTGAGTATCCATTAGCGATTGTTAGGGCACGCAGGATTAGCTGAGGGTGTATTCTACCGGCCCCATCCTACAGGGGGAGCACATAACACAGCTCAATTATTCATTAGGCCGAAATTATTATTAAACGGTTGATTGTGACACACTAGTTTAGCCTAATGAACACCTAATCACTGAAATATTGATCATAAAGATATCAGCTAATGTTCTCATTTTTCACATAATTAGGGCTATAATGACGCATAATATAAAAGAGCTGCCCATTTAATAAAAGTTTTTTCAGGCTAGAATAAAGTATAGCTATTTTTTGATAGCTCTGAAAGCTTAGCTGTAAAAAAAATGGTTTGCAAACAACTACGACTAAGGATTCCTTTTTTTCCCTCGGAGCTTTCCTTGCTAAATTGTGTTGCCCATGGGCTGTTGAATTTAACTTTTATAATTTGAAAGCTAAGTGAGTGGCTCTTCTTAATTAGGAAAGAGCTATGTGTCACTTTTCTACTAACGATGCTCGCCTAATTACTAATTAGTTAATTAATAGGGCCACTATATGACACTGGTATTATATGTATGTCTAATGGAAACAAATCAATAAATTGCAAATGCATTTTTAAACAAATTGTTCAAGCTAAGACAAATTTAGTGGAATCCTGCTCTCATTCGAACGACGAGTTTATAAAACATCTGTATCTGCCTTAATTGTGACTACATCAACATTTTCATGTTTTTATGCAAAGACTTAAATTAAAATTTTGTCTTAAGTTCGTAGTTAAGTTAAAGTATGTCATTATAATAGCTCTGTTTTCATTATGCAAAATATTCCGTTTCCAATTAGATTTCCGAATTTTGTCTATTTTTGTAAAATACTTCAAATTGTGGATATAAATGATCTTCCTATCGTTTAATTTCTTTTTATCGCAGAATTATTGTTTTTGGGGATGAATAAATATTTGAATTTGATTATACGAGTATTACGAGCTCGTTCAAATCTAAAGAAGAATTTATGTTGAAAATTTTATTTATTCAAGAAATAAATAACAAACAGTATTTTAATTTTTGTAGATAGTTACTAGCTTTGGTATCACATTTTTTCCCAATCGAATTTGAAGCTTTTTTTTCCCGTCTTTGTAGAAAGAAGGAGTAGAGAGGAAAGAGTGTCATGACAACGCTTCCGCCTAAGCATTAGCAGTAAAACTCTGGTCTCGTAAGGCCCCATTTAGTGGTTGAAACATGTGATAATTACACTGCAATAGGTCAAGACTGTATGGTGTGTGTGATCAAAAGGATTACAGAACATGTCCTACATATTTCTGCTGTGTGTTTGCTTTCCTTGTAGGGTCGCGCATTGTCTTGAAGAAGAATGACGTTTCGAATTGGTTGTCGTCATCTTTACCTTTAACTAACTTCTACTTCTACAATAGCACTACAGCCCAAATCGGGCCTTGGCCTCCTGACCTTCAGGTTTCTTAACATTTTTTTTCATTCATTATTGTGGAAGGGTTGTTAGCCCTTCGCATAACCCTATATCTATGAATTATTCATTTTCATATTGAGGTAACCAAGCAGGCAGTGTGCTGGAATTATATATTACGTCGACTGCGATTTGAACTCCCGACCCTGGCATTGTAAGACCAACACACTACCCACTAGACAACACCCTAGCTTTCCTTTAACTAACTAAAGCAGCATTAAAGGAAAATCCATCGAAACAATTCCCTTTAAGTTGTGGTTCAGTCAAAATCGTTCTGGACCGTCAGTACTTATAAAATAGCAATAAAATTATTTTATTCCATTTCCGAATCAGTAGCACCACATAGTTCTAAAAATTCGAACCAGCACATAGTCTAGATCTAAGGTTAATGCTAACTATTTAAACTCGATTACATTAAACAGCTATTATAATTATCTACTCTAATATATTTATGTGCTCCAAAATAAGTGGCAGATGGAAATTGTTCAGTGGGGTGGCGTGACTTTATTGCTAGGGGAAGCAATTGTTATACGCCAAGCTACAAGCGCTGCGTCAATTAGCATGACTTCACAAGTTTACATTATTATTCGAAACACTTCTACTCATCCGAGAGGGGTACGGTTTAGAATCCAGTCTACATTATTAATCGGAAATAAAAAAAATTGATTTTTTTCAATTTTTTAGGCAGTGCTCCCCTGAAACTAATTCTTTTCACTCAAAGCACGACAAATATGGGCAATATTGCCAGATCTACCTCTTCACATTTTTCATCCTGATCATTTTTCGGCTAGTACAGAAATTTCAATACTGGCAATACTTTAATCGAGAGCCACAGCTTGCGACTGAAAGCACCGGATTGAAGCAATTAACGCATCTCTCCTTCGTATAGAACTGGAACTGGCGCTCGCTGCAAATGAAAATTTTACAGGTATTGGCCGGCGGTCTCGTTCTCTTGTATATGAGACTAAAAGCAATGAGAAGATGGCTGGAAGCATTTTAATGCGACGCATCTCTCCTTCCTATTGAAACTGAACTTGCACTCGTCGCGCGAGAAAATTTTACTCATATTGGCCGGCGGTAAATGCGTTTTTAAAACCGCATCTTTTTCCCTGTGGAAGGATTTCCACCTTCGTCGGTCAGAAAAAGCGTGAGGAAAAAAGCTGCCCTGATGAGGTAAATGCTGTAAACAGTGGTAGACGGAAATAATGCGCGCTTTCTTTTAAAAAAAATTTTAAATAAATTTTCATATCCGTGCTGATTTCAGTTTAGATTTTCTGGATAAAGGGCAAAACTTAAGGGAAGCATTGCTTCCCTTGCATCAATAGACGCCATGCCACTGAAATTCTCAGACCAAACGATAGCGCCTACACACTTGCGGTTTTTTTTTTATTAAATTCTTTGAAACATGAAAATACTATAAAAACTTTCAGATCCAAAAAAACATTACACCCCAAACCCTCGAAATAGGGTTTAAATAGTTCCGCATTTAAGAAAAAGCGGTCACCATTAAGTATATGACTAGAATTTGGCAAGATAGGTTTATTAGAGTTGGTGGGTTAGTAATATAGTAGTATAGTAAATCCGGGCGGCTATGATTCGATCCCAGATAATTTTTCTTTTTTTTTTAGAAATATTTTTAGATATTACTGGAGTAAAAATATTATAATTTCAGTGAAGCACAGCAGAAGATGTGCCCGTGCGATTTAAGGCCAACAATAATTATTGGCAATTAAACAAAGCTGCTTTTTCATACATTCGTCTAAGTAGACGTAAGAAAAGACCGGCCGAAAGCCTGGATTCTAGTACGGCTAGTTCGATATATAATTCTTTCACTTGGATCTCAATCGTCGATATGTTTGAATCAAAAAACGGCTAACAACGATTTCCGATAAATTTCAGCTTGATTTCTGTCTGGTTTACCGGTGACTACCAGAGATCCAACAGACAACTTCCAGATTATTTCATTTGTAAAGAAATTATAATGAAAATTAATTATTATAATTAATTAATTATTATAAATAAAATTATAGTGAAAATTAATAAAAAAACATAACAATACGATACTCTAGATGAAAGAGAAATTTTTGTATCTTAAGAAATTTTGTAGGGGAAGTGGTAGAGGGGGTGACGACATTGAACTAATTTTTTCACATGACGGTAAGGTTGCTATCAGAATGTTTTATACAAAATTTAGGATTTAAAAATTTAATAGGTACTGAGAAAATTAGTGTATTGGATGTAGTGAAGTAGTACAGTTTGTATGGTAGGTCATAGAAGGAGGGGCGAGTTTTTAATGACTTTTCAGAAATAACTATAAATATCATGCTTTTGACATGTGTTAAATTGCAGATCAGTAGTATTCATACTTTTCATGAAAATCTACTTTTTATAAAGTTGTGAAATTGTGTCATTTTGTATGGGAGGGGTAGAAGGGGTAAAGCTAATCGCCTAATTTTTTTTTGATTGTACTAATAATTCTAAATAAATATTTAGTGCACAATTTCAGCTCGGTCAATTTTATACGCACTGAGTAAATTGGCTTAGAGCATTTCATGAAAAAGTGCAGTTTGTATGGGAGGTGGTGGAAGGAAGGAGAGGACTCAAATAAATTTTGTACAGTAGATTTATATCGTCATAAAAGTAATATACTCCAAATTTCAGATCAATAGCATTTATATTTTTCGAGCAAATCTGTTTATTGTGAAATTACGAAATTGTGTCATTTTGTATGGGAGGGGGTAGAAGGAGTACAGCTAATCGTCTCATTTTTTTTGGTCTTAATAATAATTTTAAATAAATATTTTTTACACAATTTCAGCTTGATAACTGTTATACGCACTGAGTAAATTGGTATAGAGCATTCCATGAAAAAGTGCAGTTTGTATGGGAGGTGGTGGAAGGAGGGGGAAGACACAAATTGTTTTTATAGAGTAGATTGTAATCATCATAAAAGTATTACATTCCACATTTCAGATCAATGTCATTTGTACTTTTCAAGGAAATCCGTTTATTGTCAGATTGCGAAATTGTGTCATTTTGTATGGGAGGGGGTAGAAGGGGTGGAGCGATTTGGCTCGTTCACGAACTTGACCTTACCTTTTTGTTAAAAACGACGTATACAAAATTTGAACTTTCTAGCTCAACGCGTTCTCAAGCTAGAGAGGACACGCACGGACGGACGGACAGGCAGACAGACAGACAGACAGACGGACGGACATCCGGTTTTGAGATTTTTGAGTGATTATATGAACTTCTGTATCATTCATTTTTTTCTCCGAGCCTTATTTCTTGGCGTTACAAACTTTGTGGCAAACTTATAATACTCTCAGATTTCATCTAGAGTATAAAAATAACAGAACTATGACTGCGCATAAAGCTCAACCCTGTGATATACCAAAAAGGTGATAGATTGCGTTGATTATACGTCGACTGAATACTACAACTAGATAGCTCGAAAATTTAATCGTTCAGCGAAATGGGGGAAAAGATCATGGTTGAGTTCAATACGGCTGAAACACAAAGCTGTCTCCCATCGCTCAATCGGGATAAGAATTTGAAGTCAGTGATTTTAGGTAATGCGGTCTCCAAATCTTATGATCCTGGAAAACTTGTGTTGGATTAAAAATGTATTCAACACTGAAAAACCACTATCGGTTCTCTCCGCCTAATTTTCTGTAATACAGTTCAGTGAAGCAACAAAAGAGGAGTAACCTTTGATGTTTAAGCAAAAAAATTAATTTGGGGAGCTATAACTAGGAACTATTTAAATACATTTATTTCTCGTAAAATGAAAAACAAAAATGCGTCCTTTCATTAAAAGCAAATCTGAATTATAGCATCTTTTATTTTCCTCCTTCACATCCATGACGATTTTAATACTTCAATTTCATCACTGATATCAACACTACGGCTTAAATATTTATAAATGGATTAAACCTTAATCCCAAATCCTTTGTCAGATTCAAAACTCCACACTGCGGGAAAAAAACGCTGATTCCCACATGAATCCGATGAACCTTTTCGAAAAATAAATATGCTCCTTTTAAAGGATGAATGTCATGTCTGATTACGATCGAAAAACAAAGGAATAAGATATTAAATATAGAAAAAGAGGGTTTTATACTTTTCTTATTTTGGAATTTACATGCCAGTGGGAAATCAAAGGTGAAATAGAACGGATAAATCTAATTCAAGACAATTATACCAGAATAATGATAGCGCTCACCAAAGTCTTATGTTTCATATTGCGCACCAAAGTGTCCACTCCATGACGAAAATCACCCCGCGAAATAGAGATGTAAGGACTTTTGGTTTGAATCAATTTGAAATTTTCTGGATGAATATAAATTAGAATTGCTAATGGAAAGTGCTGATCCGATATTTTAATTCTCTAGGCTTCCTATTAATTGAGTCCATTCGGTTGCATAAATGATTGCGAAATTATTTCAAAAGTAAGGGGGAAAAAAGTTTTGAAAAATTTAAAGAAAAAAATCCTTATTATTCGGTACGCGTGCTAAAAACTTTTCTTAAGTAAAGTTTAATTTGCGAGGAGTTAAAACTCTACAGCTGAAAGAATTCACGAATTCAGATAGTTTTCTTAACTCTTCGTTCTTGTCCGAATTTCGGCTTCTACTAAACTTAATCACTTAGGAAGTCATCTCACTCGAAAAGTACTTGAAAAAGACTGAGAGAGAGCAAGAGAAAGAGAGTGATCTTCACGAAAGCAAACGAAGGAAGTATTGTAAGCGAGGAAATTGCAACGAGCCTGAATATTCGCAGGGAATGATTTTGCTGTTGAAAAGTGTGTCCTTAAAATAAGATTTACCTGTTTGTCAATTTGCATTCGTCTCCAAATCGGTTTTAAGCAGTACATTTCAACCGGAATAAGCTAAGGTAAAACTTTTCGGTAGGTACTTAGGTATAACTTGAAGAAAAAAACGACTGGAAGGAAATTTTCAGTAGTTTACTACTTGTGTTAAAACGGGGTTTATTGTCAAGGAGTTGTTCCAATTTACGAACTTCATTATTAATCGGATTTAATAGTTGTTTTGGAACGAGTTTTCATTAAACAAATTGGAAAAGTAATTGATATAGTAATCTACGAGAATCTTACACTATCTAATAATCCTTCATAGCAAAAGTAAAAAAAAAAATATTCTTGAATGTATATGAACTTGGAATTGACAGAGCTAAGAA
This sequence comes from Chorisops tibialis, assembly GCA_963669355.1. NCBI lineage: Eukaryota > Metazoa > Arthropoda > Insecta > Diptera > Stratiomyidae > Chorisops > Chorisops tibialis. The sequence goes on from OY770263.1 coordinate 77,001,873, forward strand.
TCGTAATATGATTTTCTAGTACTGGCACTTTCTGTAACACCGAACTATTACTAAAAGAGAAGATAAACTTCAATAATATTTGCTTAGTGTATTGAAGTTCGCAAGGAGTCGCTGGATTTCAAGTAAAAATAAAACAATTTCACTTTTTAATTTAAAAATAATCGCACTTTTCTTGTTCACTTTAGCGCCTAACTCTTCGCTCAAATCGTGCTCTGTAACACTTTTTTAACTTCGACTCTTTCGCTTTCCAAATCTTGACAGACTGTTTTCACGAACGCTCACCATTTTTATACCTAGCACCACCGACGTATTCGCCGACTGTCCACGCGCATTTGTTGTTGCTTTCATTCGAGGAAAAGAGTGTATTCTTCCACTACTGCAGAATTGTCGTTGGTTGAAAACCTCGAATATTTGATGAACGACATAGTGTGGAAATATTCTTGATCCGAATTCGCGCCCGCATGTATTTGTTGTTGCTTTCTTTCGAGGAAAAGGGCGCAAGTGTTACTTTATTATTGCAGAATTGTTGTTGGTTGAAGATCTCTCTGATGAGCGACATAGTGTGGAAATGTTCATGATCGGAATTCGCACCCGCCTGTGTTTGTTGCTGTTTTGTTTCCAGGAAAAAGTGCGGGAATTCTTCCATTTGTGCAGAATTGTTGTTGGTCGAAGACCTCGAATATTTGACGAGCAGCATTTTCATTCGAGGAAAAGAGTGAAATTGTTCTTTCATTACTGCAGAATTGTTGCTGGTTGAAGACCTCGAATTGGAATTGGAATTTGCGCCCGCGTATATTTGTTATTACTTTCATTCGAGAAAAAGACTGCAGGTGTTCTTTCATTATCGAAGAATTTTTGTTGGTTGAAGACCTCGAATATTTGATGAGTGATATCGTGTGGAAATGTTCATGATCGGAATTTGCGCCCGCTTGTGTTTGTTGCTGCTTTCATTTCAGGAAAAAAGTACAGGTGTTCTTTCTTTACTAGGGTGTAGCCTAATAGGTAGTGTGTTGGTCTTGTAATGCGAAGGTCGTGAGTTCAAATCCCGGTAGACGCAATATATAATTCCAGCACATTGCCTGCTTGGATATACCTTGGTGACCTCAATCCACGAAAATGAAAAATTCGTAGAAAGAGGGTTGTGCGAAGGGCTAACAACCCTTCCTCAATAAGTAATATAAAAAAAATGTTAAGGAACCTGAATATCAGGAAGCCAAGGTCCGATGTGGGCTGTAGCGTCATTATAGATAGGTTCTTTCTTTACTGCAGAATTGTTGTTACTTGAAAATAGTGTAAGATTACGAATTTGCGATGAACGAATAGGGCTGGAACGTAACAGTATAATATGTGTGAATTATACATATAAGCTTATTACATTCGGTCGTACCCGAGCTTTCAAGAAAAGTATTCCTTATTACAAACTTTATAGCTTACGGTTTAAAAGTAAAGTAATTTATTTACTCTTTTTATATTAACTTTGGACTTACATGCGTGTATCGCAAATGACGTCACTCCAACAAGTACCATCTTACCAATCGTTTTTATCTCGCTCGAACTCCGCATCCTCCGACACCTAGGGTATGGCACATCGATCGTCCTGATCGGCATCGTCCGCCAGCTGGTATATTTCGTGTCGGCACATAGATAGCCTGGTGGCAGCCGCAGGCGGTGGTGTCATGTTCACAAAAGTAATTGCTGTGAATGTCTGGCAGCAAAATGTGAGTATTAATCTACACTCCGTTTCATATTTATAACCCACCTACCAATTTGAAATAATTTTCGCCTTAAAATATTTTTGCCCCGAATTAAATTCAAGGAAAGATTGAGAAACTCTGTGCATTGATTTTTCTGTAAATCATTTCTCATTACCGTTCTTTTTGCTACAGTTGAAAATTCGTCATTTTTGTGCGTTTCACATTTATAACCCACATGGTGATTAGCGCAGTAAGAAATCGACACACTGAATTAGTTTAGTTGTTGTTTACAAAAGGGTTTCGTAATAATCTTGACAAATATGTCAAAAACAACGGTTTGGAGAACGATACAACGTAATCCTAACATTTCTAGAGGTAAAATGAGGAGTGCTCCACGACTATTAGATCGCCATAAAAAAACTCAGATGGAATTCTCAGAAAACCAGCTATAGATTGGTCTTCTGTAAGACGTAATGGCTTTCGTAGTACTTCATTGTTTAAGCTCAAGATTTCATTTTCAGGTGATATTTTCTGATGAAAAGAAATGGAACTTAGATGGACCCGACGGATTTAATTATTGCGGGCGTGATCTGAGGAAGGAACCTCTCTATTTTTCGAAGAGGAATTTTGGTGGCGGTTCTGTGATGTTGTAAGGAGCATTCTCTGCAGCAAGGCGATTTGATATATAATTTATTTAATCACGGGTGAACAGTAGAGATTACATCCAAGTACTCCGAAAACAGTTTACTGCCATTTCTGGCAAAACATGGCGAAAAAAACTAGATTTTCCAACAAGATAATGGCAGAATTCATACCAGTCGTGAAACAATGGGTTGGATGGAGACAAATTTCATTTAGGTGATGAACTGGCCGGCATGTTCTTCCGATCTGAATCCCATTGAAAACATTAGGGGAGCTCTTGTCAGATGGGTAAATGCTGAAAATCGCCAGTATAAATCACTGGCAGAATTGAAAGCTGCAATCCTTGATGAATGGCAGAAATTTGACTCTGAAATGTTAAATAAATTAATCCAATCGATGAAAAAAAGAATTTTTAAAGTCATAAAATCCAAAGGAGGCCCTATTAATTATTAAATTTTTGTATAAATTTTTTTATTTAAAATTCATATGAAATAAACACTTTATTTTGTTGGAAACTTCAACTGGGTTATATATGAAACGAGTAAAAAACCTATAATAGCTGGAACTGTTGCAAAAATAACGAATCCTTGCAATAATTTACCTACAAAAAATTTCAGCTCCAGGCTTTCTACATTTAGCAATCAAATACAAAAGCATAATAATTTTCCGAGTGGAAATAACCTAAAATTTCTACGTGGGTTATAAATATGAAACGGAGTGTACTTTGTATTATAATTCTGTACAACATTTTTTGCATTTGTCTCTATCCTTCCATTCCCTCTTCGATTCTATGTGCTACGTGGCTTATCATTCTCTTGCATAAACGTTATAGTCCAATGCTTGCTTCGAGATCTTTCGCTTTGGTTTTCTAAACATGTAACCGATCAATTGCCACTTACACCTTTGAATCTTCAAACCGATCAATACTCCAAATTTCGGCATTGGAGATGGTGCCTGGTAAAAATATCCCTACAATGCGTAGGAGGGACTGGCATACAAAACTTTTCAGTTCCCTAGTAAGTTTTTTTTTACGATGATCGAAATAACTTAGGGAGTAGCCCTTTAATAAGTAATGGACAGTAGTGAGATCGATATGGGTAAGAGATACAAGTGGAAATGGGAAAGTTAGAAAGCAAATGTGGGAGCGATACCTCTGCAATGGCAGTGCACATTATTTTTGAGTTGTTGCGAATTGTACTTCGCTGGTAACAGACTGCACGGTAATGCATTCCACATCATTGACGTCCGAGGGATGAAGGACTGCCCAGACTTCACTGTTCTCCGTGGCAGATGCTTCACAATGTACTCGTCAGCATGTACAGCTTGACAAGTGAGGCATATAAGAGAGGGAATTATCTATAATAAATACAGATTAGTCTGATATTTCGACGATGCTCGAGGGAGTCCATAGAAACCAATACGACGCCATCTCCAATTCGACGGAATTCATGTTTTTGACACTAAAGGACATTAGAGCGGCTGACACCATTCAATTTTGAAGATAGATGACAGGACTGTGTTTTCGGGGCATTATACTCTACTCTGCTTTTCCTGTTTCATTGCAGGATTAAGTTGAGGTCAGAGTTTAATGAACCCATTGACTCATTACGACATGGGAACATTGAAATCGGCTATGCCTTCGAAGAGAAGCATAGTGAAAAACGTTGTCAGGCGTGCTGCCATCAGCGAAACTATGGTTAGGATGAAATTTGGATAGAGTTTGTGCCAGAAGAAGACTGGAAAAGGGAGGGCGATAAAACTGAACCTTGAGTACGCCGGAATCAATAGAAAAGGGGTCAGAAGCAACTCCATCTTCTTCAATGGCACTACAGCCCAAATCAGGCTTTGGCCTCCTGACCTTCAGGCTCCTTAATATTTTATTTGTTACTAGCAAACCCCCGCGACTTCGTCCGCGTACAAATTGCAATAATAAGCAATTTTTGAGAGTGTAGTTAGTAATGCATTATGTGGGATATATAATCTGCTTACTTTAATGGCTCTTTGAAGAGAATGGTTTGTATATTGTTCGAATCAGAACCATAAATTATTAAGAATGAAAGCATGATACTCCCATTTTTATGGGACAGGCTCGTGATCAAATCAAACCCGTGATTCGAGATCATATACGTGTTGAAGAGCGTTAAGAACATGTGAATAATTGTAGCTGGTGTTAATTAAAAAAAAAAAAAGCAAATAAAATAACATTAAGCATGAAAACATAACAGGACTACGATTGTGCGTAAAGCCAAATCATACGATATTATTAATAGATGAAATCGAAATTTTTGCGGTGTTAAGAAATTTTGTATGGGGAGTGGTAGAAGGGGTGACAGCACTGAACTAATTTGTTTCACATCATGCTAGAGTAGCTATAAAAATGTTTTGTACCAAATTTAAGCTTCAAAAATTGAGTAGGTACTGAGAAACTTAGTGACCTGAATTTAATGAAATTGTGCAATTTGTATGGGAGGTGGTAGAAGGAGTGGGGAGTTTTTGGTGATTTTTCGAAAAACAACTATAACTATCATGCAATTGATATACTTTAAATTTCAGATCTGTATCATTCATACTTTTCAAGAAAATCGAATTGTTACATAGTCGTGTAATGTGCCTCATTGTATGGGAGGGGGTAGAAGGAGTGAAGCTACTCGGTTAATTTTCTTCCCGTTGTTAATAATAATGCTAATTAAGGATTAAGTTTAAATTTTTACCTCGATGAAATTTAAATGTACTGAGAAAATTCGTTTAGAGTATTTTATGAAAAAGTACGGTTTATATGGGAGGTGGTGGAAGCAGAAGGGGGTTTTTGGTGATTTGTTGAGAAACAACTATAATCATCATGCAATTTATATATTTTAAATTTCAGATCAGTAACATTCAGACTTTTCAAGAAAATCGAATTCTTGTGAAGGCGTGGAACTGTGTCACATTGTATGGGAGGGGGTAGAAGGAGTGAAGCTAATCGGTTAATTTTATCTCGATATTAATAATAATGTTAATTAAGGATTTAATAGAATATTTTAGCTCGATGAAAGTTACACGTACTGAGAAAATTGGTGTAAAGTGGTTCATGAAAAAGTGTAGTTTGTATGGAAGGTGGTAGAAGGAGTGACAGACCTTAAATAATTTGTATACCAAAAGACTGCATTTATAATAGAAATAATATAGTCCAAATTTCAAATTAATCGCTTTTATAGTTTTCAAGAAAATTTGATTAATATATATTTTTGAAAATGAGTCACTTTGTATGGGAGGGGGTAGAAGGCGTGAGGAGAGTGAAATAAAACCAAAAGCAGATTTCATTCCGATGGACACCTAACAAACTGTGCAAGTTTCATTACAATCGGTTCAGCCGTTTGTGCGTGAAAAGCGGTCGTACAGACAGACAGACAGACAAAAATTTCAAAAATGTGTTTTTATGCTTAGTTAGTGCTAAAATAACTCAAAAAACTAATTTATAGCCATTTATAAGCAAATAACAGACAGACACTACAATTATATTTATATGTATAGATTGCGAAAGGGTTGCTAGCCCTTCGCACAACCCTCCATCTAGAAGTTTTCCATTTTCGCAGATTGAGATGGCCAAGATATACTCAAGCAGGCAGTGTACTGATAGTATACGTCGATCGGTATTTTATCTCCCAACCTTTCCATTGTAGATCAACACGCTACCTGCTAGGCTATACCTAAGCAACTCCATCTAGTACAACTCATATGGAGCATTCAGATCGGAAACTCTCAATCGACTTAAGGCAAGTCGAGTCAAAGCCAAAGAATTTAAACTTTGCTTTGAGACATTTATGCCGAACACTTTCGTAATATCAAGAGCAAGTACTAGCCCTTCACCGAATTTGCGTATGCAAGAGTAGCGAGCTCTTTTCATACGCGCTTCAAAATTCTCTTTGGATCCGTATTCCAGGGCGCGAGATAATAAAAACCTTGCAGCTCTTTGTCATCTTGTCCGTATAAAATAATCAGTATCCTCGGTTTTACTCACATTTATTTTCAGTCCTACCTCTTAACTTGTAGAATGCAAAGAATGGACATTTGGTTCTAAGTCCGAACGGCTATGCTCAAGTAAACACATATCATTAGCATAATTATGATGATGTTAAACATGTACAACATCTCCTTTATGCATAATCCGACATCTCTAATCTTCAAAGGGTTATCACGCGCAAAGCATTCCATTTGTATTTACGAAGCCATTTCAGCGGACTATTATCGGTGAGGGCTGTTTAAGCCAATGTCTACCCATGGGTAAATATATTTTGCTATGATATTGTTGCGAGCTAGGGGTTCGCCGGGATTTCAAGTAAAAACACAATTCGTTTGAAAATAAGTGATAATTCATTTATTCGCACTTTAACTTAATTCGCACTATATGGCACTACCGCCGCGTACTTTTCTATCGCTTTCCTGGTTCGCGTCCTAAATAAAAGTCGCTGACTAAACTGAGCTCCTCGCTGAAAGCTTTCGCGTTTTTATACATTTTATGACAGTTCTCGAAGCTTCCTTCAGTGCGTATGTGTGAACTATGTGTGAACAGTTCTCGAAACTTCCTTCGGTGTGTATGTGTTATACTGGAAAGCTCTAGATCTTTAATTGTAGCTTTCTACATATTGGAGTATACTGTTCTACATAATTCTTGTTTATTCGAGAGAGATCAAGTTGCAGGGTTACCAGATCTGCATGTAACAATATGTTCTACTCCAGTGTTGTCACAGCCAACCTGCCAAAGGTCGTTACAGGTTAGTCCGTTTGTGATTTGCCCATGTTCAGTAGTGTCCTTTTACAACTCGTAATGCAAGTAAGACTGTGTCTTCTGACCTTGGCCTCTTAACCTTCAGGTTCCTTAACATTTTATTTGTTAATATGGAAGAGTTGTTAGCACTTCACACAACCCTCTATCTCCGAGTTTTCATTTTTGGAGATTGAGGTGGCCGAGATATACCCACGTGTAAGCAGTGTGCTGAAATTATACGTCCACCGGAACTTAAACTCCCGACCTTCGCATTGTAAACCAACACGCTACCCACTAGACTATATCCTAACTGACTAAGTGGTGTGGGTGAACTCTTCAATCCCTATTCCTCAAGGATATAAATCGGCCATTAGTTCGCTTTTACGACTAGCAGGGCTGCTGCGGAATAATTTTAATTCCATTTCTTCAGGGGAAGTACACTTATTATATTTCATAGAAATTTTGCTTAAAAATATTTTTACATGGTAATTTAATATGCAATAATATTATAAAACCTGTTTTTCGCAGTTCTAAATAATGAGAATTAAAGGGGTGGTCATAGATCTTTTTATCGAAATTAAAAGACAGCAAGTCCACTTTAGAACAACACTACTAGTTCAGTTGTAGCTCTCTTCCTCAAAACACCATGGACTTGGTTTTAAGGAAATTTTTTCTATGTCAAACAAAATTAGGTATGAGTTGGCGGTGTCTACCATTAAATAAAATGGATGTCGTCCTTGAAGTTAACTGTAAAATAAGAAACGTCGCTGAAAAATTAAAATGGACTTAATGTGGTTTACCTCTGACAGACAAATAAATAAAATCATTTTTGAGTTGTTTCGTAATATGGTACAATAAAATACTCTCATTCTTGAAATTTTCCAAGCTTCAATTTTTGGCGTATCTCCATAATTAAACGTATAATTATTCATAGTTATGTCAGTCTTGGTATTGACTCGAGCAGTTCTCAAGGCAGAGAACTAAGAAAAATCGAACTCACGCGCAACTAGTCCCTTATTATAGGGAAATGGAACTGGAAATAAGATTTATTATAATAAATGACCTGAAATTAAATTCACAACTTAAATTCCATATTTCAAGAAAGAGATGATGGAGAATGTTTCGTTCGGGTTTTCCGGATTTCTCCATGAATTCGAAAAAAGGTTTTCCCAAATGAAAAACGAGTTCTATTAATTAAGGAAATCGGATAGAATTCGGTTGATGATGACGTCAGGATTTTTTCCCTGGATTGAACCGAATAGAAGGAAAAAACAATCAGGATTTCGGGGAAGCCAAAACAAATCCTTTTTTTGTTCGGTCCATTGAAAGTTGCTAGTGAATAAGGGGACTCATTTGTCAAGAAGTAGCGAGTAAATCAGCTCTCTATGCAAGGTCAAATCGTGGCGCCAGGAATGGAAGAAATTCCACCATTCTGAATCAGTGCCAGTTACGATTACGAGAAGTTATAAATTTCGGCTTAATCAAACCCCTTCTTCATTCTCCACAATGTAATTCTTTTAAAATTAAATCGAAGCCCCGACGAGAGAAAAGGGATTAAGATTCTACTGTTCTATGGTATCTGTCCTGACGGACTTTCAAGCGAGAATAAAAATGAGGGCAAAGAAATATTTCAATCAGAGAGCAGTCATCGGCATAATGGTTTTTGGGTTGATAAGGATGAAATCGATGAACCTGTTTTATTTCATTTCAATTTGTAGAAAGGGAATAAATATCGTGGGGTCAATAGATATAGTGTCGAAATTATTATATTGCAGAAATTTATAAAAACAAAAACAAAATTCAACGAAGAAATTGCTAAGATGACAAATGGGTTTCGATTTGTCTTCTTGTACTTTGGAAAAGATCCGAAGACCTTTTCTGGGTTTGATGACGGTATTTTATTAAATTTTGAAGGAGGTCGGGTCGTAGGGTTTAAGTTTATATTTTGATCAAAGTGCTGGTCATGTTAGATTGGGAATTAGCAAGTGGCACTACTAATTGTGGAAATTTCATTATATTAATTATTCGAGGATTACAAATTTAAATACTACTGCAGTATTATATGTAGCAAGAATTAAGGAAAATTAGGGACGGGTTTTTTGTTGTCAGAGGAATTTTTGGAATTCGGTTGTCTTACAAAGCTCCAAGTAATGAATTGGAATCCCGATATGAAATGAAAAGACATTTTGAAATAATATGAGATATAAACTTCTTCAATGATACAAATTGAGCCTTAGCCTACCGACCTTCAATTTCTTTAACTTTTATTTTTTATGGAGGAGTTGTTAGCCCTTCGCACAACCCTCTATCTATGAATTTTCTTTTTTGCAGATGAAAGTAATCCAGATATTCCCACGCATGCAATATTCTGAACGGAGTTATACGTCGACCGAGATTTGAATACCTTCTTACTTACAATACTTACTTGTAACATGTCTTATCAAATACTGAAATGCCAACCTTGTCTTTTACAAATGCCATGCCCGCAAATTTGATGAATGTTATTAATAACGATTTCTTTTCTTTTGAAGACAAAATGAGTTTATCCGGAGTAAACGCTTGTATATTTATGTCATGAAACTGTTTTTGTAAAAATTTTCCATCTTAAATATATTATAGACTAGCGATAACCCGCGACTTTGTCCGCGTAGGAATCGTAAAATACACAATTTTTGAGAATGCAGTTAGTAATATATTATGCGCGATATATGTATGTATGATCTGATTAGTTTAATGGCCCATAGAAGACAATGCTTTGTATTTGGTTGGAATCAGAACCATAAATTATTAAGAGTGAAACCACGATACTCGCATTTGTGTGGGACAGGCTCGTGATCAAATCTGAGATCATTTTCGTATTAAAAGGCATTAAGGACATGTGAATAGTTAAACCTTGTGTTAATTAAAAAAAAAACCAAATAGAATGACATTAAGCTTAAAAATATAACTGGACTACGATTGTGTGTAAAGCCCAATCATACGATACTATAGATGAAATCGAAATTTTTGTTGTGTCAAGAAATATTGTATGGAGAGTGGTAAAAGGGGTGACAGTACTGAACTAATTTGGTTTATATCATGCTAGAGTAATTATAAAAATGTTTTGTACCAATTTTAAGGTTCAAAAATTGAATAGGTACTGAGAAATTTAGTTCATTGGATTTAATGAAATTGTGCAATTCGTATGGGAGGTGGTAGAAGAAGAGGGGGTTTTTTGGTGATTTTTCGAGGAACAAATATAATTACTATGCAATTGATATATTTTAAATTTTAGATCGGTAACATTCACACTTTTCAAGAAAATCAATTTTTTTTAAAGTTGTGGAATTGTGTCCCATTGTATGGAAGGGGGTAGAAGGAGTGAAGCTAACCGGTTAATTTTTCCCCGATATTAATAACAATGCTAATTAAGGAATTATTACAGAATTGTAGCACGATGAAAGTATTTCATGAAAAAGTGCAGTTAGTATAGGAGATGGTGGAAGGAGTGTGGGGTTCTTAGTGTTTTTTTGGGAAATAACTACAATTATCATGCAATTGATATATTTTAAATTTTAGATTAGTAAGTTTCATGCTTTTTAAGAAAATCGAAATTTGAAAAAGATGTGATATTGTGTCCCATTGTATGAGAGGGAGTGGAGCTAATCGGTTAATTTTTTACCGATATTTCAAATAATGCTAATTAAGGACTTAGTATAACATTTTATCTCGATGAAAGTTGCACGTACTGAGCAAATTGGTTTATAGTATTTCATGAAAAAGTACAGTTTGTTTGGGAAGTGGTGGAAGGAGTGAGGGGATTAAAATAATTTGTATACCATCGATCAGATTTATGGTAAAAATAATATGTTTTAAATTTTAAATTATTCGCTCCTATGGTTTTCAAGAAATTTTAATTATTACATATTTTTGAAAGCGAGTCATTTTGTGGTAGAAGGCGTGGGTTATTAAAATAAGACCAAACGCAGATTACATCTCGAAGTACACCTAATAATCTGAGAAAGTTTCATTGCAATTGGTTTAGCCGTTTTTGCGAGAAAGCCGGAAAGACAGACAGACAGGGAAAATTTTTAAAAACGTTTGTTTCTGCTTAATTATTGTCCAAATAAAGTAGCAAATAACAGACAGACACTACAATTATATTTATATGTATAGATACACCATGGGACATTAAAGGCGCTTTACCATAGTTTCGCAAAGGTGAAGCCCTACATTTGGGGCGAAATTTAAAATAGTGTCGACCTTTTTTTGGTACGTTCTTAACATCAAGAACTGTACGCAGTTTATAATACTAAAAAATCAGAAACAAATATTTGGAAGGAACAATTTCTCTTAGGGCAAATGAAATTTGCAAAACTACACAAAACATACCACTCCACGAATAGGAATTAGGGAATTCGAAATCTCATTGCGACATATCTGCCAGACTCTGATTCAGTGTGTCTTCTTATTATATGAATTGACTCTAACATAAATTAGACCACGTCAGGCGTTTTAGTGCAACGGTGTGTTATTTGAATACACTACCGTCGTTATCACTACGCAACAAAACATAATGCGCCTTGTGTGTTGTTGTGAAACTGAACATACTCCAAGTCTATAGAAAAAACACAAAAATGTAAAAATTTTGATTAACATATTAAAATAGAAATTGCGTGAAAGTTGAAGATATTGATATTGATATTTGATATTTCATTTATTTGGTAAATACTACAAGATTATAAATCTTTTATAAGTACAATAATATGTGGTGAAAACTCAGAACTAATAAAATTCAAATTAATTAAATTATAACTAAATACATACAAATATGTATATTGAAGGAGTATAAAAATAAAAAATTAAGCTTAGAAAGCAATAAAGCATAAAATATAAATATATATAAATATAAATATAATTAGGAAAATAACTAAGATAATAATATAGAACAAAATAATTAAAAATTCGCAATTATTAATTAATTAATTAAGAAAATGTTAAGAAGATATTAAGAAAATATTAAGAAGAAGACGACGCCAAAAGTATGTTTAAAGGAATATTAAAATCAAATTATGAAAAATAGATTAAAACTCAAGAGAATCGCCTGAACGTATCCGGATCATCAATACGCTGAATATGAGGCGGAAGATTATTTCAGATTCTTATGGTCTGGACGAAAAAGGAACACTCACCGACCGTCTTAAAGAAACGCGGAGCAAGAAGTTCACGGTGTCTGTTGGTTTTCAGAGGTATTAGGAACTCGCATAAATACAGTGGCTCACTTTGCTGTAAAATATTGTGCAGGAAAATTAATGCTCTACGCTTAAGGAAAGAGGGGAATGTGCAGCCTAGAATGCTCATCTGATATTGTGATAAATAATCAAAACGCCTTAGTCCAAATATGTAGCGGATACAATCGTTGAAAGACACATTTAGCCTGTGTTGGCAGTTGAAATCATGTTTAGGCTACCGTAAAAAAAAGGTATATTAAGGGATTTCACGAGCTTCAATCTGGTATGCATAGGAAGGACACTAGCAAACACCCATAGTCTTCTCAGACTACCATATGCCTTTTTTAGGATAGAATCGACTTGCTTACAACTTACATTAACTGGTCGAATACCTACCGACTCTAGCCCGAATAATGTCGGTTATGAATCTTAAACGATATTCGTTAAATAATTAGAATAAAAGTCGTTAATGATACACTAATGATTCATTGATAACGAGTATGTACTAGCTTATGAACTCGTTTCTGGTAAGCGTTTTATAATTCATAAATGGATCCTTAAAAGTAATTCAGTAATGAATGTCCATTTAGTTCGCTTGATGTATCGTTAACGACGCTCGTTAAAGATCAAATCGCTCTCGAATGTAATTCATTAACGATTTTTTAACGAATCATTTCATTTGTTGGGTTGTACGTCACAGATATGACGACGTTGAAAGTAGAGACGGTGGGCGGACAATAAAATATTAAAAAGTTCGATGCGACTGCGTTGAATACTTTTAAGAAATGGAGCAAATGTATGAAAGTATGACATGCCGCCATTTAAACTACATGTCGTCGCACTTTAAGATCCGCCCTCCAAGTGGGATAATTTCTTAATTCAACGGCCAATATTTGAAACCATTCTTTATTTCGATGAAAATTGCAGATATGTTTTTATGGTTGAAAAAAAAAATATAGTCGAAAATTTATTTCTTTTTGTTTCTGATTCAAGTTGATAGCTTTCAATGATAGTCGATTTCAAAGTCGAAAAAATACTTTTGCATGGTACGGGGTAAAAGTTCTGAAGGTATTCGAACAGTTCATATCTTAAACTTTTAAGCAATTGTTTCATATGAATTTCACAAATTTTCAGATTTGGAGCTTAAAGTTTCAATCAATAATTATGAATTACAGGTTAAGGACTCCTTTCGGTACATAACAGCTCTAGTTCAATTATTATTTGTTCTTTATGGATATCAAGTGGTATATGCAAAATTTAAAATTTTTATTTTTTAGCAGTCCTAAAAAAATTAGTGAAAATTTTCAACATTTTGGCCCACCACCTCCCTCCCCTTACATCCACAAATTTAAGATTTTATTATAATTATAAATAGGTAACAGGTCACATAGATCTACAATCTGACAAAATTTCAACTTAATACCTGCACTGGATTTTGAGGTATACTGGTTTGAAATTTTGAAAAGTGCAACATTTTTGAAATGCTCCCAATTTCCCCCCATTACTATTTTGTTCAAATGTTATATTTTTCTCAAATTTAGCTATTATAGCTTAATATAAATATGCTCCAAGTTTCATTTACATAGCTTGAGAGATAGTAGAGATATTTATTTTTAAGTGATTTTCCTTGCACCTCCTGGCTCTCCCCCTTAGAATGAGTGGTCTCCATCTAGGCTGTTTATGGTGGATCTGTATGTCATTTAATTGGCTCTAAGATATAACATTTTTGAGTAAGAGATTTCGAAGATATAATCATTTGAAAAAACAATTCGATCACCAATTTGTTTTCAGACCCCCTCCCCTCTCCTCTTTTGCATTTTTAGGCCAATTTAGTGATGAAGTGCGAAAAAAAAAACAAATTTCAGGGTAGTAAATTTTTATTTTTTAATTCCAAGTTGATCACAATAGATCATGTTAACTATGAAATTTGTAGGGTAGCTCTACATAAAGGGTTTTCCAATAAGGACTTGACAACTTTTTTTCAAAATAAAATGCAAACCATTTGAGACGTTGTTCCTTCGTGTACTTTACCATGATAAAAATGTTAAGTTTACTGAATAAATTGACAGTGACAGTTCGATGATTAGTGAAAGAATGCGTTCACAAATTGAATTCAAAGTTGTCAAGTCCCTATTGGAACCGTTTCAGTCAGTTTTATGCCCACAGAGACTCTGATCATCTGGGTTTTCCAATAAGGACTTGACAACTTTTTCTCAATATAAAATGCAAACCATTTGAGACGTTGTTCCTTCGTGTACTTTACCATGATAAAAATGTTAAGCTTACTGAATAAATTGACAGTAACAGTTTGATGATTAGTGAAAGGGTGCGTTCACAAATTGAATTCAAAGTTGTCAAGTCCCTATTGGAAAACCCGATATATGTGAAGTTGGTTAGCAATTTTGCATTTGGGCACTATCGGGTAGACTTAAAAAAGTGAAATTAGTACCAGGTGTTACTCAAAATACATGGCACTTATATCAATAAGGTAAATTTCGAATAGAAAAATTTTCTATGCACTTTTTAATTGACATGACGAATTGAAACAAATTAAATTGTTACACAAATGCACGGCATTTATGATAGTGAAATTGAATTCGTATGGAATAAACTTTTCTGCACACGTTTTATTTTTGTATATCAAATAGAAATTCTCAGAAAATTAATGATCCGAAAACATTGCTTGTAAACAAATTTTTGGCGCCCTTCTTATTTTTACATATCAAATCAAACACAAAATGTAGCATGTATCCATAGGGCTTATTGTATCATAAAGCATAACAGAATTATGATTGGGCCAATCATATGATACTCTAGATGAGATGGAAATGACTTAAATACACCTCAAATTGGTCATACTTTTCCTGAAGTTGGGTCATTTGTATGGGAGGTGGCAGAAGAAATGGAGCATTTAACATGATTTTGAAACTGCTTATCATCCTCCTTATCACCATGCTTTGATTCTATTTCAGAGTCGATAGCTCTCTATACTTGAAGGAGAAATTCTTTTCTTGAATTTATAATACAGATATTTGTATGGGAGGTGGTGGAAGGAGTGAAGCGGAGCTGATAATTTTTTCTAACACTTATTTTAATTACTAAGAAACAAATTCTGGCAAAATTTGAAGTTTGTACTTTGTTTAGTTTTAATGGAAATCGATAAAATGCAATTAACAAAAATTATGCATTTGTATGGGAGGGGGTAGAAGGAGTGCACGGGTCAAAACAATTTTTTTTCGCATTATTAATATTTCTATATGTATACTTTATACAAAATATCAAGTTGATAGCTTTAACAATTTCGAAGAAAAATAATTTAATTAAAATTTCAAAATTTCGTGAAATTTGTATGCGAGGGGGAGTGAGGTGAAGTTGATAATTATTTTCAAAATAAATTGCAATTATCAATCAAATCAAATTCCTGTTAAGACCCCCTATAGGGGCATAGGACAGAAACAACTCTCTTCCACAAGGCGCGATCCTGAGCATCGGCTTTAAGCTGTTGCCAGGACTTGTTTATTCCTCTGGCCTCCTGCTCAACTGCTCGCTTCCATGTGTTACATGGTCAACCAACCCGACGTCTTCCTTGAGGGTTATAATCCAGAGCCTGTTTTGCGATGTTTTGCTCTGGTTTCCTCAAAGTATGACCGATCCACTGCCACTTTCGCCGTTGAATCTCAATACCTATTTTAGTCTGGCGAGTTGTACTCCAAAGTTCGTCGTTGGAGATCACTTCTGGCCAGAATATTCCTAAAATGCGTCGGAGGCATTGGTTTACGAAAGTCTGTAGTTTCTTGGTGAGTCGAACGGTCACTTTCCACGTAGTACAACCATATAACAACACGGATTTGACGCATGCGTCAAAAACTCGCAGCTTCGTGCGAAGGGAGATCTCTCTTAACCTCCAGAAAGGGGAAAGGATACCGAATGCCTGACGACCTTTATTTAGCCGAGCCTCAACATCCTTTTCGGCTCCGCCGTCCATGCTGACAATGCTTCCGAGATAGCAAAAATCTTGCACCTCTTCCACATCCTGTCCATTAAGAACAATCGGTGTGCTTGCGTTCGAACCCATGTGCATGTACTTGGTTTTACGCACATTTATTTTCAGTCCCGCCTCTTTGCATTTAGAATGCAACGAGCGAACATTTGACTCTAAGTCCGAACGGGTATGTGCAAGCAAACACACGTCATCAGCATAATCAAGGTGACTTAAGATGTTAAATAGTCTCCATTGAAGACCTTTACCTTCCCCACCTTCCAGTGCAGCTTTCAAGATGTCATTTATTACCACCAGAAACAGGGCTGGTGATAATATGCAGCCTTGTCTGACACCCGTTCGCACAGGAAAGCTCTCGGACAGCTCTCCTCTATGCAAGACGCGACACCTTGCATCTTCGTAGGATTCTTTAATCATAGCTATGACCTTATTTGGAATACCTCTCCTACGCAAAGCATTCCATATGTAATCTCGCTTAACGCTGTCGAAAGCCTTCTCGAAGTCCACAAACATGAGATGTAGTGGCGAACCCATTTCGGCTGACTGCTCTAATATTATCCGTAGGGTATTTGTGTGGTCGGTACAAGACGACCCTTTACGGAATCCAGCCTGATAAGCTTCGAGAGTGCTCTCGACGACATCACTAATCCTATTGAGAATTACCTTAGCCATAATTTTTGATACGGCAGTAAGTAGACATATACCACGCCAATTGCCACAATCCCGAAGGTCGCCCTTCTTCGGAATTTTCACAATGACGCCCTCCTTCCATTCAGTCGGATATCTTCCATCATTCCACACCTTAGTGAAGAGTGGGAGGAGTATATCGGCTGTTATTTCCGGGTCCGCTTTGAGGAGTTCGGTTGGTAGTCCGTCTATACCTGGAGCTTTCCTTCCCGCCATTGACCGAATGGCGGAAACTATCTCTTCCTTATCTGGGGGATCGTCCCTAATAGAGGATTGTTGCGGTTGGATGTTTGGAAGTTGTTCTGTTTCCGGAATATCTTCATCTGACAAGATGTTTAAAATATCAGAGAAGTATTCCTTCCATCGTCGCAACTGGTGTTCACTCATATTAAGGAGAGTTCCGTTGACATCTCTCACCAGGTGGTTGGCGGTGAAATTCCTGTTCGTCAACTGTTTCATGATTTTAAATAGTGAACCCATATCCCCAAGGTAAGCCGCAGATTCTGCCTTGTTTGCCAGATCTTCAATGGCCTTTCTCTTGTCGCGTCTAACAGCCTTTTTAAGCTGTATATGAGCATCGCGGTAGTTCTGCCTCAAGTCGGGCGTTCGTTGGTTGACATCGGGTTGAGAGATGATTGCCAATTTGGCTTTTTTCCGATTGTCAACCTTGTCCCATGTGTCTTGCGACATCCAGGGTTTCTCACCGCTTTGCGCATATCCCACAGATTCTTCAGCACTAGTTAGAAAAGTGTTTCTGGTTGCCTCCCAATTGGCGTCCAGTGTGCGCATTTCATGTTCACCCAATGTGGATGACTTTTCGCGTAGAATGGTGGTGTATTCGAGTTTTTTGATGGGATCTCTGAGTTTATCCACATTAAGCTTGCGCTTCATTTGAAGAATTTGTGGTCGTCGGATAGCTGCTGTACACAATCTCAAGCAGGCAACCATCAAGTGGTGATCGCTCCCCACGTCAGCTCCACGTTTCGCTCGCACATCGAGGAGACATCTTCTCCATCGGCGACTTTAATTATAGTAGAATTAATCCTGACAAAATTTCGTCTTTTCAGATTTATTAGTTTCAATGAAAATCGAAAATATATATTTTTCAAAATTGTCCATTTGTAAGGGGATCTGGTTAATTTTTTTTTTTTTTTTACAGAATGACTTGTATTATAGGTAATTTTGGCCTTTATGTGCAATGCACAAACACAGTCATGGAGGGAAGGAATGGGATGGGGAAGGTTGGGGAAGGGGAGTGAGAACGACCGTAGGGAGTGGAAAAGCTGGTATATTGTTCAGTTGTACTGGCTGCTTACTGACAAATATTTGCAGATGTTATGGGGGACTGAATGATAGAAAGCGAACAGAAACCATCTACTGAGTGTCTAGGCCTTCTTGAAGTGGAACTGTTTCACTTTTACACCCCATTTTATTTCGAATAATTTTTCATCACCAGTAGCAATTGAAAAATTTGCGCTTAAAAAAATCCCCTGTCTGAAGTGGGAATCGAGCCCACGACCTATTGACCTAGAAGCAAGCACGCTGCCCACTACGCCACGGAAGCCTCATATTTCGTGATATTCCGTGTTAGTAATGACATCCATATCATAATAGTTTGACCTAAATTCCAAGTCGATAGCTTAAATAGTTTCAAAGAAAAATCAATTTCTTAATATTTCGAAATTTCATGAAATTTGTAGAATTTGGGGGTAAAAGGAGTGGGGGGATGTAGCCTATTCACGAATTTAAAGTTACTTTTTTGCTAAAAATGACTCACACAAATTTTTAGCACAATAGCTCAAAGCTTTCGAGAGTTATGCTGTAGGCAGACGCACAGACGGACATACGGACATACGGTCACTCGGCATCGAAGTTTTTGAGCGACAACAAATATTCTGTACCCTTGGCGGATCTGTGCGAGCGTTATGTCTTAGCGTTACAAATGGTAAGACAAACACAATATACTCTCAGATTTCATCTAGAGTATTAAAATGATAAAATTATATTAAAAAGTTTAAAAATGCTAACGATTGTATAATGTAATGTTGTAAATAGTTGCGAAATAAGAAAAATGTGTTTTATGAGTTTTCAAATTCTTATTAATGGGATATTCCTGAAGCTTTATTCACCTACATATTAACGTATTGTTACATGTCGGCCCCAGTCGTTCATTGAGTATTCACGATCTTCACCTGCACACTATTCTGCACACATACATCATCTACTTTCCGCGATAATCAATTACTTGTGACCTCACGATTAAGTCGTGCGATCGACTGCGCGAAAATAAAGGCGAATAATTATTTTTTGTGGTTATATTATTGAAATCCGGCGACCACTAGCGCACTTCAATTAGCTTAAGAAGTGGGATTTTAAGTAAAAATAGTATTTATTGCAAATGTGCAAATGGTGTAGAAAATTCTTCGACCATTCTATACCAAGTGTGTCTATCGGTCGGTATGGTACGTTGCCTTGATTTTCCATTTGCCAAAGCAGATAGCGAAGAAATCAACTCGTAATAATGGGCTGTCTGGCTGCTAGGAAAAAACCAAAGCCCTTAAATGAATCTCTTTAGTATAAGAAACCATCATAATTAGCGAAGCGTATGGCCTAGTGGGTAGATATGCGCTTCATACTCACGAAAATGTAGGTTCTAGAACTTACAAAGAGAAATCGCAAAAGGTAGTTTTTTTTACCTCCTTAGAATCCTTGCTTACCAAATAATTTAGAAATGCATGGCCACTTCTGTCAAACAAGTCACAAATTTCCATTAATTGCATAAAACGGAAGATTTGAGAAAATGCGATAAAGATATGAAAATATCAAAAAAATGGTTTTGGCAAAAAGTTTTTATTTCTTGTGTTTTTTTGAATTTTTGATAGGTTTTATGGTTATAACTTTCATGTCAAAAATAATACCATTCTGTTCGGAACGAAGTTCGACTTTTTTGGACCACTCCCACCCAATTTGGTTACGACTTACTCGAGTTATCGTCGAGACACATAGAGGCACAGACAGAAATCATGGAGACAACTTGTTCTTGGACTCCTGAACCCTCAAAACATGCAACAAACAGTACTCGAAAATTTTTACGATTACCAAAGTTCCCTATTATTATTATTTCATAATATGATAAAGCAATGGCGCTACAGCTCATATCGAGCCTTAGCCTCTCGGGTGCACCTACTCTAGTATCTCGGTTCAACGACCGCGTTCTCCAGTTTGAAAAATCGAGAAACGATTTGTAATCTGCGTCAACTTAGTCCTCCCTTCGCTTTCGCGGATTCCCCAGCTGTCGGTTGCCTTGAGCTTTGCCCTTGAACACTCGTTTTAGAATTGGTTCCTCATGCATTCACCCCACGTGGCCAGCCCATTGAAGCTTGCGGGGTTTGATCACCATAGATGCTGCGAGTGGATCATCAAATAGTTTATACAGCTCATGGTTGTATCGAAGTCGCCAGTCATCTCCTCCCTTAACCGCTCCGTACACCTTCCGAAGAATTTTTCGCTGAAACGTGTCAAATTAAATTCATGGTATTTCATAATATATAGAGCTAAAAACTTCACATTCACTCAACCCTCAGCTTTTCTACCACACTTTATGGTTTCTTGAATGTAAACTACATCGAATTTCCTTCTTCTATTAAACTATCATTTTATATAAAGAATTTGGAACGATATTTAAGCGATCAATTAAACAATTATTTCTCTAGCCTCCAGTAGAAGAAGATCATATGTTTTCAATCCACCAACCATACGGAGTATCAGTATGGCCCTCCCGAACAAGGTAAATATTTAGGTCTTATTCTTGATAATAAATTATCCTGGAAGGCCAACATTCAAGAACGATAAAAAAAGGCAAGACATTCGGCTTGAAATTGGGCCGTAAGCCGCACCTCATCCACTGGATGGTATGGTATTGTCAGACCAATTATTTGCTATGGCACTGATGTGGTGGCCAGTGGTGGTACTAAGAACCACCCCAGCTCATGAACTAACCACAGGTTGAGAAATGGATGTTTCACATTAAGTTTCCTGAACGAAACGAATGTGCAACAAACATGATGTACACTTCGTTTCATCTTCCAGAACACGAGACTGTGTTCTAAGCGGAAGTGTTAGCCATTAACTCATCATCAAACCATCAAATTCCTGTTAAGACCCCTATAGGGGAATAGGACAGAAACAACTCTCTTCCACAAGGCGCGATCCTGAGCATCGGCCTTAAGCTGTTGCCAGGACTTGTTTATTCCTCTGGCCTCCTGCTCAACTGCTCGCTTCCATGTGTTACATGGTCGTCCCACCCGACGCCTTCCTTGAGGGCTATAATCCAGAGCCTGTCTTGCGATGTTTTGCTCTGGTTTCCTCAAAGTATGACCGATCCACTGCCACTTTCGCCGTTGAATCTCAATACCTATTTTAGTCTGGCGAGTTGTACTCCAAAGTTCGTCGTTGGAGATCACTTCTGGCCAGAATATTCCTAAAATGCGTCGGAGGCATTGGTTTACGAAAGTCTGTAGTTTTTTGGTGAGTCGAACGGTCACTTTCCATGTAGCACAACCATACAACAACACGGATTTGACGCATGCGTCAAAAACTCGCAGCTTCGTGCGAAGGGAGATCTCTCTTAACCTCCAGAAAGGGGAAAGGATACCGAATGCCTGACGACCTTTATTTAGCCGAGCCTCAACATCCTTTTCGGCTCCGCCGTCCATGCTGACAATGCTTCCGAGATAGCAAAAATCTTGCACCTCTTCCACATCCTGTCCATTAAGAACAATCGGTGTGCTTGCGTTCGAACCCATGTTCATGTTCTTGGTTTTTCGCACATTATTTTCAGTCCCGCCTGTTTGCATTTAGAATGCAACGAGCGAACATTTGACTCTAAGTCCGAACGGGTATGTGCAAGCAAACACACGTCATCAGAATAATGAAGGTGACTTAAGATGTTAAATAGTCTCCATTGAAGACCTTTACCTTCCCCACCTTCCAGTGCAGCTTTCAAGACGTCATTTATTACCACCAGAAACAGGGCTGGTGATAATATGCAGCCTTGTCTGACACCCGTTCGCACAGGGAAGCTCTCGGACAGCTCTCTTCTATGCAAGACGCGACACCTTGCATCTTCGTAGGATTCTTTAATCATAGCTATGACCTTATCTGGAATACCTCTCCTACGCAAAGCATTCCATATGTAATCTCGCTTAACGCAGTCGAAAGCCTTCTCGAAGTCCACAAACATGAGGTGTAGTGGCGAACCCATTTCAGCTGACTGCTCTAATATTATCCGTAGAGTGTTTGTGTGGTCGGTACAAGACGACTCTTTACGGAATCCAGCCTGATAAACTTCAAGAGTGCTCTCGACGACATCACTAATCCTATTGAGAATTACCTTAGCCATAATTTTTGATACGGCAGTAAGTAGACATATACCACGCCAATTGCCACAAAGGTCGCCCTTCTTCGGAATTTTCACAATGACGCCTTTTTTCCATTCAGTCGGATATCTTCCCTCATTCCACACCTTAGTGAAGAGTGGGAGGAGTATATCGGCTGTTATTTCCGGATCCGCTTTGAGGAGTTCGGTTGGTAGTCCGTCTATACCTGGAGCTTTCCTTCTCGCCATTGACCGAATGGCGGAAACTATCTCTTCCTTATCTGGGGGATCGTCCCTAATAGAGGATTGTTGCGGTTGGATGTTTGGAAGTTGTTCTGTTTCCGGAATATCTTCCTCTGACAAGATGTTTAAAATATCAGAGAAGTATTCCTTCCATCGTCGCAACTGGTGTTCACTCATATTAAGGAGAGTTCCGTTGACATCTCTCACCAGTGGTTGGCGGTGAAATTCCTGTTCGTCAACTGTTTCATGATTTTAAATAGTGAACCCATATCCCCAAGGTAAGCCGCAGATTCTGCCTTGTTTGCCAGATCTTCAATGGCCTTTCTCTTGTCGCGTCTAACAGCCTTTTTAAGCTGTTTTTGAGCATCGCGGTAGTTCTGCCTCAAGTCGGGCGTTCGTTGGTTGACATCGGGTTGAGAGATGATTGCCATTTTGGCTTTTTTCCGATTGCCAACCTTGTCCCATATGTCCTGCGACATCCAGGGTTTCTCACCACTTTGCACATATCCCACAGATTCTTCAGCACTAGTTAGAAAAGTGTTTCAGCCATTAACTAGTGCACAAAAATTATTTTAGATATGAACAGTCTCGGAAATTGTTATATTTTTTCGGACAGCTGGGCTGCACTTCTGGTACTCCAATCCTATAGGGCCACGTCCAAATCAATGTCCATTTGTAGACACGATTTCAGTCGTCTAGCGGTTTTAAACGAAGTGATTTTATTTTGGATACTGAGTCATAGCAGCAGACAAGTTTGCGCGGCAAGGATCTGCAAACATTAACTCCACTAGGAAGTCAGTCGATGTAGCACCAACAGTGCTGAAGTCTAGCTTCCAAGAAACTATTTTGGATTCTTTCTAGACGAGATGGCGACAGCTGAATAGCTGCAGAATGACCAAATCCTTTTGGGAAGAACCCAATAAAAATATCACAGCTCAGCTGTTAAAACGGAGTCGCTATAGCGTCCAAACTATTATAGGCCCGACCACAGATCATTACTTGCTAGGGTTGCTCGTATTCAAGCTGCGGATCGCGAGCGACAGCCTTTGCAGAGATTGCGAGGAAGACGAAAAATCTATCGAACACCATCTTTGTGGCAGTCCGCAAATCTCCAACAGACGTCTTCGTTACTTAGGCTCTAGATGCTTCTCCGAACTAGACGACCTCAGAGGCGTCAAACATTTGAGCCTGCTTTGGTTCGCCAAACGAACCAAGTGGCTAGAATAAGAGAAGTGACATCGATCTCATAATCAATAGGAGAAGTACAATGACCCAACTAGATGGCTCAGTGCATTGTGGTTCTTCGTGACTACCCTCCTACAACCAAAACCTAAACATCCCCCAGCCCTTTTACCACCCCCCATACAAATCGAAACATGCATGAATAAACTAATGAAATATTGATTACATGTACTGAGCTATTGATCATAATCGTAGTTATGTGTTAAATAATTTGCAATAGCCCGGTCCTAGAACTCCTATGCCCTTAGCTTTTTTATCTACATACTACCACCCTAACCTACATACATATTGACTGTTGTCCCAAGAACAATATAGTTGTGCCAGACTTTCTAACAGATATTTTATGATATTATTTCTGTTTATTGAATTCAAAGCGTGTACATACAGGAATAATGAATGGATGTATGTATTTATTCATGTAAGGAGGCGTTGCCGAAGGATGGATCAGTAGCTGCTTTTACTTCAAGTTATTTTCTAAAGAATTCTGATAGAATGACGTTAAAAATTGAAGTTCTTTCAAAAACGTGTGAACACGGGCAATATAGGACCTGACCCTGTTGTGCAGTAATCCATTTCAACTTTTAGGTTACCGGCATGCTAACAAAAATCAGGTCACTTCTCACAATGATAAAGTCTGTACAAGTCTGTAGGGTGTAGCCTAGTAGGTAGCGAAGATCATGAGTTCAAATCACGGTCGACGCATAATTCCAGCACACCCTTGGGTGTACTTTGGGCACCTCAATCTACGAAAATGAAAAATTCGAAGATAGAGGGTTGTGTGAAGATCTAGCAACCCTTCCACAATAAATAATGACAAATATTAAGGAACCTGAAGGTCAAATCCAAGGCCCGATTTAGGCTGTAGTGCCATTGTAGAAGAAGAAGTAGAAGGCTACAAATCTATTTTGTTGATCTTATGTTTTTTCTCCTTCTCCTCTACACAATTGTTAGCCGATGTTTCGAAACGAGACAATTTGTCTCATGAGCGTGAAGTGTATTTTATGCATTCCGACCGAGTATGACTTACGGATCTCAGAAAATAATATGACATTTATCACGCCATTTTCGCCTTACGCAAAACACAATTCCCTGTCTTTATCGTACCGGGAAAATCAAAGTCCTTAGCAAAAGTTTTAACGAAAATTTCAAAGAAACTTAGTAGTTTAACTAAAAAACAAAAGGCTCTTGTGTCAACAATAATATCATCGAAAAATCATGCATGGAATAAACATAAAAGCTTTAAATTGCTCACTAAACGATGGTTATCACATGGAAAACAAGCCTTTTGTTCACTGTACAGGAACGCGAAAACACATCCATAATTAAATATGATTTACACAAAAACGCTTTATACTTAATATTTTAGGACGATTTTTATCAAACAAATGTTTTCATTCCTGTTAAACTAAATCTTATGTAAATCCCATAACTACTACTACCATAGTGATGTTGGTTAATTACGAACGCAACCATAGTTTGAACAAAAATGGCATAAAAGCCACAACGATAGACTCCACTTTTGTATTTACCGGGAATTCAAAGGCATCAATAAATAGCAGCATCGATTGTTGTTGGCGCATTGTGCAGGATAACAAACAAACGAGTCCCTTTTGCGACACATATACATATGATCCTTTCAGCCTTTCAATTTGTTCCCGAACATTTATGTGAAGTACTGTACGAAAAAATGACAGAGGAAGGAAAATTTATTGAATTGCGGTGCCTGCATTGGCAGTAATCCTTAAAAAAAATGGGCACTTTTGATGGTTGGCATAGCAATTTCATTCTAAAACAATACTTTCTAAGACGGACTTCTATTTGCAATAAAATCGAAAAGCCTGGGTGTAGCCTAGTGAGTAGCGTGTTTGGTCTACAATACAAAGGTCGTGAGTTCAAATCCAGGTCGATGTATAATTCTACTGCCCACGTGGGTATATCTGGGACACTTTAATCTACTTACTTACTTACGATGGCGCTACAGCCCAAATCGGACTTTGGCCTCCTGAATGCTTTGCCTCCATCCATCTCGGTTCAGTGACCGCGTCCTCCAGTTTGAAAATCTTAGCAGTGATTTGCTGTCTGCGTCAATCGAATCCTCCCAGCGCTTTCGTGGTTTTCCGACCGGTCTTTGTCCGTTGACTTTCCCTTTTAGTGTGCGTTTGGGAATTCTTCCGTCATCCATCCGCTCCACATGACCAGCCCATTGTAATTTTTTAAATTTTATGAGGGTTGACACTTCTGGATTGTCAAAGATGGCATACAATTCTCTATTGTATCGTATTTTCCAGATCGAGTCTTCCCTCACAGGTCCGAGGATTCTTCTGAGGACCTTCCTTTCAAAGGCGTTAAGTCGTTTTTCGGACGCCTGAGTTAATGTCCACGTTTCGCTGCCATAGCATAGCACAGGTCTTATGATTGTTTTGTATAGCTTAAGTTTTGTTTTCCTTTGCACGTTCTTGTTTTTGATTATTGGAAGTACCGAATAATAAGTCTTGTTTGCCATCATTATCCTTCTTTTAATTTCGATGGGTTCGCTTCCATCCTTCGATAGATTTGCCCCTAGATATATGAAGTTGTCTACGTTTTCTAGGTTATAGTCTCCTACTGTAATATTTTGTCTGATTGGCGTCTTTTTCCTAGTTTGCGTCATAATTTTTGTTTTGTTTTCATTAATGCGTAGTCCAACTTCCCTTGCTACCGAGTCAAGGTTTACAAATACTTCCTTAGCACTCTCCAGAGATCTTGCAAGGATATCTATGTCGTCGGCATATGCTACGAGTTGTGAGGATTTGAAGCATAGTGTTCCCTTGGTGTCAACGGGAAGTTTTCGAACAACATATTCGAGTGTTAAGTTGAAAATCATTGGTGCGAGGCCGTCACCTTGCTTAAGGCCGTTGTCTATTTTAAAACTGGAAGTCAGATCGTTTTCTACTCTGACTTGTGACAAAGACTCAGTCATTGTCATTCTTGTCAGTCGAACCAGTTTCGGTGGGACTCCAAACTCCAACATGATTTTATACAGTACGCGCCTGTCGATACTGTCGTATGCTTGTTTGAAGTCAACAAATATCTGGTGCACATCAATATTATATTCCCAGCACTTTTCCAGCACCTGTTTAACTGAGAATATCTGGTCCGTGGTTGAGCGTCCAGCTCTAAATCCGCCTTGGTATTCACCAATTACTTTATCAGCATAGGGCTTAATTCTCTTTTCAAGAATTTTCGTCAAAATCTTAAAAGACGTACACAACAGAGATATTCCTCGGTAGTTTTCGCAGCAGAGTTTGTCACCTTTTTTATAAATTGGACATATGATGCTCTTGCGCCAATCTTCAGGAAGTACTTCCTGCGTCCATATGTCCGCGACTAATCTATGTAGGAGATGCGCTGTGCAGGTGTCGCCGGCTTTCAGAAGTTCAGCTGGGATTTGATCAGTGCCCGGCGCTTTGTTGTTTGGGTGGTTCCTTAGGGCTGTTTTTACTTCTTCGAGTGTGGGAGGACTCAAAGCGGATCCTTCATCAGCTGTTACATCAGTTATACCTGCTATTGTATCTGCTGCTGCTGTTCGTGTAGGTGATGGGCTCGGGTTAAGAAGGTGTTCAAAATATTGTGCCCATCTTAGTTTTATATCTTCCGCGTTACTTATAATGTTCCCTTCCGCATCCTTGCATAGGGTCGTTTTCGGTTTGTAACCTTCTTTCATCATTTTGACAAGGGAATACGCGGCTCTTGTGTTGTGTAATTTAAATTGTTCGTCCATGTTTTTAATTTCGTCATTATTGTACTTCCGTTTTTTTTGTCTGCATATTTTGTTTGCAAATCGTCTAAGATCCTTGTACTTGTCTTGTTTGGCTCGTGTCGGCCGTTCCGTTAATATTTTGTAAGCTTCATTTTTTCGTTCTAAGACATCTTGGCATTCTTTGTCGAACCAATCATTTCTTTTGCGCCGGGGTTGTTGTGTTGTCCTATCACCTCCTCTGCGACAGATGTAATGCCATCTTTGATTTTTTGCCACATTTCTTCTATTGGCATGCTGACAGTGGTATTCAGCATTGTCGCGAAGTGCCTCTCCAAGGCTAACGCATATTTCGCAACTATTTTCTCGTTTTTGAGTTTCCCTATGTCGAATTTAGGAACCGGTTGTGTTTTTGGGTGTCCTCGGCTTGCGATTCGACATCGGAACTTGGTCTTTACCAAATAGTGGTCTGTGTCGCAATTAGCCCCTCGACATGTACGCACGTCGAGAATGCAGGAGGCCGTCCTTTTCTCTATTAGAACATGGTCTATTTGATTGAATGTTCTTCCGTCAGGTGATGCCCACGTTCTCTTATGAATGTCACGATGCGGGAAGCATGTCGAGCTTACAATAAGGTTTTTGCTGCTGGCGAAATCAGTCAGCCTCTGGCCGTTGTCGTTACTAATATCATGGAGACTGTGCCTTCCAATTGTCCCTATGTATGCTTCTTCTTTGCCCACTTTCGCGTTAAAGTCACCTAATACTATTTTAATATCATTCGACGGAAGGGAGTCGAATGTTGATTCTAAGGTGCTGTAGAAATCGTCTTTAACTTCGTCGTCTTTGTCTTCCGTTGGGGCGTGGAACGCAACTCCAAATTCCCGGCTTCCCGATGATTTCCCACTTTTGAAAATTGTGTGCGATCTTAAGTCATTAATCTCGTTACCTAATAATTTAGTTTCTTGGAGTGCAATTATGTTTATATTGTATTTGACTGCCTGCTCCAGAAGCTCTCTCACTGCTCCTGCTCTGTACAGGGATCGCACGTTCCAAGATCCGAAGGAATAGTCCATTTTTCGTTTGCGTGGTCTTTGCCGTTGAATCAATCCAGTCCGAGGCATGTGTTTTTTCCGAGGATGAGTTGTTAACACATCGCCCAACCCCCAACTTGGAGGGCCATATTATTATAGTGCTAGAATTTTTCTGTTTCATTAGCACTCGCGCCCATCAGTTCAGCAAGTCAAGTCCGGATGGACAAGACCAGGATCCGGTGGCTACCACGGGAGGTATGATGAGCACAATTGATGTGTATATGGCAGTTACAACACTGGGCGTCGCCTAATGACGCCGATCAGATGCCTACCCTGTTTATACCCATCCAACCACGATCATGAAAACACAACGATCTATTGTGGGAAGAGCTAACAACCGTTGCACAATAACAAAACAAAAAAAAGTTAGGGTACTTGATGGTCAAGAGGCCAAGGCCCGATTTGGGATGTAGTGCCATTGAAGAAGAACATCGAAAGTAATGAGAAATCGTTATATTGCACACTCAGAAAAATAAGTGTAATGGAATACAATATGTCTCATTAAATACTTTTTAACAAAATTATCCTAAGCTCTAAATATTTTTTTTTTTGTACTCTTATACTGTAGATGGTGATGGTGTTACTCAGAACCAGATCGACCATTTGGCTATAAGTCGCCGATGGAGAAGATGTCTCCTCGATGTGCGAGCGAAACGTGGAGCTGACGTGGGGAGCGATCACCACTTGATGGTTGCCTGCTTGAGATTGTGTACAGCAGCTATCCGACGACCACAAATTCTTCAAATGAAGCGCAGGCTTAATGTGGATAAACTCAGAGATCCCAACAAAAAACTCGAATACACCACCATTCTACGCGAAAAGTCATCCACATTGGGTGAACATGAAATGCGCACACTGGACGCCAATTGGGAGGCAACCAGAAACACTTTTCTAACTAGTGCTGAAGAATTTGTGGGATATGCGCAAAGCGGTGAGAAACCCTGGATGTCGCAAGACACATGGGACAAGGTTGGCAATCGGAAAAGAGCCAAATTGGCAATCATCTCTCAACCCGATGTCAACCAACGAACGCCCGAATTGAGGCAGAACTACCGCGATGCTCATATACAGCTTAAAAAGGCTGTTAGACGCGACAAGAGAAAGGCCATTGAAGATCTGGCAAACAAGGCAGAATCTGCGGCTTACCTTGGGGATATGGGTTCACTATTTAAAATCATGAAACAGTTGACGAACAGGAATTTCACCGCCAACCACCTGGTGAGAGATGTCAACGGAACTCTCCTTAATATGAGTGAACACCAGTTGCGACGATGGAAGGAATACTTCTCTGATATTTTAAACATCTTGTCAGATGAAGATATTCCGGAAACAGAACAACTTCCAAACATCCAACCGCAACAATCCTCTATTAGGGACGATCCCCCAGATAAGGAAGAGATAGTTTCCGCCATTCGGTCAATGGCGGGAAGGAAAGCTCCAGGTATAGACGGACTACCAACCGAACTCCTCAAAGCGGACCCGGAAATAACAGCCGATATACTCCTCCCACTCTTCACTAAGGTGTGGAATGATGGAAGATATCCGACTGAATGGAAGGAGGGCGTCATTGTGAAAATTCCGAAGAAGGGCGACCTTCGGGATTGTGGCAATTGGCGTGGTATATGTCTACTCACTGCCGTATCAAAAATTATGGCTAAGGTAATTCTCAATAGGATTAGTGATGTCGTCGAGAGCACTCTCGAAGTTTATCAGGCTGGATTCCGTAAAGGGTCGTCTTGTACCGACCACACAAATACCCTACGGATAATATTAGAGCAGTCAACCGAAATGGGTTCGCCACTACATCTCATGTTCGTGGACTTCGAGAAGGCTTTCGACAGCGTTAAGCGAGATTACATATGGAATGCTTTGCGTAGGAGAGGTATTCCAGATAAGGTCATAGCTATGATTAAAGAATCCTACGAAGATGCAAGGTGTCGCGTCTTGCATAGAGGAGGGCTGTCCGAGAGCTTTCCTGTGCGAACGGGTGTCAGACAAGGCTGCATATTATCACCAGCCCTGTTTGTGGTGGTAATAAATTACATCTTGAAAGCTGCACTGGAAGGTGGGGAAGGTAAAGGTCTTCAATGGAGACTATTTAACATCTTAAGTCACCTTGATTATGCTGATGACGTGTGTTTGCTTGCACATACCCGTTCGGACTTAGAGTCAAATGTTCGCTCGTTGCATTCTAAATGCAAAGAGGTGGGACTGAAAATAAATGTGCGTAAAACCAAGTACATGCACATGGGTTCGAACGCAAGAACACCGATTGTTCTTAATGGACAGGATGTGGAAGAGGTGCAAGATTTTTGCTATCTCGGAAGCATTGTCAGCATGGACGGCGGAGCCGAAAAGGATGTTGAGGCTCGGCTAAATAAAGCTCGTCAGGCCTTCGGTATCCTTTCCCCTTTCTGGAGGTTAAGAGAGATCTCCCTTCGCACGAAGCTGCGAGTTTTTGACGCATGCGTCAAATCTGTGTTGTTATATTGTTGTACTACGTGGAAAGTGACCGTTCGACTCACCAAGAAACTACAGACTTTCGTAAACCAATGCCTCCGGCGCATTTTAGGAATATTCTGGCCAGAAGTAATTTCCAACGACGAACTTTGGAGTACAACTCGCCAGATTAAAATAGGTATTGAGATTCAACGGCGAAAGTGGCAGTGGATCGGTCATACTTTGAGGAAACCAGAGCGAAACATCGCAAAACAGGCTCTGGATTATAACCCTCAAGGAAGACGTCGGGTTGGTTGAGCATGTAACACATGGAAGCGAGCAGTTGAGCAGGAGGCCAGAGGAATAAACAAGTCCTGGCAACAGCTTAAAGCCGATGCTCAGGATCGCGCCTTGTGAAAGAGAGTTGTTTCTGTCCTATGCCCCTATAGGGGGTCTTAACAGGAATTTGATACTCTAGATGAAATCTGAGAGTATTATAAGTTTGCTTTTAAGTTTGTAACGCCAAGAAATAATGCTCGCACAAAGGCGTCAAGGGTGCAGAAATTTTGTTGGCGCTCAAATATCTCAAAACCGGATGTCCGTCCGTCCGTCTGTTCGTCTGTGCGCTCTCTAGCTTGAGAATACGTTGAGCTAGAAAGTTAAAATTTCGTACACGTCGTCTTTGATAAAAAAAAGTAAGGTCAAGTTTGTGAAGTTCTACCCCCTCCTATACAAAATGCCACAATTTCGCAATTCGACAATAAACGGAATTGCTCGAAAAGTGTAAGATCTATTGATCTGAAATTTAGAATATATTACTTTTAGAGTGAATTCAATCTACCGTATACTAATTATTTGTGTCCTCCACCTCCTATACAAACTACACTTTTACATGAAATACTCTAAACCAATTTAATCAGTGCTTATGAAATTTATCGAGCTGAAATTGTGCACTAAATATTCATTTAGAATTATTAATATGAAATTAGACGATTAGCTTTATCCCTTCTACCCCTCCCATACAAAATGACACTATTTCGCAATTCGACGACAAACGAATTTGCTTGAAGCTTTAAAGCTATTACTTCCACCACTTCCCATACAAACTGGAATTTTTGATAACTTAAAATCTACAAAAATTGTCAAATATTTTATGAAACGTTGCCTATAATTTACAACCCTTTCCATAAAACTAAAGAATTACATTTTACAATGGTCATGTTATTATTTTTACGAGAAATTTCATTGGTTCGAAATCATTGGTGAAATTCGTTAAAACAACGACAATTTTCTTAGATGTCATGAACATTTTTTCTGAGTGCTGGTGCGCAGTTCCTTCTGGGCAAAATCGGATGTGACTTGCGGACCTTATTGCCTTCCTTCGAAGTTAACTGTGAAAAATAGGCCACGGATGTAACAATATTCACCGGAAATTTATATGTATGTAGGAAATGATACAAATTTTTTATATGCCGGGCTTAGTTTACTTTCGAGGATTTTTTCCAATAGTCTTTGACAACTATTTAGAATACCGTTGAGTATGTATCATAGAAGTACTATTAATCCTTGAAATGTTGTACGAGATTCAAATTATGCATTTTCATTAAATAATGCAAGAAAGATTCTGATAAAAAGTTACCTAATTCTTGACGCATTTCATCTAAATTTCTTCTCCTCTTTCGACTTAATTACGCAGAAGCTATTCGTTTGTATTTTCACACCCTAACCACCCAATTATTAGCTATTCATGTGCTCCACAATTAGATCAAACCATCGGAAGAAGGCAATTGCTTCTGCTTAGTTACTCTGTCTCTGCCATTAGTTAGCATCATTAACTTTGAACTTTCACCCAACAACGACTTGTAAATCAAATCACTACCATCCTAGATAATATCGCAATATAGCCACTTCCTTATCGTTGAATCGACAGCAGTGGTTGATATAAGAACGTTGCCAGGACACGCCTCATCTTCATTCTTGTAGCTAGTATAGGTTTGAAGGATAAGAAAAAACGTAATTTTTCTCGTCTAGCTTCCTTTCTTATATATTTTTTCTAGGTCCTTTTCGCGTTTTATCAAATTTGCGATCCATTTCAATCAAATCAGAGCGCCACTATGGCACGGTAGAAATTTCCTTTATCTCACAGTTCCTTGCATTTATTCCTTTATTTTTTTTTCCTTTAACTCCAGTATTTTTTCATACGGGAAGTCTTGTCTTTTACGCGACCTAATCTTAAGGGATGAGTCGCGACTGAAGAGGCGGGCTGTTCCTTGATTGATTTGGCCTAGTCGCGAGTACGGACACTTAACAATCTGAAAGTATACGTTACGATCTGATTCCCAAGGCTTCAAGGTATATACCAATAAAAAACAATTTTTATTTTTAGGGGGGTGGTTAATAGGTCAGTAAAAATGGAAGTGGGTAAGGTATACTGAGGAGAGCTTCGGTTATTCTAGCCTACTTTCTCGATATCAACTATTCGAAGGCTCGTTGGTAGAGTAAACGGCAGTCGAAGGTCGTTATGGAACGACGATTCATTTTTGTGTTTCAGTTGAGTGTAATCAATGTTTTTTTGCCATTAAATATTGAAAGGTGCTGTTAATGAATGTGTACAAGAGTATTGCAGATTGAAGGTGGTTCAGCGGTTTTCATTTGGAAATAAACTTCTGTAGAATGTGTAGAAATGCTAAATGAGAAAGTTATTCTGCTTAATATGTTTTCTCTAATTGTGCTAGCGATGGATGAAAGAAAAATTCAAACGAAGTTTTTGTGATAATTTTCCTCAAAAACAACAATAAAAAACATAACAGGGCTACGATTGCGCATAAAACGCAATCTTACGAAACTCTAGATGAAATAGAATTTTTTGTCATCCCAAGAAATTTTGGATAGGGAGTGTTAGAAGGGGTGATAGCATTGAACTAATTTTTTCCCCATCATGCTAAAGTAGCTATAAAAATGTTTTATACAAAATGCTTACTTCAAAAATTGAATGGGGACTGAGAAAATTAGTGAGTTAGATTTAGTGAAAATGTGCAGTTTGTATGGGAGGTGGTAGAAAGAGTAGGGGGATTTCAGTGATTTTTTCAGAAATAACTAGGAATATTATAAAATTGGCATCCCTTAAATTTCAGACTAGTGCCATTCATAATTTTCAAGAAAATCGATTTTTTGTGAAGTTGTGAAACTGTGTCATATTGTATGGGAGAAGATAGAAGTAGTGAAGCAAATCAAATATTTTTTTTTTCACCTTAGTAATAATATTAATTAAATATTTATTACAAAATATGAGCTCAACAAATGTTATATGTTCTGAGAAAATCGTCTTAGAGCATTTCATGAAAAAGGGTAGTTTGTATGGGAGGGGGTGAAAGGAGAGGGAGGACGCAAATAATTTTTCTACTGTAGATTTAAATCATTATGAAAGTAATATATCCCAAAACTCAGACTAATAACTTTTATACTTTTCGAGTAAATTAATTTATTGTTAAATTGCGAATTTGCGTCATTTTGTATGGGAGGGGGTAGAAGGGGTTAAGCTAATCGTCTAATTTTTTTTCGTCTTACTAATAATTTTAAATAAATATTTAGTGCACAATTTCAGCCCGCTAAATTTTATACGCACTGAGTAAATTGGCTTAGAGTAATTCATGACAAGTACAGTTTGTATGGGAGGTGGTAGAAGGAGGGGGAAGACACACATAATTTTTTGTCGGTAGATTGGTATTATCATAAAAATAATATATTCCAAATTTCAGGCCAATAGCTTATATGCTTTTCGAGCAAATCCTTTAATTGTCAAATTGCGCAATTGTGTCATTTTGTATGGGAGGGGGTAGAAGGGGTGGAGCGATTTGGCCCGTTCACGAACTTGACCTTACTTTTTTGTCAAAAACGACGTGTACAAAATTTGAACAATCTAGCTCAAAGCGTTCTCAAGCTAGAGAGCGAACAGACGGACAGACGGACGGACGGACAGACGGACAGACGGACATCCGGTTTTGAGATTTTTTAGTGATAACATTAACTTCTGTATCATTCATTTTTTCCTCCGAGCCTTATTTCTTGGCGTTACAAACCTTAGAGCAAACTTATAATACTCTCAGATTTCATCTAGAGTATAAAAATACATTTCTAAACTAAGTGTAAGTTGCAAAGAATTAATATTGCCAATAGTCTTGTCGCTATGCATCAGTCGAGTAATTAGGATTTCATTCTGGGGAGGGCTCAGGTAGTCCAAATTTTTTTCATTTTCAAAGACTACGTTGACCTGTAACAGAGATATCAATAGGTGACGATTAGCCTTAAAATACCTCTCTATGTGGAATCGCCGTATCTTCGAAACGCCTTAGCTTAAGAAAACATTTATACTTGGATATTCATTCGGTAAAGTTATCAATTAGCAACAGAAAATGGGTTCCTTTTCGGTGATAGGGCTGTGAAATTTTGGTGTTTTGTAAACATTTATATTTAAGGGGTAAAACTGGTCGAAACTACCCGAATCAAAGATCAAAAGTCATAGCAAATCGGTTTTGGGTCGTCTTTAACTCCAAGCGCAAGCACTCATTACTACCAAATCCAATGTAAGTTTCTAGGAGAAGTATCGAACTTTGCTGAAGGGTCTTGCGAATGCTTTGGATCTTTTTCAAATCTGTTTAAATTTGACCCCAATTGTTGACTCGAACTTTTCAGGAAAATTCGACGGCTTGCTTTACATTGTTCATCTTGTCAATTTGACTCTTACTGCAACTGATGTACTAGTTGTTTTATGCAACTTAGATGCTTAAAAAGGACAGGCTATGACCAAATTCCAGCTATGGCGCGTCTTCGCATTATGAGGTGTTAATTATTATTTTCAATAAGTCGCGTACATCCAGTATATTTTTGGACACTTAGAAGTTATCTTTCTTAGTACAGATTTTTAAGTCTAGTCGCAACCATATGATTGAAAATTATAGACCAATATCCAAACTGTCCTTCATACCTAAAGTATTTCCGAGCATAGTTAAAAGAAAGATTTCGTATTAAAGAGGGTATTTCTAATTGTCAGTATTATTTAATAGCGATATTCTTTCTATATTTCAATTTTCTTGCTCTCTGTTTTGCGCTGACAATATTAAACTCTTTTCTAAGAGCTCTAGCTTGGACGATTGTCTTGAACTTCAGGATGATATTGCTGAGCTCAATAACTATGTAAATTATTAGAGCTCAATTTTGGAGTGCAAAATATTTTCTGCGCAAAGAAAGTCTTTTCCCATTTTATAATAATTGATAATCATTTGAAAAACAGATCTTTTGAGAGATCCATGGAGGCAAAGGATCTGGGCGTGTTGATCAATTGTGATTTTGTAATTTCAATTCTCATATTGACTACATAATCTCCAAAGATAACTCATATCTAGTATTTATAAAACGTAATTCCAAAGATTTTATTGACCCTTACACTGTAAAGGCCATCTTCGATTCTCATATGAGATTGATTTTGGAGTATTACTGTGAGATTTGGGATCCTGTTTATCTGATTTATGTTTTGCGAATTGAACGGATTCAACTTAATTACTTACAACTCTTAAGAATTGCTCTAAGTATATTTAGCCAGAGCGCTGATATTCCTGCATATGCAACCATATGCCAATTAATTGGCTTATAATCCTTATTCAGCGAAGAAATCTCTTATGCGTGATGTTTATCAAGGATATCATCTTCTTTCGCATTAATGACTCCGAATTGTTTAACTAACTTCCGATTTATGCTCCAGAAACACCACTTAGGCTGAGGGCGATTTTTCATTGCATTCCGCAATGCCATTATGGATAGAACGGACCATTTTCTAGATGCTACTTTCATATGATACGCGACAAAATTGATTTTAGTGACAATCGAGCGCAGTTTAAAGTCAATTTAAAAGGAATTTAATAATTTTTCGATGTATTCATTTTTATTTTTAATTATTATTTTCTCTTAAAGTTTTTATTGTTCCTATTTTTGTTTTGCTTAATTTCAATATTGTTAAAAATCAAAGCTATGTCGCTCTTCAACTGTTCCAGATTTTCAACCACTATTCTCTGAAACAACAATTACACGCGCGCACAAATTCTGATCAAGTTGTATGCCGACACACATTGGACTACTTATCGACGGTAAGCTTGAACGAATACGTCGTACCGACGGTTGGTATGATGCGAAAACGTTGGTTGAACTGGGTATAAAAAGGGAAAGCGTTCGTGAAAAGCGTCAGTCGAAGCAGTCGAATTTCGGATGCGAAAGAGTCGTATTTAGAATTTCTTTCTGGGAGGGGCTCAGCTAGAACAAGTTTTCTTGAACCATTTTTTTTAAATAAAGAGACTACGTGATATCAATAGGTGAAGATTTTCCTGAGAATAGCTATGTGCTGAACAACCGTATCTTCGCAACGCCTTAGCTTAAGACTAGAAACATTTACATTTACTTGGATATTCAATCTGTAAAGTTATCAATTAGCAACAGAAAACGGGTTCCTTTTGAGAGCAACAGCAATGAAATTTTGAAATT
Organism: Chorisops tibialis; assembly: GCA_963669355.1. Classification (NCBI taxonomy): domain Eukaryota; kingdom Metazoa; phylum Arthropoda; class Insecta; order Diptera; family Stratiomyidae; genus Chorisops; species Chorisops tibialis. The sequence continues at coordinate 77,039,512 of OY770263.1, forward strand.
TTGAGGTTTTGCAAACTGTTCTTTCCAAGGGGTAAAATAGGTGGAAACTTCCTGACTAGAAAGAATAAGTTATTAGCCAGAATAAGTATATGAACGCCCAGGTTGGCTTCGATAATACTGGACTAAGACACGTCATGGGGGGAATGGTCGCCGCGTCACGACCTTAGATTAAGAGACCCGAAAACGGCAAATTATTTGTGGAGTTTTGTAGTACTCGGCAAATGGTCATCGGAGGGACCCTTTTTCCACACAAGAGTCATCATAAAACATCTTGGGTTTCCCCTGATGGTGTTACTCAGAACCAGACCGACCATTTGGCTATAAGTCGCTGATGAAGAAGATGTCTCTTCGATGTGCGAACGAAGCGTGGAGCTGACGTGGGGAGAGATTGTGCACAGCAGCTATCCGATGACCGCAAATTGTTCAAATGAAGCGCAAGCTTATTATGGATAAACCCAGAGGTCCAAGCAAAAAGCGCGAGTCCACCACCATTCTACGCGAAAAGTCATCCACATTGGGCGAATATGAAATGTGCACACTGGACGCCAATTTGGAGGCAACCAGAAACACGTTTCTAACTAGTGCTGAAGAATCTGTGGGATATGTGCAAAGCGGTGAGAAACCCTGGATGTCGCAGGACACATGGGACAAGGTTTGCGATAAAAAAAGTCAGATTGGCAATCATCTCTCAACCCGGTGTCAACCAACAAACACACGACTTGAGGCAGAACTACAACTATGCTCATATACAGCTTAAAAAGAGTGCTATACGGACTTGAGGAAGGCCGTTGAAGATCTGGCCAACAAGGTAAAATCTGCTGCTTACATTGGAGATATGGGTTCACTATTTAAAGTCAAGAAATAGTTGACGGACAGGAATTTCACTGTTGAGAGATGTTAACGGAACTCTCCTTAATATGAGCGAACACCAGTTGCGGCGATGGAAGGAATGCTTCTCTGATATTTTAAACATCTTGTTAGAGGAAAACATTCCAGAAAAAAAACAACTACCAAACATCCAACCACAACAATCCTTTATTAGGGATGATCCCCCAGATAAGAAAAAGATAGTTTCCACCATTCAGTCAATGGCAGGAAAGAAAGCCCCAGGTATAGACGGACTATCAACCGAACTCCTCACAGCGGACCCAGAAATGACAGTCGATATACTCCTACCAATCCATACTGAGGTGTGGAATGAAGGAAGATATCCGACTGAATGGAAGGAGCATTGTGAAAATTCCGAAGAAGGGTGACCTTCGGGATTGTGGCAATTGGCGTGGTAGATGTCTACTTACTGCCGTATCGAAAATCATGGCTATGGTAATTCTCAATAGGGTTAGTGCTGTCGTGGAGAGCATACTCGCAGTTTACTAGGCTGGATTCCATAAAGGGTCGTCTTGTACCGACCACACAAATACCCTTCGGATAATATTGGAGCAGTCAGCTGAAATGGGTTCACCACTACATCTCATGTTTGTGGATTTCGAGAAGGCTTTCGACAGCATTAAGTGAGATTACATATGGAATGCTTTGCGTAGGAGAGATATTCCAGATAAGGTCATAGCTATGATTAAAGAATCCTACGAAGATGCAATGTGCCGCGTCTTGCATAGAGGAGAGCTGTCCGAGAGCTTTCCTGGGTGTCAGACAAGGCTGCATATTATCACCAGCCCGGTTTCTGGTGGTAATAAATGACATCTTGAAAACTGCACTGGAAGCCGGGGAAGATAAAGGTCTTCAATTGAGACTATTTAACACCTTAAGTCACTTTGATTATGCTGATGAAGTGTGTTTGCTTGCACATAACTGTGCGGACTTAGAATCAAATGTTTGCTCGTTGCATTCTAAATGCAAAGAGGCGGGATAGAAAATAAATGTGCGTAAAGCCAATTTCATGCACATGGGTGCAAATTCAACCACACCGATTGTACTTAACGGCCAAGCTGCGGAAGATGTACAAGATTTTTGTTATCTCGGAAGCATTATCAGCATGGACGGCGGAGCCGAAAAGGTTATTGAAGCTCGTCTAAATAAAGCTCGTCAGACCTTCGGTATCCTTTCCCCTTTCTGTAGGCTAAGAGAGATCAAATCCGTGTTGCTATATGGTTATACTACGTGGAGAGTAACCGTTTGGCTTACCACGAAACTACAAACTTTCGTGAGCCAATGCCCCCGACGCATTTTGGGAATATTCTGACCAGGAGTGATTTCCAACAACGAACTTTGGAGTACAAAAGGACAGAATAAAGTAGACATTGAGATTAAAAGGCGGAAGTGGCAGTGCATCGGTCACATTTTGAAGTAACCAGAGCGAAACATTGCCAAACAGGCCCTGAATTATAATCCTCAAAGAAGACGTCGGGTTGGTCGACCATGTAGAACATGGCAGCGAGCAGTTGAACAGGAGGCCAGAGGAATAAACAAGTCCTGGTGAAAGGTTAAAGCTGATGCTCAGGATCGCGCTTTGTGCAAGAGAGTTGTTTCTGTTCTATGCCCTTATAGGGGATCTTAACAGGAATTTGATTGATTGATTGAAATTCTGCCATTCATATGTGAAAAAACATCCCAGCAATTGAATAGTACCAGGAGAGCCACACTTCTTAAAACAACTGATGCTCCTGTGCGGAGTACAGTTATGCTACATATACATTCTAGTAGAGGAATATAGGATACTTTTAAATTCAAATATTATAAATGCTGCTACTGATTTTCTCTTACTTTCATTTGTTTATTCTACATCTCACGAAAGTAAAGTAAAGTAAAGTATCCTATTAAAGAGTCCTAATCATTTAAAACAATTCGCATTCATTTATAGTATCCATCAGATATAAATGTTAAAAAAACACCTCTCAAGGAAAGTGGTGGGCGTATAAGTACAATAGTTTTGTTTTAGATGCTTAGTCAACTTTAATAACATTTTTTTTCACATTTAATTAATTTGGTATTTTTGAACAACAGTTTCCAAATAATTTACAATATTTTATATTTTTGAAAAAACTATCTACGTTTTACAAATTCTTATAAATCGATAGCATTTTTTTCAAAAAAAAAAATCAAACTTGAAAACTTTTTACCAATCTATCTAATGTCTAACAAAAATGAAATCATCATTAGTTAATGATGTTGAAAATATTTTCTTTTGATAAAGGAGAATATTAAACATAACATTTGATACATACTCGCAAATATATCATAATACTTGAATGGCTTGTTCTCAAAATTATTATATCAGCCTGTTTCAATAAAATCAACAACAGTCTTCTCGATGTCATTGCCATCAGGGTCATTAAGTATGAGGAAACTCTGCGATATCAACCCTATTATCAGGGGAGGGATGTACGATTAATGCAATGGACTTTGAAATTGGATCAGAACTAGATAAAGCCGGACAACTACTATCAAAGAACTCATCAATTTTAGATACGTTAGGACTTATTTTTCTATTTTAGTTTTCCCCGATGAAAATTGCTATGAACAGGATATCATTCCGGATGTGAAAGAATGTCATGACATGCATGGTAATTTGTTTTTTAATAAATCGTTTCCAACTATCTAAAAAGGGTTTACTGGATAAGCTGGATAGAAATTGGGAGTTGAAAATTCTCGCCGTCAGTACGCTAACTATAAACAAATAGCGGCTAAAAAGTCGGGCGTAACTTTATTATTATTGGGACAAGTTGAAGGTGGGAAGACAATATGCAGGTTAGGGTGGATAGGGAAGAATATGTGACTAGGGGTTCTAGGGCAGGACTTTTGTCAATTATTTAACACTTAACTGCGATCGCGATCAATAGCTCAAGCACATGTAATCAATATTTCATTCGTTTATACGAGTATTTGCAAGTTTGAATTTGTGTGCGGTGGGGAGAGGGTTGGGGGGGGGGGCGGGTTCGATAGAAGGGCGCTTAGAAAATACGTTACTAACACCACCTCCCATTCATAATTTACTATTGCGTATTCTGAATAAATTGTGAGGACACAATCGCTAGCTTGCAATGTTTTAAGAAAAATTTTTCATACAGAAAAGAACAGAGGACATAAGGCGTAAGTGGTATTCGCTGGACCACCTTCGGAAGGCTAGCGTCAAACTTTCTAGGAATGCTGGATTTATCATTTTTTATCAATCAGTCTAATCCCCTAATAGTTAAAATCAGAAACGACTTAAGCTTTTATACGATGAAAAGTCACTGGACAAAGCAGAGTGGAATTTAACTACTTCAGCTTCGTCCACAGCGAAAAAATATCTCTGGTCTGAATTACCCCTTCACGGATGGAATACAAGTAACCAGCGACAACTTACAAACATTCCTGTTTCCTTCGGCTTACGCCAAGGAATTTCCTGTGCTGATAGTACATACAATGATATTCAAGAGAATGGTATTTAATATTAGTCCGACTGAAATATGAAAGGACACTCGAAATGCCTTTAACAATAGATTTTAGTGGATTTTATGCGGATATTAATGTCTAAGAGTTGAATGAGAAGATAAGTCCTTGGCTCTGGTAATTATTCTTTGATTATAATTTCTTTTATTCTCGGTTCTTTCAATACTCATGCTGAATTAATTTCAGGCAAGTTCTAAGAAGATTATTACGTCAAATTAATTAATGATGAGAATGCGTTTCGTTTTTTTTTCTCTTTTCTTATTTAGTGGCAGTTCTTTGATGAATGATAAAAATAAAGAATTTTCCATGAAATCGGAGAAATAGAAATAGAAATATAGAATTGAACAGATGCGAAATATAGCCATAAGAAATCGCTTAAATTCGAGGATATTTTTCTGTAAGCAAATCTATACATATATAAATATAATTGTAGTGTCTGTCTGTTATTTGCTTATAAATGGCTATAAGTTAGTTTTTTGCTTTATTTTAATAATAATCAAGCATAAACATAACAGAATTATGATTGGGCTTAAAATCCAATCATATGATACTTTAGATGAGATGGAAATGACTTTAATATACCGGAAAATATGTCATCTCAAATTCTTTCGAATAGTGAATAGAGACTTTTGCATGGGAGGTGGTAAAATTAGAGGGGGAGGTTTGTATTTTTTGTATATGACACCGAGCATGGCATGCAAAATGTTTTTTGCAGAATTTAAAGTTTTTAGTTTTCACTATTTTTAGAGAAATTGGTCATAGATTTTCTGAAATTGGGGCATTTGTATAAGAGGTGGCGAGAAAGTGGAGCATTTAAGAGGATTTTGAAACTGCTTATCATCCCTATCACCATGCTTTGATTCAATTTCAAAGTCGATAGCTCATATACTTGAAGGAGAAATGCTTTTCTTGAATTTATAATACAGATATTCATATGGGAGGTGGTAGAAGGAGTGAAGCGGAGCTGAAATTTTTTTTTAACATTTATTACAATTATGAAAAAACAAATTCTGACAAAATTTTAAGTTTGTACTTGTTCTAGCTTTAATGGAAATCGATAAAATGCATTTAACAAAAATTATGCATTTGTATGGGAGGGGGTAGAAGGAGTATACGGATCACAACAAATTTTTTTCGCATTAATAATATTTCTATTTGTATACTTTATACAAAATATCAAGGTGATAGCTTTAACGATTTCGAAGAAAAATAATTTAATTTAAATTTCAAAATTTCGTGAAATTTGTATGGGAGGGGGTAGAAGGAGTAAGGTGAAGATGATAATTATTTTTAAAATAAATTGCAATTGTAGTAGAATTAATTGTGACAAAATTTCGTCTTTTTAGCTTTACTAGTTTCAATGAAAATCGAAAATATATATTTTCAAAATTGTCCATTTGTATGGGAGGGGGTAGAAGGGGTAAAGGGATCGGGTCAATATTCCGTAGTATTAATGAAATTTGTATCGTTATACTTTGACCTAAATATCAAGTTGATAGCTTAAATAGTTTCAAAGAAAAATAAATTTCTTAATATTTCGAAATTTCAGGAAATTTGTATGGGAGGGGGTAAAAGGAGTGGGGGGATGTAGCCCATTCATGAACTTAAAGTTGCTTTTTTGCTAAACATGACACACACAAATTTTTAGCTTTATAGCTCAAAGCTTTCGAGAGTTATGCTGTAGACAGACAGACAGACAGACAGACGGACAGACGGTCACTCGGAATCGAGGTTTTTGAGCGACAACAATTATTTCTGTACCCTTGGCGGCTCTGTGCGAGCATTATTTCTTAGCGTTACAAACGGTAAGGCAAACACAATATACTCTCAGATTTCATCTAGAGTATAAAAACAAGTTTTTGAAATTGTTGTCTGTCTATTGCCCGGCCGTTTTTTGCCCACAAACGGCTGATCCAGGTATGCTCCGAGTTGTAATCTGCTTTTGGTTTTTTTTTCACACACCTCATGCCTATCCATTCCCATACAAAGTGACTCATTTCCAAAAATATGTAATAATCAAATTTCCTTGGAAACAAGAAGAGCTAGTAATTTCATGTACAGAATATAGTATTATTTTAACCATGAATTTAATCTCCCACTCCTTCCACCACCTCCCATACAAATTACAGTTTTTCATGAAATACTTTACACCAATTTTCTCTGTACGTATAACTTTCATAGAGCTACTAAATTCTTAATTAGCATTACTATTAATATCAGGAAAAAATTAATCGATTATCTTCACTCCTTCTATCCCTTCAAGTACAATGTGACGCAATTCCACGACTTAACAAAAATTCAATTTTCTTGAACAGTGTGAATGTTAATGATCTGTAAATTAAAATAAATCAATTGCATGATGATTGTAGTTGTTTCTCAAAAAATCATTAAAAACCCCCACTTCTTTCACCACCTCCCATACAAGCTGCACTTTTTCATGAAGTACTCTAAGCCAGTTAAAAAAATCGAGCTAAAAATTTATGTCAACTCCTTAATTTGCATTATTATTAACATCGGAAAAATAAACTGATTAGCTTTACTCCTTCTACCCCCTCCCATACAATGTGACACAATTCCACAACTTTTCAAAAATTCGATTTTCTTGAAAAGTGTGAATGATCTGAAATTTAAAATATATCAATTTAATTATGATTATAGTTGTTTCTCGAAAATCAACAAAAACCCCCTACTCCTTCAACCACCTCCCACACAACACTTTCTCAGCATCTATTCAAAATTTTGAAGCTTAAATTTCGTACAAAATATTTTTATAGCTACTCTAGCATGATGGGAAACAAATTAGTTCAGTACTGTTACCCCTTCTAGCACTCCCCATAAAAAAATTCTTGCGATTGGTCGTCTGTGTTGAATGAATCTGATGTTGACAAAGCCACTTCTAATTTTTACACGATTTTAAATGGCTGCTTTCTGCGTTGTGTCCCTGTAGTTTGTTCAAAACCTACCAGGAGGTTTCCCTATTTTGACGATGATTTAATTAATTTGAAAAATCAAAAAACGAAAGCTTGAAAAGCGTACTCGCTCTCAAGGAGTGATACGGACTACATAATTTACATAAGCCTATGTAATTGTTTTATAAGTCAGTCTCGAGCTGCATATAACCAATACCTTTTTGCTGTTAAAAACTCTTTTAAAGATAAACCGAAACAATTCTGGAATTTTGTCAACTCTAAGAAAAACTCTGATGGTTATCCTTCCAGTATGGTTTTTAATGATGTAGTCAGTGCTGATCCTACTACAATTAGCAACTTATTTTCCAACCATTTCCGGACCACCTTCAATTGCAGTACGCCGCTAACATCCGTTGGCAACTTTCAGTACATGTCAAAGTTTCCTTCTTCATCCTTGGTTCCTAAAAATTCATTGACGAATCTACTATTTTGAAATACATTGATAAATTTGCTATTAATTTCTCCAGTGGACCAGATGGTGTTCCTTCTTCTGTGATTCAAAAGTGTAGTTTATCCCTTTTACCTATCTTTGGGTATCTTTTTAATACATCGCTTCGTAGTGGAGTTTTTCCTATATCATGGAAATACTCAACTATAATGCTCTTACTTAAGTCTGGTAAAAGAGACAATGTAAGTAATTATAGGCCTATAGCGAATCTTCCATGTGTTGCTAAGCTATTTGAATCCATTGTGTGTGATGTAATGTATTTCCATTCCAAGTCGATTATTGGATCATTCCAGCGTGGCTTTGTCAAAGGCACATCCACTGTAACTAATCTTATGGAATTTTCGAACTTCTGTCTTTCTGCTATCGAAAACGGGAAGCAGGTCGATTGCATATACACTGGCATCAGTAAAGCCTTTGACAAAATTGACCATAATATTCTTGGGCATAAGCTCCGCCTGCTTGGTTTTCCTGATATTTTCGCCCTTTGGATTAAGTCGTATCTTAGTGATCGCATTCAGAAAATACACTTTCGTGGAGCCTTATCTTCTGAAATATTTAATACTTCAGGCGTTCCGCAAGGTAGCCATTTAGGTCCACTTCTATTCCTTCTCTTTATTAATGACGTGAGTTCGTTGCAAAAATTTTTAAGATTATCTCCAGCAGCAATGATTGTCTATTATTGCAAAGTGATATCTCGCGTTTTCATGACTGGTGCTTACTTAACAATTTACATCTCAACATTAATAAGTCCACTGATGTTTCGTATTCTAAGAAGAGAATATCAATGAATTTTGACTATGTTGTAGATGGATGCTCTTTACTTCGTTCTGACAAAGTACGTGATTTGGGCGTAATTTTCAACTGCAATTTTACCTTTGATGATCACGTGACCCACATTGCTGGTAAAGCGAACGCTATCCTCGGTTTTGTTAGACAATCGAAAGAATTCAATGATTTCTTTACAACGAAAATATTGTATTGTGCATTTGTCCGATCTATCCTAGAATATTCTAGTCCTATCTGGTCACCATTTTATTCCATTCACATAGATAGGATCGAAGCAGTTCAGTGTCGGTTCTTAAAGTTTGTCCTTCAGGGCCTTCCCTGGTCCGATCCACTCAGGTTACCGCCATATGTTGATCGTTTAAATCTGCTGTCTATGGATTCCCTTGAGAAAAGGCGGATACATGCCAGAGTTGTTTTTGGTTTTAAAGTAATTTCAGGTATAAACGACTCTGACAAATTGCTGTCTTTGATTAAATTCAACGTTCCATGTCGTCCTTTGCGAAATTATGTGCTTTGTAGAATTCCGCAGCATCGCACGAACTACGGGTTTTATAAATCAGTTTCATTCATGTTAAGAGATTTCAATAACTTCTTCTCGCAATTGGATTTTCACATGAGTGTCCCACAAGTAAAAAGTCAGCTTTCTTGAGGTTAATAATGTTTGATTTTGTAAAAAGTTTAAATTTTTTTGTACCTAATTCTGTTTAATTATTTTTATTCTTTTTTATTGTTTCCAACTGTGCATAACTGTGGATAACTGTAGTAATAAATTTTTTGATGAATAAATTATTATTATTATTATTATTATTTCAATTTCATCTATAATATCGTATGATTGGGCTTTACGCACAATCGTAGTCCTGTTATGTTTTTAAGCTTAATGTTATTTTATATGTTTTCTTTTAATTAACACAAGCTACAACTATTCACATGTCCTTAATGCTCTTCAATACGTATATGATTTAAGATCACGGGATTGATTTGATCACGAGCTAGTCCCATACAAGTGTGAGTATCGTGGTTTCATTCTTAATAATTTATGACTCTAATTCCAACAAAATACACAACATTGTCTTCAAAGAGCCATTAAACTAATCAAATTATTCTCAATGCATGCTGCATATTATCACCAGCTCTGTTACTGGTGGTAATGAATGACATCTTGGAAGCTGTACTCGAAGGTAGGAAAGGTAAATTTTTTCACTGAGGACTGCCTAACATCTTAAGTTACCTTGATTATGCTAATTTTTGCTTGCGAATGACAGGTCGGACTTAGAGTCAAGTGTCTACTTGTTGCATGTCCAATGCAAAGATGCAGACCTGAAAATAAATGTACATAAAACCATGCATCCCCATGAGGCGTCCTTGGCGTAGTTGGCAGCGTGCTTGGTTCTCAGTCAATAGGTCTTCATAAACGACCTTCTGTCAGCTACTCTCTATCCTATTCATTGTTTCGCAGATGACAGCGCTGTGGATAACACCTTCTAATACTCCCCTGAGGAGGCACGCCCAACATCGGTGGCCTCATGCCGTAATGAGTCAATACATTCATTGAACTCTGACCTCAGTTTAGTCCTGGAATGGGGCAGGAAAAACCGAGTAGAGTTTAATGCCTTAAAATCGCAGTCCTGTCATATATCTTTTAAACATAACGTTCCGACGTCGGCCGCTAATATGTCCTTAAATGGCGTACAAATTTCAGCTTCTGCAGACTTCAAGTTACTAGGTGTAAAATTTAACAATCGCCTTGATTAGAGCCAACACATCTGCGAAGTTGCTCTTGATGCTTCGAAACATCTAGGTATTCTGCGGAAGTTTAAGAAATACTTTTCTGCGTCCGAACTAGATACCATCTATAAGGTTTATATCCAACCACGTCTTGAGCACAACTCGGATGTTTAGGCTGGGGCCCCAAAATCACATCTGGCTCTTCTGGACCGTATCCAGAAACATGTATACCGATTAATAGGAGATGAAGCTATATCGGACTCAATTAACTTCCTCGAGCACCGTCGAAATATCGGTGTACTTTGCATTTACTATAGATACTTCCATGGTAAATGCAGCAAGGAACTAAAAGCCCTAATACCACCTATATTTAATGCCCCCGAAATACTCGCCAAGCTGCACGCTCACACAAGTACACTGTGAAGCCCTTGCCGTGGACAACAGTGAATTTTAGGCAGTCCTTCGTCCCTCGGACGACGTGTTGTGGAATTACCAGGCAGTTTAAGAGCAATGTTCACCGCCACTTCAAACTCTTCCCTCCTATGCTTCCCTGCTGATTTCCCTATTTCCTCTTGCTTTCCTTACCTATGTCAAATTAACTGTGCATCGCGCATTAAGGGTGACCCCCTAAGTTAATTTCGATAAACATAACAAAAAAAAAGGTCATGGGTTCGATTCCTACTAGACAGGGGATTTTTTAAGTACAAATTTTTCAGTTGCCACTGGCGATGAAAAATTTTTCGAAGTAAAATAGGCAAACGGTGTAAAGTGAAACAGTTCCACTTCAAGAAGATCTAGATACTGTGTTTCTGTTCATTTTCTACCATTCAGTCCCCCATAACATCTTGCAGATGTTATATATTTGTCAATAGCAGCCAGTATAACTGAAAAATATCCAGCTTCTCCACGCGTTACGGTCGTTCTCACTCCTCTTCCCCTACCTTCCTAATCCCATTCTTTCCCTCCATGACTGTGTTTGTGCATTGCACATAAAGGCCGAAATTGCCTATAACACAGGTCATTCTGTAAAAAAGAAATGAGTTCGGAATATTGGAGATAGTATAAATAACGCACGTCAGGCCTTTAGAATTCTTTCACCTTTCTGAAGGTTACAAGGGACCTTCCACCACACCAATCCGCTAGTGTTTGACGGGTATTTCAAGTCAGTATTGCTAAAATAAATGTACGTAAAACCAAGTGCATGCCCATTAGTTCGAGAATATTGAAGGTGGTATAAATAACGCATGTCAGGCCTTCAGTATCCTTTCAAGGAATGAAGGACTGCCTAAATTTCACTGCTCTCTACAGCAGATAACTCACAGTGTACTCGTGAGCTTGTGAAGCTAGGCGGTGAGGAGGGGAGATAATAGATCCCTTAGTTCCTTACTACATTTACCATGGAAATACATATCTATACTAAATGCAGAGAACTCCAACATTTCGGCGATGCTCAAGAGAGTTTATGAAAGCCGATACGGTTTTATTTCCAATTAGACGGTACGCATGTTCTTGGATACGATCGAGCAATGCTAGGTATGATTTTGGGGTCCCTGCCAAAACATGCGATTTGTACTCAAGACGAAGCAAGATATAAGCCAGTTCAGATGAAGAAAAGTGTTTCAGTAGAATACCTAAACATTTCGAGGCTCCAAGAGCGACTTCGTAGATGTGTTAAATTTTGAGACAGTTAAAGTAAAGCCTGCTGAAGGTAGAGGATATAATAGCAGTCTACGCAGGAATATTATGTTTTAAAGAGAGATGACAGGATTAGGTTTTCGAGACATTAAACTCTACTCTGTCTTGCCAGCACCTTTCCAAGATTAAGTCGAGGTCAGAGTTTAAGAACCTATTGAATCATTACGATATGAAGATACTAAAGTCGGACGTGCCTCCGCGGCGAAGTCAAATTGGAAGATACTGTGTAGCGTGCTGTCATCAGCAAAACTGTGGATAGGGTTGGAAGTTGACGACAGTAGGTCGTTTATAGAGATTAAAATGAGGTTGAGTGATAAGACTGAGCCTTGGAGGACGCCGGAATCAATACAAAAGGGGACAGAAGCAACTCCATCTAGTCCAACTCATTTGGAGCGCGCATGGAGAAAGCAGTCAATCATTTGAGGATAGACGAGGTGAACCCAAAGGCCTTAAGCTAAGCTATAAGACATTTATGCCATGCCCTATTAAATACTTTCGCAATGTCGAGCGCAAGTACTAGTTCGTCAAATTTGTATATGATAGAGCTCCAATATTCAGTTAGATATATTAGAAGATTTCCTGTAAAACGTTCTGAACGGAAACCATATTGGCAATCGTGGATCAATTTTTCCACAAGGAATTGCTATTATTCGATTAATAGTAGTTTTCATTACCCTTGAAAGCAGGTAATGGTAATAGGGCAGTACGGGGTTCGCTTTGCATCACTTCATCGGCTGAACATTCGGGACTTCCCATTTCTGTGGAAAGCACCCTGGAGAGTTTGAAATATGGTAAAGATTGCAAAGTGGTTTAGTCGGAGAGGAAGGGACTTTCTTATAAATAATGGGTGGATGCCGTCTGGACCAGCAGACTTGTTAACATTACGCTCTTGTAGGATCTTGAAAATAATCTTAGTTCAATAAAATGGGTGGCAGTCTGAAATCAGAGGATAGTTGTTGAGTGGGACTCTGTGGAAGCCTTGAGTTTCTAGCGAAATCTATTGCCAACAGATTGGCTTTTTCCACAGGAACGCCATCACTTGGGTCACCAACACAAAGACCTGCTCTGTTAAGAATGATATAAAATTGTTATTAACCGATTTCACATATGACCATGTGGCGATACGACGTCGTCGACACATTCCAGCGTCATTGACATCAAACGTATACTTGCTTATCGCGCACAAGCAAACCGTCCTCTTTTCCATATCACCAGATATGCTTATCGCGCACAAGCGAACCGTCCCTTTCTGCATATCGCCAGATATGCAACGAAGATATCAAATGGCATGCCCGACGACGCGCGCGATCAGCAATTACTTTTTGCTTATCGCGCGTAAGTGGAGCCAAAGTACACAGCCAGACACGCCGCAACGTCAGCAGAAAGACGGGGATTAAAAGGCAGTTGCGCTTGCCTTTTTCAGCAGTTGAGTTAAGAGTTTCCCGAATGCATTCTTGGAGTTCACTTACGACAAGGCGTCGACGACATAGTTAAAAAAGTTGTTATTTATTTTAAAACTGACTTTTTATTCACCACCTCGGTCCGCGCTCCGAGGCCCAAAACCAAAAAGATCTGAAATTGTTTTGCTTATCAATGCTCTTAAACCGACGATTTTGGTCATGTTCGAATTTAGCACGTTTCATATTCTATTGCATGTGTTTCATGCCAATAAAAATGTTTCTCTGTTCTCGGCATTAAGATTATTTCGATATTTTTAGAACGACTGCTTCTTGGCTCTAGTTACATCGAGACACTCCTTTATGAACTTAGAATCAGCCTCTTTTGAGGCTGGAAGCCTCATAAATTTTAGAATTTTCTCGGTTACAGATTTCGCTGGCAATTTATAACTTTTTGGCTTGAAGCATTGTCTTCAATCAAAAGCACTGTACAAGTGTGAATGACTGTACTACATTTTATTTGTTGATGAAAGCAAGTAGTTGAGCAGGAGGTCCAAGCAATAAATAATATGTAATAAGTCGTGGTGACAGCTAAGGGCAGTGGTCAGGATTGAGCCTTTTGACAACAAGATAACTCTTTCTGTTCTATGCCCCTAGAAGGAGCCTAAGCATGGTATTGATAAACTGAAAAATGAAACAAAATCAGTAACTCTGAGGCCCCAGTAGATGCGTGACCCGCATCGGGTCCACCGCCTTTGCAGAAAAAGAGCATTTTGAACTTGATTGCAGTAATAAATGAAAAAAAATATTAACATATACCCACTGCTTCTACTTCTACTTCTTCTACAATGGCCTACAGCCCGAATCAGGCCTTGGTCTCTTGATCTTCAGGTTCCTTAATATTTTTCGTTATTTATTGTGGAAGGGTTGTTAGACCTTCGCGCAACCCTGTATCTATGAATTTTCATATTCGTAGATTGAGGTGACCAAGGTATATCTAAGCAGGCAGTGTGCTGGAATTATGCGTCGATCGAGATTTGAACTTACGGACCTTCGCATTGTAGACAAACACGCTACCCACTAGGCTACACCCTAGCTCGTACTGGAGTTATTGCTAATAAATGTAGAAAAATGTTAAATAATTGAAAATATTCCGCCTTAGAACTCTCAAAATATCGTCCACTAAAAATCATCTCTGATTGATTAGTATTATTGTATCTAACAAAAAAAATTGTTAATGCTATGTTGATTCGAGAAAAAAGTTTAAAAAAGATTTGAGGACAAAAATTCTGAGCAAAAAAGATTTGCTCACTCGTGCATAGCAATATGTTTTTTTAAAAAACATTCTTATGAAGCTTATTTCAGGAATTACAGAAAATAATAATAAAAAGACAAGGGATCATTTATTTATTTTAATCTATCCTGAAAATTGAACTATTCAGTTTTTTCTCATTTCCTATTAGTCACATTCTTATCTAAATTCATCGCGCTATCATTCATAGTTCTCGAATCAAAAAACAAACAACATAAAAAATACTCAACCCAAAAAAAAAAAGTGTTTGAAAACTCTTCTCTATAATCCTCTCGCCATTTCAAAAACATTACATCCCTTAAAATACTCTTGAGCGAGTTCATATCCTTCATTATCGTTAAAAATGTGACAATGTCACATTTAAAAAACTTCAATCATTCACCAAGCATTTTTGTAAGGAATCCACCGGCATGCCATAGCAAGGATAGAACTAGCGGTTCTACGATGCTGGGTGTCGTCAGTCGTGCTGGGCTGAGCGTAAGTATATTTAATCCGCCAGAGTGTTATATCAATCCTGGGAAATAAATTGGCACATGTACATCACTGTGGCACTGAGAATGTGGTTGCGAAAAAAACTCCCGACAGCAGCAGCAACAACAACCGTAACAGCATCAACTCTTGTAGATTTGTCAGGATGATCGGTGGTAGAATATCCCTTCTCTTCGAAGCAGGTTGATTCTTAAGCCTCTAGAGCGTTATTCGCTTATATCCTTCGCCTGTTCGCACCCCATCCCTTTCTCGTCGAATGTCGCGAATAATATTCTTCTATCCTATATATCTAGTTTGTCGAAGGTTCCTATCCTTTCCCTAAGCAAAAACCTTAGGAGGACGAGACTATCTACCGCAGTCTTCTCCCTTGATGTAGGCAGGTCTCGACGAACCTATCTAGCTCTCAGAGACTAAGTTGCGTGACTGAAATCCTTAAAACGGATTAAACCTGAAAAAACCACATATAACAACTCCCCGAGCCCTCGTTTCTCGTTACTTGCTCGAATGACACGGCCGGGATCTACATGGCAAGGATCTATAAAAAAAAAGATTACTCGCATTATGGGTTATATTTCGGTGGCTGCCTGTAATGCCGACACTCTTCTTCTTTTTGGTTCGCTTGGCCGGTTATTATTCATACCGTCGCGTACCATGCCAGCATAACCAGGATAACATTAGGCGGTAGGCTTTGACTTATACCATCATCCAAAAGTGATTTTCTTAGATTCTCTTCATATGTGCACTTAGGTCTGATAGGATGCCTTCATCTCCCAGTCCGGGAGTGTGGTAGCATTTTCACCAGTGTCATTTGGGAGTTGGTATGATGATGACGATGATGATAAGGATGAGTATGGAAATGGAAATCGTCAAACTTTTCCATTATCATCGAAACATATTTCATCCTAGGTAGGTGTATTACTAATATGTTTGGGATTTAATGGATATTTTTGCGTGCTATTTATTGCTTGGTTTTAGACATGATTTTCGACGACAAAATTTTAGATATGTGGATTTCCACAAATCCTATTTGAATGTAAAAGCAGGAATGACTTGAAAACTTCATTGTGGTATTCATGCTTTTAGCGATTCAGTTAGGTTTGTTGTTGTTTTTTAAGACCAAGACAAATTCTTAAGGTAGAAGGAGTTGTAGTATTTATACTCTAGATGAAATCTGAGAGTATATTGTGTTTGCCTTACCGTTTGTAACGCTAAGAAATAATAATGATGGCACAGAGCCGCCAAGGGTACAGAAATATTTGTGGTCGCTCAAAAACTTCGATTCCGAGTAACCGTCTGTCTGTCCGTCTATCCGTCTGTGTAGAACATAACTTTCGAAAGCTTTAACCTATCATACTGAAATTTTTCACATGTCATTTTTAGCGAAAAAGTAACTTTAACTTCGTGAACGAGCGACATTCCCCCACTCATTCTAGGTCCTCCCATACAAATTTCATGAAATTTAAAGAAATCGATTTTCCTCCAAAACCATTTCAGCTAATGACTAGAAAATTAGGTCATAGTATAATGATGTAAATATCATTGACGTCAAAAAATATTGATTACTTAACTCCTTATACCCCCTCCCATACAAATGCACAATTTTCAAAAATGCATTAATCGGTATGCATTGCAACTAGCAAAGCTAAAAGAACCAATTTTTGTCAAAATTAATTTTATTACAATTGCAAACAGTTTCGGAAAAACTATCAACATCACCTTACTCTTTTTACCCCCTCCCATACAAAATTTCACGATATTTCAGTATCTTAACTAAATTATTTTTCTCCAAAACCGTCAAGGCTATCAACTTTAAATTTTGAGAAAAGTATATTACAACAAATATCATTGAAGTCGAAAAATTTGATTTGATTCGAATACTGCATCCACCAACTGCCATACAAATACACAATTTTGGCAAATGCATTTTATCGATTTTCATTGAAACTAGAGAAAGTACAAACTTTAAATTCTGTCACGATTTGTACCTTAATAATTGTAATAAATGCTAAAGGAAATTTGAGCATCGCTTCACTTCTTCTACCACCTCACATATACATTTTTGTATTACAAATTTAAGAAAAGTATTTATCCTTCGGATATATGAGTAACAAAGCAATATGATTAGGATGTTGATAAGCAGATTCAAAATCTGCCAAAACCTCCTACTTTCTCTGCCACCTCCCATACAAATGCCATTAACCCAAAGAAAAATTGTTCAATTTCCTTGAAAATTATGATAGCTACAGTCTGTAAATGGCGTGAAATGTTATGTTTACTACGTTCGGTGTTATACACGAAAATTACAAACCTCCCTCTTCTGCTTTTACCACCTCCAATACATAAGCCACAATTCACTATTCGAAAGAATTTGAGATGATATATTTTCGAGTACAATAAACTCTTTCCTGTTTCATCTAGAGTATCACATGATTGGGCTTTACGTCCAATCATAGTTCTGTTATGTTTTTATGTTGTAATATGTTTTGTTCTTGTGGTTTCTACTGAAGTTCATTTTTCGAAAATTCACCTCCTGACAAAATATCTCCATTCTTCCAGTTTTTTTCAGGTTTGTGGACTCCAGTGCATACGCTGGAAAAAAAATATGTTTATTCAAAGAATTTTAAATTTTCATCTGAACAAGTCAGACAATTTTTTGGAAATAACAAATTAATGTGTTGCTTTATTTGCTTTATATTCGCATTGTTGAATATTTGAAAATTTGTTCAGTAACCAAATGATTTGTTGAGTCCACAATTCAAAAAATCCTATCTCTATAAAAATCATTTGTTATTTTATCATTCCATTTTTTATTGTCATAGCAATTTTTATGTGTACGTTGATATTTGTACGTCGTACGCAGATTCGTACTTTTCTCAGAAATCTTTAGAGGACTGATTTTGAATTTTGGTTGGAAGTTATTTGAGCAGGGTGATGTCTTACATGTTCAAAAAATTTCGGGGGAAGGTAATCGAGCCTGAAGGCAATTTAACAAAAATATTATATTGTACATTATTAAAATTGATATCTTTTTTTTAGGTATGTAATTGAAACTCGGTGTATTTTTATATCTATGTTAGGCGCATATGTTAAAGCGATGCCCATTATTCACCATCAGCAAATATATCAGTTGATGATGATGATGCAATGGCGCAACAGCCCATATCGAGCCTTGCTCTCCAGGATGCAATTCATTTAGCTGTTTCGGTCCACAGACCGCGTCCTCCAGTTTGAAAAATCGAGAAGCGATCTGCAATCTACGTTGGCTGAGTCCTCCCATTGCTTTCGTGGCTTCCCCAGCGGTCGGTTGCATTGAACTTTGCTCTTGAGCACTCGTTTTGGAATTCGTTCCTCGTGTATTCGCTCCACGTGGCCAGCCCATTGAAAATTGCAGCGTCTTATCACCATAAATGCTGGTGAGTCGTCAAATAATTGATACAGCTCATGGTTGTATCGGATTAGCCAGTCATGTCCTTCCTTAACTGCTCCGTACACCTTCCGAAGAATTTTTTGCTCAAACTTGTCAATTAAATTCTCCGAAACTCGCGTCCACGTTCCGCATCCATGTAGCAGCTCAGGACGAATTAATATCTTGTAGATGAGTAGTTTATTGTTTTGATGGACCTTTCTCGATTTAATTGTGGGGAGGACAGCATAAAATATTTTGTTAGCTGTCGTGATTCCTCTTTATATTTCATGTCGTTCATTGTCGTCCTTTGTAAGAAGGGCTCCCAGGTATACGAATTCATCGAAGTTGTGTTTGCTCATAGTAATATTCTGCCACTCTGGGACAGTCCTTTGTGTCTGGGTCATATATTTAGTTTTCGCTTCATTGACCCTGAACCCTATTTCACCCGCTGCCAACTCCAACTCCTGGAATACCTCTTTAACACAAAGTATTGATCAGGCCAGAATATCCATGTCGTCTGCATATGCCACCAACTGTGCGGATCTTACGAGTAGCGTACCTCCGGTGTCCACTGAGGTTACTGCAGTTGCCTTCCTGACATTATTTTCGAGCACGGGGGGCAAGACCATCTCCTTGTTTGAGACCTGACTCCATTGGAAAGCTTTGAGTCAACTCGTTTTGGATTTTTACTTGGCACTCATTGTTTTCCATCGTGGCTTTTATTAACCGAACCAATTTGAGTAAAACACCTACAGAGGCGGACAAAAGTCTACGGCAGCACCTTATATTGAGGTTCTGGTTAATTGGAAGCTTTAATCAAAAATTCATTGATGCACATTTTTTCAGTATATTTATAAGAAAACAAAAACAAAAACTTTTCATGACAAACTTAAAGAGAAAGTCATAAAAACATAAAGAAATTGAATGGACAAAAGTCTACGGCAGTCAGTACTGGCTGACTTATACACAAAAAATTACCAACTAAACCTAACGGAATTTCTTCGACATTTGTTTATTTGCTCTTACTGCCATTCAGTACATGTGCAGCTGCAATTCTATTACAGGTTTACCGCTAGTTTCAAGGACCGCAAGATGTCATCGCAAAAAGAAATTTCTAGTGATGTCCGAAATTTGGTCGTCAAGTATAAAAAAGATAATAAATCGTGCTCGGAAATTGCGAAATTACTGAAACTAAAACGAAGTTCTGTTAATACTATTATCAAAAATTTTGAAAAGGGTGGTTCCATTGAAAATAAGCCGCGAACTGGCCGACCGAAAAAGCTTTCGCGCAGAGACATTAGGTCAATTTTAAAAGAAGTGAACAAGAATCCAAAAATAAGTGCGCCAGATTTGGCGAAACAAGTGGCTGCGGTAAGAAAAAAGGATGTCCATGCAAGAACAATCTCGAGAGCACGTAAAAAACTATTACTATCCGCCAAAAACCGACTTCTACGCCTAGAGTTCGCCAAGGCCCACATCAAAAAGGACAATGATTTTTGGAATCGAGTCCTTTTTACCGATGAGTCGAAATACAACATGTTCGGGTGTGATGGTCACAGTAAAATATGGAGAAAAAAGAATACGGCCTTAGAGACCAAAAATTTGATTCATACTATCAAGCACGGTGGAGGTAATGTTATGGTTTGGGGAGCCATAGCTGCATCTGGGGTTGGCAGATTGGCTTTTGTTGAAACTACTATGGACCGCTATGTTTACAAGAATCTATTGGAACAACATTTAAGGCCATCAGTTGAGAAGTTGTGCCTTGGAGGGAGTTGGATTTTCCAACAGGACAATGATCCGAAGCACACAGCACTTTTCGTCAAGAACTGGTTGTTCTCTTCTACGCTCCCAGGCAGCTGAATACGCCTCCCCAAAGCCCGGATTGAAACCCAATAGAACATGTATGGAAGCTTCTGGAGCGGAAAGCTCGGAAATGTTGCATAAAAAATAAAAATTTGTTGAAGGAAGCGCTCATTACAGAATGGGAGAAAATTACATCCGAAGAAACTGATAATTTAGTCGCCTCTATGCCCCGAAGACTGCAAGCAGTAATTGATTCTAAAGGGGGTCCAACGAAGTATTAAGGCAGCAAATAATTTTAAAAATTCCGATATGTTTAGTTGGAAATTATGTAGGACTGTCTCTACTTCATTATAGGTTGCAGCAATGGGAAATTGATCTCAATCTGGATCTTTCGGAATTATAACAGGTTCAGTCTAATATATAAGTTGTTCTTTCTGAAAGCACCTTCTAAAGGATAAATCAAAACACAATTAGTAAATGACATACATATTCGAGGCTCATAACTGCCATTTTTTTTTTTACAGAGTTATAGTTATAGGCAATTTCGGCCTTTATGTGCAATGCACAAACACAGTCATGGAATGGGATTAGGAAGGTTGGGGAAGGGGAGTGAGAACGACCGTAGCGAGTGGAGAAGCTGGTATATTGCTCAGTTGTACTGGCTGCTTACTGACAAATATTTGCAGATATTACGGGGGACTGAATGATAGAAAGCGAACAGAAACCATCTACTGAGTATCTAGGCCTTCTTGAAGTGGAATTGTTTCACTTTTACACCGTTTCCCCATTTTATTGCGAATAATTTTTTATCACCAGGAGCAACTGAAAAATTTGCGCTTAAAAAAATCCCGTCTGGAGTGGGAATCGAACCCACGACCTATTGACTGAGAAGCAAGCACGCTGCCCACTACGCCACGGAAGCCTTACTTTATTATTAGAAATAGAGTTTGCATAGAAATCTGCGTATGCTTGTGCTAGGTGTGTGTGTGTTCGTGAAATGTTTAAAGTCATAAACAACGTAAACAGAACAAGAAGCGATTGTAATCTTCGAAAATATCTCGTTTAGCTTTAAAAGTCAAGTTCTTTAATAAATCGTTAAAGTTTTATAAATAATATCGTTTATGAATCGTTAACGATATTCATAAATGAATGAAATAAAAATCATTAACGACACATTAATGATTCATTGATAACGATTATATACTTGCTTATATGCTCGTTTCTTGCAAGGGTTTTGCAATTCATTAGTATAAAAGTAATTCATTAATGACTGTCCATTTAGTCCGCTTGATAAATCGTTAATGACTCGTTAACGACGCTCGTTAAAAATCATTAACGATTCTTTAATGAATTATTTTGTTTGCTGGGTAATTTTCTACGAAAAACTTTGCTGAAAAGAAATTAAAAAAAATATGAGTTCTGGACCAGAACCTATTTGAAACACGTGAACATCTGTCACAAAAACTTAATTTCACGGCTTTCTTGGACCACGGATTGATTTTGTTATGCCAATCAGCGCAACGAGGCCCGTCTGTGCTCAACAGTGCAACTCAGTATTGCCCAGAATTGCACTAAAAAAAAAACCATTTTTCTACCTCTTTTTCTGGAACTGAATCTGATGACATTCCAATCGATTTAGTGCAGTAAAATAAAACATTTCACATCATTTCTCTGAACTGAACTGCTTAAGACACCAACCAATTCAACTCAACTTCAGGAGCTTTCCCAGCCGCAATCAAGTTTAATCGTTTCGATAACGATCACCTTGCCAAAATACCCAAAAGGCCGGAACATCTTCAGTCTCAGTCAATTACCACTAAGTCGAGCGATTACGAAATTTAATTTTCAATGATTGGCTTACAAGTTATTTCCTCCGAAATCCGAACGTATAATATACGGCCATGGAAGTCACTAAGAATATCGATGGCTCTGAGAAAGGTTATACGGACCGGTACTATCACAAACCGCAGAGTTCTTAAGAGCAAGAAACTTTATCTGGGAAAGTCACTCGATTAAGATAACGATAGTCTTGCCACCACCCAGGATTATTCATATACTCGTGCCACTAGGCATACCACCCCAAAAATATTCGGCAGAAACTTTCAAAATAACTTCAGCAGCACAACGTGGTCTTATTGGATTAGTCCACACGTTTTACACGCTACGGTAATATTAATATGGCGGCTTCGTATATCAAATATCACCCCCTCTTCCTCACAAATACCAAAAATCTTTACCCAAACTTTTCTAGTATTTTATTATTCAAATTGCAGCGAGCTACTTGCGCCCGGTCACTTATCACTTCAAGTTATTCACGTCAAAATGAAAAACTTCGCGTTCAATTTGATGGTATATTCTTCTTTGAAAATAAGAAGAAAATTGCATGACTTTATTACCACCGAAAAAAAATAAAATAAAATAAAAATCAAGGAAAAAACTCAGGTAAAAACATGAGATTTTTCGCACAAGAAGAATTTTCCGTAAATTACTGGAGGTGAGGCTATTTCTATGGTAAAAACTTCATCGAAGTATGCGCAAGGACGAGAGAAAAAGGGAGCGAAAAAATGTCCTTTCTGGTACTTTTCATGCGAAAAGTTTTCAAGAATATGAAGCTTTTTTGGACATCACTTCGAGTCTTTCATAAAAGCTTATTTATGTAAATTTTTTCCCTTTCGACTACAAAAATCCAAAATAAATTTATCGATTCTTCATAAAGGATGAGGTGAGGTGATGTTAATGTTAAGTGGCTTTAAGGAATAACATCAACTTTTCAATATAAATAATTTGTGAAAGAAAATGTCAACATTTTTTGAAAGTTTTCGCTTAGTGATATTAAAATTTGAAGTTCTTTCGAAAATTTAGGCGTTGTCTCTTTAATGTAATTCAGCATTCCATGTAGCGTTATTGCAAAAGCTTTGCACGTGGCCGAAGATGATTTTGGTCAATAGGAAAATGCTTCAGTGTTTCAATTTCAGAAGGCTTTGAAACAAATAACGTTTTGGGCTTTTTTAAAATTAACATTATACTTTTACAATTTTATTAATAAATAATTCAAAAACAAGAATGTAGGCGTTATTTAGAGATATGTCCAAACAATTTAATTAAACTGCCAGTCAGGTGCAACTTTATTATTCTTGGGACAAGTTGAGGATGTGTGGAAGTTAATATGCAGGTTATAGTGGTTAGGGAAGACTAAGTGAAAGTGGTTCTTGAGCAGGGCTGTTATCTTAAAAAAAAATCGGCCAACAATTTATTCTTAGTCCCCCCCCCTTTTCGGACCCCAGTGGATAAAAAAATTAAATTATTTCTAAAGTTTGTCTCACAATCCTCTCTATGTCTGTACTGATTTTCAGCTTCCTATCTACATTCGTTGGGGAGATATTAGCAAGTGTAGTTTTTGACTCGTTCCCTTTTCCCGCCTCCTCCTTACATCTGACACTCCCCAAAATTTGGATAATGGAGCTCATTTACCCAATTCACAATCCAACCAAAAATGAACTTTCTACCTTTAACGGTCTCGGAGATATGAGTCCTTATGTACGGCGTACGGCGGATGGTGTACGGTGGGACGGATGTTTTTTTTGCATTTTTAGGCTGGCTAATTTAGTCATGAAACGCGAAAAGACAAAATTTCAGGGTAGCAAATTTTTTTTTCTGTGTCGATAACAATACTTTATTAAAATGTTAGAAAAACGTTCGTTTTCCAAAAAGAAAACTTATGCTATTTTTACAGTATTTTAGAGAGTTTTCGAAATTTGAACAAAATTTTTCAAATTCCTAAAAAATTTTCATATCCGAAACATCTGAAAGTCTCAACGACTGCATACATTGCCGATAATTTAATTTTTGGTCAAATTCCAAATGGTATTTAGCTATAGCTTTAGGTTTAGGTAGTAGCGTAGGAGGATAGTTTCGAAGGTCCACATGCACTGGGACCATTTAGTTGTGTCCATTGTACTCCCATATTTATTATGAGATGGATGTTACTCCTCTTGTGCTAGCCACTTGGTACGTTTAGCAAACCGAAGCAGGTTTGAATGTTTGATGCCTCTGAGGTCGTCTAGTTCTGAGAAGAATCTAGAGTCTAAGTAAAGCAGGAGATTTACGAATAGTAACAAAGATAATGTTCGATAGATTCTTCGTCTTTCTGGCAACCTCTGCAAAGGCTGTCACTCGCAACCTGAAGCCTGAATGTGAGCAGCCTCAGCAAGCAATGAAATGTGGTCAAGCCGACAGCAATTCAGATGCTATCGCGACTACGTTAAAATAGTTGAGCAGTGAAATTTTATATTCGGTTTCTCCCAAAAGGATTGGGTCGTTCTGCAGCTGCAGTAATCCAAAATAGTTTGTTTGAAGATAGTCTTCAACACTGTGAATGCTACATCGACTGACTTCCTAATGGACTTAATTTTTGCATATCCTTGCCTGGCAAGCGCGTTTTTTTTGCGTCGTTTCCTATCAGGTAGCTACGACCCGGCATTCAAATTAAAAATACTTCGGTTATAGCCGCTAGGCGATTCAAATTGTGCTCACAGAGGGACATTAGCTTGGACGTGGTCCTGTAGGACTAGAGTGCCACAAGTGCAGCCCTGGTGTTTGAGAAAATGTAACAATCTTCCAGACTGCTCTGCAAATCAAAAACAATTATTATGATACTTCCTCTTGGAATACAGTCCTGTGTTTTGGAAATGGATAGAAATGTGAATGTCGAGGTCATGGGAATAGATTCCTACACCTACCACTTGGTTGGACTTTGATCCGTCCATATAGAGATGAGGACCTGAGCAGGCGCTGAGTATCGTATTTGTTGCCCATTGATTTCGTTCAGAAAACTAAATGTGGAACCTAAATTTTTGAACCTGTAGCTGGTTCATGCAATCGTACTCACAGTCTAAAAGGGAAATTGCGACTCTAATGACGTTTAAAATTTTGCCACGACCAATTAGTGATGCTGATCACGAATTAGGAGTTTTTAATCGAATGGCAGGTAGCCATGCTGTTTGTCCTTATGAAAAGACCAAGTGGAGGTAGTGAGAGAATTACCTCCATGGCTGCAATTGATGTGGTTCAAAAAACTCTTTTTATACACAAACATGCCATCCGTTGGATTAGCTGTAAAGGTGATAGGTTGGTTTTTAGTACTACCACTGGCCATGACACCAGCGCGTCATAGCAAATAATTGGCTTGACAATACAATACATCCAAAGGATGCGGTCGAAGCACCCATGTCAAGCCGAATGTCTTTTGCAAGCGCTAGCTTTTTTGTTAGTTTTTGAATGTTGGCCTTCCAGGATAATTTGCTATCTAGAATAACACCTAAATATTTAACCTGGTTCAAGACAACCATAGTGATATTACGAATGGTTGGTGGATTGAAAACATATGGTCTTCTTCTTCTGGACAAAAGAGCCTGATCTGATTTTCGTGAGTTGATGTTGTAAGTCTGTAGTGCCTACTTTACTATCACTACTTTACTTTTTATAAATTAAGTAAATCGTAGAAACTTACTTTAATAGCGCTACTTTACTTTTGATAAATGAATAGATCGCACAAAATATAAAAATAATCATATTAGTTTTTTATGAAAAAATTGTAAAAAAACAAGTTAGTTGAAAAACGAATTTAATAAAAGCAAGTTGTAAAAAGTTTTTGTTGGATAAGCGCATTAAATATTATTTCTTAAAATAAATAATTGCATATAACTAATTGTTGTTAAAATAATTATAAAAATAAATAATTATAAAAATTATGAATAATTTTTAAAATATTTATATCAAGTGGTTGAAGTTTATTAATAACCCACACTAAAAATGGTGACCCCGACGAAGGCACACGCCCTTTGAAGAAACAATTCATCAACAATTTGGTGACTATCAACATCAACAGCAAGAGTAACAACAATAGCAACAGCAGCAGCAGAAGCGACAGCAACAGCAACAGCAGCAACAACGTCAACAGCAAGAGTAGCAACAACAGCAACAGCAGCAGCAGCAGCTACATCAATAGTCAAAGCGCAACAATAACAACCGCAGCAAAATTCAGAATACGTAATTGCTCAGAATAAGAAAATACATAAATCAAGTAAATTTTAATCTAATATTTATATTTTACTTCATATATATATTTCACTTTCACTTTGTAAATTTTAAATTTTGTGGCGATTTATTGATTTTGATATTAAGTTGCGTCATGTCGTATGAAACTTTACCTCCTTCATCTCGGGATGAATCGTTAATAGCTAATCCTTTTTTGGGGTTAGGCGATTCAAATAATATTGCGACCGTCGCAATTCAAAAGGTCTGTTTGTGGAGACGAAATCCGACTGCTTGGTTTCAAGCTCTCGAGGTACAATTCCGGTCAGTTAACATTTCGTCAGAAGCAACGAAATTTAGCTATGCATTGAGTATGTTGACTCAGGAAGAATGTGATAAGGTGTTGGACATTATTGAGAATTTATCCTCTACCACACCTTATTCGGATTTGAAATTGGCTGTTATTTCTAGATTTGGTGAATCGGAAGATCACAAACTTCAGAAATTAATTAACGGTCTTGATCTTGGAGACGATAAACCATCTCATCTTTTAAGTAAGATGAAGGCGTTAGCTGGGTCTTCTGTTGGAGAACCTCTTTTAAAGAAGCTTTGGCTTCAAAAATTACCACCTAATGCACAATCGATTTTAGCAGTAGCGAATGTTTCACTCGACGAATTAAGCATTCTTGCAGATCGAGTTATTGAAACTAATCCTAATTTCAATTGGGACGTTTCAAATATCTCGCAACTAAAAGTTAATGAAATTAGAACTGATCGATTTAGTTTTGAAAGCTCAATCATTCATCAGATGTCCCTGTTAACGAAACAGATTGAATTATTGACTCTGAAACAAAACCAATTTTTTAGAAGGAATCGATCACGTTCTAGAAGTAATTCACGTTCTTTTAGTAACTATCGCGATAATTCAATACCAAATTCGAATTTCTGTTACTATCATAAAAAATTTGGAGCTAATGCAACTAAATGTCGCAAACCTTGTTCGTTCAACAATCCAAAAAACTGAAAAAGTTGTCTGAAGTGGCGATGTTCGACAACAAACCATCATCATCAAGTCGCCTATTCATTTTAGACAATTTATCCAAGTTTAGTTTTTTAATTGATACTGGAGCTGACATCTCTGTTCTTCCGGTTAATCCAAAGGAAAACAGGGTTTGTGATAAATCTATCGTACTCACAGCCGCCAATTCTTCTAACATCAAAACTTTCGGATTTAAATTTTTAGATATCTCTCTCCAATTAAGAAGAGTATTTAATTGGAAATTTATTATAGCCGATGTTGAAAAACCCATTCTTGGTGCAGATTTTCTTAAACATTTCGGTTTAATCGTGGATATCCGACGTAAATGTATTATCGATCCACTATCACAAATTAGTTCAGTAACTGGTTCCTTGGTTAATGGAATCAAACCAATCGCTTCACGAGTCGAAGCTATATTAGCTTATACACGTCCATCTACAGTAAAAGATATGCGACGATTTTTAGGAATGATTAATTTTTATCGCCGATTTATTCCTCACGCTGCCGAAGCACAGTCAATTCTTGACAGCTTCACTATTGGTAGCAAGAAAAAGAATGATAAAACAGAATTGGTTTGGTCGGTTACATCAATTGAAGCGTTTGAGCGTTGCAAAAAGCAACTCGCTCAAGCTACAACTTTAGCTTTTCCCTCCACTTCTTCATCTCTTTCATTAGCAGTGGACGCTTCAGATACAGCTTTAGGAGCCGTTCTTCAACAACGATATGGAAATGACTGGCAACCACTAGCCTTTTTCTCGAAGAAACTTTCTTCACCTCAAAAGAATTATAGTGCATATGATCGAGAGCTTCTAGCGGCTTATATTGCCATTAAACATTTTAAATTTATGCTTGAAGGCAGAGATTTTATTTTGTTTACGGATCATAAGCCGTTAATTTTCGCTCTTAAACAAAACCCTGAAAAAGCTTCGCCACGTCAGCTCAGACATTTGGATTTCATCAGTCAATTTACATCAGATATTTGTCATGTTTCTGGTCAAAACAATGTTGTCGCTGATGCTTTATCGAGAATTGAAGCATTAAACCTTCCGACAACTATTGACTACTGCGAAATTGCTGATACTCAACTAATTGATTCTGAATTAAATAAAGCTAAAAATTTACCCAGTTTAAAAATCATTCCGGTTATTATTGAAGGTACCATCAATCCTCTTTGGTGTGACAATTCCTTGCATAAACTTAGACCTTACATTCCTTTAAATTTACGAACTCGCGTTTTTCGTACTGTTCACGATTTATCGCATCCAGGAATTAAGGCTACCGTTAAACTTATGCGACAAAGATTCATTTGGCCCTCAATCAATAAAGATTGTCGTAAATGGACTAAGGAATGTTTTGCATGTCAAAAAGCAAAAATCTCTCGACACGTCACAAGTCCTTTAGGAGATTTCAAACCAGTTTCAAGCAAATTTGAAACAATTCATATTGATCTGGTTGGTCCTTTGCCAACTTCGAACGGTTTCAGATACTGCCTTACAGTTTTGGATCGTTTCACCAGATGGCCCGAAGCTTATCCCCTTACAGATATTCGCGCAGAAACTGTTGCATCTACTTTATTCAAAGAATATATTCCACGTTACGGAACGCCAGTTTCTATTATTACGGATCAAGGTCCTCAATTCGAATCTCGATTATTTCACGAATTAGGAAAATTGATAGGATTTAAACGCTGCAGAACTACTGCATACAATCCTAAAGCAAACGGCATGTTAGAAAGATGGCACAGAGTTTTTAAAGAAACTTTGAAATGCAAAACAAACGAAAGTTGGTCAGATGCACTTCCTTTTACACTTCTCGGTTTACGAACAGTAATTCGAGATGATGCCAACGCGACCCCCGCCGAATTACTTTACGGTCAGAATATTAGACTTCCTTACGATTTTGTTCAACACAAGAACAAATCGAATACAATGTCTGGAAGTGATTTTGTTGAAATTCTTCGTGATCGGATCAACAAATCAAGCCCTCGCCCTCCATCAAGACATAGTTTGGAAACTCCTTTTGTTTTTGAAGATCTCAAAACATGTACCCATGTTTTTCTGAGAACAGACAAGGTTCGCACCTCTCTTCAAACTCCATATGAAGGCCCTTTTGAAGTCATTCAGAGAAACAACAAGTTTTTCGTCATTAAGATCAAAGACAAACCGACTTCAGTATCAATTGATCGTCTTAAGCCTTGCTTCATTAGTTCTTCCGAAGCAACAAACTCGTCAAGAGTTAAAAAGAAAGTTTCCTTTGTCAATTAAATACAAAAATGCGTACCACAGACATTCCTTTCCTTTTTTGTTTATTCTTTAATGTATATAATATCGAAAAGATCAAAGATCTTCTCTAGGAAGGGGGTATGTAGTGCCTACTTTACTATCACTACTTTACTTTTTATAAATTAAGTAAATCGTAGAAACTTACTTTAATAGCGCTACTTTACTTTTGATAAATGAATAGATCGCACAAAATATAAAAATAATCATATTAGTTTTTTATGAAAAAATTGTAAAAAAACAAGTTAGTTGAAAAACGAATTTAATAAAAGCAAGTTGTAAAAAGTTTTTGTTGGATAAGCGCATTAAATATTATTTCTTAAAATAAATAATTGCATATAACTAATTGTTGTTAAAATAATTATAAAAATAAATAATTATAAAAATTATGAATAATTTTTAAAATATTTATATCAAGTGGTTGAAGTTTATTAATAACCCACACCAAAAATCCTTTATCTAGTGCCCTGATGTCTAATAGTTGTAGAGCGAAAAGCGAGATTGCTCAAATTTACCACAGTTAGCATGATGACAAGATCGCCTGTATACGGTATTGTGAGGTAGCCGCTCGACTTAAAATGAAAAGAAGTTAATTTACGGTTAGAACTTACAGGAGGGCGAACAGAAATTTTTTTTGTCTTTTCACCCATCAGTGCTAGGATTTTTCGAAGAAGCTTCGCTATCCATATAGTCAGGAGAGGTTGCACACTGTGACTGCGCAAGGCATCAAGTATGGATCATTTTTGACGTGGTTAAATGCGCCTTTCAAGTATAGAAAGGCACCAAGTGCAACCTCTTTTTGATGGAAAGCTTTCTCAACGGCGGCTACCATTACATGTAAGTTGGTATTAGTGGACCCACCTTTCAGATATGCGTGGGGTGTAGGCATCTAACCGGGAGTGTTTGTATGTAGGAAGCTATCTGCCAGTCTTTCTAGGTCTTTTAGTAGAAACGAAATTAGGCAGATGGGTTGGAACGCCTTCTGGATGGCATAGGTATGAAAACAGCCTTAACTTCTTGCCATAACTGTGGTATGTGGTAAAGACTGATGCATGCTCTGTACATGTCAACCAGGTACTGAATTATAGTGTTATCCGCATTCTCGAACATAGCGGGGTAAACTTCATCCGTGACTTGTAAGGTTTGAATTAACTGAACGCGATTAATATGTTTTCTGGAGTCACGACTGTTTCTACTACTTCCGAGTTAGCTAGAATACGATCGACACCTGAAGTTTGTGGCGGATACTCTAAGCATTCAAGAAAATGCGTTCACATTAACAGTTCAAGGGACTAGCCATTAGACTCCGTCCTGGAACTATCACCTTTAACCAGAAAATTCAGGCATGTATGGGTTTTGGTGTAGAGTCTTCGTTATCTTAGCGGTATCGTTGACGTTATCGATTTATTTATAGGATCTTTTCCATGCTTTTCGTTTGACGGCTCTTAACTGTTTATACTCTAGACGAAATCTGAGAGAATATTGTGTTTGCCTTACCGTTTGTAACGCAAAGAAATAATGCTCGCACAGAGTCACCAAGGGTGCATAAATATTTGTTGTCACTTAAAAACCACGATTCCGAGTGACCGTCTGTTCGTCTGTTAACAACATAACTTTCGAACGCTTTGAGCTATCGTATTAAACATTTTTTCGTGCCATTTTTAGCAAACTTTAAGCTTGTAAACGGGCTACATCCTCCCACCCCTTCTACTCCTCCCATACTGATTTCCTGAAATTTAGAAATTTTAGGAAATTGATTTTTTTCGAAGGTATTTAATCTATCGACTTGAAAATTAGGTCCAAGTATAACAATGGTAATATCATTAATGTAAGAAAATATTGATCCTATTACCTCACTCCTTCTATCCCCTCCCATACAATATTGAAAAATGTATTTCTTCGAATTTCATTGAAGACGACTTTTTGCCAGATTTTATTTTATTATTATTTATTTCAAAAAAAAAATAAATAAATAATAATAATACAAATTGAAACTATCGATTGTGATAAGGGTGTTGATAATCAGTTTCAAAATCATCCAAAATCTTCTACCTTTTTTGCCACCTCCCATACAAATGCCCCAATATCAGAAAAACAATGTCCAATTTCTTTGAAAATTATGAAAGCTGCAAACTTTAAATACAGCACGAAACATTTTACGTAACACTTTCGGTTTTATATAGAAAAATTACAAACCTTTTGTATGGCCAAAAGTCACTATTTTCCGGTACATTTCCGGTATTATATGATTGAACTTTACCCCCAATCATAATTCTGCTATGTTTTCACAGTGTAAGTGCTGCTGCCCAATACCAGTTGGGCCCAGTCTGCGTCACGTTTTCTGGAATTAGCTTTGGTAAAGATCATCCTGGCACGTTTTTTCAGAATATCAAGATCGTTATTCTACCAGATAGCATTCTTACTATTCTAGGCGGACTTTTGACGTCAGGAGCTCTTGTTAATATATTTGTTAGTATACCAACTCCTCTATCTAAGGAATCTGGTATTTTTATTGGGTACGGAACTATTGCTGGTAGTTTACGGTTTATTAGCTCCCGATATTTAACCCAATTCATTTTTGCTGGATTCCTATAAAACTGGCTATTTTCCGATGATTCCGCTATTTCAATTCTTATCGATAGATGGTCTGACAAGGATGGTTCTTTGGGAACCGTCCAATCAGTTGCGGACCACTAGTGATTTAGAATTAGATGCACGAGTCAGGTCGATAACCGCGGTTCTTACTCTATTTATGAAGGTGAGACTATTACCAACATTACAAACATTTAGATTATTTATGCTAAAGAATTCTAGAATCGGATTACCGTGATTGTCTGTGCTAGACCATTAGGTGACCTTTAGATGTTTGAACGCATTTGGCTTCGGGAATTTGAAGTGGATCTTATTGAAACCACAATCCGCAAAACCTTTTGTTACAGATAACTTTTCCATGGCGCTTGGTTCAATTTCGTGAACAGGAATTTGGCTTTTTTCTGTTTGTTGTTCTCTATGGAAAAGCTTCCATACTGCCGTGAAAAGATTGTTTTGCTACTTAGTGTCGTGCAATAAGTGCCCAAGGCTTCAATGATACCCAGGATCCCTACAGACATTTGCATTGTCTAGGAGCTTAGACATCTTCTACCACCTGTAGGTTGATATCCTTTAAAAGCTCGTTTCTTTTGGGAACAGCCTCTTACAGGAAGATCAGAGTGTTTTGGTTAGCACAAATTGTCCTAAGATAACCTGGTTCAAAGTCGTACTTCAGAAAGCTCAGCTCAGATGGTGAATTACCTTAGAGATGTTCTCTCAGAATGTTTCTCAATGAAGAGTAGATGTTTGGCCTCACCGACTCTAGTGTGATGGCTAGCAAGTCGTTGGATTGATGTCCGATCTCGGCTATTTCTGTTTCGTATTGCAATCATCCCATCGGATGGGCTTGTGTTTCTGCTTCAGTGGTTCGTGCTTCTTACAGGCGACTGTGCACACGAATCATGAGAGTTCTTTGGTATTTTTAGAGGCGGGGCTGCGAACTGATCGTTCCGACACAAGATGCTATGAAAGTATTTGAACCACTTTGGGGACCGGGAGTTAAGCTATAAGTCTTTCTCCGATGAGATGCTCATCTGAGCATGCTCTTCATTTTCGGTGCCGATAATTATGGAACCGGCAATTTTTAACGCTACTTTCAGCATTGTGTTCGGAAAAGGCTCCTTCGCAGGAGGCTTTACTTTCCTGACCAGATTCGCTTCAGAAGTGTTAGCTTTGTTATTTCGAGGAGTAGCTGAGCTACTGGCACTTTCCCCTCAATTCTTACTACTTTAGTTGACACGCTGGCTGGGCATGTAGCTTTAGCAACCCGTGAATTGCCCGTCCAGGAGGACAGTCAACTCAAAGCTGAAGCCACTTTTGCCTCTACCGCATCATCAAACCTTGCTCGGCAAAAAGCACAATTGCTAAGACCAGCTGGAGAGGTTATGATGATCTCACTAACAAGAAGGTAAGTGTGCAGAATATTGTCGACGTCGAGGCATCATCAACATCTTTACACACCTCCATCGGCTTACTCGGTTCTGAGGCTTCAGCTATGAGTGCGAGGTCATTGAGTTCTGACATGAAAGACTCTGTGAGCTGAGGTCAGTAGCATAGCACTACTAGAACCTGGTTGCATCCCTCTAGTAGCTCCCGAACCGCGTCCGAGTCCGACTCGGTGATTTTAGCATCCTTTTTTCTAGGGACTGAGGAGACTCTATCTCATAGTTTTTTTTACCATAGATTGAATATTACTTTATTTTAGAAATTTCCACATAGCATTTCGAATTGGAGTAGTTTTTACTAAATTTTGAGATAAATTATTGATAGTGCTTTAGAAAAAGGTTCAAACTACAGTTTAAACCTACTCCGATTATGAAGAATTAATTTAAAGTTTAAATTGTGTATTTTACAGTCCAAATTTCAAAGTAGCATGTCTGAAATAAATGCACAGAAAGGAAATTGCGACCAATTAAAGTCACTTAGAAATATTTTCTACTCACGAATTTTGTTTAATTAAGTGAAAACCTTTTTTGGATGAACGTCAATTTTTTGCAACATTTCAGAGCTAATTATTTTCTAAAATAAATTTTAAATATCCTTAAGGGCGCTACTTACTTGGAAATGAAACAAAATCCATCTTTTTCCTGTTTTAAATTCAATACTTAATTTAACAGAAAATAAAATAAACAGCACATTTTTTCCGATTAGCAAAAATTCTCAAAAGGTTAGTTCAAACTGAGGAAGGTCCTTTGTTAGTTTTTTGGTTTCCCGAAAATTTTTGTTTTTGTTGACAGATAGCAGCACTGACTAAACAATGAGTGAAGAAATTTTCAAAAATTTGATTCTAAATGTTTTTTGTAAGTAAAAAAAACAAACTTTCAAAACTTATAACTAATTTAGTTTTTAATATTTCTGAAATTCATCCATTGTATAGCTTTAAATTTACTAAAATAACAAGTGTACAAAATTTAATTAAAATCGGTTAAGCGGTTTCTGAGAAAAACTTACTCCATTCTGTACGAAAAACCCTCAAGTAAATAACCTCATTAAACTTAAAATGGGATCTTTTGGGTAGTAATGCCCAATTTTACACGAATTAGTAACTTCAATTTAGTGTGAGCTCAGATGTTTTCGGACTGTAATTTGAAATATTAATTCCAAATGTTCACAATATTTCAAACTGTACGCTACTTATCGTCGTCGCTGCTATAAAATTAACTTTACAACGTCCCTAACTACTAAAAGAATGGACGCACATAATCAAAATATGTAGAACGAAAAATTTTACGAAAATACATTAAAGAACAAAAACTGTGTAACAACATTAAATTAAAACCGTGCTTTAATTAATTTGTCTACATTTGAAAAAGATTTTTTTCTGAAAAAAGAACGAAAATCCTTTTTAAGCTTTTCTTTACAGCACTTCTACATACTTGTTGGGTAATTTTCTGACATCTTAATGGATCAGAAACACTTGATGAATAACAAAAAGGTAGTAAATCGTTTTTAATTACATTTCCTTCCTGAGTTGTGTTTTTTATTGCTGTTTTTCTTATGCTTAAAGCTCTTCTTTCTCATCATCCACATCCTATCATATTTCCTATAACATGATTTCGCGTGAAAAAACAACAGCAACAAAAACCTAAAAACGTTTGATGGTAATTTTACACTCTAAATGCCTTCGTGAAGGATCTCCTTGTGTCGATGAAGTACTCAACGCAGCTTTTATTGGCAACATTAAAACTGGAGTTACGTTCGTCCTGCAGTAGGCAGGACAAGTAGGGTAGTAATATGAGCAGTTGACAGGATAATACTCACAGCCTTAAGCTAAAGTGGAAATCTATCTTTAGGTAGCCGTATAGCTGCAGAAAGTTGATGTTATATTGTATGAGGACATTCTTTAGAACTTTTTAGTACTACCCTGCAAGAACTTTGAATGAAAAAATAGGAAAAAAAACAGGATGAAAATGAAATAATAAAATTCCAAAGAAATTTTTAATTAACTCGTAAAATTTTAAATTGCATTCGTCTATAGAGATCACGACATGATGGAATCTAAGAAAGGAAATTTCATGATATTTTATGAGAGTGCGGAAAAAAAAGAATCTGTGATTGATTGGGTAGATCGGAATCAATAAACGTATAATGAATAAGCGTTTTATTTATGACAAAAATTCTTGATGGAAAATTTCGTGCACAATACAGGACTTTCCTATTTTTGACGCGCGAAAAAGAGTAGGTCCTTGTTGATACAATACTATTAGGTTCGATGTTCCGCTCGTGAAATATGGTATATGTTGCGGCGTAAAACAAAGCCCTGCAACATATGCATTTGATAACTTTATGCTGCAATGTTTATTTCCATGGCCGCATTTTATGCACGTCCTTTCAACCAATTTTTTTTTTAAATATTCCAATTTATTAAAATAGCTTTTTCTTATTTGATTTATTACAGATTTGGAAAGTTGCGCACATTGCAAAGTATTAAGTGGAATTTTTGTTTCATCAAGGAGTAACTAATCACGCCGTCACAGTTGCATTTATTGTTGCAGCCCTCAGCATCCCGACCATCATGGAACATCTGATTCGAATTATTTTCTCAAAAGTATTGTGATCCTATCTGGGCCTCGGATAATACAAACTAAATTTACAATCGTTCGAGATAACTACTTTAAATGAAATGTACCGGATATCTGCTATCTTAAAAATAAGTAATCGAAAAAATAATTAATCGAAAGTAGACCAACTTGGAATAGTCGGGATTTTGTATTAGGGTAGAAATGGCTGCCGTCGAGAATACCACCTGGAATTCACCAGACTATTTCAAATTCTACGACGATAGCGCATCGAATCAAACGACAAATCAAACATACTCGCGTTTATTGTTTAGTGCGTATACGGCCAGTGGAAATTTCGGTTCGATCGGTAGCGCCGAAGCGTTGAGTAGTGGCGGTATCGACTTAGACTACGGCAGCGCCACTTTTAATCGGAGCGATGATTCGGCAGCGACGGGTAGGCAAAACTATGAAACGGGTGGAAGTAATTTTATGCTGTTGCTCGAAGATTTCGGTGAATATTTTTATAATTACAATGGAACCGGAGTTAGTGGTACGGGTACGGGTGGCGTTGGAACACCTGGATTTGGTAATTCAACCGATTTCGATTTCAAGACGAACTGTACGGCGACAAATTCAACAACGTGTCCGGAAATTGATGCTGGTAAGTGTAATTTTTTGTTATCAATTTAATTTAATTGAAGTCATTTTAATTGACAATACTGTCGATCAATATGTTTAAAAAAAATAATTGGGAAGGAAACAGGCTTGTGCTCGCAACTTTAGCAGCTCTTGCTTAGAAGACGTTATATACTTGGGTGC
Organism: Chorisops tibialis; assembly: GCA_963669355.1. Taxonomy (NCBI): domain Eukaryota; kingdom Metazoa; phylum Arthropoda; class Insecta; order Diptera; family Stratiomyidae; genus Chorisops; species Chorisops tibialis. The sequence continues at coordinate 77,076,697 of OY770263.1, forward strand.
ACGAAAAATTGCCTAGCCTAGCCATTTATTCAGGACTACGGCTGAAAATGTAAATCATTTATGGATTTATGTGAAAGTACATATGAATCATGAATGAGTAATTAAACTATTAGATTCTATTAGGTTACACATTAAGGCTGGTTTAGTTTCTTCTATCACTGCGGCCTCTGGTTGTTCTATTGCAATATCTCTCGGTGTATATCCACCCCATGCTTTTGAGGACGAACTTTGGAGTACAAATGGATAGACTAAAATAGGCATTGAGGATTCAAAGGCGGATGTGGCAGCGGATCGGTCACGCTTTGAGGAAACCAGAGCAAATCATCGCCAAACAAGCTCTGGATTATAATCCTCAAGGAAGACGTCGAGTTGGTCGACCATGTAGCACATAGAAGCAAACATTTGACCAGGATGCCAGAGGAATAAACAAGTTCTGGAAATAGCTAAAGGCCGATGTTCAGATCGAGCCTTGTGGAAGAGTGTTGTTTCTGTTCTATGCCGTTATGGAAGGTTTTAACAGGAATTTGAATTTTGAATTTGACACTAGATATGAATCAGTAATGATTATTTTAACTCATAGATTTTATTAGATTACTCATTAGGGTTGGTTTAGTTTCTTCTATCACTGCGGTCTCTGGTTGATATATTGCAATATCTCCTGGCGTATATCCATCCAGTGCTTTTGACAAAGCTTTATCTTGAAGAGGGATGGTCAGAAATTCACTTGAGTTCATGAATTATTGCAAAAATTAAGGAATCTTCTGTTCACGAATAGCTTACAATTACAGAGTATATGTTCTGGTGTTCCCTCCTCTTCTTCCTCAATGTAAATTCTGCACAGTTTGTCATTTGAGAGTCTAATTCTATAAAGATGTTTTTTCATCTGAAAATATATCGTTAGGATACTCATCAGCAGTGTGGTCTGATTCTACTTTGTTATTCAAATAATAAGGTATTGTGATCGACTTTGGAAAAAAAAAATTGATTACCCTGAAAATTTGGTTTTTTCGTGTTTCATGACTAAATTAGCTTGAAAATTAGAAAAAAATTCTGTCTGTACGCCTTCCGCCGTACAGATGGACTAATGTCTCTTAGATATTTAGAGATAGGATGTCTATTTTTGGATGAATTATAGATTGGGTAAGTATGTTTCATTACCTAAATTTTGGAGAGTGTCAGGTGGAATTAGATGCCGGGTTAGGGAAAGAGCAGACAACTACACTTGATAGTATCTCTAGATAGAAAGCTGACTTTCAGAAATATTGATTTATGAGAAAAAAGTAAAAATAAGTTAGTTTTGGTTTCCAGTGTGGTCTGAAAGGAGAGGGGGGAGGGAGGGATAAAAACTAATTGTCGAGCGATTTTTTCTTTCAAATTATTATAACTTCAGAACAACTTGACACAAAAAATTCATATTTTACGATCATTTAGGTGGCGTATACTTTCACCATAATTAACTTAGAAATAGGCAAATACTCGGGAAGGGGGGTTGCAAACAATATCGTGTCTCGGATATTACTATGTAATTGAAACTTGAAAGATATATTAAACTGTACTAGTGGAATATGAGACGTACGAGGGGAGGTGAAAAAGAGCTTTTCAAAAATTGTGCAGTCATCACAGACATTAACTTGAAATTTCGTCAGATCACAGAGCTACGAGGGGAGGTCATAAATTTCGCGGAATAAAGGGGATGGACAATGGTGGGGGAAATATTTTTACCTAGAGGTATTTCAACACTCAATACAGGTATAAATACAAAGTTTCTGTCAAATCGAATCACTAACATTTTAGTTATCGCCAAATCAACAAGTCAACCCGAAATAAAACGCTAACTGTGGATAAAACTGAGTTTTGTGCTATCATTAAGCTCCTTACCAAGCACGAAAAAACGCCACAAATCATTGTGGAAAAAATGTCATCTGTTTACGGGGACTTTTGTCCTGAAAAAACAATGATTTATAAGTGGCATCCCAGCAAAAAATTTAACGGGCGCTCGCAAATAATGATCTTAAAACGAGCACGAAATGATACAAAACAAATAACCTGCATCATGATCTTAAGCCAACCAAGCAAAACGGGTCGCACAACGTCGATCTTGTTATGAACAAGCAGTTTTCATTTCACCATGCGCATTATCAGAGCCAAACATTATTTCGTGTCGATGTATCAAAATATTGCAAACGCAAACGGTGAAAAACCTGGAGTTTGCAGAGAAGTCCGCGTGTGCTTGTGGGTATGTGTGTTTGCGAAATGTTCAAAGTCATAAACAACAGAAACACAACAAGAAACAAAGTCAAGTTCTCTAATAAATCGTTAATGTTTCATAAATAATATCGTTTATGAATCGTTAACGCTATTCATTAATGAATTAAAATAAAAATCATTAACGACACATTAATGATTCATTGATAATCGCGTCTATACTCGTTTCTTGTAAGCATTTTACAATTCACTAATGAATCGTTAAGAGTAATTCATTAATGAATGTCTATTTAGTCCGCTCGATGAATCGTTAATGACTCGTTAACGATCAAATCGCTCGCTAATATAATACATTAACGATTCTGTAATGAATTATTTTGTTTGCTGAGATAATTTATTCAGGCAAGGCAGAGAGTTATTTGAAGATGATAAAAACTCGAGCCAACCGATTGAGGTCACTTCCTCAAAATTCGTCGAAGATGCTCGTTTAAAGAAGAAACAAATCGCGAAAATGGTTGGAGCATCAGATACAATCATTTTGAATATCGTCCACGATCATTTCGGCATATCTAACGTCAGCGCAAAATGGGTACCGAGAATGCTCTCAGCGGTTCAGAAACAGCAGCGCATCGAGTTTTCACGCGACATTTTGATCTCTATAGCGAGAACAGGGGTGAAATGTTGACCCGGATTGTTACTGAAGACAAAACTTGGGTTCATCATTATGAGTCTAAGCTAAAGCAGGAAAAGGCACTTCACCTCCCAAGAAGTCCAAGGTCTTACAAGAGCAAAAATTGTGGCCAATATTTTTTGGAATTCGGAGGGGGTTTTGGTGATCGAAGAAAAAGGACATCATATCACAGGTGGTACTATACCAACCTGCTACAAAAATTAAAAGATGCCATCAAAGAAAATAGAAGAGGCAAGTGGACACGAGGTATGTTGCTTTTGCACGGCAACAAATCTGTTCTCAAGAGCCACGTTGCAATAGCTGCCCTTCAGAAATGCAGCTACGGAATACTGAACCACCCTCTTATAGTCCAGATCTGACCCCTTCCGATTACTATTTATTCCCAAAACTGCAGAAAGAACTTCGGGTAAGAAAATTTACCAATGATGTAGAGGTGAAGTCGCCAATTTCAGCCTATTTTAAAGGCCTTGCTAAGACTGTTTTTTTAGAAGGAATTAATAAAAAAATGTGATAAATGTATTAAGCTTGAAAGAGAATATATTGAAAAGGAAAGGAATAATAACTTGTTTAATTTTACCCCCCTTCCCTGTCATTCCGTGATATTTTTGACCTCCCCTCGTAGCTATATGATCTATAATTGGAGGGTTGGAAAGTGTAAGAGGAGAGATATGTTTCACTAATCTCTTTCGAGCTCTGATAAAAGATACAAAGTATAAATTTTGGACGTGCATATAATTTAATGATGTACATTCTAAAATCCTTTAAAATACTGATAATATGACACCGAACGTGGTATGCAAAACGTTTCATGCTGAATTTAAAGTTTGTTGCTTTCGTAATTTTCGAGGAAAATGAATGATTTTTGTCTGAATTTATGGCATTTGTATGGGAGGTGGTAGGGAAAGTTGGAGGTTTGCTTAATTTTGGAACTTCTTATCAATATCCTAATGACATTGCTTTGTTATAATCTTAAAGTCGATAGCTCTCATATGTTGGACCGAGAGATACTTTTCTTGAATTTCCAATACAAAAATTTGTATGGGAGGTGGTAGAAGGAGTGAAGCGAAATTCATATTTCTTTTTAACATTTATTACAATTATTAAGGGACAAATTCTGGCAACATCGTAAGTTTGTACTTTTTCTAGTTTCAATTAAAATCGATTAAATGCATTTACCAAAATTATGCATTTGTATGGGCGGGGTTAGAAGGAGTATTCGAATCAAAGCCAAGTTTATCGACATCAATAATATTTATAATAGTATACTTTTCTCAAAATTTAAAGTTGATAGCTTTGATGGTTTTGAAGAAAAATAATTTAATTAAAATTCTGAAATTTTTTGAAATTTGTCAAACAACGGTCAAAGCTTTCGGGAGTTATGTTGTAGAAAGACGAACAGACAGACCGACACTCGGAATCGAGGTTTTTGAGCGACTACAAATATTTCTGTACCCTTGGCGACTCTGTGCGAGTATTATTTCTTAGCTAACAAAGAGTAAAGCAAACACAATATGCTCTCAGTTTTCATCTAGAGTATAAACATAGTAGGACTATGATTGTTAGTTAGCCTATTAGCTTTACTATATTTTGTTTTTATGGGAGGCAGTGGATAACTAAAATCATCATGCATTTGACATGTTTAAATTGCAGATCAGTAGAATTCATAGTATTTATGAAAATCGACTTTTTGTAAAGATATGAAATTGTGCCATATTGTATGGGAGGGAATGAAAGGAGTGCAGCTAATAGTCTAATTTTCTTCGATCATACTAATAATAACCAAGAAAATGTGCTGCTTGAAGTGGTGGAAGGAATAGGGGTATTCGAATAGTTTGTATACCGCAGATTGGAATCATCATAAAAATAAATATTATAAAAATTTCAGATTAATACCTTTTATACTTTTTGAGAAAATCCATAAATTATGGAATTCCTAAATTGAGTCATTTTGTATGGAAGGGAGTAAAAGGGATGTAGCGATTTGATCCATTCACGAACTTTACCTTACTTATTCGTCAGAAACGAATTGTACAAAATTTAAACTTTCTAGCTCAACGCGTTCTCGAGCTAGAGAGGTCACGGACGGTTTTGAAATTTTTGAGTAAGAATATGAACTTCCGTTTCAGTTATTTCTTTTCTCCGAACCATATTTCTTTTCTTACTCAAAAATTTCAAAACCGTCCGTGACCTCTCTAGCTCGAAAACGTGTTGAGCTAGAAAGTTTAAATTTTGTACAATTCGTTTCTGACGAATAAGTAAGGTAAAGTTCGTGAATGGATCAAATCGCTACATCCTTTCTACTAGCCAAACTTATAACACTCAAAGATTTCATTTCAAAAATTTCAATCAGCTATCTAATTCCATCAGAAACAATTCTAAAACAACAAATTTCTCCTTTTAGTTACTGCAAATATCCGTTTATTTTGAGACTACAAACTTTTAATTACTTATAATCTTCGCGAAAATTTCTGACTGATGTCGTTCATTTCCATTATTAGGTTAATTAAAATTCACTGAGCTGAAATGGTTGCTGAATAATTCAGCATTAGTTGACACATTCTCAATGGCATCTATTAATTTTCACATAATTAATTCCGAAACTATCGAAAAATCAAACTGTTGTACAATCACCACCATATCATAAATTTCATCTGTCATTTTATTCAATCGTTATACTTGTACTAATACCCATTAAAATCATTTAAAATTAACGAAATTAATTAATTAAATTATCATTTTCGAAATGAAAGTCAACAATGAAATAGCCAATTTCCAAAAGCACTATCCTATTTTATACACCCTTTAATTGTGCCATAAAATAATCATAAAACGAAAATTCTAGACAGAAATTTTTACGACCCATTAATAATAATTTATCCTTCTGTTAGAGCTTGAAAATCGCTTTCTGGTTTTTTGAAAACACCATCACCGTACCACCATCTCCAAATCAGTGAATTCCTTCCTCCGGCAAGCTGTTACCATTAATCTATCAAGGACGATTTCTTGTCAAACCATCCGAAAATCTTTGAGATTTCTTCGCTCACCCATAACAATTACGCCAGTCATTAGAAGATTTTCCAAAAATGGTTGCGGGAAAATTCTAATCCGAATTTCGTCCGTCGGACTGAAGGTTCTGTCGAAAAGTTTGGCTTGGTCCTGATTCGTATTTACTAAAAACCACACAAATCAATTGTTTTAGCTGTTGGCCATTTTCATTATATACAGTACGGTCATTTTATCGTCAATTTTGGTAATGCCATAAAACCCCTTTTAACACACAATTAACCTCCTCGTTGGACCAATTCTAAAATTCTCTAAATCATTTCGAAATACCCTTTTTTCGGTTGCAAAGATATCAATCTTTAATACTAGAGCGATTCTGGCAAGAGGATTCTAATTGGAGAGAGAAAAAAAGCACGATTGCACTGGGCAAAAGTAATTTGGACGCAAAAGAAACGATAGTTATTAGGTATTTAGATGTGTTGATTCAAGAAATGGCATTAGTTTGTGTTTTTGACATATCGCTCGATTGCCACATTTGGGAACATCATGAAAAAATATCTGCATACAATTCTGGCGCAACTATATTATTGTTGGGACAAGTTGAAAAGATGCGTGGGAAGTCAATATGCAGATTACAGTGGTAGCAGATAGTGAAGACTAGCTAAGGTGTAGCCTAGTGGGCAGCGGGTTGGTCTACAATGCGAAGATCGTGAGTTCAAATCCCGAACGACGCATAATTCTAGCACACTACCTGCTTGGGTATACCTTAGTTACCTCAATCAATTAAAGTTTGTAGATAGAGGGTTGTGTGAAGGGCTAACAACCCTTCCACAATAATTAATGGAAAATGTTAAGGAACCTGAAAATCAGGAGGCCAAGGTTCGATTCGGGCTGTAGTGCCATTGTAGAATAGAATAGATAGTGAAGACTAATGGAATGGGGCTCTAGGGCATGGCCGTTGTCAATTACTCAACTATTAACTGGGATTGCCATAAATAGCTCCTCTAAATAATATCAATATTTCATTCGTTAATTTATGCAAGGATTTGTATGGGATTGGGTGGGTGTTAATAATTGTTCGATTGATTGAATTACATTCAAAATTCTCCTTATAGAATACTACTTTTATAGACGAAGTAAATTCTAAGATATTCTCTGCATTTTATATTCATGAAACCATAATTTTATATGGGAGGCGATAGAAGAGCTGGGGTATCGTAAAATTTGTAATGCAGTGTTCTTTCGTTTCTTTTGAAAGGTGTTCTCACAAAATTTCAAGTTCGTAGCTTTTTATTTGCTGGTTATTGGTTGATTTATTGAAATTTGTCGAAATAACACATTCGTATAGGAGGGGGTAGAAAAATTAGAGGGATTACAAAACTTTTGACGCAGGTTTGTTTTTAAATATTTTTTAAAAGTATTTATACAAATTTTGACATTAATTCTATGTGTTGATGATAATTGATTACTAAAATGGCCGAAATCATACTTTTGGAGGGAAGGAGGTAGAAGTTTTGAAGGTGTTCAACCAGCTAATATCTTAATCTTTCATAATTTTCTTTTCTATACGGAACATTGAATTCATTATAAAAGCAATATACTTCAAATTTCAGATCAATAGATTTTATACTTTTCGAGCAAATCCGTTTTTTGTCAAATTGCGAAATTGTGTCATTTTGTAGTGGAGAAGGAGGGAGGGGGTAGTAGGGTGGAGCGATTTGGCCCGTTCACTAACTTGACCTTACTTTTTCGTCAAAAACGACTTGTACGAAATTTGAACTTTCTAGCTCAACGCGTTCTCAAGCTAGAGAGCACAGAGACGGACGGACATCCGGTTTTGAGGTTTCTGACCGACAACAAATATTTCTGTACCCTTGGCACTTCTGTGCGAGCAGCGTTGAAAACTTTAGAGTAAAATTATAATACTCTCAAATTCCATCTAAAATCTAAATCAATGCTTTCGCGTTTGGCTAGTATATTGCTTTCTTTACAAATTTTTTTGTTTTGTGTTGGTTTTTTTTCAAGATTTGGCTAAAGTAAGCAAATGAAACTATTTCACTTTTACATCGGTTGCAAATTTCATTTCGAATAATCTCTCATTGCCGGTAACAACTGAAAAAATTCGTGCTTAAAAAATCCCACTGTCTTGAGTGGTACTTGAATCCACGACCTATTCACTGCAAGCATGCTGCCCTCTTTGCCAAGGAGGCCTCGAGTACACTCCACAACTGCGTCTAAGACTCTGATATAATAACCATTCTTGATTCCATCTAATCAACCCGTAAACTGTACCCTCATGTATATTTTACCATCTTCGATTACTATTGTGCAACTATATCTTATTAATCTGAGCTTTGATGACTCAAATTTCAGCTTAACTATTAAACTATAAAAATGCTAAGACCAAGGCCCAAAGAAACCCGAATATATAATTACAACCCCTAAAATTACAATGTCTAATTAATTCACAATTTCCAATAATATGTTCATTTTAACCCGGGTCCAGTCTTTTATTACTATTTAGGTTGATTTGTATAATAGGTTTTGAAATTTTACCCAGTCCGGGGATGAGCAATAACCCCTTCCTGTGTTCGTCCCTGATACGAATGACATCCGATCGATTCTCAATCTTGAAAACAGGCTAATTATATTTGTTTACTACTAGTAACCGACTAGTTATTAGAAATGATTACCAACCTAAAGCATTCAGAAAAAAAAAATTGTTGATTAAAAATGAAATTTTCAAAAAATATTTATGTCTGGTGGTTTTGCAAGGCTGGTCTGAAATATCTAGTCGAAAAAAGATGCCAAAAAATTTAAGATAAATAGCTCACTAAAAACAATTTCTGCTACTACTTTTCTTTCCAACAACACCTCAATTTCAACCAAAACTAATTCAAAAATATATATCATTAATATCACTAAAACTTTAATTTTGACTTTTTCTCATTTCAGTTCAACACAATTACTGGGCATTGATTTTAATTTTATTTCCGTTTTTAACATTATTTGGTAATGTTTTAGTGATAATATCGGTGTGTCGCGAGCGATCATTACAAACAGTGACCAACTATTTTATAGTATCATTGGCATTAGCCGATTTACTAGTGGCTGTTGTTGTGATGCCATTTGCCGTTTATGTTTTGGTAAGTATCATCAATAACTTCTAAACCTTAATGGAATAAAGAAAGAATAAAAATCATCGACAAATATACGAGTATATATGTAGAAGCAAGATATTGACACAAATCAATTATTTGGATTAGAGTTGGAGTGAAGAAACAGAAAAAGGAGATTAATAGTATCAACATCAATTAGTCCTCATCCTGGTGGTAATAGGCATTGGCTTATAGACATAGTGAATGGGATTTAATAGGATTTCGAGAAACATTAGATACTAAATAGAAATAACGATCGTCGATATAATAGGGGACGTGTGAAGGATATTGGTGAGTGCGAAGAAAGTGCGGTCAGAATGAGTCTTAATTATAATCGAATTCCGTAATTGTATTTGAAAGAAAAGAGGTATAATTAAGGATATATGGTATATTAGTCAAGGTCATATAAGAGTCATTTCTTCCCAGTGAATACAAGTAATCAGGATGCTTCATGCAAAAATCTAGACATGACGACTTATTATTATTTCAATATATCCTTTATTAATAGTTCTGGCACCTTGAAATATTTTCGTAAAAATTCGTGAAGGTCATACAGAACTGCTATATAATATCTTTTATTTGTAATGATGCCCATCTCATTACTTTTGTCCCTTGAAAGAACTTTACGTGGCTACAAATTCCCTTCGACTCCTTGGCACAACTTTCTCCAAGCCTTGTGTTTCGAGGCTCTTATTTTTTTTTTTCTCATCGCAGCCCAATAGGAACTGTTTGCTCCATTCAGTGCTTCAGTGCAGTACTTCACTAATCTCCTTTCTTCCTCAGTTGGAGCATCATTGTTTTTTTCGGTAAAGTAAGCGAAGACGATCACTGCTCCTAATGATCTCTATTTGAGGGGATTTAGTTGGCAATTGCTACTACGTTCTTTATTACGAACTCTGTTAGAGAAAGAAACTTAATGTTCTGCCTTATTATGATAAATTTTTCTGGGTGTCATGATTGCATGTTGTTAACTATCTTACAGTTCTTGTGAGTCCTTTGATTACACCTCTATAAATCCACGGCTCTTGCACCAGTGCCAAACCCAGTTCTTCTTTAGCAAATCTTTTGCTCAGGATATCGGAGTAAGCCGTGACATGGAGGCATCATTCGATATTGGAGATCGTGAGTCCTTTACTGTGGTGTTTTAGTACTGCGTTCAAGACCTTACGATTACCTCCATCTTTTTTCTTTTTCACGCCTCAATTCAGGTGCTTTTTTGGTCGACGGGTGCTGATCTTTTCTCGACCGGTCTTTCGATTGCAGATCAACCTCATCAAAACAAAAGCAGAGGCTTAATTTTTCCGCTATGGCTCTGAATATTGTGGAGTTCACACCCATCATTATGATCAGTACTTTGCCTTTCTGTTAATCACCCAAATTTTTCTCTTTTCTGTGTCAAACCCTAGTTTTGCCTTTCTGAGTACTCCCTTTCCAGTTAATAATTATACCGATTTTTCAAAAAGCACAGGGTGTGTAGTGTCTACCACTGTTGTAGAGATGAATTTTATAAGTTGTACAGCCAACTTTTGGGATAAGCTTTGCAAGTTCTAATATCATATTTCAATACTCTCGTTAGTACGAGTACTAATTCTGAGTTTACTGAATACACAACGGCATTCAGCTTTATTTTTTGAGTCTTACAACTCATCGATACTCTGTTGACAAGCATCATAAACTCCATATAAGAAGCAAGCTGATAAATAGGATCTTAATTTGCCAAAGTAAGATATTCAGTATTGGCTAAAACATGAGTTTAGGTCAAAATTTTATGTTTTGTATTTTTTGCAGTAAACATACCTTAAGATTAACTACAAACTGGTTTTACTTGATATTTTTACCGCTAGATAAAATAAAACTTAATTTTCCCGAACCTCCACTCCAGAAATATATCCCAACTTGAAAAAAAGTTTGTTGCTTATATACTCGTTTCTAGTAAGCATTTTATAATTCTATTCTACAATGGCACTACAGCCCGAATCGGACCTTGGCCTCCTGATCTTCAGGTTCCTTAAAATTTTTCATTACTTATTATGAAAGGGTTGTTAGCCCTTCGCACAACCCTCTACCTACATATTTTAATTTTCGTAGATTGAGTTAACTAAGTTATACCCAAGCAGGTCAAAATCAAATCAATGAAATTCCTGTTAAGACCCCCTATAGGGGCATAGGATAGAAACAACCTTTTCACAAGGCGCGATCCTGAGCATCGGCCTTAAGCTGTTGCCAGGACTTGTTTATTCCTCTGGCCTCTGGCCTGCTCAACTGCTCGCTTCCAAGTGTTATATAGTCGACCAACCCGACGTCTTCCTTGCAACCCAAGCAGGTAGTGTACTAGAATTATGCGTCGACCGGAATTTGAACTCAAGATGTTTGTATTGTAGACCAACACGCTACCCACTAGGCTACACCCTAGCTACAATTCATTAATGAATGTCCATTTAGTCCGCTTGATGACTCGTTAATATATTGTTAACGATGCTCGTTAATGATCAAAACACTTGTTAATATAATTCATTAACGAGTCCTTGATGAATTATTTTTTTTGCTGGGCTAGTTCAAGTGAACTGAAATTTTTGAGTTGAAAATCATAGTTGGCAAAATTAAATTGTTAAGAAATTGCTTAAATCAAATTTATATATATATATATATATATATGTCATCATCATCATCATCATTATCAGCTTGTCAACCATGTATATAGATCATGGTGTAGCCTCCCCTAAGTATTGGCTTCTCATTGCCCTCCATTTTTGTCTGTCCTTGGCTATTCGTGTCCAGGTTATGCCGGCTAGCTTTCTTATGTCATGGTCCCATCTAAGTTTTGGGCGCCGTCTTGGTCTTTTCACTCCCCTTGGGTACCAATTGATGACTTTTGTGGTCCATATATTACCCGATATTCTTGCTAAGTGCCCGGCCCATCGCCATTTGAGGCTTCTGATCCTATTGATCACATCGGCGACCTGTGTTTTTGCTCTTATCCAGGTTAGCCTCTTTCTATCTCTTCTTGTGATGCCCAACATGCATCTTTCCATTGCTCTTTGGGCAACCTGGAGTTTTCTGATTGTATCTGCTGTTAGAGTCCATGTTTCACAGCCATAGGTCATGACTAACAGAATGCATTCATCAAAAGCTTTCTTCTTCAGATGGGGTTTCATTATTGATTTGAAGATTATGGAGTTTCTCCCAAATGCGCTCCAGGCTAGCTTAATTCTTCTGTTTATTTCGGGTAGTAGCGATCCTGAGTTGCGTATTGTTTGGCCCAGATACACATATTCGTCTACCACTTCCAATTCGGTGTTATTAATTGATATTTTATCCTGGCCTGTCGTTATGAGTTCGTTGTACATAACCTTTGTTTTATTGAGGTTCATTCTCTGTCCTGCTGTCTCACTAGCCGCGCTTAAGTCTTCGAGAAGCGTTTGTAGTTCATCTTGGTTTTGACCGATAAGGACTATGTCATCTGCGAATCGTAGGTGACTTAGCCGCTCTCCATCTATGATTAAGCCTTTATTGTCCCACTCTAGGCCTCAAAAGATTTCTTCCAGGGTGGCGTTGAAGAGTCTTGGTGATATGGTATGCCCTGTCTAACACCTCTTTGTGTGGGAAGTTCTGGCGTGTTGTCGAACCCCTTGACCCTCGCTTTAGCGTTCTTGTAGATGTTGGTCAGTGTTTCTACATATGGTTTCTCAATACCTTGGCTTATAAGTGCTCTTATTATTGCCTCGGGGTATATTGAGTCGAAGGCCTTCTCAAAGTCAATGTATGCCAGGGCGAGGGGAAGTTCGTATTCTTTCGCTTTGCTCATGATCTCTCTCAGTGTGTGGATGTGATCTATAGTGCTAAAGCCACTCCTGAAGCCAGCCTGTTCTCGTGGCTGTTCTGCATCTAAAGCTGATTGCATTCTGTTATTGACAATTTTAGTGAATACTTTATAGAACGCAGGGAGCAGACTTATCGGTCTATAGTTCCTAATGTCTTCCCTACTGCCCTTCTTGTGGATCAGAATTATGTTGGCGCTGTTCCACTGTTCAGGAATTTGCCTGGTTCTGATACAGCTTGTGAATACGTCGGCCAGAATCTTCCATATTTTTCTGCCCGCACATTTCAGCAATTCCACTGTGATGCCATCATTACCAGCTGCTTTACCATTTCTCATTTGTTTCAGCGCCGATTCCACTTCGCCGATGAGCACCTTTGGGACCTCTTCTTCAGGTGCTGCTGATGTAGTCGCTGCTATTGTATGGCTTATTTCGGGGGCTTTGTAGAGATCTTGATAGAAGTTGGTTATAATCTCTAGTATTCTTTTCCTATCGGTTATCCTTTCATTGTTATGTTGCATAGAAATCACCTGTTTTCTACCAATCAGTAGTGCTCTTTTCGCCTTTTTAAGGCTCCTGTTACCCTCGATGGCATCCTCTACTAGTTTTTCGTTATATTTCCTCACATCTTCTGTTATTTCCTTTCGAACTGTTTTGCAGGTTTCGGTGTATTCAATCCTTTGGGTGTTTCAAGATAATTTCATTTCCCTGCGTTTCCTGAGTAGAGCCTTTGTTTCGTTTGAGAGCTTGCGGTGTCTATTGTCTATGCTTGGTCCACCTTCTTCTTTGGCACATTTCAAGATGACGGCTGCAAGGCACGTTGCGTCCTTATTGCGCATTTCGGAATCTAGCATTTCTTGGTAGAGCCTGGCGTTGTCTCTGATGTTGTCTGTGTTAATACCTGGTCTTCTTGGTTTTCTAGTGTGTGCTGAAATTGCCGACCGGGACTTGTACTCCCGATCTTCGCATTGTAGACCGACAGGCTTCCTACTTGGCTGCTCAGTAACCCGTTCTTTCGGTTAGATAAATTTAGGGTTTTAGTTACAATCCAGGTTATTACATTAATAATTATGTCCTTGCTGTTAATACTGAGAAAGGTAGAAATAAACTGCCTACAAGTCGGGCGCAGCTTCATTATTTTTGGGACAAGATGAAAATGCACGGATAGTCGTTATGCTGGTTAGGGTGGTTAAGAAAGACGAAGTGGAACCCCAATTAGGACAGGGCTGCTATCAATCCTTCATTGCGAATACGATCAATAGCTCCAGTGCATATAATCAATATTTCATTCGTTATGCAAATTTAGGTTCTTATACGGGGATGACGACATTTGTGCTTACCACCTCCCTCCCCTTACACTCACTAATGTAAAGTTTTTACCAAAATTAAAAAACTATGTAGTTCCGTAATCTGTCAAAATTTCAATTTGATATCGGGACTCAGTTTTGAGATATAACGGTTTGAAGTTTTGTGCATAATTTTTGAAATGCTCCCCATTTCCCCACTACTATTATGTCCAAATGCTATTTTTTGTATTTTGCTACAGCTTAATATAAGTTCCAAGTTTCAATTACATGGCTTAAGAGATAGTCGAGATGTTTATTTCTAAGTGTTTTTCTTTGCAAACCCTCCCCTGACCCTCTCCTTTACAATAATTAGCCTCCCACTAAGCTGATTCTAGTTGATCTCTATACTACCTTAATGCTCCCAAAATATGATTTTTTTATGGTAAGTAATTCCGGAGATTTCAAAAAAAAAGTCGGCCGACAATTTATTTTTAGCCCCTCCCCCCTTTCGGACCACAAAGGATAAACAAATTAAATTATTTTTAAAATCTGTGCCACAAACCCCTCTATGTATATGTTGATTTTCAGCTTCCTATCTAGAACCATGATTGAGATATTCGATTTCTTAATTTTCGGTTTTAGCCCTCCCACCGCCTTTCCTTTAACCATTAACCTCACACAATGGGTGTCCGCCAAAGATCTGCAACCATCTCCAAAATTAACTTTCTATCTTGAAGGGTGTGGGAGTTAATATGCGATGAGCGTACACGTACGGCATGCAGACAGACGGATTTTTTTTTTTGCACTTTTATGCTATTTTAGTCATGAAACGCGAAAAAACAAAATTTCAGGGTAGCAAATTTTTTTTCCAAGTCGCCCACAATATTTTATTACTAAAATAATAAAGTAAAATAATAAGTATGACTAATAAGGGGAACTCGTAATTGTCAAATACTCGACTTCGTCGAATATCGGACAATCCCATATAGGTTTTCTAGTAAACTCAACTCGGGTACACGTTGTTATTTGCGGTACCCGATACTTTTCTTTCTCGGAAAAAATAAATTGTAGATTCGCGTAACTAAGAAAATTATATTTTTGGTAACAAAAAGAAGTAGGAAAATTCATAATCACTGAAAAATGAAACCAAATTCAAATTATCTCTCAGAAAATAACGAATTAACGATTACTCAATGTTTCCAACGAAAATCCATCAATATCGCATTACCCGCAGTTTCTGAAACCTTCGCATTTACAGATACGAGGGTAATTCGATACAAACCCAGCTCTAAGAGATATGCTTTTACGATCCCCTCTATTGCACACTACTGTCTACTATAAACTTTTGTAAAGCATTATTTTTTTCTAAATAAATAAAATCATAGCAGTAATGACGATATTAGGTAAAAATCATCCTAATTAGAGTCCTTGACGATTTTTCGAATCGACTTGATGACTACTTAAGAAAATCCCTTAAATCATCATCACGATTATCGATCCCAAAATTAAAGAAAATTAAATCGACGTACTTGTCAACGGCATCAATTTCATTCCGAAATCAACTTAAAAAAGGACTAGAAAAAAAAAAGAAATCCATTGGGAGCGAGAGAGAAAGAAACTGTCGAGGAATTTTAGAAACGTTTATCCTACAAAACAATTGTCTAGAGGCGATTTGGAAACAGCGAGAAAAGGAATAAGAAATCTCGTCCTTCCCTGAAGGACTAGCGAAAAAAAACTGTTTCAATATTTTTTTTTTTTCTTCTTCATTCTATAAATCAGAACAAACAATGGAAGGATTTTTTCTAGGACAAAACGAATATTTGCACACAGTTCCACATACCTATCCTATATATTCATATTAACTGAATCCATGATGCCGTTCAAAACGGATATGAGCACGGAAATACGGGGCCAAAACGGATGCGGATACCGAATTCACAGTAAAATATGATTTCTAATTTCGAAATCATAAAGGTAAATGTTCAAGATGATGAATGAAACTCGAGGATTAATATACATACGATGGCCGTTAAAACATGCATTGCAGAGATCCTTCTGGCTAGGAAAATAATGTTGAACATACACGTAATCTGGAATCTTGAATTTTTCAATTTGGTAAAACGAACGAAGGAATAACCATTGCTTCCAGATTTGCATACATCTAGGATTTGGAAGAATGAATTTCCTGGCGTGTATTTTTTTTTTTTTGCCAATCAATCAAGCAAGAAGACATGCCATATGGAAGGGATGTTGCCCTCACTGCGCCACTCCTTGTAATATTTATATCGATGCAATTTCTGCTTAGTATCTTGGCAAATAGATTATACCTGAATAAATATTTACCGTATTGAAATCATAGATACGAGTATGTTGCATTGGCAATTATTTGTGAAAGGATTCTATGAACTTGTGTGTTGTGTTTTCTGTCAGCTTAACTACGATATATCAATCAGGTAAATTATACTTTAAGGATTTAGATAGTCTTTATTAAAGATTGGAAAGATATGTATGTTGGGGTTTTTGATAAACTCGATTAAATAGCAGTCAGGGATCTTATGAGAGGGCATAATATTGTTGTTGCCAAGTGCATAGAGTGTTGATCTACAATGCCAAGATCGTGAGTTTAAAAACCGGTTGACGAATAATTCCAGTACACTGCCTGCTAGGGTGTACTTTGGTTACCTCAATCTGCAAAAATGAAAATTCGTTGGTAGAGAGTTGTGCGAAGAGTTAACCACCCCTCCATAATAAGTAATGAAAAATGTTAAGGAACCTTAAGGTCAGAGCCACTGTAGTAATAGTAATAGATAATATTATTGTTAAGCTCGAAATCGTTACTTCTAACCGTATGGAATCTAACCTATATAAATTTGGAGTATCCATTATTATCATGATTTCACTCATTGACTGGGTATCCGGAACTTATCAGGTACCCAGTCATACCTAAAGTAATCATAAGAATAACACAATTCCAAAATAGGTGGGTTTATTGTTTCAGATGTACTCAGAATCAACTTTGGGATCCTTATACATAACTTTCTTATACACTCTTCTACATCAATTGTTCTTTGATTGTTTCAACCCAGCCACTAAGTACATTACCAATCCTTTTCTAGTTACCTATACTCTTTTTAAACCAAGAAAAACTCTTCCCTACAAAATCTCCCGAAATGATTAAAAAGGACTAAATCAATAAGCGCTCATATTACCTTGAAAATTTTCAAAATGCTATAACAATTACCCGCAAAAAAAAAATGACGATAGAAAAGCAGAAGGTACTCTAAAGCTTAAATTAGGCAATAATTCTATCATAACCAAGAACTTCATTTACTCCTCTTTCCTGAACAAATTGAAGCCAATCTCGCTCTATAAATCTCTCTAACGAACGTCAAACACTCAATTTTCAAGGTATTTGCATGTTTTCTAGTGCCCAACTAAAAGTTATTCCAAAATTTTCGGGAGAATTTCTTGAATATCCTTCACCCCGTCATTTCCTCTTTTTTGTTAAATTTTCGTAAAAGGAAAATTTTGTTTCCTCGTTGAATACAAATGAAGATTACATCGTTGAATAGAACCCATCAGGTGAGTTTAATTTAATTTATAGGGTTTGGTACTTAAGCCAAATATAAAAAGGACGAATCTAGATCCAATGAAGGTTTCATATTTTTTCAATTCGATTTCAATAAAAAAAAAAGTTTCCGAATACACCTAACGCCAGCGGTAATGCTGGATGAATAGCCAAAAAAGGAGCTGCTAATAGTGTTCCGGACATCCATTTACTAAAAAAAAATTCTTAGAAATTATTTTCTATGTTTTCATGCCATTATAATCATTTCAAAGATACATTTTGATATGCAAAAAAGGATCTGCGATGGCCTTCGCTCTTCTGTTTTATAGCTGGAAAAATTTCACGTCCTTTTCTAAGAGCTTCGAATTATACTTTAGGAGTATAAGAATGCTTCACAAGCATTTATAAGATGTACTCGTATAATATTACAGTTGTAGAGTTTTCAGTTCATGATGGTTTTGCCTGATGTAAAAAGGACATAAATATAGAGATAGAGCTGTATGGAGAGTGACATTGCGATAAAGAAAAGAGCTTTGAGCTGTTAAAAGGCTCTTCCACTTTACTTCCATCCGAGCGAATTGAGTCTGGCGAAGGATGATGATGATCATCATCATGGTGATGACAACGCAGGCCTCACAGGAACTAGAGCAGCCATACGTATGTGCAGCTATACACGTATAAAACAGCACCAACCAACACTAATATCAATAGGTTTCTCTGACAGAGATACTGACAGGAAATGAAAAGGAATCATCAAACAAATCCCTAAGGACTTCTAATGAATTTATGGCAGTGATAGAGAGGACGAAGAACTAAGGAATCTGCCGGAGAAATTCAGTTCAGTTCTACTAGTTTTGATATGGTCGCTTGGATAGCAAACCACCAAAGCCAAACGGAGATTGCATTCACTTTGAGTTCAAGTGCATCAATCTTATCAACACTAAAATGTTTTGATACTTAGATGAGGCTAGAGTGGTGTAAAGTACGATAAAGTTGAGCTAAATCCAATTCTGGTAAGATATTTCTTTTGCTGAGAATCTTACAACTATAGGTAATATATTGACTTAAATAATATTTTTTGTTAATATGAAATAACCATTGAATTCCGAAAAAATACGTAGTTATAGTTTGCTTTGAGGAAGATAAATTTAGATTATATTGCATAATGGTTTGACCGGCATTATGTGATATCCTCTAGTAAATAGTTTTAGAGTTCTCTATTGAGTTCCATGCTACTGATGAAGCTTAGGATATCTCGAAGAAGAATGGTCAAAAATTCGTTTTATTTCCTTTTGGGATAAGGAACTGATGACCAGCGTCATGCTACATAAGGGAATACAGTGTGTCTCTGGGCTTATCCTCCGTGAATAGACTTCTTTTGTATCTAGGGCGTCAGCCTCTCCATTGCCTTGCACCCCTGAGTGTACTACCACCCATCCGAGTGTGATCTGCTTGCTTTGCGCTTGATTTCTAAGAGCCTGACTATATTCCCATACCAATTTTGAAAGCAAAAGATTGTGTATTGACTGTTGAAGAGAATATAGTCACACGCTCTCCATGTTTTCGCATGAACCTTTTTGCGTTGATTCCAGAACATAAACTTATCAAAAGTTAGTCTCAAGTATTTATGTTCAGTTGAGAAAGGAGTATACCACCATTCTACGCGAACGGTCATCCACATTGGGCGGATATGAAATTCGCACACTGGACGCCAATTGGGAAGCAACCAGAAACACATTTCTAACAAGTAGTGAAAAATTTGTATAATAAGCACAAAGCGGTGATTAACCCTGGATGTCGCAGGACACATGGGGCCAGGTTGGTGATCGGAACAAAGCCAATTTGGAATCATCTGTTAGTCCAATGTCAACCAACTCTCGAGTTGAGACGAAACGATCGTGATGCTCATATACAGCTTATATACTCAGTAGACGGTTTCTGTTATCTTTTGATCATTCAGTCCTCCATAACATCTGCAAATATTTGTCAGTAGCAGCCAGTACAACTGAAAAATATACCAGCTTCACCACTCGTTACGATCGCTCTCACTCCCCTTTCCCTACCTTCCCAATCCCATTCCATCCCTCCATGACTGTGTTTGTGGATTGCACATAAAGGCCGAATTCGCCTATAACATAGGTAATTCTATAAAAAAATTAAGCCTATTAGACGCGACAAGAGAAAGGTTATTGAAGATCTGGCCAATAAGGCAGAATCTTTAACTTACTTTGGGGAAAAATGTTTGCTATTTAAAATTATGCAACAGTTTATGAAAAGATATTTCATCCCCAACCACCTGATGAGAAATGTCAACGAAAATCTCCTTGATATTGAGTGAATCCAGCTGCAGCGATGGCAGAAATAATTTATTGATACATCAACATCTTGTCAGAAGAAGATATTCCAGAAACAGAATAATTGCCAAAAATCCAACCACCATCATCATCAATGGCGCGACAGCCCAAATCGGGCCTTGGCCTCCTGAAGTCGTCGCCTCCAATCGTCTCGATCCAAAGATCCTCCAGCTGCTAATTTTTAAGATGGCTTTGCTACCTTCATCAACTGAGTCTTCCCATCGCTTGCGTGGCTTGCCTACTGGCCGGTTACCACTGGCTTTGCCTTTCAGAGCACGTTTGGGGATTCTTCTGTCTTCCATTTGCTCTACAAGGCGAGACCACTGCAGTTTACGTAGCTTGATGAACGTTGAAGCTTCTGGCTCATCGTAGAGTTGATACAAAATTCTTTTGAGGACTTTTCTTTCAAACGCGTTAACTGCTTTTTCGGAAGTTTGCTTTAATGTCCACGTCTCGCTGCCATAACAGAGCACAGGTCGTATAATAGTTTTATATATCCGCAGCTTATTGTTCCTGTGAACTTTCTTGGATTTCATTATTGGAAGTATTATCCGTCCTTTGATTTCGTCTGTTTCATTACCATCCTTTGTTACATTAGCCCCAAGTAGTGCCATTGAAGAAGAAGAATTTTAAAGGACGTACACAACAATGAAATTCCTCTGTAATTCTCACAGCAGAGTTTGTCTCCTTTTTTGTAAATTGGACATATAATGCTTTTTCGCCCATCGTCAGGTATGATTTCCTCCGTCCAAATTTTGCATATCATGTTGTGCAGTATTTCAGCGACACAATTTCCACCGTTTTTCAGAAGTTCAACTGGTATTTCGTCAATTCCCGGCGCTTTCTTTAGTTTTTGGTCACATAGGGCTGCTTTGATTTCAACAAGCGTGGGTAGTGTCGATGGTAGTTCATCTTCGTCAGTTGAGGCTTCAATTGAAATGTTATCTGTTGTGATCGGTGCTAATGGGGTGGGATTCAAAAGATGTTCAAAGTATGAAGCCCATCTCCTTTTGATTTCTTCTGTGTCGCTGATGATGTTGCCCTCCACGTTTTTGCAGAGACTGGTTTTTGGCTTATATCCCTTTTTTAAGTGTTTTACTATTGCGTATGCGTCCCGCGTTTTATTTTCGTCGTCCATTTTTTGTATTTTGTCATAATGGTACTCCCTTTGTTTTCGTCTGCAGGTCTTTTTCGCATATCGCCTAAGCTCGTCATATCTTTCTTTTTTGGCTCGTGTTGGTCGTTCAGTAAAAATTTTGTAAGCCTCGCTCTTTCTATCTATTGCATCGCGACATTCTTGGTCGAACCAATCATTATTTTTTTGCCGTGCTTGATATCCTAATACCTCTTCTGTGGAGGATTTGATGCCGTCTCGTATTTTCATCCACGCATTCTCCACTGGCATATTTGGATATTTTCATATATTGGTGTCAGGTGTTTATTACATGCTAACATGTAAGCCTACGCCACCGTTTCGTCGCTAAGCTTGCCAACATTGAATTTGCGAGCTCTACTCGTTTTCGAATATCCACGACAAGCTATTCTGCATCGATACTTAGCTCTGACTAGATAGTGGTCAGAGTCACAATTCGCTCCGCGGAGAGTTCGTACATCAAGTATGCTGGAAGCAGCCCTTTTCTCAATTAGAACGTGGTCTATTTGGTTGAAGGTGTGACCATCTGGTGACGCCCACGTTCATTTGTGAATATCACGATGTGGGAAGCACGTAGAGCTTACTATGATATTTTTGCTGCTTGCGAAATCAATAAGACGTTGGCCATTGTCGTTGGTTATGTCATGGAGACTGTGCCCTCCTGTTGTTCCTCTATGAGACTCCTCTTTTCCGACTTTTGCATTAAAATCCCCTAAGACAATTTTTGGTCATTCGAGGGCAGTGAATCATAGGTTGGCTCTAGGGTGGCATAAAATTCGTCTTTAGTTATATCGTCCTTGTCTTCTGTTGGTGCGTGAACGTTGATCAACCAAGTGTTGAAAAATTTAGTCTTTATTCGGATTGCACACAATCTTTCACTTACTGGTCTGAAGCTCGTGACCTGCTGTTTAAATTTTTTGTCAACGACAAAAGCGACTCCAAACTCTCTGCTTGCCAACAATTTTCCACTTGGATAGATTGTGTGTGATCTCATGTCCATGATTTCGTTACCGAACTATTTCGTTTCTTGGATGGCAGTTATGTTGATGTTGTGTTTTGCCACTTCTTCGAGGAATTCTTTCAGAGCTCCTGTCCTAAATAAGTATCGAACATTCCAAGATCCAATATAGTAGTCCATTTTTCGTTTGCGGGGTCGTTGCCGTTGAGTCCATCCTTTCCGAGGCTGTTCTTCAGGTTTCTGGGCAGTGTTCTTTTTTCAGTGATGCGTTGTCAGCGCCTCGTCCATCCCTCGACCTGGAGGACCGGTACTACCACTATATTTTTGCCTATTTCCTGAGACGCACTGGTGTTACTGGCCATTCAGGTTAACTCCATGTTCCCTCCTCCCTTCTCAAACCGGGCTTGGGACCGTCTATGGTGGAGTTACAAAAATCCAACGACAAAAATCCTCTATTAGAGACGATCGCCCAGATAAGGAAGAAATATCTGCCGCCATTCGGTCAATAGTGGAAAACTAAGCCTCAGGTATATATAAACGGATTATCAACCGAACTCCTCAAAGTGGACCCGGAAATTATTGCCGTATCGAAAATCATGGCTAAGGTAATCCTCAGAACGCGCTCTCTAAGTTCATCAGGCTAGTTTCCGTAAAGGGTCGTCTTGCACAGACCATACAAATACCCTACGGATAAAATTAGAGTAGTCCGCCGAAATGGATTTGGAACTAACTTTCATGTTTGTGGTCTTCGAGGAGGCTTTCGACAGCGATAACATATGGAATGCTTTGCGTTGAAAAAATATTCCAGATAAGATTAAGCCATGATTAAAGAATCCTACGAAGAGAAGGATGCATATTATCACCAGCCCTATGTCTCGTGGTAATAAATGGCATTTTGAAAGCTGCACTGAAAGATGGGCAAGATCCAGTTCTTCAGTGGGGACTTTTTAACATCTTAAGTCACCTTGATTATGCTAATGACGTATATAGAGAGGCTTAGAGTCAAATGTTCGCTCTATGCATTCTAAATGTAATAAAGCAGGACTGAAAATAAATGTGCGTAAAACCAAGTACATGCAAATGGGTTCGAACACAAGTACATCGATTGTTCTTAACGGACCAGATGTGAAAAAGGTACAAGATTTCTCTTACCTTCATCATGTACTGTTAAGTCGAAAAGGATATTGAGGCTCGTATAAATAAAACTGGAGGATAAAAGAGATTTTCCTTCTCACGAAGCTGTGAGCTGTGTTATATGGCTCTACTACATGGAAAGTAACCTTCTCGACTTACCAAGAAACTGCAAACCTTTGAACCCAAGCTTCCGAAACATTTTAGGGATATTTTGACGAGAAGTGATCTCCAACGGCAAACTTTGGAATACAACTGAACAGACTGAAATAGGCATTGCGATTAATAAGCGGAAGTGGCAATGGATCGGTCTCACTTTGGGAAAACCAGAGCGAAACATTACTGAACAAGCACTGGTTTATAATTCTCAAGGAAGACGTCGGGTTGCTTGGCCATGTAGCATGGAAGCGAGCAGTTGAGCAGTAGGCCAGAAGAGTTAACAAGTCCTGGCGGTAACTATAGCCCGATGCTCAGAATCGCGTCTTGTGGAAAAGAACGGTTTTTGTCCCATTCCCTTGGTAAAAAATTAATTGATTGAGAAGGGAAAGGTTGAACCTGAAAGATAGGGTGACTTAAGCAGCCCAAGCGATTTTCGTAGTGTAAGCGGCACTACCATCGTTTTGATGGAGCTTATGAGTAGTCTATGTTTGCTGCATCATTTATAAACTATTTCCAGAGCTGACTGTAGGAGTTCGAATTGATACTCTGACCTGGATTACACGGTCATCTGCATATTCTTGTTTCCCTTTTTGTCTAGTTAAACCAGAATCACGCCCATCAATGTGTCTGCGGCTTTATTATCCTATTTTTGAGCATGACTGTTTGTCATTGGCAGATTTTCGGTTCTGTGCCTCCTTTTACAATATCCGCTACTATCGATTGAAGAGATATGTTATCGAAAAAGCCCTCAATGTCCAGCATAGATCAGCGCGATTTCTTTACATTTTATCGCACTGGCTATGTAGTCAGTCAGATTGATTAGTGCGGTTTTGGAAAATTAGTTTTGTTGGTAGGCATGCCGGAGTCAGTAAACTAGAACAGGAGCTTTGTCTGGCTTCTGGTAAGTATATAACATCAGTTTTGCGGCATGTCAAGGGTATATACTCCCACGCTAGGCTGGCTATAAAAACGGAATCGGGCAGAGAAGTGTGATCAGACCCTCTTTCTGGAGTCAAGGGCTGATTTTGAAGAACGTTTGATCAAAAAGCTCTGGAGTCGCCCTTCCGTCCTCTGTGAAAGCTCCGTCCGCATGTCACAAGAAGTCAATCTTTGGTCGGGGTTCTTTCTGCGAAGGTGGTGAGCTCAAATTCCGGTCGACGTATAATTCCATCACACTGCCTGCTTCGGATATACCTAGTTTAAATGAAAAATTCGTACATGGAGTGTTGAAATTATTTTAAGTGAAGGTAAGGGTCGATGTGCACTAGCCACTACCGTGCTAACAAGCATTCCCAATAAGTAATGAAAAATTTCAGGAATCTAAAAGTAAGGTCGACAAGATCTGATTTAGGCTGTAGTGCTATTGTAGAAGTAAAAGAAGAACCTTCTCAAAGATTGGCGTTTCAATCTCATGAGATCTTTATTTTATTCTTTAAGAGTCTACGAGTTTTTATCCACAGAGCATCTTGTTGCTTGTTTTTAACGTAGGCTATGATGTTTCCAGATTTGTCTCTCAAATTATCCATATTGCGCATTGATTCGTAGGATATTATTATTATTATATTCCATCTCCTACCCTTGCTATTGTGGGATAATCAGGCCCCTGTTCTGCCTTTTAAGCCTTTTTATTATGGCCTTAGGGGCTAAGGAGTTTCCCCAGATATCAAAAATAACACGGCTGTGCGTTTGGACATCCAGTCTCCTTCCAGGAGTATAAGCTCTGCCTCTCGACAAGGTTTTATTTTCTTCAGCGTTTTGGACATCAATTCGCGACCATAGTTCTTCGCACATTGTGTGGCCAACAAACTTGGCTTGAAAGTAATATGCTGCAATTCTCATCCTCTTGGATCATTTTATCCAACTCCTCGACGATTGCACGTTACTGAATTGCAAGACGTTCTCTGTACATTTGAGTCAAAAGTCTTCTTGTATAAAACTTATGCCTTTCTGTAACTTTAAGGGCGTGGCCCACCCTCTCGTCTGAGATTTCCTCATACTACTGGTCGTAGCGGAAGTAGATTTCAATGCCAATGACAAACCATCTTCTAGGATTACACTTCAAAAGTTATATATATGTATAGCTATGTTTCGCTCAGGCTAGAGATGTAGTCAATCATTGTCCCGTTCGCCTCTGAGTTTCAACGGTGTCTGCAATGTACATCTTGGACACCATGGGATCAAACGTGGTTAATATGTTAGAATTTAAAACAATAATTTGGACTCAGATTCGCCCTTGGGTTGTCGGGAGGAAGAATAAAAATATCTTTTTAAGTTCTCCAAGTTACAACTCTTCTTCTGGGCAACGTCCTAGTAAGCGACAACCTAGAAATGGTCTCTGAAGCTTGCTAAATTAAAAAGCCGATACCTCACGACGTACGTCGGTAATCTAGCACAAGATTTTGGAAACGGCAACCCATGAAAAGATTCACATCACCGTGTCTATGTTTGCATGGCTGAGGTGATGCTTAGTCCTGAAAGATAGACACCAAATACTTGAGAACCACAGTTCTCAATCTCTTCTCGCATTAACTACTTACAAAACCAAACTCTCCGTACTGACGTGGTACAAATATATAGACGTACAATGGGCCCTTTGGTGGCCTACGTACATTGGTGTCCAACTTCTCCTCAAACCTAATCTAACCTATCCGGACTATAGTACTCTTCATACTGAAACTAAGTTCATTTAGGAAGAAAAATTTCCTTTATAAGTATGTTCTATCATCGATTCAGTAGGGTTTTTCTACGAAATAGTTCGTAATATCAAAGCAATCGCAAAGATTCTGAGCAGCGAACTATGCAGAGCTGAACAATTACAATGAAGCGGAACAAGTATCTTCAGCGAATGCTACTAAATTTTTAATTGCAGTACTGAGCTTGCAAGGCACCATCATGCTACAAAATAATCATATGGAATTAAATTCTTAATCTTAAGGACCAATTAAACAAGTAACCGCGCGTTGTTCCACTCACTTGAAAGGACACAAATAATTCGATAAGGTCTTCCTAATAAGCTGCTCGAAAATAAACAGTAAAGAGTCCTTTTCTTTTCGAAAAGTTGAATCTTAAGCATACCACCAGGGAATAATTTCCAGCAATTAACCGATGGTGGGTTGTGGTACATTCGACCAGAAAAACCTAAAACTTTCCACCACGAAAACTTTTCCTCACAATAATAATGCTGCTGGTTTCCTTTTTCGCCTCGAAATCAGAACTGGCTGCTAGTTGTAGCCCGTGATTTTGGCGGAGATGAATGGACGGAAGTGGTAGTCGGGGGGTGGTCGGTTAGTGGTTGAGAGAAAAGACCATTTCAGCAACCAGGGTCGAATTATAATGACCAATAAAACAAGAATTGGCGGAAAACATTGCCGGGCCAGGAGTCATGTTAATTTGTGTAAGCCACCACTTGTACTGTCGCTCGAGCAGAGAAAATTTCGCAAAATTTTCCCCGACCAATTCCATTGGTAATTACACAGCAATACGCCAGACTGAGGCAGTATGTTTTGGTGCCATCAGAAGCGACAGGAATATAACGAGCGGAATGAATTAATCGAAAACTAAAATGTCCTTTGCAATCAAATCGAGTCGGTAGTTTTGGATGGACAAATTCGACATGGACATGAAACATAACGATGGCTTTAGAAAATTTCTTTTTTTTAAGGACTTCTGCTGTATGCTTCGATGGTCGTAATTTTCGGATAACGACGTAAAGGCATGCTGGTCAAATCGCGTTGGACATAAACTCCCTGTAAAGTGCCATAAACCGAGAAATTCTTAATTACGAGCCAACATGAAAATGTAGTTTTAATTCAAATCCGAGAAAAAAGTCTAAAGCCAGTTGAATTAGCCCTAAGAAAGGGAGCGGGAGTAGCGTAAGAGTCCTTCACAATATTCGCACTACACACGTATATGCAAGTTATGTGTATTTCGTATTTTACTTAGTACTCAGTTTGTACGAACATTCTTCGATTACAATCTGCCCTCGTTATCGAGATTACCTTAGCAATTATACTGCGCTCTACTAATCCTGGACGGAGGTTAAGTTTAAGGTTACATTAAAATTTTATCGCTCTAGTGTTATGTTCTAATATAAAACAGTATTCCTTAATGCATAATAAAAACGGAAATTAACGGGAAGTTCTATTTAAATAATGAAGGGTTGTATTCGGTGTTACAGCAGAAATGGATAGGGTAAAAAATTAACAACTTTTGTAGATCTATCGTGATAAGAGAGGGTGTTCAAGGCATGTTTGAAACGATATAAACTATCAATCGTCATTTATCTTAATATCATGACTGATGGAAAAATGATTGCCGAAAAGATCGTGTATGTTTCTGTTTTTAGACACCATTCATACATTCATTCGATTTGTAAGCAATGTAATTTAGAAGCCATTTATCTCAAAAACTATGACGGGTTTTTTTCTGGGAAAAATGAGTAGCCCTCCCCATTAGGTAATGAAAAGCAGAAACGATTCTCTTTATGTTCGACGAAATTTTCAGTCATTGGCGAAAATGTCTGTCACATAACCTGTCGAAAAGTAAAAATGAAGGAAAACGGAATATTAACGCTTGTTGGGTTTTCCTACATGGTTTATTAATTGGATTAAGTCATATCTACTTAATAAAATTTATAAGTTCTCTTTCGTGATTCCACTTCTATGCAATTTACTACGCATTCTGTTGTCCCTCATGGAAGTCATTTGGGGCCACTTCTGTTTATCCTGGCCTTTAACGATGTTATCCCTGTTTTTAAATATTCGGAAGTATTTCTTTATGTAGATAACATTACAATCTTTAGATTTCTTAGTTCCAATTCTGACAATTTTTTTCAGGAGGATTTCATTAATTTTAGCAATTGGTGTCCCTACAATAATCTTCGGTTGAACTTGGATATATCGGTATTGTTGCGAGCTAGGGGTTCGCCATGATTTCAAGTAAAAACCCAATTCGTTTAAAAAAATAAGTAATAATTTATTTATTCGCACTTTAATTCAATTTCCTGCTTAATTCGCACTATATGGCAATACCGCAGCGTGCTTTTCTATCGCTTTCACAGGTTCGCGTCTCCGTAATAAAAATTACTGACTGACTGACTCTCTCGCTGAAAGCTTTCGTGCTTTTATACATCTCTTAATACTCATGACTGTTCTCGAAGCTTCTTTCGGTGTGTATGTGTGTTCTATACTGGAAAGCTCTAGATCTTTAATTGTGACTTTCTACATAGTTGAGTGTACTGTTCTACATAATTCTTGTCTATTCGAGAGAGATTGAGTTGCGGGGCTGCCAGGTCTGCATGTAACAATATCATGTAATGTCATTCATTAGGAAAGCCTCACCGTTTGTAATAGTTTACAGTCTTAATGATCCGATCGTGTCAATCCCAATGTTGACTTAGGTGACCATAAAATTGATTTTTGCTTGCAGATAAATAAGATTGTGTCAAAAGGTAGCTGGGGTTCACCCAAACTTATCTAAGGAATTTAACAATACCTTTGTTAGATTGAGTCTTTCGTTAGAACTCACCTTGAATATGCTTCTCAAGTTTGGTCTTCTTATTATAATGACCACATTGGCAGAATTGAATCAATTTACCGCAAATTTGTGAGAATAGCCTTATGTCATCTTATTTGAAATGATGAACTCCAGCTATTAAGCGGCCGTACCTACCATCGGTCGATATCGATTTCAAATCATTTTGCCTACGATTTAAAATCGAGAGAGTAAATGATTTTTTTCTCTCTGAACCTTTTTTTCATGTCGTAATTTGCTCGACTTCTAGCCAGTCGTACATGCTGTGATAATTAGATTTGCACATCGATGCGTGAAGATGCGACTAAAGGAATGTGCAAGAATAAAGAGGATGTGGAAATGAAAGCGGG
Source organism: Chorisops tibialis (assembly GCA_963669355.1). Lineage (NCBI taxonomy): Eukaryota > Metazoa > Arthropoda > Insecta > Diptera > Stratiomyidae > Chorisops > Chorisops tibialis. Next base: position 77,106,063 of record OY770263.1, read on the forward strand.
GAAATAGGCCGCGAAGGAATAAGGAAAGAAAATGGTGCATTGAAAAAAATGCAAACACAAAGTTATCAACAAGGTTAATGGATTTCTCATCATTCACCACCTACGAACTTTAATCTGCGGCAACACATACAAAGAATGCAAGCGATCATCGAAAATGCGAAGGGGAAAAACAAATCTCTTGAGAGCGTACGAACATCTTGTAAAAGAAACCAACCGATTGAAAAATCGGCGCTGACCGACCTCTCCTCTAGTCGCCGTCTCAAGGCATACTGAGCATCAATTTTCCCTGCGAAATTTACTGATTGATTTTCAAACAATTGTGATGTATTTTTTATGAAAACTAATACCGAACTCATTGAATAAGCTTAACAACATTCTATTCTTCGATATCAGTGTTAAAAAAATGTCATAGTCATCAGTTTTAATACATAAATTCGAACAAAAAAATCAATAAGAAACGCTCTTTTTTAACTCCATTTATTATGAACAAAACTTATAAAAATCGAAAAAGTTCTTCCGTCAAGCACTTGTCGCAACCTTTTTCTATTGTTATTGCAAAAAATAATATATAATCGTCGCCTGACTTATAGGTCATAAGTCGCATCGAAAAGTTTAGTTTTTCTCATTTTTGAAAAACCAAAGTCGGAGTTATGCTGTAAACGTTTTCCTAAGCATAATTTTAAAAATTTGTTTCCAACATGCTGTTGTAAAATTAACAAGGATTAAAATTATAAAAACAAATTTTCATTATATTGAGTGCTTTGTCAGGAATTTCTGTGCGAAAATGGTCATTTTCGCACGAAATCGTCGCTTCGGTATGTATGGCCCCTTAAATATTTCGTCACTTTCAAAACGACGTGAAGCAACTGACGTAGTTTTTGCTCATCAACTTCTTTCATTGTTAGTCGATTCCTCCACACTTTTGGATTTGACGCCGTTTGCTGTTGGTTCATTTTAATCGAGGAATCCTAGATTGCTGCGGATTGAATATCACCGGGTATACTCTGGTATGAATGTACCGATTTCGCGTCTCACGAGAGAAGTTAGATAATAGAATGCTGATTTATTCGGATTCTCTATGATAAGCTGTGCTACTGGCCAACATTTCTGAGGTCGCATGGGTATTGCGGATGTATTGATTGATAAGATGAAATTTCAAGGACGTAGATCAGGAAGCCGGGTTTGGGTTTTTTTGAGCAGTTTTGCCAGCATTTGTTAAGATGATCGATTTAGTGTAATTAACTCCATGGGACACTACAGGCGCTTTATCATAGATCGGAAAAGGTGAGCCCCTACATTTGGAACGAAATTTGAAAAATTTTCGACCTTTTTTTGTATGTTTTTAACATCAAGAACTGTGCACAGTTTTTAATATTGAACTTAAAAGTCAAAAATTTTGAAGGAATAATTAATCTTTATGAAGACAAATGGTGAATTGTAGAATTCGCAGGTGTCGATTGTAACATCTCTGCCAGACAATACTGCAGATTGTCTTCTTCTTGTGTACCCTGAATCTAGTATAATCATACGTATGTTTCTTTTTTTTGTATTCCAGGGTGATTAAAGCATGGCACACGGATATGATGCCGTTTGATAAATTAAGCGCAGTAGATTCATTCCTATTTTTTTTGTTTTAATATTTAATTTGTTTATATATAAGATGAAATGTGAGGGTAAATTGTATTTGCTCTAAAGGATGCAACGCTAATCTTGCATATATTCGCCAAGGGTTAAGTCTGTACGTCAGACTACAACATAGCCCTCGAGCGCCTTGAGCTATCAAACTGAATTTTATTTTTTATTATAATTTGGGTAAAGAACAATCCCCCCTTCATCTCCTTCTTCCCACATAAATTTTAGGAAATTTCAGGAAATTTATTTTTCTTCGAAACTGTTAAAAGCATCGACTTGAAAATTTGACCAAAGTATAAATGAGCAAGAGCCCTAGAACAAAAAATAACAACGAAATGCATATCATGATAAAACGCAGTATAACTAAGACAAAGGACGAAAAATTCATTTCCAAAAGTGGTGCTAAACGAGTCATACGTAAACACAAACTTGATGTCATTGGAAAGGTCTCACTAGTTTTTTGCCTTTGACACAAAAACGGAAAATAAGTATCTATAATTTAATAAGATATTGTTTAAAATTATTACAAGACAGTTTGTAACTTCGAGAAAAAGTTATATATTCATAAAGAGCTTCTTAAGGGATTTCCAATGACACTAAGTTTGTGTGGATTCCTTGAATAATTTTTTCATTCCACTACACAGGATCCGCTTGACACCGGAGTTGGAAATTTGTTTTTCGTCCTTCGTTTTAGTTACACTACATTCTATCATTGTATATACTTTGTATCTTTGTCGCTTTCCGTAGTTCTTTTTCTTCTAGGACTCTAGGACTATAATGAATATGAATACAATAGTAATCGATAAATATATCGCAAACAAATTCTGCTTCTATCAGCTCTCCCCGTCTACGCTCTCCCATACAAATAAACAATTTTGCAAAATACATTTTATCGATTTTCTTCAAAACTAAAAAAGTTTGAAACTTGAAATTTTCCCAGACTTTAGCTTTTAATATACAGTAAATTCTCGATAATCCAATTACAACGAGGTTGATCCGGACAAGCGAATATTCGATTACTGGGGCAATGCAAATATAGCAATAATCAAGTAATAAATAAAACGAATTTAAATTTTTATTACCCTTTAGCTGTGATCTTGGAAGAAGTTACATCAAGAGAATGGCACAAGGAAAAGTTGAATTCCATAAGGCAGTTGGTTATAGAATTACTTCGAAGATTTAATTTTATGTTACCATGTAAACAAGTACAGACATCAACGATAAGGGTGAGTTACTACTTGAATTTACTTAAAGTCATTAAATAGAAATTATGAATGTTGACAATAATCCAATATTCATAACCAAAGTCAGGCAAGAAATTTCAGAAATAATTCTTTGCACCCAATTCCTGAGTGCAAACGTAATCAACTGATATCTCTCTTATGAAACTCTAATGTTCAATCATAGCCATATAGTCTTTGATATTGAATCAACAAAAAATGTATTTGAACCGTTCAGACATCCAAAATCGGCAAACTGGAATAATTTCGAACAATACCTGTCTGAGACTCAGGTCAGAACAATACAAAATATAAAAGATAGAAGATACTATTAAGATAGCGTCAGAGCAAATTACCAAAGCAGCAACTGCTTACTACAACTACTACCCAGTTAAAACCACAAATAGCAACAAAAGCGTCCTTCGGTGGAATAAAACACTCATCAAACGCAGAATAAAATCGAGGAAACTCTTCAAAAAAGCTAAACAAACTGGAGGGTGGGATCCTTACAAAAGAGCTCTAACAGAGTACGGGAAATTAGAAGGACAAAATGAAAGTCCTGGGAATCGTTCTGTTAGGGTAAATATGATCTTACCAGTAAGGCGAGAATACACAGGCCTCTTTCGTTGTTAGAGAAACCGGACAGTTCGATCACAAAAAATGGGAAGCAGACGTTAAAACTACTAACACAAACTCATTACCCGAGAAGTCAATGAAATACAAGGAAATCGAAGTAAGGTGCGTTCTTGACTCAGAAGAGGCATTCAATAACACGGCATATGAGCTGCAAAAAGAAGTGGCATTGATTCGAAAACCTGCCATTGGATCAGGGCTATGCTTGAATGCACAATTTTATAATCAACTCATTAGATATGAACAATTTTAACTGTTACCGCTGCCTAAGGTTTCCCACGAGATGAAGTACTATCCCCCATCTTATGGTGTCTGGAAGCTGACGATCTTCTAGAACTTACAAACTCTGGGTTCAAAGGCCAGCTATCCAAATTAAGGGTAAGTTCGAAGAAACTATTGTAGAAATAGTAGAAGGTGCTCAAGTCAATCTGATGCAAAAAAGTAGAACTGGGAATTAATCCGAAAAAAATACATATTTTTATCTTTCACGAAAAAGGGCATTTAAACCAAATTGAAAAAGTCCAAACTTTAGATAAACTGCTGGAATATTGTAGTGAAGAAAAATTTCGAGGAGTAATTCTAGATGAGAAACTCACGTGGAATGTTCATCTAGACCATGTTCTAGAAAAAGCCAGAATATCCCTCTGGACCTGCAAGGAGAATCCTGGGCAAAACATGGGGCCCAATTCAAAGCTGACTGGATGTATAGCTCTATTGCTAGGTGCAAAGTAATAATATGTAGCATCGGTATGGTGACGCAAACACTGTAAAAAACTATTCAACAAAAGCTGACAAAAATACAAAGACTTGAAAGAAAAGATTTCCGGATTATCCACCGTTACGCTTAATTATTCGTGACGTTTCAGCCTCTGTTGAGACCTTTATCAAACTATAAAGGCTTGCTTGCATTGGTATAACTGAAGCAATGAGTACCACTTCCAATGGTGTGATAGAGGTACTTCACAATTTGGCTCTCCAACATCTGGAAATACAGAAGGAATACAACATAAGTAGTCTACTCACTACTGAAGACGGGACAGGATGCGCAATTGCGTGCCCTTCACTGATTTTAGAAATTGAAAAAGAAGTAGTTCTTGGGATACCTCTCTCTGATTCTATGGTAGCAAGACATATTCTTACAAAACCACATAAGGTGCTACTAGATCGTCAAAACTAGTTGTCCAATAGACCCAGTCGAAGAAAACCTTCAACCATCTGATACACAGCTAGGGTGTAGCCTAGTGGGTAGCATGTTGGTCTACAATGCGAAGGTCGTGAGTTCAAATCCCGGTCGACGCATAATTCCAGCACACTACCTGCTTGGGTATACCTCGGTTACCACTTTCTACGAAAATAAAAAACTCGTAGATAGAGGGTTATGCGAAGGGGTAACAACGCTTCCACAATAAATAATGAAAATGTTAAGGAACCTGAAGGTCAGGAGGTCAAGTCCCGATTTGGGCTGCAGCGCCATTGAAGAAGAAGATCTGATACACAGATGGTTCTAAAACGTAAAAGGGGTAGGTGCTGGAATATGGAGTACTAGCTACCAGTATGCAAGAGTTCTGATCTATTTTCCAAGCTGAGTTCATGACATAGAACTATCTATTCGGCATAATATAAACACAGCATACCGAAATCAAGACATTTAGATTTTCTCTGACAGTAAGGCAGCAATCCTAGCTTTGCAATCATCTCAAAAACGATCAAAGGCTTCAGGTACTAATAGCTCTACGGATTAAAAAATAGAGTAATTCTCATTTGGATCCCAGGGCACAGTGGCTTGAGGGCAACGAAAAACGATTCATTGGCCGAGAAAGGATTCGAATCTAATTTCGCAGATACTCTTTACTATTGTGTATTGCAAAAATCAACATTCAATTGTGGCTAAAACCACAGAGCACCCTTTATTGGGAAGCGATACCAGGCAATAAGGATGCTAAGATTTGTGCGCCATAACATTTGGTTAAAAGAACTTCTTAATATCTGCAATTAAACCAAAATCAAACTAGACTCTTGGTATGTGTCCTAACTGGACACTCTTACATGAAGAAATATCTTCAAAGAATTTGGCTTTCAGAGGGAAATCTCTGCAGAATGTGCAATGAGGAGAAGGAAAAACCTGTGAATGTGAACGTTTTGGTTAATGATTCAAAGACCCAAGTGAATTTTCGACCATTCCTCGATGTAATATCCTAAGCCTTATCAATAGTACGGGACTTGATAAGGAACTGTAATATATATATATATATATAGATTTTTTTTTATGTGACACCAGAACTAGAGGTGTTACACTTTTGTACTGAAGCACAGCTCTTGAGGTGAGAAGGACATTGGTTTTTGGGAATGAATGTCATAGATACGGAAGTGGTAATGAATGTATCTCTTGAATTGCTGAATGCTGTAGTCTTGCGGGAATACTGAGATGGGCAGCGAGTTCCATATTTGAACGTTTAAAAACGAATCACACAATTTGGCGGTGCGACCGAAGATAGGTTTCACAGGATATTTATGAGCACGTAAAGCAGCTCGAGTATTACTGAATAAGGTATGCATGCTGGTAAGAGATTGGAGATTTCGTCTGAACAATATCCTTTGTAATAACAATACAAAAGGGTTATGGAGCTATCAATTCACCTATGCTCGAGTAAATCGAGTGATGAGGAGATGTCAGAATCTTCTATAATTCTTATGGTCCGAGACTGGATACTATGCAGATAGGAGAGAGAAGGTTTTGCAGCTCCTGCTAATAGGTGGGAGTTAAATTCAAGACGTGGTCTAATGTGGGCATTATAAATTGTCATTAATCCAGAAGTGGTAAAGAAGTTTTCACAGCGTTTTAGGTAATCCTAACATTTAGATGCTTCTTTGGCGATGTTAAATATATGATCATTTCATGATAAGTTATATGTGATTGGCATACCTTCATCACTTGTAGAATTAGATAATGACTGGCCTCCGAAGTTGATTGGATCTAGGCTAGAGTCACGTTTGTGGGACACAAGACACCACTGAGTTTCGAAGCATTAAATTTCACTTTATTCTTATTGCCCCAACTAAAAATTTTAGCCAAGTCATCATTTAATGATTGAACCATGAACCTATGTACGTTGCTCTACTAAGCTAGTACATCGGGATAAGGATGGTGTGTTGAAGTGGTAGCAAAAGTCTAATGGGCTGTCATCAGCAAAGCTATGTATAGGATTTAAAGTTGAACATGGAAAATCATTAATAAATACTAGAAAAAGGGTAGGAGAAAGAACCGAGACCTGTGGGACACCAGCGTTAATTTTATAAGAAAGGGAAACCACACCATCCAGTACGACACGCATTGAACAATTGGCTAAAACTTTCAATCCAGAAGATAAGAGAATCGTCCAAACCAGTAGCTTTAAGTTTTGGTAAAGGGGCGTTGTGCCATACTCTGCCGAAAGCCTTGGAAACATCAAGAGCGATAATACAAGATTCAACAAACTGGTGACATGCACTTGTTCCAACGTTCAGTGAGGGGGTCCCGTGGAACATTTTTTGCGGAATCCATACTATTTTATAACTCAATGGTTGAAGATTGCTTCCGTAACCTTCCACAGAAGTGAGGTTATTGCTATTGGGCGATAATTAACGGAATTAATGCGTTTTTTATAATACTGGCTGAACATTTGTAAGCTTTCATGAAGATGGGGCAGTGGAGGACGATAAGGAAAAATGGTATAGTTTCCATAGAAATTTATCAAGAGAAGCGCAGCAATTTTTAAGGAGAAGAGCATTGATTCCATCTGGTCTGGACCATTTGTTAGCATCTAAATTCTTAAGAACTCGGTATACATAGTGCGAATGAATGTTAATTTGGGCTTAGGAAGAAATTAGTGCAGCATACGTTGGAAGGTTAGAGTTCGTTGGTGGTAAAGAAGAGTTGGCAGCAAATTGAGCCGCTAAGATTTTTGCCTTGATTTGTAATAACCTCATTTTTTGTGGATTAAAGATTAAATTGGTGATGCAGAACTACCTCTGGTTGAACGAGCGAGAGACCAGAAATTTTTGCTACCCTTAGGACATATCAGTTTTTTTTTTCATATTGTTTTTTAAAAAAGAAAAGCTTAATAACATTAAGCCCTCTCCTCTTCAGTCACCTCGCATACGAATTTCTATAAATTTAATAAAAGTATTTCTCCTTCGATCTGAGTGGTATGGACCTTAAAATTGGAACACAGCATTGTGACAGAAATAAGCAGTCTAAACATTTTTCAAAACCTTCCACCTAATTTCAAAACAGGCATTGTGTCAATTTTCTTGAAAATTATGAATGCTACAATCATTAAAATTAGAATGAAATGTTTACATGCTATATGGTCGACCAACCCGACGTCTTCCTTGAGGATTATAATCCAGATATTATCTTGCGATGTTTTGCTCTGGTTTTCTCAAAGTGTAACCAATGTAATTTTTTGCAATATGAAATTCCATCAAATCGAATCATTTCTTTCGACCGTTTCGAAATTTGAGTTTCAAAAACCAATTTTTTATTTATTTTGCAAATTTATCACAAAATGAAAATTATGTTGAATGATGTATAATTCACATGTTTATCAAAACTATGAAATCTTTTCAGAATATTGTTGTTGAATTTACAAAGAGCGCAGTGTTAATGGAAATCGTTTAATAAAATATGAACTCTGCAAATCATTTTGTTGTATAAATATAATTAATTAATCTCGTCGAAACTCGATTGTCCAAAATATTCACCACCAAGTGTCTTCTTATTATTTTATTCTTGAATAAGAAAATTGAAATGTTACTCATTATTTAAAGAAGACAAAAAGTCTACGCTAATTTTTTGACGAGCAAAATTGCACATCGAAAACATTGCTCATTTCCTTCATACAAAATGAAAAAACTTCCACTCTATTTGTTCGATTTTTGCAACCGTTCAAAAAGCTAAACCCCAAAACTACCCATTTCTCAGGGCAATTACCATAAAACAAAGAAAGTTGTGCCTTACCGGCAAATATCTTCAACAAAATTGTCAACAGTTTACAACACTATTGAGATTTCAGGTGTACTTTACAAGTGATGCCACAGTAGATCGATAGACAGGGATATAACCATTACACGAGACTTCCCTGTTTTGTCACATTTCGTCACCAAAATTCCGCTCATTCAAGTCGATAAAACAAGGCTCCATCCGAAGAGATCGCTATGAATAAAATATTTTTGCTCTTCACTTCGATGGACAAGGACGAAAAAATAGTTCATTTCAGAATGCCATCAGTCCTGTTTTGTATATGAATTTCGAATAGTAGAACAGCCAGAAGTTATTATCATTTTTATGTCCTTCAGTGTTGTTCCATTGGTACTTTAGTATTTATTGCTAGGACAATAAAAAAAACCTAATACAAACTCAACTGAAGAGTTCGACCTTTGACCAGTTACAAATCGAACCGTATATGAATATCCTTTTGTTGTATGTATATGACGTTATATTTCGGAATTCCGCATAAATTTGTAATAATGCCGAGACAATGGTGAAGTCAAGCATTAAGGACATTTATTTCATAGCATGGATTTTTTTTACCACACGTTAAAATGCAAATATTCAACTGTCTAAACCTTCCATTCGGTTCATCGATTTTCGCGAGGACCGACTTTTTTTAAATTTACCAGATCAGACCATTTTTCGAACGCTATCTCGTTTCGTTTGGCACTTTTTAAAAATTTCAGCAATCTCGATAGGGCTTGTTGTAAATTGAAGCCACTCTCGCTCATTTCAGAGCTACTGGAAAACCATAAACTCGAAAAAATTCGGCTCAAGTATTTCAATTTTACCTCTCATTTCATTTTTTTTTTCATATACGATTGGCGGATCCTTTATGACACTCTTAGGATTCCTAGTCCTCGTCGAATATTCTTCAAAATTCACGGGCGGTTTTTCCACCCCTCGAATAGGTATAAGGGTCGGTTCTTGCCATTTCATATTTACCCGTGTTCGGGCATCAAACCGCTTTTTCTTATGCCATTTAGTTTGCTACTGCTCCAAAGGACGCTGATATTGAAAGGAACCCTCGATTTCCATACAGCTTGCTTTCATTTAAGATCTGTTTTTTTTTTTGAATGTCGAACTTATATTAGGGAGTAAAGTGTAAAGTTATTCCAGGTTTGATACCACTTTTGAACAGGTAAAATTGGGAGGATGAAAATGAGATAGGGGATGTATTGCTACTTCAGTTTTGAGCTATAGCGGCTGCTAAACGAATATGTGCTCGCGGAGGTGTATTAATAAAGTTAAGTAAAAGTTCGTATAATATTTGATTTGAGTTGTTTGAAAGCCGGAAGGAGGTCGGGAATGGAAAATACTAGAATATTCTAATACGCAATTTTAACAGCCATATTACGAGAAGAAGGCGATTTGAGTATACTTCATAAAATAAGCCACCAAAAAATGCGAAATGCCGCAACATGCGGTAATCTAGATGAAATGTGTGACATTTAATTATATTTTGTATGGAGGAATTTTGCCTTAACACCAATAACTATAGAATCCAGTTTTATACACTCACGTGGATATTTATTCGTGTGAAATAACTCCATGTGAGAAATATTTCACAGTGCGGGTTACAGGTGAGCGCAAATGAAAAGATTAAGTACCTTTACTCAGGATCGAGCCAACTACTTCACTACTGGAGAGGGCCAGAGAGCTGAAAACAGGAAAGTATACATATAGGCATTGCAAACGAACCACTCTTCAATCATGGGGGGTATCCTGCCCTCCTGCTGGCACGCCTCTGCCCGTATCCAGTTGCTTTGAGTATTATAGTAATATTCTTTCACAACTAAAAAAAAGTTGATCGAATCAAATAATCCAAATACGTTTCTGGAGTTTATGCGAGGGGCAGGACCGGTCCTGTGAAGATGGAAATGGAAATATTGCACAGGGTGGCATGCTTAAGAAGGTAACATCATCGAAAGACCAAAATATTAAAACTAGTGCAACGAAATGCAGGACGTATACCGGGAAATCGACTGAAGGCCTCACTCCTGTACAGATTTTGTAGATGGAGCTCCTCCTCGTTGTTGGACGGTCCCAGGCCTTCCAGCCGGGGAACTAATCCTGCCATATTATAAAAATAGCAACCCACCTGTTGGACACTACAGCATTATAAGCTATGTTAAAAACATAACATAAAACATAGACGAAAGAGAAATTTTTTGATTTTAAGAAATTTTCTAGGTGAAGTGGTAGAGGGGATGACGACATTGAACTATTTTTTCACATCACGCTAGAGTTGCTATCAAAATGTTTTATATATACAAAATTTAGGATTTAAAAATTTAATTGGTACTTAGAAACTTAGTGTATTGGATTTAGTGAAATTGTGAATTTTGTATGGGAGGTGGTAGAACGAGGGACCAGTTCTTAATGAATTTTTCAGAAATAGCTACAAGCATCATGCTTTTGACATGTTTTAAATTGCACATCAGCATCATTCATACTTTTCAGGAAAACCGACTTATTGTGAAGTTGTGAAAATGTGTGAAATTGTATGGGAGGGAGTAAAAGGAGTGAAGTTAATCGTCTAATTTTTCTTTGTCTTACTATTAATTCTAATTAAATACTTTGTGCACAATTTCAGCACGATAATTTTATACGCACTGAGTAAATTGGTTTAGAGCAATTCTTGGAAAAGTGCAGTTTGTATGGGAGGTGGTGGAAGGAGAGGGAGGACATAAATAATTTTCATAAAGTAGATTACAATCATCATAAAAGTATGCTAAATTTCAGATCAATAGAATTTATACATTTTGAGAAAATCTGTTTATTGCCAAATTGCGAAATTGTGTCATTTTGTATGGGACGAGGTAGAAGGAGTAGACCGATTTGGCTCGTTCACGAACTAGATCTTACTTTTTTGTTGAAAACGACGTGTACAAAATTTGAATTTTCTAGCTCAACGCATTCTCAAACTAGAAGGGACACGGACGGACGGACATCCGGTTTTGAGTGATTGTTTCAACTTCTGTATCATTCATTTTTTTTCCGAGCCTTATTTCTTAGCGTTACAAACTTTGTGGCAACACTCTTAAATTTCATCTAGAGTATAAAAATTTTTTATATTCTAAATGAAATCTGAGAATATATTGCGTTTGCCTTTGCGTATGTAACGCTAAGAAACAATGCTCGCACAGAGTAATTGTCATCGCTCAAGAACCTTGATTCCGAGTGATCGTTTGTCCGTCCGTCTGTCTGTCTCTACGTCTGTCCTTCTGTCTCTCTGTCTACAACATAGCTTTCGAACGCCTTGAGCAGACATTTTTATACTCTAGATGAAATCTGAGAGTACTATAAGTTTGCCACAAAGTTTGTAACACCAAGAAATAAGGCTCGGAGAAAAAAAATGAATGATACAGAAGTTCACATAATCACTCAAAAATCTCAAAACCGGATGTTCGTCTGTCCGTCTGTCGGTCCACAAATTCGCTATTTGACATTAAACGAATTTGTTCAAAAAGTGTAAAAGCTATTGATCTGAAATAAATATATTACTTCTATAATAAATCCAATCTGCTGTATAAAAATTAAACCACCTCCCATACAAACTGGACTTTTTATAAAATACTAAAAACCGATTTACTCAGTACGTATGCAATTTATCGAGCTGAAATTATGCACTAAATATCTATTTAGAATTATTAGTCAGACCAAAACAAATTAGGTGATTAGCTTCACTCCTTCTAGCCCCTCCCATACAATATGTTGAAGCGCGAGTTGCAACGAATGAGCTACAATATAAGTAGTTTGGAAATACAAGGCCAAATATCACTAAATGGGTTCTCGGCTATAAGAAAAGGTATTTGGCAGGGCGTGCTATCAATAAAATTATCTGGGCGGCAAATTTACTTAATCTGGCACTGGTGGGGGAAAGTTTCAATGAACGAACTTAGTACAGGACATCACATATGCTAATCCGACACTGAATTGAGTCCAACCTACTTAATCATGTTTTGACCGTTATTGCATAACTAGCAATGGTAATCGGTCGATATTGAACTGCTTTAGTTTACTTTTAATACTTTTATAATTCTTTTTATTAACTGAAAAAAATGAACGTTTGACGAATCTACAATTTAAGCCTACTCCAAATCTGAGATAGAAACTACTTATGACCCTTTTATATGCTAGCACTTTTGATGATCTCGCGATAACAAGGACGTAGGCGTATTTTTTCGAAATAGGTTCATTAAAGCTTTCACCAATTAGGCTCTTATACAGCGAAATGATTATTTTTTAGTCACCTAGTCCCCGTAACTCTATGTAACAGGACCCATTAAAAATAATAATTTTGGTGTCAACACATCATGCATTATTTTCTTAGTATCACAGGAGCAATGAAAACCTGTCCTACTGCGGCAATGGAAATGTTCCTAAGCATCCCAATTATACATCTTCAAATAAAAAAGCAGGAAATCAAAGAGGTTTTACACATACAGGAGAAAAACAATTATAAATCAGGGGATTTTAGAGGTCACCTCAAAATCCGAAAAGACCCAAAAATAGAGGTTATAACTTCCACACTATCGGACGCGATGCCGACAGAATTCAACTTTGAAACCCCCTTCAAAGTTATAATCAGAGAACGTATGGACTGGTAATCCTTGCCACCTGAAATGGAAGATGGAACAAACATTTGGTACACAGATAAGGGGGACTGGAGCTGGAGTTAAGGGTCCTAACTTCTTGGTTTCAAAGCCATTCAGCAAAGAAGCCAATCTTTCAGACCGAACTAATTGCAATGAAGCTATGCATCCAAGAAAATATCAGAAGGGCTCATTGTAATAAAACTGTTTATATCTTATCGGATAGCCAGGCGGTTCCCAAAGTTCTATAGCATCCAACAAATACGGATCGAAGCTAGTTTGGGACTGCCTTCAAAACCTTATCATCCTGCAAAAAACGGAACAAAGTAGCATTAATATGCGTCCCAGGACATATGGTGATTAAGAGAAATGAAAAGGTAGGCCACCTTGCGAAAAAAGGCGCAGAAACAAATTTTATTGGAGTAGAGCCATTCTGCGGAAAACGAAAAGGACACTTCAACCTCACACTTATAAATTGGTTCGAAGAAGAGCATAGAATCTACTTGAATTGACTTTCAGGTTTATCAATCTCAAAAAAATAGTCCTCCCTAAAACAAAAAAAAAAAAACTAAGTGGAGGATATTCCAAAATTCAGTTAGAGTGATATTAGTACTCTAATCGGCCTATTGACGGGCATAATGAAGTTAACCACCACCTCAAAAATATGGGTCTAGCTGAAACCGACATCTGCCGACTCTATCTTAAAGATTGAGAAACGACACACCCTATGTCAAAACAGTAGCAAAGAAAAGGTTCCTTTCAATCGCTGAACTAGCCAACATGGTTCCCTTAAACATACTTAGATTAGCCAACTCTACGAAGTTGTGGTAAGGTAAAGGAGCAATAAACGCACAATAGCCCGAGAAAGCCGCAGCCCTTTCACGTGCTCCCCAAATGACAACCTGTAGCACTCTGTGAAAACGACATATAAATTGGCTGAGTCGTTAACCATTAGCAAAATATCAATCTCCTTAGGCAGAATTCATGTTGGTGTCTTTTCTGGTGGTAATAAATGAAAAGACCTATCTTTGGCATCCTTTCTCCTTTGTGGATGTTAGGACAGATCTCCCTTCGCACGAAGCTGTGACTGTTTGATGCGTGCACCAAATCCAAGTGACTTTTAGACTTAATGAGAAACCGAAAATTTTCGTGAACCAATGCCACCGCAGCATCTTAGGGATATCCTGGCCAGATGTAATTTTCAACGACGAACTTTTGGAACAACAGAAGATACAAAGCGGAAGTAGCAGTGAATCGGTCAAACTTTGTGGAAGCATTGCAAAATATCTGAAGACAAGGTTTAGTTTTAGGTTGTATGAGGGTGGTTGCACGGAACCACAAGCACTGAGGCCATCTAGTTGGGCCCATTGTACTTCCCCTATAGTTATAAGTTGGAAGTCACTCCTCTTGCTCTAACCAGTTGGTTCGGTTTGCGAACCTTAACAGGCTCGAATGTTGGACGCCTCTGCGGTCGTCTAGTTCTGTTAAGAATCTAGAGCCTAAACAAAGGAGACGACTGTTGGAGATTTGCGGACAGTGACAAAGATAATGTTCGATAGATTCTTCGTCTTCCTCGCAACCTCTGCACAAGCTGTCGCTCGCGATTCGCATCCTAAATGCGTGCAGCCTTAGCAAGCAATGGCCTGTGGTCAGGCCGACAATAGTTCGGATACTATACCGACTACGTTGTAACAGCTGAGCTGTAATATTTTTGTTCGGTTCCTCCCAAAAGGATTTAGCCATTTTACAGCTTTCCAGCTGCCGCCACCTCGCCAAGAAAGAATCCGAAATAGTCTGTTTGAAGCTAGTCTTCAGCACTGTTGGTGCTACATCGACTGACTTCCTAGTGGAATTGATGTTTGCAGATCCTTGCCGTGCAAGCGTATCTGCCGCCTCGTTACCTAGCAGGTCACTATGACCCGGTATCCAAATTATAAAAACTTCCGTTATGGCCGCTAGGCGATTTAAATTGTGTCTACAGATGGACACTAGTTTGGATGTAGTCCTGTAGGATTGGAGTGCCTGAAGCGCAGCCCTGCTGTCCGAGAAAATGTAACAATTTCCGAGACTGTTCTGCTTATCAAGAATAATTTTTGCACACTCGTTAATGGCTAATACTTCTGCTTGGAACACGGTCGCGTGTTCTGGAATATGAAATGAAGTTTGGATGTCGAGGTCGTGCGAATAAATCCCTGCACCTGTCCCCTGGCTAGTTTTAGATCCGTCCGTACAGAGATGAGAACCTATACAAGTGCTGAATATCATATTTGTTGCCCATTCGTTTCGTTCAGGAAACTTAATGTGAAACTTCCGTTTCTCAACCTGCGGTTGGTTCATGTAATCATACTCGCGGTCTAAAAGGGAGCTTGCGTTTCTAATGACGTTTAGAATTTCTCCATGACCAATTTGTAGCGCTGACCACGATTTAGTGGTTTTTAATCTAATGGCTGCCAGGCCCGCTGCTTGTTTTATAAAAAGATCAAGTGGGGGTAGTGCGAGAATCACCTCCAGAGCTGCAGTTGGTGTGGTTCTAAGAGCACCTGTTATGCACAGACATGCCATCCGTTGGATCAGCTGTAAGGGTGCCAGGTTGGTTTTTAGTACCACCACCGGCCACCACACCAGCGCACCATAGCAAATAATTGGTCTAACAATACTGGCATACATCCAGTGGATGAGGTGCGGCTTAAGGCCCCATCTCAAACCGAATGTCTTCTTGCAAGCGAAGAAGGCTGCCGTAGCCTTTTTTGCTCGTTCCTGAATATTGGCCTTCCAGGATAATTTGCTATCAAGAATCAGACCTAAATATTTAATATTTTGACCATAGTGATACTCCGAATGTTTGGTGGATTGAAAACATATGGTCTTCTTCTTCTGGAGAAGAGGACCAGATCTGTTTTTTGTGGGTTAATAGTAAGTCCTTTATCTAGTGCCCAGCTATCTAACAGTTGTAAAGCGGATTGCATGAGGTCTCCTAGAACTTGCTCAAACTTACCAGTTAGCATGATGACAAGATCGTCTGCATATGCTATTGTGGGGTAGCCGTTCTGATTTAAGATGGAAAGGGGTTCATTCACTGTTAAGACCCACAGGAGAGGTGATATTATATCGCCCTGTGGCGTTCCTTTGTGAACAGAGCCTTTCCTTGTCTCTTTACCCATTCGTGCTACGATTTTCCGTGAACGAAGAAGCTTTGGTATCCATACCATCTGAAGACAATTATAATTCCGACGGTTATAATTCCCAAGCAAGACGTCAGTAGCATGTACCATGGAAGTAGGCGGTTGAGCAAAAAGCAAGAGGATCAAACAAGTCGTAGTGATAACTAAAGGCCGATGCTCGTCTTGTATTCTATGCCTCTATAAGAGGTCTATATAGGAATTTAATTGATTGACAATTGTTAATTGTGTTTTGGACTATACCGCCATTTAAAAAAATTTAAAATGTACTCTGAATCCTACGAATGATTTATTCTGTCTCTTTATATGAAAATCATTGTAGTACCATTTGAATTGATTACAGGCTACCCAACTTGTAACAGAAGATGATAAGGTTCATGCTAGAGAAACTTTCATTCCAATTGATTGAGTTGTTATCAAGATTTGCGATAATAAGCACAAACAAATTATTCCCGTTTAATAATACTATGATAGTCGGATTAGGTGTATTCTCAGTAAGGTAGAGTAAATTTTTATCAAAATATCAACTGGATTTGTATACTGTTGGTGTTGAAAGGAAAAGTAATGTTTTTTATTATTACAACACAAATTTGAACGCAATTATTTTTAGAACTAAGATCACAGAATACATCAAAATTTTTTACATATCATACGCGTGACAATTTTTTCCCCATATTCCACCTAATGTTGATTTCAAATATACACTTGA
Organism: Chorisops tibialis; assembly: GCA_963669355.1. Classification (NCBI taxonomy): domain Eukaryota; kingdom Metazoa; phylum Arthropoda; class Insecta; order Diptera; family Stratiomyidae; genus Chorisops; species Chorisops tibialis. The sequence goes on from OY770263.1 coordinate 77,123,066, forward strand.
AGCACACAAATTGTAATGTCGCAAATCGATGTTTTCCTTCTATCATTAAATGAATCTACTGATGTTGAACCGTGCCACAGTCTAGACATAATCCGAATCTTCAGCATATCATGAAAAACGAAAAACAAAATTAAATCTTATGACTGACATTCTTAAATCGACACAAATTCGCATTCACATCATAAGTATAGAGTGACACTTCAAAATAATTCTACTTCTTTCCCACTCCTTAAAGCAAATAAAAGAGATACAGCAAAAGCGCTCCCATTTTTCCATAGTTCCGCAGAAACAGGAACCTTCAAAAATTGAAATCGAAGTCACGCACATCAAATTTTATTTCGCAGAAAAAAAAAACACACACCAAGAATATTCGTCCGAAGGATATAAGAAATCTTCTTCGCCCTGAAATCTGATTAAAGCTTAATTCCATACCATATAGGGCGGCATGAAATGGCAGAACTCACTACTTCATTCCTTAGTTAGATTCGCATTACATCCTTCGATGATGACGTATTTATGGGGTTGAAGTTAAGATCTGAATTTTCTTTTTGCTCGACATCCTTCCTATTCCATTGCTCCTAAGCAAAAAAAAATGCTTGCAAGGAATTTTCTTACTGTATTTCATCGACTGTCAGTGTTTTTCTCGGTTCAACTTCAATGGAATGGGGAGGAACGTGTGTTTTTATGTAGTATGCTCATTCTTTATATTGGAAATATATTTATTCTGGCCGTGAGAATATTCGTGAAGATGAAATTTGTTCAATCTTTGCGAGAATCTCAGGACACGAAGTACGAATATTCTGCCACAAAACAGAAAAATAAAAATAAAGAAAGACAACATCTCGTAGTTTTATATGCGAGCAGTTCGATTGGGAAGAACATGGACGTTAATTGCGTTACTCAGTGTGTCTAGGAAGGGTGGCGTACTACAGCACACATGTGGAACCGTTTTGTGATTATGACCATAAAATTGGATCAGTTTTAATGGATGCTCGAAAGGTGCTTGGTATAGGAGGGGAGGAAATCTGCTCGTCCATTATGTGCTTAGATGGAGGAAATCTAAAGGAAACGAGCTGTCGTTCAGTCGATTTAATGGGGATCGGGTACGTGCTAATTTTATGATTACCCCCAACGTTAATGGCTTACATACGGTAAAATTGAGGGATGCCCTTTAAGGAGTTTTTCTGCTACTGAAAATGTGCTTAAGTGGGTTGTATAACGTGTTGTTATTAAATTGTTGGTGGTATGATGGGAGTAGCAAAGTATTCGTTTGCAGTGCGATCGTTAGTTCAAATTCTGATCGATTCTTGATTTCAGCAGATACAAAAATCTCAATGCGTCTAATTCTTTTTTATTTAGGGAGGCGAATATTTTAAAACTCTTTCAAATAGTGCATTGTGACTTCTGTATGGGAGGTGGTAGAAGCTTAAGGGGGAGGTTTGTAAGTTTTGTATATGACACCAAACGTAGCATGCAAAATTTTTCGCGCTGAATTTAAAATTTGTAGTTTTTATTATTTTCAATGAAATTTGACTTAGTTTTACTGAAATTGGGGCATTTGTCTGGGAGGTGGTAGGGAAAGCGGAGGGTCATATATGATTTTGAAACCGTTCATCAACATTCTTATCACCATGCTTTGTTTCAATTTCAAAGTCGATAGCTCTCATATGTTCGAAGAAGAAATGCTTTTCTTGAATTTATTATATAAATATATGTATGGGGAGGAGTGGGGGGATGTAGTCCGTTCACGAACTTAAAGTTCTTTTTTTACTAAAAATGATACACAACAAATTTCAGCACAATATCTCAAAGCGTTCGAGAGTTATGTTGTAGATAGACGGACAGACGGTCACTCGGAATTGAGGCTTTTCGGCGACAACAAATATTTCTGTACCCTTGGCGACTCTGTGCGAGCATTATTTCTTAGCGTTACAAACGATAAGGTAAACACAATGTACTCTCAGATATCATCTAAAGTATAAAAATTTGGACCCATCACGAAAAACCAGAAAAGTACAAATTTATGGCGTTGGTTTCATCGCGATTGATCGTAAACTGACCACCGGCACGGTAACGAAATCATGGACATGAGATCACACTCAATCTATCCAAGTGGAAAATTGTCGGGAAGCATAGAGTTTGGAGTCGCTTTTGTCGTTGACAAAAATTTTAGTCAGCAGGTCATGAGTTTCAAACCAATAAGTGAAAGATTGTGTGCAACCCGAATAAAAACTAAATTTTTCAACACTTGGTTGATCAACGTCCACGCACCATCTGAAGACAAGGACGATATAACTAAAGACGATTTTTATGCCACCCTAGAGACAATCTATGATTCACTGCCCTCGGATGACCTAAAAATTGTCTTACGGCATTTTAATGCAAAAGTCGGAAAAGGCTCTAGAGGAACACCAGGACGGCACAGCCTCCATGACATAACCGACGACAATGGAAAACGTCTTATTGATTTCGCAAGCAGCAAAGAGATCATAGTAAGTTCTACGTACTTCCCACATCGTGATATTCACAAACGAACGAGGGCATCACCAGATGGCCGCAGCTTCAACCAAATAGACCACGTTCTGATTGAGAAAAGGGCTGCTTCCAACATGTACGAGCCCTCCGTGATGCGAATTGCGACTCTGATCACTATATAGTCAGAGCTAAGTATCGATGCAGAATAGTTTGTCGTAGATATTCGAAAACGACCAACACGAGCGAAAAAAGAAAGATATGACGAGCTTAGGTGATATGCGAAAAAGACCTCCAGGCGAAAACAAAGGAAGTACCATAATGTCAAGATACCACCAGTCTCTGCAAAGACGCAGAGGGCAATATTATCACCGATGCACAAGATATCAAAAGGAGGGCTTCCTACTTTGAACATCTTCTCAATCCCACCCCTTTAGCATCTATCACGACAGACAATATTTCATTTGAGGCCTCAACTGATGAAGAAGAACCATCATCGACACCACCCACGCTTGCTGAAATCAAAGCAGCCCTATGTGATCAAAAACGAAACAAAGCGTCGGGAATTGACGAAATACGATTTGAACTTTTCAAAAACGGTGGAAACTGTGGCGCTGAAATACTGCACAACATAATATTTATTTATTTTATTTATTTATCAAACAAGACAATTTAATACATAATAATAATGATTAGCTTAATTTAGTTAGTTTAACATAACTTAATACAATTTAAATTATAATACAATTAATATGATAGGCACTGGTGGAAAGATTATTAAAAAGGAAGTGGATTGTCTGATAAAGCATAACGCAGCCTCAGTTTGTATACTGGCTTACTAATTGGAGGTGTGTAGTGCACACTGAATTTGTTAAATGTTCTACAACACATGTTAATTGGTTCGTTTTGACCGTAGTCAGTACGATGTATGTATTCCTTAAGAGGTTTTGAATGTCTCGTCAGTCATTGAGTCTGATTTTATTTTTAAGGTGGTCAACCTTAATATCGCCATTCAAAACGTCTAAGGTAAAACAAGAAGTGAGCATAGTCTTCTAGAACTAAGAGGTAAAAGATTTAACAAATGTAGCCTGCATACTGTGGAAGGTTCTCGAAGTCTCTCGGATCATACAAGTCCCTAAGGGCAAACAGAAGGAATTGCTTTTGGATTGATTCTATTCTGTTGCTGTAAATCTGGAAAAAAGGATCCCAAATGGGACATGCATATTCCAAAAGAGGGCGAACAAGAGAGCAGAATAATGATTTGGTGACCCAAACATTCTTGAACTCCTTAGCTCTCCTCTTAATGAACCCGAGAAGTTTATTGGCTCTTGAGATTATACTGTTGTAGTGAGATTTAAAGCAAAGTTCAGTATCGAGTAGAATGCCCAAGTCCTCAATTTGTCCTACTCGATGAAGTTCAGTACCATTTAGAAAGTAGTTATGGTAGCATGTGTTTTTTTTGCGTGAGAAACTTATCACGTGACATTTACCGACATTAAGCTCTAACTTGTTCTGGCTGCACCACTCATTTAGAGCAATAATCTTGGATTGCAGGAATACAGCATCTGCGTGGGAGGATATGACATGATATATTTTTAGATCATCAGCGTATAACAAATGGGGAATACCTTCTAATACTTCCGAAAGATCTGCAATGAAAATATTAAATAAGAGAGGTCCTAAGTGACTTCCTTGGGGTACACCCGACGACACGCCTATTTCCTTGGAAATAAAGCCCTGAAACTTAACAAATTGAGTCCTGTTGCTAAGATAGGATTTAAGCCAATCAAGTAAGGATCCAGTCACACCAATTTTTCTTAATTATTAATTAAAGTCAGGATATTGTGATCAATTCGATCGAAAGCTTTACTAAAGTCTGTGTATATTGCATCAATTTGATGTCCCTTTTCCATTGCACATAGTGTATCAAATACAAAACTCATGAGGTTAGTCACTGTTGATCGCCCTTTTCTAAAGCCGTGCTGCTGTTCGTTTAGAATAGGGTCGATTATAGTGGTAAATTTATCGCAGATAATTTTTTCGAATAATTTGGGGATAGCTGATAGAATTGCTATACCTCTGTAGTTCTCAACCTTGCGTTTGTCTCCATTTTTATGGATGGGTGTGAGATGCGACGATTTCCAGACTGATGGGAAAATTCCCAATGACAGTGACTTTTTAAAGAGAAAGTGAAGAGGTGATGAAAGTTGATGTGCACATTTTGATAGAAATAGAGGAGGAATAAGATCAGGACCTGGACCTTTTTTGATATCGATGGTAGTAAGAGCATCAAACACCTCCTCAGTCGACAATGAGATATTGTCAATTAGTGAAAGAATTGAAATGTCGGGTTCGTTTTGGGTTGAATCCGTCTGGCTACCAAAGACTTCGCGAAAACGGTCAGCAAACATATTGCAGATATTACGCCGGCAGGAAGATTGCTTAATTCCACTGGACATGCTTACAGGGTAGCCGGAGTTTTTACGCTTTGTATTAACAAAGTCGAAAAATTTTTTAGGGTCTGTTATAATGCCTTCCCCAATTTTTTTTACGTAATTTTCGTACGCAATCCGGGACTTAAAAGAAAATTCGGATGCCACCGTGTCATATCTACTCTGAAGATTAAGAGTGTAGGCGCTCCCATTCTTAAGCTTTTTAAAAAGCTTATTCCTTCTATTCCGCAGTGACCTGAGGTTTTTATCTAACCAGGGTTCTGATACCTTATCTTTTAGTTTGATTGAGGGGACATGATTGTCGACAATTTCAAAGATCACCTCATAGAAAGATGCTATGGCCGTATCAAGATCATTAGATAAGAAAAGGGAAGACCAGTCTGTCGATGACAATTCATTATTAATGCTAATGAAATCAGCATTTCGAAAGTCAAATACAACATTATTATTGTATGAGTGCACAAAATTGGTGTCTTCATATGGTAGATCTACTATGATGGCAGAGTGATGTTTTGTATTAGAGAAAAGATTCTCAGCGTCAGAGGCAGGGTTAACAATCACATCATCATAGGCGTCGGTAAAGATCATGTCAAGCCACCTCCCATTTTTATTGGGGAAATTTACTACTTGATGTAAATCATTATTATACATCGTGTCAATGATAGTGGTGTCAATATCAGACGTAAAGTTGCCCGGAATAATTGTATTATCAGAGTGGTCAGTGACAAAAGAAATGCTGGGGCGATTAAAATCGCCAAGAAGAAAAATATTATCATTTTCCTTTAAGGTACAATTGACATTATTAAAAATATCCAGAATATCATGGTATTTGGAGATTTCAGAGCTAGGCTGAATATAAACAACGCCGATGTAAATGTATCTATTAATCAGCCTGATTTTGATAAATTTATGTTCGAAAGATGTTGTCGGTGTTGTGTTGACAATCTCACTAGATAGAGAATTATGAACCGCGATTAGGACACCCCCTCCTTTTGTCAGACCTGTTGCGCTATAATCCCTGTCATTTCTGTATATGGTCCAGTTGTTGTCTAGTATCTCTTCATTTTTGAAAGAGTCGTTAAGCCCAGTTTCCGTAATAACTATGATATGGAAGTGGCATGATTTCGCGTCAATAAAGAGATCATTTGTCTTCCCTCTAATGCCACCTGCGTTGTGGTAGAAAAGTCGTAGGTTATTTATGGAGTTAGGAACAAAAAAACCGATTATGATCTTCACGGCTTTTTTGCATATCAGATATATGCTTTGAGGAAACATGGGAACCGTATGTGGCGAGATCTTTATGAACTTGTTCAGAAAAAAGATTGAATTGTTCGTGGAAGCGTGTATAGATCTGCCGTAAACCTTTTAGATCAGTTGGGAACCCTTTCTGTTGAATTGAAAGCATAAGACTGGTCTTCGTTTTTCCATTAATACAGGTTGAGTCAGGTTTATCGTGCATGTAAGCAAGATACAGCCGCACATTGTCAAACAACCTATGCTCTCTCAACCTTGATAATAAATACCTGTTCTCCTCGGAAGTTGCGGAATTTAAAGAAAGTTTTACGACCGGAGGAAAAATTGGGTCAAGGAAAGGGGGGCTATTACAATCATTAACTGCAGCATCAAGATTTGGGCAAGGTAGCTTCCCATTTTCGTTTTTATCATCAGCATATGCTACAGATGACGAAGGATATGGGTTGATTGTGTCGCCTCGTATGAAGTTTTTGTATGGACCAGGAACTAGGACAGATTTCGAAGCAGGAATTGGAGCAGGGCACGATTTAGGGAGTGGTTTCGAAGTTGGAAGGTTAATAGGTTGAGGCAAAGACGTTATACTAGAGTTACTACGAATATTTGTGTGTTTAATAGGATGAGGTAGGCTGATACTAGACTTACTACTATTAGTCGTTTCTTTAGTAATGGAGTTACTGGATTTATGGGGAAACGGAACGGGAGAAGTTTTGTTCTTATTCGCTATAGTGTTCCTATGATTATTGGAGTTATTGAAATTTTTATTACTTTTACCTATTTTACTTTATTATTTTAATAATAAAGTATTGTGATCGACTTTGGAAAAAAAAAAAATTTGCTACCCTGAAATTTTGTTTTTTCGCGTTTCATGACTAAATTAGCCTAAAAATGCAAAAAAAAAAAATCCGTCTGTCTGTACGCCGTCCGCCGTCCGGCGTCCGCCGTCCGCCGTCCGCCGTCCGCCGTCCGCCGTCCGCCGTACGCCGTACGCCGTACGCCGACGTGTACGCTCAGCGCACATTAACTCCCAAACCCTTCAAGGTAGAAAGTTCATTTTTGGGGGGATTGTAGATAGTTGCGGATCTCAGGAGGATACCCAATTTGGGGGGTGTACGAGTTCAGGGGGAGGCGGGGGGAGCGCTTAAACCGAAAAATACGAATTCAAATATCTCAACCATGATTACAGCTAGGAAGCTAAAAATCAACACACATATAGAAAAGTTTGTGGGACAACTTTTAAAAATAATTTAATTTTTTTATCCATTGGGGTGCGAAAAGGGGGGGCTAAGAGCCAATTGGCGGCCGAATTTTTTTTTCAAATGATTATATCTTCGAAATTACTACCCATAAAAAATTGATATTTTGAGACAATTAAGATGGCATCAAGATCTACTAGAATCAGTTTAGATAGAAGCTAATTCTTGTAAGGGGGAGGGTCAGGGGGAATGCAAGGAAAAACACTTAAAAATTAATATCTCGACTGTCTCTTAAGCTATGTAATTGAAACTTGAAACGCATACTAAGCTTTACTAGTGACATACGAAAAAAATATAATATATGGACATAATAGTAGTGGGGGGAAATGGGGAGCATTTAAAAAATGGCGCACTTTCCAAAACTACAAATCACCAAATCTCAAAATTGAGTACACATATCAAATTGAAAATTTGTCAGATTGTAGAGCTATATAGTCTTTAATTTTGGTAAAAAATTTAAGTTGGGGGGTGTAAGGGGAGGGAGGTGGGAAGCGAAAATGTTGAAAATTTTGAGTGATTTTTTTATGGCTCTGGTAAAAGATACAAAGTTTGAATTTTGCACGTCGACACATCTATTTAATGTACATGAAAAAAAAATAATAATTTGTTCCAAAATTGTTATGCACCGAAGTGGGGGTCTAACGTGTACAAAGTGTTTCATGTGCAATGAAAAAAACACATAAACTCAAAATTTTTGAATGAAATTTTTAGGTAGAAACTTGAAAATTTGCGAAATGCATTTAAAAAAAATCCCCAAGAGTTTAAAATATTAACTGGTCGAATATCTTTAAAACTTCTACCCCCTCCCATACAAAAAATTTTTTTCGACCATTTCTAAGAAATCAATTATCACTTAACTATTAAATGCTATCAATTTGAAATTTTGCACAAGAACTTACAAAAATAGTTGAAATAAAATTACGTTAAAAGTTTTGAGATAGCACTTGCCGTTTTACCCCCTCCCACACAAAAGTATGATTTCGACCAATTTCATTAAATCAACTAATAACTAACAAATTAAAAGCTACAAACTTGAAATTTAGTACAAGCACCTCACAAAAAAAAAGAAATAAAACTGCATCACAAATTTTACAATTCCCCTACCTCCTCTACCCCCTCCCATACAAATGTTTGGTTTCGTGAATTTAAAATTCACCGAATCCAATGAAAATTCTATGCAATTTCGTCTATGAAACTGACATTCTATACAAAGAATATTGGATTTGGTTCAAGCAATCAATTAAGAAACTATTAACATCCACCCACCCTTACTATCACCCTCCCCCCTCCCTTCATGAAAACTCAAACTTGCATAAATAAACCAATGAAATATGGAGCTTTTGAACTTTTCCGGAAAGTGTTAAATTGAGAACTGCCCTGCCCAAGAAGCTCCTTCACTTAGTCTTCCCTAACCACTCTAACCTGCATATTGACTTTCTACGCATGCGCATTTTGTCCCAAAAATAATAAAGTTTCGCCCGACTTGTTGGCAGTTTTTTTTATTATTGTTGTTATGCTTATTGCTAATATTTTTATTATTTGTACTGTAGGTATGTTTCTTACGTCTTAGGTTTGAATTCCAGTGACGGATTACTATGTTTTTCCATTTAAAAACATCCGATTCTGTGTTAAAGAATAGCCAGTCGTACTGCATCGGCATATAAAGCTACGTAAACTGCAGTGGGCTGGCCATGTAGAGCAAATGGAAGACAGAAGAATCTCCAAATGTACTCTTCAAGGCAAAGCGAGTGGTAAAGGGCCAATAAGCAAACCACGACAGCGATGGGAAGAGTCGGTTGATGAAGACAGCAAAGCCAAATTAAAAATTAGAAGCTGAAGGACGCGGTCTTTGGATCGAGACGATTGGAGGCGACGACTTTAGGAGGTCAGGACCCGGTTTGGGCTGTCCCGCCATTGATGACGATGATGACCACCGGTGGATTACGTACAAGAGTCTAAAAAATGTGGCGCAAAAATTTCCAGAAGCAAAAAAATAACGCACGTAAATCAAAAGAACATCTCGTGGAATTTCCAAAACACCCATAATGTCTTGCCATGGACGATCACCGGAGGAGCTATACCTTCGATTTCGTAGGCGACTCTTTGAGTATAAGAGAAAACACTCCGAGGAATAGAAATAAACCAGACGAATTATAATCGCTAATATTTGTTGTTACATCGATGCTAATAATAAGAAAATCGAAAGTATTTTTCAAATTTAAAAAGGGCACCAAGATCAACTTGTACCCCGGGCGCCATTTTTCCACTGCCTGTCGTATCTAAAAATCTAGAGGGCGATGTGGAAATCTCTTCAATAAATAAAAAGTATTAATATCTTTGTTCAAGATTTAGTAAATGTACTGTAATATGTGTAATTTTTATTGTACTGTAATATTTTTCATGACAAAAACTTAGTAAGCTTAATTCTATAAAAAACTTAGTTAGCGTTGAATTTTCTAATGTCGAAAATTTATAATAATTTTTATTATTAAAAAAACAATCGTTGTTTCGCATCGTATTTTATTTGGAATCCTTCCTTAACCTCAACATTATAAGTTTTGACCATCTTTACCTGGATTACATTAATCCAACAACATCATCGTCATCAATCTTTATTGACAGATGTTTGCACTCCCAAGGAATTTTTCTACGAGTCGCCACTAATATGCGGTGTAGTTGTTAAAATGTAAACTGTAGGGTTTAACGATGAAAAAAAACTAAATTGGAATTTTTAACAATATTAACATTTGCATGTTGTGATGCTGTAAACAGTTCTGGAGTATGAGAAATGTGTACTACGACTTTTTTAATTCTTAAATTTGAGAACAAAGCCAGAATCGTTCAAAATAAAGTTAAGTCTCTAGCACTCGAAAGGCCAAAACTTAAAGAACGATTATTCTTAGAAAATTTTATTCTCATAAGCTAATGCAACATAAAAATGTAGTTCGCTAAACATTTCCAGAGTGTATAAAAAAAATATTATTTATTCTTAACGACCATAGTGGAGTTTTCAGAAAAACTTGCAAAAACGACAAAGTAGATCACTATCTCTCATGCCTTGAACAGACACCAAAATAATTTTTCTGTATATAGGGACTTGACAACTTTGAATTCAATTTGTGAACGCACCCTTTCACTAATCATCGAACTGTCACTGTCAATTTATTCAGTAAACTTAACATTTTTATCATGGTAAAGTACACGAAGGAACAACGTCTCAAATGGTTTGCATTTTATTTTGAAAAAAAGTTGTCAAGTCCTTATTGGAAGACCCGATATTATAGTTGAAGCCTTCAATTTTCTGGCCGTCCAACGAAATATGCATTTTTGAGTAAATGGCACTCCTTTCAAAATTGATTTTTATTATTTAATACAGATAGTTTAGAAAACATAACAGAATTATGATTAGGCGTAAAGCCCAATCATACAATACTCTAGATGAAATGTGAAAGAGTTGCCGGAGAAAGAAAGAGTGCCGGAAAATGTGTAATCTCAAATTCTTCCAAGAGTGAATAAAGACTTTATTTAGTACGGGAGGTGGCAAACGCAGATGAGGAGATTTGTCATTTTTATATATGATACCGAACGTGGCAAAGGAAGTGGAAGGTTTTGAATGATTTTAAATTCGCTTATCAATATCCTAATCATATTGCTTTGTTACAAGTTACAGTCGATAGCCCTCATATGTTCGAAGGAGAAAAACTTTTCTTGAGTATCCAAAACAAACTTCTCGGTTTCAAAACCACTCGGCAAAGAAGACACAATCTTCTAGGCTGAACTAATCGCAAGGAAGCTATGTATCCAGGAGAATATAAAGAGAGCTCATCACAACAAATCTGTTTATATCCTATCAGATAGTCAGGCGGTTCTCAAAGCCCTGCCATCTAATAAACAGGGATCAAGGAAAGTTTGGAACTGTCTTCAAAACGTAATCATCTTGGGAAAAAGGAGCGGTGTAACCTTAATGTGGGTACCAGGACATATGTGAATTGAGGGAAATGACGAGGCTGATTGCCTTGCAGAAAACGACACAGAAAACCAAAAGGGCACTCCAACTCTGTACTTAGAAAGTGGGTTGAACAAGAACATAAAATCTCTGGAATAGACCTCCAGGCTTATCAATCTCAAAAAATTTTAAGTTTCTAATTTTTCTAGTTTCAATGAAAATCGATTAAATCCAATTACCCAAAATTGTGCATTCGTATGGGAGGTGGTATTTGAACCGAATTTTTCTACATCAATGATTTTTGCATTGGTATACTTTTCTCAAAATTTAAAGTTGATAGCCTTAAAAAATAATTTAATCGAAATTTCAAAATTTCGTGAAATTAGTATGGGGTAGAACGAATGGAGTGAAGTTGATAGTTTTCTAATATTAGATGCAATTGTAATAAAAATAATTCTGGCAATAATTCATTCTTTTAGCTTTGCTGTTTGCAACGAAAGCCGAATAAATGCATTTTTGAAAATTGTGCATTTGTATGAGAGGGGTTGAAGGAGTAAGGGGATCAGATCAATATTTTTTAACGTTAATGACATTCACATCATTATCAATTAATCCAATTTCTGTTAAGGCCCGCTATAGGAGCATAGGACTGAAACAATTCTCTCCCACAAGGCTCGATCCTGAGCATCGGCCTTTAGCTGTTGCCAGTACTTGTTTATTCCTATGGCTTCCTGCTCAACTGCTCGCTTCCATGTGCTATATGGTCGACCAACCCAACGTCTTCCTTGAGGATTATAATCCAGAGCCTGTTTGGCGATATTTCGCTCTGGTTTCTTCAAAGTGTGACCGATCCACTGCCACTTCCGCCTTTGAATCTCAATTCCTATTTTACTCTGTCCAATCGTACTCCAAAGATCGTCGTTGAAGATGACTTCTGGCCAGAATATTCATAAAATTCGTCGGACGCATTAGTTCACGAAAGTTTGCAGTTTCTTGGTAAGTCGAAAGGTCAATTTCCACGTAGTAAAACCATATAACAACACGGATTTCATGCATGCATCAAAAACTCGAAGCTTCGTGCAAGTGGAGATCTATCTTAACCTCCAGAAAGGGAAAAGGATACCGAAGGCCTGACAAGCTTTATTTAGACGAGTCTCAATATCCTTTTCGGCTCCGCCGTCCATGCTGACAATTCTTCCGAGATAACAAAAATCTTGCACCTTTTCTAAATCTTGTTCGTTAATAGAAATCGGTGTGCTTGTGTTCGAACCCATGTGCATGTTCTTAGTTTCACGCTCATTTTCAGTTCCGCATTTAGAATGCAACGAGCGAACATTTGACTCTAAGTCCGAACGGTTATGTGCAACCAAAGTGACGTCATCACCATAATCAAGGTGAATAGTCTCCATTGAAAACCTTTATCTTCCCCATCTTCCAGTGCAGCTTTCAAGTTTTAATTTATTACCCCCAGAAAGAGGGCTGGTGCTAACATGCAGCTTTGTCTAACAATCGTTCGTACAGGAAAGCTCTCAGACAGCTCTTCTCTATGTTAGACGCGACACCTTGCATCTTAGTAAGATTCTTTAATCATAGCTATGACCTTATCTGTAATACCTCTCCTACGTAAAGCATTCAATAAGCATTCGCTTAACGCTGTCGAAAGCCTTTTCGAAGTCCAAAAACATGAGGTGTAGGGGTGAAACCATTTCGGTGGACTGCTCCAATATTTTCCTTAGGGTATTTGTGTGGTCGGTACAATACGACCCTTTACGGAATCCAGCCCGATAAATTTCGATAGTGCTCTTCACGACATCACTAATCCTATTGAGAATTACCTTAGCAATAATTTTCGAATTTTCACAATGATGCCCTCCTTGCATTCAGTCGGATATTTTCCTTCATTCCACACCTCAGTAGAGAGTGGGAGGAGTATATATCAGCTGTTATTTCCGGGTCCGCTTTGAGGAGTTCGGTTGGTAGTCCATCTTTACCTGGAACTTTTCTTCCCGCCATTGGCCGAATGGTGAAAGCCGTCTCTTCCTTATCTGTGAGATCGTCCCTAATAGAGGATTGTTGCGGTTGGATGTTTGGTAGTTGTTCTAATATTGGAATAGCTTCCTCAGACAAGATGTTTCAAATATCAGAGAAGTATTTGTTAAGACTCAAAACAGTCCCAACGATCATAAAAATCCAATTACCAAAATTTTATTGTTTTTAAATTCCGTTGCTAATTTAAATTCCTAATATTACGGTTCTTAAATTCAATTTGCTAAATTTCATTATCATAAAATTGTATGACTACCCTTACGATATATCTTGAATATAATTACATTGTACTGTTTAATTTCGCTCGGCTGATTTTGGTCGCCAGTTTTATATTCCGAAAACAATAGACATTGACCCAGCGGTAAATTTAAAATATTTGTCGTGACCGTGATCAGTTGGTTGTTAGCGCGTTCAAGTCAATTTACTTAAACCTTAATAAATTGTAAATTTTGATTTATTCGTTTTTTTTTATTATTTAAATTCTGAATTAATTGAGAATGTTACATCCGCCCAATAGACGCATTTCATATCCGCCCAATGTGCATGACTACAATGGTGGTAAACTCGCGCTTTGTTGGGACCTTTAAGTCTATCCACATTAAGCATTCGCTTCATTTGAAGAATTTTTTTTTCGTCGGTTAGCTGCTGTGCACAATCTCAAGTAGGCAACCATCAAGCGGTGATCGCTCCCCACGTCAGCGCCACGCTTCACTCGCACGTCAAGGAGTCACCTTCTCCATCGGCGACTTATAACCAAATGGTCGATCTGGATCTGAGTAATAGGAGAAATCAAAATATTTTATGGTTACTTTTATGAGTGAGAACCATGATGACGACCATTTGCCGAGTACTAAAAAACTCCACAAATAATTCGCCGTTTTTGGGTTTCTTAATCCAAGATCGTGACGTGTCGGCCCAAGGGTCACCATGCTTCCAATGATGGGTTTTAGTCCAGTATTGTCAGAGCCAACCTGGGCGTTCATATCTCCTGAGATGATAATGATATCACCTCTTGGAAAATGATCGAAGGCGGCACTCGCTCTCGGTGTATGGACGACCGCTACGCAATTTTTGGCTTTACTCTCAGGACCAACGTACGGAATGATATTTCCGGTCGGTGTTCGTTCTTCTCCTGATCCTGCTAACTGATTTTTTTTATAGCACTGATTATAACTTAGGGGGTCACCCTATAATGCATTGCACAGTTATGTCGGCTTAGGAAGAGGATGAAACTTGGTAGTGTTATGGGAATTTTGGGGGAGAGAGACGGAAGTGCCGATGGACATTATTTTTGAAGCGCTGAAGGTTATACCTGCTTGGAAAGCTCAAGCTCAAGATTTGGATGTTATAGTGCTCCATTCCACTGTCGATCACTGATTAGCGGTGCAATGACCAAGTAACCCCAACCCTTCCCCGTCATTCAATGTTCGAACGTTCCAGAAGTCAATCACAGTCCGTTTTCAAATGCCAAAAGTATTTACTGTAGAATCCGTCCGTATCCGAGGCTGTATCCGTTTCTCATATCAGTTAGGTTTTAAGATCGCGAGTGATTATTATACTATGACCTAATTTTCAAGTGGATATCTGAAATGGTTTCGGAGAAAAATCAATTTTTTAAATTTCGAAATTTCTTGATATCTGTATGGGTGGAGGTAGTAGGAGTGGCCCGATCATGAATTTAAAGTTACTTTATTGCTAAAAAATGACATTAGACAAATTTCAGCACAATATATCAGAGCGTTCGAAAGTTATGTTTTACACAAAACAGACAGACGGTCAATCGGAATCGAGGGTTTTGAGCGACAACAAATATTTCTGTATCCTTGGCGACTCTGTGCGATCATTATTTCTTAGCGTTATGTAAGGCTAACACAACATACTCTCAGATTTCATTTACATATCTACGTATAAAAATGCTTAAAATCTAAGAATTAAATTAAGGAAATGAAATATTTGTGTGAAATATTGGGTGAGTACGCAATCATTTTAATTCGAGCGTTTATCTTTAAAATTCTGAGTAAAACTGAATCAGATACTAAATTGTGACCAATATGGTGTTAAAGAATAACTATCAGTAAAGTCCCAAAACAATTCAAACTAAATTCATTGCTAGCAATCTTCTTACAACATTTCCCTAATGAACAATATAAATCATGTTCACCTCAATACAACACTAGAAAGATTGAATTCGTGATAACATATTCGAAAATATCTTATTGTCAAATTAGGTAACAAATTTCAACTTGAGCAAAAAGTAAACCGGGTTAGTTCGTTTATTCTTTTGCGTACGTGACGGGATCATAAAAGCAAAGTAGATACCAGAGTCCGTCATAAATGTGAAGTCACATATGAATCTCACACAATAAAACCTAACAAATTCCACAAGTGTGTGTTTCTGGATTGTTGTTATTCCTTTCTTGTCACAAAATAATAAATTATAGCCATCATGAAAATTACGAGAGAAACCACTTTCACACCGTCGTAAATTGGCATAACCCAGCGATTTTTAGATGCGGCTAGACCTGGGATTTAGTATACAAAGGAGCAACGATGCCTGCTTCAGGCGCTATCCTTTCTATTTTTGCCGTATACTTACGTATATATAATTGTGGCTAATCTTACCAGCATATTCGTCCTGTATATCGCATATCATAAAGATTCCGAGCCTCGAAAAGGAGTAAAAGGATTCCCTTATAAATCATAGCGCAAGTCAAAATGTCCTGAGATTCTTAAAGAATAAGGAAAAATTTTCGCAAGAAAGAATATCACGTGGCTTAAATGTGTCACACACATTTCAACTATTGTTCGAATAAAAGAGAGAAAAAAAACGTTTGACACAAATTTCCACCTTTTCAAAGCTGATTTCGTATTCAAAAATCGTTTCTCTGATGTTCGAAATTGGGAGGAAATTTTGATTGTTATTTGCCAGCATGGGGATGGAAATGCAAGGCGGAAGCTAGAAGGCATTTTAGAAGAAGCGAACCAGGAAGATAATGAAGGAGTCGAGGAAGAGGGCACCATACTTACGATCCTGTGACGTAGCTACCTTTTAGTTTTCTAGTCACATTTGTATCAGCTCATAACCCTCACAGAGAGGCGAATTTTATTTTTCAGGTCATTTTTTCCATATTCTTTTATCTAACATATCATGACATTGCTTGGTTCGTAAAAATTTACTTTTGTTACGTACGCGAGAGGGAGAAGAATTAGATATGTTATATTGCACAATACAAGGACCATATTTGGGAGCAGGTTTTTTTATAAGGCCCATAAAATTTGATTATTACCTTTTTTTTTGAGCGAAAACATTGTCCAAAAAATCCGGGGTAGATTTACGGCTGGGAGTGAAATAAATCGACTGGAAAAAAATTGGAGGAATACGAGAGGTTGTGGTAATGGGGTTGGAGGAGGGAGATTGGAGCAATCGTAAAGTTGTTTTTTTTCGAAGGTAGGATGAGGATTAATGTGAGGGTTAAGTTTTTTCAGCACAGATAAAGGGATTTATGTTTTGCTTTTTTGTGAAATATTGAAGCTGAGAGTTTGGAAGAAATAGTGGATAGGGTTGAGTAGAGTTACTGTATATGAGCGGATCCTATCCTTTTTATCCAATTTTAAAACGTTTTATTTTTGTACTCAAAATGAAATCTGAGAGTGTATTGTATTCGCTGTAACGTTTCTTACGCTAAGCTCGCACTGGATCGCCAAGTGTGCGAAAATGTTTCTTATCCATGAAAAATCTCGATTCTGAGGGATCGTATGTCTGTCTGTCTAAGAAATACCTCGCAACCGGCTTGGGGAGCTATCGCACTGAGATATGTCATTTTTAACAAAAATAATCTTCATGTTCCTTTTTCTTTTCTATCATCTTCCATTCAAATTTCACTGAATTCAAAAAAAAAAAATAACAGGACTACTATTGGGTATAAGGCACAATCATGCCATACTTTAGATGATGAGAAATTTTTTGATTTTAAGAAATTTTCTATGGAGAGTGGTAGAGGGGATGATGACATTGAAATCATTTTTTCACATCATGCTAGAGTTGATATTAAAATGTTTAATGCAAAATTTAGAACTCAAAAGTTTAAAAGGTACCGATAAAATTAGTGCATTGAATTTAGTGAAATTGTGCAGTTTGTATCGGAGGTGGTAGAAGGAGGGTCGCATTCTTCATGACTTTTCCACAAATAACTATAAACAGCATGCTTTTGATATGTTTTAAATTGCAGATTAGTAGCATTCATACTTTTGAGAAAAATCGCCTTTTTGTAAAGTTGCGAAAATGTGTCAGATTATATGGGAGGGAGTAGAAGGAGTGAAGGTAATCGACTCTTTTTTTTTGGGTTTACTAATAATTCTAAATAAATATTTAGTGCACAATTCCAGCTCAATAAATTTTATACGCACTGAGTAAATTGGTTTAGAGCATTTCATGAAAACGTGCAGTTTGTATGGGAGGTGGTGGAAGGCGGTAGAGGATACAAATAATTTTGAAACAGTAGATTGGAATCATAATAAAAGTATTAATTATTATCAAAAATTTCTGATCAATATTTCTCGAACAAATCCGTTTATTGTCAAATTGCGAAATTGTGTTACTTTGTATGAGAGGGGGTATCGATTTTCCCCGTTCATGAAGTTGACCTTACTTTTTTGTCAAAAATGACGTGTAAGTGTCTGACTCAATGCCTTCTCAAGCTAGAGAGGACACGGACGGACATACGGTTTTGAGATTTTTGAGTGATTTTATAAACTTCTGCATCATTCATTTTTTTCTCCGAGCCTTATTTCTTAGCGCTACAAATTTTGTAGCAAACTTATAATACTCACAGATTTGATCTAGAGTATAAACATAACTGGACTGCGATGTGTGTTATAACTCTGTGATCAAGCTCCGGTCAGGTTGAGTTACTTATATTCGATACTACATGATCAATTAAAGTTTGAGTCTGCTCTATGATTCTTGTGGCAGAGGTCGTATTAATAATCGTACAATTATTTGTCAGGCTTATTTTTTTTTTTTTTTTAATCATAACAAGATTGCTTAATTTAATTTATTTTAATATATCCTAATATATTTATATTTACCTTAATTAATTAAACATAATTTGATATACATGATATATGATAGACACTGGTGGAAGGGTTAAGCGGGATGTGGGGACCATATAAAACGGAGCGTAGTCTCAGTTTATATGTCAGCTTATTTATTGGAGGTGTATAGTGGGCGCTGAATATGTTAAATACTCTACAGCATCTGTTAACAGGTTCATTTTGTCCGTAATCAGTACGATGTGCATATTCCTTAAGTGGTTTTGAATGTCTCGTCACCCTGACATTGTCATTGAGTCTGAATTTATTTGAGATATGGTCAACCTTAATATCGCCATTCAAAACATCTAAGGTAAAACAGGATATGAGCATAGTTCTTCTAGAACCAAGCGGTAAAAGATTTAATAACTACAGCCTAACTGTGTAGAGTGGAAGGTTTTCAAAGTCTCTAGGATCATACAAGTCCCTGAGAGCAAAAAGAAGGAATTGCTTCTGGATTGACTCTATTCTGTTGCTCTAAACCTGGAGAAAAGGGTGCCAAATGGGACATACATATTCCAGAATAGGGCGGACAAGAGAACAGAATAAAGATTTTGTAACCCATACATTCTTAAACTCTTTGGCTCTTCTCTTAATGAACCCAAGAAGTCTATTGGCTTTCGAAATTATTCGATTATAGTGAGATTCGAAGCACAGTTTGTTTTCCAGTAGTAAGCCGAGGTCCTCAATTTGATCAACACGGTGTAGTTGAGTTCCACTTAAGACATAGTCATGGTGATATGAGGATGATTTACATGAGAAACTTATAACGTGGCATTTACTGACATTAAGCTCTAATTTGTTCTGAATACACCAATGATCTAGCGCAATAAGCTTGGATTGCAGGAATACGGCATCTGCGGGCGAGGTTATGGCATGATATATTTTCAGATCATCAGCGTACATCAGATGTGAAACATTTTCCAATACTTCTGATAGATCTGAGGTGAACACATTAAATAAGAGAGGTCCCAAGTGACTTCCTTGGGGTACCACAGAGGACACTAATATTTCCTTGGAAATAAGACCTTGAAACTTAACAAATTGAGTTCTATTATTAAGATAGGATTTAAGCCAGTCAAGTAAGGATCCTGTCACACTAATTTTTTTTAACTTTAAAATCAGGACATTGTGATCAACTCGGTCGAACGCTTTGCTAAAGTCGGTGTATATTGTATCGACTTGATGCCCATTTTCAAGTTCGCAGAGCGTATCAGATACAAGAATCATGAGATTCGCTGTAGTCGAGCGACCTTTTCTAAAGCCGTGCTGTTGGTCATTAAGAACAGGGTTGATCATATTGGTTAATTTATCGCAGACAATTTTTTCGAATAATTTCGGTATTGCTGATAGAATTGCTATACCTCTGTAGTTCTCAACTTTTCGTTTGTCTCCATTTTTGTGGATAGGTGTGAGGTGCGATGATTTCCAAGCCGAGGGGAAAGTTCCCAATGACAGTCACTTGTTGAAGAGAAAATGTAATGGTCTTAAAAGTTGATGGGCACACTTTGATAAAAATAGGGGAGGAATAATATCAGGACCTAGACCTTTTTTGGTATCAATAGTTTTGAGAGCATCGAGCACCTCCTCAATAGAAAATGAGATATTATCAATAAGTGTAGGAACCGAAATGTTGGGTTCACTGGGGGTTGAATCTGACTGGGCACTAAAAACCTCTTGAAAACGGTCAGCAAACATATCGCAGATATTACGCCGGCAGGAAGATTGCGTGATCCCATTAGACATGGTCATGTGATAACCCGAACTTTTTCGTTTTGTATTAATAAATTCGAAAAATCTTTTTGGTTCTGTTATGATATCTTCACCAATTTTTTTTACATAACACTCATACGCAACCCGGGACTTAGAAGAGAACTCTGAGGCCAGCGTGTCATAACTTTTCTGAAGATTAGGAGTAATCGCGCCTGTTTTCTTAAGTTTTTTAAATAGCTTCTTTCTTCTATTCCGCAGTAATCTGAGGTTTTTATCTAGCCAGGGCTCTGAAACTTTGTCTTTTAGTTTTATTACAGGGACACAATTATCGACAATTTTAAAGATCACCTCGTAAAACGTTGTCAAGATTATTACATGAGAAAAGGGATGTCCAGTCTATCGAAGACAGTTCGTTATTAATGCAATTGAAATCAGCATTACGGAAGCCAAATACAATACTATTATTGTAAGAGTGAACAAAATTAATGTTGTTGCATGGTAGTTTTACTATGATAGCAGAGTGATGTTGTGTATTAGAGAAAAGATTCTCCGCGTTAGAGGCAGGGCTAACAATCACTTCATCATATGCATCTGTAAAGATCATATCAAGCCATCTCCCATTTTTATTGGGAAAATTCACTACCTGATGTAAGTCGTTATTATATAGTGTATCGATAATAGTGGTGTCAATATCAGACAGAAGATTCCCCGGTATAATAGTGTTATCGGAATGATTAGTCTGAAAAGAGATATTTGGGCGATTAAAATCG
Organism: Chorisops tibialis; assembly: GCA_963669355.1. Classification (NCBI taxonomy): domain Eukaryota; kingdom Metazoa; phylum Arthropoda; class Insecta; order Diptera; family Stratiomyidae; genus Chorisops; species Chorisops tibialis. The sequence continues at coordinate 77,144,064 of OY770263.1, forward strand.
CCGAGAAGGAAGATATTACGTCCATATAACAATTCGTAGGAGCACCAGAGACAAATATATTTATATTATTGTCTCCTAGAGTTGTTAGATCCTTGTAATTAGAGTATATTTGATCCAGATGGTCTAAAAAGTTCTGATTATCATCAGAGGGTTATTCATAAAAAGTGACTATTTTCATTTTTAAACTTTTCAAGAGTATTTCTACTATTATTGTGTTAAATCTTCGATCTACCAATAACGAATTTTCATGTTCTTTTTATGAAAATAGTCGTACTCCTACCTTTTTCCTCGTCGCAGCAATTATGAACTACAGTGAAGCCATTAAAATTGAAATATAATATTGCTGTACAACCAAGTTTTATAGAACATCAATATATCTAGTTCGAGGTTTTGCTGTAAATGAACTTGAATTTCGGGTATTTTATTCCTAATACTCCTCAAGTTAGCAAAAAATATGTTTAGACTAAGTTTTGTGCTAGATTTGTCTTGAGGAGTTATCCTTTTTCCAGACGTTACTTTTGAATTTATATTAATGTTAAGTTAATTTTGTTTCGTTATACCTAGTCAAGTCATAAATATTGGTACACAGAAAAATCAACGCCAAATGAAAACGAATTAATATTTTTCAAAACTTTTTTCCTCTTCAATGGCTGCAAATCTTAGAACAACTTATTCGAAATGACTTCCATTTGCCTTCCAGCACAACTTGAGACGATCTGCCCACTCATCGATCGCGAGAAACACTTCGTGCATGGGGAAATTGTCCACTACACGGACAAGGGCTCGCTTCAACTAGAGATACTCGATACACACTAATACTTCTGTCCTAATAGAGTTTGGACATGGGGTGTACCCCGATTGCGCGGGAAATTTCGTCCGAAATTTGAATTTTCTCAATTCTTTTTCTTTTATCAAGTAAACACAATCAAATTGAATTGTTATTTATGAAAGTCATATTCATTTTCGGTTTTAATGAGAATTCCATTCAAAAACTTGTAGTTTAACGCAAGTTTTCGCTCGTATCCGTAAATTTGAAATCGGCCAAACTCAAGTTTGGCCGAATTTCGTATTTCTTATGTTGCCTTCTTGTGCTTCTAAACGCAGTCTTAACTGTTGGTATAAGGGCATTGTCCAAACTCTATTAGGACAGAAGTGTTAGTGTGTATCGAGTATCTCTAGCTTCAACGACTCAATGTTTGGGTGTCGAGTAGAGCAAGCCATGCCCTCTAATACCGACGACAACTTGTAATCCAACGGGTTGAGGTCTGGTCTACCAGCTGGCCAATCATCCGTTGATATGAAGTCCGGAACGTTGTTTTTGAGCCACAGTTGAGTCGTTTTTGCCTTGTGAGCTGGAGCAGAGTCTGGCTGGAAAGTCCACTGCTTGTTGGCGAATATTGATTGGATGAGAGGCTTCACAATGGGCTCCAAGACGGTCGATTGATATACTTTCGTCGATGTTTTCACTCCTTTCTCGCAAAAATGGAGCTTGGTAACGCCATCGTAGCTTACTCCCCACCATACCATTACGGGGGATGGTGGCCTCCTTGGACCCTCGGGATGAGTTGGGATGCTTCTCTGGATGACCGAGCATGCACACGGTCGTTCTGTTTATTGAACGATTCTTCTACGGTGAAGATTTTCTCGTCAGTAAACAGAATTTGTCTGTGAGCGTTCTTTGCGAACCGGCTGCGTAACGCTTTCGATTTTCGCTTGCGTTTTTCCTTCAATGCGGCCGTGAGCAGGTGTCCAGTGTGTCGCTTGTACGCGCTGAGTCCCAAATCTTCTTTGATATTGCGAGACATGGATCAATCGATTCGTTTTTTCACAGCTTTGATCGCTTTTGGAGTTCTCACAGTGCGTGGACGGCCGGATCTTTGACGGACTCGTATTCCACCAGTATCCTCAAACAGCTTCACAGCACGATACACAAAAATTGCGAGTGACTCCAAGCGGTCGCAACGTCCGAAAGATATCGCCTTTTTCCATGTTGCATTTTAGTAGGCCAACTACAACAATACGATTTTCGGTGTCGCCCCATTCCATGATTGTAAACAATTGATGCCAAAAACTTCTTACGTGGCAATGAAGCAGAAATATCAACTGTCAAATCGCAGTCAAGACGAAATGGATGCGCCCAATATTGCATTCTTAATGAATGCGCTTAGTTGTGTACCAATATTTATGACTTGACTAGGTAATTGATCCTCTTTTGCATGTCCTTTACTACTTTCTCGTAATATGGACAAATCCAGCTGTTCGCCCTGTGATAATGCTCAGTGTTTTTATCGGCAATGCAGTTCATACATTTTTCATAGCTATTTGGATAGATTCGAGTTTCGTGATGTTCACTGGTTTTTGCACATGTATTAATAGACCAGAAGATTTCACTGTGGTGTGTCAAAATTTTTGAGTTTTGAAACATCGCATAGTATTGAAGTCCTTTTCCACTCAATGTTTATATTTTTGTTGACTAGTTGCTTGAACATTGAGCCAGTGGCCTCCACATAAAGTGTTCAAGAAGTAGTTTTCATGTTCTGCATTGCTACACGTGCTTTAACCTCATCATCCGTTGTTATTTCACAATTTAAACTGACAAGTTCTTAGTTCAGTTCTTCAGATGTGAAATTTCGATCACGATTCCGAATTATCAGCCTAAGGGTTAGTTTCGTGTTTTCAATGTCAACAGTGTCACCAAGTTTCGATTTCATTTTCGCCATAAGTTTGACATTGTTTTTTTATCAAGATATTTCCATTCTTATGTGGCTTTGTATACGTAATCGGTGTCTTTAAGTCTTTAGATTGGATACTGTCCTTTATTAGCTTCATTGTGAAATCATTATTTTGGTGAATTTTTGGTTTTACGATTATTGCACCGTTGAAGAACTTTTTTCATTTGTAGCCGAATGAGTCCCTTGTTTTGCGGTTGTTGCATAAGTCAAGATTGGGGCTTTCCCTTTCTCAATACATCCAATCGATGATTTATTCGCTTTGAATCCTCTAAAATAAGCTCCATTTTTTTTAGTTTAGTAAAGAAGTCTCCTCTTACCAATTTACACGAATGGGGAATTGTGTAAGGCGAATTCGCCGACACCCACGCGACATATCTAATAGTGATTTCTATTCGCCAAAAAAATGTGACCCGTTTTTGCCCTTTAAAATGCAAAATTATTGCAGTTTTGCACTCATTTTTCTCAGTTCCGTCGGTCAGGTCAATTTACAATAGAACACTTTAAGTGCAAGTTTTTTGTATTTTTTTTTATCATGTTGTATGTATACCGAACAGCTGATTGCCTTTCGAAACTGTCAAAACAAAGCGTTTTAATTTGTCTTGTTATCTCTAAATGGTCCTGTGAAGATTTTGGGAAAATTAAGAAAAGTTACGTATGCACTCATATTGCATACTTCATGTAAAGTTTTAAGTCCTTTTAAGTATGATCTATCCGTTAGAATCTGTTACCGATGTTGACAGATGATTCATTTTTTTCATGTTGTTGTACATTACAGGTCAATTGAGTTGCACCGCCGAAAAATTCGGGGCAAGAAATGCGCATTTTCAGGTCAAGTTTTACCTAGTGCGCAAACCATTTTTGTAGCAGGGCAGAATTTTTTTTTCCAATAGAACATAGGAACTGCTAGAAAAAATGTTAAGGGCAAAAACGGGTCACATTTTTTTGCCGAATAGAAATCACTATAATAGTGTGTAACTCTAATATTTACTACGTTATTTTTTGTTACCTTTATTACTGTTTGTATGGTGACTTTGCTTTACACAAACTGCAATCAAGGTATTGCCATAATTGTATTAAGGTAGGACCACAACAGCCATTTTAACTTGCCATGAAATTTGCGATTATTTTGAATTTCAATTTGCCAAGCTGTTTGTCTTTACACTTCTGTCGATTGCGAATTGATGCCAAAACAAAATAGAAGTCAGCACCGCTTGCACTCAGCCGTAAAGATGATGTGCTAAAAAGCGAAAGAAAAAAAGAAGCTGTTTCTTAAAAAATAACTTGATCCAACGGTAAAGTTAATTAACTGACACCAAGTGCATTAGTGTGAGTGAAACATTCTCAGTTTTGAAATTTTAGTTGAAACGCAGCACCAAATTATCGAGCTTCCCAATCAAATTTCGAGTTAATTATCGTACCGAACGTATTCGCAGGACGAGTAAATTATCGTAGTACTACAGAATAAAATCAATTCAAATTATTTCGATGATAAATTTCATAACTTTGACACCTCTCAGATCATACGACCACCATTCACCACGGCATGCGAACCGAAGTTTTTAGGTAAAATGACTCTAAAGGCAAAGGCCAACACTATAGTTACTCCAAGGGACACTAGAGGCGCTTTTCCATAGTTTGGCAAAGATGAAGCCCCATATTTGGAGCGAATTTAAAAAAAAGTGTCGATATTTTTTTGGTACGTTCTGAACATCAAGAACTGCGCGCAGTTTGCAATACTTAACTAAATAGTCACAAATAAAAATTTTTAAGCAACAATTTATCTAATGGTGCTGCATGAAATTGGCAAAAGAAAACCACTAAATTCACCACTCCACGAATGGTGAAATGGGGACTGTGAATTCGCAGGTGTCGGTTGTGACATTTCTGCCATACTCTACCTCTTGCATGGAGGTACTCTAGCCTAGAGTCACTGTATAACTGAGCAACTCGGTAAAGGAGTCTGGCAGATGCGTATCAGAGTTGAAACCGTTAAGTTTGAATTTTTTGGTGTATATACATATTCGGTTAAATATTTATCAAAATGCAATTAGAATTCGATTATGTGCCCTGAAAAATTAATATCATTGTGCCATTCCATTAGAAACAGCCAAAAATTCAATTTTATTTTGCAATTTTCTGCACCCACACATCTTTACCAAACAGGTTTTTAGTCTAGTTTATGATTCTGTTTGTTGACACATGGCGGAGAAACATCCCAACAGGGATTTTTGCAATCCATTCCCCTTTATTGAAAATCATTCAAATTGAGAAATCATTCAAATCGACCTAAGAAATTTGCAATGCATTCTGAAGTAATGTGAAGGCATTACATAAAGTAGCAGTTTATTTAGGGAATTTGATATGCATTGAAAGGTAATGTGAGGAGATTGCATAAAATAAATGATCATCTTCAAAACGTGCCGCGCACAAAACGAAAGATTAATAATAGAAAACATTATTATCATTATAACGCGTTTGCTTTCTAATATTCCCGTAAAATTTTACAAGTTGTTCATTGCGAGAAAAAAAATCTTAAGTCGCATTTTTCCAGCAACAAAATTAGTTAAATTATAGCAACAGAATTTAAAATACTGAATTCATATTAAAAGCAGGATCCCATTTCATCACATTTTTCAATATTAATTAAAAATGAATCGTTCCCTCAATATTAGAATACCTTCTCAAAGATTAATTTGCTTTCTATTCTTTTGTAACCATTCCATCGTAGATTCTATTGCGACCATTATATTGTCGATTTTTTTCCAATCATTACATTATTCATTCGTTTCCCTAGATTCCTATGTCGATTCTTTGTAATGCAGAAAGTAGAAAAAAAACGAATGCTTGCCTATAACATTGCATTGTTAAAATAATCTATGTTTTACGACAGGAAGTAGCTGTAATAGCTTCATGGTAAGAATCATCGGCGCGGTAATGATTCCACTCCCTACTGGGATATGTCAGAATGACTACACAGTCTACACTTATTTTCACCAACACTTTGATCTTTCGATCGTTCGATTTGTAGTACCAAATTTTTTAGCACGTTTGATTTTTGTACTAAAATAGCTATTTGCCAGACTCCTGGACCGAGTAGCTCAGTTATACAGTGACTCTACTCTAGCCAACACTATAGTACCTACGAAAGTAAATTGGGCTCATTATGTTCATTTCAAATACAAATTATTTCCGAAATTCCGAATCGAAAAACCATTTCCGGTATGAAGCACCCATTTACATATTATTAACGTTTAATTTAGGGAGTCGAACACGTACTACCGTGCGTATCAAGATTGTGGTGAAAATTAATGCGATTTTAACGCAAATATTTTATATTTTAAATTAACCATTGTTTCTTAATTAATGTTTAATTTTAACTTTTGTTTAAAAAAGTCAACTAACGTCACATTTATATCGAGCAAAACATATTCCAATTGTATTCTATGAACCGGATTCAAGAGTACGTTAACACTTCCTTTCAAACCCAACTTTCTGTTGCCTTTAATGGATTCTGTGCTAAAAAACGGCTAAGCACCATATTGATATTGGTCGTCCTTTTCCCATTAAATTTATTCAGGATTCAGTGTTGACTTGATTTTACAATATTATTTCAAACATTTCACAGTTTCAAACCAAACGAATAAACTATCAACATTTTTATTATGAAAAGACTTTATGTCCAACGCGCATGATGCTTTCCATTTCCTCAATCATTTCAAAAATTCACTTCTGCGCGATTCAGTATCGTTCTGACGTCATTCGTGTTACAAAATGGCTGCAGTTTTCTCCGAAATTTTCGACAATTTACAAGTAAAATTTCATCTGTCATCTCTTCAAATTATCAAAACAAAAGTATCGTCGAATCCTTTCTGATGCCGAACCAGAAAAAAATCGGTTATGTGTGATAAAAATCAGAAACGGAATTGGGTGAGGAGACAATCGACGTCACGCCCCGGGCATTTCTATTTGTTCAATACGAAAACCGGTGAGAAATCGTGGTTAACAAACGAACGTGGAAATAACAATGCCGGCGTCAGCGGAAAATCGTCGAGTCCGACGAAGTCGCATAAGGTGACAACAATTTCGAAGGCGACACGAACTCCAGCACAGGATCGTCTCAAAAATTTACAGAACCGGCTCGCCAAGGACCAACAAAAGAAGCTGAAACAGGCAGTATGCAAGTTGGATTTAGTGAAAACTTCGGGTGCAGTAAAGTTTGATTCAGAAAAAAATTCGCCAAATCTCTGTTCACCAGCGACGAATCGAAATCCTCGCGACAAACAGTTGGATATTTCAAAGGTAAGCAAACCGAAGAAAACAGTAAGTGCAACGGTGGTTGCTTCCAGCAAAGTGGAAACATTTGTACGGCCACAGTTGGTTGCTGGTGTCAATGAGAAAAAAAACGCAACCGCCGAGGTAGGGACATGCGTACAACCGGCCGACAGAAACTCGATTCCTCAAAAGTCAACTATAAACCCGAATCGATGTAAACGAAAAGCTACTAACAGTCCTGGGTGCTGTGCGAATAAGTTGCAGCGACAAGAAATCCGCGGCAATACTGCGACCTCGAAACCTGTTGAGATTGTAAAATGCATCACGAAAGCAGACAACACGCCATTCAAACTTCTTGATGTGAAAGTGCCGTCATACCAGTTCAACTCGACAAGCAGCAGTACCCCGATTTCAGCTAACGAACGTTTACAGCGATTACGGAGTTCGCTACAAAGTACTCCGGAACAATCGCCTAACTCGACAACCACCGTGCCATCAGCACTGTCCAACATTTCAGCCAATTCACCCGACCAAACTGCTTCTAATGATGTCACCCCCATGGAATTGGACTTGGACGTATCACAAGAAATCATATACTTTCGCTCCGAACCGTCTGCAGCCATCCCATCCGATGCTACCCTATCCGATTACTATGACGTGATCAAGGAGAATCTCCTTAAGATTTCTTCGGAAACGTCTCATCGGAAGTTATCGATAAATTCAAATGATTTCTATCTCGTAATTGATACGAACGTCTTTCTACAGAATCTTGCGTTTCTCGAAGACCTTTCGAAGCAAACGTTCTCCGATTCGGCTCGGACAGTTCTTATTGTGCCGTACGTCGTTCTCCAGGAACTCGATCGCTTGAAACAGCGAAAACACGAAGCGATATCGACACGAGCCGTACGTGCTATCAAGTACCTGAATGGAAAGTTCGAGGCGCACGATCAGTCCGTGCAAGGACAAAGCTCTGCGGAATCTAGTCGTAAGCTCTTGACTGTTGAATCGGCCGACGACAGCATCCTGAATTGTTGTCTGCAAATAAAGGAGCGTGCGCCGCGACTGTTGCTCCTCTCGAACGATGTTAATTTAAGGAATAAGGCGATGACTAACGCGATTAAGACTTGCACTAAGACCGATTTAGAACTGAGAAACTTTTAGATGTAGAAATATTTATTTTTGTTTGTAATTAATTGTATCTCTAAGTATTGCTTAGCAATTGCGAGTACTCGTTGAAAGTATTCAGCAGATTTACCCAGAGAGAGATTGATATTGTACAAAGTTTGTTAGTTAGTTAGAAAACTGGAAACTTTATTTTTATATGAATAAAACATGTGATAACTTTTGTAAGAATATTTTGCTGTTTTCTTGTTGTGTGGTAGTTTGTACTTGACGAGAACAACGTATACGCTGATACCGTGCGGAAATTTATTCTTTCAAAAAAAAAAAAAACAAATTATGCAAGTCATTAGAATTTATGACCATTTAAAGGTACATCGAATTTTCAAAGTAAATTTTTTCCAGTTAGCTTCAGGCCATCCAGCTAATCGCATGGCTCTTTCTCAGCCAATTTATCACTACTATAACTATTTTCAGCTGTTCACATAACTTTTCCGATTCAAAATTACCTCATCTTCAACGAAAAAACCTTTACGGTATATACGGCCCCTTAAGGCAGAAAATGCTTCCAAATCGATGTAATAGATAATTATTTCGATACAGGAGGAGTCTAAAATGCACACCCAGATTAGGGATAGCAAAATCTGCTCTCTTCCAATCGCAGTGATCAACTGCGATTGCTCTTTTCCAATATTTGTGAAAAATAGCAGCTCTTCTAATAGCAGTGATTTTTTCACCTCTATTCTCCATGCTAGTGCGCAAGCATTGCAGAAATTGCTATTCCAGTAATAAATATCTTCGAAAAGAGCTGCTTCATTTTTTTTTTAATTTATGGTAACAATGATTCAAATTGAAACAGAAAAACGAAATGAATTAAACGGAAGACCACAGAAAACTGAAATGAAATTAAATCCGAAAAATTCAAACTATTTACTTATATGTTGGTTAAAATAACACAACTCAATAATAAAAACAGACAAAACTGCGAAATCTTGCATCTAACAAGCATGCTCAGTGTGCATAATGAACATTTCCTCATCGGAATGAAAAGTTTTTCTTTTACTATCCAAAGTACGAGCGCAATCGAGTTAGGATGGCAAAAATGTCAATCGCATCGGTGAGGTGGGACGCTTTGCTGGGTAACCGGCGATTTGTTTGGCGGGCTTTGTTCTGAGTTTTGATCTCGATTTCAACATCTACCACTTGCCACAACTACCGATTTCCACATCAACCGATTCCCAAATCTACCGATTTCCACATCTATCGATTTCCACATCTACCGATTTCAACGTGAGGTGGGATGTGTGAGTTGCGTGATTAATGTGCGAGTGCGAACAAAAACTCTGGGATTTGTAGCGATGATCATTGCGGCAATTTTAATGGCGATAGATCGTAGAAGTATGCATTTGCTTTGCTCCTCTAATCGAGGCTCTTTTAAATTTTCAATCGCAATATGCGATTGTTCTTTTAAAATAGCAGTGAAAAAAACGCAGGTATGTAAACTTGCATACCATCTCTAACCAAGATAACCTTTTTGTGATAATAGTTGAATCTTTCAGTTCAACAAAAAATGATTTTTTGAAAAAATTGCACTCGCTTACAAATTTCTTTTTCACCAAAAGTTTGAATCAAATATTTTTAATTAAATGAAGACTTCCGTAGATTTCAATGTGCTAAATATCTTCCCAATGTGAGTAACTCAGTATTTCATGTGCGACAAATTTCAAAATGCCATTTTGTTTTTCTCGCGAAAATCCCTGCGCAATATGCTAAAGGAATGCGAAGAATCACAGCATTCACTCGACGGAAGTTTGCAGTGCGAAAATCCCAGCACTAAATAGAACATAAATGCGACGAATCATACCATTTATTTCCACTAAAATTGTTCGAAAATCACAACACAAGTGTTAAACACAATAAGGAATACTTTTCTTCTACAATGGCGCTACAGCCCAAATTGGACCTTGGCCTCCTGATATTCAGGTTCCTTAACATTTTTATATTACTTATTGTGGAAGGGTTAGCCCTTCGCACAACCCTCTTTCTACGAATTTTTCATTTTCGTAGATTGAAGTGACCAAGGTATATCCAAGCAGGCAATGTGCTGGAATTATATATTGCGTCGACCGGGATTTGAACTCACGACCTTCGCATTACAAGACCAACACGCTACCTACTAGGCTACACCCTAGGAATACTTTTAGCAAATTTTATTTGATTTATTGAAGAGGTGGATCGTTAACAAAGGCTCAAATGTGTTACGGTCGATCTAGGGTTTGAATGAAAAGCACTGCTTACTTGCGTTACTTCATTTTTCACTACTAGACAAAACTTAAAAAACAAAAGAATTATTATTGGGCGTAAAGCCCAATCATATGATACTCTAGATGAAATGAGAAAGAGTTCAATGTACCGGAAAATATGTCACCTCCAATTCTTTTAAATAATTAATAGTGGCTTTTGTATGGGAGGTGGTAGAAGCAGAGGAGGAAGGTTTGTAATTTTTGAACATGACACCTAATGTGGTATGCAAAATATTTCGTGCTGATTTTAAGGTTTGTAGCTTTCATTATTTTCAATTGGACATAGTTTTCCTGAAATTGAGGCATTTGTATGGGAGGTGGCAGAGGAAGTGGAGCGTTTAAGATGATTTTGAAACTGCTGGATGATGATATTCTTATCACCACGCTTTGATTCAATTTCAAATTCGATAGTTCTAATATATTCGAAGAAGAAATGCTTTTCTTGGATTTCTAATACAGATATTTGTATGGGAGTGAAGAGGAGCTGATAAGTTTTTTTAGAATTTATTGCAATTATTAAAAACAAATCCTGGCAAAATTTTAAGTTTATACTTTTTCTAGTTTTAATGGGAATTAACAAAAATTATACATTTGTATGGGAGGGGGTAGAAGGAGTGTACGGATTAAAACACATTTTTTTCTCGTTATTGATATTTTTATTTGTATACTTTATGCAAAATATCAAGCTGATAGCTTTAAAAGTTTCGAAAAAAAATAATTTAATTTAAATTTAAAAATTTCGTGAAATTTGTATGGGAGGGGGTAGAAGGAGTGAGATAAAGTTGATAATTTTTTCAATGCTTATTTGAACTATAATAAAATTAATTCTGGCAAAAATTCGATTTTAAAACTTTGCTAGTTTCAATGAAAATCGAAAAACTGCATTTTTCAAAATTATGCATTTGTATGGGAGGGGGTAGAAGGAGTAACGGGATCGGGTCAATATTCAATCATATTAATGACATTTATATCATAATACTTTAACCCAAATTTCAACTCGATAGCTTAAATAGTTTCAAAGAAAAATCAATTTCTGAAAATTTCGGAATTTCGTGAAATTTGTATGGGAGGGGGTAGAAGGAGTGAGGGGATGTGGCCCGTTCACGAACTTAAAGTTACTTTTTTGCTAAAAATGACACAAAAAATAATTTTTAGCACTATAGCTCAAAGCGTTCGAGAGTTATGCTGCAGACAGACGGACAGACAGCAACTCGGAATCGAAGTTTTTGAGCGACAACAAATATTTCTGTACCCTTAGCGGCTCTTTGCGAGCACTATTTCTTAGCGTTACAAACGGTAAGGCAAACACAATATACTCTCAGATTTCATCTAGAGTATAATAAGCTTAAGTAATAAACTGCGTGTATGGTGATGCCGAATTGCTTATCTTAGTTAATAAGCGACGAACTGCAAAAGTGATCTTGTATTGAAAAACTGTTTACTTGATCTTCTATTAGCGAACTGTCTTAGCGTTATGGACGAACTGCCTTATAGGGAACTGCCTGTATAGTACAGGGTACAACTGCCGTATAGTACGGAGTGCTGTTATTGATAACGACGAACTGCTATCCTATTGTTGACGAACTGCCTCGAGGTCAGGTTATCCTGACCTATTTATATGTTACCGATTTCCTGTTTGAAAGACGCTGACTTTGCGATGTGTTTTCCCGTGAGAAAGCATCATACATAAATTATTGCAAGGATCATTAAAACTCAATGGTTTCCCGGAATCGTCTCTTATTTTAGAAGTCAGAATCAAGGTTATACTCAAAACCAAAAGTGTCCTATGATCACAATTATAATCTAACATGCAATAAAATGCATGAATTATATACATAAAGGTCAAAGTACACACAATTCGGCAATTATAATCTATCACCTATCTCAATCTCATATGTCTTATCTCAAGTCTCCCGATCCGATCTACCTTAACAGGCTCGTGCCATGCCAATAGTATGTGGGGTCCGATGTCATAACAGCAATATGTACACACAGATAGTGATGTGAAAAATGTAACTATTCGTTACACGAGTACTCGTTACCGACCGAAATCCGAAGTAACGAGTACCGACACAGATTTATACTCGTTACTTAAGTAACGAAATGACCTTACGAAAAAGTAATTGAATTGTCAAAACGTTTCGTTACTGTTTCGTTACTCAAGTATTCGTTCCACATGCAAAACAATGTACCTATACCGAAAGTAACGCTTAGTTGCTTTTTTCGTTATATCACAATAGGGAAAGCTTTCCTTGTGCATACCGCTGTACCGCCATTCCAAAGCAACAACGAAAAGGAATACTCTTACTCTACCTTACAGTAAAGTCCACTGAGAAAATTATCGTTTTTTTCGTTTCGTTTCTTTAAACAACAAGAATGTCGCCGAGTGGAGTTGTGGCAGGGCAGACAGTCGTTACTAGTGTTAGTGATACTAGAGTATAATATTTTAGTATGGAACATACTTTTACGGGGGCTGTTATAAGAAAATCGTTATCAAAAACCGTCATCAAAAAGCGTTATCAAAAATCTCGAAAAAAGGAAAGAAAAAAAAAAAGAAAAAAAAAAGAAAAAAAAAGGAAAAAAAAAACAAAAAAAAAAAAAACATAACAGGGCTACGATTGCGCGTAATGCGCAATCTTACGATACTCTAGATGAAATAGAATTTTTTTGTGACCCCAAGAAATTTTGTATGTGGAGTGTTAGAAGGGATGATAGCATTGAACTAATTTTTTCCCCATCATGCTAAAGTAGCTATAAAAATGCTTTATACAAAATGTTTATTCCAAAAATTGAATAGGAGCTGAGAAAATTAGTGTGTTAGAATTAGTGAAAATGTGCAGTTTGTATGGGAGGTGGTAGAAAGAGTGGGGGGATTTTAGTGATTTTTTCAGAAATAACTAGGAATATTATAAAATTGACATCCCTTAAATTTCAGACTAGTGCCATTCATACTGTTATAGATCTTGCAATCACGCAATTTGGATGTTGCCAGGAACACCGAGAAAAGTCCATCAACATGTAAAACACTATCAACATGTTTCCAGACACTTCTACCGAGCTCCACAATGTAGGCAATCATTCTAGACACACACACACAACGACACCTGTCTGGGAGACTTAGTATAAATATCCGCCAACTTTCAGACAACGAGTCAGTCATTTTGGTGACACCTATCGGTGGAAGAACGCGAATCGGTACAAGTGATAGATTGGCAGTGTTCCTGGGTTGTACGAATTAAGTTTTAGAGCGAATTTAGTGAAGTGATCAAGAAATAAAGAAAAGTGCGATTAAATAAAATTATTCATTATTTTTAAACGAATTGTGTTTTCCTTTGAAATCGGCGATCCCCTAGCTCGCAACAATTGGTGTCAGAAGAGTGGGATTTCAAAGATAAATTCGGGTTAAAAATCGCGAGTGAAATTAAAATTCTCGAACGGATAATTTTGTGAGAGCGAAAAAAAAGTGAAACTAAAATTCTCGAACGGACAGTGAGAATTTTCTGAAATCGAATATTCTCGAGTGCTCTAGTGAACAGTGACTTTAATTAGCGAAGTAAAATCGCGGAACTAAAATTCTCGAACGGACAGTGAGAATTTTGTAAAATCGAATAATCTCGAGTGCTCTAGCGAACAGTGACTTTAATTAGCGAAGTAAAATCGCGGAACTAAAATTCTCGAACGGACAGTGAGAATTTTGTAAAATCGAATAATCTCGAGTGCTCTAGCGAACAGTGACTTTAATTAGCGAAGTAAAATCGCGGAACTAAAATTCTCGAACGGACAGTGAGAATTTTGTAAAATCGAATAATCTCGAGTGATTTAGTGAGCAGTAACGTAAATTTAAGTGAATTCGAATCGCGGAAAAACTGGAAATAATTGGTAGTGAAAATGCCGCGTTATTTAAAAGACTTAAAAGTAACGGAGCTGAAGGAAGAGCTCAGAAGACGCGAGTTATCTACGACAGGGAGCAAGTCTGAACTTGTCAGCCGTATGATCGAGACACTCCAGGCTGAGGGTGAGGATGCAGATAGTTTCGAGTTCCAAATCAAAGAAGCTCGTGGAGATGAGTGTTCTGGTGCAACGGATGCTCTAACACAGTTAATGCAGCAAATGATGAACAAATTAGAGCAACAATCAGCGGACATGCATCAGAAATTTGAACAACAATCGGTGGACATTAAACAACAATCGGCGGACATTAAACAACAATCAGCGGACATTAATCAGAAACTAGAGAAATTAGACCAGACTTCAAAGGACCTTAACCAAAAATTGGAGCTGCAAAATGATAAAATAGACACCATGGGTAAGGCCATAGAAGAAAACGTTGAAAAGAAACTTCGAATCTTCGAAGAACAAATTACGGAAAAGACATCCGGAATTGCAGAAGAAGTCGAACGCCTAAAAAGAGACTTCGATAATGTGAAGGCGACTGGCGTCATCAAGACAGAACATGTTGCGCACAAGGGTCTCAAGGCTCCAATCTTCGATGGACAAACACCGTGGGCTATTTATAAGACCCAATTTGAAGCCGCCGCAAGAAACAACCATTGGAATGATCTAGAACGGGGAACAGCTCTTATATTGGCGCTAAGAGGTCCACCAGCAGAGGTTCTTCAAACGATTCCGCAGGAGCAACAACAAGACTTTTCAACCTTAGTCCAGACATTGGATCTTCATTATGGCAGTGACCACATGCGAGAGATCTACAAAACGCAACTTTACAACCGAACTCAAAAGAACGGTGAAACACTTCAAGAGCTGGCACGCGATATTGAACGACTCACACTATTATCGCTGCCCAATGCGCAAACAGAGCAACGCAACGATACAGCTGTTTTCGCATTTAACAATGCTGTACAGGACAGAGAGCTGCAACAGGCGTTAAAACTGGCAGGTAAGAAAACGATTGGCGAAGCCTTAGTATATGGGCTGACGTTCGAAGCTGCCAAGCAAAGCTCGCGGAGTAACTATCGAGTTCGAGAAATAGTAGAAGAATGTGTGTGCCAGAAAGCCGAGTACACCAAGCGGAGCGAAGGATCTGGTGCTCCCCGATGCTGGAATGTGGACAGGCAGGACACTTAAGACGCGACTGCCGCAAACCCAGAAAAGCGATTAACTATTGTTCCGGCTGCGCTGCTAAACAAAGAGGAGGGAGGGGCGAACCGTCACGAGAGCACGCTTCGCCTAGTGACAGTCCGGGAAACGAGTAAAGGCCAACTTCATGGGGCAGAAGTTGGCTGGTAGAATCGACGCCCCCGGAACCATCATCGCAGTTTCTCGACTACATTGTTGTGAAAACGACTTATGTATGAGTGGTCGAGTCGGCAAATTAAACTGCATCATAACAGTCGACACAGGCGCAACACGGTCAGTGCTAAGATCTGACCTCGTAGATCGTACTTGGCTTCACAACACCAAGAAGTACGCACTTCGCACTGCTACAGGAGAAACTACAACGGTCCATGGAGAAATAGCCCGTGACATACAACTTGGGGATTTGACCTTCTCGCATGTATTCGTGGTAGCTGACATTACCGATGAGTGTATCCTTGGAATGGATTTTCTGAAACCACACGGTATCCAGCTGGACTTAGGACAACGAATAATGAAGTGGCGGAATATTGAAATCCCGATGGAAATAACATCCTCCAAATCAACAAAGCTGCGAGTTGTATTATGCGAAGATGCGGACATACCAAAGTCATCTGAGAATGTTATTTGGGCAGAGCTCGATGGTGATCCCGGGAACCACCGATTCTACCTCATAGAACCGGAAACGACACCTGCATTACGAAGTCTGATACTAGGAAAAACGCTCGTAAAAAGGAATGAGAGAATGATGGTACCAATAAGAGTCCTGAACGTTGCGGACAGCACTACCAGCGTAAAGAAAGGAGATGTAATTGGCAGTTGTGAACCAATATCGGCGGTGACGAGTATCGACAAGGCAGAACCACATAACGTACCCTCTAAAAATAAGCCAAGAAGGAAGGACAATGTAACATCAACACTTCTTCAGTCAAGCAACCTTAGAGGAGAACAACACAAGCAAGCAGTAGATCTAATCGAAGGATTTAGCGACGTCTTTTCCACCGGTGATGACGACTATGGCAGAACAAACTTAGTGAAACATCGTATAGATACCGGAAGTGCTACACCGATACGTCAACCTCCAAGAAGAGTACCATTAGCGAAACAAGGAGAAGTCAATTCAATGGTCAAAACTATGGAGCATCAGGGAATCATCGAAGAATCAAAGAGCCCGTGGATATCGCCAGTAGTGCTGGTAAAGAAGAAGGACGGCAGTACCCGTTTTGTGTGGACTACAGGCGACTAAATGATGTTACGAAAAAGGATAGCTATCCACTACCTAGAATCGACGATATCATGGACACCCTGACCGATGCTAAATGGTTCTCAACGTTGGACCTGAAGAGTGGTTACTGGCAAGTGGAGATAGATGAAAAAGATAGAGAGAAGACAGCATTCTCTGTCGGCAGTGGACTGTGGCAGTTCATCGTAATGCCATTTGGCCTGTGCAATGCTCCAGCTACGTTCGAAAGACTGATGGAATTCGTTTTGCGTGGTCTGAGTTGGAAAACTTGTCTCGTTTACCTAGATGATGTGATCGTTATCGGAAAAACATTCAATGAACACCTAAAAAATCTGCAGGAAGTCTTCCAGCGACTGCGAGCGGCAAAATTAAAGCTGAGTCCGAAAAAGTGCACTTTGTTTAGTGCAGAAGTCAAGTACTTGGGTCACATCGTTTCAGCTGATGGCGTAAAGACAGATCCGGAGAAGATACTGGCGGTGAAAAATTGGCCTACTCCGAGTGATAAACACCAGTTGCGCAGCTTCCTAGGCTTAGCGACATATTACCGACGATTTGTAAAAGACTTTGCTAACACGGCGAAATATCTGCATCAGTTAACAGAAAAAGGGAAGCCATTTACATGGAGTCAACAGTGCCAGGAAGCATTCGAGAGGATAAAAGACCAACTCTGCGACTCCCCAGTTCTGGCGTATCCAAAACCAGGTCATGGTTTCATCATAGACACTGACGCCAGCAATGTCGGTATCGGAGCAGTACTATCACAAGAGATCGATGGGCAGGAGAGAGTGCTATCTTACTACAGCCGAGTACTCTCAAAATCAGAAAGGAACTATTGCGTAACTCGCCGAGAGCTACTAGCCATAGTAGAAGCAACAAAACATTTTCACAAATACCTCTATGGTCAAAAGTTCCTTCTTCGAACGGATCACGCATCGCTTAAATGGCTACTTCAGTTTAAGAACCCCGAAGGCCAAGTAGCCAGATGGATCGAAAGGCTCGAATCCTACGATTTCGAGATTGTTCATCGAAGAGGAAGAATCCACGGTAATGCCGACGCGCTTTCACGTCGTCCTTGTCCACCGAACTGCAAGCATTGTCATCGTGTAGAAGGAAAAGAAGCCGGAGAAACCATTCAGAGGATAACGACCGAACCAAAGACTGGATGGAATCAGCAAGAACTGGAAGATGCCCAACGTAAAGATCCAGATATTTCACCGATCATGGCATGGAAGGACGAAATGTAACGGCCTGAGTGGAAAGACATCTCACAATTCAGTGAAACCTTAAAGTGCTATTGGGCACAATGGAACTCCCTTCACCTAGACGGCGGATTATTAAAACGGAAATGGGAGAACGCTGATGGAAAGTCGTATCACATGCAAACCATCGTCCCGCATTGTAAAGTCGAGGAGGTCTTGAAGGAATATCATGGAGGTACCTCCGGTGGGCATTTGGGAGTAAACAGAACCTTGGCAAAGATACGAGAAAGGTTCTATTGGATCCATCTCCGAGATGATGTCGAAAACTGGTGCCGTAAATGTACTACGTGTGCATCGAGTCAGGGTCCACACCGCAGATCAAAGGGAGAAATGCAACAATACAACGTGGGAGTCCCATTCGAGAGAATTGCTGTGGATATTGCTGGACCATTCCCGGAATCAGAAAATGGTAATCGCTACATTTTAGTGGTCATTGATTATTTCAGCAAGTGACCTGAAGCTTACGCAACTCCAAACCAAGAAGCAGTAACCGTCGCAGAACAAATTGTTACCAACTGGGTGAGCAGATTTGGAGCGCCACGCGAACTACACTCCGATCAAGGGCGCAATTTTGAATCTCAAATATTCAAACACGTGTGCCAAATGCTGGGAATAAACAAAACGAGGACAACTCCATTACACCCACAGTCTGATGGAATGGTGGAACGTTTCAATAAGACATTGAACTCAAACCTATCCAAACTCGTCAGCGAGAGGCAACAGGACTGGGACCAGCACATCCCTCTATTTTTAATGGCCTATCGAACATCGGTGCATTCAACAACAGGAGAAACTCCGTCCCGAGTCATTTTCGGAAGAAATATTCGAGTCCCTGCGGAGCTAATGTTTGGAGTGCCACCAGACCAACCAACCAATGCTAAAGATTATGTCTCGGATCTTCGATGTCGACTAAAGACAATTTATAACCTGGTCAGAGATAAAATTGATTTGGCGTCCGACCGCATGAAGACGAGGTATGATCAACGGGCAAACTCATCAGGATTCCAAGAGGGCGATTTGGTTTGGTTATACAATCCCAAACGACAGAAGGGCAGATCGCCGAAACTACAGCGAAACTGGGAAGGCCCTTACCAGATCATCAACCGGTTAAATGATGTCGTCTATCGGATTCAACTACATCATAAACCCCGCACTAAAATGAAAGTGGTACAACTCGACCGATTAACAAAGTACCATGGTGCCATTGAGGAAGTGAACGACTCTGTTCGGGACGAACAGGGACTAAGGAGAGGGTAATGTTATAGATCTTGCAATCACGCAATTTGGATGTTGCCAGGAACACCGAGAAAAGTCCATCAACATGTAAAACACTATCAACATGTTTCCAGACACTTCTACCGAGCTCCACAATGTAGGCAATCATTCTAGACACACACACACAACGACACCTGTCTGGGAGACTTAGTATAAATATCCGCCAACTTTCAGACAACGAGTCAGTCATTTTGGTGACACCTATCGGCGGAAGAACGCGAATCGGTACAAGTGATAGATTGGCAGTGTTCCTGGGTTGTACGAATTAAGTTTTAGAGCGAATTTAGTGAAGTGATCAAGAAATAAAGAAAAGTGCGATTAAATAAAATTATTCATTATTTTTAAACGAATTGTGTTTTCCTTTGAAATCGGCGATCCCCTAGCTCGCAACAATACTTTTCAAGAAAATCAATTTTTTGTGAAGTTGTGAAACTGTGCCATATTGTATGGGAGGGGGTAGAAGCAGTGAAGCTAATCAAATATTTTTTTCTGATCTTAGTGATGATACTAATTAAGAATTTATTACAAAATATGAGCTCGATAAATGTTATATGTTCTGAGAAAATCGTCTTAAAGCATTTCATGAAAAAGTGATGTTTGTATGGGAGGGGGTGGAAGGAGAGGGAGGACTCCAATAATTTTTCTACTGTATTCAGATTAATAGCTTTTAAACTTTTCGAGTAAATCCATTTATTGTCAAATTGCGAAATTATGTCATTTTGTATGGGAGGGGGTAGAAGGGGTGAAGCTAATCGTCTAATTTTTTTTACCTTACTAACAATTTTAAATAAATACTTGGTGCAAAATTTCAGCTAGCTAAATTTTATACGCGAGCGAAGCGAGTGGGGGGCGAAGCCCAGCGGGATTTTTTTTTGTTGAAGAAAATTTCGATTTAATAAAAGCGATTTATTTCACATTGTCGTTTTATTTACGTTAGTGTTTAAATAGACTTTCTATCTGGCTCGGCATCATTGTGTTGATGCACGTACTCGGCCATTAAAATCAAGAGCGATTTCTTGTTACATATATTTAGTTACTGCATGAAGTACTAGAGGCGATTTCTTCAAATTCAATTCATGATTTGCAAAGCTAGCTTGTCCATCCCTGCAACATGATATGGCTGTCATTTCAAATAAACGAATACCTAGTAACGAATAAAATGTAACGATTAGTTTTCTTAAAGTAACGAATAGTTACTGGTACCGAAAAGTAACGAAACTTGATATCACTACACGCAGATAAAGATCGTAGCCACTGAGTGTGGTCAGTTCTCGGTGTGTTTTTGTTTGTTGCCTCGGATATCTTGTATGTTTGGCGTTTGGGGTGTTTTGATGACGTGACATTTGAGCTGAGCAGGTGTGTTGTCGTATTTGTTTGGCGGAAGAGTAGTTTTAGGAGGATGTAAAATGAATATTCGTAATGGATCGTGAGGCGATTCGTTGCACATAAAGGCCGAAAGATTTATATAAATTTTAAGTTTGCCACAAAGTTTGTAACGCTAAGAAAAAAGGCTCGGAGAAAAAACCTATGATATTCATATTATCACTCAAAAATCTCAAGACGGGATGTCCGTCCGTCCGTGTCCTTTCTATTTAAATTTTGTACACGTCGTTTTTGACAAAAAAGTTCGTGAACAAATTCGTGAACGAGCCAAATCCCCTCCCTTACAAAATGATACAATTTTGGAATTTGTCAATAAACGGATTTTCTCAAAAAGTATAAAAGATATTGATCTGAAATTTGGAATTTGTAGTTTTACTTTAATAATGTATTGTGATCGACTTGAAAGAAAACAAAAAAAAATTTCTTCCTTGATTTTTTTTCGCGTTTCATGACTAAAATTGCCTAAAAATGGCAGAAAAAAATCCGTCTGTCTGTACGCTGTACATGTACACTCAGCGAACATTAACTCTTAAACGAAGATAGAAAATTCATTGTTGGGATTGTAGATAGTTGCGGATCTCAGGCGGACACCCATTTTAGGGGGTGTAAGGATTAAGAGGGAAGCGGGGGCAGCGCTAAAACGAAAATTAAGAATTGGAGTATCTCAACCATGGTCTTAGCTAGGAAGCTGTAAATCAACATATGTATAGAGGCGTTTATGGGACTAACTTTAAGATAATTTAATTTTTGTGTCCATTGGTTTCCGAAAAGGGGAGGCTAAAAACAAATTGTCATCCGAATTTTCTTAAATGATTTTATCTTCGAAATTACTAACAGTAAAAATTCATATTTTGAATAAAACTTTAAGGAAGAAGTTTGAAAATTTTGCGAAATTCAATTAAAAAAGATCCCTAAATGTATGAAATATTAACTGGTCGATTACCTTCAAAACTTCTACCCTCTCCCATACAAAATTTTTTTTTTCGACCATTTTCAAGAAATCAATTATCACCTAACCATTAAAAGCTATCAATTACTTATAGTTCAAACGAAATTGCGTCAAAAATTTTGTAATCGCACATGCCTTTCAACCCCCTTCCATACAAAAAAAATGATTTCGACCAATTTAAATAAATCAACCGATAACCAACAAAATCAGAGCTACGAGCTTGAAATTTTGTACGAGCACCTTAAATGAGAAATAAAACTACATCACTAGTTTTATGATTTCCTTACCTCTTCTACCACCTCCCATACAAATGTTTGGTTTCGTGAATATAAAATACGCCGAATTTTCTGACATTCTATACAGAGAATATTGTACGTGATTCAAGGAATCAATTAAAAAATTATTAACATCCACCCATGCTCCCCTTCTCCTCATAAAAACCCAAACTTAAATAAACGAATGAAATTTTGATTATACCACTCTTACCTGCATATTGACTTTCTAGGCATCCTCAACTTGTCCCAAGAATAAAAAAGTTGCGCCCGACATGTTGGCAGTATATTTATAATAATTTCAATCTCAAACAATCAAATTAAATTATTGTTAAGACCACCTATAAGGTCATAGGACAGAAACAGATATCTTCCACAAGGCGCGATCCTGACCATCGGCCCTTAGTTGTTGCCAGGACTTGTTTATTCCTCTGGTCTCCTGCTCAACTGCTCGCTTCTATGTCCTACGACCAACTCGACGTCTTCCTTGGGGATTGTAATCTATAGTTTATTAGGCGATGTTTTGCTCCGGTTTTTCTCAAAGTGTGACCGATCCACTGCCACTTCCGCCATTGAATCTTAATGCCTATTTTAGTCTATCCAGTCGTACTCCAAACTTTGTCATTAGAGATCACTTCTGGCCAGAATATCGCTGAAATTCGTCGGAGGCATTGGTTCACGAAAGTTTGCAATTTCTTCGTGAGTCGAACGTTCACTTTTCACGTAGTACAACCATATAAAAACACGGATTTGACATAGCTTCGCGTGAAGGGAGATCTCCTTTAACCTCCAGAAAGGGGAAAGGATACCGAAGGTCCAGCGAGCTTTATTTAAACGAGCCTCTATATCTTTTTCAGCTCCGCCAGCATGGACAATGTTTCCGAGATAACAAAAATCTTACACCATAAACACATCTTGTTCATTAAGAACAATTGGTGTGCTTGTGTTTGAACCTATGTGCATGTACTTGGTTTTACGCATATTTATTTTCAGTCCCACTTCTTTGCATTTAGAATGCAACGAGCGAACATTTGACTCTAAGTCCGAACGTTTATGTGCAAGCCAACACACGTCATCAGCATAATTAAGGTGACTTAAAATGCTCAATAGTCTCCATTGAAGACCTTTATGTTCCCCACCTTCCGGTGCAGCTTTCAAGATGTCATTTATTACCACCAGAAACAGGGCTGGTGATAATATGCAGCCTTGTCTAAAACCCGTTGAGATGTAGTGGCAAACCTATTTCGGCGGACCTCTCCAATATTATCCGTAGGGTATTTGTGTGGTCGTTACAATACGGCCCTTTTCGGAATCCAGCCTGATAAACTTCGAGAGTGCTCTCCTCGACAGCACTAATCCTACTGAGAATTACCTTCAACGTGATTTTCTACACTGCAATAAGTAGACGTATACCACGCCAATTGCCACAATCCCGAAGGTCATCCTTCTTCGGACTCTTAAAATAACGCACTCTTTAATTCAGTGGGATATCTTTCTTCATTTCACACCTCAATAATAAGTGGGAGCAGTATGTCGGCTGTTTTTTCCGGGTCCGCTTTGAGGAGAGTGGCTAGTAGTCCGTCTATACCTGGGGCTTTCTTTCTGCCATTGACCGAATGGCTGAAACTATCTCTTCCTTATCAGGGGGATCGTCCCTAAAAAAGGGTTGTTGCGGTAGGAAGTTTGGTAGTTGTTCTGTTTCTGGATATTTTCCTCTGACAAGATGTTTAATATATCAGAGAAGTATTCCTTCCATCCCGCAACTAGTGTTTACTCATATTAAGGAGAGTTTCATTGACATCTTTCACCAGGTGGTTGGCGGTGAAATTCCTGTTCGTCAACTGTTTCATAATTTGAGGTAGTGAACTCATATCCGCAAGATAAGTCGCAGATTCTGCCTTGTTGGTCAGATCTTCAATGGCCTTTCTCTTGTCGCGTCTAACAGCCTTTTTAAGCTGTATATGAGCATCGCGGTAGTTCCACATCAAGTCGGGAGTTCTTTGGTTGACATCGGCTTGAGAGATGATTGCCAATTTCGCTTTTTTCCGATCGCCAACTTTGTCCCATGAGTCTTGCGACATTCAGGGTTTCTCACCGCTTCACACATATCCCACAGATTCTTCAGCAATAGCTAGAAACGTGTTTCTGGTTGCCTCTCAATAAGCGTCCAGTGGGAGTATTTCATATCCGTCTAAAGAAGATGACTTTTCACGTAGAATGGTGGTGCGCTCACGGTCTTTTCGGGGTCTCTAAGTCTATCCACATTAAGCTTGCGCTTCATTTGCAGAATTTATGTCCGTCGGATAGCTGCTGTACATAATCTCAAGCAGGCAACCATCAAGTGGTGATCGCTCCCCACGTCAGCTCCACGCTTCGCTCGCATATCGATAAGACATCTTCTCCATCGGCGACTTATAGCCAAATGGTCGATTTGGTTCTGAGTAACACCATTAGGGAAACCTTAGATGTTTTATGGTGACTCTTGTGTGGAAAGGGTACAAGACTTCACAAATAATTCGCAGTTTTTGGGTCTCTTGATCCAAGGTCGTAACTCGTCGACTCAGAGGTTACCATGTTTCCCCATAACGTGTTCTAGTCCAGTGTTGTCAGAGCCAACCTGAGCGTTCATATCTCCTGAGATGATTATAATATCACCTCTTGGAAAATGATCGAAGGTGGCACTCAGTTGGTTATAAAACTCCTCTTTGCCATGAGCGTAGTGGTATTAGTTGGTGCGTAGCACTACAGAATTGTTTCTGATAATGGTCCTGAGCCTGACGACGACAATCTTATTCAAGATTGGTTCCCAGCTGATGAGACAGTTTCTTGCTCTCGTTGTAAGGGCGACCGCTACGCCATTTTTGGCTTCACTCTCACGACCAACGCACAGAATGATGTTTCCGCTCGGTGTTCGTTCTTTTCCTGATCCTGTCCACCTGATCTCGCTCAAGCCCAAGATTTGGATGTTATAGTGCTCGATTTTACGGTCGATCACCGATTGGCGGTGCAAGGACCCCAGCTTTTCCCCCGTCATTCAATGTTCAAATGTTCCAGAAGCCAATCAAAGTCCGTTTTCGAATGCCAAAAGTCGTTACCGTAGAATTCGTCCATATCGGAGGTGCTGTATCCGTTTCTCGTATCGGTTAGATTTAAGATCACGGGTGATCCCATGATCCAGTAAACCAAGTAAACGCACATGGGTTCGAACATAAACACACGGATTGGTCTTAACGGAGATTTGGAAGGGGTGCTACGTCGGAAGTATTGTCAGCATGGACGGCGGAGCCAAAAAGGATATTGGGGCTCATATAAACAAATCTCGTTTGGCCTTCCGAATCCTCTGCCATTTCTGTGGGTTAAGTGACCATTTGGCGCACCAAAAAATTGTGAACTTTCGTGAGCTAATTCCTCCGACGAATCTTAAGGATGTTCTTGGCAGAAGTGATCTCCAACAACGAACTTTGGAGTACAACTGGACAGCCTAAAATAGGTACTTAGTACCATTTAGGATATAGAAGCGAGCAGTTGAGCAGGAGGTTAGAGAAATAAACAAGTCCTGGCAACAACTAAGGGCTGATGCTCAGGATCGCGCCTTGTGGAAGAGATATGTTTCGGCCCATGCCGCTATAGGTGGTTCTAACGGGAAACTGATTGAAATTTTATAGATACTGAAACGAATGGTACATTTCAGTTAATGAAACTGTGCAGTTTGTCTAGGAGATGGTAGAAGTGGTGGGGCAATTTCAATGTGTTCTTAAAAACAAATGTATGTATTGATCATAAAAATGGGAAATTTAAAATCTTAGACCATTAGCATTTATATTTTTCAAGAGAACTAACTATCCTATAATAAAATTGTGAAAATTTTTCATTTTGTCTGGGAGGGGGTAGAAGGTGGGATTTGCCCCGTTCACAACCTTGACCTTACTTCCCCACTAAAAATAATGTGTTCAAAATTTGAGTTTTCTAGCTCAACGTATTCTTAAGCTAGAGAGCGAAAAGACGGTTTTGAGATTCTTGAGCGACAGCAAATATGTCTGTATCCTTTGCTCTGTGCGAGCATTATTTCTTGGCGTTACAAACTTTTGATCAAACTTATAAAACTCTCTGATTCTATCTAGGGTATAATTGTGAACAAAAATTAAGAAATTCAAAAACAAGAATTTTATCTAATATTTTTATGTTGTGTATATATGTTGTCTATAGAAATTCGGACAGCTGATGGGCTTTCATGTTACACTCCATGTGAGTCGCAAAATTTTCAAAACTTTAAAAGCAGTCGCTGTAGGATTGGTTTGAGGAACGATGTTCTAAAGTGTTTCGAAAAATGATATCTGTGCAAATATAGTGTTTATTTCTGGTGACCCTTCTCCCATCTTAGCCACTCCTTTTAAATTCTCCAAAAGCTAGTTACTGAAAGTTCCTATCCCAACCTATAAGCCACTATTAAATAAGCCACCTATATATGTATATTCTGTAGATATAAGTATTTTTATTGTAAATACTCAAGAATCGTGGAAATGTTTTTGTGGTAGCAAAATTTTGTTCGGAGTCAGTTACAAATCTTCGTGTTACATATAATCGACCCAACGTAATGCTATGGAAAACGAGTTCCAAAATACTCGTATATGATTTATTATTGATATTTGAAGCTATTAATATTGCTGTCATAATAAAAGCTCTTGCCGTTTTTGTGGAACAAATTTGTAATCAAATTGAGGGACAGGGGAGTGAATTCCTATCTAATATCTTGTAAACAGATAGTAAACATGCTTATCTTTAATATATCGTAGTTCTTCCCATTATACTCGTTTCATGTCATTATAAAAATAAAAATGTCATCGTTACGCCTGAAATATCCTTTCGAAATCAGTAGTCCAATTTTCCAGGACACGTTATCCTCAAAATTTGAGGCCAATCGTTTTCGAAATTTGTTTTCATGGAGCCAAACTACTCTTACCCTATTCCGATAGCAAAACCCATAGTATTTATTGGCTTACAGCTCAAACTCTGCCTTTCCATCCCCATCCCCAATAAAAAATGAGTGAAAAAATACAATAGAATGATGAACGACCGCCATAAAACCACTGTGGATTGATATGAAAGGACGAAAATTAGGCCGGCAATAATGGAAACAAATAGAGGGAACACGCAAATAGTTTCGGGTGATATAGCCATTTCCTAAAAATTTTTTACAAAATTTTGATCATATATAACTTAATAAATTAAAATCGTAAAATTTCACAAGGGCCATAAACAAAAAATAAAGTCAACACGCATCGAGGAATTTTCTGGACCTTCGAAACAATCCTTGCAAATACATATACACGGAATTTTAATGTACGAGTAGTTCTCATAAAACTCACTTAATTCTGGCGTTATACCTTAACCCGGATGGGAGTATGTGATGAGGTTGTCCCATAGAGACACCAATTCCACTTTTAGAGGATGCCTAGCAGTACCATCCATTCTGACAATCGCGTAAAGGTGTGTTCTTTTAGAAACTTCATACAGCTAGCGTTCCCACCTACTTTCCTTGTTCGTTCTGGATTTTTTTTTCCAGCTAGGACCACATTTTAACACACTTTATGTGGTTTAGGTGAAAAACTGGGTATATGGTTGAAAGCTTTTTTTTTGCTATACCTGTTTCCTAAAAGTTACCTCAATTCACTACACCTATCCTGAGTCCTTGCGAAAAATTATTTTCCCCCGAGTACGTAAACATTCTTTCGGTTCTCGCATATTGAAATGGAAGGTATATTTTGCTTTTGTGGGGTGTAGTGCTAGTGTTTCGGGAATGTGTAGGTTATGTTATGTTGATGACGATTCGGTATCCTGAAGGAAGATTTTATGCTTTTTCTTTCTTTCTTTTTTGCATTCTCTGATTTGTTACTCTTGTTGCCGGAGTTTTTAACTTTATTCTAGAACTTAGTAAAGTTATGGTTATGCTGGGTCATTAGGAGTAAAAGGTATTCGAGTGAGTGTTTCAAGATGGAAGGAGTGCGGCCATGTGAGAAGGAAACTAGTTTATGCGGTACTGAAAATTAGGATTTCGTACCCACTTAGGAATATTTGGAAATAAAAATATTTTCTGCTTTTTCGCAAAATAAATTACTATTTTCGACATGGGTTAAGGTTTAAGGTTTTTAAGAAATTCTTTAGCTCTGGATTATAATCCTTAAGAAAGACGTCGGCCAGAGGAATAAACAAGTCCTGGTGACAATTAAAGGCCGATACTCGGGATCATGCCTTGTGGAAGAAAACTATTTCTTTTATATGCCCTACAGGAGGTCTTTTTAGGAAATGGATTGATTGAAAAAAATCGTTAGATATTTTGAAACATGCACGCTAGCCATGTATTGATACAATTATTTTAAATATTATCGTATATTTTCTTGTTCCAATAATATGTCTAAAAGTCAACATTTAAGGATATAGTTCTTTTCTGGAGGGACAGAAGAAAGCTTCATTTTGGATCGATTTACTCATAATACTGACTGAGATATTTGCGTATACGCTCGATAACATCTGAGAGTATATTGTGTTAATTTCAACGTTAGAAAGAAGGTTAGAATAAAGTCCGCAAGAGTTCAGCACATACCAGTGAAACGAATGAACTTCATCGGCTCGAGAGGCTGGAGAGGCTGGAGAAGTGTGGTCTTTCCGTAAGTTTATCTTCAAATTGATCGGAGGCTTTGGCTTTGGAAGGGGAAATGCTCTACGGTCTCATCCCCCTCACCGTAACCTCTACAAATATTATCTGTTGTAATGCGAAGTGTTCGAGCACGTTTTCTAAGAGAAAGTGGCCTGGGTGTATCCTAATGGAATAGCATGGGTATATCTAGGCTACCTCAATCTGCGAAAAAGAAAAATGCTTAGATGGACGGTTGTGTGAAGGGCTAACAATCCTTCCACAATAACAAATAAAATGTTAAGGAACCAGAAGATCATGAGGACACAGCCTGATTTGGGCTGTAGTTCCATTGAAGAAAAAGTGGCCCATGAAGTTCCTGTTGAGTCGCAAGATTTTAATTGATTTCATTCTATCAAACCCACCCCATAGCGAAATTCGTGGTGTTTAGGTACGATGGTGGTTTCGTAGAACCACAATGCACTGGGGTCATCTAATTGGGCCCATTGTACTTCCCCTATTGATTATGAGATGGATGTCACTCCTCTTGTTTTAACCACTTGGTTCGGCATGTGAACCGTAGCAGGCTTGAATGTTGGACGCCTCTAAGGTCATCTAGATCTGAGAAGAATCTACAGCTTAAACAAAGGAGGTGGCTGTTGGAGATGTGACAGTGGACAGTGACAAAGATGTTCGATTGATTCTTCGTCTTCCTCGCAACCTCTACAAAGGCTGTTGCTCGCGATCCGCATCGTAAGTGCGTGCAGCTTTAGCAAGCAATAACCTGGTGCTCAAGTCAACAATAGCTCGAACGCCATAGCGACTACGTTGTAGAGCTGTAATATAAATATAAATATTTATTCGGTTCTCCACAAAAGGACGGTTCTGTAGCTGTCCAGCTGCCGCCACTTCGTCAAGAAAGAATCTAAAATAGTTTGCTTAAGGCTAGTCTTCAGCACTGTTCGTGCTACATCAATTGGCTTCCTAGTGGAGTTAATGTTTGCAGATCCTTGCCGTACAAGCGTGTCTGCTGTCTCGTTTCCTTTCGGGTCGCTATGACCCAGTATCCAAATTAGAAATACTTCCTTTATAGCCACTAGGTGATTCAAATTGTGTCTACAAATGAAGACTAGTTTGAACGTGATACTGTAGGATTGGAGTGCCGGAAGTGCAGCCCTGCTGTCCAAGACTGTTCTGTATATCTAAAATAATTTTTTTGTACTCGTTAATAGCTAATACTTCCACTTGGAATACAGTCACGTGTTCTGGAAGATAAAATGAAGCGTGGATGTTGAGATCGTGGGAATAAGTCCCTGCATCTGTCCCCTGGTTAGTTTTAGATCCGTCTGTATAGGGATGAGGACCTGTACAGGTGCTGAGTATCGTATCGTGTTTGTTGCTCATTCGTTTCTTTCAGGAAACTTCCCTTTCTCAACCTGGGGTTGGTTCATGCAATCATATTCGCAGTCTAAAAGGGAGTTTGTGTCTCTAATGACGTTTAAAATTTTGCCATGACCAATTTGTGGTACTAACCACGAATTAGTGGTTTTTAATCTAAGGGCAGCAATGCCCGCTGTTCGTTTTATAAAAAGATCAAGATCAAGATAGTGAGAGAATTATCTGCATGGCTGCAATTGTGGTGGTTCTAAGAGCACCAGTTATGCACAGACATGCCTTCCAGGATAATTTGCTATCAAGAATAGGACCTAAATATTTAACTTGGTTCGAGTGGCTCATGGTGATATCCCGAATATTTGGTGGATTGAAAACATATGGTCTTCTTATTCTGGAGAAGAGGATCAGATCTGCTTTTTTTAGGGTTAATGGTAAGTCCTTTATCTAGTGCCCAACTGTCTAACAGCTGTAAAGCGGACTGCATATATGTACTTGTTCAAACTTACCAGCTAGCATGTTGACAAGATCGTCTGCATATGTTATTGTATAGTAGACTTTCAGATTTAAAATGGAAAGGGTTTCATTCACTGTTAGGGCCCACTAGAGAGGCGGTATTATGCCGCGCTTTGGCGTTCGTTTGTTGGTAGATCCTTTTCTTGTCTCATCATCTACCTGTGCTACGATTTTTTGTGAGCGAAGAAGATTAGCTATCCATGCAGTCAGGAGAGGTTCCACACTACGGCTTCGCAAGGCCTCGTGGTTAAAAGCGCCTTCCACGTCTAGGCTCAAAGACTCCCTCTTTATGATGGAAAGCTTCCTCTACGGCGGCTACCGTCACATGTAGTGGTCCTACCTTTCGGATAGGCGTGTTGATAAGGGCATCTGACCAAGAGGTTTAGATTTGCACGTAGGTAGCTGTCCATCAGTCTTTCCAGGCCTTTAAGAAGAAACGAAGTTAGGCTGATGCATAGCAAAGCTTTCGGGATATTACGGGAGGCTCTGCCTGGTTTAGGTATGAAAACCACCTTAACCTCTTGCCATAGCTTCGTTATGTGGCAAGGACTGATGCATGCTTTAAATATGTCAACCAGGTATTGAATTGTGGTGTTACACGAATCGCCTTGCAACTATTTGATATTTTCCATTTTCCAGTTCTTGTGTGCAATGCTAACATTGTTCGTTTCTTCAAGAGTGGTAGTAGTAGATCTATTTTTGGTCAGCTCACCTATCGTTTCATTTCCAGGTATCATATATCCTGATGACGCGGCATCCAAAGCACGGTAGTCATAGTGCTTTTCAAAATGCTTCTTTGTTAGCTAGCCGCTTCGTTCACTAAGTCAATTGATGCGCATAACTGTCTGCAAGGTTGCCCCCTTGCCGTCCGTTCTTCTTTTCCTTCTGTTTGTTCTTCAGTAAAGACTTTATAGGCTGTAATCCATGGCGATAATCATTCCACCAGGAGTTTGATCCATTTTTCACTTTCGAACTTCTCATGGCCATGGACAAGTCATATCATAACTCCTCATAGCCGCATTTGTTGATAAGTTAAAGTCCTCAGCAATGGTATCGGCCTCCTGTGTGGGTGAGTGATCCAGTAAATTTTCTAAGCGGATTCCAAAACTCAGCCAATTTGGTGCTTTAGGATTTCTAAATCACACAATTCTAGGAGCATCACTATTTATTGTGAAACAATCAGATAGTGACTCTTCTCGAGAAACTATACAGTTTTTCACTCCGAAGGTCTATGACAATGTCGATAGCCTCCGTCTTGACTTTGGTAACAAAAGTTTGTTCGTTACCTTTCTCTCTAGCAAGAATGAATATGCTGGTAGTGAATAGTATTCATCTTTGCTAGAAATTCTATCTTATTTATATCTAAGCTTCCCCATAATGAATGATGCGCATTCGCATCGCAGAATCAGACGAAATCGGCTTAGTTTTGCGAAACTTGCTAGTTGCTGGCGCAGAGCCGATGGTAGTGGTGTTTCATGTAAATTGAGGTCAGGAGGTCGCTTAAAACCGTTTACTACCCATTACCCAAATCACTCGCTACGAAACTGGGATAGCTTGATTAAATTGAACTCTTTCTTTGCTCTTGTTATACAAGAAAGCGGCACACTTGTTTCACTGCCGTAGTTAATATTTAACAAACTGGCGCTTCATCCAAGGATTTTGTTGTTACTACTCACCCATGGCTCTTGGATGAGTACCAAGTTGGCTCTACCCTTATGTCTACTCAGATTAACAGTCACGGCTGCAATAAAGAGGAGGGCTAACTGCATCGCATTGGCTGCTTTCAATGCACTTCTTTTCTAAGACAAAGTGGATCCAATGCAGTTCAAATAGCTAGCGCTAGATTGAGTCTCATCTATTCCCATTTCCACTTTGATATCCTTTTTGTATTGCGTCATCTGGCGCATCTTCCAGTTTCTCGAACCGACATCGTTTTGGTTCTCGATATTTCGATTTCACTACAAAGTTGGCATGAACCACATGGAGAACATTGTCCTAATGGACTACGATTAGCCTAGCGTTGTCATAAGATGGCTTTATTCCACTTACTTCCTCTGTGAGGAAGTCTCATGATTATTGGTCCGTACATCCGAAGAATACCGTGCTCCTGTTCGCTTCAATTGAACCTGATTTTGGGACCACATTCTATATCCATGTGTTCGTCCAGTAGGTTTG
Organism: Chorisops tibialis; assembly: GCA_963669355.1. Classification (NCBI taxonomy): domain Eukaryota; kingdom Metazoa; phylum Arthropoda; class Insecta; order Diptera; family Stratiomyidae; genus Chorisops; species Chorisops tibialis. The sequence continues at coordinate 77,176,679 of OY770263.1, forward strand.
TGATATTTTCCTTAACTGGAGTCTAGTGTTCATCTGGAATTACTCCCTCAGGAGTTGCCAACTCCACAGGTATCATCTTAAGATCCACAACACTGAAAGGGCGAGTTACTAATTTGGCTTCCATTGCACCAGGGATCTCTGCACTATCGTCTAGCCACTCTTTTCGTTTAGCGCTTACCTGTTCAGATGACGATTGGGTAACTACCTTAGATTAATTAGGTGCTTTGTGGCTACGATTTTCTGCGCAGTCTTGCCTTATCACGTAGTTCTTCGTTAACGATCGTCCGTGAGATAGCTTCCTGTCATGTCGGTCGTTTGTCAACAATTACCAAAGAACGATTGACTTTGTTAAATCAAAGTATCATCATTGCTTAACAAGTCGCTTACAATCAAAGTGATGTCACTTAGTGATACATCGCTATCGCAGCTGCAACCAAGAAGTCTACGTTCACGGCTCTCCTCGCCATCAATTGAAGCAGTATTTGTCTCCATTGCAACAATCAGCAATATATTACTGAAGCATTAGATTAAGTAATATGATTCTAGATATCATTGAAGCTTTTCTGCTGGTGACTAAAAATGTTTCAGTAGCTCCCGAGTCCTTGCATATAGTTGCAGATCCTTTATTGATACTTTTCCTTTCTTTTTTTGCCCTTCATGCTGGATTTTCCCGAACCGATTTCATTTAATGTCTGCCAAACTGCGAAAAAGACGTTGTAAGGGGTTCGATGCTCGTGAGGTGAAGGGTAAGGAGAAATTGAATAATGGGATGGTCATTGTGAAGCACTATTTGGGCGAGAAACTATCTGATTGTCTGCGACTGCATTCGCACTGGTCAATGGCGTGGTGACATTCAACTACGTAACATTCAAGGGGATAATATGCTGAGTTTCATGCTAGTACCAAGAATATTTACATCTATCGACACAAGAACTGGCACGGAGCATGCTGATACAAATTTTGATTAGCAGTTTCAAAATCTGTAATAGTGGTTGGAGCAAGGCTGTTGCTGTTGTTGGCTCGTACGGCTTAGTTCGTCGGAAACCGGTGTGGATCTTTCGATCTCCTCCATCATGTTCCGTGCTGAGTTAAAAAAAAAACGGGCCATTGAGATTAGCTTCAGGACCAAAAGGGTATTGGTTGAAAGCCCAAAAAAAATAAAAAAATAAAATAGTAAAATTGGAAGTTCTCAGATAAAGGAAATCCTTATAAAGGAGGGGTTGGTTGATCTAAAGAGAGATGATAAGGGATACAGGATTACCGCGGTGCATTTCCACTGAGCCAACCTCAACCAACTATAACGAACTCCACCGTTGTCCTCCGATTATTCTACTTCAGTAGCGGGAGTTCACTAAGCTTTCTTCCTGAAATTTCTAAAAAAAGGAAAGGAAAGGGCGTGCTGAGTTCAAAAGCAGTGTGATTAGAGGCAATCCATTAAAAAAGTGTATTTCCGCGAATGATAATCGTAGTTACTATTGAGCTTACAAAGAATCAAAATACCTCCTTACGATTTTCATTCACAATAGAGTACTTTTCGGCACAAACATTTACATCAAAATATAAATATTATGCAAAAAGTCAACGGTCGACTTACAGAGTTTTCTTTTTCTTTTAAACTAATCTTTCTTAAGGCTAAATTCATAATGCTTTTGGTTATTCGAGATTTGAAGATTTTCTGATCTATTAATCATGAAGTTTCGGTCTGTGTTTACCTTTATCAAACTGAACAGAATCCCGGAAAAATTTCCTTTAATTCCAGTGAATTTTATACTTGAACTTATAACCAGTTCCATTGCTAGAGTATAGAATAGTGGGTAGCGTGTTGGTATACATTGAGAAGGTGATGAGTTCAAGTTCCGGTCGTCGTGTAATTTTAACACAGCAAAAGACACTGCAATTCTGTAATGACCAATAAATATTTTTTTTTGAAAATTTTTTCTAAAACGCTACCATATTGAAATTAAAGCTATTTTCCAAATTTAGTTCGACTCAAATTTAATTCAATTAAATATGTACACGAAACAGTTTTTCAGAATGATTGCCTCAGCATTAAACTACAAAATGTTTTCAGAATATTTTAGAACTATCATTCTTTTTAAGAAAATTCCTTTTAACGCTTTTTCGTATTTCCCAAAGAAAAAAAAAAAAACTCTCAGAATTCAGAATAAAAAGAATGAAAATTGCAACAAACTGAAACCCTAAAAATTTCATTTTCTTATATGTCCATAACTCCTTCATCTCGACTTAAGAATCCTTTTGCCATATATTCTTAGCTTCATGACCTCTTTGACTCTCCTTAACCAAACACTAGTCTATCCTTAGAGAGACGGATATATGACACAAGTATATTGAGAATATTGCTGCTCACAATATATACTGTATTGTTCAGAGGACGAAACCGAACAGAAGGATATTTTTGTAGGGCATCATCATAGCGAAATGTGTCCTTTCATTTCGGTTTTATTTTCTCATCTATGTGGCAACCTTCTCGGCTTCCGATCATTTTGTCCTGCCTTTTTTGTCTTGAAGGAAACTTTTATCCAATGGAGAAGGATTACGTCCGACAATACAATATTGTAACTGTGATTGTAACAAAATATCACCGTAGAAAAAGAGAGAGACAAGTACGAGAATGGAGTCCTTCAAGATGTCGTCCTTTTTGTATTTTCCTTAAAATTTTATTGTTGTTATCAGTGAATAAGATAACGTCGAAGAAGCCATGTATTGAAGTGAACAACAATGTTCCTGCATCAGAGTCCTTTCATCGGGATGAATTATCTAATAACTCAGGTCATCCGTCTATTAGGATTGAATGGAGTGAGTTTTATCGTTAAGGATTGAGAATGGTTCGAGCATTAAGTAAAATGGTAAGGAAAATTCGAATTGAAAATTAATCCAGGAGAGAGTAGAGGAAATTCCTTGCTGCTATTAGGATTAAATTGATTTCTTTTGAAAAGAAATTTATGGAGGTTTTTATTTATGATTGCAATTGAAATTTAGTTGATTGTATGGAAAATACTGAAATAGGAACTCTCCATAAGGTGTAATGGAGGAAATAATGGAGTCTAGACCCGCTGAAGTTTTTACAAAAGTAGAATGCTATTCTGGAAAAAGTCATATTCTGTTTTTTAATGACTATCAATTTTGAATTTCGAAAAACCCGGTTGCAAATGTTACGCAAAGCGATGATCTAATTAAAAGTCTTTTGAAGTTGGAAATATGAAAAAAAAAAGGTTTTGTTAATTTTGATTCGAAATCAAAGTTCGTCATAGCATTTTTGTTAAATGCGAAGCTATACCAAATTAAAGATGTTACAGATGTATCAGAATTTCAAAATTGCAAACCGCCATGGCGCTTACTCAGTTATTTAATCGACTGATGGCCTTCTGTATACTCCGCCTCTGCCTTTTTCGGTTTAGTGAATGCGTTCTCCAGTTTGAAATACTTTGCAGTGATTTGCCGTGTCCTTCGATAGCGCTTTCGTGGTTTCCTATTGATATTTTTCCATTGACTTTCTTCTGAAGTGTTTTTTGGAAATTCTACAGTCTTTCATTGATTCCATGATGTTGCTTCTAGAATTTTATGGGGGTTAAAACTTTTTTCGAGGAGGGTGTAGAGTACTATTGTCTATTACCTTGTATTCTCCAGATCGAATGCTTTCTTACAGGTTCGAGGTTTCTTCTGATGACCTTTATTGCTTTATTGGATTACAAATAAGTTTCCGCCGCTTTCTATCAAAAATTAGGAATGTATTGATCCCCGCGGGGGGGTAGTTGTCGGATGCGGTTTTTACCAATTCCTGCAACTATTCTTGGAGACTAGCGACTCCACGGGCCTGAGCTAACTATCCCTTTGTGGAATCGGGTAGTAGAATTCACACACAGCTAGTCCTGCTTGCCCTCAAAATGGCAAATGGACACTCACTGGATCATGGGCTTATCACCCGCGGTCTTAAATCCTAACTGATACGAGAAACGGATACAGCGCCTCGGATACGGACAGATACGGTAACATCTTTTGGCATTCGAAAACGGACTATGATTGGCTTCTGGAACGTTCGAACATTGAATGACGGGGAAAGGGCTGGGGTCACTCAGTCGCATCGCCAATCAGCTATCGACCGTGAAATCGAGCACTATTACATCCAAATCTTGGGCTTGAGCGACGTCAACTAGAAAGGATCAGGAGAAGAGCGAGTCCCGAGCGGAAATAGCATTCTGTACGTTGGTCCTGAGAGTGAGCCAAAAATGGTGTGGCAGTCGTTCTTACACTGAGAGCGAGAAACAGTCTCATCAGCTGGAAACCAATCTCGGATAGGATTATCGTTGTCAGACTCAGGACCAGTGTCAGACACGTCACAATTCTGCAGTGCTACGCACCAAAGAATACCGCAATACCTGGTGACAAAGAAGAGTCTTATAGCCAATCAATTGCCACATTCGACCGTGCTCCAACAAGTAATATTGTTATCGTCTCGGGAGATATGAACGCCTAGGTTGGCTCTGACAGAACTGGCCTAGAACACGTCACGGGGAAGCATGGTGACCCTTGGGTCGACGCGTCACAACCTTGGATTAAGAGACCCGAAAACGGCAGATAACTTGTGGAGTTTTGTAGTACTCGACAAATTGCCATCAGACGGATCCTTTTCCACACAAGAGTCACCATGAAACATCTTGGGTTTCCACTGATGGTGTTACTTAGAAGCAGATTGGCCATTTGGCCATAAATCGCCGATGGAGAAGATGTCTCCTCGATGTGCGAGCGAAGCGTGAAGCTGACGTGGGAGCGATCACCACTTGATGATTCACTGCTTGAGATTGTGCACAGCAGTTATCCGACAACCAAAAATTCTTCAAATGAAGCGCAAGCTTAATGTCGAGAGACCTCCAACAAAAAGCGAGAGTACACCACCATTCATCGCGAAAAGTCATGCACATTTGGCGAATATGAAATTCGCACACCGGATGCCAATTGGTAGGCAACCAGAAACACGTTTCTAACTAGTGCTGGAGAATCTGTGGGATATATGCAAAGCGGTGAGAAAGCCGATGTCAACCAACGAACACCCGACTCGAGGCAAACTACCGCGATGCTCATATATAGCTTAAAAAGGCTGTTAAACGCGAAAAGAGAAAGGCCATTGAAGATCTGGCCAACAAGGCTCTGTGGCTTGTCTTGGGGATATGGGCTCACTATTTAAAATCATGAAACAGTTGACAAACAAGAATTTCACCGCCAACCACCTGGTGCGGCGAAGGAATGAATATATCTCTGATATTTTAAACATCTTGTCAGAGGAAGATACTCCAGAAACAGAACAACTACCAAAAATGCAACCGCAACAAACCTCTATTAAAGACGATCCTCCAGATAAGGAAGAGATAGTTTCCGCCATTCTGTCAATGGCGGAAAGGAAAGCCCCAGGTATAGATGGACTACCAATTGAACTCCTTAAAGCGGAGCCGGAAATAACAGCCGATATACTCCTCCCACTCTTTACTGAGGTGTGGAATGAAGGAAGATATTCGACTGAATGGAAGGATGGCGTCATTTTGAAAATTCCGAAGAAGGGCGACCTTCGGGATTTTGGCAATTGGCGTGGTATATATCTACTTACTGCCGTATCGAAAATCATGGCTAAGGTAATTCTCAATAGGATTAGTGATGTCGTAGAGAGCACTCTCATTTACCAGGCTTGATTCCATAAAGGATCATCTTGTACCGACCATACAAATACCCTGGAGCAATCCGTTGAAATAGGTTCGCCACTACATCTCAGGTTTGTGGACTTCGAGAAGGTTTTCGACAGCGTTAAGCGAGATTGCATATGGAATGCTGTGCGTAGGAGAGGTATTCCAGATAAGTTCATAGCTATGATTAAAGAATCATACGAGATGTAAGGTGTCACGTCTTGCATAAAGGAGAGCTGTCCGAGAGCTTTCCTGTGCGAGCAAGGCTGCATATTATCACCAGTTTAAACTTTCTGGCTCAAAGCGTTTTCAAGCTAGAGAGCGCACGGACGGATCGACATCCAGTTTTGAGATTTTTGAGCGTCAATATATATTTTTATTCCCTTGCGATTATTTCTTGGCGTTATGAACTTTAGAGCAAACTTATAATACTCTCAGATTCCATCTAGAGTACAAACATAATAGGACTACGATTATGCGTAAAGCCCAATCTCTACTCTACATGAAAAAAGTTTTGTGATCTAAAGAAATTTGGTATGGGAAGTGAAAGCAGTTTGTGTGGGAGGTGGTAGAAGGAATGGGGGGTTTCAGCGTGTTTTTTTCGGAAATAATTATGAACATTATGCACTTGGCGGCTCTCAAATTTCAGACCAGTGAAATTCGTAATTTTCAAGAAAGTCGATTTTTCGGTAAGTTGTGAAGTTGTGTCATATTGTAGAGGGGATAGAAGGAGTGAAGGTAATCAGTTAATTTTTTCACGACCTTATGTTTGTCAAGTATTAAGTATTAAATTTGATATCGATATAACATTTATCGTGAGAAAATTGTTGTGTCCAGTTTGTATGGGAGGTGGTCGAAGCAGTGGGGGTATTAAAAATATTTTGTATGTAATAGATCATATTTCTTATAAAAATAGTATATTCTAAATTATAAGCTCTTATAGTTTGCAAGAAAATTTGATAATAGTAAATTTTTGAAAATTTTTCGTTTTGTAAGGGAGGAGGTAGAAGGAGTGGAGCCATTTGGCCCGTTCACGATCTTGACCTAATTTATTGAACTTTCTAGCTTATATTTCATCTAGAGTATACAAATGAGCAGTAATCACTTTTGTGGGACAGTTTTACTTCGTTTCTCTTAAAATGCAGTTCGTGTAAAACTTCAAGTTCGTAAATTTTAATTTATTGGTTTATTTGAATTGGTCGAAGTCATACTTTTGTATGTCTTAAGCAAAATAAATCTGCCCGATTGTTGGCAGATATTTTTCAATGATGAAAAGCTTTCTCCTCCAATATTTTCCACAGCTTCCTACCTATCAAACAAGTTACGAGCCGACAATGGAGTAAGCCCCTATCATGCGATACGCTGGATCGAATGGAAATTTCAGCTACTAGAACGTAATTTTCCTGTTTCCTATTACATTCAACGAAAATCGGCGGATAAGTTGTGAAACTGGTCCGTTTTGCGTCCGAGGTAATTGATGGGGTGGCGAGATCGGACTTATTTTCTCACATCTCACTGTAATCACTACCGAAATACTAAGTAATAAATTTGAGCTTCATAACTTTGATAGGTAGTACCAAAATTGATTCACTATTTTTCTGGAAATGGTGCAGTTTGTATGTGAGGTGATAGATGCTTTGGGAGGATTTTAAATTTTTTGAATAAAAACAAAAAAATATCCCTGGAAAAGTTTTAATTTTCAAACTTCAACACTAGCTTTGCTATTTTCCAAGAAAACCGAATTATTATAAAGTTGCAATATTACGTTATTTTGTATGGGAGGCGATAAAAGGGGCGGCGGTGTGATCCAGCTAATTTTTTCTCATATCACTGTAATTCCTACCGAAATATTTTACACCAACTTTGGACAGCATATATTCATTATTCGAAATATTAATTATTTTCAAATTAAACACGTACTAATAAATATCTTTTTATCACATGATTCCGTTTTCGATTTGAACCAAATTAATTAATTAGAATGAATAACTACACTATACAAGATCGATATTCTACAGAAATCATTAGTTTGTTATTAGTCGTATTAATTACCTTCATCTTGGCAAACAATTTCGAATCCAATTAAATAAAATTAATAGCATCACCATCACTAATGCCGGCTTGAATCATTCCCTCGAATCGATTTATTAAGAGAAGCAGATCCTTGCATAAACGCTTGCAATATCCTGCAGTTCGTAGAATTCAAATTTATGTGAATCGAAAATTTATATGTAGGTACATACCTACGTTAAATTCGTGTCCTTGTCGATGTGTCTTGTAAAGTTTTGGTAGCTATACGATTCCTAGCCCCTAGAAAGCACTTAGTCTATACTTTGGAAGACATCAAATGATTCTGAGACGGTTTATATTTTACAGGAGAGGCGGTGGCGGCGGTGGTGTCGAATATCTTTTTCGTCTATACCTTAGAGTTACCTAGACGTCATTATACCTCCACTCGCTGTTCTAAGTATTCTCCCCGTTTTACGTGGCAAAATTCACTTTAATGTTATTGAACAGAAATTTCACTGAAACTTTAGCATAAAGTTTCGCTTTTATGTTACGATACATTGCAAACCGCTCGGCAAGGAGTGAAACTGCTCTGTCTGTGTAGAACTTTTCCTGTATTATAGTACAAGATGCTTTGTAACATCAGAAGTCAACGCTATGCGAGGATGTAGTTACATGCTAAGGTAAAGTTGATGGAATTTTATTAGGGTACGTTACCACTTGCCGACAGTTGTATTTCTTGTGTTTACTTTCGAACTGAAAACTGACTACGTTATTGTTTAATTAGAGAATTGTGAAAGTGTGCACGAAAGGATTCGTGTTTTCGGAATCCCTGTCACACATTGTTCTTAGGAGCAAGAAGCATGCTTGCTATGTCCTGCAGATCCATAAATTTTCAGCTGACACGACTAATAGTCCGTTCATGTCTGGATAGGAGCTGTACACCAAACACTACCCCCGATCTAAGGAGACAGTACATACCCATTATCTCGAAACCATTCATTCTCATTTTCCGCTCGAATTGAAAATGTCTTGTTCGAATCAATGAAATCTCCGTATCTATAGATTTTGTAGATATTATGAAACTTTTGGTATACATTTAATTGCACTCTCACTCATTGTATACGTTTTTCGTATATATATGCGTATATATATTTATCTAGATATCATCAGCTAGAATTAAATCCGAACTATCGGATTCGACATTCTGGAATTGCTTTGGTTAGTGCTTTTGGCTTTGATTGATTTTAAAGGATTTCAACGAAAGTTGTTCCGCTTTGTTATCGGGCGAGAATTAATTTTAATGCGATTTTGGATTTAATTCGATTGAAAATGTTCGCGAATTAATGATAATATAGATTGAAGGATTATGAGATTACCGTCCCACTAAATCCAATGTTTTAATAGAGTATTAATAAATAATACAAAGTGGTTGGAAATATGATGTTGGCTATTCCAGGGAATGGTCTCATGAAAACTTAAGGCTCCGAACAAGTAAAAAAGGCTTCTAGCCAAAATATTTCCAAGGAGATATTGTTTCACGATGCATCTTCTTGTTAAGCTTATCATCTTCCATATTGTACAACCATATAATATCTTGGATATGATGAATACGTCAACTCAGTGGTGTATGCAATATTGTGTAAAGAGAGGGAAATTATTAAAAATTCGTTACAGTGAAATCAGTTTTCTAAAATATGCTTGTGTGCAGGCCCTGATAGAGGAGGGCTAAGGGGCCCCCAACTTCGAAACGACCACAAATTCCGCGAAAACTTTTCAACAAATCACCATTTCCTTTAATTCTACAATGAAAACGGACGATGAAATATGTTTTCCAATCATTATTTCTTAATAATACTGAACAGCAGCAGCCAGTACAACTGAAAAATATACCAGCTTCTCCACTCGTTCCCCCTTCCCATACCTTCCTAATCCCATTCTTTTTCTGTATGACTGTGTTTGTGCATTGCAAATACAGGTCGAAATTGCCTATAACACAGGATATTCTAAATTTATTAAAAAAAAGGATATAAACCAAAGACAAGTCTCTGCAAATACGCAAAGGGCAACATTATCAGCGACGCACAAGAAATTAAAAGGAGATGGGCTTGCTACTTTAAACATATTCTCAATCCCACCCTATTAGCACCTATCACGACAGGCAACATTTCAATTGAGGCCTCAACTGATGAAGAAGAACCATCATCGACACCACCCACTCTTGCTGAAATCAAATCAGCCCTATGTGACCAAAAACGAAACAGAGCGCCGGGAATTGACGAAATACCAGTTGAACTTCTGAAAAACTGCACAACATTATATGCAAATTTTGGACAGAGGAAATCATACCCGACGACTGGCGAAAAAGCATTATATGTCCAATTTACAAGAAAGGAGACAAACTCTGCTGTGAGAATTACAGAGGAATATCATTGTTGTGTACGTCCTATAAAATACTGAGAAAAATAATTGAACGTCGTCTTAAGCCCTATACTAATGAAATAATTGGCGAATACCAAGGTGGATTCACAACCGGACGATCTACAACAGACCAGATATTCTCGGTGAAACAGGTGCTCGAGAAATGCTGGAAATATAACACAGACGTGCACCAAATCTTCGCAGATTTTAGACAAGCATACGAAAGTATCGAACGGAGCGTACTGTACCAAATCATGCTTCAATTTGGAATTCCCCCAAAACTAGTCCGACTAACAAGACTTACAATGATGAATATTGAATCCCAAGTGAGAATACAAACCGATTCCACAACCAGCTTTCGAACGGAATGTGGTTTAAAGCAGGGAGATGGTCTAGTTCCCATGCTTTTCAACTTGGCACTAGAGTATGTCGTCCGAAAAATCCCAGTCGACACCAACGGGACACTACTATTCAAGTCCACTCAACTAGTAGCATATGCTGACGACATTAACATCCTAGCAGGATCCTTCCCTATTGCTAAGGAGGTATTTGTCAGTTTTGACTCCGCAAAGAAGTCGGGTTGCGCATAAATGAAAGCAAAACAAAAGTAATGTCGCAAACAAGAAGGAGAACGCCAATCAGACAAAATATAATAATTGGGAATATAATTTGGAGAGTGTGGACAACTTCATATATCTTGGGGCTAATCTAGCAATGGACGGTAATGAAACAGACAAAATCAAATGACGGATAATACTAGCAAATAAGACGTGTTATTCGGTACTTCCAATAATGAAATCCAAGAAAGTACACAGGAACAATAAGCTGTCGATTTATAAAACTATTATACGACACTCTGTTAAGGTCGTGAGAGGTGGACATTATCGCGAACTTCCGAAAAAGAAGTTAACCCATTCGAAAGAAAGATCCTCCGAAGAATTTTGGGACTTGTGAAGGAAAGAACGGAATAGCGAATAAGATACAACCATGAGTTGCATCAACTCTACTACCAGCCAGAAGCTTCAACGTTCATCAAGCTACGTAAACTGCAGGGGGCTGACCATGTAGAGCGAATGAAAGCGAGAAGAATCCCCAAACGTGCTCTTAAAGGTAAAGCGAGTGGTAACCGGCCAGTAGGCAAACCATGCAAGCGATGGGTAAACTCGGTTGATGAAGACAGCAAAGCCATATTAAAAATTAGCAGCTGGAGGACGCGGTCTTTGGACTAAGACGATTGGAGGCGACGACTTCAGGAGGCCAGGGCCCGATTTGGTCTGTCGCGCTATTGATGATGATGATGACGGGACATTCTGAAAAAAAAAGAACACCAAATTACTCAATTATTGATGAATTTAATGATTGATAGTTTCGTCGCGCAATATAGCGCTGGTTTTTACCATTTTTTTTAATTTAAAATGCTAAAAAGCCGTCTAAATACAATTTATTTCTCCGTGGTCTACAATCGTACACCGCGTGCCCAATAAACCTAAAATGGATGGGTTGTCTAAATTAAAAAATGTGTTATTCCAGAATATATTCCTCATGACAAATACAATATCAGTTTTTCAAATTCTATCTAAGGGAATAGCTCTTCAGGAACTAAATCTTTCCAAAATCTCCAGCCCAGAAGAGATTGACGACATGATTAGAAAATTTGTTGCCTCAGTTTCGAATGTATCCTCGAAAAGCATCCCAAGAATACCAATGCTGAGCTCCACTGCCATCGATGCGACTACGAAAGCTCTGATAAAGTTTCTTAACAAATTTCGCCGTCAGTGGCAAAGAAACAGAGTCCCGATCACCAAGTTCTTGTTAAATGACCTGACAAATAATATTTTCTTCTATTTCTTTTTTATTACTTATTGTGGAAGGGTTGTTAGCCCTTCGCACAACCCCCTTTCTACGAATTTTTTATTTTCGTAGATTCAGGTGACCACGGTATATCCAAGCAGGTAATGTGCTGAATTATGTATTGCGTCGATCGGGATTTGAACTCACGACCTTCGCATTACAAAACCAACACGCTACTCACTAGGCTACACAAATAATATTCAGAAGTCAATTCTCTGGAAAAGAAACTTGAACTGGTGTGTTTTATGCGCTGTCCCAAATGAGGAAAGGTTCTCAAAATCTATTTAAACTCAACGCTTGCTTGAAAATAAAAAGGAAATATATTCCACTCCAATATGATTCCAATCAAAATCCACAACACAGCAACAAAGACAAATCTGAAGCTCTTACGGATAAATTTCTAGACTCATATAGATTAGGTTCTAGCCTTGGCGATTCTTTTAACGATACAAAAGTTAACAACTTACTCGTCTCAGTTCATATAGCAACCCAGACCTTAATCCATCTAATTATTGCAAACCAACTGAACTTAGAAGGCTTTCACGCTGTTTGAAACGGACACACTAACAAATGCTGAAAAATCTACCTAAGAAATCAATTACGTTGGTGACATTTATTTTCAACGCTTGTCTTAAGATTTGTCATTTTACAACCGCATTGAAAAATGCGGAAATCATTCCTATCCCCAAACCAGGAAAATATAACAAGTTTCCCCAAAACTGTCGTCCAATCAGCTTACTACTTACTCTCAGTAAACTTCTCGAGAAAATCATATTCTATCGGATGTACAAGACACTCGAGAATAATGACACGATCCCATGCTTTCAATTTGAGTTTGTTGCTGGTCTTTCCACCAACCACCAATTGTACAGAGTCACCGAGCATGATTGTTTTAGACATAGAAAAAGCCTTTGACTCTGTATGGCACAATGGTCTGATATGTAAATTGGAAACGTTTTAGTTTCGCTCTTATATTATTATAATAATAACGTCATCCCTTAGCAATAGATCATTCAGTGTAAAAGTAAAATCAACAACCTTTTGCACCGCGTAGCTGAAGGCTCTTGCCTGAGTCCAACACTATTCAACATTTACACCTCAGACATACCCAAAGACCCTAAATGTGAAATAGCTATATATACTGACAACACTTGTGTCTACACAAGCTCCGAACATCCCGGCATCATAATTCAAAACTTACAATCGCAGCTGGAATCCATTCACAAGTTTTTTACAAAGTCCTAAATAAAACATAACAGGACTACGATTGGGCATAAAGCCCAGTCGTGCGATACTTTACATGAAAGAGAAATTTTTTGATTTGAAGAAATTTTGTAGGGGTTGACGACATTGAACTAATTTTTTCTCATCACGCTAAAGTTGCAATCAAAATGTTTTATTCAAAATTTCGGATTCAAAAATTTAATAGGTATTGAGAAAATTAGTGTATTATATTTAGTGAAATTAAGCAGTTTGTATGCAAGGTTGTAGAAGGAGGGGCGAGTTCTTAAGAACTTTTTGAACAATAACTATAAACATCATGCTTTTGATATGTTTTAAATTGTAGATTAGTAGCATTCATACTTTTCAGGAAAATCCACTTTCGTAAAGTTGTGAATTGTGTTATTTTGTATGGGAGCTAAAGCTGATCGTCTACTATTGGTTGGTCTTACTAATAATTCTGAATAAGTTAGTAGTGCATAGTTTGAGCTCGATAAATTTTATACGTACTGAGTAAATTGGTTCAGAGCATTTCATGAAAAAGTGCAATTTCTATGGTATGGGAGAACGCAAATAATTATCATAGAAGTAATATGTTCCAAATTTCAGGCCAGTAGCTTTTATACTTTTCGAGAAAATCCGTTTATTGTCGAATTGCGCTTTTGTGTTTTTTTGTATGGGAGGAGGTGGAAGGGGTGGAGCGATTTGGCCCGTTCACGAACTTGACTTTACTTTTTAGTTAAAAATGACATGTAAAAAATTTGAGCTATTTAGCTCAACGCGTTCTCAAGCTAGAGAGCGCACGGACGGACGAACATCCAGTTTTGAGATTTTTGAGTGAGTATATGAACTTCTGTATCATTCCGAGCCTTATTTTTTAACGTTGCAAAGTTTAGAGCAAACTTATAATACTTTCAGATTTCATCTAGAGTATAGTAATATTAAGCTTAAAAACATAACGGGACTACGATTGGGCGTAATGACCAATCGTGTTATACTCTAGATGAAGAGAATTTTTGTTATTTTAAGAAATTTTGTAAGGGAAGTGGTAGGGGGATGACGCCATTGTATTAATTTTTTCACATCACGCTCAGGTTTCAAAATGTTTTATATAAAATTTAGTATTCGAAAATTTAAAAGGTACTGTGAAAATTAGTGTATTGGATTTAGTGAAATTGTGCAGTTTGTATGGGAGGTGAAGGAGTGTGGAGCGATTAATGACTTTTTTAGAAACAACTGTAAATATCATTTAATTGCCATGTTTTAAATTGCAGATCAGTGACATTCATACTTTTCAAGAAAATCGACTTTTTGTAAAGTTGTTGAATTGAGCCACATTGTATTGGAGGGGGTAGAAGGAGTGAAGCTAATCGCCTAATTTTTTTTGGTCTTACTAATAATTCAAAATAAATATTTAGTGCATAATTTCAGCTCGATAAATTATGTACGCACCGAGTAAATAGGTTTAGAACATTTCTTAAAAAAGTGCAGTTTGTATGCGAAGGGGTGGAAGGAGGGGGGAACACAAATACTTTTTATTGGAATTATTATAAAAGTAATATATTCCAAATTTCAGATCAATAGCTTTTACACTTTTCGAAAAAAATCCGTTTATTGACAAATTGCGTAATTGTGTCATTTTGTATGGGAGGGGGTAGAAGGGGTAAAGCTATTCGCCTTTTTTTTTTTGGTCTTATTAATAATTATAAATAAATATTTACTGCACAATGTTAGCTCAATCAATTTTATACGCACTGAGTAAATTGGTTTAAAGCATTTCATGAAAAAGTGCAGTTTGTATGGGAGGTGGAGGACACAAATAATTTTTTTACAGTTGAATGAAATCATTACAAAAGTATTATATTCCAACTTCATATCAATAGCATTTACACTTTTCGAAAAAAGCCGTTTACTGATAAATTGCGTAATTGTGTCATTTTGTATGGGAGGGGGTAGAAGGGGTAAAGGTATACGTCTAATTTTTTTTGGTCTTATTAATTATTATAAATAAATAGTTACTGCACAATATTAGCTCAATCAATTTTATAGGCACTGAGTAAATTGGTTTAAAGCATTTCATAAAAAAGTGCAGTTTGTATGGGAGGTGGTGGAAGGAGGGAAAGGACACATATAATTTTTATACAGTAGAATGAAATCATTATAAAAGTATTATATTCCAAATTTCATATC
Source organism: Chorisops tibialis (assembly GCA_963669355.1). Taxonomy (NCBI): domain Eukaryota; kingdom Metazoa; phylum Arthropoda; class Insecta; order Diptera; family Stratiomyidae; genus Chorisops; species Chorisops tibialis. The sequence continues at coordinate 77,192,062 of OY770263.1, forward strand.
AATCGCATTTATACTTTTCAAGAAAAGCCGTTTATTGATAAATTGCGTAATTGTGTAATTTTGTGTTGGAAGGGGTAGAAGGGGTGGATCGATTTGGCCCGTTCACGAACTTGTCCTTACTTTGTTGTCAAAACCGATGCGTACAAAATTTGAACTTTCTAGATTAACGCGTTCTCAAGCTAGAGAGGACACTTACGGACGGACGGACGGACGGATATCCGGTTTTGAAATTTTTGAGTGATTATATGAACTTCTGCATCATTAATTTTTTTCTCCGAGCCTTATTTCTTAGCATTACAAGCTTTGTGGCAAACTTATAATACTCTCAGATTTCATCTAGAGTATAAACATAACAGGACTACGATTGTGCGTAATGCCCAATCATGGGATACTATAGATGAAATCGAAAATTTTGTAATGTGAAGAAATTTTGTATGAGGAGTGGTAGAAGGGGTGACATCACTGAACTAATTTGTTCCACTTCATAAACATGTTTTGTACCAAATCTAAGCTTCGAAAATGGAATAGGTACTGAGAAACTTAGTGCATTAGATTTAATGAAATTGTGCAATTTCTATGGGAGGTGGTAGAAGGAGTGGGGGTTTTTGGTGATTTTTCAACAACTGTAATCATCATGCAGTCGATGTTTTAAATTTTAGATCAGTTACATTCACGCATTTCAAGAAAATGGAATTTTCGAAAAGTTGTGGAATTGTGTCACATTGTATGGGAGGGGGTATAAGGAGTGAAGCTAATCGGTTAATTTTTTTCCGATATTAAAAATAATGGTTATTAAGGATTTAGAACAATATTTTAGCTCGATGAAAGTTATACCTACTGAGAAAATTGGTTTAGAGTATTTCACGAAAAAGTGCAGTTTGTGTGGGAGGTGGTGGAAGATTGCATTTGTAACAGAATATTATATACTAAGTTTCAAATCAATATGTAGCTCTTACAGTTTCCGAGAAAGTTTGATTAATATATACTTTTGAAAATGTATGGGAGTGGGTAGAAGGCGTGAGGAGAGTGAAATAGAACTAAAAGCAGATTTCGGAGCATGACTAACAAACTGTGCAAGTTACATTACAATCGGTTTAGCGGCTTGTGCGTGAAAGACGGCCAGACAGACAACAATTTCAAAAACAAGCAAAAAACTAACTTATAGCCGTTTATAAGCAAATAACAGATAGACACTTCAAATATATCCATATGTGTAGATTTGGGGGCACATTTTAATAAACTTTTTAAATTTAACGATCACGCGAAGATCACACTGGAAAAATAAATAAACTCAGGAATATTCTCGCCCCATTAATTCGCAGCAAAATCAAACTTAACGTTAAAAGCAAACTTCTTTTGTTTAAACAACTAGTAGGTTGTTGCAGATTAAATGGCGACTTTCGCGACGAAATGAAGTTAGTTGCGATTTTCATGTCTTAACTGCCGCCAGGTGGCTCTAGTAGTACTGAATATTGAAGTATAAATACTTCTACAGTTGGTCATTGGAATCATTTCAGTTTTAGCCTTTATTGAGATCGGAGAAAAAAAAATAAAAAAACATGGAATCGAATCAAAAACTGTTACTTTTTCTTTACGAGTTCAAACTTGGCCACAACGCAAAGGAGGCAACTAAAAACATCAACAGGGTATTTGGAGCTGACACAGTAAGCGAACGAACCACACAGCAATGGTTCGAAAAATTTCGATCAGGAGATATGACCCTTCAAAATGAGCCATGTGGTCACCCAGGACCATCGATAGACAACGACGAGCTGCGTTTACTAGTGAAGTCTGACTCACACCAAACTGTAAGGAACATTGTAGAAAAACTGGGCGTACAATATTCGACAGTCTCCCGGCACTTGCAACAGCTTGAAAAAGTCAAAAAGCTTGATAAGAGGGTTGCGCATGAGCTTACGGAGCAAAACATGACGCGTCGAATGGAAATTTGCAGCTCTTTGCTCTCCCGGAACAGAAGCAATCCGTTTCTGAACAGAATAGTGACATGTGATGAAATGTGGATATTGTACGACAATCTTCGACGATCGGCACAATAGCTAGATGCTGATGAGGCTCCGAAACACATGCCGAAAACAAGTCTTCATCCAAAGAAGATAATGAAGATAATGTTTGGTGGTTCTCTGCTGGCGTTATTCACTATTCCTTTATGCAAAGTGGTGAAACCATTAATGTAGAGAAGTATTGTATTTTGTATTGCTTCATGACAACGCACGGCCTCATGTTTCAAGAATAAAGGTCAAAAAATTAAACGAGTTGCAGTATGAGACTCTTCCTCATCCACCATATTCAACAGGCCTCTCGCCAACCAATTCCCACTTTTTTAAACATTTGGATCATTTTTTGGCAGAGAAACAATTTAACAATGAAGCAGTCATCAAAAATGACTTCGAGGAATTTCTTCAGTCTAGAAAGTCGGACTTCTACGAAACTGGCATAAATGCAATTGTATCTCGTTGGGAGAAGTGTATTGCATCTGCTGGTGCCTACTTTAATTAATAAATTTAAGTTTTATAAGATTTAAAGTTGTTTGAAATTTCACTAGCAAAGTCGCCATTTCATCTGCAACCACCTAATAATACGATCGATAATGATCGATTGCTATCCAGACTGGTTCTCATTATCAACCACCATAGCGAAGAAGAGAAAAATCCTTCGCAATTGTCTATCAAACAAATATAGAAGCAGAACCACACTATATTCCAGTAAATACATATACACTGAATCAGAAAAAACACCTCTTATGATGCTATATAACCACTGGGTCCAAAAAATTAATAAAATAAAACATCATCCTAATCCGATTATTATTAAAATTTTTGAGGATAATACTAATAGCTCAGCTGCGGATAAAATTTATAATTCTCCAGTAACTCTAATTAACGATGATACAAGTAGGTCAAGTCAAGATATGACTACAATTATCAAATTGTATACAACATCAGATACACCATCGTGGTTAAAATGGGTAGTTTTTATTTCTTCTATTCCCAACTCCCCTCATTTCTTTACTCTTTTTTTCTCTTTCCTCTCCTAATCCTTTTAGGGACTGTACAATTAAATAATAAGAAAACTGTATTTAAAAATTTGGCAATAAATTAATCTAATCTAATCTACCACGAAATATTAAGGGAAAGTTAATTTTTCCATGCGTTTAGGCGTTTGTGGCCTTGATAGATTTATTTAATGAGTCATAATTTAATAGATACTTAAAACTTTAAGCTAATTTTATGACGACCCAAAAGGTAAGAAGGGGGAGGGGGGAAGAAACCATTTCACAGATAATGCTCCATCGCATAAACAAGATTATGAGTATTTTTTTTAAAATAAATATGGAAAAAAAACCAATAATAAAAAAAAGTGAAACTATCAGCCCAATTGTAATCCAATTCATTATTTTTCTCGATGAGATACCTGTGAAACAACACCCACTCACAACCACTTAACAAAACGTAATCGACCGAAATTCGAATTGAATTACATAATACTCGCATCAGAAGAACCAATTACAAGGGAGTTTTTTTGACGTTTCAGATGAACGTGATTGGTGTTTTTGGGAACTGATATGGTTATCTCTCGCTTTGATAGCTTCGAATCCAGTAATGAACCAATTTATTAACTCTTTGCGTGGCTTTCCGATAATTTAATCATTCAGTGGAGGTATGACCCATTTGCGAGTTCTATGGAAATAAAATGGTAATAAAAATGTCGGATATTGAGTTGGGTGGTAATAATGTGTAAACTATAATATTTAAAGGTGGATTTAATTATCTTTAGTAAACTATACATAATAGCTAACCGTGCATAATGAAAATTATGTTGAACTTATCTTTCACTCATAATTACGGAATCCTTTTGATGCATTTGGAGCAAACCTATATATCATCGTTTAGTGTCATCGTTCAAATTAGGGATGTCAGAATTCCAGATAAATACATATCGAACCTCGGTATTCGGTACTACCGATAATTAAAAACAAAAACTTACACAGAAAAACTGAGCTTAAACTATTTAAGACGATTATAAAACGTCTGCTGTATGTACTACGCCAGCTAAATGTGGACATTAGGCTTCCGAAAAGTTACTTAACGCCTTTGTACGGAAGAATCCTCGGACCTAAGAGGGAAGACTCGTTCTATAGAATGTGATATAATCTTCGACAATCCAGAAATGTGAACTCTCATAAAATTCAAGAAGCTACAATTGGTTGGTAATGTGGAGCGATGGATGACGGAAGGGTTCCCAACCGCACACTTAAGGATAAAGTCGATGGACAAAGATCACGTAAGTGATGGGAGGATTTTATTTACGCAGTCAGTGAATCACTGCTAAGATTTTAAAACTGGAGGACGCTGTCTCTGAACTGAGATGGATGGATGCTTAGTATTCAGGAGGTCAACGTCTGCTTTCGGCTGTAGCGCCATCGTAAGTAAGTACGTAAGTACATATCGAACTCTAATTTTGGTAGCAGATGAAGTAAGCGCTAGGGTGTAGCCTAGTGGGTAGCGTGTCGGTTTACAATGTGAAGGTCGTGAGTTGAAATCCCTGTCAACGCATAATTTCAGCACACTGCCTGCTTGGATATTCCTTGGTTACCTACAATTTACGAAAATGAAAAATTTGCTGGTAGAGGGTTGTCCGAATAATAAGTAATGAAAATGTTAAGGAACCTAAAAACCAGGAGGCCAAGGCCCGATTTGGGCTGTGGTGCCATTGAATCAGAAGAAGAAGAAGGAGTAAACGCATTTAATTTTTTTCTGACTATGAATACAGTGCACTTCCGATAGCCGAATGGGCTCCTGTTTTTGGATGGGAATTAAAAAAAGTTGGATTCTGTTTATGGATGAAAACCTTTCACCTTCGCCAATAACCATCAGATATTGGTTCAATAAATTGTCAATTTAGCATAAAATGAAGAAAACGCTGGAAACCTTTTTTTTTAAGTTTGACTTGTGTTATAGGTGATATCTGAATTTATGCACAATGCACAAACTCAATCAAGCGGGGAAAGGAAAGGAGAGGAAGGACGATCGTACCGTGTGTTGAAGCTGGTATATTTATACTCCAGATGAAATCTGAGAGTATATTGTGTTTGCCTTACCGTTTGTAACGCTAAGAAATAACGCTCGCACAGAGCCGTCAAGGGTACAGAAATATTTGTTATCGCTCAAAAACATCGATTCCGAGTGACCGTCTGTCCGTCTGTGCGTCTATCTACAGCATAACTCTCGAAAGCTTTGAGCTATAGTGCTAAACATTTTTGTGTGTCATTTTTAGCAAAAAAGGAACTTTAAGTTCGTGAATGGGCTACATCCCCTCACTCCTTCTACCCCCTCCCATACAAATTTCATGAATTTTCGAAATATTAAGAAATTGATTTTTCTTTGAAATTATTTAAGCTATCGACTTGAAATTTAGGTCAAAGTATTATGATATAGATGTCATTAATAACACGGAATATTGACCCGATCCCCTTACTCCTTCTACCCCCTTCCATACAAATTTGAAAAATACATATTTTCGATTTTCATTGAAACTAGGAAAGCTGAAAAGACGAAATTTTGTCAGAATTAATTCTAATATAATTAAAATTTATTTTAAAAATAATTATCAACTTCACCTCACTCCTTCTACCTTCTACCCCCTCCCATACAAATTTCACGAAATTTTGAAATTTAAATTAAATTATTTTTCTTCCACACTGTTAAAGCTATCAACTTGATATTTTATATGAAGTATGAAAATAAAAATATTAATAATGCGAAAAAAATTTGTTTTGATCCGAACTAAAAACTTTAAATTCAGCAAAAAACATTTTGCATGCCATGTTCGGTGTCATATACAAAAAATACAAACCTCCCACTCGACTTCTACCACCTCCCATGTAAAAGTTTCTATTCACTATTCGAAAGAATTTGAGACGACATGTTTTCCGGTATATTAAAGTCATTTCCATCTCATCTAGAGTATCATATATTTGGACTTTAAGCCCAATAATAATTCTGTTATGTTTTTTAGTTGAACTGGCTGCTACGGACAAAGTTTTACAGATGTTATGGGCGACTGATTGGAAGAAATCGACTAGAAACTATCTACTGAGTATAATAGACCTTCGAGAAGTGGAACTGTTTCACTTTTACATCGTTTGAGCTTCATTTCAACAAAATGTTTCCTTCACAATGTATCGCTTTAATATACGCACTATTCGCGCTATCGATCGCAGGACTTAATCGCTTTCAAATTTCGACTGTCTCTTTCACGAGCGCTTGCCTTTTATATACCACAGCACGATCATTTTAGAAGATTCTTTTCGGTTCCCGTAACGTGTCCTTTAATGAGTACCAGTGGAAATGCATTCTATTAAAGTTCTCCGCTGCTCCCGTAGCGCGTAAATTAATTCGGTTGCACACGCGTGCAGCGTATATATGCGAGGGTGGGGGCGTACATGGATGTGAGCGCGCAACCTGTTCACGGTCATAAACAATTTACGACCGCAGAGAGTCAATGAGTAGTCCAATGTGTGTGCGTGTGTGTGTTGAGGATAGTAGAAAGCAGAATATCGCGAACATTCGATGAAAGGCTTGATGCTGACAGGTAACATTACCCCCTCCTTAGCCCCTGTTCATTCCGAACAGAGTCGTCTCTGTCGATGGGGTCATGATTTTCGCCAAACTGTCTTGATGCTCTGCGTTCATTTTCGTGCGTGGTTTTTGTTATAGTTGGATAAAATATAGATAATAATATAATAGCTAGGGTATAGCCTAGTAGGTAGTGTGTTGGTCTTATAATGCGAAGGTCGTGAGTTCAAATCTCGGCCGGCGCAAAATATAAGTCCGGCGGATTGCCTGCTTGGGTATACCTTGGTCAACTCAATCTAAAAAAATGAAAAATTCGTAGAAAGAGGGTTGTGCGAAAGGCTAACAACCCTTCTATAATAAGTAATAAAAAAAATGTTAAGGAACCAGAATATCAGGAGGCCAGGGTCCAATTTGGGCTGTAGCGCCATTGTAGTTGTAGGTAGGGTAAAATATTGGTTTTATTTATTCCGAGAAGCTTCCAAATCTTTTAAAATGTTTCCGCTTTAAGCTCAAATCTGCTTACCTAATTCGAGAAAATTTGTTTGGTAATGGTAGTGGACTCCTTTGGAATGGCGTATGATTCTTTTCCTGAAATAATCAATGACCACCAGGATATAGCGTTTACTTTTCTCTGACTCCGGAAAAGGTACAGCGATATCAATTGCAATTCTTTTGAAAGAAGCTCTAACGTTGTACTCTCGCATTTCGCCTTTTGATCTTTGCTGAGGGGCTTTCCTTGATACAAGTAGTACATTTACGACATCAGTCTGCTACATCATTACACAGGAGAATCCATTAGAATTTTCCCAGATCTTGGTCAGTATTTTATTCACACCTTGATTCATTTGTGCTAATCTTTTAAAATGTCCTCAAGCTTTGAGCGTGTTGTAAATTATGTATACAATAAACACGCTTTCCTCGGACTGTACAGGACACGCGTTCTTTGTTAATGAAATTAACAATCCTTTTTGTTTCAAAAAAATTTATTATTAAAGTTCGTACTTAAGATAATAAAGCAAGGGTGTAGCCTAGTAGGTAGCGTGTCGGTCTTGTAATGCGAAGGTCGTGAGTTCAAATCCCGGTCGGCGCAATACATAATTCCAGCACATTGCCTGCTTGGAAATACCTTGGTCACCTCAATCTACGAAAATGAAAAAATTCGTAGAAAGAGGGTTGTGCAAAGGGCTAATCAATGAATACCAAGATATAGCGGTTACCTTTCTCTGACTCTGGAAAAATTACAGCGAAATCAAATGCAATTCCATCGGAAGGAGCTCTAACGTTGTACTTTCGCATTCCCCCTTCTTTGCTGAGGGGATTTCCTTGATACAAGTAGTACATTTTCGGCATCAGTCTGCTACATCATTACGCAGGTGAATCCAGTAGGATTTTTCCTGACCTTGGCCAGTATTTTATTCACACCTTGATTCATTTGTGCTAATCTCTTAAAATGTCCTCCAGCTTTGAGTGTGCAACGATTGTCTGTATAAAGTGGAATTTTCTATCTGCAGATTCCTATTTGCGAGAGAATTACATTGTGCCCAGTAACTTTTCAGAGCATCGCTGCACTCTGATGTTTTTCCACTGAGGTCGATCCGGTATGGTTTTCTACCCTACGATCGGTGCAATATCTGGATCATTTCGTTGTGTATTTGCCAGGTCCTGCTGATTCCTTCCATCCATTGGACTCGCTATCATAGTTCGTAAGCTCTCTCTCCTCTTTTTTTTTCTCATGACAGTGCAGTTCAACTGGCATGATCGTCGTGTAAGCGCATCAGCATTACCATGATATTTTTCCTTTCGATGAACTATCTCAAAATTATAGGACCCTCTATCCATCTTGCGACTTTTATTGTTGGATTTTTGACCTGGAGTGGCCACTTCAGCAATAGTTGAGTATTCGAAGTATAATTTTGTCCATATTGGTACTTATGGGAGTGCATCTAAGATTACTAAAAGTTCTTTGTGGGACACACAGTAACTTTTTTTCGGATTTTGAGAACACTCGAATGCAAAACCTTTTTGTATCCGTAAATTTCCTGTGAGAGAATGAAATTGCCAGCATCGGTGTCAATGGTAAAAACTTTCGCTTGTGTTGGATACGCCAAAACAGGAGACTGGCAAAATTGCTTCTTCAGTTCTTCGAACGCCTTTTGAAACTGATAATTCCAAACGAATGATCGTCCTTTTTTTCGTTTACTGGTGGTGTGAAATCCTTAACAAATTGACGCCAGTAACTCGCCAGTCCCAGACAGCTGCAGCTGGTGTTTATTTTTCGGTATTGGTCAATTCTTATCTGCCATGGTTTTTTCCAGCTCCAATAGTCTCTCGAACGTGGCTTGGGCATTACAGAGCCCGAAAGGCCCTACTCCTACTACCATAAGCCGCTGCCGATAGAGAAATCTGTTCTCTTTATCCCTTTTACCACCTATCTATCTATCTCCACCAGCCAATACCTATTTTTCAGGTCGAGCGCTGAGAACCATCGTGCATCAACTAGAGTTTCCATGATGTCATCGATTCTTCTGTTAATTTTGGATTCTAGCGAGCTGGTCGTTTCGTTTAACTTCTCTTCTAGTATGGTGCGTTACTGAAGAAGTTTTGCTTGTAACTGCTCTTGACTAAGAAATTATGGCTAAGGTAATTCTCAATAAGATTTGTGATGTCGTCGAGAGCACTCTCGAAGATTATCAGGCTGGATTCCGTAAAGGGTCGTCTTGTACCGACCACACAAATACCCTACGGATAATATTAGAGCAGTCAGCCGAAATGTGTTCGCCACTACATCTCATGGTTGTGGACTTCGAGAAGGCTTTCGATAGCGTTAAGCGAGATTACATATGGAATGCTTTGCGTAGGAGAGGTATCCAGATAAGGTCATAGCAATGATTAAATGATCCTACGAAAATGCAAGGTGTCGCGTCTTGCATAGAGGAGAGCTATCCGAGAGCTTCCCTGTGCGAACGGGTGTCAGACAAGGCTGCATATTATCACCAGCCCTGTTTTTGGTGGAAATAAATGACATCTTGAAAGCTGCACTGGAAGGTGGGGAAGGTAAAGATCTTCAATGGAGACTATTTAACATCTTAAGTCACATTGATTATGCTGATGACGTGTGTTTGCTTGCACATAACCGTTCGGACTTAGAGTCAAATGTTCGCTCGTTGCATTCTAAATGCAAAGAAGCGGGATTGAAGATAAATGTGAGTAAAACCAAGTACATGCACATGGGTTCGAACGCAAGCACACGGATTGTTCTTAACGGACAGAATGTGGAAGAGGTGCAAGATTTTGGCTATCTCGGAAGTACTGTCAGCATGGACGGCGGAGCCTAAAAGGAAGTCGAGGCTCGCCTAAATAAAGCTCGTCAGGCCTTCGGTATCCTTTCCCCTTTCTGGAGGTTAAGAGAGATCTCCATTCGCACGAAGCTGCGAGTTTTTGACGCTTGCGTCAAATCCGTGTTGTTATATGGTTGTACTACGTGGAAAGTGACCGTTCGACTTACCAAGAAACTACAGACTTTCGTGAACCAATGCCTCTGACGCTTTTTAGGAATATTCTGGCCAGAAGTGGTCTCCAACGACGAACTTTGGAGGACAACTGGCCAGACTAAAATAGGTATTTAGATTCAAAGGCGGAAGTGGCAGTGGATCGGTCATACTTTGAGAAAACCAGAGCGAAATATTGTCAAGCAGGCTCTGGATTATAATCCTCAAGGAAGACGTCGGGTTGGTCGACCATGTAACACATGGAAGCGAGCAGTTGAGCAGGAGGCCAGAGGTATAAACAAGTCCTGGCAACAGCTTAAGGACGATGCTCAGGATCGTGTCTTGTGGAAGAGAGTTGTTTCTGTCCTATGCCCCTACAGGGGGTCTTAACAGGAATTTGATTGATTGCTCTTGAATATGCTTACTAAATGCAGTCGTCTGTTGGCCTATTCCTTATTTTTGATAATCCTTTATTTGTTGATTTTGCTGCTTGAGATCTTCCTTCAGCTCTTTGGTGCAGGTTCACCATTATTTGTTGCATTAGCTGCGTCGTCGGGTTCAAAAATCCAGAGCTTTCCGCTACACTTTGCTATACGATTTGTTGCTCAATTTGCTTTTGGGGGCTCTGCTCGATAGGGAACTCAAAACATTCGGTATTATATCCCCTTGCTTCCAACACCTTGATCATCCGGTTTACAAGGTCCGTCTTGCTCCCGACCATAGGCAACTCACGTTTACCGAGTTCCTCTTTCACCTTAAAATCTTTTATTATACATAATGCGGCATTTTAAATTATTTTCCTACACAAAATTCTTTTATTGTCCATTAACAATTTTTCACACAATATTTTGGATATTTCGGTCGACTATAGAGAAAAATCGCGTTGGGGAAACAAATCTCAAAAATAGTGCTCGCACGGAGTCGCCAAGGGTACCGAAATATTTGTTGTCGTTCAAAAACCTCGATTCCAAGTGACAGTCTGTCCGTGTGTCTCTCGATCTGTCTGTCTGTCCTTTGGTCTACAACATAACTTTCGAACGCACATCCCCATACTCCTGCTACCCCCTCCCATACAAAATACACGTAATTTCGATTGAATTATTTTGCTTCGAAACTATAAAAGCTATCGGTTCGAAATTTAGAGTAAAGTATAATTATTCGGATATCTTTAACGGCGAAAAATTTTGTTTTGATCTGCATACTCTTTCTACCCCCTCCGATACAAATGCATACTTTTATTAATTCCATTATATCGATTTGCATTAACTATGAAAAGTAGAACCTTCAAATTTTGCCACAATTTGTCCCTTAATAATTACAAAAAAAGCTAAAAAAATATAAACTTCGCATTACGCCTTCTACCCGCTCCCATATTATAAATTCAGTAAAAGCATTTCTCATTCGAACATTTAAGAGGAATCGCCTTTAAAATTGCAACATTGATAAGTAGTTTCGAATTCATGCAAAACTTTCCATTTCCTCTGCCACCTCCCATATTAATACCGAAGTTTCACAAAAACAATGTCCAATTTCCTTGAAAATTATGAAAGATACAAACTTAAAATTCAGCACGAAACATTTTGTATACCACGTTCGGTGTCAAATTTAAAATGTTTTTTCTTTTGGTCATGCTAATACTTGCGGTTGGTGAAAACTTCCAAAGACAATACAGCTTTGTATGGCGATGTCTTCGATCTTTTGCCACCATTCCTGCCTTTTTCTAAGTACTTCCCAAGGAAACCTTTTCATCGGAATTCCCGGGAACTCAAATAGTGGAATTCTGCATCGATTACAATAATTGCCTTTTATTTAATATCTTATACAGCAATATCTGTGCATTTCTGAAAATACGAGTATATCTCGTAAATCTGTGGTAACTGACATCTGTTCAGAATTTTAGAAGTTCTTCATATTTAAATATTTTTTTTCAAAGATTTCTTGAAAATAAGAGTTTTATAACGTAGTTCAAAATATCATTAAACGTAAAATTTTCATGTGCAAGTTGTTAGTCGTTTCTTTCAGCTCGTAAAGAAAATAAAACTTTACTTCAAAACACAAACTTCATATTGGCTTAATGGCCTATAAACTTGGAAACTTTTTAGATAGAAAGAGAAATTTTTTCATGAGATTATGTACATGTAGTTATGCAGTGTTTAATTCTATGTGAAAAGTAGTAGGACGTGTTTGGTAATAAATAGAAGCGAAATTTGAGTTATTACTAGGAAGTTATTACTCTTTGATCAGGTGTGCTTTCTGCTACATACTCGTACTTAAGAGTTTTTGAAATTGCGTTTTTTTTGTTGGAAAGGGAATCAGTTGAATCTAGGTTTACTTTTATGAAAAAGTTTCTTTTCATCCTTAAAGTACGGAAAGAAATGAATGAAATCATGTTCGTTAGCAGTTTTTTTTCGTAAGAATTTACAAAATCAGGAATATATGTAACAAAATTGGCATTGAATATCTCTTAGAAGTTTTTAGTTTTGCTTCATTTTTGCATGAAAATTTTAATCATTTTCTGAAATTTATGATAATGCTTGGGTTAATGATGTTATCTATAACTTAAAAAGATGTTTCAAACTATACAAAGATATTAAAACTTATGTGTTATTAATTAACGTTGTCAGTCTTAGTTAGGAATTTAATTTGTAGCTTAACCTAATGTTTGTCATTTTAATTTTAGACGCGTAGCTAAGGATTATGTTGTATCCTTCCAAGACATGACGATGAGTAATCTCATATATCTAATTACAAAAGGAATTGGATTGTCATGACAGTAGACGAGTTCTACAGTCATATGAATAAGCAATGAAATATGTACAGTTGTTAATTAGTGCAAGATAAATGAGTTAGATACTTTTCGGTAATTACGAAATTAAGTGATTTATCTGACATTTTCTTGGATATCTACACATCAATTATTCGATCGTCTTTCGAATTCCGTACGCATTTATTTATTAATGTGATACCTCTCTTCTTAACAATATTTTGCTATGAAATTTAAATTTCAATCTCGAATTTAATATTAACATGTTATTACTATGTATGTATATAAGTAAAGTTTTTTATCTTAGCACTAAGCGAATACAAGGTGCCGCCAGGTAGTGAACAGATTTATTCTATTTCTGGTTATCACCTTATCCATGCATTTTTTCGCCAGGATGTAGTTTTATATATCTGTGATGATGTGTCCTACCCATTAGTTATTTATTTGATGGTTCAACCCAGAGTTTGATTACATCTACGTAAAAATTGAGATTCAAATTTCTCTGTTATGTTTATAAAAGTGTGTCAGTGTTTACAATGGACACAAGAGTAGAACTGGATAGGTTGTCTGAATTCACCCAATCTAGTATTCTTGAAAAGCTAAAATCCACAAGTTTGCTTGTGCTATCACACGATTCCCCCCAAAAAATGTTTTTCCTCTCTGACCAAACCTTTTATCAATCTCTTCCATCTATCTTACTCTTCTGGGTGCTTTCCACGAATGCGAACGTTCAACCGATTCCCAAGAAAAGAAGCAAAGACAATGCTGCAAACTACCGATCGATACTTCAGTGCTAATGTAATGGAAACTGCTATCAATCGTAAAATTGTCTAACATTTAGAGGACAATCACCACATCTACGAACGCCAGTAGGGATTCCGATGGGAAAGGTCTAATGAAGACCTTTTAGTCCAGCTGACCGAACGTTAGAACTGTATCTATAAATACAGCGAAGGTCGGAACTTTGCACTAGATATTGCGAAGGCTTTTGAAAGAATTTGGCATGATTCCCTTTCAGTTAAGCTTACGGCTATCGGCTTTAATGCTTGTCCCGAGGATTATCCATTTTCTTTCTGAGCTTACTATTCGAGTTGTATTAGATGGCGTTTCATCTTTTTGTTACTCAATCCATTCCGCCTCCCCTTACCCCTCCCCCCTCAAGTTTCAGTCTTATGTTCTGCAATATTCCATATATTCATCAATGACCTTTTTTCGTCAACTACCTATGCAACCCATAGTTTTACAGGCGACAGTACTCTTGATAACATCTACGAATTTAACTCTCTTGCGGATTCACGCCTGCAGTCTGCATTTGTTATTTGGTTCGCTGAAGTCTGACCTCAATTTATTCCTGGAATCAAGTAAGAAAAACGGAGTAAGGCTTAACATCTCAAAAACACAGTCCTGATATCTATCCCCCAAGCGTGATGTTCCGGCGTTATCTTCCAATATATACTTAGCCTTAACATTTACCAAACATTCATTCGAGTACCATTCGCATATGTGAGCTGGGGCACCCAAAATGTATCTCGCGTTGCTCGATCGTATCCAGAAACAGCCCATCTGATAGTAGAGAAAACCACCACAGCTTTCTTAGCTTCCTTCGAGCACCGCAGCAATGTCGGAGTATTCAGCATTTACTATTGCTACTTCGGTAAATGCAGTATGAAATTCCACGAACTAATTCCCCGTCTTTTCACTAACTCACGTCAGAATCGTCAAGCTGAATGCGTACACGAGTACATACAGTCAAAACTACTTCCTTTGATACAGAAAAATATTGGCAATCTTTCATTTCTCAAGCTAAAAAACAGTGGAACGCGTCACCAGTTGGTGTTTTTCCTAAAACCCGCAATCATTCAAGAGTGATGTCAACTGACACTTCCGCCTCTCCCTACCCAAACTTCATTAATGTCCATTATACGCCTCCCAATTCCGACTCAACTGTGCATTCCATTGAAGGTTGACTCCCTAAGTTGAACTCGATGCCCTGAAGAAAATACGGAATTATAATTTGGGGCAAAGCCTAACCATAGCTCCAGGTGAAGTGGAAAAGTATTTTTCTCATTTTGAAATCATTAATTACTAATGTTATAAAAGTACCAAAACGGTTCGAAAGTCATATCGATAAAGTATTTTTTTTGCGATATCATAGCCAAGTCAATAAAATCGCAAGGACTTACACCTTCTGGACATACTTTCAACCAGTTTTTGCGCTTAGTCGATGGACAGAAATCACCAAATTCTTCGAAAATTCCTTGTACACTGGTTTGCTAGCGAGTTGGGACTTCATAATCACCCCCACATTTTTAATTAAGATGGCTTCTGGAGATTGTGTAAGTCAGTTCATTGTCGTGATGCAAGTTTCCCTTTTCCAAGCCTTGCATAGACGACTTCTAGGTTTGGAACCTTTATCTTCTTGGAACACCCAATTTTCATTTTTGCTTTTAAATATTTTATTGACCAACTTTAAGAGTCCACGCTGATAAATTTTGACAATTTTCTTGGCGTTGAAAGTCTCAGTGAACAGCTCTAAACAGTCAGAACCACGCTGAGAAAAGCACCTCCAAGCATTGACCTTCACCGGAGGGTAGACGCTGGTTGAAAGGTACAACACTTGAGGTCAAAGCACACCCAAAAAGTTTGTTCATCACTAAAAATAGCTCTAGTCTTCTTTCCTCAGCCCTGGCCTTTCAGGTTTTTGTTTGTGTTTCTCGACAAAACGCGTCGAAAGTTGGCTTCCAAGTGCTCAATAGTTTCTGGTTTATTTGCGTAATCATGAGACTTTACATATCCTCAGAGAACAAAATCGAATGGCTTCAAATCGCACGAACCAGCTGGCTAGTTAACAGATCCATTTCGTGAAATTAATCAATTCATTCAGTAAATTAAATGTTACGCGCGCTGTGTGGCATGTGGCGCCGTCCTGTTGAAACCACATGCTCGCGACATTAATGCCTTCCAATTGAGGCACGGAAAAGTTAGTAATCATGTCTTTGTACCGCTCACCGTTGACTGTAACGTTTTGAATATCGTCATTTTTGAAGACATATGGACAAATAATTCCACTGGCTCATAAAGCGCATTCAACGGTGACTTACTCTGGATGTAATAGTGTTTCGACAATGGTTTGTTAATTATCATCGCTTCAAATGCGGCAATTCTGCTTATTAATATAGCCATTTAGCCAAAAGTGTGCTTCATCACTAAACAAAATTTTCAAATTTGAACAATTTGCAAACGTTGTTCCAGCGTGAGTCTATTCATGATGAATTGCCAAGCCAAACTAATCGAAAAACAACCGAGAATTTTCAAATCAGCTGTCAGAGAAAATAGTGTTGTCAATTTAAAGTTCTCCGGCACTAAAAAACATTCTTTATTAGAACTCAGATCTATTCCTCCTTTAGCCAGTTGAACGCAGGCTTAACGCAGTGGGATTGTTCATAGATTTAGATTGACTACTTAATTGCCTTATCTTGCTTTTCTGTGGTTGCTCGCTTCGAGCCTCGTGCGTCGTAGTCATCGACGTTTTTATACAACTGAAATCACTCGACCCACTTCGCAACAAAACTTTTCCACATTTTAATTGCTTTTTTTTAACAGCCAAAGAAAACGATAATTTAGGTCCTTTTGGATGACTGTGCGTAAAACCAAGTACATGCACATGGCTTCGAACGCAAGCACACCGATTGTTCTTAACAGACAGGATGTGGATGAGGTGCAAGATTTTTGCTATCTCGGAAGCATTGTCAGCATGGACGGCGGAGCCGAAAAGAATGTTGAGACTCGGCTAAATAAAGCTCGTCAGGCATTTGGTATCCTTTTCCCTTTCTGGAGGTTAAAAGAGATCTCCCTTCGCACGAAGCTGCGAGTTTTTGACGCATGCGTCAAATTCGTGTTGTTATATGGCTGTACTACGTGGAAAGTGGCTGTACGACTTACCAAGAAACTAAAGACTTTTGTGAACCAATGCCTCCGACGCTTTTTAGGAATATTCTGGCCAGAAGTGATCTCCAACGACGAATTTTGGAGTACAACTTCTTCTTCTTCTACAATGGCGCTACAGCCCAAATCGGACCTTGGCCTCCTGACATTCAGGTTTCTTAACATTTTTCATTACTTATTGTGGAATGGTTGTTAGCCCTTCACACAACCCTTTTTCCACGAATTTTTCATTTTCGTAGATTGAGGTGGCCAAGTTATATTCAAGCAAGCAATATGTTGGAATTATATATTACGTCGACCGGGATTTGAACTCACGACCTTCGCATTACAAGACCAACACGCTACCCACTAGGCTATACCCTACCATGAAACTACAGACTTTCGTGAAACAATGCCTCCGACACATTTTAGGAATATTCTGGCCAGAAGTGATCTCCAACGACGAATTTTGGAGTACAACTGGCCGGACTAAAATAGGTATTGAGATTCAGAGGCGGAAGTTGCAGTGCATCGGTCATACTTTGAGGAAACCAGAGCGAAACATCGCCAAACAGGCTATGGATTATAATCCTCAAGGAAGAAGTCGGGTTGGTCGACCATGTAACACATGTAAGCGAGCAGTTGAGGAGGAGACCAGAGGAATAAACAAGTCCTGGCAACAGCTTAAGGCCGATGCTCAGGATCGCGCCTTGTGGAAGGGAGTTGTTTCTGTCCTATGCTCCTATAACAGGAATTTGATTGATTGATTGATTAATTGGATGACTGTTGAGGAAAATCCTTCGCGTATTTGACACTGTTTTGTATTACATGCTATCACTATAAGGTTAAGAGAGACAATGGAATGAATCTATATTTGCACTATAGCCTCCCGATGTACTTGAAAAAACATAACAGGGCTACGATTGCGCGTAAAGCGCAATCTTACGAAACTCTAGATGAAATTTCTTGTGATCCCAAGAAATTTTGTATGGGGAGTGTTAGAAGGGATTATAGCATTGATCTAATTTTTCCCATCATGCTAAAGAAGTTATAAAAATGTTTTACACAAAATGCTTGCTCCAAAAAATGAATGGAAACTGAGAAAATTAGTGAGTTAGATTTAATGAAAATGTGCAGTTTGTATGGGAGGTGTTAGAAAGAGTGGGAGATTTTACTAATTTTTTCAGAAATAACTGGGAATATTATAAAATTGACATCCCTTAAATTTCAGACTAGTGCCATTCATACTTTTCAAGAAAATCGATTTTTTGTGAAGTTGTGAAACTGTGTCATATTGTATGGGAGGGGGTAGAAGCAGTGAGGCTAATCAAATATTTTTTCTGATCTTAGTGATAATGCTAATTAAGCATTTATTACAAAATATGAGCTTGATAAATGTTATATGTTCTGAGAAAATCGACTTAGAGCATTTCATGAAAAAGTGTAGTTTGTATGGGAGGGGGTGGAAGGAGAGGGAGGACGCAAATAATTTTTCTACTGTGAATTTAAATTATTATGAAAGTAATATATCCCAAAATTCAGATTAAAAGCCTTTATGCTTTTCGAGTAAATCCATTTATTTTCAAATTGCAAAATTGTGTCATTTTGTATGGGAGGGGGTAGAAGGGGTGAAGCTAATCGTTTAATTTTTTTTGACCTTAATAACAATTTAAATAAATATTCAATGCACAATTTCAGCCCGCTAAATTTTATGCGCACTGAGTAAATTGGCTTAGAGTAATTCATCACAAGTACAGTTTGTATGGGAGGTGGTAGAAGGAGAGGAAGGACCCGCATAATTATACGGTAGATTGATGTTATCATAAAAAAAATATATTCAAAATTTCAGGCCAGTAGCTTTTATACTTTTCGAGCAAATCCGTTTATTGTCAATTTGCGCAATTGAGTCATTTTGTATGGGAGGGGGTAGAAGGGGTGGAGCGATTTGGCCCGTTCACGAACTTAACCTTACTTTTTTGTTAAAAACGACGTATACAAAATTTGAACTATCTACCTCAACGCGCTCTCAAGCTAGAGAGCGCATGGACGGACGGACGGACATCCGGTTTTGAGATTTTTGAGTGATTACATGAACTTCTGTATCATTCATTTTTTTCTCCGAGCCTTATTTCTTGGCGTTACAAACTTTGTGGCAAACTTATAATACTCTCAGATTTCATCTAGAGTATAAAAAGGAAAAAAAAATACTTATATGTATATGTTACATATGTTAGTTCTTCTGACACGTACTGTAGAGAAGAAGAAGAAGAAGAAAGCAAAAGGCTCCTCACAGATTTAGGTGAACCGTGTCCGTGTATCTTTTTAGTGGTTTTACCTCGCCAATATTTATACTCTAGATGAAATCTGAGAGTATATTGTGTTTACCTTACCGTTTGTAACGCTAAGAAATAATGCTCGCACAGAGCCGCCAAGGGTACAGAAATATTTGTTGTCGCTCAAAAACTTCGATTCCGAGTTGCTGTCTGTCCGTCTGTCCGTCTGTCCGTCTGTCCGTCTGTCTGTCTGTCTGTCTGTCCGTCTGTCCGTCTGTCTACAGCATAACTCTCGAACGCTTTGAGCTATCGTGCTGAAATTTGTTGTGTGCCATTTTTAGCAAAAAAGAAACTTTAAGTTCGTGAACGGGCTACATCCCCCCACTCCTTCTACCCCCTCCCATACAAATTTCACGTAATTCCGAAATTTTCAGAAATTGATTTTTCTTTGAAACTATTCAAGCTATCGATTTGAAATTTGTGTCAAAGTATTACGATATAGATGTCATTAATATAACGGAATATTGATTCGATCCCGTCACTCCTTCTACCCCCTCCCATACAAATGGACAATTTTGAAAAATGCAGTTTTTCGATTTTCATTGAAACTAGCAAAGTTATAAAAACGAATTTTCGGCAGAATTAATTTTATTATAATTACAATTAGAAATGAAAAAAATTGTCAACTTCACCTCACTCCTTCTACCCCCTCCCATACAAATTTCACGAAATTTTGAAATTTAAATTAAATTATTTTTCTCCGAAACTGTTAAAGCTATCAACTTGATATTTTGCATAAAGTATAAAAATAGAAATATCAATAACAAGAAAAAAATGTGTTTTGATCCGTACACTCCTTCTACCTCCTCCCATACAAATGTATAATTTTTGTTAAGTGAATTATATCGATTTCCATTAAAACTAGAAAAAGTATAAACTTAAAATTTCGCCAGAATTTGTTTTTTAATAATTGCAATAAATTTTAAAAAAAATACCAGCTCCTCTTCACTCCTTCTATCACCTCCCATACAAATATCTGTATTATAAATTCAAGAAAAGCGTTTCTCCTTCGAATATATTAGAACTATCGAATTTGTAATTGAATCAAAACGTGATGATTAGGATGATGATAAACAGTTTCAAAATCATCTTAAACGCTCCACTTCCTCTACCACCTCCCATACAAATACCTCAATTTCAGGAAAACTATGTCCAATTGAAAATAATGAAAGCTACAAACCTTAAATTCAGCACGAAATATTTTGCATACCACATTAGGTGTCATATCCAAAAATTACAAACCTTCCTCCTCTCCTTCTACCACCTCCCATACAAAAGTCACTATTAATTATTTAAAAAAATTGGAGGTGACATATTTTCCGGTACATTGAACTCTTTCTCATTTCATCTAGAGTATCATATGATTGGGCTTTACGCCCAATCATAATTCTTTTATGTTTTTATTTGTAACTCGTCTAAGTATTGACTTATCGCATACTGGAATGTAGGTATGCGCTTTTTTAAAATTTAACGGAAAAGCTGGTTATCACCTTGACCGAACTCTATTACAAAGTGTCTTGTTCTTTCTCCGTCATAAATTAACTCTAGTCTAAAGCCAACACGATTGCGTTTCTTATGCTGTCGCGCTAAACAAAGAAATTAATCGAAATCTGTAAGTAGGTTTATTCGCCTTGGTAGACTGCAGTCAATCAATCACCATCGATTCGTGAACATCGGAACGCATGCAAGTAGGGTTAAAAGTGAATAATCGGATTTTGGTTTGTTTATTTGTTACACCCATATGACCATAAGTATAATTTGTGGCGCGCAATTACACACGTGGTTAGCGCAATTGTACACTTGAAGGCCTAACAACCCTTCCTGAATAGCAAACAAAACTTAAGGAACCTGAAGGTCAGGAGGCCAGGGTTCGGTTCGGGCTGTTGTGCCATTAAAGAAAAAGTAGAATTACATATGTACATATGTATGTACGTGTTTGGTATAGCGTTTTTTTTTCCTAATGGAAGGCGTGGATTGATTGTTCTAATTGACAGCTTCGTGCTGTGTTGGTAAGAGTCAACTGATTGTAACATTATGTCATGTTACTGTAATATGTATATGCAGTAGCTTGACAGTGGTATATTATCTTTTTGGACATCTTTATTTACTCGTACGTAACCCAGTCAATAGGGTTCATGTTTATAGTAACGAAAAAAGTTAGCGAAAATCAATACGATTTGATTAAAAGTGGAAAAAATAGAGTTTCTAGGTCATTTCTTTGCTCACCTCAACAAAAAAAAGCCTGTATACGACTGTAATGCGAACGATTTTCTAGTCGTTTAGTAACTAAATTACTCGCCACTCGACTAAACTATTAGCCTAGTGCGAATAAGGCTTTACGCCCAATTATATGATACTCTTGATGAAATGCAAAAGAGTTTAATGTACCGGAAAATATGTCATCTGAAATTCTTTCGAATGGTCAAGAGTGATTTTTGTATGGGAGGTGGTAAAAGAAGAGACGGGAGGCTTATAATTTTTTTTATGTTACAATGAACGTAGTATACAAAATGTTTCATGCCACATTTAAAGATTGTAGCTTAATTGAAAAATTTCTGTCAGAATTTATGGGATTTGTATAGGAGGTGGCAGAGAAAGTGGGACGTTTTGGATGATTTTAAATCTGCTTATCAACATACATATCACATCGCTTTGTTACTCATATGTTCGAAGGAGAAATACTTTTTTTGAATTTCCAATATAAGGATTTGTATGGGAGGTGGTAGAAGGAGTGAAGCGATGTTTATATTTTTTAGCATTTATTGCAATTATTAAGTGACAAATTCTGGCAAAATTTTAAGTTTGTATTTTTTATACTTTCAATGAAAATCGGTTAAATGCATTTACCAAAATTGTGCATTTGTATAGGTGGAGGTAAAAGGAGTATTCGAATCAAAACCAAATTTTCTGACATCAGTAATATTTATAATATTATACTTTTATCAAAATTTAAAGTTGATAGCTTTGGCGGTTTTGGAGAAAAATAATTCAATTGGAATTTCGAAATTTCGTGAAATTTGTATGGGAGGGGGTAGAATGAGTGAGGTCAAGTTGATAGTTTTTCCAAAATTGGTTGTAATTGTAAAAAAATTAATTATGACAAAAATTGGTTCTTTTAGCTTTACTAATTTAAATGCAAATCGAATAAATGCATTTTTGAAAATTGTGCATTAGTATGGGAAATTCCGAAATTTCGTGAAATTTGCATGGGAGTGAGTAGAAAAAGTGAGGTGAAGTTGATAGTTTTTCCAAAATATGTTGTAATTGGAAAAAAGAATAATTATGACATAAATTAGTTCTTTTAGCTTTGCTAGTTTTAATGCAAACCGAATCAATGCATTTTTGAAAATTTTGCATTTGTATGGGAGGTGGTAGAAGGAGTAAGGGGATCAGATCAATATTTTTGGACGGTAATGGTATATTATTATACTATGACCTACTTTTCAAGTCAATAGCTGAAATGGTTTCGGAGAAAAATCAATTTCCTTTAATTTCGAAAATTCATGGAATTTTAATGGGAGGGGGTAGAAGGACGATAGGTCGAAGCTTTCCAGAGTTATGTTGTAGAAAGACGGATAGACAGAAGGACAGACAGATAAACACATAGACAGACGGAAAGACGGTCATTCGGAATCGAGGTTTATGAGCGACAATAAATATTTTTGTGCTCTTGGTGACTCTGTGTGAGCATTAATTCTTAGCTTTACAGCCGTCAAAAGCAATATACTGTCAGATTACATCTAGAGTATAAAAAAACTATATTACAGCGTATTAAAATGAACCAACTGTCGGAATAAGCTATTTTGGATTAACCTCGGAAAGATTATATTCTACAAGGTCTCGCGATAAAAAGTCGACAATGGTAGTTTACGTCACTAACTTCACTATTACAATTCCTCGATCCAAGGAATCGTCATAACCAACTTCTAAATTAAAAAGTTGGAAGTCGAATTATGCACTGGATCATTATTTAGTGATTGGATGAAACCCTAGAAGTAATACATACAGCATTGCGCGTAAAGCACAATCGTATGATACTCTATATGACCAAAAAAAATTGTGATCACAAATTGTATGGGGAGTGGTAGAAGAGCATTGAACTAATTTTTTTCACATCATGATTGAGTGGCTATAAAAATGTTTGTTTACAAAATTCAAGCTTTAAAAAATGAATAGGTCCTGAGAAAATTAGTGCATTAGATTCAGTGAAATTGTACATGTTTGTATGGGAGGTGGTAGAATGAGTTTAGGGTTTTTAGTGTTTTTTTTTCAGAACCAATGACATTGACATCTCTCAAATTTCAGACCAGTAACATTCATACTTTGTAAGAAAAAATCTATAAATCTGAAGCAGAGAAATTGTGTCATATTATACGAGATGGGGTAGAAGCTATGATGTTAATCAATTAATTTTTTCTGATCTTAACACAGATGCTAATTTGGTACAAAGTACAAAATTTGAGATTGCCAAATGTTATGCATACTAAGAAAATTGGGCTATAGTATTCATGAGAAAGTGCAGTTTGTGTGGGAGGTGGTGAAAGGAGGGTAGGAACTCAAATAATTTTTAAACCTTTCATCATATTTATGATAAAAATGATATTTTCAAAATTTCAAATTGTTAGCTTTTATAGTTTCCAAAGAAATTTGACTACTGTAAACTAATGAAAATGATTAATTTTGTAAAGGAGGGGGTAGAAGAGGTGGAGCGATTTGGTCTGTTCGCGAACTTGACCTTACTTTTTCATCAAAAAGGACGTGTACAAAATTAAAACTTTCTAACTCAATGCTTGAGATTCAACGGCAGTGGATCGGTCATACTTTGAGGAAACCAGAGCGAAACATCGCAAAACAGGCTCTGGATTATAACCCTCAAGGAACACGTCGGGTTGGTCGACCATGTAACACATGGAACCGAGCAGTTGAGCAGGAGGCCAGAGGAATAAACAAGTCCTGGCAACAGCTTAAGGCCGATGCTCAGGATCGCGCCTTGTGGAAGAGAACTGTTTCTGTCCTATGTCCCTACAGGGGGTCTTAACAGGAATTCGATTGATTGAACTCAACGCGTTCTCAAACTAGAGAGCGCACAGACGGACGGATGGACATTCGATTTTGAGATTTTTGATCGACAACAAATATTTCTGTAAACTTCTAATACTTTCAGATTCCATTTAGGGTATAAAAATAATAAAATTTGGTAATTTATAGAAAGTGTAACCAGCCTTCCGTTCTTAATATCCACAATAGATCGACGGTTAACAATCAGAGGTGGTTTAATCCAATATTTTAGAAACTCGGTTTTTTCTATAATCAGCTTACTGCTGCCCTTAAAACGTTTTAAAATATTAAAAGTTCATATATTCCAGCCTAATTATCACAGTGAACTTCGGTTTTAAAACGCTCAGCTGTGGAATTTTCATTTTGTTGCTTAGACACTTCTGCTTCAGATTAGTGTCAGTAGACCTATTCTTGACAAAGCTATGTTTCTGTTGTTGGGTCGAGTTGGAGTTTAAATACTAAAATGCCAATTCATCTCCGGCGTAGAAGGTGTAGACTCTACTTATACTATCAGAAACAAATATTTCGGATTTCCATTTTAGGCATATCATCGGTGTAATTCCAATACCTCGTAACTCCCTTTTTCAATCGATTACACCAACGATATGCTGCTAGGGGAAACAGGATTGAAAACATTGTTTTTTTTTTTGTAAATTCTATGAATTCATGTGTGCGATATTATTAAGCCTCAACCTGTGAAAATAGTAAAACACGTAATATAACTAAATGAACGTAGTTTCTATTGTGAATAGCGAACAATACTGGCATGGAATCGACCTTGATGTTGGAGTCCGCTCGGTATTTCAAGTAAAATCAAACTAGTTCATTTTTAAATGCGCGAAACTCAAATTTCGTTTTCGAAAATCACTTTAACACTTTTCATTCACAATTTGCCGCATTAATATTCGCAGTATTCGAGCTGTCACATGACTTAATCGCTTCCAAATTTCGACAGTATCCCTTTCACTAACGCTCGCTCTTTTATATGACAGCACATTCATTGTAGAAGATTCTCCGCTGTTTCAGTAGCGAGCTTATGAAAAGTATGAGTTGTGAGTGTGTGCGCACATGCACCCACCTATACAGTGTGAGTGTGTGCCAAAGAGTAAACGTGAGATGTTCAAGGTTATGCAGAATTGAAGATCGCATGAGCGGGTTAGTGTTGATATGAAATACAATTAAATGAATTTTAGCCCAAAGTGAAAAATGCATATTTGTAGCAGATTAGTGGACGCGCCACGTTTCACCTGGACCTGAACTAAATTGCCTATTTTTCAAAAGAATTTTCCTCTGCTAAACAATAATCTTTATTATTTCTAATAAGACACATGCAATTAAATTATTATTATTATTATTTGGGGAACACGTGAGAGCACTGCGACCTTCTCGACCTATCGTGCGTTTGTAGCCCCTTCACCCTATCATACCTCAATAGATTTGGTTAATTTGAGTATCCTTAAGGGAGCCATGTTGGCTAGTTCCTCGGTAGAAAGGAAACCTTTCCCAAGAAGATTGTGTCTTTTCCTAGCTACTGCTTCACAGTGATGTAGGGTGTGTACTGTCGTTTCTGAGTCCTCGAGACAGAGGCGACAATTGTTGGTTTCAGCTAAGCCCATATTTTTGAGGTGGTGGTTTACTTCTCTGTGCTTCGTCATTAGGCCGATTAGGGTGCTAATATCCCTCTTGCTGAATTTTTGAATATCCTCTACTTTGTTTTTTTTTTTTTTTTTTGGTGGTAGGATCAGGTTTTTTGAGATTGACAATCCTGGAAGTCTATTCCAGTAGATTTTATGTTCTTGTTCTACTCATTTTCTAAGTATGGGGTTGGAGTACCCTTTTGGTTTTCCATAGAATGGCTCTGGACCAATAAAACTTGTTTCTGCGCCGGTTTTTGCTAGACAATAAGTCTCTTCATTTTCCTCAATTCCCATATGTAATGGTAGCCACATTAAGGTTACATCATTTCTTTTCCCTAGGATAATTAGGTTTGAAGGCAGTCCTATACTATCCTCGATCCGTGTTTATTGGATGCTAAGGCTTTGAGAATTGCCTGATATAAATTGATTTGTTGCGATGTGCTCTCCTTATATTCTCTTGGATGCATAGCTCCATTGCAATTAGTTCGGCTTGGAAGATTGTGGCTTCATTGGCGAGTAGTTTTGTAACCGAGAAGTTAGGACCTTTGACTTCGGCTCCTGTCCCCTCAGAGGTGCGCGAGCCATCTGTATAACAGATGGTTGATCCCTTTACTATTCCAGGTAGCATGGATTGCCAGTCCTTGCGTTCTCTGATTATAACTTTGAAGGGGGGTTTCAAAGATGAATTTTCTCGGCATAGCGTCCGATAGCGTGGAAGTTAAAACCTCTATTTTTGGGTCTTTTAGGATTTTGAGGTGACCTCTAAAGTCCCCTGATTTGTAATTATTTTTCTCCTGTATGCGTAACACCGCTTTGATAACCTTCTTTTTTATTTGGAGATGTATCGGAGGGATGGAACTAAATACGATTAACTCAATAAAAAAGGTTGGATCAATATCCAATAGCAATGTCTAAAGGACTTGAAAAGGTCTTCATTTAATCTCATTAACCCTAAACCTTAACATATTACTCAATTTATTTCATTTAAATCCTAAAATGACATCTTAAAGTCGAATCCTTCTTGGAACCTTAAAAAAAGATCATCAAATGTCATCTGAAAGGTAAAATTAGTCAATAATTCCGAATTTTATGTTAAAGAAAAATGAATAAAACATCCACTTTTGTAGTAATTCTCCAATTTTCGTCTTTAATCGTAATTTTCATTCTTTTCTTTGCAATTGCTTAGGTATAATGATTAAATCTGCACGAAAAGTAATCAAAAATAAAATTTTCTTTTAAGCTTAGGTGGTGCCTTTCTCAATATTTGCCTCAGTTCTATTATTAAATGCATCTGCATACATATATATGTACATAAGTCATTTCTTATTTTAATTTCAAAAATCCCAAATTTTATTATAAAGTTGAGAAAAACAAAATTATTTCTTAATAATGGTAGGTTTTCTAGCTTTTCGACGATTGCGAAGAGAATTGTACATAGCGCAAAACTGTGCATTGTATCCAGGCTTACGTGGATTTGGTCATATTGAAATACGTACGCACTTGGCGAACGCATGCAACCGCACGCTACCGAATGCATACGACCGCTCGGTGTATACGCCAAAACGAAAGCGTACGAACGCATTCGTTTGCCTTCGCTCGGGAGGCGATATATCGACGACAAATACGGACCACATGTGCTCGGAAGAGCGAAGATATTGGTTGTAATGTGGGCAGCAAGCAAATTTTTAATGAATGCCGTACAGATTCGGTTGTCACGATTCGGCCGCGTGCGTTCGTTTTTTTTTTTTTTTAAGGAACCGAACACAATTTAGGGGGCCACCCTATAATGCAATGCACAGCTGTGTCAGTATAGGAGTTGGAGAAAAAGGGAGAGAAAAAAAAACCAAAAAACGAAAGTTGTGTCAATTAAATTGCTTAATAATTTTCTGCACATTCTACGGATTTACAGTCGCCTTCACTTGAAATTTGATCTGAATTATATTTTACTATCTCATCATTACTGTCAGAAGAAATTGATGAAGCTTTGTTTCCATATCTTTTTATCTTTCGTTCAGTATTTTTGCTCCATATTGGCTTTGGTTTAGGACTTAGAATATGCATACATGTAAAGGGAGATCAAATCTTAATGAGAATCAGAGCATTTCCGATGACTAAAAGAAAAACAAATGGGGCCGTAGTAAATTAAGTAACATACAAAGCTGTGTGCCTACTTCAGCATCACAGCTCTTTGTACTACGCCAGTCCACTAATATCGTTAACGCGTTTTACTTGGTCGATCACCACGTAGGTCATACCAACAAAAAGAAAAGGCCGCACCTAAACAGCTAAATATAGACCGCTTTTGCTTGAGCTTGTGGAGGTAATATGCAAGGGGAATGATTTGAATAGAGAAAAGAGAGATTATAACTGCACTTTTGCTTGGTTTTTCGTCGGGCTGAGTGCGAATTTGCTGGTTTTAGGGTATCTGAGAGGGGTCGGCGGTAGGTTCGGATCGTTTTATTTATGTATAGGAATAGGTTCAGTTGGCCTTATATGACTCTTCGTCTCCATATAAGGGTTAGGATGCATATTCTCATATAAATCGTTAGTCTTGTTCTTTGATAATTTTTTTTGGCACAGTATCCGATGTAAGAATAACTGCATTTCGTTTCTCTTAAATATATAACATTAGATGGTAACTTAGGCAGTACCAATTTCCGTTAAAAATTTTAAAAGATTTTCATACATTTATGCATTGAACGAGCTCCGGTTCTAGTTCAATACATCAAAGTCTTTTCCAAAGGAGCCACCTACGAAGTTGTTGGTGCTTTATTAATAGCATTAGCTTCATCAGAACTCAAAGTAGTACAGAGAGTCATCGAAGGCATAGTATATTCCCTACTAGCCTCGCTTGTCATTAGTTCTTTGCATATTACTTTATTCATTGCATCAATACCTCCTTTTCAGACCATGGTGCTCTTATTGTCCATCTCACTTATTTTGCCAACATTTTTATCTGTAAAGAAAGAAACTACATTATTTCCAAATATTATGTCTTAGGGGATAGGACACACTAGATTTTTATCTTTAAGGCATTAAGTAAATTCTTGGATACAAATGCCGCAGCTTGACTTTGGCAACTAGCAACGGTTCAAAAAGGTTCTTTTTTTACTTTTCACATACATGTTAGCATTTTTCGTTTCAAAGAAAACAATTTTTATATTTGAATTTGATTTTTGCTTACAGAAAATTATTCAAATGCCAAAAAAAAACCGAATTTTTCCACATATGTAGCATATTTTGATAAAAGAAATTTTTCGCAACCTTTCACCATAAATACTAGCACGTGACTGTGACAGGTTTGATAGTGGCGTTTTCAGCAGTGTATCTTTACTGCTGTGCGTCATACAACACTGTGGCATTTTGGAAACTTGGGTGTATTACCTAGTTTTACCCTATGTGTTCTTAGCCTTGAAATAATTCTTCTTATACAAAATACATATCTATAATATATAAATCGAAGGATAAAATTCTGTTTTATAATGATTTTAGGCTACCATAATATCCCTGTCCGTGTTGTATTCCTCGCAAAAATACCTACCATCGAATATTTCCTATCCCTATTCGAAGGATATTTTCTTCATTTTTTGTTTTCTTGGCCTTTGGAGTCAAACCGAGGGCCAAAACAGTCACATAATGTCTCCCTTGAATGTGTTTATAGGGAATCATCATCACGGTATGGATCTCATAAATATTACAGTTTCATTATATACTATTCTATATCTACTATTTTCGTCCTTTTCAACCATTTTTTTCATATTATATTCTCTGCTAGTATTTCGGATATGTGTAATGATAGATGGATTGAGAAGCGTTGTTTTGTCGTAGCGTCGACATCTATCCTTATCATAGAACCGTGTCAAATAAAATTGAAACATGTCACACATAGATAGAGAGAAGACTTAAGCTGACTTCACTCTCGCAAGAAAGGATACAGGACGAGAAACATTAAAGATAAAACCCCAAAGGACCATGTTATCCCTGACTTTCACGAACACTCTGTATGGTGGTATCGCATGGATATCCTAGCCAGAAATCCATTATCCTTTTGCATTAAATTTCATTAAAGACTGGTTACAATATGTGCACATACATAACTGGTATAAGTTTTATAATGTGTGCGTGTATTCTAGGTTATTCAGTGAAATGAGCTTAAAATTATCTTCCCGACCGGTCGGTCAAACAGAGTGGAAAATAAATGTCCTTTATGATGATCATCATTATCTCTTTGCGAATAATGGAAGGGGATTAAAAAAAAGTATATCATAAAAATATTGTTACAGACTTTGTCCTTGCTATGTTGTAAATTATTGAGAACTATTCCAGGAAAACAACAAGAGATATGAAAATATTATGAAGAATTTAAGATTATTCTGATCATGGTTGTGTCCGGGATAACTTTATTTACTCGTATGAGTTAGATATGGTGTTCGTGTTTCGTGTTTATCTTAAGGCTGAGTGTTCTGTTCGTATATAGTTACGCCCAGGATCTGGGGATTTACGAAAGCCAAATTGATCGAAGATTAATACCATTTGAGACTTTGTCTTTTCTGTCTCGAGATGTTGTTCAGTTATAATGCCTCAGTAGTTTTGAGGTTAATACTTGGCAATTAAGTCGATATAAGGTGTAGTTATATTCTGAAACCTGCTATATGAATGGTATATGCCTTGAGAGAATAATATTGATCGTTATTTCTTACAATATCCTTAGAGTTGAGCGACATACATAGGTCAGGAATCTGATATTTGATTCATATATTGCAGATACCTGAGGGAAATTACTGCAATATGGTATGCAGAGTAAGTTATAAATTCCTACGGAATATGGAATGTTTCGTCTGAGCAATATGTAATACAGGATTTGTGTATCCTTTGTAAGCTCACAGATGCCGACATACCTATAAAATTAGTTCTTGTTTGATCTTAATTCAGAATAGCTAAGAAGGGACGATAAATTGTGATGAAATTGATTTTAAATTTTGATCAAACTACTATTAATATAAATTCTTGCACAATTTTCGAATATTAACACGAAAAAACCATTTCAATAGTTCAGCTCATTATGTTGTTTTCTAATTCATAAGGTTAATTTTTTCATGACACAATGCGCTTAATTGATAATTTAGATACAATGAATAATTTAAATACGCTGCTAGCCCTAAGCACAAATTGTGCAATCAAAATCTATCTAAATTAGAACGCTTTTAAATTATTAAAATTAATAATTGAAATTTTGCAGCTTCGAAATTTCTATCATTAATATATGAAAGTACATTATTATTAAATTATAACGGAACTATGAATAAATTTTGAAATAAACGCAAATCTAGTGTTTGTGTTCAAACAGTAACACACTCTTAGTACAAAGTGCAAAATTATAAAGAAATTGAATATGTTCGAGTTTGATTATTTTAGTGCATTGAATTTGGGGATGAAAATTTTAATGGGAGAAAGCTATAAACATTTTGTTCTTTTAAAAATTTTAAATTATTAAAAAAAAGCCTTTTTATCCTACATAGGAAGAATACCATTGCAATGCAATGTTACATTGAAAAGCGATGGTGTTTTAATTCTTATATTTAAACTAGAAAACGGTTCGGTTAACCAATTGTTACTGTGATATGAAATGACTGAGCTTACAAGAGATAATATATATAATAGAAATGACTAAAAACTAGGTGTCCGTCAGTCCAGATAAAGCAAACTTTCCATGTGCGTAGTTTCATTCATCGCCAAGCTTCTTTTAATTGCTACTCCCCGAACTGATGACGGAATTGATATCGAACAATGTGGACTTTACCATGAGTAAGGCTTCAAAGTATTATCATTTACAAGCTTATATAAGTTTTGAAAACATTTAAACACAATTTCGAAACAACAGCTTATGATACTAGTGATGTCAAGTTTCGTTACTTTTCGATACCAATAACTATTTGTTACTTTAGAGAAAGTTATCGTTACATTTTATTCGTTATTAGGTATTCATACGACATATACATACATATGTATCATGTTGCAGGGTTGGGTAAGCCAGTTTTGCAAATCATAAATTCAAATAGAATATATCTTCTCTAGTGCCCCATGCAGAAACTATATGCAACAAGGAATCACTTGTGAATCGCTCTTGATTTCGTTGACGTACTAGTGTATCAACACAATGATACCAAGTCCGATTTTTTTAGATATGCCGCCTCCTCTAGGTAAAAAATCCCGTTAAACACTCATGTAAATAAAACGACAGTGGGAAGAAAACAACTTTTATTAAATCGAAATTTTCTTGAAAAAAAATCCCTGAAATTGATGAAAAAATCCTTTTGTTACCCCAAACAATGAAAAATTCTACAATCTAGTATCACTGATTCCCAACCTCGAGCCGAGTACCAGAACTTTACTCAACGACGTTATTGGTGTTGAAAGAAACAAATCATTTTCTTAGTCGACGGGTTCTTGGAATAGCGGTTCGACGTTCTGCACAGGTATAGGTTTCCCTCCTGTAATATTACGAAAAAAAGGTAAAAAAAAAAAGATGGCATCAACTGAAAAGCAATTGTGTAAAGTGTGCAAGAAACCTGCGAGTGTTACGGGAAATAAAGTGATAATATGTGATGGACAGTGTAAACAATAAGTTCATAAAGTTTGTTCCGGACTAAATAAAAAAGAATTAGCACATTTAGAGGCTGACGATAGTGCGTTGTGGTTTTGTGCTCCATGCAAGCTTGACAGGCAGAAAAGACGTTCTACAATGGTTCGAAATAGTGTTGAATCTATAAACAGCGATTTTGATGGCTTCCAAGGTAAGCAATGTACCACTAGAGTTAATCTAGATACTTTAAACAACAAGCTAGACTCAATGCTTGCATACCAGTCGAAACTAGAAGGAAAAATTAGTTCTCTCCAGACCGTACGTGAAGATTACAAATTATTGATGGAAGACTTACAGCAAGAAAATATTTCTATCAGAAATAAAAATGTTCAACTTGAAGCAGCCTTGAATAACTTGGAATACAACATTGATGAAGAAATCCTAATGTCAAATAATACACCCACACTCATTGTTGGCGATATGAACTTTGATTTACTTGATCTGACACCAAATATAAAAAACTATATGGACATAGTCAACACAAACAACTTCTACTTCTGTAATTACAAAATTGCTACTAGAATTCCTACCAATACTAACCTCGATCATGTGCTAACGAATGACCTCACCAAGACCACCTTAAGTTCCAGGCCACGAACAACTATCTCGCACTAACACTTTCAAGGGGCATGTAGTCTGAAAATTTTTTCTCTTAATTTGAGGTGTACTCTAAGTTTTTCCTGTGGAAAAGAGTGAATTAAAGCGGTAAACGAAATAAAATCACAAACATTTGTAAATAGTAATACTAATTTAATAATAATAGTAGATATTTTACAAAAATTAAAACAAAAAAAAAATAAAATAAAAATAATGTATGCAACGAAGTAAATTTGAAAATTTTATAGATGTTAAAGCACATAATGACGATAAATTGTGCATTTGCTCACCCGTTGGGCAGCTAACAGGCATAAGTTTGACTATTTCTTTAAATGGACTAAAACAGATTTGATCATGCATGATTCTACAGTTCGTGCGAGGTCATTAGGATTGTTTTCTGCAAATCCCACAATTTGACTTGATTTATACTGCAAACCCTTTTCGATATGAATTTCGTCGATTAATAACGAAACAATTTTTTCTCGATCGCTTAGATTTTTGGATATTCCGCGCAAATAATGCTCGTCATTGCTGGAGTCTTTGTAATTAGATGAAATACAGAAAGAAGATGAAATACTCTGTAAATGACGCTTGGTTGGTAAAATTAAAAATTTTCTCAATAAATCGTAAGTTGATAAGATTGCGAGTATACAGGGTGTTTGGTACTCCGTGCATAACCTTGTAAGGGGTTATTCCTGGATATATTTTGAGCAAAAAATTGTTCTACGGAGATGGTCAATTTTCAATATCCACGGAGATACAGGGTGATCAAGAAAAGTCCTTCGGACCTGCACCCTCACTCACTCAAAACGCTATATCTTGAAAACTAATAATCACAATTCAAAGTGTTATAGCTTGTTTTTTAGGGAATCAAATTACCTTTCATTTACTGTAATAGTCCGCATTGTAACTGTATCCAATTCTGAGATATTTGCTTCAGAACACAAACTTTTGACACTTTGACCCTCAAAATTCTAGGATCAATGTAGTTTTTCTCTAAAAAACCCATTATAAAAATGTCATTTTAATGTTGTTTTCTTATGTGCCATATTATTGCCTACAAAAGATGCATACACTTGCATTGCATAAGTTTTATAGTTTAGAAGAAATTATCATTCCAATAATGTAGCACTTTTGTCAAAAAAGCAAGAATAGGTTGATCAACACTCTCCGCTTGAACTAAAAGAACTTAAGAATGGTTTTTATGGTTTATTTCAATTTTCCTTAATTACAATAAATGTTCAAAATGGTTCCCTTCATTTTGAATGCACGCTAAAGCTCGTTTTGCCAGTGTTCTCTTTGTGTTCATACTCCTCAACTGCTGCCTTACTTCTGTTGCTGCCGCATCGATTCTGGTGTTTAGATCCTGCAACGTTACTACTTCCGTTGCGTAGACAAGGTCCTTCATCCGTCCCCATACAAAGAAATCCATAATAGTTAAATCAGGAGATCTTGCAGGCCAGTGTATCAGTCCATTTCTACCGATCCAGCGATTGCTATAATTGGAATTTAACCAATCTCTGATTTGTCGGCCGTAATGAGCTGGAGCACCTTCGTGTTGGTAAAACATGGAAGCCAATCGTTGCAGTGGCACATCATCCAATAACTCTTGTAGATCATTTGTCAAAAACTGCAAGTAATTGGAACTATTTAAGGTAGGCGGAAGCCTAATAGGACCAATAAAATCGTTGCCAATCACACCTGCCCATAAATTGACACTGAATCTGTGCTGAAATGATGCCTCTCTTCTTGTATGTGGATTGCTCTCAGCCCATGTGTGTAAGTTGTGGAAGTTTGTGATACCGTCCCTGGTGAATTGGGACTCATCAGTCCAAAGAATGTTGTTCATAAAATTCTTGTCACTTAGTTGTCGTTCAAGCAGCCAATTGCAAAACTCCATCCTTTTGGGCAAATCAATGGGTACCAGCTCCTGTACTGGTGTGTGGTGGTAGGAATGCAACCGCTCTGCTTTGAGGACACTCCAAACTTTCCACGTAGAGACGTTTAACTGCAATGCCAAGCGTCGGACAGCGTCGTTGTGTTGAAACTCATTTTAATTTAATTCATTTCCTCGATAATTTAAATACTACTTAAAGGACATTCATCGATAATTTAAATAGTAATTAAAGGACACAAAGAATATTTCAGTTTAACAACATTTCAGGTAGTTTTTTTAGAACGAGGGTTGGTTTATGGCATATTTTATTTTTAAGCCATATGTATTTTCGCTTATTACCTGGAAAACGGGAAAACCTAAGTCATAAGTATGTATGCATCTTTTGTAGGCAATAATATGGCACATGAAACAACAACATTAAAATGACATTTTTATAATGCGTTTTTTTGAGAAAAACTACATTGATCACAGAATTTTGAGGGTCAAAGTATCAAAAATTTGTGGTCTGAAGCAAATACCTCAGAATTGGGTACAGGTACAATACGGACTATTACACCAAATGAGAGGTAATTTGATTCCCTAAAAAACAAGCTATAACAGTTTGAAATGCGATTATTAGTTTTCAAGATATATCGTTTTGAGTGAGTGAGGGTACAGGTCCGAAACACTTTTCTTGATCACCCTGTATCTCCGCGGATATTGAAAATGGACCATCTCCGTAGAACAATTTTTTGCTCAAAATATATCCAGGAATAACCCCTTACAAGGTTATGCACGGAGTACCAAACACCCTGTATAACAAAAGCAAAAACTATAATCGAAGTTTCATAATGAGGCTTTTTGGTCATTAAAAGTTTCAATTGATTAGTAATTACAGCTAATTTGCTTTCATGTTCAAATTCATCTTCCATATTAGCTGCTTTATTTAAATATTGTAAGGCTTTTTCAAAACAAAATAATCGAGGTACGGAGGTAGTATCTTGAACATGACGGTAATGTGACAAAAGATTGATTATTTGTGACCAAAGAGATAATTTCAGGTTTTTAGGTAAAATCCAATTTAAATCAGAAGATGAAATTTCCAAGTTCCGGTTGTATATTTTAATGTTTAAATTTATATCTATTGATATTTTAATGACCATTTCGCAACTTAAAGTTTCAAGCTCTTGAATTGTAAAAAAGGTGATGCTATGAGTTGATTCAAATGTGTAAAAATTCATCAGGTCTAGCTTTGTTTTGAAATATTTTTTAAAGTCAGCGAAGCTACCGATATAGTCGCTCTGAAGAAAGACATCACAAAGTTCTTCATTTCGCATAAAATGTCTCTCTTTGCGAAGAACTGGATCAGTTCTTAGGACAGGTGGCGAAGTACTGAGATATGATGGAAGGTTTGGGAATATTGATGGAACAGCATTAGACACTAACTTCTTGTATTTCAATGCAGGACCAATTCCAGAAACTTCAAAGTCATTCTCGTGGAAATGAAGTTCGCAAACAGATGAAGATTTGGTAGGCTGCCATGTTGCTCTGGGAATGGCATTAAGCCACAACTTACATCTAGCCTCATTTTTCGGAAATGAAAATGTGGAACGATGATCAACTTTGACGTCTTTCTTCGTTTTATCGTAATTACTACGACATCCCGGAACACAGCAATGACGAGGCATTTTTTATTATAGAAAAAAGTATAGATAATTAAATTAATTGTAAAATTTCTCCGCCGATTATATTTTGTGGTCAGTAAATATCTGCATAAAAAATATGTTAGTTAAAAATTGAATTACAACTAAACTTTTAAAAAGGAAACGTAACAGAAGTACGATTGGGCGCAAAGCCCAATCGTGCGATACTCTAGATGAAAGAGGAATTTTTGGATCTTAAGAAATTTTGTAGGCGAAGTGGTAGAAGGGGTGACGACATTGAACTAATTTTTTCACAAGACGCTAAGGCTACCGGCACACGATGCGAGTTAATATATATTATCTCGCTTTTCGATATTACTAGTGTCATTATCCTATACATAATTCGGCCTACTTATATCAAAATAGGAAGTTAATATATATTAACTCGCATCGTGTGTCGGTAGCCTAAGGTTGCTATCAAAATGTTTTATATAAAATTTAGGATTTAAATATTTAATAGGTACTAAGAAAATTAGTGTGTTGGATGTTGTGAAATAGTGCAGTTTGTATGAGAGGTGATAGAAGGAGGGGCGAGTTTTTAATGACTTTCCAGAAATAAACACATCATGCTTTTGACATGTTTTAGATTGCAAATCAGTAGCATTCATACTTTTCAGGAAAATCGTCTTTTTATAAAGTTGTGAAATTGTGTCATTTTGTATGGGAGGGGGTAGAAGGGGTAAAGCTAATCGTCTAAATTTTGTTCGGTTTTACTAATAATTCTAAATAAATATTTAGTGCACAATTTCAGCTCGATCAATTTTATACGCACTGAATAAATTGGCTCAGAGCATTTCATTAAAAAGTGCAGTTTGTATGGGGGGTGGTGAAAGGAAGGGGAGGATAACTTTTATACAGTAGATTTATATCATCATAAAAGTATTATATTCCAAATTTCAGATCAGTAGCATTTATATTTTTCGGGCAAATCCGTTTATTGTGAAATTGTGTCATTTTGTATGGGAGGGGGTAGAAGGGGTGGAGCGATTTGGCCCGTTCACGAACTTGTCCTTAATTTTTTGTTAAAAACGACGTGTACAAAGTTTGAACTTTCTAGATCAACGCGTTTTCAAGAGAGGACACGGACGGACAGACGGACGGACATCCGGTTTTGAGATTTTTGAGTGATTATATGAACTTCTATATCATTCATTTATTTCTCCGAGTCTTATTTCTTGGCGTTACAAACTTTGTGGCAAACTTATAATACTCTCAGATTTCATCGAGAGTATAATCAGCGCAACAAAAATTTTATATTCCCGGAAGCACCCGCCAAATCTTATTCCACCTACGACATTTCTGTTTAAATTGACTTACCTTACATATCACATATCCTGTGAATATCCTGTGAATATCCCGTATTGGTGCAAGGACGTCCGAATCACCCATTAAAACAATAAAATAGTATAAACCAAAATTTTAACCACACTTTTTTTTTCGTTTCACCTTCACTTTTCGTCACTTCAATAGTCAAATTACCGCCGCGCGATTGCGAAGAAGCAACGTACTTATTCTACTGTAATTTTAATAGCAAATAAAT
This sequence comes from Chorisops tibialis, assembly GCA_963669355.1. Classification (NCBI taxonomy): domain Eukaryota; kingdom Metazoa; phylum Arthropoda; class Insecta; order Diptera; family Stratiomyidae; genus Chorisops; species Chorisops tibialis. The sequence continues at coordinate 77,230,221 of OY770263.1, forward strand.
TAGTTTTATAATTATATTTACTTTAAAAACGAGAAAAAAACCAACCGCAAGCGTGTAGTCTGCTTGAAATCGCACCAGACTGACATTTCCGTAGCGAATTTTTCAGACTACACAATACATACACAAAATGTTTGTGCATGGCCTGGAAGTATAGGTGGTCTTGACCTCACACAACAACTAAACTTACAACTAGTCCCGTATGAACTACTCGATCACAAAGTTATTTTCATTGAACTAGAAAATACTACCTTCCAACACAATACGGAGAATGATAACAATATAAAGCGATATCGCAAAAAGGTAGACTACAACAAATTAAAGCAAATTATTGCCAATAGTCCCATTACGGTAGACACTACGAAATCTACCTCTATTATGTTGTCATTGTTTGTCAATGAACTGCATGATCGCATCGGTAGTAGCACGTCAAGAAAACCTGAACTCCCTGCAACAGCAAAATTTACAAAACCATGGATGAATGAAAAATTATTCAAAACAATTAAGGCAAGACACTTCTGGTTTAGCAAATGGAATGATGACAAAACTAACGATGTACTGAAATGCAAATACTTATACTGGAGAAACAAAGTAACATCATTAAAAAGAAATATTAAGGATGCATACTATAAGACTAAATTTAGCAATAATATCGACAGTGTCCAAGGTACATGGAACACTATCAAACAGTGCATTTATGATAAAAATATTACTAGAAAACCATCTCCGCTTCTTCAGAATCTCGATAACGATGAATCGAAAACTAAAGCAATAAATGATGTTAATGAATACTTTATAAATGTAGTTCAACTCTTAATAGCTAACTCCAATAATAGCATATTTCACGAAAGTTACGCTTCGGTGAGTCCATTTCACTTTGAGAAAACAAACTACATTGAAATAATAAAAATCATCAGCAAACTGAAAAACACAGCTTCCACAGGCTACGACGACATTTCAACTAAAACTCTAAAGGAATGTAAGGAACATCTTGCTGGACCAATATCAGCAATCATCAACTCTTTGCTAGTCTCAGGTGTTGGTCCCGATAATTGGAAAATTAGTAAAGTAGTTCCAATCCACAAATCTGGCGATATACATGACCTAGGGAATTACAGGCCGATAAGTATACTACCGTCAATAGAAAAAATACTTGAAATAGTTGTGAAGAACCGATTTCAAGAATACTTTCAAAATAATTAACTAATATCTAAGAACCAATACGCATTTAAGCCTCAATCTGACACCAAAGCAGCTCTTTTTGACATAATTTCCACTATTCAATCTGCGATTGATAACCAATACAACACAGCTGCTGTCTTCATCGATTTATTAAAAGCTTTTGACACGGTAGATCACGATATCTTACTTAAAAAGTTATTCGCTGTAGGAGTTAGAGGTATAACTTATTCATGGTTTAAAAGTTATCTTACTGGAAGGTTGCAATATGTCGAACTCGACAATTTAAAAAGCTCAAAACTTCCAGTTGTCACAGGTGTTCCGCAAGGAAGTGTCTTAGGACCTATCCTTCACAATCTATACTCAAACTCCATAACCACACTTGAGTTAAATGGCAACATATCCCTCTATGCAGATGACATCGTACTAACCTATAAAGCAACAAGTCTAGATGCCTTAGAACGAGAAATTAACATAGACCTCGAGCAAATAAACCAATGGACAAGTAAACACAAGCTCGTTGTTAATATTAGGAAAACAAAATACATGCTTTTTAACGACTCATCATCGCTTTATATAAACTTCAACCACGAAAAAATTGCAAAAACCGATGAATTTAAATATCTCGGAATCATTTTAGACTCGCAACTCACCTGGGATTCTCATATTCAATCCATCAGGAAAAAAATTGCTTCGATAGCTGGTATCTTCAAAAGGATAAGCAATAACGTTCCTGACGTACACAAGAGCGCTATATTGCATTCACTATTTCTGAGTCACATTCAATACGGTATAGTTATTTGGGGCTCAGCATTTAAATCTAAGCTTATACCAATTCAACGATTACAAAACAAAGCTATAAAAAACTTATTCAGCATTAACAAAAGAGAACGAACAAAAACTATCCATCAGTCTCATCATCTTCTTACTCTAGAAGAACTGCACCATCTGGAATCCGCGAATCAAATGAATATGATAAGAAATCATCTCACAAATACGAACTTAATTCTGGAATATCACAGCGATAACCATGGGTATAATACCAGACGGGCAGATGACATCTACCTTGAAACTGCGCGCACTACACGATATGGCGCAAATGGGATAATGACTAGGTCCATTAAAAACTACAATGAACTTCCACAGACGATCAAGAGGGATCCAGATAAATTCAAATCTAAATTAAAAGAATATATATTAAACTTAAGCTCATAATTTAGCTAATCTAAATTTAAATAACATTAACTTCTTTCTTTCATTTTTAACTCTTGCCATTATATCTTATTTTCATTTTATTGTTTCCTATTTAATATCTAATTTTTCTTGCTCACTTTGCATTTTCTGTTTATTCATTATTTGTCATCAAATCACTAAATGTAATTTATAAATACAATCCATACGAGCTATGCTCACGGATGATTTTACGAAATAAATTATTATTATTATTTATTTAAAAAAGCAATTAAACGTTCCTTTCGGTACAGGTACTTTTTTTGTACATATGTGCAACGAATACTCGAGTAACGAAACGTTTTTACAATTCAGTTACTTTTTCGGGAGCTCATTTCGTTACTCAAGTAATGAAAATAAATCTGCGTCGGTACTCGTTACTTCGAATTTCGGGCGGTATCGAGTACTGGTGTAACGAATAGTTACTTTTTTGGCATCATTATGTGATACACATAAGGTTGGAGTTCTATTACAAAAAAATAAATAAATAGGGAGTCTTGCCATAACGAGTCTTGCCATAGCGATAATAGCTCAAAATTGTTTTTAAGCTATTTTGTCGAACGTATATGGTATATGTTATTATGTTGATATAAGTTACCTTGTCATTTGTAACTGCAGGACAAAACGACATAAGCTGATAGGTTTTATTTCCATAATCCATAAAATATCTGCCAACAAGTCGGGCGAAAATTTATTATATGTGGGACAAGTCAATATAACAGATAGATTCCATATTTCATTCGTTAAGATATATTGCATGTTTGGATTTGTATGCGCGGTAGTAGAAGAAATGAGTGGATATTAGCAATATTTTACAAAAGCACAGCATTAATTCTGTATTCAGATAAAAATAAATTACGTCATAAAGTAGTAGATGCATGTGGAATGATCCTTCACAATACTTTCGGTAAATTAATTGAAGACAGCATACACACATCATAAATGGGTTCCAGAAATATTAGTCTGAAACATTGGATCAGTGCCGGTTTAGGTTAGTTTGCCGCCCGGATCATTTTATTGATATCCTCCCAAATATTATTTCTCATAGCCGAGAGGTCATTTAGTTATATTTTGCTTTCCATCTTTAAGCATTTTTTTTGAGACACCAAGATCAAATTTAATTTATATATATGTATTATATGTACAGTTGATTTGGAATAGGGTTGAGTATAATGGACACTAAAGGAGCTTAGGTGGCAAGAGTCAAAAGTTTCGGTGGACGTTACTCTTGAACCATGATTTGAACATAAAGGTCGATCTTTTTCCAACGCCAAATGGAGAGCCAAAACAACAAAATTCCTTCCACATATTGTTATAAGACATTAGGTATATTTCATTCTGACGTAGATATTGTCATAGTTTTTGTATTGAATGCTTGCCGGCAACCATGATGTGCAATCGGGAGGAAGCTCATTATTTGTTGCCGTAATGGAGTCTCCCATTTCCCTACACTGGTTTTAAAATTTCGGTCTTTTGAAGATATTTCCCCACTAAAACATGTTGCCCGATGCAACTGCTCCACTGGCACCTAGCTATGACCGGCAATGCCTTGGTTCTCTAATGGTCTACTCATTTCAGTTTGCAAATGATCGTTAAAGAAACAACAATTGAAAAATTTAAAACATTTTACATCACATACTGAACTAAGCTGAAATCCTTAATTACAATAGAAAAAAAAACAAATTAATTTTCAAATATGCAGGAAACTTCTGGAAATAGTGCCAAGAAAATTTGGTTTAAAATTAATTTAGCTACAGGAAAAAAAAACAATTAAAGGGTGTATCAACAAGAGGTGTAGGTTTGGAAAGACCTATTATTTATCAAATATTGAAATTTGTCATCTAAACGCGGAAAATTTACCACGGAACGCTACACAGTGATAGAAAAATAAAAATCGTTGAATTTTATTACTAAAATTTCAGTTACGACTCGTAAAATACGAACAAATTTGAATCGTAATCATGTGCCTTCTAAGACGTATGTGCGCAACCTAATCAAAAAGTTCGAAGATAATGGCTCAGTGCAAGATGTGAAACACCGAAACGTTTTTTCCCCGGACGTTCGACCGAAAATATCGGCGCAGTCAAGGAAAGTGTTGAAAACGACACAAACACCTCAATTCGTCACCGTGCTCATGAACGCGACCTCTTCACGTCCACACTGCAGCGAATATTGACGAAAGATTGGCACTGTAAGCGTACAAGGTCGAATTGATTCAAGATTTGTAGCTCGCGGACGACCAGCAGCGCCGTACGTTCTATGATTGGGTCTTGGAAAACAAGACTGATGGTGTTGATTCTTGCAAAAAAATCGTGTTTTCTGACGAAGCTCATTTTCATGATGATGCTGTGTTGTTTATAGAAGATTTAAGTTGGGAGGGAGTTACTGCTAATGCTAATTAAGTCTTCTCGTAATTAAATAACAGCTTGATTTCAGTTCCTTATGCATCAATATAAATAAATGCTACTACATTGTATTCTAGCAAGAATTTTCTGAAAGCTTGAATTTAAAAATACAGTGTTTGATTAATTATGTGTGAAGTTTCGGTCTCTGCTGAGACATTTATGAAAATGCCAGTTTGTGAGGCATAAGAAGAGTTGCTTTCTCGAATTATTCCTTTAGACAACAGTTTTTGGTCTTTTGTGCGTTTATGCGACTGTTTTCCAGTTTTTGGATCCTTTCTGAATAATACGATTTGTTGAAGCCCTCTATGTAGACGTTTGTTGCATCAAGGATCTCCTCATTCCACCGAAATCTCTTACCACTGAGACATTTCTTCAAGTTTGGAAACAGGAAAAAGTCTCAGTGGAATAAATCTGGTGAATATGTTGGATGAGAAACCAATTCACAACCAACTTAATGTATTTTGCCATTCAGAAAAAATACGTGTGCACCAGTGCATCATCTTGATGGAAGAATGCGGTAGTTTTTTTTTTATTAATTCGGTGACTATTTTCGCTTTTATATGCTCGTAATTGACTCCACAAGACGTCTGCAGGAACCCTCTAGCCACAGGCCCGGCACTGAAACTCTTCATAATTCAAGATGAAACTTTGAACGTCACACGTTTCGCGACTGCTAAATTCTACGATTCATAGGCGACAGATGGTCGTCCACTTCTAGGCTTATAACGGCTCGTTGAAGCTCTAAAGATATCCTTTCTTTTCTGCAGAATCAAAATTTCGCTTTCGATTGTTTCTTCCTCTTCGTTGTGCGTCTCTCTATGGCAGCGTCAGCTGTAGTAAGATCAGTTCACGATACGCAGAAATTACATTGTGGTTGGCTTCAACGATCAGATCCAGGCGAGCGTAGCCCTTGCACAACCAAACTTAGAAGGGCTCTTAAGGTGGCGTGAGCCCTAAGAAGGCATTTTCTTTAAAGATGAGGTAATTTCGCATTGAACATTTATGCGAAGAGCTCAAAATAGTTCCAGTAGTGATAAATTGGTTGAAAAGGTTATTCAATTAGTTGGATGTCTAGAAGTTGATTGGAAAAAAAATTGAGTTTTTAAATGGTCATAATATCAAATTGATTACGAGAACTTATATCCGAGTTTTCCCCGAGACTAAAAACACATGAAACTTTACTATGTCAAAAGGAAAAATAAAATTTAAAAACCTATTGGCACTGTACTATCGAAAGCTCAAAATATGAAAAAGTTCAAAATAAAACGTCTACAACAAAAAATTGTAGTCATCTTTTGAAATGTAGGTAATAAATTTGTTTGAAAATGGCCATTTTTTGCAGTTTTTAAGAACTATAATTGAATTTGTGGCTATATTTTATTTTCGAAACAAAATTTTTCAAACTTGTTCAATGCAAACCTTAGTAAAATTATTAATGTTAAAAATGCAAAATATACGGTTTCATTATCGTGTACTATTAACAAGGAATATTGGTTCGAAAATAGGCTAAAACCATCATTTGCGGCACACGGCCCTTTAACTGAGCCACAGCGGCAGTTAACGAGTTCTCGATACCAGCGGCAGGCAAAGATTCAATCAGTTGCGTCTTTGATAGATGAGTCGACATTATCGTGTCCTTTCGTATTAACCTTCGCCTGATGTTTTAATTACCGTTTAACGCAGGCAAAGCAAATGAATACGGTTTCTATTTATTATTTGTTCAAAACTATACTTTCGGTTTGGTGAATGTTGTTTTAAAGCTAGTGTGACGTCTAGTAGGTAGTGTGTTGGTCTACAGTGTGAAGGTCGGGAGCTCAAATCCCGGCCGACGTATAATTTTAGCACACTGCCTGCTTGGGTATATCTTCGCTACCTCATTATGCTAAAATGGAAAACTCGTACGTAGAGAGTTGTGCGAAGGACTAACAACCCTTACACAATAACAAGTAAAATGTTAAGGAACCTGAAGGTCAGGAGGCCATAGCCTGATTTGGGCTGTAGTGTTATCGAAAAAGAAGAAGAAGAATTTTTTTTTTAATTGAAAGGAAAGATTTCGAATTCTTTACTGTTACGCCTCATTATTCGTGACGTTTCGGTCTCTGCTGATACCTTTATTAAACAATAAAGCGTAACAGTATAGAACCTGGAATTCTTTCCTCTCAGCTATACTTTCATTGTTGATTGCACTTTTCGCTGAATCTCTTCTCCTTTCCATCACCAGAAGGATCTTCTTGTCCGTCAGTCTATTTAAAATTCGGATTGAGTCTAGGTTAGGGTTTGAGTTGAGTTCTAAGCCTTACCCTACTTCGAGGTATCGCCCTCATCAGTTTTCTTTTAACAGCAACTTATTCCATTACAGTTTCAAAAATATTTTTTCTAATTATAAAGCGAATCAACAAGTATCTCAATTGATTTTCACATTAAAGTATGATGATCATGGCCTACTATGTATATACCTAGTCCTGCCATAAGTTCTGTCACATAATTTCTCACATTGGCAACAACTTTATTTTATGAGTGACATTTCAATATCGGCCAGTTTTATAAACGTCATAATGTTGTTGACAGTTGATGGTCATTTAAAGTGTGTTCGTTAACGTGTGAAGATGGAATGGGGTGTAATAGAAAACCGAACTGCAGTGATTGCACTACATAAGTGTGGAAAATCCGCGAGTGGAATTTTCAAGTTGTTGTGCCCGTTAAAAATAACGCAAAGATTTGTGTATCGTGCGATCCAGAGATATAACGCGATCCAGACTATTGAAGATCGACCTCGTTCTGGACGTTCGCGTGATGTACGTTCTTCTGCTGCCATCAAAGCGGTCGAGAGTCGAATTCGTCGAAATCCGCTTCGTAAACAACGAATCATGGCTCGAGAGATGAACATCTCCACCCGAAGTATGTCTCGCATCATAAAATCTGACCTCGGGATGAGTGCCTTTCGACGATCAACGGGACATTTGCTGACTGAGCAGTTGAAGCAAATTAGGAGCACCAGATCGAAAGAGCTCCTTCGGCGGTACGGCAACAACAAACATCGAGAAATTTTATTTACCGATGAAAAAATTTTTACGGTGGAGGAACATTTCAACCGCCAAAATGATAAGGTGTATGCCCACAGCTCCATAGAAGCCCGAGAAGTTGCCACTAGGGTACAGCGAGGACATCATCCAGCCTCAGTCATGGTATGGTGGGGTGTCAGCTACGAAGGGGTCACCGAGCTTCATTTTTGCGAAAAAGGCGTAAAAACTGCAGCGAAAAATTATCAAACGGACATCCTGGAGGGATGTGTGAAGCCGCTGAACTCTACGCTATTCAACAATCGACATTGGGTTTTCCAGCAAGATTCTGCGCCAGCCCACAAAGCTCGAACCACACAAGCGTGGTTGGAAACCAATATTCCACAGTTTATAAGGGCGACGGAATGGCCTTCTGGGAGCCCAGATTTGAATCCCCTGGACTACAAACTGTGGGCGGAGTTAGAGTCCATGGTGTGCACGAGACGACACCCAAATATCGAGAGCCTTAAGCGATCTTTGACAGAAGCAGTAGCTAATTTTCCGCTAGAAACAGTGCGTACTGCTATCGATGACTGGCCCAACAGATTAAAGAGCTGTGTTAAGGCTAAAGGCGGCCACTTTGAATAATTTGTTGCTTATTTTACTTCCATTAGTATGCCAAAATAAAATATATTTTCCTTTGTCAAAAACTCTTTTTCATTTATACAAAAATTGCCCATATACGTGTGACAGAACTTATGGCACGACTAGGTACAATATCATGTAAACAGATACGGGAACAAGGAAAATTTCCAAAGAAATGGCAGTTAAGCACAATGAGGGTTATTTTCACTGAAAAAAAGCACTTCAATTTCGTTCGTTTTCATAAACGCCAAATTCAATACATCTAAGCGCAGGACCCATTTGGCACCGGTTTTGGAAATTTATTTTTAGTCATTCGTTTTAGATATATACCATAATATCATTATAGATATGTACTTCATATCTATGTTGCTGTACACTGTTTTTTTTGTTTTTAGAACTCTTGATCTATTAGTGTTTGATGTGTGCTTCTTTAAATTTCAAATTGAAAAATTCACATTACAAATTATTTTTAGCATTATCCACATTGATAATAATTAAAGTTTTTCCCTTCTTTTGCAGGTAAGCCGCGATGAACCCATGTTTTACGTAACTATTTAACCCATTTATTTTCATTCCTCTTTAAAACATTATCATTACTTTCATTCCATTTTGTATTTTTTTATTTTCAAATAACATACTGTTTCATCGTTAAAAAAATCTCCTTAATATAAGATGGAGCAGCTAAGCCTAAAATTAAAATCCTTCGGGAATCTCATATCATCCACTATACATCCGTGTGAGAAAGTAGTAAGTAAGTATACGTAATGTGATTGCTCAAAGTGTTTATTATTGCTGCATAACATTGTACCACTGTACTATGGTGAAATGTAGAGTAGCTCTATGACGAAGCAATAGATTTCATTCTTAACGAAAGCATATTTAGCGTTGCGGTTAAACCGCACATAAGCATCATGTAGACAAAAGGACTCTACAAAGTTGGGAGATTTTATGATGAGAATATGTGTGTCTGTTGTTGAATCCTTTCGGAAGAAAATGATGTGCTAAATGTGAAGAGAACTGGTTCCAGATTAATGGAAATACACGAGCATATACATAGGACACTAGGAAAGGGGGGAAGTCCTTTCTTAAATAAAGCACTTGCAGCACCTGAAATGGAAGCGAAATTTGAGGACGTTGAATAATTTATACGCATTGTTTAACTATCGCTGTTTTATACATATACATGGTTTGCGGGATAGTATATAGCAAATTTAATGCTAGTTTGAAATTTGAACCTTTATTTCGAAGTGGATATGCTTGTTTTGTGTTTCATCAATAGCCTTGTTAAGAAAGCTGTTGCTTTGATGCGACAAACGTGACTCGAACGACATGACAGGAATTTCTTATTGAGATAATTTCGAAGCTGGAATGAGATTGAAGTTTGAGATTTTCATGGAATGAAGTACTTTGTTTCTGTTCAAGGATTGATTCATTGTGGTGGAGTGGTGGAAGGGGTGACAGCACTGTGCAAAATTCAAGCTGCAAAAATTGAACACGTACTGTGAAAATTAGTGTATAAGATTTAGTAAATTTGTGCAGTTTGTATGGGAGGTGGTGGAAGGTGTGGGGTTTTTTTTGTTGATTTTACTTTATTATTCTAATAATAAATTATTGTGATCGACACAGAAAAAAAAATTTGCTACCCTGAAATTTTGTTTTTTTGCGTTTCATGACTAAATTAGCCTAAAAATGCAAAAAAAAATCCGTCCCGGCGTACATATGGACTCATATCTCCGAGACCGTTAAAGGTAGAATGTTCGTATTTGGGTGGATTGTTGATTGGGTAAGTGAGCTCTATTTTCCAAATTTTGGGGGTGTTAGGTGGAAGGGGAAGGCGGGGGAGGGAAAGAGTCAAAAACTTTACTTGCTAATATCTCCACCACGAACGCAGATAGGAAGTTGAAAATCAGTTGATAAATAGAGAGGGTTGTGGGACATACTTTAAAAATAATTTAATTTTTTTATCCATTAACGTCCGAAAAGTGGGGGCTAAATACAAAAAAACGGCCGAATTTTTATTTCAAATAATTATATCTTCGAAATTACTTATTGTAAAAAATTCATATTTTGGGACCATTAAGGTGGCATATAGTTCCACCGGAATCAGAGAGTGGCTAATTATTGTAAGGGGGAGGGTCAAGCGGGTGCAAAGAAAAACACTTAAAAATTAATATCTCAACTATCTCTTAAGCTATGTAATTGAAACTTGGAACATATATTAGGCTATACTAAAAAAATATGGAAAAAATATAACATGTTGAAATAATAGTTGTGGGGGGAAATGGGGAGCATTTCAAAAATGGCGCACTTTTCAAAATTACAAATCTTGATATCTCAAAATTAAGTACAAATATCAAATTAAAAATTTGTCAGATTGTAGAGTTATATAGTCGCTAGTTTTCATAAAAATTTTAAGCTGGGAGGTGTAAGGGGAGGGACGTGGTAAGCAAAAATGTCGAAAATTTTGAGTGATTATTTTAGGGCTTTGGTGAAAAATAAAAAGTTTAAATTTTGCATGTGAAAACATCTATTTAATATACATAGAAAAATAATAATAACTTCTGGCATAATTGCTATAAACCGCCCCCCTTCCGGTCTAACGTGCGCAAGGTGTTTCATGTGCATTGAAAAAAACACTTAAACTGAAAATTTTTGAGTGAAATTTCAAGGTAGAAACTTGAAAATTTGGGAAATGCATTTAAAAAAAAATCCCTAAATATACGAAATATTAACTGGTCGAAAATCTTTAAAACTTCTACCCCCTCCCATACAAAATTCTTTTTTCGACCATTTTCAAGAAAAATAATTATCACCTACCTTTTAAAAGCTATCAATTTGAAATTTTGCATAAAAGCTTTTAAAAATAGTTGAAATAAAATTTTTTTTGAAATCGCGCCTGTCCTTCTACCCCTTCCCATACAAAAGTATGATTTCGACCATTATTAAGAAATCAATTATCACCGAACTATTAAAAGCTATCAATTTGAAATTTTTGCACAAAAACTTTTAAAAATAGTTGAAACAAAATTGGGTCAAAAGTCTTGAAATCGCTCTTGTTCTTCTACCCCCTCCCATACAAAAGACCAATTTCATTAAATCAACTAGTAACCAACAAATTAAAAGCTACGAACTTGGAATTTTGTACACGCACCTTACAAGGGAAATGAAATTAAACTGCATCACAAGTTTTATGATTCCCTTACTCGCTCTACCCCCTCCCATACAAATGTTCAGTTTCGGCAATGTAGAATACAGCGAATTTTATGAAAATTCTATGCAACTTCGTCTATGATACTGACATTCTATACAAAGAATATTGCTTGGTTCAAGCAATCAATTAAAAAACTATTAACATCCACCCACCCTTACTATTACCCCTCCTCCTCCCCTCATAAGACCCAAACTTGCAGAAACGAATGAAATATTGTTATATTGACAACAACCCTGCCCAACAAGTTACTTTCATTTGGTCTTCCATAACCACTCTAACCTGCATATTGACTTTCCATTCATCCGCAACTTGTCCCAAGAATAATAAAGTTTCGCCCGACTTGTTGGCAGTTTATTTTCAGAAATGTATATGAATATTATAAAATTAACATCTCTCAAATTTCAGACAAGTAATATTCATACTTTTCTAGAAAATTGATTTTTTGTGAAGTTCAGAAATTGTGTCATTTTTTATGGGAGGGGGTAGAATCATTGAAGCTAATCAGGTAATTTTGTCTGATCTTAATAATGATTCTTTTAGTATTTGGTACAGAATTACTGATTGACAAATGTCATACATACTGTGAAAATTGGTTTAAAATATTTTATCAAAAGGTGCAGTTTGTATGGGTGGTGGTGGAATTAGTGGACCGATTTGAATAATTTTCAAACCATACATCACATTTATTATAAAAATAATATATCCCAAATTTAAAATTATCAGCTTTTATAGTTTCCAAGAAAATTTGATTAACGTAAATGATTGAAAATGAGTCATTTTGTATGGGAGGCGGTAGAAGGGGAGGAGCAATTTCGCTCATTTACGAACTTAACCTTAATATTTTATCAAAAATAACGTGAACAAAATTTGAACTTTCTAGCTTAACACGTTCTCAAGCTAAAAAGTACACAGACGGACGGACGGACTGACATCCAGTTTGAGATTTTTGAGCTACAGCAAATATTTCTGTACCCTTGGCGCGTCTATCCGATAATTATTTCTTAGCATTACAAACCTTAGAGCAAACTTATAATACTCTCAGATTCCATCTAGAGTATAAAAATTACCAAATTCAACAGTCTGTCTTACGTTTTGATGCAAATACTTGCAAGAAGATCCTAGTGGAACGCTCATTTGTTATTTTTTAAATAAAATGTAGCTTTATCTAAAGATAGCTTTCAATTCGCGTTTTTAATATTCTGATCATATGCTTCAAGGTGACGTCATCCCCAAAATGACGTTTTCTTTAAGAAGAGATAATTTCGAATCGCAAATTATGTGAATAGCTCAAAATAATACTAGTGATGACAGCAGACTGAAAAAGAGCCATCCAATCAGTTTGATAGCCAGGAAAAAATTTATTTTTTAAATTCGATGAACCTTTAAATGGTCACAAAATCTAATTGATTGCGTGAATTTTTTTCCAAGACCAAAAACCCATGAAATTTTACTATGCCAAAAAAATAAAGTTGAATTCAATAATAGAAAATCAGCACTACAACATTATGAAAAAATAAAAAATTATTTGTGTTTTTTTCATTTAAAATTATTAAACTTACAAAAATTGAAAATATGCTCAACCCAAACCATGTTGTTCAAACTGAACTTTTCGTGATATTTTTCTAATGTCATCTTTTGAAATATGTAGGTAATAAATTCGTTTGAAAATGACAATCTTTTCCAGTTTCTAAAAACTATAAATGAATTGGTAGCCATATTTCATTTCCGTAATAACATTTTCGAATTTGATTCAATCTTAGCCCTAGTAAATTTAATAAAGACTAAAATGTAAGATAAATGTTTTGTTATCTTGCACCATTAATCAGGCATATTCGTTTGAAAATAGAAAATTATTGAAAATGTATTTTTCAATTTTTTTAATAACTTGTTTTATTTCGCATTACCTTCATTAAACTAATTGTACTTTTAAAACTTTCCAATACTATCTACCCCTTAGAAGTGTATATTGAAACTTTTAAAAACTTTTATCTAAAGTATACATGTTGCCAGGTATCAAACCAAACAAAGGAAAGAACAAATTGGTTCTAGACAAACTGATTGTCGAAAAACACAATAGCAAAAAAAAATCGTTAAGAAAACTTCTTTCCTTGGAAGTTTCATAATAGGAGATATAACAAGAGTTAACAGATTATAAAGTGAATTTCATTTTCCCTTGGACTACTACATTTTACTTGAAGTCCTTTTAACACAAAGAGCCTTTGACTTGATTGTAGATAAGTACGAATACTCGTAAGTTATTTTTCCTAAAGGTAACTAAGAGCTAACTATAGAGAAAATGAAAAAAAAAAAAACAATTCGCCTTACAAAGGTTTTATCCTTTTTGAGTGGAAATACAGTGGTTGCTTTTAATGGTGTCTATAGGATTTTCCCATAATATGTCAGATTGCATCATAATGGTCTTACTCAATTTCCTCAAACGGTAAATGAACTTCACTACAACCGAAATTTAAGCTTATAATATAGGTGAAATCTGAGAGTATGTTCTGTTTGCATTACCGTTTGTAACGCTAAGAAATAATGCTCGCCCAGAGTCGCCAAGGGTACAGAAATGTTTCTTGTCGCACAAATACTTCGATTCCACGTGACCATCTGCCCGTCTATACGACTGTCTATAACATAACTTTCTAACGTTTTGAGATATCGTGCTGAAATTTGTTATATGTAATTTTTATCACCCCAGTCCTTCTACCCCCTTCCATACAAATTTCATAAAATTTTGATATTTAAAGAAATTGATTTTTCTTCGATACTGTTTAACCTATCGACTTGAAAATGATATCAAAATACATTGATATGAATACCATTAACGTCAAAAAACAATGATCCGATCCCTTTACCCTTTCTACCCCTCTTATAAAAATGCACAATTTTCAAAAATGCAATTTTTCGTTTCGCATTGCAAAGCTATAACTACAAATTTTTGCAAGAATTAATTTTCAAAAAATGATCAACTTCACCCTACTCCCTCTTGTCAATTAAATCATTTTTCTTCAAAATCATCAATACTATCGACTTGAACCAAGTATTGTAGTGCAGATATCTTCAATGTCAAAAATTTGACTTTGATTTGTATACTCCCATACAAATGCATATTTTTGGTAAATGCATTTCGTCGAATCTCATTAAAACTAGAAAAACTAGAAATTTCAAATTTTACTAAGCATAAATGCTAAAAAAATTATAAACTTCGCTTCACTCCTTCTACCTCCTATACAAATTTCTATTTAAGAAATTCAGGAAGAGCATTTCTTCTAACAAACATGTTAGAGCTATTGAACTTAAAATTAGAACAAGGCATGGTTATGAAGATGCAGTTTTAAATTTTAAATTTCCACTTCCTCTGTCACCTTCCATACAAGTCCCCCGAATACCAAAAAACAATGTCCAATTTCCTTGAAAATAATGAAAACTTCACACTTCAAAATCAACGCGAGCATACAATATTCGGTGGCATATAGAAGAATTAAAAACCACCCACTCTGCTTCTATCACCTCCCATACAAAGTTCCTATTCACTACTCGAATTTGAGATAACATTATATTTTTCAGTACATTAAACTATTTCTCATCTCATCTAGGGTATCTGTTATGTTTTTTTACCTACAAAAACTCATCATCTTTACAATGTGACCACCTAATTTATGTGATCAGATTTATACTTTTTACTGTAGCAATTTTACATTTTTCTAGACCGGGATATTAGGGATTTTGTGGTCAGAGGTGATCTGCAACGCCGAACTTTGAAGTACAATTGGACAGACTAACATCGGCACTAAGATACAAAGCGAGAAATGGGTCGGAAAGACTTTGAGGATACTAGAGCAAAATATCGCAAGAAAAGCTCCAGATTACAATCCTCAAGAAAGACGTCGAGTTGGTTGGCCTGAAGTTTGAGGAATAAACAAGTCCTGCCGAGAATTTTTGACCGATGCTCAGGATCGTGCATTGTGTAAGAGAACTGTCTCTGTTCTATGTCTCTTTATATTCTATATTTATTTAGCCATTGAATAAAATGTTCACTTCAATGACACAATAGCGAGCGATAAAAAAGTTTCAATAATATACAAAATTTATGACCAAAATGAAAAATGAAAATGAAATAAACAAATTAACAATAAATAAACAAAGTAACAATAAAGTAAATAGCAAATTAAACACATAAACAAAGTACCAGTAAATAAATAAATTAAATACCATTATGAACATTATAAACCTCTAGTAAAGCGTGTGAAGGATAAAAAAACATCGGAATTTCTTGTACTAGCAATTTCAATTCTACAATTAAGTTCATCAACAAAATTAAACCTTGTGATACCATTTACCACCTTGTAAAGAAAGCACTCATCTTCTAAGTATGTCTAAAGGATGGAGATAGAGTACCGTAAGCTTCGTAGAGTAGTCAGCGATAAAATAGAGTTCGCGTAAACTTACGTTGAACGGATTCGATAGCAGCTGAGTTATACTTATGGTGAGGACTACAAACAACAATGCAGTAGAATACTTCAAACTAGAGAGATAAAATGCTAAATAGCAGTACTAGAATGAGCGAGAGTTGAAAAAATTTGAATGACAAATCCGACAAGTGTATAGGCTTGGTTATTATTGTTCGCAAAATGTGAAGTTAAACTCATCTTCAAATCAAAAGTCACACATAGATACCTCATAACTAATACTTTTGATGGTTTAGTACCATCGACCAAATAAAGTAACTCGACATGTTCCCTTTTAAGTGAGTATGACATTGCGTAACATTTTCCAATGCTTAAGTCTAGGTCATTCGACAAACGCCACTGATATAGACGATCAAGGTCCAGTTGAAAAATATCAAATTGGAACAATAGTGGGCCAAGAATAGACCCCTGTGGTACACCAGACCACGCAGGAAATACTTAAGACTCATAACCCTTAAAAGTTAAACGCATGTTACGAATAGATAAATATGAAGAAATCCAGTTTAGTGAATTTCATGAGACGCTATATATTTTAAGTTTCTTGGGTTAACTGTACCGAATGCCTTTGCAAAACTTGTATGAAAAGTGTGAACAAAATGATGGAGTTCGAAAGATTTTGCGACAAAGTTTGTAAGCTCGCACAGATTGGTAGTTGTAGATTTTCCTCTAACAAAACCATGTTGACAGGGTGAAATCAGATGGCCAAGTTTGCCACACATTACATTGTGAACGAGCCGTTCAAAAATTTTGCTAAAGCAAGTAAGAATGGAAACAAGTCGATAATTCAAGACGTCTTCGGGGTCTCCTCGAAAACAGGGATAACGTTAGCAATTTTCCAGACTTCTGGAAAAGTACCTTCGCATAGTGATTTATTAAAAATAATTGAGAGGGGAAAAAAGAGAACTTCCGATAGTGCCTTAACGAAAAAGTTAGGAATGCCATCGCAACCACCGTTTGTTTTAGAATCTAACGAGTTAATTACCTTGACAACATCAAAAGAGGAAACATAAACTACTAATGGATTCATGACTAGAAACATTAAAAACATAATTTAATTCCTTGTCTGGAATTTTAAAAATGGAGGAAAAATATCCAGAAATGTTTGGTTTCATTATAAGTTAAACTTGACTCCAGCAAGAAAACATAAGAACGAAAGGCAGACTTGATTTCCTTTCTTACAAAGGTACGTTGGACAGTAAAATGTTCGTAGTCAGGATGCAGTTTTGAACGTTTATATGTATTTTTTATAAAAGCAGTTTTTGTGTTATCAGGAGTTTACGTCTAACTCCTGATAAGTTTTAGAACTTAGTGTACGAAACGACTTCTGCAATCGTCAATGCTTCTGTGTTTAGTTCTTTAAGTTTCAAGACTCTTACGTGCACAACGACATTTATATACTCTAGATGAAATCTGAGAGTCTATTGTGTTTGCCTTACCGTTTGTAACGCTAAGAAATAATGATCGCACAGAGTCGCCAAGGGTACAGAAATATTTGTTGTCGCTCAAAAACCTCGATTCCGAGTGACCGTCTGTCTTCTATCTGTCGGTCTGTCTATAACATAACTATCGAAAGTTTTCACCTATCTTGCTGAAATTTTTTATGTATCATTTTTAGCAAAAAATTAACTTAAGTTCGTGAACGGGTCAAATCACCCCACTCCTTCTACCCCCTCCTATACAAATTTCATGAAATTTAGAAATTTAAAGGAATTGTTTTTTCTTCGAAACCATTTCAGCTATTGACTTGAAATTTAGGTCATAGTATAACGATGTGAATATCATTGACGTCAAAAAAATTTGATCCTTTCACTCCTTCTACCACCTCCCATACAAATGCACAGTTTTCAAAAGTGTATTGATTTGGTTTTCATTGCAACTAGTAAAGCTAAAAGAACCAATTTTTGTCAAAATTAATATTATTATAAATGCAACCGATTTTGTAAAAGGCATCAACTTCACCTCACTCTTTCTACCCCCTTCCATACAAATTTCACGAAATTTCGTAATTTTAACTAAATCATCTTCCTCCAAAACCGTCAAGGCTATCAACTTTAAATTTTGAGAAAAGTATACTATTATAAATATCATTGATGTCGAAAAATTTGCTTTTGATTCAAATACTCCTTCAACCCCCTCCCATACAAATGCACAATTTTTGGGAAATGCATTTAATGGATTTTCGTTGAAACTAGAAATATCGCAAACTTCAAACTTTGCCAGAATTTGTCCCTAAGTACTTTCAATAAATTTAAAAAAAATATGAACTTCGCTTCACTCCTTCTACCACCTCCCATACAATTTTTTGTATTGACAATTCAAGAAAATCTCCTTCGAACATATGAGTAACAAGGCAATGTGATTAGGATGTTGATAAGATTCAAAATCATCCAAAACATCCCACTTTCTCTTCCACCTCCCATACAAATGTCATAAATTCAGACAAATTTGTTCAATTTCCTCGAAAATTATGAAAGCTACAAACTTTAAATTCAGCTTAAAACGTTTTGTATACTACGTTCGTTGTTATATATAAAAATTACAAACGTCCTCCCTCTGCTTTTACCACCTCCCATACAAAAGTAGTTTTTCACTATTTGAAAGAATTTGAGATGACATATTTTCCGGTACAATAAACTATTTCTTATTTCATCTAGAGTATCATAAGATTGGGCTTTACGCCCAATCATAATTCCATTATGTTTTTTCAATTGTACCTCATATTTTATCAGATATGTATATCGTATAAATTTAACGTTAATCACTATTGCAATATTAAATTTGAATATTTTTATCTCAATCAACTATAATTACCGAGCTTACCACATATCAGGTTTTCTACCATAATCGATACCAAATACTTAAACGTATTTGACCAAACCCTAATTTAGAAATGAATTCTATTAATGCTCGTTTTTCATTCAATTTTCAAACAATTGGCTTCGAGGTGTAACTGTGAACTAACCAATAATTTCATTTAATTACATTCGATATGCATCAATCATCATTTCGAAATGGACCGCATTAAAACCCCTCGACATGAAGCAATTTTAATAAACATGATTTC
Source organism: Chorisops tibialis (assembly GCA_963669355.1). Lineage (NCBI taxonomy): Eukaryota > Metazoa > Arthropoda > Insecta > Diptera > Stratiomyidae > Chorisops > Chorisops tibialis. The sequence goes on from OY770263.1 coordinate 77,249,423, forward strand.
CAAACTATCTTCATGTATCCTACATCGATTTCATTTGTAAAATACCAATTACAGAATCCCCATCTACATCGATTGAGCATAGGTTTCATACCCTCTTTCTGTTTATGGACAAACAAAAATTTGCGAGCATAAACCATTGGCTAATTGGATGCGCTGATATAATTAGAGCACCACTTGAAACGAATATTTTCAAAAGTCCTTGCGCCAATATTTATCAACATTTCAAAAAGCAATTTCTGTACTCTGCAGCATTCGATAGGTCTGTATGTTTTTCATCGTACATAATTATCCAGCTCCTGGAAACTAACGAAGCAGTCTCTACAACGTCCCTTCTTTTCATATCCAACAAACAGATTTCTACCACGTACTATAGATAATTTAATTTTTATCAGGTTTCATAGCAACCAATTTAAAAAAAAAAAATTTTTCTGTTTTTCTCCATTCATAACTTTTTATTTAATTTTCTTTGCAAAGAAGAAAACGGTTGCGACGAAAAATTAAATTCACATTATTATCAAGTTCTTTTCAAAATAGAGAATTGATGAAAACTACTACCGGATTTGGTATTATACAGACAAGTTTACTGGATGCATCCTTCGAGATACTTGTAAATAAAAAAAAATGTTGCTCCAAACTTTTTAGTGTTGGAATTTTCCTTTCGAGGAGAAAATTCTTTTGAAAACTTTGAAAAATTCTTTGACACAAAATTACGGCGGTTTTCTTGACTGTTTTTCTTGTTGTTGATGAAGTGAATATTCTCTTGATGGTCGCGACAATTGTGGTTGTTGCTAGGGTAAAGTTTTCGAATTCACTATCGGTCCACCGCAGTGACGTACTTGGAAAGTACACAAAGTCTTTGCATGCTCGTATAGCGGGTACTATACTTTTCATGATGGAGCAATTACCAAAAAAAAAATTACCTAATTAATTCGGACGACGTGAAAAACTTTTAGGGATTTGCTATGCACGTTTGGAAATGTTTTTCATTATTTTGAAGATTTTCCATTTGAAAAGTTGTGGCAAAAGTATTTTCTAACATAACATTTTGAATACTTTTTCAGGAAGGTGGCAGGAGATGTGACGACATTGAAATAATTTTTTTGTGTGTTTCGTGAAATATTTCTTACAGTTTGTCTGGGCTGTGATGGAAGGAAATTCTAATCATTTATTTATATTCATTTACAACTTTTATCATCGATAAAATATTATCCATATTTCAGTTTTGTAAAAAAAAAGTTTTCACCTATACAAAAACTTGACCTTCAATTTTCGACAAATTTATGGAAACTTTCTATCCAAATGCGTTCTCAAATTAGAGAACAAACACAAACTTACTGTTTGACGATACGAACCAGAAGTTCAATCCTTTTTTTTTCCGAGCCTAATAATATTCTCAGATTTTATCTAAAGGGTACATTAGTTCCGCTTTTAGGATTATAAAATACTAATCTCACTATCCCAAAATTTATCTAAATCTTAAAATCCATATGTCTGGGTCAAATCTTCAGCCAGTCGCACACAATCAGTTATTATTGTGCAATCGGTTTGTATTGGGCTCGATTCCCACTCCAGGCAGTAGGATTCACTTAAGAACGAATTTATCAGTTGCTATTGACAATGGAAAATTGAGCAAACGATGTAAGAGCGAAACAGTTTTACTTCCAGAAGGTATCTATACTCAGTAGATGGTTTCTGTTCGTTTTCTGTTATTCTTCTTCAATGGCACAGCCCGAATCGGGCTTCGGCATCCTTCAAGTCCATTAACATTTATTTGTTGCTAGCAAACGCCTGCGGCTTCGTCCGCATAAAAATCGCAATAATAAGTAATTTTTGACACTGTAACATAGTTAGTAATACATTAACATATATGGGATATATATGTTAATCCGCTTAATTTAATGGCTCTTTGAACACAATGTTTTGTATTTTGTTGGAATCAGAACCATAAATTATTAAGAATGATACCATGATACTCGCATTTGAATGGGAGAGGCTCGTGTTCAAGTCAATCCCGTGATTTGAGATCATTTACGTATTGAAGGGCATTTAGGACATGTGAATAATTATAGCTTGTGTTAATTTAAAAAAAAGCCCAAATAAAATAACATTAAGCTTGAAAACCTAACAGGACTATGATTGTGCGTAGCCCAATCATACGATGCCATAGATGAAATCGAAATTTTTGTAATATTATGAAATTTTGTATGGGAAGTGGCTGCACTGAACTAATTTGTTTCACATCATGCTAGAGTAGCTATAAAAATGTTTTGTACCAAATATAAGCTTCAAAAATTGAGTAGGTACTGAGAAACTTAGTGCATTGAATTTAATGAAATTGTGCAATTTGTATGGGAGGTGGTAGAAGGAAAGGGGGGTTTTTGGTGATATTTCGAGAAACAACTATAATCATCATGCAATTGATATATTTTAAATTTCGGGTCTGTATCATTCAATCTTTTTAAGAAAATCGAATTTTTGGACGTGGAATTGTGTCACATAAGAAGGGGGGGGGGGGTGGTAGAAGGAGTGAAGTTACTCGGCTAATTTTTTTTCCGATTAGTTATGCTAATTTAGGATAGAGTACGAAATTTGAGCTCAATGAAAGTTATATGTACTGAGAAAATTAGTTTAGAATATTTCATGAAAAAGTGCAGTTTGTATGGGAGGTGGTGGAAGGAGAAGGGGGTTTTAAGTGGCTTTTCGAGAAGCAACTGTAATTAATTTAAATTTGACATATTTTAAATTTCAGATCAAAACATTTACAGTTTTCAAGAAAATCGAATTTAAGTAAAGTCGTGGAATTGTCTCACATTGTATGGAAGGTGGTAAAAGGAATGAAGTTAATCGGTTAATTTTTTCCCAATATTAATAATAATGCAAATTAAGGATAAAATACAACATTTAAGCTCGATGAAAGGTACACGTACTGAGAAAATTGGTAAAAAGCATTTCATGAAAAAGTGCAGTTTGTATGGGAGGTGGTGGAAGGAGTAGGGGGATTCAAATAGTTTGTATACCATAAATCACATTTCTGATAAAAATAGTATGTTCTAAATTTCAAATGATTTACTCCAATGGTTTTGAAGAAAATTTGATTAGTTTATATTTTTGAAAATGAGTCATTTTGTATGGGAGGGGGTGGAAGGCGTGGGGATATTGAAATTAGACAACACGCAGATTACATCTTGGTACACATCTAACAAACTGTGAAAGTTTCATTACAATCGGCTTAGCCGTTTTTTCGTGAAAACCGGAAAGACAGACAGACAGACAGACAGACAGAGAAAATTTTTAAAAACGTTTGTTTCTGCTTAGTTATTGTTAAAATAAAGCAAAAAACTTATTTATAGCCATTTATAAACAAATAACAGATAAATACTACAATTATATTTATATGTATAGATGTATAGATTGTGAAAGGGTTAGCCTTTCGCATAACCCTCTATCAAAATTAAATGCATTTGCCATCCACAGGAGACCTTTTAACCACCCTCACAGAACGTTGGAACAAGAGCATTCACCAGTTTGGTGAATCTTGTGTTATTGCTCTTGATATTTTCAAGGCTTTTGACAGAGTATGGCACACTGCCCTTTTAATTAAACTTAAAGCTATTGGTTTGGGCGACTCTCTTACTTCCTGGATTGAAAGTTGTTTGTCCAATCGTTCAATGCGTGTGGTATTGGATGGTGTGGTTTCCTCTTATTATAAAATTAACGCTGGTGTCCCTCAGGGGTCGGTTCTTTCTCCCACCCTTTTTCTGATATTTATTAATGACCTGCTATCTTCAACTTTCAATCCTATACATAGCTTCGCCGATGACAGCACCTTAGACTTCTCCTATCACTACAACAGTGCGTCCTTAGCACGATGTACTAGCTTAGTAGAACAACGTAGGTACATGGTTCAGTCATTGAATGACGACTTGGCAAAAATTCTTAGTTGGGGCAATAAGAATTAAGTTGAGTTGAATGCTTCGAAAACCCAGTGCTGTCTTGTGTCCCACAAACGTGACTCTATCCTTGACCCAATCACCTTCGGAGGTCAGCCACTAACCACTTCTTCAAGTGTTAAGATGTTAGGTATCCAAATCACAGATAACTTATCTTGGAACGACCATATATTTAACATCGCCAAGGAAGTATCTAAATGCTTGGGCTACCTAAAACGATGTAAAAACTTCTTCACCGCTTCTGGGCTATTAACAATTTATAAGGCCTATATTAGACCACGTCTTGAATTTAATTCCCACCTGTGGGCGAGAGCTGCAAAAACTTCTCTCTCCTATCTGGATAGTATCCAGTCTCGGACCATTAAAATTATAGGGGATTCTGACATCACTTCATCGCTCAATTCACTCGAGCATAGACGAACTGTAAGCTCCCTAACCCTTTTGTATCGCTACTACAATGGAGATTACTCGGACGAAATCTTTAATCTCATGCCCCCATGCATACCCTTACCCCGTAATACTAGAGCTGCTTTGCGCGCTCATAAGTATTCTCTCAACCCCACCTTCGGTCGCACTGTCAAATTTCGTGATTCGTTTTTAAACCGGGCTGTTCGAATATGGAACTCGCTGCCCATCTCGGTGTTCCCGCATGACTACAACATTCAGCAATTCAAGGGAAATATTCATTGCCACTTCCGACTCTATCCCCTAAATTTCCAAAAACCAATATCCTTCCCCCCTCACCGGAGCTGTGCTTCAGTACAAAAGGGCAACCCCTCTAGTTCCGGTGTCACATAAAAAAAAAAAAATCTATAAATTTTCATTTTCGTAGATTCAGGTGGCCAATTTAAACCAGCGGAAATAGTGCGCTGAAATTGTACGTTGACCGTGATTTGAACTCCCGACGTTTGCATCGTACGCCAAAATGCTACCCACGACACATCCTTTCATTATTTTGACCTTCATAGCATCTGGAAATATTTATCAGTAGCAGCAGTTCTTCTGGAAAATGTACCATCTTAAGCACGCGTTACGTTCACCCTCACTCCTTTCCCAATTCAATTAATCCCTCCTTCTATAACTGTCACACAAAAATATAAAAAAACCTAACAGGACTACGATCATATTGCTATCAAAATGTTTTACAAAAAAATTTAGGATTACAAAATTTAATAGGTACTGAGAAAATTAGTTTATTAGATTTAGCAAAATTGTGCAGTTTGTATGGGAGGTGGTAGAAGGAGGGACGAGTCCTTAATAACTTCTTACAAATAACTATAAACATCATGCTTTTGACATGTTTAAAATTGTAGATCAGTAGCATTCATACGTTACAAGAAAATCCACTTTTTGTAAAGTTGTGAAATTGTGTCAGATTGTATGGGAGAGGATAGAAGGGTACTCCTTCTATCTTGCTAACAGCCATATTTTTTTACTTTACTAATAATTCCAAATAAATATTAAGTGCACATTTTCAGCTCGATAGATGTTATACACACTGAGTTATTGAGTTATTCTTTTAGAGTATTTCATGAAAAAGTATATTTTGTATGGTAGGTGGTGGAAGGAAGGGGAGAACTTAAATAATTTTTATAAGGTAGATTGAAATTATCATAAAAGGAATATATTTCAAATTTCAGATCAATAGCTTTTATACTTTTCTAGCAAATCCGTTTATTGTCGAATTGCGAAATTGTGTCATTTTGTATGGGAGGGGGTAGAAGGGGTAAAGCTAATCGTCTAATGTTTTTTTGGTCTTACTAATAATTCTAAATAAATATTTAGTGCTAAATTTGAGCTCGATAAATTTTATACGCATTGAGTAAATTGGTTTTGAGTATTTCATTAAGAACTTCAGTTTGTATGGGAGGTGGTGGAAGGAGGAGGAGGAGGACGTGCATAATCATACATTAAAGTAATATATTCGAAATTTCAGACTAATGGCTTTTACAGTTTTCGAGCAAATCCGTTTATTGTCAAATTGCGTAATTGTGTCATTTTGTATGGGAGGGGGTAGACGGGGTGGAGCGATTTGGCCTGTTCATGAACTTGACCTTACTTTTATGACAAAAGCGACGTGGACAAAAATTTGAACTATCTAGCTCTACCTCAGGGTTGAGAAAAAATTAAATTATTTTCAGATGAAAACTTAATCCCTCAAGATTTAATTGAAAAAATAACAAGACTTCAATTGGGCGTAAAGCCCAATCGTACGATATTCTAGGTGGAAAAAAAATTGTTTAATTTTAAGGAATTTTGTAGGGGAAGTGGTGGAGGGGGTGACGACGTTGAACTAATTTTTTCACATCATGCTGGAGTTGCTATCAAAATGTTTTATTAAAAATTTAAACTTCAAAAAAAAAAAGTTAGTGTATTGGATTTAGTGAAATTTTCCAGTTTGTATGGGAGGTGGTAGAAGGAGTGAAGAGTTATTTATGACTTTTTCAGAGATAGCTGTAAACATCATTCAATTGACATTCATACTTTTCAAGAAAAGCGACTCTTTGTGAAGTTGTGAAATTGTGTCATATTGTATGAGAGGGGATAGAAGGGGGCCATTTAATCGTCTATGTTTTTTTTTTTTTTTTTGGTTTTACTAATAATTCTAAGAAAATATTTTGTGCACAATTTTAGCTCGATTAATTTTATAGGTACTGAGTAAACTGGTTTATGGTATTCTTGAAAAAGTGAAGTTTATTTGGGAGCTGGTAGAAGGAATAGGGAGATTCAAATAATTTTGAAACAGTAGATTGAAATTATAATAAAAATATTACATCCTAAAATTTCAAATCAATAGCTTTCACACTTTTTGAGAAAATCCGTTTATTATAAATTTCCGAAATTGTGTCATTTTATATGGGATGGGGTAGAAGGGGTAAAGAGATTTGGCCCATTCACGAAGTTGACCTTAGTTTTTTACCAAAAACAACATTTACAAAATTTTGGTTTCCTAGCTTAACACGTTCTCAAGCTAGAGAGCGAACAAACTGACAGACGGACATCCGGTTTCGCGATTTTTGAGCGACAACAAATATTTTTATACCTTTTACGACTCTGTGCGATAATTACTTCTTGGCGTTGCAAACTTAAGAGCAAACTTATAATATTCTCAGATTTCATATAAAGTATGAAAATGCACGGGTGTATAAAATGATGTGGCTGTAGAAAAATGGGTCTTCAATACAATTCCTTCTGTAAACCATGTATGGGAAATGACTATTTAAATAGTGAGGCAATACAGAATGAACTAGAGGAGGAAACTGAGATAGTACTGACATTTGAATTAGATTTATTTTTTTCAAGGCTATTTGGGAAAAAATTGATTCGAAATGATATTTTGCATTAACTTCATCAGATAAAACTTCTTTGAAATCTGCCAAATATGTGCTGAATTTTGAGTGCTTTTATTAGGAGGTAGTACCGTAAGTTTTGGTAGAGCACCTTTCCTACAGTTTGTGAGGTTCTCATTTCTTTCTCGAATTCATTGAAAATTGCCAAAAACGTCTTCAAAAACCGTATACAGTATATCTCAGATTTAGTTAAACCAAATTTCACTATATACCACTCAAATGAAAGGTCTAAATGTTTGTAATCGAACCTCATTTTCAATTTTTCAATTGGAACGTCAGAAATCTTAAAAATCGTCTAAAACAAGCGAAAATTTGCAGATTTTGCTATTTTTCGAGTCCTTCCCCCATTGTCCGGTATAGTTTTATCATAAACTACGCAAAAACAATGAGATTAAATACAACATCGGGAACACATTATTTCGCCAAACCGATAATTTTTGATTTAATCCGATAGGGCCAGCTTTGTATCCTGGTTTTTTATCGAGTAATCCAAGAGCCGACTGCGTATGTAAAAAGTCCTCGATAACATAATTATTTATCATTCCGAAAATGATGAATATTTATACTCTAAATGAAACCTGAGAGCATTTAGTGATTTATTCAACGTTTATTATGCTTTGTTTTATATGAGACGCAATAGAATCGTCAAGGGAACTTCATTGGCTTGAATCTGAAAATCGTATTTTACCTGTGTGAATACACGTGAACTCTGGAGCCATCAGTAGTCAAAAAGAACTTAAGTGCTTGATCGGGCAAAATTAATACTGCTTCTTCCAATCCAAAAGCAAATTTCACAAAATTTTGAAATATCAAGAAATATCTTTCTTTAGGCAATTAGATATTTGGGAGTTATTGACTTCCAAATTATACAGAGTGCAGGGAAAATTAACAGCAAAAAGAAATCACGAAGACGAGGCTTAAAAAGCCCCAAATAATAATATTCCCTTACATCTGTTTTATAATTTTCGCAATAAATATTCCATGTATAACATAACAGAACTACCATTGGGCGTAAAGCCCAATAAGGCGATACTCTAGATGAAAGAGAAATTTGTTGATTTTAAGAAACTTTTTATGGGGAGTAGTAGAAAGTGGTAGAAAAGGTGACGACATTGCATAAAATTTTCACATCATAATAGAGTTGCTAGCAAAATTTTTACACAGAATTTAAGCGCCAAGAACTTGATAGGTGTTGTGAAAATTAGTTTATTTAGTTTAATAAAATTGTGCAGTTTGTATGGGATACATACATACATACACACATACACACATACATACATACATACCATTTTCAGTGTTTTTTCAGTAAGAACTATGAAAATTATGCAATTGAAACTATAACGAGATGAAGAAAATCCTTCATCCCGCTAACAGATAATGGGGATTCTTAGACTGGGACAGCACGCTTTTTCCGGCGGCTCAGGAGCTTGGAGTGAGTCATTGACTTAAGAAACCCTCATCGTAGTTCGTGCTGATGCAACGGAAAAAGGACCATGATACCATACTATCCCTATGCAGTATATTCATTTAGCTGGATGTTTTCATCTGCCGCTAATCTAAATTAGCAAAAAATAATCAAACAAAAAAAACTGCAGAATAGACGATCTTTACGTATCACGCATGACGACAACAAATACCTATCCGGTATCCGGATAAAGCCTGGGAACCCTCTCATGAGCTTCTCACTCATTCGTGTTTAGAATTGAGCGAAAGAATTTTAGTATCTGTTCCTAAATTGACACAATAATCATAACACACAATAAAGAAAAAGAAAAAATATAAATGATATCTAGCAAAAAAGAAAACAATTCTTCTTAAAATAAATTCAATTTTTAACTTATGTTGGGGCCCTTGCTGCGTCCAGTTTTGTTTGATGAGTTGAATATCCGCTGTTCCAAGGATTCACAATTTGTGCTCACTTGTTTTTATAGGTTGTAAATAATTATAATTTTAACGCACGTAATTTTTTTTTTTTGGAATATGTATGTACAATACACATAATGTATTATTATTTGTTATTTTCACTTTTAATGTTTCGCCACATTTGGTCTTGGATCAAACTGAATTGAAATTTACAATTTAAAGTATCCTAATCGTACCTCGGAACAGTATGAATAACGTTACCTACGTTATGGTTCAACTTTTGAATGACGACCTGGGTAAAATTCTTAGTTGGGGCAATAAGAATTAAGTCGAATTTAATGTTTCGAAAACCCAGTGCTGTCTAGTTTACCACAAACGTCAGTCTAACCTTGACCCAATCACCTTCGGAAGCCAGCCATTAACCAGCACTTGAAGTGGTAAGATGTTAGGTATCCAAATTACAGATAACTTATCTTGGAGCGATCATATATTTAACATCGCCAAGGATGTTTCTAAATGTTTGGGTTACCTAAAACGTTCTAAAAACTCCTTCACCGCTTCTGGGTTACTGAAAATTTATAAGGCCTATATTAGACCACGTGTTGAATTTAATTCCCGCCTATGGGCGGGAGCTGCAAAAATTTCTCTCTCCTATCTGGATAGTATCCATTCTCGGACTATTAAAATTATAGGAGATTCTGACATCATTTCATCGAGCATAGACAAATTTTAATCGTCCTAACCCTTCTGTATCACTACTACTATGGAGATAGTTCGGACGAAATTTCTAACCTATTGCCCCCATGTGTGTTCTTACCCCGTAATACTCGAGCTGCTTCACATGCTCATAAGTGTTCTCTCAACCCCATATTCGATCGCACCGTTACATTTCGTGATTCGTATTTAAACCATACTATTCGACTATGAAACTTACTGCCCATCTCAGTATTCCCGCATGACCACAACATTCAACAATTCATAAGAAGTATTCATAGACACTTCCGTCTCTACCCTCTTAATTCCCAAAAACCATTATCCTTTCCCCCTTACCGGAGCTGTGCTTCAGTACAAAAGAGCAACCCCTCTAGTTCCGGTGTCACATAAAAAAACATAACAGAATTATGATTGGGCGTAACGCCCAATCATATGATACTCTAGATGAAATAGGAAATAGTTTATTGTACCGGAAAATATGTCATCTTAAATTCTTTCGAATAGTGAATTGTGACTTTTGTACGGGAGGTGGTAAAAGCAGAGGGGGAAGTTTTCTAATTTACTTTATTATTTTAATAATAAAGTATTGTGATCGACACAGAAAAAAAAAAAAAATTTGCTACCCTGAAATTTTGTTTTTTCGCGTTTCATGACTAAATTAGCCTAAAAAAGCAAAAAAAAAAATCCGTCCCGCCGTACGCCGTACATATGGACTCGTACCTCCAAGACCGTTAAAGGTAGAATGTTGATTTTTGGGTGGGTTATTAACTTGGTAAGTGAGCTCCATTATCCAAATTTTGGGGAGTGTGTGGTGGAAGGGGGAGGCGGGGGGATGGAAAAAGTCGAAATATACACTTGCTAATATCTTCACCACGAATGCAGATAGATAGATGAAAATCAGCACACGTATAGAGAGAGCTGTGGGACATATTTCAAAAATAATTTAATTTTTTTATCCATTGGCGTACGTAAAGGGGGGGGCTAAAAACAAATTGTCGGCCGAATCTTTTTTTGAAATGGTTATATCTTCGAAACTACTTACCATAAAAAATTCATATTTTGGGACAATTAAGATGGCGTATAGATCCACCAGAATCAGCTTAAAAATAGGCTTATTATTGTAAGGGGAAGGGTCGGGGGGGGGGGGGGGGTGCAAGGAAAAACACTTAAGAATTAATATCTCAACTATCTCTTAAGCTATGTAATTGAAATTTAAAACATATACTAAGCTATACTAGCGAAATACAAAAAAAATATAAAATTTGGTCATAATAGTAGTGGGGTGAAATGGGGAGCATTTGAAAAATGGTGCACTTTTCAAAATTAGAAATCAATATATCTCAAAATTAAGTACAGATATCAAATTGAAAATTCGTCAGATTATAGAACTACATAATTTATAATTTTGATAAAAATTTTAAGTTAGGGGGTGTAAAGGGAGGGAGGTGGTAAGCAAAAATGTCTAAAATTTTGAGTGAATTTTTTAGGACTCTGCTCAATGATAGAAACTTTAAATTTTGCATGTGAATACATCTATTTGATATACATAGAAAAAAAATAATAATTTGATCCACAATTGTTATGAACCGATCACCCCGGTCTAATGGGCACAAGCTGTTTCATGTGCAACGAAAAAAACACGAAAACTGAAAATTTTTGAATGTAATTTTAGGGTAGAAACTTGAAAATTTGGGAAACACATTTAAAAAAATCCCTAAAAGTATAAAATATTAACTAGTCGAATACCTTCAAAACTTCTACCCCCTCCCATACAAAATTATTTTTTCGACCATTTTTAAGAAATTAATTATCACCTAACTATTAAAAGCTATCCATTTGAAATTTTGCATAAGAACTTATAAAAATATTTGCAAAGAAATTATTTCAAAAGTTTCAAAATCACACTTGCCCTTCTACCCCCTCCCATACAAAAGTATGATTTCGACCAATTTCATTAAATCAACTAATAACCAACAAATTAAAAGCTACGAACTTGAAATTTTATACAAGCAGCTTACAAAAGAAAAGAAATAAAATTGCGTCACAAATTTTGCAATTCCCCTACCTCTTCTACCCCCTCCCGTACAAAATTATTTTTTGGAGCATTTTTAAGAAATCAGTTATCAGCTAACTCTTAAAAGCTATCCATTTCAAATTTTGACTAAAAACTTATAAAAATAATTGAAATGAAAGTCCTTTAAAAGTTTTGAAATCGCGCTTGCCCTTCTACCCCCTCCCATACAAAAGTATCATTTCTACCTATTTCATTGAATCAACTAATAACCATCAAATTAAAAGCTACGAACTTGAAATTTTGTACAAGCACACTACAAGAGAAAGGGAATAAAATTGCGTCACAAATTTTACGATTCCCCTACCTCCTCTACTCCTTCCCATACAAATGTTTGGTTTCGTGAATGTAAAATGCACCGAATCCTATGAAAATTCTATGCAACTTCGTCTATGAAACACATTATATACAGAGGATATTGGACGCGATTCAAGCAATTAATTAAAAAGCTATTAACATCCACCCACCCTTACCCCTCCTCCTCCCCTGCAGAAATGAATGAAATATTGTTAAATTGACAACAGCCGTGCCCAAGAACTCCCTTTCACTTAGCCTTCTCTAACCACTCTAACCTGCATATTGACTTTCCACACATCCGCAATTTGTCCCAAGAATAATAAAGTTTCGCCCGACTTGTTGGCAGTTTATTTTGTGTATAACACCGAACGTAGTATACAAAGTGTTTCATGCTGAATTTAAAGTTTGTAGCTTTCATAATTTTCGAGGAAATTGAAAAATTTTTGCCTGAATTTATGCATTTTTATGGGAGGTGGCAGAGAAAATGGGGGGTTTTGGATGATTTTTAATCTCCTTTTCAACATCCTAATCATATTGCTTTGTTACTCATATGCTCGAAGAAGAAATACTTTTCTTGAGTTTTCAATACAAAAATTTGTATGGGAGGTGGTAGAAGGAGTGAAGCGTAGTTAATATTTTTTTTTAGCATTTCTTGGAATTATTAAGGAACAAATTGTGGCAAAATTTTAAGCTTGTACTTTTTCTAGTTTCAATAAAAATCGATTAAATGCATTTTATCAAAATTGTGCATTTGTATGGGACTAGGTAGAAGGAGTATTCGAATCAAAACCGAATTTTTTGGCATCAATGATACTTGTAATAGTATACTTTCATCAAAATTTAAAGTTGATAGCCTTGACGATTTTGCAGAAAAATAATTTTGTTCAAATTCCGAAATTTCGTTAAATTTGTATGGGAGGGGGTAGAAAGGATGAGGTGAAGTTGACAATTTTTACAAAATTGGTTGCAATTGTAATAATATTAATTTTGACAAAAATTTTAGTTTTGCTAGTTGCGATGCAAACCGAATAAATGAATTTTTGAAAATTGTACATTTGTATGGGAGGCGGTAGAAGGAGTAAGGAGATCAAAGCAATATTTTTTTACAGTAATGGTATTCTCATAATAATAATATTACTTAATTGTCAAGTCATTAGCTGAAACGGTTTCGGAGAAAAATCAATTTATTAAATTTCAAAATTTCATGAAATTTGTATGGGAGGGGGTAGAAGGAGTAGTGGGATGTGGCCCGTTCACGAACTTAAAGTCAATTTTTTGCTAAAAATGATATATGAAAAATTTCAGCACGATAGGTCAAAGCTTTCGAGAGTTATGTTGTAGGCAGACGGACAGACGGACAGACGGTCACTCGGAATCGAGATTTTTGAGCAACAACAAATATTTCTGTACCCTTGGCGACTCTGTACGAGCATTATTTCTTAGCGTTACAAACGGTAAGGCAAACACAATATACTCTCAGATGTCATCTAGAGTATAAAAAACAAAAAAAATTAGCAAATTGCGACCTAACTGAGGCAGGAGTAAAATTGAATTAAATAAAAGCTAAATTCGCAGTAACACCTCGCAAATTTCAGACAAATAACATTCATACATTTCAAGAAAATCAATTTTGTGTCAACTTCTGAAAATGTGCCACTTTGTATGGGGAGAGGGGGGGGGGCTGAGTGAAGCTTATCACATATTTTTTTCCGATCTTACTAATAATTCTTAATAAATGTTTAGTGCGCAATTTCAGCTCGATAAATTTTATGAGTACTGAGAATATTGGTTTTTAACAAAAAGTGCAGTTTGTATGGGAGGTGGTAGAAGAAGTGAAGCAATTCTAATTGTTTTTATACTGTGGATTATATATTATTATTATAGTCTTATAAAAATATTATGTTCAAAATTTTAGATCTATATCTGTCATACTTTTTGAAAAATTCCGTTTATTGTGAAATTCCTAAATTGGGAGGGGTTAGAAGGGGTGAAGCGATTTGGCCCGTCTTGTACAAAATTTAAGCTTTCTAGCTAAACGCGTTTTCGAGCTAGAGAGGACACGGACGAGCGGACAGACGAACAGATGGATGCACATCCAGTTTTGAGATTTTTGATTGATAATATAAAGTTCTGCATCATTAATTTTTTCTTTCTCCGAGCCTTATTTCTTAGCTTTACAAACTTTGTGGCAAACTTATTTGGAGTTAAAAAAAGTTTCCGCCGTTTTCTATCAATAGGAATGTATTGTGAAACATTACCTTTTATTCAAAATTTTTTTCATCACTAGGTTCTACTTTTTTCCATCTTTCTGGCAACATTCGGATACCACGTCGGAAGAACTCTTTACATTTTGTGGCGAATCGACCTAATTACTTTATTATTTTAATAATAAAGTATTGTGATCGACTTGGAAAAAAAAAAAAATTTGCTACCCTGAAATTTTGTTTTTTCGCGTTTCGTGACTAAATTAGCCTAAAAATGCAAAAAAAAAAAATCCGTCTGTCTGTACGCCGTCCGCCGTACGCCGGTGTGTACGCTCAGAGCACATTAACTCCCAAACCCTTCGAGATAGAAAGCTCATTTTTGGAGGGATTGTAGGTAGTTGCGGATCTCAGGAGGACACTCATTTTTGGGGGTGTAAGGGTTCAGGGGGAGGCGGGGGGAGCACTTAAACCGAAAACTAAGAATTCAAATATCTCAAACATGGTTACAGCTAGGAAGCTAAAAATCAATATACATATAAAAGGGTTTGTGGGACAACTTTTAAAAATAATTTAATTTTTTTATCCATTGGGGTGCAAAAAGGGGGGGCTAAAAACCAATTGTCGGCCGATTTTTTTTTTCAAATGATTATATTTTCGAAATTACTTGGCATAAAAAATTTTTAATTTTAGACCATCAAGGCGGCATACAGATTCACTGGAATCAGCTTACATAGAGGCTAATTATTGCAAGGGGGAGGGTCAGGGGGGGTGCAAAGAAAAACACTTAAAAATCAATATCTTGGCAATTTGCTAAGCTATGCAATTGAAACTTGGTACTTATATTAAGCTATACTAAAAAAATACG
Source organism: Chorisops tibialis (assembly GCA_963669355.1). NCBI lineage: Eukaryota > Metazoa > Arthropoda > Insecta > Diptera > Stratiomyidae > Chorisops > Chorisops tibialis. The sequence continues at coordinate 77,264,737 of OY770263.1, forward strand.
AAAAAAATATAATATTTGGACAAAATAGTAGTGGGGGAAAATGGGGAGCATTGAACTTTCCAAAATTTCAAACCATTATATCTCAAAATTGAGGGCAGATATCACATCAAAAATTTGTCAGATCGTAGAACTATATAGTTTTTAATTTTAGTAAAAAAATTAAGTGGGGGGGTGTACGAGGAAGGAGGTGGAAAGCAAAAATGTTGAAAATTTTGAGTAATTTTTTTAGGGCTCTGGTAAAAGATACAAAGTTTAAACTTTGCAGGTCAATATATCAATTTATTGTACATACATGAAAAATAATAAAAATTCTACAACTGTTATGCACCGACCCCCCTAGTCTAACGTGCACAAGGTGTTTCATGTGAAATGAAAAAACACATAAGCTGAAAATTTTTGAATGAAATTTTAAGGTAGAAACTTGAAAATTTGCGAAATGCATTTAAAAAAAATCCCTAAAAGAATGAATTATTAACTGGTCGAAAATCTTTAAAACTTCTACCCCCTCCCATACAAAATTATTTTTTCGACCATTTTCAAGAAATCAATTATCACCTAACTATTAAAAGCTATCAATTTGAAATTTTGCATAAGAACTTACAACAATAATTGAAATGAAATTACGTTAAAAGTTTTGAAATCGCGCTTGCCCTTCTACCCCCTCCCATACAAAAGTATGATTTCGACCAATTTCATTAAATCAACTAATAACAAACAAATTGAAAGCTACGAACTTGAAATTTTGTACGAGCACCTAACAACTAAAAAGAAAGAAAATTGCATCACAAGTCTTACGATTCCTCTACCTCCTCTACCCCCTCCCATACAAAATTATATTTTCGAGCATTTTTATGAAATAAGTTATCAGCTAACTTTTAAAAGCTATCAATTTCAAATTTTGCATTAAAACTTATAAAAATAATTCAAATGAAATTGCTTTAAAAATTTTCAAATCGCGCTTGCCCTTCTACCCCCTCCCATACAAAACTATGATTTCGACAATTTTATTTAATCAACTAATAACCAACAAACTAAAAGCTATGAACTTGAAATTTTATAAATGCACCTTAAAAGAGAAGCGAAATAAAACTGCATATCAAAATTTACGATTCCCCTACCTTCTCTACCCCCTCCTATACAAATATTCGGTTTCGTGAATGTAAAATACACCGAATTTTATGAAAATTCTATGCAACTTCGTCTATGAAACACATTCTACACAGAGAATATTGGACGTGATTCAAGCAATTAATTAAAAAGCTATTAACATCCACCCACCCTTACTATTACTACTCCTCCTCCCCTCCATAAAAACCCAAACTTGTAGAAACGAATGAAATATTGTTAAATAGACAACAGCCCTGCTCAAGAACTCCCTTTCACTTAGTCTTTCCTAACCACTCTTACCTTATTGACTTTCCAGACATCCGCAACATGTCCCAAGAATAATAAAGTTTCGCCCGACTTGTTGGCAGTTTATTTTTAGTATCTTCATATAATGTAAAGCGCTGCTTAGACAGGCCATGTGCCTTTGAGCGGAACAAGTGGTAATCGTAAGGGGCAATGTCTGTTGAATACAACGGGTGGGGTAGAACTTCTCAATTAAGTGTTTCCCCATAGCTTTTGACTGGCGCTGCAACATGCGGTCGAACATTATCATGTCATGTCTGGGGTAGTAATGGACGCATTTTTCCTTGAGTGCTCGGCTTAATATCATTAATTGTGTTCGGTAGAGAGCTCCAGTAATGGTTTCGCCCGGTTTGAGCAACTCATAATACACGACACCAAGCTGATCCCACCACAGCATGAGTTTTTTTTCCATGAATATTCAGTTTGGCTGTCGATGTTGAAGCATGGTCAGGTGGTCCCCATGATTTTCTCTTCTTTGGGTTGTCGTAGTAGATCTATTTTCCATAACCAGTGACTTTACGATGCAAAAAAAACTTTCTTTTATACCTTCAACGTCTCTGGGCTTCAGTTCATATGGAATCCAATTTCCTTGTTTTTGAATCTTTTGCAACGATTTTAAACGATGTGAAATTGCTTGTTGAGTCACTCCTAATGTAAGTGCAAGTTCTTCTTGCGCTTGGCACGAATCTTCCTCCAATAATGCTTCCGATTCCGTGTCTTCGTACACTTTCGGCCTTCCACTACGATCTGTGTCTTCCACGTCAAACTCACCGTTTTTAAACTATTGAAACCGTTTACGACAACTTAAAGCAGTTTCACTATATGCTTCTAGAAGCAATCGACTGCAGATTTTTTCAAATTAAAGAAGTAAATCAAAAGTTTCCGCATATGACGCTTTTTCTGCACAAAACTTGACATTTTCCCACGAACAAAATTATGTGATGCTACTACGGAGTCACTAATACTTCAAGGTTATGTTTTTACTAGATGTTCAAACTTACGATATTACGTTTTACATCTAACAATTTCAACTTAACCTTCTGGTGGGGCCATCTTTTGTCAAACTTATTTGTGGTCCTCTCAGATTTCATTTAGAGTATAACAACTATTGAGTTCCATTAAATCATGTCTACGGAAATTTTAATCTCGTCTCACTCAATTTATTGTAGCACAGGAAAAGACTAAAAATGAATGAAAATTTTTTGGGTCCGATCCGTTTCAATAATCCATCCCTTCGTCTCGAAATTAAAACAACATTTTCGACAGAAAAAAAGATTCTCAAACTTAATCCCTAGGAAAACTTTTCTCTCTTATCTGATATAGTAGTCTGATTAAAAAACTTTTCCATTCTCGAAGAGGTTATCTGTTTTGATCCTTCGACCTTGTTGCCTATTAGTTTCCAGATGTTACAGAGATCCAATCAAATTTTCATTATAACAAATGTCCGGAATATTTTTCGCTCATCCTTCTTTTTTAGTAGCTATGCAATGAAAATAACTAAGTAAGAATTAATGAAATTAATTTTTAATCAGTAATCCACTTCACGTAAAAAATTCGAGGTTTCCAGGATAATCGTCCGGGGAAGAAAACTGAAATGCACACGACACTTGGCTGGTTGTTGCATCCTATGCATACTGAATAGTGCTTGGGTTATTATTTCTGGCCAGGATGGGGTGCCTGGAATCGTTTACACCAGATTGCGAATATAAAATTGTTTCCACTTCCCGACGAAAACCTCTGGTAGACTTACTTTACCGCACATCCACATTCACTTATATATATGTATGAAACGAGCAATAGAGAAACTACCCCGATGGGCGATGGATTCATCCATTTGAGTCGAATATGCGAGAACGATGAGGACACCAACAACAACACGATGCAAGGATAACGAGCCAGACGATAAAGTAGCTGGAGAATTGGAATACGAGCAGTTTACTGATGCATGCGAAACGTTACTGGAAGGCAAGGATGCAGGATTTCGGTGTTGAATAATTCATGTAGAGTGCAACCGGTGGTTACATGAACAACAGTCGCAAAAGGGACCTAGAGCGTTTGAGTGAACGGCAAGGCCACTTATAAGCTGCCTAGATTAGCTAGCATTGGCAAATTTACGAATCCATTATTCCGTCGTCGTCGTAGGAAATTTTTGCTAAAATACGATAGTAATAAAAAAGAAGCTAATTTAGAAATTATATTACGCTTACTTGATCTAATTATGATATAAAAGAATTGCAGACTAAACAATTACGTCTTATCTTACTTATTTAGCGTGATGTGCGCAGATGAATTGTCACACCTACCCACCCTATTGGTAGTCAAGTATGTATGATCTTTGCTCATATTCTAAGGATTCTATCTTTTGAAATTGGAAAACTTGAGGCACAAATGTATTAAAAAGCATTAAAAAATTATACAAAGCTGCAGTTTGTGCTAATTCTAAAAATAATTTTAATTAAATAAAAGGTAATACTAAAGAAAACCAAACCCAAAAGGAATAATTTTTCAGGCAAGCATCCCAAAGGTGGAAATTAATAAAATTCTTAAAATTGTACGTAAGTCCAATTTTCCAACTTCAATGTTTTACATATCTGATCATTTTAAACAATAGCCAAGGGATGGGCGATTGTTTGACATTGTTCGAACAATAAGTGTGTCTACCGTAGGCGGTCATTAGTTTAAATTTAGGGAAGATGCAATTTGTTTTTAAACGTCTATAAAAGCGTGTTGTATATTTCAAAGTTATTAGTTGACTGAAGTGTATTGCTTTATTCGCTAGATATGGATTCTCATATTGAAGGTGCGTAGACAGTTTTACATATAATTTCAAATTTAGATTATCGTTTTTTTTTCTGTTAAAAATAACGTAAAAAAATTGTTTTTATTTTAAATTTTTTTTTACAAATAGCAGATAACACTTCAAAACTTTGCCAAGCACGAAACCTTCTTGAATAATAAAATTAGATTCATCATCTTTGATAATCAATATCAAAACTTTTTTTCAAAACACTCCATTTGCTTACATATGTTGTTCCAAAAAAAATTTGTTACGTGCTTATAATGTTTAATGTTTGCGAAAATCAATAAAAGAGAAATGTTTTGTTAACAACTTCAACAGGAGATGGGATAGAAATGACCAGAAAGATATTGCTCGATATAATCAAGAAATCCCATCGCAGAAAATTTTATTAAAAATTGGAATATGTGGAGAAACATCTTATTGCCTCGAAGTACAAAACTAGTTTTAGTCAAAAAAAAAAAAAAAAATGGTGAATAGCTAACAGGTTCAATTAAAATACCGACCTTCGTACCAGTGAAAAGTGGTCGTCGAGCGAAGCCATTTTGGGAATCAAGTGAGCGAACTAAAGGACGGAAGACTTAAGGACTAACAAAACAACAGAAGACCAACGTTATGCGATTCAGATGAGCTTAAGAAAATCTGGTCAAGTGGATGCGTCTAGCATTATAAAAGATATTACTGATACCTCTCCAACTCAAGCTTAAAAACTAAGAAAATGCAGAACAAAACTAGAAGAGCATAAACAGTTTTCGGCAACACAGGCTTTGTTAATATTTCTACAATGGCACCACAGCCCGAATCGGACTTTGGCCTCCTGACATTCAGGTTCCTTAACATTTTTCAATACTTATTGTGGAGGGGATGTTAGCCCTTCGCACAACCCTCTATCTACAAATTTTTCATTTTCGTAGATTGAAGTAACCAAGGTATATCAAAGCAGGCAATGCGCTAGAATTATATCATTAAATTCCTGTTAAGACCCCCTATAGGGGCATACTGTTAAGAGTTTATCTATGAGTTTATCTGAAGTCGTGAAGATCTTGACGAAGAAAGAAAGAGAAAATGTTCAACTTATATCGAAATGGTGATGTGATGTGCTCCCAGCAACGCCAGTATAAACAAAGGATTGAAAATAATTCTGAAAGTGACGCGGATATCTTTCAAAGCTCCTTTGCTTACTTGCAACTTCTGTCAGAAATTGATGGGCAGAAGATGGTGGTTTGGCAAAATTGAACGTCATCATCGCCGCGATACTGTCGGATAATCCGCATAAGATTCGTCCATGATACAACCGATATTACAAATGAAGAGGTTGAATATATGGATAGATAAATCAACTCACAATCAGAAAACTGTAATACAAACTGATAGTGGATCTGTTATTGTGGAAAATTAACTGCAGGTACCAAGTACACACAAAAATGTTCTATTTCTGGTGCAACTTCCATGCAGTTTAATGTAGATGCCATGTCGACCTTAAATACTAACTCCGACTATTTGTAATTTGGTTTATCAATATTATACGCTCGAATAAGATTCTTTGAAAATATGCTGCATTTAGCATAAAAATTTATACATATAAATATAATTGTAGTGTCTGTCTGTTATTTGCTTAGAAATGTCAATAAGTTAGTTTTTTTGCTTTATTTTAGCAATAACTAAGGAGAAACACGTTTTTAAAATTTTTCTTTGTTTGTCTGTCTGTCTGTCCGGCTTTCACGCAAAAACGGATGAACCGATTGTAATGAAACTTTCACAGTTTATTAGGTATATTTCGAGATGTAATCTGCGTTTGGTTTTATTTCAATATCCCCACCCTTTCTACCCCCACCCATACGAAGTGTCTCATTTTCAAAAATATGTAATAATAAAATTTTCTTGGAAACTATAAGAGCTATTAATTTGAAATTTAAAATATATTATTTCTGTTATAAACGCAATCTTTTAGTATACAAATTAGGTGAATCCCCCTACTCCTTCCTCCCAAACAAACTATACTTTTTCATGAAATATTTTACTCCAACTTTCTCAGTATATATAAATTTCAACGAGCTGAAATTTTGTACCAAGTCCTTACTTGGCATTGTTATTAATATCGGAAAAAAAATTAACCAATTAGCTTCACTCCTTCTACCCCCTCTAATACAATGTGACACAATTTCCCAACTTTTCAAAAATTCGATTTTCTTGAAAAGTATTAATATTACTGATCTGCAATTTAAACACATCAATTGCAAGATGATTATAATTGTTTCTTGGAAAATCACTAAAAACCCACTCCTTCTACCACCTCCCATGCAAACTGCACAATTTCACTAAACCCAATATACTAATTTTCTAAGTACCTATTCAATTTTCGAAGCTGAAATTTGGTACAAAACTTTTTTATAACTATTCTAGCATGATGTGAAACAAATTAGTTCAGCCCTGTCAGCCCTTCTGCCACTTCCCATACAAAATTTCATAAGATCACAAAAATCTCGATTTCATCTATATGTAGTATCATTTGATTGGGCTTTCAGCGCAATCGTAGTCATGTTATGTTTTTAAATTTAATATTATTTTGTTTGGGCTCTTTTTAAATTAACACAAACTAAAACTATATACATTTCCTCAATGCTCTTCAATATGTACATGATCTCAAATCACCCTCATGAGCATGGGCCTGTCTCATACAAATACGAGTATCATGGTTTCTTGCTTAATAATTTACGGTTCTGATTCTAACAAAATACAAAACATTGTGCTCAAAGAGTCATTAAAGTAAGCAGATTATCAAAAAAAATTCTCTTCCACAAGGCGCGATCCTGAGCATCGGCCTTAAGCTGTTACCAGGACTTGTTTATTCCTCTGGCCTCCTGCTCAACTGATTACACAGATTATACATCCCACATAATGTATTACTAACTACATTCTGCAAAATTGCTTATTATTGCGATTTTTACGCGGATGAAGTAGCGGGTGATTGCTAGCTACCGATGAAAGAATGGCTAGTGAAGAAAACCAGTGCAAATATGAAAATTGTAGAAGAGAGAAAAGGCACATACAACAAGCGTTTAAAGTGTTTAGTGGATTTTCCGAAGGCAAGTTTAAATACTAATGATGGTAATACACCTAGGAAGTTTATCAAAGACATTGAGAAAGCCGCTGCATTAACTGGCCTAGATACACATCTGCTGTACCGATGCAAAATAGATCACTTCTGGCCAGAATATTCCTAAAATGCGTCGGAGGCATTGGTTCACGAAAGTTTGTAGTTTGTAGAGTTACCAATCCCACGGTCACATTCCAAGTAGTACAATCAAATAACAACACAGATTTGACGCATGTGTCAAAAACTCGCAGCTTCGTGCGAAGGGAGATTTCTTATAACCTCCAGAAAGGGGAAAGCATACCGAAGGCCTGACGAGCTTTATTTAGACGAGCCTCAATATTCCTTTCGGCTCCGCCGTCTATGCTGAAAATGCTTCCGAGATAACAAAAATTTTGTACCTCTTCTACATTCTGTCCGTTCTTCGTCATTAGCATAATCAAGATGACTTAAGATGTTAAATAGTCTCCATTGAAGACCTTTACCTTCCCCTTCTTCCAGTGCAGCTTTCAAGATGTCATTTATTACCACCAGAAACAGGGATGGTGATAATATGCAGCCTTGTCTCACATCAATTCGCAAATAAAAGCTCTCGGGTAGCTCTCCTCTATGCTAGATACGACACCTTGCATATTATGAGGATTCTTTAATCATAGCTATGACCTTATCTGGAATACCTCTCCTACGCGAAGCATTCCATATGTAATGTCGATGAACGCTGTCGAAAGCCTTGATGGATCCTTTACGGAATCCAGCCTAATAAACTTCGAGAGTGCTCTCCACAACATCACTAATGCTATTGAGAATTATCTTCGCAATGATTTTCGAAACGGCGGTAAGTAGTCATATATCACGCCAATTGCTTTTCGCGTGGAATGGTGGTGCACTCGTGCTTTTCGTTGGGTCTCTAAGTTTATCCACATTAAGCTTGCGCTTCATTTGAAAAATTTGTGGTCGTGTGATAGCAGCTGTGCACAATATCAAGCTGGCAACCATCAAGTGGTGATCGCTCCCCACGTCAGCTCAACGCTTCGCTCGCACATCGAGGAGACTTCTTCTCCGTCGGCGAATTATAACCAAATGGTTGCTCTGGTTCTGAGTAACACCGTCAGGGAAAACCCATGATGTTTTATGGTGACTCTTGTGTGGAAAAAGGATCCCTCCGATGACCATTTGCCGAGTACTACAAAACTCCACAAATAATTCGCCGTTTTCAGGTCTCTTAATCCAATGCCTCCCCATGACGTGTTCTAGTCCAGTGTTGTCAGAACCAATCTGGGTGTATCTCCCGAGATGATAATAATATCACCTCTTGGACACGATCGAAGTTGGCTATAAAACTCCTCTTTGTCACCAGGTGTTGCGGTATTAGCTGGTGCGTAGCACTGTAGAATTGTGACGTTTCTGGCACTGGTCTTGAGCCTGACGACGATAATCCTATCCGAGATTGGTTCCTAGCTGATGAGGCTATTTCTCGCTCTTGGTGTAAGAACGAACGGCACGCCAGTTTTGGCTTCACTCTCTGGGCCAACGTACAGAATATAGTCATATACCACCTGACCACGCTCAAGCCCAAGTTTTGGATGTTACAGTGCTCCATTTTACGGTCGATCACCGATTGGCATTTCAAGGACCGAGTGATCCCAGCGCTTCCCCCGCCATTCAATGTTCGAACGTTCCAGAAGCCAATCATAGTCCGTTTTCGAATGCCAAAAGTCGTTACCCTAGAATCCGACCGTGTCCGAGGCGCTGTATCCATTTCACGTATCAGATAGGATTTAAGATCACGGGTGATAAGCCCATGATTCAGTGAGTGTCCATTTGCCATTTTTATGGCAAGCAGGACTGGCTCTGGGTGATTGTACTGCTGCATCCCACGTGTGGAGGACTAAATATTGACGTAGACAAATTCTCTAGAAATGCACTTGATACAGCTAAATTGTACGTAAAACTATATGGCTGGTATCCCATGTCTCTAAAAGTGCATAATGTGCTCGTTCATGGAGCAGCAGTTATTTCTTCAGCGATTTTACCAATCGGTATACTGTCCGAGGAAGCTGCAGCAGTTCGAAACAAACATTTACGGCAATACTGACTCGGTTTTTCCAGTAAGATCACCCGAGAAGCATGTAACCAGTACATCGTAAACAGGCTATTATTATGGTCGTACCCCTTATTAAGCTGCTTGAGATCGTACCCAAAAAAGAATCCAACTTTTTTTTTGGCAGGGCTGAACTAATTTGAAGAAGAATCAAGAAGAATCCAACTTTTTTTTATTCGGCAGGCCTCTTGCTTAATCATGAATTATGCAATTTAATGACTTATCAGTGCCTACTTCGTGAATTAGGCATTTCAAAATAGCGTGGCTAGAGTAAAAAGAGTCTAGAGTAAAGTATAAAGCAAGAAAAAATACGAAATAAAATTTATTAGGAGTATAAATAAGCTTCCGCCGTTTGATAAAAGATGGCCCCAGCAGAAGGTTATGTTGAAATTGTCAGATGTAAAAGTTGGATGAAAAATTGATCCACTACGATAACCCAAAGAAGAGAGAATCGTGGGGACTACCTGGCCATGCTTCAACATTAATAGCAAAACCGAACGTTCATGGAAAAAACTCATGCTGTGTACTTGGTGGGATCAGTTTGGTGTCGTGTATTATGAGTTACTCAAACCGGGCGAAACCATTACTGGAGCTCTCTACCGAGCACAATTAATGAGATTGAGCCGAACACTCAAGGAAAAATGCGTCCATGACAAAATTATTCTCCTACATGATAATGTTCATACGCATAGTGCCAGTCAAAACCTATTTGGAAAACACTTAATTGGGAAGTCCTACCTCACCCGTCGTATTCACCAGACAAAAAATCCCCGTTTCCGATTATCACTTGTTCCGGTCGATGGCACATGGCCTGTCTAAGCAGCGCTTTAAATCATATGAAGATACTAAAACTTGGGTCGATTCGTGGATAGCCCCAAAAGATGAAGAGTTCTTGCGACCTAGTATCCCGAACGCTGCCAGAAAGATTTGAAAAAATAGTGGCTAGTAATGGACAATACTTTGAATAAAAGATAATGTACCGTTCTTTCACAATACATTCCTAATTTTTTTAAGAAAACGGCGGAAACTTATTTGTACTCTTAATATTTTTAGAGTAAATTGTTTATTATTCCGATTCATATTATTTCAAGATGTATAATATACATTTTTTAAAATTAAATTAAATACAATAAACTTTCTGAATTATGATAAATTAAAAATAAAAATTATAATAAATAATACAATCATTATAAAAATCCTCATTTTTTTGGTCCAGGAAAAGCAAGTAAATTCTTTGAGTGAGATTTGTCATAAGAAATAGCGTATAATATTAAATTGTTTAGAAAATAATCATAATAATACCTATGCTTATTTTCTTATAAATATATGAGATTTTGTTTATTTAATGAATTTTTTTTTTAAGTTTTTAAGTAAATAGATTTCTGTGATTAACGAATAATACAAGTAAAAGAAATTCTGTGAATAAGATAATAGTGAAACAATAAAAAAAAAAACAATTATATAAAAATTTGTTTGAGATTGATTTTCAACTTTTCAATATTCATTATTTTTGCTGGTCCTGCCGGGATGACAAGCTGAATTGCAAACTAAAGAATTTTTAAAATATTTGCATCTCTTCGATTTGCAGTCCTTTTGTAGCCTTGGCTGGTAACAATGGAGCATTGACGTACCAAATTTCGTACGGATGATAAATTTTCCGTTGGAACTGCTTCTGTTGAAAGTTTATTAAATTTAGTTTTTTGCAAAGAATGTTCCAAGTGCCCACACTTGGTTACAATTTTATACTTGCCATTATTTTCCTCCATAACAACACTTATTAGATTGGCAGGATCTTCTCGTCGTCCTTAAATAGGCTTACTCCAAGCAGAACATTAGCGCCTTGTCGTAATACTCGTAGCTTTTCACTGGAGCGCTCAAGCATTTTTTCTGCTTGCTCAGCAAGATTTTTGGACACCAATTGTCTAAACTTCACTGCAGGATGATTGGAATTTTCATTTTTATGTTCAGGTTCTATATTGTCTTCACTCCCTACGAGTTCTTGAGGTTTGACAATAAATTTAGGATCATCATTTTTATTAATAATAAGACCAATTATAGTATCCGAGTGCTCCAAAGTCTAGAAAAATATTAAGAAGTACTTGCGCTACTTCACCAGTCCTTTTCGAAGTAAGAGGTCTCAGGATGCTATATTTAGTAAGATGTTCTTTATCTTTAATTTTTTCGGCACATCTTTCACACTATTCAACGTAAAATTTTATCACGGACATCGGAATGTTATCATAATGCTCCATCACTAGTTTATATGTTTTCTTTTCACCTTTGTGTCCACAAGAAACATGAAGGTCGTTTATAATCCTCCAAAACGTTTGTTTTAATAACCATAATTTTATTGTCTCTTATTCGTGCCACTTTTGTTATTTCACCTAGACTCATCAATTTATATGTACTTCTGATGTAGTAAAAATAGACAACAAAAAATCATGAAATAATGTTGGTCAACTTTTTATAAGAAATACCTCTATGTGCGTCGGTTGACAAACAGCGGTGTAAGAATTGAAAATTCCAGATCAGTGCGTTCTGAAATCGAAATTCACTGTGATAATTAAGCTGGAAGAAACTATATTTAGATTTTTTTTTTTTATTATTTTGAATAATTTTAAGCCGGAATATATGAACTTTTAATATTGTAACACTTTCTAAAGACAGCAGTAAGCTGTAGAAAAAACAACAAATTTTTAACAAATTGAACTTGAGCACCTCTGCTTGTCAACCGTCGAAATTAAATAAAAATAGTAAATACAATAAATAACGAAAAATTTTTATATGAATTATTTTCTGATCCTGATTCTATTCTGTCATATCCTCAGCGAACAATTTTTCAATTTCTTATCTTATTTGTAGACAAGAAAAATACAACCCTAACGCCTCAATTGAATATTTTTTTTTCTAAACTAGTTGGCATCCATAAAAAACACATTTCCATGTCATTTTCCTTATTTTATTCCAACAGAAATCTGACGAAAAACAACATATTATAAAATTATAAATTTTTTTTCGAAACGTTCTCAAGAAAATCCATGCTTCTATAATTCTATATCACAAACATCATTGAACTATAACAGTGAAGAAAAAATGCTTTTCCTTCTCCCAATATATGTAGGATATTTACGTACATACTCGTATAAAATAAGAAAAAATAAAACCTTAAATATACAAGAAAGCAAAAGTTTCTTATCAAACTTACGAGAAAAAAAAAACATATAAATTTAAATTTTGTTCATCTTCAAGTCTAAGACTTTCGGCATAGGCGATAAGTTCTTTGATAAAAATATTCACAAATGCTTGGATTTTGTATGCAAATAGTAAAGGATTCGTATCCTGTGAGAGGTATTCAGTGGAATAAGTTCCTGAATAAGTAAAAAAGAAAAGAAACACAGTCTAACGCCTAAACATATGCAAGAGATATAAAGTAAAGAAAGTGGTGAATAAATAAAAACAAACGTGAAATTCTGTCCCATTTTTTGTTTCTTCCTTCTTCTACTTAGCTACATGTTAACGTATGCACAGAAAAAAAAATGAAAACAAATTTATGGAAAATAAAGAACCTTTTGAAAAATCGAGTCCTTTTTACAATTTGAAACACTCTTACGAGTATCATTGAGAGAACCACGAAGGAAAACTTGCACCATGACATTTTTATATGATATTCTTTTGTATTAGGAAATTTGTCCTGTGTTTTTTTTTTTTTTTTAAGGTGTTTCAACAAACTAAATTTAGTCTCTTTTTTATGCGAAGAATAAGAAAAGAAGTCAAATTTATATAACAAAAAATAACGAAATATTGTTTTGATCATTCTAACTTTAAAATTGGGTTCGTTTTGGGTGTATTATCAGACAGATTGTTAACATAATTTGCAAGGATTACGACATAATCCTGGATTTCAATCCCAGAAGGAGTATTCTTTTATTTCTTTTACTGAATAAACGAATATCTTTGAGGGCTTATGTATCCTGTTAAGTCGATCAGTCAACAGGAAATTTGATGGAATTGGGGTTTAAGATTGCTAGCTATTCGTATGTGTGTAAATGGTTTCTGAGAAGGAAAGCAAACATTTACTTATTTTAAGAATGCTCGAAAACGTAATATTCTTTAAGTTCATTTCATTTGATTTTTTTTATTATTATTTTTATGCTGTGTTGTTATTTAACGTAGAATAGAATAGATAAGAATAGAATAGAATCTATTACAGTCGCGAAGCAAAAGCGTTCGTTAATGATCGTTGTTTAAACTAAACTAGCGATGTCGGTCGCAGACAAAAATTACACTAAGCTTTACTAAAATTCCTTTAAATTCGTCTATCTGAAAGGAAATCTCTCGAATTTTTTGATTCCATTTGTTTAATGCATATCACTTTACAACTGCGTTAGAAATAAAAAATTGAAAAAAATGAGCTAGTTTACACTGTATGTTTGGGTCGCGATCAAATCCTTGATCCAATCCATGCACGGTAGGTCAGCCCATAATGAATAGTTTACAACACGTAGACCTGTAAATAATTTAGAGATGCATTTAGGCTGCTTCTGTAGAACATGTGATCTTTTTTTTCCGAGACCACCTTCCTACTACCTCAACCTCAACCCTGTATGATTGCACTAAATGGAAAGTAAACGTTAAGTTTTGCAAGACACTGCAAATCTTCGTAAGCTAATGCCTTCGACGCATTTCAGAAATATTTCGGCTAGATCCTATCTGCAACGACGAGCTTTCGAATGCAATTGGACAAACTAAAATAGGCATTGGAGCTCACAGGCCGAAGTGACAGTGAATCGGTCACACACAAGGAAGACATCTAGTTGTTAGATATGACAAATTGAACCGAGAACTTGAACTGAAAACCAGAGCACCATCTAAAAAGCAATGCTCAGGATCGGGCCTGGTTGAAGAGAACTGTTTCTGTCTTATCAGTAGCGTAACTAGAATGTCTTTCTGTAGGGGAGGGGGTGGAAGGGTTGGCTGTGCCAGTGAAAGATGTTTCGCATCTTTTCTTACAAATTGACTCGCGCAATCAAAATAGCAAGAGTTGAACTGGAGCGAGAACTTTTCATTTCCATTTCCATTTCACATTCAAATTTAACCTTGAACTGGCTTTCAGAATATTTATTGATAATTAATTCTATAAATTATAAATACGATAGATTCCAGGTTAAAATTTGAGAGCAGTTAGAAATTAACAAAATTTTTGATTCAAGTACAACATTTTTTTTTTTATCTTGATGACCGCTCGATGATTAATCCAGAACGTTTTGAAATAAGAAGCTGACAAATTTTATGTGTTGTTTTTGATAAAACGGAGTTTCGAAGTTTGACAAATTCATCCATTATTTTTGTAACCTAAAATACAAATTAAACTCCAGGCATTATCTTTGGAATATGTGAAACCTAACGAATTGAAAACAACATGAAGAATTTTTCGTTAATGTTAGTCAGAACTGTTGTTGCTAAACGTAGGGACTTGTCCCAGTACAGTAGAGGAAGACAAGGCTCTGTAGGTTCTAGGGGAGGATTTTATAGATTTCGAAATTCTTGAATGCATATCACTTTTTCCAAAGAATCGGAATACAAAATTTTCAACTTTATTAAGTTTTATTGAACCATAAACAGTAGATATGTAGTGGCTCGTTTGGGATCGCCTTCACTAAAAGAACTATGGAACGAAAATAATGTAATCCTCTTGAGCCTTTTAGTTTTTGAATTATTTCGTCGATCCTCATCCTTTTTGCGGGATACCACTCAGTACTGTAAAAGTTTATATTCCAATGTGGCAAAAATTATGGTGGTAATAAGCTTGCTAAGTTTTTTATGCCGAAATAATCGGCTTAAGGATCTTCTGAATGTTTATAATTATGATATATAGAAATCAGACTAGACTCTTAGTGGGTATCCTAACTGGACACCGCCATATGAAAATTCATCTTCATACAATTGAACTTTTGGAACACAGTGTAGAATTTGCAATGATGAGGAGGATTCATTGGATCACGATTCTTGGGAACAATTCATGATCTCTAAAACTTTATACCGGGAATATCCCATCAACGGCCGCAGTGAAAGAGGAAATTAAACCAACCTCTCTGAGTAATCTAATCTAATCTATATTAACACATTTGCTTGGCATCATCAATATTGCAGTTTCATATCATAGTTCTCTTCACTTATCATCATTATCGAACATATATTCATCCACCTCATCCTGAAATCGAATTAAATGCTCGTACCTTGAAATCTATTCATATAAATATAATTGTAGTGTCTGTCTGTTATTTGCTTATCAATGGCTATAAGTTAGTTTTTTGAGTTATTTTAGCACTAACTAAGCATAAAAACACATTTTTGAAATTTTTGTCTGTCTGTCTCTACGACCGCTTTTCACGCACAAACGGCTGAACCGGTTGTAATGAAACTTGCACAGTTTGTTAGGTGTCCATCGGAATGAAATCTGCTTTTGGTTTTATTTCACTCTCCTCACGCCTTCTACCCCCTCCAATACAAAGTGACTCATTTTCAAAAATATATATTAATCAAATTTTCTTGAAAACTATAAAAGCTATTAGTTTGAAATTTGGACTATATTATTTCTATTATAAATGCAGTCTTTTGGTATATAAAGTATTTAAGGTCTGTCACTCCTTCTACCACCTCCCATACAAACTACACTTTTTCATGAACCACTTTACACCAATTTTCTCAGTACGTGTAACTTTCATCGAGCTAAAAAGTTCTATTAAATCCTTAATTAACATTATTATTAATATCGAGATAAAATTAACCGATTAGCTTCACTCCTTCTACCCCCTCCCATACAATGTGACACATTACACGACTATGTAACAATTCGATTTTTTTGAAAAGTGTGAATGATACAGATCTGAAATTTAAAGTGTATCAATTGCATGATAGTTATAGTTGTTTTTCGAAAAATCACCAAAAACCCCCCACTCCTTCTACCACCTCCCATACAAATTCCAAAATTTCATTAAATTCAGTGCACTAAGTTTCTCAGTACCTACTCAATTTTTGAAGCTTAAATTTGGTACAAACCATTTTTATAGCTACTCTAGCATGATGTGAAACAAATTAGTTCAGTGCTGTCACCCCTTCTACCACTCCCCATACAAAATTTCTTAACACCGCAAAAATTTCGATTTCATCTATTAATAATATCGTATGATTTGGCTTTACGCACAATCGTAGTCCTGTTATGTTTTTATGCTTAATGTTATTTTATTTATTTTTTTTTTTTTTTTTTTAATTAACACCAGCTACAATTATTCACATGTTCTTAACGCTCTTCAACACGTATATGATCTCGAATCACGGGTTTGATTTGATCACGAGCCTCTCCCATTCAAATGCGAGTATCATGCTATCATTCTTAATAATTTATGGTTCTGATTCCAACAAAAACAAAACATTGTGTTCAAAGAGCTATTAAAGTATCCCACATAATGTATTGCTAACTACAATCTCGAAAATTGCTTATTATTGCTATTTGTACGCGGACGAAGTCGCGGGGGTTTGCTAGTTGAAAATAAAAAGTTGTACATTAAATTTATTTTTAATCAATCAATCAATCAAATTCCTGGTTATACCCCCTATAGGGGCATAGGACAGAAACAACTCTCTTTGCTGCCAGGGATAGTTTGTTCCTCTGGTCTCCTGCTCAACTGCTTGCTTCCCTGTTCTACATTGTCGACCAACCCCACGTCTTCCTTAAGGATTATAATCCAGAGCCTGTTTGTCGATGTTTTGCTCTGGTTTCCTCAAAGTGTAACAGATCCACTGTCACTTCCGCCTTTTAATCTAAATACCTATTTTAGTTGGTCCAGTTGTACTCCTGAGAAAGGCAAAAATATCGCGAGCATTTTTCAAAGTGCACTTCCTGAACAACAAAGCTGGGCAAAGATACGGTGCTGCCAGATATGTTTATACTCAAGATGAAATCTGAGAGTATTAAAGGTTTGCTCTAAGGTTTGTAACGCTAAGAAATAAGGCTTGGAGAAAAAAATGAATGATACAGAAGTTAATGTTATCACTCAAAAATCTCAAAACCAGATGTCCGTCTGTCCGTCTGTCCGTCCGTCCGTCTGTCCGTCCGTCCGGCTGTCCGTCTGTCCGTCTGTCCGTCCGTCCGTCTGTCCGTCCGTCTGTTTGTTCGCTCTCTAGCTTGAGAACGCGTTGAGCTAAATTGTTCAAATTTTGTACACGTCGTTTTTGACAAAAAAATAAGGTCAAGTTCGTGAACGGGCCAAATCGCTCCACCCTAAACAATATGACACAATTGCGCAATTTGACAATTAAAGGATTTGCTCAAAAAGTATAATTGGCCTGAAATTTGGAATATATTACTTTTATGATAATATCAATCTACCGTATAAAAATTATTCGTGTCCTCCCCCTCCTTCTACCACCTTCCATACAAACTGTACTTGTCATTAATTACTCTAAGCCAATTTACTCAGTGCGTATAAAATTTAGCGAGCTGAAATTGTGCACCAAATATTTATTTAAAATTGTTAGTAAGGCGAAAAAAATTAGACGATTAGCTTCACTCCTTCTACCCCCCTCCCATACAAAATGACGCAAATTCGCAATTTACCAATAAATTAATTTACTCAAAAAGTATAAAAGCTATTAGTCTGAGTTTTGGGATATATTACTTTCATAATGATTTAAATCTACAGTAGACAAATTATATGCGTCCTCCCTCTCCTTCCACTCCCTCCCATATAAACTACACTTTTTCATGAAATGCTCTAAGACGATTTTCTCAGAACATAAATATAACATTTATAGAGCTCACATTTTGTAATAAATACTTAATTAGTATTATCATTAAGATCAGAAAAAAATATTTGATTAGCTTCACTGCTTCTACCCCCCTCTTATACAATATGACACAGTTTCACAACTTCACAAAAAATCGATTTTCTTGAAAAGTATGAATGGTAGGGGAGAAGGCTGAGTTGTGAACCGGGTTTTGTTTTTGATCTGTAACTTTTTATAGAATGAAGATATCAAAGAATGCAAGATAACTTTTTGAAAGCTGAATATAACACGCAACTTTTTTGTTTGGACAAATTTCTGTTTTGATCGTTCGGAAAATTTCTACGGCCAATTTTCGAAGGACGCGATTTTTGGCTGTTTTAAAAAAGTGGCTGGGTTGTGAACCACTGGTCAAATCCTGATGAAAATTGGAAAAATCAAAGTGAAACACCCATAATTGTATGGAAAACGATAAGTGCTTTTATTTACAACGCTTTAAGAGGCAAAACAAGTAAAGTATGTACAAGTTGTGAAAGTAATAAAGCAATGACTCTACTTTGGATTAACCATCGGAATGAATGGAATTTTTTTATCACCATTTCATTCATCATCAGTATCGCAATGGCTGCACGTGAAATACGAACGCGTCATTTTGGCGCACTTCAAGTGGATAGGCCGGCGACATGAGTTGCATTTGATGGAGTTGTTAGGAGTCAGCTCTTTTGGCAGAAACCGCAAACAAATGGTGCAAAAATCGATGTCTTTATCTGGTGATGGTTCTGAAGGTGTTGATGATTTTTTTGTCTTGAGACGCTTGGTTGGTGGTGGTTGTGCCTTCCTTTTCGCTGCCTTTCCTGGTGACTTTGTTGGTTGTTTCTTTTGCTTCAAAAGATGAATGTTGTCTGGAGAAGTCAATTCGCAACTTTCCATTGCCTTTCGGCCACGTTTTGTTTTTTTGCGGGGTGTGGCTCCATGTAATGGCCCAATTTCGTCCAGAAGCGACGAAACACTGGTGCTGAGTAGCGAGACTGTTACAGAGCGAGAAGTTGGTAAATCACGAGAAGTAGATGGAGTGCTGTCAACGGTTTCTTCACACCCGACGTTCAATGGATCGGAAATTATTCGTCGTTGTTCGTCTTCACCGAGATCAGCATCGACTTCAACTTCACGAGCATTCACTTCTACAGCCTGGACAAAATCAGCATCGCTAAAAATGTCAGGGTTGAATCGTTGAATACCAGTTGCCGAAAATCCTGATCTTATTGTTTTGGGCGTCAGAGCCAAGTCCAATGTCTTACAAACAATACCAGAAACGTGCCGGATTTCCAAGCATTTATTGGCATTGTTTTTTTGCCAAGCGGAACATTGGGTCTTGTAGTAACTCTTTATTGGCCCAAACACGGAAACGTCGAGTGGCTGCAATTTGTGACTGCAGTGGGGGGGAAACGAGAGTATGTGAACCCCATTTGCAGCCGCCAAATCCAAGGCATGAACCAATAGATGAGACGTGTGGTTGCCCAACAACAACAAAACTGGCGAAGCGACTGTCGCCTTGACGAACTTGATGAAGTGCTCGATAAAACGCGCAAACTCTTCTTGGCACATCCATCCAGATGAATTGGCGTATCCTGCTGCACCACTTGCAGCATTGTCCATGAAACACGCCTGGATATTCTTGCGCGGAAACAAAAAAAGGGAGGAATAGAATTCCCACTCGCACTCACAGTGAGAGCCATCGTAATCATGGTGCCTCTCTCAGCAGCTTCCAATTGCCCAACGCGCCTCGCCCCTTTCAAGGCAATGACTTTGCCGATTTTTGTTGGCACCGTTGAGAATCCACTTTCATCCATGTTGTAAATGGAAGTGCTGTCAAAGCAGTGTTCGTCAAGCAACCGACCCAAATGTAAAAAAAACTTATCTACGTTTGTCTTGCAAAAAGCTTTGACTCGGTTCATTGACGTCTGCTCGGGTGTCCTCAACCTTAGCTTGTTATTGCGCTTCATGAAGCCTCGGTACCATATACGACCAGCCTTCGAGTTCTCATTCCAACATTCAGGATAATCGACTTTGAGTTTGACTGCAAACTGATACGCCAATTCCTTTAATTCATTAATGCTGAGGCCATAATAATGATTGACGCACTTCAGGATATACTCAACGAGGGCTCTTTCTTGCGAGGGAGAGAAAACCATACTCGACGGAATGTGCGTATTGGAAGTGCGGATGAATTCAAACAAATCAACATCTCTGACGGTAGAAATATTCATGAAATGGTCGGAAACTTTTTCACGTGACGGGTCAGCGTGATCCTATCGACTCCATATTCACGGGCAGCCGCTCGTATGGCTTTTTCCTTCAACAAATTGTCTTTAATGGCATCCAACAACGCATTAAAGCTCATTTCTTTGGATACGGCAGCCTTCTTTGGTGTTGCGGAGGTTGTTTTTAAGGTTGACATGCCTGAAAATAAAAATAAATAAACATGAACGTAACACAAATAGAGTAAAATTACATAAATACACTTTGTTTCAATGTATCTAATGATATTTTACAGTTATGATACAACTCTAGCATGAAATACAGGTGGTTCATAGCCCAGCCACCGAGATGGTTTACAACCCAGCCATAACATAGTTTTGGAAACGTCAAACACAAAATACTCACAGTCTCAATACGATATAAGCCAATATTGGATCGAAAAATAGAATCAAAACACTCAACAAGTATGCATAACACTTACCTTTTCGACGAAAATTCAGCCACTTGAATACCACTTTACAAACAATCAGAAAACTTTTCGCGATCAATGGTCAATACCACGTCTGCAGCTGTCACAAGCAATCTGACCATATGCTTTTGTTTTACCACAAAAACTGGCTCATGATAAAATACAAGCTTACGGAGACAGATGGCGATATCGGTCAATTAGGGGAAAAAAAAGTGCTGATGGTTCACTACTCAGCCCGGTTCACAACCCAGCCTTCTCCCCTACTAATCTAAAATTTAAGGGTTGTCAATTTTATAATATCACTAAAATCCCCCCACTCTTTCTACCACCTCCCATACAAAATTTTTACTAAATCTAATAGACTAATTTTCCCAGCTCCTGTTCAATTTTTGGAGAAAGCATTTTGTAAAAAACATTTTTATAGCTGCTTTAGCATGATGGGGTAAAAATTATTTCAATGCTATCACCCCTTCTAACACTCCCCATTCAGAATTTTTTGTGATGACATCTAGAGTATCGTAAGATTGCGCTTTATAGAATTTATAAGCAAAATTTATGATAAGAAATAACTGGAAGTTCAGTGCTCCAGTGCTCCCAAGATAACTTCGAAACTGAATAAAATAGTCAAAATTAAAGCATCTCAAAAAACTAATTTTTATTTTATAATACTATGTTGAAATGCACTCGTTTCATTGTCAATACATTTCCCAATAAAAAACATTTTTCCTTGACAGAGTCCTTCCAGAATTATCTGGTATGTTAAAATTTGATCAACTAACAGAAATATGAAAATCGATTTAATTCTCTAGATTTGCCGTTCTTGAGTAAAATTGATTTTTGCCTCACACATAGCTTATGATAAATAAACTTAACCTACTTTAATAAAATGCCAGTTGGTGAAACTGCCACTGAAATACAAACTTCTATCTATTTTTTTTCTCTTCATTCCACAACGAGAAGATTTTAATCAACAGACGATAAACTCTGAGGACTATTAATATAATGCTCTTTGACATAAATTGCATTTTGAAATGGAAAACGGTCGACATTTTCCATACATATTTAATCAGAGGAAAATATATGTATATAAAAAAAATGTTTGAAATCGAAATACAGCACATTTTCATATTAATATTCATGAAGAATATAAGTTTTTAATTTACCCCCAATACAACTATCACGTGTAGCAGTACTTCTATTTAATCTGATTTAATACTAACCATTTTTGTTTTATCCTTTTCAATTTATATTATTTCCTAAGGTATGCTTTAAATCATAATTAATCTCAGTTTATTTATGTTTTATTTTAAAAGGAAATTCATAAAACATTTTCGCCATTTTAAATGTTTTCGGAATTAAAAAATAATAATTAAACAACAACAAAAACAAAGAAAGCAGGCAATTACGAAGTGCTAATTCTCATAAAGCGAATTTGTCGAATAAGGTCATACAAATGGACAATGAGTCATACAAATAAAACGGCAGGAGAGAAAAATAAAATTAAAAAAATTCCTTAAAAATAAAAAATAATTTCAGAATAATAATTAAAAATAACAGACATGCGGTAGATTATTTTTTATAATGGAAAAACAGGTAAAACAATGTTAAGCTCACAGTATTCATCGCGATCTATAAAAAGTAAATGTACTCACCTATCTGTATCAACGAAAACAACAGCAAACAAAACGTCGGGTATTTTGTGGAACTTTTAATTATGCCGACTTGATGGTGCAGAAGCCTGCGGCGATTTATCAACCCAATGGTGTTACTTTCGGAGGCTGTATAAATTGTCTGTTTTAATTAATTTTTTTAGCTCTACCTGTAGCTATCGATATGACCACCTGCTGTCAGACCAGAAAATTCTTTATGTTCCTTGTTGTTTTGCTCAATGATGTTTCTTAAGATTATTATGGTTCCTTGTAAAATTTAATTCTGTTTAATTCCTTCAGTTGGGTGAATTTAATTGAACAAATTGATTTTAGTATTGAAATTTGAATATAGAAATCAGTTGAGTTGGTGAATGCAATCTTGTTTCAAATAGGTCAATATTCACACTTAACTGGGTCGGAATTAATTGGATTTAAAAGGAACCTTGTACTCAACTTTCCGAATAGTATGATGGGTAAAATTGATTTCTTGATTAATTATAAAGTTTTCATTCAGATTTCTTGGATGATTATTTTTTCTTGGTGGTTTCTAAAAGATGATTTCAATGATGGCATGGACAATGTTGGTCATCAATGCATCAATTGTTTGCGAATTGTTTGCATGTTCGGCCAGAGTTACAGTGGCTCACAGCTTATTTCTACCAACACGTTTTCAAGATTTTGAGAGGGTATAACTTGTAAACAAAAGCAGTTATCAAGGGACTTGAAAAGCAAAGTTGTAAACAAACAAACATAAATTGAATGAGTGAAGGACAAATTCCACAAATATTTTTTCTCTTCAAGATAGAGAAGGAGTAAGAATTTAGCATCAATAATTTTGCTCACAGCTTATTTCAGCCACAGTGTTTACCGAGCATTAGAGATCGTTTATTGTATAAAATTGCGTTATTTTTTCTTCCATCGTTTTTCTCTATCTTTTCGGTAATTGGTCAAAGTGGCTTTAAGTTTAATTTCGTCAATCGACTTTAAGAAAAAATATCTTTTTGATAATGAGACGACGTACTACTATTGAGCAGCGTGAATTGGTCCTTCACCATTTCAAAAATGGCAAATCTCGGCGGAAAATAACAGAAATGGTCAATTTAAGTGACTCGACAGTGCAGAGCATAATATCGCGTTTTATCTACGAAAATCGAGTACACGATAAAGGCAGAAAGGCACCAAACTAACATTTTCAACACAACTGATGAGCTCTACATCGTGCGGAAAATTAAAGAAACCCCAAAATTATAGGCACCAAAATTGGCCATCGAGATAAACCATGAGTTGGGTAAGTCATGTAGTGCTGAAACTATTCGCCGAGTTTTACGAGCGCATGACTTTAACGGCCGAGTTGCTCGCAAGAAACCTTTCATTACCAAAAAAATAAACTGCCAACAAGTCGAACGAAACTTTATTATTCTTGGAACAAGTTGCGGATGAGTGGAAAGTCGATATGCAGGTTAGAGTGGTTAGGGAAGGCTAAGTGAAAGGGAGTTCTTGGGCAGGGTTGTTGTTAATTTAACAATATTTCATTCGTTTCTGTAAGTTTGGGTTTTTTGAGGGGAGGAGGAGGGGTAATAGTAAGGGTGGGTGGATGTTAATAGCTTTTTAATTAATAGCTTGAATCACATCCAATATTCTCTGTATAGAATGTGTTTCATAGACGAAGTTGCATAGAATTTTCATAAAATTCGGTGCATTTTACATTCACGAAACCGAACTTTTGTATGGCAGGGGGTAGAGAAGGTAGGGAAATCGTAAAATTTGATATGTAGTTTTATTTCGATTCTCTTGTAAGGTGCTTGTATAAAATTTCAAGTTCGTAGCTCTTAGTTTGTTGGTTTTTAGTTGATTTCGTCGGGTTGGACGACCATGTAACACATGGAAGCGAGCAGTTGAGCAGAAGGCCAGAGGAATAAACAAGTCCTGGCAACAGCTTAAGGCCGATGCTCAGGATCGCGCCTTGTGGAAGAGAGTTGTTTCTGTCCTATGCCCCTATAGGGGGTCTTAACAGGAATTTGATTGATTGATTGAGTTGATTTAATGAAATTGGTCGAAATCATAGTTTTGTATGGGAGGGGGTAGAAGGGCAAGCGCGATTTCAAAACTTTTATCATTTGAATTATTTTTATAAGTTTTTGTGCAAAATTTGAAATTGATAGCTGATAATTGATTTCTTAAAAATGGTCGAAAAAATAATTTTGTATGGGAGGGGGTAGAAGTCTTAAAGGTTTTCGACCAGTTCATATTTCTTATATTTAAGGATTTTTTTCAATGCATTTCACAAATTTTCAAGTTTCTAGCTTAAAATTTCACTCAAAAATTTTCAGTTTATGTGTTTTTTTCAATGCACATGAAACACATTGTGCACGTTAGACCGGGGGGGTCGGTTTAGAACAATTATGGATCAAATTATTATTATTTTTGTATGTACACTAATCAGAGGTATCCACATGCAAAATTTAAACTTTGTACCTTTCACCAGAGCCCTAAAAAAATCACTCAAAATTTTCGACATTTTTGCTTATCACCTCCCTCCCCTTACACTGACCAGCTTAAAATTTTTAGCAAAATTAATCATTACGTAGTTCTACAATCTGGCAAATTTTTGACTTGATATCTGTACTCTTTTTTGAAATATAAGGATTTGTAATTTTAAAATGTGCGCCATTTTTGAAATGCTCCCCATTTCCCCCACTACTACTATTTCAAGATGTTATATTTTTTTTGTATTTTTCTAGTACAGTTTAATATACATTTCAAGTCAAAATAAACGTCTAGTAAAGCGTGTGGAGGATAAAAAATATCGGAATTTCTTGTACTAACTATTTCCATTCTGAAATTAAGTTTATCAACAAAATTAGACATTATGATACCATTTACCACTTTGTAAAGAAAGCACTCATCAACGTAACTTCTACGTATGTCCAAAGGATGTAGATGAAGTACCATTAGCCTTGTAGAGTAGTCTGCGTACGGTTTTTAGAACGAAAGATAGAGTACGCATAAAGATACTTGGAAAGGATTCGATAGCAGCTGAGTGACACCAAAGACTATCAATAGTATTGATAGTCTTCGGTGACACTTGTGGTGAGGACTCTGAAAAACAGTGCAGTATTCTAGAACACTACGAATTAGAGAGATGAAAAGCAGAGCAGTTGCAGTCGAACGAGCGAAAGTTGAAGAAATTCGAAGGACGAAGCCGGCAAGCCTATGGACTTGGTTATTAATCTTCCCAAAATGTGTAGTGAACGTCACATCAAAAGTCACAAGTTCTTTCCACACTTATGTCAGACAATGCTCTTTAATATCACCAATCCTGTTTGTGATAGTCATTACTAGAACTGTGCATTCCAAGTCCTAAAAAATCGTGTTTAGACACCTAGGCCGTTAGTTAGGTGACAAAAAGTTCCTAAAAATGTACGAGCTCAAAAAACATTTTTAGCAATAACAAATTTGTTCCACATAAACTGATTAATTCTTAAACGTACAAACAATTACAAAAAAAAAAAACAATTTTTCAACAAAACGAAAATTCTTCCAATTTCATTTTGCTTATGATTTATGAAATCAAATTTTATAGCTTCAATTAAAGTTTCAAAAAATTGCATTAGATTAGAAAATGTTTGTGTTCATTTTCAAACGCGAAACTTTGACGATTGGGCCTTAGTACTTTTCTATACACAAAAAAGTTCGCTCTCTATCAACCAAAGTGAATTGATTAATTGGTTGATCAATCAATCAATTTCCTGTTAAGACCCCCTATCGATGCAAAGGACAAGAACAGTACTCTTCCACTTTTCTGAGCATCGGTCTTTAGTTGTCGCCAGGACTTGTTTATTCCTCTGGCCTACTGCGCACTGCATGGTCGACCAACCTGAATTCTTCCTTGAGGATTTTAACCCAGTACTTGTTTCTTCTTTATTTATAGGAGTCTCAATAAAAAATAAACTGCCAACAAGTCGGGCGCAACTTTATTATTTTTGGGACAAGTTGAGGAAGCATGGAATGCCAATATGCAGGTTAGAGTGGTTAAGGAAGACAAAGTGGAACCCCCTTTCACAAGTGGAACCCCCTTTAGGGCAGGGCTGCTTTCAATTTAACATTTAATTGCGATTACGATCAATAGCTCCGGTACATGTAATCAATATTTAATTCGTTTATGTAAGTTTGGGTTCTTATGAGGGAAGAGGAAGGGGTGATAGTAAAGGTGGGTGAATGTTAATAATTTTTTAATTGATTGCTTGAATCACGTCCAATATTATCTGTATAGAATGTCAGTTTCATAGATGAAGTTGAGAGAATTTTCATAAAATTCGGTGTATTTTACATTTACGAAATCAAACATTTGTATGGGAGGTACGGGAATCGTAAAAGTTGTGATACAGTTTTATTTCGTTTCTCTTGTAAGGTGCTCATTCAAATGCGTAGCTTTTAATATGTTGTTTGTTAGTTGATTTATCGAAATTGGTCGAAATCATACTTTTGTAAGGGAGGGGGTAGATTAGTAAAGGGATCGCATCAATATTTTTTGATGTTAATAATGTATACAGCTAGGGTGTAGCCTAGTGAGTAGCATGTTGGTGTACAATGCAAAGGTCGTGAGTTAAAATCCCTGTCGACGCATTATTCTACTACACTGCTTGCTTGGATATACCGTGGTTACCTCAATCTACGAAAATGAATGCACAATTTTGAAAAATTAATTTTTTCGATTTTCATTGAAACTAGCAAAGCTGATATGACGAATTTTTGCCAAAATTAATTCCATCGTAATTTCAATCAGTTTTGAAAAAATTATCAAATTCACAAATTCACTACTTCTACCCCGTCCCATACAAATGTCACGAAATCTTGAAATTTCAATTAAATTAGTTTTCTTCGAATCTGTCAAAACTATCGATTCGAAGCTTTGTAGAATGTACAATAATTGAAATATCATTGACGACGTGAAATTTTGTTCTGCTCCGTATACTCCTTCTACCCTCTCCCATACAACTGCATAATTTTTGTAAATTTATTATATCGATTTCCATTCAATTTAGGAAAAGGACAGATTTAAAATTTTACCAGAATTGATCTTATAATATTTGCAATAAATGGCAAAAAATATCAGCTTCATTCCTTCTTCCCTCTCCCACACAAATATCTATGTTACAAATTCCAAAAAAGCATCTCCCAAACATATGATAACTATTGACATTCAAATTGAAACAAAGCATGCTGATACGCATGTTGATACGCAGTTTCAAAATCATTTAAAACCTTCCACTTCCTATGCCACCTTCCATACAAATGCTCCAATTTCTGGAAAATTATGTTCCATTTCTTTGAAAATAATGAAAACTTTTTCTTCTTCTTCAATGAGCACTACAGTCCAAATCGGGTCTTGGCCTTAACATTATATTTTCTTATTATTGAAGGGTTGTTAGCCCTTCGTACAACCCTTCATCTACGAATTTTCATTTCCGCAGATTGAGGTAACCCAGATATACCCAAGCAGGCAGTGTGCTAGAACTACCGGGATTTGAACTCACGATCTTCGCATTTTAGATCTACACACTACCCACTAGGTTGCACCCAGGCTGAAAACTACAAACACGAAATATTTTGCATGCCACGTTCAGTGTCATTTACGAAAATTACAAACCTCCCCCTCTACTTCTACCACCTCCCACACAAAATACACTATACACTATTCGAAAGAATTTGATTTGATTGATTGGAATTTACGCCCAGTCATAATTCTGTTATGTTTTAGTAATGAAATTGATGGTTGTGTCGATAAATACTAGAAATAGAAGGGGTTCCAGATAGGAATCCTGTGGTACACCAGACATTACTGGAAATGAAGTAGACTTTATATACTATGCAATTAATATCTCTCAAATGACGCATAATTCCAAGCACACTACCTGCTTGAATATACCTTGGTTACCTCAATCTCCGAAAATGAAAAATTCGTAGATAGAGGGTTGTGCGAAGAGCTAACAACTCTTCCGCAATAAATAATGAAAATGTTAAGGAACCTGAAGTTCAGGAGGCCAAGGCCCGATTTGGGCTGTAGCGCCATTGAAGAAGAAGATATTATGTGCAAGGAAAAGATTACTAATTAAACAATGCTTGAATAAACAAAATAAATTCTAAGTAGGTATAGACATTAAGTAATGTAAATATAAAATGTGAACAAAACTTTTAATTTCATTAATACTCGTATTGAACAAGTCGATGGAATCGGAAAATTTATTAGCATTGCTCGTTAGTCTTGCCGGATGACTGTTTTGTCCATTGTGGGTATTATGACGACCGACAAAAAATAAATCTGTTGAGCGGGATAAGTGACTTGGAGCTCTAAAGTTTAAGGTAACTGCGGACAATTCTAAAAGCCATTCAAAACTCTATGTAAGATGATAAGATCCGACTGCTCACGACGATTAGAAAGATTAATTAGGTTAAGCAGTCTGAGCATGGAGTTGTGGTCGATGTCTTCCATTCGAATATGAAGCTCAAATCTGATATGGCGAACAAATGAATGCTGTACCGTTTCAATATTCTTGGAGTGAATTACGAAGCATGGATTCCATAGCTCAGATAAGTGCTTAAGGTGAGGACAGATTAACGAGCAACAGAGCATTTTATGGAGAAAATATTCGTAAAATCCTTACGATTTATGGATCCGAGCATTTAGTAAAGCTAGGGTGTAGCCTAGCGGGTAGTGTGCTGGTATATACTGTGAAGGTCGTGAGCTCAAATTCCGGCCGAGATTTAATTCCAACATACTATATGCGTGGATATATCTGGGCCACCTCAGTCTGCGAAAATGAAAATTTTTGGGCAGAGGGTTGAGCGAAGGGCTAACAACTCTTCTAAAATAACAACATTCCTTCTTTAAGCGATATTGACTTATACACGGCGCACATATCCAACATCGAGATTATCGTGAAGGACCTAGGCGAGGCGCAATATCCTTCCGTTATGGGTGACTTCAATATTGGCGACATTAACTGGACATTTTCGGATGAGAAAAAATGTTCAATATGAAGACGCCCACGGAATTCTTAGTCATCGATTCATTATTTTCTCTTCATTTATTTCAAATTAATTTTGTAAAAAATAGTCTTAATAGATTATTAGATTTAGTTTTCATTAGCAATGACATTGAACATTATTTACATGAGGTGCGCGCTCCTCTTTTGAACAACTCAATTAATCATAAAGCTATTTCTATTATTTTTAAATTTTACGATCTAGAACACAAGTTGTCTTTGAGCAGTTCTTCATCTTACTTCAACTTTTTTAAAGCCGAATTTGTTGCATTGAACGATTATTTTCAATCGATTGATTGGGACAGTATTTTCCTTAATTCAAATTTATCTGACACATTTTCAATTTTTCAATCCAGATTGAAGATGGCTCTTGATTTATTCGTCCCCGTGTATAGAAAGAAAGCTACTCCGAAAGTTACATGGGGCAATTCACGCCTCAGTAATCTAAAAAACCGAAAAAACAAGGCATATAAGAGGTTTAAAATAACAAAAGCATAAATGACCACATCATTTTCCTGCGCATTAGGAAGGAAATCGATTTTCTGTATCGTTTTCTTTATAATCGGTACTTATATCCGACAGAATCAAATATTAAAAATAATAGTAGAGTCTTCTGGGTATATTTAAACTCTAAGCGCAAATCATCTCAGCTCCCAAAGTCGATGGAATTTTCAGGCATTTCATCCAATAACATCGGAGAAACTTATGATCTTTTTGCGTCGTACTTTAGGTCAGTATACAATTCAGATCGGAGTGAGGTGTCATATGACAATTATAAATCTTTAAACGCTATTACAGACCTAGGGGATATCTCTCTATGCGACGAAGATGTTCGATCAGCTCATAACAATCTTGACAGCCAAAAAAACGCAGGTTTCGATTTGATTCCTGCGATGTTCTTAAAAAGTTGCTCATCTTCTTTATGTCACTGTTTAGCCTTAATTTTCAATAAATCACTGTCGTCTGGAGAGTTTTTGGATATCTGGAAAATATCTTATATTACCCCCATTTATAAGGCAGGTCTGAAGCTTCTTGTTGAGAATTATAGACCTATCTCTATGTTTTCGTCTTTACCGAAATTATTCGAAGCGATTGTCAAGGATAAAATATATTTCTCAATTAAGGAATCTTTATGCTATTGTCAACATGGCTTTGTCCAGGGTTGATCTACAACTTCGCAATTAACTCTATTTACTAAATTTTGCGTGGATTCTTTTGAGAATAGTTTCCAAGCCGACGTTATCTACACAGATTTTCAAAAGGCTTTTGACAGAGTCCACCATGGACTTCTTATTGCTAAACTACGGGCTCTCGATTTCCATTCCAAACTCCTTCAGTGGTTGTCTTCCTATTTATATAACAGAAAGCAGTTCGTAAAAATTAACGGTTTCAGCTCAGAGACATTTGTTGTGGGATCCGGTGTTCCTCAGTGCAGCCATCTGGGCCCTTTACTATTTATTCTCTTTATAAATGACATTTCATCTGTACTTGATTTCGGCTCATGTTTATTATACGCGGATGATGTTAAGATTTTCTCTCGTATAACATGCTTTGAAGACTGTTATAAAATTCAGAATGATCTGAATAATTTTGAAGTTTGGTGTGAGGTAAACTCTCTCAAACTAAATATCAGTAAGTGCTTGGTTTTCTCCGCTTATAGATGTCTCAATCCTGTTTTATTCAATTATAAATTTGGAGCTCAGGATCTGCAGCGAGTGACTGAAGTCAAAGATCTCGGCCTTTTAATTGATACTAAATTCACTTTTGTGCCTCATATCGATTACACAGTTGCTAAAGCTAATTCAATGCTTGGTTTCATTAAACGAAACTCGGCGGAGTTTAAAGACCCCTATACTTTGAAGGCTATTTTCACATCTCTGGTCCGACCCCTTTTGGAGTACTGTTGTGTCTTATGGGATCCGGTCTATTTAGTACACATTAATCGAATTGAACGCGTCGAGCGTAACCTTACGAGATTTGCTCTTCGTAAGTTGAACTGGTATTCTGATATTCCATCTTATGATGCTAGACTTCTGCTGATTGATTTACAATCCTTATCTGACAGGAGGAAAATGATCGGCATCATGTTAATAAAACACATTATCTCTTATCGTATTAACTGTCCGGAGTTGCTTTCTTTCATTCCGATATATGCTCCTGAACGTCCTCTTCGTCAAAGGATCCTATTTCGTGAATACCCGCATGTAACAAATTATGGACAGAATGAACCGATATCCAGATGTATTACTTATTTTAATTGTTTATGTGATAAAATCGATTTTACCGATACTCGAGCAACTTTCAAGCGCGATATTTTAAATTACTTTATTATTTTAATAATAAAGTATTGTGATCGACTTGGAAAAAAAAAAAAAATTTGCTACCCTGAAATTTTTTTTTTTCGCGTTTCATGACTAAAATAGCCTAAAAATGCAAAAAAAAAATCCGTCTGTCTGTACGCCGTCCGCCGTACGCCGTCCGCCGTACGCCGACGTGTACGCTCAGCGCACATTAACTCCCAAACCCTTCAAGATAGAAAGTTCATTTTTGGAGGGACTGTAGGTAGTTGCGGATCTCAGGCGGATACCCATTTTGTGGGGTGTACGAGTTCAGGGGGAGGCAGGGGGAGCACTTAAGCCGAAAAATACGAATTCAAATATCTCAACCAAGGTTACAGCTAGGAAGCTAAAAATCAACATACATATACAGGAGTTTGTGGGACAACTTTTAAAAATAACTTAATTTTTTTATAAGAACCAATTGTCGGCCGAATTTTTTTTTCAAATGATTATATCTTCGAAATTACTTGCCATAAAAAATTGATATTTTGAAACCATTAAGATAGCATATAGATCTACTATAAGCAGTTTAGATAGAAGCTAATTAGTGAAAGGGGGAGGGTCAGGGGGGGTGCAAAGAAAAACATTTAAAAATTAATATCTCAACTGTCTCTTATGCTAAGTAATTGAAACTTAAAATGTATACTAAACTTTACTAGCGACATATGAAAAAAATATAATATGTGGACATTATAGTAGTGGGGGGAAATGGGGAGCATTTCAAAAATGGCGCACTTTCCAAAACTACAAATCATCAAATCTCAAAATTGAGTAAAGATATCAAATCAAAAATTTGTCGAATTGTAGAGCTATATAATTTTTAATTTTGGTAAGAAATTTGAGTTGGGTGGTGTAAGGGGAGGGAGGTGGAAAGCAAAAATGTTGAAAATTCTGAGTGATTTTTTTATGGCTCTGGTAAAAGATACAAAGTTCAAATTTTGCATGTCGACACACCTATTTGATATAGATAGAAAAAAAATAGTAATTTGTTCCAAAATTGTTATGCTCCGAAGTGGGGGTCTAACGTGCACAAGGTGTTTCATGTGGAATGAAAAAAACACATAAACTGAAAATTTTTGAATGAAATTTTTAGGTAGAAACTTGAAAATTCGGGAAATACATTTAAAAAAAATCTCTAAAAGTTTGAAATATTAACTGGTTGAATATTTTTAAAACTTCTACTCCCTCCCATACAAAATTATTTTTTCGGCCAATTTTAAGAAATCAATTATCACCTAACTATCAAAAGCTATCAATTTGAAATTTTGCAAAAAAACTTAGAAAAATAGTTAAAATAAAATTACGGTAAAAGTTTTGAAATCGTGCTTGCCCTTCTACCCCCTCCCATACAAAGCTATGATTTCGACCAATTTTATTAAATCAACTAATAACCAACAAAATAAAAGCTACAAACTCGAAATTTTGTAGGAGCACCTTACAACAGAAAAGAAAGAAAATTCTATCACAAATTTTATGATTCCTTTACCTCCTCTACCCCTTCCCATACAAAATTATTTTTTCGAGCATTTTTAAGAAATCAGTTATCAGCTATCTCTTAAAAGCTATCAATTTTAAATTTTGCATGAAAGCTTATAAAAGTAATTCAAATGAAGTTGCTTTAAAAGTTTTGAAATTGCGCTTACCGTTCTACCCCCTCCCATACAAAACTATGATTTCGACCAATTTCATTAAATCAACTAATAACTAACAAACTAAAAGCTACGAACTTGAAATTTTATACAAGCACCTTACAAGAGAAGCGAAATAAAACTGCATATCAAATTTTACGATTCCCCTACCTTCTCTACCCCTCCCTTACAAATTTTCGGTTTCGTGAAAATAAAATACACCGAATTTTATGAAAATTTTATGCAATTTCGTCTATGAAACACATTCTATACAGAGAATATTGGACGTGATTCAAGCAATTATTAAAAAGCTATTAACATCCACCTACCCTTGCTATTACCCCTCCTCCTCCCCTCATAAAAACCCAAACTTGCAGAAACGAATGAAATATTGTTAAATTGCCAACAGCCCTGCCCAAGAAACCCCTTTGCACTTAGCTTTCCCTAACCACTTTAACCTGCATATTGACTTTCCACTC
Organism: Chorisops tibialis; assembly: GCA_963669355.1. Taxonomy (NCBI): domain Eukaryota; kingdom Metazoa; phylum Arthropoda; class Insecta; order Diptera; family Stratiomyidae; genus Chorisops; species Chorisops tibialis. Next base: position 77,298,792 of record OY770263.1, read on the forward strand.
ATCCGCAACAAGAATAATAAAGTTTCGCCCGACTTGTTGGCAGTTTATTCCTTTTAGCTTCTATTTCTTTCAAATTTTGACTTTACTTTTACTTTATTATTTTTTCTTTTTCTTTTTTTGATCACTTGTTTTCTTTTTCAATAGTCTTATAGAAATTTTTTCTGCTGACGATTGTATTTTTTATTGTATTTAAATGTTAAGATTTTCCATTTTTGTTTTGAAATGTATAATATTTTATATTTTTATATGATAATATATATTAAACACCTAAATAAATAAATAAAAAAAAAAATAAATAAATGTTAAGGAACTTGTCGGAAAGGAGGCCGAAGCCCAATTTGAGCTGTAGTGCTATTGAAGAAGTTAGTAAAGTGGCGTACAAGAGTTAAGGAAGAGTCCAACATAATGCCTAATGGCAATAAACCTCTGGCAATGAAATGTTCTTAACGCAGCGTCTGTAATTATGTAATTAAGGCGCGTACGGGATCTGCTTAAAATTATGTATGAGCATTTCGAAATTTTTATGGAAATGTAGTTAGGCAAGCACCAGTAGAACAAGACATTGGTGATAGTTCTGGACTGTTCTAATAGCTTTGAAGATTGTTTAATTGTCTGCAAATGATTGGTGGTCGACATCATGGAATCTGAAAGACAAATACTAAAAAATGGAAGGGGTCGCAGATGAGAACCCTTGGGTACATCAGACATTGCAGGGAATGAAGAAGACTTAGCGGTGGTTATATTGATAGAAGAAAGGTAGCTCAAAGGCAAGGTAACGGAAATGTCATATTCATTTAATTTGGGAATTAGAAGCCGATGATTGACTTTGTCACTTTATCACAAGCCGGTGTAAGCTGCGTGTAGATAATGGTTACACTCCATTGATTTGGTAACCTTATCAATATGTGGTAAGAGGGTACTCAAAGTTGACTTTCCATTTTGAAAGCCATTTTGGTGTGGCGATATAATGCTGTTAATTAGCGGAGTAAACTTATTAGCAACAATTTTATCGAAGATTTCTAACAGCAGTAGACTGAATGAAGATCATTCCCTACTTTGCTAAGTTGCTTTTGTCACCCGACTTGTGAACGGGCACCAGATAAGAGGTTTGCCATATAACAGGAGAGAGGTTAAAAAGAAAAGTTGGAGGTAAATGCAAAAAACTCACGACATTTCTATAAGACCAAAGGAGGAACACCATCACGGCCAATTTTTTTTCGGGTTTATGCCATTGAGCATTGATCCGTGAAATCAGTAGACCAAGAAGAAACATTATAGAGTTATTATTGGGCATAAAGCTAGAGAGGACACGGGTAGACAGATGGGTTTGGGATTTTTGACTGACAATATGAACTTCTGTATCTTTTATTTTCTCCTCCTAGCCTTATTTCTTAGCGTTACAAACTTTGTAGCAAAATAATAATACTCTCAGATTTCATCTAGAGTATAATTACACGGGAGGTCAGCTGGGGAGATCATCTTTTGAAAAATTAAACCAAGACAAATAACCGCCAAAACAAATAACCCTTCACACTGAGCACACAAAATAAGCAAAAAAAGAACTCCAGATAAAGACCGATAAGTGGAAAAAGTTCAAGCTATACTTAATCTACAAGCATAGATCTACTAAAGAAACTGTACATTTAAATTTAATACAAGTTAAAAAAAAATACAAACAATTTTAAACAATTTAAAAGTTAACAGCAAGTTCAGAAGCGCCGGACATGAACACGACATAATGTTAATTAAATATTTAGCACAAAATTTGAGCTCGATAAATTTTATTCGTACTGAGAAAATCGGTTAATGTTTTCTTATTAAAAACTGCAGTTTGTATGGGAGGTGATGGAAGGATTCCTCCACTCCTTCCATTAGCTCCCATTCGGATAATTTTTATAGCATAAATTCATTTCTGTTAAAAATAATAAAATTCACCTAACCTTTTTTCCAAAAACGAAGCGCACCAAATTAGAACTTTCTAGCTTAACGCGTTCTAAAGCTAAAGGACAGACAGACGGACATCCCGTTTTGAGATTTTGAAGTAACAATATTGACTTCTATGTTGTTGGTTTTTTTCTTCGAGCCTTACTTCTTAGCGTAACAGACCTTAGAGCAAACTTATAATACTCTTAGAATCCGACGACAGTATAAATATTTGTGAAGCCAAATAGGAACGAGCTGAAGCTCAAAAATTGTTCTGACCCGATAAAATGTAGAAAAGGAGCACGATTTTGATTACCTTTGATGCATTGCCAGCATGGACGACGTAGTCGAAAGCATGTTGTGGCTCGTATGAATAAAGCTCGTCAGATACTAGATATCCTTTACCTTTGAAGGAAATGAGAGATCTCCTTTCGATCGAAGAGGTGCAAGTGTTTGGCGACTGCACTACTGAAGCGGTGTTTTTTTAAGAAAGCCAGAGCAAAACGAATGAGCTCTAGATTATATTCCCCAACGAGGACATGGGGTTTATCGACTACATTGCACAAGGCAGCGATTAAGTGGATATAAGAATTCGTCCTAGCGTTTAATAAGATTTAATAGATTTTATAACATACATATGTTATTTAAATTTATCATTTTCGTATTATGATAACGAAAAATGAGCGTAACTGTCATAAATTAAAAAAAGCGAAGGGTTTTAGATTTTCCAAATTAATGAATAAATTAGTAGTTGTATAACCAAGAAAGTAGTGACTTGGCTTACTTTTCAACGTTATTATAACAGATATAGCTTATTTCGTATAAATCTATGTGTATCTCCACTATAACAAAAGACGCTACCTACTGGGTAGTGTGTTGGTCTACAATGCAAAAGGCGGGAGTCCCGGTCGACTTATAATTTCAGCACACTGCCTGCCTGAGTATATTTTGGTCACCTCAATCTGCGAAAATGAAAATTTGTTTTTCACAATAACAAATAAAATATTAAGGAACCTGCATATCAGGAGGCGAAAACCGAATTCGGGCTTTAGGGCCATTGAAAAGTTTCTCTCACATAATAAGACAAAATTTGACAACTAAAGGGTAAGGCAATTTTCTTTCAAAGTACGAAAGCTACAGATCTGAAATTTCAAACTTGTTAATTTTATGAATATCACAGTTATATTTGTAAAAATTACTGATTTCTCTCCACGCCTTCAATCATCTTTCATATAAATGTCTGAATATTAGAAGATATCATAATTTATGAAGCCGTACAAGATATAGTAGAAAAAATCTCAATTTCATTTAGAATATCGCACGATTGGGGTATACTTGGAGCGACTCTATATGATAACAAAGCAACGGACAAGGGAAAATTTAGTATATCTTCGACTTTAAACATTAAAACTCAAAACTTTAACTTTTAGGTTCGTAATAAATACCGAATCCACTATATAACCAATCCGCAACTTCTGGGCATAATCAAACGTAATTTTCTCAATTTTAAAGAGCTAAACACCTCCCTCATTTACATACACAACGAAAATCACATTACGTAAATTTTGTCTCGCATTAGCAACAAATATTATTACGTTGTGAGCCAATTAGTTATCTTAATTTCGCCCGAAGCACGGATTTAATTGGCAAAACAAGACAAACATTAAATACATTAAGTTTGGCATGCTGTTTAATCACATACTAAGTGCCGACTATGTTAAATGAGTATTTAAGCTTTGTTATTCGCCCCCCTCTAGCCCACCGGGCGAGTACTATAAGTGTTGGCATGCGAGGGTACCTCACAAACAGGACATTCTGCGAATCATTTGCATTCTACTCGAATGTTCGGAGCTCAAACGTTGTGGAAATAATGCTTTAGTTATAATGTCGCTCAGAGCCAACCAGGAAACATGCTGTATCTATCATGCAACTCAAATCAGTTCATCTAATGAAATGATCAAGTGCCCTCCACGAAACACTAGTCCATAAGAGTCTCCTTGAAGGATGCCAAAATAAAACATTTGCGAGCCAAACAATTATAAAGGCTTTTCAATCGGATTAGGTCGGTCTGTATTCGAAATTTTCCCTGTGCTAAGTGCTAGACAATTACAGGACGATTATTTGATTTGGTGATCGGGATAGTGACAGCGTACGAAAGCCACAACCGATCGAAAAGCCTCGAGTAGGAGTGGAGGCATTAAAAAACTTTGTGAAGCATTAAACTTTCCCACAATGCCTTCAATGCATTCGAAATACCAAAGCAGCCTGTTGCCTCCTATTTAACTTTAAAATTGCGATGTTATTTCGAAGTACTCTTCGTAAATCTCAATATCGGCCGAAAGGGAGAAACTTCCGCCGAATTCAATTAGTGAACATTCCCGATTCGAGGGGACGAAAAGTTGATCGAAATCCCAAAAGACCATGAATTTCTGGTCGAGTAAACGTTTGAGAAAACTTTTCCCGGCATTGGCCACCTCGTAGGAAGCAAGAATGAAATACTGAATGGTATTCCTCATTCTTATCACATATCGGATATTTCTCAAATTGAAACGTGATTTGGGTTAAGTCCCAAGAGGATGGTGCGTTTCACATTTCTCTGCGACAGCACACGATTTTAATATACTTTCGATACGGTTTGTCCCAGACGACTATCAAGACATATCATACCCCATTTTGATTTCTGAACCCTTACCTTACTTATTTACTTAACGTAAGTAAAAGAAAAAGTTTTACTTATAACTTTTTCTTCTTCGGGCCTAGTCAGCTAGTTCTGATTCAAGACATGAAAAAAGAGAATTTGCATACTTCGAGCATTTAAGGATTTTATTATATTTTTTCTATTTGTATTTTTGGTTGCCATGTTTATGTTTCGACCCAAATCGTCATGCAATGTTTTCACGGAAGAATATTACGAAAATATTACGATATGATTTATACGGTGATATTTATTCGGCTGAGCTGCCTAATAGTTCGGAAAAAATAATAGGGACGAAAAAGGGCGACCAAATCACGATGATAAGCAACACGGTAGAGTGGAATTAGCGGATTAGATGGAGGCAAGCATTAAAGTGTTTTCATTCCGAATAAAAGTTGCATTAGTGCAAAAGTTATTACGATTTTGACCTTTGATGGCGCGGATATTTTTAGACTGACATTGAGACAGTTAATTTCGGTTGTGCACGAATTTTATTAATCCTTAATCAGGTGTCATTATTATATAAAGATTTGTTAGTTTCTTGTTTCCATTTATTTTTTTGTGGAGTTGTAGCAAACTGGATGTGAACTACTTCAAACTTCGAAACAAAACAAAACGGAGATAAGACATATGTATGTAATGTGGAGGGTGTTAACAATCATTCCACAATAATACAATAAAGAAAGAAAGGAAACCTGAAGGTCAGGAAGCTAAGGTTAGAATTGGGCTATAGTGCCATTTATGACAAGAAGACCTTAAGAACGGGGCTTAGGCTTCCAACCAGCAGATTCCTTAATATTTATTCGTTATCCTGAAAGAGTTTTTAGCCCTTTGCACAACCCTCTATCTACAAATATTCGTTTTCGTAGAATGAGGTGACTCAGATATACCCACGCATATATTGTGTTACTTATTGTGGAAGAGTTGTTAGCCCTTTGCACAACGTTCTTTCTACGAATTTTTCATTTTCGTAGATTGAGGTGACCAAGGTATATCCAAGCAGGCAATGTGCTGGAATTATATATTGCGTCGACCGGGATTTGAACTCACGACCTTCGCATTACAAGACCAACACGCTACCTACTAGGCTACACCCTAGCTGAGAAGAAGAAGAGAAGATATATTGCGTTGTAATTATACGTCGACCGGGATATGAACACACGACCTTCGCATTTTAGACCAATAAGCTACATCCATTCTGTGGAGGAGTATTGATACTACCATATTCGTATATTTTGGGGGTCTCATGAAAACGGTTAATGATGATACCTACAGCGTTAGTGTTGGGTATCCAGGGTTAAATGAGCATTAAATAACATTTTAGATAATCGATATTTACTTAAATTTTTATAAATTAAATCTATTTTACCAACACAACCTTGAAGACAATTGGGTTCAAGTTTATGCATCTTCTAAATTTTATGCAAATGATACAAACGAGACTTTTAAATGATATGGTGGAAGTCCTCTCTTATTTCGGCTTTGAATCATTATCAAGTTTCACAATTTTTGCTTACTGCTTTTGACTGCTTTATGGGAGAAGGTGGGAAGTAAGATTAAACGAATCGAAAAAGTTTTAATAAGAGGAAGCTAGCAACCCCTTCATCCACAGTGAAGATAACTGGAACTTAGACATCAGTCCAATCAAGCTCCTTGGATGTTATTAAAATATCTTTTTCTGTGAGGTAGTGGAAGGGGTGCAAACTTGCTTCAAAATAATGCGAAAGCTTAAAAAAGCTAGGTTGAAGTTCTAATGCGAAGGTCGTGAGTTAAAATCCCAATCGACGTATAGTTCCTGAACAGTGCCTGCTTGGATATAACTTGGTTATTTCAATTTACAAAAATGAAAATAAGAAACGTAGATAGAGATTTGTGCGAAAGGCTAACTTCCACACTTCTACATCTACAATGACACAACAGCCCAAATCGGGCCTTGGCCTCCTGACCTTCAGGTTCCTTAACATTTTTCATTATTTATTGTGGAAGGTTTGATAGCACAACACTCTATCCACGAATTTGTCATTTTCGTAGATTGAGGTGACCAAGGTATACCCAAAATAGGCAGTGTGCTGGAATTATGCGTCGACTGGGATTTGAACTCACGACCTTCGCATTGTAGACCAACACACTACCTACTAATCTATACCCTAGCCTACTTAATAAAAATGTTAAGGAGCATGAAGGTCAGGAGGCCAAGGCCCGATTTGGGGGAGGTCTGTTTTGGGGAGTAAAGTCTATGCGTTATAAGTGTAGTAGTATTCCAACTATTTTATGTTTGGCTGGACGTTATTCGAAGGTTAGCTTCTGCCTACTCAACATTCACTTCCAAATTCAAATACCGTACATATTAGCACTTGACGAAGTTAAAGTGCTTTCAGGAAGTGAGCAGTTCTACTCTGCTCCTGGATATCACTTAATTCCAACATTTTTTTGCCAATGGGGTATTACGTTATACATATATCCACAAAGATGTTACTCACAATTTGGTTCCATCCCTGGGATGTTGGGATCCAATCAAGCGTTCAAGTTTTTTTTGGATAAAATTGACCTTTATTATTTATTTATCTTAGAAGAACACGTGAGAGCACTGCGGCCTTTTCGGCGTATTGTGCGATTATTGCCCCTATACCCTACCATAACTCTATGGCTTTAGCTAATCTGAGTATCTGTAAGGGAGCCATGTTGGCTAGTTCCTCGGTGGAAAGGAAACCTTTCTCAAGAAGATTATGCCTTTTCCTTGCCACTGCTTCACAGTAGCATAGGATATGTATTGTCGTTTCTGAGTCTTTGAGACAGAGGCGGCAGATGTCGGTTTCAGCTAAGCCCATATTATTGAGGTGGTGGTTCACTCCACTGTGCCCCGTCATTAGGCCGATTAGAGTACTAATATCGCTCTTTCTGAATTTCAGGATATCCTCCACTTTATTTTTTTGTGGTATGATTATTTTTTTTGAGGTTGATAAGCCTGGAAGTCTACTCCAGTAAATTTTGTGTTCTTGTTCAACCCACTTCTTAAGTATCGAGCTATGATGCCCTTTTGATTTTCCACAGAATGGCAGAATGGACCAATAAAGCTTTTTTCCACGCAATTTTTTGCAAGGAGATCAGCCTCTTCGTTTCGCTCAATTCCTATATGTCCTGGTACCCACATTAAGGTTACGTTGTTCCTTTTCCCCAGGATGATTAGGTCTTGAAGACAGTCCCAAACTAACCTCGATCCGTGCTTATTGGATGCTAGGGTTTTGAGAACCGCCTGACTATCCGATAGGATATAAATTGATTTGTTGCGATGAGCTCTCCTTATATTCTCTTGGATACATAGCTCCATTGCAATTAGTTCAGCCTGGAAGATTGTGGCTTCTTTGCCGAGAGGTTTTTAAACCGAGAAGTTAGGACCTTTGACTCCGGCTCCTGTCCCCTCAGAAGTGCGCGAACCATATGTATACCAGATGGTTGATCCCTTTTCCATTTCAGGTAGAGTGGATTGCCAGTCCTTGCGTTCTCTGATTATAACTTTGAAGGGGGTTTCAAAGTTAAATTTTGTCGGCATAGCATCCGGTAATGTGGAGGTTAAAACGTCCAATTTTGGGTTTCTTAGGATTTTGAGGTGGCCTCTAAAATCCCCTGGTTTGTACTTGTTTTCCCTCTGTATGCGTAACACCTCTTTGATAGCTTCCTTTCTTATTTGGAGATGTATTGGAGGGATGTTAAGGAACATTTCCATTGCCGCTGTAGGACAGGTTTTCATTGCTCCTGTCATACCAAGACAAGCTAGCCTTTGGATTTTTTGTAACGTAAGCTGTGCTTTTTTTTGTAAAGTTTTAGTCCACCATATCGTTGATCCGTATGTGACTATTGGAAGACTGATTGTTCTGTAGCAATCATTTTGGGCTTTAGTCCCCATTTTCTGCCAAATAAGCTACAGGCCCAAAATGCCTTCAGTGCTTTGGCATGAGTCCATTCTATATGTTTGTTCCAGTTGAGTTTGCTATCCAGTATGACACCTAGATATTTTACTTCATCTGAAAAGGGTATTATTGTACCATTTATTGAAGCGGGTATGCTGTACATTTTCCTTCAATTTGTAAATGTACTAACTCAGTCTTACTTGGGTTGATGTTCGAGTTCTTAGACAGACACCAGTTCATTATCACTTCTAAGGCTGATTGTATTCTTTCCGATATAATTAAATCATGTTTGCCTCTAATGATAATGACGAGGTCATCGGCACATATCCTATAGCCTCGTACCCTTGTTCTGTTAGACGGTCAAGGAGTTCATCTACTACAATTAACCAAAGAAGTGGAGATAGTACCCCACCTTGGGGACAGCCTCTATAGGTCTGTGCGGTCAATATGCTATCACCTAGATCCATGGTTGTCATTCATAGCACGGCATGTATCCATCTAATCGTGGCCTTCTGACCATCAGGTTCCTTAACATTTATTCATTATTTATTGTGAAAGGGTTGTTAGACCTTCGCACAACCCTCTATCTACGAAATTTTCATTTTCGTAGATTGATGTAACCAAGGTATACTCATGCAAGCAGTGTGCTGGAATTATATTACGTCGACCGGGATTTGAACTCACGACCTTCGCATTGTAGACCAACTCGCTACGTAGTAGGCTACACCCTAGCTTTAATCCTTTAACTTGAATTATTATTTCTATTATTATCACATATTAAACTTGAAGTAGACTCCCCACCCATAAACAAGAATGTTATCTTAAAAGGGGAGTAGTGAAATATTCCATAATATATGTGGGATCGGGTTATGAATACTCGAATTTTATTAAATTAAATTAAATTAAAAGACACGATACAACGGAACACTTAAATCAAAACGCTATTTTTTCCCTCGATGTTCGTTTTTTTTAGTTAATTTTCTCGAACCCCTTTTTTTCACGGCCGACTCCGCTTATCGTTTCTCTCAGCCTGTTACGCTTGAAATTTTTAGTCTGCTAAGTAATTCTATTTTCCAAATATTCCTACAATCGGTCATTCTGATATTGTATCGACCCGATACGATAACTACTTTTCATTCTCAATAATTTCATCGTCAATCTTTTTAATTGCACTAACTTCGTCATCAGTCCCGAACATTTCACTTTCACTGTCCTCTAATTCTGTATCAGCTGTCTGCGTCCATGGCTTCATATGGTCTGCGAATACAGTTGTTCGTCGCGGTCCCTCATGGTCACCCACCTTCTCTACGACGTAGCGATCATTTGAATTAACAGTTATTATTTCATATTGTCCGAAAAATTTGGGATGAAGTTTTATTCCTGTGCCGAATTGGGTTCTCTGGATTGCTGCCCAATCTCGTATTTCATATTTTTTAGCCTGTTTTCTATGTTGATTATAGTTTTTCTTATTTTCTTCTTGTATTTTCTGTATGCAGCGAATCGCGTCTTCTCTTGCATCGATGCAATCTGCATAATACGTATTCACAAACTCTTCTTCTAATGTTTGTTTTAATTGTAGATCCTCTTTTAATTGCATCTTTTCGCCAATCATGATTTCAAACGGTGTGCGCCTAATGCTTCGATGATGTGTAGAGTTGAGAAATTGTTGTAGGTTACCTACGTACCATTCACCAGGTGCATCTATTGTCAACTTCGCCAAGAAGGTAGGAATAATCACACGATTTATACGCTCGATCTGACCATTCGCCCTCGGCACACCAGTCGTAATCAACACGTGCTCTATATTCTCTTCTTTGCAATAATTTTCAAACACGCTTGATGTGAACGCGGTACCTCTATCGGAAATAATTCTTCTCGGATTACCAAATGTTGTTGCTTGGATCTTCAACTTGGCGACTACCTCTGCTGTTGTGGTCGACTTGGTTGGGTATAACCATACGAACTTTGTGAATGCATCTACTATCGCGAAAATATGTTGATATGCCTTTTTCGTCGATGCTAACGGTCCCAAGTGATCGATATGATATGTGTCCGGTGGAATTGCTTTTTTCTCAATTGGGTTGAGCCACCCATCCGCCTTGTCCTGCTTTTTATTCACAAGTACGCATTTCATACAATTATTTATTACTTTATTTATTTTTTCACGCATATTGGGAAACCAAAAGTCTTGCTGCAGCTGGTATTCGACCTTAGCCCACCCAAAATTTTTTTTTTTTTTTTTTTACAGAATGACCTGTGTTATAGGCAATTTCGGCCTTTATGTGCAATGCACAAACACAGTCATGGAGGGAAGGAATGGGATTGGGAAGGTTGGGGAAGGGGAGTGAGAACGACCTTAGCGAGTGGAGAAGCTGGTACATTGCTCAGTTGTACTGGCTGCTTACTGACAAATATTTGCAGATGTTATGGAGTACTGAATGATAGAAAGCGAACAGAAACCATCTACTGAGTATCTAGGCCTTCTTGAAGTGGAACTGTTTCACTTTTACACCGTTTCCCCATTTTTTATTGCGAATTATTTTTTATTGCGAATAATTTTTTATCACCATTAGCAACTGAAAAATTTGCGCTTAAAAAAATCCCGTCTGGAGTGGGAATCGAACCCACGACCTATTGACTGAGAAGCGAGCACGCTGCCCACTACGCCACGGAAGCCTCAATGACCTCTTTCGTGTGCTTGCTTTATGACGTCATGCTGCATGGACTTTGGAACTATCATTAACTCTGTTCCATTTACTTCTTTAAATAACACGCCTCTTTTTAACATCATTGAATCACTTTTTCGGCCCGTCTTTAGTGATTCCATTACTTTTTTTAGTTCATCATCTTCCTCTTGTGCTTTCTTTATTCTTAACGTCAATTCGCCTCGGCCTTCCTGCACCATCATGACTTGTATGGGGTTTCTGCTCAATGCATCCACATGTTTCATTGACGTCCCCGGCCTATGCTCTATGGTATAATCGAATTCGCCTATCAATAAAATCCAATGGGCTACACGTAGACAAAGTTCTTTTTTCTTAATCGTATATACGAAAGCATTACAATCTGTGACTATCTTGAATGGTATATTCAGCAGGTAAACTCTGAATTTCTTTAGCGCTTTTACTACGGCTAACCCCTAAGCCACAACGGCAACGCAAGCCGGCGCAGCCTAGCTGTCAAAAAGTTGAGCACAGTGTATTTCCACTGTGGTAGTCAGAACGAACGTACACCAAAGCAGCATAGCGCAATCATCAAGAAATGTTCGCCAACTTTGAACTTTTTCGTTGCCCATAGTTAACCTCAAAATTTAAAACTTTCAAATATTTTTGTATTTATTGTTGACATATTAAATCGTCTTGTCTTGTCTTTAGTGATTTATATAATTATGATTTTTTACAATTTTTTAATGTAGAACTGCGAATATTTATTTTAAATTCGAAACACTTCTATCGCAAACTGTCAAACTGACGCAAACAATCAACTCTTATGTGACTTGATGTTTTACTGATTGCGTAAAGCTGCGCCGTGCTGCGTCATTCTACTTTGTATCTGGCTCAAGCATAAGACTTCTAATTCGTAGCTAGTGTACTTCTCTTCCGCGGGCGTTGTCTTCCAACTTGCGTAATATACAGGATGAAGTTTTCCATCCTCTGCATCTTTTTGTAATAAAACAGCACCAAGCCCAGTTTGACTCGCTTCAGTGTGTAATTCAGTTATCGCGCCTACACGATACAATTTTAGTACCGGTTCACTCACTAATATTTTTTTAATTTTTACAAATGCCATTTTTTGCGATTCGCCAAATTCAAATTTTACATTGTTTTTTAATAACTGCGACAGCGGCCTTGCGTGAACTGCGAACTGCGGTATAAATTTTCGGAAGTAGCTAGCTAAACCCAAAAAACTTTGTACGTGTTTAGCTGATTTTAATTCAGGAAAATTTCGCACGGCGTCTACACTTTTTCTTGCTGGTTTAATTAATCCTTTTTCCACGACGTGTCCTAAATATTCGACTTTGTTTACCATAACCGCGCACTTTTTCCAATTGATTATTAAACCGTATTCACTCGCGGTGTTTAATACTTGCTCTAATTTTTCTAGCGAGTCATATTCATCTTGTGCCGGTATTATCAAATCATCTAAATAAGTCAATAGAACACCACTAGCTATCATTGATCTAAATATCGCGCGAACATGCCGCTGGAAAACTGCAGGCGCGTTGCAGAGACCAAATGGCACTCTTAAAAATTCATATTGTCCGTCAGGGACCACAAACGCGGTGAATTTAATGCTCGACTCTTCAATAGGGACGTGAAAGAATCCGTCCTTTAGATCTAAAGTAGTAAATACCTTCGCGTCTTGCAAACGATCTAATTGATCTTCGATTAATGGGAGTGGGTTTCTGTCTCTCATAGTTTTTTTGTTCAGTTGCCGATAGCCTACACATATTCTAGTCTTTCTTTTTTTTTGGCACTAGTACGATCGTACTCGCATATTCGGATACACTTGGGCGTACGATACCTTTTATTATCCATTCGTCAATCATTTGATTAACCAGTTTTCTCTGCTCTGCTGCCAGACGTCTCGGATTCTGGAAGACTGGGGCGTCATCGGTGAGAACTATCCTCATCTTGACCCCTATATCTTTCACTTGTGTTGGCGTATAGTTTTCTATCAAGTTCTTAACTCTCTCACGAATTACACCATCTATTACATGATTAACTTCGACACATACTGTATCAGGTTCTTCACAAATATTTATATTCATCACTGCTCTCACGTCATCGTGGCACGCACTATCGACCTTATCCGCTGGTCTCTTCTTCCACAAAAAAACTTGTTTTCCATACAATCACTGCTTTTTCCGAAAGTTCGCCGCCAATTAATACGTCATTTCCCAAAAATTCATCGGGCACTACGTCAAATGAAAATTTTTATGTTTGTTCGTCTATTATAACGTTTGCATCAAAACTACCTAGTGTGTGTTGATTCACGGCGCCGACACTATCAAAAGGTATGATCGTTGTCAGGGTAATTGGTACTCCTAAACGATCATAAAAACTCGCGCGTACCAAATTCAAATCACTTCCCGTATCTAACATAGCTACAGCACCTTTGCCTGCAACTTTAATTGTTTTGTACGTTTTCCTGTCATTTGACCGTAACGCGTCACACCGCACTTTTTCATTTTGCTTAGCATTTTTAAAACATTTATTGGCCATATGACCATGTTCGCCACACTAAAACACTTTGGTCCTTTCGACTTATCTGGACACTTTGCACTTAAATGAGATATTCCACCACAATTATAACATCGTTTCTTCCTCTCGCTGTTGGAATTATTACTCGTCTTTTTCGTCGTGTCACTTCTCACTGTTTTGGCAGTCACTCTATTTTTATTTGAATTCTTCTGCTTTTCATATATCTCCAATCTACTGCGCAGCTCTTTTATTGTTCGTGCACCATAGAGAATCGTTTTATGTGCCTCGTCGTCAATGATCCCGTCGACAATATATTGGATCACTGCCTCTGGTTCGATGTCAATATGACTGGCTATCGATACCACTCTGTATACATATGCTTGATATGACTCGTCACTACCTTTTCGCACACTAATCAATTCCGCATGGGTTTTTTTGCTGTTTGTAGTTTTGATAAATTCTTTTACCAATGCTGTTTTCAAATCTAGCCATGTCCTCGCAGCTCACTCAAAATCAGCAAACAGTCTTGCAGATCCCCGCAGCAATTTCCTTAGATATATGACTTTCTGTGCATTCGTCCACGCACACATCTCTGCCGTCTGCTCGAATTTCGACATCCAATGGAGTACATTCTCTTTTTTATCGCCACTAAATATCTCAAGCGCGTCTTCTACATCTCTAAACGTCAAGTTTGTCGTCACAGGCCATCTGCCTTCGGTCGCGTCTTCATATTCACGTCGCTGGTGGCTGAAAGCTTCGCGTCTTGTTTCAACCGCGTCAACATGATCATCGCCTGAGCTTTCAGGTAACTGGTCATCGCCCTCCAGTGCTGCTTTAATTCGTCCAGTTAATACGTCTTTTGTCCCTGTTATCTTGAGGCCTAACTTCGCGAGATAAACCTTCAATTTTTTCACAGACCAAGCACCATAATCTATTTCTTCTACTACACTGTCGTAGTCATTATGTTGCTCTGACGTCTCAGAGTTTATTGGCGCATTCTCGTCCTTCGCACGGTTTATTCTTGCAGTTAATACCGCCTTTGAACCACATATGGGCAATCCCATTCCACTCGCTATTCGTCTCAATTCGCCAAGTTTTAAGCTGCCTGTGTCTATTTCTGTATTTAATTCCTGATTGTTCGATGCCATTTTGAATGTTAGATTTTCCACACGATAACACTAATCGTTACTATTAAATCAACACTCTGTCGTCTGGAACGACGTCACTATTGGAATCGATACTCGTCTTCGATTGAAATTCGCGTTATCGTCGTTCTAATCGTGCTTTATTACGATTTAATTTATCTCGAATTCCGATTGATGTTAGTATCCGATCCCGGTTGAGCCCCCAAATTGTGGGATCGGATTATGAATACTCGAATTTTATTAAATTAAATTAAATTAAAAGACACGATACAACGGAACACTAAAATCAAAACGCTATTTTTTCCCTCGATGTTCGTTTTTTTAGTTAATTTTCTCGAACTCCTTTTTTTCACGACCGACTCCGCTTATCGTTTCTCTCAGCCTGTTACGCTTGAAATTTTTAGTCTGCTAAGTAATTCTATTTTCCAAATATTCCTACATATATGTTATTGTATTACATTAAATTTTGATTTCATTAATAAAAAAAGAGTATTTTCATTAAGGGCAAATAATGTCAATGTACACAGCGATGACATTTCTTTCGACAATCAAAACTTTTCTTCTTCTTCTTCTGCGATATACAAATCATGTTCTTTTTTTTTACGGCCTACGATTTCGAAGAAAGTTAATGAGACGGGAGTTTTATTCATCCAAACTTCCCTAATTTCCAATAAGTAGGTAGCTCAAGAATAAATTAAGTAATTGTGAAGAAATATCTACCGGAACTTCTTCAGATCATTTAATCGAAGAAAACTTTCCGATCTATACTTAATCAAAAAGGACAAAACAAAGTTCCATCGAAACTAATAACAGTCCAGTTCAAAGATTAATCTTATCCGAAATTTATATTGATCCTAGAGAAAAACTTAAATAAAACTTATGACCTTTTCCGATTAAATCAGCCACGAGAATGACAAGAAGAGTAAGAATATTAGAGACAGAAAAATCCCAGCTTCCTTTAGAGATAATCCAGCGAGAAAAAATAGAAAAGAAAAAGGAAAGTCTCATTACTTAAAGGTCAATTTGGTCCGATTTCGTTCTGAATCGTCTCGGGAAAGTTAATAAATCAACCTTTCTATAGGCATTTAAGTTCCCAATCGGTTGCAATCGTCCTGACCATACACATCGGGAATATTAGTGTGCCTTCTTCCGATATTGAAGATTACGTCCTGTCCACCGCTAAGATCTAGTAGACCTATTTGCGAAGGACCCGGCATGGGTACGGAGTAAGATGAATGGAGCCTGTTCGAATAAAAAAAACCGTACCCATGTAAGGCATCAAATTAGGTCAATATATTCTTCGATAGAAGTATTTAGTAGGATACCATCTTTCCACATTATGAGTCCCTGGTTAGGACACGAGATTGCTTTCTCATAGTTTTATACCGAAAAAGGATGTGGTCGTCTGGTGACATACGAAAACTTACAACCAGTAAGCATTTCATGAGTTTACTAGAGAGTGCTTTTATTTGTGATGATGGGGTCTGGTATTAAGTGTTATGTCCCCTTTTCGTAACGAAAAGGTCATAACACATTTCATTTTCAATCGCTTGCGATAGTGTGGAAGTGTTTTTTTTTGTAAGCTCTGGCGATAATGTCTTCTCGACTTATGGGTCCAGCCAAAAGGTATTTGGTCTAATCGTAGTTGTATGCTTTTATAAAAGCGACAAATATGGACGTGCGGAAAAAAATGTGTACATCCATTAGGTTTCTTTTGGTAAAAATATTGTCTCTTGTATTAGGATGTACATATACCCGTTTTTACGTAGACATTGGTAAGGTAGGCGTGAAACTACGAATAGCCTGTTTTATGTCACTGGTCTATCTAAAACTAGCCTTGAGCTTCTGGTATTCATCTAGAAATAAGTCGCATTTAAGAAGAAGGATGTACAATATCGTGCGTTTCAGACAGGGACGTCAAAGGAGGCATCCATTCCATGGCATTTACGTGATTAAAAGGACGGCGATATTAATCCTTAAAACATTGGTGTTAAAAACTTTCGACGCGCTTGTAATCTCTAATAAGTTGCTCGCGAGTGACAATCGGTTGCCAAAAAAGTTCGCGTTCCATATGAGAGAGCAGCCCTCGTTTGATTATTTGGACAAGACGAGATTCCGGTATTCCTTGGCGCATTCGCCCAGCTAAGCTCGTCATCTCCTAGAACTCAGCTGTAAATATATTTCGTCGTCTGTCTCATGATCGTCAAAGGTTAATTCTAGTTGCCTTTTTAGGGAGAACCAATCAATATAGTGATGATTGAGTCGAAGTTCCCAGTACAACTGTGCGGCTTTCCCTTTCAAGCAGGATGGCAAAACTGATATCAAGTCGGATGGAGTATAAAACTTCAGTTCTTCGACTTCTCTATTGAATACAGGAAGGAGTCGCAAAATATCGTTCCGGATGTTTTATCACGCTTGTATGAGGATGTTCGTCCAGAAATCAATGTTGAAGAGATACACGATATTCAAACCAAGTCGATGTTTGAAAAACCTAGCCTTTAGTAATAAGGAATATGTGGAATAATAGAATCTGTCCGAGAAAATCTCCAGCTCACACCGAACTTAAATAAACTGCCAACAAGTCGGGCGAAACTTTATTTTCTTGGGACAAGCTGCGGATGAGTGGAAAGTCAATATGCAGGTTAGAGTGGTTAGGGAAGACTAAGTGAAAGGGAGTTCTTGGGCAGGACTGTTAACAATATTTCATTCGTGTCTGTAAGTTTGGGTTTTTATGAGGGGAGGAGTAGGGGTAATAGAAAGGGTGGGTGGATGTTAATAGCTTTTTAATTAATTACTTGAATCACGTCCAATATTCTCTGTATAGAATGTGTTTCATAGACGAAGTTGCATAGAATTTTCATAAAATTCGGTGTATTTTACATTCATGAAACCGAACATTTGTATGGGAGGGGGTAGAGAATATAGGGGAATCGTAAAATTTGATACGCAGTTTTATTTCGCGTCTCTTGTAAGGTGCTTGTATAGAATTTCAATTTCGTAGCTTTTAGTTTGTTGGTTATTAGTTGATTTAATAAAATTGGTCGAAATCATAGTTTTGTATGGGAGGGGGTAGAAGGGCAAGCGCGATTTCAAAACTTTTAAAACAACTTCATTTGAATTATTTTTATAAGTTTTTATGCCAAATTTGAAATTGATAGCTTTTAAGAGTTAGCTGATAACTGATTTCTTAAAAATGCTCGAAAAATAATTTTGTATGGGAGGGGGTAGAGGAGGTAGGGGAATCGTCAAACTTGTGATGCAATTTTCTTTCATTTTCAAGTTCATAGCTTTTAATTTGTTGGTTATTAGTTGATTTAATGAAATTAGTCGAAATCATACTTTTGTATGGGAGGGGGTAGAAGGGCAAGCGCGATTTTAAAACTTTGAACGCAATTTGATTTTAATTATTTTTGTAAGTTGTTTAGCAAAATTTGAATTTGATAGCTTTTAATGGTTAGGTGATAATTGATTTCTTGAAAATGGTCGAAAAAATAATTTTGTATGGGAGGGGGTAGAAGTTTTAAAGGTTTTCGACCAGTTAATATTTCGTATATTTAGGGATTTTTTTTAAATGCATTTCGCAAATTTTCAAGTTTCTACCTTAAAATTTCACTCAAAAATTTTCAGTTTATGTGTTTTTTTCAATGCACATGAAACACCTTGTGCACGTTAGACCGGGGGAGTCGGTTTATAATAAATATGGATCAAGTTAATATTATTTTTCTATGTACATTAAATATAGGTATTCACATGCAAAATTTTAACTTTTTATCTTTCACTAGAGCCCCAAAAAAATCACTCAAAATTTTCGACATTATTGCTTATCACCTCCCTCCCCTTACACCTCCCAGCTTAAAATTTTTACCAAAATTAACCATTATGTAGTTCTACAATCTGACAAATTTTTGATTTAATATCTGTACTATTTTTTGAGATATAAGGATTTGTAATTTTGAAAAGTGCGCCATTTTTGAAATGTTCCCCATTTCCCCCCACTACTATTATTTCAACATGTTATATTTTTTTTGTATTTGCCTAGTATAGCTTAATATACGATTTAAGTTTCAATTACATAGCTTAAAAGATATTATTGAGATATTAATTTTTAAGTGTTTTTCTTTGCACCCCCCCTGACCCTCCCCCTTACAATAATTAGCCGCTTTCTGAGCTGGTTCCGATGGAACTATATGCCACCTTGACGGTCTCTAAATATGATTTTTTACGATAAGTAATTTCGAAGATATAATCATTTGAAAAAAAAATTCGTCTGACAATTGGTTCTTAGCCCCCCCTTTTCGCACCCCAATGGATAAAAAAATTAAATTATTTTTAAAAGTTGTCCCACAAACCCTTCTATATGTATGTTGAGTTTTAGCTTCTTAGCTGTTACCATGGTTGAGATATTTGAATTCGTATTTTTCGGTTTAAGCGCTCTCCCCGCCTCCCCCTGAACCCGTACACCCCCCGAAATGGGTATCCGCCTGAGATTCGCATCCATCTACAATCCCTCCAAAAATGAACTTTATATCTTGAAGGGTTTGGGAGTTAATGTGCGCTGAGCGTACACGTCGGCGTACGGCGGACGGCGTACAGACAGACGGATTTTTTTTTTTAGCATTTTTAGGCTAATTTAGTCATGAAACGCGAAAAAAAAAAATTTCAGGGTAGCAAACTTTTTTTTTTTTTGTGTCGATCACAATACTTTATTATTATAATAATAAAGTAAAATTCTGGACGACCGTCTTTATATAAATCTTGCAGAGGAAAGTTTTAGCCCAGAAGAAGGCAGTCCTATCTGAAAGCTATGGATTCCGAAACAGGTTACCCATGATCTAATCTGACAAGCACACTGATTACCAGTCGGAGGACATGGTGGAATAGATCGAACAATTATAAATCTCCGTAAGTATTATTACTGGCATCATACGGTCTCAGAAGTTCGAGATTTCATTCGAAATTGTGTGACTTGTAAACGTTGCAAACTGGTGAATCGCACTCTTCAAGTCCCAATGGAAAATCAGATCCTAGTAAAACATCCGTTCCAAAGAATTTGTCTGGGCTTTCTAGGACCACACCCCCGTCCCCGTGCTAATAAAAAATTTATTTTGATTATGCTCGATCAGTGCGAATAGTGATAATGTGATCAGATTCTTGAGGGAAAATGTTTTCTTCGTTTATAATGTTCCAGAAATTGTGCATTCTGATAATGGTTCAGAGTTTAAATCGAAAAAATTCCAAGATTTTTTGAATCTTTATGGCGTTGCTCATACCTTCACGCCGGTGTATAGTCCTCAATCCAACCTTTCTGAAAGAGTAAACCGAGATCTGCTTTATATAATTCGATCGTATATTGCAACCGAACATAATCGTTGGGATGAAAACCTGGCAGAAATAGGTGCTGCTATCCGAAACACGAATCACACTTCGATAGGATGTTCTCCTTATTAGCCCAACTTCGGAAGATTAGTTCTAGTTATGAGCTCCTTCGTAAGCTGCAGAGTTTAGAAAATGGAGAAGTTGCTATTTATCCTACTAATTGTCGGTAGTAATTACTCCAAAAAGATGTTGAGGAAAAATTAGTTGAAGCTCATGTTTTGCGAAACTTGCTCTTAAATTCAATGAGGCTTTTATTGAGTGTGCAGTCGGAAATGTAGTATACTCGTTGAGAGATAAGGACGGAAAATTCTTAAGTGTTTCTTCTTCTTCTTCTACAATGGCGCTACAGCCCAAATCGGACCTTGGCCTTCTGATATTCAGGTTCCTTAACATTTTATATTACTGGAAGGGTTGTTAGCCCTTCGCACAATCCTCTTTCTACGAATTTTTCATTTTCGTAGAATGAGGTGACCAAGGTATATCCAAGCAGGCAATGTGCTGGAATTATATATTGCGTTGACCGGGATTTGAACTCACGACCTTCGCATTACAAGACCAACACGCTACCTACTAGGCTACACCCTAGCTTTAGTCATTTATCATGCGCGAAATATAAAAACTTAGTTTTACGATTTCCTTTAAATTTAATTAACATTATAAGTATGTATATATTCGCGGTACTTAATAGCCCGGCGTTGTTGAGACCTCCTCTATGAGGATGGGTCGTCCCCGCGTATGTAACAAATGAAGTTTTTCAGAATCGTCCTCTAAAAATACTATAATTGTATAATATGAATTGTATATAAATAAAAAAAAAAGAGAGAGAAAGCTAAGAGACATCCCGACGAAGTGCTGCATCATCGCCAGCTGGATAGGAGAAAATCAGTTTTCCAAATTCTTAGGGTCCGAGACTTGAAGATCAGGCTAAACACGTTTTTCTGGACCTAGACCTGGCTGCCAAAGGTCGTCCGAATAAAATAAGAAATAAAAATCCAAACAAAATAAGAAATAAAAATATTTCTTCGGACCATTAAAAAAAAACGCACCTTCGAGAAGATCGGAAAGAGGATGCAGCCAGCGCGAAGCAGCGATTTCGCAACAGAGGCAGCATATGGAGTACGGAGACCCCAATAAATCGATAAGTCGTAAATAATAAGTCAAGTGAATTTATGAAATTAGAGAAATAAATAGTGTGAATGACAAGTTTCATTGATTTTGAAGTAGATTTTCGGTAGCATGTGCTAAACTGCAACGAAGGGACGTGTGGTGAAAAGATGGTGGAAGAAATGTGGGTGGGGGAATTATTTTTTTTTAAATATGTGTGTAGCAGCAGCACCTGCGATATTATGTAGGCCTGATTCCGAAAACCCATGGCCCGACTGAGGCAAAGCCGGCAAAAGTGCTTGTAGTTTAACGCAATTTTGTGCTCGTGGCCATACATTTGAAAAACGTCGAGCTCAAGTTTGCCTGTTTTTCATATTTCTTATATTGCCTTCTTGTGCTTCTAAGCTCACGCTGAACCGTTGGTTTTATAGCATTATCCAAACTCTATTAGGAGAGTACTGTTAGTGCGTATCAAATATATCTACTGATGAACAGTCTGTTGGTCTATAATATATAAATTCGATGGAATCGTGATTCCAATGTACTGTCCACGAAACTTTATCGGCGAAACCTCAATCATCGAGCACAAAAAATCTTAAATCTAGGAGTTGTGTGAGCCGGAGCTGTGCAAATGAGTAACAGCCTAAATATCTAATCAGAATGCTGCCGAACTTAAAAATCTAGAGAACGATGCTCGTTTTGAAGTGCAGCGAAAAAAGGAGTGTATGTATTAAAAATTTAGCTGGCTCTCCTCTTTATGTGGATCTTCTATCGCTAGTGAAGGCCAGTACGGAAAGTAGTTTATAAGTATCCGGTTTTGGAAACATATGACGCCACCAACATCCAATTTGTATAGTATCGTTTAGTGCTGTCTTTCAAAAAATGACTGTCAGATAAATTTATTGTCTACTTTTATTATGGTAGTTATTGGAAGTGCACAGGCTCGATTTTTGTCCTAACTAGAGATTAGATACTTTTTTTGAATGTGAAGATATGTGCGGAAATTAAAAAAAAGCTGGAAGCCGTTTATAGCAACCTTTTACATTCGATGACATCTATAAGATATCAAAATGGTTTTGGCTGAGCGACGAATGAATAACAGAGACATAGTTGACAAGATCGTAGGCTTCTTATATGAATATTTGCTGTATGTATATCCTAAATTAGCATTTAGACATAACAAAGTCTTCGACAGGACTGGTGCCGAAGTCGTCGCCTCTAATCGTCTCGATCCAAAGAACGCGTTCTCCAGCTGATAATTATACTCTAGATGAAATCTGACAGTATATTGTGTTTGCCTTACCGTTTGTAACGCTTAAGAAATTATGCTCGCACAGAGTCGACAAGGGTATAGAATTATTTGTTGTCGCTCAAAAACAACAATTCCAAGTGACCGTATGTCCGTCTGTCTACAACATTACTTTCAAACGCTTTGAGATATCGTGCTGAAATTTAATGTGTCATTTTTAGAAAAAAAAAAGAAAACCTAAAGCTTGTGAACGATGTGATCCCCTTACTCCTTCTACTCCCCCCAAACAATTGCACAATTTTCAAAATTGCATTTCTTCGATTTTCATTGAAACTAGCAAAGTTGAAAAAACAAATTTTTTGTCACAATTAATTCGATTGTAATTGCAATCTGTTTTGAAAAAAATTATCAACTTTACCTAACTATTTCTACTCCCTCCCATACAAATTTCACGAAATTTTGAAATTTCAATTAAACTAATATTCTGTGAATCGATCAAAGCTATCGGCTTCAAACTTTGTGAAAAATTTTGATTTGATCCGCATGCTCCTTCTATCCCCTCCCATACAAATGTTTAATTTTGTTAAATGTATTACAACGACTTCCATTAAAACTACAAAAAGTACAAATTTGAATTTTTGCCAGAATTCTTCCCTTTACAATTATAATAAATGCAAAAAAAAATTATCAGCTTCGCTTCACTCCTTCTACCCCCTTCCACACAAAATTCTATATTATAAATTCAAGAAAAATATTCTCCTTCGAACATATGAGAGCTATCGACTTCGATATTGAAATAAAGCATGGTGATAAGGATGTTGATAGGCAGTTTCGAAATCATCTAAGACCCTCCACTTCCTCTGCCAACTCCCATATAAATACCTCAATTTCAGGGAAACTATGTCCAATTTCTTCGAAAATAATGAAAACTTCAAACTTTAAATTCAAAACGAAACATTTTGCATGTCATGTTCGGTGTCCTATATAAAAATTACAAACCTCCCCTCTCTGCTTCTACCACCTCCTAAAACCCACTATTTACAATTCGAAAGAATTTGAGATGACGTATCTAATTCCCGGTACATTAAACATTTTCACATTTCATCTAGAGTATCAGATGATTAGGCTTTACGACCAACCATAATTCAGTTATGTTTACACTCTAGATGAAATCTGAGATTATTATAGGTTTGCTATAAAGTTTGTAACGCCAAGAAATAATACTCGCTCAGAGCCGCCAAGGGTACAGAAATATTTTTTGTCGCTCGAAAATCTCAAAACCGGATGTCTGTCCGTCCGTCCGTCCATCTGTCCGTCCGTCTGTCCGTCCGTCCATCTATCCGTCTGTCCATCCGTCCATCCGTTCTTCCGCCTGTCCATACGTCCGTCCATTCGTCCGTCCGTTCACTCTCTAGCTTGAGATCACGTCGAGCTAGCAAGTTCAAATTTTGTACACGTCGTTTTTGGCAAAAAAATAAGGTCAATTTCGTGAACCGGCCAAATCGTTGCACCCCTTCTAACCCCTCCCATACAAAATGATTAATTTTCAATCATTTAAATTAATCAAATTTTCTTGTAAACTAAGAAAGCTAACGATTTGAAATTTGGAATTTATTATTTTTATCATAAATGTTATGTAAGGTATAAAAATTATTTGAATCTACTGCTTCCACCACCTCCCATACAAACTTCACTTTTCATGAAACACTCTAAGCCGATTTTCTCTGAACACATAACATTTATCGAGCTCGTATTTTGTACTAAATATTTAATTAGCATTATTATTAAGATAAAAAGAAAATTAACTGATTAGCTTAACTGCTTCCACTCCTCCCATACAATATGACCAAGTTTCAGAACTTCACAAAAAATCGGTTTTCTTGAAAGTTATGAATGTTACTATGTAGTCTGAAATTTAAGAGATGTCAATTTTATAATATTCATAGTTATTTGCGAAAAAATCACTAAAACCTCTCACTCCTTCTACCACCTGCCATATAAACTGCGCAATTTCACTAAATATACACTAATTTTCTCAGTTTCTATTCAATTGTTGGAGGTTGCATTTTGTTTAAAATATTTTTATAGCTTCTTTAGCATGATATGAAAAAAAAATTTGCTCAATGCTGTCACCCCTTCTACCGCTCCCCATATGAAATTCTTTAAGATCACTGAAATTTCTGTTTCATCTAAAGTATCGTATGATTGGGCTCTACGTGCAATCGTAGTTCTGTTATAATTATTAAGGGTTTGAAAAAGTTGGAGTATCGTAAAGTCAAGAGAATTAAAATGGAAGTATAATAAAAATTAAACCGAAATTTTCGCAAAAAATATTTTTTTTTACATATCGGCCCAAGTCATTCATCGAGTATTCGCGTTCTTCAACTGTCTACACATACACACACACGTAAACATTTATCAACATCGGCCGAGTAGAAAATAGTTCATCGAAGTGGTACTGAGGGCTGACAGCGTCCGACAAAAGCGGCGAAGCTTCATTCGGGATTGAGAAGCCGATAGAGTCGTGCGATTGACGATTAGTGCGAGGGTTGAGGTGACATATTGAGAGTCATTCGGGACTGAGGAGATGAGTAAGTCGCGGGATCGACAGCACAAATGCTGCGAAGAATAAAAGCGATATAGTGTGAACAAAATGTGTAAAGTGATTTGTGAAAAACCGATAAATAAAGTTTATGGGTACTAAAAATTATTTTTATTTTTACTTGAAATCCAGCGATCCCTAGCATACTTCAGTATCAATCACAATCATGACATAGGAAATGCTATTGCTCCATTTAAATGTGATTGACTGTGATCGCTCCTTATTTTTAAGGGCTTGTCTAGATTTACAACTTCAAACAACTTTAAACTGTGTGATTTTATCCCAAATTAACTAATTCGAGTATTATATTTATTTCTGTGTATTTATCCATACCATTTTTGTTTTTAAATTGGTTTGTAAGCGGAAATTGAAAACAAATTTAATTAATTTTATAAAAATGCATGATTGAATTTGCAATAGAAAAACAAAAACCATTTATTTTAATACTACAAAAATACCACCGATTTCACGGCTGAAAGAAAACATTTTATTAATATTACACATCGTATCATCATAGCTTAAAACCACTCATTTAATCTGCATGCTTCTCTAAATTAGCAAATTGAAAAATCTATGAACTGTACGAGTATTAAAAAAAAAATCGTTAGGATAATTAAATAGGATTAAATGCTATTGTGCTAAACATTTACGGTAAATCAATAAGTAGGCATGGTTTATATTGTGTGTAGGTTCAAAAGAGAATTTTCAAATTATTTTTTTCGAACTGGATTTTTTTCTCAAGGGACTCCAAAGCTATTTAGTAAGGATGCCAGAATAGGCCTATCAGAGGTCGCAGTGACACAGAAAATCAAATTAATTCTATTGAATAATCTATGGGGAGTACCTATCTGGCACTACTTCCGAAATGGGGCTTTGACCTTCACACCTACAGGTACCTTCAGATTTTTTTTGATTTTTTTGGAAAATCTTTAAGCCCTTCGTACACTATCTACGAATTTTCATTTTTAAAAACTGAGGTGGCCCACGTATTCACATGCATGCAGTGCATTAAAAATTTACATAGACTGGGATTTGAACTTAAGACTTGTCGACATTGTAGACCGACACACTACCTACTAGGCTACACCATAGATTCTATCTCAAGTCAACAGAACAAATAAAAAGCCAACAAGTCGGACGAAACTTTATTATTCTCGGGACAAGTTGCGGATGAGTGGAAAGTCAATATGCAGGATAGAGTGGTTGGAGAAGGCTAAGTGAAAGGGAGTTCTTGGGCAGGGCTGTTGTCAATTTAACAATATTTCATTCGTTTCTGTAAGTTTGGGTTCTTATGAGGGGGGGGGAGGGGTAATAGTAAGGGTGGGTGGATGTTATAGCTTTTAATTGATTGCTTGAACCACGTCCAATATTCTCTTTCAGTTTCATAGACGAAGTTGCATAGAATTCTCATAAAATTCGGTGTATTTTACATTCACGAAACCGAACATTTGTAGGTGAGGGGGTAGAGCGTATAAGGGAATCATAAAATTTGTGATGCAGTATTATTTCATTTCTCTTGTAAGGTGCTTGTACAAAATTCCAAGTTCGTAGTTTTTAATTTGTTGGTTATTAGTTGATTCAATGAAATTGGTCCAAATCATACTTTTGTATGGGAAGGGGTAGAAGGGCAAGCGCGATTTCAAAACTTTTGATGCAATTTTTTTTCAACTATTTTTTAAAGTGTGCAAAATTTCAAATTGATAGCTTTTAATTGTTAGGGGATAATTGATTTCTTGGAAATGGTCGAAAAAATAATTGTGTATGAGAAGGGGTAGAAGTTTTAAAGGTTTTCGACCAGTCAGTATTTTGTTTATTTTGGGATTTTTTTTAAATGTATTTTGCAAATTTTCACTCAAAAATTTTCAGTTTATGTGGTTTTTTCAATGCACATGAAACGCCTTGTGCACGTTAGACCGGTGGGGTCGGTTTATAACAATTATGGAACAAATTATTATTATTTTTAGATGTATATCAAATCTATCACTAGAGCCCTAAAAAAATCAATCAAAATTTTTCGATATTTTTGATTATCACCTCTCTCCCCTTACAACTCCCAACTTCAAATTTTTACCAAAACTAACGAGTATGTAGTTTTACAATCTGACAAATTTTCGATTTGATATCTGTACTCTGTTTTGCGATATAAGGATTTTTAATTTTACAAAGTGGGGCATTTTTGAAATCTCCCCATTTCCCCCCACTACTATTATTTCATCATGTCTTATTTTTTTCATATTTTGCTAGTATAGCTTAATATATGTTTCAAGTTTCAATTACATAGCTTGAGAGATAGCTGAGATATTCATTTTTAAGTGTTTTGCTCTCTCCCCCCTGATTCTCCACCTTACAATAATTAGCCACTCTCTAAGCTGATTCTGGTGTAGCTATACGCCACCTTAATGGTCCCAAAACATGATTTTTTTACAATAAGTAGTTTCGAAGATTTAATCATTTGAAAAAACAATTCGGCCGACAATTTGTTCTTAGCCCCCCCTTTTCGGACGACAATGGACAAACAATTTAAGTTATTTTTAAAGTTTGTCCCACAACTTTCTCTATATCTGTACTGATTTTCAACTTGCTATCTGCATTCGTGGTGGATATATTAGCAAGTGTAGCTTTTGACTCTTTCCCTCCTCCCGCCTCCCCCTTCCACCTAACACCCCTAAAAATTAAGAAAATATCATTTACACAATCAACAATCCACCCAAAAACGAACATTCTACCTTTAATGGTCACGGAGATATGAGCCCATATGTACGGCGTACGGCAGGACGCATTTTTTTTTGTTGCATTTTTAGGCTAATTTATTCACGAAATGCGAAAAAACAAAATTTCAGGGTAGTAATTTTTTTTCTGTGTCGATCACAATATCTTCTTATTAGAATAATAAAGTTAAAGTAGCACGACAGCTTCTTACTAAAACGAATCGGTATTTCAGCATATAAGGGTTAGTCTTACAGTTTCGAAATATTCGTCTAATTTCGATATTTGATCATGAACAAGAATTAGAGTTCTTGACTTTATATTTCAAAATAACTTCTCTTCACTTTATACTTTTCTTTTTCGTAATAGTTCACTTTCTAGGAGTGTGCCTATAACCGAAATTGAAACACAGCTCATTCAAATTATTTCCTATTCTATTCTAAAAACCAACCTGAAAAACCCTTGGAGTCGCCATTCAAACCTGTCCTTTTTGTCCGACCCAATTGGCATCGGATCCAATCACAAACAATCTCTGAATCTAAAACAACAATAAACCATAATCCTACCACAAGAATAAAATATAGCCCTAGCTTTAAATCCCAACAAAACACTCCTAAATCACTTTTATCAGTAACTAAAACACCGTCACTGAAACAACCTAAATTTGCAAAAAAAAAAAAAAAAATTTGGAAAGCTTCTCCCCCAGCCTCTCTAGCTCAGAAATGAGGTAGTAAAGTTGCCAATTTGTGGGACAGAAAATCTTTTTTCACATTTTTTTTCACGCTTATCCATTCCAACTGAAAAGGAAAAACACAACTAACAAAAAACTATAAAGAAGAAAATGTTTCCAGTCCAATCCAACCCGACTCCCATTCCTTCTAGGTCATCTACCAACGGGACTGAAAATCCTGGGTATAGATAAGTTGAACCTATTGAAAACTCACAGATGTAGAAAAAGTCCTCGTGAATGATTCACACCATGAAAAAATTTACAGTTTTTCCAATGGTAAAAGACTATAGGTCCTTATTCAAGATCTCAACCTCCCCTCCCCTTACCCACCCCTATCCTGTTCTTTATTATTATGGATTTCTGTCCTTACGGCAATTTCTCTCCTGAATGCTTCCCTGTCGGAAGGATAGCTTACGGACTGCTGCTTGCTTTTACGCGACCTATTTATCTAGGTAGTGGAAATTTCTGGAGGAGAAAAGGATCGGCTAAACGGATCTCGGCGATAGTCCTTAACACTATATTTAAATGGAAGTGTGAAATAAGGTCAGACTATTGAAGTTAAGTTGTTGGGTTTTATTCGATTTGCGTAAAACCATGCCTGGAAGCAACAATCCTTCGTGGAACAAAGGTCTTGGATTACGTTGGTTTGCAGTGGACTAGGACATTTTTTTTAGCGAAGCTTAACACAAAGGAGTCATTGTGCTGCTCATTATTTTTTTCGTATCATATGCATTGCTAACTGTTTTCGTACTTTAGATTTTTTCTGATTCTATCGTTTCACTATCTGGAGGATTGTTTTTTTTTTGAAGCTATGATGAACATTTTTAGTATCTATAATAAATACTCGTATAACAAAAAAAATAAAAAATTAGCGCTTTTAACTGAAGTTTGAAATGCATTTAAGTTCAACAGCAAACGTAGAGTAAATCTATATGCAATTTATATTGTCTTCTGAGCCCTATTTCTCAACGTATGTATGTATGTTAATTTATTTGCTATAAATATTTCATTAAACTGAACAGGAGTTGCAATGATTTCGATCTGTTAATCAATACTTGACCCCTATGCTAACTAGTTCTTAAGGGAAACATCGGCGAATTTAATATGGTGATTTTATAGGATTAGGTGTGTAGAGATAACTTTCTTTCCATATCTTCTTAATATACTTACTTACTAAATGCCAAGATAAAAAAATTTAAAAAGAAATTGATATACACACTTGCTTAACTCAGAAGAAAGCTTATTGCAGAATGCCCGTAAATCTGTTCATGAAAAACGCTCAAAGCCTCGATTCCGAGTGACCTTTTGTGCGTCTGTCTGCAACATAACTCGCGAACGCTTTATGCTATCAAACTTAAAACAAAAGGTAGCTTTAAGTGTGTAAACGAGCCATATATCACTCTCCGTCTACCATCTTTTATAGCTATGACTTGAAAATTCAATCAAAGTATAACCGCGTAAATATTATCAACGTCGAAAAATTTTATTCCGATAAACTTACTCCTTCTACCCCCTTTCATACAATTGCACAGTTTTGAAAAATACATTATATCGACTGTTATCAAATTAGAAGAGACAGAAATGTGAAATTCTAAAATATAAGTTGTTTTTTAGAAGCGGAGAATTTTAAATTGGCAACACTGTTTTCTGGGACAGCCGATTTGACAGTTTTCGGTTGTTTTTGGGTTAATTTGGTTTCGCAATTCATTATGAATAGACTCACGACGGAGCAACGTTTGGAAGCTGTTCAAATTTGAAAATTTTGCTTAGTGATGAATCACACTTGTGGCTAAATGGAAGCAGAATTTCCTAATTTTGAGCGATGATAATCCACAAGCTATTGTCGAAACACCATTACATCCAGAAAAAGTCACCGTTTGGTACGCTTTATGGACCGGTGGAATTATTGGTTCATATGTCTTCGAAAATTATGAACGTCAGAGCGTTACAGGCAACGGAGAGCGGTACAGAGACATGATTGCTAACTTTTTCGTGCCTCAGTCGGATGGCATTAATGTCGCAGATATGTGATTTTAACAGGACGATGCCATATGCCACACAGCGCGCGAATCAATTAATTTACTGAACGAAACAATTGATTATCGATTAATTTCACGAAATGGACCTGTTAACTGGCCACCTCGTTCGTGCGATTTGACGCCATTCGATTTTTTTCGTTGCGGATATGTAAAGTCTTATAATATACGCCGATAAGCCAGAAACTATTAAACACTTGCGAGCCAACAATCGACGCGTTAGTGCCGAAAATACAGCTTGATTTACTGCTATGAGTGTCTGAAAATGAAACTTTGAGATTACGCCACGTATACGCCAGCCGCGGCGGCCACATGCCTGTTTCAGATAAAGTCAATTTTTTGGACATTAAAAACATTTTTCTGTGTCTTATTTTAATTTAAAGTTATTCGCCTCAAAAAAAAAAAACACCCTACAGTTCAAAACCTTTTCTATAAATTCAATAAGGCAGTGTATCAATTAGCACGAATTATTTTGAATCATTTAATTTCCCAGATATAAAGTTATATTCTTAAAAACTTCTGCACCTTGAAATGCCACAATTTGCTTTATAATTGGATCGCCTCTTAAGACCAGGATTTCTTTGGACAGGAAATCCGTCAATTGCTAGAAAGATGGGCGAAAGTTGTAGCTGCGGATGGAGCAAACTTTCAATAAATAATTCTTTCATTTTATTACCATGCAAATGTGTTTTTAACAAAAAAGGGCGGAGTCATATTCTCATACGCTATAGGTATAATAAAACTAGTTCACTTTAATTTTTAATGCATAGAAACTTTATTTATCGCTTGTTCATAAATTACTTCTTCCCTTTTGTTCACGCTATATCACTTTTACTTTGCGCATTATTCGCGCTGTCGATCTCGCCATCCAAATTCCGACTGACTCACATTATGTCACCTCAACTCTCGCACTAATCGCGCTCTGTCGAACACACGACTCGATCGGCTTCTCAACCCTAACTGATTCACAATATGTCGCCTCCACCCTCGCACAAATCACTCCCCCTCGGTCATACAACCCGATGGGTTTCTTAACCTCGACAAGTGTCCATTACAAGTACGGCGGAGGAGGGGTGTGTGTAAGGGGAGGGAGGTGGTAAGCAAAAATGTCGAAAATTTTGAGTGATTTTTTTAGGGCTCTGATGACAGATACAAAGTTCAAATTTTGCATGTCAATACATCTATTTGACCCCTCTGGTCTAACGTGCACAAGGTGTTTCATGTGCAGGTGAAAAGAAAAACACTTAAAAATGAATATCTCAACT
This sequence comes from Chorisops tibialis, assembly GCA_963669355.1. NCBI lineage: Eukaryota > Metazoa > Arthropoda > Insecta > Diptera > Stratiomyidae > Chorisops > Chorisops tibialis. Next base: position 77,330,735 of record OY770263.1, read on the forward strand.
ATCTCTTAAGTTATGTAATTGAAACTTAAAACATATATTAAGCTATACTAGACAAATACAACCAAAATATAACATGTTGAAATAATAATAGTGGGGGAAAATGGGGAGCATTTGCATAAATAATGGCACACTTTTCAAAATTACAAATCCTTATATCTCAAAAAAGAGTACAGATGTCAAATCGAAAATTTGTCAGATTGTAGAACTACATAATGGTTAATTTTGGTAAAAAAATTTTAGTTGGGAGGTGTAAGGGGAGGGAGGTGATAAACAAAAACGTCGAAAATTTTGAGCGATTGTTTTAGCGCTCTGGTGAAAGATACAAAGTTCAAATTTTGCAAGTGCATACATCTATTTGATATACATAGAAAAATAATAATAACTTGTTCCATAATTGTTATAAACCGACCCCACCGGTCTAACGTGCACAAAGTGTTTCATATGCATTAAAAAAACACATAAACTGAAAACTTTTGAGTGAAATTTTAAGGTAGAAACTTGAAAATTTGCGAAATGCATTTAAAAAAATCCCTAAATATACGAAATACTGACTGGTCGAAAACCTTTAAAACTTTTACCCCTCCCATACACAATTATTTTTTTCTACCATTTTTAAGAAATCAATTATCACCTACTTTTTAAAGCTATCAATTTGAAATTTTGCACAAAAACTTACAAAAATAATTGAAATAAAATTACGTTAAAAGTTTTGAAATCGCACTTGCCATTCTACCCCCTCCCATACAAAAGTATGATTTTGACCAATTTCATTAAATCAACTAAAAAATCAAAATTAAAAACTACGAACTTGAAATTTTGTAAGAGCACCTTACAAGAGAAACGAAATAAAACTGCATATCAAATTTTACGACTTCCCTACCTTCTTCTACCCCCTCCCATACAAATGTTCGGTTTCGTGATGTAAAATACACCAAATTTTATGAAATTTTTTTCCAACTTCGTCTATGAAACTGACATTCTGTACAGAGAATATTGGACGTGATTCAAGCAATCTATTGAAAAGTTATTAACATCCACCCACCTTTACTATTACCCCTCCTCCTCCCCTCATAAAAACCCAAACTTGCAGAAACGAATGAAATATTGTTAAATTGACAACAGCCCTGCCCAAGAACTCCCATTCACTTAGCCTTCCCTATCCACTCTAACCTGCATATTGCCTTTCCACTCATCCGCAACTTGTCCCAAGAATAATAAAGTTTCGCCCGACTTGTTGGCAGTTTATTTGACTTAGCTCGCATCTTGGAAATATTCATTTTGATTTTATAGTTAGTGTATTCTTATAATCTACAGAATTGAATTTTATAATCATACAGATAGAAATATCTTTAAGAAATACCACAAATTTTTTTTAAAGTCAATATTCTCAACCTATTTATGGAAAAATCTTAAATAAAAATCCATCACTGTCCTTAATAAAATTCCTTAAACAAATTGCTTGGATATACTTTTCGCATAATTTTCCATCACTAGTCAAAATCCATCAAACTTATCGGCAATCTATCTCTTCTAATCTCATCGTAAAAACTTCTTCGCTGCTTTAGAAAATTTTCATGCAGAAAACTTTCCCCGAAAAGGTTTTCGTCCTTTGTGAAAATTTGCTTTTCTTCGTCCGAATCTTATGGTCCTGTGTAAAGAGGGTTTTTACGGGCTTTTCAAAACAAATACCTATTGCGATGGAGTTTTCGAAAGACTTGGCGAGCGCGATAAGCGAAAAAGGAAAGAGGCCCTCGAGGTGAATAACAAGCACAAAACAAAACACCTTGAGAAATTCTATAGGGTTATCATTGATTCACCTTAAGACAGGATAACAATATTAGCAATAGAAAGTTTAAAGTGACAAGATTGCGGTGTTGTTTTAATTATTCGCTCACTGGAAAATTTATAGAATGTCAAGACTTGAATGGTTTTTTTTGTCTATAAGGTGAAATTATTTTGCGTCAGCTTAAGAAGTATTATCCTGAAGGAAGAGAGCTTTAAATTTTTATTAAAACTTAGGGTAGCTTTAAAATGCCCTGTGGGAGGCATTTAGCTTTTTTTATTATTTTTCTGAACATAATCATTACCAAGATAGAAACGTGAGAATATGTATCTATATTTTTATTTTGATCATTAAATTTTTCTTTCTTGTTATAAAGGAATGGTAGAACTGTTTAATAGGAAATAAAACCAAAAAATTATCGTCATAATCGCAGCAGCTTTATTTAGTAAAATACTTAAATGTAAGTTGGGTATTTTCAAAAATTAGCATTCAAGTTACGATGGTTTTGAATATATGTCTAGAAAAGATGTTATTCAGGCATAATATCGTTGGAACGAAGTGTGAAATTCATTTCGTTTAAAAGATCAGGGTTTTTTGTATCGTTGGAATATTTGATTTTTATTTGAAAATACAATTTTTTTCAAAATCACAATATTTCGTGTTCAAGATGCTTGCATTCTAGCAAGAACATTTATTATGCGATTTTTGCAAATAAATATAACATAGATTAGAAGAAATTAATTATATACTTACATTAAAAAGAAATAAATATGACCCTCGTACTACCTCTCATGCAAATTTGCTTGAAATTATAAAAGGTCTAAAAATATTTTAGCAATATTTTTCAATTTCTGATACAACAACATCGATCTTAAATATGCTTCGTACCTGATTGTAATCCTCCACAAAATCTAACTCTATGTTAAAGAAGACCTTCATCTTCCCACCTTTCAATGCAGCTTTCAAGATGCCATTAATCACCACCAAAAACAGGACCGGTGATAATATGCAGCCATGTCGGACACCCGTTCGCACAGAAAACTCTTGGACAGCTCTCCTTCCTAGTTTTTTATACTCTATACAAAATCTGAGAGTATTAGAAGTTTAATATCGAGTTTGTAACGCTAAGAAATTAGGCTTGGAGAAAAAAATTAATGACGCAGAATTTAATAGTATCACTCAAAAATCTCAAAATTGGATGTACGTCCGTTCGTCTGTCTATTTTTCCGTTCGATTTCTAGCTTGAGAATACGTTGAGCTTGAAAATTAAAATTTTGTGCACGCCGTTTTTAACGAAAAACTAAGGTCAAGTTCGTAAATGAGCCAAATCGCTCCACTTGTTCTACCCCCTCCAATACAAAATGACTAAATTTAGATAGTTTACAATAATGAAATTTTCTACTATCACAGCCAACAATCTGAATTTTAATCTATACATATTAATATAATTGTAGTGTCTATCTGTTATTTGCTTATGGCTATAAGTTAGTTTTTTGCTTTATTTTAACAATAACTAAGCATAAAAACACGTTTTTGAAATTTTGTCTGTCTGTCTGTCTGTCAGTCTGTCCGGCTTTTCACGCACAAACGGCTGAGCTGATTGTAATGAAACTTGCATGGTTTGTTAGGTGTCCTCCGAGATATAATTTACTTTTGGTCTTATTTCACTCTCCTTACGCCCTCTACCCCCCAAACAAAGTGACTCATTTTCAAAAATTTATGTTAATCAAATTTTCTTGGAAACTATAAAAGCTATTAATTTAAAATTTGGTATATATTATTTCTATTACAAATGCAGTTTTTTGGCTTACAAAATATTTCAATTCCCCCCATTCCTTCCACCGACTCCCATACAAACTACACTTTTTCATGAAATACTTTACACCAATTTTCTCAGTACATGTAACTTTCATCGAGCTAAAATGTTGTACTAAATCCTTAATTAGCATTATTATTAATATCGGGAAAAAATTAACCTATTAGCTTCACTCCTTTTACCCCGTCCCACACAATATGACACAGTTCCACGACTTTACAAGAAATCGATTTTCTCGAAAAGTGTGAATGTTACTGATCTGAAATTTAAAATATATCAATTGCATTATAGCTATAGTTGTTTCTCGAAAAATCACCAAAAACCCCCACTCCTTCTACCACCTCCCATACAAATTGCATAATTTCATTAAATTTAATGCACTAAGTTTCTCAGCACCTACTCAATTTTTGAAACTTAAATTTGGTACAAAACATTTTAATAGCTACTCTAGTATGATGTGAAACAAATTAGTTCAATGTTGAACCCCCACCCCTTCTACCACTCCCAATAAAAAAATTGCTCAAGATCACAAAAATTTCGATTTCGTCTATACATGGTATCGTATAATTGGGCTTTACGCACAATCGTAGTCCTGTTATGTTTTTAAGCTTAATGTGATTTTATTTGTGTTTTTTTTTAATTAACACTAACTACAATTATTCACAAGTCCTTAATGCTCTTCAATACGTATATGAGATCAAATCACGGGATTGATTTGATCATGAGCCTGTTCCATTCAAATGCGTGTATGATGGTTTCATTCTTATGGTTCTGATTCCAACAAAATCCAAAACATTGTGTTCAAAGAGCTATTAAAGTAAGCAGATTATATATCCCACATAATGTATTACTATCTACACTCTCAAAAATTGCTTATTATTGCTATTTTTACGCGGACGGAGTCGCGGGCGTTTGCTAGTATATTATAAATCTATCATCAATGTGGTAAAACAAATTATTTGAACCCCCCACTCCTTCTACCACCTCCCATACAAATTGTACTTTTTCATAAAACATTATAAATCAATTTTCTCAGCACGTACAACGTGTATCGTGTTCAAATTTTGTATTTAATGCTTAATTAGCATTATTTTTAAGATCGAAAAATGAACTGATTTGCTTTACTCCGTCTACCTCCTCCCATACACATTTTCACAACTTTCCAAATAATCTATGTTCTTGAAAAGTATCAATTTTACAGGTCTGAAATTTGAATGAAGTCAATAGCATTACGTTTACAGTTATTATTGAGAAGATCACTAAAATCCCCCACTATTTTTACCACCTCCCATACAAACTGCACTTTTTCAGTGAAAATAATACACTAATTTTCTCAGTAGCTATTCAAATTTTCAAGCTTACATTTTGTATGGAACATTTTTTAACATGATGTGAAAGAAAAAATAATTCAATGCTATCACCCCTTTCACCACTCCCCATTAAAAATTTCTTATGATCACAGAAATTTCTGTTTCTTCTAGAGTATCGTATGATTGGGCTTCACGCCAGTCGTAGTCCTGTCATGTTTTTATCCTAGCTGTGTTCTTATCTAGAATATTTATCACATGCAAAGCAGGCCGTATGGAATCTCGCTTAACACTGCCGAAAGTCTGCTCGAAGTCTACAAACAAGAGATTTACTGACGAACCCATTTCGGCGGCTTGCTCTAATATAGGGTAATTTCATGGTATTTACAAGACGATCGTTTACTGAATCCAGCCTAAAAAGCTTCGAGAGTACTTCAAACAACATCACTAATCCTATTTAGAATTACCTTAGCCATGAATTTTGATACGGCACTAAGTAGAAGTATACCACGTCAATTGCCATAATCCCGAAGGTCACATTTCTTCGGGATTTCTTCTGATATTATTCTTCTTCTTCAATAGCACTACAGCTCAAATCGGGCCCGGGCCTCCTAGCCTTCAGGTTCCTTAACATTTCTCATTATTTATTGTGGAAGGGTTGTTAGCATTTCGTGCAACCGTCTATCTACGAATTTTTTCATTTTCGTAGATTGACGTTACGCAAGCAAGTAGCATGCAGAAATTATACGTTGATCGGGATTCGAACTCACAATCTCCGCTTTGTAAACCAACACGCTACCTACTAGGCTACACTCTAATTCGGATATTATTAGCAATTATCAATATAGGTTCAGACAGAAATACTCTGGAGGAAACCTTTTAACTGTTCTAAAGGAGCGTAGCAATAAACAAGTCCACCGTTCCATTGCTGCTCTCGATATTTCCAAGGCTTTCGATAACGTTTAGCATATCGCCAAAGTTAAAGTTATTGAGTTCAATAACTTTCTATGTAATTGAATTAAAAGTTTTTTTTTTAACAAACCGCTCTCAAAGCGTCGTTTTTGATGTTACGCATCTTATTTAATTAATGCTGCCGTCCCTCAGGGGTTTGTCCTTTCTCTTACTCGAATTCATTAATGATTTGGTGTTTTTTATTTTATATTAGGGATCCCTCGCGGCTATCCACGTAAAATTCGCAATAATAAGCAATTTTTGAAAATGTAGTTATTAATACATTATGCGGGGTAAATAATTTGCTTAGTTTAATGGCTCTTTGAATAAAATATTTCGTATTTTGTTGGAATTAGAACCATCAATTATTCAGAATTAAACCATGATATTTATATTTGTTTGGGACAGTCCCGTTATCAAATCACCCCCGTGATTTGTGATCATATACGTTGTTGATGCGAAAAGAGCGCTAAGGAAATATAAATATTTGTAGATTGTGTAAATTCTAAAAAAAAGTCCAAATAAAATACCATTAAGCTTAAAAACATAACAGGACTACGATTCTGCGTAAAGCCTTATCATACTACATATGAAATCGAAATTCTAAGAATTTTGTAGTTAGGGTGTAGCCTAGTAGGTAGCGTGTTGGTCTTGTAATGCGAAGGTCGTGAGTTCAAATCCCGGTTGGCCTAGTATATAATTCTAGCGCATTGCCTGCTTGGATAAGCCTTAGTCACCTCAATCTGCGAAAATGAAAAATTCGTAGATAGAGGGTTATGCGAAGGGACCTGAATATCAGGAGGCCAAGGTCCGATTTGGGCTGAAGTGCCATTGTAGAAGGAGAAGGAAGAATTTTGTATGGGGAGTGTTAGAAGGGGTGAGGGTACTTAGTGATTTTTCGTGAAACAAATAAAACCATCATACAATTGATATATTTGACATTTCAGACCTGTAACAATCATACTTTTCAAGAAAATTGAATTTTTGATAAGTTGTGAAATTGTTTCACATTGTATGGGAGGGAGTTGAAAGAAAAAGGCTAAACGGTGTATTTTTTCGATATAACACAAAACGTGTGTTTGATTGGAACATTAAGCAAGGAACTTCAAATTTCCAACTTCAGTTGAAAAAAGTATGAACTGTAAAGTATTTACTGGTCGAATACCTTCAAAACTTCTTTCCCCTTCCATACAAAAGTATTATTTCGACCATTCTCAAGGAATCGATTATTACAAACTTATCAAAAGCTATCAACTTAAAATATTGTTCGAGCACTTCTAAAAATATTTGGATCAAAGCTGCATCAAAAGTTTGAAAATCCCCCACTCTTTCTATCCCCTCCCATGCGAAACTATAGTTTCGACCAATTTCAATAAATTAACTTATCTACATCTACTATATAAATATAATTGTAGTGTCTGTCTGTGATTTGTTAATAAATGGCTATAAATAAGTTTTTTGCTTCATTTTAGCAATAACTAAGCAAAATCAAACGTTTTTAAAAAATGTCTCTGTCTGTCTGTCTTCCGGCTTTCACGCGAAAACGGCCGCACCGATTGCAATGAAACTTTCACAGATTATTAGGTCTGCCTCTGGGAGTAATCTGCTTTAGGTGTTATTTTTCTCCCCTCACGCCTTCTACCCCCTCCCATACAAAGTGACTCATTTTCAAAAACTTATAATAATCAAATTTTCATGGAAACTATTAAAGCTATTAATTTGAAATTTAAAATATATTATTTCTATTATAAATGCAATCTTCAAGTATATAAATAGTTTGAATCCCCCAACTCCTTCCACCACCTCCCATACAAACTAAACTTTTTCATGAAATACTATACTTCAATTTTCTCAGTGAGTATAACTTTGATCGAGCTAAGATTTTGTATTAAATCCTTAATTAGCATTGTTATTAATGTCAGGAAAAAACTAACCAATTAGGTTTACTCCTTCTACCCCCTCCCATACAATCTGACACAAATCCACGACTTTGCAAAAATTCGATTTTCTTGAAAAGTGTGAATGTTACTGTTCTGAAAAATAAAATATATCAATTCAATGATAATTGTAGTTGCTTCTCAAAAAATAACTAAAAACCCAGCACTCCTTGCACCACCTCCTATACAAACTGCACTTTTTCATGAAATATTCTAAATCAATTTTCTCAGTACGTATAGCTTTAATCGAGCTAAAATTTTGTACTAAATCTTTAATTAGCATAATTATTATTATCGGGAAAAATTTACGGATAAGCTTTACTCCTTCCACCCCCTCCCATACAATGTGGCACAATTCCACGACTTTGCGAAAACTCGATTTTCGTGAAAAGTGTGAATCTAACTGATCTAAAATTTAAAACACATCAATTGCATGGTGATTATAGTTATTTCTAGAGAAATTACCAAAAACCCTCCACTCCTTCTACCACCTCCCATACAAACTGCACTTTTTCATGAAATACTCTAAACCAATTTTCTCAGTACGTATAACTTTGATCGAGCTAAAATTTTCTAATGAATCCCTAATTAGTATTATTATTATTATCGGGAAAAAATTAACCGATTAGCTCCACTTCTTCTACCCCCTCCCTTACAATATGACACAATTTCACGACTTTGCAAAACTAGATTTTTTTGAAAAGTGTGAATCTAACTGATCTGAAATTTAAAAGATATCAACTGCATGGTGATGAAAGTTGTATCTAGAAAAATTACCAAAAACCCCCCACTCCTTCTACCACCTCCCATACAAATTTCACAAATTCATTCAATCCAATGCACTAAGTTTCTCAAGTGACCTATTCAGTTTTTCAAGCTTAAATTTGGTGCAAAATATTTTTATAGCTACTCTAGCATGGTGTGAAAAAAATTAATTTAGTACTGTCATCCCTTCTATCACTCCCCACACAAAAATTCTTAAGATTACAAAAATTTCGATTGACTTTTTTCAATTAACACAAGCTACAACTATTCACTTGTCCTTAACACGTATACATATGATTTCGAATCACGGGCTTGATTTGATCACGAGCCTCTCCCATACAAATGCGAGTATCATGCTATCATTCTTAATAATTTATGGTTCTGACTCCAACAAAATACAAAACATTGTGTTCAAAGAGCCATTAAAGTAAGCGGATTATATATCCCATATAATGTATTACTAACTACATTCTGCTTATTAATGCGATTTTAACGCGGACGAAGTCGCGGGCGTTTGCTAGTATATAAATATAATTGTAGTGTCTGTCTGTTATTTGTTTAGAAATGGCTATAAGTTAGTTTTTTGCTTTATTTTAGCAATAACTAAGCAGAAACACGCGTTTTTAAAATTCTTCTCTGTCTGTCCGTCTGTCTGTCTGACTGTCTGGCTTTCACGCAAAAACGGCTGAACCGATTGTAACGAAACTTTCGCAGTTTATTAGGTATGCTCCGGGATGTAATCTGCTTTGGTTTTATGTAACTCCCCTCACGCCTTCTACCTCCTCCCATACAAAGTAACTCATTTTCAAAAATATATATTAATCAAATTTTTTTGGAAACTATAAAAGTTATTGAATTGAAACTTAGAATATATTATTTCCATTACAAATGCAAACTTTTTTTAGGTAAGGTTTTTAAATTTCGCCACTTGTTCCACCACCTCCCATACAAACTGCACTTTTTCAAGAAATACTATACACCAATTTTCTCAGTACGTGTAACTTTCATCGAGCTAAAATGTTGTACTAAATCTCTAATTAGCATAATTATTATTATCGGGAAAAAAATTAACCGATTACCTTCACTCCTTCTACCCCCTCCCATACATTGTCAAACAATTCCACGACTTTACAAAAATTCGATTTTCTTAGAAAATGTGAAAGTCACAGATCTAAAATTTAAAATATATCAATTGCATAATGATTGTAGTTGTTTTTCAAAAAATCACTAAAAATACCTCACTCCTACCACCACCTCCCATACAAACTTGTCTTTTTCATGAAATACTCTATTCCAATTTTCTCAATACGCATAGCTTTCATCGCGCTAAAATTTTGCATAGGATCCTTAATTAGCATTATTATTAATATCGGGGAAAATTTAACTGATTAGCTTCACTCCTTCTACCCCCTCCCATACAATATCACACAGTTCCACAACTTTTCAAAAATTAGATTTTCTTCAAAAGTGTGAACGTTACTGATCTAATATTTAAAATATATCAATTTAATTATTACTATAGTTGTTTGTCGAAAAATCACCAAAAACCCTCCACTCCTTCTACCACCTCCCATACAAATTGCACAATTTCATCAAATCCAATGCTTTAAGTTTCTCAGTACCTATTCAATTTTTCAAGTTTAAATTTGGTACAAAACATTTTTATAGCTACTTTTGCATGATGTGAAATAAATTAGTGCGACCCTTTCTACCACTCCCCATACAAAATTTCTTAACATCACAAAAATTTCGATTATACTATCGTCTGATTGGGCTTTACGCACAATCGTAGTCCTGTTATGGTTTTAAGCTTAACGTTATTTTATTTGGTCTTTTTTTTAATTAACACAAGCTATAATTATTCACATGTCCTTACCACTCTTCCATAATTATATGATCTCAAATCATGGGATTGATTTGATCACGAGCATGTCCCATACATATTCTAGTATCGTGGTTTCAGTCTTAATAATTTATGGTTCTGATTCTAACAAAATACAAACCATTGTGTTTAAAGAGTCATTAAACTAAACAGATTATATATCTCACATAATGTACATATTACTAACTACATTCTCAAAATTTACTTATTTTGCGATTCTTCCGCGGACAAAGTCGCGGGCGATCGCTAGTAAACAATAAATTAAAACCTCCAACTGTTTGAGCACCTTTCAAAAGTAACGAAAGGAAACAGCATCACACATTTTGTGATATTCTCATCTCTTCTATTCGCTCCCACACAAATATTCTGTTTTTTTTTCGTAAGTATACGAGGCGAGGTCAAAAATTTCGCCGCATGACAGGAAATGGGGGTAAAATTAAAGAAGTTATTATTTTTCGTTTTCAATATATTCTCCCTTAAGCCTAATACAATTATCACATCTCTCACAAAGTTTATTAATTCCTTCTAAACAAATATTTATACATTAGATGAAATCTTAGAGTATATTGTGCTTGCCTTACCGTTTATAACGCTAAGAAATAATGACCGCACAGATTCGCCTAGGGTACAAAAATATTTGTTGTCGTTCAAAAATATCGTTTCCGCGTGATCGTCTGTACGTCTGTGTACAACATAACTCTCGAAAGCTTTGACCTATCGTGCTGAAATTCGTCGTATGTCATTTTTAGCAGAAAAGCAGCTTTAAATTCTTGAACGGGCCACATCCCCCCACTAATCTTACCCCCTCCCATTCAAATTTCATGAATTTTCGAAATTTAAAGAAAGTGATTTTTCTCCGAAACCATTTCAGCTATTAACTTGAAAATTAGGTCATAGTCTTAAGATGTAAGCCTCATTCATGTCAGAATATTGGTTTTATCTCCTTACTCCTTCCACCGCCTCCCCCACAATTTTCAAAAATGGATTTATTCGGTTTGCGTTACATCTAGCAAAGCTAGAAGAACCAATTTTTATCATAATTCATTTTATTACAATTGCAACCAATTTTGAAAATCCTATCAACTTCACTCTTTCTACCCCCTCATATACAAATTTCACGAAATTTCGGAATTTAATTAAAATTATTTTTCTCCACAACCGTCAAAGCTATCAACTTTAAATTTTGAGAAAAGTATGCTATTACAAATATCATTGATATCGAAAAATTTGGTTTTAATTCGAATACTTCTTCTACCTCCTCCCATACAAATAAAAAATTTTGGTAAATACATTTAATCGATTTTCTACTACAATGGCGCTACAGCCCAAATCGGACCTTGGCCTCCTGACATGCAGGTTCCTCAACATTTTTCATTACTTATTGCGGAAAGGTTGTTAGCCCTTCGCACAACCCTCTTTTTACGAATTTTTCATTTTCGTAGAATGAGGTGACCAAGGTATATCCAAGCAGGCAATGTGTTGGAATTATGATTGAGCTTAAAGCCCAATCATATGATACTCTAGATGAGATGGAAATGACTTTCGTATACCGGAAAATATGCCATCTCAAATTCTTTCGAATAGTGAGTAGAGACTTTGCATGGGAGGTGGTAGAAGTAGAAGGAGAGATTTGTATTTTTCCTATGTGACACCGAAAATGACATGTAAAATGTTTCGTGCTGAATTTAAAGTTTTTAGTTTTCATTATTTTTAAAGAAAGTGGACATAGTTTTCCTGAAATTGTGACATTTGTATGGGAGGTGGCAGAGGAAGTGGAACGTTTTAGATGATTTTGAAACTGCTTATCATCACCCTTATCACTATGCTTTGATTTAATTTCAAAGTCGATAGCTCTCATATATTCGAAGGAGAAATGCTTTTCTTGAATTTATAATACATATATTTATATGGGAGGGGGTAGAAGGAGTGAAGCTGAGCTGATAATTTTTTCCAGCATTTATTGCAACTATTAAAAAACAAATTCTGGCAAAATTTTAAGTTTGTAATTTTTCTAGTTTTAATGGAACTCGATATAATGCATTTAACAAAAATTATGCATTTGTTTGGGAGGGGGTAGAAGGAGTGTAAGGATCAAAACAATTTTTTTCCCGTTATTGATATTTCTATTTTTATATCTTATACAAAATATCAAGTTGATAGCCTTAACAGTTTCGAAGAAAAATAATTTAATTTAAATTTCAAAATTTCGTGAAATTTGTATGGGAGGGGGTAGAAGGAGTGAGATAAAGTCGATAATTCTTTCTAAAACTAATTGCAATTATAGTAGAATTAATTTTGGCAAATTTTGTCTTTTCAGCTTTACTATTTTCAATGAAAATCGAAAATATGTATTTTTCAAAATTGTCCGTTTGTAAGGGAGGGGGTAGAAGGAGTGAGGGGATCGGATCAATATTCCGTGATATTAATGACATATATATCATAATACTTCGACTTAAATTTCAAGTCGATAGCTTAAATAGTTTCAACGAAAAATCAATTTCTTTGTAATTCGAAATTTCATGAAATTCCTTAACATTTTTTTGTCATTGTGAAAGGGTTGTTAGCCCTTCGCACAACCTTCTATCTACTAATTTTCATTTTCCTAGATTGAGGTAACTAAGGTATATCCAAGCAAGCATTGCTTTGGAATTATGCGTCGACCGGGATTTGACCTCACTACTTTCGCATTGCAGATCAACTCGCCACTCACTAGGCACACCCTAGCTAGTTGTATACTACGATCGGTTTTATATACAAAAATTACAAACCTCTCTCGTCTGATTCAACACCTTCCACACAAAAGTCACTATTCACTATTCAAAAGAATTTGAGATGACATATTTTCCGGTACAATAAACTTTTTCCTATTTCATCTAGAGTATCATATGTTATGTTTTATCAAGGCCTTCAAAATTGGCTGAAATTCCCGACTTCACCTCTTCATCGTTGGTAAATTTTCTTCCACGAAGTTCTTTCTTCAGTTTTGGTATGAAATAGTAATCGGAAGGGGCCAGATCTGGACTATAAAGGAGGTAGTTCAATATTCCATAGCCGCATTTCTGTAGGGCAGCCATTGCAACGTGGCTCTTGTGAACAGGTGCGTTGTCGTGCAAAGCTGCACACCTCGTGTCCACTTTCCTTTGAACTTCTTGGAGGCGGGGGTAGAGGTGGAGGGCCTTTATGGAGCCATAGCATTGACTCCTGCTTTGATTCAGGCGCATAATGATGAACCCAAGTTTCGTCTCCAATAACAATCCGGGTGAAAATTTCATACTTCTTCTCGCTACAGAGATCCAAAAACTCGCATGAACATTCGACGCACTGCTTTTTCTGAACCGCTCGATACCCATTTAGCGCTGACCTGAGACATACCGAGATGATCGTGGAGAATATTCAAAATGGTTGTATCTGATACTCCAACCATTACTTACTTTATTATTTTAATAATAAAGTATTATGATCGACTTGGAAAAAATTAAGTGTTAAATTGACAGCAACCCTGCCCTAAAGGGGCTCCAATGGTGAAAGGGGGTTCCACTTAATCTTGCTTAACCACTCTAACTTGCATATTGCCTTTCATCTGCATCTTCAACTTGTCCCAAAAATAATAAAGTTGCGTCCGACTTGTTGGCAGTTTATTTCTTTATATGAGTATCTTCGAGAACAAGTTTCTCCACTTTTTCGACGATTTTTGAGGAAATGGCCTCAATTGGCCGGCTCGAGAGCTTAGCATCTTCAATTGACTTTCTGCCTCGCCTGAATAAACTATGCCCCTTAAAAATCATCATTTTTCTAGGGCAAAAGTCCCCTTAAACTGATGACATTTTTTCTAAAATGATTTTCGCGTTTTTCCTTGCTAGGTAATTAATTTTATGACAGCACGAAACTCATTTTTGCACACAGTTTGAATTTTCTTTCGTTCGATTGACTTGTTGATTTGGCGACAACTAAAATGTTAGTGATTCGATTTGACGGAAAGTTTGTATTTATACCTGTATTGAGTGCTAGGCTACCTCCAGGTAAAAATAATTCCCTCTCCTTTGTCCATCCCCTTCATTTCGCGAAATTTTTGACCTCCCCTCGTAAGCTGCACCGAATTTTATAGAACTTATAACTAACATTGTATATAGAGAATTTTGAACTTAATTAAACGATTACTAACATATATCCTCCGACCTCTTTTGACACCTCCCATACCATTCAAATCTCAACTTGCATAAACAGACGATTGAATATTGATTCTATGTACAGGAGCTTTTAATCTGTCCTTGAACACCCACTCCATTAGTTTTCCCGAACTGCAACCAACCTATCCTGCATAATAGCATCCCTCGCTTCTCCAACGTGTCTCAAGAATAATAAAGTTACGCTCCTACTTGTTGGCAGATAATTTCTTCAATTAAATTAATTAAAACTTTTTTCTCAACAACTTGTTACCACTTCATCAAATTCCGAATGTTTACGATTCCGTAGTGAAATTTACCATGTAAACTTTCTCCAGTACGCTTTCAACTATCCTTCCGAATGACCATCTGCAATGCTGACTATACAGTGCTATCTTTCTAGGACTAAAACGTTCGCACTGCATTGCAAAATAATTTACACATAAACTTGGATATTTCAATTAAACTGTCGGTTTGAGAAATTCTTTTCGGTTTGGTTATACAAAACGAAAAGAAAAAAAATGAGCACGACTTTTTTTTTCGTCCCTTTTACGTAGGGTGAATCCTTCGCGGAAAAAGGCCAAAAAGGTAGAACTAGAGCACTGTAAAGCGCCCATAGTCCTTATTGAAATTCTACACGTATATCAGCCCCCATTGGGCCACGTTTATACTTCCTATTAGGCACCGTGTTAGTCAAAATTGCCGCAGGATTCCTATAAATTATTAAGGAATACAGAATGTTTCCTGAATATTTTTTTTCACGAGAGATTTACTTTCGCCGGGCAACATCACCATTACCTCATGGTAACATCATGTTGAAACAACCTGATGAAAGTTTCTTCCAATAAATTTTGCCTGATTCGGTAAAGTCGGTGTCTAGGCAAGGTCCTTTTTCGGAACGGTTTTGTGTTGGAACAGAGCGAAATTGGTGTAATGCAGCATTTTATGCTATCGCTCTGCCAAGAAAGGTATCGGAATAACTTTTACCTCCTGGGTATTGGATGCAAGATATTTGCCGACTTTTATTAAATTTCGTCAAAAAGCTCGAAGAAATATGGCTGTAAATTTCGTGATGGTTTTTTTTTTTCCGTTTGCCTCCTTGATGGATTGGAAGATGATAGATTTGTAATATACTTTGCATAAAATTTTATCTACGTGCGACTTTCAAGTCAATCTGTCTTAATTTTTCTTTTAAGGTGAAAGTGAATTCGAACGTGAGATGGATAAAAACGTAGGCGTTTTATTTTAAAGATAAATCAAATTGTTTTTTATTTTTGAAATAATTTCATACATATTATTAAAAAGCCAATTTTGAAAGAAGTTGATTGCAAGAGATTTGCCAATATTATGATGAATGGTATTCCTTAGTTGATCTTATTAAAATTTAAAATTTATGTTTGGTTTTCGGTGTGTGTGAGTGTGTGTTTTTTGTTTTTTTTTTGTGTACCCAATAAATTGAGGACCCGTATAAAAAATGTGCAAAATCTTTTTCTTATCGAACTAACATTCGTAAATTAATTTGAACAATTTCCACTCTTTCCGGGAGAGCGAATAGATCAGTAATTTATTTATTTTATGCAAATATTATAAAAATGGTCTTTACCAGTATTCTTGTTTACCAACTACGTTTGAATTCGGGACTCGACGATTTCTAAAAAACCAAGAGATTCTGAACAGGTATACAGTAATTAATTAGCTTTGCAATTTATTGCGGTTGAAATCTAATTTTGTTGTACCAAAATCGGGTTAATTACAAATGGAAAATTTTCATATTACACAAGTTCGAGTTCTCACTCGTTAATTATTACCTGGCTGTTATGTATTTAAATTACAGTCAAATATAAATTTTAATTTTGCACATTATTTTCGCACTGATTGCATATTTTAACCTTTATGCAATTAAGAATTAACATATGTGAAAATTGGCTGTTGAAAATATCATTCCCTTAATAATACTGTCGGTAACAAATGTTTTTTCATGCGAAAAATCCGGGCTTTCATCGGTTTTTTCCCGTACAATGAAAATACGTTTACAAAATGAAAGAATAATCAGTTTGTTATAAATGCAAATCAACCCGTAATATGGAATTTTGGAAATGGTTGAAAAGATAAAAATAAATAAATATGCATTAATTGATTCATTTGGGGCGTAAATTATTGAATAACAATTGGAAACGAAAAAAAAAAAAATGCTAATGAATTTCCTGTTTTTGTTAATTGCGGTTAATCGATTAAGAGTTTTTGAAAAGACGACCTAAATCGCGATGAAAACTTTTTGTCCCTGATGAATAAAATGATAGAAATTCCGTATTGCGCTTATATTGAATAGCAAGCTTACGTGATTATACTCTGAATGAAATTTGAGAGTATATTGTGTTCGCTCTCAGAGGTTATCGTACTTCGCACCTTTTCACGAAAACATCAAAATTACTTGGGCAATCAACCTCTTCCACCCATACAAGTTACTAAGAATGAAGAGTACAGTTCCTGGTTTTTTAAAAATGAACTGCTGCTCCATTTATAAAGAATTTTTGGAGCAATGGAGGCTTTTCGAGTACGGCAGAGTTGGCATTGCTAAGCCAAAAAAGGAATCGGAAAAATATTATAAAGTAACAATCATTTTGCTCGTAGATTCAAAAGTCCAATCGTTGTATTCCGAATGCTAAAAGATAGGACATAATTGTGCGTAAGACTAATTTTATGTACAAGCGCACCAGTTGTTCTTAACGGACAATATGTGGAAGATTTGCTAAATTTTTATTATCTCGTAAATATTGTCAGAATGGATGGTGGTGCCGAAAATTATATTGCTACTCGTATAAATAAAGCTCGTCATATCTTCGATATCCTTTCTCCTTTGTGGAGGTTAAGAGAGATTACCCTTTGCATGAAGGTAGCTTCATTGACAAATTGGAATTGTTAAATGGTGGTACTGTACCTTCGACACGTTCTTGGAGTACTCTGAGGAATTCAACGACAATGAGGTGCAAAAGCGAAAGTGGCGGAGGATCGATTACACGTTGAGAAAACTTGAGCGATACATTGATCGATAACCCGAGGACTATAACCTGCACGGTTTTTTTTACAGAATGCTTTGTGCTCAAAGTAATTGTATGTGTAATGCATAAGCACAGTCATGGAAGGAGGGATTAATCGGAATGGAAAGGTAGGGGAGGGGGAGGACGACCGCTATCAGTGGTGAAGCCGGTATTTTCTTTTTCAGTGGAACTGGCTGCCACTGACAAATATTTACATATGTTATGGGGACTCAATGATAGAAAACAATAAGAAACCATTTAGAGCAAATTTGAGAAAGTCTTCAGTGAACTCATGCAGGAGACAATTCGAAAGACAAAAACATAGTGCCAATGGAAACGGTCGACCTGCGAAAAACCGTAATAAAGATAAATTTCGTCAGGATGAGATTACTTAGGATGCATGAAACGGAAATTGGGTTTTTGGTTAAACTATCTAAAAGTATTGTAATTACAAAAACTTCTATGATGCAAATAATTGGAGAAACTGGTAGAGAAAGTGACCACAGCGCTATTCACGTATAATCAAACTGGGAGAAAAATTTGGGGTCCAATCTCGAAATACTCCTAAAGACATACATAGCGATCTCCAGACCAATACTTGTATACGTGGAAGTTTGTGTGGTCAGTACGGTGGCAGAAATTGACACAAATAAGCACCAAAACATTGAACAATTTTTAATAACATTACAGGAGCTGTGAGATTGTGCCGTACATCAGTATTCAGGGGCAAATCTAGCTTTTTTGACGTCCTGTTCTAAATTTGTTTGTATCTTAAGCTGCATTTATAATGAACGAGCAGAGACGAGCATGCCTGAGTGGAGCACAAGCTTTTCAGCATCGGTTTTCGCGTTCATTGTGTTCGTTGTGCGTTAGCCTAGGATTCGATGCGGAGTAAACGAAGGGATGTGAATTGGCTTCGGAGAGCAAATTCAAAAAAATATACCGAATTGACGCGAGGACACAGCACAAAAATGCTATATTGCTTCCGCCATACGCTGTCAATTCCATAGAAATGCGAAACGAATCTCGGTTGCATTGTGCTCATAACCTGAATACTTCTCACACGCCCGAATTCGTTTATTTCGGAGTCCAGAGAAGTGCTAAGTAGTTCAGTCGAAGTATTTTGAAAATAATTGTTTATTAGACATTATTTCAATCGTCAATTCTCTAGATTCAAAAATCGGTGGCGGACCGGATGGGATCCTGAACCTTTTTGTGAAAGCTCTCTCCTCGGAGCTCTCAGTGCCACTATCTATTTTGTTCAATAAGTCTCTTGAAGAAGGCTCGTTTCCTACATGCTGGAAGTTAGCTAAAATTGTACCCATTTTAAAGAAAGGAGATACCGAAAATGTCTTAAATTATCGCCCGATTTCCACTCTGAACTGTTTTGGAAAGGTTTTTGAAAGATTAGTTCATAATGTAATATGGGATAAGCTTTATCACTTGATATCACCAGCCCAACATGGATTCGTGAAAGGTAGATCTACTTCTACTAATTTATGTGAATTCACTAATTTCGTTACTCAATCTTTAGATCGTCGTAATACTGTCCAAGTCATATATACCGATTTTTCAAAAGCTTTCGACACTGTTAATTGTAAAATTCTAATCTCAAAACCTGGAAGGTACGGTGTCTTTGGCTCTCTCCTGAACTGGTTCAGTTCGTACCTTACGGACCGTCGTCTTCGAATTACGTTCAACGGATACTCCTCTACTGAGTTTCTTGCTAACTCTGGTGTCCCGCAGGGATCGATCCTTGGTCCTCTATTATTTACTCTCTTCATAAATGATTTGCCCCAATTTGTATCTTCGAACTGTCTCTTATTCGCTGATGACCTCAAACTGTTCCCGGGAAATTGCCTCCGTTTCTGATGGCATGATTCTCCAGGCTGATTTGTCTGCTGTCTCTCGTTGGTGTTCAAACAACGATATCTTTTTGAACATAGAAAAGTGTTTTACTATGGAGTACTCGTATAAGACTACCTTCTCTGTTCTCTCTTACTCTATTAATGGATCCATCCTTACAGCAGCAACCACAATAAAGGACCACTCCTAGGGTCTTTGATCGTAAACTTAAATTCATCAATCATTTCTCCGAGATTACTAATAAGGCATACAGACTTGCTGGCTTCGTCCTCCGCACGGCCGTCCAGTTTAATCGTCCAGGAACAGCTGCTCTCCTATTTTCCACACTCGTCCGTAGTATTTTGGAATACTGTTCCACCGTCTGGAACCCACACCATTCTTGTCATGTTCGAACCATCGAATCTGTTCAGCGTAGATTCACTCGAACCCTTTTCTATAGATTAAGGAAGCCTCATATCGACTACAATGGCAGACTTGAAGTACTTCACCTACAGCCACTGCATTTAAGGCGGACCTTCCTCGATGCTTGCTTCCTCTTCAAGCTGTGCAACTACCTGCTCAATATCTACCTCTGTGAACCTGAACCTTAGACCAGGAATAGTCTCAACAAGGAATTCAGACATCTTCAATCCTCCACGAGCCTCTCTCGATGTATACCATCACTCTCCGATGCTAAGAATGCAAAGGAACCATGACCGACTCCAATTTGGTTCTTTAGCTTCTTCTTTTCCATAATTTAAGAATAGATTTAAATCTATCATACTTAATGTTTAAATTTTTATTTTTACTGTTCATTTATTTTTTAGCGTATATTATAAACTATCATCTTCAACGTTTAAATTTTTCTCTTCGCTATTCTTTTATTTTCCGCTTTTGTTTAATTGAAATTGTAATCTTTTTGTTCAAGAGCCCAAATAAATAAATAAATAGAATAAATCAAATTCCACGGTAACGACATCTGGAATGTTCGAACATTGAATGAGAGTGGAGGAGCTCAGGTCACTCGGCCTATACAACGCCAATCAGTAATCGATCGTGAAATGGAGCAATATACCATCCAAATCTTGGGATTGAAAAAAGTTCGCTGGATAGGATCAGGGGAAGAACACGGAATGACCTGTGTTATAGGCAATTTCGTCCTTTATGTGCAATGCACAAACACAGTCATGGAGGGAAGGAATGGGACTGGTAGGTAGGGGAGTGAGAACGACCGTAACGAGTAAGCTGGAATATTTTTCAATTGTACTGGCTGCTACTGCCAATTATTTGCAGATGTTATGGGTGACTGAATGATAGAAAGCAAACAGAAACCATCTACTGAGTACCTAGGCCTTCTTGGAGTGGAACTATTTCACTTTTGTATGGTTTGCCCATTTTATTTGGAATAATTTTCATCGCCAGTGGCAACTGAATCGAACCCAAGACCTATTGACTGAAAATTTTTCAGTGCCACACCAACTAAAGTCGCAACACATGGTGACAAATA
The DNA here is from genome assembly GCA_963669355.1 of Chorisops tibialis. NCBI lineage: Eukaryota > Metazoa > Arthropoda > Insecta > Diptera > Stratiomyidae > Chorisops > Chorisops tibialis. The sequence goes on from OY770263.1 coordinate 77,351,729, forward strand.
GGACTTTTACGGCCAACTGGATACCACCTTCGAGCGTGTTCCAAAAAGTGATATTATTATCATTTCCGGAGACTTGAACATTCAAGTTGGCTCTGACAATTCTGTACTGAAACACATCAAGGAGAAGCACGGTGACTCTCTAATCGATGCGTCATGACCTTAAATTAAAAGACCCGAAAGCAACTTATTGTTTGTGAAGTTTTGTCGTACTCGGCAAATAGTCATCGGAGGGACCCTTTTTTCCACACGAGATTCACCATAAAACAACTTGGGTTTCCCCTAAGGTGATGCTCAGAATCAAATAAACCATTCGACCTTAATTTGCCACTGGAAAAGATGTCTTCTCGATGTGCGACCGAAGCGCAGAGATGACGGCCATAAAATCTTCAAATGAAGCGCAAGCTCAATGTGGATAAACGAGGAGACTCGAACAAAACATCCATAATGGATGCGCAAAGTGAACACCAACTGAGACCAGCAGGAAACACATTTCTGGCAAATGCTGAAGGATCAGTAGGATATGTGCGAAGCGGTAAGAAACCGTGAAAGTAGTAAGATACCTTGAACAAGGTTGACGATTGGAGAAAAAGCCAAATTAGCAATCGTCTCCTGCTGAATTTAACGCGATGCTCATATACAACTTAAGGAAGCTGTTGAACGCGACAAGAGATTGAAGATCTCCGGCATATCTTGGGGATAAAAGTTCGCCGTTTAAAATTATGAAACAGTTGATGAACAGAAATTTCACCGCCAACCATCTGGTGAGAGATGTCAACCAAACATTCCTTAATATGAGTGAACACCAGTTGCGGCGACGGAAGGAATACTGCTCTGATATTTTAAACATCTTGTCAGAGGAAGATATTCCTGAAACAGAACAATTGGCAAATGTCCAATCGCAACAATCCTCTATTAGGTACGATCCACCAGATAGGGAAGAAATAGTTCTCGCCATTCGATCATTGACGGGAAAAAAACCCAAAGTATAGACGCACTATCAACTGAACTCCTAAAAGCCAACACTGAAATAAGTGCCGATATACTCCTCCCGCTCTTTGCTGAGGTGTGGAATGAAGGAATATATCCAGTTAAATGGATCATTATTAAAATCTCGAAAAATGCCAATCTTCGGGATTATGGCTGCCGTATCGAAAATCAAGGCTAAGATAATTCTCAATAGGATTAGTGATGTTGTACAGAGTACTTTCGAAGTTTATCGTAGCGAGATTACATAGGAAATGCTTTGCGTAGAAGAGGTTTTCAAGATAAGAACATAGCTATGATTAAAGAATCCTACGAAGATGTAAGGTGTCGAGTCTCACATAGAGTAGAGCTGTCCGAGAGCTTCTCTATTCGAACGGGTGTCAGATAAGGCAGCATATTATCAGCAGCCCTATTCCTAGTGATAATAAATGACATTTTGCAAGGTGGGTAGTATAAAGTTCTTGAATGAGCACTGTTTAACCAGGTACATGCACATGTATTCGAACACAATTACACCGATTGCTTTTAACGGACAAAATGTGGAAGAGGTGCAAGATTTTTGTTTTCTCAGAAACATTGTCAGCCTGAAGGCGTATACATAAATGTCGTCAATCCACAAAGAAAACTGCGAGTTCGTTGACCGTGTATTAGCAGAGCTTATAGCTCGTATTCAGGATCGCGCCTTGTGGAAAAGAACTTTTTCTTCCATATGCCCTACAGGGAGCCATAAATGTTTCTCATCGATACTTACAACTTTGAATTATTTTAAGGTAAGGAGTTTGGCACTCCAATTAGTTAGTACCTTGTGCACGTGCAGAGATTGCTCATATGATTGTGGCAGGCTTGTGTGCAATGGAGATTCTCCGTGACTCTTCATAGCTACACATCGAATCAGAGGCGAAACTCGTGGATGGAGAAGTATGAAGATGTGTCCAAGCCAGGGAACATTACACAAATAGGTATTCGAAAACTATTCACTTTTCAATCTACCCACAGTGAACATAGTTTTTTTTTTTTTGATACTTGGAACTGTTTCACTTTTACTTCGTTTGCCCATTTTATTTCGAATAATTTTTCATTGCCGGTAGCAACTGAAAAATTCGTGCTTAAAAAACCTACTCCCTGGAGCGGGAATCGAATCCTCGACTTTGAAGCAAGCATGCTGCCACTACACCTCAGAGGCCTTAGTGAAAAGTTTTTGCCTTGACAAACTAGACAAACTAGGATTTTATGGAATAGATAATTATGGTCAAACTACCCACAGAAATTTGTAGCAGAATAGATTGTTATACATTGATGTAACGAAGATGGACATAGCTCCCGTAATGGGCATATGTGGACAACGCAAGAGGATTTCGAGGTCTCTAGGTTCCTGCTGGACCGTCTTTCAAGCTACAACTGTTACAGACAGTCAAAGGACATTAAAGGCTCTTACCTAAAATGAAGCGACCTCGAAACTGATGGAAGACAAAATATTTAATATCAATTCAAACAAAATATCATCCCAATGTTAGACGCCTGGCTATCACGGTAAAGAAGGAATCTAGATAGCACATTAGCTCGCAGGAGAAGGATTCTTAACCAGCCTCGTAGGCCCACCAACTATTCAGCGAAATTTCCATCTGCTCAATGCCAAGGACATTAGGTAATGAACAAAATAAATGAGAACCCATTATTCGGCTAAGCTTAACAGCTGCTGCACTTGAATAGAAAAAAGTTTTACGAGGCGGGTTAGTAATATTTGTATGAGCAAATGGAATATGTATTCATGGTAACACTCAAAGGAATGAGAGCTTTCGTTCGGGTAACTACTACCACTATAATGACACTGCAGCCCGAATTGGGCCTTGGTCTCCTGATCTTCAGGTTTCTTAACATTTTCATTATTAGAAGGGTTGTTAGCCTTTTGCCTAAGATTTTTTTTCATTTTCGTTGATTGAGGTACCCAAGGTATATCCAAGCAGGCAGTGCGCTGGAGTTGTGCTTCGAATGGAATTTGAACTAATTTTGTGAGGTGTTTAACCCCTGATAATTTCTTGATACTATCCTTTTCAGCAAGCTGAGGCTCAGTGCTTATCCACTGAACCAAATGTTTTTTGTGAAAGGATAAGTGCAAACATTAAGAGATCTTGAACCTATTCTTATTTACGAAAAATACGTAACCGATCTTTTCTTTCTGGGCAATATGCCTTCAGCGAAGGACTCATGATGAGTGCTCTGTACTTTATGTTCGTTAAACAGTCATAAATTACGTTTTTGTCGATGTATTTGTCAACAAATCCGATTTAATATGCAGGATACACAGCCTCGTGATCTTCAGCTGACCGACATAGTAAAAGCGAGATATAGGAAACGATTGATTTATAATATCTTAGCAGCATAGTAAAAGCCCAATATTTCTAATTATTTCATTAAACTGTGCTCGTGCTGATTTCAATCGGAAGGAATGGAATTCGACTAATTGATTCTAACCTGATTGGGCCGACTGAGTGACATTCACGTGCCAGCTATTCTTTCGTTTTATGAATTCCCTTAACGTATATCATTATAAATGCGACTACTGTAAAAATTAGTTTGTAACTCCCAAATATTTAATCGTAGTCACGAAAACGTTTCATTTTCGATCGAATACTGGTATTTCTAAATACAATTGTATACGAGTAAATTTATAGGCTAGAAAATATCATAGTTCATGATTAAATTACAAGCTTTCAATCGCGCTGGTAAAATTACATAGCTCTTCAGGACCCATCCATAGTCCTACATTACAATAATTTCCTAATCACATATCAGAGGTCAGCTGAGCGTGGCCAGTCTATTCACATATTATGGCCATGTCAGGTCAGTTCAACCCATAGTCAACCTCTCACTCCACCACCATTATGTTCACAATAATGCACAATCTAATTAGCTTTCTGATTGTATCGTTCAGATATCCTTGAATGTGTGAGTATTATATTATGATGATGATACTTGGAACTAATGTGAATAACAACAGTGCCGTCATTCCACATCCCTCTAAAGGGCTATAATTTGACCTGCAATTACGCTTTGTACTTGGAAGTAGATACACGTAGCTATTGCTATGTACTGAATAACTCGCTCTCAACAATTTATTGATAAATCGTTGAGTTTTAAGGATGTATTTGCATAGTGTGTTCCGGCAGTGGAACACGGAGGACTAATTCCTCCCCATGCAAGAAGCTACTGTGAATATTTCAATTGAAATTTCACCTCAAAATCCATTGCATTGTATAACAATAGTTTTCAATCGTCCGCTTTTGCAAATGTTTGAGGATTATCTCTAGTCCGGCGGTATTAGGAAGGTCCTTTATGTCTATGATTTCGAATTCAGCGGTTAATGGCGTTCGGATTATCGCTTTATAATAGGCTGCAGCCAGCTCAAAGCGAACTATTCCTCGTTCGCCATAATGTCATATAACGATATTCAATAGTGTTGAAAATTATGATCATCATATTCGTAATTTAGTTTTATGGCTTCATTGCAATACAAATTTAATATTCTTCTTTTTCTGTTTCATTTCAGGTGAGTTATCATGGAATGAAGCCATCACGCACCGAGTACATAATTTATGAAGTATTAGAGCCCATTAGTGCCATAATTACTACAGTTAAGTCAAACTCATAATTTTAAATATCGTTAATATCCTTTAAGAAGTGACTTAAAAAAAAGGATGCTGTGGTAAATATATTTTCTCCAAAATTCAACATCGAATTTATACTTCAAGGACTCGGTTGGAATTTTAAATTAGTATTATGAAACGCTTAAATCCCCACATCGTTCTTGGAAACTAACTCATTCCGGGGATGAAAAATCCCGTAAGCGATAATAACTCCTCATTTTTTTCTATACAGTACATGAATGTAAAGGCATTGTAAATTGGACGGTTCAACTCGATGGTAGCGATCTAAACTGAATATCCTTTAAGCCATAAACATACAATACACCACCTGTTTACGGATTATCTGGAATCCCGAAAAATTACCGAATTTACACTCAGCGCATAGCTGATATGGCGTAAGCTACGAACATTATTCTTCAAGTCATTTTGACTGTATATCCGCCACCTGAACACTATCAACATTATGTTCTCGTGCAACAGGAATATACCATTAGACACCCTAATATCGTCCTTGTGTATATCCTTATTCGTAAGGTTACAACAGGTGATAACAACTTTGGAAGTGCGATGAAGGAAAAGGTGGGCGAGGGAGAATGTGAAAGGTCGGGAAAATATTTTCCTCTCGAAAGACGATGCGTATAATTGTGAGTAAGAAAGTAAAGTCCTTGGAAGAGAGCACAGGAATTTTGTACAACTTTCAAAACGAATACGAAACTTCATCGTCTTCGTCACATCCTTCTAATCCCGCTATATTCTATGTTCCTTGTACTCAAGAATTTTTGAATAAAATGCTTGAAATGATGGTAAATTGATACTGGTGAAAAAAGTTTTCCGATAGGAATTTAAAGGATGAAAATTTTTCGAAATACTTTTCTAACTGGCAGGAGCTAGGTAGCTTAGGTACGTACGTAAGTAAATAATGGAAAAGCAAGGGCGAATTACAATACAATTTTCGAATTTTTGCGAAATGCAACTTAGAGCTAAGTGTAGTTGAATATCGCGCTGATGATACTTGAGACGAGTTGGAAGACTTCTTGTGAGGGGCTTCGGAAGGAAGAATTATGGAATTCGAAGGAAATATATTTTTAGAGTGGGTGTGAATTGCACAGGTCAGGTTTGTGTTTGTTAAATGTGTAAATAAATATTTTATGGAATTTTAGAGAAAGATAGGCATTTTTTTTGTTCGATGGCCAACCGACCTGTATTTTCAATAACGCAGAGCTCATCATAAGTAATTTCTTTAGATAACAGAAGAATAATAATTCCAACTAAGGAAGTATACGAATTGGGTAGGTGCCAGTTAGTGATCTGAGTGCTAATAAATTTCGCCCCAATGGATGCCTCAAGTACTTCTTGTCTCACTCTCGTGTAGAAGGTGACTGCGCTAATGGACTTTAATACGTTACACGAGTTGCTATATAGACATTTCTAAAGATGTGCGCTTCTTTTGTTTGTGTTCCTGCTGTTCAGGCTTTAAGGTACTACAAGTGAACATGCTTCATCCAAAGTAAATTTAGTCCTGCGGTGCAAGACGGCAAGCCGCTCTTTTTTCACGTATGCCCTGTCGCATATCGAGATCAAAATGCTATTTGAAATTTCTGCCTTCCCGTCGTTAGGAAGTTATTATCTGTGCATTGATTACGATGGCAGTCATTACCCCTTAATCTTATAGCTTTCCTCCTTGCTACGCTCCTCTCTGGATTGTGATATTTGGGACTTTAAATATTCATTGTCGATTGTTTGGATAAGGGAAGTATCGGTTCCGATCTTAAGAAATTTGATCTTTGAAATATGATTTAAGAAATTCAAAAAACAAGAAAAGAAAAAAAACCAGTTTGAATCCCAGTGCCGTCGAATGACGAATGATTTCATGGGGTCCTGGTATATTATGTAACACACAATGCTGAGTGCCTACTTCAGCAGCATTTTCCCCCCAGCATAACAACTCTATATACTTTGGTACTCCACTAATAACAAGCCACGCCTTTTATTTTGACAAAGTGGCAGAGATAGATAGATAGATAGAGATAGAGATAGAGAGAGAGAGAGAGAGAGAGAGAGAGACAGAGAGAGAGAGAGAGAGAGTCATCTAAGAAGTCGGCTAAAAACAAAGACCGGTTTTATAGGAGCTTATGGAGGTAAAATGCAAAGGAAATGATTTACGATCGAGAACCGACTGCACTTTTACTTGTTTTTTGGTAATGCTGAGATTTAATGCACTGATTTTGGGTACCTGGGAGCGGTCGACGACAGGTTTGTTTCATTTTAATTATGTATGGGAATTGTTTCAGTTGTATATATGGGGTGTATCAGCAGGAGGTATAGGATTTGTTTTCCAATACCCAATCAGAGAAAGTACGGCGATGCTGGTGATCGGCCGGCTACAGTTCTCTGGTCCTTTTACGCATGCAGAGACAGATGTTTCGTCAATATTCGCTGCATTGTGGACGTAGAGTGGTCGAGTTCGAGTAACTGCGATTGAACACAAATTTACGTAATAAAATTCAACGACTGTGTAAATTTCCATGGTAAATTTTCCGCGTTTATAGGTGACAAATGTCAACATTTGGCAACTGTCAACTGACCAGCTCTCAAATATTAGACCTTTCCAACCCTACACCTCTTGCTCAAACACCCTACATATATTCTAAAGTTCCGATGCGAATGCTTTCTTACAGTATTCGCAATTTCTCGATGAACGTAAAAAATCCATGCAAATCTAAATTTGGGATCATCGATTTACGCGCAAACCCATCGCCACCCCTAGTCCTCTCCAACATGTTTACATGAAAGGCCTGTCTTTGGATTCGCTACTGCACACGACAGCAATAAAAATTGAGAAGCCTGTGGAATTTGAGGAGCGTACTTGATTGCTTTTGGTGATGTAGAGGGTGTGTTCAATAATATATGCATCAATGCATTCATATGTGTGATAGTCGTAGAAGGTGTAAATTCAATGTTCACCAAATGAATTCACAACCAAGTGGGCAAGTAAATTACTGCAAGAATGGGAAACGACTATAGGACAAAACAAGTGGATAAAGGAACACCACCACAAAGAGGGGTTTTCTCACCTTTACTTTGCCTGCTAGCGGTGAATGGTATCATCTCGCAGTTAAACTCTGCTAGTTATTGCACTAGCGCCTATGCGGACGAGCTAATCATCCAAATTAGTGGAAACTACCAGACGAGCTGATACAAAATGCATTAAAGCTTGTTCCCGGTTAGTCTAATTCGTGTGAATTGAGAACCAACCACGACAAGACTACGTTCATGTTCTTCACTAGAAGACGACATATACAGACAATCTGGCACCCATCGGGAGAATTATTGTAAGCCGTTCAGATAGGTTAATTTATATAGGAATCATCTTCAGCAGCAAACTTAGGTGGCACTTGAATGTTGGAGAAAGAACTCAGAGAGCCTTTAATACCTTTCTTACGAGCAGAATAAAAGTTCTAGCAAAAAATGGGAACTGAAATAAAATATGTTTAAGTGGGAGCTACAAATATGCAGACATTTAGTGGAATATGCCACGTTCCTTCAATTGAAAATATGGCCTTTCGCAAAAGGGGCGGAATTTACCTAGACTGAAAGGGTAAATAGAGCAAACTATCAAACTGAACTACAGAACCTTTCTAGTTACAGCTACAATTCACGGCACTTGAACGCTTCTATGGACATGTAGGGAAAATTGATAACACCTGCATTTTATGGCTTTGTTGTGAGTAGGGCATCAGGACATATTTGAAAACAAAACAGCGTTTCTGGTAAAGCGGACCAATATGTATTGTTACACGTCAGCTCTACTTGCTTATCATCTACCACTCAACACTGAATACAATTAATGCGCACGATCATCGTACATTCAAGGCCTTGAGCATTCAAGCAACCAACAACAAAATTACACGGGCAATGTAGAGAAGTAACAACAACCACACGTATAGGCTCGTAGGACAAGGGAAATACTCGGTCGACGTGCCAATATAGAAGCAATAAACACGGCACGGCCGAGAAGGAAAAGATTCACACGACATGGGGAATAATCTGTACGATAGGAGCAATATAAAAAAGGCGAGTGTTTTTGATGAACAGTCAGTCTGGTGTGGATACGACAACGAGTCAGTCGATACTTGGAAGCGAAAGTGTTAATGTTGGCAAAGGATAATTTGTAGCCGAAAAAGCCTGTAAGGCGATTTAAGTAAATTAAATCAAGTTTTGCGGTTGAATTAATTTGAACTTATTAATCTGGTGGTTTTCTTTATACTTGGTATTCACTGACTCCTTGCGCATTCCAGTATATTAATAAAAGATTATTAATGATATCAACGGGTATACCACTCGACTGTAGTACGATGGTTCTTTCTTCGGAGGACCTTTCTTTGGAATGCGCTAAATACTTTTTCAGAAATTCGCGACAATTCTCACGTCTCGCGTCCATAACAGAGCACAGACTATATATTATTTTTATATGTTCGCACCTTATTACTCCTGCGAACTTTCATGTATTTCATTATTGGAAGTACCGAATAATACGTCTTATTTGTTAGAGTGGTCCGTTGACTGATTTCGTCCGTTTCATTACAGTCCATTACTAGATTAGCCCCAAGATATATGAAGTTGTCCAGACTCTCCAAAATTGTTATGTTTCGTCTGATTGACGTTCTCCTTCTTGTTTGCGTCATTACTTTTGTTTTGCTTTCATTAATGCGCACCCGACTTCTTTTGCGGTGGAGTCCAGATTGACACATACCTCCTTAGCTCTAGGGAAGGATCTTGCTAGGATATTAATGTCGTCAGCGTATGCTACTAGTTGGGTGGACTTGACTAGTAGTGTCCCGTTGGTGTCGACTGGGATTTTTTACTCTAGTGCCAAGTTGAAAAGCATAGGGGCTAGACCATCTCCTTGCTTTAAACCATATTCCGTTTGAAAGCTGGGTGTGGAGTTGTTTTCATAGCAGAGTTTGTCTCCTTTTTGTTGATTGAACATATATGTATATTTTACTTACTTACTTAGTTACGAAGGCGATACAGCCCAAATCGGCTCTTGGCCTCCTGAATACTTTGCCTCCATCCATCTCCGTTCAGTGACCGCGTCCTCCAGTTAAAAAATTTTAGCAGTCATTTGCTGTCTGCGTCAATCGAGTCCTCCCAGTGCTTCCGTTTTTTTCGGACCGGTCTTTGTTCGTTGACTTTCCCTTTTAGTGCGCGTTTGAGAATTTTCCCGTCATCCAATCGCTGCACTTGACCAGCCCATTGTAACTTCTTAAATTTTATGAGGGTTGACACTTCTGGATTGTCGAAGATGGCATACAATTCCCTACTGCATCCCATTCTCCAAATCGAGTCTTCCCTCGCAGGTCCGAGGATTCTTCTGAGGACCTTTCATTCAAAGGCGTTAAGTAGTTTTTCGGACGCCTGAGTTGAAGTCCTCGTTTCGCTGCCATAGCATAGCACAGGTCTTATGATGGTTTTATATAGCTTAAGTTTTGTTTTCCAGTGCACGTTCTTGTTTTTGATTATTGGAAGTACCGAATAGAAAGTCTTGTTTGCCATCATTATCCTTCTTTTGATTTCGATGGGTTCGCTTCCATTCTTTGACAGGTTCGCCCCTAGATATATGAAGTTGTCTACGTTTTCTAGGTTATAATCTCCTACTGTAATATTGGCGTCTTTTTCCTAGATTGCGTCATAATTATACTCTAGATGAAATCTGAGAGTATATTGTGTTTGCCTTACCGTTTATAACGCTAAGGAATAATGCTCGTACAGAGTCGCCAAGGGTACAGAAATATTTGTTGTTGCTCAAAAATCTCGATTCCGAGTGACCGTCTGCCCGTCTGTCTGTTCGTCTGTCCGTCTGTCTACAACATAACTCTCGAAAACTTTGACTTATCGTGTTGAAATTTTTCATATATCATTTTTAGCAAAAAATTTACTTTAAGTTCGTGAACGGGCCACATCCCCCCACTCCTTCTATCCCGTCCCATACAAATTTCATGAATTTTGGAAATTTAAAGAAATTGATTTTTCTCCGAAACCGTTTCAGCTAATGACTTGAAAATTAGGTAATAGTATTATAATGAGAATACCATTACTGTAAATATTGCTCTGATCTCCTTACTCCTTCTACCCCCTCCCATACAAATATACAATTTTCAAAAATGAATTTATTCGGTTTGCGTCGCAACTAGCAATGCTAAAAGAACCAATTTTTGTCAAAATTAATATTATTACAATTGCAACCAATTTTGTAAAATTGTCAACTTCACCTCATCCTTTCTACCCCCTCCCATACAAATTTAACGAATTTCGGAATTTGAACAAAATTATTTTTCTCCAAAATCGTCAAGGCTATCAACTTTAAATTTTGAGGAAAGTTTACTATTACAAGTATAATTGATGCCAAAAAATTTGGTTTTGATTCGAATACTCCTTCTACCCCGTCCCATACAAATGCACAATTTTGATAAAATGCATTTAATCGATTTTTATTGAAACTAGAAAAAGTACAAGGCTAAAATTTTGCCACAATTTGTCCCTTAATAATTGCAATAAATGCTAAAAAAAATATTAACTTCGCTTCACTCCTTCTACCACGTCCAATACAAATTTTTGTATTGAAAACTCAAGAAAAGTATTTCTTCTTCGAGCATATGAGTAACAAAGCAATATGATTAGGATGTTGAAAAGGAGATTCAAAATCATCCAAAACCCCCCACTTTCTCTGCCACCTCCCATAAAAATGCATAAATTCAGGCAAAAATTGTTCAATTTCCTCGAAAATTATGAAAGCTACAAACTTTAAATTCAGCATGAAACACTTTGTATACTACGTTCGGTGTTATATACAAAAATTACAAACCTTCCCCCTCTGCTTTTACCACTTCCCGTACAAAAGTCACAAATCACTATTCGAAAGAATTTAAGATGACATATTTTCCGGTACAATATTTCCTATTTCATCTAGAGTATCATATTATTGGGCGTTACGCCCAATCAAAATTCTAACTTAAGGGTTGTCAATTTTATAATATTCCTAGTTATTTCTGAAAAAATCACTAAAATCCCCCCACTCTTTCTACCACCCCCCATACAAACTGCACATTTTCACTAAATCTAACTCACTAATTTTCTCAGTCCCCATTCAATTTTTGGAGGAATCATTTTGTGTAAAACATTTTTATAGCTACTTTAGCATGATGGGGAAAAAATTAGTTCAATGCTATCACCCCTTCTAACACTCCCCATCCAAAATTTTTTGGGATGAAAAAAAATTCTATTTCATCTAGAGTATCGTAAGATTGTGCTTTACGCGCAATCGTAGTCCTGTTATGTTTATTATTATTTTTAATTCATAAAAGAAAAATAATTTGGTAAGTTCGATAAAAATTAATTGATTAGCTTTTCTCGTTGCACCGCCTCCCATACAAAGCGACATATTTCCTGAATATTACATATAATCGATTTTCTTGAAAAGTATGAAAGCTATTGGTCTGAAATTTGAGAAATGTCAATTGCATATTCCTAATAGGTATTACTGAAAAAAACACTGAAACCCCCTGCTTCTTCTACCACCTCTCATACAAACTGCACATTTTCACTAAATTGAGTCTAATTTCCTCGAAACCTATCAAATTTTTCAAGCTTAAATTCTGTATAAAATATTTTGATAGCAGCTTTTTTATGATGTGAAAAAGGTAGTTTAATGTAGTCACCCCTTCAACCACTCCCCGTATAAAATTTCTTAAAATCATAAAATGTCTCTTTCATCTAGAATATTGCACGGTTGGGCTTTGCGCCCAATAGTCGTTGTATGTTTTGTATGAGCTACCACACTCGAAGCTTTCGTGGACCACCTCTGGTCCGCGGACCACAGGTTGAGAACCACTGCTTTGGACGAAATCATTTTCGGGATAGAAAGTTTTAGGGGACTAAAAGGTAGTAAGTGGCGAAATTTGCATACTTTTTCTGGGTTGGGTGTTACTGCCAAGTATCGGCAAATATTATGGGAAATGATGGAAAATGGACAGAAACCATAAGCTTACATCAATTGACTATTTTATTTAGAGCATTTAAAAACCAGTTGATTGCTAAAATAAAAGCTGCTGCAGTTGATATCGACCCCATCTGTTAGCTGCGATACTAAAATAATGTCACAGTGCAATAGATCCTCCAATTATATAAGGTTCCGTGATTGAATGCCTGTTGCTATTTCTAACTACAATTATTTCATTCTTATACATACTTTTTAGAATTATTTAGAAGTACACGAGCCCATCCACGCAGATAATTATGACATAACACAAAAGCTATCAAATAAAAACTTCAACCGAATTTTATTTCAGTGAATTATTACCCGTAGCGCATATTACTTATATGCGTTTTCCTCAACATAAAAGACGAAGAAAAATTTGATAGAAATCTATTGCGACATTTACATCATGTCTTATTCGTTCGTATCAATCAAAAAGCTTTCTCTTATAAATCTAATTTTCGTCATCATGTCACGGTTTCTATCCAATATTATTTGCCCCGTATACCTACGCTTAAATGACGAAAGGACATACATATACTTACGTACTGGTCTTTACCCTGTGACAGTTTTCGAATTTTTCCCTTGTTCGCGATTTTTTTACCAGTCTTAAATAGAGAAGTTAAATCTCCTCTAGATTTTCCGTTTCTGCTGGTTGTAGTGGGTTAACAGAGTACTTCAAAATTCAACTTGTATATGGCACAATAAATGAATGTGACAGAAAGATGACAAGTATACACGATGTAGAGGGAATGATAGATGTCGATGTAAACAGCGAAAAACTGGCATGACATTAGAAAGAAAGGTAGAGCAAAAGAAGGATGTTAATAACCAAATCTGTCATTCGCAGTAATTCATCCGTTCTATGGGTTTTCAAGAGACTTAATAAAGAGGGTGTCCCCGTAAGACCGCCTATTTTGAATTATTTTGAATTTAGCCTCATTTTTGTGTCAGTCGTGCAGAGTTTGTCGGATATTCTGTTCCATACATAATCTTCATGTCTACACTCTTTATTGAAATAAAAATATCAGAGCTTTTCAAATAAACACAGCGTTTTTTTTTTAAATTTCAATATAGGCGGTCTTAGGTAGGGTATCACAATAAAAATTACTGGCTTTCGCCTGTTAAAGGACTTGTTTTTTATTATTATTGAATTTTCGATATGCCACGTTAGTGAGGATATAAAGCCCAAAGTTATATGAAATCGAATTAACTATTTGGCCACACATATATATGCAGTACGACAGGCTAGGGTGGCTAGCGATGATACTATAAGGAGAGCACATGTCCTTTGAGCAGCATAGTACGGCTCGAAAAGGACCAAAATGAGGGAGATTGATAGCTGCTGGCACTGATGGTCATGACGGTAGATATCCACTGAACCGAACGTCCTTTTTGACCCGCATAACATATCGGAAAGTGCCACGCTGGTCCAAACTGCGTTTGAGTCGGCATTCATATGTAGGTAGCCTTTCAAAATGTCAAAGGTAGAACAAAAAAAAAAAAAAATCAACCCTCCAGGATTAAATTTATGAACTTAATTGATGGCCATATGTCAGTGCCGAGAGTTGGAGTAGTTGGGTAGAAGAAGGTAAAGTAAAAACGGACACGGATAACTTTGACGAACTATAAGTCAAACTTTAGTTTGCGTTTTTTTCAGGCGGACTCTAACTATAGTTTGTGCTTCAGGTGGTTTCCTTTGATCGAAGCCAATTATAAATTTCTTTTTTTCTTTCGGTGAAATGAAATTTTTTCGAGGGCTTTCGACCAATGCTTTTGTAGAAAAATTCGAATGATAGGTGTCTATCAAACTTCAATAAGGATTTTTTTTGTATATTCTGAAAATGCTAATTGAAATAACACGAAAAAATTTCAGCATTCTATTTCGATAGCTTCTCTTATTTTCAATTACCAAAACAAACACTGTAAATTGCAGTTGCCCAAGCACTATTACATGCCAAATACTATGATATAAAGTGTAGCTAAATTGCTTATAAAGGATCCCCAATCGGGATCCTATTTGGTCTTAGCTTGGCAGAACTACGCATAGCACAACCAGATATACAGACATACCAAAATCAGTGAATAACACGTTGTCCTTTCGAACTGTAGAAAAGTCCTGTATTTTTTCGAAACGAAAAGCATACTAAAAGCATTGCTATACATAAAAAAAAACATCGTACTGGAAAACCTTGCATACGATTGTCTACAAGATTCTACTACTATATTACTCGTACCATGAAAACCAATGTCCTGTATAAAGAAGTGTTCTTGTTTCGTCTCGAAAAAATCGATTTCATTGCTTGGTAATCAACTTAACAAGGCCTGACACGATTTAAGAGAATATCGAACATCCCAGAATTCAGAATGGTTTTGAGGATTCAAAAGGACGACAGGTTTCTGTATATTGGTGAAATTACAAAGTGCTATTGGATCGATTTAGAAGCAGCAATTGGATTGCAAGTGTCCCAATTATGATGTCCTTGTGCATGTTAAATGTTTCGTTGGAATTGTGGTGTTCTAGGCTTTCAAGCAAGATAAAGATTTTGGTAATTTACATTTGAATAAGATGAATAAATAAACTGCCAACAAGTCGGGCGAAACTTTATTATTCTTGGGACATGTTGCGGATGTGTGGAAAGTCAATATGCAGGTAAGAGTGGTTAGGAAAGACTAAGTGAAAGGGAGTTCTTGAGCTGGGCTGTTGTCTATTTAACAATATTTCATTCGTTTCTACAAGTTTGGGTTTTTATGGAGGGGAGGAGGAGGGGTAATAGTAAGGGTGGGTGGATGTTAATAGCTTTTTAATCACGTCCAATATTCTCTGTGTAGAATGTGTTTCATAGACGAAGTTGCATAGAATTTTCATTCACAAAACCGAACATTTGTATGGGAGGGGGTAGAGTAGGTAGGGGAATCGTAAATTTTGATATGCAGTTTTATTTCGCTTCTCTTTTAAGGTGCTTTTATAAAATTTCAAGTTCATAGCTTTTAGTTTGTTGGTTATTAGTTGATTTATGAAATTGGTCGAAATCATAGTTTTGTATGGGAGGAGGTAGAAGGGCAAGCGCGATTTGAAAATTTTGAAAGCAATTTCATTTGAATTATTTTTATAAGTTTCAATGCAAAATTTGAAATTGATAGCTTTTAAGAGTTAGCTGATAACTTATTTTATAAAAATGCTCGAAAAAATAATTTTGTATGGGAGGGGGTAGAGGAGGTAGGGGAATCGTAAGACTTGTGATACAATTTTCTTTCTTTTTAGTTGTTAGGTGCTCGTACAAAATTTCAAGTTCGTAGCTTGCAATTTGTTTGTTATTAGTTGATTTAATAAAATTGGTCGAAATAATACTTTTGTATTGGAGGGGGTAGAAGGGTAAGCGCGATTTCAAAAATTTTAACGTAATTTCATTTCAATTATTTTTGTAAGTTCTTATGCAAAATTTCAAATTGATAGCTTTTAATAGTTAGGTGGTAATTGATTTCTTGAAAATGGTCGAAAAAATAATTTTGTATGGGAGGGGGTAGAAGTTTTAAAGATTTTCGACCAGTTAATAATTCATTCTTTTATGGATTTTTTTTAAATGCATTTCGCAAATTTTCAAGTTTCTACCTTAAAATTTCATTCAAAAATTTTCAGCTTATGTGTTTTTTCATTTCACATGAAACACCTTGTGCACGTTAGACCAGGGGGGTCGGTGCATAACAATTGTAGAATTTCTATTATTTTTTATGTATGTACAATAAATTGATATATTGATCTGCAAAATTTAAACTCTGTATCTTTTACCAGAGCCCAAAAAAAATTACTCAAAATTTTCAACATTTTTGCTTTCCACCTCCCTCCTCTTACACCCCCCCACTTAATTTTTTTACCAAAATTAACAACTATATAGTTCTACGATCTGACAAATTTTTAATGTGATATCTGCCCTCAGTTTTGATATATAATGGTTTGAAATTTTGGAAAGTTCAATGCTCCCCATTTTCCCCCACTACTATTTTCTCCAAATATTATATTTTTTTCATATTTCTTTAGTATAGCTTAATATAAGTACCAAGTTTCAATTGCATAGCTTAACAAATAGCCGAGATATTGATTTTTAAGTGTTTTTCTTTGCACCCCCCCTGACTCTCCCCCTTACAATAATTAGCCTCTATGTAAGCTGATTCCAGTGAATCTGTATGCCACCTTGATGGTCTAAAATTATAAATTTTTTATGCTAAATAATTTCGAAGATATAATCATTTGAAAAAAAAATTCGGCCGACAATTGGTTTTTAGCCCCCCCTTTTTGCACCCCAATGGATAAAAAAATTAGATTAATTTTAAAAGTTGTCCCACAAACACTTTTATATGCACATTGATTTTTAGCTTCCTAGCTGTAACCATGTTTGAGATATTTGAATTCTTAGTTTTCGGTTTAAGTGCTCCCCCCGCCTCCCCCTGAACTCTTACACCCCCAAAAATGAGTGTCCTCCTGAGATACGCAACTTCCTACAATCCCTCCAAAAATGAGCTTTCTATCTCGAATGGTTTGGGAGTTAATGTGCTCTGAGCGTACACACCGGCGTACGGCGTACGGCGTACGGCGGACGGCGGACGGCGTACGGCGGACGGCGTACGGCGGACGGCGTACAGACAGACGGATTTTTTTTTTTGCATTTTTAGGCTAATTTAGTCACGAAACGCGAAAAAACGAAATTTCAGGGTAGCAAATTTTTTTTTTTTTCCCAAGTCGATCACAATACTTTATTATTAAAATAATAAAGTAAAAATATTTAATATGAAATAGTATTTTAATTTTGTGGCTTAAGAATTTAACAAAGTCCTAAGCAACATGTTTCAAAACTTTAAAGTCTAGAGAGTTCCGATGTTGCTATTAATATTCTAATCTAAAATAAAGCTTTAACCAGTTTGGTAAAGGCAAAACATGCTCTAGTACTATACAAAAGCATAGCGACATATTATACAAAAAGGGGGTTAAAAGAACGATGATAGCTCTATGTTAACAGAAATATCTATGGGGAGTTCAAGTCTGTAAATAACAGGTAAATATCCTTAAGCAAACAACATTCGATAAAGTGACTGGAAACTGCTGCATAAAGAGGATATTATAATGGAACTCAACAGCAAAAGAGTGTATGCAGAACTGTAGTCATATCTCGTTTAAAGTTTCACCTTAAACAATGTTTGAGTTCAATTTGATTGTTTGCTTTAGTATTAGGATAGTTTATTTTGAGGACTACATGTAGTGAAAATTTATAACAAGAATATTTCATTATTTTCACACAACATTCGAAAGGGAATTAAATTATCGAATGTCATTTCGAAATTGACATAGTTCTCAATATTTGAAATAATGCATTGAAAAACAATGGATGTGTTTCGTCGATTCGTATGATCTCTGTGCTCTTTATACTTTGTACCCAGATATATAAACAAAGTAGTCACTTTCATCGAAAGGAAAGTAGTGACTTTCCGTATATTAAAAATCTGCTTACTTTCCGAACATTTGTATCAAAAGTAAAAAAATCGGAACTTTCTAAAATTACTGTTGAACCTTTTAGAATTGAGAGGGGGAGGGGATACCTCGTAATTATGTAAGATGACCATACATATACATATGTATATGCAATGATGAAGGTGCATCTATTATCTTCATTAGCATTTCGACTCACTTTAACTTTAATTTCGTCAGGGAATGAGCAATTCCCTGAAAGATTTTACAAGGGAAATGATTTTGTTAGTATTATCTAGGCAACTATCATTATCAAAACTGTAGATTGGATTGCAAGATTATTCCTAATGATAAACATTAGAAATAATCAGGCGCTCCTCATATCAATGAGGAGCGGCTGTCTGCGGGCTACCATATATCTTTCGAACGCTTTAAGTTATTAAACTGAAATTTTTTAACAAAAAAAAACAACTTTTTAGCACGTTAACGGACAAAATCTCCTCATTCCTGCCAACCCCTCTCATAAAAATTTTTCGAGAACTAAAAAAATATATCCCCCTGTGGGATGGGGGTGGAGAATTTACCCACAGACAGTCCTCCTTGCCCTAAAAATGGCAAATAGACATTCACTGGACCATGGGCTTATCAACTATGACCTTAAATCCTAACTGATGCGAGTAATGGATATAGCGCCTTGGATACGAATGGATTCTACGGTAACGACTTTTGGCATTCGAAAACGGACTATGATTGGCTTCTGGAACGTTCGAACATTGAATGACGGGGGAAGGGCTGGGGTCTCTCGATTCTTGTACCGCCAATCAGTGATCGACCGTGAAATCGAGCACTGTAACATCCAAATCTTGGGCTTGAGCGAGGTCAGGTGGACAGGATCAGGAGAAGAACTAACCCCTAGCGGAAACACCATTCTATACGTTGGCCCTGAGAGTGAAGCAAAAAATGGCATGGCGGCCGTCCTCAAACCGAGAGCGAGAAACAGTTTCATCAGCTGGGAACCAATCTCGGATAGTATTATCATCATCAGGATCAGAACCAGTGTCAGAAACGTCACAATTCTACAGTGCTACGCACCAACTTATACCGCAACATCTGGTGACAAAGAGGAGTTTTATAACCAACTGAGTGCCACCTTCGAACGTGTTCCAAGAGGTGATATTATTATCATCTCGGGAGATATGAACGCCTAGGTTGGGTCTGACAACACTGGACTAGAACACGTCATGGAGAGGCATGATGACTCTTAGGTTGTCGCCAGAACTTGTTGTATTCCTCTGGCTCACTGCTCAACTGCTCACTTCCGTATGCTATATGGTCGGCCAACTCGACGTCGTTCTTGAGAATAAAAGGTAAAGAGTGAGAGGAGTAAATCGGCTGTTATTTCCACGTCCACATTGAGCAGTTTGATTGGTAGTCCGTCATCTCCTGGAATTTTTTCCCGCCATTGACTCAGCAGTGGAAACTAATTCTTCTCTATTTTGGGGATATTCATAATAGAAGATTGTTGCCGTTAGATGTTTGGTAATTGTTCTATTTCTGCTACATCTTCCTCTGATAAGAAGTTTAAAATATCAGAGATTTGCTCCTTCCATCGCCACAACTGGTGCTTACTCATGTTAAGGAGAGTTCCGTTGACATCTCCCGTCAGGTGGTTGGCGGTGAAATTCCTGTTGGTCAACTGTTTCACAATTTTAATTTAGCGAATCTATATCCTCAAGGTAAGCTGCAGATTCCGCATTCTGGGCCAGATCTTGAATGACCCTTCTCTTGTCTCTCCTAACAGTTTTCTTAAGCTGTATATGAGCAACGCGGAAGTTTCGCCTCAAGTCAGGAGTCGGGACTGCCGTAAGGTATAACTTCGCGGTGCTGGTTAGTATTTTATGCTGTGCTCCTTATGTTGCTTCTGGTCTCCTTCCTGTCTCGACTCTCCGGAGATGCTTTTGCACATTTATTACGAGTGTGCGAATTCCCATCCTATTTGCACAATACAGTCTGTGGTGAATTATTAACTCGGTATATTACTTCTCTATATTGCGAAGCGACTGCAGTTAAATACCGCGTACTCAGTGTCTCTTCTTAATTTGGACAATCTGGACAAATAGCTGAGCTATCGTGTCCAAAATTGTGTAAGTATTTACGGTAGGCACCGTGATCTGATGGGAACTACATAAGGTGATAGTTGCACTTCCCATACATACATACAATTTGTCCAGACGTCAATGGGTAGGATTAGTTTATTGGTCTATCTGCCGTTTGTAGTATTGTTCCACAAAGCTATTGATGCTGCCTTTTCTTCTTCTTCATTTTTCTGACAACAATCAAAACTCTTCTTTCGTAGATCCTTAGGGTTTCATTCGCGAGAATATCGATGTAGATCATTCCGGCTATAACACAGGCTTCTTCGTCTGATATTGCGCGGAAAACGGTGATAACTCTTATCGCGCAGAGCTTACTTTGACGATAGCCTTATCCTTGTTTCCCTCGTCGGTAATTCAGCCACCCAAACCGGAGCATCGTAAACTAGTACCGAGTTGATTACTCTGGAAAGTAGCATCCTTCTTTCACATCCAGGTCTACCGATGCTCAGCAGAATTCAGGAAAGGTCTATCTGAATTTGCTCGCGAAGTCCACGTGAACTTTAAATTTTAGTTTATTATTGAGCATAATTTCTAGTTATTTATTTGCTTCATTGATGGTTTGACTAACGACCTGAAAGTTCGCATATTTAATTTTCTTTTGACTAGTGATTAGAACAGCCTCTGTTTTGTGGTCATCTAGTTCTCAACTAGCGGATTCTTATAAGTCCTTAATTTTTGTAACTGCTTCATTTGCTACTGACTCTATTTCGTTGTTGAGCTTGGCTACGGTAACAATGATGATGTCGTCAGTGAACCCAGTTAACTTTACTCCTTGCGGCAACGAGAGTAAAACGACTCCGTCGTTCCAAGCTGTTGTAGGGGTAAAGTACTACCACGCCAACGCTGGAGTCCCAAAAGGATCAATACTGGGGCTTTTCTTGAGGAATACCACAAGAAAAGGCCCAGTATCGATCCTTTTGGGACTCCAGCGTTCACGAGGTAGTACTTTACCCCTGCAACAGCTTGATATCTCAAGTGCCAGTTGGTGAAGTAGTTAGTAATTATTCTTAATAAGTAGTAGAGTGTATCCATCCTGACCAACGATCTCTTTATTAATGACCAATCTGCCGACTTAAAAGCATTTTGAATGTCCAGCGTCTATCAATCAATCAATCAAATTCCTGTTAAGACCCTCTCTTTCACAAGGCGCGATCCTGAGCATCGGCCTTATGCTGTTGCCAGGACTTGATTATTCCTCTGACCTTCTGCTCAACTGCTCGCTTCCATGTGTTACATGGTCGACCAACCCGACGTCTCCCTTGAGGATTATAATCCAGAGCCTGTTTGGCGATGTTTCGCTCTGATTTCCTCAAAGTATGACCGATCCACTACCACTTCCGCCTTTGAATTTCAATACCTATTTTAGTCTGGCCAGTTGTACTCCAAAGTTCGTCGTTGGAGATTACTTCTGGCCAGAATATCCCTTAAATGCGTCGGAGGCATTGGTTCACGAAAATCTGTAGTTTCTTGGTAAGTCGAACGGTCACTTTCCACGTAGTACAACCATATAACAACACGGATTTGACGCATGCGTCAAAACCTCGCAGCTTCGTGCGAAGGGAGATATCTCTTAACCTCCAGAAAGGGGAAACGATACCGAAGGCCTGACGAGTTTTATTTAGCCGAGTCTCAACATCATTTTCGGCCCCGCCGTCCATGCTGACAATGCTTCCGAGATAGCAAAAATCTTGCACCTCTTCCACATCCTGTCTGTTAAGAACAAACGGTGTGCTTGCGTTCGAACCCATGTGCATGTACTTGGTTTTCCGCACATTTATTTTCAGTCCCGCCTATTTGCATTTAGAATGCAACGAGCGAACATTTGACTCTAAGTCCGAACGGTTAAGTGCAAGCAAACACACGTCATCAATATGTATAATCAAGGTAACTTAAGATGTTAAATAGTCTCCATTGAAGACCTTTACCTTCCCCACCTTCCAGTGCAACTTTCAAGATGTCATTTATTACTACCAGAAAAAGGGCTAGTGATAATATGCAGCCTTGCCCGACACCCGTTCGCACAGGGAAGCTCGCGGACAGCCCTATTCTATGCAAGACGCGACACCTTGCATCTTCGTAGGACTCTTTAATCATAGCTATGACCTTATCTGGAATACCTCTCCTACGCAAAGCATTCCATATGTAATCTCGCTTAACGATGTCGAAAGCCTTCTCGAAGTCCACAAACATGAGATGTAGTGGCGAATCCATTTCGGCTGACTGCTCTAATATTATCCGTAGGGTATTTGTGTGGTCGGTATAAGACGACCCTTCACGGAATCCAGCCTGATAAACTTCGAGAGGGCTCTCGACGACATCACGATATCCAGCGTCTATACCGCACAAAATTTCTTTGTTTCCCATCGCCATCTTTATCCATGTGTTACCACAACTGCTGTTTTGACCACCGCTTTTTTGGCGTCAACAGTGAAACAAGATTTCCTGACACCGAACTGATTGTCTAACAGTGCTATTTCAAACATTCTGTTGTATTTAACTCATTGAAGGATTTTTTTAAACGTGTCTCCAGGAGGCTTGCTTCCTTTTGGTAACAGTACCAAATTTTGTTATGCTAAGTAGTTGGTCTTTGGAGAAACAGGTGTTCTACTATGGATCTTAGCATTATCCGGCATGTTATTTGTGGGAGCCTATTGCCATTCAGGCTTTTCATCACTATCCTGTATGCTATATGCCAGGGACTTATATCCGCTACGTTACAGAGACGTTTAATCACATTGTCTTACTCTGTTTAATCGCCTTGTTTAGTTTCCATCTCACCATCAAAGTCGCGAGTTCCATGATTTTGCCCTGATTGTCTTAGTGCTTACAAGCCCGACGTAGAGTCCAACGATCAAGGAATAGAGCAGATTTTCAGGAGCGATGAGACACTTTCAAAGATCCCTTCTGATTTTTGTTATTGTGAAAGAGCTGTTAGTGCTGAGGATCGCGAGCGACAGCCTTTGAAGAAGTTGCGAGGAACAAAAAAAATCTATCGAACATTATCTTTGTCACTGTTCGCAAGTCTCCAACATTCATCTCCTTTGTTTGAGCTCTAGATTCTTCGCAGAACTAGACGACCTCGGAGGCATTAACCAGTGGAGCTCGCTCCGGTTCGTAAACCAAACCAAGTGGCTAGCATAAGAGAAGTAACATCCATTAATAGGAGTAAAATGAACCCAACTAGATAGTCGCAGAGCCAACCCTCCAACAACCTAAACTTAAACATATGCCTCATCAACAAATTTTTCTTCCATTGCTTTATGAAAGTCCTAATTGAACTGCATTTATTTGGGCAGACGTGTATGTCCATATGGTTCCATCGCTGATAGGTTAAAATCGTTTCCTTTCCACCCTTTTCTTCAAAAGATACATTTGCATAAAAAGCTTACAGCTCAGTGTACACGTTAACTTGGATTCAAACACACGAATTGCGAGAAATGTAAATGCAGTCCATCCTTCTTAAAGCGACTTTGGGATCCATATCTGTTCTGCATTTATCAACACTTTTTGTGTTACTTTCCTACACTTTACGTTCGAACAATGTTCTGTATTTATACATAATTGAACCCCGAACAGTTAAGGACTACTAAGAGACTAGCTGGATTATAGTCCATTTGTATATATAAGTATGCGAAGAAAGGATTTTCATAATATCATAGTTGTGTTACTGGCGACAAGTGTGTTTTATTTAATCGATCATTGAATAAAACATTCCGAACTCCTAGAATACATAAGGACATTCTATGAGCGTATTCTATTCGAACAGCAACCACCTCGAGATATTAAAGGCCTCTAGCACTTAACCTTCATCGCTATTCTCATAAAATCCACTCTATCTCAATTAGCTAAGCCTTTAAGATAAATTGCATTTAATTAGAGGCAATCATGTTTGCCCTTCGCTACATATATTCCGTTCACGTGTATGTATTCCTTCCTCATGTGCTTTCCTTGCCAGCGTGTTCTATCCTTTGCTCGTGTTTACTGCTCACCATTAGTAGCAATTCCTAACGTACGTATCCCAGAAGTAAGTTTAGTGCTGCGTCGAAATGCAAATAAATCGTGCAGTTTCCTTATTCGAATGGTGGTGGTAGCAGTAAGGACCTTGTTCGGTTAGCTATCGTGATTTTCATCACACGTTATTCTGGACTCCCCATAATTGCATGTCCGTAGATGTGGAGGTCCTGAAGCAGGCTATTAAGGCGTCCGGTGATAGTGGCGAGACAGGCAAATTACAGAGCATGATATTGTTACCGACAATCTTGACCACTCCTCGCGACCTTCATACTAAACCGGACTGTATTACATAATCTAACTGGAAATCAGCCTGTAAAAATCGTGCACTAAGTGTGAAATTGAAGAATTAATCGTGATTTCTATCGTGATTTTAACACATTTGGCTGGAGTCATGGGACTAGTTTTAAATTTCGTAGATTTTTCGACAAGATTGGGCAAAATATTAGACGAACATGAAACCGGTTATATTATCGTTGGGGAATATGATTAATGCTTACACTTAGCCGTTTATAATTGGTATACTTAATTAGAAGCAACTCTCAAATTTGACAGTTCCTATTTTATATCAGGGCTGGGTAAATCATCAGTTTCGAATACTTCTTCTTCTTTAATGGTGCTACAACCCAAAATCGGGCCTTGGCCTTCTAACCTTTAGGTTCCTTAACATTTATTTGTGATTGTGGAAGAGTTGCTAGCCCTTTGCACAAACCTCTGCCTACAAATTTTCATTTTCTCAGATTAAGGTTGCCCAGATATTCCTACGTATGTAGTGTGTTGAAATTATGCGTCGACCGGGATTTAAGCTCACGACTTTTGCATTGTAGACCAACACGCTACCCATAAGGCTACAACCAGGTAGTTTTAAATACTTAGCATGAGCTTTAAGCCATAGTATATGATATGATATTGAAGGAAAGGATAGAATAGGACAAGTTAGTATAGTACGGAACTAAAGGAAGAAAGCTCGCGCCCAGGATTTATGCTTGAGGAAGAAAGATATTCGCTCCATAGATCTAGAAAGTCCCAATTTGGAATGTAGCTCTGATACATTTAATTTGGTTCTCAAAAAACCGAAAGCTTTCTGAGTCCACAAAAAACAAAAAAACCTCTAAGCTGGACCTCACACTAGATTTTTTCTTGTAAAGTGCATGGGAGCCAAATAGCTATATCAAACAAAATCACCAATTATTCTACAATAGCGCTACAGCCCAAATCGGGCCTTGGCTTCCGGACCTTCAGATTCCTTAACTTTTTTTTTTTTCATTATTTATTTTGAAAGGGTTGTTAGACCTTCACACAATACTTTGTCTACAAATTTTTCATTTTCGTAGACTGAGGTGAGCAGGCAGTGTGGTGGGACTATGCGTCGACCGTGATTTGAACTCATGACCTTCCCATTGCAGACTAACAGGCTACCCGCTAGGCTACACCCTAGCCTTCAAAATCATCACTTCTACCATACTTTGTTTACAATAGCGTTATTATCATTTTTGCAAAGAGAATCTCAAGAATTTATTCATGTGGAAAAACATCGAAGGAAAATTTCGCAAATATGATTTGACCCCCATAATTTCAGGCCTGGTTTCGTGGCGAAAAATTTTCTTATCAACTTTTAGGGCAAGAATTTTATTTAAAGAGGTGGGAGTTTTGTTTTCTGGAGTAGCACTTATTTGAGTGGTTTTAATGTCTCATTATTCCCTTGTCGATCATTTTCCACGGGACCACTGAACAGAAAATGAGAAGGAGGGTTTTTTCAGTCTCATATTCGATTAAGAAAATTGCTGCAGATTTTTTTTCTCAGCGGTTACTCTTTGAACTTAAGAGTCTTGAAATCTTGACTATGATGTTGGGGAATCCTTAATGCCTGAAGGAATTCCAGTGTATGGAAGAGAATACGTTCACATTTCTTTATGGCGGAAGAAAATGTAGTCGATGGTTAGACGTTTCATGAAAATTGACGTTTGCGGAAATTCATTTCCGCTTTTGTGATTTCTGGCATTAAGGAATTTTGCAATTGTACTTTTGCAAACTATTTTCACTTCGTATGGTGCTTCACCCGAAAGTAGCCTTGACCGCCCTTAGAATGTGTTTTCCATTCATCTCAATTGGCCTTTATAATTTGCAGGAATTTTTTATTCTAAAGAACTCATTACCATTTTCATTAATTGAATCCTTAAATTGCTTTCGTGGTAGGTTAATGGCCTGGTTCCATTCACGCTTCCCTTAACATTCAGGCTTTCTGGGAATTCCATTAGATTTTATGGATTTAAAATTGTGGGTCGTCCAACAAGTTGTACAATACTTACTTTGATGTACCATCTTCGCCTTCTAAAATGAATCCATAGAAGGGCCACTATCAAAGAGTGAGGCAAGCCTCGCTTCGTTTGCGAATGGGTCCCCATGCTTAGCAATAGATAATGACATCACAGATACTTAGTGAGCCTGCTGATTTTTGATAAGAAGTTGCTCCCAGTCGGCGATGGTCCGCAGATTTCTGGAATGCTTTTCAATTCCTCCCAAAATGCTTCTATTATGAACGTATTGTCACATGTCAGCTCTACTTGCTCATCATCTGCAACTGAACACCGATGCAAATTAATGCGCGCATGCGAACACTGTAAGGAACACCTGCATGAACGCTATGCGACTCGATCGGAACTACAAATTACATGGGCAATGCGGCCGACAGTGATCGGACGATCGGGGAATGACTCGTACGAGAAAGAAATGCTTTATAGTTAATAATGAACAGTAATGAAGGAACAACTGCACTCTAGAACACGCGATCATCAAATCTTCAAGATCTGCAGACCTTGAGCATTCAACCAAGCATTAAAAACCACACATATAGACTCGGCCGAAGAGGAAAGACTCGGACGACGAGGATATAGGAGCAATAACAACCACACATCTAGAATCGGACGACGAGGAAATGCTTAATAGAAGCAACTTTCAGAGCTTGGTCGAGAAAGGAAAGTTGCACGACAAGGGAATTGGTTCGGTCGACAAGAGCAATATAAAAATGCAAGCGTTTTTGGTAAGAAGTTAGTTTTTGTAACAGTTGATGAGTCAGTCGATGATTAGAAAGCGACATTGGCAAGGAATATTTTTTGAGCGAAAACGTCAAGTGATAAGTCTAAATCGAAATAAATAAATAAATTCTTCTTAAAGTGAAAATATTCACCTGGTGGTAGAATTTTTACTTGAACTCCAGCGATTTTTTGCGTATTAACAGATATAAAGTTTTGAAATTTTGAAAATAGCTCCAACGGAACATAATCAAGTGCTAACAAACTTTTAATTATAAATATAAACCCGCGAATTACGATCATAAACCGAACCAAGGATTAGAATACTTTGCCATTTAACGCCAAATTAGGATCCCAACGTACACTTGACGACGAAATTGCAACCTACCACCGCATTCTAAATGATCCTGCCATCAAATTTTTATTTTTGTTATCTTCGTATGAGTCAACTTATTACCGTGTGAAGCGCCTTCTTTATTGCGTCTAACATGAGTGGCCGTATCCTGTTCGGTAGTAGTAGAGTACTAAATCGACTTTATTACTTCTCCACACCCTGTTAAAATATACGAGGGTAATAGTACCGACCAAATTAAAGTTAATTACGGCCGACAAAAAGGCTGTAACTCTCAAGCTGTTTAACTACTTCCTTACGGATTCCGTTCAACTATCGTCCTATCTGATGCTCGCTGTTGCTCATACAATAAATAAATTTTCCCTGCGCTACGGCTCTAGGACAGAAAATTACCATATTGCCAACGTATTCGCATAGTTAAGATAAACGCCGTGGTGCCTAACACCATTAACACCATTCAAACGAATGCCTAAAATGTTTCCCGTGCTGAAAGGCATTTATGGCTGTGCTACTTTAGGCGGTCTGCTTAAAATCCGCAAAAGGATGCCGCCAGTACATATCACAGTACTCCTCCGAATCATCATCACAATCTAAAACAACTCCCTAATTGTTTCGGTGCTAATTATTTGAAATTTATTAATATCTTGCACGCGCTTATACTAATTAATTTCTGGCGAGAGAGATGAAAAAAAAAACTTAGCACGGATAGAGAACCCATTATGTAAGGGTATATAGCTCATCATCAGTAGAAAAAAAGTCTGATGATGGAGGATGCGCTAGCTTCTTCTGCTTCTTTTTTTCTGAAACCCGGTTGCATTTTTTCCCGAATCACAGGATCCTTATGCGAAATTTATGCAGCAAATGGTACGGCATGGCAAACAGCTGATGCATTTATTAAAAAGGAATGCTTTGAGTAGGGAGATCATTTTATTCTTGGATCCTGGTAAATCAGCAATTTTCCGTATTCTTGTATTTTCTTTTTCGTTTTTGTTAGGAAGGAGGTATTATACGAGAAGGTTATTCATTTTGTCGATAACGACAACCGTGTCCGACGTACTTTTTTTCGCCTGCCTTCAAGCTCTTTTCTACTTAAAATATCGTCAACTAATCGAATATTCATGAAATTTTATGCGGAAAGACAGAGTTGCTCCTTTGTGAAGGAGAATATTGCAGATGAGGTTAATTCTGAAAATTGGTATTTGGTGATGAGAAACCGATATGACTAAGTTTTTTATATTTTTTGTTGGAGTTTAATATCAAAAATAATGCATAAGATAAATTATTGCATAGTGAAACTGAAATTTTATGAATTTGCTGGTGTTGATGATATTGCCAATCTGCGAAATTATTCCATTCACGAAAATTAATGTTCGGTTTGCTGCTGCAGTCCTAGTTCTTGGAGTATCGTTTTTCTTCGGGCTTTCATTATGGATCCTTCGAAAGATGCGCTCCAATCTATGTTGTTATTCGACCAGAATGTTTTGGCTGCAATTATTCAAATTTTGCTCTCACTATCTATCAAAGAGGAGAATTTCTTTGTATTTCTTTCAGCGCTGACGTTTGCTGCCATTTTGCTTCCTAGATTGAAAAACCGTCCATGTCCGAGTTGCAGTAACTACACCGCTTATAGTCAAGGCACCGCGAAGAAACATTTGCCATTTCAAAAGAATCAATTGGGGGGCGCTAAATGACTTCTTCCGGGCCTTTGATTGGAAGTTGTGCTTCGATTCCAATGACTGCGATGAAGCCTGTAGAAGTGTCACCGAGATTATCCTGAAAGCTAAGAAGCTCTACATACCTTCCAGTCCGTCGAAGGATTCTTCGTTCAATAAAGAATGTCTCGATGCCATTCAGACCAAGAAACAAGCTTTTCAAACATTTCAAACTTGCCAACAGAGAACTTTTCAATGCGTCAAGAAATGCCTGCAAATCCATATTCAATCGTGTCAAATTTAAGCATGAGAAAAACTTTGACGGAAGATCCTCCAGTGCCCTAAAGGCTCGAGGTCTTACTGGTCATTTGTCAAAACGGTCAACAACAATTTCATTTCTTCTTCTATACCACTTCTAGTTGTTGGCGACCGTACCATGGCTGATCCTAGCGAAAAAGCCAACGTACTTCCACCATCAAACCAATTGCCTCCCACTGCAAATCCTTCTGGATTCTCACTACCTGCATTGCATTTTCGAACGAGACTTGTTTCTCGGATCCTTATAGAGCTCAATATTCACAAATCTACTGGTCCGAACGGTATTCTCCCCATTACCCTTAAAAAGTGCGCCTCTTCCTTAGCTAAAACTCTTTGCAATCTTTTCTATCTTTCTTACTCTTCTGGGTGCTTTCCAAGTATGTGGAAAGTTGCGAATGTTCAGCGCATTCCTAAGAAAGGAAGCAAAGCAAACCTCGCCAACTACCACCCAATAGCCATTACATCAGTGCTCTCGAAAATAATGGAAACTGCTGTCAATCGTAAAATCGTCAAATATCTGGAGGATAAACAGGTCATCCATGATCGTCAGTATGGGTTCCGTTCTGGACGGTCTACGGGGGCTCTTTTAGTTTACTTAACCGAGCGTTGGAACTCAGCTTACATAAATATGGCGAAGGTCAAATTTTCGCACTTAACTTTACAAAAGCTTTTGACATAGTTTGGCACAATTGTCTCTTAGTTAAGCTTTTTCAATGAATTGAGAGTTATCACTCTGAACGCACTATACGAGTAGTATTAGACGGTGTTACTTCTTCCTCCTACCCAATTGATGCCGGCATCTTTCAAGGCTCTGTTTTATCTCCAACTCTTTTCTTAGTTTTCATATACGACCCTCTGTCATCCATTCTCAATCCAATCCATCGTTTTGCAGATGACAATACTTTAAATAGCACTTATGAATTTAACTCTGCAGCTGAATCAAACAATCATTCTATTGCTTCCAATCGCAGGGAGTTATTCAGTTCGCTGAACTCGGATCTCTACTTAATCATGGAATGGGGCAGGAAAAAGTAGTAGAGTTCAACGCATCCAAAACAGGACTGTCATCTGTCCTTCAAACGTGATGATTTAGTGTGGTCTCACAATGTATCCTTTGATGGTGCACAGCTTACCACTTCGAAAAATTTCATACTGTTAGGTGTCAAAACTAATGACCACCTGAATTGGACACAGCATGTCTTTGATAGCTAGGGTGTAGCCTAGTGGGTAGCGTGTTGGTTTTACAATGCGACGGTTGTGAGTTCAAATGCCGGTCGACGTAATATAATTCCTGCACACTACCTACTTGGATATACCTTGGTTACCTCAATCTACGAAAATGAGTATTTCGTAGATAGAGGGTTGTGCGAATAAATAATAAAAAAAAAATGTTAAGGAACCTGAAGGTCAGGGAAACCAAGGCCCGATTTAGGCTGCAGTGCCATTGTAGAGTAGAGTAGAGATATCTTTGATATTGCCCTTGACGCCTCTGAATGTCCAGGTGTTTTCCCCGGAATACTCGCCAAGCTGAACGCGCATACGAGTACATGGTCAAACCTTTGCCTTCTCGTGCAGTAAAATATCGGCAGTCATTCATTTCCCGAACGTCAGCTGGTTTGTTTCCCAGCAAGTACAATCTGTGATGCTTCAAGAACAATGTGTAACGTCATTTTTGTCTCTCTCCGCCTTAATACCTCCACTTCCTATACCGACATAACGGTGCATTGCATTAAAGGGTGACACCTTACTTTATACTCGTTGTCGTAAAACAAAAATTATGCTATGGGCCGTTTAGTGCAAGTTCAAGTTTTCTTTTCTACTGTCCTACTTTGGCTGCAAATCGGTGAGCTTCTATGAGAGTAGACAAATATCATCTGCATGGTCTAAGTTCTCCAATTGAAGTTTGGGATTAAACGTTATTCCTAGTCTTTTTGAGCAAACGCTCTGATAAATTCATCCAGACCGTTTGTGAAAAGTTGAAGTTTTTTATTTGGTTCCTTAAGAATTATGTCTTGTCATAGTTCGTTCGAAAGATCTTGATTAACTTTATTTTTCTGTAATCGACGTAGAAAGAAAAATTTCCTACCCTGAAATTTTTTTTTCGCGTTTCATGATTAAATTAGCCTAAAAATGCAAAAAATGACGTACCTATGGACTGATATCTCCGAGACCATTAAAGACAGAATGTTACCTTTTTGGTGGATTATTGGCTGGGTAATTGAGCTCGATTGAGCTCTATTTGGGCAGTAGCGCCATTGTAGAAATTGTAGAATACCTAAATTTTGGGGAATGTTAGTTGGAAGGGGGAGGGAGAAAGGGAAGAGTAAGAAACTACACTTGCTAATATCTCAACTACGAATGCTTACAGGAAGCTGAAAATCAAAACACATATAGAGGGGTTTATGAGACACCTCTAAAAAATTTAATTTTTTTTATTCAATGGGGCCCGCAAAGAGGAGGGCTGAAAACAAATCACAGGCCGATTTTTTTTTTTTCAAATGATTATATCTCCGAAACTACTTAATACAAAATACACTTATTTCAGGACCAATTAGGTTGCATGTAGGTCCACTATAATCAACTAAAAGGAAGACCAATAGTTGTAAGGGCAAGGGCCAGAGGGTGGGGGGGTGCAAAGAAAATAATTTAAGAATTAATATCTAGACTATCTCTAAAGTTATGTAATTGATACTTGACACGGATATTAAGCTATACTAGCGAAATACATAACGAATATAAAATTTGGTTATAATAGTAGTGAGGGAAAGTGGAGCCCATTTTAAAAATGTGCACTTTTTAAAATTCCAAACCGTTATATCTCAAAATCCCATAAAAGTATTGGGTAGATATTTTGTCAGATTGTTCAGCTATATGGTTTATATAATTTGAACCGAAACTGTTGTCCACCAAAGGGGGAACCTAATCTGCACTAGGTGTTTCACGTGTATTGAAAAAAAAACACAAAAACTCTAAATTTTTAGTAAAATTTTAAATTTCAAAGTTGAAAATTTGTAAAATTCGTTTAAAACATAACAGAATTGATACTCTAGATGAGATGAAAATAACTTTAATGTACCGGAAAATATGTCATCTCAAATTCTTTCAAATAGTTAATAGAGACTTTTGCATAGGAGGTGGTAGAAGTAGAGGGGGAGGCTTGTGTTTTTCATATATGACGCCGAACATGGCATGCATAATGTTTTTAGCTGAATTTATAGTTTTTAGTTTTCATTATTTTTAAAGAAATTGGTCATAGTTTTCCTGAAACTGGGGCATTTGTATGGGAGGTGGCAGAGAGATGATTTTGAAACTGATTATCATCCTCCTTATCACCATGCTTTGATTCAATTTCAAAGTCGATAGCTCTCATATACTTGAAGGAGAAAGGCTTTTCTTGAATTTATAATACAGATATTTGTATGAGAGGTGGTAAAAGGAGTGAAGCGGAGCTGATAAATTTTTCTAACACTTGTTTCAATTGTTAAGAAACAAATTCTGGCAAAATTTGAATTTTGTTCATTTCTAGTTTGAATGCATTTGTATGAGAGGGGGTAGAAGGAGTGTACGGATCAAAACAAATTTTTTTTCATATTATTATTATTTCCATTTATAGACTTTATACAAAATATCAAATTGATAACTTTAACAGTTTCGAAGAAAAATAATTTAATTTAAATTTCTAAATTTCGTGAAATTTGTATGGGAGGGGTTAGAAGGAGTGAGGTGAAGTTGATAATTAATTCCAAAATAAATTGCAATTATAATAAAATTAATCCTGACAAAATTTTGTCTTTTCAGCTTTACTAGTTTCGATGAAAATCGAAAATATGTATTTTTCAAAATTGTCCATTTGTATGGGAGGGGGTAGAAGGAGTAGAGGGATCGGGTCAATATTCTGTGATATTAATGACAGCTATATTTTAATATTTTGACGTAAATTTCAAGTTGATAGCTCAAACAGTTTCAAAGAAAAATCAATTTCTTATTATTTCGAAATTTCATGAAATTTTTACGGGAGGGGGTAGAAGGAGTGGGGGGATATAGCCCATTCACGAACTTAAAGTTACTTTTTTGCTAAAAATAACACACAAAACCAGTACTATAGCTCAAAGCTTTCGAAAGTTATGCTGCAAACAGACGCACAGACGGACAGACAGACAGACAGACAGACAGACAGACAGACAGACATACAGATATACAGCCAGACAGACAGACGGACAGACGGACACTCGGAATCGAGGTTTTTGAGCGACAATATTTATTTCTGTACCCTTGGCGGCTCTGTGCGAGCGTTATTTCTTAGTGTTACAAACGGTAAGGCAAACACAATATACTCTCAGATTTCATCTGGAGTATAAAAATGTTCAAGTATTTAATATATTAATTTGTCAAATACCTACTAAACTTCCACCTCCTCCCATACAAAAGTGTTTTTCGACCATTTTTAGGAAATCAATTATCTCCAAACCCTTAAAAGCTGTCAACTTCAAATTTTGTACAAACACTTAAGAAAATGTTTACAACAAAGCTGTATTAAAAGTTTTGAAATCCTTCCATACAAAAGTATGATTCGACCAATTTTAATAAATCAGCAAATAACCACCAACAAATTATAAGCTACGAGCTTGAAGACAAACAAAATAACACTTCACAAATAATTTCACGATTCTCTTAACTCCTCTACCCCCTCCCGTATAAATGTATGGTTTCAAGAATATAAAATTCACCGAATTTCGTAGAATTCGTCAATGAAACTAACATTCTATACAGCAAATTTTGAACGCGATTTAAGCAATCAATCAAAACATTGTTAACATCGACTCACTCCTCATAACGCTCTCCTCCTCCTTATACAAACCCAAATAATGAAATATTGATACTAACTACTGGAGGTATTGCTCGTAATTGCAGTTAAGTGTTAATTAATTAACAAAAGCCTTGCCCTAGAACCTCCAATCACTTAGTCTTTCTTATCCACCCTAACCTGCATATTGACTTCCCACGTATCTTCAACTCGTGCCAAGAATAATAAAGTTGCGTCCGATTTGTTGGAACATTTATCTTTTTTTTTTTTGATGACCACATTCTAACTCGGTTGATAGTATCAAATGCTTTCTTGAAGTCGATTGACTGGATGTATAGAAGAGTAGTACACTCCCTAATATGTAAATTCTTTTCTGTATTGGCTCTGATTACATAGCTCCTGTTTGAGCGGAAGACGTTTTGTTATCACGTAATTTACTTTTGATTTTGGTCGGTATTCTCTGCATTGAATGATTGTTACTATAGTATTTTGTATATGATGGTCAAGAAAGTTATTCCAATAAAAAGAAAAGGTTTCCAGCAAGGATGTTAAAAATGGTAAATGCATTTGAAATGCACTGAGAAAACAGTCACCAAACCAGAGTTATTTCACTCTAGTTGTTGCAGTCACTCATTTCATCTTTTTATTACGATTTTGACTGCTAAGCCTCTCCGCTCCACAGCTGGCTCTCTATCGCCTTACCTCGTTGTTCTAATATGGAGGAAGTATAATTTCAAATAATATTTGCACACTAACTCGAAGAATCTTTGCTGCAATTGCATCCCCTCCGGTTGCCTTGTTGCATTTTAACTTCATAATTGACTCCTTTATCTCATTAGTGCGCGAAGGATTACGGTTGATAGTATGCTGGGTCACTATCTCCCGTTTCTTTGTTATTGTCCGGGTTGTTGCTTATTTTCTAGATGATAACGAGCCATTACGATCTCTGACTACTGCACTTCTGCTTTGTGAATCTCCCCATAACTTCGTGCAATTTTCTCATATTGTAGTAACTCGCCGTTGATTCCCACTCGTTGGGAAGCTTTCTGGAAACTATCGACTCAATAATAGAGAAAGAGTCCTAGAACAAGAAGTAACAACTGAAAGCGACAAGGATATAAAGTATATGTAATGATAGGACGCAGTGCAACTAAGATCAAGGACGAAAAAGGAATTTTAAAAACCGGTACCAAACGAGTCCTGCGTGGTAGGACGATAAAATAATTTGATGATATAAACACAAACCTAATGTCATTGGAAAAGTCTCTCTAAGCACTTTACAAAAATAAAATTCTCCTTCTACTTTTTCAATGGCACTATGGCCTAAATCGGGCTTTGGCCTCCTGAACTTCAGGTTCCTTAACATTTTTCATTATGTATTGTGGATGGGTTGTTAGACCTTCGTACAACCTTTTATCTAGGAATTTTACATTTTCGTAGATTGGGGTGACCAAGGTATATCCACGCTAGATGTGTGCTGGAATTGTGCGTTGATTGGGATTTGAACTCACGACCTTCACATTGTAGACCAACACGCAACTAGGCTAAATCCTAGGTAAATATAATTAGTTTCCTAATAATTAATTGCCTTTGACACAAAAATGGTAAATTAGTGTACAATTTTTACAAAACAGTTGGTAATTTCAAGAAAAAAATTAGATATTCGTGGAGAGCTCCTCAAGGGCTTTCTAATGTGTCAATATCCTCGAATGATTTTTTCGTTCCTCACACGTTTCGCACCGGTTTTGGAAATTTGTTTTTCGTCCTTTGACTTAGTTAACTACACTCTATCATTATATATACTTTATATCCTTGTCGTTTTCCGATATTATTTTTTATTCTTGGGCTCTTGGACTATAAGAAAATCATTTTACATTATTATTCTAATAATTAAATAATGTGACGGCCTTCAATTTTGGGGTGTTTCAAGTTTGTACCTTTTAGTTTGTTGGTTATTAGTTGATTTAATGAAATTGGTAGAAATCATAGTTTTGTATGGGAGGGGGTAGAAGGGCAAGCGCGATTTCAAAACTTTTAAATCAACTTCATTTGAGTTATTTTTATAAGTTTTTATGCAAAATTTGAAATTGATAGCTTTTAAAAGTTAGGTGATAACTGATTTCTTAAAAATGCTCGAAAAAATAATTTTGCATGGGAGAGAGTAGAGGAGGTAGGGGAATCGTTAAACTTGTGATGCAATATTCTTTCTTTTTTATTGCTAGATGCTCGTACAAAATTTGAAGTTCGTAGGGTTTAATTTGTTGGTTATTAGTTGATTTAATGAAATTGGTCGAAATCATACTTTTGTATGGGAGGGGGTAGAAGGACAGGCGCGATCTCAAAACTTTTGACGCAATTTTATTTCAACTATTTTTAAAAGTTTTTATGCAAAATTTGAAGTTGATAGCTTTTAAAAGTTAGGTGATAATTGATTTCTTAATAATGGTCGAAAAAATAATTTTGTATGGGAGGGGGTAGAAGTTTTAAAGGTTTTCGACCAGTTAATATTTCGTATATTTAGGGATTTTTTTAAAATGCATTTCGCAAATTTTCAAGTTTCTACCTTAAAATTTCACTCAAAAATTTTCAGTTTATGTGTTTTTTTTTCAATGCACATGAAACACCTTTTGCACGTTAGACCGGGGGGGTCGGTTTATAACAATTATGGATCAAGTTATTATTATTTTTCTATGTACTTCAAATAGACGTATCCACATGCAAAATTTCAACTTTGTATCTTTCACCAGACCCCTAAAAAAATTACTCAAAATTTTCGACATTTTTGCTTATCACCTCCCTCCCCTTACACCCCCCAACTTAAAATTTTTACCAAAATTAGCCATTATATAGTTCTGCAATTTGAAAAATTTTCGATTTAATATCTATACTAGTTTTTGAGATATAAAAATTTGTAATTTTGAAAAGTGCGCCATTTTTGAAATGCTCCCCATTTCCCCCCACTAGTATTATTTCAAGATGTTATATATTTTTTGTTTTATCCTAGTACAGCTTAATATAAGTTTTAAGTTTCAATAACATAGCTTAAGAGATAGTTGAGATATTCATTTTTAAGTGTTTTTCTTTGCACCCCCCCTGACCCTCCCCCTTACAATAATTAACCACTCTCTAAGCTGATTCCAATGGAAATATATGCCAGCTTGACGGTCTCAAAATATGAATTTTTTACGATAAGGAATTTCGAAGATATAATCATTTGAAAAAATAATTCGGCCGATAATTGGTTTTTAGCCCCCCCTTTTCGAACGCCAATGGATAAAAAAATTAAATTATTTTTAAAAATTGTCCCATAAACCCCTCTATATGTGTGTTGAGTTTTAGCTTAATAGCTTTTATCATGGTTGAGATATTTGAATTCGTATTTTTCGGCTTAAGCGCTCCCCCCTCCTCCCCCTGAACTCGTACACCCCCCAAAATGGGTATCGGCCTGAGATTTGCAACTATCTACAATCCCCCCAAAAATGAACTTTCTATCTTGAAGGGTTTGGGAGTTAATGTGTTTACGGCGGACGGCGGACGGCGTACAGACAGACGGATTTTTTTTTTTGCATTTTTAGGCTAATTTAGTCATGAAACGCGAAAAAACAAAATTTCAGGGTAGCAAATTTTTTTTTTTCCAAGTCGATCACAATACTTTATTATTAAAATAATAAAGTAATATAAAATTTATTCATAATAGTAGTGGCGGAAAATGGGGTGCATTTAAGAAATGTTCCACATTCCTAAATTTCGAACCGGTATAACTTAAAATTGAATGCAGAAATCAAATTGAAATTGAACTGAACTTTATGTCGGGTGGTGTAAGGGGATACCTCTGCGTCCAAGTATAAAAAAATTTGAATGTTATTTCAGGGCTCTGGTAAAACAAATAAACGTTTAAATTTTCTATTGCATATATCCATTTGATATGCACAAAGAGAAAATAATAATTTGAGCCAGAACTGTTGTGCACCGAAGGGGATCTCAATCTGCACAAGGTGTTTCATGTGTAATGAAAAAACAAAAAAACTGAGAATTTTTCATTAAAATTTTAAGCTAAAATCTTGAAAATTTGCGAAATGCGTTTCAAAAAAAAAAATTTGAACATGATTCAACAAATCAATTAAAATATTAATAAGATACACTCATCCCTTCCTTTCCTTGAATTGGGCAGTAGAATATACCCACAGCCAGTCATGCTTCCAATGACAAAGAATACTTACTAGTTCTTGGGCTTATCATTCGTAATCTTGAAATCTAATTGTTACCAAAAACGGATAAAGCACCTAGGATACGGATTGATTCTAAGGTACCGACTTTTCACATTCGAAAACGGACTATTGTGGAGTTTTATAGTACTCGGCAAATGATCATTGGAGGGTTCCTCTTTTTACATCTTGCGTTTCTCCTGATGGTGTTACTTAGAACTAAATCGACCATTTGGTCATAAGTCGCCGATGGGGAAGATATTTATTTTGCGAGCGAAGTGAAGCGAAACTTTCGTGGGAAGCGATCACCACTTGTTGTTTGCCTGCTTGTGCACCATAGCTATCCGACGGCTAAGAATTCTGCAAATGAAGCAGAGGCTTAATGTCAATAAACTAGGAGACCCCAGCAAAAACCGCGAGTATACCACGATCAAGTCATCCACATTGGGCCAATATGAAATGCGCAAACTTGACACTAATAGAAAGGCAACTAGAAACATATTTCTATCAAGTGCTGAAGAATCAGTGGGATATGCGCAAATTTATCCGTATCCCGCATGGGGCAAGGTCGGTGACTATACAAATATGGACAATATTGGAGTTGTTCTCCGAAATGGGTGCACCTCTACATCTCGTGTTCGTGGACGTCGAAAAAGCTATCTAAAGCTTTTACAGCATTAACAGAAATTACGTAAGGAATGCTTTGCGTAGGAGAATTATTTCAGATAAAATCTTAGCTATATTTAAAGGATCCTACGAAGATGCATGGCGTTTTACATATAGAAGAGCTGTGCGAGATCTTCCCAGTGCGAATGGGTATCAGACAAGGCTGCATATCATTGCTAGCCCTGTTTATTAATAACTAGTAGTATTTACGTGGACAGGATGTTGAATATTGAGGATATTGATGCTCGAATAAATAAAGCACGCCAGGCTTTCGGTATCCTTTCCTCTTTCTAGAGGTTAAGAGAGATCCACCATCGCACGAACTCTGCCATAGTCAGTCCCAAGCCCGGTTGAGAAAGGAGGAGTAGCCAGTAATACCAGTGCGTCTCAGGAAGTAGGCAAAAAGTATGACATAGTTGGACTCGCAGCATAGCTGTGAGAACAGCATGTCATATTTAGTCGAAAACTCCCACCCTTTTTCTGCCAGGGTATAATAAACAGGTAGGACCGGTCCTCCAGGTCGGGGGTTGGGCGAGGCGCCGACAACGCATCACCGGAAAAAAACACTGTTCCGAAACCTGAAGAAGAGCCTCGGAAAGGAAGGACTCAACGGCAACGACCCCGCAAACGAAAAATGGACTACTCTATTGGATCTTGGAATGTTCGATCCTTATTTAGGACAGGAGCTCTGAAAGAGTTCCTCGAAGAAGTGGCAAAGCACAACATCAACATAACTACCATCCAAGAAACGAAATAGCTCGGTAACGAAATCATGGACACGAGATCACACACATTCTACCCAACTGAAAAATTGTCGGGAAGCAGAGAGTTTAGAGTCGCTTTTGTCGTTAAAAAAAATTTAAACTGCAGGCCACGAGCTTCAAACTAGTAAATGGAAGATTGTTTGCAATCTGAATACAGACTAAATTTTTCAACCTTGGTTGATCCACGTTCACGCAACAACTGAAGACAAGGACGATATAACTAAAGACGAATTTTATGCCACCCTAGAGACAACCTTTGATTCACTGCCCTCGAATGACCTACAAATTGTCTTAGGGGATTTTAATGCAAAAGTCGCAAAGGAGGAGGATCATAGAGGAACAACAGCAGGGCACAGTCTCCACGGCATCACCAACAACAATGGCCAACTTTTTATTGATTTCGCAAGTAGAATAAATATGATTGTAAGCTCTACGTGCATCAAACATTGCAATATTCACAAACGAGCGTGAGTATCACCAGATAGTCACCCCTTCAACCAAATAGACCACGGTCTAATTGAGAAAAGGGTCGCTTCCAGCTTACTTGTAAGAAATTGAGATTTCTTCGAAACCACTTCAGCTATAGACTTGAAAGTTATTTCATAGTATAATGATATAAATTTCATTAACGTGAAAAAATATTGATCTAATGTCCTAACTCCTTCTACCCCCTCCCACGCAGATACACAACTTTCAAAAATGCACCTACTCGGTTTTCATTGCAACTAGCAAAGCTAAAAGAACGAATTTTTGTCATAATTAATTTATTTACATTGGCAAACAGTTTTGGAAAAAACTATCAACTTCACCTCCCTTTTTCTACCCCTTCCTTTACAAATATAACGAAATTTCGGCATTTTAATTAAATTATTTTTCTACAAAACCACCAAAGCGATCAACTTTAAATTTTGAGAAAAGTATACTACTATAAATATCATTGATGTCGAAAACCTTGGCTTTGATTCGAATACTCCTTCTACCCCCACCCAAACAAATGCACAATTTTTGAAAATTTTAATCGATTTTCATTGAAACTGGATAAAGTAAGTAAGTTGCCAAAATTTGTCCCTTAATAATTCCAATAAACGCTAACAAAAATATGAACTTCGCTTCACTCCTTCTACCACCTCCCAAACAAATTTTTCTTTTGGAAATTCAAGAAAAGTATTTCGCCATCGAACATACGAGAGCTATCGACTTGAAAATGGTAAAAAGCAATGTGATTAGGATATTGATAAGTGGTTTCAAAATTATCCAAAACATTCCACTTTCTCTGCCACCTCCCATATAAATGCTATAAATTCAGACAAAAATTGTTAAATTTCCTCGACAACTATAAAAGCTACAAACTTTAAATTCAGCATGAAACATTTTGTATACTACGTTCGGTGTTATATACAAAAATTGCAAACATACCCCCTCTGCTTTTACCACCTCCCATAAAAAGGTAACTATTCACTATTAGAAAGAATTTGAAACGACATATTTTCCAGTACTATAAAGTCTTCCCCATTTCATCTAGATTAAAGCGTAAAGCCCAATCATAATTCTGTTATGTTTTAATATCGAATAAGTACTCGT
The DNA here is from genome assembly GCA_963669355.1 of Chorisops tibialis. NCBI lineage: Eukaryota > Metazoa > Arthropoda > Insecta > Diptera > Stratiomyidae > Chorisops > Chorisops tibialis. The sequence goes on from OY770263.1 coordinate 77,393,394, forward strand.
AATTCATTAAACAATAAAGAGTATTGAATTCTACAGGAATTTAAGAATTTGTGAGCAGTTCTAGTTCCGACTTGTGATACTCAGGTGGTACTGTATCAGGCCTGAAATATTAGGAAATGCTGTATTACTACGATCGGTGATATCAATACCGACTGCTTCTCAATATTCATGCGGAATGTTTTCAATGCTCATTCAAGTATTAGTCGATAATATTCAAGCAGAATGGTTTCTAGGCGCTAGGGTGTAGCCTAGTGGGTAGCGTGGTGGTCTTACAATGCGCAGATTGGGAGTTCAAGTCACGATCGACGTAAAATATAATAACAGCACACTGCCTGCTTGGATATACCTTGGTTACCTCAATCTACGAAAATTAAAAATTCATAGATAGAGGGTTGTGCGAAAGGCTAATAACCCTTCCACAATAAGTAATGAAAAAAAAATGTTAAGGAACCTGAAAGTCATGAGACCAAGGCCCGATTTGGGCTGTAGTGCCATTGTAGAAAAAGTAGATGGTTTTCATACTCATTTTAGACTTTTTCAGTACTCAAGCGGTACGGTATGAAAACTACTTTCACAAATCGCGCATATCTTGGCTGATAAGTTGACAATGAGCTCCGCATATTTGAATGCTGCTTAAATAGATTATTTGCAAATTAATAAGGTCAAGCCTACATTTTTGTGCGATTCATATCAACCTGGTCTCACAAAAGAACATCACGGGAGAATTCATGAAAATTTGGTGCAATCTGTAGTTTATAAGAGGTCTATAAGAGGTTTAAATAAAATAACATTAAGTTAAAAAAAAAATCCAAACTTTCAACTCCTTCATTTCTGCGTACTGGCGTACTGGGAGATGCCAAAAGGGGTTTGGGTTCAATTAATTCTGAATCTGATAACCCGAATTATTACCAAGACGGAATATTCTAAATTTTAATGGGATGACTGACAAATGATATTCGAAAAAAATGAATAACAAATATTTCTGTACTCATGCCGACTCTGAACTAGCATTATTTCTTTCTTTCTCAAACAGTATGACGTACAAAATAAACTCTCAGATTTCATCTGGGGCTCTGGGGTATGGAAGCTTAAAGTCACGAGACTTTAATAAATCATATAATTTAAATTTTCAGAAATTCATTTTATTGGTTTTACAAAACGTACATAGGTGATAGAATTCCATCCAAGTTTTCTAAATTCAATTAATATTTCCCAAATTATAAATCTAAGAACTAATTACGAACAAACAAAATTTAAACCTGCTCCTCCAAAGATAATTTGGAATCAAGAACCCCTAAGTGCTCCCTGAATTTTCATAAATTTTCGTTTTATATTTACATATTGTTTTTAAAGGGAACCTATCTCCCAATTCACAAGGAAAAGTCGATATATTGATGTGTATATGTTTATTGTACTATACACACGCACTTACACGCGACTAATAAAATCCATAGAAAAATGCTAAAGTTTTACTTCGTGTTTTCTTTGAGACAGAATGCGAATCCGAAATATTTTTGCAGATTTTTCTTTTTTGCCATTAAGGTCTCCATCAAAAAGTCCTTTACGAAAAAAAAAAAAAAAAATTTATGTTTTTGTTATCACATACGAAAAGTATGTAACTTTGAGGATAAAAGTAAGGAAAATATTTCAATCAAAAAATTAACATGAGTAGGCTTCAAAGATTTTACTCTTATAAAATAAGGAAATTAAATTCTGAGAACTTTCACGATATCGTAAATTCTATTTATAGCTGAGCGGTAGAGAAAAGTTATTGTCATAAAGTTAGTCATGAAATTTTCATCATTTGTATTAGTGTTAAATAAAAATGTAGCTTATATGTGAAGATAATTTGAAATGCTATTATATACCTAGTCCTGCCATAAGTTCTGTCACATAATTTCTCACATTGGCAACAACTTTATTTTATGAGTGACATTTCAATATCGGCCAGTTTTATAAACGTCATAATGTTGTTGACAGTTGATGGTCATTTAAAGTGTGTTCGTTAACGTGTGAAGATGGAATGGGGTGTAATAGAAAACCGAACTGCAGTGATTGCACTACATAAGTGTGGAAAATCCGCGAGTGAAATTTTCAAGTTGTTGTGCCCGTTAAAAATAACGCAAAGATTTGTGTATCGTGCGATCCAGAGATATAACGCGATCCAGACTATTGAAGATCGACCTCGTTCTGGACGTCCGCGTGATGTACGTTCTTCTGCTGCCATCAAAGCGGTCGAGAGTCGAATTCGTCGAAATCCGCTTCGTAAACAACGAATCATGGCTCGAGAGATGAACATCTCCACCCGAAGTATGTCTCGCATCATAAAATCTGACCTCGGGATGAGTGCCTTTCGACGATCAACGGGACATTTGCTGACTGAGCAGTTGAAGCAAATTAGGAGCACCAGATCGAAAGAGCTCCTTCGGCGGTACGGCAACAACAAACATCGAGAAATTTTATTTACCGATGAAAAAATTTTTACGGTGGAGGAACATTTCAACCGCCAAAATGATAAGGTGTATGCCCACAGCTCCATAGAAGCCCGAGAAGTTGCCACTAGGGTACAGCGAGGACATCATCCAGCATCAGTCATGGTATGGTGGGGTGTCAGCTACGAAGGGGTCACCGAGCTTCATTTTTGCGAAAAAGTCGTAAAAACTGCAGCGAAAAATTATCAAACGGACATCCTGGAGGGATGTGTGAAGCCGCTGAACTCTACGCTATTCAACAATCGACATTGGGTTTTCCAGCAAGATTCTGCGCCAGCCCACAAAGCTCGAACCACACAAGCGTGGTTGGAAACCAATATTCCACAGTTTATAAGGGCGACGGAATGGCCTTCTGGGAGCCCAGATTTGAATCCCCTGGACTACAAACTGTGGGCGGAGTTAGAGTCCATGGTGTGCACGAGACGACACCCAAATATCGAGAGCCTTAAGCGATCTTTGACAGAAGCAGTAGCTAATTTTCCGCTAGAAACAGTGCGTACTGCTATCGATGACTGGCCCAACAGATTAAAGAGCTGTGTTAAGGCTAAAGGCGGCCACTTTGAATAATTTGTTGCTTATTTTACTTCCATTAGTATGCCAAAATAAAATATATTTTCCTTTGTCAAAAACTCTTTTTCATTTATACAAAAATTGCCCATATACGTGTGACAGAACTTATGGCACGACTAGGTATAATCACGCAACTTTTCATTTAAATATTCATTAATCGGAAACAAGAATTTGTAGGATTTCATAACTTAATGTGATGAATGTAAAGACATGTCAATTACTTGGTATATACTTTTCATGGTCGCATAAAGCTAAATCCATTTATTGGGGGCCAATAATTCTGCATAAAAAAAAACAATTCTGAACCCATCTGTCGTTTTTGGTTGATTTAAATCGGAGCAATTGAGTACTAAGAATTTGTTTTTCGTTTGATTTAATCAAAGCTGTTATTTGAATCAATAATATACTCGTACTTACCTAGATTAAATGAATGCGAGAAGCAATAAAAATGGAAAAGAGATGTTAATCTGTTTAAATTCCAGACAAACTCGCATCGTTTCGCGCGCTGACTATGTTTACAGTGCATCAAAAAAGGGTACAATAATTCCTGTAATAAATTAACGAAGCGAATTAACGCAAGTATACACAGTATACTTCTCCTTTCAGCTGTCAATTTTAACTCAATTGCGTTCCATTCATTCATATTAGGAGGTTCCTTATAATTTGAGCCAACCATAGTTAATGTAATTCAATTGATTGTACGGTAGATAGGTTTGCAATTTATTTGCGAATCGTATATTTAGAACAATTGCAAAAAAGACATATTTCGAATACGGTCGGGAGTTCAAATCCCGATCGACGTATAGTTTCAGCACACCACTTTTTTTAAAGCACCAATTATAACTAAATGAGCCATCCTTTAATGTATTGCACAGTTATACCGATATAGGAAGAGGGTGAAATTTCGTATTATGTGTGTTAAGGAAATTTTGGAGAAGAGAGACGGAAATAGCGATGGACATTATTTTCGAAGCGTTGAAGGTTATACTTGCTTGGAAATATCCTAGCTGGTAATGCGTTCCAAAGTCTGGACGTTCGGGAGATGAATGACTGCCTATATTTTACTGTACGAGTAGGAATAGGGTTGACGGTATACTCATGCGCGCGTTTAGCTTGACGAGTATTGCGGGAATATGTGTCAAGTGGAGGAATGAGTGATCTAAGTTCCGCACCGTGTTTACAATGAAAGTAGCGATAGTAAATGCTGAGTACTCCGACGTTCCTACGATGCTCGAGTGAGTCAATGGAAACCAGAAAGATGTCATCTCCAATCACTTGCGTTGATATATCTTGGCAAAATCTGTGAAAATAAAAATTAGTAGATATAGGGTTGTGAGGAGGGCTATCGACCCTTTCACAGAAACAAATAAAATGTTAAGGAATCTGAAGGTCAGAAGGCCAAAACCCCAAAAGCCCTTGAAGAAGAAGAAACGTATATTAATTAAATAAATACAGGTTATAGCATTGTTATTAACCATGCATGTACGTCTTGTGAGGGTCATATCCTGCTATGCCGTGCAAGTAGTGAAGATGCTTCCATATGTTCATTTGATATAACAAGTCAAATTCCATAGAAAGTAAAATGAATAGTTTTTTTAATTAAGTATTCTACTACTTTATTATTTTAATAATAAAGTATTGTGATCGACACAAGAAAAAAATTTGCTATTCTGAAATTTTTTTTTTCGCGTTTCATGACTAAATTAGCCTAAAAATGAAAAAAAAACATAACAGGGCTACGATTGCGCGTAATGCGCAATCTTACGATACTCTAGATGAAATAGAATTTTTTTGTGACCCCAAGAAATTTTGCATGTGGAGTGTTAGAAGGGATGATAGCATTGAACTAATTTTTTCCCCATCATGCTAAAGTAGCTATAAAAATGTTTCATCCAAAAATTGAATGGGAACTGAGAAAATTAGTGAGTTAGATTTAATGAAAATGTGCAGTTTGTATGGGAGGTGGTAGAAATAGTGGGGGATTTTAGTGATTTTTTCAGAAATAACTAGGAATATTATAAAATTGACATCCCTTAAATTTCAGACTAATGCCATTCATACTTTTCAAGAAAATCAATTTTTTGTGAAGTTGTGAAACTGTGCCATATTGTATGGGAGGGGGTAGAAGCAGTGAAGCTAATCAAATATTTTTTTCTGATCTTAGTGATAATACTAATTAAGAATTTATTACAAAATATCAGCTCGATAAATGTTATACGTTCTGAGAAAATCGTCTTAAAGCATTTCATGAAAAAGTGATGTTTGTATGGGAGGGGGTGGAAGGAGAGGGAGGGCTCCAATAATTTTTTTACTGTAGATTTATATTATTATGAAAGTGATATATCCAAAAACTCAGATTAATAGCTTTTACACTTTTTGAGTAAATCCATTTATTGTCAAATTGCGAAATTGTGTCATTTTGTACGGGAGGGGGTAGAAGGGGTGAAGCTAATCGTCTAATTTTTTTTTACCTTACTAAAAATTTTAAATAAATACTTGGTGCAAAATTTCAGCTAGCTAAATTTTATACGCACTGAGTAAATTGGCTTGGAATAATTCATGAAAAGTACAGTTTGTATGGGAGGTGGTAGAAGGAAGGGTAGGACACACATAATTTTTATACGGTAGATTCATATTATCATAATAGTACTATGTTCCAAATTTCAGGTTAATAGCTTATATACTTTTTGAGCAAATCTCTTCATTGTCAAATTGCGCAATTGTGTCATTTTGTATTGGAGGGGGTAGAAGGGGTGGCGCGATTTGGCCCGTTCACGAACTCGACCTTACTTTTTTGTCAAAAACGACGTGTACAAAATTTAAACTATCTAGCTCAACGCGTTCTCAAGCTAGAGAGCGCACGGACGGACGGACGGACGGACATCCGGTTTTGAGATTTTTGAGTGATAATATTAACTTCTGTATCATTCATTTTTTTCTCCGAGCCTTATTTCTTGGCGTTACAAACCTTAGAGCGAACTTATAATACTCTCAGATTCCATCTAGAGTATAAAAATCCGTCCCGCCGTACGCGTACATATGGACTCGTATCTCCGAGACCGTTAAAGGTAGAATGTTGGTTTTTGGGTGGATTGTTGATTGGGTAAGTGAGCTCTATTTTCTAAATTTTGGAAGGAGTTAGATGGAAGGGGGAGGCGGGGGAGGGGAAAAGTCAAAAACTACACTTGCTAATATCTCCACCACGAATGCAGATAGGAAAATGAAAATCAGTAAAGATATAAAGAGGGTTCTGGGACAAACTGTAAGAATAATTTAATTTTTTTATCCATTGACGTCCGAAAAGGGGAGCTAAAAACAAATTGTCGGCCGAATTCTTTTTTCAAATGATTTTATCTTCGAAAATAGTTAACGTAAAAAATTTATATTCTGGCACAATTCAGGCGGCACATAGTTCCACCGGAATCAGCTTAGAGGGAGGCTAATTATTGTAAGGGGAAGGGTCAGGGGTGGTGCAAAGAAAAACACTTAAAAATCAATATCTCGGCTATTTATTAAGCTATGTAATTGAAACTTCGACAGTGTATTAAGCTATACTAGAAAAACACAAAAAAAAATATAACATATTGATAAAATAGTAGTGTGGGGATATGGGGAGCATTTCAAAAATGGCGCACTTTTCAAAATTACAAATCCTTATATCTCAAAAAAAGAGTACAGATTTCAAATCGAAAATTTGTCAGATTGTAGAGCTACGTAGATTTTAATTTTGGTAAAAATTTTAAGTTGGGCGGTGAAAGGGGAGGGAGGTGGGAGCAAAAATGTCGAAAATTTTGAGTGGTTTTTTTAGGGCTCTGGTGAAAGATACAAAGTTCAAATTTTGCATGTGGATACATCTATTTAATATACATAGGAAAATAATTGATCCATAATTGTTATAAACCGACCCCCCGATCTAACGTGCACAAGGTGTTTCATGTGCATTGAAAAAAGACACATAAACTGAAAATTTTTGAGTGAAATTTTAAGGTAGAAACTTGAAAATTTGGGAAATGCATTTAAAAAAAATCTCTAAATATTCGAAATATTAACTGATCGAAAACCTTTATTTCTTTTTATTACTTTTTTTTCGACCATCAACTATCTACGAAATCAACTATCACCTAACTATTAAAAGCTATCAATTTGAAATTTTGCACAAAAACTTACAAAAGTAGTTAAAATGAAATTAAAAATATGAAATATCTCAACTGAGAAACAAAAACTGGAATGCTGTCCTAGAAGGGTTAAACAAAGGGTCCACAAAATTCTAGAAAATTAATAAAGTTCTAAAAAATAGGGGAAGAAGTATACCATATATAAAAGTCAATAATAACAACATTTATACTGACAGCGACAAAGCAGAAATATTAGCGGATCAATTCCACTCCGCTCATGACATCGCTGTAAGTAATTCTGCCCACGACCAATTCACCAATAATATCAATAATCAAATTGATAAATTACTGTCGACTCCCTTAACAACATCCGAGTGGTTCCTTCTTTGCAAACCTGCTGATATCAGAAACACACTGCGCAGATCCAAAACCAGGAAAAGCCCCGGAAAAGATGACATACCTTACATTCTTTTGACAAATCCCTCCAATAAAGCAGTGGTTTTCTTGAGTCATATATTTAATAGTTGCCCGAAACTAGGATATTTTCCAAAATGCTGGAAAGAAGCCACTATTATAGCTATCCATAAGCCCGGAAAAGACTCATTCACACCCAGTAGTTATAGACCTATTAGTCTACTCTCCTCAATCTCCAAAATTTTTGAGAAAATTATCCTTCACCGTCTTCAACTCCACACCGACGAAAATAATATTCTCCCGGACTACCAATTTGGCTTTCGACAAAAGCACTCCACGTGTCACCAACTTCTCAGAGTCACTAATTTCGTTAAAAAGGCATTCCAGGACAAAAAATCTGTTGGCATGATGACGCTAGACATCCAAAAAGCGTTCGATACAGTATGGCATAATGGCCTCCTATCCAAGTTAGTGAAATACTTGTTTCCCAAATATTTAATCCACCTGATCGGTTGCTTTCTCTCACAGCGATCCTTTCAAGTAAAAATCAAATCATCCAAATCGGAAAGCCGTGGGATTCCTGCAGGTGTTCCTCAAGGATCGTGTCTAAGTCCCCTACTCTTAAACCTATACACCTCCGATCTTCCTAAACACTCAAATTGTGAGTTAGCGACTTTTGCAGATGACACTGCTGTTTTCACAACATCAGTGGACCCTGCAATCATAATCAACAACCTGCATAAACAGTTTGCCCAAATTGCAGCGTATCTCACCAAGTGGAAAATAAAATTGAACACTGCGAAAACTGCAGCAATTTTTTTCACGAAAAGAAGAGCATCCCAGTATCTACCACCCCTTACACTCCATCTTGGCGGAGAAACTATACCATGGTCCAATAACATCAAATACCTTGGGATGTACTTAGACAAGAAACTGACATACCATCACCAGATCTCATACGCTGTCTCCAAAACACTAAAGCTTATCAGGATATTATACCCTTTGATAAACCGGAAGTCAAAACTATCGATAGCAAATCAACTGCTTCTGTACAATGTGGTAATGCGACCATGTCTCTTGTACGCGTGCCCTATTTGGAATGGATGCGCCCAAGCACACAAAAACAAATTACAAATAACGCAAAACAAATGCCTTAAGCTTGTACTGAACAAACCCTGGTATTTCTCAACTAGACGCCTTCACCAACTGGCTGTTACAGACCTAGTCCAAGCTCAGTGCAACAAACTGGAAAAATTTTTTTTAAGTAGTTGCAAGAACTCGATCAACCCACTGATTCATTCTATCATGGAATAGTATTTAGCATTTAGTTTAAGTTAAGATAGCATAGCTTTTAAGTTCAAATTTACAAAAGGTTTTTTAGTTTTCCCCTCTTTCCTTAAAGTATTAACTAGATCAAGCAAATGAATTACAAACCACTAATTCTAAACTCAACCATAAGTTGCAAAGGTTAATTCAATACCTGATCTCATTAACAATCTAGCATAAGCACCATATTATAAAAATCTTGGGAAATAAATTATATTATGAATTATGAATTAAAATGAAATTACGTTAAAAGTTTTGAAATCGCGCTTGCCCTTCTACCCCTTCCCATACAAAACTATGATTTCGACCAATTTCATTAAATCAACTAATAACCAACAAACTAAAAGCTACGAACTTGAAATTTTGTACAAGCACCTTACAAGAAAAGCGAAATAAAACTACATATCAAATTTTACGATTCCCCTACCTTCTCTACCTCCTCCCATACAAATGTTCAGTTTCGTGAATGTAAAATACACCGAATTTTATGATAATTCTATGCAACTTCGTCTATGATACACATTCTATACATAGAATATTGGACGTGATTCAAGCAATCAATTAAAAAGCTATTAACATCCACCCACCCTTACTATTACCCCTCCCCCTCCCCTCATAAAAACCCAAACTTGCAAAAACGAATGAAATATTGTTAAATTGCCAACAGCCCTACCCAAGAACTCCCTTTCACTTAGCCTTCCCTAACCACTCTAACCTGCATATTGACTTTCCACTCATCCGCAACTTGTCCCAAGAATAATAAAGTTTCGCCCGACTTGTTGGCACTTTATTTATACTAAAGACAGTAAATTGTTAAAAGTTCGTTTAAGCAGCGTAGGAGTATACGAATGCACAGTGTATCCCGCCCTGGCAAATTCTCTCGCAAAATCGTATGCACTTCCATTTCATTGGCTTTAGGATCTTTCCTCTGGGGCCTGTGAATGATTGGTAGTTCAAAATTTAGATGTAGTTCAATTAGAGAAAGGATCACGTAGATTACATATGGTTTTGGCAGTTTGAGTACATAATATAATAATTTTAAATTTGAAGTACTTTAAAAGTTTATTTAATATAAAATGTCTGGTAACAACACTTCAGCTCATGAATGAAGAAAAAGTGTCGTGAATTTGGAATTTTCTAATTATCAGGAACAGAAGTGGTGGTAATATTTCTGAATCTACTGAAATACCAAACAAGTTCCGATTAAAGCACTTACAAAACTCTTTGCAATGAAGATAAATCTTCCAGTAATATTATATATTCCTTCAAACATTCATAATATTCTTTTATTAAACGTATTCTATGCTAAACTTTAATCATAATTTCGACCTTTTTCTCTACATTAATTCTACCGTGAAAACTTTTCGCCATATCTCGTTGTCCCATAATGGCTCCTTTTTCGTATAAAATCTCGACAAACTTGTACATTACATTCGTATTAATAATAAACATATACAGAAAGGACTAGTCGTCTCCAGTTTTGCAATATATTTATGATATAGCTTAAGAAAAACATTCGTGCTGATTCACATCGGGCTCGTATACGCCATATTCAAATATTACTACTGTACTCTCCCCGAAACAGTTGAGTCATGTGAATTTGAGCATGGCTCACAACAAAATGTCCTTAAAATGTTAATTCTCATTCATGTTTGGTTGGGAAAATGGTGATTATTTGCGAGTATGGTCCCAACGACCTTTTCATATCGAATAAAAATATAATGGACGAGAGCACGAGGAAGGTTGAGGACTTGGTTTCTGCGCGATACATTCCACTATACTATATGTGATTGTTATGATCAACGACCGAATAAAATTCCGAACAAGGATTATAATTTAAGGACTAACAGCGCAAGCCACCTGAGGTGTTTTCTACCGTTTTTATATACGTGTAGTATTTGGAATTGTCCTTGCGTCAGTTTTCGAAATAGAAATCTACGGTGATATTTTTCCGTAGTGCTGTGGAATTTCGCTTTGAACATTTTTTTTTTTTGAGTTTGGATAAAATGCAAACGCCGTAAAATATTGTTAATCATAGCGAATGCAAGGGTTGTAATAGCATGGAGCAGAATATGGTAATGTACGAATAATCGTAATGTAGTTATTTTTAGAGCAGTTTTTTTTCGGAAATTTAGCAAGTTCTCAAGCACCGTAGTTGTAATTATTTAGAGTAGTGAAATAACTCAATTGGCAGTTATGCAAATAAAAATTTCCTTTTGACTAAGTTAAATTCAGAAACTAGTGATATTTTTCGCCTAAATTCAAATTTTTGAAATTTGAAACTAAAATTTTGGTAAAACAAATTGATTTTTGGTACATGCATAGATTATCTAAAGAGAATTTTGTCTAATATTATGACACTTTCAGCATAGGTCTATTAAATCTTTGAACTCATACATTAACAAATCTAGGGAATTAGGTATTTTGTGTTGGTACCTACTCCTAAAATGAAATAATGTATTTAAGGACTAACTAGTTAGACTATCTATCACTATCTGTGTGACTTGAAAACAAAATTCGCACAGAATCATTTACACCATAAAGTGACCACAGCGAAAAATCGCTAAAAGTGCTCTAAAATTCACAAGTTACGAGTTTTTCTCTGATCAGGTTGGTGGGATGATAGCTATGTTATTCTAATAATAAGGTATTGTAATCGACACAGAAAAAACAAATTTGCTACCCTGAAATTTTATTTTTTTGCGTTTCATGACTAAGTTAGCCTAAAAATACAAAAAAACATAACAGGGGTACTATTGCGCGTAATGCGCAATCTTACGATACTCTAGATGAAATAGAATTTTTTTCTGACCCCACGAAATTTTGTATGTGGAATGTTAGAAGGGATAGCATTGAACAAATTTTCTCCCCATCATGCTAAAGTAGCTATAAAAATGTTTTATTCAAAATGCTTACTCCAAAAATTGAATGGGAACTGAAAAAATTAGTGAGTTAGATTCAATGAAAATGTGCAGTTTGTATGGGAGGGGGTAGAAAGAGTGGAGGAATTTTAGTGATTTTTTCAGAAATAACTAGGAATATTATAAAATTGACATACCTTAAATTTCAGACTAGTGCCATTCATACTTTTCAAGAAAATCAATTTTTTGTGAAGTTGTGAAACTGTGCCATATTGTATGGGAGGGGGTAGAAGCAGTGAAGCTAATCAAATATTTTTTTCTGATCTTAGTGATAATACTAATTAAGAATTTATTACAAAATATGAGCTCGATAAATGTTATATGTTCTGAGAAAATCGTCTTAAAGCATTTCACGAAAAAGTGATGTTTGTATGGGAGGGGGTGGAAGGAGAGAAAGGACTCCAATAATTTTTGTACTGTAGATTTATATTATTATGAATGTAATATATCCAAAAATTTAGATTAATAGCTTTCACACTTTTCGAGTAAATGCATTGATTGTCAAATTGCGAAATTGTGTCATTTTGTATGGGAGGGGGTAGAAGAGGTGAAGCTAATCGTCTACTTTTTTTTTGGCCTTACTAACAATTTTAAATAAATACTTGGTGCAAAATTTCAGCTAGCTAAATTTTATACGCACTGAGTAAATTGGCTTAGAATAATTCATGAAAAGTACAGTTTGTATGGGAGGTGGTAGAAGGAGGGGTAGGACACACATAATTTTTATACGGTAGATTGATATTATCATAATAGTAATATATTCCAAATTTCAGGTTAATAGCTTATATACTTTTCGAGCAAATCTCTTCATTGTCAAATTGCGCAATTGTGTCATTTTGTATGGGAGGGGGTAGAAGGGGTGGAGCGATTTGGCCCGTTCACGAACTTGACCTTACTTTTTTGTCAAAAACGACGTGTACAAAATTTGAACTATCTAGCTCAACGCGTTCTCAAGCTAGAGAGCGCACGGACGGACGGACGGACGGACGGACGGACGGACGGACGGACGGACGGACGGACGGACGGACGGACGGACGGACGGACATCCGGTTTTGAGATTTTTGAGTGATAATATTAACTTCTGTATTCATCATTTTTTTCTCCGAGCCTTATTTCTTGGCGTTACAAACCTTAGAGCAAACTTATAATACTCTCAGATTCCATCTAGAGTATAAAAATCGTGCCGCCGTACGCCGAACATATGGACTTATATCTCCGACACCGTTAAAGGTAAAATGTTCGTTTTTTGGTGGATTGTTAATTGGGTAAGTGAGCTCCATTAACTAAATTTTGGGTAGTTTCAGTTGGAATAGGGAGGGGGGGGGGAGGAAAGAGTCAAAAACTACATTTGCTAATATATCCACTACGAATGCAGATAGGAAACTGAAAATATAAATAGAGAGGAGTATGGACAAACTCTAAAAATAATTTAATTTTTTTATCCATTGGCGTCCGAAAAGGAGAGGCTTAGTGCAAATTGTCAGCTGAATTTTTTTTTTTTCAAATGATTATATCTTCGAAATTACTAACAATAAAAAATGCATATCTTGAGGCCATTAAGGCAGCATACAAATGCACCAAAATTAGCTTCTACAACTTCAACAATGGCACTATAGCCCAAATCGGGCCTTAGCCTCCTGACCTTCAGGCTGCTGAAAATATTTCATTATTTATTGTGGAAGGATTGTTAGACCTTCCCCCAACTCTCTGTCAATGAATTTTCATTTTCGTTGATTGAGGTGACCAAGGAATACCCAAGCAGGCAGTGTGCTGGAACTATGTGTCGACCGCGATTTGAACTCACGGACTTTCGCATTAAATAGACCAACACGCTACCCAATAGGTCACAACCTAGCTACATCCAAATCAGCTTAGATAAAGGCTAATTTTTGAAAGGGGCGGGTCGGGGCAGAGGAAGGGGCGTGCAAGGAAATACACTTAAAAATCAGTATCCAAACTATTTCTAAGACTGTGTAATTGAATCTGAAAACATATATTATATTATATTTATTTATATATTATTATATTATACCAGCAAAATATAAGGAAAATATATAAGTTGGTCATAGCAGTATTGAGGGGAGGGGGAATGGGGAGCATTTCAAAAATGGTGCATTTTCCATAATTTTAAACCGTTATGTATCAAAACTGAGTACAGATATAAAATAGAAAATTCGTCAGATTATAGAAGTATATAGTCTTTAGTCCAATGCGAGAGATAACTCCATTCCTAAGAAATCATCGAAGTACCCCAACTTTTACGAGCTGCCGATAGAACTTAAAAACTTGATTTCATACAAAAATTATATAAGAAGAGTGTGGCTTAGCACCAGATCCCCTACACACAAAACTAAATTAAACAACTTACAGATGGAAATAAGAACAAAGCTACGCGCACTCAGAAACAATAGCTGGAATAATAAATTGAAATCTTTAGTGACCAGTTCAAAATCTTTCTGGCTACTAGCAAAGCTCTTAAAAATAGAAACTAGCTTCTACCTCCCCTAAAAGCAGCAAACATCACCTTGGTAACAACGCAAGAAAAAGCGGATGCATTAGCTAATACATTCTTTACCTCACACACCTTAATAGCAAACCTTAGCTCACCTTCTACGGAACAATTAATAAAAGAATCAGTGTTGTCCTTAAACAACATCCAGATTCCTAAGAAAATTTCCTTCAAACCAAAAGAGGTGAGGCTCGAAATCAAGTACCTGAGAAACAAGAAAAGCTTAGGACCAGATAATATTAATGTTACTCTCATCGAGCATATCCCGAAGCAGGGTATCATTTACCTAACCAATATTTTCAATGCATGTATAGCTGTATCTTATTTCCCTGTGCAGTGGAAAATCGCTAAAGTCATTCCAGTTTCTAAACCAGGTAAAGACTGAAGTAAACAGCTACAGACCAATTAGTCTACTGAATATTCTAGCCAAACTTTCTGAAAAACTAATTTATAAAAATATCTCATCCCTCATCAAAACTAGTAAACTAATCCCTGATTACCAATTCGGTTGCCGCCCTGGCCATACAACAGATCACAAACTTTTACGAATTACTAATGATATTCGAACTGTCCTAAATAAGAAAAAGTTTACCGGAGCCATTTTTCTACACATTGAAAAAGCATTTGATTCTGTGTGGCACGCTGGGCTCATACATAAACTGGTAAACTACTCCTTTCCAATTTTCTCTCGGATAGAAAATTCTTTGTTTCTATTAACGGAAGCACATCAATATACCAGGATGTCTTAGCTGGTTTGCCTCAAGGACCCGTTCTGAGTCCCTGTCCTTACAATATATACATTTCTGACATCTCACCTATGAAACACTGTCTCTCATAAAAATATTGACCAAATTAATGACTCACTCGAATATGACTTTAATGTATTAAACACATTCTTCATTAAATGGAAAATTAAAAGTAACGTAGATAAGACGAATAAAATTTTATTCACCAGGAAATGGAAAAATAATCTAAACAACAGGCCACTAACCCTCAATTATACAAGTATTGCATGATTGGAGTCTGTTAAATATCTAGGTGTCCACTTAGATACTAGATTAACATTCGGTTGCCACTTTGGTGCTACATCCATTAAGATCGATAAAAAAATACCATCAAATGGTTATATCCCCTAATAAATCGCAAATCCCATTTAAGCATAAATAACAAGATCATATTAGTAAAAACTATTTTCCAGCCTATATTAACGTATGCTGCTCCTGTGTGGTTACATGCTGCAAAATGTCACCATAATAAATTACAAATAAAACAAAATAAACTATTAAAATTAATTTACAATCTACCTTTGCACTTTTCAACTAATGAATTACATAAATGAAATGACATCCCGTTACTACACAAAAAATATAAACAAATCTCAGATAAATTCATACAAAAATCTCAATAAACAAAAAACCAAATAGTAAATGGCTTATATAACCCTTCACTACTAACCCCCCGTCCCCCTTTTATCGCACACAAGGTGTTGTGTTATGTGCATTGAAAAAAACACATAAACTGAAAATTTTGTAATAAAATTTTAAGGTAGGAACTTGAAAATTTGCAAAATAGATTTGGTCGAATTCCTCCAAAATTTCTACCACCTCCCATACAAAATTAATTATTCGACCATTTTTAAGAAATCAATTATCACTTAACTATTAAAAGCTATCAACTTAAAATTTTGCATAAAAACTTTTAAAGAAATTACTTCAAAAGTTTTAAAATCGTGCTTGCCCTTCTGCCCCCTCCTACACCAAAGTATGATTTCAAGCAATTTCATTAAGTCAACTAATAACCAACCAATTAAACATACCTGCTCTACCCCCTCCCATATAAATGTTTGTTTTAATACACCGAATCTTATGAAAATTTTATGCAACTTTGTCAATGAAACTAACATTATGTACAGAGAATATTGGACGTGATTCAAACAATCAATTAAAAAATTATTAACATTAACACCCACCCGTACTATCACCCCTCATCCCTTCTCTCATAAAAACCCTAACTTGCATAAATAAGCAAATGAAATATTTATTATATGTACGAGCTATTGATCGTATCCGCAATTAAGTGTTAAACTGAACACAGCCCTGCCCAAGAACCCCCTTTCACTTAGTCTTCCCTAACCACTCTAACCTGTATATTGAGTTTTCACGCATCCTCGACTTGCCCGACGAATAATAAAGTTGCGCCCGACTCTTTGGCAGTTTATTTATTTTATTCTGTACCAATTTCTTGTTGCTACAGTTCCTTTTACTTATTGCAAGAATATCTCATTGTCTTATCCCTGATACACTAATGAGTTGCGTGCAATTAGTAATTCTTGCAAAGCTGCCTGAAATAGATATAAAGAATCACACTCATTTTCGTTTGTATGAAGAATATTATAAATTATTCAAAAATTTATCTACTCGCTTGTATTCTGAATATTTACTCGAAATGCAGTCAGATATTATTGGAGATGCCTTGAAGTTTTGGGAATTTGTTAATTGTAAGCGTAAATCTGATAGTTATTCAGCTTCTTTTCAATTCCTTGGCAGCAGTAATGATCAATTCACTATTTGTATTTTTTGCCGTATTCTTCAGTGGATCTTTTAGTGGTAGTGACTTTATCCCTGACATATTGTACTTTGATGACTTTCGAGATACTGCTTCAACCACTTTGTCTAGTATACCGATTTCTTATGATGATAGAGTTAATCACATCTCTCACCTTAAGGATGTTCTTCAATTGGCCCTGATGGGGTTCCAGCAGTTCTTAAACGCTCTCTATTACTGCGCCACTCTCTCTACTATTTCAGAGATTCCTTAAGACTGGGATTTTCAGTACTGTGTGGAAGGCCTCCTTTATCATACTGACCCACAAAAGTGAATCAAAATCTGCTGTTGACAACTATCGACCAATAGCTAAACAGTCAGCTATTCCAAAACTATATAAGTCTATAGTGCCTGAGTGCATATCGTTTCACTGTAAATCCTAAATTTCGAATAAACAAAGGAGTTACGTCAGGAATAGGTGCACTGTCACTAATGTGATAGAGTTTGCGAATAAATTCATTTTGGCTATTTAGGAGGGTAATCAGTTGAATTGTATATTTACTGATTTTGGTAGGGCTTTCGATAAAATGCCCCACTCCATTATATTATTGAAATTGGACTTGTTGGGTATTCCTACATGGATTATCAATTGGATTAATTCATATCTACTTAATAGAACTTATCGAGTTCTCTGTCGGGGTTGTTCCTCAAAGCCAATTACTGCGCATTCTGGTGTTCCTCAAGGAAGTCATTTGGGGCCACTTTCGTTTTCCATTAATGATATTGCCTCTGTTTTTAAATATTCGGAAGTACTCGTTTATGCTGGTGACATTAAAATCTTTGGGTCTCTTAGTACCAACTCTGATTATCTTCTTCAGAAGGATTTGATAAATTTTAATAACTGGTATCACCATAATGTTCTTAGACTGAATTTGGGTAAATGTCATGTAATGTCATTTAGTAGGAAAATCTCTCCATCTGTGCTAATTTTTTTTTTATTACAGAATGACCTGTGTTATAGGCAATTTCAGCCTTTATGTGCAATGCACAAACACAGTCATAGAGGGAAGGAATGGGATTAGGAAGGTTGGGGAAGGGGAGTGAGAACGACCGTAGCGAGTGGAGAAGCTGGTATATTGCTCAGTTGTACTGGCTGCTTACTGACAAATATTTGCAGATGTTATGGGGGACTGAATGATAGAAAGCGAACAGAAACCATCTACTGAGTATCTAGGCCTTCTTGAAGTGGAACTGTTTCACTTTTACACCGTTTCTCCATTTGCGAATAATTTTTTATTACCAGTAGCAACTGAAAAATTTGCGCTTAAAAAAATCCCGTCTGGAGTGGGAATCGAGCCCACGATCTATTGACTGAGAAGCAAGCATTCTGCCCACTACTCCACGGAAGCCTTACCAGCTATATTTTGGATAAAGTTAGTTTCATTATTGACCTTGGTGTTACATTCGACCACAATTTTGATTTTGGTTTTTATATAAATAAGGTCGTGCAGAAGAGTAACTCTGTATTGCGATTTACCACATGCTTACCCATGGAATTTAACAATTCGCTTGTTAGACAAAGTCTCTATAACACATTCGTTAAATCTCACCTAGAATACGCTTCTCAAGTTTGGTCTCCTTATTATGATGAGCACATTTCCAGAATTGAATCTACATCTACAATGGCACTACAGCCCAAATCGGACCTTGGCATTCAGGTTTCTTAACATTTTTCATTACTGATTGTGGAAGGGTTGTTAGCTCTTTGCACAACCCTATTTCTACGAATTTTTCATTTTCGTAGATTGAGGTGACCAAGGTATATCCAAGCAGGCAATGTGCTGGAATTTTAAATTGCATCGACCGGGATTTGAACACACGACCTTCGCATCACAAGACCAACACGCTACCCACTAGGCTACACCCTAGCTAGAATTGAATCTATTCAGCGTAAATTTGTAAGAATAGCTTTATGTCTTCTTAATTGGAATGACAGAGTTCGTCTTCCTCCTTATACTGATCGACTTCAGCTATTAAATATGTCATTGCTTTTGAAACGACGTGAAGTAGCTGATGTAATATTTGCTCATAACCTTCTTAAAGGGTAAACTGATTCCTCCACCGTTTTGGGTTTGATGTGGTTTGATGTTGGTCAATTTTTACAAAGGTATCCAAGTTTCCTGCGGATTGGTTTTCACCGGACAAAGTACGGTATGAATGAACCGATTTCGCGTTTCGCGAGAGAAGTGAATAAGAATGCTGATGTATTCGACTTCTCTATTGATAAACAATGCTTAAGACGTAGACTTAACGCGAGTTGACACCGATGTTTGTGTAATTTTTGTCAATTTCTTGTTTTTTTATTTATCTATACTTGGTGCTCGGATGTTGATGTTTGTTTGGTACCCTTACTAAATGATGCGCCAGTGAATAAATCGACTTTCAATTTTTAAATTTGTAATCAATTTATGAGATTTCCTTGCATTAAAAAATCGTAATAGTGATATTTTAAAAAAAAAACCGAAGCTCAATATTATTTTTCAATGCTCATTCACATCTAACCTATTTTTTACTTTCGGTTGGGGTCCTTACCAACGCTAAATTATTATTTTGGTGGGATATCTTAAAATTCACTGTTGAACTGCAACGGAAATTTATCATCATTAATAAATCAGTATAATGTATTTACCAAAATTATGCATTTGTATGGGAGGTGGTAAAAGGAGCATACGCACCAAAACAAAATTTTTCGACGTTAATGATATTTCTGATATTATACTGATCAAAATATGAAGTCGACAGATTTGGCAGTTTCGAAGAAAAATAATTTAAATGAAATTTTAAAATTTCGTGAAATTTGCATAGGAGGGGTTAGAAGGATTGAGGTCAAGTTAATAATTTCTTTTTTCAATACTAAATGGAATTATGATAAAACTAATTCTGGCAAAAAGTTTTCTTTATTTGAAAATTGAAAAAATAGAATTTTCAAAATTGTTAATTTGTTTGGGAGGAGGTAGAAGGAGTGAGGGGATCAATATTTTTTCGATGTTAATAACATTTACATTATTATAATTTGACTCAATTTTCAAGTCGATTGCTTCAATTGTTTCGAAGAAAAGTCTATTTATGAAATTTTGTGAAATTTGTATGGGAGTAGTAGAAGGAGTATGGACTTAGCCCGTTCACGAAATTAAAGACCGATCAGAGTGGATATTTTCCACTCCTACTCGCGGTTGCAACATTGAGAAAGAAATAGCTTGAAAGACTTTTGCTAAACTGGCGAGTATCTCTTCCCGCCTCCTTGGTACTATATGCCTGCAAACATATGTTACATAAAATATTATATTAAGGCCATATCATCCCATTATCCCATACGTCAACTATCTCAAGAAGAACAATAAGCTAAAAAAAAGATATCAAGAAATTTAGGGAACATTTTGCCAGAAAATTATCTCGAATTAACATCCTACTACCTACCTTCTGAACCGGCTACAAAAGATATGAGTATATGGTAGAAGTTTTGTTTGAAAATAATAAAAATTTTATAATATGTTAGGTTAAGATCAGTTCCATTCAAAACCAATTGGTATTTCCGATACAGGAAATTAATCCTACTGAATTGCGAAATATCATAACGTTAGTCGGTTTGGATCGAAGATGCGAAATTTCAAAGATGCAGATCCGCAAGCCGGACCGATTTTTTTATGTCTTCTTTATTTAAGACTATCGATTTATGGCTATCGATTTAGTGTAACCATGCAGTTGCTTTTTGTTGTTCTCGGGTTCAAATGTGATAGACGGATGGAATGCCCTTGGATATTTATTTTTATGCATCGCCCGTTCAATAACAATATAACGTAATACATAAAAACTTAAATCTGTAACTTTAATATTTTCTATAGATAGGTCAAGAAAACTTGCAAATTGATTTGAAATGTCATTTAGACGAGCAGTACTATCTACCAACTATAAAAATCCGTACAAATATTGCACGATATTCAGATGTCAATTTTTGTAAAACCCTTAACAAAGCCCAGACCGTTTATGAGTCATTCCTCGTTTCTTCACTCCAAATTTTAAAATCTAACCCACCAGTTTAAGATGTCGGTTTTGCTGTTATACCTTCAACTAAAATTTGAATGGTATTTTCTGTCGATATCGTCACATCAATCTTCATAACATATTCTTGAACGATTGATACCAGAGTTGCACTACTTTAGGAATGGCACCCCACATCGGCGACTTTATCAGTTCTAAGATGAAACAATACAAACTGAAAAGTCAAAAATTTTGCAACGTAAATTGATATTATTTCTTTGATTTTCGTATAGATACATAGCTATAATATAGAAATAAGATATCTATCTTTAACACAAACAAAAAAAAATACAATATCTTACTTTAACCCGACAGTCAGCAGACCTCCACCTCCTTCAAAATCTTGAAAAGAGCAAAACTCAAGAACATACACATAATCTAGCAGGCTATGTATTGCAAATCCAAAGATAGAGAAGAAAAAAAAGTAAATAAATAAGAAAACCTCACTCTTAACGCTCCAATAACTTCGAAAACGCCACAAGTTACATAACACAATTAGTTACGGCACACTGGGCACAAGCGAGTTGATTATGTCCTTCTTCTACTGCTTCTATTCCGGCGAAAAATGTCCTACTAAATTCTTATACTACAAGACTATCAAGACGAATCCAGGACCTAAGACGAACAAAAAAAAAAGAGCATTTCATTTCGACTTTATTAGAATTTGTTGGATGATGAGAGCGGAGTAGGCAAATTGGAACGCAAAGACTATCAGAAAAATAAAGAACTGAATGTGCTTATTTCCCGATCTTTAATGTCCTTTAGGAGAAAGTCTCTTTCAATGAAAAAAAAAACCATTTAATCTTCACTGAAAGACTAATACCATAAGGACCCTAGTTCAGTTCAATAGAACAAAGAAATTATCCTGAAAAGGACGAGTATTGATTTTCATTCGCTTTTCTCGTCCTTCACGACTGGATGATCGGATTGTTTCGAAACCACAATCCAATAAATGAATAAATTTTGAATCGCCTAGAATATTCGCGTTGTCGTTTCGGATAAAATATGAGAGCTGCAAAAAGATAAACAGCTTTCTTTCGTGCGAAGTGTGAGATATCGAGAAAATTCTGAGGAAGAAAGTTCTTATAAATCCTATGAATAAAATATGTACATAATTTTAAATAATACTGAAGAATACTGTAAAACACTGAAAATTTACGAGAATGGATCGGATTTTCTCAGGCATCATTTTCACAGAATTTATTGGTTTGTTGTTGTTGTTTTCTCGGACGTAAGACTAATTTTGGAAATCAATTCGTATATGTTGACAAATATCGTTGTTCAAATAATTCGAAGAAATGCGGAATTTGGTGAAATGAAAGAAATTATTTGATAAGTTTTTGTAGAATTTCCCTATTTTACTGGGTGCTTATTTGTATTATACGGACGAAGAGAAATAAAGTTTTGAGATGTGTGCAAAGATCTATACAAGATTGCGAATTTAATGGTATAGACTTATAAATGGTTCCTTTTTAATTGGCTGTTTCCGAATAGCGCGTGCAAGCTACACACGCCCAAGAATTCATTGTTACCATGGAGTGCAGTGACACCAAGGCAATCTTCCATTGCCCAAACATCAAGACTATGGGATAGTAATTTCGCAGCGAGTTACAACCTCCATCGTTTCAACGTAAAAATCCACTGATACTTAAGACTCTTATCTCTAATAACACATAACAGAATTATGATTGTTCGGAAAGCCCAATCATATGATAATTGTACCTGAAAATATGTCATCTCAAATTCTTTCGAATAGTAAATTGTGACTTTTGTATAGGAGGTGGTAAAATCATACAACACCGAACGTAGTATACAAAATATTATATGCTAAATTTAAAGTTTGCAGCTCTCATAAGTTTTGAGGAAACTGATCAATTTTTTGTTTGAATTTATGGCATTTGTATGAGAGGTGACAGAGAAAGTGGGAGGTCTTGGATGATTTTGAATCTGCTTTTTAACATCCTAATTAAATTGCTTTGTTACTCATATGTTCGAAAGCGAAATACTTTTCTTGAATTTTCAATACAAAAATTTGTATGGGAGGTGGTGGAAGGAGTGAAGCGAAGTTCATATTTTTTTTAGTATTTATTGCAATTATTAAGGAATGAATTCTGGCAAAATTTCAAGTTTTTACTTTTTCTAGTTTCAATGAAAATCAATTAGATGTATTTACCAAAATTGTGCATTTGTATGGGAGGGGGTAGAAGGAGTATTCGAATCAAAACCAAATTGTTCGATATCAATGATATTTATATAGTTTCCTTTATTCAATTCTTTTTCGTTTCGTCTTTTTAATCACAATAAATGACAATTATAAATTATCTTTTAATGCACACAATTTTATTTCTAGTTTCTAGACTAAGCACTTTATATCTTTACCACTTCACTGTTTGAACATTTCTCAACGACTCCTCGTCTGCGACTGACTCTTGTCGTTTTTCCTCCCTGACGTTTATCTCTCGACTCCCGCTTGTTCGCCGCGCTTATTTGTGTTGCCGCTGTTGATTTATAAATCCCACATTCGGCCGTCCTGATCCTGCTGTCGTCCTCGGCAGAATTTTAATCGTCACTCGTCTATAAATCGTCTATCAATCGTCACTCGTCTTAATGGCTTATTGTTTGGCAGCCTGAGAAATATGGAAATTAGTATTTACTTGTGTAAAGTTAGTGTCAGTCGTCGTTCTTGTCGTCACTATCGTCTGTTACTTTGTCAGTCTTAACGTTACTGGTTCTTCATCGTCTTTTCCTCCTTCTTCATCACTGGATTCGTCTTCATCGCTATCGTAGTATACGTAGAACTTCATGTTATCAGAGCTTGATGAAGTGGAATTCGGGCCTTCATGGCTACCAATCTTTGAGACATCATATCTTTCGTTCTCTTTCACTTTTGTGACTTGGTAAGGGCCAAGATACTTAGGACTGATTTTTAAACCAGTACCAAACTGTGTCCTTTTAATTGCCACTATATCTCCAATTCGATATTGTGTTGCTGGGCGTCTCTTCTTATTGTAGTTCTTGCGATTTTCTTCTTGGATAGTTTTAATTTGTCTTGCAGCTTCTTCGCGAACTTCATTACGCTCATCCTCGAAAATTTTAATGACCTCTTCGTTAATCGCCTTTCCTAATCCTGTGTCGCTCGAACTTCTCATCTTGGTGCCAAATAGTAGCTCGAAAGGACTTCTCCCTGTGCTTCTTGATACGCTGTTGTTGATAAACTGTTGTAAACGATCCGTAAACTTATACCATTGATCCGGGTTTTCCATACTGAGTTTTGTAAGTACGGATATAACGATTCGATGGATTCGCTCAACTTGTCCATTTCCACGTGGAACTTTAGAGTAGGTTATTAATAAACTTCAACCACTTGATATAAATATTTTAAAAATTATTCATAATTTTTATAATTATTTATTTTAATAATTATTTTAACAACAATTAGTTATATGCAATTATTTATTTTAAGAAATAATATTTAATGCGCTTATCCAACAAAAACTTTTTACAACTTGCTTTTATAAAATTCGTTTTTCAACTGACTTGTTTTTTTACAATTTTTTCATAAAAAACTAATATGATTATTTTTATATTTTGTGCGATCTATTCATTTATCAAAAGTAAAGTAGCGCTATTAAAGTAAGTTTCTACGATTTACTTAATTTATAAAAAGTAAAGTAGTGATAGTAAAGTAGGCACTACATACCCCCTTCCTAGAGAAGATCTTTGATCTTTTCGATATTATATATATTAAAGAATAAACAAAAAAGGAAAGGAATGTCTGTGGTACGCATTTTGTATTTAATTGACAAAGGAAACTTTCTTTTTAACTCTTGACAAGTTTGTTGCTTCGGAAGAACTAATGAAGCAAGGCTTAAGACGATCAATTGATACTGAAGTCGGTTTGTCTTTGATCTTAATGACGAAAAACTTGTTGTTTCTCTGAATGACTTCAAAAGGGCCTTCATATGGAGTTTGAAGAGAGGTGCGAACCTTGTCTGTTCTCAGAAAAACATGGGTACATGTTTTGAGATCTTCAAAAACAAAAGGAGTTTCCAAACTATGTCTTGATGGAGGGCGAGGGCTTGATTTGTTGATCCGATCACGAAGAATTTCAACAAAATCACTTCCAGACATTGTATTCGATTTGTTCTTGTGTTGAACAAAATCGTAAGGAAGTCTAATATTCTGACCGTAAAGTAATTCGGCGGGGGTCGCGTTGGCATCATCTCGAATTACTGTTCGTAAACCGAGAAGTGTAAAAGGAAGTGCATCTGACCAACTTTCGTTTGTTTTGCATTTCAAAGTTTCTTTAAAAACTCTGTGCCATCTTTCTAACATGCCGTTTGCTTTAGGATTGTATGCAGTAGTTCTGCAGCGTTTAAATCCTATCAATTTTCCTAATTCGTGAAATAATCGAGATTCGAATTGAGGACCTTGATCCGTAATAATAGAAACTGGCGTTCCGTAACGTGGAATATATTCTTTGAATAAAGTAGATGCAACAGTTTCTGCGCGAATATCTGTAAGGGGATAAGCTTCGGGCCATCTGGTGAAACGATCCAAAACTGTAAGGCAGTATCTGAAACCGTTCGAAGTTGGTAAAGGACCAACCAGATCAATATGAATTGTTTCAAATTTGTTTGATACTGGTTTGAAATCTCCTAAAGGGCTTGTGACTTGTCAAGAAACTTTAGCTTTTTGACAGGCAATACATTCCTTAGTCCATTTGTGAAAATCTTTATTGATTGAAGGCCAAATGAATTTTTGTCGCATAAGCTTAACTGTAGCCTTAATTCCTGGATGCGACAAATCATGAACAGTACGAAAAACGCGAGTTCGTAAATTTAAAGGAATGTAAGGTCTAAGTTTATGCAAGGAATTGTCACACCAAAGAGGATTGATGGTACCTTCAATAATAACCGGAATGATTTTTAAACTGGGTAAATTTTTAGCTTTATTTAATTCAGAATCAATTAGTTGAGTATCAGCAATTTCGCAGTAGTCAATAGTTGTCGGAAGGTTTAATGCTTCAATTCTCGATAAAGCATCAGCGACAACATTGTTTTGACCAGAAACATGACGAATATCTGATGTAAATTGACTGATGAAATCCAAATGTCTGAGCTGACGTGGCGAAGCTTTTTCAGGGTTTTGTTTAAGAGCGAAAATTAACGGCTTATGATCCGTAAACAAAATAAAATCTCTGCCTTCAAGCATAAATTTAAAATGTTTAATGGCAATATAAGCCGCTAGAAGCTCTCGATCATATGCACTATAATTCTTTTGAGGTGAAGAAAGTTTCTTCGAGAAAAAGGCTAGTGGTTGCCAGTCATTTCCATATCGTTGTTGAAGAACGGCTCCTAAAGCTGTATCTGAAGCGTCCACTGCTAATGAAAGAGATGAAGAAGTGGAGGGGAAAGCTAAAGTTGTAGCTTGAGCGAGTTGCTTTTTGCAACGCTCAAACGCTTCAATTGATGTAACCGACCAAACCAATTCTGTTTTATCATTCTTTTTCTTGCTACCAATAGTGAAGCTGTCAAGAATTGACTGTGCTTCGGCAGCGTGAGGAATAAATCGGCGATAAAAATTAATCATTCCTAAAAATCGTCGCATATCTTTTACTGTAGATGGACGTGTATAAGCTAATATAGCTTCGACTCGTGAAGCGATTGGTTTGATTCCATTTTTGTCAATCGAATGACCGAGGAAATCGACCGAAGATTTAAAGAACGAGCATTTAGTTTGGTTAATTACCAAATTATGAGAGTTAAGTCGTTCAAACAATTTCTCTAAATGATTGAAATGATCACTTTCTGATTTAGAAGCTACCAAAATGTCATCGATATAGACAAAACAAAAATCAAAATCATTTAAAATTGAGAAAATGAATCTTTGAAAAGTTTGTGCTGCATTGCGAAGACCAAAAGTCATCCGCACAAACTCGTAAAGTCCGAAAGGTGTCGTAATGGCTGTTTTCGGAATATCATCCTCATTAATGGGAATTTGATGATAAGCTCTCTCTAAGTCAACAGTTGAAAAAAATGTACATCCTTCCAACTGTTGACAGAAGTCCTGAATATGAGGAATAGGATAAGTGTCAGGAGTAGTGATAGCGTTTAAAGATCTATAATCACCACAAGGCCTCCAACTACCATCCTTCTTCTTCACCATGTGAAGCGGTGATGCCCATGGACTGTCGGAGGGTCTACAGATACCACGTTCAATCATTAGATTGAATTCGGCCTTAGCTGCTCTAAGCTTTACCGGATCTAGACGACGAGGTCTGGCAAAGATTGGACGACCTTTAGTAACGATAAAGTGTCGCACTGTGCTCGACTCTATGAAACTAAAATTTAAGGTGCGTCGTAATCCTTCGAATTTAGATAATAACAACTCAACTTTTGGATTTAAAGGTGTAGTTGACAAAACAGCGAGATTTGAAGATGGTCCATTAACCAAGGAACCAGTTACTGAACTAATTTGTGATAGTGGATCGATAATACATTTACGTCGGATATCCACGATTAAACCGAAATGTTTAAGAAAATCTGCACCAAGAATGGGTTTTTCAACATCGGCTATAATAAATTTCCAATTAAATACTCTTCTTAATTGGAGAGAGATATCTAAAAATTTAAATCCGAAAGTTTTGATGTTAGAAGAATTGGCGGCTGTGAGTACGATAGATTTATCACAAACCCTGTTTTCCTTTGGATTAACCGGAAGAACAGAAATGTCAGCTCCAGTATCAATTAAAAAACTAAACTTGGATAAATTGTCTAAAATGAATAGGCGACTTGATGATGATGGTTTGTTGTCGAACATCGCCACTTCAGACAACTTTTTCAGTTTTTTGGATTGTTGAACGAACAAGGTTTGCGACATTTAGTTGCATTAGTTCCAAATTTTTTATGATAGTAACAGAAATTCGAATTTGGTATTGAATTATCGCGATAGTTACTAAAAGAACGTGAATTACTTCTAGAACGTGATCGATTCCTTCTATAAAATTGGTTTTGTTTCAGAGTCAATAATTCAATCTGTTTCGTTAACAGGGACATCTGATGAATGATTGAACTTTCAAAACTAAATCGATCAGTTCTAATTTCATTAACTTTTAGTTGCGAGATATTTGAAACGTCCCAATTGAAATTAGGATTAGTTTCAATAACTCGATCTGCAAGAATGCTTAATTCGTCGAGTGAAACATTCGCTACTGCTAAAATCGATTGTGCATTAGGTGGTAATTTTTGAAGCCAAAGCTTCTTTAAAAGAGGTTCTCCAACAGAAGACCCAGCTAACGCCTTCATCTTACTTAAAAGATGAGATGGTTTATCGTCTCCAAGATCAAGACCGTTAATTAATTTCTGAAGTTTGTGATCTTCCGATTCACCAAATCTAGAAATAACAGCCAATTTCAAATCCGAATAAGGTGTGGTAGAGGATAAATTCTCAATAATGTCCAACACCTTATCACATTCTTCCTGAGTCAACATACTCAATGCATAGCTAAATTTCGTTGCTTCTGACGAAATGTTAACTGACCGGAATTGTACCTCGAGAGCTTGAAACCAAGCAGTCGGATTTCGTCTCCACAAACAGACCTTTTGAATTGCGACGGTCGCAATATTATTTGAATCGCCTAACCCCAAAAAAGGATTAGCTATCAACGATTCATCCCGAGATGAAGGAGGTAAAGTTTCATACGACATGACGCAACTTAATATCAAAATCAATAAATCGCCACAAAATTTAAAATTTACAAAGTGAAAGTGAAATATATATATGAAGTAAAATATAAATATTAGATTAAAATTTACTTGATTTATGTATTTTCTTATTCTGAGCAATTACGTATTCTGAATTTTGCTGCGGTTGTTATTGTTGCGCTTTGACTGTTGATGTAGCTGCTGCTGCTGCTGTTGCTGTTGTTGCTACTCTTGCTGTTGACGTTGTTGCTGCTGTTGCTGTTGCTGTCGCTTCTGCTGCTGCTGTTGCTATTGTTGTTACTCTTGCTGTTGATGTTGTTGTTGCTGTTGTTGCTGTTAAATTACGTTTAAATGCTTCTAATTAAGCTTGAAGTTGATTGTTTGTTTCTTGAAAGATCTGCAAAAATCAGCGACGTCTTCATGCGGATTCCGTTTAAAAATCCGTAAAATTCAGCAACGTCTCGAATCGTGCGTTGTTTGATCTTGATTGAATTGAATCGAAATCATTTGAAAATTTTGAAAATTGAGGCGTGATGCCTGTTGCTTCTGTTGTTGATAGTCACCAAATTGTTGATGAATTGTTTCTTCAAAGGGCGTGTGCCTTCGTCGGGGTCACCATTTTTAGAGTAGGTTATTAATAAACTTCAACCACTTGATATAAATATTTTAAAAATTATTCATAATTTTTATAATTATTTATTTTAATAATTATTTTAACAACAATTAGTTATATGCAATTATTTATTTTAAGAAATAATATTTAATGCGCTTATCCAACAAAAACTTTTTACAACTTGCTTTTATAAAATTCGTTTTTCAACTGACTTGTTTTTTTACAATTTTTTCATAAAAAACTAATATGATTATTTTTATATTTTGTGCGATCTATTCATTTATCAAAAGTAAAGTAGCGCTATTAAAGTAAGTTTCTACGATTTACTTAATTTATAAAAAGTAAAGTAGTGATAGTAAAGTAGGCACTACAGAACTCCTGTTGTTATGTGTGTGCATTGTATATTTTCCGATTCACAGTACTCGCGAAATGCATTAGACGTGAAAGCAGTCCCTCGGTCAGTTATTATTCGCGCCGGATTTCCGAAACAAACTTGCTGCTGTTTTAGTTTTCGCAATACTTCTTCTGAAGATACAGTTTTCGTAGGGAAGATCCACACATGCTTCGTGAAAGCGTCGACAACAGTGAAAATGTACTTGTACTTTTTACTTGTCGCAGTCATAGGCCCTAAATGATCCAGATGATACGTTTGAAGCGGAATAGGTTCCTTAGGAATCGGATGAAGAAATCCCTCTTGCTTCCCATCCTTCGCTGCTAAAAGGCATTTTACACAATTTCGTACACAGGCCGTTATTTTCTCTTTCATTTTGGGGATGAAGTAATTTCGTCGAATCAGGTCTTCCGTTTTACGAATACCGAAATGTCCTTGCTCGTGGAAACTCCGTACCACTTCTCCTTGCATCGCCTTTGGAACATACAGCAACTTGTCTCCATCGTTATCTTTGAACAAGATGTTTCGTTCCAGAACGTAATCTTCGAACGGTGCGTGTTTCAAAACTTCCACGATTGCTTTTACCGTCTGGTCTCTTTGCTGCGCTGATCGAAGTCTTGTCAATAGATCATCTTTAATTATCAATAGGCTGTGGCATCTACTTAGAGCATCAACATGCTTCATTGCTGTTCCAGCCCTATGCTCAATTTTATATTGGAACTCCTCCAAAAATTCGCGTATTCCCTTGTCAAAAGGATGAAAGAAGGTTACAAACCGAAAACGACCCTATGCAAGGATGCGGAAGGGAACATTATAAGTAACGCGGAAAATATAAAACTAAGATGGGCACAATATTTTGAACACCTTCTTAACCCGAGCCCATCACCTACACGAACAGCAGCAGCAGATACAATAGCAGGTATAACTGATGTAACAGCTGATGAAGGATCCGCTTTGAGTCCTCCCACACTCGAAGAAGTAAAAACAGCCCTAAGGAACCACCCAAACAACAAAGCGCCGGGCACTGATCAAATCCCAGCTGAACTTCTGAAAGCCGGCGACACCTGCATAGCGCATCTCCTACATAGATTAGTCGCGGACATATGGACGCAGGAAATACTTCCTGAAGATTGGCGCAAGAGCATCATATGTCCAATTTATAAAAAAGGTGACAAACTCTGCTGCGAAAACTACCGAGGAATATCTCTGTTGTGTACGTCTTATAAGATTTTGACGAAAATTCTAGAAAAGAGAATTAAGCCCTATGCTGATAAAGTAATTGGTGAATACCAAGGCGGATTTAGAGCTGGACGCTCAACCACGGACCAGATATTCTCAGTTAAACAGGTGCTGGAAAAGTGCTGGGAATATAATATTGATGTGCACCAGATATTTGTTGACTTCAAACAAGCATACGACAGTATCGACAGGCGCGTACTGTATAAAATCATGTTGGAGTTTGGAGTCCCACCGAAACTGGTTCGACTGACAAGAATGACAATGACTGAGTCTTTGTCACAAGTCAGAGTAGAAAACGATCTGACTTCCAGTTTTAAAACAGACAACGGCCTTAAACAAGGTGACGGCCTCGCACCAATGCTTTTCAACTTAACACTCGAATATGTTGTTCGGAAACTTCCCGTTGACACCAAGGGAACACTATGCTTCAAATCCACACAACTCGTAGCATATGCCGACGACATAGATATCCTTGCAAGATCTCTGGAGAGTGCTAAGGAAGTATTTGTAAACCTTGACTCGGTAGCAAGGGAAGTTGGACTACGCATTAATGAAAACAAAACAAAAATTATGACGCAAACTAGGAAAAAGACGCCAATCAGACAAAATATTACAGTAGGAGACTATAACCTAGAAAACGTAGACAACTTCATATATCTAGGGGCAAATCTATCGAAGGATGGAAGCGAACCCATCGAAATTAAAAGAAGGATAATGATGGCAAACAAGACTTATTATTCGGTACTTCCAATAATCAAAAACAAGAACGTGCACAGGAAAACAAAACTTAAGCTATACAAAACAATCATAAGACCTGTGCTATGCTATGGCAGCGAAACGTGGACATTAACTCAGGCGTCCGAAAAACGACTTAACGCCTTTGAAAGGAAGGTCCTCAGAAGAATCCTCGGACCTGTGAGGGAAGACTCGATCTGGAGAATACGATACAATATAGAATTGTATGCCATCTTCGACAATCCAGAAGTGTCAACCCTCATAAAATTTAAAAAATTACAATGGGCTGGTCATGTGGAGCGGATGGATGACGGAAGAATTCCCAAACGCACACTAAAAGGGAAAGTCAACGGACAAAGACCGGTCGGAAAACCACGAAAGCGCTAGGAGGATTCGATTGACGCAGACAGCAAATCACTGCTAAGATTTTCAAACTGGAGGACGCGGTCACTGAACCGAGATGGATGGAGGCAAAGCATTCAGGAGGCCAAAGTCCGATTTGGGCTGTAGCGCCATCGTAAGTAAGTAAGTACTCCTCCAAAAATAAAACCCATCTTGCTATTCTTGGTGAAATATCTTTCTTCGCTACTGTGCCTTTGAAAGCGCTACAATCAGTGATTATTTTAAACTCTATTCCAATCAAATACACTCGAAATTTTTTAAGAGCGTTGACGACAGCTAAAGTTTCTAGCTCGTAACTAGTATAATTCTTCTCAGCCGGCGTTGTTTTTCTGCTATAAAAATAAACTGGGTGCCAAGAATTGTGTTCATGATTCTTCTGAAGAAGGATAGCCCCGTATCCTAATTGGCTAGCATCTGTATGAAGCTCTGTTTCGGCCTCTGGTTGGTAAATCATTAAAATAGGCTTCTCGGTGAGTCGCGTCTTTAACGTCTGGAATGATTCCTTTTGTTTGAGTCCAAATTCGAATTTCACGTCTTTTTTCAATAGATCACTTAATGGTCTCGCAATGATGGCATAATTTGGTATGAAGCGTCGAAAATATCCTGTAAGGCCCAGCCATGATTGAATTTGTTTTGCATTGCTTGGTTCTGGAAAACGCTTTACGGCTAAAGTCTTTTCTTCAGATGGCTTTATCGAGTGAGATTCAATTTCGTAACCAAGGTAGTGGATCTTTCGTTGCAATAACTGACATTTCTCCCATTTAATATCCAAACCGTACTGTGACGCAATCAATAGTACCTCTTTCAAATTGGTTATAGCTTCATTTTGGTTTTTCGCCGGAATCACCAAATCGTCTACGTAGACCAAAACTTTTCCTTGACGTTCAAGAGGGTTAAATATTTTGCTTACGAATCTCTGAAACACCGCAGGTGATGTGCACAAACCAAAAGGTACTCTTTTAAATTCAAAATGTCCCATAGGTGTGACAAAGGCAGTAAATTTTTGACTTTCCACTGAAACTGGTACGTGGTGGAATCCATTCCGAAGGTCTAATGTTGAAAACAGCTCTGCTTGACTTAGTCGGTCAATGTTGTCGTCAATGAGGGGTAGTGGATACCGATCCATGATTACTTCTTTATTTAATCGTCGATAGTCAATACATATTCGTGTTGATCCGTCTTTCTTCTTTACTAACACTATCGGGCTCGCGAAGTCCGATGAGCTTTCTTGTATTACATCCTTTTGTAGCCATTCGTCCAATTGTTCCCTGACAATTTCTTTCTCCGATGGTGATAAACGCCGTGGATTCTGCCAAATAGGTGTCTCATTACGCAAAACAATTTTCATTTCGGTTGGTGCTGACTTTGTTTTTTGTGGTTTATAGTCTTGAATCAGTTCTTTAACATTCTGGGCAACATCTGCATCTTCAATGTGAGATAGATCTGGCATTTCCGACGATATCAGTAGGCATGAAGCAGGCAAAATTTCTTCAAACGCCTCGATACGAATTTCTCTTGGAGTCATTTTCAAAGAAACTCGACATAAGAAACTTTGACCTAAGACGACGTCCTTTGGTAAAAGATACTGCGGTACAACGTGAAAAACTTCTTCAAATGTTTGTCCATCCACTTCTATAGTTGTTTTTATTGATCCCATCGTACGCATAGTGCCTGATCCAACGCCTTGAAATTTAGTTGAGCTGCCGGTAATAATTACGCCAATTCTTCTCCACTCGTCTTCACGGATAAAGCTCAGATCGCTACCAGTGTCAAGAAAAGCTACACATGGAACTTTGTTGATCGTGACAGTCTTGGTCATACAACTATCCTCCATGTGTTTAACAACTTGGATATTGTTGCCACTCGTCGCTGTCGGGTCGTTTCCGCATTTATCTGCCTTGTGGCCATATTGTCTGCATTTGAAACATTTAATTCCCAATCTTTTGTTGGGGCAATTCTTTGATAAGTGACCCTTGTCACCGCAATTAAAACATCTCGTCTCTATCGGCATCTGTTGATTTTTATGATGATTTTTTTTCTCAGTTGAAAATCGTTTGGCTTCCTGTGCAATAGTTTCGTATGTTTTCAATTTCTCTTTGAATTCTTCTAAACTTTTTGCACCATACAAAATGGATTTGTTATATTCTCTGTCGTCTATACCTTTAATTACGTATTTGATAATAGAACCGTCTTCTAGGTTCGTTTTTCGGCCGATATTCCTGACCGCGAAGTAGTAATCCATTAGCGCCTCATTCGGCCATTTTTTCCGTGACGCTAGCTCCGCATGCACGTCTGCGCTGGTAGTTGGACTTTCAAATTCGTTGATTAAAAAACTTTTTAAGGCTTCCCAATTCGACATTGGGGATGCTCCCATTACCGCTTGTTTAGCAGTGCCATCCAGCAACCGTCTTGCATATACGTATTTTTGTAAGTTGCTGAACCCTAAAAGGTTCGCGTTGTCCTCGAAATCTGCTAACCACGTTTTGACCATTTGTCCAGCGGTGCCACTGAACCTGACAACGGATGCTTCTAGATCTTCAAATTTGAAATTCGTTCCGATGGGGCGATGTGTGGCCGCGGAAAAGTCCTTGAAAGAAAGATCGAACATGGACTCACCTCTTATGTCCTCCCTTGACTTCTTCCTATTGTGTTTGTTTTGCGGCATTTTATGGTAAAAACACAATTTTCCTTGACGAGTATTTTTCTCAGCAAAACTCAAATCAGCCAATGCGCTGGTTGAATTGAAACCGCTCGTTGAATTGAAACCGCTCGTTGAATTGAAACCGCTCGTTGAATTGAAACCGCTCGTTGAATTGAAACCGGTCGAACCGATCGTGCTGACTAACACAGACACGTTACGTGCGCGCAAATCTGGCCCGTAAATGTACGCCGCCGCTCGAATGTTCCCAACACGCGGTCACTTGTTCGCAAGATTTGCCGATTTACCGTACTTTTCACCGTCGCAATACGCTTTCGGTTAGACCCGCGAAACTAGACGAGCACTATTACATCCCGGTTGAGCCCCCATTTATAGTTTCCTTTATTCAATTCTTTTTCGTTTCGTCTTTTTAATCACAATAAATGACAATTATAAATTATCTTTTTAATGCACACAATTTTATTTCTAGTTTCTAGACTAAGCACTTTATATCTTTACCACTTCACTGTTTGAACATTTCTCAACGACTCCTCGTCTGCGACTGACTCTTGTCGTTTTTCCTCCCTGACGTTTATCTCTCGACTCCCGCTTGTTCGCCGCGCTTATTTGTGTTGCCGCTGTTGATTTATAAATCCCACATTTATAATAACATACTTTTCGCAATACTTAAAGTTTATAACTTTGACGGTCTTGGAGAAAAATAATTTAGTTATAATTTCCAAATTTCGTGAAATTTGTATGGGAGGGGGTAAAAAGAGTGAGGTGAAGTTGATAGTTTTCAAAAATAGGTAACAATTGTAATAAAATTAATTATGACTAAAATAAATAATAATAATAATAATAAATGCATTTTTGAAAACTGAGCATTTGTATAGAAGGGAGTAGAAGGAGTAAAGGGATCGAATCAATATTTTCTGACGTTAATGATTTCTTTTTTTTTTACGGAATGACCTGTGTTATAGGCAATTTCGGCCTTTACATGCAATGTACAAACACAGTCATGGAGGGAAGGAATTGGATTAGGAAGGTAGGGGAAGAGGAGTGAGAACGACCGTAACGAGTGGGGAAGCTGATATATATTTTTCAGCTGTACTGGCTGCTACTGACAAATATTTGCAGATGTTTTGGGGGACTGAATGATAGAAAGTGAACAGAATCCATCTACTGAGTATCTAGGCCTTCTTGAAGTGGAACTGTTTCACTTTTACACCGTTTGCCCATTTTATTTCGAATAATTTTTCATCGCCAGTAGCAACTGAAAAATTCGTGCTTAAAAAAATCCCGTCTGGAGTGGGAATCGAACCCATGACCTATTGACTGAAAAGCAAGCACGCTGCCCACTACGCCACGGAAGCCTCATGATATTTACAGCGTTATACTATGACCTAATTTTTAAGTCAATAGCTGAAATTGTTCGGATAGACAGACAGACAGACGGACAGACCGTCACTCGGAATCGAGGTTTTTGAGCGACAACAAATATTTCTACTCCCTTGGCGCCTCTGTGCGATCATTATTTCCTAGCATTACAAATGGTAAAGCAAACACAATATACTCTCAGATTTCATCTAGAGTATAAAAATGCGAATACTTAGCTTTTGGATGCTCTGCCTAAGTTGGATTACTTCATACGATATTTGGCACGTATCATCAAGAACGAGGGTATTTTAACCATGTGTTCTAAATAATATAAAAACAAATCATCGCGCCAAGCTAGTTTGATTTAGCAGGTAATACCAATTGGAAAAAATGAGCTGAATACACGAATAAACTCCTCATTACCACTTTTAAACCAACCAACCATCTGATTTTTCCCAGCTTCCGCTACATTCGCACACACGTCTCATATTCATGGTCCTGCAAACGCTCAATCTTTACATGTCCGCTGGTCCTGATGACACTCCACCCATTACCCTTAAAATCTTCTCCTCTTCTCTGGCTAAACCTTTTCACAATCTCTTTCATCTATTTTACTCTTCTAGATGCTTTTCGAGATTGTGGAAAGTTATGAATGTTCAGCCAATTCCCAAGAAAGGAAGCAAAGCGAGCCCTGCTAACTACCGCCCAATTTTCATTACTTCAGTACCCTCGATATTGATGGAAGCCACTGTGAATCGCAAAATCGTGTAATATCTCGAGAATAAACAGCTTATCCACAATTGCTAATGTGTTTTCCATTCTGGAAGGTCGACGGATGATCTCCTAGTCTATCTGACGAATCGTTCGAACTCTTCCATGCATAAATTCAGCGAAAGTCAAGCTGATGCACTTGACATTTCAAAGCCTTTTGACATAATATGGTATGAATGTCTCCTAATTAAGCCTACGGACATTAGCCTTGATGCTACTCTTATTCGATGGATTGAGAGTTTTCTACGCGCACGCACTACGAGTATACGAGTTGTATTAGATGGCGTTACTTTTTCCTCTTTTCCAACTAACACAATGGTGTCCCTTGAGATTCGGTCGTATCGCCTACTCTGTTCTTAGTATTTATTTGCGATCTTTTGTCTTCTAGCCTCAATGCAATTCATAGTTTTGCAGATGGCAACACTTTAGATAACATCTTTGAATTGAACTCCCCAACGGAATCTCATAAGCAATGTGTTACTTCCAAACGCATGGAGTTATTCAATTCGCTGAACTTCCACCTCGACTTAATCCTAGAATGGGGAAGGAAAAATACAGAAGACTTCAACGCCGCTAAAACAATGGCCTATAATTTTTCCCTTAAACGAGATATTCCAGCGTCTTTGTCTAATTTAGCTTTTAATAACGTATCAATTTGCTCTCCAGATAAGTTTATCCCATTAGGCGTAAAGTTAATTAACCACCTAGATTGGAGCAGACATATCTTTAATGTTGCTCTTCATAGGTATTCTTCGCAAATGCAAAAAATAGTTAACGCCTCACGACTTAGCTACCATATAAAAGGCTTAGATTCGTTTAGAGGACAATTCGCATTTATGAGCTGGGGCATCCAAAACACAAATTGCGCTGCTCGATCGAATCCAAAAATATGAGTTCCGATTGATTGGAGATGAAACCGTTGCGGTTTTTATTGACTCGGTCGAGCATCGCAAAAACGTCGGAGTACTCAGCATTTACTATCACTACTTTCATGGTAAATCTAGTGCGGAACTAAGATCACTTTTTCCTCCACTGTACACCTTTCCCTAAAATACTCATCAAGTTAAACGCGCGCTCGAGTCTACCGTCCATCCTATTCCTACTAGTACAGTGAAATATAAAAAGTCATTAGTCGCTATTTACGCCTCCCCCCCCCAAAATTCTACCAATCAATCAATCAATATAGTTGTTGTAAAGACCCCCATATGGACGCATAGAACAGAAACAACTCTCTTCGACAAGGAGCGATCCTGAGCTTCGGCCTTAAGCTGCTACCAGGACTTGTTCATTCCTCTGACCTTCTGCTCAACTGCTCGCTTCCATGTGCTACATTGTCGCCATGGTCCTTGAGGACTATACTCCAGAGCCTGTTTGGTGATGTTTCGCTCTGGTTTCCTCAAAGTGTGACCACTTCAGCCTTTGAATCTCAATGTCTATTTTAGTCTATCCATTTGTACTCCAAAGTTCATCGTTGGATATCACTTCTGGCTAGAATATTTCTACGTCGGAAACATTGGTTCACGAAAGTTTGTAGTTTCTTGTGATGTCGAATGGCCACTTTCCGCGTAGTACAGCTATATAACGGATTTGACGCATGCGCCAAAAACTCGCAGCTTCGTGCGAAGGAGATCTCTCTTAACCTCCAGACGAACTTTATTTATACGAGCCTCAATATCCTTTTCGGCTCCGCCGTCCATACTGAGATACCGAGATAACAAAAATGCTGCACCTCTTCCACATCTTGTCCGTTAAGAAAAATCGGTGAGCTTGCGTTCGAACTCATATGCATGTACTTAGTGTTACGCACATTTATTTTCAGTTCCACCTCTTTGCATGTAGAATGCAGCGAGCGAACATTTGGCTCTAAGTCCGAACAGTCATGTGCAAAGAAACACACGTCATCAGCATAATGAAGGTGACTTATGATGTTAAATAGTCTCTATTAAAGATCTTTACCTTCCCACCTTCCAGTGCAGCTTTCAAGATGTCATTTACTACCACCAGATACAGGGCTGGTGATAATATTCAGGCTTGTCTGACACGCGTCCGCACAGGAAAGCTCTCGAACAGCTCTCCTCTATGCAAGATGCAACACCTTGCATCTTCGTAGGATTCTTTAATTATTGCTATGTCCTTATCTGGAATACCTCTCCTACGCAAAGCATTCCATATGTAATCTCGCTTGACGCTGTCGAATGCCTTCTCGAGGTCCACAAACATGAGATGTAGTGGTGAACCGATTTCGGCTGACTGTTCCAAGGTTATCCGTAGGGTATTTGTATGGTTGGTACATGACGACCCTTTACGGAATCCAGCTTGATAAACTTCGAGAGTGCTCTCGACTACATCACTAATCCTATTGAGAACTACCTTAGCCGTGATTTTCGATATGGCAGGTATGGTAGCCCTTCTTCGAAATTTTCACAATGACGCCCTCCTTCCATTCAGTCTGACATCTTGCTTCCACCTCAGTAAAGAGTGGGAGGAGTATATCGGGTTTTATTTCCGGGTCCGCTTTGACCAGTTCGGTTGGTAGTCCGTCTATGCTTGGGGCTTCCTTCCCGCCATTGACCGAATGGCGGAAACTATCTCTTTCTTATCTGGAGGATCGTCCCTAATAGAGGATTGTTGCGGTTGGATGTTTGGTAGCTGTTCTGTTTCTGGAATATCTTCCACGGAAAAAATGTTTAAAATATATTATATTTCATCGCCGCAACTGGTGTTCACTCATATTAAGGAGAGTTCCGTTGACATCTCTCACCAGGTGGTTAGCGGTGAAATTCCTGTTCGTCAGCTGTTTCAACATTTTAAATAGTAAACCCATATCCCCAAGGTAAGCCGCAGATTCTGCCTTGTTGGCCAGATCTTCAATGGCCTCTATCTTGTCGCATCTAACAGCCTTTTTAAGCTGTATGTATATGAGCATCGCGGTAGTTCTGCCGCAAGTTTGGTGTTCGTTGGTTGACATCAGGTTGAGAGATGATTGCCAATTTGGCTTTTTCCGATCGCCAACCTTGTCCGATGTGTCTTGCGACATTTAGTGTTTCTCACCATTTTGTACATGTCCCACAGATTCTTCTAGAAAAGTGTTCGCCCAATGCCGATGACTTTTCGGGTAGAATGGTAGTGTACTCGCAATTTTTGTTGAAGTCTCTGAGTTTATCCACATTAAGAATGCACTTCATTGGAAGAGTTTGTGGTCGCCTGATAGCTGCTGTGCACAATCTCAAGCAGCCAACCATCAAGTGACGATCTCTCTCCTCGTCAGATCCACGCTTGACTCGCACATCTTCTCCATCGGCAACTTATAGCCAAATGGTCCATTTGGTTCTGAGTAACACCATTAGAGGAAACCCAAGATTTTTTATGATGACTCTTGTGTGGAAAAAGGGTCCCTCCGATGACCATTTGCCGAGGACTACAAATTTCGCCGTTTTCGGGTCGATCACTGATTGGCGGTACAAGGACCGAGTGACTCCAGTCCTTCCCCCGTCATTCAATGTTCGAACGTTCCAGAAGCCAATCATAGTCCGTTTTCGAATGCCAAAAGTCGTTACCGTAGAAATCGTCCGTATCCGAGGCACTGTATCCGTTTTTCATATCAGTTAGGATTTAAGATCATGGGTGATAAGCCCATGATCCACTGAGGGTCCATTTGCCATTTTTAGGGCAAGCAGGACTGGCTGTGGATGAATTCTACTGCCCCCATCACACAGGGGGGCAGTAACAAATTTAATCCTCTTCCTATACTGACATAACTTTGCAATGCATAAAAGGGTAAGGTATACTCGGTGCCTTTAAGAAGGCAGCAGCAGATTATTGTTCGACCTCCTTCTTAAATTGTGAATAATCCTCAGGAAAAGCATCGGGTTGTTTGACCGCGCTTCATATGAAAACGTAAGTGGTTGAAAAGGAAATGAAAAGAATAAACAGGCCTGGCGGAAACTAAAAGATGATGCTCGAAATTGTTTCTTGTTGCAAAGAAAGGTTGGCCCTAATCGGGGTCTTAACCCATAGTAAATTTTAAGGATTTGTGGAGTGCAATTCTTTGCATAAGTATTAAATCTTTAATCATGCACGATCTGGCAGTTTTACAAAAAAATTCAATTACCGCATTAAAGTATTTATACAATAACATATGATAATAATGTCATTTGCACTACATTAACCAAACTTACAAGTTTGCTTCCAATTTGAACCCCAATTTTTGTATAAAAAGATAACTAGAAAATAAGTTTTGTAAACAACAAACCACTATCCCCCGAAAACGAAGTAACAATTGCCCCATAAAAGTAGCCCCCTAAAAAACGAACAACCGAATAAAATTCAAACACAAATACCCAAGAACGGGAAGAACCATAAAAGAGTGAATAAAATAAAAACCACCCCATTCCTTACAAAGCTCGCAGATGAAAGAAATCAAGTAAAAACTTTTTTTATACACAACTCTCCGTACGGAACATTTATTTTCAGAAATATTACTCATTTATGATCCTTAAACTACAAAAGTTTCTTCTCCTTGTAAATTTCTTTTTTGTAGAAGACGAAAAAAATAATAATCTAAGAATACATTCGTTTCGTACGAAACCAAGAACCCTCTCGGCAAACGATCCCTCTACTACTCTCTCTCGCCCCCACCCTATTCAATTCTTTCTATTTATACTTTCACATTCGTCCAATAGGTTGCATGAGACGCCAAAAAAAACCCTTACACGCACATAGAAAAAACCAAAAATAGATTATTCCTCTCGAGTAATGACGAAATTAAAAGAATTAATTCTTTTGGTTTCAAAAACTCGGACGACTTTAAGGGTAAAGTTCCGAAAGTCTTTAAAAAAAATCCTTGCAAAGTTCGAATTAAGTGATGAAAAGGGTCTATCAATGGGAAAATTTTTGGCAATTTTTTGGCAAACTTTAACAATTTAACGGCATTATTTTTTCCGGCAGAACGAACAACATTTCAAATAAAGATTTTCAATTTTGACTACAAAAGAATTGGAAAGAACTTCATGATTCGATAAATTGGAAAAAAAACTTCAAGATTGTCCAACATCGTCTCCATTTATCTGTATTTTTATGAGGGATTAATAAAATACCGATTTCAAAGGACTTTTTGCGCGATTCAACAAAAAAACTGAAAGTATAAGAAAATAAAACAAATTTTCGGGATAGCAGGAGTAATACTTCGTTTTTTCTTCCGAGTAAAATCCTCAAAAAAATTTTTTTTTGTTATTTCAAAGATAAGTTGTCGATCCTTCGATCTTAAAGTATATTCAGTCTTGAGTTGTTGCGAAGATACTGGTGGTGAATATCCATCTCATAGCCAATAGGGGGAGTACAATGGGTCCAACTAAATGGCCCCAGTGCAATGTGGTTTTTGGAAACCACCCTTCTATTACTTAAATCTAAGGGTGGTGAAGGATCAACACTTAAACGTGCTCAATGTAAGGCGTACTGGAAAGTAACTCGCATTGTTTGTAACGTTTCTTGATACCTAAAAGCCTCAATATGTCCACTTGGTTTGAAAGTTTGAAAAAAAGGTATGCATAGAACCGAAAACTTACGAATTTTCGATGGCGCTACAGCACATATCGCGTTTTGTCCTGCTGTTCACTACGCCTCCATTATTCCCTGAACTTCCACTTCTTTTAAAGCACCGAACATAACTTAGTGGGTCCCGCTTTCATGCATTATGGTAGGTGAGCGATGGGGTTAAAAGGAAGTTTCTGGGGTGGAGAGTCTAAACTATTGATGAATGTTAACCGTGAAACACTCAATATTGTAAGTTGATGGGAACATGAAAGGCGGTAATGCA
The DNA here is from genome assembly GCA_963669355.1 of Chorisops tibialis. Classification (NCBI taxonomy): domain Eukaryota; kingdom Metazoa; phylum Arthropoda; class Insecta; order Diptera; family Stratiomyidae; genus Chorisops; species Chorisops tibialis. The sequence continues at coordinate 77,436,073 of OY770263.1, forward strand.
TTCCATAGTCTTGATGTTCGGGTGATGACGGACTAACTATACTACACTGCACGCGACGATAAAGGCTTAGCAGTGCGACTTACTGAAATAGGTGAAAAGAGATGGGATAAGCTGCTATATGTAGATTTTTTCCTGAAGTTCGCCGTTCAGAAGCACCGTTTTCACGTTAAAATGATGAATATCTATCGCACGACTTGCTGCAATTGTGAGCAGTATCCGAAATGTTGTATGTTGTGCGACTGGTGAGAAAACCTCTTCGTAGTCAGTTCCATACTTCTGACCTATCGACCTGGCCTTGTATCACACCGGTTTTCCTCGCTGTCAGCTTTCAGATTGAAAAACTAATTTGTATCCAAAAAGATTTTCCAACTTCGGCAGTTCTTCCTTAGTTGCATCAATCTACTTCTGTTTGTCCGGTAGTGCAATCGCCTCGTTGAATTTTCCCGGTGCAGATTTGAGTGCGTCGTTGATACCGTAGTAGTGGATGTCTCAAATTATCTCGATTCGAGCGACGCACGAAACCTGCTGGTTCAGCTAAAAGCCCATCCATTTCATTGGTTGAGTCTGAATTACTCGAAAGCTGTGTCCGAGAGGCTACCCCTGAAATTGCCTGAAGACGACCTGGTCCCGTTCCGTGGCCCCTTAGCCGATGTCTAACTCCGCTGTGTGACATTCAGGGGCCTTCTGACCATTGTCGAAATCAACTGTTTGACTAACTGGTTTTTGGAGCTCCTTAGCCCGTACTTTCATAGGAGCTACAAATACGGAGTCATTTGTGAATTTTACATCTCTCGACATGACCACAACCTTCCTGGGTGGAATGTAACACCGATACGCCTTTGTCTTTATATCGTGACCCCTTGTCATCGAGCTTCCGCCACCTTTCATCCGAAACCTTCGCGATATACACCGCCACGAATCGCCTTAAGTTGATGTTCAATATTTCTCTTCTGAACTAATGTTTACAGGGCGTTCCTTTAATGCTTCGACTTGGCGAACGATCCAGCACGAAATTTTCCATCTCAACTGCTTCTCACCAGAAGCTTCTCCCAATATGCGTCCGCTAGCATGCATCTTGCTACTTCCAGCGGCGATCGATTCTTCTGCTTTGCAACTCTGCTCTACTGCGAAGCGTTGGACCTCGATGCCATTTGCATTCAAAAATGCTTCGAACTCGTTGCTTCAAAATTCGCTGGTAGATTGTGGTGTAGCGAATAACCATCGATGAAAATAAAAAAATATCACTAATCCTTGTGTGTTTGTGTTTGCATTGACCCAGTGGCGTGGCGCCCAGCAATGCTTCCCTTACGTTTTGCCCTTTACTCAGCAGAAATCAGCACGGATATGAAAATTTATTTAAAAATTTCTTTAAAAGAAAGCACGCATTATTTTCGTTTACCACTGTTTACAGCATTGATGTGACCAGGAGAGCTTTTTTTCTCACGCTTTTCTGACCGACGAAAGTTGAAAGCCTTCCACAGGAAAAAGGTTTTAAAAACGCATGTACCGCCGGCCAATATGATTAAAATTTTCTCGCGCAACGAGCGCAAGTTCAACTTCAACAGGAAGAAGAGATGCGTCGCATTAAAATGCTTCCTTTCATCCCCATCGGATGAGTAGAAGTGTTTCAAATAATGATGTAAGCTTGTGTAGTCATGCATTTTGACGCAGCACTTGTAGCTTGGCGCAAAATAATTGCTTCCCCTAGCTATAAAGTCACGCCACGCCACCCGCAGAAGTCAGTGTGAACGAGATCCATAACAAACGCTGATCTCGTCTTCGACTGCTCTGGGTATTTCGTCCTGGCTATTTTACCAACGATGCATGCAGTGCAGTCTCGTTTATAGCCTTTCTCTTCATTCCGTCAACCATTTGCAAAACTGCATTCACCACTTTCAGGCTCCGATATCCTAGAAACCGATGGCATTCGCAAATGCATTTCTCTCGTTTTCACTAGGTGTCTCTGGATACGAATCTCGTATCATTGGCCATTCGATTTCGACCCTGAAAAATTCATTCGCAGTCCACGTTCGGTGAGTTTCATCACCGCGATCAAATTTGTACCAATTGATGAAATGAACAGCACATCAGCACCGACATCGTCTTACTGGTTCCGATTATAAAATTCATCCGAATTTTGCGACGACTAAGAGCTTTGACCTTCTCACCATTCGCCACCATGATTGCATCTGCGTGATGTTCGTCCAGCTCGATTAACAAACTTCAACTCGGAAATCTTGAGTCACCTCCAACGTCACATCACTCGATCTACCATCGCGCGCTGGTATTTCTCGCAAATGATGCTGATTTCACGCAACAATCAAATTTTTTCGCCTGACTTATCACATCCGTGGACTTCCTTGAGGATGCTCCATTCAGCCTTCACAGGGTTGATGCTTTATTTGATTGTCTCCAATTGATAATCGCAATCGCTCTTGCCCCACGCCGTGGGCGCTTCTTCCACTGTCGGCCGATCATAATCAGAGTCCCTTGTCCTTTCGAAAGCTCCAGTTGAAGAAATTTGAATTACAACTGCTATATCGCCAGCTTGGAACTGCTTCCCAAATCGATTGACATATTGAAACACTTTATCCGTAGCTCCGCGAACATCACCCTTGGAAGACCCTTTGTCAGAATTTCTACAAATATCTCCTTTTTTAGGCAGTAATTACAGAATTTGCAATGACAAAGGGGAAACACCAGAGCACATTCTCAGTGATCCACTCGTGAACGAGGACTCTTCTACTTTGGTAAACGATTCATGAACTCAAGTTTTTTTCCTTCGAGTTATCTTAAGTTTTATCAATTGCGTGGAACTCGATTTGAATCACCGAAATATATCACAAAATACCCACCAAGATCCGAAGTGATAGAGGAAACCATCCCCAAATCTAGGTGACTTTTCTTAAAAGTCCGAATTTGTGCGAAGGGTCACAACTCATGCAAAATACAAAATACATAACCAGGACTACAATTGGTCGTAAGGCCCAGTCATGCGATACTCCAGATGAATAGGAATTTTTTGATTTTAAGAAATTTTGTAGGAGAAGTAGTAGAGCGGGTGACATTCAACCAATTTTTTTATATCATGCTAGAGTTGCTATCTGAATGTTTTATTGAAAACTTAAACTTAAAAAATGTTATGGGTACCGAGAAAATTAGTGTATTGGATTCAGTGAAATTGTGCAGTTTGTATGGGAGGTGGTAGAAGGACTGGGGAGTCCTTAAAGATTTTCTCAGAAATAACTATAAATATTATGCATTTGATATGTTTTCAAGAATAGATCAGTAGCGTTCAAACTTTTCAGGAAAATCAACTTTAAGAAAAGTTGTGAAATTGAGTCATATTGTATGGCAGGGAGTAGAAGTAGTGAAGCTAATTATCTATTTTTTTCGGTCTTACTAATAATTCTAAATAATATAAAAAAAATTGTACGCACTGAGTAAATTGGCTTGGAGTATTTCATGAAAAAGTGCACTTTATATGGGAGGTGGTAGAAGGAATGCAGGGATTCGAATAATTTTTATACTGTAGATTGAAATTGGTAGAAAAATTATAAATTCCAAATTTTAGATCAATAGCTTTTATCCTTTTTGAGAAAATCGGTTCATGGTAAAATTCCGAAATTAATTCATTTTGTATGGGAGGGGGTAGTAGAAGTGAAGGGATTCGTTCACGAACTTGTCCTTAATTTTTGTCAAAAACGACGTGCACAAAATTTGAACTTCCTAGCTCGACACGTTCTTGAGCTAGAGAGGACAAGGACGGACAGATTTTGATATATTTGAGTGATAATATGAATTTCTGTAACATTCATTTTTTTCTCTGAGCCTTAGAATCTTCTTAGCGGTACAAACTTTGTGTCAAACTTATAGTACTCTCAGATTTCATCTAGAGTATAAACATAACAGGACTGCGATACTCTAGAAGAAAGAGAAATTTTTTTGATTTTAAGAAATTTTTAGGGGAAGTGTAGTTGTATGGGAGGTGGTAGAAGGAGGGACGAGTTCTTAACGTCTTTTTAGAAATAAATAAAAACCTAATTTTTTGACACGTTTTAAATTGCAGATCAGTAGCATTCATACTTTTCAGGAAAATCGACTTTTTGTGAAGTTGTTAAATTGATCGAGATTGTATGGGAGGGGGTAGAAGGAGTGAAACTAATCGTCTAATTTTTTGTGGCCTTACTAATAATTCTAAATAAATATTTAGTGCACAATTTCAGCTCGATAAATTTTATACGTACTAAGTAAATTTGTTTATAGTATTTCATGGAAAAGTTTAGTTTGTATGGGAGGTGGTGATGGGAAGGAGACAAACAACTTTTATAAAGTAGAATGGAATCACCATAAAATTCAAAATTTCAGATCAATAGCATTTATACTTTTCGAACAAATCCGTTTATTGTCAAATTACGAAATTATGTCATTTTGTATGGGCGGGGGGAGAAGGAGTAAAGCTAATCATCCAATTTTTTCGGTTTTACTAATAATTCTAAATAAATATTTGGTGCACAATTTAGCTCGATAAATTTTATACGGACGGACATCCGGTTTTGAAAATTTTGAGTGATTATATGAACTTCTGTATCATTAATTTTTTTCTCTGAGCCTTATTTCTCAGCGGTGCAAACTTTGTAGCAAACTCAGATTCCAGCTAGAGTATGAATATGGTAATGAACCTGCCGGCCAGGAAGCCAATGTCCGAATTAGCCTATAGTGCTGCTCAAGAAGAAGAACTAAATCCATTTTCTTACCAAAACAAATAAACAACATTAAGGAGTTTATTACTAGAATCACTTAAAATTGACCTCATCACTCAATAATTAAACAAAGCACTTTCAGGACCAGACAAATCTCAGAATAACAACAAAAGGCTATCGGAAACCACCCTTTTATACTATTCGTGAAAAAATAAAAACTTTCCCAGTAAATTAGCAGCCATTATTGTACTAGTCCTGCAAAGATCTACTGAAAAACTTTCAGCTACTACTGCGTCTTCTACGCCATCGTCTTTGAATTGTTCGAGTTTATATCGTCTGGAAAAGATTTCTCTTAACGATGATTTTGTCTGCTTGTATCGTATATACACAATAAAAGATAGCTTGTTCACAATTACGATTTCTCTAGAATCTAACTCTACCGTTTCAACTAATGCCACGGCATTACCACTTAGATACTAGCTCCTTCCCATCCGGTATTGCTACGAGTACTACTATTACACAACGGAAATTCGCCAGAGAATTCCGAATATTTATGACTTTTCTAAATTAGTTTTGTTCGGGTCCTTATTTCCCAGGGCATGGCTCCGTTACAGGAGGAGAGCAACCGAAGCTAACGATGAACCGAAATTCGTGTCCTTTTCTTTGAGACATGTCGCTCGTAACAGCCATCACAGACACACAATACCGAGATCTCACGGTTGTAAGTCTAAGGAAAACTTCTAGTCCAAAGTAATTTTGAGCGAAACGATGAAGAAGAAACATCTTAGGAAAAACAGGACTTGGCAAGGGCATTCCGCCAGGACCTGAAACATCTTCTTCGCGAGAAAAACTTTCTCGCAGTTTCCTATGAAGTTCTGATTGATGGGTATTTTCTGGGTAAAAGTTAATGGTCCTTTATTACTGTTGCAGATTGTTTTTAATCTATTTTCGCATCGCGAGTTCGTTTTTTACCGTCTCGACAGCCATTGTGAATCTCAGTCAAGCTATTCATATCGCAAAAAGCAATTGCAGTCTTGAAAAATTATAGGAAAACTTGAAAATTGCTTTGTAATTGGTTAAATTGTGCGAAGTCCTGATTACAAGTCATTTATTATCATATATATGTGCGAAATTATTACACAGGATTCAATTGCTCTGTAGCAACATTTCGAATAATTTACGAGTTTCGACAGCAGATGGCGCTTGTAAACTACTTCTCTGCCATGTTTATGGAAATGCTAGGCTACTCCATTTTTTTTTTTTTTTGATTTGTGTTGGATCTCCCTACCACATTAAATGAGGTTAAGGCAGACCGTGCTGCTTAAAAACGCTTGTGGTAAGGATTGTGTTTTACATGCGGAAATGTTGCATGCTGCTATTAATTTTGTCGAATTTCCCTCGAGTATTAGGAGCAGATGAGGCTAGTTGAAAGCGTGATGCGAATAATTCGTTGATGTCTAATCTAACTTTCAACTTTGCGGTTAAAACAGACATAGACGAAAACTAGATGGCACTGTTAATTAAGGCATCTTATGAATTTGCATATTCAGTTGATGAGATTATCTCGAGCCCAGGGATCAGAGCTAATGTGTTGCTGAATTCGGGATGTTAAATGTGTATACGCTTCTGTTCGTCGGTAGTAAAAAGGTGTTTTTAATTTATTTTTTGAGATAAAGTTTCAGGGAGGTGTTTTTTTTTCAGAAAGTGATACTAGGGTGAAAAGATATCCATTAAGGACCGTTGATAGTTATGGTAATGAAGGGATTTATTCGTTAAGGAAAAGGGAGTATGTCTCCCTGGTTTCTATCTTAAGAAGCTGTGTGCTTTTTTTTTTTTTTTAAGTGACACCGGAACTATAGGGGTTGCCCTTTTGTACTGAAGCACAGGTGAGGGGGGAAGGATATTGGTTTTTGGGAATTTAGGGGATAGAGTCGGAAGTGGCTATGAATATTTCTCTTGAATTGCTGAATGTTGTAGTCATGCGGGAACACCGAGATGGGCAGCGAGTTCCATATTCGAACAGTCCGGTTTAAAAACGAATCACGAAATTTGACAGTGCGACCGAAGGTGGGGTTGAGAGAATACTTATGAGAGCGCGAAGCAGCTCTAGTATTACGGGGTAAGGGCATGCATGGGGGCATGAGATTAAAGATTTCGTCCGAACAATCTCCATTGTAGTAGCGATACAATAGGGTTAGGGAGCTTACAGTTCGTCTATGCTCGAGTGAATCGAGCGATGAAGTGATGTCAGAATCTCCTATAATTTTAATGGTCCGAGACTGGATACTATCCAGATAGGAGAGAGAAGTTTTTGCAGCTCCCGCCCACAGGTGGGAATTAAATTCAAGACGTGGTCTAATATAGGCCTTATAAATTGTTAATAGCCCAGAAGCGGTGAAGAAGTTTTTACATCGTTTTAGGTAGCCCAAGCTTTAAATGTGGTAGAGGATTTTAGTTGAGCTTTGGCATTCTAAAAAACATTTCTTTTTGGCAATGTTTTTTAGTGCATTAATATTCCTCGGCATTTGGTTCGTATTAATGGGATTTGATGATCGTAAATTTCAGACTACCATAGTAGTTTAATCGTAATTTGCGGCAATAATTTGGACATTTTGTAAATAAAATTTGTAGGGTTTAAAAAGTTCCTCCCTCGAATTTCTGATCGGAAAGATTAAACAGCGGATACAATAGAAGTTCCAACACTTCTGATAAAAAATATATTAATTTCTTAAAGTCACAAGAATTTTTATTTAATCTAGAATATGGCACGGTTGCGATTTACCTGCAATCTAGACATATACATAAATATACCTAATTGTAGTGTCTGTCTGTCTGTCATTTGTTTATAAATGACTATAAGTTATTGTTTTGCTTTATTTGGACAATAACTAAGCAGAAACACAAGTTTTTAAAATTCTTCTCTGTCTGTCTGTCCGGCTTTCACTCAAAAACGGCTGTTCCGATTGTAATGCAACTTTCACAGTTTATTAGGTATGCTTCGAGATATAATCTGCGTTTGGTCTTATTTCAATAATCCCACGCCTTCTACCCTTCCGCCTTCTTTTCCAATATTCGATTTTCTTGAAAAGCATGAAAGCTACTGATCTGAAATTTAAAGTAATTGATATATTTTAAATTTCAGATCAGATCATCACATGATTGTAGTTGTTTCTCAAAAAAAAAAAAAAACACTAAGAACCCCCACTCTTTTTACCACCTCCCATAGAAACTGTACTAATTTTCTCAGTACCTATTCAATTTTTGAAGCTTGGTTCAAAACATTTTTGTAGATACTCTAGCATGATGTGAAACAAATTAGTTCAACGCTGTCACTCCTTCGATCCCCCTCCCTAAAAGTATTTCTTAGATCAGAAAAATTTCGATTTCATCTACCTATATTATCGTATGATGGGGCTTTACGTACAATCGTAGTCCTGTTAAGTTTTTAAGTTTAATGTTATTTTATTTGGGCTGTTTTTTTTAATTAACACAAGCTACAACTATTCACATGTCCTTAACGGTCTTTAATACTTACATATATAATCTCGAATCATGGGATTGATTTGATCGCGAGCCTTCCTCATACAAATGCGAGTATCATGGTTTCATTCTTAAAGATTTATAACTCTGATTTAAAGAGTCATTAAACTAAGCGGATTATATATCGCACATAATGTATTCCTAACTACAGTCTCAAAATATCTGCCAACAAGTTGGGTGCAACTTTATTATTCTTGGGACAAGTTGAGGATGCGTGGGAAGTTAATGTGCAGTTAGATAGGGAAGACTATGTGCATTGGGGCTCTAGGGCTGGGCTATTGCTAATTATTTACCACTTAACAGCGATAAAGATCAGTAGCTGGTAGTACATAGAATCAATATTTCATTCGTTTATGTATGCAAGTTTGGGCAGGGGGGGGTTGCAATAGAAGGGATGGTTAACTGTAAAAAAAAATTTTAATTGATAGGCCGAATCGCGCTTAAAATTCGCTGTATAGAAATTTAGTTTCATAAAAAAAGTAAATTCCATGAAATTCTCGGTGTGTTTTATATTCTTAAAACCATTCACTTATATAAGAGGGGATAGTGGAGGTGAGGGAATAGCACAATTTGTGATGCAGTTTTGTTGAGTTTCTTTCGAAAAGTGTTCCTACAAAGTTTCAAGTTCGTACCTTTAAATTTGTTTTTTTTTAGTTAATTTATTGAATACTACTTTTGCATAGGATGGGGTAGAAGGCCAAAGTTTATTCCAAAAGTTTCGATGCATTTTTATTTGAAACATTCTTAGAAGTGTTTATACAAAATTTCAAGTTGATAGCTTTTAATGGTTTGATGATTATTGATTTCATACAAATTGTCGAAAAATACTTTAGTATGTGAGAAGGTAGAAGTTTCGGAGGTATTCGACTAGTCGGAATCTTAAACTTTTACGTATTTTTTTAATGAATTTTATGAATTTTCAAGCTTGTAGCTTAAAATTTCACTCAAAAATTTTGAGTTTTTTGCAATACATGTGAAATACCTAGTGCAGGGTAGGGCCTCCCTTTGGTGGATAAAAGTTTTGGTTCAAGTTAATATTGTTTCTTTACCTACATCAACTGGATGTATACACTTGCAAAATGTTAACTTTGTATCTTTTACCAGAGCGCTTAAATACTATCTTAATTATAGAACTCAATTTGTTAAGTTTCAAGGTCTTATTTCCAAGGAAATATTAGTGTGCTTTGGAGTACCCCAAGGAATTCACTTTGGACCTCTCTTATTTAATGTTTTCATCTCAAATCTATCAAAAGTATTGGAAAATGTTTCACATCTGATGTACGCTGATGATCTAAAAATATCTCATGCCATAACCTCGCCCGCAGATGCCGCATTCCTGCAATCCAAGCTTATTGCGCTAGATCATTGGTGCTGTCAGAACAAATTAGAGCTTAATGTCAGTAAATGCCACGTGATAAGCTTCTCACGTAAATTATCCTCATTTCACCATGATTATGTCCTAAGTGGAACTTATCTACACCGTGTTGATCAAATTGAGGACATCGGCTTACTGCTGGACAACAAACTGTGCTTCACATCTCACTATAATCGAATAATTTTAAAAGCCAATAAAAAATTCTATGAGAAAAGCCAAAGAGTTTAAGAATGTATAGGTTACCAAATCTCTATTATGTTCTCTTGTCCGCCCTATTCTGGAATATGTATGTCCCATTTGGGACACCTTTTTTCAGTTATACAGCAATAGAATAGAGTCAATCCAGAAGCAATTCCTTCTTTTTGCTCTCAGGGACTTGAATGATCCTAGAGACTTTGTAAACCTTCCACCCTACAGAGTTAGGCTCCAATCATTCAATCTTTTACCTCTTGGTTCTAGAAGAATTATGCTCACATCCTTTTCTACTTTAGATGTTTTGAATGGTAATATTAAGGTTGACCATATCTCACATTAGATTACATATGGAATGCTTTGCGTAGGAGAGGTATTTCAGATAAGGTCATAGCTATGATTAAAGAATCCTACGAAGATGCAAGGTGTCGCGTCTTGCATAGAGGAGAGCTGTCCGAGAGCCTGTGCGAACGGGTGTCAGACAAGGCTGCATATTATCACCAGCCCTGTTTCTGGTGGTAATAAATGACATCTTGAAAGCTGCACTGGAAGGTGGGGAAGGTAAAGGTCTTCAATGGAGATTTTACATCTTAAGACACCTTGATTATGCTGATGACGTGTGTTTGCTTGCACATACCCGTTCGGACTTAGAGTCAAATGCTCGCTCGTTGCATTCTAAATGCAAACAGGCGGGACTGAAAATAAATGTGCGTAAAACCAAGTACATGCACATGGGTTCGAACGCAAGCACACCGATTGTTCTTAATGGACAGGATGTGGAAGAGGTGCATGATTTTTGCTATCTCGGAAGCATTGTCAGCATGGACGGCGGAGCCGAAAAGGATGTTGAGGCTCGGCTAAATAAAGCTCGTCAGGCCTTCGGTATACTTTCCCATTTCTGGAGGTTAAGAGAGACCTCCCTTCGCACGAAGCTGCAAGTTTTTGACGCATACGTCAAATCTGTGTTGTTATATTATTGTACTACGTGGAAAGTGACCGTTCGACTTACCAAGAAACTATAGACTTTCGTAAACCAATGCCTCCGGCGCATTTTAGGAATATTCTGACCAGAAGTAATCTCCAACGACGAACTTTGGAGTACAACTCGCCAGACTAAAATAGGTATTGAGATTCAACGGCGAAAGTGGCAGTGAATCGGTCATACTTTGAGGAAACCAGAGCGAAACATCGCAAAACAAGCTCTGGATTATACCCTCAAGGAAGGCGTCGGGTTGACGACCATGTAACACATGGAAGCGAGCAGTTGAGCAGGAGGCCAGAGAGGAATAAACAAGTCCTGGCAACAGCTTAAAGCCGATGCTCAGGATCGCGCCTTGTGGAAGAGAGTTGTTTCTGTCCTATGCCCCTATAGGGGGTCTTAACAGGAATTTGATTTGATTGATTGATATCTCACATAAATTCAGACTCATTGACAATGTCAGGCTGACGAGACATTCAAAACCACTTAGGAAATATCCACATGGTACAGATTACGGACAAAATGAACCTATTAATAGATGCTGTAGAGTATGTTATTTAACAAATTTAGCGCACACTATACACCTCCAATAAATAAGCTGACATAAATGGTAAACCGAGACTACGCTTTGTTTTATAAGGTCCCCACACCCCGTTCAACCCTTACAGCAGTGCTTTTGATATAAGTATGATGATTGTGTTCAATTAATTAAGGCAAATTTAACTATATTAGGTTATATTAAATTAAATTAAGCAATTTATTATTATGTAAATTATGTTGTTATGATAAATAAATAAATCCTGAAAAAAAGTAGTGAAAATTTTCGATATTTTGGCTCACCAACTCGTTCCCCATCTTAAATTTTTTTACAAAAATTATAGATCATATGGTTCTTCAATTTGACAAAATTTCAACTTAATACCTGTTTTGAATTTTGAGATATAACAGTTTGAAGTTTTGAAAAGTGCACCATTTTTGAAATGTTCCTCATTTCCCCCCCTCCACTCCTATTATGACTAAATTTTATATATTTTTTTTATTTCGCTAGTACAGTTTAAGTTTCAATTACATAGCTTAAGAGATATTTGGCCCTCACCCTTACAATTATTAGCCTCCCTCCAATCTAATTCTGGTGGATCTGTATGCTACCTTCTTCTTGTTCTACAATGGCGCTACAGCCCAAATCAGGCCTTTGCCTCCTGACCTTCAGGTTCCTCAACATTTATTCATAATTTATTGTGCAAGAGTTGTTAGACCTTCGCACAACCCTCTATCTACGAATTTTTCGTTTTCGTAGATTGAGGTGACGAAGGTATACCTAAGCTGGTAGTGTGCTGGAATTATGCGTCGACCGGGATTTGAGCTCACGACCTTCGCATTGTAGACCAACTCGCTACCCACTAGGCTACACCCTAGCTGCCACCTTAAGGTCCCAAAATATAAATTTTTAGGGTAAGTAATTTCGAAGATATATTCATTTGAAAAAAAAAAAAAAATCGGCCCACAATTTTTTTTCAGCATCGCCGTTTCGGACGCCAATGGATAAAGAAATTTTATTATTGTTGGAGTTTGTCCCATAACCTTCTCTATACCTATGCTGATTTTTAACTGCCGATCTGCATTCGTAGTGGAGATATTAGCAAGTGTAGTTTTTGACCCATTCCCTCCGCCTCATCCTTCTACCTGACACTTCCCAAAACTTAAATAATGAAGCTTCCATAATTAGCAATCCACCCAAAAATCAACATTCTACCTTTAACGGTCTCGGAGATATGAGTCCATATGTATGTACGTCGTACGACCCATGGCGGACGGCATACGGCAAGACGGATTTTTTTGTTTTGCATTTTTAGGCTTATTTAGTCATGAAACTCGAAAAAGAAAAATTTCACGGTAGCAAATTTTTTTTCTGTGTCGTCCACAATATCTTTTCATTAAAATAATAAAGTAAAATTGCTTATTATTGCTGACAAAATCGCGGGTGATGGCTAGTTGTAACATATAAACAGAATGATGATACAAAACAAATGGAATGCACTCCTGTACAGAGTTGTGATGAGACACTGTCTTTTATATGCAAGTCCTGTTTGAAATGAATGCGCTCAAGTCCATAAAAAAATTACGAATAGCGCAAAACAAATGCCTAAAATTTATACTTAACAAATCCTGGTATTTTTCAAGACCCTTACTCAAACTGGCTGTTATAGATTTAGTCCAAACATATAACAATAATTTGAATGAAATTTTTTTAAGTAGATGTGAATACACCAACAACCCCTTAATTCTCTCTAACATTGAATAGAAATTACTACCAAACTTTTTTTTTTGGAAAGTTATTTATAAGTTCAAGTATCTATCTTAAGGTTTTTAGTTTTCCCCTCTTTCCTTACTACATTTAACTATATTAAGAAAATGATCATAAATTCATTAATGTTTTTCTATTCATTCATAAGCTGCAAAGATTTCAAACACAATCTGATCACTAACTGTAAGAAAAATTAGCGTAAGCATGTTATGAAGAAACGTTGGGAAATAAAATGAACTATAAATTATGAATGCACTTCAAAATTAGGTTACAGTCATGAGTGCAACGGAATAGAGAATTATACATTTCAAAACTTTATTTTCGATAAGTAGTCCTTTCTTATAATTATCTTCTCGACTTAATAATTCTACTCAGGAGTTATTACTAAAATGAGTCTTTGACAATTACACTAATTAAATTGGACATAATTATTATGCTTAACCAACGAATCGTTATAAATTTAATTGTTACAATTTAATCCATCACAATGCAATTTCCGATCCGACCTACTGAAATTCTGTTTTCCTTGCTTCCTTCCAGACGGAGCTCTGACTTCCTTTTCGTTGAAATATTCCAGATCATATTTCCTGGCTGATTAATTTAATTTGTTATCCTGTCTCCGGCTTAAGTGAAATGCATAACTTTTCTCGATGGGAGAAACTGCATTCTTGGCATCGTTCGAACTCGAAATATTCGAGTCGAGAGAAAACCGCATGAAAATTGCACTAGTCAGTTCCTTTTTGTGTAGCTACCCTTAATCTAATGCATTTCAACATTATTTGCATTTTCACATGCAAATCGAAATAGTTTTTAACCTCCGAAATCTTGTTTTTCTCCGTCTTTGCAAATCTCCTGAATTTACTGAACGTAAAACTTAATTTTCCTTGTTCAAGTCCTGGCTGAGTGATTCGAAAGCATTCTCGTAGGAAATAATTGAACATATTTTCCGAGGGGGTTAACAAGTTGTACGAGACATTTGCTTATGAAATTGCTGTCAATTTGTTATTGTCTCATCCCTGTTACGGATTGACCATGTCGAGTAGCACACGACAGTGCAGATAGAGGACAGCTAACATATGATGGCACTTACTGCCTTAACTGAAGGATAGGTAACATATTGGGTCCTTTCGTCATCGCACTATCGACTGTGGATTATCATACCATCAGGCGAAACATAATGGCAGATATTGTCGTAGAACACTTCTCACAAACCTACCGAATCGGTATGGATGGCATTTGTGTTTGAAGGATTTTCAAATCAACCATGCTTCGTGTCCTCATTACGCATACAAACAATGCGTTTGACTTTGGATTTGATTAACGGACTCGTCGAGGGATGGACAATAACGATTTGTTTAAATTATTCGGGTCACAGTGATTTATATTCGGGCTTATGTAATTTTTATTATGACTGATTTCCCAGAGGGAATGAGGTGGCTATTATTAATCGCGGCAAGAATACTCAAAAAATTTCTCTCAAATGAAAATTCACTTTAATGTGGAAATTTTCAGGAAAATTTCATCGAAATTTGTGCTTTTGGGTATAAAGAAACATAACCTAACAAAAAGGTAATACAAGGATTTCAAGCAAGTGCGACGTAGTACCGTTCACACAATACAAGGTGTCGTACTACAAAAAAATCCTTTTGTCCCCCTTTGTCATTTGCAGATACATGATAAACTGGAAGCATAACCATTTGAGTACATCGGATCTTACTTAGGATGCTACTTTAAGCTTTCAGGCATTACATGTTTCACCTCATATCTAATTGTTTATCAAGTGTTAAGTGGTGAAATCAGTTGTGGTTGTGTTTTGTATTCGAGATTGTGGGTATGTAGTCGCTTGAAGGAATTTTTCCATTTGCTATACCTTAATGGGTAGATAATTGGCCGAGTTACTTCCATTTTAGAAATTTGAAAGAAATGGTAGTCTGCTTGGAAATGTGTTGAAAATTATTTGATGGTTCTTAAATTTTTTGGTTCATTGGGCACTCTAAGTGCCACTTGATTTCTTTTCTTTACAAGATCTCTCCATCATTCAAACGTGATCCCAAATAATTATCACGTTTGAATGGGAGATAGCTTGCATTTTGGACGCAAAAGTGAATTAAACCATGTTCTTCTCGAAAATTCGCAGAAAATGGACAATGATTGGCTTCTGGAAGGTTCGAATATTGAATGACGGTGAGAGGGCTGGGCTCCATTCACTGTCACTCAATGATTGTCCTTGAGCACTATAACATCCAAATCTTGGGCTTAAGCGAGATTATATGAACGTTCAGGTTGGCTCTGATAGCACTCGACTAGAGCATGTCATGGGGAAGGATTCGGCGCGTCGCGACCTTGTATGAAGAGACCCGAAAACGGCAAATTATTTGTACATTTTTTGAGTACTTTTCAGTGCAAATGATCATCGGAGAGATCCTTTTTCCACACAAGAGACCCTCATGGGTCTACTCAGAACCAATTCAACTATTTTCCCATAAAACGTTAATGGAGAAAATGTCTCTTCGATGTGCGAGCGAAGATTGGAGCGATCACCACTTGCCACAAATTCTTGAAATGAAATGCAACCCTAATGTGAATAAAATAATAGGCAACCCCAACAAAAAACGCGAATATACCACCATTCGTCACGAAAATGCATCCATATTGGGCGGGTGTGAAATGCGCACACCCGACACTTATTAGGAGGCAACTAGAAACCAGTGCTGAAGAATGTGTGGGGTACGAGCAATGCGGTGAAAAACCTTGTATGTCGCAAGACATATGGGACGAAGTTCACGATCGAAAAAAAGCCAAATTGTCAATCATCTCTCAATCTAATATCAAGTCGGGAGTGACTTGAGACGAAACTACCGTGTTGCTCATATACAGCTTCAGAAGGCTGAAGACGCGACAAGAGAAGAGCAATTGAAGATCTTGCCAATCAGGCAAAATCTGTGGCTTATCTTGAGGATATGGGTGCGCTAATTAAAATTATGAAACAACTGACGAACAAGAATTTCACCGTCAACCACTGGGTGTCAACGGAACTCTCCTTAATATGAAGTGAACATTAGCTGCGACGATGGAAGGAATATTTCTCTGATATTTTAAACATATTCTCATAGCTATGTTTCAAAAAGAGAATAATTGCCAAACATCCAATCGCAACAATCTTCTATTAGGTACGATTACCCAGATAAGGAAGAAACAGTTTCCGTCATTCGGTTAATGGCGGTTATTAAAGCTCTAGGTATAGACGGACTACCAACCGAACTCCTTAAAGTGGGCACGGAAATAGTAGGCGATATACTCCTCCAACTGTTTACTAGGGTATGGAATGAAATGATATCCGTCCAAATGGAAGGTAAGCGACATCGTGAAAATCCTGAAGAAGGACGACCTTCGAATGTTGCTATCAGCATGGAATATGTCTTTTTACTGCCGTATCGAAAATTTGGGCTAAGGTAATTCCCAATAGTTTAGTTATATTGTAGAGAACTCTCTCGAAATTTATCAAGCTGAATTCCATAAAGGGTCATCTTGTACAGACCATACAAATACCCTAAGTATAATTTCAGAGCAGTCCGCCGAAATGGATTCGCCACTCCATTTCATGTTTGTGGACTTCGGCAGCGTTAAGCGATATTACATATGGAATACTGTGCGTAGGAGAGGTATTCCAGATAAGATCATAGTTAGGATTAAAGAAGATGAAAGATATCGTGTTTTACTTAGATCCGAGCTGTTCCTGAGCTTGCCTATTCAAACAGGTGGCAGACATGGCTGCATATCATCACCAGTACTGTTTTTGTGGTAATAAATGACATCTTGAAAGCTGGAAAGTGTGGAAGATAATGGCCTTCAATGGGGACTATTTAGCACCTTAAGTCACCTTGATTATGCTGATGATGGCACATAACCGTTCGAACTTAGAATCAAATGTTCACTCGCTACATTCTAAATGCAAACAAAAACGGACGTAGAACCAAGTACATGCATGGGTTCCAACACAAGCACACCCATTGTTCATAATGGAAAAGATGAGGAGGATCTTAATTACTCGGAAGCATTGCCACCATGGACGGCGGAGCTGAAAAGGATATTGTGGCTCGTATAAATTAAGCTCGTCAGGCGTTCGGTACCCTTCCACCTTTTTGAAGGTTAAGAATGATCTCCCTTCGCAGGAAGATCTGTGTACTTGACGCGTCGGTCAAATCCCTGTTGTTATATGGTTGTACTATGTGGGAAGTGACCGTTCAACTTACCAAGAAAATGTAAACTTTCGTGATCCAATGGCTCCGACGCATTTTATAGATATTTTGGCCGGAGGTAATCTCCAACGAAAAACCTTGGAGTAGAACTGAACAGTCTAAAATAGGCATAGAGAAGTGGCGGTGGATAATTTAACCCTAGTCACTCTTCCCGCGCATTCTGAATAAAATGAGGTCACAGCAGAAATCAAAAGGTCAGAAATAATAAAGCGTAACAGTTTGAGATCCGGAAATCGTTCCTTTGAATTCGAAATGCACTGTGAAAACATTTACCAAGCCAATATCCTGAACTTCGAAATATTTCATCACTCTACAGCTATTGACTATTTCTACAACCTACGATAGGTATGAAATAATGACAATTGGGTAGTTAGCGTAATTTTAACGTGAAATTTTTTTGGGAATGTGCTGAACATTTGCAACCTTCCAAAAAGTTGGAAACACCCCTGAAAATAGCGAAACTCAAAAGAGCTTGCAAAGTGTTTTAGCAAGGAAGGGACAAAACCTCTAGAGAACGGATACAGGAGTGAAGGATTTGTTTGCATCAAATTCTTGAAAACTCGGTACATAATTTTAGAATGAATGTGGAAATGAGTTCGTTGGTGGAATCGTAGATTTGACAGTAAATTGCTAAAATATTTGCCTTTAGAGTAAAATCCGTAATAGCCTCGTCGTTGAATGGGAATATTTGTGTTGAGGAGACAGAATATACTTGATTTACGTGACGAACGGGAGACCAGAAATAATTACCACTATTAGGACAATTAATAATTTTTGTTAAAATATTTTTCTCGTCGCATAGTTGTCTAGCAGGTGTTCCATTTCTGTTAGATAAGATTAGATAATCCAACTACCTTCGCAACTAGGGTATAGCCTTGTGGGTAGGATGTTGGTTAAGCGTTCAAATCCCGATCGACGTATAATTCCAGTACGCTGCCTGCTAGAGTACCTCTGAAGGTCCTTGCATCTAGGATGCTGGAGACTGCAATTTTGACTAAAAGTCATAAGTTGTTTTAAGGTGACTATAAAGCTCATCCTTAGATGCCTCGTTTTTGCCTTCTGTTGGGGCATGAATATTAATAAGCTACGCTTTTAGCGAACTGCACGCAATTTTTCTTTGGTGGGTTTGAAGTTAGTGATATGTTTAAATTCTTTGATGACGAAAAAAATTTTCCGATGATCTTAAAGATTTTTTTCTTTGCAGAATGACCTCTGTTATAGGCAATTTCGGTCTTTATGTGCAATGCACAAGCACAGTCATGGAGGGAAGGAATAGGATTGGGGAGATAGCGGAAGGGGAGCGAGAGTGACCGTAACGAGTGGAGAAGTTGGTATATTTTTCAATTGTACTGGCTACTACAGATAAATATTTGTAAATGTTAAGGGGGAAAGATAGAAAGCAAACAGAAACCATCTACTGAGTATATAGACCTTCTTGAAGTGGTCATTTGTTGAAGCCCATTTTATTTCGAATAATTTTTCATCGCCAGTAGCAACTAAAAATTACTGCTTAAAAAATCCCACTGTATGGAGTGAGAATCGAACCCTCGATTTTGTGCAATCTCATGTCCAAAAAAGGATCGTGCATTGCAATTGCCAAGGGCGTGCTCAATTTTTCGTTTGATCTATTTAAACTCCAGAAAGTGAAAGAGGTCTGTACTAACTACCGATTGTTTTTGCGCCCTATTTTGCACTATATATTTCAAACATGATTAACTTTAGGTGTAACCAAAAGGATAGCATGAATATATTGCAAAGATACTAAGTTCAATCTCAAG
The DNA here is from genome assembly GCA_963669355.1 of Chorisops tibialis. NCBI lineage: Eukaryota > Metazoa > Arthropoda > Insecta > Diptera > Stratiomyidae > Chorisops > Chorisops tibialis. The sequence goes on from OY770263.1 coordinate 77,455,204, forward strand.
TATACGTATAAATGCGGCTCACTGAATGTGTAACGAGTGAGCGGCTACAGCGTTGTGCTGCGTTTCGTCCCACGCCAGCTTACGACGGACTCGTCAGTAAGGCCTGTGTAACCAAGGGAATACCGTGCAGGTAGTGAGATTAGAACCCGGGAATTTCGAGTTGCAAAGCGACCGTACTGGCCACTGAGCTATCTAGACCCCACGGCTTAGTCGGTTAGTAGTGATGCAGTATAAGCCGCCACAGTACTCCCCCACCAGTGACAGCGGTGAGTCGTGTCTTTTGAGCTGGTGGCGACTAGGAGGCAGCTGTGCACGTGCAGCTCTGCGAACGTGTTACTGTGCAGTGTTATTGTAAAAGCGTGGTGCTATATGAGCGAAGTATGAGGCAATGTGAATGAGACTGTGCTGCGTTCTAGCGAGAAGGAGGTGTGATCGTGTTGGTCACGTCGGGGTCACCAATGTAGCAAGTGAGTGGCTACAGCGTTGTGTTGCGTTTCGTCCCAGGCCTGCTTACGACGGACTCGTCAGTAAGGCTTGTGTAAGCAGGCCCTGCCTTAGACGCTAAGGGAATACCGTGCAGGTAGTGAGATTAGAAAAAGCGCTCTGGCACAAGGGCAGTATACGGTGGTAAATGCTGTTGTATATGTCGTTTACTCTGTGTTTTTTCATGTTAGTAGCTTCTAATGCATATTTTGTACATGGAGATACATACATCAAAAAATTCTACTGCATCAATCAATTCTGAAACGAGAAAATCTGTAATGTAACAAATGAGTATCAAAAAAACGTTGCGAGTTTCCATGGTCACCTACTTATCACTATTTGCGCATGCAAATCTCATTTGCATGTAGTTATATTTTTTGACATGGGTATGTCTAATGGCTGGACTCAAACAAAAATTTTGTGCTTCCGAATTTCGTTAACTAACTTAGCAGCAAGCAAAGCTCGAGTGCATTGTCCTCTCTCTGTTTTTTTGTCTCTCGAAAAATCTTCAGGCCAATACGCATGCGCTCGCAACCAGCCGAAAAATCTGCAATTTCTCATGCTGAACGGAATCTGAAACACCCGGCGCGCAGAACTCGGCAGCAAAGAACCGAAGTTCGAGTACTTTGTAATCTCTCTCTCATTCTTTCTCTTGAAAAACATTCTGTCCATTCACCGCGCACGTACCTACAGTCGACAGAAAAACCGCACCCTTCCACACCGAACCGAATCTGAAACACCAGGTAGGCAGAGCTCGGCACTAAGCAAAAATTTCCAGGGGATACTTCAGTCTAAAAATTTCGAAATCATCGCCATCCGCCGAACACTCCTGTCGCCACCGAGCTCCGTCCTCGCGCGCGGCACCCTAGACCCAATTCGGCATGGGGAAAAAAAGCAGGTCCACTAGCCGGCCGCGTGCACACGCGCAGCGTGTGAGCCACACTTGGACGTATATCCTTATTGCGTTTATTGCAAATTCGATAATGCTTGCGGTTTTCATCTGTTTTGTTGGAAGTTTCCTACTTCGAATCAGTCATGAATGAACAAAACAGTTTCCCCGAATTTTGGAAAATTTTACAACCGCCGTGCCAGGGGAAAATTTGATAATTAAGAATAACCTATTGGCGCGTAATCTAAGAATCGTACCAAATAATAACAAACAATTTTGTGAAGTATGGTGGATATGATGACTTCAAGATTCTGTTCTGAATTAAATCCCGAAAACATAGAGAGAAGAAACGCTTTCGGGAAACTAAAATGAAGAGAATCTGCAGGCAACTCAACGTGGAAGAAATCGAGGAAATTGAAGGGTTGAGGGATCTTGCCGACAAGAGCCAAATTATTTCAGAAAAATTAAATTCTTACTTGAGGACGAAATCAACATTGCTATGTTGTTTAGCTGAATAATACAATAACTGATTTGTGATGTGTAGTGGGAGGAAATGGGGAGCATTTCAAAAATGATGCACTTTCCGAAATTTCAAACCGTTATAATTCAAAATTGAGTACAGATATCAAACTAAAATTTTGTCAAATTGTAGAACTAGGTAGTTTTTAAATTTGGTAAAAATTTTACGTCGGGAGGTGTAAGGAGAAGGAAGTGGTAACCAAAAATGTCGAAAATTTTGAGTGATTTTTTAAGGGCTCTGGTGAAAGATACAAAATTTTAATTTTCCATGTGGATACATCTATTTGTTGTACATACAGAAAAAATAAACTGCCAACAAGTCGGGCGAAACTTTATTATTCTTGGGACAAGTTGTGGATGAGTGGAAATTCAATATGTAGGTTAGAGTGGTTAAGGAAGGCTAAGTGAAAGGGAAAGTGGGCAGGGCTGTTAACAATTTAACAATATTTCATTCGTTTCTGCAAGTTTGGGTTTTTATGAGGGGAGGAGGAGAAGTAGTAGTAAGGGTGGGTGGATGTTAATAGTTTTTTAATTAATTGCTTGAATCACGTCTAATATTCTTTGTATAGAATATGTATCATAGACGAAGTTGCATAGAGTTTTCATAAAATTTGGTGTATTTTACATTTACAACCGAACATTTGTATGGGAGGGGGTAGAGAAGGTAAGGGAATCGTAAAATTTGATATGTAGTTTTATTTTGCTTCTTTTGTGAGGTGCTTGTATAAAATTTCAAGTTCGTAACTTCTAGTTTGTTGGTTATTAGTTGATTTAATGAAATTGGTCGAAATCATGGTTTTGTATGGGAGGGGGTAGAAGGGCAAGCGCAATTTCAAAACTTTTAAAACAACTTCATTTGAATTATTTTTATAAGTTTTTCTGCAAAATTTGAAGTTGATAGTTTTTAAGAGTTAACTGACAACTTATTTCTTAAAAATGCTCGAAAAAATAATTTTGTATGGGAGGGGGTAGAGGAGGGAGGGGAATCGTAAGACTTGTGATGCAATTTTCTTTCTTTTCTGTTGCAAGGTGCTTGTACAAAATTCCAAGTTCGTAGCTTTTAATTTGTTTGTTATTAGTTGATTTAATGAAATTGGTCGAAATCATACTTTTGTATGGGAGGGAGTAGAAGGGAAAGAGCGATTTCAAGATTTTTGACGCAATTTTGTTTCAACTATTTTTAAAAGCTTTTATGAAAAATTTCAAATTGATAGCTTTCAATAGTTAGGTGATAATTGATTTCTTGAAAATGGTCGAAAAAATAATTTTGTATGGGAGGGGGTAGAACTTTTAAAAATTTTCGACCAATTAATATTTCGTATATTGAGGAATTTTTTTAAATGCATTTCACAAATTTTCAAGTTTCTATCTTAAAATTTCACTCAAAAATTTTCAGTTTATGTGTTTTTTTCAATGCACATGAAACACCTTGTGCACGTTAGACCGGGGGGGTCGGTTAATAACAATTATGGATCAAGTTATTATTATTTTTTATGTACATCAAATAGACGTATTCACATACAAAATTTAAACTTTGTATCTTTCAACGGAGGCCTAAAAAAATCACTCAAAATTTTCGACATTTTTGCTTATCACCTCCCTCCCCTTTCACCTCCCATCTTAAAATTTTTACCAAAATTAAAAATTTAGTAGTTCTACAATCTGACAAATTTTTGATATGATATCTGTACCCTTTTTTGAGATATAAGGATTCGTAATTTTGAAAAGTGCGCCATTTTTGAAATGCTCCCCATTTCCCCCCACTACTATTATTTCATTACGTTATATTTTTTTTGTATTTTCCTAGTATAGCTTAATATAAGTTTTAAGTTTCAATTACATAGCTTAAGAGATAGTTGAGATATTCATTTTTAAGTCTTTTTCTTTGCACCCCTCCTGACCCTCCCCCTTACAATAACTAGCCACTCTCTAAGCTGATTCCAAAGGAACTATATGCCATACTGACGGTTCCAAAATATGAATTTTTTACGATAATTAATTTCGAAGATATAATCATTTGAAAAAACAATTCGGCCAACAATTTGTTTTTAGCCCCCCCTTTTCGGACACCAATGGATAAAAAAATTAAATTATTTTTTAAAGTTGTCCCACAAACCCCTCTATATGTGTATTGAGTCTTAGCTTCCTAGCTGTTACCCTTGTTGAGATATTTGAATTCGTATTTTTTGGCTTAAGCGCTCCCCCCGTCTCACCCTGAATTTGTACACCCCCCAAAATGGGTATCCGCCTGAGATCCGCAACTATCTACAATCCTTCCAAAAATGAACTTTCTATCTTGAAGGGTTTGGGAGTTAATGTGCGCTGAGCGTACACGTCGCGTACGGCGGACGGCGTACAGACAGACAGATTTTTATACTCTAGATGAAATCTGAGAGTATTATAAGTTTGCCACAAAGTTTGTAACGCCAAGAAATAAGGCTCGGAGAAAAAAATGAATGATACAGAAGTTCATATAATCACTCAAAAATCTCAAAACCGGATGTCCGTCCGTCCGTCCGTCCGTCTGTCTGTCTGTCTGTCTGTCTGTCTGTCTGTCCGTCCGTCCGTGTCCTCTCTAGCTTGAGAACGCGTTGAGCTAGAAAGTTCAAATTTTGTATACGTCGTTTTTAACAAAAAAGTAAGGTCAAGTTCGTGAACGAGCCAAATCCCTCTACCCCTTCTACCCCCTCCCATACAAAATGACACAATTGAGCAATTTGACAATTAAAGGATTTGCTCGAAAAGTATAAAAGCTATTAGCCTGAAATTTGGAATATATTACTTTTATGATAATGTCAATCTATCATATAAAAATTATGCGTGTACTCCCTCTCCTACTACCACCTCCCATACAAACTGTACTTGTCATGAATTACTGTAAGCCGATTTACTCAGTGCGTATAAAATTTAGCGGGCTGAAATTGTGCACCAAATATTTATTTAAAATTGTTAGTAAGGCGAAAAAAAATTAGACGATTAGCTTCACCCCTTCTACCCCCTCCCATACAAAATGACGCAAATTCGCAATTTAACAATAAATTAATTTACTCGAAAAGTATAAAAAGTATTAGTCTGAGTTTTGGGATATATTACTTTCATAGTGATTTAAATCTACAGCAGAAAAATTATTTGCGTCCTCCCTCTCCTTCCACCCCCTCCCATACAAACTACACTTTTTCATGAAATGCTCTAAGACGATTTTCTCAGAACATATAACATTTATCGAGCTCACATTTTGTAATAAATACTTAATTAGTAGTATCACTAATATCAGAAAAAAATATTTGATTAGCTTCACTGCTTCTACCCCTCCCATACAATATGACACAGTTTCACAACTTCACGAAAAATCGATTTTCTTGAAAAGTATGAATGGTACTAGTCTGAAATTTAAGGGATGTCAATTTTATAATATTCCTAGTTATTTCTGAAAAAATCACTAGAATTCCCTCACTCTTTCTACCACCTCCCATACAAACTGCACATTTTCATTAAATCGAACTCACTAATTTTCTCAGTCCCCATTCAATTTTTGGAGTAAGCATTTTGAATAAAACATTTTTAAAGCGAGTTTAGCATGATGGGGGAAAAAGTAGTTCAATGCTATCATCCCTTCTAACACTCCACATACAAAATTTCTTGGGGTCACAAAAAATTCTATTTCATCTAGAGTATCGTAAGATTGCGCTTTATGCGCAATCGTAGCTCTGTTATGTTTTTTTTGCATGTTTCGGCTAATTTAGTTATGAAACGCGAAAAAACAAAATTTCAGGGTAGCAAATTTTTTTTTTTTTTCCAAGTCGATCACAATACTTTATTATTAAAATAATAAATTAATAATAAAAATTCCACAATTGTTATGCACCGACCCCCCTGGTCTACCGTGCACAAGGTGTTTCATGTGCAATGAACAAACCACATAAACTGAAAATTTTTGAATGAAATTTGAAGGTAGAAACTTGAAAACTTGCCAAATGTATTTAAAAAAAATTGTTGAAAGAATGAAATATTAGTTGGTCGAATACCTTGAAAGCTTCTACTCTCTCCCATACAAAATGATTTTTTCGACCATTTTTAAGAAATTAATTATCACCTAATTAGTAAAAGCTATCAATTTGGAATTTTGCACAAAATCATTTGAAAATAATTAAAATAGAACTGCGTCAAAATTTTTGAGATCACACTTGCCGTTCTACCCCCTCCCATACAAAAGCATGATTTCGACCAATTTCAATAAAACAACTGCTAACCAACAAATTAAAAGCTACGAACTTGAAATTTTGTACGAGCACCTTAAAAGAGAAAAAAAAAGAAAATTGCGTCACAAATTTTGCGATTCCTCTACCTATTCTACCCCCTCCCATACAAAATTATTTTTTCGACCATTTTTAGGAAATCAGTTATCAGCTAATTCTTAAAATCTACCAATTTCAAATTTTGCACAAAAAATTATATAAATAATTGAAATGATATTACTTTAAAAGTTTTGCAATCGCGCTTGCTCTTCTACCCCCTCCCATACAAAAGTATCATTTCGACCTATTTCATTAAATCAACTAATAACCAACAAATTAAAAGCTACGAACTTGAAATTTTGTACTAGCACACTACAAAGAAAGGAAATAAAATTGCGTCACAAATTTTTCGATTCCCCTACCTCCTCTACTCCTTCCCATACAAATTTTTGGTTTCGTGAATGTAAAATACACCGAATCCTATGAAAATTCTATGCAACTTCGTCTATGAAACTGACATTCTATATAGAGAATATTGGACGTAATTCAAACAATCAATTAAAAAACTATTAACATCCACCCACTCATAAAAACTCAAACTTGCATAAATAAACGAACGAAATATTGATTATATGTACTGGAGCTTTTGAACGTTTCCGCAAAGAGTTAAATTGACAATTGCCATGCCCAAGAACCCCCTTTCACTTAGTCTCCCCTTACCACTCTAACCTGCATATTGACTTTCCACACATACGCAACTTGTCCCAAGAATAATAAAGTTTCGCCCGACTTGTTGGCAGTTTATTTTTTTTATTTATAAAGTTATTTTCATTTCGTTTTTATGTTTGCAATATTTTTTTAAGTTTTTCTTATTTTCTTATGAAATGTAAATATAAAATAATTATTTTTTGTTATTTATCTTGAAAATAACATTGAAAACTCAATATCTATTCTACATATTGCATTTTACTTATTTCACATGTATACGCATTCAGTAAAACACTTTAACTGCTGTTGCAAGCCCTTTATTCACCACGCGAACTTTGTTTTGCACTTTGAGCAAATCTTTATAAGTGTATAATAAATTGTTGCGATGGATAATTAAATCGCAGTTAGATATTATTGAAAATTTGATGATTTTATAAATCTAGCAACATAAACTACCGGTAACCACCCTAGCTTTCCAACAGCGTATACCCCAAGCTGGACTTACGACTACAGCCCTGGGTATGCCTATATGTGGGTCGCTTCAATATGCGAAAATGGATTCTGTAATTTCTTTGAAGAAGAAGAAGTCTAATTGTGGCTATTACCATTTCATTTTTCAAAAATAAAATTAACTAGTAAAAGCGTTTTTTTATTTTCGCATGAAACCTTAATCTACTTTGTCCATATGTATACAACCCACAAAAATATCAAATCCAATTTGACCGCATCCTGAACCATAACACTATTATATTTCAAACCATGTACTCTAAATTTGATACCAAAGCTCCAAAATGAAATTAAATCACCGTTTTCCACACGAAATCCCTGGATCAAACGAACTAGAGTGACTTTAAGTGAAATCCCTTTCAATCAAACTCATTCCTAAATTAATTCAACTCAAAACAAATTGGCAATTAGTGAGTAGACGGATCCACCCTCGATATGATAATAAAACTGATGTACCGTCCGAATTCAACACTCGACTCCTACCCAGTTATTATCCCCAGTTATTATCCCCGTAATCAACACCGTCGTCATTGTTGTTGCCACTGCCCACCATTCGCTTTCCTCCCCTTTCTGTGCGCCCCAACCTAAAAGGAGGAGTAGACAAATTTAATGCTGTATATTCGCAATGGGAGTGGAACTGGAGGACCGCCCGATACTTTATAATCGATTTCGAAGCTACATATACGCGCTATAATAAGCAGTCTTAATATCCAAATAAATTATGCCAGTGCTGACACACAGCACATTATTTACATCATTTCATATGCGTGTTATTTGTGCGTCCTTGCCAATGTCACCGCAGGTAGACTGGAGGTGTAGTCGTATTAAACGTATCACATTTTCGCATCTACCTATAAGTTTGGATTACGAAAAGAACGATGAGTGTTTTGGCTCCCATCGGACTCCTCCGGGCTTTGTGTGGTTTGAAATAATTCCGTACAAATGCAGATCTGAAATAAAACAACTTCGATTTTAATGTCGTTTATATGATTATCAAATTCTGGTTTGTCACGAGAAAGCAAAGAAAACTGTCACTGGTATCGACTACGTTTCCATTCGATCATTTTCGGAGACGACTCTTAAATTCATTCTCAAATCCTTAGAGAAGTGAAACGAACTGTTTCGCTAGACTTGGATAAGCACTTAAGAACGTCCTCGCTACGAAAAAACTAATTACGATAGTTTTTAAAAACGAGGGTATAAATCATCAATCAATCTTCAAGACAAGTTCCAGGAAAAAGGATCCTTGCAAATTGAATCGGCAAGTTCAGAAAGTAATGGGACAGGTGATATGGGCGGGCGAGTCAAGCGAACATAAATCAAAATCTTTTTCGGTTTTGACCCATTCGATTCGCTATTATTTCCGAAGCTGACACAGAACCATGCGAATAATTCATTGAATGATTATGACGTCAAAGTCGAAATCTACCTTAGATTCATGCTTCGTAGCGTAATTTCATCTTTAACTTCTCACTTAATTTTCGACCATTGCGTTAACAGATGCTCGAAAAAAATGCGTAAATATAGCGAACTAACCGTACCATGGGGACTTCAATTGAGTGATGTTGGCATCGAGCTAGTAATGCCGAGTCCAATACCATGTCACATTCATAAGGACCTTTCGACCTAAGGCACGAGTCTCGAAAACAGTTCCGAAAAGAGAATACCGGACATCAGAAAGATGTCAGTCGAGGAGAGCGTAAGAGTGTAAGGCACGCCGAATATGTTCCCAGCTAGGAACGATGCTGTGAACTGGAGGTCCTTTCGACGATGACTAATGGAAGGTCGTTTGTTTTAAGATTTCCGATGTTTCCCTCGGCGGGAATATCATTCTAAATTTGCTCGTATCCATTTTTTTTTGTTTTGCTAGTGGGGTGGTTGAGCAAATCTCTATCAAAATATTATCATTTCTTTTCTTATATCAATTCTTTGACAGTTGGTATTTTCGTTCTTTTGGGATTGGAGGAAATTGAATTTGAAATTGATGACCGTGTCGAGAAGATGGATGCTTTAAAAGATTCAATAAAGTTGAACTGATTTTTTTTTTTATTGAAAAGAAAATTTAAGCTTATTATACAAATAATGCCAGCAGATCGCAGCAAACGAAATATTCGAATAAACAACACGTTAAGATGCTTATGTAGATCTCTTTCTCTTTGTGACTTTAAATGGAACGAAGCTCACATCTTTGACTGTGGGAAGTATTGTTTGGGGATTTGCTTGAACTGTAAATAAGAATAAAATTCTATATCATTATCTTCCTTCTACTTGATTTATTTTTGCCGAATAAGTTGTTTACCCGAAAGAACATTTTACACATAAAACATAACAAAATTAAGATTGGGCGTAAGGCCCAATCATATGATACTCTAGATGAAATGGTGAATGACTTTTATATACTGGAAAATAAGTCATCTCAAATTCTTTCGAATTGTGAATAGAGACATTTGCATGGGAGGTGGTAGAAGGAGAGAGGGAGGTTTTTATTTTTCGCATATGACACCGAACATGACATGCAAAATGTTTTTTGCTGAATTTTAAGTTTTTAGTTTTCATTTTTTTTAAAGAAATTGGACATAGTTTTACGCAAATTGGGGCATTTGTATGGGAGGTGGCAGAAGAAGTGGAGCGTTTAAGATGATTTTTAAACTGCTTATCATCATCCTTATCAAACCTGCTTTGATTCAATTTCCAAGTCGGTAGCACTCATATATTCGAAGGAGAAATGCTTTTTTTGAAAATATAATACAAATATTTATATGGGAGGGGGAGAAAGGAGTGAAGCTGAGCTGATAATTTTTTCTAACATTTATTGCAACTATTAAAAAACAAATTCTGGCAAAATTTTAAGTTTGTACCTTTTCTAGTTTTAATGGATATTGATATAACGCATTTAACAAAAATTATCCATTTGCATGGGATAGGGTAGCAGGAGTGTACGGATCAAAACAAATTTTTTCCGCGTTATTGATATTTTTATTTTTATACTTTATACAAAATATCAATTTGAAAGCTTTAACGATTTCGAAGAAAAATAATTTAGTTTAAATTTAAAAATTTCGTGAAATTTGTACGGGAGGGGGTAGAAGGAGTGAGGTGAAGTTGATAATTCGTCTTAAAACTATTATAATTTAGTCTTTTTCAGCCTTACTAGTTTTAATGAAAATCGAAAATATGTATTTTTCAAAATTGTCCATTTGTACGGGAGGGGGTAGAAGGAGTGAGGGGATCGGATAAATATTCCGTGGTATTAATGATATATATATCATAATACTTTGACCTAAATTTCAAGTCGATAGCTTAAATAGTTTCAAAAAAAAAATCTTCTTAATATTTCGAAATTTCACGAAATTTGTATGGGAGGGGTAGAAGCAGTAGGGGGATGTAACCCATTCACGACTTTAAAGTTACTTCTTTGCTAAAAATGACACTCAACAATTTTTAGCACTATAGCTAAAAGCTTTCGAGAGTTATGCTGTAGACAGACGCACAGACGGACAGACGGTCACTCCGAATCGATGTTTTTGAGCAACAACAAATATTTCTGTACCCTTGGCGGCTCTGTGACTGCGTTATTTCTTAGCGTTACAAACTGTAAGGCAAACATAATATACCCTCAGATTTCATTTAGAGTATAATTAAGATTGGGCGTAAAGCCCAATGATGCGACACTAGATGAAGTGGAAAGAAGTGGTTAGAATAGTTTTTTGTACTGGATGTGAAAGAGTGGAGTGAGAGTGGAGGAGGTTTATAATTTTTAAATATCACACTAATCTAGGTATGTAAGTTAAGTTGAAAGCGATTATTAAAGCAATCCACAGATGGACAAACGGTGTTACCTGTACTACCAAGACAGAGATTTGGCCTAAACTGGATCTAAAATGCTCTGGAAGACGGATCTCGCTAAGCAGACAGATGAACAGCTCCGTAGCACGAGTCGTTACAGGACACTGCCTGATAGGGAAATGCGCTCAGAAGATTGGCCTTCCGTTTAATATTTTTTGGAGGAGCTGCGAAGATGAAGAAGAGGAAGAGGCGATTATTCATTTGCTATGCACTTGTCCTGCTCTTTTTAGAAGAAGGAGACGCCACCTAGGCGCACACTTCTTCGATTGTCTCGGTAATCTGGCAATTGCGAAAGCAAGAAGTCTTCAACGCTTCATAAGAAGTTCTGATTGATTCACCGAGTAAGAGTCTCTTCTGAGATCCTTTGGCATTACAACGGACCAGATTATGGTTAATGTGGCTTGTGTCTGGGCAGCCACTTCTACCTATCTACCTAGTTATGAAAATGTCACCTGCTGAATTGAATGTTTGTAGTTTTCATAATTTTCAAAGAAATTTTTGAAATTATGACATTAGTGTGGGGCTAGTTGTTTTGGATAGCTAGGGTGTAGCCTAGTAGATAGCATGTTGGTCTTGTAATGCGAAGGTCGTGAGTTCAAATTCCGGCCTGCGCATAATTCTAGCACACTACTTGCTTGAGTATACCTTGTTTAGCTCAATCTACGAAAATGAAAAATTCATAGATAGAGGGTTGTGCGAAGGGCTAACAACCCTTCCGCAATAAATAATGAAAAATGTTAAGGAACCTGAATGTCAAGAGGCCAAAGTCCGATTTGGGCTGTAGTGCCATTGTAGAAGAAGTAGAAGTTGTTTTGGATCATGGGCTTACTACTCGGGATCTAAAAATCTTACCGAACGGGCCGATGGGTGCCGACAACGGTCGAAACAATGGAGAAGGCTAACTGCGGCCGACGGGTGCCGGCAATGGTTGAAATAACAGCGAAGACCGACTCTGGCTGATGGCGAACCTGTGGTGAACGGATGGCGATCGGATGGCGATCGGATGGCGAACGAGTGGCGAACATTATAAAAAGGCAAGCGCCCGGGAAGAGGAGTCAGTCTGGTCTTGAAACGGTCGCCGAATGAGGCGCTATTCACAAAGCGAAATATTCGCAAGCGATAATTGGTGAGCAAAAAAGTCTCAAGTGCGATTTATTGAAATTAAATAAAACTTTGCAGTGAACTTAAAGTAAACTGACGGTTTTATTTCACTACTTAAAATCCAGCGCATTTCGATATTATAATTTCTCCTTAATGACATGACATTCCCTAATTCATCTAAGGTATCTCTTGATTGGAGCTTACTTACAATCGTAGTTCTTTTCTTTTAATTTGTAGATGAAATCTGAGAGTTTGCATAAACTTTGCTCGGCGAGAAAAATTAGTGGCACTGAAGTCATGTTATCACTCAAAAATTTCAAAACGGGATGTCCGCCCTTCTGTCAGTCCGTGAGCTTTGTAGCTCGAGAACGCATTGAGCTAGAAAGCAAATATTTTTTACAAATCCTTTTGGACAAAATGTAAGGTCAAGTTCAAGAATGGGGCTATTCGTTCAATGCCTTCTGCCCCTTCAAACTGTGCATATATTTGAAGTCACGCGACTCACATTAAGTAAGTCACTAGGCTTAGGTTTAGATTATAGGAGGGTGGTTTCATAGAACCACAATACACCGAGGCCATATAGTTGGGCCCATTGTACTCCCCCTATTTATTATGAGATGGATGTCACTCTCCTCTTGCTCTAACCACTTGGTTCGGTTTGTGAACCGTAGCAGGCTTGAATGTTGAACGCCTTTGAGGTCATCTAGTTCTGAGAAGAATCTAGAGCCTAAACAAAGGACACGACTGTTGGAGAGTTACGGACATGACAAAGATAATGTTCGATAGATTCTTCGTCTTCCTCCCAACCTCTACAAAGGCTGTCGCTCGCAATCCGAATTCTAACTGCATGCAGCTTTAGCAAGCAATGACCTGGCCAACAATAGTCCGGATGCTAGAGCGACTACGTTGTAGCATCTGAGCTGTAATATTTTTATTCGGTTCTTCTTAAAAGAATTTGGCCGTTCTACAGCTTTCCAGATGCCGCCACTCTGCCAAGAAAGAATCCAAAATAGTTTGTTAGAAGCTAGTCTTCAGCATTGTTGGTGCTGACTGACTTCCTAGTGGAATTGATGTTTGCAGATCCCTACCGTGCAAGCGTGTCTGCTGCCTCGTTACCTAGTAGGTCGCCATGACCCGGCATCCAAATTATAAAAACCTCCGTTATGGCTGCTAGGCGATTCAAATTGTGTCTACAAATGGACACTAGTTTGGACGTAGTCCTGTAGGATTGGAGTGCCAGAAGCGCAGCCCTGCTGTCCGAGAAAATGTAACAATTTCCGAGACTGTTCTGCATATCTAGAATAATTTTTGTACCCTCGTTAATGGCTAATACTTCCGCTTGGAACACTGTCGCGTGTTCTGGAAGATGATATGAAGTTTTAATGTCAAGACCGTGGGAATAAATCTCTGCCCCTGTCGCCTGGTTAGTTTTAGATCCGTCCGTATAGAGATGAGGATCTGTTCAGGTGCTGAGTATCGTGTTTCGCCCATTCGTTTCGTTCAGGAAACTTAATGTGAAACTGCCGTTTCTCAACTTGCGGTTGGTTCATGCAATCATACTCGCGGTCTAAAAGGGAGTTTGCGTTGGATTAGCTGTAAAGGTACTAAGTTCGTTCTTAGTAAAACCGCTGGCCACCACACCAGAAGGCCATCGAAAATAATTGGTCTGACAATACTGGTATACATCCAGTGGATGAGGTGCGGCTTAAGGCTCAAACCGAATGTCTTTTTGTATGCGAAGAAGGCTACGGTAGCGTTTTTTGTTCGTTCTTGATTGTTGGCCTTCCAGGATAATTTACTATCAAGAATCAGACCTAAATATTTAATTTGATTCGAGAGGACCATATTGATACCCCGAATGTTTGGTGGATTGAAAACATATGGTCTTCTTCTTCTAGAGAAGAGAACCAGATCTGTTTCGTGAGGTTTAATGGTAAGTTCTTTATCTAGTGCCCAGCTGTCAGTTGTAAAGTGGACTGAGTAAGGTTACCTAGAACTTGCTCAAACTTACCAGTTGGCATGATTACAAGATCGTCTGCATATGCGTTGTGGGTTAGCCACTCCGATTTAAAATGGAAAGGGGTTCATTCACTATTAGGACCCACAGGAGAAGCGATATTATGCCGCCCTGTGGCGTTCCTTTGTAGAGAGAGTCCTTTCTTGTCTCGTCACCTAACCGTGCTATGATTTTTCGTGAGCGAAGAAGATTTGCATCAATGTTGACGTGATTAAAAGCGCCCTCTACGTCTAGAAAAGCCCCGAGTGCAACCTCTTTATGATGAAAAGCTTTCTCTCCGGCGGCTACCGTCACATGCAAGGCAGTGCCAATGGACCTACCTTTCAGATAGGCGTGTTGATGATGACCGAGAGATTCAGATTTGCCCGTAGGTAGCTGTCCACTAGTCTTTCCAGGCCTTTCATAAGGAACGAAGTCAGGCTGATGGGTCGAAAAGCCTTCGGGATGTTGTGGGAGGCTCTGCATGCTTTATATATGTCAACCAGGTACTGAATTATTGTTTCTTCCGCATTCTGGATCATTGCGGGATAGACTTCGTCCAGTCATATATAGTCACATATAAAATTTAGCAACAAAATATTTATTTAGAATTATTAGTAAAGTTAGGGCTTAGCCTAGAGGGTATCGTGTTGGTGTGCAATGCGAAGGTCATGAGTTCAAATTAAGTATAACAATTTCAGTCTACTGCCTGGGAGGATTGACTGGACTAATAACCCTTCCACAATAAATAATGAAAAAAAATGTTAAGGAACCTGAAGGCCAGGCGGTCTAGATCCGATTTCGGTTTTAGTGCCATTGTAGATGAAGATGTAGTTTCCGATAGTCCAACATATTTGTTTTCATTTCCTGTTTTCAAAGGCGACTTGACGGATTCAATTCAGTATCATCGGAAAAAGGACTTATTACAAAAAGGATACAGGAATAAATATGTGTGATATCGATTAGCTCAAAAAAAGATTTCAATCTGGCAGTCCAATCCATAAAAATTTTAAATTTTCCTCTTACAGCAAAGAAGTCAAACACACTTAGAACCTTCGAATTACGTTAAATACATGCGAATCTCATTTAAATTTCTGTCAAAATACAGCAAAAATATGTCCCATTGTCAGAATCGGGGCTATATCCGAACCAATTCTTCAGTTAATGATAAAAATACGTATTCACCTTTTCCATTGTACCGAAGTATTCCACTTACTTTCTCAATGAAATTCCATGTATTTGCATTTCAAATAGCCCGCCAGATTACTACATCTCTATGCTCTGCTCTATATCGATACCAACGGCTTTAAGGATCTCCGAAAGGATACTCCAATAATACAAAAATACTTTCATCATAATATCCTACCATTATGAGAGGCAGATGTATTATGCTCGATAGTGAAATCTGAAATTCGCCTGAATTATCGAATTCAATTCCAGAGAATTCCACATCTCCGATGGCTTTTCCAATGTAATCCTATAGTCCTTTCAGCCGCCAAAAACATTCATCTCGTATTTTTGTATATGTGAATGGCAGTAACGGTGTCGTCGACGGAACAACATGAGGGAGCGAATGTGTTGATAGCAATCGGGTAGGTCAATTGAGATTGCTGATTAAATTGCTTGTTTGTGGGAACGAGTAGGAAGAGCGGCACGCAAAAATACTTTATCCTGTCCAGAGTGATAGTCCTTTGCAGGATTTGTATCAAAAATATTTTTCATACATATATGTTTATTCATTTTTTGTTAAACTCGCTGTCGTGTTTTTTGTATACTGATATTGTTGGTCCCGACGAATATCAAATAAATTGTATTGTAATTGAACGAAAAAGTGAAAATTGCTACTGCTACAGTTCGTTTTATCGTCCTGAGAGGAGCCAACAGGATTCGACTCATGTACGTAGTGCATGATTTTTTTTTTTTGATATTGGAGAAATAAAAATACAGATTCATTTTGAAATATCCATATTCGAAGTGATTTATTTTTACAGGTAATCGTACCTACAACTGGAGGTGATTTTATGTATCGTATAAATACAAATAGGACTGCGATTGCGCGTATGAAATAGAAATTTTTGTAATTTTAAAAAATTATATAAGGGGAGTGGTGGAAGGAGTGAAAGCATTAAACTAATTTTATCGCATCATGCTAGAGTAGCAACAAAAATGTTTTATACAAAATTGCAGCTTCAAAAATTAAAAAGGTACTGAGAAAATTAGTGTATTAGATTTAATGAAATTGTGCAGTTTGTATGGGAGGTGGTAGAACGAGTAGGAGTTTTTCAGACATCGCTTTGAACAATATGGAACTTCTCTCAAATTCCATTCATCCAAGAAAACCGATTTATAATAAAGTTGTGTGGAATTGTATGGGAGGGGGTAGAAGCCGTGATGCTGATCAGCTAATTTTCTCGATCTCAATAATAATGCTAATTTATTATTTTGTCCAGAATTTGAGCTCGACAAATGTTATACCTACTGAGAAAATTGGTTTACAGTATTTCATGAAAAAGTGCAGTTTGTATTGGTGGTGGTGAAAGTAGTGGGGGATTCAAATAGTTTTTATACCGTATATCACATTTCTGATTAAAAATAATATTTTCCAAATTTCAAATTATTAGCTTTTATAGTTTCCAAAAAAATTGTATTGCTGTAAATGACTGATAATGAGGCATTTTGTATGGTTGGACGTAGAAGGGGTGGAACGTTTTGAACCGTTCACGAACATGACCTTATTCTATTATCATAAACGATGTGTACAAAATTTTCAACGCGTTTTCAAGCTAGAGAGCACACAGTTGGGTGGACATACGGATTTGAGATTTTTGGCTCAACGCGTTTTCAAGCTAGAGAGCACACAGTTGGGTGGACATACGGATTTGAGATTTTTGAGCAACAACAAATATTTCTGTACCCTTGGCGCCTCTGTGCGAGCATTATTTCTTGGTGTTACAAATTTTAGAGCAAACTTAATAATAATAACATATAATACTCTCAGATTCCATCTAGGGTACAAAAAATCAGCCAACAAGTCGGGCGCAACTTTATTATTCTTGGGACAAGTCGAGGATATGTGGGAAGACAGCAGGTTAGGGTAGATAGAGAGACTATATGAATGGGAGTTCTAGGGCACGGTTACTGCAATTACGATCAATAGCTCTAGTACATAGAATCAATATATCATTTGTTTACATGTGAAAGTTTGGGTTTGTATGGGAGGAAGGTGGGGGTGGGGGTGGTATATGTTGTATAGAATGGTAGTTTCATAGACGAAGTAAATTCTATGAAATTCTCGGTATATTTTATATTTTTAAGACCATGCATTTGTATTGGAGGAGGTGAGGGAATAGCAAAACTTGTGATGCTGTTTTGTTAAGTTTCTTTTAAAGGTATTTGTACAAAATTTCAAGTTCGTAGCTTTTAATTTGTTGGTTATTAGTTAAATTATTAAAATTGGTCGAAATCATACTTTTGCATGGGAGGGGGTGGAAGGGCAGAAGGGATTCCAAAACTTTTGATGCATGTTTATTTGAAATATTTTTAAAAGTGTTTGTGCAAAGTTTCAAGTTGATAGTTTTTAATGGTTTGGTGATAATTGATTTCTTAAAAATGGTCGAAAAAATACTTTTATTTGGGAGGGGGTAGAAGTTTTGAAAGTATTTGATTAGTTAATATCTTAAACTTTGAAGGATTTTTCTTAAAGTAAGTTTTGCAGATTTTAAAGTTTGTAGCTTAAAATTTCACTCAAAAATTTTGCGTTTTTGTGTTTGTTTTTTTAATACTCGCGAAACACCTCGTGCAGGTGGATAACAACTGTGGTTCAAATTGTTATTTTTTCTTTATGTATATCAACTCGATGTATATATGTACAAAATTTAAACTTTGTATCTTTTATCAGAGCCCTAAAAAAATTAGTGAAAATTTTCGACATTTTGGCCTTACAGCCCTCATCATAAACATTTTACGAAAATTATATATCATAGAGCTCTAGAACTCGACAAAATTTCAACTTAATACTTGTTTTGAATTTTGAGATATAACGGTTTGAAATTTTGAAATGCTCCCCATTTCCCACCACTACTTTAAAACCAAACTTTATATTTTTCTTGCATTTCGCTAGTATAGCTTGAGTTTCAATTACATAGCTTTAAAGATAGTTGAGATATTCGTTCTTAAGTGTTTCCTTGGACTTCCCTGACCCTCCACCTCACAATTATCGGCCTCCTTTTTATCAGATTATAGTGAAACTGTATGACACCTAATTGGTCTTAAAATAAACATTTTTTGGATTAAGTAGTTCCGAAGATATTTTCATTTGAAAAAAATTTGGTCGACAATTTGTTTTTAGGCCCCCTTTTTTCGGACCCCAATGGATAAAAAAATTAAATAATTTTTTGAGTTGTAGATAGAGGGTTGTACGAAGGGCTAACAACTATTCCAAAATAACAAATGAACATGTTAAGGAACGTGAAGGTCGGGAGTCCAATGCGCGATTGGGTCTGCAGTGCCATTGAAGAATATGAAGATACTGACAAAGTGAAATGAATATTTTAATTTTATCAAAAATATTTGCCTAAACAGTTCAAAGTCAGCATAATCAGTACAAATTTTGAAAATATTGTTCGTCGCGTAAGACTGTCATTAGGGATTAATTTTGTGCGCTTGTGTTCGAACCTATGTGCATATACTTGGTTTTATGCACATTTATTTTCAGTCCCGCCTCTTTGCATTTAGAATGCAACGAGCGAACATTTGACTCTAAGTCCGAACGTTTATGTGCACGCAAACACACGTCATCAGCATAACCAAGGTAACTTAACCCAGATATGCCTATGCAACCGGAGGTTGAGTTTGGCGTGTATCTTAATAATTAAAGTACTAATATGGTCATAAGAAAAACATATTTCCTAGTTTAAAAAATTTTATTTTAGGAAAACTAGGAATTTGGAGGTGTCCTACATATAGAACATTAGGCATATAGGTAGCAATTAGATACAATATTCGGTTTAATATAAATGATATAAAATATGATGGAAAATAATGTAAAATGCTTAGTCCTTTGTGTGATAAGCGACAAAACACTTTACATGAAGCCCAACATTGCATTTAAAGCACCTTGTTTTTGTTTTGGTATGACAAAAACCACATCTTGCGGTACTACCAAATGGTCTAATCTATCATACCGCAATTCAATTTCGTTTGTCATACTTAAATGCCCTCTCTGAAATGAAGTTGATTTTCTATTCTGCAATAGCATGATAGTTGCCAGTCGCCTTCTGAAACTAAGCTGGTCCAGTTCGCCTCCTGTTTTGCGATGCAATTGCCATGCATTTTAAACGCACATGTCAATGCAATGGACTATCAAAGAACAATACCACTTTTTTCCCCTGATTAAGGTACGGTATAAACTTACGTTTTGATCTGACCGATCAACTCCTCCCATATATTTATTGTACATATTCACGATATGAGGTGGTTCAACCTGGAATTGAAGCGTTATATATTGTAGTTCGTTGATATACAAGAATTTTACTACTACAATACCTGAATGTTTTTCTTTTTCTCCTGTGAATATCGTTTGACGATGTGAATGGGCTGGATTCCGGAAAAGTTTGAACAAATATTTACAATACTGTTGTCATGCCATTTAACTGCTATTATATTTTGATCAATGATTTTTGAATAATCAAAGGATCCTCGGTCTTCTTTTTTCATTTGCTGTCTTTTAGAGAATGTCCCTTTAGTCTATTTTCTCTAACTGTACCAGTTGCAAAAAATTTTTGTTGTGTTCACTCTTCCATTAGAGGAAGAGAAGTGAAAAAATTATCAAAGAAAAGATGAAATTTGTAATAAGGCCATGTTTCGCATAAAATTTGTGCATATATACACAACACCGGCACCTACTCCAAGATCAGTAAACTTTTCACTAATATTAGTAGCAGAGCCTTGATAGGGTTCAAACCAATCCAGGTAACCATCTTTGGTACTACCAACCCATAGCTTATATCCATATCTTATGGGTTTGCCCCGAATGAATTGTTTGCATCCGTGACGTCCATAATATGGGACCACAGCTTCATCAATAGAACCTGTGCTATGATTTTCAGCTTCCTAACTGCATTCATAATGGAGATATTTGCAAGTGTAATTTTTGACTCTTTCCGTCCCCCTGCCTCTCCGTTCCACTTGACACTCCCCAATATGTAGATAATCGAGCTCACCCAATTGAAAATCCACGCAAAAATGAACATTCTACCTTAAAACGGTCTCGGAGATTTGAGTCCTTATGTATTTGCACTTTTAGGCTAATGAAACGCGAAAAAAACATAATTTCAGGGTAGCAAATTTTTTTTCTGTGTTGGTCACAATACTTTATTATTAGAATAGTAAAGTAATATTGATATTGGAAAGCACTTTCATTACTAAAATTTAAGGAACAATAAATGAAAATATTAACAATTTTTCGAGAGAAAATTAAAATAAAGCACATCATAATTAATGACACTTTGAAACAGATTATGAAAATTACTGGAAAAAATCAGCTCAATTAATTAATTATCTCACTACAGATATTCGTAATAAATGCTTAAAACCTTGCGTCCTCTGGTTATGACGATTGAGTTAGAAAGAGCTCGTATTTGTCCGCAGAACAATGAGAACTATTCAAAAGACATTAAATTTCAATCTGCAGTTTGCCAATTCAGTATCCACTCAGTAAAAAAAAAGCTTCAATAAGTTTTCGTAATTGCTTAAACACTGCAATAGCCCATAATCCTTTTAAAATCTTTTTCAATATTGCACACATCCTTTAGTCGTTCAGCCGCACGAAAAGGATTTCATTTCAGCCATTCAACTTAAATATTTATCTTTCCATTGGCGAGAAACTAATCCTACCTGCATGTGTATTATCCTTAAATGAATACAAGGGAACATCCAACTCATAACTAATGGATAGATCGTGAAGTGGTGAGCAAATAGTTAGAAACGAGACAAGCTTTAGAAAATTACTAACCCTCGTCCCTTATCCAAAAGGTATGAGTACTCTATCTCATCCAGACCCTTTCGAAATGCATTTTGTAATACTACACGGTGAGAAGAAACACCTCCTGTAAATAGGAAAAAGAAAGGACTAGAGAAACTTTTCCCAGCGGATGGTGTGCATTTAATTAGCCTCGTTCCAATTGTTATAGTGCTCCCAAACTAAAATGCTATTTACAATGCACGGAATAACCGCCCCTCTAAAGAGAGCAGTCAGTCTGCATAAGTTACGGTTGATTTATGTTGCAGAAAAGTTGTTTAAATTAATTTACAATATAAACGAAAGTATATCTGCCGTTGTATAGCTACATGTATAGTAAGCTACAGATATTAAGTATGTTGAGCTGGTGAATGGTTGGTTAATTATATTTACGTAGTATTCACGCTGTCAAGCATGTCCTAGACCGAAAAGTTTATGGAAAGTAAAGTTAGATCCTTTCGCTAAGATCTTATTATGAAAGCAAGGTGGTGAATTGAATTTCTAATGAGATGATTAATCTTACAGTTAGAAACTTCGGACCGGGACCAGTTAAGAGATGTGTTTTTTTAAGTATTTCGTAAAGGATGTCCCATAAAAATTTGAGAAAATTAGTGAAAAAAATTATATAAAATGATTTAAAGTTTTTTATTTCAACTTAAGCCGAAGGACTTTACTAAATTTGTTTAATTTGTTGTTGATAATTTGGAAAAGGCTTCTTAAATAAATCAGGATTCTCTGAAAAGGTTCGACTTAGTTATTCACAGGATTTTTTGTTCACAGCCTGTATTACAAAAATATTGCAAACAATAAAAAAACATAACAGCCCAATCATATGATACTCTAGATGAGATGGAAATGACTTTAATATACCGGAAAGTATGTCATCTCAAATTCTTTCGAATAGTGAATAGAGACTTTTGGAGGTGGTAGAAGTAGAGGGGGAGGTTTGTATTTTTCTTATATGACACCGAACATGGCACGCAAAATGCTTATTGCAGAATTTAAAGTTTTTAGTTTTCATTATTTTTAATGAAATTGGTAATAGTTTTCCTGAAATTGGGACATTTGTATGGGAGGTGGCAGAGGAAGTGGAACATTTTAGATAATTTTGAAACTGCTTATCATCACTGATTCAATTTCAAAGTCGATAGCTCTCAAATATTCGAAGGAGAAATGCTTTTCTGGAATTTATAATACAGATATTTGTATGGGAGGGGGTAGAAGGAGTAAAGAGGGGCTGATATTTTTTTCTAGCGCTTATTTCAATTATTAAGTAACAAATCCGGCAAAATTTGAAGTTTATACTTTTTCAAGTTTGAACGGAAATCGATAAAATGCATTTAACAAAATTTATACATTTGTATGGGAGGGGGTAGAAGGAGTGTACGGATCAAAACAATTTTTTTTTGGATTACTAATATTTCTATTTGTATACTTTATGCAAAATATCAAGTTGATACCTTTAACAGTTTCGAAGAAAAATAATTTAATTTGAATTTCAAAATTTCGTGAAATTTGTATGGGAGGGGGTAGAAGGAGTAAGGTGAAGTTGATAATTATTTTTAAAATAAATTGCAATTATAGTAAAATTATTTCTGAAAAAATTTCGTCTTTTCAGCTTTACTAGTTTCAATGAAAATCGAAAATATGTATTTTTCAAAATTGTCCATTTGTATGGGAGGGGGTAGAAGGAGTAAAGGGATCGAGTCAATATTCCGTGGTATTAATGACATCTATATCGGTATACTTTGACCTAAATTTCAAGTGTATAGCTTAAATAGTTTCAAAGAAAAATCTATTTCTTAATATTTCGAAATTTCATTAAATTTGTATGTGAGGGGGTAGAAGGAGTGGGGGGATGCAGCCCATTCACGAACTTAAAGTTACTTTTTTGCTAAAAATGACACACAAAAATTTTTGGCACCATAGCTCAAAGCTTTCGAGAGTTATGCTGTAGACAGACGCACAGACGGACAGACGGACAGACAGACAGACGGACAGACGGACAGACGGTCACTCGGAATCGAGGTTTTTGAGCGACAACAAATATTTCTGTACCCTTGGCGGCTCTGTGCGAGCGTTATTTCTTAGCGTTACAAACGGTAAGGCAAACTCAATGTACTCTCAGATTTCATCTAGAGTATAAAAATGAATTGCATAATTAATAAAATAATATAACAGGATAACTTTGGCGTAAAGCCATAGGGTACTCTAGACGAAAGATAATTTTTTGTGATTTCAAGAAATTTTGTATGGGGAGTATTAGAAGGGATAGCGGCATATAACTAATTTTTTTCAATTTTGCTAGAGTTGTTATCAAAATGTTTCATACAAAATTTAAGAAAAAGTTTAATAGATATTGAGAAAATTTGTGTATGAGATTTATTGAAATTGTACAGTTTGTATGGGAGGTGGTAGAAGGAGTAGGGTGTTCTAATTCACTTGTTCAGAAAGAACTGTAAATATAATTCAATTGACATGATTTAAAATGCAGACCACATATTTCACGAAAATTTACTTTTCGGAAAGTTATCAAATTAAGTAATATTGTATGGGAGGGGGTAGAAGGAAGGTAATCGTCTAATTTTTTCGATTTTACTAGTAATTCTAAATAAATCATTGTCGTGGATTACCTTGGAACACCCTCTCTACAATCCGGACTTACCGCCATGCGACTACCACCTGTTTGGACTGTTGAAAGAAGCTCTTGGAGGACAACGTTTTGATGATGATATTGCTGTTGAAGATTTTGAGGGCAATTGGCTTATGCAACCATTTTCGTTTTATGAAAACGCGATGACAAAATTAGCCATCCGTTGGAAAAAATGTGTCACGAAATCAGGAGATTACGTAGAAAAATAACTTTAAGCCTTTGTATTTTTATCATGTCCGAATAAAGTTTTAAAAAAAAATCCAGTTTATATTTGATTGATGTTGGAAGATAATCGATATCTCAGTTTTTCGATGATTTTCTTTACATATTCCACACTCTGTACGTCCCTTGTAAGAAAATAAAATATGATAATATTGTGTTTAGTATAACGGAAGACATAACCATTTAAAAAAAACCCAGTGAATACTAAAATTAATTTATTTTCAGTTTTCACTTTACTAAGCAGTACATTTCAATGCCAAGTTTCAGCGTTCGATCTGCACCATTAGTTGAGATATTAGCAACAATAGTTTTCGACTCTAGCCTTCACTCTTCCACTTAATTTTCATTATTATAATTTAAATTTAAATAATAAGACGTCCACACTCTAACTTTCTTTTGTTGAGATTGTGGGATTTGCTTGAAATAAACGTCTATAGGAGTTTTTTAACACAAATTCTTAACCGATTTGAATTTTTTTAAAGATAGATTTACGAATTCGATCGCTCCAGTGCATTATTCTCGGCACTTACAAAAAAACCCTGAAACGATATCCCGGGACAGTGCTCCACCCTCGCCAAGAGCTGTGGACTGGTTCATGCAATGTGATATTGTTGACGGGCCATTAGCTATTTAAATCTATCGAGTTGCACGTAATCTTCTAAAAAAATAAGAAAAACTAGTACAGATTGACCAAGAAAACATACTTTCTCCGGCTTCTGTTATCATTCGAAATGTCTGTCAACATTAGCCCACTACCGTATAAGCTCTATTTAACAAATAAGAAAATTGTCAACCATCTAGTCCTTTTGTATTTCGTCCTCAATGTGTTTTCTCCGTGCAGCGAGTGTTTCTTTATTTACTGATTCGAAGATGAAAAATAAACTAGAAATGGGGATCTACAAACAATCCTGTTTCGTGATATTGGAGTCCTGTTCGTTTTGTATTCCGAGTGTTTGTTTGAGGTGTCGCATGTGTTTTCAAGGATCAGGAGAATGGAGTTCTTTAGGGACAGACCGATGAAAGTTCAAGGATTATCTATAGTTACTTTTCTTCTCGTAGAAATTGAAATCAAGATAAGATAACAAGTAGTAGTAGAGTAGTAGATAGATTGGTATTCATCTCGAGAATAATATGGGCTCGTGACAGTGTTAGATTAATGGATGATTGATTTCGTAATCAGAGATTAATGAAAGCGATTAATTTTCTTTCAGTTTTTACACCAATCATGGAACCTAAATCATTTATTTAGCATATTTCTTTCCTCATAATTAGATTTCAGTATCATTATAGAAATTCTATTGCCTTTACCTTTATTATACTCTAGGTGAAATCTAAGACATTTATAAGTTTGCAAGAAAGTTTGCTAAGAAATAAGGTTCGGAGAAAAAAATTAATGACATAGAAATTCATATTATCACTCAAAAATCGCAAAACCAAATGTCCGTCCATTCGTCTATCCTCTCTGGCTCGAGTACGCGTTGAGCTATAAAGTCCAAATTTTGTACATGTCGTTTTTGATAAAAAGGTGAACTAAGTTCGTGAACGGGCCAAATCTATTTTCGGAATTGGTTGTAACAAACAAGTCAATAAATCAAGTAGCAACAAGTATTTTGAGTGTATATTTAAATTAAAATAATTAAATTAATAAATAATTACATTATAACAATAAATAATTTAAAAAAAAATAATTACAATTAAAAATTCAAGAA
The DNA here is from genome assembly GCA_963669355.1 of Chorisops tibialis. Classification (NCBI taxonomy): domain Eukaryota; kingdom Metazoa; phylum Arthropoda; class Insecta; order Diptera; family Stratiomyidae; genus Chorisops; species Chorisops tibialis. Next base: position 77,481,090 of record OY770263.1, read on the forward strand.
AACTTAAGAGACTGGAGAATTTGGTAAATAATAAAACTAGAGATTCAAAGTCAAAGGTAGTTCAAATTGAAAAGATATTTACGAGATTTCAAATTCAAGGAAATTAGATTAACAGCTCCTTAGCTGCATCACTCATTTCCAGGTGCTTTTTCTTTGGTTCGGGTCTCATGTTCGTGATAAAAGGATCCAAAGTCTCCAGTAGCTTGTGGAACACGTCTTCGTTGGTAGAGAAACGAGACATTTTCCGCGAGTTTCTGATTCTAAAAGTCTTGTAATCTTTATTTCTACTTTCTTGTGCCTCTTCCGACAATATTCCGACTGGGAGAATCGACTTCTGCACTATTTCAGCACCATGCAACAAAATCTTATGTACCGTGGATGGCATATAGTACCATGAATACTTCTCAATGGCCATCTCTGCTGTTTCTTTTGAGAAGAGCCGGAATTTTTCTGGGTCGATCATTGCATTGCTATTTATGACTTCCAGTATGGTAGCGATCCGGTGGATTAGAGTTTCGTCGACTCCCGTTATTGCACTTGTGACCTTGCAATCATTGAAAAAACGTCTGGCAGTGTTGCCATTATTCGAAGATCCGTAACCCTGCTTAACGAAGTCTACTTTGATGTCGACTTTCCCAACAAACTCTTGTTGAATACGTTTCTTTTCGTTTTCGTGCATGACTCGCGTGTCTTTTGTAGTCCTCCATTTTTCAAAATTTTTATTGTAGGCAATGTGAAGAATGTATTCCATACACTTGATTCTGGCATGTAATGGAGAGATACCAAATTCGAGAGCATTCACATTAAGATGTTTTTGTTGGATTTTTGCCAAGCCGTTCATTTCGGATGGTAGAGCACTGCATATTTAACAGGCACTTGCAGACTTCATATTTGTGATGGCTTGCGCTACCTTGCCGTCCAACATTGTCATCACCAGAATATGTCAAATACAGATGACAGTAATGCCGATCACCACTTCGGTAGCTTCCAACTTCTCTATTTCTTCTTCAACCCGTTTTTTTCAGCTCGCGCCAAATCAAGTGTCTCTTTCTGGAAACTGTATCTCAAAGGCCTGCAATGTCTTGTTGAGGAAGGTCGGTTATTTTCCCAAATTGAGCCATTTTGATCAACATCAATTGGGATTATGAGCTTCAGGGGAACTATTGACGTCATGAATAAATTCGAGTCACTTATTTCGTTATTGTCGATCGAATATTTTTGGGCAAATTCATTTTGGCCTGAGGCACCGTCGAATCCCCATTTCGTCGTCAATATTAATTCGTGATTATTTAATTTTTCTAGTACTTCTGGAGGTTTTGTTTCCAGAATTCGTTTGGCAGTATGGTCAAGCACATTCTGCAAAGGAACCATTGCAGATGTTTCATTAATTGACACATTTTCAGGGTAGCACTGCTTCTTTGCGAGGATTAATTTTTTATAACTTGGAAATACATGGCTCCCAAGGTCTTTTAGCGCTTGTCGAATCACCTCGTACTGATATTTTGTCAGATTGGCCTGGAGAAATATAGCTAATGCCTGATAGGCTGACAAAGCTTCGGGTTTATCGTGGTCTTCATTTATCGCAGCTGCGTTAATCAAGCTTTGTGGGTACGATGCTTGAAGCTTGCGTATTTTATTCCTCTTGCTTTTTTCACCACAATCATCAAAGTCTTTACTTGGTCTCCCCAAACATGCAGTGAATTCCTGGTCTCGTATGTTAAAACATATTCATTTTCCATCCACTCGCTGAATTTTTTTGAACCTCGCCCGGTCCCGATTTACCATTTCTTTTTTTTTATTAAAATGAGGCAAAAAATTCTTGCTTAGAGTTGCCAGCATTGAAGAAGTGTTTTCCTCGTCAAGTTTAGGGTGATTTTGTCGAAGGAATACGTCGAAGTTTGTACCACCCCACAAGCACTCACACAAATCGCGGTATTTAATTTTGATAGAGCTCATGACTAGAAAAACGTTAGCAACTAGACTGAACTCGAATTAAAAGTGTTTTGAAGTTGGGACAGGTATTATTTGAGCCAATTGAGTAAACAAGAAAGTGCAACAAACAAAGGCGCACTATGATCGGATAGGCAGATAAAGGCAATCATAGCTGTTCTCAATGCTTATTTAAAATTCGTTACTTATAACGTTGTAAAGCGCTCTAATTTTTTTTGTTGCCCAGTTTGACTGATGTGTGGCTTAGTTGGCCATCGTAGAGCAGAGAAAAAATTTGACAATTTTTATCTCCCGCTTTTACAGTTATATATCACTCATTTAGAGTAGTGTGTAATTTGGTCAAACTTCCATTATTATGAGAGTTGACCTAAATTAATGGGAATAGACTTGAAACAGGAAAAAAAACATGCTGTTCCTAGATCCTGTAGCTTATATAGTGTGAGAATCAAAAACTAGATAATCGAAATTAGCGCTTTCGAAAATCGAATTTTTTCCGCTCTGGCACCACTGTGCGCCGTCCGCCGTACGCCGGTGTGTACGCTCAGCGCACATTAACTCCCAAACCCTTCAAGATAGAAAGTTCATTTTTGGGGGATTGTAGATAGTTGCGGATCTCAGGCGGATACCCATTTTGGGGATGTGCGGGTTCAGGGGGAGGAGGGGGGAGCGCTTGAACCGAAAAATACGAATTCAAATATCTCAACCATGGTAAAAGCCAGAAAGCTAAAACTCAACATACATATAGAGGGGTTTGTGGGACAACTTTTAAAAATAATTTAGTTTTTTTATCCATTGGGGTGCGAAAAGGGGGGGGGGGCTAAGAACCAATTGTCAGCCGAATTTTTTTTTTCAAATGATTATACCTTCGAAAATACTTACCATAAAAAATTGATATTTTGAGACCATTAAGCTGGCATATAGGTCCACTATAATCAGTTTAGATAAACGCTAATTATTGTAACCGGGAGGGTCATTGGGGGTACAAAGAAAAACACTAAAAAATCAATATCGCAGCTATTTATTAAGCTATGTAATTGAATCTTAGAACCTATATTAAGCTATACTATAGAAATACGAAAAAAATATAACATTTGGACAAAATAGTAGTGGGGGGAATGGGGAGCACTTCAAAAATGGCGCACTTTTCAAAATTTCAAACCGTTATAATTCAAAATTGAGTACAGATATCAAATTCAAATTTTGTCGAATTGTAGAACTAGATAGTTTTTAAATTTGGAAAAAATTTTACGTCGGGAAGTGTAAGGGGAGGGAGCTGGTAACGAAAAATGTCGAAAATTTTGAGTGATTTTTTGAGGGCTGTGGTGAAATATATAAAATTTAAATTTTCCATGTGGATACATCTATTTGTTGTACATACAGAAAAAATAATAAAAATTCCACAATTGTTATGCACCGACCCCCCTGGTCTACCGTGCACAAGGTGTTTCATGTGCAATGAAAAAACCACATAAACGGAAAATTTTTGCAAAGAAATTTGAAGGTAAAAACTTGAAAACTTGCGAAATGCATTTAAAAAATTTTTTTTAAAGAATGAAATATTAACTAGTCGAATACCTTGAAAGCTTCTACTGCCTCCCACACAAAATGATTTTTAAGAAATTAATTATCACCTAATTAGTAAAATCTATCAATTTGAAATTTTGCACAAAATCTTTTAAAAATGGTTGAAACGGAACTGCGTCAAAATTTTTGAGATCACACTTGCCGTTCTACCCCCTCCCATACAAAAGTATGATTTCGACCAATTTCAATAAAACAACTGCCTACCAACAAATTAAAAGCTACGAACTTGAAATTTTGTACAAGCACCTTAAAAGAGAAAGAAAAGAAAATTGCGTCACAAATTTTGCGATTCCCCTACCTCTTGTACCCCTCCCATACAAAATTATTTTTTCGAGCATTTTTAAGAAATCAGTTATCAGCTAACTCTTAAAAGCTATCAATTTCAAATTTTGCACAAAAACTTATAAAAATAATTGTAATGAAAATCCCTTAAAAGTCTTGCAATCGCGCTTACCCTTCTACCCCCTCCCATACAAAAGTATCATTTCGACTTATTTCATTGAATCAACTAATAACCAACAAATTAAAAGCTACGAACTTGAAATTTTGTACGAGCACACTACAAGAGAAAGGAAATAAAATTGCGTCACAAATTTTACGATTCCCCTACCTCCTCTACCCCCTCCCATACAAATGGTTGGTTTCGTGAATGTAAAATACACCGAATCTTATGAAAACTCTATGCAACTTCATCTATGAAACTGACTTTCTATGCAGAGAATATTTGACGTGGTTCAAGCAATCAATTAAAAAACTATTACCATCCACCCACTCTTACTATCACCCCTCACCCCTCCCCTCACAAAAACTCAAACTTGCATAAAAAAACGAATGAAATATTGATTATGTGTACTGGAGCTTTTGAACGTTTCCGCAAAGTGTTGAATTGACAATTTCCCTGCCCAAGAACCCCCTTTCACTTAGTCTTCCCTAACCACTCTAACCTGCATATTGACTTTCCACACATACGCAACTTGTCCCAAGAATAATAAAGTTTCGCCCGACTTGTTGGCAGCTTATTTAAGTGTTTTTCTTCGCACCCCTCTTGACCACCTTACAATAATTGGCCACCGTCTAAGTTGTTTATGGTGGATCTGTATGCCACCTTATTGATTCTTAAATATGAATTTTTTATGGTAAATAATTTCGAAGATAAAGGGTTTTCCAATAAGGACTTGACAACTTTTTTTCAAAATAAAATGCAAACCATTTGAGATATTTCAAAAACTTTATTATCGGGTTGAAGTACAATCAAAACATTTATGAATGGAACTCGACTTCGTTCATATGGCCACCGCGGGCACGTTTGCAGCGGTCGATTCGTTGGACCCAATTTTCGATGACTCGGCCACACATTTCGGCCGAAACGGCTGCTATTTCGTGTTCAATGTTGGCTCTGAGCTCTTCCAACGTCGTCGGCTTGTTGGCATAGACCAACGACTTGACGTGGCCCCAAAGAAAAAAGTCCAGAGGCGTTAAATCGCACGAACGAGGCGGCCAATCGACTGGTCCATTTCTTGAGATAACACGCTCATCAAACTTACTCTTCAATAAATCGATTGTAACGCGTGCTGTGTGGCTTGTGGCACCGTCCTGTTGAAACCACATGTTGTCCAAGTCCATATCTTCCAATTCGGGCCAAAAATAATCGGTAATCATGGCGCGATAACGATTACCATTCACAGTAACGTGACGATCATTATCGTCGACGAAAAAATATGGCCCTATGACGCCGCCGGCATGCAAACCGCACCAAACAGTTATTTTTTGTGGATGAAGTGGTCTTTCATGAAGCACATGTGGATTTTCACCAGACCAATAACGCATATTTTGCTTATTGACGAACCCACTGAGCCAAAAATGAGCTTCGTCACTGAAGATGATTTTGCGATGAAATTGATCATCTTGGCGCATCTTTTCCAGAGCCCAATCGGAGAACGTACGTCGCTTCAAATGGTCCATCGGCTTCAATTCTTGAGTCAGCTTGATCTTGTATGGGTGTAAACCAAGATCCTTACGCAAAATTCGCCATAACGTGGTCTGGGCGATGCCCAACTCTTGAGAACGCCGTGGAATTGACTGATTTGGATCATTTGCTACGGACGTTTCAACGGCAGCGATATTTTCGACACTTCGACCAACCCGTTGTCTCACTGGCACGGCAACATCACACAACGAATATGTAGACTCAAATTTTTGCACTAAACTTGTTACTGCCTGTCTACTAGGGCGAGAATTACGACCGAAAATCGGAGTTAACGCTCTTAAAGTAGCGGTCACCGACTCCGAATTTCTGAAGTAAATTTTTATAATTTTCAGACGTTGTTCCTTCGTGTACTTTACCATGATAAAAATGTTAAGTTTACTGAATAAATTGACAGTGACAGTTTGATGATTAGTGAAAGGGTGCGTTCACAAATTGAATTCAAAGTTGTCAAGTCCCTATTGGAAAACTCGATATAATCTTTTGAAAAAACAATTCGGCGCTCAATTTGTTATTAGGCCGCTGTTTTTTCGGACCCCAATGGATTAAAAATTGAATTATTTTTATAGTTTATACCACAAACTCCTCCTCATATGCATTGATATTTAGCTTTCTAGCTAGAATCATGGTTGAAATATTCGAATTGGTATTTTTGGATTCTGCTGCTTCCCCTGCCTCCCCCTTAATCATAAATTTGTGTTTCCCTGATATCAGCACCTATCTACAATCTACCCGAAAATTAATATTCTATTTTCAAGGATTTCGGAGTTAATGTGCGCTGAGCATATACGTTCGGCGTATAGACAGACTTATTTTATTATTTTTTTTTTTTTTGCTTTTTTTGGTTAATTTAGTCATGAAGCGCAGCAATTTTTTTTTCAAGTCGATCACAATACTTTGTTGTTTGTGTTTGAAGTCACGTGACTCACATTAATTAGATTCCTAAGTTTTGCCGACATAATTTCGTCGGTTCATTGTAAAAACTCGCCTCCCACGCGGTCAACATCATAATTTCAAATAATGAATTCAAAATAGAATCGATTTTTTTTTAGTATGAAACTAACTACTTGATGTATAAAACTGAGTCCATTTGAATCTTATTAAAATAGATTCAAAAAATGTGGCTAAATTTTTGCGAAACAAGTCCATCAGCATCGGTGGTTGTGTGGTGGCCGAAAAGCTTTTGTAGCACATTGCAAATTCGAATTTTCAAATGTATTTTCACATGGTCAACTCTATGTCGCTATCACTTGAGTTCAAACACAAGAAGATTTGAAGTTATTTATAAGCAGAAGAAAATCAAAAGCTATTTAAATATAAAGCCAATGGGAAATTTATGACAAAGAATGTCGCTTATACACGACAATATAAAACCACACTTCTTTCATTAAATTACACAGATTTTAAGTTCTGGACTGAGTTTCGAAAATCAGGAGTGTTTGAAGGGACCAGAAATTATTAAAAATTAATATTTTATCAAATAAACAAACTTATCCAGCAATAACAATAAGGTGGCCCTCATAAAAATGTTCTTCCTATTCATACAAAATACGCGTGCGAAGCACGGATGCATGTGCTTGTTACAATTATGAAGTAAAATTGATAAAATTCATTTTCCTTTTATAGTAAACAATTTTATACGGATACTGTAGCATTTTCAAATTAAATGCAACTATTTTCATATTTAAATAAACTTTTTTCGACTAAAAAATCTTTTTTTTGTAACTTATCAGAATTCGAAATCGAATTGAAATTGCAAATAGTCCCACTTGGGATCACAGGCTGGTTATATAGAGATAATCGTCTTATGACGTCGTATTTTGGAGATACTCGTGTATGTAGTGAACAGTAGGTTCGAGCCATTGGCTCACCTGTATTATACACACTGTAGAATTTGTGTGTTATTCAACCCTAAGAAGGAGGAATCGGAGAATTTGGACGATATTGGGACCGCTTATCAACACTGGTCCAAAAGTTGATAGCTCTCATATGTTCGAAGAGGAAATACTGGTTTTAAATTTCTATAATAGAAATTTGTATGGGATAGGGTAGAAGAAGTAATGACTAGTTGATAGTTTTTTAGAAAAAATTTAAAAACAAATTCTAATAAACTTTCAAGCTTACACTTTTTCTATTGTACATTTAAAGGACATCGGCATAATTTATTTTTGAAATGGGGAGGAGGGGCTGTAGAAAAAATGAGGCGAACTTAATAATTTTTGCTGCATTTTCCGAAATTATTAAGAGAGAAATTCTGGTCAAATTTCAAGTTTCTACCTTTTCTAGTTTTATTAAAAGTTATGCATTTGTATGGAAAGGGGTGAAAGGACTGAGTGGATTGTATTTTTTTTGGACGTTTATGACATTAACATTTTTATACTGGAGCCAAAACAAGTTTCACAGTTTCGACGAAAAGTAATTTTATTGAAATTTCGAAATGTCTTGAAATTTGTATGGGAGGGGATAGAAGAAGGGAAGGGAAGATTTATTGCAATCTATACATAGTAATATAATTGTAGTGTCTGTCTGTAATTTGCTTATAAATGGCTATAAGTTAGTTTTTTGAGTTATTTTAGCACTAAATAAGCATAAAAACACATTTTTGAAATTTTTGTCTGTCTGTCTGTCTGTCTGTCTGTCTGTCCGACCGCTTTTCACGCACAAACGGCTGAACCGATTGTAATGAAACTTGCACAGTTTGTTAGGTGTCCATCGGAATGAAATCTCCACTTGGTTTCATTTCACTCCCCTCACGCCTTCTACCCCCTCCCATACAAAGTGACTCATTTTCAAAATATATATTAATCAAATTTTCTTGGAAACCTTAAAAGCTATTAATTTGAAATTTGGAATATATTATTTCTATTATAAATACAGTCTTTTGGTTTACAAATTATTTGAGTTTCCTCACTCCTTTCACCACCTCCCATACAAACTACACTTTTTCATGAATTATTTTACACCAAATTTCTCAGTACGTGTAACTTCCATCGAGCTAAAATGTTGTATGAAATCCTTAATTAACATTATTATTAATATCGGGGAAAAATTAACCGACTAGCTTCACTGCTTCTACCCCCTCCCATACAATGTGACACAGTTCCACGACTTCGCAAGAATTTGAATTTCTTGAAAAGTCTGAAAGTTACTGATCTGAAATTTCAAAAATATCAATTGCATGATGATTACAGTTGTTTTTCAAAAAATCACCAGAAACCCCCTTCTCCTTCCACCACCTCCCATATAAACCGCACTTTTTCATGAAATACTCTAAACGAATTTTCTCAGTACATTTAAATTTCATCGAGGTAAAAATTTGGATTTAATCCTTAATTAGCATTATTAGTAATATTGCGAAAAAACTTAACCGAGTAGCTTCCCTCCTTTTCCCCTTCCCATACAATGAGACACATTCCACGACTATACAATAATTCGATTTTCTTGAAAAATATGAATGATACAGATCTGAAATTTAAAGTATATCAATTGCATGATAGTTATAGTTGTTTCTCGAAAAATCACCAAAAATCCCCCTCTCCTTCTACCACCTCCCATACAAATTGCACAATTTCATTAAATTCAATGCACTAAGTTTCTCAGTACCTACTCAATTTCTGAAGCTTAAATTTGGTACAAAACCTTTTTATAGCTACTCTAGCATGATGTGAAACAAAATCCACATAATGTATTAGGTAGTAATAACTCTCAAAAATTGCTTATTATTGCTATTTTTACGCGGACGAAGTCGCGGGCGTTTGCTAGTTATTAATATAGAAGTTCCGGCAAAAATTCATATTTCTAACTTTTAGTTTCCATGAAAACCCATAAAATTCTTTTTTTATAATTTTCTATTCGTATGGGAGGAGGAAGGAGTAGTGAATAGATCGATACAATATTCGTTAATGAATATGACATGTACTTCATTATACATGGTCAAATTTTCAAGACGATAACTTTGGTAGTTTCGGAAATAAATCAAATTCCTAAAATTTGTTTGAAAGGGGTAGAAGGAGGAAGGAGTTTGCTTCACGAATTTAGGCTCAAGGTGTTCGACAGTTATGTTATGCCGGACAGGCAATTTCTAGGAAAAATACAATAAAATTCTTGAAATTTTGGAATTTTGTGAAATTTTTTTGGAAGGGGAAAGAACGGAACGATGTGGCCCATTCACCAAAATAAAGGTTTCTTGTAAATATTTCTTATACCGAAATATTCGTTATTCAAATCTTCAATGCTCAGTTTTTTTTCCACGAACCATACAGATAACTTTTAGGCAAAGAGAAATGTCTTTGCAGGCGACTGATAAATTCCTATAAATGATAATTTGGTATATTATAAAATTTGTGGTAATGAGCAATTGATGAAATTAACAAAGCTTTTGAGGAATCTCTTACTTTAAAATGAAGCGTAATTGCATGTATTTTTTGTTTGTAATAAATTTCATTGCTTTTTCAATTCAAAAAAAGGCAAACATTCATATTTTATAAGAACAAAAATAAATAATTCGAGTTAAGTTAAGTTTTAGAGCTAAATACCGTAAATAAATTTGAATACGTGGGTTGAGCTAAACATAGAAAATTAAGATTTATTAACCAAAATCGTAGTTCATATAAGATATCAAGACATTTTGTTTGGAGTTTTACGAAATCGCATAAATCAAATTTTTTCTGGGGTGGAGTAAAATTTTGGCTGGAAAAGAAAAATACCTTGGAGATAAAGAGATTAAGAAGTTAAGTTAAGGTGGCTAGGTAAAATATTTGAAAGTTAATGTGAATTTGTTTGAAAACTTTTCGATTAGATGTTCGAAGCTATGGCTACGATGGAAGCTCCAAATATTTTTCAGCTGTTTGGCGGAATAACGTGAATTGAGTCTTGGTGTGGCCTAGTGGGTGTTCAGATGCCAGTCGACAATTAATTCCAGCACACTGCTTGCATGAAAATATCTGGGCAGCTTTAATCTGCGTGAATGAAATTTTGTAGATAGACGGTGTGCGAAGGGCTAAATACTCTAGCAAATAAATGTTAAAGAACCTGAAAATCAGCAGGCCAAGGCCCAATTTGAGCAATTGTGCCATTGAAGATGAATGTAACATGGATTGAATTAAGGAAACACTAAACAACCATATAAACATGTACCAAATTTCCTGCATTCACGTCTTCATTATCCTTCTATTATGTCATTCCGAAGCACATTATATCATTACTAGTAACACTTCAAGACAATCCCTTTCATTTGACTTCACAGCACAAGAGTTGCTGAAATCTTGCAACTAAATCTTCATCAACGCCAACGTTAAGTAACTAATGAGTTACTACGTGTTTGCTATAAACCACCGATCAATTATGGTCAGGAGTCGTATTTTTTTAAGTAGCCGCTTTCAAAATCAAATCGGCAGATAACCAGTCAACAGCCATACTATTCAACTCCCTCAGTGCAAAAGAAAAATTCTTACCAGCAGAAACGTGATATATCTACGATAATTTATCTTATTCCACCATTTACTTTCTGCTTCATTTTTTCACCCAAGCCCTACAATCCCTAGATACATTTGTAAAATTCTATAGCATTTCTTTCATCCCGAAATACTTGTCTAATTTTCAACAGAAAACGCTTGCATCGGTGTTCACGTTCATCGTTCTACTATTTCTTTCAGACGAACTCAATTTCTTTCTATGTCTTCGAAATCGGGGCCAAGACTGGAGAGTAAGAGAAAAGAAAAAAAAACTCCCCAGGACATGGAAAAAGGAGACATAAAGTTCTAGTCTACCACAATCACTTTATCAATTGTAAATCATTAATCACCTTACACTTCCTTGAGTCAAAATGTCTCCATGGAGAATCAAGGATAGCGTGTGCTTCAAGCTCCTCAAGCGAATTTACTACCACTGTGAAATGTATATCGCTCAAAAGATTTGAATTTGCTGGAGCAACTACAACACGTCTACGTTTTGTATAGTCAAGTCCTTTACTATCTAGGAACGCTAGAAGCTAGAATGTGTATACTGTGCCAACACTTGACGAAAATCAAATCTACTCTTTGCTCTGGATATGCGTTACTTTGTCTTCTTATTGCTGTTACTATATCGTTTGCTTCCGGGGCGATATTTGAATAGTTTTCAAGAGAGGATACACAGGATATTGAGTCAGATACCGAACATAACTACGAGATGATGTTTCGTTTCGAGCTGAAATGTTGCGTAAATATCCTGGGAAATTAGATCTTCGGTATTGTTATTTGAAAATCGATAGTATGCAAAATAAGGATGGTACGAATGTACCTCCGTTCTCTGTTTCTTACTCTGTAGATGTAGGGCGAGTTTTATCTATAGGACGATTTAAGGACAAGCGAAACGTTAAAATTTGCATAGATATTTCACAGTGGAATACTATAGTAAGGATATTTGAAAATGATTACAAGACTCGATAGAGAATTTAAAGGAAATCGAAATTACAGAGTGTTTACAATAACAGGATAGGCTCGAGCTAATAATGGACGGAATTACTTTGATCGAGGAGAAAATCAAGAGAATGAAATTCCTTACAACCAGATATGAAAGGGTAGTTACTTTTTTACTTTTCTAAATAAATTAGAATAGTCTTTAAAATTGCCTGATGGCAGTGTGAAATTTGTAGAAGAAGCTGAATTCACATGCCTGAATAGTACATATCAACACAGAATCAAATGTTTAAATGATACAGGAATCCAAACCAAAAAATTCCTAGTACTTACCGCCGTACATCGAAAAAGGGAAATCCCCAATAGAGTCCTTAACGGCTAATTTCGTTTCAACCACATTGGAAAACTTGTAAACGAACCGAAATCGAACCGGCAAACTTTTTTTCCTTGACTTCGATTTCCTGGCGTCTGCAATTGTCTCTATCGATGACATAAACCCCCATAGCGTAACATACCGTTGTACATTGCCCCAACTTTACTATTTCTGGTATATCTACCTCGAGTATCATGAAAGATATTCAACTCCAGGGAGTTATTTTCGAGTAGCAACAATTCTTGTGGTTCTTCCTTTCAGCCACCGAACAAAAACCCCATCTCGACTCCTTCACAAGTGGTTACTATCCTGTAAGGATGTGTTATTTTTTAGCAAGATCTGCACTTTTCAATGCTGTCGTCCATACAGTTCCTAGTCCCATTGAAACTTATTCCTTTCTAATATACGACCATACACGAAAGTATACACCAAACAAATAAAATTCGATCCAAAAGGAAACACTCCTACAAAAAAATAACATACAGGAGCAAACAACGAATTTTCTTTGGGTCTTTTTCAATACTATACGAAAAATATTCTATAGATTTGCTTCAGAAAAGGACATTTGTAGAAGAAAAAAAAATGTTCCAACGAAAAACATATCATGCAAAAATAACACCCTAAAGAATATTTTCATACGAAACAGGAAGGACTCTATTTAAAGATTTTGCATTCGATATTCTGCTTCATTAATTTATGACCAATTTCATATTTTCAATGCACTTTAGGAAAAAAGTTTAATGCAATTGAATTTCATAGGTTTCCGGTACGATCGAATTTCAAAGGGAATTGATTTAGTGTTCTGCACAAAAATTGAATCCAATAATTATTTCAAAAACCAACCTCCTGCTTTGTGAAAATCCTGAAATACAAAATCGTGAACTATTATTGAAGTGCGAAAAAAAACCGAACCTTCACAAAAACCATGAACAGTGTGAACACACAGAGCGAAATTGATGATGAACTTTTGGAAAGAGGATGTTTTTTCCTCTCTCAGTAGATTGCATTTAGCTTTCGGATTTATTCTAGTCTAGGATAGAGATTCTTGAACAAATCACCGTAAATGATTTTGTTATTTTGCAATCAGTATCGCTATCCTAAAAGGATTTTAACTTAATAGAGTGGAAAAACAAGATATTGGCTCTGGTTAAGTCATATTTTTATGTGAAAGAAGGTGCTGTTGTGGATAAATTCTAATAATAAAGTTTGTGATCGACACACAAAAAAATGTCTACCCCGAAATTTTGGTTTTTCGCGTTTAATGAAAAAAATCCGTCTGTCTGTACGTCGTACGTGTATACTCCAACGACATTCAATGACTCATGTCTCAGAAACCCTTATAGATGACAAATTCATTTCCGGGCGGTTTGTAGATTGGGTACATTTTGCTTACATTTTGGGGAATGTGGGCGGAAAGGAGGAGGAAGGCGAGCATTAAAGTCTGTGCTCTGTAGTATCATATCAGGCTTTGCTAACATTTCTAGCTCATCTAATAATAATCTCACTATTCTCTACCAAAATGTGCATGGCCTTCCTGGTATCCCTTCTGGAGAGTATGCCTGATATTCTTTGTATCACCGAATCCTGGATGATGCCTTCAATTCTTAGCTTTGAATTTTCCCCGAATTGCTACACAGGTCACAGGCATGACCGTGATCTTAATCGCTCTATCAAAAAGGATGGTGGTGGTGTCCTCATTGCGGTTAAAAATACCCTGTTATCGTCGCGTTGTCCGGACGTTGATGCTTTTCCCATAGAGCACCTGCTCCTCAAAATTAAAGTCTCTCATGGTCGATACCTATATATATGCTGTGTCTATATTCCTTGTTGCTGTGCAGTGGAAATTATTGAAAAGTTTTTTGACAGCCTTTCGGAAATTGTCAACTTAGCTGGCGCTACCTCGACATTTCCTATCTGTGGTGACTTTAACCTCACCAACATACAATGGAATGCAGACTGGTCACACCTTACATCATTGTCTTTATCTAGCATAGACTTGTGTGTTGATCACTTTATGAACCTGTCTTCACTTACTCAACAAAATACTACCACAAATCCTCGGCTTGATTGTTTCCAATGTCTGTGCTTCTCGGATCAATGTTAACACCTTTAGTGGATTCGTGCCACCCGACCCTTATCATCACCCGCTTCAGATCAACCTGCAAATAGAGTTAAGTTTTGGTCGCATGTTAGAAAGCGTACAAATAAACAATTTTTTCCTTCACAACTTAAGTTTAGTGATACTTCCACTACCTTCCACACGAAATGTGTGAACTTTTTGCCAAATACTTTTCCTCTGTGTTTAGCCACTCGAGTAATGATCTGTCTTATGACTTCTTCATTCCACCCGAGGAGTTGATCACTGAGATATCCATTAGTGAGAGGGACATTACATTAATCATCAATTCTCTAGATTCAAAAATCGGTGGCTTGCCGGAAGTTAGTACCCATTTTAAAGAAAGGAGATACCGAAAATGTATTGAGCTATCGCCCGATTTCCACCCTGAACTGCTTTGGCAAGGTTTTTGAAAGATTAGTTCATAATGTAATATGGGAAAAAACTTTATCACTTGATATCACCAGCCCAACATAGATCCTTAAATGTTAGATCTACTTCTACTAATTTATGTGAATTCACTAATTTCGTTGCGCAATCCTTAGATCGTCATTATACTGTCCAAGTCATATATACCGATTTTTAAAAAGCTTTCGACACTGTTAATTTCAAAGCTTGAAAGGTACGTTGTCTCTGGCTCTCTCCTGAACTGGTTCAATTCGTACCTTACAGATCGTCGTCTCCAAATTACGTTCAACGGATACTCCTCTACTGAGTTTCTTGCTAACTCTGGTGTCCCGCAGTGATCGAACCTTGGTCCTCTATTATTTACTCTCTTCACAAAAAGATTTGCCCCAATTTGTATCTTCGAACTGTCTCTTATTCGTTGATGGCCTCAAATTATTCCGGGAAATTTCCTCCGTCTCTGATGGCATGATCTTCCAGACTGATTTGTTTGCCATCTCTCGTTGGAGTTCAAACAATGATATCTTTTTGAACAGAGAGATGTGTTTTGCTACATCGTCTGTTCTCTCTTACTATTAATGTTTCACAAGGTTCTGTTTTATCTCCAACTCTTTTCTTTGTTTTCATAAACGACCTTCTGTCGTCCACTCTCAATCCACTCCATAGTTTTGCAGACGACATTTAGACAACATCAATGAATTTAATTCTGCTGCGGAATCAAACATTCATTCTATTGCTTCCAATCGCAGGGAGTTATTCAATCCACTGAACTCGGATCTCAACTTAATCCTGAAATGGGGCAGGAAAAAGAGAGTAGAGTTCAACGCATCCAAAACACAGGCCTGTCATCTATTCCTCAAACGGGATGCTTCAGTGTTGTCTCACAATGTAACTTTTGATGGAGCACGGCTTACCACTTCAAAGAATTTCACACTGTTAGGCGTCAAAATTAATGACCACCTGAATTGGGCCCAGCATATCTTTGATATTGCCCTTGACGCCTCTAAACGTCTAGGTGTTCTCCGAAAATGCAAAAAATATTTCACACCCATCGACATAGCAACCATTTATAAGGCCTACATTAGACCACGTTTAGAGTATAACTCGCATGATTGGGCTGGGGCACCCAAAACACACCTGGCGTTGCTCGATCGTTTTCAAAAACATACGTTCCGACTGATTGGAGACGAAACCATCACGTCTTCTATAAATTCTCTTGAACATCGCAGAAATGTCGGAGTACTCAGCATTTACTATCGATATTTCCACGGTAAATGCAGTACGGAACTAATCGCACTCATTCCTCCACTGCATATTTTTCCCCGGAATACTCGCCAAGCTGAACGCGCACACGAGTACACGGTCAAACCCTTGCATTCTCGTACAGTGAAATATAGGTAGTCATTCATTTCCCGAACGTCAAGACTTTGGAACTATTTGCCAGCTAGTTTGTTTCCCAACAAGTACAGCCTGCGGTGTTTCAAGAACAATGTCCACCGTCATTTTCGTCTCTCTCCACCTTAATACCTCCACTTCCTACACCGACATAACTGTGCATTGCATTAAAGGGTGACCCCCTAAGTTATACTCGGTGCTGTAAAAAAAAAAAGGATCTCCCCTTATGGCAGTTAACTCATTAAAGGATCTAGGAGTGGTCTTTGATCGCAAACTTAAATTCGTCAATCATTTCTTTGAGATTACTACAAAGGCATACAGACTTGCTGGTTTCGTCCCCCGTACGACAGTCCAGTGTAACCGTCCAGGACCAGCTGCTCTCCCATTTTCCACTCTCGTCCGCATTATTTTAGAATACTGTTCCACCTCACCCTCACCATGGGGCCATGTTCGGGCCATCGAATCTGTTCAGCGTAGATTCACTCGAAGCCTGATATCGACTACAATGGTGGACTTGAAGTACTTCACCTACACCCACTGCATTTAAGGCGGACCTTCCTCGATGCTTGCTTTCTCTTCAAGCTGTGCTCAATACCCACCTCTGTGACGACGAATTTTAGATCAGGAAGAGTCTCAACCAGGAATTCAGGCATCTCCAATCCTCCATGAGCCTCTCTCGATGTATACCATCACTCTCCGATGCTAAGAATGCAAAGGAACCATGATCGACTCCAACTTGGTTCTTTAGCTTCTTCTTTTCCTTTATTTAAAAATAGAGTTAAATCTATCATAATTCATGTTTAAATTTTTATCTTTACTGTTCATTCATTTTTTAGAGTATAGTATAAACTATCATCTTCAATGTTTAAATTTTTCTCTTTGCTATTCTTTTATTTTCCGCTTTTGTTTAATTGTAATTGTAATCTTTTTGTTCAAGAGCTCGAATAAATAAATAAATAAACTACGAATCCAGATAGAAAGCTGAAAAAATGTCGGAATTCGGGTATATTGATTCAAGAGGGAGAAAAGTGAACATGCATTTTTTTAATCAGTGGGGTACAAAAACTAGGCGCTGAAAACTTCTTTACATTATAAACTTTAGAGCGAATTAACAATACTCTCACAAACAGTCAAAGCTTTAAATTTATATTAATAATACAGATTGCTAATGAAAATGTTTAAATTTTGAACCATAAAATTATTAAATTTCAATTTTTCATTCTGTAAATCTGAGCCAATAATTATATAATTACGAATGAATGAAAAAATATTCCAAATCAAAATCTTTTTTAAGTTAATTGACGATATTTTAATGAATATAACGAATCTTAAAGAATTTGTCCTAATCGTCTTCTGCATAATCGATTTTTCATGAAAATTATATCAAGCTAAATTTTCAGGTTATTAAGTACCATGGTATACCGATAATTCCACAACGAACTCTAAAGAAAAAAATCATTATGAAAATTTAATTACATCCGCTGAGCTTAATAACACAAAATTACTGCTATCCAGGCTTGAAAGTGCCTTTAGTTATCAAAACTTTGCTGTATTAATGAACGACAGTATTGGAAAATATGTATGTCTAAAAAATTCATCATGTGTTCGTTTACATTTTTACTGCCAACAGTATTTAATTTCAACTTTATTTGTAATTAATCACCCAAAAACAATCTTTTCAATATCTTGCACTAAGAATTTTAATGGAAAAATATCTGCCAACAAGTCGCGCGTAACTTTATTATTCTTGAGACAGACTGAGGATGCGTTGGAAGTCAGGCTAGGGTGGTATCAAACACGGAATACTAACATTTTTTTTTATTGTGGATGGGTTGTTAACCCTTCGCTTAACCCTCTTTTTGCAAATTTTCCTTTTCGAAGATTGAGGTAGCCCATCCACGCAGGCAGTGAGCTGGAATTATACGTCGAGTGGAATTTGAACTGACGACCTTCGCATTGCAGACTAACATGTTACCCACTACGCTACAATTAAGCTCACACGATTCATAATGTGCTGCACTACATATAATCAATATATCATTCTTTTATTTAGGCAACATTATAAATCCCTTATTTTTGTTTTTTTTTTGTTCTTCCTCTATGAAAAATTTCCTAGATCCCAGTTTTCGAATCAATTGTCAGATTCAAGTCTGTCAACTCGGCAGACCTGACAATTTTATTCGACCACGATCCAAATTTAAGGAATTTTTATAATCTTGATGAAATCTGATACAAAATTTATAAAGCTTAAAAATAAGGCTCGGAGAAAAAAAATGAATGATACAGAAGTTCATATAGTCACTCAAAAATCTCAAAACCGGATGTCTGTCCATCCGTCTGTCCGTATCCTCTTTAGCTCGAGATTTTCTGGAAAAAAATATAAGCTATTGATCCGAAGCTCAGATATGTTATTTTTATACCAATTTCAATCCAGGATATAAAAATTATTTAAATCCTCCAACTCCTTTCACCACCTCCCACATAAACTCCAATTTTTCACGAAATACTATAAACCAATTTACTCAGTACGTAAAAATTTATCAAGCTAAAATTGTGCGCCAAATATTTATTTGAAATTATTAGTAAGACCGAAAAAAATTAGATGATTACCTTCACTCCTTCTGCCCCCTCCCATACAATATTACACAATTTTACAACTTTTTAGAAATGTCGATTTTCCTGATAAGTTTGAATGCTACTGATCTGCGATTGAAAGCATGTCAAATGCATAATGTTTATAGTTATTTCTGAAAAACTCACTAAGAGCTCCCCACTTCTTGTAACACCTCCCACACAAACTGCACAATTTCACTAAATCCAATATACTAATTTTTTCAGTACCTATTAAATTTTTGAAGTTTAAATTTTTTATAAAACATTCTGATAGCAACTCTGGGATGATGTGAAGAAATTGGAGAAATTCGTTCAATGCCGTTACCCCTTCTACCACTCCCCACACAAAAATTCTTAAAATCAAAGAAATTCTTTTCATCTATGTTTTTGCAGGGTGCTGTACTCTAGGAACTATCTTAAATTGCGATCCTGTGATTTTTGGATCGCTAAGGAAGCCTGAGCTCTAATGTGTCTTAGGTTCCCATCTAAGTCTCGTTGAAGTTTTTCGTCCAAAAATTCGTTTAACTCGTTCATGATTTTTCCGCGTTGCTCCACTCCAAACAGAAGTTTATTGAGGGTTTGCCTAGTGATTGCATTGATTACATTTTAGAGTTCGTATTGACTTGAAACAGCATTCTGAACCGGTGTGGTTCGCTAGTTTGCTAAGCTTACTCAGCATCCCTTTGAAAACACGGTTCACCCGCTTCACTTGCCCATTTACTTGAGGGGAGGCAACGGTCACCTTTATATGGTCTATATTTGATTTAGATAAATAGAGGCGGAATTCGAGTGAAGTGAGGTTCCTCGGTCAGTAATGATTCGTCTTGGTTGGCTATAGGAACAGAAGGACTTGTTGATTCAATTGATAACTTGTAGGGTACTTGTCGATTTAACTGGGTGGAGCTTTGAATATTTGTTAAGCTGGTCAACTATCAGCAGCATGTGCTTCCTCCTGGAGATGACAGAAGGCAGAGTGCCGAAGTAATCCAAATGGAAGGTGTCAACTGAAGATTATGCTCATTCGATCGAGGAGCAACGAAATATATGATTTAATTAAGGCAATTTTGTTGGGAAACCACTCATTTTTTTGAGTTGTTTAAAACTTTTTTCTATCTCTTGGGGTCCGATCTTCTCGTAGACTAATCGAAAAATGTTATCCTCCTTTTCGGAGGGAACAAATAGTTGCAGTCGGTCCGAGTTATCTCTCCTGAACAACAATCCGCCAAGTTACTCATAACCTGGGGTTGGGGATATACATAGTTGCTTGCGAAGTAGCATAATTTAGCCACCACGGTTTTATGTAACTTCTTTTAAAAAGTCCCATTCGTCTCCTTCGATGATTAAGGTGCAGTATCAGCTCGTCAGGTGAAGCGCATGAGGTGGCGCCTCACTTGTCACAGCATTTTCAATCAATTGAATCTAAAATTCCTAATACGATTAAATTTTGCATATTCAATTATCGTTTTAGATCATTCTTACATCAGCGATACGCCCCTGCCTTTTTACCTTTTGCCTTCCAATAGGGGAATGGGCTTGAAAAAAATTGCTTGAATAAAAATGTGCGGGTCTGTAAAATATCGATTTCCCCAACTTTAAAAATGAGGCGCCTGAAAGCTTGCGCACCCATAGCTCATGCAACACATTGCTGCCGCACCGGCTTGTATGGCTTGATCCGATACCGACGTCATAAAAAGCAATAGACCTAAGACGCAAAGATCATCGCCTCTCGGCCAACTTTCATAGTTTTCATTCGTGTTTGAGCAGTGCGGTCTGGAGCGCCTACCGGAGCTCCCACAGCTTTCCTCGCCAATTAACCATTGTACTGTTGTTGTTGTTTTTCATATTTGGATATAGAGTAGTGTGGGGCTCGATGGGAGGACTTCTAGTCATTCCGAACGAACAGTAGCCCTTCTTAATTTTGAGAGCTTGCTGAACTGAGCTGCCATTTTTATTGCAAGAGCATTTATCTACAGTTATTTCAATGAATTTTTTTTAAATGGTTTGATAAAATATTATTAAATTAAAGATACACCACCACCCTAGATTTTCTAAGCACCTCATCGATCGGATAAGCCACGAGCTGCACAGGTATCTTGCCGTAATTCGGAAGAATGCTGACAGAATGTTCAAAGTTCGTCTTAGGAGAAGACATTATCGACGATTGGCCAGAAGAGGCGTCTGCTTCATGCGTTAGTCAGAATTCGCAGCAGTTACTTTTCCAAGAGCGCAATCGGTGTCAGTGAAGTTTTCAAAGTTTCACAGGTTTCAAGTTTGAGGCCGCAGAATTCGTTGGTTGAATGTTGGTAGTGAAGGGGAAGTTCACAGAACGCATGGAATTCATTTTGGTGAGAGGTGTAGCTGACCACTGGTGTGACAGGCTATTGGTTTCTTTGTCAGAAGTGACTATAACTGGTTTAGCAACAGTTGCATCTCTGGGAGTACGCTGAAGTTTTTATAAGTGCCAGAGGGCTGAAGTTTGAAGAATGTTGAAACGGCGTAATTTGTTGCTTGAACATCGGTGGCGGTGGGGGGTTATTTTATCATAGGTTTTGCGGCGTTGTCATTGGAATCAGTTGAGAAAATTGGGTCTTCAGCAGTAGCTTCATTTTCATAATAACACCGGCTTTTCGAGCATCGAAGTGACCCATGGATATGCCACCTCTGTGTTGTATTTTATAGTTGTAATTTTTCAACTCTAATTCCCACCGATTCTAGGGCTCTCATGTCTTTTTTTTGAGTGTGAGCCTAAATGATTTGCAGTCAGTTATGATTTTGAATGGAATGCCCTCAAGGTAGACACGGAAATGTCTCAGAGCATAGATTATGGCTAGTGTCGCGAGCTCAAATCTGTGATAGCGGGGTAGTTGCCTTAGAAAAGTAAAGGATCGGATGAAATTTACCATCGTCCTGTGTTGCTCCGTATCCGACTATGCTCGAGTCACAATGTAACTATATTTCCCTCTTTGGGATATTTATCGCTAGAAGTAGGGTAGCGGCTAGTTTCTCACTTAGGTCGTACAATGCGAAAGTACATTCGTCAGTGAATTTGAATATAGTTGGGCTGGCTAAATTTGAGAACGGGGGTATAAACTTTCGAAAATAAGCGAATAAAGCACACTTTGAGTTCTTATTCGGTTTTCGTCATATGGTATTGTTTAATGATTCTTAAATAAGCATCTACTTCTGCAATGGCGCTACAGCCCAAATCGCACCTTGGCCTCCTGACAAACATGTTCCTTAACATTTTTCATTACTTATTGTGGAAAGGTTGTTAGCTCTTCGCACAACCCTCTTTCTACGAATTTTTCATTTTCGTAGATTGAGGTGACCAAGGTATATCCAAGCAGCCAATGTGTGCAATATATTGCGCCGACCGAGATTTGAACTCAGGACCTTCGCATTACAAGACCAACACGCTACCCACTACGCTACACCCTAGCTAAATAAGCATCACTAGGGCGTATTCCGGAGGCGTTAACCAAATAGCTCAAGTATTTTATTTCTCTGGATGTGAACTTGCGTTTGCCCATTTTCAGTTCTGAGTTCTTTTCGGCAGCTCGTCTTAGAACTTTGGTTACTAACTCAACATGAAACTCGAAAGAGGCACTGGCAATTAGTATGTCATCCATGTAGATCACAATGCATCCGTGGCGTAGTGGGCATTGTACTTACTTCACGAGCGGGCTTGATTCCCACTCCTGGCAATAGGATTAGTTTAAGCACGAATTCATCAGTTGCTTCAGGCAATGAAAAATTATTCGAAATAAAATGGGTAAACGAAGTAAAAGGGGAACAGTTCCACTTCTAGAAGCGAACGGCTGTCAGACAAATTATCAGCAGTCCTATTTCTGGAGGTAATATATATCATCTTGAAAGCTGGACTAGAAAGTGGGGAAAGTAAATATACTCAGTTGGGAGTATTTAACATATTAAGTCACTTTGTTTACGATGATGACGTATGTTTGCTTTCGTTCAGACTTAGAGTGAAATGTCCGTTCATTGCTTTCCGAATGCAAAGAGACAGGACTGAAAATAAAGCCGTTTAAAACCAACTTTTTACAAAAATTCGAGCACAAGAGCTCAAATTGTCGTTAGCGTCCAAGATGTAGTTGAGATACAAAATGTTTGTTGAAAACAATGTCTGCATAAACGGCGGAGGCGAATAGGATATTAAGGCTGGTACAAATAAATCTCATCAGGCCATCGGCATCTTTTTTCCTTTTTTGAAGTCCTCTCTTCGCACGTTGAGAAGGGGTAGGGGGTGTGGGTTTAGGGGAATGACACAATCTATAACCATATCTTGTTTTGTTTAACGTCGACAATCTGACACTAAGTCGCCATTCCTCGCTTGTCTTTCGCAACACGGACTGAATTAGACGAAAATAAATAACGCCCCAGGTTATTGGAAAAAATCTTGCGCTTCTGTGAACACACCTGCAAGAGACATACACTTTAGTCCCTAGTAGGTCCCGGTTTTCACTGACTTGCAGGTTCAGTATTCACAATGGCAAGTGCAATTTTTTCCAATCTTTGGATCTTGGCACCCGGTTGATACGCAACTCCACGTTGACACAAGGTTTGCCGCAGCCCCATATAAGGCAGAAAATCAAGAAATGTGTATACTGTAGTAGAGCATAACGGAAAATGCTCTGCCAGCGGTATGGACGCAACCATTAGTCAGTAGGTGTACCCCGAAGGGATCGAAATCATGCATTACATCAAATTCTAATAATTCAAGAATAACCTTACTTCAATTCCATCAAGCAGCTCTTATCTCCGATTTCGGTCACTTTGGGTCGTAGGTAATTTGCGAAAGATTCCCTCAACTCCAGTCACTACTTCCTTCTGGACAAACGCATCTTCTGTCAAATCCTTTATGTCCCATGATCCTGCATAAAAGCTACTATCTATTGTATTAACTGCTTTTTTCCGAGAGCCACCAATGCCCAACTACCGTCTACGTGTCCTGCATCGACACCATCTGCCCCCGGTGTTTGCTCTCTTGCTACCAATCTTCGGTTAGGATCCAACTGTCATGCATCCACCATCCGAATTTCGTTCACTTTGGGAACTTGATCAACCGCCGATCCTTACTTTCTTCCCCTTCGAGTACTAAAGCACTAACACGATAACCTCAGTTCTCCTTCTTCTCCTTCTACAATGGCACTACAGCCCAAATTGGACATTGGCCTCCTGACATTCAGGTTTCTTACCTTTTTTCATTACTTATTGTGGAAGGGTTGTTAGCCCTTCGCACAACCCTCTTTCTACGAATTTTTCATTTTCGTATATATAGGTGACCAAGGTATATCCAAGTAGGCAATGTGCGTCGACTGGGATTTGAACTCACGACCTTCGCATTACAAGACCAAGACGCTACCCACTAGGCTACACCCTAGCTTACCCTCAGTTGTATCGTGCTTTTGCAGCTTCATAGAACTGTGACCCAATCAATATATATAGAACCATATCTTTAACGTTTTATGTGAACGCCTGACATTAGACGTAAGTACACGGTTGTCTTTAGCAACACGGATTGTTATGTAACTACAATCATTAACGCCTGCACCCGCCAAGCTTAACGCCAGTCGTAAAGACGACCAACGTATCCCGGCAAATGATACCAGTCCATGCAACTTCGTGTGTTCTGCAATCACACTGGTAAGAGCAAGGCCTATCTAATACCTTTTTCAATCTTTGGATCATGAGACCCGGTTGATACGCAACTCCACATCGAGCACAAGGTTTGCACTAGGCATTCCAAGAAACCGTATACTGTACGAGTACAGCAGGAAGAGGCTCTACCCGCGATTTAGGTAGTAAACCACAACCACTACGTGTACCCCGAAGGGACCTCATCCATGGTTGTATTGGCTTGCCCGCACCACGTCGCATCGATTAATCTCAAATCATTCATTCTACTCGTATGATCACTAGATGTTCGATTCATACCGTCATTGTTGCGTAAGATTTTGCTCTCATATGTATGTTCCACTATGACACCGGGGGGGACTTGGATCCGAAGTCTCACCTCGAACATTAGGTTGCTACTTTCTTACGCTATTGACCATGCACTACCAATAATACAAAGTTCGTTCTGCTTCAATTAGCTTTCGGCAGGTTGCTTAATCGGCCGTCCCGGCAATACCGAGCTTCTGCTTTTCACACCTCCAGCCAGCCTAATTTTCCACATTTTAGGGTCTATTTTCACTTTCATCAGTTAGCTACACGGCCGTCCCGGCTATACCGAGCTCCTGCCTTTCGCCTTCCTCAGTCCGTTACCAATTTCACCCATGGTAACTTCCATTTTCACATTCTTCCGTCTGTCACTAAGCCGTCCCGGCTATACCGAGCTCCTGATTTTTGCATCTTTCCGTCTGCTACTGGTTTCCGCATACCTCAATCACAACAGTCATCCATTGCCTACATATCATCAATGCTTCTTGTTTTTGCTTCCATTTGCACATCCTTCCGTTAGTAACTAAGCCGTGCCGGCTATACCGGGCACTTGCTTTTCGCCTCCTTCAGTCAGCTACTACTTTCCGCGCTTTTCATTTGATGCTTAGATCTTCATTTTTTATTCTTTCATTTCATTGAGACATGATCGATACCACCTAGTACAGGGTTGCCAATACGACCTCCCGTAGTACCAAGTTTAAAGTCCTTTTTGAGGACTTCCGTGAAGCAAGCTTCACTTCAGTGTAAGTTCACACGTAACTTTTATACCGATCGAACAGCTCGGGTTCGTAGAGTTGCTCCAAAAGAAGATACTGGAATCGCCTTAAGTTCTAGACCAGAACTTACTTCCCTGCGATCGATAGGTTGCGGAGCTGACGGAACGTTCAACTTTACCCCACCCCCCCCCCCCCCCCCCCACCTTAATGGGTTGCGGAGCTGACGGTCTGTTCAACTTTGTCCCCCTATATTAATAGGATTCGGAGCCGATGAATAATGTATAATAAATTTAAAATTCAATATAAAAATCATTCGACTTTGTCCCCCTATCTATAGATCTCTTAGCGTTATCCAGCCTGCACCACGTGTAGGTGGATCTACTTCGCAGACCAACCAATCAATATACAGAAGAAAAGTAGGGTGTATTCGCCAACGCAGCTGTAATCAGCTGTATTAATGCGGTAAATTTAAAGGGGAGGGATTGAGATATTAACCAAGCGCCTCTTAAGTCGCCGTATTAACTAGTCAACCAATTATATTTTCTCTTATCCTTACAATTATCTCTTGAAAATTCGAAAAATAACTTAATAATCATGTTTTTGCCTGCCTCTCCTCCCCCCCATCCCCTTCAAGTACTATACTTAAATACTATAATATATACTACATTTGCCTTACGCAGAAAAATGAGATTTAAAGGTGAAAGTGGCAGTGGATCAATCACATTTTGAGAAAACCCGAACGAAACATCATCAGCTAGGGTGTAGCCTAGTGAGTACCGTGTTGGCTTACAATGCGAAGGTCCTGAGTTCAAATCCCGGTCGACACATAATTCCAGCACACTTTAACTAACCTACTACCTTACTTACCTCAATCTACGAAAATAAAAATTTCGAAGGACCAGGAACCCTTTCACAATGACAAATGAAATTTTAAGAAACCTGAAGGTCAGGAGACCCCAATTCGAGCTGTAATGCCATTGTGGAAGTGTAGAGTGAAACATCTGAAAGAAGACATGGTGTTGCTCAAACACGTAGTACATGGAAACGAGCAATTTTGTATGAGACCGCTACTCAAGACAGAACCTTGTGGAAGAGAACTGTTTCACTTCCAACCTCCTATAGGAGAAAATAAAATGAGAGATATGTTTTCATTCCGAAATTCTGACAATATTACTATATTTTATTTGATGAAACTATGGGTACAGAAATATTTTTTGTCGCTCAAAAATCTCAAAACCGAATGTCCGTCCGTCCGTTTGTCCATCCATCCGTTCTTCAGCTTGAGAACGCGTCGAGCTAGAAAGTTCAAATTTTGTACACGTTGTTTTTTGCGAAAAAGTAAGGTTAAATTCGTGAACCGACTAAATCGCTCCACTCCTTCTAACCCCTCCCATACAATATGACACATTTTCACAAAACTTCACAAAAAAATCAATTTTCTTGAAAAGTATGAATGTTACCAGTCTGAAATTTAAGAGATTTCAATTTTATAATATTAATAGTTATTTCTGAAAAAATCACTAAAATCCCCCTACTTTTTCTACCACCTCCCATACAAACTGAACATTTTCATTAAATCTAACTCACTAATTTTCTCAGTTCACATTCAATTTATTGGAGTAAGCATTTTGTATAAAACATTTTGTAGCTACTTTAGCATGATTGGAAAAAAATTAGTTCAATGCTATAACCCCTTCTACCACTCCCCATACAAAATTTCTTGGGAGCATAAAAATTTCTATTTCATCTAGAGTATCCTGTTATGTTTTTTACATAAAGTCGACATGATTCAAATATCAGATCTGATCATTATTATAAATTTATGAAATTACATAATTTTTTTACAGGAAGGCGAAGAATCGGTAGAAGTAATCTGTTACATTTTTGAAAAGTTCAGTACTCAATGTGACTTCGATACGAAAATTATATCAATAGCTTTTGTAGCTTCCAAAAAATGTTATTATTGCAAAAATAAGTCACTTTTTTTTGGAAATCACTTCTTGGTGGCGATTTGCTAGAGTTTTTCGTTGTTTTATTCCGCTCCCCAACACTCTCATGTTATTTTCACCTCCACATATCGAAGGACTGGTCAGAAAGACCTCGATATTACGAATTTTTAGTTTGCTTGGCTTAGCGCCGTATCTCTATATCTCGAAGTTTGTATTGGAAAATCTTTATATTTCGAAAACGACGTCCATATTTCTTAAATTCGTCTATCGTAGCTGGTTTATCAAGTGTTTGTACATAATTCTTTAAATTTAAACAAATTTACACCGAATATGCTTCACAAATTTCCCAGACTTTAAACTACCTTAACATCCAATAAATTTAATTACAAAGCACTTTTATTTTTTTTACTCTTCTCAATTCGTCCATAAAATTTCTCTTTCAAAAAAAAAAGATTTCTTTGCGACAATTCAGCCCCCATTACAAACCATGAAAACTAGTTGCACAATCATCGTTCTTGTTAATTCCATCTAACTTTTTTAATTGCAGCGACGGAAGGAAACGAACGGAAATAATAATTAAAGGACAAAAAAGTGCGATCCAACTGCGGATTAAATTCTTTCTCTCATTATTAGAAAGTCGTTTTCCATTTTTTCTTCTTTTTTGTCCCACAACTTTTTCTCTCCCTTATCCTTTTTTGCGCCAATTTGCATTCCATATTTTGGAATCCTTTTTACAGCCCCTTCATCCCTTCAAGACGACCTTCTAATGATTTAAGAATTCAGTTAAGAAGTGACTTATGAGAAACGAAATATACTTTAAAAAAGGACTAAAACGCAGATTCGTAGAATGGAACGACCTTCTGAACAAATGAATTTTAATTTATTTTGCGGTAAATTTTTTTTTTTTACACGCAATTAATCATCGCTGTCTGTTTGTGGAATTTTTGATCGCAAAGAGATGTTTCTTTTCGCCTATTCAGTAGTCGTTTTCAGTGAGGAGTAAAAAAAAGGACTAATAATAATTATTCTCATCGTCTGTCGCCTAAATTCACCTTTGTGTCTTCACCATTATAATTTCTCCATGGTCATTCTATGAAGGTACTACGGAAAGGTCTACTGATGAGAGCTGGTTTTCATTAAGGATTTTCCGAATAATTATTTTTTTATTTTTTATGATGATAAGGAACGAGCAGAAAAGGACATAGAAGGGTAACCGTCTCGTAAATTTAGACAATATTGGATCTGATATAAATTGGGATGAGAAATTGATTTCTTAAAATATTTGCATAATTTGAGAGGTTCAAAAGTTGAAAAAAAAACGTAATCCTTGATTCCTTCTAGCAATAAAATTTTATATAAATGATAGAAGAAAAAAACGAATTTTTTATTGAAATATGTTGAATAGTCGTTTTCTTAATTAATTCGAAATTAATTTACATCTTTAAAAATATTTAAAGCCTCGCCCTTACGTTGTTATAAATAACTACAAAATAGGGACAAGTTCGTTAAAAAATTTCATAAAATCAAATTTATCCACTTCCTATACTGCCTTTTTTATTTATTATTTTATTTAGGGAACACATGAGAGCACTGCTTCTTGGCCTATTGTGCGTTTATTGCCCCTTTACCCTACCACAACTCGATAACTTTGACTAATCTAAGTATGTCTAAGGAAGCCATGTTGGCTAGCTCAATAGTTATAAGGAAACGTTTTTCTGGAAAATTTAGTATTTTCCATGCTACTACCTTGCAGTGACATAGGACATGCTCTGTCGTTTCTAAGTCTTTGAACCAGAAGTGGCAGATGTCGGTTTCAGCTAAGCCCATATTTTTAAGCTAATTGTTTACTCTACTGTGGCCCAGAGTACTTATGTATATCATTTTTGCTTTTAGTGTTTTTAGTGGTAGGATGATACGATAATGTCTTTGAGATTGATAAACCTGAAATTTTATTCCAGTCGATTCTATGCTCTTGTTCAATCCACTTTCTAAGTTTAAGGCAGTCGATCCGTATTTGATGGATGCTAGGGCTTTGAGAACCGCCTAACTATCCGATAAGAGATAGATATTTTTATTCCGCAAAGCCTAATATTCTCTTGGATACATAGCTTCATCGCAATAAGTTCGGCTTGAAAGATTGTGGCTTCCTTATCACAAGGTTTTGAAACCGAGAAGTTAGGACCTTTATCTCCGGCTCCAGATCTCTTCGAGGTGCGCGAGCTATCTGTGTACCAGATGGTTGATCCCTCTTCCATTTCAGGTATCATGAATTGTCATTTCTTGCATTCTCTGATTATTACTTTGAGTGGGGTTTCAAAGTTGAATTTTGTTGAATGTAGAAGATAGATCCTTAATTCTCGGACTTTTTAAGTTTTGAAGGTGACCTCTAAAATCCCCAAATTTGTTTTCGTTATCCCTCTGTTTGCGTAAAACCCCTTTGATAGCCTCCATTTTTATTTGGATATGTATCGGAGGGATGTTTAGGAATATTTCGATTGCCACGGTAGGGCAAGTTTTCATTACTTGTGTGATACTAAGACAAGCTAGTCTTTGAATTTTTTGTAGTATACATTGTGACAAAAAAGTACCGATAATTTGTAAATAAAATTACACTGGGGAATGATATTTCAACTATTTTTTTTTGGTAAGCAGGTAGGACTGGACTTAATTACTGTCCCAAAAATTAGCGCAGTCTGTTAATCAGTTTGTTTACAGCAGCTGGTTGAATCGGTACACCTCAGTAGTCCACGGCGATTTTTACAATTGATAAAAATATGTAACAAAGAATTTGTCTCAAATTTTGTGTTTCCAACCAAATTTCGTGTGCGAAATCGTTACGAATATTGGAAAAGGCTTAAGGTGATTGAGATAGATAGATAGATAGATAGATAACGTTTATTAGCTTTCTCAGCTATTAATAATTATAAAAATTTGCTTAAAATTATTCTTACTTTCTAGTTTCCATCGTTTATCTCCTACTTATCATAATGATCAATTTTACTTTATTTATTTTCAAATTTTCATAACAAACATTCACATTTATACAATACTTAGCTTATACAATCAAACTAATAATAATTTAATTCTTGATACAACTTATATTTTTTACATATGTTCTCAATTTTTGTTTAAAACTATTTATATTTTCAGCATTTCTAACATCTAGAGGAAGCTCATTATACATTTAAAAGCCCTCATAACATATATCTTTTTGGGATTTATTACTCGACCTAAATTCGATAACTAAATCTTTGGAATGTTTTGTTTGGTAGTTATGAGAATCACATCTATATTTAATTTTACTTGATAATAATTCCAGATAGATCCCATTAATCATTTTATAAATAAATATGGTTATATTATAATTTAT
This sequence comes from Chorisops tibialis, assembly GCA_963669355.1. Taxonomy (NCBI): domain Eukaryota; kingdom Metazoa; phylum Arthropoda; class Insecta; order Diptera; family Stratiomyidae; genus Chorisops; species Chorisops tibialis. The sequence goes on from OY770263.1 coordinate 77,511,901, forward strand.
CTTTTCCTGAATGCTCATAAAGTTCAGTGCTTCCAACATATCCCTAATTGCTGTATATCGGCTACATTGCAATATAATACGCATTCCCCTATATTTAGTAACAACAAAAACACGAGCCTATGCGTGCTATGCCTTTAAGGATGGTCGACAGATTCTTGATGGCATGCCTCGTTCTGGACGACCTCTGACCTCTTCAACTAACAAAAACATTCAAAAAGTGAAGAAAATGGTGATCAAAAATCGCCATACTAGTGTTAGGGAGATAACAGGAGACCTTGACATCTCTTGCGAGTCCGTTTGTTCGATTTTGGTAGATACTTTGGCCATCAAACGCATCCTTTCTCGACTCCTTTCAATAAAGCTGACTTTTCTTAAAAAAAAATATCTGAACGGTCACTTTGATCGAATTCTGATCTCACATTCATGGAGCGTATCACAACTGGTGATGATGCATGGGTCTCTTAAGTTTGATATGCAAACCAGTCATCAATCATCGGAATGGAAGAAAAAATGAGTCGAAACCGAAAAAAACACTCCAAAATAAATGAGTCGAAACCGAAAAAACCACGCCAAAAAAAACCTGCTCAAAAATCAAGACGATGCTCATTGTTTTTGTCTATACTCGAGGTTTGATCCATCATGAATTCATTCCGGAGGGACAGACGGTCAATAAGGAGTACTATTTGAGCGTATTAAAGCGTTTCCGTGAGCAAATTCATAAAAAACGGCGGGAATTATGGTGGGAGAATTCATGGATTTTTCACCATGAAAATGCCCTATCGCATTGAGCTTCAATTCTAAACGAATTTGAGGCCTAAAAAGCAAAAAAAAAAAAATACAGTCAACCACCGTATTCACAAAATTTAGCCCCGTGTAACTTTTGCCTATCCTCGAAACTGACATTACTGCTCCGTGGAACCCGTTTTCAATCGATCAAAAACAGAAAACAAAAATCGCCGTGGACTACTAAGGTGTACCCATTTATTATAATTTTGGGACACTAATTAAGGACAGTCCTACCTGCTTACCAAAAAAAAATGGAAATATCATTAATTTTATTTACAAATTATCGGTACTTTTTTGTCACTGCTGGATATTTTTTGTAACATATTAGTCCACCAGACTGTTGATCCGTGTGTGACTATAGGGAGGATGATTGTTTTGTAGCACCAGTAGATCATCTTGGGCTGTAATCCCCATTTTCTGCCAAATAAGCTTTTGTAGGCCCAAAACGTCTTTAAGGCATTGGCATGAGTCCATTCTATATGTTTGATCCATTTGTTATCAAGTATCCCACCTAGATATTTGACCTCATCTGAAAAGGGTATTGGCGTTCCATTTATAGAATGATATGTTCTGTAGATTTTCTTTCTATTCGTAAATGGTACTATCTCAGTCTGATTTGGGTTGATGTTCAAAATCTTAGACTGACCTCAGTTCATTATCACTTCCAAGGCAGATTCTAATCTTTCCGACAAAGTTACATCATATTTGCGTCTAATGATACCAACAAGGTCATCGGCATATCTTATTACCGCGTAGCCTTGTTTTTTTAGACGGTCTAGGAGATCATCTGCTATCTGAGATAGTACTCTTCCCTGGATAGCCCCTATAGGTCTGTGCAGTCAATGTGCTATCACCTAGATCCGTGGTTGTAAATCAGCTCTTTATCTTGGCCTGTATCTATTTCATCTTGGCTGATTTAAGTCCATTTTTCCTAGCTGGCGCTATTATAGCGTCATTTGGAGTATTGTTGAAAGCTCCTTTTATATCTAGGAATGCGCAAATGACAATTTCTTCTTAGTCTTTAGCCTTTTCTATTTGTCTAACTATACCGCAAAGGGCTTACTCTGTTGATTTGCCGTTGATTCTTATTAAGACATACTATGTTAGGCCCTGTTCCTATGTAAACTACACTACTACAATGGCACAACAGCTCAAATCGGACCTCGACCTCCTGACGTTCAGGTTCCTTAACGTTTTTCATTATTTATTGTGGAAGGGTTGTTAGACCTTCGCACAACCCTCTATTTTCGAATTTTTCATTTTCGTAGATTGAGGTGATCAAGGTATAAGCAGGCAGGATGCTGCAATTATGCGTCGATCGGGATTTGAACTCACGACCTTCGCATCGTAGACCAACACGCTACCCACTAGGCTACACCCTAGATTTCTAGTTCCTATGTAAAGGTCCACTACATTTATTATCGTCTTGACGAAGAATGAGGTGAGACTTATAGGGCGGTAGAACTAAGGCTGCTCATTTGAATGGTTCCCTGCCTTTGGTACAAAAAAATTGGAATACATCCCCATGAAAAACTTTCTTTAACGATATTCATCATTATTAGCATTATGATCTCAAACCCTTTCTGCAGTAAGGTAGGGAAGATTTTGTTTACTCCGGCTGATTTGTAGGGCTTAAAGGTGTTGATTGCCCATCTTATCTTTTCCTGGGTGAAGATTTTACCAGCAATACTATTGCTGAATGCAGTTTGAAGAAACATTCTTTCTTCTTCTTCTAAATCTTCATTATTGTTAATTATTTCGCATCATGGGAAGTGTGTTGCCAATAACACTTTAAGTCATGCTGCTTTTCAGTAAGGATTTATCTGATTTCTCTAAAATTCCGACATCAGTCGTTAGGAGATCATCTATCTCTTCTCCATGACTCTCTTTTTGACTTCTTTAAAAGTGTATTGTATTCAGTAAGGGAGTTTTTGTATTCATTACAGTTACCAAAGATTTCTCCTCTATTGAACAATTTCCTAGTTTCTTTGCATTTTGCCACTAGTAACACGTTCCATTAAGGTCTTTGATTTTCCCTTTCCTTGTGCTGAACGGGACAGCTTTGTTCGTAGGCCCTTATTACATTGTCAACGAGTTTGTTTGCTAGATGATCGATGCAGTCTGGGCTGCTTATTGATTTTTCTGCGCTATCTATTTTGTACTCAAGAATTCCTTGTAAAGATTCCAGTCGGTACGTTTTGGGTTTCTATTCTGGCTTATGTAGCTAAATGAAGTCTTTATCACAAAACAGATATACCTGTGATCTGAAAATGATGCTTCTTTGGATACGTGCCAATTGCAGCACTTATAAACTGGGCAGGGGCTTGTTATGTTAAGATAAAATAATTCCTGCCTTGCACTATTCATGAAGGTTGTGGTGCTGCCTTTATTTATGATCTCTAGATTATTAGTGGTAAGATATTCTAAAAGTGACTCACCTCTTTTATTTATATTACTACTTCCCCATATAGTGTGGTCTGTATTAGCATCGCAGCCCAAGATGACTGGTACATTGTGGATCTTGCTGTAATCCACTAGCTCCTTGACGCCTTGAAGCATCTGACTTCTCCCCAGGAAAGTAGGCTGAGAGAAGTATCGCCTCTTGAACCCCTTCTACTGTTGCAATTTTTATCAGGACCGCTACTAAATCTGTTGTGATGAAAAGAGGCATATTTAAATAATTAATTTCAGATAATATAAGAAGTGCGGCTCTCGGCCTGTCGCTTCTTTTATCATAAATAAAATTACCGATTTTCTTAGGAATTCCAATAATTTTACCATTTGCGGGCCTTAGTTATCCATTTTTTAGGAATTACAATAATTTTACCCTTTCGGGCCCTTGGTTCTTATAGGAGGGCCACATAGAATTCCTCCATTGCGAATCTCCACGTGCTGCACAATGAAGATTCGCCTGAATAACTTTTACGTTAGTCAGGTTCTTGGCCATCTTCGGAGGATCGCGGCTTGCCGGTTCCAACCTCCTAGGACTTAGGGCGTAGAGTCACACTCGAGAATTCAAAGCAGACTCGGTGCCCCTTCGGTTTAAGGCTTTCAATCGATTGGCCCCCGATGGAAAAGGTTATGACTGTGTTTGTGCCCTCTTTCCTCTTGCTGAGGACTTTCTAATTCGATGCGCATAAACCAGCATTTTGAGCACCGGTGAGGATGGTTATATTCTCTGACGAGTCCTCTTCGTGAGGAAAATATCTCGCGATTGTTTCTAATCATATTTACGGAAGATTTCTGATATGGATAACGGGCCATAGCAACCTGTTATGAAACGAGGCAGCAGACGCGCATGCACAGCAAGGATGTACAAACATTAACTCCACTAGCAAGTCAGCCGATGTAGCACCAATAGTGCAGAAGACTGGCTTCAAACAAACTATTTTTGATTCTTTCTAGGCGGGGTGGCGGCATCTGGACACGTGTAGAACGACCAAGTTCTTTTGGGAAAAACTGAATAAAAATATTATACCTCAGCTGTTACAACTTAGTCGCTATAGCGTTCAAACTATTGTTTGCCTAGTCACATGTCATTGCTTGCTAAAACTGTACGCATTTAGGCTGCGGATCGCCAGCGACAGCCTTTGCAGATGTTGCGAGGAAGACGAAGAATCTATCGACCATTATTTTTGTCACTGTCCGCAAATCTCCAAGAACCGTCTTCTTTGTTTAGGCTCTAGATTCTTCTCAGAACTAGACGACCTCAGAGGCGTCAAAGATTTTTTTTTTACAGCACCGAGTATAACTTAGGAGGTCACCCTTTAATGCAATGCACAGCTATGTCGGTAATGTCGATTCGAGCCTGTTACGGTTCGCAAATCGAACCAAGTGGCTAGAACAAGAGGAGTGACATCCATCTCATAATCATTAGGTTAAGTACAATGGGCCCAACTAGATGGCTCCAGTGCATTGTAGTTCTACGAAACCACCCTTCAATAACCTAAGCCTAAACCTAAACCTAAACCTATTTCTAATCATGGAATATTTTCCTCTCGGACAACCTTGCTGTTGGGGTAATCGTCCGGCTTGATCCTTACAGCTGTTCGTTTCAGCCAAGAAATAATTCGCTCATCCAGTCAAACAATTAGCATCCACCCTGGTTTGAGGAAAATTGTGGATTTGTACCCTGGCTGCTTTTGGGACTTCGTCCAGGATGGATTTTTGGATAACAGCTAGTTGCTCAGGAGTTAGGATATGGAGCGGATGCTCAGTATTTATGATACCTATCATTCTTCCTTTGACCGTGTTTCTATAGCTAGTGCCCGACGTGGAAGGCTGAGCCTCTTCTGCATGACGCTTTTATTTAAGGTCTTGTGCCTCTTATTTTAATTTCGGACAGAAGGCGGTGTTGTTGATGAGGTTCTACGTCTTTTTATCGTTTGCTATTTTGCTGTGGTTACGGTGGTAAGTGTACCGTCTCTTGGCGGCACCGATTAACCTCTTTTTATTTTCTTTAAGACTCAACTGTTTCAACCTTGCTGATAGCAGTTGTTCGTCTAATTGAGGCTTGCTAGCAATTTTCCTGTCCACTCTAAGAACCGGTCTCTTCAACTTTTTAGTGATCAAAGGATTACCCTCTACAGTCTCTTCAAGCACGGTTTGTTCCGCTTACCACCTCTTTTACAGCATTAGTCGTTTTTTGTGATACCTTGGGGGAATCATCAGCTCCTTGGTTATTAAGTTGGTTATTCAAACAACCCAACGAGTACCATGAGAAAGTAAAATCACCCCTGGCGGAGCTCCGCATTAAGGAAGGCTGATTAAAACTGAAGGGCGCCTGGTATCCAGAGTTCGCACATTAAGAGTTAGTTACTCACTAACCATTCATCCATTGGCATATGTTGTTCCACCGTAGGTTAGGGGATTTTTATATTCGAGACTTACTCCTCTTGCGTGGTAATTTATAATGGTCACCATATAGGTAGAACGTATACTTGCAAATCACTTTAGGGTTAAATCCCTTTGCATCCATCGAACCTGACAACTGCTGACCAGTCCAAATTTCAAGAAGATCCATACTGTGATAATATACGAAATAGACAGCTAGCTGAACGATTTCAATCCCCCTGTCACATCTGCCAAAGACCATAGATATGTTAGGATACGGAGCCAACAGCAAGCTATTTGACTTGCTCCTCCTATCGTTAGATCTTTTAGCATTACCCAGTCTACACCACGAGTAGGCGATCTCTCCAACAGACCCTGCCTTGCTATGCACTATGTACATTTAAGAACGACTTCCAGAGTTGTAATCGGTGTCATTAAAATTAATTAAATTTTAAAACTCTGAAATGGACGTAGGACAAAAATGTGGTCAATCTAATATGTGGACAAAATTGTAAAATATACCAGAATTTTTATTAGTTCTCTGAGGACTCAACACATTGGGTTGGACAAAGTCTTTATAACGATAGGACAAACAATTGCTTGATTAATACCAATCTTAATGAAAAAGAAGTTGAATTCGTGCCAAATAAAATCCAATTACTCAATTCGTTGATGACATGCCGTACTATACTACAGAACTCCATAGATCGAGAAATAGATGAATCTCATTTGCTGCAGTCTCCTAAAATCATAATTATTTTCTATCTACAGACATATAGGCATATACTTTCATATTTGCATTGTTTCCTCTCCTCTTCAGTTAACATCAAATCTAATTTTTTTTTAAAAAATCATTTTCTTATTTCTTCCAACTTGCTCCATCTATGTAATAATTTGCCGTTTTTCCGTTCACTGTCAGGGAACGAAAAAAGACAATGTAACATAATGGGAATTTAATTCGTTCGCTAGCTGGCTCGCAACTATAGTAACAAATTGGAACGAATAATGGACTTTTTCTTTAGATTGTCTTCTTCATTCCTAATTTTCCTAGAAGTTTCCGACAAAATTTTCTTTTAATAAAATAATATTTTTATCATGAAATGTTCTCGTAGACGTGATGAGACGTATATAAATGGGAAACAGTAATACAAAAGAGGATACAGACATTCAATAGCGCTGCAAAAATAACTCATGAAATTAGGAAGGCTGAAATATGACATCAATCTTCTAGAAGGTAGAATCTGAGACATGTTGTGTCTATTTTAATAGAGAGTCATAGTCCTAGTTATCCTTTCTATATAATACATTTATCTGTATGTTGTGAACGAAACTGCTTAGACCTATATCTACTCCTCCCAACAAAAAATAAAAATAAAATAAAACTGTTTTGTCATCAATTCACGTCGATCTATAATGTTAGGTCTAGATTAGATTGAAATCTTCTTCTTTAAGATTTTTTTCCCTTTTTTTTCAAATATCTTGAAATATGCGAAAGATGGAATTAATTTTATTTTCTCTTTCCTTCTTATTTTTGTCTACAAGTTCTGTTTAGCTCACTTGATGATTGTAGATCGAATTTAAATCAGACATGCATAAATAGAAAGGACACCAGATGGTACAGTTCCATTTTAGGATGCTGGAAAAAGATTTCATTTTTTCTTTCGGACATAACAATTTCAATGGGTTTTCCCAGAGATTTTTTTTTTGTTGGAGCATTATGGCAAATAGAACTTGGGATCCGATTATAAAAATGAAATAATAATAATTTGATGATCGAAGCGAAAAAATTCGTGACATGATTTTGAACAGAGGTGGAAGAATTTTGGCTAATGTCAGCTTTGCATTCAGATTACCTAATGTATCTTATACTGACTTTATCTATGCAGCTTGCTAAGTCGATCAAAATTCATTAAGATTAAGAAGATTTTCAAAATAAAATTCCATGTAGCCATCTATGGAAAAATAAGTGAGGACCAAATATATGCATTGCACTTTATTTCCGCAAGCTTATCCTTATCCCGAAAAATCACACACCACCTACCAAACAACCCGAACAATTCTCATCAAATTCTACATACAAAATGTTCATAAATAACGATTTTACTCGTCAGACCATTATATCCTCTAGTACCGATGCTCAAGACTATCATGTCCTTTCGTACTGGTGCTCTGCTCTAAATGCAACTCTATCCGTTTGAAACTTGTGCTGCGACAAAAGTTATCCAATTTCTCCAAGTTAGAACAACATAGCATCGAATTGAGTTTCCTCAACTTATCCTAGCAACAACATCGAATTATCCTGGTTCATCTTTACGATAAAGGACACAAATACACAATCCCATAAACATAGTGTGCTCTCAATACACGCACAAATTCTCATAAAACGGACAGAAGACATTTTATTCAAACTGTTTAAATCCAACATGAGCTTGGCCAAACTTAAAACCCCTATTCTCAAGTAAATCCTGTTTATCGTTGAAAGGTTTTCGAAAAGACCAGAGGACTTGTGTCGTATAGCGCTATGCAGAAAATCTCTACTACTCGAACTTCTTACAGAGATATTTGCATAGAACTCTGCACAATGTCCAGGTGACTTAGTGCGAAGAGATTATGGATATATCTGACAGAATTTTGCATTTAAAGGATACGAAGGGATCGTTCAGTCCAGTTTCATGTGATTTTAATGCAAATTCTATGTGATATTCTTGTAAGGGATGCCTTTTGTTTCTCGAAATATATCTCATGGAAAATGGGTATGAATGCCGAGAAATAGCAGTGTTCATTTTGAATGCAAGAAAACTTACTATCCTTGACTAAGAAAGTTACGTATAATTAATTTTTAATTAGTTTTACCTTAAAACTAACTTGTTTTGAAAATAATAATGAATTAATGATCTACCGAAAAATAATGAGGTATATTTATACATACGATTAGCTTTATTGAAAGTAAATAATGCAGTCTTCTGCATCAATTATTATGTATATATGTCAATTACACTCCAAATAAATTGAATGAGTCGCAATGACAATGATTGAAGGTTTTGGGTAGTAAAATTTGTAATGCAATTGAATTCATAATAATTTGTAACAAGTGGTGAAAACTTAATGTTATTTTTATTTTTATTTTCAGGTAAACGGCGCATGGACTTTACCAAATGTCGTATGTGATTTTTATATAGCAATGGATGTGATATGTTCCACATCATCGATATTTAATTTAGTCGCAATATCTATAGACAGGTGAGAATATTGAAAAAAATATAATAGATAATATTTTTATTTTGATGATCTGTCTGGCATTCTCGTAACTAAATCTTTAATTTAAGTGTTCGTGGGTCGCAAATTGCGATTTTCTTCGAAAGAATATTCCTGATTAATGATACAAGTTAATGAAACTTTATATTTTTCATTCTAATCCAGAATAAATCTACTAGGGTTTGTATTGAACAAATTTAAAAAAATTTGTTTCGAAAATGAAATACGACCTCAAAATCACTTATCGTTTTTAAAAACTGCAAAACATCGCAATTTTCAAACAAATTTATTACCGATATTTCTAAAAACTACTACAGGTTTTTTGTTGCTTTACCAATAGAACGATTTCACCACTAGGGTTTGTATTTAACATATTTTCAATTTTATAAGTTTTATGAATAAAATATTAATTGAAAAAAGAGTTTTTTTAATATTTTCATATACTTGTAGGGCTAATTTTCTATTTATACATAGTAGAATTTTTTGGACATAGTAAAGTTTGGTGTGTTTTTAGTCTTTGGAAAAAGATCACACACTCAATTAAATTTTATGACCATTTAAAGGTACATCGAATTTTCAAAGTCAATTTTTTTCCAATCACCTTGTGGCCATTTAGGTAATCTGGTGGTTCTTTTCAATTTATCACTGCTAGAACTATTTTGTGCTATTCGCATAATTTTTCAATTCGAAATTACCTTATCTTTAACGAAAATGCTTTTTTGAGGCTAACGCCACCTTAAGCAATATTTGAATTAAGCGATAGTAAGAAAATTTCCAAATTATGCATTTTTTTTAATAATTTTACTATTCAAATTATATCAATCATGAACTGGATAGTTAGTTGTTCTGTGGGTGATAGTAGGAGTTAAAAAATGTAATTATAACTATTTCCTAGATAAAATCTAATAATTCGGATATAAAGCTCTGCAAAATAAATTATAGAATCGTTTTCGGTTTTTTTTTTATATTTTGCCTCGCAAAATTATCGAGTTTAGGTAACCGAACGTGTCACAAAAATGTTTCTATATCACATATATGTATTATTATTATAAATTATCAATTTAGCTAAAAGTAACTATTAAATTTCTACACATACCAATTGTTGTAAATAGACATGCAGTTTGATAAAGATCTCAGCAGAGACCGAAACGGCACAAATAATAAAGTGTAACAGTGTAGAATCCGGAAATATTTTCTTTTAAAAGGCATCAAATTTTTGCTATCTTGGGAAAATGGTCAGTTTGCACTGCAGTCTCGAAAATTATGCTATTCCTCGTAAAATTACAACTCGTCAGTCCATATGAATCATTTCCCATTTGAATCAGTTCAGAAATCCAGGTTGTTATATCTTCTTCAATGGTACTACAGCCAAAATCGGGCCTTGATCTTCTGAACTTCAGGTTCCTTTTTCATTCTTTATTGTGGAAGAGTTCAATCTACAAATTTGTCATTTTCGTAGATTGAGGTATACCCAAGCAGGCAGCGTGCTCCAATTATTCGTCAATCGGGATTTGAACCCATGACCTTCGCACTGTAAGCCAACAGACTACCCACTTGGCTGCATCCATGTTGCTATATGGTTGCACCATATAGATGGGCCGATAAGCTTACCAAGAAACTGCACATTTTCGTGAACAATAGTTTCGGACGCTTCAAGGATATTCTGGCTAGAAGTCATTTCTAACGACGGGATCGATCACACTTTTAGGAAGCCAGTGCAAAATATATCCAAACTATTTGTGGATTATAACCAGCAAGGTTAGCGTCGATTTCAAAACAATGAAACGAGCAGCTGAACTTAACACCTTAAGGCTTTTTAGGTTCGCACCTGTTAAAGAGAATTGTTGCTTTTTTATGTTAGAGATATTTGAGAACCATCTTAAAGGGAAATGCTCTGTTGAGGAGTTTTGTAAAAGGAATAGCTATAGTTAGCCAACCATCTAAGGAGGGATCAGACGCGTTGGCTATTATCGTTTTCGAGGTCAAAGAAACTAAAATCTTAAAACTCTTAGAAGCTCAGAGATTATTTATCAAATGGTATTCTTAAAGAATTATACTAGGGTGTAGCCTAGCGGTTCAAATCCTGGTCGGCTCATAATTCCAGCACACTACCTGTTTGGGTATACCTCATTCACTTCAATCTACGAAAATGAAATATTCGTAGATAGAGGGTTGTGCTAAGGTCTAACAACCCTTCTACAATAAATAATGAAAAAATGTTAAGGAACCTGATGGCAGGAGGCCAAGGCCCGATTTGGGCTGTAGTGCCATTGCAGAAGAAGAAGGATTCTTAAAAAATTAAACTGCAATATGAAATACTTCACTGTTATAGGTGTCTTAGCTTTAACCATCTGGCAAAGAACTGCAAAGCGGAGACAATGGTTTGCCAAATTTTGAGACGAAGGGAGGGAATTCCCGCGGACTACCACGTTCTATCGCCTGCTTGCCTGGTTTATGCTTATAGTGGCTAGGGTGAGGGCTGGACACTAGTACGATGGCTGTTACATTTGCATTGGTGGATTGCGAGAGCTCTTTCGCAGAGATGTAGAGAGTAATGGGGTTACGAGAGGGGGTATGTCTTTGTGCTTTTATGGGACACCTACGCGCATTACGGTTGCATATTGGGGCTCCCTGCAGACATGAGGGTGTTCTTCTCAGATGGGGAGAATAGGTGGTTGTTTGCGACCGCAGTATCGAGTGAGCCACGCTCAAACACTTGACGGGCGAATGGAGGCTTGTGTCCGAATTAGCGGACCCTTGGGTCCTGCCTGCCTGGCGAGTGTACATTGTAGATTTGGGAGGGAGCTCGACCCGAACTTTGCATACATAGACGCGGTTGCTTAACAAGTATGCCGCATGCCTGCCAGCATTTGGATGGACTCCAACACCCTCTCCGCGATGTAACCTAGTAAGATTACTGACTGTACGCCAAGCCGTCATGGACTGCGTCTTGGAGAGGAACTTGTCGATTACGTTACTCGCGAATGATATGTATTTCATGAACGAGCCGAGTGAGCTATATACATTTGATCGTGACGGGTGAGCGACATTACCGTGGCATTGACCAATCGTGCAGCGATGGCCTTTGAGTATCGGTAGAGCATCAGTACGGGATGGGGAACTAGCGTCATCGAACTTTCATTCGACAGGGGTGTGTGGTGATCCCGCGCGCAAAATCATGTGGTGCATGAAGGGGTGCCGGTGCCGGCCCATGGTACATGTCTGAAGGCTGAGATAGACGAGGTTTCTCTAAGCGATTTCGCTGCTTGGGCAGTTTAATCTCGACTATCCCAAAGTGGGTGGTGCGAGTTGACGATGACATGCTTCGGAGAATCCGCAAGTTGAATCTGAAGCGTGTTAAGTAGTGGAATGCAAAATTGGAGGGTAAGCGATCACTAATGCGGGCTTCGAAGAAGAGCTCATGCGTTAGTTGAATCTAATGCGCCCCAGCTTAAACTCATTACTAGCGAGGTATGTAAGAGTATCGTTCGTTGATTATGTCATCCAAAGTGGACAATTGAATACATTTCGCCCATGCAGAGCTCAGGTGTATAAGATCTACAGGGGCAAGCGATGCGGGCCTAAAATTCTGGCATAAATATTGGTGGCAACATTACGTCAACATAGAATGAGTGTGTAAAAGCACTATTGGGTGAATTTTTTCCGGGTCCGGATCCAAGAAAACTTGTTCATGATCGGGCAATAGCAAAAGAAAATTCCTCGAGCTCGAGTCCGAGAAGATTGAAGCAAGTCTCAGAAGGGTCAGATCCGGAAGGGTGAATGGGGTCGGCATAATGACGGCCAAGATGTGCATAATCATCTGGCGTAGCATTTTCGACTACGTTACTTTCATTTTCACCGATACTTTCAAGATCATTACTGCAGGTCGGAAGATTGCACAGGTATTCGTGATCCTGAAGTCCTCAGATAAATTCAGGGGTAACCTCCGGTCCTATCCCGGTATTACATTCCTGCCCGCGATCCTTGACATGGACTGTGAGAGGATTATGGTCCTTAGACTGAAGGAAAAAACGGTGTCTGATTAGTAGTTTGGCTTCCGTGCCGGGAAATGCGCAGACGATGCGTGGATGCACGTGAATGACTACGTTACTAGGAGCTCCAGCAAGTACTTTATTGAAATATCAATAAATCTTAAGGGTGCATTTGACTTATTCGATACTGTGTGGAAGATTGTGGAGCGTGTCTGTCCACAATTCTACATCAGTGGTCCATCCATTTGGAAGCTAGTGTTTGTTGACCTTCTGAAACAGTTCGCGAATTCATGGAGTGTGCCAGCATATCCTGGATTGAGCTTTAGAGTCTTTTATGGTTATTGTTCGGGTATACACATTAAGGGTTGGCGTGGTAATATCGAGAGATAAGACGGTGACAATGATGGTGAAGAGCTCATTTTCAAAAACACGTCATCCTTCGGTAATGCTTGAGAGAAGGTCACCCAGGTATGCGGCTGGAGGCAATTACCAGTGGATTAGAGTTTCCGAGCGGATGAAACTCAAGCCTAGGTTGCGAGAGCTCATCACCAGTGTGAACTATATCCGCTGGGCTCTGCAATGGTAGTGTGTCCTCTCCAAATGCTTGGTTAGTGCCATATACGCCGGATATTCGTTGCTTGTGCGACATATGGGTCAGCGATATGGTACTAATTGCTGGCAACTGACGAAGGAACTCTTACGATTAACTCGTGCCAAAGAGTAGTCTTGTGTACATGTTTGCCTGTATGTCGCACAATTTCTACTGTAGCCGTGCAGGTACTCATGGATACTCTGCCGTTGGATTCAAAGGTTGCTATCACCTACAAAATCCGGAAAGGATTCCCAGTGTTGGTTAATTATTGGTTTGTCTTGGAGGTGGTTAGTGAGTGCCGCCTTTTCGTTTGCAAAGAACTCCTCCAACTTAAAGTGACGTTATTGCGGAATGCCAACTGCTATAAAGGTAGAGTGATGCAGAGGTTTATTGTGGTCACAAGCTTCGCGAGCGATAACCTACAATTTGACCTCTGTCTCAGTCTGGCTTGTCTCGTGATGGGCCACGGCAACACAAATGTATTCCTTTATAGGGTGGTTTGGAGTGAGACCACGGGCCTGGGCATCGGCTTCCAAAATCATCAATTACTTAAAATAAGACGTCTTCAATATGTTCGGAGTCACAAATAAAATATTTTCAGATAATGGGGTCCAGTTCGAGTTAAAGGAGTTTGCAGAACTAATGATTGAATATGGCATACATCACATGTTCACGTCCTAATACGCTTGCCAAGCAGCCGAAATAGTGAACCGTTCCTTACTGGCACTCATACGGGCTTACCTGAGAGAAGACCACGCGAATGGGATACCAACCTTAGTGCATTTTCCTCAGTTCTACGAAATGTTGTTCATTCTGCTACCCATTACTCACCAAACTTTCTTGTATTTGGATCCCATAAGATCAGTCATGGCTCTCTTGCGAGAATTAGACTGTGTTGCGGAGGGTGAGCTAGAGATATTGCCTGTCACATAGCGTCTACATACCACACATCGTGATGTCTTGAAAATCCTCCAGGAAGCACACAATAAAAATACTAGTCGTTACAACCTTCGCAGCAAGGCACGCTAGTTGAATATTGGCCAATTAGTGAATGGCCGCACACATATTCTATCTAATGACGACAAAAAAATCAATGCAAAACTGGCACTACGGTTTGCTCGGGGTTCAAATGATAGGTAGGAAAGGTATCCTACGGGATAGCACATCAGCATGGGAAGTAGATTGGAAGATTAAGATCCGCCATACTCGGGACATTTTTCTCTCTTTCCAACTACACCTTGACCACATTTTCTCGCTCGTCTGTTGGGTTAAATATTTTTTATTTATTGTCAAGGTTTCCAGGTGCACCGTCAGTGCAGATTACACTTGGAACTCTTTTAAAAAGCTGCAAGATTCATTATACCTTCTGTAGTATTATTAGGCATGTATAGCAGAGTCTAATTAATCCGCTTCGGATGTATATCATAATGGCAGATATTCCAGTAGCGCGATTATTTTTTTTTATATGCACACACTATAGTCCTCCATCCCCAACCCCTCCCCCGAAATTCTATCTGGACTGGTTTCGTTGGTTATTCCTACTTATAACCACTTGAATAGTTTCGTTTGCAACAGGGATCATATTGAATGAGCAACCGAATATTTTAAATGAAAATTAAATATGATTTAAAATAAACCCCGTGTATTCATACCCTTCTCCCCGGTGGTATTAGTGCAGTTTTCAATGCAGTCCCCGCGATTGTAACAAGTTTTCGTTATGGCAACATTGATAGCTCGGGTGTAGCATAGTGGGTAGCGTGGTGGTCTACAAAGCGAAAGTCGTGAGTTCAAATCCCGGTCGAAGCATAATTCTAGCACATTATCTGCTTGGGTATACCTCAATCTACGAAAATTAAAATTTGTAGATAGAGGGTTGTGCGTGCTAACAACCCAGTAAGTAATGAAAATGTTAAGGAACCCAAAGGTCAGGAGGCCAAGGTCCGATTCGGGCTGTAGTGCCATTGCAGAATAGAGCATTGACAGGGGATTTTTTCAACTCGCAAATTTATCAATATCCTGTATTCGAAAGCGTCTGGTGCGCATTTTCTGCTTCAACTCAATCCAGAGATTCATAGCACTAAAATGAACTCGAAACAAGCTCAAAAAAAAAATTGAAACAAGTTTAAAAAAAACTCGAACCGACATAATATACTTGAATTCGAGTTACACAATTCAGAGAATTTTTTTCTCGGAATATACATCGAAATGTCGAATGCGACAGATTTCAAATTAGAAAGCATTTCGCAAGCATTTCCGAAACACAAAATAAATTGAAATTTGATTGAAATCGAGGACAAGATATCCTAAATATCAATTGCAGGTTCCTTAAAACAAAGCTCGCCGATATTCAAATCAAATTTATTCACTAAAATTTTGCATCCTTCGGGACAAAATTGTATTCAATTATATGCGAAATCATTTCGATTTGTTGTCTTCTACTCAAATTTTTATGAAATTATTATTATTTTTTTTTTCAATTTGAAAACCAAATAAATGCGTTTAGAAAAAAAGAGAAAAAAGCCAAACATATCGCAATGGAAAACATACCAGAAAATTATGTTCTCAGTGGAAGAACGCCAAAACCGACTGTCTTTCTCCGCTGGGACTTAATCAAAACCAAGCTGATGAAAAAACATTTTTCAATTTATTCTGAAACCACAAACAGAAATAATCCTCAATGTTATAGTCGTATCCTTAACGATTGCTGCATGCAACCTGATGCCAACCAAAACGCCAGAAGGATTGAGGAAATTCCTACTACAAGACGCTGCGCGTACTAATTCATTAGGGAAATCGCGATTAAAACTGGCAATGATTTTTTGCCAGCAAAAATGCTGTTTTATCGTTGGAATTGACTCTCGCTTTTTCACTGTATTTAATTTTCCTAACCAGCCAAAACTAAATCCCATAACAAACCCTCGATTCAATCCCCAATCTAAATATTTGAGAAGCACCTGCTCGTTTGAATTTATACCGTCGAGGATCAGCTTTCGGGGCGATTAAATGCTATGTCCACAGCAAACTTATACCCGTAACTCCTCTTCCGCAAGTCTCCGCTCGCCTTGCATAATTAACCGACGCTATATTGACTTATGGAATTATGTAGGTACCGTATCACTTCATGGTAGAATATTTTCCAGAAAATCGTATGTTATTCCTTGGAGACATCCGGCGGTATTCCTTCTTTCATTAAATCCAACTCTCGCTCGAAAAAGGATCTCCGATTAGACAGTAACGCCAAGTGCAAATGTTGGTCGATGATATTTTCTGAATCAGAATCTTTTTAATGGATCGAAATCTTTTGAGCTTTTCAATACATATGGATGTGTAACGTATGCGAATGGGAACTACAAAGCTCTCCTAAAGGACTGAAAATCCAAAGGATATGAAAAAAGGCTATAAGTATGAGATAGAATTTTAACAAATTCTTAAGTGAAATGCCGAAAGCTAAAGGATTTTACTGTAGCTGTTTGCAAGCACCTGGCAACCAAAACTAAACCCTGGATTCTGTATCATATCAGCATCCTTGGGAAAAAACCCTAAAGCATAATTTTCATAAAAATTTTCATAGAATTGGTGGAACTGAATGTGAATTTCAATTCATAAATAATCGTTCAAGGTATGAATATAAATAAAACTTAGTATTTTATTACAAATTTACAATTTGAAGGACGTGGGTTTGAATTCTAGCCTGCTTGGATGCATCTGGGCTATCTCGATCTGCGAAAATGAAATTTCGTAGATAAATGCAAGCGAAAGGCTAACAACCATTCGACAATCTATACATATTAATATAATTATAGTGTCTGTCTGTTATTTGTTTAGAAATGTCTATAAGTTTTCTGCTTTATTTTAGCAATAACTAAGCAGAAACATGCGTTTTTTAAATTCTTCTCTGTCTGTCCCGCTTTCACGCAAAAACGTTCGAACCGATTATAATGGAACTTTCACAGTTTATTAAGTATGCTTCGAGATGTAATCTGCTTTTGGTTTTATTTCTCTCCCCTTACGCCTTCTACCCCTCCCATACAAAATGAGACACATTTAAAAAAATATGTAATAATCAAATTTTCTTGGAAATTAACCGATTAGTTTTACTCCTTCTACCCCCTCCCGTACAATGTGACACGATTCCACGACTTTACAAAAATTCGATTTTCTTGGAAAGTGTGGATGTTACTGATTTGAAATTTAATATATGGTTAAATCACCGGATAAGTCATCCGAGAAGACAACCTCTCCATTCGCGTAAAATGAGATTTCACATAGCTGACACGACGGAAAATCGCTGCAAGACAATTTCCCAGCAGACGCAGCAGAAAATCGTCCGTGGGAAACATTCCTTTCGCACCGACATAAAGTCACGTGGCAGCACCTTATCGAAAATATGAAATTTAACTCGGGAATAGAAAAGTAAGTTAGTCTTAAGTCCGCGCTTCGCTTGGTTGGCCGCATCCAACAAATCTTCTAATAAAAGTTGCGTTCTTTTTGAAATAATTATTTTGTTGTTTTTTTTTATTTTTTTTTTATAGTTCGCGTTTGAAAGATTTTATTGGCGCAGTCGGTAGGATCCCGAATAAAGGGATCCAGTGATAAAAATCGTGAATTGAAAAAAGAAAAAATTTAGTGAAATAAAAAAAAAAAAAAAAAAGAAAGCAGAGCAACAGTGAAAAATTTTGTGACTAATCAAAAAGTGCGACCAAACTGGAGCAACGACGACGAACTCACCGATTAGAACAACGCTATTTCGACGGGGAAATCATTTTGGAAGAAGAAGAAGGAAGTCTGCTGCAACTTGAAGGAAATCTTGCAACCAATACAACAACGATGCAACAACAACAGCCATTGAGTCTCAACATCGATCCTCTCAAATATATTGGACAACTCCCGGAATTTGGAGGAAAGGGTGAGGACCTCTTTACTTTTATAGATCTAATTGAAGAGATCCTTCCATTAGTTTTAAGATATGATGTACCTAGCCAAACAATTCTCTATAATAAAATTAAAAGTAAATTAATTAATGAAGCTAGAGAAATTATTGAAATAAATAATCATGTGAAAACCTGGTCCGAAATTAAAATAGTGCTACTTAACAATTTTAGTGATAAAAAAAGTAGTTTGCAAATTCTCGACGAACTTCGAGGTGTTACTTTCTGTACGGACAGTGTTGACCTCTACAATAAAATCAAAGGCATTCTTAGAAGATTGAATAATAAAGCTAAGGATGAAGCTAATTCAGCCCTTACTATTAGAGCAAATATCGCAACGGATCTAACTGTTTTCAAAAGCAAATTACCAGAGCCAATGAGATCAATCCTCTTCAGTAGAAACCCAAGAACTTTAGAAGAAGCCATTGATATTCTATTTGAAGGAAACTATGCACACTTTAATCCCTTCAGAAACAACAACAATAAAAACCAAAATAGTCGCTATAATAATCACTCTACTAGCCCAAATTATAATAAAAACCGAAATAGCCACTATAACAACTTTCATACACCTACCGATAACAATCACTCTACTAACCCTAATCGAAACCACCAATCTGATAACAGGCGAAATCCACAAAGTTCAAACTCTAGACCATTTAACCCCAATCGATCACAAAATACCAGACAAAATAATAACTACTATAATAACAATAGAAACAATAGACAAGAGCCCATGGATGTCGATGCATCCATCAATTCCAGAATTAACTCTTTAGAAACTGAAAATACAGTAAGAAATTTTCCCTTAGCAGCCTCGGAAAACAGCAATCACTTCCTTATATAAAAGTTCAAACTAGAGGAAGACCCTTAAGGCTCATAGTGGATTCTGGCGCAACTATGAGTATCCTGAATACGGGTATCTGCAACCCCATTTATAAAAATAAAATAAATCCTGTGAATGTTAAAACCCTTAAAAACGTGATCGCGTGTGACACTAAATTATTAATCGACCCTTTTGTTGAATTCGATTCAGTGGAAAAAATTGAGTTCCTAGAAATGGAGTTCCACGACGACTTCGATGGACTAATAGGAAACAATATTATGCTCCCACTTGAAGCCGAAATTAATTACAAAAATAAAATTCTGAAATTAAAAACAGGAAACGAAATTCCTCTTTTCTTCAACGAAAATGAAGAAAGGGAATATGCTGTCCCTGTACCTTTCGAAGAATTGACAGTTTTCCAAAACGAAATATTTCTCGATGCAAACGAGATAAGATGTGATCATTTAGATCAATCAACTAAAGTCGACCTTTTAAAGTTAGTGAGAAGATTCGACAAAGCTTTCTATCGTGAAGGCGATGACCTTACATTTACGCATGAAATCAAGCATAAAATTAATACCTCCGACGAAGTTCCAATTTTTACAAAACTCTATCGATATCCTGAGATCCACCGTCAAGAAGTCCACAAACAAATCGACGACATGCTAAGGCAAGGTATCATTAAACCCAGTGACTCTCCTTATTCTTCCCCAATTTGGGTTGTTCCGAAGAAGAAGAACGCGTCAGGCGAAGAAAAGTGGCGTATCGTCATCGATTACAGGAAACTAAACAACGTCACTATCGATGACAAATACCCTATCCCAAATATTGACGATATTTTGGACAAATTAGGGCGAGCCATGTATTTTACAACTTTGGATCTGGCAAAGGGTTTCCACCAGATCGAAATCGCCAAAGAAGACATAAAAAAGACAGCCTTCAGCACCGACAACGGACATTATGAGTTTGCCAGGATGCCATTTGGGCTAAAAAATGCCCCGGCAACTTTCCAACGGCTCATGAATTCGATACTCAAGGAATACATCGGCAAGATCTGCTACGTCTACCTAGACGATATCATTATCTTTAGTACTAGCAAAGAGGAACACTTCGATTCCCTACAAAAAATATTAAACAGACTTCAGGAAGCGAACCTGAAGATTCAGTTAGATAAAAGCGAATTTTTTAAACAAGAGACCGAATTCCTCGGTCACATAATCACTGTCGGCGGAATAAAACCTAACCCTACCAAAATTCACGCAATCAACAAATTTCCAATACCGAAAACCCCAAAAGAAATTAAATCCTTTTTAGGTTTAGTCGGGTATTACCGCAAATTCATTAAAGATTTCGCCAAGGTTGCGAAACCCATGACGAACTATTTAAAGAAGAACAAACGCATCGACGTGAATAATCCTGAATACAAAGAATCCTTTAATAAATTAAAACATTTGATCACCACAGATCCTATACTAGTTTATCCCGATTTCGCAAAAAAGTTTACTCTAACTACGGACGCTAGTAACTTTGCTATTGGTGCTGTACTTTCCCAGGATAGTCATCCAACTTGCTATGCTTCTCGAACACTCAATGAACATGAGTGCAGATATTCAACAATCGAGAAAGAATTGCTTGCGATAGTTTGGGCTACCAAATACTTTCGGCCATATCTTTATGGTAGGAAATTCTTGATTAAAACAGACCATAAACCCTTACAGTGGTTGCATAACTTGAAAGAACCTAATGCGAAATTGCAAAGGTGGAAAGTTAAACTAGAAGAATTCAACTTCGACATCGAGTATTTAGAAGGCCGAGAAAATAAAGTCGCTGACGCTCTATCAAGAATAGAAATCCATTCGAACGAAATGGAGGCTGACGAAATTAATTCGACAGATGCAACAATACACTCAGCTGATGAAGACAATACAGAATATATCCCAATCTCAGAATCTCCTTTAAATTTTTATAAAACACAGATCATTATAAGAAAAGATTCCGAACTAGAAATAAATATTCAAAAATTTCACGGCAGGACTAGAAAAACCTTTACACATCCCAATCCTGGAGAAAATTATTTCATCGATATCATGAAAAAACATGTCCCTCCTAAAGGAATAGTAGGTATTATGATCGATGACATTAACATTTACCGCGAATTCCAAAATACATACCTAAAGCATTTTTCGAAAAATAAAGCGCTGAAACTAAATAAATGCTCTATACTACTGGAAGATATTTTAAATCGCCAGGAATTGCAGGAGAGAATATTAGAGCAACATCATAGAACGAACCATAGAGGTATCAACGACGCTTATTTCGAAATAAAAAGGAAATATTATTTTCCAAAATTAAAACTAGAAATACAAAGAGTAATAAATAACTGTCATATTTGTAATACCGCCAAATACGAAAGGCACCCCCTCAAACTTCCCTACAAAGTTACAGAAACACCCAAGAAACCTTTGGAAGTGATTCATATGGATATCTGGTTTAAAAGCAAAGGTAACCCATATATCACCATAATCGATAAATTTTCTAAACACGCGCAAATAATCCCAATTAAATCTAGAAACTGGTCAGACTTAAAAAATGGCCTAATGCAATATCTGGCGTCTTTCGGAAAACCCGCAAAGATCATTACAGATAGAGAAAGAGGATTTAATAGTCGAAATTTCATTAATTTCTTGAATAACGAAGGAATTGATATTCACTTCACCACCCCTAATAATCACACGAGTAATGGAGACATAGAGAGATTCCACAACACTCTAAATGAACATTTACGTATACTTAACGTTATTGAGAAAGAAGAAGGGCTACCACCTGATGATGATCCGATCACCAAAGCCTTGAAAATTTACAATGAAACAACTCACTCATCCACAAACAGGAAACCCTTAGACTTTCTAAATGGAAAAATTAGACCGGAAGAATACCAAGCAATACATACAACTCTCCATGCTAACAAAACAAAAAGAATTAAAACTTGCAACTGGGGAAGACACAAAGGAAAACCCTCAAATTATCTTAAGCTTAATAGAATTACTAAACTTCAACCACACCATAAGAAAGTACATGTAGAAAAATCTGGGGAAGACCACCTTAAAGTAAATCAAGAAAACTTACCTCGATACATTAGCCAATTCCAAAGACAACTGAAATATCAAAATTAATATTTTCTACAGGAATCGGAAATAAAAATAATTAGTAATTATAATAGAATCATGCACTTAATAAATTTAACCCAATACGAGGACAGTACAAATAAAATAGAATCAAATTTAGTTCAACTTAACGGAAAAATAGAAATACCTATAACCTTATTGTATAATCTTAAACACCTTCGCGAAAATCTTAATAATATCATTCCCCATCACGTAAATAAAAGAGGATTAATTAATATTTGGGGCAATAGTTTACGATTTGTAGCCGGTGTAATGGATAACAATGACCGCGAGGACATTGAGAAACACTTCGAAGTAGTAGAAAGAAATAATAGAAATATTATCGCGAATTTGAACAATCAAGTTACGATAAATAGCCAAATTTCGGATCAGATTAGAAACATAACGAATCATGTAAATAATGTTCAAAACAGGATAGCTGTTGAAATAAATAAAGTCGAGCATCATGTCGACGAAATAAATGAAAAATTAAAAATGTTTATGATCATTACAGAAATTAATGAAAATATCAACATATTGTCAAAGCAAATTACAAATGTAAAAGAAATAATTTTAGCTAGTAAGTTAGAAATTTTACCTAGAGATATTCTAACACAAGAAGAAATAAGATTCAATAACATTACTACAGATAAATTACCTTATATAAAGTCGTGTGTATTATTTAAAGATAACTCTATAATTTTTGTATTATCCATACCAAATTTTGTACAAAATTCATATTTTAGAATGCATATTGAAAAAATTCCAAATAAAAATGGTTCATTAGAAATAAGCACTAATGTTAGTAAAGTAATTACATGTAAGCAAAATATTTTTGTCAATATAAACAAAAAACACATTTTGAAAGACGACCTAGTGCTCCATAAAGATCAATGTATTTCCAATATTTTAAACACAAGAGAAATGAATTGTAACTACTATAAAAATATCAAGGAGGAAATCAAAATTGTATCAAATAGTATTGTAGTAACAAAAAACTTGAAAGAAAAAATATTGTCAAATACCTGCGGGCAACCAAGCGAAGTAAAGATTAGGAAAAATAACATTATTAAAATTAAAAATTGCAAAATTTCAATCGAAAACTTTAATTACGAAAATTCAGAACGTTTTTATCCCGAAATGGTGCTGCCAAACATAAACAGGAATATTACAATAGCGAACATCGAAAGAAAATTCCTTTTAGAAGAAATGCACCTGCAAAACATTAACAACACAAAACACATTCAAGAGGTTAAATACGATTCGAATTTGAAATGGTACGTAAACATAACCACTGACATGATCATCATTGGTATCATCATAATATGTACATTTGCTTACCTTTTCATACGGCGTAAAAACCAAACAAAGGTCATGGTTACGCTAAAGAATAATCGTCCGGAGTCGATACCTAAGGAGGGAGGGGTTAAATCACCGGATAAGTCATCCGAGAAGACAACCTCTCCATTCGCGTAAAATGAGATTTCACATAGCTGACACGACGGAAAATCGCTGCAAGACAATTTCCCAGCAGACGCAGCAGAAAATCGTCCGTGGGAAACATTCCTTTCGCACCGACATAAAGTCACGTGGCAGCACCTTATCGAAAATATGAAATTTAACTCGGGAATAGAAAAGTAAGTTAGTCTTAAGTCCGCGCTTCGCTTGGTTGGCCGCATCCAACAAATCTTCTAATAAAAGTTGCGTTCTTTTTGAAATAATTATTTTGTTGTTTTTTTTTATTTTTTTTTTATAGTTCGCGTTTGAAAGATTTTATTATATATCAATTGCATAATGATTGTAGTTGTTTCTCAAAAAATCACTAAGAACCCCTCACTCCTTTCACCACCTTCCATAAAAACTGCACATTTTCATGAAATACTCTAAACCAATTTTCTCAATACGTACCATTGTCAACGAGCTAAAATTTTGTATCAAATCCTTAATTAGCATTATTATTATTATCGGGAAAAAATTAACCGATTAGCTTCACTCCTTTTACCCCCTCCCATACTATGTGACACAATTCCAGAACTTCAAACATTCGATTTTCTTGAAAAGTTTGAACATTACTGATCTAAAATTTATGCACAATCGTAGTTCTGATATGGTTTTAAGCTTAATGTTATTTTATTTGGGTTTTTTTTTTAAATTAACACAAGCCACAACTATTCACATGTCCTTAACGCTCTTCAGTACGTTTATGACCTCAAGTCACAGGATTGATTTGATCACGAGCCTGTCCCATACAAACGCGAGAATCGTGGTTTCATTCTTAGTAATTTGTGGTTCTGATCCCAACAAAATACAAACCATTATCTTCAAAGAGTCATTAAACTAATCAGATTATATATCCCGCATAATGTATTACTAACTATATTCTCAAAAATTGCTTATTTCGCGGGCGATCGGTAGTAAAATATATATGTAAATATGTATATAAAGGCTCTGATTTAGCTGTTTTTGGTGTGCAAAATCAGTATGACAAAGTGACCTCTTACGCTATATTAGTACTTCAGAAGCAGTTTGGCGAATACTCTCACTTTCTATTCACGGAAGATTTCCTCCGGTTACACATCTTGATGTATATTTGTAAAATGGACAGAGAGTTTATTTTAACTCTGATATCATTCACGATGGAGTAGAAAATCCAAAAAACACAAATTTGACGTCATTCTTTGAACTATGCCAAACTGACAGTTTTGGTAAAACTTTACTTTACGAAGTGGTACCCGCTTATGTTACTTATAACAAGCCAAGAGGAGCATTCCAACGCAGACGACGCGGTACTGTCCTCGAAGGATACCGTGACTTATTTCAAGAACATGCTCTAGGTAGGGTCTACACAATTCATCCTAATAATCACGAATGCTATTATCTACGTATGTTATTACATGTGATTAGAGGACCAACGTCATTTGAATGTCTTGGGACTATTAATGATGTCCTACATGAAACGTATCAAGCGGCATGTTTAGCGCTCGGTTTATTGGAAAATGATAATCACTGGCACGAAACATTGACAGAGGCCAGTATGAGAAGTGGCGGAGGAAAACTTCGGGAACTATTCGCCATTATTTTAGTTTTTTGTAATATATCAAATCTACTGGAGTTATGGAATTTAAAGAAAATTTCGCTGAAGATTTAATCAGAGATATCACAAGATGCTATGCGGATATTGATATCAATACTCATATTGATGAATTAAATAATCGAGCACTACTCTTACTGCAAGATATAGTTCTTTGAATGGGTGGAAATACCATTGATAATTTCAGTTTACCTGTAGTGTTGTTATTTTATGAATGCGTTTTTGAATTCTTTTTTAAAAAAACTCATAATTCAGTACATAGCAATTATTATCATTTATTTTAGTCAAAACAATATTTATAATTTAATATCACAATTATTATTTATATTTCTTTATCACGTTTGATTATTAAAACATTTAATTATTTTTATTAATTATTTAGTGTCTATTATTATTCTCGTTTTTCTTGTGACTACTTTTTAATCCCTTTGTTAATCATTATTATGTTTTTTTTATTAAAAAAAACCTACTTACTATAGTTTATTAAAAATACATACAAAGTATTTTAATTTTAATTCCACTACGATTCATTGATTTAAAAAAATAGAGTAGTTATAAAAGTAAGCACCACATACCCCCTTCCTAGAGAAGATCTTTTGATCTTTTCGATACTCTGTTAATTTGAATAGGGTTTGTCTATGGTACAAATTTCCGTAATTATTTGGCAAAAGAAACCTTTTTTTTAATTTCTTGCGGAATTGATGTTTCGGACGAACTCAAAAAACAAGGTTTAAGACGATCAATAGACAATTTAGTTGGTTTGTCATTAATCTTAACGACGAAAAACTTTTTATTTCTTTGAATAACTTCGAATGGGCCTTCATACGGGGTTTGAAGAGAAGCGCGAACTGAATCAGTTCTCACGAAAACATGAGTACATGTTTTGAGATCTTCAAAAATGAAAGGTGTTTCATTACCATGTCTTAACGGGGGGCGTGGACTCGCATTATTGATCCGATCACGAAGAATTTCTATGTAATCACTTCCGGACAATGTGCTCGGTTTGTTCTCGTTTTGAACAAAATCATGCGGAAGTCTTATATTCTGACCGTAAAGTAGTTCGGCCGGTGTCGCATTGGCATCATCTCGAATTACTGTTCGTAAGCCGAGAAGAGTAAAAGGGAGTGCATCCGACCAACTTTCGTTTGACTTGCATTTTAAAGTTTCTTTAAGCACTCTGTGCCATCTTTCCAGCATTCCATTAGCCTTCGGATTGTATGCAGTAGTTCTGCAGCGTTTAAAACCTATCATTTTTCCTAATTCTAGAAATAGTCGCGATTCGAATTGGGGACCTTGATCCGTAATGATAGAAACTGGCGTTCCATATCGTGGAATATACTCTTTGAATAGGGTATTGGCAACAGTTTCTGCGCGAACATCTGTAATGGGATAAGCTTCAGGCCATCTCGTGAAACGATCTATAACTGTAAGGCAATATCTGAAACCGTTCGAAGATGGTAACGGACCAACCAGATCAATATGAATTGTTTCGAATTTGTTTGATACTGGTTTGAAATCTCCTAAAGGGCTTGTGACGTGTCGAGAAACTTTAGCTTTTTGACAGGCAATACATTCCTTAGTCCATTTGTGACAATCTTTATTGATTGAAGGCCAAATGAATTTTTGTCGCATAAGCTTAACTGTAGCTTTAATTCCTGGATGCGATAAATCGTGCACAGTACGAAAAACACGAGTGCGTAAATGTAAAGGAATGTAAGGTCTAACTTTATGCAAGGAAGTGTCACACCAAAGAGGATTAGATGTGCCATCAATAACAACCGGAATGAATTTTAAGCTAGGTATATTTTTAACTTTAATTAATTCAGAATCCATAAGTTGAGCGTCAGCAATTTCGGAATAGTCGATGGTTGTCGGAAGATTTAATGCTTCAATTCTCGACAATGCATCAGCGACCACGTTGTTTTGACCGGAAACATGACGAATATCTGAAGTAAATTGGCTAATGAAATCCAGGTGCCTAAGTTGTCGTGGTGAAGCTTTTTCAGGTTTTTGATTTAGAGCGAAAATTAACGGCTTATGATCCGTAAACAAAATAAAATTTCTACCTTCAAGCATAAATTTAAAATGCTTAATTGCAACATAAGCCGCTAGAAGCTCTCTGTCGTATGCACTGTAGTTCTTTTGAGCCGAAGAAAGTTTCTTCGAGAAAAAGCCTAGCGGTTGCCAGTCATTTCTAACTCGTTGTTGTAGAACAGCTCCCAAAGCTGTGTCTGAAGCGTCTACAGCTAATGATAGAGATGAAGATGTGGAGGGAAAAGCTAAAGTGGTAGCTTGAGCGAGTTGATTTTTGCAATGTTCGAATGCCTCAATTGAAGTAACCGTCCATATCAACTCTGTTTTATCATTTTTCTTTTTACTACCTGTAGTGAAGCTATCAAGTATTGATTGTGCTTCGGCAGCATGTGGGATAAATCGACGATAAAAATTTATCATTCCCAAAAATCGTCGCATATCTTTCACAGTAGATGGTCGTGGGTATGCTGCTATGGCTTCGATTCGTGAAGCAATTGGCTTGATTCCGTTTTTGTCAATCGTATGACCTAGGAAATCGACTGAAGATTTAAAAAACGAGCATTTAGCTTGGTTAATTACCAAATTATGCGAGTTAAGCCGTTCGAATAATCTTTCTAAATGATTTAAATGTTCAATTTCTGATTTAGAAGCAATTAAAATGTCGTCGATATAGACAAAACAAAAATCAAAATCATTTAAAACCGAGAAAATAAATCGCTGAAAAGTTTGTGCTGCATTGCGAAGACCAAAGGTCATCCGCACAAACTCGTATAATCCGAAAGGTGTAGTGATTGCTGTTTTCGGAATATCCTCTTCATTAATGGGTATTTGATGGTATGCTCTTTCTAAGTCAACGGTTGAAAAAATTGCACATCCTTCCAACTGTTGACCGAAGTCTTGAATGTGCGGGATAGGGTAAGTATCAGGAGTAGTTATAGCGTTTAAAGCTTTATAATCTCCGCAAGGCCTCCAACTACCATCTTTCTTTTTGACCATGTGTAGCGGTGATGCCCATGGGCTATCAGAGGGTCTGCAGATACCACGTTCGACCATAAGATTGAATTCAGCCTTAGCTGCTCTGAGCTTGATCGGATCTAAACGACGAGGTCTAGCAAAGATTGGACGACCTTCAGTAACGATAAAGTGTCGCACAGTGCTCGACTCTATGAAACTGTAATCTAAAGTGCGTCGTAATCCTTCGAATTTAGATAATAAAAGTTCCACTTTTGGATTTGTAGTTGCAGTTGACAAAACAGCGAGATTCGAAGATGGTCCTTTAACCAAAGAACCAGTTGCTGAACTAATTCGTGACAGTGGATCAATAATACATTTTCGTCGAATATCTACGATTAGACCGAAATGTTTAAGGAAATCAGCGCCAAGAATGGGTTTCTCGACATCAGCTACGATGAATTTCCAATTGAATATTCTTCGTAACTGGAGAGAAATATCTAAAGATTTGAATCCAAAGATTTTGATGTTGGTGGAATTGGCGGCTGTGAGTACAACAGATTTATCACAAACATTGTTTTCCTTAGGATTAACTGGAAGAACAGAAATGTCGGCTCCAGTATCGATTAAAAAACTAAATTTAGATAAATTATCCAAAATGAATAGGCGACTTGATGATGATTTGTTGTCGAACGTCGCCACTTCAGACAACTTTTTTAGTTTTTTAGATTGTTGAAAGAACACGGTTTACGGCATTTAGTTGCATTAATGCCGAATTTTCTGTGATAGTAACAGAAATTTGAATTTTGTGATGAATTATCACGATTGTTACTCGATGAACGTGAATTATTTCTGGAACGTGATCGATTCCTTCTAAAGGATTGATTTTGATTCAAAGTCAATAATTCAAGTTGTTTAGTTAACAACGACATTTGATGTATAATTGAACTTTCGAAACTAAATCGATCAGTTCTATAATCGTAAACTTTTGGTTGAGAGACACTTGAAACATTCCCAATGAAATTAGGATTAGTTTCCATGACTCGATCTGCTAAAATACTTAATTCATCAAGTGAAACGTTAGCTACAGCTAAAATTGACTGAGTATTTTGTGGCAATTTTTGAAGCCAAAGTTTTTTCAAAAGAGGTTCTCCAACCGAAGACCCAGCCAAAGCTTTCATCTTACTTAAAAGATGGGATGGTTTATCGTCGCCGAGATCAATACCATTAATCAATTTTTGTAATTTATTATCCTCCGATTCACCAAATCTAGCAATAATAGCTAATTTTAAATCAGAATAAGGTGTTGTAGAGGATAAATTTTCAATAATATCCAACACCTTATCGCATTCTTCTTGGGTCAACATACTTAAAGTATAACTAAATTTCGTTGTTTCCAACGAAATATTAGCTGACCGGAATTGAATTTCGAGAGCTTGAAACCAAGCAGACGGATTTCGTCTCCAAAGACAAACTTTCTGTATTGCAATAGTTGCAATATTATTAGCGTCGCCTAACCCTAAGAAAGGATTAGGTAGAAGTAATTCATCTCGGGATGAAGGAGGTAAAGCTCGTGCTTCATTGACCTCGTTGTCGTTTGACATGACGAAATTTTTTATGAAATTAATGATTCGTAATTAATTTAAAATTTACAAAATTGGTACACAAAAATTAAAATTTAAATAATAAAAATTTATACTCAAATATTCGGTTTTATATTTTCTTCATTTTTCTATTTTCTTTCTTCTTTTTTATTTAAATAAATCTTGAAATTGATTAAACCTCCAGCAGTCTTAAGATTTTCTTAAAAATTTTCTCTCTTGATTTTCTTAATTTGATTTTCTTTCTTTCTTCGATTTTCTTTTTTCAATTATCTTAAATAATCCTTGAGTCCGATTTCGAATATGTTTCGGATGGTGAAATATGCACAGCCAATCGGCTGAAAGGGACAGGAAAATTGTACGAATTAATATTCTATTGAATAATTTTTATTTTATAAAATGCGATGCTAAGGCGTGTTCGCCTGTCGAGGGTCACCAGTTGTAGTGTTGTTATTTTATGAATGCGTTTTTGAATTCTTTTTTCAAAAAACTCATAAATCACTACATAGCAATTATTATCATTTATTTTAGTCAAAACAATATTTATAATTTAATATCACAATTATTATTTATATTTCTTTATCACGTTTGATTATTAAAACATTTAATTATTTTTATTAATTATTTAGTGTCTATTATTATTCTCGTTTTTCTTGTGACTACTTTTTAATCCCTTTGTTAATCATTATTATGTTTTTTTTATTAAAAAAAACCTACTTACTATAGTTTATTAAAAATACATACAAAGTATTTTAATTTTAATTCCACTACGATTCATTGATTTAAAAAAATAGAGTAGTTATAAAAGTAAGCACCACATACCAACTCCACGAATAACCGATACGCGTTACGAATTGAATAGAGAATACCTGGGAGAAATGAACTATAACTTAGTGGAACTTGAAAATAGTATTCAGCAAAATGAACCAAAACTAAACAATGGTCAGAATCAAGTCTTTGAATGCATTCTTAATAGTATAAATACTGCAAATGGTGGCATATACTTTTTGAATGCACCAGGAGGTACCGGAAAAAAACATATCTGATATACCTTCTCCTGGCCAAAATTAGAAGCAATAAGAAAATTGCAATACCAGTGGCATCTTTCGGAATAGCTGCAACACTTTTACCTGGTGGAAAGACTGCCCACTCCATGTTTAAGATACCAATTGAAGCGGATCGCATGGAAAATCCAGTGTGCGGTATATAACAGGCACAAAGCTAAAGTGCTACAAGACTGCGGGTTTATAGTTTGGGACGAATGCACGATGGCCAATAAAGTATCTATCGAAGCAGTTAATAGAACGTTGCAGGACATTAGAAATGATTATAGACCTTTTGGAGCAGTAACATTTTTATTCTCGGGGGATTTTAGACAAAGATTGCCGGTGTCTCAGAGGTACACGCGCTGACAAAGTCAATGTGTGTATTAAAAAATCCTTGCTTTGGAGGAACATTAAAAAACTAAATCTGACCGAAAATATGAGAGCTCGATCGAGAGATGCTGAATTTTTCAGAATTCTTTTATGTGTTAGAGAGAGCCAGCTCCCTGAAATTCAGAAAAATGGAATAATGCTCCCACCTGCTCATTGCCGTATAGTTGAGCAAACTGACTCCTTAATTTGAGAGATTTATGAAGATGTAGAGAATCTCAGCGGAAAAGAAAATTCTTGGCTTTGTGAGCGGTCCGTTTTAGCTCCTAAAAATGAGATGGTTAACCATCTAAATAAGGAAATTCTATGTAAGATTCTAGGTAATTTAACGTCATACTACTCCATTTATTCAGTTTGCAATTCAATAATATACATATAAAATAGATCTCAAAGTTGGAGTTCCTATTATTTTACTTAAGAACTTGAATCCTCCAAAACTTTGTAATGGAACTAGACTAAGAATAGTCTCATTACAAAATAATTTAATTGAAGCCATAGTCTTAATCGGCTGTGGTACAGGTATTTATTCCTAGAATTCCTATCAAACTCAGCAATTATCCTTTCCAATTTAAACGCCTACAATTTCCCATGAACCTATGTTTTGTTATGACTATTAACAAATCACAAGGCCAAACCCTTGGGGAAGTAGGCGTTTTTATTGGAAGTTTTGCTTTATATCCAATGATTGCGGAATTGCCTGCCATCTTATTGCTGAGATAATTTTAAAATGACCGCAGCCCTTCATTTCCTTCAACCTCAAAAGAGTTAGGCCATCTGAAGTGTTGTGGTTTACCGAAGATTGTCTCAGCAAGTTCAGAGCACACTCCATCCACAACAACAGAGAACTGTATATCAAGGCAAGAAATTCCTGCAAGCTCTATAATATACTAGATCAAAATACAGCATGAACAAATGAAAAGGTCGAAAGGTACTGGAGCGTCCCTAAGGGTCTAGATCTTTTTGGTCATTTGTCCCCTAAACATCGTAGAAATGCCGGTGCACTCAGGAACTGCTACAGATATTTACATAGTCGTCGTATAAGTGAAATTAGTCTCCCCTCTCCTTTATTTAAATTTCTGCGTAATATACCTCGCGCTCACGGTTATATACGGCTTACGTATACCAGTAGTACGAGCAGAGTAAAAGCGATTGTTTCACATGTTTATTAAATGTGTTTAAAACTGAAGGTCCTAGGATCCAGTAATTCTGAAAACTTTTCCGCCAGCGACTTTTTGTGGCCAGAAAATGAGTACATGAACCTTGACCTTAGAAAAATATTGATCAGTGTTTATTTTTAAGAATAAACTTGTATTTGGCCCACCCTATACTTATCCTCGAAATAACTCGTCAGGCTAAACGAGCACTATTCTTTCGTCAAATCTATACCTACTCGTGCAATTAAATTAGATAGTCATCTATTTCCCGAACATCCAGAATTTGAAACACATTGCCTGTTCTACAAAAAGAAGGTAGACTGTCATTTCTGTATATCTCCTCCAAAATTCTTATAACACTATCAAATTTTATTTTCTTTCTATTCCGACATAGCTGCGTAGAGCATTAAAGGGTGACTCTTAAAGTTATACTCTGTTCCTTAAAAAAATGCGATAATAATTTGTTTGGAAATGTGATGTGACCTACGTTGAAACCACATTAGACTAAACGCTTCCTGTGCAGTTCTGTGGGAAAATCGTACGGAACTTTCAGCCCTGCATTCACACTAATTTTGCGATAATATCCCTTGAAGAAATCTCATGAGTATCGATGAAAAAGTACACCACACTGTAAGCCGATCTGGATGAAGTCTTCTTTCATGACCACCAAATTGAATAATTCGCATTGTTGTCCATCTACTTATGTTGGAAGAGTTAAACTGCAGACTCCAAGCGATCGTACTAGAGCATGATCTAAATACGATTTACGATTCCAGTACACTATTTTAATAAATTTCGAAGGTCAGAAGAACGTGTGTAAATCAAGAGAATTTAATTATTGAGTAGAAAATCTCCTCTCACTAGCCTTTTCCGAGGTTCACTAATCGTTAACCAGCAATGGGACTCCTTTCCAGATTTGGTAGGTTATAGCAAGACGTGTCACCGCCAAATCGAATGGCACCCCTAAGTATCTGCAGGGCCACAGTGGAAACCGTGCGACTTACAGGTAAACATGCACTCAAGTCTACTCTCTCGCAGGAGTCACGTTACCGTCTTTAAATTTTCTCTGTAGTTCCCATACATCAAGAAAATTTCCAGACGAAACCTGAACCTTCGGAATGTAATCCACATAAGACTTTACTTTTCTGAATGTGAGAAAATAAAGTTTTATGCTGACAATTATTCTAGAAATAAGATTAAGAAAAATTCAGTTGTTATCTATCGTTCGCTAAGTTCACATCTAATAAAGAAGATTTTTATAAAACTTAAGTTTTATTTTTTTATTTAAAATTTTTACTTTTGTTTTTCGTTATAAAAACATTAGTCACGTGTTAATCGTACGAGTGCCCTCGCCAGTCTCCAACTATTCGCACCATATCTCATATTGCTCTCGCAGGTGAAACTTAAGTCCCAACCGCTCGGAAAACTATTGCCCAGGTATTTGACGAAGCTAGGGTGTAGCCTAGTGGGTAGCGTGTTGGTATTGTAATGCGGAGGTCGCGAGTTCAAATCCTGGTCGGCGCAATATATAATTCCAACATATTGCCTGCTTGGATATACCTTGGTCACCTAAATCTACGAAAATGAAAAATTCGTAGAAAGAGGGTTGTCCGAAGGGCTAACAACCCTTCCATAATAAGTAATGAAAAAAATGTTAAGAAACCTGAATGTCAGGATGCCAAGGTCCGATTTGAGCTGTAGCGCCATTGTAGAAGGTATTTGACGTGAGTAACATACTAAAGCCCTCTTCTCTCAAGCTTTACAGAAGGTACACGTGTTTGTGATAATGAGACCTTCAGCATCACTGTCACCATCTCATACCTCGATATCGCTACGTCAATTCCCAATCCCCATCCCTGAATGGTAGTCATTAAATTCTCACCGTTACACTCGAGCTCAATCCTGGAGTTTCCCTCCACAAGTAGTAGAAGATCGTCAGCATACGCCGCGGCACTGTATGTATCCGCGAGCATTACCAGAAGGTCAACCTTTACAAGGTTCCATATGAATGGACCACAGATTGAGCCTTGTAGACAGCCACACTTCACAATCTTCAGTGTCGCGCAAACTCCTAACGAACGTCGATTTTTCTGAGAAATAGCTCCTTTCCAAGGTCATTTTTTCGTAAAGATCGTTGCTAATTAATCACTGCATCTTAGCTTATATATTCAAATGTGCCCTTGAAATCTACAAGGGTTTCAAGGACATGTCTACTAGCACTCCTAGTAACGCTGTCTTTCACTTGCACCCACGCATCCTTCGTGCATTTCCCAGCGCGGAAGCCCAACTGCCATTCAGACACCAGATGAATCGTTTTCTCCTCCAGTCTACAGACCAGAATTCTCTCCAAGATCCAGAGCTAGTGGAATTTACTCACAGCCAGTCCAGCTTTCTCCTTAAACTGGTAAATGAACACTTGCTCGCTTAAGATCCGTGTTTTTAATACTATCTGATAAGTGAAACAGATACAATGGATATTAACGTATATCTTACATACAGGAGAGCTCTTTATGGTGGTAATAAATGCGATATCAAAAGCTACACTTTAAGTTGGGGTAGGTAAAGGTCTTGGACTGTTCAACATCCTGAGTAGCCTTAGTTATGCTGACGAAGAGGTTTGCGCATAACCGTTTCAAATTAGAGTCCAAGCACTTAAAAAGTCCACTCTTTTCATTCTAAATACAAAAAGAGTAGAGTAAAAATAATTGTGCTTAAGCACAAGCACACTGATTGTCTTAACAGAAAATAAGTAGAAGAGAGGCAAGAATTTTGTCTCCACGGAGAGTTGTCAGCATAGACTGTGGCGCCAAAAGAGATATTGAAGCTTGTGCGAATAAAACTCTTCAGTCCTTCTGTATCGTTTCTCTTTTCTGGAGGTTAAAAGAAATCGCCTTTCTCACGAAACTATGAACATTTAAAGCATTGTTATGTAATTTTACTTCATAGAAAGCTCAGTAAAAAACTATAAACTTTCATGAACTAATACCTCCGACGCATTTCACGGATTTTCGTGGCTGTTCTTCTCTCCAACGTTAAACTTTAGAGTATAAGAATACAGGCTAAGTATAAGTATAAGAATACAGGCTAAGATCTTCTTCTTCTACAATGGCGCTACAGCCCAAATCGGACCTTGGCCTCCTGATATTCAGGTTCCTTAACATTTTATATTACTTATTGTGGAAGGGTTGTTAGCCCTTCGCTCAACCCTCTTTCCACGAATTTTTCATTTTCGTAGATTGAGGTGACCAAGGTATACCCAAGCAGGCAATGTGCTGGATTTATATATTGCGTCGACCGGGATTTGAACTCACGACCTCCGCATTACAAGACCAACACGCTACCTACTAAAGTACACCCTAGCTAAGATAGGCATTGAGATTCAAGGATGAAAGTGACATTGGATCCGCCACACTTTAATGAGCCCAGCTCAAAACATCTCCAAAAAAGCCTTGGATTATAGCCATGTTGTAAGACGTCTGGTTGATTGAAAGGTAAAGGCCGATGCTCAGTGTCGCGTCTTGTGAAAGAGAAATACTTCTGTCCTATGCCTCTATTGTTGGTCTTAAAAGGAAATTGATTAATGATCAATGACGTCTCTACAGCATAAATTTTTACATGACGATCCTTCATCTGTATATTTCGTCTCTGTGCCTGTACCTTGGAATTAAAAAAATGTTAAAAATGTTTTCTACCAAATTTAAGCTTCAAAAATTGAAAAGGGTACTGATAAGCTTAGTGCATTGGATTTAATGAAATTGTGCTATTTGTATGGGAGATGATAGAAAGAGCAGGAGTTTTTGGTGATTTTTCGAGAAACAACTATAATCATAATGAAATTGATTCATTTTGAATTTCAGATCAGTAACATTACACTTTTCACGAAAATCGAATTCTTGGAAAATCGTGAAATTGTGTCCCATTGTGTGGGAGGGGTAGAAGGAGTCAGGCTAATCGATTATTTTTTTTCCGATATTATTAATAATGCTAATTAAAGATTTATTACATAATTTGAGCTCAATGAAAGTTATACGTACTGAGAAAATTGGGTTAGAGTATTTCATGAAAAAGTGCAGTTTGTATGGGAGGTGGTGAAAGGAGTGAGGTTTTTTAGTGATTTTTTGAGAAAACACTATTATCATAACGCCATTGATATATTTTAAATTTCAGATCAGTAACATCACACTTTTCAAGAAAATCTAATTCTTGGATATTCGTGAATTGTGTCCCATTGTATGGGAGGGGTAGAAAGAGTGAAGCTAATCGATATTTTTTTCGATATTATAAATAATGTTAATTAAGGATTTATTACATAATTATAATCTTGAGGCTCTTTTGAAGCACTCTTTTAGATCGACTCCATCAAGTGAGTGAGTTGAAATGAGTTGACTCAATGGAAAGAGTCATATTTCCCATCGCTAGATGAGAACATCAGCTGTTCAGTTGGTAGACCGTATAGACCTAGGGCTTTCTTTCCCACTACGGAATAGCAGAAAATATTACTTTTTTATCTGGGCGGATTGTTCTAGTGGAGTATTGTTGTGATTGGATGAAATATAATGGTTCTGACAATATATTCAAAATATCAGAGATTTATTTCTTACAATGCCGCAACTCTTGTTCTTATTAGGTAGATAGGTAGGTTGGGGTGGATGGCCAGGTACAAATTCATAGGATCTCAGAAGTGTCTGCTACTCGTTGAAGGCTCCTGGCTTCCGCATTTGCCAGATTACCGAGATTAACAAAGAAGTGTTCGCCTAGATCGCGTCTATTTCTTCTAGAGAGAGCAGAGCAAGTAGATAACAGACGAAGAATCGTCTCTTCCTCTTCCTCATCTTTGCAGCTCCTGCAAAAATCGTTAAACTGAAGGCCAAGCCTCTGAGCATCATCTGCCTGCAGAGCGTCTTCTTATTCTTATTCATGAGAGCTATATAGAAATCCCTTGCCAGATAGTTGACGGAAAATGTTTATCATAACTAGATCAATTTCAAGTATATGAAAAGTTGTCTCGTCCATGTAAATATAATTAACCAAAGTCATTGCTACAGTAGTTTTCCCCATTTTAATATAAAATTCAGAATATTTATTTTCTTGCTTTTTCCAATGATGATGCTTATTTCGAGGATAACAAGCATAAATTTCATGATTTTCTAAAGTAATCCAAAAACCTTATCAATTTGAAGTACCATTCGTTCGTCTTTTCACCGCACGTTTTAAACTCAAAAGCATTTCTAATTTCTTCAAGTCGGAGTTAACTAACCAAGTAACCTGTCCTATCAAACGTATCAAATCTAATCAGAACTACTTTGTCTAGAAAATCGGCTCTTCTCCCAATTTCGAGTCATTGCTTTCATATTTTCTTCTTCTTTTGCTAATGCATAGTATTTTTGAGAAAAATTAAACGAGTAACAAAGTCCAATAATCTAATAGAAATATCGTTCTAAGTTCGGGATATTCCGTGTTTTACACAAAAGTGGGTCGCCTGCTATTATCCATTCCACGCACACACGAGACAACCGCACTAGGATAATAGATAAGGATAAATTTCGAACCAAAAAAGATCCACCCACATTTTAGTATTTTAGACTTATAATATTAAAGAGTTATACAGAACCATCCCAAACACAGGACAATGGAAATTCTAGTCGGGAGATATCCTTGAGTTTTGCTTAGGATTTACTTACGTGCCGTATAGTAAAAGCCTTTCAGATCAGTAACTTTTATATTTTTCAAGAAAAATGAATTTTTGGAAAGATGTGATATTGTGTCACTAATCGGTTTACTTTTACCCGATATTATTTTTTGTGCTAATCCTTAAGTACAACATTTGAGCGCGATAACATTTGAGCGCGATAAGTGTTATATGTACTGAGCAAATTGGCTTACAGTATTTCATGAATATGTGCAGTTTGTATGGGAGGTGGTGGAAGGAGTGGAGGGATTCAAACAATTTGTATACTATAAATCGAATTTCTGATAAAAATAATATATTCAAAATTTCAAATTATTTGCTCCTAGGGTTTTCAAGAAAATTTGATTATTACATATTTTTAAAAATGATTCATATTGTGGAGGAGGAGGTAGAAAGCGTGGGGTATCGAAATAAGACTAAACGCAGATTAAATCTCTAATAAACTATGAATAGTAAACTGTGAAAGTTTCATTACAATCGGTTCAGGCGTTTTTGCGAGACAGACAGAGAAGAATTTTAAAAACGTGTGTTTCTGCTTAGTTATTGTTAAACTAAAGCGAAAAACTAACTTATAGCTATTTATAAACAAATAACAGACAGACACTACAATTATATTTATACGTATAGATAAAATCAGTATTGTCTTCATGATTGTTTTATCGCGTTACGCCAAACTATGAGTTTTATATTGGAGGCGCTAAAAGGGGAGGGGGATTTTAATGATTTTTATACTCTAGGTGAAATCTGAGAGTATATTGTGTTTGCCTTACCGTTTGTAACGCTAAGAAATAACGCTCGCACAGAGCCGCCAAGGGTACAGAAATATTTGTTGTTGCTCAAAAACCTCGATTCCGAGTTGCTGTCTGCCCGTCTGCAGGTCTGCCCGTCTGTCCGTCCGTCTACAGCATAACTCACCAAAGCTTCGAGCTATAGTGCTAAAGAAGTTGTGTGTCATTTTTAGCAAAAAACTAACTTTAAGTTCGTGAATGGGCTACATCCCCCCGCTCCTTCTACCCCTTTCCATACAAATTTCATGAAATTTCGAAATAATAAGAAATTGATTTTTCTTTGAAACTATTTAAGCTATCGAGTTGAAATTTACGTCAAAGTATAACGATATAGATGTCATTAATATCACGGAATATTGACCCGATCCCTTTACTCCTTCTACCCCCTCCTATACAAATGGACAATTTTGAAAAATACATATTTTCGATTTTCATTGAAACTAGTAAAGCTGAAAAAACGAAATTTTGTCGGAAATGCAATTTATTTTAAAAATAATTATCAACTTCACCTCACTCCTCCTACCCCCTCCCATACAAATTTTACGAAATATTGAAATTTAAATTAATTTATTTTTCTTCGAAACTGTTAAAGCTATCAACTTGATATTTTGTATAAAGTATAAAAATAGAAATATTAATAATACGAAAAAAATTTGTTTTGATTTGTACACTCCTTCTACCCCCTCCCATACAAACGCATAATTTTTGTTAAATGCATTTTATCGATTTTCATTCAAACTAGAAGTACAAACTTCAAATTTTGCCAGAATTTGTTTCTTAATAATTGAAATAAGTGTTAGAAAAAATTATCTGCTCCACTTCACTCCTTCTACCACCTCCCATACAAATATCTGTATTATAAATTCAAGAAAAGCATTTCTCCTCCTAGTATATGAGAGCTATCGACTTTGAAATTGAATCAAAGCATGGTGATAAGGAGGATGATAAGCAGTTTCAAAATCATCTTAAACGCTCCACTTCCTCTGCCACCTCCCATACAAATGCCCCAATTTCACGAAAACTATGACCAATTTCTTTAAAAATAATGAAAACTAAAAACTTTAAATTCAGCAAAAAACATTTTGCATGCCATGTTCGGTGTCATATACGAAAAATACAAACCTCCCCCTCTACTTCTACCACCTCCCATGCAAAAATCTCTATTCACTATTCAACTGGGCTTTAAGCCCAATCATAATTCTGTTATGTTTTGTGTTAAATTTGAGCTTCAAAACTTTGATAGGTACTGAGAAAATTTGTTCATTGTATTTCGTGAAATGGTGCAGTTTATATGGGATGGAGTAGAAGAAGTGGGACAATTTGGAATTTCCTCTTAAAATTCAATAATGCCATTAGAAATATATTAATTTTATAATTTTAGAGCACTATCTTTGATAATTTTCAAGCAAAGTCGACATATTATAAAGTTGTAAAATTGTGCCATTTTGTATGGGACGTTACAAAAGAGGTGGCGAAATCAATCTAATTTCTTCTCATATCACTATACTATACTTGCTAACAAAATACTTCACTGAAAATGTGAGCTCCATAAATTTTATGGACACTGAAAAAATGGTGCATTGCGTTTCGTGAAATTCCGCAGTTTTTATAGGAGGATAGATAGAGTGGGGGATTTTTCAGCGGCAACAAATATTTCTGTACCCTTGGCGACTCTGTGCGAGCATTATTTCTTGGCGTTATAAACTTTAGAGCAAACTTATAAATTCTCTTAAATACTCGTCATAACGTGTTTAAAACCTTGACATTATATCAAAACAATCCGATTATTACGATTTGAGGTCATCCTAATCACTGCATCAAAATATTGCCACTAGATCATCTTCACTTCCAATAGAACATTTCAACTCAGTTTTTTCCACAAACTTATCAACAAGTCCGAGTATACCTCAACTCTATGACGAAATTCCATGAAAACTTCTTTTGTATGTATGTAGATACTCCAAGCATCTCACAACTATATATCGAATCATAAATCAAAATGTACGTGAACCAATGCAATTTAAGTGCTAGAAAGGAAGCAAAACGATTTACGTACCTAGCTGCATAAAATCCTAGAAAGCTAGCCAGACAATATTAAAAGTGATGAATGTTTTTAGATCCCTCTCGGAGCTTTTCGTTTTTATCTCTACCATTCTTGTCCAGTAGACACAACAATTGTAGTTGCAATGCTATTTCAAGGATGTTTCCGAAGTTCTTTTAATTCTCAATTTGGTCAGCAAAAAGCAAAAGATAAATT
Source organism: Chorisops tibialis (assembly GCA_963669355.1). NCBI lineage: Eukaryota > Metazoa > Arthropoda > Insecta > Diptera > Stratiomyidae > Chorisops > Chorisops tibialis. The sequence continues at coordinate 77,553,275 of OY770263.1, forward strand.
CGTGATATTTGCTGTTTCTAAAAAAAAAACGCTTTTTTTTGCATATCAAAAAGAATTGCCAAAAGGCATTCGAACGAGAAATATGGCATTTTGAATTCTTAAATCGGCTGGGAATGTACAGAAGAGTATCGAATTTGTTTTTGATAAATGATTGGTAAAAATTCGTTTCAGGGTTTACGAGGATGGTTTGATTGATATTGCAGTGTTTTTCTGGTCCACTGATTTTGTTAGTTGGGATTTACATATAAATTATTCGATTTCTCTAATTTAGAAAACCGTACCTTAGCTCCTGGTGCACAAGAGGAGTGATATTCGTCTTATAATCAGTAGTTCCAGCGCAATGTGGTTCTTCAAAACTACCCTCCTACAACCTAAACCTAGCTGCTGGAATTATTAATCAATGTCTGTTGTTTAAATAACCTCGTGAAATTATGGATGTAGTCGAGCGATTAGTGTGATGGCCCATAAATACAAATCGGTTTGAAAAGTAATTAACAAAAAACGTCCAAATTCCATCAAATTAATAACAATGCCATATTTTGTTTCCTTACTCTATTCATATTTACATAACAGTTGTTGAAAAATAATTACAGTCAATAAGTATCAACAACAACACTAGATGTACATTTAATTATGTTGAATGTTACACACAAACACTCAGTACGAAACCTTCTCAAATGTTCAAAAACATTAAGTTTAGACTTCATCAATTATGTAAAATTACATTAGCCCTCGAGTACATTTGCACCTTTTAGCTTGACACTGTCAGCTATAATTAATTTTATTATCGACACCTGGCGTGTATATTTTATGGAGAAAGAACAGAGAAGCTACTAAGGTAGCTTGTGTATAAGATGATACCCAGAGCGTAGGTTCATATTTTTCTCATATGTGTTCTAGCACATTTTCTTGACAGACTTTTTTCTCGTTTAATTTAAGGTGGCTTTATGGGGAACTTTAAGAAATTGCTTCATACTTTAAAAAAGGGTTTTTCTCGTATTTTCTTTACATTACTGTGAACGGTGGCAAAAAATGTGCTGTCATCTACAGACACATAGATTAGAGATTAACGTGAATGCACAGACCGAAGGCTTCTAACACGAGGCTTTAACTCTTAACTTTAGCGCGTATCGGTTTTGTGACAACAATTATTAACACCAGCTCATATCTATTTGCTGTTCGGCATTCATACTGGGTCATGGGCTTATCACCCATGATCTTAAAACCTAACTGATACGAGAAACGAATACAGTGCGGATACGGACGGATTCTACGGTAACGACTTTGGCATTCGAAAACGTACTGTGATTGGCTTCTGGAACGTTCGAATATTGAATGACGGGAGAAGAGCTAGGTCGCTCGGTCCTCTTAATGAAGCACTATAACATCCAAATCTTGGGCTTGAGCGAGGTCAGGTGGACAGGATCAGGCGAAGAATGAACCCCGAGCGGAAACACAATTCTGTACGTTGGTCCTGTGAGTGAAGCCAAAAATGAGTTAGCGGTCGTCTCTACACCGAGAGTGAGAAATAGTCTCATCAGCTGGAAACCAATCTTGGATAGACATAAACGCCTAGGTTGGCTCTGACAATACTGGACTGAAACACGTCGTAGGGAAGCATGGTGACCCTTGGGTCGACACGTCATGACCTTGGGTTAAGAGATCCGAAACGGTGAATTATTTGTAAAGCTATGTAGTGCTCGGCGAATGGTCATCGGAGAGACCCTTTTCCCACACAAAAATCACTCATAAAACACCTTGGGATTCCCCTGATGGTGTTACTCACAGCCAGATCGACCATTTATCTATAAGTCGCCGATGAAGAAGATGTCTCCTCGATGTGCAAGCAAAGCGTGGACCCGACGTAGGGAGCGATCACGACTTGATGGTTGCCTGCTTGAGATTGTGCACAGCAGCTATCCGATGGCCAAAAATTCTTCAAATGAAGCGCAAGCTTAATGTGGATAAACTTAGAGACCCCAACAAAAACCGCGAGTACACCACCATTCTACGCGATAAGTCATCCATATTGGGCTGATATGATATGCGCCCACTGGACGCCAGTTGGGAATCAACCAGAAACACGTTTCTAACTAGTGCTGAAGAATCTGTGGGATATGTGAGAAACCCTAAATGTCACAAGACATATAGAACAAGGTTGGCGATCGGAAAAAGTCAAATTGCCAATCATCTCTCAACACAATGTCAGCCAAAGAAATCCCGACTTGAGACGGAACTACCGCGATGCTGCTTAAAAAGGCTGTTAGACGGGACAAAAGGCCAGCAAGGCAGAATCTGCGGCTTACCTTGTGGATATGGATTCTCTATTTAAAATTATGAAACAGTTGATGAAAAGGAATTTCACCATCAACCACCTGGTGAGAGATGTCAGTGGAACTCTCCTTAATATGAGTGAGCACTATTTGCGGCAATGGAAGAGCAAGATATTCCAGACGCAGTACAACTACCAAAAATCCAACCGCAACAATTCTCTGTTAAAGACAATCCCCCAGATAAGGAAGAGATAGTTTCCGCCAGCTAGCGTGTAGCCTAGTGGGTACCATGTTGGTCTACAATGCGAAGGTTGTGAGATCAAATCCCGGTCAACGCATAATTCTAGCAAATTACCTGCTTGGATATATACCTTGGTTACCTCAATCTACGAAAATTAAAATATTCGTAGATAGAGAGTTATGCGAAGGGCCAACAACCCTTCCACAATAACGAAAATGTTAAGGAACTCGAAGGTCTGGAGGCCAACGCCCGATATGAGCTAAACTGCCATTGAAGAAGAAGTTTCTGCCATCCGCTCAATGGCGGGAAGGGAGGCCCTAAATATAGATTAACTACCGACCGAACTCCTCAAAGCGGACCCGGAAATAACAGCCGATATATTCCTCCCACTCTTTACTGAGATGTGGAATGAAGGAAAATATCCGACTGAATGAAAGAAGGGCGGCATTGTGAAAATTTCGAAAAGGAGCTACCTTCGGGATTGTGGTAATTCGTGGCATATATCTACTTACTGCCGTATTGAAAATCATGCCTAAGGTAATTTTCAATAGAATTATTGATGTCGTGGAGAGCCCTCTCGAAGTTTATCAGGCTGAATTCCTGAAAGGATCGTCTTGCAGCGATCACACAAATACCCTACGGATAATATTGGAGAAGTCCGCCGAAATGAGTTCGCCACTAAATCTAATGTTTGTGGACTTCGAGAAGGCATTCGGTAGCGTTAAGCAAGATTACATATGGAATGATTTGCTTAGGAGAGGGTTTTTTTTACAGAATGATCTGTGTTATAAGCAATTTCGGCCTTTTTATGTGCAATGCACAAACTCAGTCATGGAGGGAAGAAATGGGATTGGGAAGGGGAGAAGCTGATATTTTTTTTTTCAGTTGTACTGGATGCTACTGACAAATATTTGCAGATGGTTTGAGGGACTGAATGATAGAAAGCGAACAGAAACCATCTACTGAGTATATAAACCTTCTTGAAGTGGAATTGTATCACTTTTACACCGTTCACCCATTTTATTTCGAATAGTATTTCATCGCCAGTAGCAACTGAAAATCCGTGTTTGAGAAAATCCCACTGTCTGGAGTGGGAATCAAGCCCACGACCTATTGACTGTGAAGCAAACATGCTACTCACTACGCCACGGACGCCTCTAAAGTATTCCAGAAAAGATCATAGCTATGAATAAAGAATCCTACGAAGATTTAAGGTGTCGCGACTTGCATAGAAAAGAGCTGTCCGCGAGCTTCCCTGTGAGAACGGGTGTCACACAAGGCTGCATATTATCACCATCCCTGTTTCTGCTGATAATAAATGACACCTTGAAAGCTGAACTGGAAGATGGGAAAAATAAAGGTCTTCAATGTAGACTATTCAACATCTTAAGTCACCTTCATTATGCTGATGATGTGTGTTTGCTAGCACATAACCGATCGGACTTAGAGTCAAATATTCGCTCGTTACATTCTAAATAAAAAGGGGCGAGACAGAAAATAAATGTGCATAAAACCAAGTACATGCACATGGATTCGAATACTAACAAACCGATTGTTCACGGACAAGATGTGGTGCAAGATTTCTGTTATCTTGGAGGCAAAAAGAGATCTTTCTTCACATGAAGTTGCGAGTATAGGACGGATGCGTCAAATCCTTGTTGTTATATGCCTGTACTACTTGGAAAGTGACCTTTCGACTCACCAAGAAACTTTAAACTTTCGTGGACCAATGCCTCAGATGTATTTTATATTCTAGCCAGAAGTGATCTCCAACGACGAACTTTGAAGTTCAACTGGGCAGATTAAAATAGCAATTGAGATTCAATGGCGGAAGTGGCAGTGGATTGGCCACACTTGGAAGAAACCAGAGCGAAACATCGCCAAACAAATTCTGGATTATAATCCTCAAGCAAAACTTCGAGTTGGTCGACCATTTACCACATGGAGGAGAGCAGTTGATCAGGAGGTCAGAAGAATAAACAAGTCCTGGCAACAACTAAAGGCCGGTGGTCAGAATCGCGCCTTATGGAAGAGTGCTGTTTCTGTCCTATGCCCCTACAGGGAGACTTAACAGGAATTTGATTGATTGATTCATACTGGTAGATGTGAGACCTATCTAATATATCCGCCAGTCTGTGGATCATGACGCCAGTATTTAAACGCAACTCCACGCCGAAACATGTAAAAACATGCAAGCTTTGCTACCCATGGGCATATCTGTCACTACTATGTGTACCCCGAAGGGACCTGATCCCATCCATACCATCGATTTTCCATTCAAATTCTTAATGAAAAGCAGAAAGAAGAATAATTACGAGTAATTCGTCTTGTAATTTTATCTTAATTTCACTTAACCGTTCCCACATTTCACAAACTGTTCTAATGTGCATCTAGAACGCATGTTGTCGGCTTGAGCGTAAGCTTCCAAATCACCCTTTGGGGAGAATTTTGTTCCATTCAGTCCGCCACAATTTTCCGCAAACAACTACTCATCAACCAAAACCCTTAGAATATGTAGACTAGGAAACGAAGAGTCCTCTAAAGCCAACTGAAGAAATTTCCATACATAAATTAAAAAATTCCATCCTGTCGCCGATCGCTTTTGGACACCCTAAAACCAGCAAATTTGCTCTGTATTAAAAAGGTAAAAGAGATCCTAGTTGGTTTTTTTTGGCCTAGCTCTAATCGAAGAATTACTAAATCAATTTGTAGTATGACTATCTCTCTCTGCCACTTTATCGAACTGAAAGGTGTGGCTTGTTATTAGTAGAATGGCGTAGTACAGAGAGTTGTGATGCTGGAGGAAAAAAGTTACTGAAGTAGGCGCACAGTTTTGAATGTTACTTAATATACATATATCCCATATAATTATTCAAACTTTAACGGCAGCACTGGGATGCAAACCAGTTTCTCGTTTTTTCTTTTTTTAATTTTAACCATCAGAATTGCTTCGATTCTCTTTCAGATGTGGTCTTCCTTATGTACATATATTAAGCCGAAACCTTAGATTTCGCTCCAGCTTCGGCCAGCTTTTGGCCGAAGCTCTCCTAGTCATACATACATGCCTATGTCCTTTCCTCATTTGCTTATTTGCTACTACCGCACTTCAATAATACAAAATGAATGCAGGCGAAACTACCATGTGACATAATACAATTGAGATGAGACATTGCTCCGCCTCATTTTGCAAATGAGCCCCTCATATAAACTTGGCATAAAAATTGTTGTCCTGCCCAGCATTATCTTTTACAATGGCACTACAACCCAGATCGGACCTTGACCTCCTGATATTTAAGATTCTTAACATTTTTCATTACTTATTGTGGAAGGGTTGTTTGCTCTTCGCACAACCCTCTTTCTACGAATTTCTCATTTTCGTAGACTGAGGTGACCAAGGTATATCGAAGCAGGCAATAACCTGAGGTTATATATTGCGTCGACTGGGGTTTGAACTCACGACCTTCGCATTACAAGGCCAACACGCTACCCACTAGGCTACATCCAGCACTATGCTCGGCTGCCAAGCTCTGACCAAACACAACAGCATGATACGGATAGAGCTTTTTTATAGGAACGTATCCTGTCTCATTAGAGTTTGGACACCAGGTTCCAGCACAGAGTGGCAAATTTTCAAATCGAAGATCTTACGCCAAGTATTTTATTTTATTTTTTGAAATTCTGGGCCAAGTATCGGGTTTTCCAATAGGGACTTGACAACTTTAAATTCAATTTGTGAACGCACCCTTTCACTAATCATCGAACTGTCACTGTCAATTTATTCAGTAAACTTAACATTTTTATCATGGTAAATAATAAAGTTTTTGAAATATCTCAAATGGTTTGCATTTTATTTTGAAAAAAAGTTGTCAAGTCCTTATTGGAAAACCCTTTATAAATTTAGACTCTCGAGAAATACATTTCAAGTCGTTCTTAGTAAAAACCCAATCTTTTATTATCTTTTCAGTACAAGCTTTCACTCGTCGATTTTTTGAATATCGACGACTGACAGCCCGACTAACGGCTCCGAGGCCAAACTCGCCCGCAACAGAAGAGGGCGAGTTCCCATACAGAACTCTAAATATGGTCAATCGTTACTTTTCCCATACCCAGTAGCATAAATGGAAATCCCTTCGAACCAAAAATATTTCATTAAATTATCATTTTTTCCCTCTCCGAATTTCAATATGATTTTAAATGAGTATTTCTTTCTAGATATATTGCTGTTACGCAACCAATAAAGTACGCGAAACATAAAAACAGTCGTCGCGTATGTCTAACGATACTTCTTGTTTGGGCAATATCGGCCGCGATAGGATCACCAATCGTCTTAGGTTTAAATAACACTCCAAATCGAGTGGCAAATTTATGCGTATTCTATAATAGCGATTTCATAGTCTACTCATCGTTAAGCAGTTTTTATATACCCTGTATAATTATGGTGTTTTTATATTGGAATATATTTAAGGTGAGTCCCTTGGTGCTAAGATTGTTTTCTTTTATGAGTTTACGTTTTAACAAATTTAAAAAAAAAAATTCAGGCCCTACGCAGTCGAGCGCGAAAACAGAGAGCCGCTCGCAAGCCCCATATATCAGACCTAACAACAGGTGGCAGTATTATCGAAAATATCGTACAAACGCGACGTCTCGCTGAAACGCAACTGGACAGTAGTAAAAGCGGATCTCGAATTATGCCCGACGAACAACCGACAAATACGGCGTCCGGCTCTAATGAAGAGGACGATGAAAATGCCGGATCACCGGACATTGACGACTGTCAAGTAATCGTTAACGACAAATCAACGGAATTTATGCTGGCAACAGTCGTCGAAGAGGCGGGCAAGTAAGTATTATACTCGGTTTTCGATGGCTCCCATTTAGCCGAAAGGTGCCTCAAACATTTTAAGCTCTTATTATAAAATTTTATTATAACCCATTTAACTAAAATGCGCAGCGTTGTTGCCCAAATCACATCACAACCACAATTGGTCGTAGCTGATCCTAATGGTAATCATGATTCTGGTTATGCGCCATCAAACGTTGACGATGTCCTTGCAGGAGGAACAACAACACCGCCGGAGAGTCCTGTGCCAAGCGGCAGCATAAAATGCAGTAGCCTAAGTAAACGAAATGGATTCGAAAACTCACCAAAACGTGAGCCACTTAGGTAAGGACAATAATAATTTCGAAATAGATTGGAAACAATATAAACGATGATGATGTGATTTTGTTTTTCAATCCCTTTTTATTCTAGTGTTGCCATGAAACCTCTATCATTTGTACGTTACGGAGTACAGGGCGCTTTATCGTTGGCACGAAACGATTCGACCGTGTCGACTGCATCGAAAAATTCTCGAAAGGATAAGAAAAACTCGCAAGCTTCAAGGTTAGTATCAAATATTCTAAGAATTCATTAAGAACTTTAATTTAAGTCCAAAGACAAATTTAGCAGATAACGTGTTAAAAGACCAAAAAAAAATACTAATTACGATTAGGTGTAAAGCTCAATCACTCTAGATGAGATAAGATTTTAATACATAAAACTTTCTCTCAATTTATTTAAAAAATAAAATTGTAGCTTTGTGGCTAAATGCATTCTCAATCTGGAGCGGACGGACTGATAGCCATCCGATTTTGAGATTTTTTAAATTAAAACTTCCTTGTCATCAACTTTTTTTCTTAGAGTTTCAAAATAATCTTATAATACTCTCAGATTTCATCTCGAGTATAATTAACCGCACACTATTTTTTTAATTTTTCGTTCAAAATACTGTTCAAGCAAAAACTCGACTATCTCACTTCTTTTATTAGAAGTAACACAAGTAACAATTAATATGTATGAAAAATTTGCTATCATATATTTTTCTAACGAATATTTATTTTTGGTTTATAGTTTTATCTCGTGGAAAAACATTATCTAATACCTGAACCGAGCATATTCATGGGTAGTTGCAATTGTGAACGGAAGTTATTGAAATAGCGCCAAGGAATAAGTTTGCAGGCTACATATTTTCATTTACTGACAAATTTTTTTGCTCATACATCTAAGAGTGCTAGATGTCCTACTATTTGAAAGAAAGCCCTACTATTTAACAATGTTAACATTTGTCATCTAAAAACGCGCAAAATTACCATGGAACGCTACACAGTCGTTGAATTTTATTACGAAAATTCGCGTACGGTCGCAGTTACGATGCGTAAAATTCGAGCAAATTTTGATTGTAATCGTGTGACTACTGACAGGCTCAGTGCAAGATGCGAAGACACTGAAACGATTTCGCCTCGGAGATTCGACTGAAAATTTCGCCTCAGTGAAGGACAGTGTTGAAAATGACCCAAACAACTCCATTCGTCACCGTCCTCAAGAACGCGACCTCTCCACGTCCTCACTGCAGAGAATATTGAAAAAAAAGTGGTCTCTGCATGAATACAAGGTCCAATTAACTCTAGAACTGCAGCCGGCGGACCACCAGCAGCGCCGTACGTTCTTTAATTGGGTATTGGAAACAAAACCTACACCTTCTGTTGATACACCCTACATACAAATTTGTTTAACGTCTTGGCACTACATCCCAAATCAGGCCTTGGCATCCTGACCTTAAGGTTCCTTAACAATTTTTATTACTTATTGCGGAAGGGTTGTTAGCCTATCGCACAACTCTCAATCTACGAATTTGTCATTTTCGCTGATTGATTTGACCACGGTATATCCAAGTAGGCGTCGACTACGATATTAACTCACGATCTTCATTGTAGGCAAACACGCTACGCGCTAGTCTACATCCTTGCTAAAAATTTGTTTATACCATACTCTTATAAGTTTGCTCCAATGAATTATTAAAGCTAAGAAATAAGATCCGGAAAACGGACGGATTGTACAGAAGTTTATATCAACATTCACAAATGTCCACCACCTGTTTTATCGCCTCAGATTAAAATATCTGCCGACAAGTTGGGCGCAACTTTATTATTCTTGGGACAAGTTGGGGAAGTCAATGTCCAGGTGTAGCAAGGGAGCGGCTACAGCGCTGTGTTACGATTCGTCCCAGGCCTGCTTACGACGGACTCGTTAGTAAGGCTTTTGTAAGCTGGCCCTGGCTTAGACGCTAAGGGAATACCATTCAGGTAGTGGGATTAGAATCCGGGGATTCCGAGTTGCAAGGCGGCCGAGCTGACCACTGAGCTATCTAGACCCCATGGCTTAGTCCGTTAGTAGCAATGCAGTATAAGCCGCCACGCAGGTAAGGGGGATTGGGAAGACTAAGTCAACGGGGGCAATAACAAGGCTGTTGTTAATTATTTAACACTTAGCTCTAGTACTTATAATCAATATTTTATTTCTTTATTTATGCAATTTCGGGTTTGTATAGTAAGCTATCAAGGCGCCGATAGAAGGTCTGGGTGCATGTTGATAATTTTTGAGTTGATTTCTTGAATAACGTTTAAAATTTTCTGAATAGAATGTTAGTTTTATTATTAACCGAAAGAAAAATTTTAAAGCAGGGCCCAACAACGTCCATTTGGTGCGGCGATTATTTTGAATTAATCTGAAGTTAGAAGTCCTATACCCCAGAAATTTCTCTAAAAATCTAAGTTCCCCAGAATAGCTGAGAATTGTGAATAAGTGGAACTGAAATAGACGTAGAATTACAATATATAATAAGCCACCGCCATTAATCTCCATCAGCCAAAATCGTAGTATACTATATTAATAAGACTTATCATAGAAGTAAAATTCCAATGCCAAAACAAAACGTCTTAAAAAGAAAACAAGAAATCTGCCAACAAGTCGGGCGCAACTTTAATATGCTTGGAACAATTCGAGTATACGTGGAAAATCATTATGCAGGTTAGGGAAGACTATGTGATTGGGGATTCTAGGGCAGGGCTATTGCCAATTATACAGCACTTAACTGCGATTACGATTAATACCTCTAATACATATAATGAATATATCATTCGTTTATGTATGCAAGTTTGGGTTTGTATGGGAGGAGTGAGAGGAGTTTTAACTGATTGCTCGAATCGCACTCAAAATTCGCTGTAAAGAATATTAGTTTCATAAACGAAGTAAATTCTATGAAACTCTCGATGCATTTTACATATACACATACATTGGAGGGGATAGAGGATGTGAGGGAATAGCAAAATTTTTGATGAAGTTTTGATAAGTTTTTCTTTTTTTTTGGAAAGGTGTTCATACAAGATTTCAAGTTCGTAGGTTTTAATTTTTTGTTTATTAGTTGATCTATTTAAATTCTTCGATTCATACTTTTCCATGAAAGGGAGTACAAGGGCAAAGGAAATTCCAAAATTTTTGATGTATTTTTATTTAAAATATTTTTAAAAGTGTTTATACAAAATTCCAAGTTTCTAGCTTTTAACGGTTTGGTGATAATTGATTTCTTAAAAATGATCGAAAAAATATTTTTGTGTGGGAGGGGATAGAAATTTTGGAGGTATTCACCTAGTTTATATCTTGAACTTTTAAGTGTTTTTTTTTAATGAATTTTGCAAATTTTCAAGTTGTTAGCTCAAAATTTCATTCAAAATTTTTGAGTTTTTCTGTTTTATTTAATTCACGTGAAACACCTTGTGCAGATTAAGACCTCCCTTTGGTAGATAGCAATTTTAGTTTAAATTAATATTTTACCTGTATGTATATTAAATGGTTGTATGCACGTGCAAAATTTTAACTTTGTTTCTTTTACCAAAGCCCTAAAAAAATAAGTGAAAATTTTCAACATTTTGACCACCACCTCGTTCCACTTACACCCCCATCTTAAAATTTTAGATCATGTAGCTCTACAATTTGACAAAATTTTATCTTAATACCTATTTTGAATTTTGAGATATAACGATTTGAAATTTTGAAAAGTTCACCATTTTTAAATGGTCCTCATTTCACCCAATACTATTATGACCAAATTTTTTACTTTTTAAGTTTCAATTACATAGCTTAAGAGATAGTTGAGATATTAGTTTTTATATGTTTTTCATTGCGAATTTCAAATAAAAAAAAAACTTGATTTAATATATCTGTCTTAAACTAGTTGCCGTCCATCAGCTTCAAGTTCTGGAATTCAATTAGTTTATTCGAAAGTAATTATCACAACCTTCTAAAGGTACATCGGAACGTCTCAGATTTTCGAATTTAAAAACAAATTGACACAATATTTCTACGGTAACCTTATTCAGATTTACAATTACCCTATCTAGCGTATTCTTCTTTTATTGACTTACACGAAAATTCCGAAGTTTATCTGATTGCTTGACCTTACACATATCGAAAGTACCATTATACTAACGCAAGGCAATAAATATATCAAGAGCACCCGGCTGTACTAACATGTATGCGCCAAAGGCTTATCCGCTCTAGAATTTGAGTACGTGCCAACACTATTGGTATCATTAGCAAACTCCCACACTTTTCTTTTCACAACCGTGGAACTGGTCGCCAATTACGAACCGTCTGTTATGGCTTTAGATTTAATATATTATGGTAAAAAGGTTGAAAGAGGGATACCAACCGAAAACAACCCTTTGCAAAAGATGCTGAAGGGAACATTTTAAGTAATGCAGAAGATAGGAAACTAAGATGGGCGCAATACTTTAAACACCTTCTTAATCCGAGCCCATTACCCGCACAAGCAGCAGAAGCAGGCACAATAGCAGGTATAACCGATTTAACAGGCGATGAAGGACTCGCTTTAAGTCCTCCGAAACTTGAAGAAGTAAAAACAGCCCTGAGGAACCACCCAAACAAAAACGCGCAGGTACTAATCAAATTCCAGCTCAGGTTCTGAAAGCCGGCGACACCTGCATAGCGCATCTCCTACATAGATTAGTCACGGACATATGGACGCAGAAAACACTTCATGAAAATTGGCGCAGGAGCATCATAAGTCCAATTTATAAAAAAGGTGACAAATTCAGGAGCAAAAACTACCAAAGAATATCTCTGTTGTAAAATGACCGAGCCTTTGTCACGAGTCAGAGTAGGAAACGATCTGACTTCCAGTTTTAAAACAGATAATGGTCTTAAGCAAGGTGACGGCTTCGCACCAATGCTGTTAAATTTGACACTCGAATATGTTCTTCGGAAACTTCCCGTTGACACCAAAGCAACACTATGCTTCAAATCCACACAACTCGTAGCATATGGCGACGATATAGATATCCTTGCAAGATCTCTGGAGAGTGCAAAGGAGGTATTTGTAAACCTTGACTCGGTAGTAAGGGAAGTTGGACTCCGTATTAATGAAAACAAAACAAAAAACATAACAGAATTATGATTTAGTGTGGAGCCCAATCATATGATATTCTAGATGAAATAGGAAATAGTTTATTGTACCGGAAATTATGTCATCTAAGATTCTATCGAAAAGGGAATTGTGCATTTTGCATTGGAGGTGCTAAAAGCAGTGGGGGAGGTCTGATTTTTCGTGGATAACATCAATCGTAGTGTATTTCATGCTAAATTTAAAATTGGTTGCTTTCATAATTTTCGAGGAAATTGAACAATTTTTATCTGAATTTATGGCATTTGTACGGGAGGTGGCAGAGAAAGTGGAAGGTTCTCGATGATTTTGAATATGCTTATCAACATCCTAATCACATTGTCGAAAGTCGAAAGCTCTCATAAGTATGTTCGAAGGAGAAATACTTTTCTTGAATTTCCAATACAAACATTTCTATGGGAGGTGGTAGAAGGAGTAAACCGAAGTTCATATTTTTTTAGCATTTATTGTAATTATTAAGGGACGAATTCTGGCGAAATTTTAAGTTTGTACCTGAAAATCGATTTACCAAAATTCTGCATTTGTATGGGAGGGGGTGGAAGGAGTATTTGAATCAAAACCATATTTTTCAACATTAATGATATTTTTAGTAGTATACTTTTCTCAAAATTTAAAGGTCATAGCTTTGACGGTTTTTAAGAAAAATAATTTAATTGAAATTCCGACATTTCGTGAAATTTGTATGGGAGGGGTTAGAAAGAATGAGGTGAAGTTGATAGTTTTTTTTTCAAAATTGGTTGCAATTATAGTAAAATTAATTATGACAAAATTCTTGCTAGGTGCCGAATAAATGCATTTTTGAAAACTGTGCTTTTGTGAGGGAGTAGAAGGAGTATGGGAATCAGATTAATGTTCTTTGACATTGATGATATTTATATCATTTTACTATGACTTAATTTTCAAGCCAATAGCTGAAATGGTTGCTGAGAAATCAAAGAAAATCAGGTTCTATAAATTTCGAAATTTCATGAAATTTGTATGGAAGGGCGTAGTAGAAGTGGGGGATATGGCCCGTTAACGAACTTAAAGTTTCTTTTTCGCTAAAAGTGACATAGAACAAACTCCAGTGCGATAGGTCCAAGCTTTCGAGAGTTATGTTGTAGACAGACGGATAGACAGATGGTCACTCGGAATTGATGGTTTTGAGCAACAACAAATATTTCTATACCCTTGGCGAATCTGTGCGAGCATTATTTCTTAGCGTTTCAAACGGTATTGCTAACACAATATACTCCCAGATTTCAGCAAGAGTATAAATATGACTTAAACTAGGAACAAGACGCCAATCAGACAGAATATTACAGTACGAGACAATAACCTAGAAAACGTAGACAAGTTTATATACCTAAGGGCGAACCTATTGAAGAATGGAAGCGAACCCATCGAAATCAAAAGAAGGTTAATGATAGCAAACAAGACGTATTATTTGGTACTTCCAATAATTAAAAACAAGAACGTACACAGAAAAACAAAGCTTAAGCTACATAAAACGATCATAAGACGTGTGCTATGCTATGGCAGCGAAACGTGGACTTTAACTCAGGCGTCCGAAAAACTACTTAACGCCTTTGAAATAAAGGTCCTCAGAATAATCCTCGGACCTGTGAGGGAAGACTCGATCTGGAGAATACGATACAATAGGGAATTGTATGCCATCTTCGATAATCCATAAGTATCAACCCTCATAAAATTTAAGAAGTTACAATGGGCTGGTCATGTGGAGCGAATAGATGACGGGAGAATTCCCAAACGCACACTAAAAGGGAAAGTTAGTGGACAAATACCGATCTAAAAACCACGAATTCCCGATTGACGCAGACAGTAAATCACTGCCAAGATTTGCAAACTGGAAAATGCGGCCACTGAACCGAGATGGATGAAAGTAAAACTTTCAGGAGGCTAAGATCCGATTTGGGCTGTAGCGCCACCGTAAGTAAGTAAGTAGTACTTTCATTGATACTTTATTATTGCCTAAGAAGGATAACAAAATTCATGCAAAAAGTCAAGGTGAAATTGATACCTCCCGAGATTGTCTTCTGATAAGACACTGCTCTCAGATGCGTATCCTCTTTCTGTATCAATTCCAGTCTTTGGTTTACTTGAAACTGCTGCTTCAGATTGAACTCTCTCGATAGCCCTGTACTGAACGTGCCCGGCAGCACCGCAGAATTTTCTTTCTAACACTAACACCCCAAATGTGCAATCAAGGGAAGTAGCCGATTATAGACTGAAAAAGGAAATTCCCGGACCAAACAGGTTGACGATTGAGTAGCCGAGCAGTACTCGTGCAAACTCGCAAAGCCGCTGCGATTTCAGTTGATCATTTTCAGACGAACGATATTAGATCTAATGCATATTGGGGTACAGGACAAATGACTTTTGGGCACTTATTATACGGAAGGTTCAATTCAATTACTTGGTGGTCCAGTTCGAAAGATCGTCCCAAAGAGCCGATCGCGATCCCTTTTAGCACCGAATTCTTTGGGAATCACAATTCCGGAATTGATTCTAGATGATGCTGATTTTCTCGGAGCGCGGTCCGCCGTCTTAATTAGCCCAGGGATTTTTTTTTTGCCAGTATTGAAATTTAAAGAAATGTTGCGAATCTCCGCAGTTTATCCGAGACGATGGTTGATCAGGATCAGAACGGCCGAACATGCACTCCGTACGCAATAAGGGCGATAGCAAGCGTACTTTGGGAATTTTCTCCGAAATGTCCAATTTGATTCTTAACCAATGCCTTTGTGACCACTTCTAAGAGTTCTATCACCTTGTAAATTAATTAAATTTTGTACTCGCCTGGCTATTCGATCTTATTTTCGAATCGCTGTTTTCATTTGCAGCCCTGGATCCACGGCAGTAAATAATTCCTGGGCAGTCTCCGCCTACATAATGCCGAGAAAAGAAAATCGCCAACACAACAAGAAACATAACAGCATTATGATTAGGCGTGAAGTGAAGTGAAGTTTTTTTTTTTTGAGCATTTATTGCAATTATTAAGGGTTAAATTCTAGCCAAATTTGAAATGAAAATCCACATAATGCATTTAGAAAAATAATGCATTTATATGGGAAGGGGTAGGGTAGCATACGGATTAAGACAACATTTTTTGAGTTATTGATACTTGCAAGTCTAACAACGCCTATAGCCCCACAGATCCCGAATACCTCGTTGTGTACCACGGATACGACATGAATTTGGGTCCTCAATACCTCTCCCGCAGCACCAGACCTTCGATCTTTGGTCCGGTATTCGTGTTTTACCATCCACTTCAGTCTAAGTTTGTGCAACACTTTGATACTGATCGATCAGCTGGGACCTTGGAGTTGCCAAACTCTAAAGCCAAATTACTGAAATTGCCAAAGCTTTCCAGAGAAGTAATTACATTCTGCGGAGGTACTATAGTATAACATAGGTGCTACAATTAGAGTGAATGCATTCCGGAGAGCCAATCAATACCTATAGTAGTTTTGAAATTAACAAAACTTCAAGCCGAATTTTATAGAAAATCTTGCCTACTTGATATACAAACGCCACAGTGTCCTTTTTCGTGATATTTTCTCGTCCGACTTTTTCGCGTTCGTTCCATTTCTAATTACTGCTATACTTTATTATCTATACATATAAATATAATTGTAATGTCTGTCTGTTATTTGCTTATAAATGGCTATAAGTTAGTTTTTTGAGTTATTTTAGCACTAACTAAGCATAAAAACACATTTTTGTCTGTCTGTCTGTCTGTCTGTCTGTACGACCGCTTTTCACGCACAAACGGCTGAACCGATTGTAATGAAACTTGCACAGTTTGTTAGGTGTCCATCGGAATGAAATCTGCTTTTGGTTTTATTTCACTCACGCCTTCTACCCCCTCCCATACAAAGTGACTCATTTTCATAAATATATACTATTCAAATTTTCTTGAAAACTATAAAAGCTATCAATTTGAAATTTGGACCATATTATTTCTATTATAAATGCAGTCTTTTGGTATACAAATTATTTAAGGTCTGTCACTCCTTCTACCACCTCCCATACAAACTACACTTTTTCATGAACCACTTTACACCAATTTTCTCATTACGTGTAACTTTCATCGAGCTAAAATGTTCTATTAAATCCTTAATTAACATTATTATTAATATCGAGATAAAATTAACCGATTAGCTTCACTCCTTCTACCCCCTCCCATACAATGTGACACAGTTCCACGCCTTCACATGAATTCGATTTTCTTAAAAAGTCTGAATGTTACTGATCTGAAATTTAAAATATATCAATTGCATGATAATTATAGTTGTTTCTCAAAAAATCACCAAAAACCCCCTTCTCCTTCCACTACCTCCCATATAAACCGCACTTTTTCATAAAATACTCTAAACAAATTTTCTCAGTACATTTAAATTTCATCGAGGTAAAAATTTAAACTTAATCCTTAATTAGCATTATTATTAACAGCGGGAAGAAAATTAACCGAGTAGCTTCACTCCTTCTACCCCCTCCCATACAGTGAGGCACATTATACGACTATGTAACAATTCGATTTTCTTGAAAAGTGTGAATGATGCAGATCTGAAATTTAAAGTGTATCAATTGCATGATAGTTATAGTTGTTTTTTGAAAAATCACCAAAAACCCCCCACTCCTTCTACCACCTCCCATACAAATTGCACAATTTCATTAAATTCAGTGCACTAAGTTTCTCAGTACCTACTCAATTTTTGAAGCTTAAATTTGGTACAAAACATTTTTATAGCTACTCTAGCATGATGTGAAACAAATTAGTTCAGTGCTGTCACCCCTTCTACCACTCCCCATACAAAATTTCTTAAAACCGCAAAAATTTCGATTTCATCTATTAATAATATCGTATGATTTGGCTTTACGCACAATCGTAGTCCTGTTATGTTTTTATGCTTAATGTTATTTTATTTGCTTTTTTTTTTTAATTAACACCAGCTACAATTATTCACATGCTCTTAACGCTCTTCAACACGTATATGATCTCGAATCACGGGTTTGATTTGATCACGAGCCTGTCCCATAAAAGTAGTAAAAGAGTATCATGCTTTCATTCTTAATAATTTATGGTTCTGATTCCAACAATATACAAACCATTCTCTTCAAAGAGCCATTAAAGTAAGCAGATTTTATATCCCACATAATGCATTACTAACTACACTCTCAAAAATTGCTTATTATTGCTATTTGTACGCGGACGAAGTCGCGGGGGTTTGCTAGTTAACAATAAAATTCAATTTCCATAAATATCCTATCTATCCATCGCTTTCAAATTTTCTATAGAATCTATTTATATTTTCAATCGTCCTTATTCTTCAACCCTTAGTACGTAACCTTATCTAAAATTTCTCTCAAAAAACACACATCATCCTGGTTGTCCTTACATAAATACATATCACACAATCACATCAGCACACAAAACATTAAAATTTCCGTTTCTAAATTTACAACAAAACAAATATTCCTATATGAGAATCCTTTTTCTCTATGAAAAAAAAAAATGTTTCGCCCTCGTTAGATGTAAAAAATGAAAACGTGCTAATGACAATACTCAAACCATCTGAAAAAAAAATATTACAAGGATCTCATTCGTATTTCATTTCCTCTTTCAGGTTCACTATTTACAAAGTTCACAAGGCTTCGAAAAAGAAACGTGAAAAATCTTCAGCGAAAAAAGAGCGTAAGGCAACAAAAACTCTAGCAATAGTCTTAGGTAAGTGTAAGCTGTAGAAGGATGACCCAGTCGGCAATGTGTATACTCACGAAAGTCCTTTTTCACATTCGAAAAAAAACTACAACATAAACGTTGCCTACATATCTTAGCTATTACGCTCTAGTTGAAGTACGCAAATACCAGGACTATCATACCGATATGGCTCGACTTGTTACGTTGACATATAGTTTAGTCCTTGTTATCTCACAACATATTTGTTTTTCTTTTCTTTCTTTCTCCACAAATAGGTGTATTTTTAATTTGCTGGGTGCCATTCTTCACCTGCAACATCATGGACGCAATGTGTTTTAAGCTCAGTTTGGACTGTCAGCCGGGCGTAACTGCTTTCATTTTGACTACGTGGCTTGGCTATATGAACAGTTTTGTGAATCCTGTAATTTATACGATTTTCAATCCGGAATTTCGAAAAGCTTTCAAGAAAATCATGAATATTCAATGATTTCCAGCGAGATGGCAACCATTACGGCGTCGTATTAGTACACTTGATGGTATGTGTGCCAAAATTATTTTTATTCATTTTATTTTTAAAGTAAATTATAAATTATTATAGAAATTATCATCTGAAGTTATGTTTTTTTTTATAGATATTTTAGGAAAATATTTATGAAAATCAAATCAATTTGAATAGATAAATTTTTAAGAGAGAAAAACAAGAAAACAAATTTTAGACCAATAATGCTGCAGTTTAGATGCGTTATTAAGATTTTTTTTTATCTAAATAAATTAACATATCATACACTAAAACCAGCAAAAGAAAACTTATTTTCATTATTAAAATGTTAATAAAGTAATCGAATCCAACCTATCTCTTCAGTAAGAGCTTTAAATTTTCCACCGCGGAATTTTTTTATTTTTTTGCAGTTTTCTTATTAAGCAGCAAAACAGTAAGTCTATGTCCTTAAGAACACTGCTCTTCAGTAATTGATCATCCTAAGCCAAAGTTTTTATAAAAAAAAATATTTTAATTCCTAGTCTTAAGTCGAAGGGTTTGTAGCGTCAAGCGGGAAATAAAAAAAGTTTAAATTGCCATTAAATTCATTCTTAAAACCGATCTGGTTAACCTGTGAATATTAGGACCGGTCTACAATCGGTGCATCGAATTCGGGCAATTAATTTACATTAAATTTAACAAACTTCTTCTACCCAACAGCCTTGGCCCCCTGATCTTCAGGTTCCTTAACATTTTCATTACTTGTTGCGGAAGGATTGTTAGCCCTTCGCAAAATTTTCAATCAACGAATTTTTCCATTTTTGTAGATTGAGGTAGCCAAGATATATCCAAGCATGCATTGTGCTGGAATTATACATCGACTAGGACTTGAACTTACAACACGCTATTTCAAAAAATTCTGCATTCAAACACAAACTCTTACTGAATGAAATTTCAATTGCTAAAATATAAATTTCGATGTCTTTGAGTTCAAAAATTCTTTTCAAAATTAATTTAGACAATCTCAAGGTCCACGAACACAGATCTTCTTCTTTATTTTAGCGACTTAGACTCGTAAATAGTAACATTTACGAACTTTAACAGTTTCGAAGACAAAAATTAGTATGCCGTAATTAAAATTCTTCGAATTGAATCCCTTTATACTTTGAAGTCCAGTTGTAACTTATTTAATTGTTCCTTTAGGTTAGGTAGGTAAGAGTAGCGGCCTTAGCCCACACAGACTCTTAGGGATCTATAGTTATACCATAAAAATTGAGAAAAACGTAATGTGTAACATCCCATGTTGTTGCCAGTTAAGCTCAAAGGTCAAAGTTTTTGACGATATGCATGAGCTTACCACTCTTCTTCGTAATCTAGTTGAAGGTTAGCACCTCTATTTGCTAGCTCCTTCCGTGAGTTCGGATATTGTGCTTGCATACGAACTTGATATTAGTATAAATTCGTCATCAGCATAAACCACAACTTTTACCCCCGATCTTCTTAGATCCTAAAGAATACCATGCAGAGTAAATACTCACTATAGTGCAGATGAAACTCCTTTTTGTGGCGTTCCTTTACTGGTGTGTTTCCAGGAGTGTGTTGTGCACCATTCCGACGTAATAGATATGTTTCTAAGTAATGTTTCGATTCATGTACTGATCGTTTTATTTACCTGAGCAGCTTTCTCTTGTTTCGTTGTTGAA
This sequence comes from Chorisops tibialis, assembly GCA_963669355.1. Lineage (NCBI taxonomy): Eukaryota > Metazoa > Arthropoda > Insecta > Diptera > Stratiomyidae > Chorisops > Chorisops tibialis. Next base: position 77,573,972 of record OY770263.1, read on the forward strand.
AGCTCTCTCTTTGTTTAGGAAAGTACCTAATGGTTAGAGGCATCGGAAAATCCTTATGGTATAAGGGGAACGTTATTCTATAAAGATTTTTCGATGCCTATAACCTCCTCATGAATGCCTGAATCTACCAATTTCCCTCTTAAATACGCGTGCATCGCTTGTGAGAGATGCCTTGGGTCTATGGTACCTCTGATGTATACATCTGGTACCTTTTATAGCGTTTTCAGGAAAAAGGATGTAAGACTTATAGGTCGGTAGCACTTGGGATTAATGTGACTACTCTAGGCTGCTTTTGGTATGAATACTAAACGAGCCATCCATGTTAGGGGCGTGTAGTTTAGTTTGAGACATCCCCTGAAGATTTGTAACCAACCATGGAATCACCAGCCTTTCCATATTTTGTTTCATTGCTGCTATTATACCACCCGGTCCAGGCAACTTGTAAGGGTTAAATAATCTTATTGCCCACGTGAGAAGTTCTGGAACGCTCTTCATGTTGCTTGCTTTTGAGTAGGGGTCCCGACAGCCAGGGAAGTAAGTACTTAAAAGCGCCTCAAGCGTTCCCTTCCTGTCCTTTATCCAGCTTCCATGCGTGTTCCTAAGCAAGACTGACGGAACAGGTTTCGAGGGATATAAATTTTCTAAGTCCAGGTGTCTCCATCTGAAATTCGCTCAATCTGGCTGAAAATTTTTCTCCAGCTTTCCCTTTTAGCTTTCCTCAGGGAAAGGGATTCAAAGACCTTTAACCAATTTCTATATTTACCCCATGCTTCTGTTTGTCCAGTGCGCTTTGCGGAGCTAAGCAGCGTATGGACTTTTTTACGTATTTCGCCTAGCTCCCTGTTCTACCATGGTGGTTGAAACCTTTTAGGTGGGTATTTTGAAAGGCATTCCTGCTTAAGGTCTATTTCAGAGTGTAAGTTAGAAAGATTGTGGCGTATTCCAGATTATGTGTATTCGAAATATAGTCCGGCTTTATATTCTCTGCTTTGCTGGTTTGACTACTTTCGAGTACAGATTCCAGTCCAGTTTCTTTGAATTTCTGTACGCTTTTGCACTTTTATCTGTATATCTGTAGTAGCAGTTTCTAATTTTCCAACCTACATCCATCCGAGTCCGTATAGAGGTCGAAAATGCTTTCACTAGTAGTGCCATTATAAGTTGATACTCTCCCACGGTTGCCAATTAATAGGCTAGTATTTGGTTTGAAGAGTAGTAGAGACTCACCTCTTTCGTTGATGACCTTTTACTACTTCTTCTACAATGGCGCTACAGCCCAAATCGGACCTTGGCCTCCTGATATTCAGGTTCCTTAACATTTTTCATTACTTATTGTGGAAGGGTTGTTAGCCATTCTACGAATTTTTTCATTTTCGTAGATTGTGGTGACCGAGGTATACCCAAGCAGGGAATGGGCTGGAATTATATGTCGCACCGGACGGGATTTGAACTCACGACCTTCGCATTACAAGACCAACACAGTACTTACTAGGCTATACCCAAGCTTGATGTCCTTACATCCTCATATTATGTGGTAAGAGTTCGCTTTCCCACCAATAAGCAGGTTGAGCTTTGTTTGTGCGGCCTCCTTCGTTATTTTCTACAGATATCATGTCATGACCCATGTACATTGAACCGATCAACCGTGGCTGGAGTTAGTATTCGATCTCAATCAGCACCTTCGTTAAGTCGTTTGTGACGCAATTAAACTTTAAAAAGATATTAAGATTCTTTTTGGCCATAAAGGCCATACGTTTCTTACCTTCCTCTTGAGAAGCCGCTAACTTATAGCTTTGCAGTGGCTTTGATCCCATCATTTCCGGAGATCCATGGCTCTTACATTGCCATATTGAAATTTCCCTGTTCCAGGGTGAACAGTAGTTCAGCCGAACCTAATCTACTATGATGCAGGTAAATTTGAATTACTCTGAGCATGCTGAGAAAATAGGAGTCAGTTTCAAAATTGCTGACAGTGTAGAAGTAGCGTCTGGATCTTTTATATTATATCTGTTCTCCACATCCGTGTCGATAGAAATCTTTTCCGAGGCGGAAGTCTAGGTTTCTATTCTTAGATCCATTTTCACTTCGTTAGCATCAAGAGTATCTTTGTTGCCGTTTCAGTGGTTTTGCTTCTTAAGACGTACATAGACACTCTTGATGTCTCTGGCCATTTTTCCAAAGCACGGGCAAAGTATGTCCTCAGCTTTTTCATTTTATTGGAGATTCAATACTTGACCGCCATCCGCAGCCAGCGGTTCGCCAACTTTAATCGGCCATTAGAATATCAGAATTCTGCCGCAGGAACAGCAGTCCCTGCGGCCATCAAAATAGGCAAAAATACTTTAGCTTTAGGTATTGAAGGTAGACACGCCTTGCCCGCTTTTTTCCAGTTTCGCTCCTCCCACGTATTTTCGAGAGTTCTCACTGCTTTCCTGTACTAGTTTGAGGGCATTGATCATTGCACTTTACAATGTTGATCTCGTTGAACTACCCCGCTTCATCAAACGACAGCGTGGATCGATCCACATTGGTCTCCATCTGCCTGACGTTTTTGTCTAGTAGCCTCATCTTCAAAATTTTCCACTTTTCCAGATTAATCCTTCCGAGTGCGTCACTATCGCCGACTGCTATGAGGAATTTTTTAGTGGCAATCGCCATCGACCCCTGAGTTTCTGTTGTAGTTGCCCTTTGGAGTTGTGAGGCTAGGCTTAGTTTTTTCAAATGCTATCGCGGTTGATTCCCTTCTTCTGATCTCTGCCCCTTGTGCCTCTTCGCTTTCACAATTTTATGCGCAAACCCCTTGTCCCTCTGGAATAATTAAACTTTAATTCGAAGGTAATTACTAATTATTACTGGAATTCACCTGGTTCTCACTTTTAACTTTAAAAGTATAAAAAATGGCGAAAAAAAGTCAAAAAAATAAGAGTTTCGGTGTCGATGCTTCTTAAGTTATAATCGCTTGAAAATCTACGATTCAAAAAAAATAATATCTAGCCAAATTTTATCTCGTAGTTTCCTTGAAAATGTTAAGGCTTAGGTTTCGAGTTATTAACATACATACTTTTCAAAATCTCTTCTAAAGCTCGCAAGTTATGATACTTTTAAAGTAAAACAGAGCAAAAGTGGCCTAACCAACCAGAATACCAATTGGCATTTGCTCTCATAGACTTCTCCCAAATAATTCTTCTTCAATGGTTCAGCACCAGCCAAGTCTTAGCTTCCTGCCCTTCAGATTTCTTGGAATTTATATTTATTATTATTGACCTATTGTCAGCCCTTCGCAGTTTTGGGTAATGCTTAAGCAGTATTCGTCAACTGATATTTGAATTTAATTCACATTGTAGACGAACAAAACTACGATTACGATTTAGGCTGTACTCATGTCCTAAATAATCACAAGATGACAACTTAATGGAGATAGTTAAATATTTTGCACATTTCTCTTGTCTGCTTCGAACACCAATTTAAGTTTTATTATCACAATTTCATTTGAGTTTCCCTAACAAATCTACTCAAAATTTTCAGCCGTTTTTTAAAATCATTTGAAAACTGCAGCTAAATTACACTTATTAAAAATACAACAAAAAAATAGCTACGTAAAACTAATTTTAAATGTAAATAACGAATTGAAAACTAAAACACCAGTAGCAACTACTCTAAATTATAAAAATTTATTTTTAAAATCAATATTAATTAATATAAAATTAGAATGTAAATAAATCACAACTTTAAACAAATTAAACCAATTAGGAAAAACTTCTGCCGTATTTTATTAAAATACCTCCGAAATTTTTACCTAATTTAAATTAACTGAATTATTTTAATAAATATAACTACAAAATATTATTAAAAATAAAATGAGCCCCTAAAGTTTAAAGTTGTGATTCGAATTTACTTTCATAATATAATTAAAATTAATTGCAAACAAAAATATAATAAATAATCATAGTCAAAAAAATAATAGCATGTAAAAATATCAGCTAAAATAAAGTTTTTATTAAATTTAATATATAATAGTTATATAAAACATATAAATTACTTTCGATTGTTTTATAATCGAAATTAATATTTAACAGGAATATTAAATAAGAACTAAATACAAAAATTAAATCTATTCATAGATATGTATATCATTTCATAAAAAAAAACTTGTAAGATAAAACTAAAAATTAATCTTGTAGATTATAAAAAAAACACTTCGAAACATAAGTAATATTAAACTAAATAGATGACACACAAAACAGGAATATTATAAAAAAAATATATTATTAATTAAAAAAAAATGAATTTATGGTTGTTTACATTAAATTTATAGTCAATTTTATTTAAATATTTCTTATTTAGTTTCTTCAAAAATTAAAATTAGTTTCTAATATATATTTAACCGTCCCATAAAAAAACAAAATTTTATTTTCAACCCCAAGATTTTTATTAAAAAACTAACTGAAATTATTCTAATTGTAATAAATCTTCCAAAACGCTTATAAGATTAAATTAAATTATAACATAACTATTTGTATAAAATAAATGAAAAGAAAACATTATTAGTGTATTTAAAAAAATAAATAAATAAATAAAAAAATATAAAAATATTAGAATGCTATAATATGCTAATAATACTAAAACATAAAAAGAAATCTAATAAAACATTTTAATCAATGTTTGACAAAAATTTCAATAATGCTCAAAAAAAATTAAATTTATACCAATTTTTTACATTGTGTTATTTTGTATTTATTACTATTTTAGGCAATATTTACTTTATAAAAAAAATTCTATATAAATTTGTTAATCATTGTAATAAAATCAAATGCTGTAGGATAATTTAAAAAAAAAAGTGAATTATTTAATTTTCTAATAATAGCAATGGATACAAAAATAATCAAAAAAATAATATTTAGAAGCAAAACCAATGAAAATATAAATAAATGTGAACTTTCTTGTACAATAGTAGAGAATTAAGAGCTAAAAAACAAGAACAAATAAAAGGCAAAAATACAACAACAAAAATCTAAAAAGAATTGTACGCATCATAAAAATATATGAAACAAGGAAATAATAATAAAAATGATAAGATATTAAATTAATTACGTATTTTTTTTGTATTAACTGATATCCCGGATTAATCATGCTCATTGGGAACGATAAAAACTGCTCCTTATAGATAAGACGTCAGAATAGTAAATTAAATCCAATTTGATATAAGTATGAAGGTTGAAGGAGGTAGACACAAGGTGTGGGTGGGGGACATTATAAAACAGAGCGTTGCCTTAGTTTGTATATCAGTTTACTTGTTGGAGGAGTCTAGTGTACGCTGAATTTTTTAAATACTCTAATTTTTTCCGTAATCTAGACTGTGTTGATATTCCTTAAGTGGTCTTGCATGTCTCGTCAGCCTGACATTGTCATTGAGTCTGAATTCATTTGAGATATTGTCAACCGTAATATCTCCATTCAAAACATCTAAGGTAAAACAGGATGTGAGCATAGTTCTTCTAAAATCAGAAGGAACCAGATCTAATATTGCAGCGAAGCTGTGTAGAGTGGAAGGTTCTGAAAGTATCTTGGATCATCAATCAATCAATCAAATTCCTTTTAAGACCGCTATAGGGGTATACGATAGAAACAAATCTCTTCTGCAAGGCGCAATCCTAAGCATCGGGCTTTAGTTATTGCCAGGACATGTGTCAAAAACTCGCAGCTTCGTGCGAAGGGAGATCTCTCTTAACCTCTAGAAAGGGGAAAGTATACCGAAGTCCTAACGAGCTTTATTTAAGCGCGCCTCAATATCCTTTTCGGCTTCGCTGTCGATGCTGACAATGCTTCCGAGATAACAAAAATCTTGCACCTCTTCCAAATCTTGTCCATTAAGAATAATCGGTGTGCTTGTGATCGAACCGATGTGCATATACTTGGTTTCACGCACATTTATTTTCAATCCCGCCTCTTTGCATTTAGAATGCACCGAGCGAACATTTGACTTTAAGTCCGAACGGTTATGTGCAAGCAACCACACATAATCAGCATAATCAAAGTAACTTAATATGTTAAATAGTCTCCATTGAAGACCCTTATCTTCCCCACCTTACAATCCAGCTTCATCAAGTTTTCATCAAATTCCTGATAAGACCCCCTACAGGGGCATAGGATAGAAACAACTCTTTTCCACAAGGCGCAATCCTGAGCATCGGCCTTAAGCTGTTGCCAGGACTTGTTTATTCTCTGGCCTCCCGCTCAACAGCTCGCTTGTTACATGGTCGACCAACCCGACGTCTTCCTTGAGGATTATAATCCAGAGCCTGTTTGGCGATGTTTCGCTCTGGTTTCCTCAAGGTATGACCGATCCACTGCCACTTCCGCCTATGAATCTCAATACCTATTTTAGTCTGGCCTCCAAAATTTGTCGTTGGAGATCACTTCTGGCCAGAATATTCCTAAAATGCAACGGAGGCATTGGTTCACGAAAGTCTGTAGTTTCTTGGTAAGTCGAACGGTCACCTTCCACGTAGTACAACCATATATAACACGGATTTGACGCATGCGTCAAAAACTCGCAGCTTCATGCGAAGGGAGATCTCTCTTAATCTCCATAAAGGGGAAAGGATACCGAAGGCCTGACGAGCTTTATTTAGCCGACAACCTTTTCGGCTCCTCTTCCACATCTTGTCCATTAAGAACAATCGGTGTGCTTGCGTTCGAACCCATGTGCATGTACTTGGTTTTACGCACATTTATTTTCAATCCCGCCTCTTTGCATTTAGAATGCAACGAGCGAACATTTGACTCTAAGTCGGAACGGTTATGTGCAAGCAAACACACGTCAACAGCATAATCAAGGTGACTTAAGATGTTAAATAGTCTCCATTGAAGACGTTTACCTTCCCCACCTTCCAATCCACCTTTCAAGACGTCATTTATTATCACCAGAAACATGGCTGGTGACAATATGCAGCCTTGCCTGACACCCGTTCGCACAGGGAAGCTCTCGGACAGCTCTCCTCTATACAAGACGCGACACCGTGCATCTTCGTTGGATTCTTTAATCATAACTAGGATCTTATCTGGAATACCTCTCCTACGCAAAGCATTCTATTTACAATTTCGCTTAACACTGTCGAAAGCCTTCTCGAAGTCCACAAACATAGTGGCGATCCCATTTCGGCGGATCATACAAGTCCCTAAAAGCAAGAAGAAGAAATTGCTTCTGGATTGCTTCTATTCTGTTACAGTATAACTGGAAAAAGGGATCCCAAATTGGACATACAGTAAGAAGGGCTAACAACCCTTCCAAAATAAGTAATGGAAAATGTTAAGGAACCTGAATATCAGGAGGCCAAGGTCCGATTTGGGCTGTAGCGCCATTGTAGAAGTAGAATTTGGACATACATATTCCAGTAGATGGCGAACGTGAGAACAGAATAATGATTTAGTAACCCTTACATTCTTGAACTCTTTGTCTCTTCTATTAATAAACCCAAGAGGTTTATTGCCTTTTATGATTATACGATTGCAGAGAGATTTGAAGCACAATTTATTGTCCAATAGTTACTCTAGGTCCTCAATTTGATCAACACAATGCAGTTGAGTTCCACTTTGGATTTATTTTTGGATACAAGTGGGCCTTTTACGGGAGAAGCTTATCACGTGGCATTTACTTACATTAAGCTCTAATTTGTTCTGACCACACAAATCATCAAGTGCAAAAGGCTTCGATTGCAGGAATGCGGCATCTGCCGGTGAGGTTATGGCAAGATATATTTTCAGAACATCAGCATACATCAGGTGTGAAACATTTCCTAATACTTCTAATAGATCTGCGATGAAGACATTACATAGTAGAGGTCTCAAGTGACTTCCCTGGGGAACCCCAGAGGGCACTAGGAACCGAAATTTTGGGTTTGCTCTGAGTTGAATCTGAATTGGCACCGAAAACCTCATGGAAACGGTCAGCAAATATATCGCGCTTTCTTACAAGAACATAACTATCGACAATTTTAAAAATCACATCACAGAACTATGTTATGGCATTATCAAAATCATTGGATGATAAAAGAGATGTCCAGTATTTCAGACATTTCATTACGAAAGTCAAATACAATATTATTATTGTAAGAATGAACAAAATTAGTGTAGTCGCATGGTAGTTGCACTATGATGGCAGAGTTATGTTAAGTATTAGAGAAAAGATTCTCAGCGAGGCAGAACTAACAATCACTTCATGATATGTGTCGGTAAAAATCATACCTAGGGGTTTCCCATTTTCATTGAGAAAATTCACTACTTAATAGAAGTCGTTATTATGCAGTGTGTCGAAAAGAGTGGTGTCAATATCAGATATAATATTCCCCCGGTATAAGAATGTAAGCATCGTACAGTACAGTAAAGAATATGATTTTCCGAATCGAATCCCATTGGAAAGCGTGGAGGAATATTTTTCAATGTTATGTTTTCAACCACGACAGCAGCTGAAGGTAGGTATGATGATAGAGGTGGCTGTCCAGACACAATTCCGGGCACGCATAGATCATAAGCTGATCGTTCGAATGCCACAGGATCTCAGAAAACGCTTCTATTCGGTGAACCAACCGCAGCTGTCTATAAAGCGTTGATGGCCTCTCGCTTCCGCATATCATCGAAGAGTGCGCTCCTAGGTGGCTTCTCCTTTTTCTAGAGAGAGAGGGCAATTGTATAACAGATGAAGAATTGTCTCTCCCTCATCTTCGGAGATCCTGCAGAAATCATTAATCGGAAGGCCAGGCCGCTGAGAATGTTTCTCTATCAATCAGTGTCCAGAAACGACTCCTACTACGGAGTTGATCAACTGCTTAGCGAGATCAGTCTACCAAAGCGTTTTAAATCCAACATGTGCCAAATCTTTCCGATAGTATTACATGTAACACCATTCATCCATCTATCGTTAGCTTTTGCTAATGGCATCCAACTTAAGTTGCAGATTATAAGTTACGGGAGGCATGTTCAGTTTCTATTTCACAGATTGAACCTGTATGGTTCGAGTTTGACGCCCGGTAGTTCTCCGGAATGGTCCTATGTACAGGTACCCCGCTTTGCTGTGTACCTCTACTAACAAGCTTTCTAGCGGATGCGACTCCCAGTTTTGTGCTGATAATCCTAGATGTCAACTTCAAATTAATTACCACGTCAAGTGGAGTGTCCAACTTAGTGTATTCCTTAATACTTACAGATTTTTCGATATGTCCTGCGAGTGTGAGTAGGACCATTTCAACCGATTTCCCCATCCAGTATGCGACTTGAGCTGCTGACAACATTCACTGATCGATGTTGCTGCGTAGATTGATGCCTATCGATCGTTCTAAGGTTACTAGAAGGATTTGAGGATAGACTTATATGTCATAGGTCCATCGGACATCCCGCTTTGGAGGTAAAAATCACAAGGAGGTGAACCTTCCATATTTAAGGAATGTGGCCTAGTCATAGGCAACCTCTAAAAATGGAGTCCAAACAGGGAAGGATAATAACAGAGATGTTTTGAAATTCGGAAGGTATAATGCTATTCTGTCCTGGGGATTTATATGACTTAAAGCTGCGTATTGCCCATATAATTTTGTTCCGCGAGATTATGATTGCAAAGTCGCCCATTGGAGGCTTAAGCTGATGCTCTTCGCGGTGCGGAGCGCGACTGTAGAGCTACCCGGAAAATGAGTATTTAAGAGATGGTTTCGTCAATCGAACATGACCCGTCGGATTTCTTCATGTAGCTTGGCATAGAAGGAGAGGTAGCGAGAATTTTGCGAGGTATTGAGGCTTCCAATGTCTCTTCTACCATACTGTAAAACCTTTCTTAGAGTCGCGCTGCGCTTTCCTCAAATTTTTTTCAAATATAACAGCAGAGGGTTTCCTTATAGGATTCCCAGTCTGAGACCTCTTTGGTTCGCGTAACCCTATTAAAAAGTCGCCTACAGCCTTTACTGAGATCTTGAATATCCTTGCTCTGCTATGGTGGCTGCTGTTTACCTCTTAGCTTCCTAGTGAGACAAGAGCGTGACATTGCGCCATTTAAAGCCATTGTGAAGGCAGACACAATTCCATTAAGAGCAACGATGGTATCCGGAAGGCTTGAAACTTCGGAGGAAAGAAGTTCCTTGATAGCATCCCTGTACTTGGGCCAGTTAGACTTCCTGCAGTTCCGGAAGACTGGTTTATCCGGAGGATGGTCAGCTAAACCAAATTGGAGGGATCGATATTAATTGGGCACCTTGCAGTTCCTAGCTAGATGCGCGATATTCCCTAGGGTAATGTCCAGGACTTTCTGCCTATTTCTAATGACAAATATGGGTTCCACCTTCTGATGCAGAGCAATAGCATGGAGCTCAATAGGTATTCAAGGAACATTTGGCCTCTTTCATTGATGTCGGAGGTCCATCTTAATGTATGATGCATTAGAGGCACATCCACTAATGAGGTTGGCTTTGAGTCAGAGTGGCCCAGGGTGAGCATAAGCCAGATTAGCCGAAATCATTCAGTAATTTTTTGCTTTTGTTTCGAGGCTGGCTGTCTCCTAATTAATGTTTCGAGGAAGAAGAAATATGTTCAAACTGTTCTTCGGAGGAATACAAGATCCAGTTAGGAGTCTTGAGTCCACAGATTAGGTTTTCATCTACCCAAGGTTCTTGGATACGAAAATGAAAAATTCGAAGATAGAAGGTTGTGCGAAGGTCTAACAACCCTTCGACTATAAATAACGAAAAAATGTTAAGGAACTTGAAGGTCAGGAGGCCAAGGCCCGATTTGGGCTATAGTGCCATTGTAGAAGTTGTAGAAGAAGGTTCTTGGATTAAGAATATATCTCTTCTTGCTGGTTCAGCTGGAGAAGTAAAGAGGCTGAGGCTAATTTGTGTGAAGGTTAATTTGCAGAAACAGAAACAGTGTCTGAGTCATTTCTGCTTTCCACATTCGGTTATTCCAGATCGGAAGCCATTAGTTCGTCGTCGCTGAGCGGATACGAACTAAGATGCTCGTCCTCCATCTCTGAGCCTGGCAACTGTTCATCGTTTTGGCTAATGGATAGACTGGCTATGTAATGGACTGAATCGAGTTCATGTCCTCCTCCTCCGTGTCCATCCAGGGTACTGTAGGAACAGGATTCTGGGTTCTTAGCTTCGCTTTGAATCCGTCCTTTCTATACACTTTAATTTGAATGACAACGAACCCATAACTGATGACTCTGGTTTTTGTCAGGGGAGTTAGCGACTCTTTGTTAATCACTGTTACTTCGCATCTCTTTAATATCCTCCATCTTCCCAAGCGTCAAAATTGTGTCCATGGAATGACGTCAGACTAATGAAAAATGATCAAGAAACAGGGGCTTGTTTGGGGTTATTTCCTTCGAAATAGCTCTAACTAATTACTTTTTTCTTAAAGCTTTTAAGTGAGAATTGTAAGTGGAAGACTTCATTAATGTATTCATTGTATATTCTCATCTTCCTCTGGACTTTGTTTATTTTCGTTGGAAGTTAATACTTTGGAAAAGTGCTAAGCAGCAGTTGCTGGGTTTTCTCCAGTGCTTCTAGCCTATTTGTCACCTGGTTTGCGAATAGGTGGATATGTACGTTAGATGTTTAGTATTCTAAGGTGAATAATCGGAAGCTGTAGATGATATGTGTGCAGCAATTTGCTATTTGATCAAAATCGCAAATCGCACATCTGAAAATTTTAATGCATAAGATCCTGGACGCTTGTCTATCATCTATGAGAATGTAACCATAAAATTCATCCTTAGCAGCTTCGTTTTTATTTTCCGTTGGGCTGTGAATACTAATGAGACAGATGCTAAAAAATTTCGTCCTTATGGAAAACGCACACAAGTTTAATTTGATTTATTACTTCAAACTCTTGGCTTTCCAATGGTTTTGTACTCTTAAGGAGTGTGAAGCAACATCTGTTTTCAATTTATTATTGATCAAGAAATGATTCTAAAGCTCCAGGAGTGATATTTCGAAAGATTGATCAGTTTTCAGCAGGCAGCCTGAACTCCTGAACAGTCACTCCAGTGATTCCATCCTAGGGGAAGCATTAAGTTCCGTAGCAAGTGATTTTTGTAGAGATAGGTTGTTGGTCTATTGTCCCATTCCACTCTGGATAACCAGATCTCGGCACTTGACCGCAAAGCCTCGTCTGGGGAGTTTCCGCTGATGTTGTTCTTAGCCCACTTCCCAAGATGCACTGAAGCTCCCAGGCATTCAGAATGTCTCATGCGCTCCTCTTTTCAGTCTGGGCCTGCAACCGTCTTAGACGGAGTAGTGAGATAGCTTCGCATAGAGCTGCGGCGTCAATGAATGAGAAGTTTATCCCAACAGAAAAACAACATTCACCAAGGACTTTTTCTTAACACGAGACTAGAAACCAATGAAAAACATTATATCCTAGAAAATCCGATAACATGATGGATTGTTATAGCAAAACTTTCCACAACCCCCCAAAAACATCCCGTAACAGGTAGTAATATCATAATATGCTGAAGTCAGCACGCAACGTCCTTCCCGAGCGAGATTAAATAAAAATTTATGTGGAACAGACACCATAAACGACACCTACATGCTTAATGCTTACAAATACAATGTAACGAAATATCATCACTGAATTAACCATTACGTTCTTTTTATCGCAATCAAAATCTAGAGATATTTTTTCACAAAAACAAAATGTCCTGGACAATTACTTTCTTTTGACTTGATTATGAACATAATTTCAGGACTAAGCTCCGAGCGCTAAGGTGGTTGTGATATATGTCGAAAAGCATCGGTAATACTAGCATTTCAAAGAGATTTTCTTTCTTATTTATTTCTTTTTTTTTCGAAAAATTGTCTCCTTGTTCAAATAATCTATATGAACTATACTAATATAGGATACTACTTGATAAAATGGCACAGACTTTTCTCATCTGGTTGGAAGGTGTTGACATTCGCTGTCGAATTTTGACCTTCATAGATGCTTCTGTTAGGGATAAAATCGTCCATCTGAAACATTTTGCCAGAAATTGCCCACACTCTAGATTGCTGGCTGTGTTGTTATTTACAGAGCTGCTAAAAAAGACGAATTATAATGGTGTGACAGATTTTTGATGAATGAGTAAGTGATGAAAAAGTAAAGAATATCTTTAGAAACTGGACATTCTGCTTGAGAGTGATAGGTTTTGAAAGCAATTATGGTTGTTATTATGGAATTCGCACGAATCGATGCATTCAAGGATAATCGAAATGGAGTGAGCATTGTTTGAGAAACTGACAATAGTCCAAAGTCACTTCGAAGGCTGAGTTTTGCCAATTTGCGGACTCTACTGTTATTTGAAACGATAATTTATCGGACAATTATGAATCTGAATTGGTCAACATTATCCAGCTTCTTTCCACAGCAGGGCAGTTAAATAGTTTCTAATTAACTGATCATAAATCAAGCACAGTCATGAAACATTTTTGGTGAAAAAACAAATTCGACTAGTAACAATAACAATAAAACACGAAGCCATATCCAATGCAAACCACTCAGTGCCACTATAACGTGTCCTTTTTCTCAAACTGGCCATATCATCTAACTTCCTCGGACATTTTTATGTAAGGATCAAGAATTTACGGAGTATACCAATATATCGTGCATTCCTATTGTTTTGGCCTATATCGCGGTTGGTAGGTTGGTTCTTACAGAAGGGACTACAGACCAAGGCGAAAGATATATATTGCTGTTAGTTACAGCCTAGACATGGTATAGTTATGACTATGATGGCAAATACAAAGGGATCTCGACTAGATAAATGACTTCTTCTTGGAGGCATCTCCTTCTCGATAGCTGCTCGTTCCGGTTAACATATCTGGAGACCGAATGAAAGTCATTTTCCTTTCACCCCATCCACGCCAGTACGGTGGGTGATAGCTGTTGCAAGCATGTACTACAGGCGTTAATGGTGGTAGACTGTAGTGGAAAAATTGTTCTTTATTGCTACACCGCTTTGTCTTCTCAGTATATTGTGGCCGTGCCATTAAATTGCATTATGGCCCTCACTTGCAGGACATTTGTCATGTTTATTGAGCATCAGTTAAAACTTAATCGTTCCCGGGTTAAGGGGTAAAACTTGATTATGGAATTTATCGCTTACTTGAATTGTTTTAAGTGGGGTTTTACGATGAAAAAACTTAAACAGTTTTGTAGTAATAAAAATATGGTAAGAAAATTAATATTCATTTGCAACATTTCTATGTTTACTTACGTTTTGTGTAATTACGCGAATGTCTATCATGCCGTGATGTAGACGCCAATCAAGATCTCTCTCAGAAGGTCCTTCTCGAAGAAGACCTGAAGCCAAAAGGTAGTCTCCAACGACAACCGTCCGCCTCCCTCTATTCCACTTCCTGTATAAAATTTGCCCTGGGCGCTCGGCTGGGTTAAGGTACCGGTGCCGAAAATCGACCAGACTGAGAGCCCAGTTGAATAACTCTGTCACTAGCGAAAGATACAGATACCACGCGCTATCCTGATAATATAGCCTTGTCTGCAAACTGCGGACCTCTGTGCAGATCGTCCGTTGTTTTCTTCGCTTTTCGTGGGACTATTATATCCTTTAATTACTCTACCAAAAAACAAACCCTAAATAACGGTTGTCCTAAAATGCCAGAAGGAAGCAAGCATGCTTCCTGCAAGGCTCATTTACCAAGCAAAATTTTGGTCTCCGAGCAATAATGGGCGCTGCAAAATATATGACTACCAAACCTGGTCCAAGCTAAATTTTTGGACCCTAAGCCTGGATCTAGTGGCTTAGGGCACGCGGGGAAAAATCGGTTTCTTCCGAACCTAATGTCGATAGCACACATCTAGTGGCTTATAGCATACGAAGAAAAATTGGCTTCCTCAAACCTAATGAAAATAGCACACAGCCGGTGAAGTCAAAGGATATCAAACTTGGACCTAATAGCAGTGTGCAATATGGAATTTGCGGAGAGGATACGACCAGATCCCTGTTGATTACATCAGAAGAGAATCCAAGGACTCAATCCTCAAAACAGCTCTTTCGGGAGAGGCGTAGCGCCCTGAGGCTTCCGAGTCACCTTGGAAACATCCCGGAACACCTCAGAAGCATTGAGAATCTGCTGTTAAGACTACCAGAATGATCACCAAATGTACAGATTCTCTCTAGTCGAGAAGCGTGCAATATCTATCTCAGGATAACTTAAGGAAGCAAGGAATTCGGTCCTGCAACCCAAATATTTCTTCCTTTAACTGGAGGCATGGGAAGGTGGAGGAGATTAAAGAGAACTCTAGATGCGCTGTGTGATCGAGAAAGGATCCCTGGCTCCCTTGACAAAAACCGGAGGCATTATTAATTAAGGATTCCATGCCTGCATTATGAAGGTATTTGAAAAGGACGGATTGGAAACGAAGCATAAAAATCAGTACTCGCTCGGAGCAGCGGATAAGTAGGTAAGTAGGTAGGCTGCCTAGACATATGTCCGAGCGCACTCAACTATAAGCTCGTCCGTTGTAATGCCACAGGATCTCAGAGAGACTCCTACTAGGTGAACCAACCGGAGCTTTCTCTGAAACGTTAAAGACTTCTGACTTCTGCATTTGCCAGATTACCGCGACTATCGAAGAAGTATATTTTTATAAGCAAGTAGTGTACCATAAATTATGTAAATAAAATTTATTAATGTGAATTGTGGAACCATGATTTTTCTATGGGAGGTGCTGAGAATTTAATAAGCTTTTAATCTGATAATACCAATTCTTACTGAGACATCCCAAATTTTGATGCATTTAGGCAAATTGTCCATAAAATTATGAAAATTACACATTTTGCATAATAGGTGGTATTAAAGAGAAACAAATTTAAATAATTTTGCTTTATTTTATTGTATTTTATTTTTTACTAGCAAATACCCGCAACTTCGTCCGCGTAAATATCGATACAATCTGCTTTTCATAGTAATGTACGGTATATTTCATATAAAATCTGCTTACACTAATTTCTGCGAAAAATGTTACCCCGTTTTAACCCCTACATATTTTTTTGGATAATTTATATTTGGTTGATAATTAAAACCACTATTATGTTTTTCTTGCCATCTAGAGATCTTTCTGCTACTTCTTCTTTCTTAGTCCTGAATCAAATGTCGTCGTCTCTCTGTTTCGGTCTGTATATTTCTGACTTTATTTCTTGATGAAGCATGTCTTATAAGATCATCCCGCAATCTTCGATTTCGTGTGTCCTCTGACTCAATACTTCTAGAGACTTCGTGACGAATACGATCACTCTGCAACCTCTGCTCTCGTAAGTCATCGGATTCGAGACTTCTTGAGAGAGCATGATGCGTACAATCATCACGCAATCTCCGATGTCGCACGTCTGCAGATTCTACACTTCTTCTGACTACTTGTCGCATACAATCTTCTCGCAACCTCTGATGTCGCGCGTCATTGGATTCAGACCTTCTTGCGACTGCGTGACGTGCAGAATCATATTGCAATCTCTGCAGTCGCGCGTTAGTAGATTCTAATCTTCTAGAAATTGAGCGTCGAGTTCTATCAGATTCCTGTCGATTAGCTCGATCCTGCTCAGTTTCAACATCCTGAGCCAATCTTTTCCTCTTAGCATCCGCGGCTCTGTGCGAAATATTTGGTTTTCTCTTTCTAGGCATTATGTAATTACTTTATTATTTTAATAATAAAGTATTGTGATCGACTTGGGAAAAAAAAAAAATTTGCTACCCTGAAATTTTGTTTTTTCGCGTTTCGTGACTAAATTAGCCTAAAAATGCAAAAAAAAAAAATCCGTCTGTCTGTACGCCGTCCGCCGTCCGCCGTACGCCGGTGTGTACGCTCAGAGCACATTAACTCCCAAACCATTCGAGATAGAACGCTCATTTTTGGAGGGATTGTAGGTAGTTGCGGATCTCAGGAGGACACTCATTTTTGGGGGTGTAAGGGTTCAGGGGGAGGCGGGGGGAGCACTTAAACCGAAAACTAAGAATTCAAATATCTCAAACATGGTTACAGCTAAGAAGCTAAAAATCAATGTACATATAAAAGGGTTTGTGGGACAACTTTTAAAATTAATCTAATTTTTTTATCCATTGGGGTGCAAAAAGGGGGGGCTAAAAACCAATTGTCGGCCGAATTTTTTTTTCAAATGATTATATCTTCGAAATTACTTAGCATAAAAAATTTATAATTTTAGACCATCAAGATGGCATACAGATTCACTGGAATCAGCTTACATAGAGGCTAATTATTGTAAGGGGGAGAGTCAGGGGGGGTGCAAAGAAAAACACTTAAAAATCAATATCTCGGCTATTTGTTAAGCTATGCAATTGAAACTTGGTATTTATATTAAGCTATACTAAAGAAATATGAAAAAAATACAATATTTGGAGAAAATAGTAGTGGGGGAAAATGGGGAGCATTGAACTTTCCAAAATTTCAGACCATTATATCTCAAAACTGAGGGCAGATCTCACATCAAAAATTTGTCAGATCGTAGAACTATATAATTTTTAATTTTGGTAAAAAAATTAAGTGGGGGGGTGTAAGAGGAGGGAGGTGGAAAGCAAAATGTTGAAAATTTTGAGTAATTTTTTTTGGGCTCTGGTAAAAGATACAGAGTTTAAATTTTGCAGATCAATATATCAATTTATTGTACATACATAAAAAATAATAGAAATTCTACAATTGTTATGCACCGACCCCCCTGGTCTAACGTGCACAAGGTGTTTCATGTGAAATGAAAAAACACATAAGCTGAAAATTTTTGAATGAAATTTTAAGGTAGAAACTTGAAAATTTGCGAAATGCATTTAAAAAAAATCCATAAAAGAATGAATTATTAACTGGTCGAAAATCTTTAAAACTTCTACCCCCTCCCATACAAAATTATTTTTTCGACCATTTTCAAGAAATCAATTACCACCTAACTATTAAAAGCTATCAATTTGAAATTTTGCATAAGAACTTACAAAAATAATTGAAATGAAATTACGTTAAAAGTTTTGAAATCGCGCTTACCCTTCTACCCCCTCCAATACAAAAGTATGATTTCGACCAATTTTATTAAATCAACTAATAACCAACAAATTGCAAGCTACGAACTTGAAATTTTGTACGAGCACCTAACAACTAAAAAGAAAGAAAATTGCATCACAAGTCTTACGATTCCCCTACCTCCTCTACCCCCTCCCATACAAAATTATTTTTTCGAGCATTTTTATAAAATAAGTTATCAGCTAACTCTTAAAAGCTATCAATTTCAAATTTTGCATTGAAACTTATAAAAATAATTCAACTGAAATTGCTTTCAAAATTTTCAAATCGCGCTTGCCCTTCTACCCCCTCCCATACAAAACTATGATTTCGACCAATTTCATAAATCAACTAATAACCAACAAACTAAAAGCTATGAACTTGAAATTTTATAAAAGCACCTTAAAAGAGAAGCGAAATAAAACTGCATATCAAAATTTACGATTCCCCTACCTAATCTACCCCCTCCCATACAAATGTTCGGTTTCGTGAATGTAAAATACACCGAATTTTATGAACTTCGTCTATGAGACACATTCTACACAGAGAATATTGGACGTGATTCAAGCAATTAATTAAAAAGCTATTAACATCCACCCACCCTTACTATTACCCCTCCTCCTCCCCTCCATAAAAACCCAAACTTGTAGAAACGAATGAAATATTTTTAAATAGACAACAGCCTTGCTCAAGAACTCCCTTTCACTTAGTCTTCCCTAACCACTCTTACCTGCATATTGACTTTCCACACATCCGCAACATGTCCCAAGAATAATAAAGTTTCGCCCGACTTGTTGGCAGTTTATTTTTATTTACTTACGTAATTTAAATTACTTCGCCTTTAATTCCTACACCGAAAAAAATTAAAATATAATTCTAAGTACAGCAATAGATTTTGCACTTAATTTCAATTAATAACTACACTGACACACTTACCAAAATCAAAATATAATATTAAAACGCAGCAATAGATTTTTCTCTTAATTTCAATTAATAATTACTTGTACGTATTTTAACTTCCTTTACTTAGAATTACTCACTGACAAAAATCAAAATATAATGTCAAAAATCACCAATAGACTTTTTCACTTATAGACGATCAACAGCATATGATTGAAAAAACTGAATTGGATAAACTTTCTATGTTTTCGTCATAAGCAGCACTTGACGTTTGACACAATACACAATACATACTATATAACGAATGAACCCAGCGAGAAGTCGTACCCACTAAGCACTTTAAAAACCGTAAAAGATATGGTATTTCCCTAAGGTGCGGGTAGAAGAAGTAAACCTAATTGGTTTGTTTTTTTCTGACATTAATAACAATGCTAATTAAGAATTTAATACAAAATCTTAGCTCGATCAAAGTTATACGTACTGAGAAAATTGGAGTATAGTATTTCATGAAAAAGTTTAGTTTGTATGGGAGGTGGTGGAAGGAGTTGGGGGATTCAAACTATTTATATACTTGAAGATTGTATTTATAATAGAAATAATATATTTTAAATTTCAAATTAATAGCTTTCATAGTTTCCATGAAAATTTGATTATTATAAGTTTTTGAAAATGAGTCACTTTGTATGGGAGGGGGTAGAAGGCGTGAGGGGAGAAAAATAAAACCTAAAGCAGATTACTCCCAGAGGTAGAGCTAATAATCTGTGAAAGTTTCATTGCAATCGGTGCAGCCGTTTTTGCGTGAAAGCCGGAAAGACAGACAGACAGACAGACACTACAATTATATTTATATGTATAGATGTATAGATTAATTTGTCTAAAAATGTCTGGCACCAAACAGAACAGAATTGTTATATTTTATATTGTGATTTTAAGGCTCCGTTTTCCTTCATCTCCTGACTACCGGTGAACTATGCTTACCAGATCCGGAGACGATCTGGAAGTCCATTTCATTACAAATAAACTGCCAACAAGTCGGGCGAAACTTTATTATTTTTGGGACAAGTTACGGATGAGTGGAAAGTCAATATACAGGTTAGAGTGGTTAGGGAAGGCTAAGTGAACGGGAGTTCTTGGGCTGGGATGTTGTCAATTTAACAATATTTCATTCGTTTCTGCAAATTTGGGTTTTCATGAGGGGAGGAGGAGGGGTAAGGGTGGGTGAATGTTCATAGCTTTTTAATTAATTGCTTGAATCACGTCCAATATTCTCTGTATAGAATGTGTTTCATAGACGAAGTTGCATAGAATTTTCCTAAAATTCGGTGTATTTTACATTCACGAAACCGAACATTTGTATGGGAGGGGGAATCGTAAAATTTGATATGTAGTTTTATTTCGATTCTCTTGTAAGGTGCTTGTATAAAATTCCAAGTTCGTAGCTTTTAGTTTGTTGTTTATTAGTTGATTTAATGAAATTGGTCGAAATCATAGTTTTTACGGGAGGGGGTAGAAGGGCAAGCGCGATTTCAAAACTTTTAAATCAACTTCATTTGAATTATTTTTATAAGTTTTTATGCAAAATTTGAAATCGATAGCTTTTAAGAGTTAGCTGATAACTGATTTCTTAAAAATGCTCGAAAAAATAATTTTGTATGGGAGGGGTAGAGGAGGTAGGGGAATCGAAAAACTTGTGATGCAATTTTCTTTTTTTTCTATTGTAAGGTGCTCGTACAAAATTTCAAGTTCGTAAATTTTAATTTTTTGGTTATTAGTTGATTTAATGAAATTGGTCGAAATCATACTTTTGTATGGGAGGGGTAGAAGGGCAGGCGCGATTTCAAAACTTTTAACGTAATTTAATTTCACTTATTTTTATAAGTATGTCTGCAAAATTTCAAATTGATATCTTTTAATAGTTAAGTGATAATTGATTTCTTAAAAATGGTCGAAAAAATTATTTTATATGGGAGGGGGTAGAAGTTTTAAAGGTTTTCGACCAGTTAATATTTCACATATTTAGGGATTATTTTTAAATGAATTTCGCAAAATTTTCAAGTTTCTACCTTAAAATTTCACTCACAAATTTTCAGTCTATGTGTTTTTTTCAATGCGCATAAAACACCTTGTGCACGTTAGACCGAGGGAGTCAGTTTATAACAATTATGAATCGAGTTATTATTATTTTTCTATGTATATTAAATAGATGTATCTACATGCAAAATTTAAACTTTGTATCTTTCACCAGCGCCCTAAAAAATCATTCAAAATTTTCGACATTTTTGCTTATCACCTCCCTCTCCTTACACCTCCCAGCTTAAAATTTTTATCAAAATTAACCACTATGAAGTTCTACAATCTGAAAAATTTTCGATTTGATATCTGTACTCTTTTTTGAGATATAAGGATTTGTAATTTTGAAAAGTGCGCCGTTTTTGAAATACTCCCCATTTCCCCCCACTACTATTATTTCAACATGTTATATTTTTTTTGTATTTTACTAGTATAGCTTAATATACGTTTCAAGTTTGAATTACATAGCTCAAGAGATAGTTGAGACATTCATTTTTAAGTGTTTTTCT
The DNA here is from genome assembly GCA_963669355.1 of Chorisops tibialis. Taxonomy (NCBI): domain Eukaryota; kingdom Metazoa; phylum Arthropoda; class Insecta; order Diptera; family Stratiomyidae; genus Chorisops; species Chorisops tibialis. The sequence continues at coordinate 77,595,493 of OY770263.1, forward strand.
TTGCACCCCTCCTGACCCTCCCCGTTACAATAATTAGCCATTCTTTAAGCTGATTCCAATGGAACTATATGCCACCTTCTTCTTCTTCTTCAATGGCGCTACAGCCCAAATTGGGCCTAGGCCTCCTGAACTTCAGGTTCCTTAACATTTTCATTATTTATTGCGGATGAGTTGTTAGCTCTTCGCACAACCCTCTATCTACTAATTTTTCATTTTCGTAGATTGAGGTAACCAAGGTATATTCAAGCAGGTAGTGTGCTTGGAATTATGCGTCGACCGTGATTTGAACTCATGACCTTCGCATTGTAAACCAAACACGCTACCCACTAGACTACACGCCAATGGATAAAAAAATTTAATTATTTTTAAAGTTTGTCCCACAACCTTCTCTATATCTGTACTGATTTTCAACTTTCGATCTGCATTCGTGGTAGAGATCTTAGCAAGTGTAGTTTTCGAGTTTTTCCCTCCCCCCGCCTCCCCCTTCCACCCCCAAAAATTTAGAAAATAGAGCTCACTTACCCAATCAACAATCCACCCAAAAACGAACATTCTACCTTTAGCGGTCTCGGAAATATGAGTCCATATGTACGGCGTACGGCGAGACGGATTTTTTTTTTGCATTTTTAGGCTAATTTAGTCATGAAACGCGAAAAAAAAAATTTCAGGGTAGCAAAGTTTTCTTGTGTCGATCACAATACTTTATTATTAGAATAATAAAGTAAAAGTGATAGCATACAGTGTTTTCTTTGACGCAAGTAACACTAAGAAATAATGCTCGCCCGATCTACCACCTCCCATAGAAATTTCACGAAATTTCGAATTTTGAAAAGATTTAAGCCAGAATTTTTCAAATTTCATTAAAATTTGAATTCAAACTAATTACAAACGTATTGCAAGTGGGCGGCTACTGTGTTTTGTTCCAGGCTTGCTTACGACAGACTCGTCAGAAAGACTTATGAAAGCAGGCCCTGCCTTAAACGCTAAGGGAATATCGTGCAGATAGTTAGATTTGAGTCCGGGGATTTCGAGTTGCAAAGCGGCTGTGCTGACCACAGAGCTATTAGAACCCACAGCTTAGTCGTAGCGTTGTAGTATAATCCGCCACAAAAGTTAATAACTGAAATTTAAGGAATAGCCAAATCTGTTCACTTTTAATGTCAACACTAAAGCTTGATTACATGTCCTTTTATGAAAAGTCTTTTAATAGATTTCAATATTTCTCAACCGCTCTAACCGTATACCATACATGCTTCTTTTTACCAAAACCCCAAACAATGCACTATCGCCATTACCATATATAGGAAATTCCATCGCCGACTAAACGCTACCGCATCTATGTTTCCTTTTTTTTCAATTCATCCTTAATACATGGTTCTATCGTTCGGCATGATTCGAAATGCTCGCTCTCTCTATCTGAATCAATCAAATGTGCAATCAGTTGACCGCCTTCCATTTTTAAACCGAACGACTAACAATTGTAATTAAGGACACGATTCGTTAACTTTTCCGCTTGTGTCATTTCTCTGAAATCTCTCCTATTCAAAAAAAAAAGGACGAATTGATTTTGCCAAGCTTACAAATTAATCATTCACCTGAATTTTTCGGACTCTTCACTCGTCAATCACAGCCTAAGCCCAACGATAACGACGATGACAACGTCTAACAACCTAGCAACAGCGAGAAAAATGTCCTTGATTGCCACGCGCTATACTTTGTTTATCCAAGCAAAGCTCTGTTCCGAATTTGAGGTCACCGGTTAGGCTCCGGATCTTTGGACGATTGTTATCTGGCGCCTATTGTTCAGGTGAAATTCTCCTCGTAATGATAGATTTATTGTTCGTATATAGTCCTGGCTCGAGTTATACTTGTAAATGTATTCAGATCCTTGAACAATCTATCAACATAATGGAATGAAGACAGAGCTTTAAGTATTTTTCGTCCTTCTTGATTCTTCAAATGTTATTTCATGATTTTTATTATAATGATTATCGAGATGGATGAATACACGAAGGCGAAGGACTCGAACTGACTTTTGCATTTAATGATGAACGACCGACTTTTCGTCCTTTAGGTATTCATCATTTTTAATTTTATTTTTTTTACAAATAAATTTGATGAATGCAACAGATTTTAGTAATGAAGTCCTGATCTGATTTTTTTTGCGGTAAATATCGAATCGTTTTAAAATGATGGGATTGGTAGGTTAGTGCGCTTTATGCTATGGAAATTTCGAGTTTAGGACTCAAATAGCTCAGGGGTATCATTTAATTATTGCCTTTTTATAAAATTTCATCATTAGGATATACAAATGAAAATTGAACTCTTCACTATAAGGAACAAAGGACTTAATTTCAATGAAAGACTGAAATCAGGTTTGTTAACATATATCAATCATACGGACTTTTTTCTAGCATATTCCATTGTACGAGACGTGTACCATCTATCACACCTGGGAGTTTTTTGTTGGGGAACACGTGAGTGCACTGCGACCTTCTTGGCATACTGTGCGCTTAGTGCCCCTTAGCCCTACTACAACTTGATAGATCAGTTAGAATGTGGGAAACTTGTTGGTCTACAATACAAAGGTTGTGTGTTCAAATTCTAGTCGACGCATAATTCTAGCGCACTGCCTTGTTATCCCTTGTGGGTACCATGTTAGCTAGTTGATCGTTTGCAAGGAAACCTTTCCTAGAAGATTTTGTTTTTTCCTTACTACTGCTTCGGAGTGACATAGAAACTGATCTATTGTTTCTGAATCTTTACGGCAGAGACGTCAGATGTCGATTTCCGCCAGACCCATATATTCCTCCTTTTTTATTTGGAAATGTATCGGAGGGATATTCAGGAACATTTCCATTGCTGCAGTAGAGCAAGTTTTCATTGCACCTGTGATACTTAGACAAGCAGGATTTGGATTTCTTGAAGCCCATACTGTGCTTTCTGTTGTAAAATTTTAGTCCACCTGGCTGTTGATCCGCATGTGACTAATGGGAGTATAATAGCTCTGTAACACCAGAAGATCACCTTGCATTGTAATACTAATTTTCTGCCAATCAAACTCTTGCAGGCCCAAAATGCCTTTAGTGCTTGGACTCGAGTCCATTCTATATAGCTGCTTCAATTGTTTTTTATCAAATATAACACGTAGATGTTAGACCTCATTCGAAAAGGGTTTCGATGTTATATCTATTTACAGAAGGAGGTGTTATCCAGATTTTTCCTCTGTATGCAAATGGTACTATCTCAGTCTTACTGGGGTTGATGTTCAAGTTCTTAGAAAGACACCGGTTCATTACCACCTATAAGGCAACTTGAATCCTTTCTGTCATTATTACGTCATATTTACTTCTAATGATAATAACAAGGTCATCGGTGGTCCAGAAGCTCATCATTACAATTGACCAAAGAAGTGGAGATAGTACTCCTCCCTAGTTACCGCCCCCATAGGTCTGTGCAGTCAATATGCTGTCACCTAGATAGTGGTTATCATTCGGCTCTTTAGCATGACGTGCACCCATTTTATCGGTGCCGATTGTAAACTATTTTTCCTAACTGCCGCTGTTATGGCGCCATGAGTTGTGTTGTCAACCTTTCCGGTTCGTCTTACTAAACCATGAACAGCTGAATTTTCCTTTTGGGTAGGCATGTCCATTTTTATTAAGACAAACCTTCTACTTCTACAATGGCACTACAGCCCAAATCGGACCATGGCCTCAGGCTCCTTAACATTTTTCATTACTTATTGTGGAGGGGTCGTTAGCCCTTCGCACAACCCTCTATCTACGAATTTTTCATTTTCGCAGATTGAGGTGACCAAGTTATATCCAAGCAGGCAATGTGCTTGAATTATATATTGCGTCGACCGGGATTTGAACTCACGACCTTCGCATTACGATAACAACACGCTACCCACTAGGCTACATACTAGACAAACCTGATCAGACTCCATTCTTATGTGAAGGTCCACTCATTCGCATTCATGAAGAAGGAGTATTAGGCGGTATGACTTAGCTGATAAGTGGGACTATTTTCAGCATTTGATGCAAAAACCACCCTCGCTTTCCTCCAGATTTTTGGAATATATCTCCATATAAATCTGAACTTAAAGCTCCTTATCATTATTGGAATAAGGATTTCTAGCCGATCCTACAGTCATGAGGCTCCGGCTGATTTGTAGTAGCATTTTTAGATAATTAATTTCGCATAATATTGGAAGTGCAACTCTAGGCCTGTCACTTCATTTATCAAAAATTTTCCGAAAAAAATAAAACACTGTTATTACCCTTCATGGCCCTTGGTTATTGTGGAAGGGCCACATGAAATTCCTCCTTTGCAAATGTCTATGTCTGCCATTAGGTTCAATTGAAATTATTCAAGTTTGTGGTCATCTGCGGTAAACTACGGCTTGCCGCTTCTGACGTATTTGGCATTAAGACGAAGTTTACTCTAGAGAATTTAAAACAGACTCTGCGCACCTTCTGTTTAAGCCTTTCAATTGATTATATTATATACTAGCAAACGCCCGCGACTTCGTCCGCGTAAAAATCGCATTAATAAGAAATTTTTGAGCACAATGTTTTGTATTTTGTTGGAGTCAGAACCATAAATTATTAAGAATGATAGCATGGTACTCGCATTTGAATGGGAGAGGCTCGTGATCAAATCAAACCCGTGATTCGAGATCATATGTATACGTGTTAAGGATATGTGAATAGTTGTAGCTTGTGTTAATTGAAAAAAGCCCAAATAAAATGACATTAAGCTTAAAAACATAACAGAACTTCGATTTTGCGTAAAGCCCCATTATATGATACTACCAATGAAATCGCAATTTTTGTAATCTTAAGAATTTTTGTGTGGGGAGTGATAGAAGGGATGACAGTACTAAATTAATTTTTTTCACACCATGCTAGAGTAGCTATAAAAATATTTTGCACCAAATTTAAGCTTGAAAAACTGATTAGGTAACTTGAGAAACTTAGTGCATTGGATTTATTGAAATTGTGAAATTTGTATGGGAGGTGGTAGAAGGAGTGGGGGGTTTTTGGTAATTTTTCTAAATACAACTATCATCACCATGCAATTGATATCTTTTAAATTTCAGATCAGTTAGATTCACACTTTTCAAGAAAATCGAGTTTTTGCAAAGTCGCAAAATTGTGTCATATTGTAAGGGAGGGGATAGAAGGAGTGGAGCTAATCGGTTAATTTTTCCCGATAATAATAATAATACTAATTAGGGATTCATCAGAAAATTTTAACTTGATCAAAGTTATACGTACTGAGAAAATTGGTTTAGAGTATTTCATGAAAAAGTGCAGTTTGTATAGGAGGTGGTAGAAGGAGTGGAGGGTTTTTGGTAATTTTTCTCGAAACAACTATAATCAGTTAGATTCACACTTTTCAAGAAAATCGAGTTTTTGCAGTCGTGGAATTGTGCCACATTGTATGGGAGGGGGTAGAAGGAGTAAAGCTAATCGGTTAATTTTTCCCGATAATAATAATTATGCTAATTAAAGATTTAGTACAAAATTTTAGCTCGATCAAAGCTATACGCACTGAGGAAATTGGTTTAGAATATTTCATGAAAAAATGCAGTTTGTATAGGAGGTGGTGCAAGGAGTGGAGGGTTTTTAATTATTTTTTGAGAAGCAACTACAAATATCATTGAATTGATATATTTTATGTTTCAGAACAGTAACATTCACACTTTTCAAGAAAATCGAATTTTCGCAAAGTCGTGGATTTGTGTCAGATTGTATGGGAAGGGGTAGAAGGATTAAACCTAATTGGTTCGTTTTTTCCTGACATTAATAACAATGCTAATTAAGGATTCAACACAAAATCTTAGCTCGATCAAAGTTATACGTACTGAGAAAATTGGAGTATAGTATTTCATGAAAAAGTTTAGTTTGTATGGGAGGTGGTGGAAGGAGTTGGGGGATTCAAACTATTTATATACTTGAAGATTGTATTTATAATAGAAATAATATATTTGAAATTTCAAATTAATAGCTTTCATAGTTTCCATGAAAATTTGATTATTATAAGTTTTTGAAAATGAGTCACTTTGTATGGGAGGGGGTAGAAGGCGTGAGGGGAGAAAAATAAAACCTAAAGCAGACTACTTCCAGAGGTAGATCTAATAATCTGTGAAAGTTTCATTGCAATCCGTGCAGCCGTTTTTGCGTGAAAGCCGGAAAGACAGACAGACAGACAGACAGACAGAGAATTTTTTTAAAAACGTTTGATTTTGCTTAATTATTGCTAAAATGAAGCAAAAAACTTATTTATAGCCATTTATAAACAAATCACAGACAGACACTACAATTATATTTATTTAGATTATCATGTTTGTCCCTTTCTTAGAACTTTCTATTATATAATAGTTAGAAGCGGCATTTTCAGCATCAAAGAGTGTGGTTATCTTATCTTATTTCGTCCAGGATGAATTTTAGAATTACAGCTAGCTATTCTACAGATATAGTCTTGAGCAGATGTTCAGTATGTATAATACCGATCCTGATCCCTTTAACTGCGTCTCTGTTCTACCGACTACTCGACCTGGAGGCTGACCCTCTTCTTCAGGTCAATGCGCGACGCTTTGATTCAAGATCTTATGCCTATTGTGATCACTTCCGACAGATGGCGGTATTGTTGATGAGGTTCTGTCTCCTTTCTTAGCCTTATCCTGTGCATGTGATAAAGTAATGTAAGATACATTGGCAAGAATGCAAAATCGTTCGCTGCAATTGCTGTTTTGATGTAGTTACGGTGGTACGTATACCGCCTTCTAGCAGCACTGCTTAGCCACTTTTTGTTCTCATCAAGGCTCAACTGTTTTGCCGTATTGCGGTATATATTACTTTTTAGTGACCGAGGGACTAGCCTCTACAGTCACTTCAAGTGCGGATTCTGGAGGGGTAGTAGTTCCATTTATCACCTTATTTGCGGCACTAGCCGTAGTTTGCAATACTTTGGGGATGGCACCGATCTTTAGCTTTGTTTTTTTATGTTTTTCATAGGATTCTCACGAGTAGAGCGAGAAAGAAGAGTCACCCCTGGCACAGCTCCGCATTACCAGGGGAAGTCCGGTTAAAACTAAGGAGCGCCTGGTATCCAGAGTTTGCAAATTAGAGTTTAATTACCCAGTAACCAATCATCCTCAACATAAGATATTTCACCGTAGATTGGGGGATTTTTAACTTCAATGTTTTTTCCTCTAGCAACGTACTTTATATTGGTCACCATGTGGGTAGTACACATACTTGCGAATCACTTAAGAGATAGATCCCCTTGTAACCAATGATTTATTGAGATCTGTCATAATTTCGAGATGATCAATTCTGTGATCCCCCTTTGAACTCTGGCAAACCATAGATAAAACTCGGAGCCGACTGAAAGCTGTTTAAATTACTCCCTCTATCTAGACAGGTTACGGAGGCGACAGCAGACTGTTCGACTTATTCCCCCCAATCTGTAGATCTGTTAGCATTACCCAGTCTACACCGCGAAGAGGGTATAGTACACAGGAGGGAAAAAGTCGTTAGTAGCATTCGATGGCTTTGATAGTGTTGAGAGAAAAAAATTTTGTGAAATTGCCAGTTCTCAAAGTTAAAGTTTCATTTATGATAAAAATTACATTCACCGCAATAGTACAAAGTGTTCAAGAGCAAACAACCGACAAACGATGACACGTAATCGACATTTTTCAGCGAGAACAAATATTTCTGTACCATTGGCGACTCTGTGCTAGGACTACTCATTAGCGTTACAAACGTTAGAACATCTGAAGTAAGAATATTAATTATAAAGTGGTCGTACCAGTTTTCGAAAAGCTATAATTAGATTTATCTCATTACTTACGAATAATTAACGAAGAGCAATATTACCAGAGCCAAAATAACTTTGGACTTTGCAGAAAGATGATTTAATTTGTTTTCAATTAAAACCTATTTAAACAAAAACAAGTTCAATTCAACATTTGGGATACTGAAAAACATTCCTTTACTTCAAGCTACGTCACAAATTTTTACAAAATCATGGCGTGATTTCTTCAAAAAGATTTTTCTACTGAAAAGTTTCCTCAATTTCAATTGATCGTTAAATTGCCGCCAAAACTTTTTTTTAGGCAAAAAGTTTCTACAACAATTTCAATTTGGCCAAGCAAATCCTTGCGAAATTCAAAGTAATGATCTATTCTAGGACTATAATCATCATCACCATCATCGTCATCGTCGTTTTTGCAGTCAAGTTTGTAACTAATATCTATTTGCTAGGAAAAGAAATTCCCATTTAAATATCTACAGGATGAAAAGTAATAGGGAGCTGGGATAAAAGAGAACTTGCAAAACTAACTCTCTACATACTTTACCATTGAAACGATACTCGGCTATCCCAAAAAGTAATGTCGTTTTAGAATATTCAATTGATTGTTAAGCTCATCTGTGTTTTGTTGTCCTTTTTGTCCGTTATTACGAGCCGACTTTATATAAATGCGACCTCTCCAGTAAATAGAAGTCGCAGCAAGTTAGACAGTTTATTTAGAAAAAAAATGCCTGAAGATGGAAGGAGCTCCGCAATTTCATATCCTTTTCTAGTAAAAACGAAGAATTTCGAATTTTCCACAACATTAAACTCACTTGCTATAGTTGAACATAATGTTCGCGTCCTGTGTATATGCCTGTTGCCTTATAGAGTTTTCCATTTTCAATCGGGAAAAAAGAACTGCAACAAAAAAAAAAATTGAAAATTTGAACATCTCTCCATGCCACCATAATGGCTTTCACTTTACAAGAAAGAAATATTTCCTTTTCATTTCGTTTCTTTTTATGATTCTTTTTTTTTTTAATCCTGAAATATCGAAAAGGACTGCTTTTCCATCACCTTGACAGTTTTCTTATGATATTTTAAAATAAAGTCAAAGTAAGAATTTTATCAGCGATGTACACAAAAAAGAGTACACGACGTATCCGCTGGAATTGTTCCAGTTTTCTTCTTTTTTTCGCAACTTGGCTCCATTTTTTCTCGTCCTTTTTATATCTGCGCTATAAAATCGTAAGACACGATCCAGAATGCTACAAGGTTTCATTTTATGGGTATGCATTTCGCGAATTATGTTGTTGCTTCTTAACTAAAAGTATAGCGTTCTATATATCAGGAATTTTCTTTTGAAGGATCATAAAACTGAACAGAAAGAGGATCCTTCACAACTAGATTCTCGCTGCCGGTGCTGTTTTTGTTGAGACGATAGAAGTGACAACTAAGTAGCAATCGAGTCAAATCTTATGCATCATACTCTTCCAAAATTGTATTTGTACGTCTTTTAGGTAGAGCTGGAAGGAGAAGATATAAATACTTAGATCTATAACACAATGGAGCCATGGATCTGAGAGGACTCATCATCCAGGACTTTATTGTCCTTTGTTAGCGGCATATATGATGTTATTAAGCTCGTCAACACAAACGAGCGCAGAGAGCAGTGAAGCAAGTGAAAGGTGCTAATTAAGAAAATTGATGAAGTGTTCCTTCAGTAGACAGTTTTGAAATACACTATGTTGTGACATTTTGCTTGCATTCAATTTCGCTGACATCTAGCTCCTTTGAAAGGACATTGAGTGAAGTGATTGTTCTTGCACCGAGAAGTGATAATAAATGAAAATGTATTTCAGACAAATATTATATGAAGCCTTTGCAACGTAGTGCGCTTCACAGAGAGGGCAAGAAATTATTATGCTCTTATCTCTTCTATTGAATTTTTATTAAGGACTTTTCAGGGAGATAATGAAAAGATAATGATAGTATTTGTTGCATACTATAAGAGGAATATCGCTATCGTTGCGTCTTTTATGTTTGGTCATTCGACGAAATTAAGATAGGTAAGGTGTATCCGGAACATTACAATTATTTTAAGTGTAATGTGAAATTTTGAATTCAAGAGTGCTGTACTTCTTGGTGCATTAACATTGAAAATTTTCAAAATTTTTAAATTTAAAGCTGTTTTTGAATGGTAACAACACCGAATCCATGCATTCAATGCAGGTGAATGGAGCCCGAGGGAACTCTTAATTTTATTTTTTGCTAATTGTGTATTTCGGCGAGTAGTTTAGAGTACTATGAAGCTAGGGTATAGCCTAGTAGGTACGGTATTGGTCTTTTAATGCAAAGGTCGTGAGTTCAAATCCCGGCCGGTGTTACATATAATTCCGGCAAATTGCCTGCTTGAGGTGACCAAGGTATACCCTCAATCTAAGAAAATGAAAAATTTGTAGAAAGAGGGTTGTGCGAAGGGCTAACAACCCTTCCACAATAAGTAATGAAATACCTGAATATCAGGAGGCCAAGATCCGATTTGGGCTGTAGCGCCATTGAACAAGTTGATATTTTGCCATGTGTAACCAAAAGCTTCGCTAATTCCCGAGATTCGTTCAAAATTGGTTCAAAGACCTGACCAAAAAAAATTTTGGTGTTTATACTCTAGATGAAATCTGAAAGTATATTGTGTTTGCCTTACCGTTTGCAACGCCAAGAAATACTGCTCGAACAAAACCGCCAAGGGTACAGAGATATTTGTTGTCGCTCAAAAATCTCGATACCGCGTGACCGTCTGTCCGTCTATCTGTCTGTCCATCTGTCTGTCTGTTCGTCTAGCTACAACATAACTTTCGAACGCTTTGACCTATCATGCTGAAATTTCTCGCACATCATTTTCCACATAAAAGTAACTTTAAGTTAAATGGGCCACATCCCCCCACTCCTTTTACCTTCTTTTACTTCTACAATGGCGCTACAGCCCAAATCGGACCTTGGCCTGCTGATATTCAGGCTCCTTAACATTTTTTTTATGTTACTTATTGTGGAAGGGTTGTTAGCCGTTCGCACAACCCTCTTTCTACGAATTTTTCATTTTCGTAGATTGAGGTGAGCAAGGTATATACAAGCAGGCAATGTGCCAGAATTATATATTGCGTCGACCGGGATTTTAACTCACGACCTTCGCATTATAAGACCAACACGCTACCTACTAGGCTACACCCTTCTTCCTTCTACCTCCTACCATACAATTTTCATGAAATTTAAAAATTTAATGAAATTGATTTTTCTCCGAAACCATTTCAGCTATTGACTTAAAAATTAGGTCATAATATAATGATGTGAATATTATTAACCTCAAAGAATATTGATCTGACCCACTTACTCCTTCTACTACCTCCCATAAAAATGCACAATTTTCAAAAATGTATTTATTTGATTTTCATTGCAACTAGCAAAGCTAAAAGAACCCATTTTTGTAATAATAAATTGTATTACAATTGCAATCAATTTTGGAAAAACTATAAACTTCACCTCACTCTTTCTACCACCTCCCACACAAATTTCGCGAAGTTTTGGAATTTTAATTATATTATTGTTTCATCAAAACCATCAAAGTTATCAACTTCAAATTTTGTCAAAAGTAAACTTTGCTGTCGAAAAATGTGGTTTTGATTCGACTACTCCTTCTACCCCATCCCATACAAAAGCATAATTTTGGTCAATGCATTATAACGATTTTCATTGAAACTAGAAAGTGCAAACTTAAAATTTTGCCAGAATTTGTCCCTTAATAATTGCAACAAATGCTAAAAAAATATAAACTTCGCTTCACTCCCATACAAATTTTTGTATAGAAAATTCAAAAAAAGTATTTCTCCTTGAAACATATGAGAGCTATCAACCTTAAAATTATAACGAAGCACTGTGATTAAGATCTTGGTAAGCACATTTAAAATTTAACCTTCCGCTTTCTCTGCCAACTCCCATACAAATGCCATAAATTCAGAAAAAATTTGTTCAATTTCCTCGAAAATTATGAAAGCTAGAAACTTTAAATTCAGCATGAATCATTTTGCATACTACGCTCGGTGTTATTTACAAAAATTACAAACCTCCACTCTCTGCTTTTGCCACCGACCATACAAAACCTATTATTCACTATTAGAAAGAATTTGATATAACAATTTTTTCTGGTACAAAAAACTCTTTCCTATTTCATCTAAAGTATCAATTCTGTTATGTTTTACCTTATTATTCTAATAATAAAGTATTGTGATCGACACAAGAAAAAAAAAAGTTTGCTACCCTGAAATTTTTTTTTTAGGTAGAATGTTCGTTTTGGGTGGATTGTTGATTGGGTAAATGAGCTATATTTTCTAAATTTTGAGGGGTGTTAGGTGGAAGGGGGAGGCGGGGGGAGGGAGAAAGTCGAAAACTACACTTGCTAATATCTCCATCACGAATGCAAATAGAAAGTTGAAAATCAATAGACATATAGAGAGGGTTGTGGGACAAACTTCAAAAATAATTTAATTTTTTTATCCATGCGTCCGAAAAGGGAGGGCTAAAAACAAATTGTCGGCCGAATTGTTTTTTCAAATGATTATATCTTCGAAATTACTTATCGTAAAAAATTCATATTTTTGGACCATCAAAGTGGCATATAGTTCCATCGGAATCAGCTTAGAGAATGGCTAATTCTTGAAAGGGGGAGGGTCAGATGTGGTGCAAGGAAAAATACTTAAAAAGAAATATCTCAACTATCTGTTAAGCTATGTAATTGAACCTTAAAATGTATATTAAGCTATACTAGGAAAATACAAAAAAATATAATATGTTGAAATAATAGTAGTGGGGGGAAATGGGGAGTATTTCAAAAATGGCACACTTTTCAAAATTACAAATCCTTATATCTCAAAAAATAGTACAGATATCAAATTGAAAATTTGTCAGATTATAGAACTACACATTATAGAACTACACATAATTTTGGTAAAAATTTAAAGTTGAGAGGTGTAAGGGGAGGGAGGTGATAAGCAAAAAATGTCGAAAATTTTGAGTGATTTTTTTAGGGCTTTGCTGAAATATACAAAGTCTAAGATTTGAATGTGGATACGTCTATTTGATGTACATAGAAAAATAATAATAACTTGATTCATAATTGTTATAAACCGACCCCCCCGGTCTAACAAGGTGTTTCATGTGCATTGAAAAAAACACATAAACTGAAAATTTTTGAGTGAAATTTTAAGGTAGAAACTTGAAAATTTGCAAAATGCATTTAAAAAAAATCCCTAAGTAAACGAAATATTAACTGGTTGAAAACCTTTACAACTTCTACCCCCTCCCATACAAGTCACTATGCGTCATAGGGTTCTAGCCCAGTGTTGTCAGAACCAATCTGGGCGCTCATATCTCCTGAGATGATAGTAATACTTTGTATTGTATTTGTATCTGCAAGTATTTGATAGATGCATCAAATTCGGTGCTGTTATATGTTTGCGCTACCTGACCGATTAACCAAGAAACTGCAAGCTATCGTGAGCCAATGCTTCCGATGCATTTATTTTATATTTTGGCCAGAAGTCATCTATAATAACAATCTGTGGAGTACAACTGAACAGACTTAAATCGGCATTGAGATTCAAAAGCGAATGTGGTAGCGGACCAGTGATACTTTTAGGAAACCAGAGCAAATAATCGCCAAATAATCTGTAAATTATAATCCTCAAGAAAGACGTCTAGCTAGGGTGTAGCCTAGTAGGTAGCGTGTTGGTCTTGTAATGCGAAGGCCGTGAGTTCAAATCCCGGTCGGTGCAATATATAATTGCAGCACTTTGCCTGTTTGGATATACCTTGGTCACCTCATTCTACGAAAATGAAAAAATTCGTAGAAAGACGGTTGTGCGAAGGGCTAACAACCCTTCCATAATAAGTAATGAAAAAATGTTAAGGAAGCTGAATATCAGGAGGCTAAGGTCCGATTTGGGCTGTAGGCCACAGTAGTAGAGGGAAGACGTCGTATTGACCAGCACACGAAAGCGAGTAGTTGAGCAGGAGTCCTGTAGAATAAGCGTGTCCTGACAACAGCTAAGTCCCAATGCTGAGGCTTTGGCCTTGTGGAATGGAAGTGTATCTATCCTATGCCCTTATTTTATCACTAAATTTATTGAAAAATGGATATCCCAGTTATATCTAAAGCAATTCAGCCGCTCCAGAGTTTCGTCTGAGTTTTCCTTCCCCAGGAAGTGATTATCCAGAAGCACCTTCAGTGATTTTGTCGACGAGGAGGTCCATGTACCATCGCTCCTTTGCAGGAACCCGACCATGGAAAGGAACTTTGCTGCATAAGTCTAGCCGATTCATTCACTGAGTCAATTCTTGTGAGAAACCGTCGTCAAAATTGTTTCTTTGCCAACCATTTGGAATACTTGAATTCATTCATCGCGGCTTGATGTTCTTCCCAGTCTTACTATTTCCTGCTTTATTTTGAAGTTTTCTAGCCGTACGGATGACCTCAGAATGGTATACACACTGGTTGGTGCGAAAGCTTATTAAATCTCTTTCTATCTCTAGGTCGAGGAACCCACGCGGACGATAGGATTATTTTCTAAGGAGGCAGCAATCCGTGAAGCAGAATACTGCTTACGCTGCAAATAGATAATTCTCTGCCCGCGATGTGAGCATAACATGGATATTAACTCAGGCATCCGAAGAATTACTTACCGCCTTTGAAAGAAAGGTCCTCAGAAGAATCCTCGGATCTATCAGGGAAGACTCGATCTGAAGAATACGATACGTTGTAGAATTGAATGCCATCTTCGACAATCCAGAAGTATCAACCCCAAAAAAATTTAATAAGTTACAATGGGCTGGTCATGTGGAGCGGATGGATGACGGAAGAATTCCCAAACGAACACTAAGAGGAAAAGCTAATGGACACGGACTGGACTGAAAACCACGGAAGTGCTGAGATGATTCGATTGACACAGTCAACAAAACACTGTTAGGATTCTCAAACTGGAGGACGTGATCACTAAATCGAGATGGATGGAGCTGAAGCGGCCAAAACCCGATTTGGCCTAAAGCGTCATCGTGAGTAAGTCATCACCGAAATGAAAAAGACGGCTGCAGGGCACGTAATTGGCAAAAGCAATCCGCGCCTGTGTTACTATATAACCTGTGGTAGAACTTCGTAGAGACTAGACACACACATGTCGTGATCATGTTTGTGATTGGTCCCTGATTTGTTCTAGCTCCGGGTGGCATGATACCGATCGAACAGCTCGGGTACGTGAAGCCACCAAACTCCAAACGCATTTACTGGAATCGCCACTGCTATCTCGACCAACACTTATTTCCCTACGGGGTGATCCGTGGAGGATGAAATTAAAAAGTTACTTCAGATGCTCCAATTGTAATTAAGTGAAATTCTCCAAGGTACAACAAAAGAATTATGATTGAGCGTAAAGCTCAATCATGCAATACTCTTGATTAAATGGAAACGAGTTTAATATACCAACAAATATATCATCTCAAATTCTTTCAAATAGTGAATAGTGACTTTTGTATGGAAGGTGGTAGAAGCTGAGGGGGTTGTCTGTAATTTTTGTGTATGACACCAGTACACAAAATGTTTCGTGCTAAATTTAAAGTTTATAGCTTTTATAGTTTGTAAGGAAATTGGACATTGTTTTCCTGAAATTGGGGCATTCGTAGCAAAGGAAATGGAAGTTTGTGGATGATTTGAAAACTGCTTATCAGTATACTTATCGGCATCTTTACCAACATGCTTTGATCCAATTTTATGGTCGGCAGTTCTCATATGCTCGAAGCAGAAATGCTTTTCTTGAATTTTAAACAGAAATTTGTATGGGAGGGGGTAGAAGGAGTGAAGCAATTATTAAGCGCCAAATTCTGACAAAAAGTTTTACTTTTTCTAGTTTTAATAAAAATCAATGTAATGTATTTATCAAAATTATGCATTTGTATGGGAAGCAGTAGGAAGTAGTACAGTGTACAGTACGACATTGAAGATATTTGACATTATTACGGTGATGGGAAGGGAAGGGGGAGGGGTAAAAGGAGTGCAGGCATGTAGCGCGTTCACGAACATAAAGTTTTTTTTTTTTGCTCAAAATTACATACAACACATTTCAGTACGATAGTGCAAAATGTTCGAGAGTTATGATATAGAAAGACTCGGAATCGAAGTCATTGAGCGACAACAAACATTTTTGAATCCTTGGCGACTCAATGCGAGCATTATTTCTTAGCGTTATAACTGGCAAGCCAAACAAATATTTTCTCAGATTTTATCTAGAGTATTAAAAATCCATTTGCTCCAGAAATCTTTAAAAAAGAAAAAGCTGAAAATACTAAAGTTTGCTAGGAGTCGCTGGATCTTAAGTAAGAATAAGGCTAGGTCGCTTTCAAATTAAAATAACCACAAATTTCATTTTTCGCCTTCTTTACTTTTACTTTAACACTTTTTTTCACTATATCGCATTAATCTGCGCGCTGTCGATCACACGACTTAGTCGCTTTGCAAATTCGACTGACTCCAATATGTCACCTCAACTTTTGCACTAATTTCTATCTGTCGGTCAAAGGACTCGATTAGCTTCTCAATCCCGACTGACTCACTCATCGCAAATTCACGCCTTTCTTTATCGTTCTTTTCGACCACTTTCGGCCGCCGTCGGCTACTGTCGGTCTTCTCCTCTGTTTCTGCCATTTTCATCTTCCTCCACGCCGATGAGTCATTATATCTCCGTGCAGAATAGTAGATAGCTGAAGATCGCGAATATTCTATGACCGACTACGGCCGACATGTAACAACACATTATATTTTAGTAAAAAAATATTGTGGTTAAAATAGAAGGGTCATCTGAAGAAAAGCCTGGCCGTCATCTTCGAATTAATTTTTTAAATTTCATATCACAGTTCTGGAATTAAAAAAATTTTATTCCGTATATTTTACTGCTCTCAAATCTTAGGAATGCAGAAGGAAAAAATTTTAAAATATCATCAAGGCCTTAACTATTCATATTATTCACATTAATAAAACAACTTTTACATACCATAACGTACCGCATACATAATTTAATGTCGTTCTGCTGAAACATCCCATAGAAATACTCCAACTCCTCGTCTTGTTTTCTTTTCATTCGATTCAAATATAAAATATACCATCATCTTGCACTATTCATCGCGAAATGACTCTAAGATAAAGTAAATCAAGCTACTCATGGCAACAAAGTAAAAGATATCATAAAACAAGTCAATTGGATACGAAAAGAATTTCAATCGTCACCTACACCAACAGGAAATCATGATCCTGGTGAAAAAGGGACCTACATGAACATAACAAAAGCACAGAACATAAAACTGCTCGATTCCATCACTTTACCACAACCGAAAAGGACCAATTTGGCGATATTATCGTCGTTGTAGCCAAGTTTCCATTTAAACGAAAAGTGTTTTCCATTACTACTTTAAAATGGTATTTACTCTCATTCGTATGCGGTTCATTCCAAGAATCTATGTATTTTGGCTGAAAGGATGGCAATTTCATTCGTAATATCAACTAAAATGTAACATAGCTCATCACTCTGGAGGCTTTTCTTTTTGATGGCACAAATACATTTATCTTTATAGGCATATACATAATATATTATACCCAATACTAAAACGCCATATATCCTTTTTCATTCTCTCTATCTCTGTCAATCACGAAAGAACAACTTTTATGTTAACGCCATTTATTTAGTGATCCGAAAAATTGAAATATATTTCTGGTAGCTACTACCATACAAACCAAAGGACAAAGCAAAAAGGATGGAAAAATGAAACACTAGAAGCATAAAAAATGAACATATGAACAAACGTTGACGTGGACAAACTATTCAAATCAACTGAACCAAAAAAATCGACCTGAAAACTTTTCAGTTTTCGTCACATCCATAAATTCAAAGCTACTCATTCAAACAAATAAATTGGAGAAAAAACAGCCTTTTCATAGATGCTACGCTATTTCTATCAATATTTCGATGTTGTGACAAATAGGAAATCAAAATATTTCCACTATTGCGTCCGCTTTCCCAAAAAAAAAAATAAATATGCTCAGAATAAAACTTTCAGCTGGAGCTGGAGCTACTAAAATTATTATAATTCTAAGTTTTATTTATTATTCATCTGTAGAGTTTATCTCAACAGACTAACATGTTATAATAATACCAAGTTAAAAAAGAAAAAGAAAAATTAAATTAAATAAATTAAGCGAAAACAAAAATAAAATTCAAAAATAATAACATCGAAAAATTACAGAAGCTTAGTTTAATTGACTTTGATCTGAGCTCGACTGTTACTAAAATTTTGTCGCATATCATGTTCAAATAGGAGATGCATCTAGAAATAGGTTCATTAAGTCCATTATTTGTGCGGCGCGCGATTAGATAAAAACATCGTCCTCTACCTCAATGGTCTTTCTAAAACATAAATTGGAGATGACTTAACAATTCAAAGCAATTAATGCGATAAGAAATAATATCCTTAATAACCATCCTGCATAAGAGCTTTCATCGTTGAACCAAAGATTGTAAGCCAATTAACTGGCATTTGGTTTTAAACGCAAGAATGACAGTGCTCCAGTTAAACTTACGTAGAACAAATCTTGTGAAATTATTAGCATTCGCCCAACTCGCAAGACGTGAATCTGATAAACAGGATGCCAAATCCCACAGCAATATTCCAAAATCAGTCTCACAAAAGAAACATAGAGTGCCTTTACAATTATAAGCTCTAAGAAATCTTTAGAATTACAAGGATTTGAGTTAGCTTTGAAGATTATGTAGTCAACATGGGAATTGAAATTGAAATTTGAATCGATCAACACGCCCAGATCCTTCACTCCATGAAGGGATCTGTTATTCAAATTATAACACACTAATTACAGAGCTCAGTGGTATCAGCCTGAATTCCAAGACACTCATCCAAACTTGAGATGCTTAGAAAAAAGTTGAACATCATTGGCATACAAAAAAAGCTAGAAAATCTAAATATGGAAGCAATATCGTTAATAAATAAAAAAAGTTAAGGCCCTAAGTCGCTTCCTTGAGGGACGCCAAAATTAACTTCAAAGCACGACGAAGAAATTCCATTTATTCGCACAACCTGTTTTTTATTCGTTAAATGTGATGAAAACCAATTCAAAAGGTTCGAATGAAGCCCTAGAGGTCTCAATTTTTCAACCAAAAGTTCATGACGAATCCGATCAAACGCCTTTTTAAAATCCGAATAGAACACGTTAAATTGAAAGTTTTATTCACACACACACACACATTTCTACATAGTATTTAGTAAAAATTAATAAAATTGTAAATGTGGAACTTCGACTGACAAAACCATGTTGACAATTAGAAATGCCTTCTTTAATATGAAAGAAAATATTTTTTTTAACTATGTTCTTAAATAATTAGGAAGGAGGATAGTTTGAAGATTGGTCAATAATTTTCCACCATATGCTTGCGACCAGACCTTAAGTATCGGTTATGTGAAAGATAGCTTCATCATCATCATCATCATCAATGGCGCTACAGCCCAAGTCGGGCCTTGACCTCCTGTATGCTTAGTCTCCAATTATCTCGATCCAACGACCACGTCTTCCACGTTGAAAATTTCTGAAGCGATTTGCAGTCTTCAACGATTGAATCCTGTCAGAGTTTTCTCGGTTTTCCGGCAGGCCTTTTTTCTGCCGCCTTTCCTTTTTGTACACGTTTGAGTATTCTTCTGTCCTTTATTCGCTGTACGTAACCAGCCCACTATTGCTTTCGAAGTCTGATGAGAGTAGTGACTGCTGGGTCGTCAAAAATGGCATACAATTCCTGATTGTATCGAATTCTCCATTCGCCTTGTTCTCTCGCCAATCCGACGATTTGTCGTAATACCTACCTCTCGAACGCATTAGCCATTTCTTATGATGCCTGTATTAATGTCCGCGTTTCACTGCTATACCAGAGTACAGGACTTATTAAAATTGTTCTATGCACGCCTTTAAATTTCATTGTCGGAAGTACCGAGTAGAATGTCTTGTTTCCTACTACTATGCGTCTTTTGATTTCACTGCCGTCTTTGGAGAGATTGGCTCCTAAATATATGAAGTTGTCCACGTTTTCTATGTTATAGTCTGCTATCGTTAGATTTTGTCTGATTGGCGTGTTTCTTCGTGATTGCAATATAACTTTCGTTTTGTTTTCGTTTATGCGTAACCCTACTTCTCGTACTGCCTTTTCAAGAATAACGAATACTTCCTTGGCACCCAGTTATGATCGCGCCATTATGTTTATGTCGTCCGTAAGCTACTATCTGCGATGATTTAAAGAGTAGCATCCCTCTGGTATCAACTGGGAGTTTCTTACGACATATTTCAAAGCCAGATTAAAAAGTGTAGGTGGAAGGCCATCTCCTTGCTTCAGCCTGGAGAATATTTGGAAGCATATTGTCAAGTCGTTCTGGATCCTTACTTGGCATGTTGAGTTTATTATTATTATTATTATTATTATTAGGGGAACGCGTGAGAGCACTGCGACCTTCTTGGCCTATTGTGCGTTTATAGCCCTTTCACCCTATTATAACTCAATAGCTTTAGTTAATTTGAGAATCTTTAAGGGAGCCGTATTGGCTAGTTCCTCCGTAGAAAGGAAACCCTTTCCAAGAAGACTGTGTCTTTTGCTAGCTACTGCTTCACAGTGACATAGGATGTGTACTGTCGTTTCTGAGTCCTCTAGACAAAGGCGACAAATGTCGGTTTCAGCTAAGCCCATATTTTTGAGGTGGTAGTTTACTTCACTGGGCCCCGTCATTAGGCCGATTAGAGTACTAATATCCTTCTTGCTGAATTTTAGAATATCCTCCACTTTGTTTTTTTGTGGTAGGATCAGTTTTTGTGAAATTGACAAGCCTGGAAGTCTATTCCAGTAGATTTTATGTTCTTTTTCTACCCACTTTTTGAGTGTGGGGTTGAAGTACCCTCTTGGTTTTCCGCAGAATGGCTCTGGACCAATAAAATTTGTTTCTGCGCCGTTTTTTACAAGGCGATCAGCCACTTCATTTCCCTCAATTCCCATGTGTCCTGGTACCCACATTAAGGTTACATCATTCCTTTTCCCCAGTGTGATTAGGTTTTGAAGGCATTCCCATACTATCTTCGATCCGTGTTTATTGGATGCTAGAGCTTTGAGAACCGCCTGACTATCCGATAGGATATAAATGGATTTATTGCGATGAACTCTCCTTATATTTTCTTGAATGCATAGCTCCATTGCAATTAGTTCGGCCTGGAAGATTGTGGCTTCTTTACCGAGTGGTTTTGACACCGAGAAGTTAGGACCTTTGACTCCGGCTCCTGTCCCCTCAGATGTGCGAGAGCCATCTGTATACCAGATGGTTGATCCCTCTACTATATCAGGTAGCATGGATTGCCAGTCCTTGCGTTCCCTGATTATAACTTTGAAGAGGGTTTCAAAGATGAATTTTGTCGGCATCGAGTCCGATAATGTGGAAGTTATAACCTCTATTTTTGGGTCTTTTAGGATTTTGAAGTGACCTCTAAAATCCCCTGACTTATAATTGTTTTTCTCCTGTATGCGTAACACTCCTTTGATAGCTTCCTTTTTTATTTGGATATGTATCGGAGGGATGTTAAGGAACATTTCCATTGCCGCTGTCGGACAGGTTTTCATTGCACCTGTGGTACCATGGCAAGCTAGCCTTTGGATTTTTTGTAGCGTAAGTTGTGCTTTCCTTTGTAATATTTTAGTCCACCATATCGTTGATCCTAATGGAGAATGATTGTTCTGTAACACCAGTAAATCATTTTGGGCTTTAATCCCCATTTTCTGCCAAATAAGCTTTTACAGGCCCAAAATGCCTTTAGTGCTTTGGCATAAGTCCATTCTATATGTTTGTTCCAGTTGAGTTTGTTATCCAGTATAACACCTAGATATTTTATCTCATCTGAAAAGGGTATTATTGTTCCATTTATTGCAGGAGATACAATGTGGTTTATCCTTCTATTTGTGAATGGTACTATCTCAGTATTACTTGGGTTAATGTTCAAGTTCTTAGACTGACACCAGTTCATTATCACCTCTAAGGCTGATTGTATTCTTTCCGATATTATTGAATCATATTTGCCTCTAATGATAATGACAAGGTCATCAGCATATCCTATTGCCTCGTATCCCTCGTCTGTTAGACGGTCCAGGAGCTCATCTACTACAATTAACCAAAGTAGTGGGGATAGTACCCCACCTTGAGGACATCCTCTATAGGTCTGTGTAGTCACTGTGCTATCACCTAGATCTGTGGTTGTCATTCGGCTCTTCAGCACGGCGTGTATCCATTTTATCGTGGCCGTTTTCAGGCCCTTTTTCCTAGCTGCCACTATTATGGCTTCATGGGGAGTATTGTCAAATGCTCCTTCTATATCTAGGAATGAACAAAGTTCAATTTCTTTATAGTCTTTTGCCTTTTCGATTTGTCTTACCAAACCATGAAGGGCTGACTCTGTTGATTTGCCTTTTTGGTAGGCATGTTGGATGTTATTAAGACAGACCTTGTTAGGTCCCGTTCTTATGTGGATGTCCACTAATTTCTCCATCGTTTTGACAAAGAAGGAGGTAAGACTTATAGGGCTGTATGACTTTGGCTGTTCACTGGGACGGTTCCTTGCCTTCGATATAAATACCACTCTCGCTTTCCTTCAGATTTTTGGGATGTACCCCATATAAAGCTGGCTTTAAAGATCCTTATCATTATTGGGATTAGGATCTCTAACCCCTTCTGCAATAATGCGGGGAATATTTTATCTACTCCGGCTGATTTATAGGGTTTGAAGGTGTTAATCGCCCATCTGATCTTTTCCGGAGTGAAGATTTTACCAGCAATACTTTTGCTGAATGGAGTTTGACGATACATCCTTTCCTCTACCTCTAAATCTTCATTATTATTAACTATTTTGCAGCCTGGGAAATGTGTTGCCAATAATACTTCAAGAGTTTCCATGCTGCTTTTGGTTAAGGACCCATCTGGTCGCTCTAATAGTCCGATGTCTGTCGGGGTGTTTTTTGACAACACCTTTTGGAGTCTTGAGACCGTTGGGAGATCATCTATCTCTTCACAGAATCTTCTCCAAGACTCTTTTTTTAACTTTTTTAGAAGCTTATTATATTCAGTAAGGGACTCTCTGTATCCGTCCCAGGTACCAAAGGTTCTTGCATTATTGAACAATTTTCTAGTTTGTTTGCATTTTGCCGCTAATTCCTCGTTCCACCAAGGAGTTTGTTTGGCTCTTTTTTTGTGTAGAACAGGACAACTTTGCTCGTAAGCATTAATAATATTGTATACTAGTTTATTTGTGATTTTATCAATGCAGTCTGGGCTGCTTATTGTTTCCTCCTCGATACCTATTTCGTACTATAGGACTGACTTGTAAAGATTCCAGTTGGTACGTTTAGGGTTTCTGTATTGTTCTATGTAAATAAATGAAGTCTTAATATCGGAACAGATGTGCCTGTGGTCTGATAATGAAGCTTCTTTTGATACGTGCCAATTTTCGCACTTGTCAACCAGGCAGGGGCTTGTTATGGTTAGGTCAAGTACTTCCTGCCTTACTGAATTTATGAAGGTCGGTGTGTTCCCTTTATTTATTATATCTAGGTTGTTAGTAGTAAGGAACTCCAAAAGTGACTCACCTCTTTTGTTGATATCACTACTTCCCCAGATAGTGTGGTGTGCGTTGGCGTCACATCCCAGTATTACCTGTAATTTGTGCAGTCAGCTGTATTCCACTAGTTCCATGACGCATTGAGGTGGAGCCTCTAACTCCTCACCAGGAAAGTATGCTGAGGCTATTATTACCTCTTGAATCCCTCCTGCCTTTGGTATTTTCACCAATACAGCTACTAGATCTGTTCTTAGAATAATTAGGTATTTAATTTCAGATGATATAAGAAGTGCCGCCCTTGGCCTCTCGCTTCTTTTGTCATAAATCAACTTACCAATTTTGTGTGGAATTCCAATAATTTTACCCTACACGGCCCTTGGTTCTTGTAGGAGGGCAACATGGAATTTCTCTCTTGCAAATCTCCACGTCAATACGTCCATGGCCGCTGCTGCCCGATGAAGATTTGCCTGAATAACTTTAATTTTATTCAGGCTTTTGGCCATCGTCGGTAGATTGCGGCTTGCCGCTTCTGACTTCCTTAGCCTTAGGGCGTAGAGTCACACTCGAGAACTTGTACCAGACTTGGTGCCCCTTCTGTTTAAGCACCTCCATCGATTGGCCGTCGATGGAGAAGGTTAAGATTGTATTTGTGCCCTCTTTCCTTCTACTAAGGACTTTCCAATTTGATGCGCACAAACCTACGTCTTGAGAATCGATGAGGGTTGTGATTTTCTCTGTCGAGTCTTCTTCTTGGGGGAAATATCCCGTGACTATCTCTAATCGCGGAATATCCTCCTCCCGGACCGCCCTGATGGTGGTGGATTCATCCGGCTTAATGCTTTTGGCTGTTTTTTCAAGCCACGATGCGGTTTGTTCGTCTCCGCACACAATTAGGATCCATCCTGGCTTGAGGCTAAGTCCACAAAATTGTGGCCTTATTCCTTCTATGGCTGCTGTTGGAATGCTGTCCAGGATGGATTTTTGGATTGCAGCTAGCTGCTCTGGAGTAAGTATTTTATGCGGATGCTCGGTGTGGATAATACCCACCTTTACTCCTTTGACCGCATCCCTGTAGCTTATGCCCGACGTGGATGGCTGAACATCTTCTGCCGGTCTATGCATGATTTTATTTGCGGTCTTCTGCTTTTTATTTACATTGAGTTTATCATTGTAAGCCTTATCAGTCGGAGGAGTTTCGCTGTTATTCCTAATACAAGCATTATGTTGTACAGTACAGTCCTATCGATACTGTCGTAAGCTAGCTTAGAGTCTACGAATATCTGGTGCCCGTCGATGTTATATTCCCAGCATTTTTCTAGCACCTGTTTCACTGTGGCTCTGAGCCCACCATGGTATTCTTCAATTATGTTTTTGGCATAGGGTTTAATTCGGGATCCTATGATCTTTGTAAAGATTTTATAAGACTTGCACAGCAATGAAATCCCTCTATAGCTTTTGCAGCAGAGTTTCTCGCTCTTTTTGTAGACCGCACATGTAATACTTTTACGCCAATCATTAGGTAGTGTAGCGATACTATAACATGAATTTTCAGTCGATCGAGGACATAAAACAAAAATCGCCGTGAACTACTGAGGTGTACCGATTCAACCAGATGCTGCAAAACAAACTGATTAATTTTTGGGGTAATAATTAAGGACAGTCCTACCTGTTTATCAAAAAAAACTAACTTTAGTCATTTACTACTGCAAAAAGACGATTGGCCGCGTTGCCTTCCGAAAACCACTGTTAAGTCCCCAAAACAAGAAGAAACGAATGCAGTGTAAGGGCCTATCAAGATTGTTAGAAGAAGATTTTAAAAATGTTCTTTGTTGTGACGAATCCAAGTTCGAAATATTTGGATCAAAACGGAGAACTTTTGTTCGACAAAGTGCCGTAGAAAAAATGCTGCCAGACTGTGTTGTGCCACTTGGAAAGCATGGCGGTGGGTCTGTTATGGTTTGGGGTTGTTTCTCCGGATATGGAACAGAAGATTTGGTACGAATCCAAGGAATCATGAAAAACAAAAAAACAATACAAAACGATTCGCGAAACAAATGGAATTCCCTCCGTGCTGAGAATCATTGGCAATGGGCTCATTTTCCAACAAGCTAACGACCCTAAACCTAAGTATGCAGAGGCTATTTAGAACAAAAAGAAGTGGAAGGTGTATTGAAAAACACGGTGTGACCTCCCCAGATAACCGGTCTTAACCCGATCGAACTTTTAAGGGAAGAACTCGATAGAAACGTTTGTGATCGGTGCCCGCATCACATGAAGACATGTGGAAGGCTTTAAATGAAAGCTGAAATAATATACCATACGACACAATCGATAAAATGATTGCTCATATGCCGAGACTAGCGAAAACAGTTATAAAATGATGATTTTTCGATGAAAAATCTGTTTAAGTTCTTTTTACCATAAAAATTTACGATCAATAGTTTTGTCAATATTTTAATTAGTTTTATTTCTCTGGTTATAATTTTATGATGATTAAACTATCTTTCTGAAAATACCAACAAGTTTTTGAGTTTTAGCTCATTTCCTCGTTTTCCTTACTATGGTCTCAAGCTTTTGGTCGGTGGTGTATATGATGAACATAGTTATTTATAAGCGGAAAAATTTGCTATAAAAGTTTTATATTTAAGCTCAAACTTTACGAAAACTAGATCCAAAATTCGTCCAAGATGTAAAAAGCGTTAATTTGGTATAATCCTAGAGAGTATAGTAGATCAATCGCTGTATACTCAACTTCCTTTCGTACATTGAAAGCGATGAGCGACTTCTTCTTCTTCAATGGCGATACAGCCTAAATCAGGCCTTGGCCTCCTGACCTTCAGGTTCCTTAACATTTTTCATTATTTGTTGCGGAAGATTTGTTAGCTCTCCGCACAACCCTCTATCTACGAATCTTTAATTTTCGTAGATTGAAGTAACCAAGGTATATTCAAGCAGGAAGTGTGCTGAAATTATACGTCGACCGGGATTTGAACTCACGAGCACCGCATTGTAAACCAAACACGCTACCCACTAGGCTACACCCTAGTTTCTCTTCTTACAAAAACGTCCATGTCACATCGCCAAGATTGAATTCTTCCAAAACTAGTGGGAACTTGTAGTCATGTATGTTATTAAGAAAACCCTCTATGTTGATCAAATGCTGACGATAAAGCTCCGAAGGACTCTTAGGCGGAATGTAGATCACAACAAATGCTATTTTGGACGTAGCGGAAAACTCTACCGAAATACAAAGTTGATCTAAGGGATCTAAGATAAGGTGTAAATCAGCTTGTTTACTTCGAAGTGTAGAGCGAACAGCAACAAGTATCCTTCCATAGGTGTAGATGGTGATCGGTCACATCGATAAACAATATAATAAGAGTCACAAAGCTCAGTTGAAAGAAAATTATTGTTAAGCTAAGTCTTTTTTAAGACTATGACGTCGTATTCATGAAGAGATCAAGCCATAACAAAAATTTGGTAACAAGTTAGGCGCAACTTTATTACTCCTGTGACAAGTTGACGATACGTGGGAAGACAATATGCAGATTACATATCACTATCAGAATTCCTTAATGCAAGGAATTGCCATAAAACGGTTCCAAATTAAGATGTGGAAATCGAATTATCCTCTGGCTCATCATTTAGTGAAGGGACGAAACAAACAATAACATCCCTACACCAAAAACATAAATATAAATAACACAGAACAAAAATTGACAAAACATTGGCATCAACTAGTATTAAGTCTACGCTTTAAACAAAGCTTATCAATAGAGAAGTCGAATACATCTCGCGAGACGCGAAATCGGCTCATTCATACCATAGTTTGTCCGGTGAAAGCAAATTTGTAGCAATCTAGGCTGTCTTGGTAAAAATCGACCAACAGCAAACTGCATCAAACTCAAAAGTGTAGGAGAATCAACCATCCCTGTAAGAAGTTGATGAGCAAAAACTACATCAGCTACCTCACGTCGTTTTGAGAGTGACGACATATTTAAAAGCTTGAGTCGCTCGATGTAAGGAGGAAGACGCAGTCTGTCACTCCAATTAAGGTGGCATAAGGCTATTCTCACAAATTTACGTTGAATTGATTCAACTCTACCAATGTGATCAGCATAAAAAGGAGACCAAACTTGAGAAGCATATTCAAGATGAGATCTAACGAAGGTGTTATAAAGAATCAATTTAACAAAGAGATTGTTAAATTCCTTCGATAAGCGTGTGGTGAATCCCAACAAAGAATTACCTTTTTGCACAATCTTATTTATATGCAAGCTAAAATCAAGTTTATGGTCAAACGTAATACCTAAGTCAATAATAGAGTTGACACGATCCAATATACAGTCATTAAGACTATAAATAATTACAAACGGTGAGACTTTCCTAGTAAATGACATAACACGACATTTATCCACATTCAAACGAAGATCATTGTGGCGACACCAATTACTAAAATTAATCAAATCTTCTTGAAGAAAATTGTCAGAGTTGGAACTAAGGGACCTAAAGATCTTAATGTCGTCTGCATAAATAAGTACTTCAGAATATTTAAAAACAGATGCAACATCATTAATGGCCAAGACAAACAAAAGTGGTCCCAAATGACTTCCTTGCGGAACACCATAATGCGCAGTAAATGGCTTAGAAGTAAAACCACGAAAGATAACTTGATAAGTTCTATTAAGTAGATACGACTTAATCCAATTAATAAACCATGTAGGAAAGCCCAACATGTCTAATTTCAACAAAATAATGGAATGGGGTAATTTATCGAAAGCCTTACTAAAATCAGTATAAATGCAATCCACCTGCTAACCCTCCTCAATACCAACAATGGATTTATTCGTAAACTCCATCAGATTGGTAACAGTTGACCTGTTTTTGACAAATCCATGTTGTTTACTTGAAATCAGGGATTTACAGTGAAACGAGAGGCACTCATATACTACAGACTCAAAAAGCTTTGGAATAGCTGACAGCTTAGCTATTGGTCGATAGTTGACAACAGCAGATTTTGCTCCACTTTTGTGAGTCGGAATGATAAAGGAGGCCTTCCATACGTTCGGGAAAATTCCAATTTTTAGCGACCTTTGAAAGAGGAGGGAAAGTGGCTCAGCAATAGAGAGACAGCAGCGTTCGAGGACTAAAGCAGGAACACCATCTGGGCCAGGAGAAGAAACATCCTTCAGGCGAGAAATATGATTAACTATATCATTATAACTAATCGGTATACTAGAGAAAGTAGTTGAAGCAGTTGAAGCAGTACTTCTAAAGCTATCAAAGTACGACATGTCAGGGATAAAGTTACTACCAGAAAAAGATCCACTGAAGAATGTGGCAAAAAAACTACAGATAGTAAACTGATCATTACTATTGTTGCCAAGGAATTGGAAAGAAGCTGGATAACCGTCAGATTTGCGCTTACAATTAACAAACTTCCAAAACTTCAAGGGATCCCTAATAATATCCGACTGCACTTTAAGTAAATATTCAGCATATAAATGATTAGATAAATCTTTAAATAAGTCATAGTATTCTGTATACGTACGAAAATCTGTGTCATTCTTTGTCCTAGTATACCTATTCCACGCAGCATTACGAGAGTTGCGTATCACACGCAACTCACTCGTGTACCAAGGATACAACAATGAAATATTCTTCCGATAAGTAAAAGGAACTGAAGCAACAAAAAATTGGTGCAGAATATAATAAAAATCAAGTACGGCACCCTCAAAATCGGGATTGTCAAAAATTTCATCAAAGTTGAAATTAGAGATAAGATTGTTCAACCGTGAAAAATCGGCTTTGTTAAAATCAAAAGTTAGTTCTTTCTCACTAGGCATAAAAATACGCTCCTCGTCAATTATAAGAAATATATTAATGGGAGGGTGTAGGACATCAATGTTCGAAATTGATGATAAGCTCTCTTCCACGGAACAGGCACAGTAGTCTGAATAAAAAACCAGGTCAAGCTGTCTTCCATAGGAATTCCGAACAAGACTAAGTTGGTGGAGACCAAGTGCAAATATACTATCTACAAAAAAACATTCAAGCGATGAAGAAGCATCCGAAACTAAGAGCGTAGAATCATCGTCAGAAAATGACCAAGAAAGACCTGGAATATTAAAATCACCCAATAAAATGAGTTCGTCAGATATATTCATAGTACTATGAACAAATGTTATACAGTCAACTGTTTTTTCGTATAAAGTAAAAGGACTAGAAGGGGGAATATATGTCAAAAGGACATAAATATCCTTATTGCAAAATATAAGTTTAACACACAAGATCTCCAGACAGTGAGGGTTCGGCACGTCAACAACTACACAATTAGTGCAGTTACGGACTGCTAATAACAACCCACCACCTTTCAATCTCAAATCGGAATCATAACGATCCCTACGAAAGACTTGGAAGTCTGAACTAAAGAGTTCACTGTCAGAAAAACTACAGTTTAGTCCCGTTTCAGAAAAAGCAATAACGTCATAAGTGGAATTCTGGCTTGAAGCAAATATCGCCTGAGTTTTAGTGCGCAGTCCATTTACGTTTTGATAGTAAATGGACAATTGTCTGAGTTTTTTGAACCAGATCCCATTGATCTAATACGACGTGAAGTAAATTCTTTGACAAATGCTCCAGACGGCCAAGAATTATTATCTAATAATCGATTAAAAAGTTCATTATTGGCTATTACAATTTTAAACGAGGCAATGGAACTATCATCTTTACTAATTTTTACACATTTTACTGCTGATCCCGCTAAAATAAATTTTTTTGATATTAAATAGTTAATAATATCATCGGGGGATGTTCGGGGATCAAGTCGAGAAATAAACATAACAGGGCTACGATTGCGCGTAAAGCGCAATCTTACGATACTCTAGATGAAATATAATTTTTTGTGATCCCAAGAAATTTCGCATGGGAAGTGTTAGATGGGATGATAGCATTGAACTAATTTTTTCCCCATCATGTTAAAGTAGCTATAAAAATATTTTATACGAAATGCTTACTCCAAAAATTGAATGGGAACTGAAAAAATTAGTGAGTTAGATTTAGTGAAAATGTGCAGTTTGTATGGGAGGTGGTAGAAAGAGTGGGGGGATTTTAGTGATTTTTTCAGAAATAACTAGGAATATTATAAAATTGACATCCCTGAAATTTCAAACTAGTGCCATTCATACTTTCCAAGAAAATCGATTTTTTGTGAAGTTGTGAAACTGTGTCATATTGTATGGGAGGGGGTAGAAGCAGTGAAGCTAATCAAATATTTTTTTCTGATCTTAGTGATAATACTAATTACATATTTATTACAAAATATGAGCTCAATAAATGTTATATGTTCTGAGAAAATCGTCTTAGAGCATTTCATGAAAAAGTGTAGTTTGTATGGGAGGGGGTAGAAGAAGAGGGAGAACGCAAATAATTTTTCTACTGTAGATTAAAATTATTATGAAAGTAATATATCCCAAAATTCAGACTAATAGCTTTTATACTTTTCGAGTAAATTAATTTATTGTTAAATTGCGAATTTGCGTCATTTTGTATGGGAGGGGGTAGAAGGGGTGAAACTAATCGTCTAATTTTTTTTCGCCTTACTAAAAATTTTAAATAAATATTTGGTGTACAATTTCACCCCGCTAAATTATATACGCACTGAGTAAATTGGCTTAGAGTAATTCATGACAAGTATAGTTTGTATGGGAGGTGGTAGAAGGAGGAGGAGGACACGCATAATTTTTATACGGTAGATTGATATTATCATAAAAGTAATATGTACAAAATTTCAGACCAATAGCTTTTATACTTTTCGAGCAAATCCTTTAATTGTCAAATTGCGCAATTGTGTTATTTTGTATGGGAGGGGGTAGAAGGGGTGGAGCGATTTGGCCCGTTCACGAACTTGACCTTACTTTTTTGTCAGAAACGATATGTACAAAATTTTAACAATCTAGTTCAACGCGTTCTCAAGCTAGAGAGCGAACAGACGGACGGACGGACGGACGGACGGACAGACGGACAGACGGACGGACGGACAGACGGACAGACGGACAGACGGACATCCGGTTTTGAGATTTTTGAGTGATAACATTAACTTCTGTATCATTCATTTTTTTCTCCGAGCCTTAATTCTTAGCGTTACAAACCTTAGAGCAAACTTATAATACTCTCAGATTACATCTAGAGTATAAAAAGGGCTTTCGGTCGAGGTACAGTAGATAGTAAAGGTAGATGTGAAGGCAAATTAGAAGAAAATTCAGTGGGATTAGTAACAGTGTGAGGTGTTTGAGAGCTACTCGAAGAAAATAGGGTAGACTTCGAGAGTGTAGATTTTTTATGTTTATTGCCAGCGGAAACATTTGAAGAAGTTTCGCTATTTTTAGTAGAGGTAGAACAATTCACTGTAGTCTTCTTGCGAGAAGGACATTGATGAACTACAGGACTATTGATATCAATGGAGTCAGTTGAATTAGAAGTATGTCTACTGCAGGGCATAATATCGCAGCAAGTAGAGACATCCACCATTTCAGGATTAACTGTACCCGTCGAGCAGTCTACCAAAGTTGGAGTCTTATTGAGTGAATTAAAAAAATTATTCACTCTCACAAATGAACTAGAAATATTATCTAGTTGCGCCTTAATCCTCGTCATCTCATCACCAATACTAGACATTTTAAAAGATAACGAGGATAATGAAATACTCCTACAGTCATGGCAGTACCAATATAGCCCAGGGGTAGAATTAAATCTCTCGGCAAAAATATTGATAAGACCAACACACTTCGCGTGATAGTTTCTACCACAAACACCGAAACATGTAAAAATGGGTGTCGAAGATTTCAACTCACTACATTTGTCTGCATTGCACTTAGTACCCATATTTAAATACGTAAAGACTTATAATACTCTAAAAGCAATTCAAAAATAAACACCTTGATATATGCAATCAAAATTACAAGCGAAAATTATGGTTAAGAATTGTAAATCAAAGACTCAAACCTGTGGGTGACAGCTGAATTTAATTAAATATCGAACAGCTGATCACAGTAGAAAGCGAGCCAATAAGTAAATAATAAAAATCACGCACACTTTTGCACAAACACAATGCTGCAACTAGAAACTAGAAACGGTGAACTGAATAATGACAAATACACCAAGAGAAACTAAATAAAAATCACCCAAATATGCACAATTATACTAAACGAATCAAGTCAAAAAGACAGAGATAAATTAAATAAACCAACAATTCACCGGAAAAACAAGAAGAGCCGACTAAACATTAAAAATAAGAATATAAAATAAAATAAAATTACACAAGCGAGACTTAATACAAGTTGACGCCGTGACGTACAAAAGACGACTGAATAGATTAGGGTGAATAGGGAAGACTATGTGAATGGGTGCTCTATAGCATCCATAGCATCCATGCTTTTCGACCAAATCCGTTTATTGTCGAATTCCAAAATTGCGCCATTTTGTATGGGAGGTGGTAGAAGGGGTAATACTAATCATCTAATTTTTCTTGGGCTGAATAATAATTCTAAATAAGTTATTAATGCACAATTTCAGCTCCATACGTTTTATACGAACTGAGTAAATTGGTTTAGAGCATTGCATGAAAAAGTGCAGTTTGTATGGGAGGGGATGGAAAGGAAAGGAGGACTCAAATACATTTTATGCAGTAGATTGAAATTATCATAAAAGTATTATATTCCAAATTTCAGATCAATAGCTTTTATACTTTTCGAGCAAATCTGTTTATTGTGGAGTTGCGAAATTCATTTTGTAAGGGAAGGGGTAGAAGCGGGTTAACTTTTTTTTGGTCTTGCTAATAATTTTAAATAAATATTTAGTGCTTAATTTCAGCTCGATCAATTTTACACGCATAGAGTAAATTGGTTTAGAGTATTTCATGAAAAAGTGCAGTTTGTATGGAAGGTGGTGGAAGGAGGAGGAGGACACGCATAATTTTTATATGGTAGATTGAAATTATCACGAAAGTAATATATTCAAAATTTCAGACTAATGGCTCTTATACTTTTTGAGCAAATCCGTTTATTGTCGAATTACGTATTTGTGTCATTTTGTATGGGGGGGGGTGTAGAAGGGGTGAAGCTAATCATCTAATTTTTATTAGTCTTACTAATAATTCTAAATAAATATTTTTTGCCCAATTTTATGAAAAAGTGCAGTTTGTACGGGAGGTAGTGGATGGAGAGGGAGGATACACATAATTTATGTACGGTAGATTGGAGTCATTATAAAAGTAATATGCTCCAAATTTGAGTTCAATAACTTTTATACTTTTCGAGCAAATCCGTTTATTATCAAATTGCGTAATTGTGTCATTTTGTATGGGTGGGGGTAGAAGGGGTAGAGCGATTTGGCCCGTTCACGAACTTGGCCTTACTTTTTTGCTAATAATGACACACCAAAATTTTTAGAACTATAGCTCAAAGCTTTCGAGAGTTATGCTGTAGACAGACGCACAGACAGACAGACGGACAGACGGTCACTCGGAATCGAGGTTTTTGAGCGACAACAAATATATCTGTACCCTTGGCGGCTCTGTGCGAGCGTTATTTCTTAGCGTTACAAACGGTAAGGCAAACACAATATACTCTCAGATTTTATCTAGAGTATAAAAAAAACAAACAATTTAAAAGTTTACAGCACTCTCAGAAACGCATGGCCGGTGACTTCTGCGAAAGTTCAATACATTTGTAAAAATATTTCATTTAATCTGATCAGTCAGTAGTACGGTAGCAACTATTAAAACCTAAAACTATAATGAAACTGTGGTATAAGGCGCTGTTGGCATTATCAATAAACTTATATTTCAAAGGAAAATATAAGATATTAAATCTTATTTGAACTAATCCAAAAAATATAACACTTTCGAAAAGCTATCAAATATTTTTTTTTTCGCTAAGACCAAAAATCCATTTAACCTATGAAGACTGTTAAGATCTCTTCTAAGTGTTCTATCTCAGTTCAATACCACCTGTACGGCTTTCGGAAACTCTTATTCCTTTCACGATTCAATCACAGTCTAGTGCATCCATCAAACAATTATTTACGCTTCATAGAATTTACTATACTCGTACGTCTGATGAATAAAAGAGGACACCAAGAAACAGAAAATTACCCTCAATTCTCACGCCAGCTTAAACGTTTCTACATGAGTGGAACATTCCTATAAATTAACATCATGTCTGAAAAGACTGTCAAGGTTAGCAATCTCCCAGAAAAAAATTAACAATCCGCCAGAAAAGTTAAATTAGGTGCCAACTAAAACATCATAAAATTGCTCCTACAGATGTCACACAGAGTACCATCATCCTTACACCGGGACATTAGGCGAAGGACTCTCATATCCTTTAATTATTCTGTTTGTCGCAGGCATTACACCAAGTCCAACGTCAAATTGGAATTACTAACACGTTAGTTAAGCTCTCTCCCATCAGAAATCAGTGGCGAGACTTGGTCCTAAAAATGGGCAGGACTCGTCGACATCTGGTATCTTTTCGAAATTTTCGTTATAACATAAAATCCCAAGAATAGCTTTCAAGCCGGCTAGTGTAGTGGCAAATGTTCTGTCGGTAGACAGAGATAAAAACTTTCTTGAAGTGGTCGTTCTGTAGATTCTTCAAGTTTCTCATTATTTTACATTGGTTTTTGTTTTCCTGAAGGTACCCTAGTTTTTCCTCTCTGTCTCTGTTTCCAGACAGCAAAAAGTAATTATGAACTGTACTACTAGTCAACGATTGTACAACATTATTTACCTGTGCGACACAATTTCACTCAATCTCATTAAAGTTTCTCAGATACACGAAATTGGGAGCAGTTATAGACTATTATCGGAGTAGATGTAAGTTTACCTTAGGCTTTCAAGTAGTGTACCAACTTCAATTTGATGTTATTACAAAGTTGTATTAGAGTTTTCTAGACTTTGAGACAAGTGGGGCGCTTCTTTATTATTCTTGGAACAAGTTGGGGATACGTGGGAAGTCAATATGTAGGTTAGGGCGGATAGGGAAGACTATGTAAATGGGGGTTCTAGGGCAGGGCTGTTGTCAATTTAACACTTAATTGCAATTTGCTATCAATAGCTCGAGTAAATAGAATCAATATTTCATTCGTTTATGTATGTAAGTTTGGGCTTATACAGGGGGGAGGGGCAGAGATGCGATAGAAGGAATGGTTATATCTCAATAATTCTTTGATTGATTGCTCCAATCGCATTCAAAACTCGCTATTAGTTTCATAGACTAAGTAAATTCAATGAAATTCTCGGTGTATTCTATATTCCTAAAACCATACATTTGTATGGGAGGGGGTAGAGGAGGTGAGGGAATAGCAAAACTTGTGGTGGAGTACAAAATTTGGAATTCGTAGCTTTTAATTTGTTGCTTTTTAGTTGAATTATTGGTCAAAATCATATTTTGGCATGGGTGGAGTGGGAGTGTAAGGGCAGAGGAGTTTCAAAACTTTTGATGAATTTTTATTTGGAATATAAAAGTGTTTGTACAAAATTTCAAGCTGATAGCTTTTAATGGTTTGGTGATAATTGATTTCATAAAAATAGTCAAAGAAATACTTTTGTATGGGAGGGATAGAAGTTTCGAAATTATTCGACTAGCCAATATCTTAAACTCTTAAGCAATGAAAATGAATTTCACAAATTTCCAAGTTTGTAGCTTCGAATATGACTCAAACATTTTTAATTTTTGGGGTTTTTTTTCAATACGCGTGAAACACCTAGTTCAGGTTGGCCCCCCTTTGGTGGATAACTGTTCTGGCTCAAATTAATATTTTTTCTTTATGTAATAAAATTGAAGGGCTTCAAAAGAGTCCCGAAATCTTTATAATAACGATGCAAAAGTGTTTGTCGAAGGGGTCTTTCTTGAACCATGAAAGCTACAATATTTGATATTATTTCCCAAAGAAAACAAGCCTTCTGGAGAACCATCGTCTTGTCGCCCAATATGTCAACTTGACACATTGGAAAAGATTCTTGAGCGAATTATATACAATAGACTGCTTGTAATAGCAGAGGAGGAAGGAGCACTGTCAGACCACCAGTTTGGAATCAGGAAATCCCGTTCCACTGTTAACGCCATGAACGTGTTAGCCGATACAGCAGTAGAGGCGATATAAGAAGAAAGATGGTAATGGGAGACAAATAAATATTGTGCAGTAGTGAACCTAGACACTAAAAATGCCTTTAACTCGGCAGATTGGTCACTTAAAAAGAGATCGTTCACCAAAATGGAAACACCATACTACTAGTACTTCCCCATCAGGAAGCTAAGGTACCAAACTGATAAGGATTATAGTAATACCACGTAACTGCGGGAGTCCCTCAAGGATCGGTACTGGGCTCTCTTCTGTTCAATATCGTTTTTGACTATATTTGCAGCAATGAGTAAAATTAATCGAGTCCACTAATGACATCGCCGTTGTATCCGTGGCTAAGTACATCCACGAAATTGAATCGAAAACAAACGAAGCAGTCCAAAAATTAAAGAATGACTAGAATTCGCCGGTTTAGAACTAGCTAACCACAAAACAGAGCCTGTTCTAATAACTAATCGAAAGAAAATTAAATACGCGAACATTCAGGTCGGCAGTCAAACCATCAGATCCAAGGAAGCAATTAAATATCTAGGAGTTATACTCGATAATGGATTAAAATTTAAAGTCCACTGACTTAGGCGTCACAAATGCAGGCAGCCATTTCCCGAATACTGCCAAACAGCGATGGACCTCGATATGTTAGAACTACTTTCCAGAGCTGTTAGCTCGGTCCTCCTACACGTTACTCCGGTTCGGGTGGCGGCGTTAGCGACAAAGAAACAAGGAGAAAGCTGTCGTCAACATAAAGGCTCTGTACGATTATAGCAATCAGCTGTTTCCGAATAATATCGGACGAAGCAGCCTGTGTCATAGGCAGAATGATGCCCATCGACATTCTCGCGAACGATATGCTAAGGATATAACAAGAGGCAGCTATTGTCAGAAAAATAAAGAAATAGGAAAAGGCAACATCAAAAGCTATTTGGCAGAACAGGTGCGACAACACTACAAAAGGCACATGGACCTATAAGCTAGTCCCAGCAATTAAAGTCTGGACAAAGCGGGTATATGGACTGCACCTATCACCTCACGCAGTTCCTATGAAGACAAATTGGTTCTTGAACGGCAATTAATAAAATTTGTGTTTATTAAATAAAAAGTGAACTAGATTTATTTTTGAATTGAAATCCAGCGACCCTGATCGCACTTCAGTATTTACAACCCCTAATACACCCGCTTAGAGTGCACAATTTTACTTTAAAATTGTAAAATTTCGCTAAAGCACAAAAGAAAAGAAAGATCGGTGTTGAGACCCCCTTGGGGCCAAAACATAATTTCAATAGCTGTGTTCACATCTATTTCGTAGCTACTCACTAATTCTTTCCTTCTGGCAAAATACTCGAAATAATATAATTTGTTTACATATTACACCGCGATGATCATGTGAAATTAAAAAGTGTCTCCCAATTAAACAAGCTTCACATTCCTTAATTATCTCCACGCATGCTAAATACTAACGTAATTTCAGAGTGAGTCCTCTTCCAACCAGAGTAGACTCCCAGTTTTATTAGCCATGTTCATTTTCGAAACGTAATATTCTAACAAATGAAGAAGTCTTGTAATTTACGCCTAATTGTATACGCTATGCAAAGTGAATACTACTCGAAAGTCCTGCCAACGTGTGTGTGTGAAAGACTCGGCAATTTACATGAGGATTAATTAACAGGATGACAATGTTGCATAACGTCGAAGAACGATCTGTCTATCCAGTCAGGCTAGCTAACTCGAGCTCTAGTTTATCTCGAGTGAAGTAATTTAACCTGAGGCTGAATTTTCATGTCATGCAATACACGTATATAAGAACGGACGAGTAGTCCTTCTCATCTAAACTTTATTTACCATTTCATTTACCTAGCAAAGGATGAAACTCTATTATACCTTACGGATATGATGCCATAGAAGTAGATACATGAGTGTTTCGACCGATTATGCTAAATCTATTAAATTCGAACGAATACCTCCAAGATGTGTTGTAAAATTGCAATCCAGAGAGAAGGAAACAAGCATTGTATAAAATGTGAAAATCTCATGGTTTTATTGAAATTGATGATGATCGTAATTAGGTAAAAATACCACACGTTTAACTACATACATACATAAACTCAAATACAAAAGGGGTAAAAAAAAATCTTCGTGTAGAACTAAAAACCTTTCATCGCTTAAGTACAAAATGTTTGCCAGGATAACACATAGCGTAGATACTATAAATTGTCTGTGCGGCACGTTAATTTTCACCAAAAACTTAATTGAAAACATTACGGTGATTATGTGTTGTTCACGAATAACTATATTTTGTTCGAAACAGGACTCGAAAACTTTACACAAACGTGATTTCCGCAATTACGAAACTACTTAGTGGGTGTATCATCAGTGGAAAATTGATTAGGACTAAAGTACTTGGGGAATTAGTACAATGTTTTAGGGAAAGAATTAATTAATTTCAAATTAAATTAAGTGTGGGGAGGAAGAGAATAAGTCTACAATTCATTCATTTCTATGAACATACAAACGTATATTAGATAGGTACCTATTATCAAATTTCGTAATATTTAAGCCCGGGAGGCGATCAAAAGGAAATTGGTTAGACTTGAATGAAGTGTTTCAGGGTATTATGTCCATGGTAAAATTATTTTGAAAATAATACTTCCGATTGGTATCAGTTCGACCTATGCAATCGATATTTCGTATTTAAGCTGCTTATAGGTTACGAATTATGCTTACAATATTTTAATTCTATAGTTAAAAGCAGATACTTGTACAGTATTATGACTTTAGGCTTTGAAATTGGTTAAAAAATGATCTCCATTTACAGTAAAATAAAGTAAAATTGAAAAGTTTATACCGCGCCATCCATGAGGATGAAAACTTCTTTGATGAATCAAGTCACAAAAGGCTTTTTAATTAGAAACATTTTTGTTTAAACTTTTATACACGAATCTGCTAATCATAAACAAAAAAATATTTGAAAAAAAAATCTTTAAATTACCTAAATTATAGCTAAGACACGAACCATCTTAAATAATTACGTTTGCAATTACACATAGGAAAATTCTCACCATTCTTACAATTCTCACTCCATAAACAAACACGAAGAAGAAAAATTTACCAAAGCACGAATTCACTTAATTAAAACGATGTGGTTCTTTCGCTCCAGGACTTCGAAACCTAGAAGAGCAAGGGTGTTACTAATAATTAGCAACTTACTCAAGGACTATACACTTTCGAACAGCTTCTTATTTCCTTTTAATATGACTCCATACATACGAACAAATGGAATCAGTGAAATGCTCTGCTCTCTACGTCGTCCTGAGACTACTAGCTAGAACATTTGGAAGAAAAATCGAGAAACGGTATTCTTAAAATTTGCGAAATATCACAAATACCATAACCGACTCGAGGCAAACAAAAAAAGCAACTTGAGAGTATTAATTGTGGCAATTAAAAGGACATTCGTGCAAGAGTTTTCGGTTGGAGTGGAAAAGCACAAAAAGGAACTTTCAACAATTACAAATCCATAGGTAGATTCGTGTATTTGAAAGATGAAAGAATGATGAAAGAATAATATAAGTTGAAAGAAAATCATGTTTTGAACTTTCGGCGGTACAAGGTTAATGAGAGCTTCAAAGAAATCAAGGACTGCTTTGCAATTATATAATTTTGGTTGGTTCCTACGTCGTTAGATTTTCTGAAGTTTTGCTCATTCTACACTTTACTTATTTTCTTACGATGGAGCTACAGCCCAAATAGGACCTTGGCCCCCATCTATTTCGGTTCAGTGATCGGGTCCTCCAATTTATTTATTATTATTATTTTTGGAACACGTGAAAGTACTGCGACTTTCTCGGCCTATTGTGCGTTTATTGACCCTTTTCCTTACCATAACTTGATAGCTTTGGCTAATCTAAATATCTTTAACGGAGTAGTAAGGAAATCTTTTTCTAGAAGGTTAAGTATTTTCCTAGCTGCTGCTTCGCAGTGAGGTAAGTTCTGTCGTTTCTGAGTCGCGGCAAATGTCGGTTTCAGCTAAACCCATATTTTCGAGTTAATGTTTTACTCCACTATGTGCTATCATTAGGCCGATTAGAGTACTAATATCACCCTTGACGAGTTTTGGCATATCCTTCACTTTGTTTTTTTTTTTGTGCTAGGAATC
Source organism: Chorisops tibialis (assembly GCA_963669355.1). Lineage (NCBI taxonomy): Eukaryota > Metazoa > Arthropoda > Insecta > Diptera > Stratiomyidae > Chorisops > Chorisops tibialis. Next base: position 77,636,334 of record OY770263.1, read on the forward strand.
ATTATTTTGAGATTGATAAAGCTGGAAGTCTATTAAAGTAGATTTTAAGGTCTTGTTCGAACCCAGTTTCTAAGTATAGGGTTGCAGTGCCCTTTTGGTTTTCCGCATTCCCCCAGTTTGACAATCTAAGCAGTGATTTGCTATCTGCGTCAATAGAATCCTTCCAGCTATTCCGTGGTTTTCCGATCAGTCTTTGTTCATTAACTGCCCCTTTTAGTATTCCTTTGGGAATTTTTCCATCATCCATCCACTCCACATGACCAGCCCTTAGAAGCTTTTTAAATTTTATGAGGGTTGACACTCCTGGATGGTCGAAAATAGCCTACAATTCTCTATTGTATCGTGTTCTACAGGTCAAGTCTTCCCTTACAGATCCGAGGATTCTGAGTTAATGTTCACGTTTCGCTGCCATAGCATGGCATAGGTCTTATAATTGTTTTATATGTTTTCAGTTTAGTTTTCCTGTATACGTTCTTGTTTTTAATTATTGAAAGTACCGAATAATACGTCTAATTTGCTTTCATTGTCTCTCTTTTAATTTCGATGGGTTCGCTTCCATCCTTCGATAGGTTTGTCCCTAGGTAAACAAAGCTATCTACTTTTTGTAGGTTACAGTTTCATACTATAATATTTTGTCTGATTGGTGTCTTTTTGCTAGTTTGTGTCATAACTTTTGTTTTATTTTCGTTAATACGTAGTCCAACTTGCTACCCTTGCTACTGAGTCGAAGATTACAAATATCAAACTCCAGAGATACTGGAAGGATATACAAAATAAACTGCCAACAAGTCGGGCGAAACTTTATTATTCTTGGGGCAAGTTGCGGATGCGTTGAAAGTCAATATGCAGATTAGAGTGGATAGGGAAGACTAAATGAAAGAGGGTTCATGGGCAGGGTAGTTGTCAATTTCAAAAGCTCCAGTAAATATAATCAATATTTCGTTCGTTTATTTATGCAAGTTTGAGTTTTTATGAGGGGAGGAGTGAGGGGTAAGGGTGGGTGAATGTTAATAATTTTTTAATTGAGTGCTTGAATCACTACGAATATTCTCTGTATAGAATGTGTTTCATAGACGAAGTTCCATAAAATTTTCATAAGATTCGGTGTATTTTATTTTTTTATTCACGAAATCGAACATTTGTATGGGAGGTGGTAGAGCGGGTAAGGGAATCATAAAATTTGTGATGCAGTTTTATTTCATTTTTCTTGTAAGGTGCTTTACAAAATTCCAAGTTCGTTGCTTTTAATTTGTTGGTTATTAGTTGATTTAATGAAATTGGTCGAAATCATACTTTTGTATGGGAGGGGATAGAAGGGAAAGAGTGATTTCAAGACTTTTGACGCGATTTATTTTTAAAAGTTCTTAAGCAAAATTTCAAATTAATAGCTTTTAATAGTTAGGTGATAATTGATTTCTTGAAAATGGTCGAAAAAATATTTTTTTATGGGAGGGGGTAGAAGTTTTAAAGGTTTTCGACCAGTTAATATTTCGTTTATTTCGAAATTTTTTTTTAATGCATTTCCCAAATTTTCAAGTTTCTACCTTAAAATTTCACTCAAAAATTTTCAGTTTATGTGTTTTTTTCAATACACATGAAAAATCTTGCGCACGTTAGACCGGCGGGGTCGGTTTATAATTATGTAATTATGGAACAAGTTATTATTATTTTTCTATTTATATCAAATAGATATATCAACGTGCAAAATTTAAACTTTGTATCTTTCACCAGAGCCCTAAAAAAATCACTCAAAATTTTCGGCATTTTTCTTATCACCTCCCTCCCCTTACACCTACAAACTTAAAATTTTTACCAAAACTAATGACTATGTAGTTCTATAATCTGACAAATTTTCGATTTGATATCTGTACTCATTTTTGAGATATAAGGATTTGTAATTTTGAAAAGTGCATCATTTTTTTAATGCTCCCCATTTCCCCCCACTACTATTCAACAACGTCTTATATTTTTTTCGTATTTTCCTAGTATAGCTTAATATATGTTTTAAGTTTCAATTACATAACTTAAGAGATAGTTGAGATATTAATTTTTAAATGTTTTTTTTTCCACCTCAACTGACCCTCCCCCTTACAATAATTGGCCACTTTCTAAACTGATTCCGGTGGAACTATATGTTACCTTAATGGTCCCAAAATATGAATACGATAAGTAATTTCGAAGATATGATAATTTGAAAAAACAATTCGGCCGACAATTTGTTTTTAGCCCCCCCTTTTCGGAAGCCAATGGAAAAAAAATTAAATTATTTTTTAAGACATTCCTCAAAATTTAGATAATGGAGCTCACTCACCCAATCAACAATCCACCCAAAATCGAACATTCTACCTTTAATGGTCTCGGAGATATGAGTCCATATGTACTTCGGGATGGATTTTTTTTTTTGCATTTTTAGGCTAATTTAGTCATGAAATGCACAAAAACAAAATTTCAGGGTAGCAATTTTTTTTTTTTCTGTGTCGGTCACAATACTTTATTATTAGGATAATAAAGTAAAATTGGATATTAAGTGTCCGCGTGTGATTGTGGGTATGTGTCCGTGAAATGTTCAAAAGTCATAAACAACAGAAACACAACAAGAAGCAATAGCGATCTTCTCTTGTATAACTTCAAAACTCAAGTTCTTTATTAAATCGTTAATGTTTCATAAATAATATCGTTTATGAATCATTAACGATATTCATTAATGAGTTAAAATGAAAATCATTAACGACACATTAATGATACATTGATAACGATTATATATTTGCTTGTATACTTGTTTCTTTTAAGCGTTTTACAATTCATCAATGAATCGTTAAAAGTTATTCATTTTCGAATGTCCATTTAATCCACTTGATGAATCGTTAATGACTCGTTAACGAAGCTCGCTATCAATCAAATCGCTTATTCTTTTCTTTAACGAATAATTTTGCTTTCTGGGATATGTCGTCGGCATATGGAACGAGTTGTGTGAATTTGAAGCAAATGTTCCCTTGGTGTCAACAGAAAGTTTCCGAACGACATATTCGAGTGTCAAGCTGAAAAGCATTGATGCGACGTCGTCCCCTTGCTTAAGGTCGTTGTCTGAAAGCTCGAAGCCAGATCGTTTTTATACTCTAGATGGAATCTGAAAGTATTATAAGTTTGCTCTAAGGTTTGTAACGCCAAGAAATAAGGCTCGGATAAAAAAATTAATGATACAGAAGTTAATATTATCACTCAAAAATCTCAAAACCGGATGTCCGTCCGTCCGTCCGTCCGTGCGCTCTCTAGCTTGAGAATGCATTGAACTAGATAGTTCAAATTTTGTACACGTCGTTTTTGACAAAAAAGTAAGGTCAACTTCTTGAACGGGCCAAATCGCTCGACCCCTTCTACCCCCTCCCATACAAAATGACACAATTGCGCAATTTGACAATGAAGAGATTTGCTCGAAAAGTATAAAAGCCTGAAATTTGGAATATGTTATTTTTATGATAATATCAATGTACCGTATAAAATTATGCGTGTCCTCCCCCTCCTTCTACCACCTCCCATACAAACTGCACTTGTCATGAATTATTCTAACCCAATTTACTCAGTGCGTATAAAATTCAGCTAGCTGAAATTGTGCACCAAATATTTATTTAAAATTATTAGTAAGACCAAAAAAATTAGACGATTAGCTTCACCCCTTCTATCCCCTCCCATACAAAATGACACAATTTCGCAATTTGACAATAAATGGATTTACTCGAAAAGTATAAAAGCCATTAGTCTGAGTTTTAGGATATATTACTTTCATAATGATTTAAATCTACAGTAGAAAAATTATTTGCGTCCTCCCTCTCCCTCCACCCCCTCCCATAAAAACTACACTTTTTCATGAAATGCTCTAAGACGAATTTCTTAGAACATATAACATTTATAGAGCTCACATTTTGTAATAAATACTTAATTAGTATTATTAAAACCTCCCATACAAACTGCACATTTTCATGAAATCTAACTCACTAATTTTCTCAGTTCCCATTCAATTTTTGGAGTAAGCGTTTTGAATAAAACATGTTTATAGCTAATTTAGCATGATGAGAAAAAAATTAGTTCAATGCTATCATCCCTTCTAACACTCCACATACAAAATTTCTTGGGGCCACAAAAAAATTCTATTTCATCTAGAGTATCGTAGCCCTGTTATGTTTTACTCTGACTTGTAACAAAGACTCAGTCATTGTCATTCTTATAAGTCGAACCAGACTCCAAACTCCTACATGATTTTATCTTTAGTCGATCATTCAACTCTAAAAACGCTTTGGTGTTCACCAATTACTGCAGCATAGGGCTTAATTTTCTTTTCCAGAATTTTCGTCAATATCTGACTAACTCTGCTGGGCAAATTACCGATGAATATCTCTGTTGTGTATGTTTTTCAACAGAGATATTCCTCGGTAATTTGCACAGCACCATTGTCACCATTTTTATAGATTGGATATATGGTGCTCTTGCGTCAATCTTCAGGAAATATTTCCTGCGTCCATATGTTCGTGCCACATCCCCCACTCCTTTTACCCCTCCCATACAAATTTCATGAAATTTAAAGAAATTGATTTTTCTCCGAAACCATTTCAGCTATTGGCTTGAAAATTAGGTCATAGTATAATAATATAAATATCATTAACCTCAAGAAATATTGATCTGATCTCCTTACTCCTTCTACCACCTCCCATACAAATGGACAATTTTCAAAAATGCATTTATTCGGTTTGCATTGCAACCAGCAAAACTAAATCAACCAATTTTTGTCATAATTATTTTATTATAATTTCCACTAATTTTGGAAAAACTATCAACTTGCCTCACTGCTTCTACCCCCTCCCATACAAATTTTACGAAATTTCGGAATTTCAATTAAATTAGTTTTCTCAAAAACCGTCAATGCTATCAACTTTAAAAATTGAGAAAAGTATACTATTTTAAATGTAATTGATGCCAAAAAAATTGGTTTTGATTCGGATATTCCTTCTACCCCCTCCCATACAAATACAGAATTTTTGTAAACGCATTTAACCGATTTTCACAGAAACAAGAAGAAGTGGAAACTTGAAATTTTGCCAAAATTAGTCCCTTAATAATTATAATAAATGCTAAAAAAAATATCGCCTTCACCTCACTCCTTCTATCACCTCCCATACAAACTTTTGTATTGGAATTTCAAGAAAAGTTTTTCTCCTTCGAACATATGAGAGCTATAGACTTTAAAATTTGTAACAAAGCAATGTGATTAGAATGTTGATAAGCAGTTTCAAAATCATCCAAAATCTCCCACTTTCTCTGCCACCTCCCATACAAATACCATAAATTCAGACAAAAATTGTTCAATTTCCTCGAAAATTATGAAAGCAAGAAACTTTAAATTCATCATGAAATATTTTATATACTACGTTCAGTGTTACATACAAAAATTACAAACCTCCCCCTTTGCTTTTACCATCTCCCAAACAAAAGGTAAGTAAGTATTTCATCTAGAGTATCATATGATTGGGCTTTACACCCAATCATAATTCTGTTATGTTTTTTTATTTCGCCATTATCGCACTTCCGTCTTTTTTGTGGAATATTGATTCTAAGGTGCTGTAGAAATCGTCATTAACTTTGTCGTCTTTGTCTTCCATTGGGACGTGGATATTAATAAGCCAAACATTAAAGAATTTTGTTTTAATGGAGATTGGACACAATTGTTCATTGACGGGTTTGAAGTTGGTAACTTGGTGTTTAAACTTGTTGTTGACGTTAAACGCAGCTCCAAACTCCCGGCTTTCCCATTTTATTCAATTTGGGAAATTGATCCAATGTCAGTGTACCTCGGTACCTAAAAATGTAGTTTCTTGGAGTGCAATTATGTTCATGTTGTATTTGCTTGCCTGTTCCAGAAGCGCTCTCACAGTTTCTACTCTGTACAAGGATCGCTAGCTCCAAGATCCGAAGGAATAGTCCATTTTTCGTCCAGTCCGAGGTGGTGCTTTAGGTTTCGAAATAAGTTTGGATTTTCCCAGGATGAGATGTTAACACATCGCACATATGTAGGGCCTTATTATAGTGCTCGAATTTGTCTGTTTCATTAGCACTCGCAATTCAGCAAGTCAAGTCCGTCACAGTCGGTCCCAAGCCCGGTTGAGAAAGGAGGAGGGAACATGCAGTTAACCTGAATGGCCAGTAACACCATTGTGTCTCAGAAAGTAAACAAACGTATGACATAGTTGGACTCGTAGCATTTCTGTGAGAAATCTAGCATGTCATGAAAACTCCCACCCTTTTTCCACCAAGATGTAATAAATAGGTAGGACCGGTCCTCCAGATTGGAGGTTAGGCGACGCGCAGACAACGCATCACCGGAAAAAATATACTGTCCAGAAACCTGAAGAACAGCCTCGGAAAGGATGGACTCAACGGCAACAACCCCGCAAACGAAAAATCGACTACTCTTTTGGATCTTGGAATGTTCGATTCTTATTTAGGACAGGAGTTCTGAAAGAGTTCCTCGAAGAAGTTGCAAGACACAACACAACGTCTTATTAATTTCGCAGGCAGTAAAAATATGGTAGTAAGCTCTACGAGCTTCCCACATCGCGATATTCACAAACGAATGTGGGCATCACCAGATAGTCACACCTTCAACCAAATAGACCACGTTCTAATTGAGAAAAGGGCAAACCACGCAAGCGATGGGATGACTCAGTTGATAAAGACAGCAAAGCCGTTTTAAAAATTTGCAGCTGCAGGACGCGGTCTTTCAATCGAGACGATTGGAGGCGACGAGTTCAGTAGGCCAGGGCCCGATTGAGGCTATCGCGCCATTGATCATGAAGTCAAGTACGGATGGAAAAGACTAGTACTCGGTGACTACTACGTGGAGGTATGATGAGCACAATTGATGTGTATATGATAGTTACTACACTGGGCGTCGTCTAATGACGCCAATCAGATGCCTACCCTATCTGTACCCATCCAACCACTTTACACTTTAAATAGTCATTAAAAAATGACGTATAGTGCTGCCAAAACCTCAAAACTGATAATATTATACACACGAGTAGTATCAAATTTCAGCAATACACCGAATGAAATTATCTGAATTTATTTTCCAATATGGCATCATAATTCCATTCTAAATGAAATGAAAATTCGTAAATGAAAAAGGATTTCTTAAGATTTGCTTTAATATACTTTTTCTTTCACCATGTAACAAAGCGAACTATTTTTTTCCTCTCCACAAGTTCACTATTATACCATTTACCACATCGTAAAATTGCCATATCAAATCTTCTAACTCGTCCATATCAAGGACTTGAAATGTTTCTGACACTAGAGAGCATCATTAATGTTATAAAAGATCGTTGATATTTTATTTCTATTTCTACGGTTTTTTTTTTCGAAAATACTTTCAATGTGTTCGTACGAGCATTCCAATTTTATTACGTGTTCTGATTTTTGGGAGCCGATCCCCGATTAGAACCCTTCAAGTCATGCCAGATACAGAAAAATATCCTTGAAAGCCATTATTATCAGCCAGTATAGTAAAATCTAGTCGACTATCTGTCTGTATCTCTTATCCACTATAGTTCAAGTGCTTTATTCATGGTTGGATTGCTTCAATTGTGAAATTTATTTGCTCGTGTTAGTGTAACAAATCTATGATCTACCTACCCGAAACTGGAAATAAATTAAAAAGAGTAAAAAACGAATGATACAAAATATGATTCCATCTGTACTTCTCAGAATCTCTCAAATTTAAGTGTGGGGGTGTTAGTATGAATGATTTCCGCAAATAAATTTCATGTAAGCATTTTGCAAGAGATAACATATTAAACTCTGGTGTGTATTCAAGTGTATAGTTTGGGAATTTCATGTGAAGTAAAAGTCCTTTTATGTTTGTTCTTTGCTTTTTACAAATATACCATATACATATTCACACTGCACGATGTTTAAGTCTCTAAACATAATTTTAAGGACTAAGAGCATAGAGAAGCCGGATTTAAATAAGGGTAAATGTTGTAGGTGTTTTATTTAGGGATTATCAACCTCTGAGCCTCATTAACTAAAGGCCCTGAATACACCTGGCACACATTTCTCCAGTAAAAAGGGTTGACTGTATGTTGAACTACAAACGAAAGTTCAAACGATTTTAAATTGTTTTAGTGGATCTAAACCGAGATTTTACTCTTCCTTCCTTTTCTGTTCGAAGGGATTTCTAAATTGGCCAACATTTTCCCATGTTTTATATATGGACGTGTGTTCGGTTGGGCTATCCCAAAACTTATGTCCGTTTCAGATGGAAATGTTATTTTCATGTGAATGATTTACTTTACGACTTTACTTAAGGATATGGATCTAATCTAACCTTATGAATATATATTTTCAGGTATAAAATATAAACTTATGCTCCTTGGGCAGGAAATTACACATGATTTAGAACTTTTAGTTCAAAGTGAGAGAGAAAAAGAAAAACCTCTTTGAATCCTGTTAACAATGTGAATACATTGTTTACTATCTGGCAGCAGTTTTACTGTATTTCGAGGAAAGATTGACGAAGTACTAAAATTTTACTTTTAAAAAGTTTATGGTTGAAGAATCAAAGGGCTCGGAAAAGAGGTAATTATTTCTTCTGAAGGACTTTAGACAGGACTCTTGCTCCAACAGAAGATAAACAGATGAAAAGAAAATGGAAACTTTCCTAAGTGGGAAAAAAAATTCTCGCCTTCTTATCTGTACACACCGAAAGCTTTCCTATTATTTTCGATACAAATATACTGAAAGAAAGTCGAAATTAAGGTGTTTGTTCAATCAATGGCCCAAAAAATAAATAATACCAAATTCATTAATCGAATTTCATCGTGAATTTCAAGACGACTTTAAATAAATTCAGATACTTTCCAAAACCGGTGAGAATACACCACAGTTTGCGTTTTTAAAAGTTAACGAAAACGATTATGATCTTCGCAAATGGTTTTTTTTTTAATATGGGATTGAATGTTAGCGTTCAGTAAAGTTATGTGCAACGCAAGCTGACAAAGGGGACCTTATCTTACCTAAGGTCAAAATTGAGTTTTTATACTCTAGATGAAATCTGAGAGTATATTGTGTTTGCCTTACCGTTTGTAACGCTAAGAAATAACGCTCGCACAGAGCCGCCAAGAGTACAGAAATATTTGTTGTCGCTCAAAAACCTCGATTCCGAGTGACCGTCTGTCCGTCTGTCCGTCTGTCCGTCTGTCCGTCTGTCTATCTGTCCGTCTGTGCGTCTGTCTGCAGCATAACTCTCGAAAGCTTTGAGCTATAGTGCTAATAAATTTTTTTTGTCATTTTTAGCAAAAAAGGAACTTTAAGTTCGTGAATGGGCTACATCCCCCCACTCCTTCTACCCCCTCCCAAGCACATTTCATGAAATTTCGAAATATTAAGAAATGATTTTTCTTTAAAACTATTTAAGCTATCGACTTAAAATTTAAGTCAAAATATAATGATATAGATGTCATTAATATCACGGAATATTGACCCGACCCCCTTACTCCTTCTACCCCCTCCCATACAAATGGACAATTTTGAAAAATACATATTTTCGATTTTCATTGAAACTAGTAAAGCTGAAAAGATGAAATTTTGTCAGAATTAATTTTTCTATAATTGCAATTTATTTTAGAAATAATTATCAACTTCACCTCACTCCTTCTACCCCCTCCCATACAAATTTCACGAAATTTTGAAATTTAAATTAAATTATTTTTCTTCGAAACTGTTAAAGCAATCAACTTGATATTTTATATAAAGTATACAAGTATAAATATCAATAATGCGAAAAAAAATTGTTTTGATCTGCACACTCCTTCTACCCCATCCCATACAAATGCATAATTTTTGTTAAATGCATTTTATCGATTTTCATACAAACTATAAAAAGTACAAACTTCAAATTTTGCCGGAATTTGTTTCTTGATAATTGAAATAAATGAAATAATTATCAGCTCCGCTTCACTCCTTCTACCACCTCCCATACAAATATCTGTATTATAAATTCAAGAAAAGCATTTCTCCTTCAAGTATATGAGAGCTATCAACTTTGAAATTGAATCAAAGCATGGTGATAAGGATGATAATAAGCATTTTCAAAATCATCTTAAATGCTCCACTTCCTCTGCCACCTCCCATACAAATGCCCCAATTTCAGGAAAATTATGACCAATTTCATTAAAAATAATGAAAACTAAAAACTTTAAATTCAGCAAAAAACATTTTGCATGCCATGTTCGGTGTCATATACGAAAAATACAAACCTCCCCCTCTACTTCTACCACCTCCCTTGCAAAAGTCTCTATTCACTATTCGAAAGAGTTTGTCATTGTCATTTCTATCTCATCTAGAGTATCATATGATTAGGCTTTAAGCCCAATCATAATTCTGTTATGTTTTATATGTATTATTGGATAAAGAACTAAATTCTAAAGAGAACACCGCAAGAATAGCGCAAAAATTTCAAAATTGACATTTTAAATTCTGAAATACAAAACAGGTAAGTAACAGGATTTTCAACACCTACCAACTTAGGAGAGATGTCAACGAAACTCTCCTTAATATGAGTGAACAAAAGTTACCGCGATGGCAGGTATACTTATCTGGTATCTTAAACATCTTGTCAGAAGAAGATATTTCAGAAACAGAAGAACTACCAAGCATTCAACTGCAACAATCCTCTATTAGGGACGATCCCCCAGTCAAGGAAGAAATAGTTTCTGCCATTTGGTCAATGGCCGGAGAGGAAGCCCCAGGTATAGACGGACTACCAATCAAACTCCTCAAAGCTCTCCAATTAGCTCGGCGATTGAAAACGACAAAACACAAAATCGACGCCATTCTCAACCAAAAATCCTTCGAAAAACGATGCAGAGACAAGAACTTAGATCCTAAGGGCTTCAAAATCGTTAGCACATGAGGTAACCATCGTAGCAAGGCTATTTTGAAGAAAGCAAGCCAGCAGATCTTAAGGAATGACATCAAACTCAAGAGAGCTAAGCTGGACTGCCTTAATAAAGAAGCCCTATCCATTTACCTCCTCCTCGGCAGCCTTCTACTGAAGGATACCCTTATTTTTTTAATCGTATCATTTCAGAACGCTCAGAAGCAGAATTTGTCAAGAAGAAAACGATACAGGAACGGAAATAATTATCAGTAGCGCAACCAATGCAGACGAAAAGAACGTAGCAGTTAGTCATCAATGTCGTTAACCAAGGATCAAAAAGATGTGGTAAAAAAATGATTCAACTTCGCACTTACTCTGACAAATATTCCAATCGAGGAAATCATTCAGCAAATACAACCAGCAATCAGAGGGCTTCTGCAAGCGATTGAAATCAAACTCGAGATCTCTCACATCATCAAGTAAGTAGTGCCACCTGCGACTAAAGTCCCCCGGAAAGAGCGGAAAGCTTTAAACAAGATTAAGCAAATGATGGAGATAGCGATTAGCTCTATTGAGCGGACAAAGGAAACGCAACGGTAGTTATGAACAAGCAACAATACCAGGAGAAGATGCGAGATACTCTGCAAACAGAACCATATGCCGAAATAAAGAGAGATCAATCCGCTGCCCTCCACCGTCAATTAACCCTGCCAATCAACAGAAACCCAATATTGGCCGAAAAATATGCCAAATTAATCCGTTCAGACCATCATATAATAAAAATGTACGGAATTCCAAAAATTCTCACGGAACATACACCGCTTCAACCCATCGTTAGTTCAGTACAATCATTTACCCAAAAACTGGCTAAGGCTCTCGCGACTGAGATACGCCCATTAGTAAGTGGCACATCGCGCTCAGTTAAAAGTTCCGCTCATCTAGTTGAGATTCGTCAGAAAATCAACTTGTAACCAACGGATATTTTAGTCAGCCCTTACGTGGAATCACTGTTTACTAACATCTCTTAACTTTCATCAGAAAACTCATCACCGACAACAGGTTTGACTTAATAAAATTTTGCTTAAATAATACTTTCTTTTCAGTTCTGGGGAAACTTTACAAGCAAACGGAAGAAGCGACAATGGGATCACCAACTTCACCAGTGGTAGCGGAAACAGCTTTAAGAAACTCTTCAATCAAATGGAAGGAGCGGCAATGGGATCTTCAATTTCACCTGTGGTAGTGGATATTTTCATGAAGGAATTCGAAAATAACGCACCTCCATTAACACCAAACTTGCATCTTCGATATGTGGACGACACCTTCATCATTTGGCAACATGGAAAAGTAGAGCTCGACGAATTTTTAGCACACCTGAACTCACAAAACGAGAAAATTAAGTTTACCGTGGAAACAGAAAGCAACGGAAAACTGCCATTCTTTGATGTACTCATAGAAAGGAATGATTCATCGTTAAGCTTCGGGATATATAGGAGACCATCTCACACCAACAGATATCTCCACGCTCATTTACACCACCACCCAAGTGAAAAAGCAGGCGTTCTGATGACCTAAGAGACAGACGCATAGCTGAAGGAAATTCGCGCAGTCTACAAAAGGAAAACGAATAGTTGAATCGAGCATTCACAGCAATTGGATACAAAGCGAGCGAAATAAACAAGGAGTAGAAACCGATACATCCAGAAGGATGAAAATCCGTTGGAGACTAGAAGAGTACACAAAGTACTTTGCAGCTCATGCGATAAAGAGTATATAGGAGAAACGGAACGCACAGTCCAAACAAGGATCTTCAAACACCAACGATACTCACGGAAAAACCAAATACAATCATCAGCGATCGCAGAACATGCAGCGACAGAGGATCATACAATTGATTTCGACCATGTGCAAATTCTGACCAAAGCAAAACCATGTTTTCAATGGATAGTTCGAGGAGCCATCGAAATTTACAAACATTCGCAGAACTTCAATCGAGACACCGGATACAAGTTATCAGCAGTTTGGCTACTTGCCCTAAAATTTGGTAACAAATAACAAAATCCGTACCCAGAAATCCTTAACTAATCTACCTACCTGATACTAATTAGCTAATTTAACTCTAAATTACCCAATTAACCTCATTTTGTATAAAGTAATAGTTTCTGTAGTTGTCGATTAGTTCGATAATCAGCAGAGACCGAAACGTCACGGATAATAAAGCATAATGGTGGATGAGTCCACTGAAATGGGTTCACCGCAATATCGAATGTCTATGGACTTCGAGAAGGCTTCAAGCGAGACATATGGAATGCTTTGCGTAGGAGAAGTATTCCAGACAAAATTTTAGCTATTGTTAAAGAATCCTACGAATCGCGTCATATAAAGAGGGAAGCTGCGCGACAGCTTTCCTGTGCGAACGGCTGTCCGACAAGGCAACATATTATCACCAGCACTATTTCTGGTGGTAATAAATGACGCATGCTCCAAATCCGTATTGCACTTTCCTAGAGAGTGATCGTTCGACTTACCAAGAAACTACAAAGTTTCGTGCCTCCGATCTACTACAGGTACAGCACTTTATCCCAGCTGAAGTCCCTCATGGATCTTGCCTCAGCCCGACTCACTACAACATTTATACTTCTGACTTGCCTCTAATACCTGATTGCAAAATTTCTTCTTTCGCTAACTCCTGCAATTCGCAAGTGTACGTACTACCTACATGGTGACCATTATAAAGTACGACGCTAGAGGAGTACACCTCACATGTAAAAATCCCCTAATCTACAGTTGAACAGTATATGCCAATGGATGAATGATATGCGAACTCTGGATACCAGGTCCCCTCCAGTTTTAATCAGCCTGTGACTCTACTTTCTCGCGCTACTCGTGGGATTCACATGAATAACAATAAAAATAGGGGACAAGGGGCTGATGCTTCCAAACCATCACAAACAGCGGTAAATACCGTAAAAGAGGTGGTAAACGGAACAAGCACCCCCACGTCAGGCACCAGCTATAGGGACGCAGTCAAAGGAGTTAAGATATGTATTATACATACCGAGCATTCGCTCAAAATCCTAACTCCGAAGTAGCTAGCTGAAATCCAAAAATCCATCCTGTCCGAAATTCCAAAAGCGGCCAAAGAGGGAACAAAATTTGGTTTACTTAGCCTCAAACCAGGGTGGATGCTAATTGTTTGCCGGGATGAGCAAACTGCATCGTGGTTGGAACGTACAGTGGAGAACATCAATCCGGACGACTCCACCAACATCAGAGCTGTCCAGGAGGAAAATATTCCACGATTAGAAATAAGCACGGGATATTTCCCCCACGAAGAAGGCTCGACAGAGGAAATTACCACCCTCATCGATGCTCAAAACGATGGTTTGTGCGCCTCAAACTGAAGAGTCCTCAGTAAGAGGAAAAAGGGCAAAAACACTACACCTTTTCCATCGACGCCCAATCGATGGAGAGGTTTAAACAGAAGGGGCACTGAGTCTGCTTCAAATTCTCGAGTGTAACTCTACGCCCTAAAGCCAAAGAGGCAAAAAGTGGCACGCCGAAATCAACCGAAGATGGCCAAAAGCCTGAATAACCTTAAAGTTATTTTTAAAGTTATTCATCGTGCAGCAGCGGCCATGGACGTACTGACGTGGAGATTTGCAAAGGATTTGCCCGCCTACAAGAACCAAGGGCCGCGCAGGGTAAAATTATTGAAATTCCTGTGACGCTAACGCACACCATACAATTTGGGAAAGTAGTAATATTAACTAAAGAGGTGAGTCACTTTTGGATTATCTTACTACAAACAATCTTGACATAATAAATAAAGGCAACACCCCGGCACATTCATAAATGCATGAATAGTGCTAAGCAGGAAGTACTTGATCTTACTATAACAAGTCCCTGCCTAGCTGTCAAGTGTGACAATTGGCACGTATCCAAAGAAGCATCACTTTCAGGTCACAGGCATATCTGTTTTGTGATAAGGACTTTACTTAGAGACATAAGCGAATATGGAAACCCAAAACGTACAAACTGGAGTCTTTACCAGGCAATCCTTGAGTGCGAAGTAGGTAGCGCAGAATAGGCAGAAACAGCACAGACTGCATTGATCATATAGCGGACAAACTCGTTGACAATGTAATATATGTATGCCTACGAACAAAGCTGTCCCGTTGTGGAACTAGCGGCAAAACACAGAGAAACTAGAAAAATGTTCAATAGTGCAAAAACCTTTGGTAACTGGGATGAATACAAAAACTCTCTTACTGAATACAATGTACTTCTAAAGAAGTCAAAAAGAGAATCATGCAGAAGATTTTGTGAAGAGATATATGATCTCCTAACGGTCTCGAGAGTCCAAAAGATGTTAGCAAAAGACACCCCGACTGATATCGGACTTTTAAAGAGATCAGATGGATACTAAACAAAAGCAGCATGGAAACACTTGAAGTGTTACTGGTAACACACTGCCCACACACTGTAAACTAATTAACAATAATGAAGAGTCAGAAGAAGAGGAAAGGATGTATTGTCAAACTTATCCGGAAAAGATTAGATGGGCGATCAATACTTTTAAGCCCTACAAATCAGCCGGAGTAGATAAAATCTTCCCTGCCTTACTGCAGAAAGGGTTAGAGATATTAATGCCAACAATGATAAAGAACTTTAAAACAAGTTTTACATGGAGATATATCCCAGTTATTTCGAAAGAAGCAAGGGTGGTATTCGTACCGAAGGCAGGGAATCATCCAATTGATTAGCCCGAGTCATATCGCGCTATAAATCTCACCTCCTTCTTCGTCAAGACGATATGGAAACTAGTGGACTTTTACAAAAGAACAGGACGTAGCTAAGTATGTTTTAATAAGAATCAATGTGTCTACCAGACGAAATCAAACGACGGATAGTATTAGCAAATAAGACGTATTATTCGGTACTTCCAATAATAAAATCCAAGAAAGTGCACAGGAACAATAAGCTGCGGATATATATAACTATTGAACGACCTGTGCTCTGTTATGGCAGCGAGACATGGACAATAACACGAACTTCCGAAAAACCAGTTAACGCATTTGAAAGAAAGGTCCTCCGAAGAATTTTGGGACCTGTGAAGGAAGGAACGGAATGGCGAATAAGATACAACCATGAGTTGTATCAACTCTACGACGAGCCAGAAGCTTCAACGTTCATCAAGCTACGTAAACTGCAGTGGGCTGGCCATGTAGAGCGAGTGGAAGACAGAAGAATCCCTAAACGTGCTCTGAAAGGCAAAGCGAGTGATAACCGGCCATTAAGCAAGCCACGCAAGCGATGGGAAGACTCGGTTGATGAAGATAGCAAAGCCATCTTAAAAATTAGTAGCTGGAAGACGCGGTCTTTGGATCGAGACGATTGGAGGCGACGACTTCAGGAGGCCAAGGCCCAATTTAAGCTGTCGCGCCAGAACGGCAAATTAACAGAGTCTGCCCTTCACGGTCTAGTTAGACAACTAGAAAAGGCTAAAGACTACAAGGAAATTGCCCTTTGTGCATTCCTAGATATTGAAGGAGCTTTTGACAATGCTCCATATGACGCCATAATAGCGGTAGCTAGAAAAAAAAGAGTTGAGTCGGCCACTATAAAATGGATACATGCCATGCTAAGGAGCCGATGGACAACCGCAGATCTAGGTGATAGCATATCGACTGTACAGACCTATAGGGGCTGTCCCCAGGGAGGAATATTATCTCCACTTCTTTGGTCAATAGTGAGATGAGCTCCTAGACTGTCTAACAGAACATGGCTACGAGGTAATAGGATATGCCAGTGACCTTGTTATTATCATTACAGACAAATATGATATAACTTTGTCAGAAAGGCTACAATATGCCTTGGAAGTGATAATAAACTGGTGTCAGTCTAAGAACTTGAACATCGACCCGAGTAAGACTGAGATAATATCATTTACAAATAGAAGGAAAATTTGCAGAACACCTCCTTCTATAAATGGAACGTCAATACCCTTTTCAGATGAGGCCAAATATTAAGATGCAATACTTGATAAAAAACTCAACTGGAACAAACATACAGAATGGACTCACTCCAAAGCATTAAAGGCGATTTGGACCTGCAAAAGCCTATTTGGCAGAAGATGGGGCTTACAGCCAACGATTCTCTACTTCTACTGGTGCTACAGAACAATCATCCTCCCAATAGTCACATATGGATCAACAGTCTGGTGGACTAAAACAACAAAAAGCACAGCTTATATTTAAAAAATTCAAAGACTTGGGTGTCTTAGTATCACAGGTGCAATGAAAACCTGCCCTACTGCGGAAATGGAAATATTCCTAAACATCTCCAAATAAAAAAGATGCAATTTAAGAGGTGTTACGCATACAGAGGCACAACAATTACAAATCGGAAGATTTTAGAGGTCACCTCCAAATTTTAAAAAACCCGAAAACAATGGAGGAAAGTATCCAATAAAATTGGAGAGCTCATCGCAACAAATCTATGTATATCTTATCAGATAGTCAGGCAGTTCTCAAAGCTCTTGCATCCAACAAACACGGATCGAGGCTTGTTTGGGACTACCTTCAAAACCTAATCATCCTGGCAAGGAGGGACACAGTAACATTAATTGGGGGTCCCAGGACATACGGGGATTGAGGGAAATGAAGAGGCAGACCGCCTCGCAAAAAATTGCGCAGAAACAAATTTTATTGGACCGGAGAAATTCTGTAGAGAACTAAAAGGACACTTCAACCTTATACTTAGAGAGTGGATTGAACAAGAGCATGGAATCTACTGGAATATACTTTCAGGCTTATCAATCTCCAAGAAGTTTAGCCTTCCACAAGAAAAAAAAACAAAAACAAATTGGAGGATATTCTAAAATTCAGCAAGAGTTACATTAGTACTCTAATCGGCCTATGACGGGGCATAGTGGAATAAACCACCACCTCCCCCACCGCCTCGCTGAAACCGACACCTGCCGCCTCTATCTCAGAGACTCAGAAACGACAGAGCATGTCCTATGTCTCTGCGAGACAGTAGCAAGAAAAAAATGCAATCTTCTAGGAAAAGGACAAAGGAAATTTGTATGGGAGGGAGTAGAAGGAGTGGAGGTATGTAGCCCATTCACGAACTTAAAGTTGACTACATAGAGAAGTATCTATTATTTATTTTTTTATTACCACAAAATTAATTCGACCTTTATCTTTAAATTATTGATTCGAAAATATCAGCCAGCCATAAATATACTTTCATCTGTTAATTATTTTCGTGAATATCCTGTACGAATTCATTGGAAATAATGACGACAAATCCATGTAATCGTCGTCCTTTCAGCTGCTTTTAAGCGTATTACAAATATAGTTGTCATGATTTCTCCATACTGGCACGAAATGTTATCTCCGTAATGAAAATAAACTGCCAACAAGTCGGGCGAAACTTTATTATTCTTGTGACAAGTTGCGGATGAGTGGAAAGTCAATATGCAGGTTAAAGTGGTTAGGGAAAGCTAAGTGCAAAGGGGTTTCTTGGGCAGGGCTGTTGTCAATTTAACAATATTTCATTCGTTTCTGCAAGTTTGGGTTTTTATGAGGGGAGGAGGAGGGGTAATAGCAAGGGTGAGTGGATGTTAACAGCTTTTTAATAATTGCTTGAATCACGTCCAATATTCTCTGTATAGAATGTGTTTCATAGACGAAATTGCATAAAATTTTCATAAAATTCGGTGTATTTTATTTTCACGAAACCGAAAATTTGTATGGGAGGGGGTAGAGAAGGTAGGGGAATCGTAAGATTTGATATGCAATTTTATTTCGCTTCCCTTGTAAGGTACTTGTAAAAAATTTCAAGTTCGTAGCTTTTAGTTTGTTAGTTATTAGTTGATTTAATGAAATTGGTCGAAATCATAGTTTTGTATGGGAGGGGGTAGAACGGTAAGCGCAATTTCAAAGCTTTTAAAACAACTTCATTTGAATTACTTTTATAAGTTTTCATGCAAAATTTGAAATTGATAGCTTTTAAGAGATAGCTGATAACTGATTTCTTAAAAATGCTCGAAAAAATAATTTTGTATGGGAGGGGGTAGAGGAGGTAGGGGAATCGTAAAATTTGTGATGGAATTTTCTTTCTTTTCTGTTGTAAAGTGCTCGTACAAAATTTCAAGTTCGTAGCTTTTAATTTGTTGGTTATTAGTTGATTTAATGAAATTGGTCGAAATCATGCTTTTGTATGGGAGGGGGTAGAAGGGCAAGCATGATTTCAAAACTTTTACCGTAATTTTATTTTAACTATTTTTCAAAGTTTTTGTGCAAAATTTCAAATTGATAGCTTTTGATAGTTAGGTGATAATTGATTTCATAAAATTGGTCGAAAAAATAATTTTGTATGGGAGGGAGTAGAAGTTTTAAAAATATTCGAATAGTTAATATTTCAAACTTTTAAAAATTTTTTTTAAATGCATTTCCTAAATTTTCAAGTTTCTAACTAAAAATTTCATTCAAAAATTTTCAGTTTATGTGTTTTTTTCATTCCACATGAAACACCTTGTGCACGTTAGACCCCCACTTCGGAGCATAGCAATTTTGGAACAAATTACTATTTTTTTTCTATCTATATCAAATAGATGTGTCGACATGCAAAATTTAAACTTTGTATCTTTTACCAGAGCCATAAAAAAATCACTCAAAATTTTCAACATTTTCGCTTTCCACCTCCCTCCCCTTACACCCCCAACTCAAATTTTTTACCAAAATTAAAGATTATATAGCTCTACAATCTGACAAATTTTTGATTTGATATCTGCACTCAATTTTGAGATTTGATGATTTGTAGTTTTGCAAAGTGCGCCATTTTTGAAATGCTCCCCATTTCCCCCCACTACTATAATGTCCACATATTATATTTTTTTCATATGTCGCTAGTAAAGCTTAGTATACATTTTAAGTTTCAATTACATAGCATAAGAGACAGTTGAGATATTAATTTTTAAGTGTTTTTCTTTGCACCACCCCTGACCTTCCCCCTTTCACTAATTAGCTTCTATCTAAACTGCTTCTAGTAGATCTATATACTATCTTGATGGTCTCAAAATATCAATTTTTTATGGGAAGTAATTTCGAAGATATAATCATTTGAAAAAAAAATTCGGCCGAAAATTGGTTCTTAGCCCCCCCTTTTCGCACGCCAATGGATAAAAAAATTAAGTTACTTTTAGAAGTTGTCCCACAAACTCCTGTATATGTATGTTGATTTTTAGCTTCCTAGCTGTAACCATGGTTGAGATATTTGAATTCGTATTTTTCGGTTTAAGCGCTCCCCCCGCCTCCCCCTGAACTCGTACGCCCCCCAAAATTGGTATCCGCCTGAGATCCGCAACTACCTACAATGAACTTTCTATCTTGAAGGGTTTGGGAGTTAATGTGCGCTGAGCGTACACGTCGGCGTACGGCGTACGGCGGACGGCGTACAGACAGACGGATTTTTTTTTTTTGCATTTTTAGGCTATTTTAGTCGTGAAACGCGAAAAAAAAAAATTTCAGGGTAGCAAATTTTTTTTTTTTCCCAAGTCGATCACAATACTTTATTATTAAAATAATAAAGTAAAATTGTTTTTCAAAAGACGATAGCCTGGATTCATGGGTTTAGAATCAGTCCGTGATACGAAGCCATCCTGCAATGCATATTATAGTGCAACCTCACGGACTCGTGTATAAGCCTTTTGGCTTTATTACAAAATTATTAATTTTTCAAGAATTTTACTAAATACTCTCAAAATGCTAATGAGCTATTGATGATGCTTTTATAAAGGTTCTCGTATTTATTTTCCAATTTCTATAGAATATTCAACAGTTTGATGAATTTTTAGCAATTTTTTCCAATTTATATTGAGCAAGTCACGATAACTTAAAACGGAATCCTCATTTTGGAGATGTGAAAATTTTTTTATGTTTAATGAGGATGACTGAATATTTCGCTAATTACATTTCGATGGTTGATTCCATTAAGACCCTTTTTCGTTCCGAAATATAATGCGCTATATGGTGTTAGTGGTATTGATCAAATTCTGTTTGCGTTTGTACGCATGCAGATAAAATGATGTATTAATCAAATTTAATATTTCTGTTTGTTTTCCGTTCTGCCGGGAAATCCTTTTTGCGTAAAGTACTGTGCAATATTGCTGATGATGAGGACGACGGCTCTGGTTTGTTATTATTTTCTTTTTTCAATTAGCAGCTTATGAGAGCATTTATCACATGTATGAGATTTTATGCTATTTTTAATTATATTTTATTTGTGTGTGTCTGAAGTATTAAATAATTAATGAAAAAAAAACCTTTTATTATGCGGTCCACTGATCAATCAGCAACATATAGCAATGCTATAATATCTGATTATAGTCAGAAAAATAAAATATGGTAATTGAAAAAGCGACTCATATTTTAAGTACACATAAAAACTTTTAAAAAAATTGTTGGCAGATTTTTCGGACACAACTTTTTTATTCTATATACATGGGAAATTAATATGCAGGTTAGGGTGAATAGGGAAGCTTAAGTGAAAGGGAGCTCTAGGGCAGGGCTGTTGTCAATTAATTGACACTTAACTGCGATTACGATAAATTGCTCCAATACTTAGTTAATTACTTATTATGGCGCTACAGCCCGAATCAGACTTCGTCTCCATTCATCTCGGCTGAGTGACCGCGCCCTTCTTGAAAAGTTTAACAGTGACTTGCTTTCTGCATCAATCGAATCCTTCCAGCGCTTCCGTGGTTTCCCGACCGGTCTTTGTTCATTAGCTTTCCTTTTTTGCGTGCGTTTGGGAGTTCTTCCTTCGTCAGTCCGCTTCACATGACCGGACCATTGTAGTTTCTTAAATTTTATGAGGGCTGACACTTTTGGATTATCGAAGAAGGCATAAAATTCTCTATTGTATCGTGTTCACCAGATCGATTCTTCTCTCACACGTTCGAGGATTCTTCTAAGTGCCTTTCTCTCAAAGTTATTAGCCATGTCATAACACAGGTCTTATAATTGTTTTACATATTTATACTCTAGATGAAATCTGAGAGTATATTGTGTTTGCCTTACCGTTTGTAACGCAAAGAAATAATGCTCGTACAGAGTCGCTAAGGGTGCAGAAATGATTATTGCAGCTCAAAAACTTCGATTCCGAGTGACCGTCTGTCCGACTGTCTGTCTGTCCGTCTGTCCACAACATAACTTTCGAACGCTTTGGGCTATCATGCTGAACTTTTTTTATGTCACTTTCAGCAAAAAAATAACTTTAAGTTTATGAATGGGCTACATCCACCCACCCCTTCTACCGCCTACCATACAAATTTCATAAAGTTTTGAAATTTTAAGATAATGATTTTCTCCAAAGTTATATTAAGCTATCGACTTGAAAAATAGGCAAAAGTAGACTGATGTACATTTCATTGACATACTAAAACATTAATCGGATTCCCTCACTCCTTCTACCCCTAATGCACAGTTTTGAAAAATGCATTTCTTCGATTTTCATTGAAACTAGCAAAGCTAAAAGAACCAATCTTTGTCAAAATTAATTTTATTGTAATTGCAATCAATTTTGGAAAACCTCACTCTTTCTACCCTCTCCCATACAAATTTCAATAAATTTCGGAATTTTAAATAAATTATTTTTTTTTAAAACCCTCAAAGCAATCAACTTTAAATTTTGAGAAAAATATATTATTACAAATATCATTGACATCGAAAAATTTGGTTTTGATTCGAATACTCCTTCTAGTCCCTCCCATACAAATGCACAATTTTGGTTAATGCATTTAATCGGTTTTTATTGAAAAGGTACAAACTTAAAATGTTGTCACAATTTCTCTCTTAATAATTGCAATAAATGCTAAAAAAAATTATGAACGCTTCACTCCTTCTACCACCTCCCATACAAATTTTTGTATTGAAAATTCAGGGAAAGTATTTTTCCTTCGAACAGTTGAGTAACAAAGCAATGTGATTAGGATGTTGATAAGCAGGTTTAAATTCATCCAAAGCCTGCCACTTTCTCTACCATCTCCCATACAAATGCCGTAAAAGCTACAAATTTTAAATTCAGCATGAAACATTTTGTATACTACGTTTGGTGTCATATACAAATAAACTGCCAACAAGTCGGGCGCAACTTTATTATTCTCGGAACAAGTTGAAGATGCATGGAAAGTCAACATGCAAGTTAGAGTGATTAGGGAAGACTAAGTGAAAGGGGGTTCTTCGGCAGAGCTCTTGTCAATTTAGCACTTAATTACGGATACTATCAATAGCTCCAGTACATGTTATCAATATTTCATTCGTTTATTTATGGAAGTTTGTTTTTTTATGAAGGGATGGGAAGGGGTGATAGTAAGGGAAGAGGATGTCCATAATTTCTTAATTAATTGTTTGAATCACGTCCAATATTCTCTATGCAGAATGTCAGTTTCATAGACGAAGTTGTCTATGATTTTCATAAAATTTGGTGTATTTTACATTCACGAAACGAAACATTTGTATGGGAGGGGGTAGAGAAAGTAAGGGAATCGTAAAATTTATGATGCAATTTTATTTCATTTATCTTGCAAGTTGGTCGTGCAAAATTTCAAGTTCGTAGCTTTTAATGGGTTGGTTAGTAGTTGATTTATTGAAAGTGGTCGAAATCATACTATTGTATGGTAGCGAGTACAAGGGCAATCGCGATCTCAAAACTTTTGACGCAGTTTCGTTTCAGCTCTTTTTAAAAGTTTTTGTGCAAAATTTCAAATTGATAGCTTTCAATAGTTAGGTGATAATTGATTTCTTAAAAATGGTAAAAAAAATAATTTTGTACTGGAGGGGGTAGAAGTTCGAAGGTATTCAACCAGTTAATATTTCATACAGTTATGGATTTTTTTTAAATGCATTTTGCATATTTTCAAAATTTCTACCTTAAAATTTGATTCAAAAATTGCGAATACGATCAATAGCTCCAGTACATGTAATCAATATTTCATTCGTTTACGCAAGTTTGGGATTTTATGAGGGGTGGTGTGATAGTGAGGGTGAGTGGATTTTAATAATTTTTTAATTGATTGCTTGAATCAAGTCCAATATTCTCTGTATAGAATGTCAGTTTCATAGACGAAGTTACAAAGAATTTTCATAAAATTCGGTGAATTTGATGTTCACGAGACCAAACATTTGTATGGGAGGGGGTAGAGCAGGTAGGGTAATCGTAAAATCTGTGCAATTTTTTTTCGTTTCTCTTGAAATGTGCTCGTCCAAAATTTCAAGTTCGTAGCCTTTAATTTGTTGGTTATTAGTTGATTTATTAAAATTGGTCAAAACCATACTTTTGTATTGGAGGGGGTAGAAGGGCAGGCGCGACATTTGACGCCATTTTATTTCAAATATTTTAAAAAGTTTGTGTGCGAAGTTTCAGCTTCATAGCTTTTAAACGTTAGGTGATAATTGATTTCTTAAGAATGGTCGAAAAAATAGTTTTGTATGGGAGGGGGTAGAAGCTTTGAAGGTATTCAAACAAGTAATAATTCAAACTTTAAAAAAAAAAACTTTAAATGCATTTTGCAAATTTTCAAGCATTGATCTTAGAATTTCATTCAAAAATGTTCAGGTTACGTGGTTTTTCATACCACAAGAAACACCTTGCGAACGTTAAACTAGGCGGGTCGGTGCATAGTAATTGTGGAACAAATTATTACTTTTTTTCTATGTATATCAAATAGATCTATCGTCATGCAAAATTTAAACTTTGTATCTTTCCCCAGAGCCCTAAAAAAATCACTCAAAATTTTTGACATTTTTGCTTACCACCTCCCTTACACCCCCAGCTTAAATTTTTTACCAAAATTAGAGACTATGTGGTTCTACAATCTGATAAATATTTATTATTATATATATTTGATTTTGCGATTTAATGATTTGAAATCTTAGAAAGTGTGCCATTTTTAAAATGCTCCTCCGCTTTCCACTACTATTATTTCCACATGTTATGTTTTTATCGTATTTTCCAAGTATAGCTTAATACACATTCAAGTTTCTACATACCTTAAGAGATAGTCGAGATATTCATTTTTAAGTGTTTTTCTTTACATCCCCCTAACCTTCCCCCTTGTAATAATTAGCCCCTCACGAAGCTGATTCTGCTAGATCTATACGCAACTTTAATGATTCCAAAATATGAAGATATAATCATTTGAGAAAAAAAAATTCGGCCGACAATTTGTTTTTAGCCCCCCCTCCCCCTTTCGCACGACAATGGATAAAAAAAAAATTATTTTTAAATTGTGTCCCACAACCTTTTCTATATCTTCGCTGATTTTCAGCTACCTATCTGCCTTCGTGGTGGATATTAGCAAGTGTAGTTTTTGACTCTTTCCCTCCCACCTTCTCTCTGAGATACGAGTCCATATATACGGCGTAACGGCTTTAATTTTTTTTCCATTTTTAGGCTCATGAAATGCCAAAAAAAAACAAAATTTCAGGGTAGCAAATTTTTTTTTCTGTGTCGACCACAATACTTTTTTATTAGAATACTAAAGTAAAATTATTTGAATACCTCCACTCCTTCTACCACCTCCCATACAAATTGCACTTTTTCATAAAATACTGTAACCTCGTCGAACTCAAATTTCGTTTTTAATAATAAATTAGCATTATTATTAAGATCGAAAACAATGAACTGATTAGCATTACTGTTTCTACCCCCTCTCGCACAATAGGACACAATTTTTCAACTTCACAAAAATTCGATTTCCTTGAATAGTATGAATGCTACTGGGCTGAAATTTGATATATGTCAATATCATAATATTCATAATTATTTCTAAAAAAAAAATAGTAAAATCCCTCCACTCCGTCTACACTAATTCATACCAATCTTAAATAGTAGCAGTCTCTTGGGTGCGTTTCATCTGGATTGCAAGTTCCGGATGCTTTTTGAGCATGAGATATATCTATTTGTTTATTAATTTAATTGACCTCAGTTTCCATTTGTTTGGTTGGAGGATTGGTTGAGTGCAAAAATGGCCATTTATGAAACCTATGGTAAATTAATGGTCAAGGAGCGGAGGCGCGCGTGATGGGGAGATCAGATGCTTGCGATAGTTGCAGCTGGTTAACAGTTGATTTGTCAGACATTCGTGGGGTGCCCGGCCGTCCCAATGAACATATTGTGTTTCCCCTTTTCCTCCTTTAGTGATTTTCTGTGATGGATATGTCACGTTGCGATTCGTGGATCTACCTCTGACCGGCAGCTTTGGCGAAGTGCGGGACCGATCCGACCGTGAAGAGAAAGGTATAAATAATATTCGAGTTGCAAAACACCCGCCTTGTCATGGAATCCCATGGCCAAGGAATATATGGAAGGATGAGCTCGTATATGGTGACTCTGCAGCGAGTCAGGTAGACTTGAATCATCTCTCTTCCATTCAAGTTTAAGTCAACGAGAAAAACTTGCCAAAGTTTCTCATATTTTTCAAATAATGAATGATATCCATTCTGTTGCCTAGTTATATAAGATATGAAGTCTGCTCAGATATTTGTTACCCAGATGTATAGGTAGAAAGTTTCGCTGTTATAATAGTTCCGGGGCTATAAGATTCAGTGTTGAATGGAGATACCGTTGAGATAATCATTATACTTACTTATGCGTCAAACTCAGGTCGCTAGAGAAATTAGAGTATCAGTGTATGCTAGGGCCTCGAAACTCATTCTGAAAATTTGTGATGCAGATGCCTAAGTTGAAATTTTTCTGTTTCTGGCATAATAGTTCCGAGGCCATAAAATAAATTTTTGAATTCAATCAATCAATCAAATTCCTGTTAAGACCCCATACAGGGGCATAGGACAGAAATAACTCGCGCGATCCTGAGCATCGGCTTTAAGCTGTTGACAGGACTTGTTTATTCCTCTGGCCTCCTGCTCAACTGCTCGCTTCCATGTGTTACATGGTCGACCAACCCGACGTCTTCCTTGAGGATTATAGTCCAGAGCCTGTTTATCGATGTTTCGCTCTGGTATGACCGATCCACTGCCACTTCCGCCTTTGCATCTCAATACCTATTTTAGTCTGGCCAGTTATACTCTAAAGTTTGTCGTTGGAGATCACTTCTGGCCAGAATATTACTAAAATGCGTCGGAGGCATTGGTTTACGAAAGTCTGTAGTTTCTTGGTAAGTCGAACGGTCACTTTCCACGTAATACAACCATATAACAACACGGATTTGACGCATGCGACAAAAACTCACAGCTTCGTGCGAAGGGAGATCTCTCTTAACCTCCAGAAAGGGGAAAGGATACCGAAGTCCTGACGAGCTTTATTTAGCCGAGCCTCAACATCCTTTTCGGCGCCGCTGTACATGCTGACAATGCTTCTGGGATAGGAAAAATCTTCCACCTCTTCCACATCCTGTCCGTTAAGAACAATTAAGCTTGCGTTCGAACCCATGTGCATGTACTTGGTTTTACGCACATTTATTTTCAATCCCGCCTCTTTGCAGTCCAAACGGTTATGGGCAAGTAAACACACGTCATCAGCATAATCAAGGTGACTTAAGATGTTAAATAGTCTCCATTGAAGACCTTTACCTTCCCCACCTTCCAGTGCAACTTTCAAGATGTTATTTATTACCACCAGAAACAGGGCTGGTGATAATATGCAGCCTTGTCTGACACAGTGTATTTTACAAAAATATAATTAAAAACAATCTTAATACTAAACTTATGAAAAAAAGTTTTAACCATTACTTAGAACAAATATAAACAATTAAAATCAAAACAAAAAAAACTGCATTGAAACTAAGACCTAAATATTGTCTTTCAAATAATTTCTTAAATTTACTCATTATTATATCATTGTAGGTATTTCTGCTTGCAGAGCTATTAAAGTAGTCTGAATGCAAATTGAAGTTTTTTATGGCGCAAGCAATAGGATCATTCATTAAAAAATCGGTAGGATGAGTTTCACTTTTCAAGATCCTGTTGTCTCGAAAATTAAACAAAAATGAAAAGTGCCAGACTTTTTTCTAGAAAAGACTATTATCATTTATTAACATTCAATTGCATAGCGTCACCATTCTGATAAAATATTAACATTGCTTTGCAATATGATGCAATCTCGATTGTTCTGAAGATTTTTAAGTCATTAACATAAAAGGATAAGTTGCATTCGTTTAAAGGTAATAGCACGTCGTTAATTAAAATTTTAAATAAAAAGGGCCCCAATATGCAACCTTGGTTAACGCCAGAGGAGACTGTAGTAATTTTGGATAGATGCGATGAAAATCTAACTTTTTGTGTACGATCCGCCATAATTCCATAACGCTCTTAACTTAAATAGAAGCAGACCGTAGCTACATCAAAGGCGCTAGGAAAATCTGTATATACAGAATCTATCTGTTTATATTCCAAAAGATTAGAAACAGTTGACTTACCCTTTAGGAAGCCATGTTGGCAAGAAAAAAATGACTTACGGTTACTATTAGTACTCCTGCAACCAGTTTTTCGAAAATCTTGCCAATAGATGATAAAATGCTTATTCTTCTGAAATTACGAATTACTATGTTTATACGGACTCTAAACTTCGCGAGTGAAACTTCAATCGCGAAGTAAAACATCGTATAAACAGTGATTGAAACTTAAAGTTCACTCGCAATCTAGATCCTGAGTGTAACTTCAATCGCGAACTAAAAATATCGTATAAACAGTAAGTGAACTGACAGCCTAATATCCCCAGAAATGAATTTATTTTTCGTCACTATCCAGTATGCAAAATATCATTTTTATGCAACTCTCAACACAAATTAATGAAATTTGCAATGTGTTTTGGAATTATCCAGCAAATTGCAAGTATTTTCACTTTGATGGGGTGAGGAACTGTCATTATAAATGCGATCTTAATTCGGAACTTTTACATTGGAAGTATATCTTGCGTATAAACATATCGCAAGTTTCAATCGCAATTCTCAATCGCAATCGAAACTTCCCCGTATAAACATAGTAAATGTCAGATCTATCTCCAGGCTTAAAAATAGGTGTTATATGCGTCAATTTAAAACATATCGGAAAAATGGATTGCTGAAGCGACGCATTAAACAAAGGAAGCAATAATCGAGAAAAAGTAAAGGCGGTTTTATTTAGAAACATAACAGGAGTACGATTGGGCATAAAGCCCAATCGTGCGATTCTCTAGATGAAAGAGAAATTTTTGTATCTTAAGAAATTTTGTAGGGGAAGTGGTAGAGGGGGTGACGACATTGAACTAATTTTTTCACATGACGTTAAGGTTGCTATCAAAATGTTTTATGCAAAATTTAGGATTTAAAAATTTAATAGGTACTGAGAAAATTAGTGTATTGGATGAAGTGAATTAGGACAGTTTGTATGGGAGGTGATAGAAGGAGGGGCGAGTTTTTACTGACTTTTCAGAAACAACTATAAACATCATGCTTTTGACATGTTTTAAATTGCAGATAAGTAGCATTCATACTTTTCAGGAAAATCGACTTTTTTTAAAGTTGTGAAATTGTGTCATATTGTATGGGACGGGGTAGAAGGGGTAAAGCTAATCGTCTAAATTTTTTGGCCTAACTAATAATTATAAATAAATAGTTACTGCACAATTTCAGCTCAATCAAAAGTGCAGTTTGTATGAGAGGTGGTAGAAGGAGGGGGAGGACACATGTAATTTTTATACAGTAAAATGAAATAATTATAAAAGTATTATGTTCCTAATTTCATATCAATAGCATTTATAGTTGCCGAGATAAGCCGTTTATTGATAAATTGCGTGATTGTGTCATTTTGTATGGGAGAGGGTAGAAGGGGTAAGGCTATTCGCCTAATTTTTTTTGGTCTTATTAATAATTATAAATAAGTAGTTACTACACAATTTCAGCTCAATCAATTGTATACGCACTGAGTAAATTGGTTTAAAGCATTTCATGAAAAAGTGCAGTTTGTATGGGAGGTGGTGGAAGGAGGAAGAGGACACATGTAGTTTTTTTACAGTAGAATGATATCACTTTAAAAGTATTATATTCTAAATTTCATATCAATAGCATGTATACTTTTTGAGAAAAACCGTTTATTGATAAATTGCGTAATTGTGTCATTTTGTATGGGAGGGGGTAGAAGGGGTGGAGCTATTTGGCCCGTTCACGAACTTGTCCTTACTTTTTCGTCAAAAACGATATGTACAAAATTTGAACTTTCTAGATCAACGCGTTCTCAAGCTAGAGAGGACACGGACGAACAGACGGACGGACAGACGGACGGACAGACGGACGGACATCCGGTTTTGAAATTTTTGAGTGATTATATGAACTTCTGTATCATTAATTTTTTTCTCCGAGCCTTATTTCTTAGCGTTACAAACTTTGTGGCAAACTTATAATACTCTCAGATTTCATATGGAGTATAAAAATTTGGGGGAATGAGATCAGATCCAGCACCTTTATGAATATTTATATCAAGTCCTGGAGGAGTTGTTTGGTCAATAGTCAGGATCCTGAAAAGGTATATGAGAAAACTTAGCATCAACTTAAAAGGCTAGGTAAGTTTGAGATCAAAGTGGTTAGCGAAAGAGTTTCCGATTTCTTCAGGATCAGAAGATGAGCGTTCACCAAATTTCGTAGAAGCCGGATAGCCACTTCTACCGCGTTTGTTACTAATGTGTTGCCAAAATATTTTAGGGCGATCAATCAAGCTGTTTACTATTTTAAGGCTATGGAGTTGTGTAGTTTCTTTTTCATTAACATGGAATTGTTCGCGCAGATGTAGAAATGCATTATGATCCTCGACTGATTTAGATTTAGACCATTTCCTGTAGGATTTGTTACGTAGGATTTTATTCATTTGAAGAAGACAAGCCAACTTAGTACTAATACGTATGCTTATCAATTATTTACTTACAATAATTTTACTTGTTTAACCGCTTATTACGCTTCACACTCAGGTCACCCGCCAAGGGTACAAAAATATTTGTTATCGCTCAAAAACCTCGATTCCGAGTGACTGTCTGTCCGTCTGTGCGTCTGTCCACAGCATAACTCTCGAACGCTTTAAGTTTTCGTGCTGAAATTTGTTGTGTGTCATTTTTAGCAAAAAAGTAACTTGAAGTTCGAAAACGGGCTATGTCCCCTACTCATTCTACCCCCTCCCATACAAATTTCACGAAATTCCGAAAATTTAAGAAACCAATTTTTCTTTGAAACTGTTTAAGCTATCGACTTGAAATTTAAGTCATGGTATAACGATGTATATATCATTACAGTCACAGAATATTGAACCAATCTCCTCATTCTTTCTACCGCCTCCCATACAAATGCACAATTTCGAAAAATTTCTTTTTTCGATTTTCATTGAAACTAGCAAAGTTATGAGGACTAAGTTTTGCGAGAATTCGTTTTATTATAATTACAATCAGGTTTGAAAAAATTATCAACTACCCCCTCCCATACAAATTTCACAAAATTTTGAAATTGTTATTAAATTGATTTGCTTTGAAACTGCCAAAGCTATTGACTTGAAGTTTTACGGAAAATATAATAATAGAAATATCATTTTAGATCTCCGCGCTACTGACTAGGCTACAAAGTAACCTAAGAATCGGTCCTACCAAAGTGGAAAACCGCAGACCGGCCAATTGGCAGAACAAAAAATGCAACCAGGTATTCGATTAAAGTCGGCTATAGTGTAACAAACTTCAGAGCAGATAATAATACTCCCAGATTTCATCTTAAGTGTGAATATAAATATAGGCTGTAACCATATTGGAAAGTTATGTATACCGAACATCCTCACAAATTTCACAAATTTCTTCAAATCTACTTGAGAATTTTTATAAAGTAGGATCTAACTACTAACAGCTCAGTTTCGATGGAGAGCAGTTGCTCATGTATAGTTTTATAAATTTTACTGGTTTTCAAAAATAAAAGAATACTAGCCGTAATACTGAATCATGTGATACTGTTTTAGGGGTTTGAGTTAAAAAGCTTCTTCTTTTTTAAAAAATTTTTATAGTTATTTATTTATTTACAAATATAGGGTGGTCCAACCAAAACGCACGATGTTAATTTCCAGCGCAAAATAGCCATTGTTTCGTTGGCTGTGTGGCAAGTTGCACCATCCTGTTGGAACCACATATCGTCCAGGTCCACATCCTTAATTTCTGGCCACAAGAAGTCCGTTATCATCTCGCGATAGCGAGCGTCCTCATTTTCGAAGAAGTACGGCCCGATGACGCCGCCAGCCCATAAACCGCACCAAACAGTCACTCTTTGTGGATGCATCGGCTTCAACAAAGTGAAAGTGTGCCTCGTCGCTGAAGATGATTTTCTTTGTAAAGTCATCATTCACTTCTGTTTGTTCAACCAACCATTTGGCGTGTGTACCTCTCCATGGTTGAATTTGTCAAACACTGAAACAAAGAAATGTTAAATTAAGTTGGGCGAAAAACTTGACGTTAAGGTGTGACTCACAATTAACATCGTGCATTATGGTTTGACCACCCTATATTTATTTCTTGTGTTAAACAACAATTACTTTAAAACAACAATTTATTTCTTATAAAACAATATTTTTGAATTTTGACCCCGACGTGATAAACATACCCTCGTCTCGCTAGCACGCTGCACCCAAACTTTGTTCATATAGCAACACCACCGCTTTGCAACTCGAATTCCCCGGGTTCTAATCCCACTTCCTGCACGGTATTCCCTTATAGTCTAAGGCAGGTCCGAATATTTCTGTACTCTTGACGACTTTGTACATGGATTATTTCTTAGTATTACCAACGCTAAAGCGACTATAATATACTCTTAAATTTTATTTAGACTATAAGAATTGTAGCAGTACATTAAAAAAAAGTATCGGGCAACTATACTGTAACGAAAATGCAATCACTTTGGGGTGCTGCGCAGATTATTTGGATTATTTCTTGCAAGCTTTCAGCAGCTGGACATCACAGCTCAGCTGGCACAATGAAGCCATCTGAACTATCATCTGGCTGACTATAGGTCATTGCCTGCTCAAGCTTCAAGCATACAGATTTAGAATTGCAAGCAGATGAAGTGGAACACAAAGAATTTTCTGTGTATCTATCTATCTATAACGCAACCTGCATCCAAACTTCATGAAGCATCTGAATATCTGCTTTATTGAAGCACAAAACTTGTTGTTTAGGTACATGCACATCTGTTTTACAGGTCGTAATGTGAAAAAATTGATAATCAATAAATCTATTATAAGACCTGTATGATGTGATTAAGCAACTTTGCACAATTTCGCATTAACTCGTATGATGTTAATTTGGTGCAAGATTTTTTTCCCTTTTCACATTTTCCCGAAAGTATAGTTGCTCCCGCAAATCAGTTCATAGGCTTTGAATTTATTTGAAAAAAAATTCTTTACTAACAAATGCAATTAATCTTACTCATCGCAAAGCTTGAATATCAAACTTTACTAATAATTACCAAACAGCTCATACGGCTTAACTACTATCTACCCCATTGGAAAAATCTAGAATAAATTAACGTAAATCCAGAGAGAGAGATTGGATTTCGCGTACTAGCTTAGCTTTCATCAAAACAGCAATCGCACGTCAAATTTACCAACGTATAATTACGAATTCTCTCTTGAATCCACAAATTCAGTGCATATTTCAAATTTGTCCGTGTTTATATCTGCCAGGAATGCAGCATTTGCAAAATCAACAATCAGCAATGATTATCATACTGCAATAGTTTACCGCATAAATTGGTGAGAAGAATTCAAATAATTATTTCACATGTTCAGTTACCTACGAAAATGAAAAAATAAAAAACCGTATCTAGAAACAACCCTATCCAAACGCAATATCAAGCACCCCAATAAATTACTCGTTAGTTGATTTCAGATGGTGGGCTGATTTCGGTTTTTCTATGGCACACAAATTTGCGTTCTACCACAAAACTATTGCGAATGGCGCGCCAGACAGGACTAAAAACGAGAAGCAACCTATTATAAAGTTAAAATCAGGAAATTCTCGCACGTAGCTATTCACTTCCGAATACGTGAAAGAGTCACGTGTCGCTGGAAACCGTAGATTCCCAGCGTGCCCATATTGTGTGTCAACTAATCGAACCAACACTATATCCGTGTAAGCTGAAAGGTAGTGTTGATGACAGCAACTCCCTCAATCGCCGAAAAGTCCTTTGTAAACGGTGAAAACGTTAATTGGATTCGTTTTTGTTCGTCCATGTAGTCTGGCATCGAGACACCTTTCGCTAACTTCGATCCACCTAGAATCCCTTGTTTTTGAGTTTAGCATATACAACATTGCGCGTTTCTAACCCACACACGCTAACGGCAGTAGTTTACGGGTAAATCCCAGATGGCGAAATACCCGGTCACAAGCAATTTACTTTCGAAAGGGTAGTTTGTAGATGACGCTGATCCAGCATACTATCAATTCACTGAAACTACACAAAGAATTTTTAATTTCTAACTAATGAAAAATTAACGATTGTAATTAGTTTTCTTTTTAGAAGTCGTCAGCAAACGAAACCGCTAATTTGTCAACCTAATAATCACTCCCAGTAAATACCTATTTATTGCAGCAAAAATGTAAGAAATAAAATGCAGCAAGATTTTTTGTGCAATAGAAATCACTACCATTGTAGCCTACTGGGTAGCGTATTGGTCTACAATGTGAAGGTCGTGAGTTCAAATCTTGGTCGGCGTAAAATCTCAGCACGCTGCTCGCTTGGATATACCTTGGTTACTCCAATTACGAAAATGAAAAATTTCATAGATATGGGGTTGTGCAAAGAGCTAACAACCCTTCCGCAATAAAAAAAAAATGTAGAGCCATTACAGATTAGATTAGATTAGAAAAATTTCTAAGCCTAAATTAACAAAAAAAAAACTTTCACAATTAATAAATAAATAATGATTTATATTTCCTTGATTGATACAATAGCCACGCATTGAACGCCTTCAGCGCAATTTACACCCGACTTGACCCCATTTAACTTCTATACCAATTCAATTAAGCTGTCATGAATTCAATATCGTTGCGGCAACACATCTTCTCCGAAACTTGAAGGT
This sequence comes from Chorisops tibialis, assembly GCA_963669355.1. Taxonomy (NCBI): domain Eukaryota; kingdom Metazoa; phylum Arthropoda; class Insecta; order Diptera; family Stratiomyidae; genus Chorisops; species Chorisops tibialis. The sequence goes on from OY770263.1 coordinate 77,671,365, forward strand.
CGCATTTTCTTTCATTTCCCTAAACAAATTAATTTGACATTCATCATCGAAATAATTTATGGTTGTTCTTTTTTTTTTGTATGTATGCAATAAAGCTCCCATCGTGTCGCAGATATGGCGAAAATTTTCCCGGAGTCCTACCGAGTGACCTATATTTCCATTGAAAGGAATCTCGCAGAAGTAAATTTGCCTTAAATAAGTTGTGCCCACATCCTCGAATCGAGTCCCGCATCAAAATAATTAACTGTTTTTGTTTGCAAGCAATTACTATGTGCGTAAACCTTAGGATTATCCTGACCGCTCACTCGTTCCTAGACGACATCAAGGAAGTCACTCAGTTAGATAAGGATGGGGTCTCGTAATGTGAACACCTTTATAACGACTGATATATCCCGAAAGATCCCAACAGGGCGACCCACTATGACGTCGTTGCCGAAGAAAATTGCTTTTATTTTTTTTGGGTCCTTTATTCACCCGGGATTTTAGGCAACATGGTTTTTAGTTTATAGCCAGAGGGTTGTGATCATTTTTAGCCTTGTTATATTTTTTCACCTTTCGTTATACGAGTACTTTTGGGATTGTGAATTCGTTCACGAGAGAATTTCATTAATTGCACAAAAGTAGGTCGGCTTAATAATTGTGGATGAGGCTTTGTTCCAAAGGATAAAATAAAATCCGTCTGTCCATCTGTCTACAGCATAACTCTCGAACGCTTTGACCTAACGTGCTAAAATTTGTCCCATGTCATTTTCAGCAAAAAAGTAATTTTAAATTAGTGAATGGGCCACATCCCCAAACTCCTTCTACCCACTCCCATACGAATTTCATGAAATTTCTAAATTTAAAGAAATTGATTTTTCTCCGAAACCATTTTTGCTATCGACTTGAAAATTAGCTCATAGTATAATGATGTGACAATCAGTAATGTCACAAAATATTGATCCTATCCCCTTACTCCTTCTCTCCCCTACCGCACATGCACAATTTTCAAAAATGCATTATTCGGTTTTCATTGTAACTAGAGAATCTAAAATAGTGAATTTTTGTCAGAATTAATTTTATTATAATTGCATCCAATTTTGTAAAAACTATCAACTTCACCTCACTCTTTCTACCCCCTACTATCAACTTCATTTTTTGAGAAAAGTATAGTATTATAAATATCATTGACTCTGAAAATATTGGTTATGATTCGAATACTTCTTCTACACCGTCCCATATAAATGCACTACTTTGGTAAATGCATTTAATCGATTGTCATTGAAACTAGTAAAGTAGAAACTTAAAATTTTGCCAGAATTTGTTCCTTAATATTTGCAATAAATGCTGAAAAAAATATCAACGCTGCTTTACTCCTTCTACCACCTCCTATTCAAAATTTCTATTGGAAATTCAAGAAAAGTAATTCTCGTTCGAACATATGAGAGTTATCGACTTTAAATTATAAGCAACTAAACAAATTCAACATCACCCAAATTTTCTTCCACTCCCTCTGCACCCCCCATACAAAGGCCATGAATTCAGATAAAAATTGTTTTATTTCCTCGAAAATTATGAAAGCTACAAACTTTAAATTCAGCTTGAAACATTTTGCATACCACGTTCAGTGTCATATACAAAAATAACAAACCTCCCCTCTCTGCATCTAGCATCTCCCACAAAAAAAGGTTTATTCACTGTTCGAATATTTGGCGGTACATTAAACTCCTTCCTATTTCATCAATTCCGTTATGTTTTACTTTACAAGAAGAATTATAACCTTTTGCTTAATGCTTTTTTTTTCAATAGCATCCGAATTTACACTAAAACATAACAGGAGTACGATTGGGCATAAAGCCCAATCGTGCGATACTCTAGATGAAAGCGAAATTTTTGTATCTTAAGAAATTTTGTAGGGGAAGTGGTAGAGAGGGGTGACGACATTGAACTAATTTTTTCACATGACGCTAAGGTTGCTATCAAAATGTCTTATGCAAAATTTATGATTTAAAAATTTAATAGGTACTGAGAAAATTAGTGTATTGGATGTAGTGAAGTAGAGCAGTTTGTATGGGAGGTGATAGAAGGAGGGGCGAGTTTTTAATGACTTTTCAGAAACAACTATAAACATCATGCTTTTGAAATGTTTTAAATTGCAGATGAGTAGCATTCATACTTTTCAGGAAAATCGACTTTTTATAAAGTTGTGAAATTGTGTCATTTTGTATGGGAGGGGGTAGAAGAGGTAAAGCTAATCGTCTAAAATTTGTTGGTCTTATTAATAATTATAAATAAATAGTTAGTGCACAATTTCAGCTCAATCAATTTTATACGCACTGAGTAAATTGGTTTAAAGCATTTCATGAAAAAGTGCAGTTTGTATGAGAGGTGGTGGAAGGAGGGGGAGGACACATGTAATTTTTATACAGTAGAATGAAATCATTATACAAGTATTATATTCCAAATTTCATATCAATAGCATTTATACTTTTGGAGAAAAGCCGTTTATTGATAAATTGGGTAATTGTGTCATTTTGTATGGGAGAGGGTAGAAGGGGTAAGGCTATTCATCTAATTTTTTTTGGTCTTATTAATAATTATAAATAAATAGTTACTACACAATTTCAGCTCAATCAATTGTATACGCACTGAGTAAATTGGTTTAAAGCATTTCATGAAAAAGTGCAATTTGTATGGGAGGTGGTGGAAGGAGGAGGAGGACACATGTAATTTTTATACAGTAGAATGATATCATTATAAAAGTATTATATTCTAAATTTCATATCAATAGCATGTATACTTTCCGAGAAAAACCGTTTATTGATAAATTGCGTAATTGTGTCATTTTGTATGGGAGGGGGTAGAAGGGGTGGAGCGATTTGGCTCGTTCACGAACTTGACCTTACTTTTTTGTTAAAAACGACGTATACAAAATTTGAACTTTCTAGCTCAACGCGTTCTCAAGCTAGAGAGGACACGGACGGACAGACGGACAGACGGACAGACGGACAGACAGACGGACAGACGGACAGACGGACAGACGGACGGACGGACATCCGGTTTTGAGATTTTTGAGTGATTATATGAACTTCTGTATCATTCATTTTTTTCTCCGAGCCTTATTTCTTGGCGTTACAAACTTTGTGGCAAACTTATAATACTCTCAGATTTCATCTAGAGTATAAAAATAAATGCAAAATTACGCTCCAAAACAGGTTCATATCACTTACAGCGCACTGTACTAAATTAAATTCTATCATTCAAAATAAAAACAGGACCATGATTGGGTGTAAAGCCCAACCATGCGATACTCTAGATCAAAGAGAAATTTGATGATTTTAAGAAATTTTGTATGTGGTAGAAGGGGTGACAGCATTAACTAATTTTTGTCACATTATGCTAGAGTATCTATAAAAAAGTTGTATGCAATATTTAAGATCCAAAATTGAATAGATACTTAGATAAATTAATCTATTAGATTTACTGAAATTGGGCAGTTTGTATGGAAGGTGGTAGAAGGAGTGGGGAGATCTTAATGAATTTTTCAAAGATAACTAAAAACATAACAGAATTATGATTGGGCGTAAAGCCCAATCATATGATACTCTAGATGAAATACTTACTTACCTTTTGTTTGAGAGGTGGTAAAAGCAGAGGGGAGAGTTTTGTAATTCTCGTATATAGCACTGAATGTACTATACAAAATGTTTCGTGCTGAATTTAAAGTTTATTGCTTTCATAATTTTCGAAGAAATTGAACAATTTTTGTCTGAATTTATGGTATTTGTATGCGAGGTGGCAGAGAAAGTGGGAGATTTTGGATGATTTTGAAACTGCTTATCAACATTCTAATCACATTGCTTTGTTACAATTTTAATCTCCATAGCTCTCATATGTTCGAAGGAGAAAAACTTTTCTTGAACTTATAATACAAAAATTTGTAGGGGAGGTGATAGAAGGAGTGGGGTGAAGGCAATAGTTTTTTTAGCTTTTATTACAATTATTAAAAGACAGATTCTGGCCAAATTTCAAGTTTCTACTTCTTCTAGTTTCTATGAAAATCGGTTAAATGCATTTACCAAAATTCTGCATTAGTATGGGAGGAGGTAGAAGGAATATACGAATCAAAACCAAATTTTTTGATATCAATCATATTTAAAATAGTATACTTTTCTCAAATTTTAAAGTTGATAGCTTTGACGGTTTTGAAGAAAACTAATTTAATTGAAATTCCGAAATTTCGTAAAATTTGTATGGGAGGGGGTAGAAGGAGTCAGGTAAAGTTGATAGTTTTTCCAAAATTAGTTGCAATTATAATAAAATTAATTATGAAAAAAATTTGGTTCTTTTAGCTTTGCTAGTTGCGATGCAAACCGAATAAATGCATTTTTGAACATTGTACATTTGTATGGGAGGGGGTAGAAGGAGTAAGGAGATGAGAGCAATATTTTTTACAGTAATGGTATTCTTATTATAATACTATGACCTAATTTTCAAGTCAATAGCTGAAATAGTTTCGGAGAAAAATCAATTTCTTTAAAATTCGAAATTTCATGAAATTTGTATGGGAGGGGGTAGAAGGAGTGGAAGGATGTGGCCCGTTCACGAACTTAAAGTTACTTTTTTGCTTAAAATGACATAAGACAAATTTCAGCACGATTGGTCAAAGCTATCGAGAGTTATGTTGTAGACAGACGGACAGACAGACAGACAGCATCTCGGAATCGAGATTTTTGAGTGACAACAAATATTTCTGTGCCCTTGGCGACTCTGTGCGAGCATTATTTCTTAGTGTTACAAACAGTAAGGCAAACACAATATACTCTCAGATTTCATCTAGAGTATAAACATGCATTTCGCATATTTTAAATTGCAGATCAGTAGCATTCATAATTTTCAAGAAAATCCACTTTTTGTAAAGTTGTGAAATTGTACCATATTGTATGGGAGGGTGTAAAAGCAGTGCAGCGAATCGTCTAATTTTCTTGGATCTTACTAATAATTCTAAATAACTATTTAGTGCACAATTTCAGCTGAATAAATTTTAAACGTACTGAATATATTGGTTTATAGTATTTCAAGGGAATGTGCAGTTTGTATGAAAGGGGAGGGATTCGAATAAAGTTTATACCGATAGAAATATTATATTAAAAATTTTAGATTTATACCTTTTATATTTTTTGAGAATATCCGTTTATTATGAAATTCCGAAATTGAGTCATTTTGCATGGGAAGGGATAGAGGGGGTTGAGCGATTTGGCCCGTTCACGAGCTTAATCTTACTTTATCGTCAAAAATGACGTGTACAACTATCCAGCTTAACGCATTCTCGAGCTAGAGAGAACACGGTCGGACAAACAGACGGACGGACATTTGGTTTTGAGATTTTTGAGTTATAATATAAACTTCTGTAACATTGAGCCTTACAAACTTTGTGGCAAATTTATAATACTCTCAGATTTCATCTGGAGTATAAACATTACAGAATGAGAGTAATGCTCAGTCATTTGATACTCTAGAAGAAATGGTCATGTCAGCTAAAAGTCTGTAGAATAGAGAATAGTAAATTTTGTATGGGACGTTTCTGAAGGAGTGTAGGAGGTATATAAATTTTGGATATAACTCTGGTCTGGTATGTAGATGTTTCGTGCTCAATTTATGGTTTTTATCCATTAGCGTCCGAAAAGGGGGGGGCTAAAAACAAATTATTGGCCGAATTGTTTTTTCAAATGATTATATCTTCGAAATTACTTATCGTAAAAAAATCATATTTAGGGACCATTAAGGTGGCATATAGGTACATTGGAATCAACTTAGAAAGTGGCTAATTATTGTAAGGGGGAGGGTCACGGGGGGTGCAAAGAAAAACACTTAAAAATTATTATCTCAACTATCTCTTAAGCTCTGTAATTGAAACTTAAAAATTAAACTAAGCTATACCAGAAAAATACAAAAAAAATATAATATGTTGAAATAATAGTAGTGGGGGGAAATGGGGAGCATTTCAAAAATGGCGCACTTTTCAAAATTACAAATCCTTATATCTCAAAAAAAAGTGCAGATATCAAATCGAAAATTTGTCAGATTGTAGAACTATACAATAGTTAATATTGATAAAAATTTTAAGTTAGGGGGTGTAAAGAGAGGGAGGTGGTAAGCAAAAATGTTGAAAATTTTGAGTGATTTTCTTAGGACTCTGGTTAAAGATAGAAACTTTAAATTTGGCATGTGGATACATCTATTTGATATACATAGAAAAAAAATAATAGTTTGATCCACAATTGTTACGAACCAACCACCCCGGTCTAATGGGCACAAGGTGTTTCATGTGCAGCGAAAAAAACACGAAAACTAAAAATTTTTGGATGTAATTTTAAGGTAGAAACCTGAAAATTTGGGAAATACATTTAAAAAAAATCCCTCAAAGTATGAAATATTAACTGGTCGAATCCTTACAAAACTTCTACCCCCTCCCATACAAAATTTTTTTTTCGACCATTTTTAAGAAATTAATTATCACCTATCTATTAAAAGCTATCAATTTGAAATTTTGCATTAGAACTTGTAAAAATATTTGAAATGAAATTACTGTAAAAGTTTTGAAATCGCACTTGCCCTTCTACCCCCTCCCATACAAAAGTATGATTTCGACCAATTTCATTAAATCAACTAATAACCAACAAATTAAAAGCTACGAACTTGAAATTTTTTACGAGTACCTTACAGAAGAAGAAAAAGAAAATTGCTTCACAAATTTTGCAATTCCCTCACCTCTTCTACCCCCTCCCATACAAAATTATTTTTTCGATCATTTTTAAGAAATCAGTTATCAGCTAACGCTTAAAGGATAGCTTTTAAGCGTTAGCTTAGTTTTGCATGAAAACTTACAAAAATAACTGAAATGAAATTCCTTTAAAAGTTTTGCAATCGCGCTTGCCATTCTACCCCCTCCCATACAAAAGTATCATTTCGACCTACTTCATTAAATCAACGAATAATCAACAAATTAAAAGCTACGAATTTGAAATTTTGTACGAGCACACTACATGAGAAATGAAATAGAATTGCGTCACAATTTTTACGATTCCCTACCTCCTCTACCCCCTCCCATACAAATGTTTGGTTTCGTGAATGTAAAATACATAGAATCGTATGAAAATTCTATGCAACTTCGTATATGCAAGGAATATTGGACGTGATTCAAGCAATCAGTTAAAAAACTATTAACATCCATCGACCCTTACTATCACCCCTCACCCCTCCCCTCACAAAACTCAAAGTTGCATAAATAAACGAACGAAATATTGATTATATATACTGGAGCTTTTGAACGTTTCCACAAAGCCCAAGAATCCCCTTTCACTTAGTCTTCCCTAACCACTCTAACCTGCATATTGACTTTCCACGCATCCGCAACTTGTCCCAAGAATAATAAAGTTTCGCCCGACTTGTTGGCAGTTTATTTTTTACATATGTATACTTTGCAACTGTCGAAAGACATGCACTTTAAAAATTTCCGACTTTTCTAGTTTTAATTGAAATTGATAAGATCAATTTTAAAAATTGTGCAAACACATGGGTTCTAGCACAAGAACACCGATTGTACTTAACAAACAAGATGTGAACGAAGTGTAAAACTTTGTTACCTCAGAAACATGATCCGCACAGACGGCATAACCGAAAAGGATTTTAAAGTTCGTTTGAATAAAGCTCAGGTTTTTCGAATCCTTTCTTACCCTAAAATGCATTGATTTACGAAAGCTTCCAGGTTCTTGGAAAGCTTTATGGTCTCTTGCCTTGCATGTACAACAATCATACAATAACACGGGTTTGAGATTTGGTTTAAATACTTACAACTTCGTGTGAAGCAAGATCTCTCTACGAGCCCATCTATACATTCAATGCAGCAGCTTTGACTTCGTCTTTGTATATCAAAATTTGTATGCAATTTAACAAAGTAGGCATTAAATTCCCAAAGTTTTCCATACGGATTGAAACAAAAATCTTAGGTTACTTTGCTAAGCTACTTACAAATAAATCTCACAAGGTCGAAGCCAACGAATATAACCCTTAGAAAGTTCCTGCTTCACACGAAGCTACGAATGTTTGACCGAAATTTCAAACCCGCGTTGTTATTGTGATGTTGTACATTACAAGTGACGGATAAGCAAGAAACCGCAACCTTTAAGAAATGTCTGCAACACATTTAAGAGATATTTTGGCCAGATACCATTTCTAGACTGGACAGGCTTTGAGTATCCAAGTCGGAAATGGTAATTGACCGTTCACATTTTGCGGAAGCCGTAGCCAAATATCTCCAAACAAGCTCAGAATTACAACACTATTGGAAAACATTCGGTTAGTTTTAAGCAATTCCATAGGAATAAACGTGTCGTGGCGAAAACTAAAGTCTGATGCTCAGGATTGCACTTTGCTGAGTAGTTCTAACCTGCAATTAGGGTATTTTATCAGTTTAGTGACATTTTATCTATATATTGTGAAAATTTGGCTCAAAAATTTCAAAAAATAAAAAAGTTACAGTCGCCTTCCTGGGACGTGTTTTTTTGACACCGTTTGTGATACCAGACATGCCTCCGCCATTTTTTTTTTTAAAAAATTATTTTTTCTCTTAAAGTAGATAGATAAAACTTGTACTTATCGATTCAGAATTTAAAAATTCAAATTTTTCGGATCATGACAGTCTCTGGAAGACAAAAGGCGAGTTTCGCACCAAAATTGTTCAGTATTTGTATATAAAAAAAAATTAAGTCGTTGCTCACCCGGTCGGTTACACAACGCTATAACTTCGTCATTAATGCGAATTCCTTTATGAAATTTTCAGGGTAGACACTCAAAGATAGTACTTTCGAATGAGCATCTCTTTGAAAAATCGATTTTTTCTATCTAGGTACCTCTTCTGAAATCGTTGAAAGCCTCCCACACCTACTGCTACCTCCCGTTACAGTTTGGTGATACACGTTAAAACAATTTTCAGGACAATACTGCTCTATTAAGATATGAAGAATATCATCTCATCTCATCTTAAATGGCACAACAGCTCAAGTCGGGCCTTGGCCTCCTAATTTTCAGATTCCTTAACATATTCATTACTTATTGTGGAAGGGTTGTTAACTCTTCGCCCAACCCTCTATCTGTGAATTTTTCGTAGATTGAGGTAACCAAGGTCCCATATCCAAGCCGACAGTGTGCTGGAATTATGCGTTGACCGAGATTTGAACTCACAACCTTCGTATTGTAAACCAACACACTACCCACTAGGCTACACCCTAGCTACTTCTTCTACTTCTACAATGGCGCTACAGCCCAAATCGGACCTTGGCCTCCTGATATTCAGGTTCCTTAACATTTTTCATTACTTATTGTGGAAGGGTTGTTGGTCCTTCGCACAACCCTCTTTCTACGAATTTTTCATTTTCGTAGATTGAGGTAACCAAGATATATCCAAGCAGGCAATATGCTGGAATTATATATTGCGTCGACCGATATTTGAACTCACGACCTTCGCATTACAAGACCAACACACTACCCACTAGGCTACACCCTAGCTAACATGAAGAATATACAAGTTTAGTATTGATATGGCGGGGAAATCATCCATTCTAATGTCACTGAAACTTCGACTCCATCTAGAGTATCGCATGGTTCAATTTTACTCGCAATCGTAGTTCTATTATGTTTTTAAAAACTATTTTCATTGAACTCAATTCAATTAATCACTGATGATATGCCAAGTCGTGGATAGTATTATCATTCATGAAATTGGTATGTGAATCGATTGGTCAGAAAAAATCGTCAATTGAATAGATCAGTTTTAATATTACAGTTGTCAGCGATTTTAAATAAAAAAAAAGTTTTGACATCGAAATCAGCACATTCCCGTAACGTCAACAAAAGTGTTGTCAGTACTATCAGTCATTAAAGTGATGCATAAGCTGTAATTTCGCAGCTATTTAATTTAATACATTTTATGGCAGGAACCTAATGCCTACTGTAATATTAGTAAATTTTAGTCAAAACTTATTAGATTATAGTGTAGAATTCGATAAGGCGATGTCCTTTCTAGGAAAAATGTAAACCCTCCATCGCAATCTGTTACAATGCCTGTTTAAAAGTGTTCTAAATTCGAAAAAATGTTCACTTCTACTTTTCTGTAAGTCCTGCACTCTAAAAAATGTAGTAGACAACCGAAAACCAACAATAATAATGCTGGTGTAATAAAAAGAAACTCAGATACAAAACGTAATTATTATGCATTACCTTAAAAAATCTGCCAACAATTCGGGCGTAAATTTATTATCATCAATAATCCTGTTAGAGTGGATAGGGAAGACTAAGTGAATAGGAGTTCTAGGACAGGGCTGTTGTCAATTATTTAACTACGTAATCGCAATAGCAAGTTTGGATTTGTATGAAAGGGGGAGAAGGAGATGCGATAGAAGGAATGGTTACATGTTAATAATTTGTAATTGATTGCTTGAATCGCATTCAAGATCCGATGTAGAAAATGATTGTTTCATAATCGAAGTAAATTCTTTGAAATTTGGTGAATTTTATTTTCTTGAAACCAAATATTTGTATGGGAGGGGAAAGAGTAGTTGAGGGAATCGTACAATTTGTAATGCAGTATTACTTCGTTTGTCTGTTTGTTTTGAAAAGTGTTCGTGCAAATTTTCAAGTTTGTAGCTTTTAATTTGTTGGTTTGGTGAATTAATCTTAATTAACTAATTTAACCTTAATTACCCCTCCCACACTCAATTAACCCCCCCCCCCCACCCCTTTTTCTATAATAATTGTGTTTTGTAATTGTCGATCAGCTTGATAAAGGTCTCAGCAGAGACCGAAACGTAACGAATAATGAAGCGTAACAGTGTAGAATCCGGAAATCTTTTCTTTTTAATTTGTTGTTTATTGTTTGATTTAATGAAATTGGTCGAAATCGTACTTTTATATGGGCAAGGTTAGAACGGCAAGAGGGTTCTCAAAACTTTTGACGCAACTTTGTTTTAAATATTTTAGGAAGTCGTTGCACAAAACTTCAAGTTGAAAGCTTTTAATGGTTTTTTAATAATTGATATCTTAAAAATGGTCGAAAAAATACTTATGAATAGGAGGGGGTAGAAGTGTTTGAAAATATTCGATCAGTTAATATCTTAAACCTGTAGGCATTTTCTTTTTTAAATGAGTTTCACAAATTTTCAAGATTTTAACTTAAAATTTCAATCAAAAACTTTGAGTTTTTGTATTTTTTTCAATGCGCATGAAAGACTTCATGCAGGTTGGTGCTGCCCTTTGGTACATAACAGTTCTGGTTTAACTGATTTTCATTTTTGTGTGAATATCAAATATATGAATGCAGGTGCAAAATTTGAACTTTATATCTTTTACCAATGCCCTAAAACAATTAGTGAAAATTTTTGACATTTTGGCTCACTAACACCTTCCCCCACACCCATCAACCTAAAAATTTTACCAAGATTAAAGGTTATAAAGCTCTACAATCTGAGAAAACTTTAACTGATTAATTTTAAGATATATATTTTTTTACCTTTTTTTTAAATTTCGAAAAGTTCACCATTTTTGAAATGCTTCCTTTCCTTCAACTACTGTAATCTATACATATTAATATAATTGTAGTGTCTGTGTGTTATTTCCTTATAAATGGGTATAAGGTAGTTTTTTGAGTTATTTTAGTAATAACTAAGCATAAAAACACATTTTTGAAATTTTTGTCTGTCTGTCTGTCCGACCGCTTTTCACGCACAAACGTCTAAGCCGATTGTAATGAAACATGCACAGTTTATTAGGTGTCCATCGGAATGAAATCTGCTTTTGGTTTTGTTTCACTCCCCTCACGCCTACTACCTCCTCCAATACAAAGTGACTCATTTTCAAAATATATATTAATCAAATTTTCTTGGAAAAGCTATTAATTTGAAATTTGGAATATATTATTTCTATTATAAATGAAGTCTTCTGGTATACAAATTGTTTGAGCTTCCTCCCTCCTTTCACAACATCCCACTACAAACTACACTTTTTCATGGATTACTTTGCACCAAATTTCTCAGTACGTGTAACTTCCATCGACCTAAAATGTTGTGTTAAATCCGTAATTAACATTATTATTAATATCGGGAAAAAATTAATTCACTCCTTCTACCCCCTCCCATACAATGTGACACTGTTTCACGACTTCACAAGAATTCGATTTTCTTGAAAAGTCTGAATGTTACTGATCTGTAATTTAAAATATATCAATTGCATGATGATTATAGTTGTTTCTCATTAAATCACCAAAAACCCCCTTCTCCTTCCACCACCTCCCATATAAACCGCACTTTTTCATGAAATACTTTAAGCGAATTTTCTCAGTACATTTAAATTTCATCGAGGTAAAAATTTGAACTTAATCCTTAATTAGCATTATTATTGACATCGGGAAAAAAATTCACCGAGTAGCTTCACTCCTTCTACCCCCTCCCATACAATGAGACACATTCCACGACTTTATAACAATTCGATTTTCTTGAAAAGTGTGAATGATACAGATCTGAAATTTCAAGTATATCAATTGCATGATAGTTATAGTTGTTTCTCGAAAAATAACCATAAACCCCCTACTCCTTCTACCACCTCCCATACAAATTGCACAATTTCATTAAATTCAATCCACTAAGTTTCTCAGTACCTACTCAATTTTTGAAGCTTAAATTTGGTACAAAACATCTTTATAACTACTCTAGCATGATGTGAAACAAATTAGTTCAGTGTTGTCACCCCTTCTACCACTCCCCATACAAAATTTCTTAAGACCGCGAAAAATTCGATTTCATCTATACATAGTATCGTCTGATTTGGCTTTACGCACAATCGTAGTCCTGTTATGTTTATACTCTAGATGGAATCTGAGAGTATTATAAGTTTGCTCTAAGGTTTGTAACGCCAAGAAATAAGGCTCGGAGAAAAAAATGAATGATACAGAAGTTAATATTATCACTCAAAAATCTCAATCGGATGTCCGTCCGTCTGTCCGTCCGTCCGTCTGTCCGTCTGTCCGTCTTTCCGTCCGTCTGTTCGCTCTCTAGCTTGAGAACGCGTTGAGCTAGAAAGCTCAAATTTCGTACACGTTTTTGACAAAAAAGTAAGGTCAAGTTCGTGAACGGGCCAAATCGCTCCACCCCTTCTACCCCCTCCCATACAAAATGACACAATTGCGCAATTTGACAATAAACGGATTTGCTCGAAAAGTATAAAAGGTATTGGCCTGAAATTTGGAATATATTACTTTTATGATAATATCAATCTACCGTATAAAAATGATGCGTGTCCTCCCCCTCCTTCTACCACCACCCATACAAACTGTACGTGGCACGAATTACTCTAAGCCAATTTACTCAGTGCGTATAAAATTTAGCGGACTGAAATTGCGCGTCAAATATTTATTTAAAATTGTTAGTAAGGCCAAAAATTAGACGATTAGCTTCACCCCTTCTACCCCCTCCCATACAAAATGACACAATTTCGCAATTCGACAATAAATGGATTTGCTCGAAAAGTATAATATGTATTAGTCTGAATTTCGGGATATATTACTTTCATAATGATTTCAATCTACAACATAAAAATTATTTGCGTCATCCCTCTCCTTCCACCCCCTCCCATACAAACTACACTTTTTCGTGAAATGCTCAAAGCCGATTTTCTCAGAACATATAACATTTATCGAGCTCACATTTTGTAATAAATACTTATTTAGCATTATCACAAAGATCAGAAAAAAATATTTGATTAACTTCACTGCTTCTACCCCCTCCCATACAATATGACACAGTTTCACAACTTCACAAAAAATCTATTTTCTTGAAAAGTATGAATGTTACTAGTCTAAAATTTAAGAGATGTCAATTTTATGATATTCTTAGTTATTTCTGAAAAAATCACTAAAATCCTCTCACCCTTTCTACCACCTCCCATATAAACTGCACATTTTCATTAAATCTAACACACTAATTTTCTCAGCTCCTATTCAATTTTTGGAGTAAGCATTTTGTGTAAAATATTTGTATAGCTACTTTAGCATGATTGGGAAAAATTAGCTCAATGCTATCACCCCTTCTAACAGTCCCCATACAAAATTTCTTGGAATCGCTAAAAATTCTATTTCATCTAGAGTATCTTAAGATTGCGTTTTACGCGCAATCGTAGCCCTGTTATGTTTTTAAGCTTAATGTTATTTTATTTGTTTTTTTTTTTTTTTAATTAACACCAGCTACAATTATTTACATGTCCTTAACGCTCTTCAAAACGTTTAAGATCTCGAATCACGGACTTGATTTGATCACGAGCCTGTCCCATAAAAATGGGAGTATCATGCTTTCATTCTTAACAATTTATGGTTCTGATTCCAACAATATACAAACCATTTTCTTCAAAGAGCCATTAAAGTAAGCAGATTATATATCCCACATAATATATTACTAACTATATTCTCAAAAATTGCTTACTATTGCTATTTTTACGCGGACGAAGTCGCGGGCGTTTGCTAGAATAAAATAATATTTTTCTCATATTCCGTATAGCTTAAAATATGTTCCAAGCTTCAATATTACAACTTAAGAGATAGTCGAGATATTAATTTGTAGTAAAAACTGTTTTTCTTTGCATCCTGCTGACATGTCCGCTTACAACAATTGACCTCTGTATAAGTCAATTATGGTGGACCTCAATTCCGCATAATTGGTTATAAAATGTGAATTCTTTATGGTGAGTAATTCCGATGTTATAATTATTTGAAAAAAAAAATTCGACCAACAATTTGTTTCCAGCCGGACCCAAATTGATAAAAAACTAAATTATTTTTAGACGTTGTCCCACAACCCCTTCTATATGCATGTTGATTTTCTGCTTCTTAGCTAGAATCATGGTTGTGATATTCGGTTTCGTTGTTTTCGACTTAAGTGGTCCCCCGCATCCCCATTAACCCCTACACCCCCCAAAATTATAGTCCACCTGAGATCAGCAAAAATTAACTTTGAATCTTGAAGAGTTTAGGAGTTAATGTGCTCTGAGCGTGCACGTCCTACGGCGTACAGAAAGACATTTTTTTTGCATTTTTAAGCTAATTTAGTCATGAAAAGCAAAAAAAAACACAATATTTCAGGGTTGAAAATTTTTTTTTTCCAAGTCGATAACATTACTTTATTATTAGAACCAATCAATCAAATTCCTGTTAAGACCCCCTATATGGGCATAGGACAGAAACAACTCTCTTCCACAAGGAGCGATCCTGAGCATCGGCCTTAAGCTGTTGCCAGGACTTGTTTATTCCTCTGGCCTCCTGCTCAATTGCTCGCTTCCATGTGTTACATGGTCGACCAACCCGACGTCTTCCTTGAGGATTATAATCCAGAGCCTGTTTTGCGATATTTTGCTCTGGTTTTCTCAAAGTATGACCGATCCACTGCCACTTCCGCCGTTGAATCTCAATACCTATTTTAGTCTGGCGAGTTGTACTCCAAAGTTCGTCGTTGGAGATCACTTCTGGCCAGAATATTCCTAAAATGCGCCGGAGGCATTGGTTTACGAAAGTCTGTATTTTCTTGGTAAGTCGAACGGTCACTTTCCACGTAGTACAACCATACAACAACACAGATTTGACACATGTGTCAAAAACTCGCAGCTTCGTGCGAAGGGAGATCTCTCTTAACTTCCAGAAAGGGGAAAAGATACCGAAGGCCTGACGAGCTTTATTTAGCCGAGCCTCAACATCCTTTTCGGCTCCACCATCCATGCTGACAATGCTTCCGAGATAGCAAAAATCTTGCACCTCTTCCACATCCTGTCCGTTAAGAACAATCGGTGTGCTTGCGTTCGAACCCATGTGCATGTACTTGGTTTTACGCACATTTATTTTCAGTCCCGCTTCTTTGCATTTAGAATGCAACGAGCGAACATTTGACTCTAAGTCCGAACGGGTATGTGCAAGCAAACACACGTCATCAGCATAATCAAGGTGACTTAAGATGTTAAATAGTCTCCATTGCAGACCCTTACCTTCCCCACCTTCCAGTGCAGCTTTCAAGATGTCATTTATTACAACCAGAAACAGGGGTGGTGATAATATGGAGCCTTGTCTGACACCCGTTCGCACAGCAAAGCTCTCGGACAGCTCTCCTCTATGTAAGACGCGACACCTTGCATCTTCGTAGGATTCTTTAATCATAGCTATGACCTTATCTGGAATACCTCTCCTACGCAAAGCATTCCATATGTAATCTCGCTTAACGCTGTCGAAAGCCTTCTCGAAGTCTACAAACATGAGATGTAGTGGCGAACCCATTTCGGCTGACTGCTCTAATATCATCCGTAGGGTATTTGTGTGGTCGGTACAAGACGACCCTTTACGGAATCCAGCCTGATAAACTTCGAGAGTGCTCTCGACGACATCACTAATCCTATTGAGAATTACCTTAGCCATAATTTTTCATACGGCAGTAAGTAGACATATACCACGCCAATTCCACAATCCCGAAGGTCGCCCTTCTTCGGAATTTTCACAATGATGCCCTCCTTCCATTCAGTCGGATATCTTCCCTCACTCCACACCTTAGTGAAGAGTGGGAGGAGTATATCGGCTGTGATTTCCGGGTCCGCTTTGAGGAGTTCAGTTGGTAGTCCGTCTATACCTGGAGCTTTCCTTCCCGCCATTGACCGAATGGCGGAAACTATCTCTTCCTTATCTGGGAGATCGTCCCTAATAGAGGATTGTTGTGTTTGGATGTTTGGTAGTTGTTCTGTTTCCGGAATATCTTCCTCTGACAAGATGTTTAAAATATTAGAGAAGTATTCCTTCCCTCGCCGCAACTGGTGTTCACTCATATTAAGGAGAGTTCCGTTGACATCTCTCACCAGGTGGTTGGCGGTGAAATTCCTGTTCGTCAACTGTTTCATGATTTTAAAAAGTGAACCCATATCCCCTAGGTAAGCCGCAGATTCTGCCTTGTTCGCCAGATCTTCAATGTTCTTTCTCTTGTCGCGTCTAATAGCCCTCTTAAGCTGTATATGAGCATCGCGGTAGTTCTGTCTCAAGTCGGGCGTTCGTTGGTTGACATCGGGTCGAGACATGATTGCCAATTTGGCTTTTTTCCGATTGCCAACCTTGACCCATGTGTCTTGCGACATTCAGGGTTTCTCACCGCTTTGCACATATCCCACAGATTCTTCAGCACTAGTTAGAAAAGTGTTTCTGGTTGCCTCCCAATTGGCGTCCAGTGTGCGCATTTCATATTCACCCAATGTGGATGACTTTTCGCGTAGAATAGTGGCGTATTCCCCTGATGGTGTTACTCAGAACCAGATCGACCATTTGGCTATAAGTCGCCGATGGAGAAGATGTCTCCTCGATGTGCGAGCGAAACGTGGAGCTGACGTGGGGAGCGATCACCACTTGATGGTTGCCTGCTTGAGATTGTGTACAGCAGCTATTCGACGACCACAAATTCTTCAAATGAAGCGCAAGCTTAATGTGGATAAACTTAGAGATCCCAACATTTTTGTTGGGATCTCTAAGTTTATCCACATTAAGCTTGCGCTTCATTTGAAGAATTTGTGGTGATCGCTCCCCACGTCAGCTCCACGTTTCGCTCGCACATCGAGGAGACATCTTCTCCATCGGCGACTTATAGCCAAATGGTCGATCTGGTTCTGAGTAACACCATCAGGGGAAACCCAAGATGTTTTATGATGACTCTTGTGTGGAAAAAGGGTCCCTCCGATGACCATTTGCCGAGTACTACAATATCACCTCTTGGAACACGTTCGAAGGTGGCACTCAGTTGGCTATAAAACTCCTCTTTGTCACCAGATGTTGCGGTATTAGTTAGTGCGTGGCACTGCAGAATTGTGACGTTTCTGACACTGACAGCCTGATGACGATAATCTTATCCGAGATTGGTTCCCAGCTAATGAGACTGTTTTTCGCTCTCGGTGTAAGGACGAACGCCACGCCATTTCTGGCTTCACTTTCAGGGCCAATGTACAGAATAGTGTTTCCGCTAGGGGTTCGTTCTTCTCCTGATCCTGTCCACCTGATCTCGCTCAATCCCAAGATTTCGATGTTATAGTGCTCCATTTCACGGTCGATCACCGGCGGTGCAAGGACCGAGTAACCCCAGCTCTTTCCCCGTCATTCAATGTTCGAACGTTCCAGAAGCCAATCATAGTCCGTTTTCGAATGCCAAAAGTCTTTACCGTAGAATCAGTCCGTATCCAAGGCGATGTATCTGTTTCTCGTATCATTTAGGTCTTAAGATCACGGGTGATAAGCCCCTGATCCAGTGAGTGTCTATTTGCCATTTTTAGGGCAAGCAGGACTGGCTATGGGTGAATTCTACAGCCCCCATTCCAGAGGGGGATAGTTAGCTCAGATCCGTGGAGTCGCTAGGCTCCAAAGATAGTTACAGGAATTGGTAAAACCTCATCCTACAACTACCCCCTTGCGGGGGTATTTATTATTAGAATAGTAAGTAATTATTAGAATAGTAAAATAAAATTACCCAATATTATTGGCAAAATTGTAAGCTTATAGTCAACATTTTTACATGAAATATTTATGTATAACAATACACTTTATTTTAATTTTAGCGATTAAAAGGTACAAGCAAAAATCCGTCGTTTTTCTGTCATTAACTAGAACTAGCGAATTTTGATATGATGATATTTTTAAGCATTTAAATATTTTTTTTAATAAATTATTTATTTTATTGCAATCTTTCATCTGATTTTTCTTCCCTTGAGAATATTTTCTGCAATATGTTGAATTCAAAACGTGACAAAAATGCCATGGCTTGGGACATTTGGTACGTATATATAATGTTTAGTACGTGATAAATACAAATGTGATAGTTTGAACGGAAGCTTTGCGAATATTGAGGCCCTATTTCGGTACCAGGGTTTTTTACAATTCATCCATTTCTGTATCTAGAGTAAATAGGTATAATTTATTATTCCGTATTATAAAAAAATAACAAATTTAATTGGTACTACCAATATCTATCCCCAGGGAAATGTATATGAATTTCCTGTGTACCGAAACGAATTTTGGTGCTTTCACATTCGATCCGAGCTACGTAAAACAGGCAATTTAAAAAAAAAGCCAAGGCAAAAAAAAATATTTTGAGAATAACTTACCACAGTTGGGGAACAAACATGTTAAATTAAATTTTCTTAATTTGTGCTAAATATGTTTATTGTAATTAAAAATGGAATTAACATTTATTTTAATTATAAATGTTACTAACCTGCACAGTTCTGTCATTGATCATTGAAGGGTGTAATTTTCAATTTGAATTCAGTTTAATTTTCCAGAAAAAATTGCATCAAGGATTTTATTTAGAAAATTAAGAATAAGATTTGGTGTAATTTGTCCATCCAATGTCGTAATGTTACTCTTGTATTCCAAAAACAATCACTGTAAATCTTAGAGACGTAAATTTAATCAAAAATTGAACTTGATGTAAAGTATTTCAATAATTCCTTTTTAAAGTGTAGTAGTATTGAAGATGAGACATTTTTCAAATGGTTATACAACTGTTACTACTGAACTGGATATTATACCTTCATCGTTCAGTAATGTCCTCAAAGCAAAATACATATATATAAGTATAATTTGTATATACCAAAGAGAATAGAACTGTTTGGAAACCTTTTCTGTTGGTTTCCATTCCGAATCCTATAAACCTAAAAAAAAAATCGCCTGACAGTCAGAGCAAGTTGAAGGACACCGAATGACCATACACAACAGAATCATGATAGCTGCCTTTGTTGCTTTGTAATGACACTTAAAAGGGATCTGGTTAGCAAATTTTCAGCATTGGGTAGACATAAAACACTTTGTTCTCCTGACGAAAAAAATAAAAGTTGTAGGAAACCAACCAAAAAAAAATTTCCTGTCGGTAGTGATTACATTGCAAAGAATAAGGTCCTTTTGTTGAAGGAGAAATTTTTCTCTCAGAAATTTTATGTGACTCAGGAGCGTATAGTTTGTGTGGTCAGTATTTTATTTTTATAGGCAAATTCAAGTGGTGAAATTGTTCCAAGAAGAAGAAGGCAATCTCTAGTCCATGCTTTCAAAATATCGTCTTTTGTGAACAGAACTTTTGAGGAATAAAACCGAAAAACAAGGGAAAGAAGAGATACTAAATAAAATGTGGTGTGTGGTAAAAATAAAATTGTTTATGGCGGTTAGGCTGGCTGTTAACGATTCACAATTTTCAAGGATTCGAATGGTAGGCATTTCTCAAATGCCAGCACGATATTATGAGTGTCCTTGAAGAAGTTTTACTATAACAATAAATCACTTTCACATAATGATCGCATGTAATCGAAAGCAATAAAGACGGATGTGACAACGGACGGTTAGTATTTGAAATTTCAATTTGCCGCCATTTCTTTTTTATTTTTCTTTTTTCTATAGCATTGAAGCGTGAAGGGAGACTTTAAGATCAATACGAAGAGTGCTAGAGACAACAATTTTTACGTTTTATTAGTAGATTGTTTTGGCCAGGACTTTTTCATAAAGGGGTGCGGTCAAGACTGAAACCAAGAAAATATGTTTATTGAAATTCGGTAGTTCAGTTTTGCATATTTTAAAGAATGAATTCGATTTACTCTTGATGGAAAAATGATAAAAAATTTTAATAGAATCGTGATAAGGAATTTCTAAATCAGAAATCAGACTTTTCTCATTGTTTGGTGAATGTCTTCACAGTGCATTTCGAATTGAAAGAAAAGATTTCCGGATTCTACAGCAGAGACCGAAACGTTACGAATAATAAAGCGTAACAGTGTAGAATCCGGAAATATTTTCTTTCAGAGATTTCTCATTTATATGTAATTTTATGAAGTTCCTGAAAGTAAAGATTTCCGGATTTTACACTGTTATGCTTTATTATTCGTGACTTTTCGATCTCTGCTGAAACCTTCATCAAACTCCTCCTTTGATAAAGTTCTCAGCAGAGATCGAAACGCCACGAATAATAAAGCGTAACAGTTTAGAATCCGGAAATCTTTCCTTTCAATTTGAAATGCAATGCGAAAACATTCACCACACCATTATGTAGTTCCTTTTCGTGTTGGAGGGAATAGACATAATTTGCGAAATTTTCCAGAGCAATGATTTGAATAAATTCACAGATAGCTTTTAGATAATGTGAATATGAAAGGAGCAACGAAATTTGATAGTGCGACTAAGACAGATTTAGAAGATATGTATTACATAGAAACTACGGAGGATTGATGCATTTAATAGATTTTGGAGTTCCAGTATCAGAATTTTCTAATAATAATAAATATCAACGATACATTTCAGTAATCTATACATCTATACATAGTAATATAATTGTAGGGTTTTGTCAGTTATTTGCTTATAAATGGCTATAAGTTAGTTTTTTGAGTTATTTTAGCACTAACTAAGCATAAACACACATTTTTGAAATTTTTGTCTGTCTGTCTGTCTGTCCGACCGCTTTTCACGCACAAACGGCTGAACCGATTGTAATGAAACTTGCACAGTTTGTTAGGTGTCCATCGGAATGAAATCTGCTTTTGGTTTCATTTCACTCCCCCTCCCATACAAAGTGACCCATTTTCAAAATATATATTAATCAAATTTTCTTGGAAACCAAAAAAGATATTAATTTGAAATTTGGAATATATTATTTCTATTATAAATGCAGTCTTTCGGTCTACAAATTGTTTGAGTTTCCTCACTCCTTTCACCACCTCCCATACAAACTACACTTTTTCATGAATTACTTTACACCAAATTTCTCAGTACGTGTAACTTTCATCGAGCTAAAATGTTGTACTAAATCCTTAATTAACATTATTATTAATATCAGGAAAAAATTTACCAATTACCTTCACTCCTTCTACCCCCTCCCATACAATTTGGCACTGTTCCACGACTTCTCAAGAATTTGATTATCTTGAAAAGTCTGAATGTTACTGATCTGAAATTTCAAATATATCAATTGCATGATGATTATAGTTGTTTTTCAAAAAATCACCAGAAACCCCCTTCTCCTTCCACCACCTCCCATATAAACCGCACTTTTCCATGAAATACTCTAAACGAATTTTCTCAGTACATTTAAATTTCATCGAGGTAAAAATTTGAACTTAATCCTTAATTAGTATTATTATTAATATCGGGAAAAAATTTAACCGAGTAGCTTCACTCCTTCTTCCCCCTCCCATACAATGAGACACATTCCACGACTATGCAATAATTCGATTTTCTTGGGAAGTATGAATGATACAGATCTGAAATTTAAAGCATATCAATTGCATAATAGATAGTTATAGTTGTTTCTCGAAAAATCACCAAAAGCCACCCACTCCTTCTACCACCTCCCATACAAAATTCAATGCACTAAGTTTCTCAGTACCTACTCAATTTTTGAAGCTTAAATTTGGTACAAAACATTTTAATAGCTACTCTAGCATGATGTGAAACAAATTAGTTCAGTGCTGCCACCCCTTCTACCACTCCCCATACAAAATTTCTTAACACCCCAAAAATTTCGATTTCATCTATACATAGTATCGTATGATTGGGCTTTACGCACAATCGTAGTTCTGTTATGTTTTTAAGCTTAATATTATTTTATTTGTTTTTTTTTTTTAATAACACCAGCTACAATTATTCACATGTCCTTAACGCTTTTCAATACGTATATGATCTCGAATCACGGGTTTGATTTGATCACGAGCCTGTCCCATAAAAATGGGAGTATCATGCTTTCATTCTTAATAATTCATGGTTCTGATTCCAACAATATACAAACCAGTTTCTTCAAAGAGCCATTAAAGTAAGCAGATTATATATCCCACATAATGTATTACTATCTACACTCTCAAAAATTGCTTATTATTGCTATTTTTACGCGGACGAAGTCGCGGGCGTTTGCTAGTTGTAAATAAATCAATAGATGTACCTTTGCGCTAATTACTCGTACGTAGGTCAATATTGCATGATGGCAAGCGCCACCCGAGGAATTAGCACATGTCAGTTATTTTATTCTTTGCCATTATATATTCTTAATCGATATAAATTTTATTACAAAAATAATCGAATCCAATACAATTATTGGTATATTGCATCCTTAAGATGAGTCCTGTCAGCCGATAAAACCGTCCGTAACAAAACACAGTATTTAGCTCATTCCCGGAAGTGAGACGCTTATATTGAGTGAAATGACCCAAGGAATAAACAAAAGCATATAAAGCCATCGGAGAGATCTTAAAATACTCGTAAACCGTATCGCAATTACCTTATAGTACATTTCATTTAAATTCTGTTGGTCATAAATTTCGAATTATGTGCATGATGGCATACATAAAATTTATAGTAAAGAAATAACTCGCTGAAAATAACAACCCACTCCCATGGTGGGGTATAGAAAAGTAATTGCTGAGCAATGTACGACATTTTCTTCAAATGTAAACTTGTAACTTCAATTCAAAGAATTCTTCCTATCCCGAGTAATTGTCTCCATAAAATTCGTGGAAAATTTATCTCCAACTACAGTCTACATACGTTGAAATTCTGTGAAAAAACCAAAAAGAAAATTCAAGAACATGAAAGAAACAATACAATGTCGTCGTGATGATGAACTTCAAGGAGCAGAGAGCCTGCCGGTTTCTCGATGCCATCTGTGAGCAATAACTCAAGGGAATTGTTGGAGAAAAAATTGAATCGTTCTTTTCGTCTGAGAGGAATGAAGAAGTACCTAGCTCAATCTTATATGTTGCCTATGTCGGATTTTATAGTGCGCGATTTGTTTGCAGCCTCTAACACCACAGGATCCTTGATGGAGCGTTTTCTTATGATTGTGTATCGATGATCTTTAACGATCAAAGCAATCGATCTTCAGGGTATATGTGGGTTGGATGAAGAATAAACTTTAAAAAAAATCCCATACTTGGATGCATCCCGAACAAGATGCATACGTAAACCCACGAAACTTTCATGTACGTAAAATTTCTATTGTAGCTCCTTAAAAATAACATATGCGATCTTTCTGTTAGCGAATTCTTGTATACCGAAAAATTTACAAGCTTCTTACTAAGGAACTATGTTAAGGAAGCGTGTCGATGCCAAATTTATACAATCTGTCATTTGTGTTGTTAAGACGTTTTGTATAAGACATATGGCGGTAAATTGGTGGAAAAGTTTATCGTTCCTTAGCGAAAATTGTCGTATATGGGTATTTTGGGAGAGATGTGAGAGGAGGAAAATATGTGCTGGCTTTGTATGTATAATTTTCGGAATAATTGATTCAGAGAATGAAGGAAATATTTGGATATTGTAAAGGATTTTCCAGAAAGTTTTAATCAATCCGGAGAAAATTCGTTGAATAAGAGCTTGCCAGGGGGAACCGAAAGTTTTTGATTTATAATATTGTGTGGTATTTATGGCAATAATTAAAGGAATGATTCTGAACTCTATAAAACTTACTTGCTAAACTTATTATTGCATAGCTTGTTGAAAACTAGAAAATACCGAATAGAGAATTTATCCGGCTATGTTGTATAATCGCTGAAGCGGTCGCCTTAGGCAGCAGTAGGAGAAGCTTGTGTACCTTGGGCATATTTCTGTTTTGACGAATTTATCAACGTTGTGAAAAAAGGCTTTTCAGTAATTTTTTTCCCTTTGTCTTACTAAATTTTTAATATAGTTACCCTTTCGAGAAGGCACCTACTTCACAAAGAAAGAAAAAATAATTTCTCGGTGTCAAAAGTGAATTTTTTAAATGTTATCGCTTATGAAACAATTTGCTAAGACTCAACACTTTTCCTTGGTAGTTTGTTGTTCGTTATGCTTGCTTATCCTTTTTCGAATTTATTCTGAACTAAATTGAGAGTTGCTTTATGTTAAAATCAAATACAGATGTTGATATAATTTTTTAAGGCAGGTGGTTGCACTTCTAACTTACTTAATGGCTTCAAACGGCCAATTTATTTGCCTGCAAACAATATTTTTATAACATTTCACATGCAACAGAACCTTCATACAAACTTTACAATGCGACAAAATGCTTGAGGAGTCCACATTTATATTTCACGTTAACAGTATTTCTGAGTATTGACTGGCTAATGTAATAGATGGTGAAGAGTTATAGTGCTGTAGAACCGAATCAGAATTATTCTGCAATTAAATTTTCATAACCACTGAATTATGGTGTCTAGCTCTTCTGCTGGTTACAGCTTTGGCGAGACTGATCATAAGCAGAATTCTTTTTTGGTTGGTCGAATGGTAGTAAGGGTCACAAAGCGTAATCACGATCTGGTACACAACGTAGCATAAATTCTGTAAAAACCACACTGTAAATAACATCAACAAGCTCATTGAATCCTATCTCCACCTCCTCGCGGTGACTACCGGTTGTTTTGTTTAAAACAGCAAACGGAGTAGGGTGAAGGTGAGTGTTCCGCGTCTCTAATCAGCACTCTCATACAGACTGGCACTCCAGGTTGGGGATTGGGCGAAACACTGACCCAGATTACAGCCTCGGATTGGACGGATCAAAAGGCCACTGGAAATGGAATATTCTCTTGGATCTTAAAATGTGCGTTTACTACATCGAACGAGTGTACTACGGGTACTTCTTCTGGAGATGTCTCGTAATAACAGAAGCATCCTCACTCTCCAATAAACGAAATGGCTCGGAGGCGAAGCTATCGATTGCAGATCTCACACGGTTTTTACCAGCGGCAAAAAGCACGGAAGCAGAGAATTCGGTGTCGTTTTTGTGGTACATAATGCGTTCAAACAACTCATAACGAAATGTATACCGATAAATGAAGGAATTTGCTTAATCCACTTCAAGTTGAGGTTCTTAAGTGTTTGGTTTATCAACTGCCATGCTCCCACAGAGGAGAAAGATGATGTCATTAAAGACGAATTCTATGCCCGAATTGACAGCACTTTTGGCGGGTTGCCCTTCGATGGCATCAAAATTCTATTGGAGACTTCAACGGTAAAATTGGCAACAAACTGTTTCATAGGGGCGTAATAGGAGATCATAGCCTCCATAATGAAATGAACGACAATGGCCAAAGACTTATTGACTTCGCCAGCAGTAAGAAGAACCTTTTTTTTTTAATTTCGGCCTTTATGTGCAATGCACAAACACAGTCATGGAGGGAAGGAATGGGATTGGGAAGGTTGGGGAAGGGGAGTGAGAACGACCGTAGCGAGTGGAGAAGCTGGTATATTGCTCAGTTGTACTGGCTGCTTACTGACAAACATTTGCAGATGTTATGGGGGACTGAATGATAGAAAGCGAACAGAAACCATCTACTGAGTATCTAGGCCACCTGCTTCCCGCATAGAAACATTCACAAAAAGTCGTGGGCATCACCAAATGGGCCCTCCTTCAATCAAATTGACCACGTTCCCATCGAAAAAAGGGCTGCCTCCAGCGTTTTAGATGTTAAGACTCTACGCGGTGCGAACTGTGACTCGAATCACTTTCTTGTTCGAGCTAAATACAGCTGCCGCATAGCTAACAAGGCCCACACTAAAAGAAGCTGGGCTCCTAAGATCAATGTGCAAAAACTGAAGGACGACACAACGAAAGTGGAATATGTGACCAGAATCAAAGCACATATTGAAGCATTACCTCAGACTGAGCCTGAGGAAAGTATTGACCAAATATGACAGTACATTAACGGTGATATTCAGCGCGTAGCTGAGGAAACTTTGGGACATTTAGAACGGAGAATACGAAATGACTGATTGGAATGCCAAGAAGCAATCACCATGAAAATCCAAACCTACCGACTGTTTCTCTAAAGACGAACAGGTGCTAGAGGATACAACTATCAGCCGCTCAGGCGAGACGCCATGAAGATCTACAGATCAAAACAACTTGAAATAAAATGATGTGCGCGCAGCATTTAATACCGTGAAAGAAATGAAACAAGACTACAAACCGCAAACTACCCTCCGTAAGGACGAAGAAGGCAACATAATAAGCGACGCTACCGAAATCAACGTACTTTGGCTTAGTACTTCCGAACATTGTTAAATAGAATGACATCACAGACTGAAACTTTTATAATTCCGTAAGATCCAGATGGGGATCAACTAACCATTGCTTCAACCTGAAGTAAAAACAGCCCTGCATAGTTTAAGATCGAACATAGTGCTCGGAATTGACGGAATCCCTGCACAGGAAGGTAATATCAGTAACCTTAGTGGACACCAGAGGCACGCTACTGGTAAAAGTTGGTGGCGTACCCTGACGGGGTAGATATTCTGACCCGAACAATACCTTCTGTTAAGGAGGTATTCCAGGAGTTGGAGTCGGCAGCGGTTGAAGTAGGGTTCAGTTTCAATAAAACGAAAACTAAATACATGACCCAGACACGAAGGACTGTGCCAGAAAGGCAGAACATTATTATGGGCAAATACAACTTCGATCAGGTGGATGAATTCGTATACCAGAGATCCTTTATCGCGAAGGACGGCAATAAACGACATGAAATTCAAAGAAGAATCACAAAAGCTAACAAAGCATTGCAGCAATGCAGTCCGCCTCATAATAAAATCAAGGAAGGTCCATCGAAACAATAAACTACGCATCTACAAGACATTAATTCGCCCTGTGCTGCTATATGGATGCGAATCGTGGACCTTGATGCAGGTGTCGGAGAATTTATGCGGAGCAGTTAAGGAACAAGAAGATTGGTGAATTGGATACAACCATGAGCTCTATCAACTATTTGACGATCCACCAGCATCTATGGTGATCAAACTCCGCAAGATAGAATGAGATAGCCACGTAGAGCAAATGCACGAGGAACAAATTCCAAAACGAGTGCTTAAGGGCAAAGCTCAAGGCAACCGACCGCAGGGAAGCCACGATAGCGGAGGGAGGAATCAGTCGACACAGATTGCAGATCACTTCTCGATTTTTTAAACTGAAGAACGCGATCGTTGGACCGAGACAGCTGGAGGAGGTGCATCCGGGAGGCCCAGGATCGGTATGGGCTTTAGCGCTACTGCATCATCATCAGAATTGCTTTGGTTTGATCATAGTATAAAGCATTTCGAAAATACTTCTTGCCAGGTCTTTAGCACTTCAAAACACAGTGATGATCAATCTTTATTTCGAAAATCTTAGGCTTTTGGGTGAAATGATTATTCAAGTCGCAAAGCCATACGATAAAACTTGACTAATTAATATGTTGCTCATTAGTATCTTATGCTAGTGACACATAGCGACCCTTATTATTATTAACTAATTAGAAATTAAGCTCGTCTTCATCGTTAGTAGAAAGGTGACACATAGCACTTTTCTAATTAAAATAGCCACTCACTCATCTGTCAATTTTTAAAAGTTAAATTTAACAGATAATGGGCAATAAAATGTTGCATGGAAGACCCGAAAAGAAGAACAAGAATCCTGTCCTGTATTGGAGTCGTTTGCAATCCATCTTTCATAGCCTGGCTATTACAACACATTTCAAAGATATCATAAAAGTCAAAGCTGTCAGAAAATGACTCTTGTTCGTCTTTGAAGCATATACTTACGGTGCTGGAAAAAACATTCGCAACCGAAGTCAGAAACTAAACTTTTTGTTCAAAACTTTCTCTATTTTGAATTGAGCTTAACAATTTTTCAACAAAATTATTTCCTGTAATGCACTAAACACAAAAGCTATAACAAATAATAATTTTCAACTCTCAGAACAATAAAAAAAAAATCAATTGAGCCACACTTTTAGTTGGACAAAACATTTGCAAAGCGTCACCCTTTAATGCATTGCACAGTTAAGTCGGTAAAGGAAGTGGATTACAATTTGGAGTATTATGGAAATTCGAATGGAGAGAGAAGGAAATGACGGTGAACATTATTCTTGAAGGACTGGAAGTTATACCCGTTTGGAAAAACGATAGCCGGCAATGCGTTCCAGAGTCTGAATGTTCGGGAAATGAATGACAGCCTAAATTTCACTGTACGGGTAGATAAAAGTTTGACCAATAGGTGCGCATGTTCCGACGAGTATGTCGTGGCAAAGTGTAAAGTGGAGGAATAAGTGCGCAATTACTATGGAAGTAGCGATAGTAAATGCTGAGCACTCCGACATTTCTACGATGCTCGAGGGAGTCAATAGAAGCCGTAATGGTATCATCTCCAATTAGTCACCACGCATGTTTTTAGCTTCAATCGAGCAACGCAAGGTGAGTTTTGGGAGCCCAAAGATGTGAGTTGTACTCTAGGATCGAGGTCGAATGTAGGCCTTGTAGATGGTAGCTAAGACGTGAGGCGTAAAGTTTTTTTTGCATTTACGAAGAATACCTATGCGCTCAAAAGCGTCAAGGGCTGTGTTGACTCCAATCGAGATGGTTATTCAACTTTACGCCTAAAAGGATAAAATCTTCGGAAGAGCAAAGTTGTTCGCCATTAAAGGCTATATTAGAATAAAGGATAGCGATAGATGACAGGCTTGTGTCTTAGTGGAATTGAACTCTACCCTATTTTTCCTACCCCATTCCAGGATTAAATCAAGATCTGAATTCAGCGGACGGAATAACTCTCTACGAATAAAAGCAATAGAATGCTTGTTTAATTCCGCAACAGAGTCAAATTCATAGGTGTTATCTAAGGTACTGTGATCCGCAAAACTGTGGATTGGATTGAGAGTAGAAGACAAGAGATCATTAATGTATACTAAGAACAGGATCGGCGATAAAACAGAACCTTGAGGGACACCGGAATTGATTGGGAAGGAAGAAGAAGTAACGCCATCTAATATTACTCGTATAGTGCGTTTGGACAAGAAACTCTAAATCCATTGGATGAGGGTAGCATCCAGGCCAATGGCCGTGAGCTTAACAAGAAAGCCAAACTCTGTCAAAATCTTTTGCAATGTCAAGCGCAAGAACTTCGCCGTATTTATGCAAGCAAGAGTTCCAACGTTCCGTTAGATAAACCAAGATATCTCCCGTCGATCTTCCAGAACGGAAACCGTATTGACGATGATCATGAATATGCTGTTTATCCTCGAGATATTTAACGATTTTGCGATTGACAGCAGTTTCCATCACTATCGAAAGCACTGAAGTAATGGCTATTGGGCGGTGGTTGGCGGGGTTCGCTTTGCTTCCTTTTTTGGGAATTGGCTGTACGTTCGCAACTTCACACAATTGTGGAAAGCACCCAGAATACTAGAATACATGAAAAAGATTACGAAGAGGTTTAGACAGAGCAGGGGAGAACATTTTAAAGGTAATCAGGGCCAGCAGACTTGTGTTGCAGAATCCTGGAAATGAGACGTGTGCGAAAATGTAGCGAACACAGCGAAAAAAATTAAGAGGACTACGACTGGGCGTAAAGCCCAATCGTGCGATACTCTAGATGAGAGAGAATTTTTTAATTTTTAGAAATTTTGTAGGGGAAGTGGTAGAGGGGGTGACGACATTGAACTAATTTTTTCACATCACTTTAAGGTTGCTATCAAAATGTTTTAGACAAAATTTAGGATTCAATAATTTAATAGGTACTGAGAAAATTAGTGTATTGGATTAAGTGAAATTGTGCAGTTTGTATGGGAGGTGGTAGAAGGAGAATGAAATTATTAATGATTTCTTAGAAATAACTGTAAACATAATTTAATTGACATATTTTAAATTGCAGATCAGTAGCATTCATACTTTTCAGGAAAATCGTCTTTTTGTAAAGTTGTTGAATTGTGCCAAATTGTATGGCAGGTGGTAGAAAGATTGAAGTTAATAGCCTAATTTTTTTTGGTCTTACTAATAATTCCAAATAAATATTTAGTGCACAATTTCAGCACGCTAAATTTTATACGCACTGCGTAAATCGGTTTAGAGTATTTCATGAAAAAGTACAGTTTATATGGGAGGTGGTAGACGGAGGGAGAGGACACGCATAATTTTTATATGGTAGATTGATATCATCATAAAAGTAATATGTTTCAAATTTGAGACAAATAGCTTTTATGCTTTTTGAGCAAATCCGTTTATTGTCAAATTGCGCAATTGTGTCATTTTGTATGGGAGGGGGTGGAAGGGGTGGAGCGATTTGGCCCGTTCACGAACTTGACCTTACTTTTTTGTAAAAAACTACGTGTACAAAATTTGAACTTTCTAGATCAACTCGTTCTCAAGCTAGAGAGGACACGGACGGACAGACGGACGGAGAGACGGACGGGCGGACGGACATCCGGTGTTGAGATTTTTGAGTGATTATATGAACTTCTGTATCATTCATTTTTTTCTCCGAGCCTTCTTTCTTGGCGTTACAAACTTTGTGGCAAACTTATAATACTCTCAGATTTCATCTAGAGTATAATCAGAAGGTGTTGCGATGGGAGGGCTTTGGTTTGAAGGTGGTAGTGTGAAGTTCTCGCAAAGCTTGCTGCCAATAGGTTAGCTTTCTCAACAGGATCGATTACGGTACGGTCATCATCTACGCGTGGTGGTGTTGATGAAGAGATGAAATTATTGTTGACCGTTTTGACAAATGACCAGGAAGATCTTGATCCTTTTGGACTTTGAAGGATCTGCCGTCGAAGTTTTTAGTCATGATCAAATTTAACACAATTGAGGACAGATTTACAGGTATTTCTTGATTTCATGTATAGCTCTCTGTTAGCTAAAGTTTGATAATTTTTAAAATTTTTAAACGACAGTTTCTTTGCCTGGATTGCATTAAGAATCTGATACTCAAAGTGGACTTTGTTCCTATTTATCGCGTAAATTCTTTTTGATTGACGGAGCCATTGTTTTCAAATGGTGAAGAGTTTTATGACAAAGTTAGATAGATATTTATACCTCGAGTCTTAGCATATCAGTACTTTAAGAAAGTAGTTCCGTACAAAGGTTAATAATTTTGGTAATAATGGAAATAAATTTATCTGTTTCTGAATTTGTCAATTATATTGTGATAAACACAGGAAAAAAAACATAACAAGACTTCGATTTCGCGTAAAGCGCAATCATACTATACTCTAAATGAAATAAATTTCTTTGCGATCTTAAGAAATTTTGTATGGGGTGGTAGAAGTGGTGACAGCAATGAGTTAATTTCACATCATGCCAGAGTAGCTAAGAAAATGTTTTGAACAAAATTTAAGCTTCAAAAATTAACTAGGTACTGTGAAAATTAGTGTCGGTCCAAAGACCACGTCCTCCAGTTTGAAAAATAGAGAAGCGATCTGCAATCTGCGTCGCCTAAGTCCTCCCATCGCTTTCGTGGCTTCCCTTGCGGTCCGTTGCCTTGAGCGTTGCCCTTGACCACTCCTTTTTGGAATTCGTTCCTTGTGCATTCGCTTCACGTGGGCTGGCTATTAAAGCTTGTCGTCAAATAGTTGATACAATTCATGGTTGTATCGAATTCACCAATCTTCTACTTCCTTAACTGCTCCGTACACCTCTGACCAAATTTTCGCTCAAATGTGTCTATTAAATTTTGAGACACCCGCATTAAGGTCCATACATTCCATACATTCGCATACATATAGCAGCACAGGACGAATTAATATCTTGTAGATGGTTAGTTTATTGTTTCAATGAACCTTCCCTGATATCATTATGGGGAGGACCGCATAAAATGCTTTGTTAGCTGTTGTAATTTTTCTTTGAATTTCATGTCGTTCATTGCCATCCCTAGCGATAAAGGCTCTCTGGTATACGAATTCATCCACCTGCTCGAAGTTGTTATCGCCCATAATAATATCCTGCCTCTCTGAGACAGTCCATCGTACCTGGGTCAAGTATTTAGTTTTCGCTTCATTGACCCTGAGCCCTATTTCACCCGCTGCCGACTCCAACTCCTGGATTACCTCCTTAACATAAAGTATTGATCGGGCCAGAATATCCATGTCGTCTGCGCACGCCAGCAACTATGCAGGAAATGATTGAATATATTTGAGATTATTCCAAATAATCGGAATGCAAAATCTATAACCTTATCAATTTATGTTCGACCAGAGTTAGTAAGGTAACAATCTTGACTTTACAGTCATCTCAAATGCCATTAAAGCATGACTGGCATTGCCCTCAAGCACTAAAAGAACTAGTGAACAAAAAACAAAAGTATCCCTGATACAGATCTCAAGATATGGTGGTTTTGAGAGAAAAATGAACAAGCTGATTCATTGACCAAATAAGTTCAGAAATTAGACCACTGAACATCAATAAAATATCAATTTTATTTGAATTACTCGAAATTACCTTTTCCTATAATTCATTTCACCACCTGTTCCATCATGCTTCTTACCAAAGGGAGAGAAGAAGAAAAAAAAATTGTTGGAATCCGTCCCCAACCACTCCACTCCCAATATCCTTTCTGCATGTATCACCGTTCATCTGGCAATCCGAAACCCTAATCTAAAAATTCGTGATCCTGGAATTTATCCAGCTTTCGGGCGGAATGTAGTCATATAAGAAATGCCTCGATAAAGTATCTAAGGACATACCGAAGAAGACGATAGAGAGATATAGGTGTAACGTAAAATATGCCTTTATTTCGGAATCATTCCGGGACCAGAACCAGACATTTCCAAACCTTTCCTCTTTCGCTCATATCACCGAAAGCAGACTGCACGACTCATATTAATTCAAGATCTTCGAGCATCCTTCATAGAAAAGCATTCGAAAATCGATTTTCCTAGAATTATAGACACGTGCGAAGATGCGAGTTGCCACGGGGAGCTCTAGTAAAGTTCTGTGGCTCATTGTATCCTTCGTTATTTGGTAATATGATTTTTTTATGATTCTCTAGGAAAGGGAAAAAATGGTTGAAACTTGCTACAAAGGGTATAAAAACGTATTATCCCTCAACAGTTGAGTTATTTCAAGACGAAATACTAGTAGTGAGCCATTGCTTAAATACGAAAAAAGTTAACAATAACTTTAAGGATCCTTTCTTTCCTTAAGAGATGATGTACGATAGTCAAAAGATTGAAACTAATTGGATGACTCTAACCACGCTATCGCCTAAGGAATCTCTCAAAGTTTCTTTCAACATTTCAATAAGCATGGCAATCCGATAGTTGGAAAAATATTCTTTTCGAACCATCATTACAAGTTTGTCGATGGTGACAACTTTTCCATTAGCCCTTAAGGCTACATATTATATTCTCCGTGCACTATCAATACTCTTGCCAATTAGTTATTCCATGGTATTTACGAAACTTTTAAAAAAAAATGCAAACCTCGATAGGAGTCCTGATATAGCATTGCAGCAATTTTTACCGAATAGATATGCATATAAATTTCGAAGGCATTTCGAAGGAAACTGTCTAGGAAAAAATTCCAACAGTTCCATTTTCAACATCATTTAAATTCCAGGGCATCATAAAATACTTGGCAGGATTCATTTCATAGCCAGAGATTCTTGCAAGCTTAACGAAATACACCCAATATAAAGGATCAACTGTATACTTCAACCTCATAAAATTTACTTTTATCAGGGAAACCATGCACTATATTGTCTTCCTTCTATCGCTTGTGCAACAGCCAACATTCTGATCTAGAAAAACTATCATGAAATCCCCAGTTCTCTGTAAATGTCCTTTATTACATCGTCGTCGTCGTCGTCAGTGAAATGCTTCAAGTGAATTGCTCATTCACTAAACGAACGCAGCAAGGACGACTTTCGTTCCAAATGCGCTACGAATCATTCGAGTGAATTAACAACAAAGCCGAACTGATAGTAAATAAGGACATTCAAGGCGAAGGAACTCCAGAGGGTACAATTCAACGAAATTTAAGTCCACGACAATGTGAACAGCGAAATTTGCAACAAGTTACAATTACATGAACCGAACCGGATGCATTTCGGACGAAGAATGCAACAAGGTAGCCTGAAGGATACCCCGAGTAAATATCAAATATCGTGAAACTTCTGAAACAAAAATGGCTGGGAATGGTGAACTCTCTAAGTTGAAATTGATTGCAGCTTTTTGTAGGACTAGCGTTCAGAATTGGTGGGAACGAGAAAAAGAAATCGAGGTAGTGGGCAATCGCATCGTCTTGTTTCACCTGTTGTACGATTTAATGGTCACTATGATGGTAATGATTATTATTAATATTACACTAGCATTGCCTTCTTTTCGCGGTCTCTACGATACTTGATCCTTCTTCTTCGTAATTAAGTTTATTTTCCCACCTGGTTTGTAAATGGTTTTCCACTTTGATTCCGGTTAGTAAACTCCCATTTAAGTCGTACCTGAGGAACTGTTACGAATTTTTGTGCAGGATTTTTATGCCTTATCGAAATCGTTTCTGGCAAGGATTCAATGTATTAGCCCATTTCGAAATTATATGAGCACTTAAGCTTCCTATAATAAAACTAGAGTGTGGAATTTTCAACGATTTCATGGTGGTCATGAATTTCCAATCATTTTCTTACCTTTTGGAAATGAAACAAGGGTTTAGCGACTGGTGTTTATTTAAAAATGTGGTTTGGGAAGGGGGGGGGGGGATTTATTGATTTGCTTAATGTGATTGTATTTGATTTGTCAAATATCATAACTGTAAAATGAAATATGAAATGCGAAAATTAAACATAACAGGGCTACGATTGCGCGTAAAGCGCAATCTTACGATACTCTAGATGAAATAGATTTTTTTGTGATCCCAAGAAATTTTGTATTGGGAGTGTTAGAAGGGGTGATAGCATTGAACTAATTTTTTCCCCATCATGCTACAGTAGCTATAAAAATATCTTATACAAAATGCTTACTCCAAAAATTGAATAGGAGCTGAGATAATTAATGTGTTACATTTAGTGAAAATGTGCAGTTTGTATGGGAGGTGGTAGAAAAAGTGGGGGGATTTTAGTGATTTTTTAAGAAATAACTGGGAATATTATAAAATTGACATCCCTTAAATTTCAGACTAGTACCATTCATACTTTTCAAGAAAATCGATTTTTTGTGAAGTTGGGAAACTTTGTCATATTGTATGGGATGGGGTAGAATGGGTGAAGCTAATCAAATATTTTTTTCTGATCTTAGTGATAATACTAATTAAGTATTTATTACAAAATATGAGCTCGATATATATTATATGATCTGAGAAAAATGTCTTAGAGCATTTTATGAAAAAGTGTAGTTTGTATGGGAGGGGGTGGAAGGAGAGGAAGGACGCAGATAATTTTTCTACTGTAGATTTTTATAATTATTAAAGTAATATGTCCCAAAATTCAGACTAATAGCTTTTATACTTTTCGATTAAATCCATTTATTGTCAAATTGCGAAATTGGGTCATTTTGTATGGGAGGGGGTAGAGGGGGTAAAGCTAATCGCCTAATTTTTTTGGTTTTACTAACAATTTTAAATAAATATATGGTGCATAATTACAGCCCGCTAAATTTTATACACACTGAGTAAATTGGCTTATAGTAATTCATGATAAGTACAGTTTGTATGGGAGGTGGTAGAAGGAGAGGGAGGATACGCATAATTTTTATACGGTAGATTGATATTATCAGAAAAGTAATATATTCCAAATTTCAGGCCAATAGCTTTTATACTTTTCGAGCAAATTCTTTAATTGTGAAATTGCGCAATTGTGTCATTTTGTATGGGAAGGGGTAGAAGGGGTGGACCGATTTGGCCCGTTCACGAACTTGACCTTACTTTTTTGTCAAAAACGACGTGTACAAAATTTGAACTTTCTAGCTCAACGCGTTCTCAAGCTAGAGAGCGAACAGACGGACGGACGGACGGACGGACGGACGGACAGACGGACATCCGGTTTTGAGATTTTTGAGTGATTTTATGAACTTCTGTATCATTCATTTTTTTCTCCAAGCCTTATTTCTTGGCGTTACAAACCTTAGAGCAAACTTATAATACTCTCAGATTCTATCTAGAGTATAAAAATGGTACAGTAGTGGAGGTATTTGGTAGTCGAGTGGGTGTGTTGGACATAAATTAATTTTTAATTTCCCATATTATAAAATAAATGGAGACAGTCCATATATTTCAACCGCAGTCCCCTTTATATGATGCTCCTCGACGACAAAAGTACTCCCAACTTGAGTACTTCAAAACAAACTGCTCACTTAGCTCATATTGCGAAAATTGCAAATTTAAGAATATGTGAAGAAAATATTGAAATATGGTAAGAGCTAATTTAGCGAAAAGTTTTTATTCTAATTTTGTTTTTTGGTCCGACTGAAAATAGGGCAAAACAGGGTCCAATATAACCAAAATTTGATTATTCTGGTCTTGCATCAACACATAAAAACGTACTAAATGTCTGCAGTTCTACATTTTTCTCATGCCAAAAATTGTCGATCAGATATAACAAAATTAAAAGAAATCTTTTTTTTTCCTTTTAAAAAAATTTATGCAATGTTATAAAAATACTAAAACATTAATTGAAAATGCGGCGAATTGGGGTTCAATATTTTTTTTTTAATGTTGAAATCAATTCTGTCATTATTTAGAATACACAAAAATATTGAAAAAGAAAAGGATCTATCGGGAAAGTAGGATCGACTGTAGCCAATAGCCTCCAATTGAACTGGCAGCAAAAGACAAATATTAACATATGTTATGGGTGATCAAAGAATAATAGAAAGCAACCAGAAAACCCTCTACTGAGTATACTAACATTCTAGAAGTGAAACTATTTCACCGAAAAGTCATTTATATCGACACCCATGTGTCGAAATGAAAAATCAAACTAAGTAAACATAATTTTTTTAAACTGTTTTAAAATTTTGTATGGTTAGTTGAACATACAAAAATTTTCATTTAACTATCAGAATCATTTCTATCATACGCCCATGTAGGGAGTCTTTACAGTAAAGTGAATTGAATAATGTAATGATCGCTCACAACCACCCTAAAATAATTTAATTGAAATTTCTGGAACTCGCAGATTATCGCTATCCAGGGAGGATATAGTTCAGTGGCTGAAGGTGACGAACGCAGTTTTTTTTCCTGGAGACGAGAAAACGAAGCGGAACGTGACCCAGCGGGAATTTTTTTCCGGAGCAGAAAACGCAACACGTGCCATGTGCTGCGCCTGAATTTTATTCGTCGAAGTCCCATAGGCGCCCCAGGTTGCGCCTCAAGTTTTTTCGAAGCAGCCGCTTAAGTGCAAATATTTGTCAGTAAGCAGCCAGTACAACTGAGCAATATACCAGCTTCTCCACTCGCTAAGGTCGTTCTCACTCCCCTTCCCCAACCTTCCCAATCCCATTCTTTTCCTCCATGACTGTGTTTGTGCATTGCACATAAAGGCCGAAATTGCCTATAACACAGGTCATTCTGTAAAAAAAAAAAAAAGTGCCTGAAGTTTTTTCGAAGAAGCCACTTATATGCCCCAGCCAGCGCGGACATTTTTTTTCGCAGCAGAAAACGCTCCACGTGGCACGCGCTATGCTGAAGTTTCTTGCGGCGATGCCATATATGCTCATGCGTAGCGCCCGTTTTTTGTGGGTGAGCAGAAGATGCAACACGTACCATAGAAGTTTTATCAAAGAAGACGCTAAACTTGCCCCCGCTCAGCATTGATATCTTGCAGGGTGGAAGAGTCTCAGCTAAAGCTGCATCATAAGACAAAAAAACATTTTTTCTAATTTTCTTATCCTTTTTAGCTCTCGCTGTTTTTCCTTTTGTATGCTGAAAGAGCTTATTTAGAGGCACCGTTATCCTCCACAAAATGCGATCTTGAGCATCGGTCCTTAGCTGTTGCCAGGACTAGATTATTCCTCCTGCCTCCTGCTTAACTGCTCGCTTCCTTCCGACTTTTTCCTTGAGGATTATAATCCAGACCTTGATTGATGATATTTCGCTTTGATTTCCTCAAAGTGTGACCGATCAACTCCTATTTTCGCTTATGCATCTTTCTCCACTCCAAAGTTTGTCGTTGGAGATCACATCTGGCCAGAATATCCCTAAAATGCGTCGGACGCATTGGTCCACGAAAGTTACCAGTTTCTAGGTAAGTGGAAGAGTAACATTCCATGAAGTGTAACCATATAACAACACGGATATGACGCATGCCACAAACACTCAACGTCATACGAAGGAAGATCTCTCTTAATCCCCAGAAAGCGGAAAGAATGTCGAAGGCTCAGGCCTTTTATTTATACGAGTCTCAATATCCTTTTCGGTTCCATTACACACACATTTATTGTGAGTCCTGCCTCTTAGCATTTAGAATGCAATGAGCGAACAATTAATTCTAAGTCCGAGCGATCCGAACGGTGCAGTAGAAACTTAAATAAACTGCCAACAAGTCGGGCGAAACTTTATTATTCTTGGGACGAGTGCAGATGAGGGGAAAGTCAATATGCATTTTAGAGTGGTTAGGGAAGACTAAGTGAAAATGACTTCTTGGGCAGGGCTGTTGTCAATATAACAATATTTCATTCGTTTCTGCAAGTTTTGGTTCTTATGAGGGGCGGAGGAGGGGTAATAGTAAGGGTGGGTGGATGTTAATAGCTTTTTAATTAATTGCTTGAATCGCGTCCAATATCCTCTGTATAGAATTTGTTCGATAGACGAAGTTGCATAGAATTTTCATAAAATTCGCTGTATTCTACATTCACGAAACCGAACATTTGTATGGGAGGGGGTAGAGCGAGTAAGGGAATCATAAAACTTGTGATGCAGTTTAATTTAATTTCTCTTGTAAGGTGCTTGTACAAAATTCCAAGTTCGTAGCTTTTAATTTGTTGGTTATTAGTTGATTTAATGAAATTGGTCGAAATTATACTTTTGTATGGGAGGGGGTAGAAGGGCAAGAGCGGCTTTTGACGCAATTTTGTTTCAACTATTTCTAAAATATTTTGTGCAAAATTTCAAATTGATAGCTTTTAAAAGTTAGGTGATAATTGATTTCTTAATAATGGTCGAAATCATACTTTTGTATGGGAGGGGGTAGAAGGACTAACGCGATTTCAAAACTTTTGACGCAATTTTATTTCAACTATTTTTAAAAGTTTTTATGCAAAATTTCAAATTGATAGCTTTCAATAGTTAGGTGATAATTGATTTCTTGAAAATGGTCGAAAATACAATTTTGTATGGGAGGGGGTAGAAGTCTTAAAGATTTTCGACCAGTTAATATTTCGTATATTTAAAAATTTTTTTTAAATGCATTTCACAAATTTTCAAGTCTCTATCTTAAAATTTCACTCAAAAATTTTCAGTTTATGTGTTTTTTTTCAATGCACATGAAACACCTTGTGCATGTTAGACCGCGGGGTCAGTTTATAACAATTATGCCACAAGTTATTATTATTTTTCTATGTATATCAAATAGATGTATCCACATGCAAAATTTAAACTTTTTATCTTTTTTCCAGAAGCCTTAAATAATCACTCAAAATTTTCAACATTTTTCCTTACCACCTCCCTCCCCTTACACTTCCCAACTTAAAATTTTTACCAAAATTAGCAACCGTATAGCTCTACAATCTGACAAATTTTCTGTTTGATATTTGTACTTAATTTTGAGATATCACGATTTGTAATTTTGAAAAGTGTGCCAATTTTGAAATGCTCCCCATTTCCCCCCACTACTATTATTTCAACATGTTATATTTTTTTCCTATTTTTTTGGTATAGCCTAATATATGTTCCAAGTTTCAATTACATAACTGAAGAGATAGTTGAGATATTAATTTTTAAGTGTTTTTCTTTGCACCCCCCTCCCTTACAATAATTAGCCAGTCTCTAAGCTGATTCCGGTGAAGCTATATCCCACCTTAACGGACCCAAAAAATGAATTTTTTACAATACGTAATTTCGAAGATATAATCATTTGAAAAACAAATTCGGCCGACAATTTGTTTTTAGCCCCCATTTTTCGGACGCCAATGGATAAAAAAATTAAATTATTTTTAAAGTTTGTCCCATAATTCTCTCTATATCTGTACTGATTTTCAACTTCCTATCTGCATTCGTGGTGGAGATACTAGCAAGTGTAATTTTTGACTCTTTCCCTCCTCCCGCGTCTCCCTTCCACCTAACACCCCCCAAAATAGGAAATAGAGCTGACTTACCCAATCAACAATTCTCCCAAAAACCAATATTCTACCTTTAGCGGTCTCGGAGATATGGCTGCATATGTACGGCGGACGGCGTACGGCGGGACGGATTTTTATTTTTTGCATTTTTAGGCTAATTTAGTCATGAAACGCGAAAAAACAAAATTTCAGGGTAGCAAATTTTATTTTTTTCTGTGTCGATCACAATACTTTATTATTAGAATAATAAAGTAAAATTCGAATTTTGAAATACCTCCCACTGCCTGGAGTGGAAATCGAACCCAGGGCCTACCATACCACGGAGGCTCATGTATTCGCACTAAACGCTGTCGCAAATATGGGATGTAGTGGCGTACCCATTTCAGCTGACTGCTCCAACATTATCTGCAGGGTATTTGAGTGGACTGTACAAGACAACTCTTTACGAAATCCAGCCTGATAAACTTCGAAAGTGCTCTCCAAGACAGCACTAATCCTATTGAGAATTACCTTAGCCATGATTTTCGATACGGCAGTAAGTAGACATATTGTATCATGTTAATTATCACAATCCCTAAGTTCGCCCCAATAACATCCTCCCTCCATTGCTGCAGATATCTTCCTTCATTCCACACCTCAGTAAACGTGGAAGGACTATATCGGCTGTTATTTCCGGATTCGGTTTGAGGAGTTCGGTTGGTAGGCTTCGTTTCCCGCCGTTGACTGAAATTATTTCTTCCTTATCTCAAGGATATTTAATGCTTAAGATATCAGAGAAGTATTCCAATTGATGTTCACTCATATTAAGGATAGTACAATTGATAACTCTCACCAGGTAGTTGGCGGTGAGATTCCTATTTGCCAACTGTTTCATAATTTTAAATAACAAACGCATATCCCCAAGGTAAGCTGCAGATTTCGCTTTATTGGCAAGATCTTTAATGGCGTTTCTCTTGTCGCATCTAACAGCCTTCTTATGTTGAGAGGAGATGAGAAATGATTGCCAGGCTTGAGCAGGCTGAAGCCTACGGAGGCAAATTTTCAGGAGCGGCAATTTTTAAGCAAATTACACGGGACGGCATGAAAATAAGCCCTGACACCATTCCAGCTGATTCTTATTTAAAATGACCTCCTGGATCCGAATATAACCTCCATTTCCCCCCACCCAACTAAGTTTATAAATTTTCCATAATTTAGAGGGGTTGAAGAGGATTATTTTAGCATTTAAATTTCTTTCGAGGGGCAAGAGAGGTGAAAAGATAAAAAACATGAACATTTCTAGGAAGGAGGTAGATTTGGAGGGGATCCCCTTCGATTTTTTAGAATTTTTTCATTTATTTTGTACATTTTGAGGCTTCCGTGGCGTAGTGGGTAGCGTGCTTGCTTTTCAGTCAATAGGTCGTGGGCTCGATTCTCACTCCAGACAGGAAATTTTTTAAGCAGAAATTTTTCAGTTGGTACTGGCGATGAAAAATTACTCGAAATAAAATGGACAAACGGTGTAAAAGTGAAACAGTTCCACTTCAAGAAGGCCTAGATACTAAGTAGATGGTTTCTGTTTGCTTTCTATCATCCAGTCCCCCATAACATCTGCAAAATATTTGTCGGTCGCAGCCAGTACAACTGAAAAATATACCAGCTTATCCACTCGTTACGGTCGTTCCCACTCCTCTTCCCCCCCCTTCCTAGTCCCATTCCATTCCTCCATGACTGTGTTTGTGCATTGCACATAAAGTCCGAAATTGTCTATAACACAGGTCATTCTATAACTTTATTTACCTGTTACTAATCTTACTTAATCAATTTAACCATAATTTAACCCTAATTACCCTTCCCACACCCAATTTACCCCATTAACCCTACATATATAAATTCATAACCTTCGGTAGTTGTCAATCAGATTGATAAAGGTCTCAGCAGAGACAGAAACGTCACTTTTAATAAAGTGTAACAGTGTAAAATCCGGAAATTTCTGTTTTCTATTGACTTACTGTACAATTGTGCCACGCGAGTGTAAAAATCATCCCGATAGCTTCAGCTATTATTAACATTCAAAGCTCAGACAAGCAACCCTGAAATTACCTTCTTCGGAACATGAAGGCTTAGTGTTCTGCCCATAACTCAAATGCATTGATGTATAACTGAAGATCTTCAATGGCGCCACAGCCCAAATCGGGCCTTAGCCACCTGATCTTCACGTTCCTTAACATTTACATTATTTATTGCGGAAGAGTTGCTAGCTCTTCGCACAACCCTCTATCTACGTATTTTTCACTTTCGTAGATTGAGGTAACCAAGGTATATCCATGCAGGCGGTGTGCTTGAATTATGCGTCGACCGGGATTTGAACTCACGACCTTCGCATTGTAGACCAACACGCTACCCACTAGGCTCATCTCCATGATATTAGTAATGACAGCGACCAGAGTCTGACTGATTTCGTCAGCAGCAAAAATCTTATTGTAAGCTCGACATGCTTCCCGCATCGTGTCATTAATAAGAGAACGTGGGCATCTCCCGACGGACGAACATTCAATCAAATAGACCATGTTCAAATAGAGAAAAGGACGGCCTCCTGAGTTCTCGACGTGCGTACATGTCGAGGCGCTAATTGCGACACAGACCACTATTTGCTAAAGACCAAATTCCGATGTCGAATCGCAAACCGAGAACTCCCAAAAACACAACCGGTTCCTAAATTCGACATAGGAAAACTCAAGGATGAGAAAGTAGTTGCGAAGTACGTAAACAGCCTTAGAGAGGCACTTCGCGCCTGAATGCCAGTACAAGAAATATGGCAAAATATCAAAGATAGCATTACATCTGTCGTAGAGGAGGTGATAGGACAAAAACCCCGGCGCGAAAGAAATGATTGGTTCGACAATGAATACCAAGATGCATAAGAACGAACAAATCAAACTACAAAATATTAACAGAACGACCGACACGCACCAAAACGGACAAATATAATGATTTTAGATGATTTGCAAATAAAATATGCAGACAACAAAAAAACGGAAGTACTATAATGATGAAATTAAAAACATGGACGAACATTTTAAATTACACAACACTAGAGCCGCGTATTCCGTTGTTAAAATGATGAAAGAGGGATACCAACCGAAAATGACCCTCTGTAAGAATGTACAAGCATTATAAGTAATGTGGAAGATATAAAACTAAGATGGGCGCAATACTTTGAACACCTCCTCAATCCGAGTCCATCATCCGTACGAACAGCAGCATCAGACACAATAGCATGTATAACTGATGTTACAGCTGATGAAGGATCCTGAGTCCTCCCAGACTCGAAGAAGTAAAAACAGCCCCGAGGAATCACCCAAACCACAAAGCGCCGGGCACTGATCAAATCCTAAGTGAACTTCTGAAAGCCAACGACACCTGCTTCTTCTACATAGATTAGTCACGGACATATGGACGCAGGAAACACTTCCTGAAGACTACATATGGACGCAGGAAACACTTCCTGAAGATTAGCACAAGAGCATCACATGTCCATTTTATAAAAAGGGGACAAACTCAAAAACGCGAAAACTAATAAGGAATATCTCTGTTGTGTACGTCTTACAAGATCTTGACGAAAATTGTGGAAAAGATAAGTAAGCCCTATGCTGACAATACCAAG
Organism: Chorisops tibialis; assembly: GCA_963669355.1. Lineage (NCBI taxonomy): Eukaryota > Metazoa > Arthropoda > Insecta > Diptera > Stratiomyidae > Chorisops > Chorisops tibialis. Next base: position 77,716,048 of record OY770263.1, read on the forward strand.
GCGAATTTAGAGCTGGACGATCTACCACGGACCAGATATTCGCAGTCAAACAGGTGCTGGAAAAATGCGGGCAATATAATATTGATGTGCACCAAATATTTGTTGACTTCAAATAAGCATACGATAGGCTCGTACTAAACAGCACGAGCATACGAGCATTTCGAAGTTTGGAGTCCCAACGAAACTAGTTCGGCTTACAAGAATGACAATCACCGAGTCTTTGCCACAAGTCAGAGTAGAAAATGATCTGACTTCCAGTTTTAAAACGGACAACAGCTTTAAACAAAGTAGAATGGACACAGGAAAACAAAACTTTAGCTATATAAAACGATCATAAGACCTGTGTTATGCTATGGCAGCGAAACGTAGACATTAACTCAGGCAACCGAAAAACTACTTAACGCCTTTGAAAGAAAGGTCCTCAGAAGAATCCTTGGATTTGTGCGGGAAAACTCGATCTGGAAAATACGATACAATAGACAATTGTATGCCATCTTCGACAATCCAGATGTGTCAACCCTCATAAAATCTAAGAAGTTACAATGGGCTGCTCATGTAGGGCAAATCGATGATGGAAGAATTCCCAAACGCACACTAAAAGGGAGGGTTAATGGACAAATACCGGTCGAGAAACCACGGAAGTACTAGGAGGATTCGATTGACGTAGACCACAAATCATTGGTACGATTTTCAAACTGGAGGTCACGGTCACTGAACCGAGATGGATGGAGGAAAAGCATTCAGGAGGCCAAGGTTAGATTTTGGGCATCGGCCTTTAGGTGTTGCCAGGGCTGGTTTATTCCTCTGGCCTCCTACTCAACTGTTCGCTTCCATCTTTATAGGATAAAGATCTCCGCGGAGACCGAAACGTCACGAATAATAAAGTGCAACAATGTAGAATACGGAAATCTTTTCTTTCGATATTTACATTATTATACTTTGCTAAAAATTTCACATTGACATTCTTAACAGTTTGGAAGAAAAATAATTTAATTGATATTTCGTGAAATTAAATTTGGGGGCGGTTGCGAGGAGTGGGTGGAATTTATTCATTTTTTCAGAATTTATTGCAATTACTAAAAGCCAAATTCAGGTAAAATTGTAAGTTTCCATCTTCTCAGTTTCAATGAAAATCGATAAAATAGATTTTTTAATATTATGCATTTATGCTATGTAGGAGGTAGTAGAAAGAATAAGCTGATCGGAACAATATTTTTTGTCTTTAATGGTATTTATATCATTATAATGCTTTGGCCAAATTTTCAAGTCAATCGCTGGGATAGTTTCAGACAAAAATCAATTTATTGTATGGGAGGGAGTAGAAAGAGTGGAACAATGTTGCCGGTTCACGAACTTGACGTTTCTTTTTTGCTGAAATTGACACAGAAAAAATTTCAGTTCGATAGCTTAAAGTATTCGAGGGTTATATTACATACAGACAGATTGTCACTCGGAGTTGAGCGACAACAAAAAATGTCTAGAAACTGGGTACTTTTGCTAAGAATTTTGCATTGAACTTCATTTTTGCATTACAAATATTTACACAAAATTTTACCACAATTATCGTAGTTTTGGGAGAACGGGCTTGCTGAAAATTTCGGGGTGGGAGGGGGTGCCGTTGTTCTTAGTCTACTGATTTGGCCTTCCTATCCCGTTTCAGGAAGAGTTAAACGACAATTGAGAAAAATCGCGAGAAATGTAGAATTTTCAAAAGGGAGCGTTGGAGTCTTCTCCTATTGGTAAGGCCGACTCAGCGCAAACCCCTTCGGTAGCAGTGGAGCTTAGACATTAGGTCCGCATTCCTTATTTCCTCCTTGAGAGAATCTTCTGAAATTTTTTTCGGGCCTTCAGCCACCCCTACATTTGGCCCTTCAGACACCCCAAATTTCGTTCCACCAGACACGCTGCATGAATTTTTATGTGTTGGTCGAGTTGGAAAGATCCCGCCCGATTGCCGACTAGCTAAGCCGTGCTAGGCAGTAAGCAGCCATACTCCACACGACATTACAAATTTTATGTAAAGGATCAGATGACAATGAACAACTCCGGTTGCTGACGAACTAATTCGTGCAATACAGAGGGCGTGCAACAACTATCTTCCAGCTACTACTAAATATTCTTAATTATCGTTCAAATCGTCATTCAACGAAATTTAAACGTATTCGAATGCAGCCTTTGAAATTATTTCGACATTTTCCAATGGAGTTACATGATTTTCGAATTTATGCTCTGCATTAAATACGAAAATGAGTTCGTTTCTGTCGTATTTATAAAATATATGTATAAACCGAATTTAATGAATGTAACAAAAACCATTACCAACCAATTCTCCAATGTTCACCTATAAAATTCAAATTTGGTTTGCCGCAAAAGCCCACGATGAATCAATCGATAGCCATTACTTTACGCAGAAATGCATTGAAAATTATTGGAATCCTTAAATTTATGGTTCACACCTACATGAATCTATGACCAAATTCAACCGTTTATTCGGAATTTCGTAGCGAACAAAACGTCACATACACATTATATCTGACCACCGATCTACTTCCGTTATAGTGGAAATTCAGTAGGGCATTTTAAATTGAACGCCAAAAAGGATAACCAAAGAATTTTAGCATTTATTTTTGTCATGCCCATATGATGGGCGAAGTTCAAGGATTATTTTTTTTGGCAGTCATACATTCAAAGTAGAGTTCTTCACTCAAATCATTCCCTTGAGTCATAAATGCCTGAATGCAAATTTTGCCCAGAGCGACTTTTCAAATTGAATGCATCAGCAATCGTTTATGGAGAATTTCCGAGGAAAAAGCGTTTTAAAAATATCCTATTGCATGTTTCGAATTCTTTGGGACTTATATTGCTCCTTAATGGTAACTAGTGCAGAATGAGTTGATTATTGGCATTTCAAGGAATATGTATACATCACTGAATAGCTGGATTTTTGTTCGTACGATCGAATTTTATTTCGAATGTGATACGAGATGCATTATACGGTGGTCGAGTATACCATACAATTGCCAAAAGGAAATCCATGAATTGAAATCGTTGCTGTATTTTGTACGAGTGCATCGCTTCAATTTTTTTGTGAAAGGTCTTCGTAAAATATCACTTGAGTTCGAATATTTTATGTAGTTACGCTGGAAATATCTTTTAAATTTTTAATGAATTCCACTTAAATCTTATTAAAACAACTTGGACAACATTTTAGTCTTCAAGCTCATCGCATTCCCGCGCTAGAAAACGAACGAACGGACATTCGAAGCCTAATTTCAAAGCATTACAAGCCTAGGAGCAAATTGGGAATTCACTCAGATATCAACTGGAATCGAAAAGTATCTGCCAAGAAGTTTGTCATAGCTTTATCGTTCTTGCGAGTTGAGAGTGTGTGGGAGATCAAAATTCAGGCTAACGTCGTAGTTATTAGGAGGACGAGTACGAAGGTATTATCTACCACTTAATTGCAATTATTATCAAAACCACCAGTAGCAAGATTCAACATTTCGTTCGTAGTTTATAGTTACGTTCTACAGTTTTCGTTTGAAACCAGTTTTCGTCTGACACCAGTGTAAGTATGTTCACTTTATAATAAAGAAACCACAAACTTTATTATTTCGCCTTAAAAATATATTTTTAAAGTCACTATGTCACTTCTTCTTCGATGGCACGAAAGCCCAAATCGGACCTAGGCCTCCTGATTTTCAGGTTCCTTAACATTTTTATTACTCATTGTGGAAGGGTTGTTAGTTCTTCGCACAACCCTCTATCTGCGAATTTTTCATTTTCATAGATTGAGGTAACCAAGGTGTATCCAAGCAGACATAGTGCTGGAATTATGCGTTGACCGGGATTTGAACTCACGACCTTCGCATTGTGAACCAACACGCTACCCACTAGGCTACACCCTAGCTCACTATGTCGCTTAATTATTACCAATTTTATAGCTAACGATCAGTCAAACTTAATCAATACCGAATTATGAATCCTTTCCTGCCTCAAGCATTCACTCTTTATATTCGCACGTCCGTTTCAGAAGGTTCTCTTGAAAGAAAAGATTTCCGGATTCTACACTGTTACGCTTTATTATTCGTAACGTTTCGGTCTCCGCTGAGACCTTTATCAAACTATTCCTTTGATACAGATCTCAGCAGAGATCGAAATGTCACGAATAATAAAGCATAACACTTTAGAATCCGGAAATCTTTTCTTTCAAAACAGTTCTCCTTTGGTTCACATATCGTGCTTTTTTCTGGTTACATCAGGGAGGTGTGAATCTTTCTTAGATACCAAAAGCCCGCGCCCCTTTGGTATGCACAATTCACATATCTGATCCCGACAGAGTACTGTGAGCCGATATGCGCGTCCATGCTAAACCACACCACCGCACACAGACTTTAACCGCTCTCCCCGCGAGACTGCTGTGAGGTATTACTTCGCGAGGCTGGCTATCATTTTATGCTGTCCTCCTTATATTGCTTCTGCTCTCCTTTCTCTCGATTATTTTGCGCATTCATTCAATTCAATTCAAATTTCAAATTCCTGCTAAGACCCCCTATAGGGGCATAGGACAGAAACAACTCTCTTCCACAAGGCGCGGTCCTGAGCATCGGCTTTAAGCTGTTGCCAGGACTTGTTTATTCCTCTGGCCTCCTGCTCAACTGCTCGCTTCCATGTGTTACATGGTCGACCAACCCGACGTCTTCCTTGAGGGTTATAATCCAGAGCCTGTTTTGCGATGTTTTGCTCTGGTTTCCTCAAAGTATGACCGATCCACTGCCACTTTTGCCGTTGAATCTCAATACCTATTTTAGTCTGGCGAGTTGTACTCCAAAGTTCGTCGTTGGAGATTACTTCTGGCCAGAATATTCCTAAAATGCGCCGGAGGCATTGGTTTACGAAAGTCTGTAGTTTCTTGGTAAGTCGAACGGTCACTTTCCACGTAGTACAACCATATAACAACACGGATTTGACGCATGCGTCAAAAAACGACGCATTCATTACGAGTGCGCAAATATCTATCGAATTTTCCTCTGATTCCTTCATATTGGCTATTATGAATGGTGGACTCGGCATGCTATTTCCCCATTCTGCGAAGATAATGAAGTTGAATTTCGCGTGTATCTTCTTCTTGATCTCGACAATCTGGACAAAGAGGTGAGTTATCGTGTCCAAATCTGTGAAAGTTTTTCGGTTGCCGCCGTGACCTCAAGGCAACTGAGTGAAGGGATATTTGCAGACCCCATACACTCGGATTGTCCAAACCTCAATGGCGAGGATTCATTCATCTGCCGTTTGCAATGCTGTCCAACGTGTTTCGCAACATAGCTATTGATGTTTCCTTTTCTTCTTCTTTTAATTTTCTTATTTCTCTTTACTTCTCTTGTTGGATTGAGGTTCTATACGTTGGCGACAGCTTTATAATTGCTTCCTTTTTCGCTAATGGCGCTGCTCAAACAGGACCAGCGCATAGGAGGACCGATCTGACTAATCTAGAAAGTAGAATCCTTCTACCATAACCAGGTCCACCGATGTTTGGCAGTATTAGGGAAAGAGTTGCCTGCATTTGCGACGCCTTTTTGCTCACGAAGTCCACGTGAACTAAAAATTTTAATCTATTATGAATGTTCGCGAACTGAAATTGCTTTCGACTAGTTATTGGAACAGCCTCCTTTTTATCAGCTATTTTCAATCCGATGGAATCTACCATTTCTTTAATTTTTGTAACTGCCTCATCTGTTGCTGCTTTTATTTCGTAGATGTGTTTAGCCACGGTTACAACGGCGATGTAGTCAGCGAACCAGATCAATTTTACGCCATGCGGCAAGATCACTATTTCTCAGGAAAGGGCCCAGTACCGATCCTTGTGGGCTTCCCGCGGTGACGTCGTAGTACTTTACCCCTTCATCAGTTTGATACCTCAACTTCCTGTTAGTGAGATAGTTTGAAATTATTCTCAACAAGTAGTATATAGTGTATCCATCCTGGCGAACGATCTTTTTAAAAGTGACCAATTTGCCGAGTTAAAGGCATTTTCAATGTCTAGTGTCACTACTCAACAATATTTCATTGTTCCCCATCTCCATCTTTCTCCTTGCATCGCTGCAGTATCGACTACCACTGTTATAGCGTATGCAGTGGAACGCAATTTCTTGAACCCGAACTGGTGGTCTGACAGTGCTCTTTTCTTTTCTGCTTACAAGCAGTCTGTTGTTTATTCATAATTTGCTCAAGAATCTTTTCCAACATGTCTAGTAGACATATTGGGCGGTATGACGATGGTTCTCCAGAAGGCTTATTGTCTTTTGGAAACAGTAGCAAATGTTGGAACTTCCATGGTTAAGGAAAGAGTCCTACCTCTAAACACTTTTGCATTGGTGTTTTCAAGATGTCGGGTCTCTTGAACATAGGACCATATCTTGAACACTTAACGTGAACGTACCGACAGAAAGCCACGAGCTCACGGCTGTCTTTAGCAGTCACGGATTGTTTCTGACGACAATCATCAACGCCTGCATCCTATGAGCTTAACGCTAGTCATCGACCAACGTATCTCTGCAGATGATACCAGTCTGTGCTTCTTCGTGTGTTCTACAATCACACTGGTAAGAGCAAGGCCTATCTAAAACCTTTCCCAACTTTTGGATCATGGGATCCGGTTGAAACGCAACTCCACGCTGAGCACAAGATTTGCACAAGGCATCCCAAGAACCTGTATGCTGTACAAGTACAGCAAAACAGTAGATGCTCTACCCGCGATGTAGGTGGTAAACCACAGCCACTACGTGTACCCCGAAGGGACCTCATCCATGATTGCATTGGTTTGCCCATACCCCGTTGCATCGATGAGTCTTAAATCATTCCTGCTCATTCGTATGATCACTCGATGTTCGTTTCATACCGTCTGTGCTGCGTAAGATTTTGCTCTACTATGTTCTACTATGACACCAAGGGAGCTTGGATCCGAAGTGTCACCTGGAACATAAGATTGCTACTTTCTTACGCAATATACCATGTACTACCAAAATACAATGTCAGTTCTTCTTAGTTATAGCTTCAATTAGCTTTCGTCAGGTTGCTACGACGGCGTCCCGGATATACCGAGCCCCTGCCCCTCACACAGCATAATATCCACATTTAAGAATCAGTTTTCACTTCCATCGGTCGGTTACGCAGTCCACCTTGGCTTCTCGCCTCCCTCAGTTCACTACTACTATCACCCGTATCAACATTCGCCCACATTCAACACTCTTCTTGCTTCATTTTTCAAAATACTTAGCGGGGCTACTCTCGTCTTCACCTAGCTTAAGTCTGCTACTAAAATCCTCCATCGACATCACATACTACATTCAACTACCAACTTTCAACTGTTAACATATTATATTCTTTATTATTGCTTCAATTTTCGCATCCTTCCGTTAGTTACTAGGCCGTGCCGGCTATACCGGACACCTGCTTTTCGCCTCCTTCATTCAGCTACTACTATCCGCTGCTTCTTGATGTTTGGATCTTATATTCGTTCATTCATTTATTCATTGAGACATGATCGATACAACTTGGTACAGGGTAGCCAATACTTCCTCCCGTAGTACCAAGTTTCAAGTCCTTGGTGAGGACCTTCGTAAAGCAGGCTTCACTTCGGTCTTAGTTCACACACAACTTGATACCGATCGAACAGCACGGGTTCATGGAGTTGCCACGCTCCAAAAGAAGTTACTGGAATCGCCGAAGCTTCCTGGACCAGCACTTACTTCCCTGTGATCGATAGGATTCGGACCTGACTGACCGTTCAACTTTGTACCCCCCACCTAAATGGGTATCGGAGCTGACGGTCAATTCAACTTGATTTCCCCCTATCTATGTAGGTTTCGGAGCCGATGGTAATATAGTATAATAAATTGCCTTAGAACAATTCAATATACCTACCATTCGACTTACTCCCCCCTATCTGTAGATCTCTTAGCGTTATCCAGCCTGCACCACGTGGAGGTGGATCTACTTCGCAGACCAGGCCTCTTGAACAGTAACTTTTGCTACCATATTTGGGATACCATTGGGTCCAGGTAGCTTGTTGTTGCCTATCTTCCTGCATGCTTCAAATAGTTCCGCCGACATAATTTACACATAGTATTTGGCCTTTAGGGGACCAGATGCTCTACAATGAATCTTAGCATTATCGGGCAAGTTGTTTGTGCGACCAGGGATATCCGATTCGTTAGACAGAGGTTTGAATTGCAATCTGTTATTCTAACTAATCGCCTTGCTTAGCTTCTATCTCGGCACTTTAAAAGTGTCTAATCGCTCCTGAAAATTTGCTCTTCTCCTTGATCGTTGGACTCTGCATCGGGCACGTAATCACTTTACCCTTTCGTTACAGCAACATTTGATAATGAAATGGCACATAGGTACCCGAGGAAAGCTTAATATGCTGGCTGACATCAAAACGCAGTCTGTAGTATTTGAAAATACTGTAATACTAGATTTACACGATTTGACAAATCCAATGTCAATTTTGACCACTGCTCTGTAAATGCTACTCAAAATGTGTTAAAAAAATTGTCGCGTCTAATTCAAAAGCGCATAGTACTTAATCGCGTCTCACCGAGCCCCCACTCGCCTACGACCGACGGAATCGAAGATGTCCTATCGAACTACTCTACAACTAAAAATGACGACAACTACAACATTTACATAAATCATTCGTAAAAAGAACATGAAAAGTAGTAGCCAGCACTGAAATTGTTATTGCATTGCGTTAGAGTCTAAAAATATTTATCATGAAAACTTAATTAGAATTGTTCGCTGCATTTTCGTTCATACCTTACAGTAACATTCATCTTTTACACTTGAAATTAAATCGAAATTATAATCCCTTGCCTATTGTAGATAATTTTATTTTTGAAACTATTTTAAACTATTACAGTTAATAGTTCTCATTTTCGGAACAATGTAAAATTGTATTTAGAACTTCCAAAATTCTAAGGAGATTATGAAAGCTGGCCTTCATGCCATGATCTATTTAAACATTTGGTGCGCACAAAAATATTGGATTATCTTACTTAAGATAGCCCAAATCAGATCTTGGCCTCTGAATACTGCACCTCAATCCATCTCGGTTTAGTTACCGCGTCCTCCAGTTTCAGAATCGTAACAGTGGTTTACTGTCTGCGTCAATAGAATCCTCCCAGCGCTTCCGTGGTTTTCCGACCGGTCTTTATTCGTTGATTTTCCCTTTTAGTATGCGTTTGGGAATTCTTCATTTGCTCACTTGCCCATTGTAACTTCTTAAATTTTATGATTGGATTGTCGAAGATGGCAAAAAATTCTTGTTGAATTGCATTAGTGCATTGCCGGTTCTAAAGCTAGGAGTAAACTCGTTTTCTACTCTGACTTGTGCCAAAGACTCGAACATTGTCATTCTTGTAAAGCTGAGCCAGTTTCGGTGGGACTCCAAACTCCAACATAATTTTATACAGTACGCGCCTGTCAATACTGTCGTATGCTCATATGAAGTCAAAAAATATCTGGTGCACATCAATATTATAATTCCAGCACCTGTTTAACTGAGAATATTTGGTGCGTGGTCGATCGTCCAGCTCTAAATCCGCCTTGGTATTCACCAATTACTTTGTCAGCATAGGGCTTAATTCCCTTTTCCAGAATTTTCGTTAAGATCTTATAAGACGTACACAACAAAGATATTCCTCGATAATTTTCGCAGCAGAGTTTGTCACTTTTTTCTAATTTGGACATATAATGCTCCTGCGCCTAATCTTCAGGAAGTATTTCCTGCGTCCATATGGCCGTGACTAATCTGTGCAGGAGAAGCGCTATGCAGGGGTCTCAGACTTTCAAAAGTTCAGCTGGAATTTGAACAGTGCCCAGCGCTTTGTTGTTTAGATGGTTCTTCAGAGCCGTTTTTACTCCTTGGGGTGTGGGAGGACTCAAAGAGAGTTAGACAGTGAACTTAATATTTTTAGGAGTTGGAAGAAGTACCATGAAACACTTATCCGACACCAGATGAACATCGATGCAAAGAAATATATCAACGAAACGTCAAACGAACTAAGGATGGCCGCTATTAAGTTAGGCCACCCTCCGCTAATGAACAGCCACACTTAAGCTAAGGAAAATCACGGGATATAGTAGAAAATCGATTAGTTCAAATCGGAAATTGTTTCAGGAATAATCTAGACCTACAAAAGTCGTATTGCATGAATGAATACATTTCCTTAAGCCATTTGGAGCTGACAACGAATACCGAATATGATACCAGCAAAGATGACTTAGTTGACCTCATCCTGCGTTGGAGAAAGTATCCTATTGCCTTCAAGGCAGAAGTCGAAAAAATGTATCGACAGATTCAAGTCGCACCGAAAAACACAAACTATCAACGAATTCTTTTGCACGAATCCTAACCCATCTTATCCAAGACTACACACTTTCAACAATCACATTCGGCACCAAGAGCGCATCCTTTCTCGCTATTTGAATATTGAAACTATTAGCCACAGGTTCCATCAAAAAACATGCTATTGTGCCAAAACGATCGAGAACGATGGGTACTTAGACAATCTGATTACCCGCTAATTCACAACGACAAAGGCATTGGAGAAACGAGAAGGAACCCAGCAAACAATGAGAAATCACAGTGAGCTCATAATGAAATCTTTATATGAATGTGAAATCACTTAAGGTTCATTTTGGCTTCTTTTTGAAGTCACGTCGAATCCACTATCGTACTAAAAACTTTACCCCAGACTGAAATCAGTATATGAATTCAGAAAAGCTTTCGTTTTTTTTTTTTTTTTTAGAACTGATATCCATATTATCCATATTCAGAGCGTGAATTCATTTCATTTTTACTAAGTGACAAAAGAATGAAAGGCTTAAAAGCATGTTCAGTAGTGATTCATACGAAGAAAAGAACCTGATTTATTCACAAGTTAATCAGTTTTTGAAACCGAAGTGAAACGAAATCTCAGCAAATGATTTCATATAGGCTTCTTTTATTGAAATTTCACCAAATTGTTCGCTGGGAAGTATCAAAAACATATTCAAAACAGTTTTTATCTGTGGTTGAAAAAGACCAAATTTATATTGATAAAAGATTTAGATATCTGCAATCAGATCTCATTTTTATTTTTCAAATTTGGTTTAGCCACTAAATAGTGGAAAAATTTGCAGATTTTGGAATTTTTCGGAACTATGCCCCACTAGTGGATGGAGTATTCTTTGCGTAATCTACGCAGAAAACCAATAACTTTAAGAAATCATCATGAACGTAGCATTTCGCCACAAAATTCTAACCCAACTGGACTAATTTCTGAAATTTTTGGTGAAAATATTTGGACAGGTGTCATAAGGGAACTTTCAAAAAATTAGCCGCCCTCAAAAACGGCTCAGTTCAGCATTTTAATAAGGCTAGAGCTTAAGGTTTTTAGAAACACCACTGCGAACACTTACACAAAATTTCATATTTTCTTCTCTTTCTGACAATAATCGCCTGTGTCAGTACCTGTCCGTAAAAGCAGCTTAAATATTATCAATGCTGTCAATCGTGTAGATGTAGAATTACAATAGACGAAATTTTAAAATTTTGACTCAAAAAATCAAAGTTAGTTATTTGCCACGCTTACATCGATAATAAGTTAATACGTCAAGGCAAAGAACATTGAGTTACTCTAGTTCGGTTAGGGTGTAGACTAATGGGTAGCTTGAGAAAGTCGTAACTTCAAATCCTGGACGACGTACAAATCCAGAACACTTCCCGCTTGGGTATACCTTGATTACCTCAATCTTCGAAAACGAAATAAATAAATGGAGGATTGTGCTAGCAAGCCTTTCATAATAACAAATAAATATTAAGTAACATGTAAGTTAAAAGGCCAAAGCCCGATTTGGGTTATAGTTCCATTGAGATGAAGAAGAAGTTTGGTGGTCGGATTAGTACTAGACGATGTTAATCCGAGAATATTTCAAATATTGTTAATGAGAAAATCTTCACGGTCGAAGAGAATTTAACCGTCAAAATAACTACCACTTCTCGAGAAGCACGGGAAAAAAGCTGAGCGGTTACAAAAGGTCATCATCCCCCGTTAGTGATGATCTAGGTGGAAGTCATCTATGAAGACACCACAAACCTTCATTTTTGTGAAAAGAGCGTTGAAACTCGGGGCAGTAATTAAAAAAAAAAATTTAGAGCGTGCTGTGATGACTTTGAGCGATACCATGTATATATGTGGGACTACATTGGGTGCTCCAGAAGGATTTTGCACTCACTCGCAGATCAACTCAGCTGTGGCTTGAGGAAAACATTCCTGAGTTCATAGGGGCTTCATATTGGTCCTCTGGGAGCCCAAACCTCAATCCGTTGGACTACTCCTTATGGTCTGCCTGCCAAAGACGGCACCCGAATTCAGAGAGCCTGCAGGAATCATTAATCAAGGCAAGGGATGAACTCCCGCTGAAAAAGGTGCATAATTCAATTGACGACTGTTCACGTAGACTCCGAGTATGCTTTGATACAGAAGGAGGTCATTTTGAATAATTTTGTTTTTTCATCATTTGTAATACCGTTTGAAATATTTTCTGAAAATATAAATTTACAAAGTGAAGGCCTTTATTTCTATTGAATATTTTTCCTTCCCTCCATGACTGTGTTTGTGCATTGCACATAAGGGCCGAAATTGCCTATAACACAGGTCATTCTGGAAAAAAAAATTAAATTTGAGTGATTTAAATAATTAAAAAATTACGTGTTGCGCATTTGCCAATACGTTAATATGTGGGCAACTTTTTGTTTCCATTCGTTGGAGTTGGCAGTAGTCGAAAAAGATTAAGGCAAGGCAGCGTACTTCAATTTGAAAGTTTTTTGAGCCCTTAGCCATATGACAAAATAATATCGATTTTAAAGTTTTCTAGAATAGACTATGCTAAGTCTATTTTTTTAAGAAATGTAGATCTTTGAAGATGCTGTAAACGTTGCTGCGTTAGAAACAATTTCTACAGCAATATTATTCGTTTCCGAATTCTAAACTATTATCCAATTTCTTCCTTATATATTTTCATCTGAATGTGATGGGTAAGGTAACCAATGTTTACTTCACAATGTTTCTTCCGTTTATATAGATAAATAAAAAATATTGCATAAGAACGTTTTCCATTCCTGGATTTGAAAATTTGTGAATTTCACTATAAATTGGGAAAATTATTATAAGAATTGGAAGCATATATGCACACTTTTCACTGCTAAACTTGTCCACCCGCACTATTTTGACGAGAAAAATAAACTGACATAGTCAAGAATCAATGCAATTATGATGTGAATTCGAAGAGCAAAAAATTTCATCAGCATTTTTATAAAAAAGAAATAGAATAAATATAAAAATCGTATGCATGGCGAACATTTGTCAATCACACGTATAAAACCTATCTCGCGACTATAAAAGCATCTTCCAGGTGATTCCATTTGTTTCTTACGATTTTAGGCGAAATAGTTTATCTCACGTTGTTATAAAAGCTATTGTGGTTAGTAAAAGAAAACCCTTTATTTTGCAAGTTTTGAGGGTCTTTAGCAGTTCTTAATATCTTATTTATACTGAAAGGAATATAAAATTATTAATGACCATATTCTAGTATTCATTCAATAACTATAAGGATAAATTTTATACATAGTGGAATAAAATTTATTTTGTTTCAATAAAGGTAAATCTTTATATTTAAATCCATATACACTCTAAGCCAAATTAATACAAAACATTTTTATGTAATCGTTTTTCATTAAAACCATACCAATTATCGGATACTTCACTTTCATAACAGAAACATAACAGGAGTACGATTGGGCATAAAGCCCAATCGTGCGATACTCTAGATGAAAGAGAAATTTTTGTATCTTAAGAAATTTTGTAGGGGAAGTGGTAGAGGGGGTGACGACATTAAACTAATTTTTTCACATGGCGGTAAGGTTGCTATCAAAACGTTTTATACAAAATTTAGGATTTAAAAATTTAATAGGTACTGAGAAAATTAGTGTATTGGATGTAGTGAAGTAATGCAGTTTGTATGGGAGGTGATAGAAGGAGGGGCGAGCTTTTAATGACTTTTCAGAAATAACTATAAATATCATGCTTTTGACATGTCTTAAATTGCAGATCAGTAGTATTCATACTTTTCATGAAAGTCGACTTTTTATAAAGTTGTGAAATTGTGTCATTTTGTATGGGAGGGGGTAGAAGGGGTAAAGCTAATCGCCTAATTTTTTTTTGGTCTTACTAATAATTCTAAATAAATATTTAGTGCTTAATTTCAGCTCGGTCAATTTTATACGCACTGAGTAAATTGGCTTAGAGCATTTCATGAAAAAGTGCAGTTTGTATGGGAGGTGGTGGAAGGAGGGAAGACACCAATTATTTTTATAGAGTAGATTGGAATCATCATAAAAGTATCACATTCCAAATTTCAGATCAATGTCACTTGTACTTTTCAAGGAAATCCGTTTATTGTCAGATTGCGAAATTGTGTCATTTTGTATGGGAGGGGGTAGAAGGGGTGGAGCGGTTTGGCTCGTTCACGAACTTGACCTTACTTTTTTGTTAAAAACGACGTATACAAAATTTGAACTTTCTAGCTCAACGCGTTCTCAAGCTAGAGAGGACACGGACGGACAGACAGACAGACAGACGGACAGACAGACGGACAGACGGACGGACGGACATCCGGTTTTGAGATTTTTGAGTGATTATATGAACTTCTGTATCATTCATTTTTTTCTCCGAGCCTTATTTCTTGGCGTTACAAACTTTGTGGCAAGCTTATAATACTCTCAGATTTCATCTAGAGTATAAAAATAATACTTTAGATGAGTTTTATCTTTTACTCCAATATTTTTAACCGTGTACGCACAGTTTTTCATTATTATATAGATTCTACACTGTTAACCAAAAATATCAATAGATATTTATTTTGTTTTCGTTCAGATTATAAATTAGAAATTGAAGCTGTTCTATAAAGTTTTGTTAATTTCAAAATTTCCTCATTTAAAAACTGAATTACCAATTCAGTTTTTCTATCAATTTCAACATATAAAACTAAAAGATTAATTTAATTCCATAATTGGCGATATAAACTGGAATAATGTAAAGGTGGCGTGGGCCCCAAATGGCCGTTTTCGTTGAAGATGAGGTAATTTAGAATCGAAAAATTTTGCGAATAGCTCAAAATAGTTCTAGAAGTGCTAAATTGACTGAAACAGAGCTATCCGATTAGCTAGATGGCCAGGAGCTGACTGAAAAAAAATAGCTTTGAAAATTTAATTTAAATGATCATAATATATAATTAATTGCTTCAATTTATCCGATTTTTTTTTCAACACAAATAACACATAAAACTTAATTGTGCGAGAAAAAAATCACAAATCTGATGCAAATAAAATTAGCACTACAAAGGTATGAACAAATTAAAGAAAAACATATTTTTTCATTTAAATTCTTGTAAGTTTTGTTATTAAAGTAAAATCTAACAAAACTAACTAAAATATATTCAACTCAAGCTCTTTTGGTGACTTTTCTATTTTTAGAGTAACAAAACATATGAAGTTATCTTTTGAAAAATAGGTGATAAATTCACTTGATATTGACAATTTTTTCAATTTTTAAAAACTATAATCTAATTAGTGGTCATATTTCATTTCAGAAACAAAATTTTTAAATTTTGTTCAAGTCAAACTTCAGTAAGTTTAATAAAGATTAAAATGAAAAACTAAAGTTTTCATTATGTTGCCACATTAAGCAGCAATATTTGTGTGAAAATTGAGCAATTATCGAAGAAAATCGCCTTTTAAGACACACGGCCCCTTCATACCTACCGAAAAAACACATTAGTTTGAATGTCCGATGTAAATATTGCCACTGTCAATATTTTTTCAAACATAATTTAAGAAGTCTGGAAATGGTTTTATGAAAAAAAAATTCTTTACGAGTAATTTTAACTTGAAAAAAAATGCTTAACACCCTTGAATTTCATTCGGTATCAGCCTTTTCAACATTTCTAATTATGCAATTTTAGAATACCAATAAATAAAATGGTTCATTCGGAAATTTATTAATTAACTAATCTATTTTTCTTCGTCAATTTTTGTCAATTTTTGTCAATTTATTGTGCTCTGTTTATTTATATTCTTGGTGTAGGGATGTTGATGTTTGTTTTGTCCGTTCACGAAGAGGATAAATTGATTTCCATCTTTTATACCTGGAAGCGATTTTATGACAATTTCTTGCATTAAGGAATCTTGATAGTGTATTTTAATTCTTACGATACACAGAAAACACATTTTCGTCCAATATTTGAAACAAAACCATATCCTTAATTCGAAAATTTTTTGAAATCCGATCAAGCGAATAATTTCGTAAGAGATTTTTTTATATAAAATCCGTATAAAACAGCCAAATATATGAAAACCAAACCAATTTTTTCATTTTCAGATTTCATAAGAAGAAAAAAGGACCAAAAAGAATATATTTGATCCACCCCACTGATTAAATCCTTTTTCAAACGTTAATTTGTTCTGCAAAACCGGAAAAATATATTAGTTGAACAATAACCATATCCAATGAACCCTCTCGAAAATAATCCAATATGATACTTCCTGTGCCTGTGTTTAAATAGCACTGAAAAAAATTCACCCCTAAAAAGGTTTGAAACCAATTTTTCGCATACGATATTACACATACTTGAAGGATTTTCA
This sequence comes from Chorisops tibialis, assembly GCA_963669355.1. NCBI lineage: Eukaryota > Metazoa > Arthropoda > Insecta > Diptera > Stratiomyidae > Chorisops > Chorisops tibialis. The sequence goes on from OY770263.1 coordinate 77,732,792, forward strand.
AAATACCCATATCTCTCGGAATATCATCCTTTCGAGACGAACCCGACGTCTTTACGATAGACTGAAACTTCGATGAAGAGGAACATCGATATTGCGACGATATACATTCGATATATAACATAACAAACGACTATGTTTTACATATTGCGATCCTTGATAACATAATATTAAAGATAGAGAGCCTCAATTTTGTTGGACGATTTTCCGATCAAATCATCATCTCGGAAATCATAAGACTTCATAAGTTAAATCAACTTTCGGTTATGTGTATCTAAGGAATCAGGATCAGTGTGGAAGTACGCGTTCTGAGATGTTGAAAAGTGGATTATTTTGAAAGTAAGGCTCTCAATCGTCCTCCACCGTCTCCTCTTATACCCAGAGCAATAGCATGACAGTGATGAGGAAAAGAAGAAAAATGTTAAATATATTGAACAGAAGCCGTATAGTAAGGAAGTATCTACTTTGCTCTCATGTAATGCTAAACTGCGATATGTATTTTTTGCTTGGCTTGCATTATTAAGAAGGCATCCTCAATAAGTACATGTATGGGTTTGAATATTAAAATCGGATATGAAAACCCGTAAAGGAAACAGAAAATCCAATCAGTTATACTTGAAATATCACAGACAACATCTTGCTGGCTGAAATTTTACATGTGTGTAATACCGAATGTAAATTGGAATTAAATCTAGGCTCAAAAAAAAAATATTGAGCACGAATGAAAGGATAATTTTCTTTCAGCGATTTTATTTTTTTTTCAAAATCCGATTATCATTTCTATGATTTTAATTCTTTTTGTAAACAGAAAATGAAAATTTTGAATTGAAAACGAAAAAGGATTTAAATCATCCGCTTTCTCTAAGCTTTTCGTTGTTTGGCTGATCAAAAGAGGTCAAAGGATTTGTAAAGATATTTGATGACCCCGTCATGATCGAAAATATTTATAACGTGACGAACCTATTTTGGTCAGCCGCCGGTGTAAGAAAAGAAAGTGAAGTCGTAATCTCGTCCATTATTAGCAAACCCTTAAAGACTGTCAACTTTAAGTATTGTACAAGCACTTCTAAAAACAACAAAGTTGCATCAAAAGTTTTGAAATCCCTCTTGCCCTTCTACACCATTCGATATATGTATGACTTCGACCAATTTCAACAAATAAACTAAACAACTAATTAAAAGCTAGGTAGGTAGGTAGGTATAGGTGGCTGTCCAGAAACAATTCCGGGCGCACATAGACCATAGGCTGGTCCGTTGTGATGCCACAGGATGTCAACTGAGACTCCTACTCGATGAACTAACTGGAGCTTTCTATGAAGCATTGAAGGATCCTGGTTTCCACGTTTGCCAAATTATCGAGACTATCGTAGAAGTGTGCGCCTAGGCGGCATATCTTTCTTCTTGAGAGAGCGGGGCAAGTGCATAGCAGATGAAGAATACTCTCTTTCTCTTCCTCATCCTTGCAGCTCCTGCAAAAATCAATAAAATGGGAGACCAAGCCTCTAAGAATATCAGGCAGTGTCCTCTAACATCTCTTATTACGGAACTGATCACCTGCCTGCTTAGCGAGATCAGTCTGCCAGAGCACTTTAGATCCGGCACAGGTCAAATCTATCTGATAGTTTTACATGGAATATCGTTTGCCCATCTGTCGTCAGCTTTGCTAATCGCATTGAACTTAAGTTGCAGTTTATAAGTTGCGAGAGGGATGTACAGCTTTTCTTACACAGATTGAATCTGCAAAGTGGTTGCGTGCCAGGCGAGTTTAGCGGCCCTACAGTTTCCTGGAATGGCCCTATGCCCTAGTATCCAGCACAAGTAAATGTTGAATTGTTCAGGCATCTTCCTCAGAGGAAATCGAAAACAGTCGTGGATGTAGACATGACTGGTTCTAGGGATTTAATAGTGGGCTTGCTATCAGTGAAGATGCCAATATCCTTACTTCTAAATTACACTTCAGCCAAGCTAAGTCTTCTTGCATCGCCATCACATCCGCTTGGAACTCACTACAATGATCCGAAAGATGAAAAGATAAGGAAAGATAAGATTAAGCATTGCATTGAAGAGATGACTATGAGGGAATTTTTTTATCAAAATCAAAACTTGGGAGAGTACAGTCTGTGTTTTCGGTTAAATTCTGTAAATCTTACATTAAGGAGTGCAGGTTCACTGGTTAGTTTCCTTAAGACGGGCAGCTACACTTGCAGCCATCTGCTTATCAATAATATCGAGAGGTAGCGGATGAAAAAGTACTTTTAATGCTGGGGAAGAAGTTGTTCTCAGTGCCCCACTAGTAAGTAAGCTAGTGGGGCATGCTGTTCTCTACACCTAGTCGAGGAGAATGCGGTTTGTGGCTGTCTTTATGGCAGTCCACTACACAATCACACCATAAAGTGAGATGGGTCTGATGACGGCAACACAGAGCTAATGCACTGCTTTGGGCTATATTCCCCATTTGTTACATATGGCTTTCTTACTAGAGTAAAGCAAAACAGTAGCTTTGCTTACACGTTCCTGAATATTAGGTTTCCAGCTCAGTGTTCAATCTAGGTATTTAGATCTATCAACAAAAACAAGACTGGTACCATCCAGGTTAGGAGCATGAATATGGGAAATGTTGTGTTTCCTTGAGAAAAGGATTAACTCGGTTTTGTGTGGGTTCCCTCCCAGTCCACATTCACAAGTCCATTTAGAGAGAATATTGAGAGAGTATTTTGCATAAACTCACCCAGAATACTCGGGTGCTTACCAGAGATGGCTATAACAACATCGTCTGCATAACCAATCACTTTACAGCCCATTGACCGCCACGTTCCAAAGAAGTGATGATAGGGCCCCCCCTTACGAAGTACCTCTGCTAGAAAACCTTGATATGGCATAAGAGGGTGTATAGGGTCAATACAACTGATTTCCCCTGCAATATGCGTTTTAGGCTGCTAACAACATTTGCTCATCGATGTTACTGCGTAGATGGATGTCTATCAATCTCTCTAATGAATGAGGATAAATTTATAGGTCTTAGGTCCTTCGGACATATATGAGTGTTTGTTCCCGTTTTGGGGATCAAAATTATGATTTCAGAATAACCCATTGGAGGTCTGAGCTGCTTCGCTTCGCGGTGCAGAGCGACTGTAGAACTACCCGAAAATGAGTAGTTAAAACCTACGAGCTTGAAATTTTGTACGAACACTTTTCAAGACAAACGAAATAATACTCCAACACAAATTGTGTGATTCCCTCAATAATGGCAGAGGATCTTAATCGCAGTTAATTGTTAAAAAATTAACAACAGCCCTGCAATAGGACCAAACCAACTCCCAAGTTGTTCCTCTGCGGGGTTTATGTGGAATGAGGCAGAATGCTGCGCGCTTTGTTTTTGATTTATAATATTTAATAATAATAATATATTTATAGTTATTTATTTCTGCGGTTGAAATGTAAAACAGAGCGACTTTGGGGTTGATCTTAGGATATGTAGGCCGCGCCAGGTGCAAAAACATGAAATTTTGGCCACAATCCCCGGAACTATTATGCCAACAGCAGCAAAATTTACTACCTAGGCATCTGCGTAGCAAATTTCTGAGTACCAGCCGAAAGGATTCCTTTCATTTTTTGCAAAAAATGGGAAACTTACTTTGGCAAGGTTTTCTCGTTGATTTAATCTTGAAAAGAAGAGACCCGATGCAGAAGTCTACCTGCCTCACATCTGAGTCGCCGTATACGGGCGAACCATTCCATGTGTTGCTTTGCCGCAGGGCTCTACGATTAGGTGGATGTTCTTCACCGCGAATATTATTTCTATCTTGCCCTCCACGCAACGTCACATATCCAACCAAGGACGACATCCGTCGCAGAAAATCACCCAAGGTGGAAAAGGGAAATACAATGTGCTTGCGAGCTACCTCACAGCCTGGCCGTCCGGCCCGACAAATTATCTGCTAAACCCCAATCAATTAACCAACTGCCCTCTCCCAGACGAGCATCCAACCACAATGGGACTCAAGAATGGCCATTTTTGCACTCAATCAATCCTACAACCACAGAAATGGAATTCCGCCACAACTGTACTACAGAATTCAAACAAATGAATATACAAATACATACACATTATGCACCTGGGACCATCAATTCAGATGAAACACTCCCAACAGACTGCCGTAACTTGCTATTCCGAAGATTTAACCCCCAAGCTCCGTACTCACTGGATATTTTTTTTCTTTTTTTAAGGCACTGCGTATAACTTAGAGGGTCACCCTTTAATGCATTGCGCAATTAATTCGGTAAAGTAAGTGGATGAAATTTGGGTGGAAAGAGACGGACATGACGTTGAACATTATTCTTGAAGGACTAGAGGTTAAACCTACTTGGGAGAACGTTAGCCGGCAATGCTTTCCAAAGTCTTAACATTCGGGTAGGAATATGGATGAGTGATCTAAGTTCCGTACTATATTTACCATGAAAGTTGCGATAGTAAATGCTGAGTACTCCGACGTTTCTGCGTTGCTCGAGAAAATCAATAGGACCCGTAACAGTTTCGTCTCCGATTAGTCGGAACGCATGCTTTTAGATTCAATTGAGCAAGGAAAGGTGTGTTTTGGAAGCCCTAGATTGCAAATACGAATTGTACTCTAAACGAGGTCGAATGTAGGCCTTGTAAATGGTAGCTAGGTCGAGAGGCGTAAAATATTTTTGTATCAGTTATTGTTCCAACTGAGGTGATTATTTAACTTTACGCCTAGTAGGATAAAATTATCGGCAGAGCAAATTTGTAAGCCACCAAAGGCTAAATTAGACGACGACGCCGGAACATCACGTTTAAGAGAAAGATGGCAGGACTGTGTTTTAGCGCCGTTGAACTCTAATCTATTTTTCCTGCCCCATTCCAAGATCAAGTTGAGGTCGGTATTCAGCGAATCGAATAACGCTCTGCGTTTAGAAGTAACAGATTGCTTGTGAGATTCCGCAGCGGAGTCGAATTCAAGGTGTTATTTAAAGTACTTTCATCTGCAAAACTATGGATTAAATTGAGAGTAGAAAGCAAAAAGTCGTTAATAAGTATCAAGAACAGAGTGGGCGATAAGGCAGAACCTTGAGGGACACCGGAGTTGTTTGGGAAGGAGGAGAAAGTAAGGCCATCTAATATGTTTCGTATAGTGCGACTGGACAAGAAACTTTTCCGTCTGACTTCTTTCTCTTCCCAACGCTCAAAAGCACCCGCAACTCGCAGTTTACATGAAACGCTACATTTTTCTTAAAAAAAAGGAACTAAAGTATGTCGCTGAAGAGCCAGTACCATCCCCGACGCACCACATTCCCCGGATACGGCTTTGCGTGACCTCCATATCCTCCCAAGGCTCAAAACACCTCTTCATGGAAAGCATCCCGAGACGATTCAGACAAAAAAGGGATTTCGCAGAGAGAGCCGATTGCCACACCGAAATCAGCCCAGGAAAAATGTTCTGAAGACTGGAAGAACCGCTGGAATCCGTGCGCAGCATCAAATGGAAGCCCCTTTGAAAGGGAAAACAAACATTCGCAAATAATCGATCTACCGTTGCACTATCTACAAATTTCGGACACCTTCCGAGCGAGAGGTGCCATAAAGGTTCTTTTTGGGTTAATTAGCAGGCAGAATGTTGTGGAGAGGGGGTTTCAAGCCTTGGGGACGAAGGGATGGCAGCTCTTCGTATATGGGAGATGCAGCGCTGATGAGGGTGAGCGCGAAATTCCCAAACAAGGCCATGGAGTGTACACAGGCACTGGGTTGTGCTGTCTTAATGTCTAAGAACTTAAATTTCAGTTAAACTTTGGCCACGATTATCTCAAAACTACCTTTTCCGTACTTCAAAGTTCGAAATTTTTGCCCGATTCTTCTGGTGTTCTTCAGAACTTCGGTGTTTCATCTAATGACATCAGGGACTCAATTTCGACCGCTGACAGAATGGTGGGATCGGGCTTGCCCCACAGAATGGAATAGATAAGTCCGAGTAAGAGGCAGATAGTGACATTGAGGGATATCACCGTCATATCTAATTTGATGCTTAGTATCTTGGTAAGTTATCATTATGGTACAACGTATTATTTTACTTTATGTCTATTTGTTTTGTGTTGTGCCGTTTTCCCTGCAGCTATACAGACGACTGCAGCGGTGATCGCCGGGTCTGTTCTCATCCTTATCCATTTTCTCCAATATCCATAAATCAATATCCAAGTGTTTTCCATATTACAAGACCATAGCTGGATCTGGCCGTAACCCTGGATGGGCGTAACGCTGGGCTATGTTCGCGAATGAACAAACGAACGATGTAATTATTGATCTGAAAATAACACATTTTGTATGGGAAGTGGATGATGGGGGAGGAAAATTTACATAATCTTGCCCGGTTCTACTACAATCATGTCAGAACTCAACAATTTCGTTTTGAAACAAATAGGAATTAGTTTCCATGTGGTGAAATTTGGACATTTGTATGGGAGGTGGTAGAAAAAGTGGGGAGATTGAAATAAAACCATGAGCAGATACCGACAGACAGAGAGAAAAAAATCTCAAAAACATGTTTCTAGGCTTAGTTATTGTCTAAATTAAGCAAAAGAATACCTTATAGCCGTTTATAATCAAATTACAAACCGATTTATTATCAAATTACAAAACCGACACATCAATTATATTGTATTTATAAAATACATATTAGAATAAGAATGAAGCAGTAAACTTTTTTTTTAAAATATTGTAAACTTTGACGTAGTTTCTGATAGTAAAAATTGAGATTCCTTAGAACAGACTTAAACTTCTTGTCAATAGGAATCCCAATTTTCACTCTCAGAAACTACGTCAAAGTCCACATTATTTTCATTTTAGATAGCGTCGCTACTCTCTATACAATCAAATTTTCTGCGACATTTAACAACAGGAAAATCACAATGGAAAGCAACACAACATTTTAATATCCTGAAGCTCTGTATGAAAGACAGGACCCTTCTACAAGAAGCAAAACCCCAAGCTCAAAGCATGCCACTTTGCACATTCTCATACAGGGTATGTACCTCGAGAGAAAAACATAAATGAATTTCATCATTTGCTTCCAAGCAGAGCGAAAACACAGCATAAATTCACAGATTACATAGCAGATTTGATCCCTGAAAATCGCCTTAAGGCGTAAGAAAAATTACACGTCGAAATCACTCGTGTCTTTTATACGAGATTCACATGTCCCCTTGTTTTTACTCCCGCTTAAACTCTACACGTTTCATATTTTTGAAGCTTTTACTTAAACTTACATAATAATTTATTCAGGATATCCTTGAAATTGTCGAAACACACATGTACCTACCGAGAGTAATTCGTTCAGAGAACTTGAAAAGAAAAAGCTCCAGTGACGTCCTCTATATGTTAGGTGGGTCTAATAGGAACAATTTGTTGCCTTATCTCTTTTTTTAAATCTAATATTCCCATCAACTGTACTGGTTTCTCTCTTGCAAAAGTCACCTCGAGTATTATATATACCCCAAAAACTATACTCACTTTAGTAATTAGATTTTCGCAGTGCTTCTTTTAATTTAAAGCTTTGCTCATGGGAAGAATTTAGGACGAAGTCTTTTTTTTTTGTTGGTATATTTGGGTCGGAAATTTAACTCGCTTCTCTTTAATTACGAAGGATCATCATCATCATTGTCGCACCATCTCATCTCATCATCATTTTCGACGGTATAAATGAGTGACCGAGTAGATTTGTACGTGTAAGGAAGACGACGACGATCATCATTTTTATGCCGGAGCTTTAGTCAATTTTCAGGTCCTGCCGACTTGTTTTAGAGAGGTCTTTTATGTTTTCAGTTGTGCCATTATTTTGACCATAACCACGTTTCCAATATGCATTAAATTAGATCACGTATCCTTAGGTATTTCTGCGGAAGCAAGACGAACGAACTCGAAGAGGAAACGATGTCCTTTTAGGTGATGGTGATAGTGTGGTCACTTAAAATGGAGCTCGAACCTTTTAAGGGTGACTAGTGAGGTCGTAATTTCGTTTTCGTGAATTATTTCGACAACAATCTGACCGTCCTTTTTGTTTTTCTTAGATGGAAAATGTTATATAAGTTTGGCGATCCGACAAGTTGTTTCATTGAAATCTGGTAAAGTGCTTGGCTTTATTCGAAAAAAAAAATGCAAAAAATAAATTCAGTTTAAAGTTCTTATTCGATTTGGGTTATAATCAGCAAAAGTTTCTGTTCCTAGATCCAATATTTCATTAATTTATTTATGAAAGTTTAACTTTGTACCCGGTTAGGTAGAGAAGCCGACGAATGGGGATGATTTCTTTTCATTGATTTAATTGAATCCTACTCAAAATGCAGTTTTATAGTTGCAGTGAATTTAAAGAAATTTTATTTATAATTAGCAAACGCCCGCGACTTCGTCCGCATAAAAATCGCAATAATAAGTGATTTTTGAGAATGTAGTTAGTAATACATTATGTGGGATATATAATCTGCTTACTTTAATGGCTCTTTGAACACAATGTTTTGTATTTTGTTGGAATCAGAACCATAAATTATTAAGAATGATAGCATGATACTCGCACTTAAATGGGAGAGGCTCGTGATCAAATCGATCCCGTGATTTGAGATCATATACGTATTGAAGAGCATTAAGGACATGTGAATAATTATAGCTTATGTTAATTAAAAAAAAGCCCAAATAAAATAATACTAAGCTTGAAAACGTAACAGGACTACGATTGTGCGTAGAGCCCAATCATACAATACCATAGATGAAATCGAAATTTTTGAGATATTATGAAATTTTGTATGGGAAGTGGCTGCACTGAACTAATTTGTTTCACATCATGCTAGCGTAGCTATAAAAATGTTTTGTACCAAATTTAAGCTTTAAAAATTGAGTAGGTACTGAGAAACTTAGTGCATTGAATTTATTGAAATTGTGCAATTTGTATGAGAGGTGGTAGAAGGAAAGGGGGGTTTTTGGTGATATTTCGAGAAACAACTATAATCATCATGCAATTGATATATTTCATATTTTCAGGTCTATATCATTCACGCTTTTCAAGAAAATCGAATTTTTGTTAAGTCGTGGAATTGTGTCACATTGTATGGGGGGTGGTAGAAGGAGTGGTGGTACTCGGTTAATTTTTTCGCGATATTAATAATGCTAATTAAGGATTGAGTACAAAATTTTAGCTCGATGAAAGTTAAACGTACTGAGAAAATTGGTGTACAGCATTTCATGAAAAAGTGCAGTTTGTATGGGAGGTGGTGGAAGGAGTAGGTGGTCTTAAGTGAATTTCTGAGAAACAACTATAATCATTATGCAATTGATATATTTTAAATTTCAGATCTGCATCATTCACGCTTCTCAAGAAAATCTAATTTTTGTAAAGTCGTGGAAATGTGTCATATTGTATGGGAGAGGGTAGAAGGAGTGAAGCTACTCGGTTAATTTTTTCCCGATATTAATAATAATGCAAATTAAGGATAAAGTACAACATTTAAGCTCGATGAAAGTTACACGTACTGAGAAAATTGGTGAATAGTCTTTCATGAAAAATGGCTTTTTGTATGGGAGGTGGTGAAAGGATTAAGGGGATTCAAATAATTTGTATACCATAGATCACATTTCTGATAAAAATAGTATGTTCTAAATTTCAAATGATTTGCTGCAATGGTTTTGAAGAAAATTTGATTATTAAATATTTTTGAAAATGAGTCATTTTGTATGGGAGGGGGTAGAAGACGTGGGGGTATTGAAATAAGATCAATGCAATGTACACCGTCACTTCCGTCTTTCTCCACCTAAATTAAAGTGATCCAAATTTTTTTTCTCTCTAACTCCTTTATCGTCACAGCTGTGCATAGTTTTAAAGGGTAATCCCCTAAGTTGTTTTCGGCTCCTTAAAAAAAAAAACCCCAGACATCTCGGTCCACATCTAATAAACTGTGAAACTTTCGTTACAATCCGCTTAGCCGTTTTTGCGTGAAAACCGGAAAGACAGAGAGACAGAGAAAATTTTTAAAAACGTGTGTTTCTGCTTAGTTATTGCTAAAATAAAGCAAAAAACTTTATAGCCATTTATAAACAAATAACACACTGACACTACAATTATATTTATATGTATAAATTTAAATTTACTCCCGAAAAAATGCATGTAGAAAATTTAATGGAAAAGTAGGACATTCATCAAAATGCATTTCAAATTTCCGCCACACATAAAGGGCTCACCGCGAACCGGATTCTGAGAACTCATAATATCTGAGTATTTGCTTTTTTAATAATTCCAAATTTTAGGGATGAAGTTCTGACTGACAAAAATTTATTCATAATTCGTAGAAAGAGGGTTGTGCGAAGGGCTAACAAACCTTCCACAATAAGTAATGAAAAATGTTAAGGAACCTGAATGTCAGGAGGCCAAGGTCCGATTTGGGCTGTAGCGCCATTGTAGAAGAAGAAGTTGACTCGAACAACGAAATGGGCTGCCGGGCTTTGCTATAATTATTAAAAATTTACTCTTAAAAAAATAGACCAATAAAAATAAAAAAAGAGTTCCGTATTCAGAATCGAACCCCGGACCGACCGCGTGTCAGACGAACATTCTATTCACTAACCCACCCACGCTGATAAACTCAACTTGGAAAAACGTAGTAATTTACTTAATGTGGACAGTTTTTTTTTAAATGGGGAACTTTAAACTCTTTTTTGGAGGCCTAGGGTGCAACATTTTTGGGATTTGAAATTTTTTGAAATACTTTCATGTTTCAAAGAATTTAATAAAAAAAAACATAACAGGGCTACGATACTCTAGATGAAATAGAATTTTTCGTGAACCCAAGAAATTTTGTATGGGGAGTGTTAGAAGGGATGATAGCATTGAATTAATTTTTTCTCCATCATGCTAAAGTAGCTATAAAAATGTTTTATACAAAATGCTTACTCCAAAAATTGAATGGGAACTGAGAAAATTAGTGTGTTAGATTTAGTGAAAATGTGCAGTTTGTATGGGAGGTGGTAAAAACAGTAGGGAGATTTTAGTGATTTTTTCAAAAATAACTAATGTCATAAAATTGACATCTCCTAAATTTTAGACCAGTAACATTCATACTTTTCAAGAAAATAGATTTTTTGTGAAGTTGTAAAACTGTGTCATATTGTATGGGTAAAGCTAATCAAATATATTTTTCTGATCTTAGTGATAATGCTAAATAAGTATTTATCACAAAATGTGAGCTCGATAAATGTTCTGAGAAAATCGGCTTAGAGCATTTCATGAAAAAGTGTAGTTTGTTTGGGAGGGGGTGGAAGGAAAGGGCGGACGCAAATAATTTTTATACTGTACATTGAAATCATTATGGAAGTAATATATCCCGAAATTCAGACTAATAGCTTTTATACTTTTCGAGCAAATCCATTTATAGTCGAATTGCGAAATTGTGCCATTTTGTATGGGAAGGGGTAGAAGGGGTGAAGCTAATCGTCTAATTTTTTTAGCCTTATTCACAATTTTAAATAAATATTTAGTGCACAATTTGAGCTCGCTAAATTTTATACGCACTGAGTAAATTGGCTTAGAATAATTCATGACAAGTACAGTTTGTATGAGAGGTGGTAGAAGGAGGGGGAGGACACGCATAATTTTTATACGGTAGATTGATATTATCATAAAAGTAATATATTCAAAATTTCAGGCTAATAGGTTTTACACTTTTCGAGCAAATCCGTTTATTGTTAAATTGCGCATTTGTGTCATTTTGTATGGGAGGGGGTAGAAGGCGTGGAGTGATTTGGCCCGTTCACGAACTTGACCTTACTTTTTTGCTAAAAATGACGCACAAAAATTTTTAGCACTATAGCTCAAAGCTTTCGAGAGACAACAAATATTTTTGTACCCTTGACGGCTCTGTGCGAGCGTTATTTCTTAGCGTTATAAACGGTAAGGCAAACACAATATACTCTCAGATTTCATCTAGAGTATAAACATAACAGCACTATATATACTCTAGATAACAAAAAACTGTTTAATTTTAAGAAATTTTTTGTTGGGAGTGGTAGAAGGGGTGATGGCATTGAACTAATTTTTTCACATCATGCTAGAGTTGCTATCAAAATGTCTAATACAAAATTTAGGGTTCGAAAATTCAGTAGGTACTGGGAAAATTAGTGTATTAGATTTAGTGAAATTGTGCAGTTTATATGGGAGGTGATAGAAGGAGTGGAGAGCTCTTAATGATTTTTTTAGAAATAACTGCAAACATCATGCATTTGACATGTTTAAATTGCAGATCAGTAGCGTTCATACTTTTCAAGAAAATCTTTTTGTGAAATTTTTAAATTGTGCCATAATGTATGGGAGGTGGTAGAAGCAGTGAAGCTAATCGTCTAATTTTTTTCGAAATAAATATTTAGTGCATATTTTCAGCTTGATAAATTTTATACGTACTGAGTCAATTGGTTTATGGCATTTCCTGAAAAAGTGCAGTTTTTATAGAAAGCAGTGGAAGGAGTGGGGGATTCTAATAATAATATATCCACATTTTAGATCAATAACTTTTATACTTTAGTTTAGGAGCATGGGATAGGCAGTAGGGAGGGTGAGAAGTTGTTCATTATTTTTTAGTTGATAGCTTGAATCACGTTCGAAATTATTTGCACAGATATTAGTTTAAGTAAAATGATTTAGTGCTTATCAGTTGCCTTTATTTGTTATCAGGACTGGTTAATTCCTCTTGCTTTATCAACAACTGCTTGCTTTCGACGAGTCCGACGCCTTCCTTGAGGGTCCTCAAAGTAAAATTGATCCACTGGCCCTTCCGCCTTTGAATCTCAAGATAATATCAGTCTGTCTGGTCGTACTCAGAAATTCGTCGTTAGAGATGATATCTTACCAGAATATCAACAATCGGTATATTTGTGCTCAAAGCCATGAGTATATACACGGTCTTACACGCATTTGTTATCACTCTCAACACTTTGCATTTGAAATGCAAAAAGTGGACATATTACTCCAAGTACAGAAGTTTCTGCGCAAGCAAACACACGCCATCAGCATGGTCAAGGTGACTTAAGATATTAAATCCCCACTGCTGCTTTTATTTAGTAACTTATTACCACCGAAAACACCACTGGTGATAATATGCAGAACTCCGCCATAGACGGGCTCAAGCCCGGTTGAGAAAGGAGGAGGAAGCATGAAGTTAACCTAAATGGCCAGTAACACCAGTACGTCTTAGGAAGTAGGCAAAACGAATGACATATTTGGATTCGCAGCATAGCTGTGAGAACTCCAGCATGTTATAATTAGTTGAAAACTCCCATCCTATTTCTACCAGGGTGTAATAAATAGGTAGGACCGGTCCTCTAGGTTGGTGGTTTGGTGACGCGCCGACAATGCATCACCGGAAAACAAATACTGTCCAGAAACCTGAAGAACAGCCTCAGAAAGGATAGACTTAACAGCAACAACCCCGCAAATGAAAAATGCACTACTCTTTTGGATCTTGGAATGTTCGATCCTTATTTAGGACAGGAGTTCTGAAAGAGCTCCTCGAAGAAGTGACAAAACACAACAACAACATAACTGCTATCCATGAAATGAAACAGATCGGTATCGAAATCATGGACAATTTATCCAAGTCTCAACTGATATAGAAAAACCATCATCGACGCTACCCACGCTTGTTGAAATCAAAGGCGTCATATGAGCCCAAAAACTAAACAAAGCGCCGGGAGTTGACGAAATACCAGTTGAACTTCTGAAAAACGGTGGAAACTGTGTCTCTGAAATACTGCGAAACATGATATGCAAAATTTGGACAGAGGAAATCATAGCAGCCGACTATCAAAAAATCATTACAATTTACAAAAAAGAAGACAAACTCTGCTGTGAGAATTACAGAGGAATGCCATTGTTGTGTACGTCCTATACAATAATGACAAAAATAATTGAACGTCTTCTTAAGTTCTATACTAATGAAATAATTGGCTAACACTAAGATGGATTCAGAACCACACAATCTACAACAGACGAGATATTCTCGGTGAAACAGGTGCTGGGAAATGCTGGGAATATAACACAGATGTGCACCAAATCTTCGTAGATTTTAAACAAGCATACGAAAATATTGAACGGAGCGTACTGTACCAAATCATGATTGACTTTGGAATTCCCCCAAAACTAGTCCGACTAACAAGACTCACAATGACGAACACTGAATCCCAAGTGAGAATACAAACCGATTCCACAACCAGCTTTCGAACGGAATGTGGTTTAAAGCAGGGAGATGATCTAACCCCCATGCTTTTCAACTTGGCACTTGTCGTCCGAAAAATCCCAGTCGACACCAACGGGACACTACTATTCAAGTCCACCCAACTAGTAGCATACGCTGACGACATTAACATCCTAGCAAGATCCTTCCCTAGTGCTAAGGAGGTATTTGTCAGTCTTGACTCTTCCGCAAAAGAAGTCATGTTGCGCATTAACGAAAGCAAAACAAAAGTAATGACGCAAACAAAAAGGAGAACGCCAATCAAGCAAAACATAACAATATAATTGGAGAGTGTGGACAACTTCATATATCTCGGAGCTAATCTAGCAAAGGATGGCACTGAAACAGACGAAATCAAACGACGGATAATACTTGCAAATAAGACGTATTACTCGGTAATTCCAATAATGAAAGCCAAGAAAGTGCACAGGAACAATAAGCTGCGGATATATAAAACTATTATACGACCTGTGCTCTGTTATGGCGGCAAGACGTCGACATTAAGGCGAACTTCCGAAAAAGCAGTTAACGCATTCGAAAGAAAGGTCTTCGGAAGAATTTTGGGACCTGTGAAGGAAGGAACGGAATGACGAATAAGATACAACCATGAGTTGTATCAACTCTACGACGAGCCAGAAGCTTCAACGTTCATCAAGCTACGTAAACTGCAGTGCGCTGGCCACGTAGACCGAATGGAAGACAGACGAATCCCAAAACATGCTCTTAAAGGCCTAGCGAGTGGTAACCGGCCAGTAAGCAAACCATGCAAGCGATGGGAAGGCGCGGTTGATGAAATCAGCAATGCCGTTTCAAAAATTACCTCCTGAAGGACGCGGTTCTTGGATCGAGACGATTGGAGGCGACGACTTCGGCCCGATTTGGGCCGATTTGGGATGATGATTGAGAAAATGAGTGTATTGTTTTCAGTGAAATAGTGCAGCTTGTATGGGAGGTGGTGGAAGGAGTATGGGAATTCAATTTGCATACCTTAGATTATATTTATGATAAAAATAATATATTCTGAATTTCAAATTCTTCGCTCAGATGGTTTTCAAGAAAATTTGATTATTATATATTTTTGAATATGAGTCATTCTGTATGAGTGGGGGTAGAAGGCGTGAGGGTATTGAAATAAGATCAAACGCAGATTACATCACAAAGCATACCCAATAAACAGTTAAAATTTTATTGCAACCGGTTTAGCCGTTTTTGCGTGAAAGCCCGAAATACAGGCAGACAGAAAGAGAAGAATTTTAAAAACGTGTGTTTCTGGTTAGTTATTGCTAAAATAAAGCGAAAAATGTACTTATGGCCATTTATAAACAAATAACAGACAGATACTACAATCATATTTATATGTATAGATAAGTTAATGTATGCATGAACTCACAAACTCACAAATATCGGGCTTTCCAATAGGGACTTGACAACTTTGAATTCAATTTGTGAACGCACCCTTTCACTAATCATCGAACTGTCACTGTCAATTTATTCAGTAAACTTAACATTTTTATCATGGTAAAGTACACGAAGGAACAACGTCTCAAATGGTTTGCATTTTATTTTGAAAAAAAGTTGTCAAGTCCTTATTGGAAAACCCTTTATTAGGGGAATACAACGGTTCCAATAGGGACTTGACAACTTTGAATTCAATTTGTGAACGCACCCTTTCACTAATCATCGAACTGTCACTGTCAATTTATTCAGTAAACTTAACATTTTTATTATGGTAAAGTACACGAAGGAACAACGTCTCAAATGGTTTGCATTTTATTTTGAAAAAAAGTTGTCAAGTCCTTATTGGAAAACCCTTTACATGCTTCCGTACTAGGGACTGTCTTCTATAATAACTTGCCGCTCTCAGTTAAAAGTATAAGCCTTCGGCTTATCTGAGGTTGTGACTATGTTTTTTTTTATATTTTTAAAGACACTAATAGTTCCACAAATATACAAACAATACAATAGGATCCCGAATGGCGGGGGTCGGCTCAACAAATACCATCCAAAAGTCGCACCGAAGCTTTAGTGTTAAGCATTATACCCCATATCCTTTCCCAAAGATCGCCGAAGCCCCACAGAGTTTCTTCTTATAAGAATCATATCGTTTCTGGAAATTTTTTTTTTAATCTTAAGCCGCTAGCATAGTTGATCCTTAAAATAACCTCCCTCCTCCCACCCCTCCCCACATTTCTCACCTTTAACTAAACGCTTCACAAAATTTTGTGTGTGATAATGAGATGGTATGATCCTCCCCGGTTGCCAACAAGCTGAGCCATACAAACCAAAAAGCGTTCAACAGCTATAGCATTTAATATTAAAGTTTAATCATAGGCTAAAATTCATAGCTTTTTTAGTAGAAAATAATCTTTAAGTTCGTGAACGAGCAACATAATCCACACTTCCCACCACCCCTCCTAGCATTTCACGAAATGAAACAAAATTATTGTGTTTCTTCAAAACTATCAATGACATCAACTTCAAAATTTCACGTGAAATAGGACGTGAATACCTTTAGCGTCAAAAAATGCACGATTTTGAAAAATTCATCAATTCGATTTTCATTAAAACTAGAGAAGGTAGAAACTTAATGAAAACTATCATCTTTAAAATTCAGACGGAGCATCTACTTCTACTTCTACAATGGCCTCCTCCTCAGGTTTCTTAACATTTTTCATTATTTATTGTGGAAAGGTTGTTAGACCTTCAATTTATTTCAATTATTAAGAAATAAATTTCAATTATTAAGAAATAAATTCTGGCAAAATTTGAAGTTTGTACTTTTTCTAGTTTGAATGGAAATCGATAAAATGCATTTAACAAAAATTGTGCATTTGTCTGGGAGGGGGTAGAAGGAGTGTACGGATCATAACAAATTTTTTTCGCATTATTAATGTTTCTATTTGTATACTTTATACAAAATATCAAGTTGATAGCTTTAACAGTTTCGAAGAAAAATAATTTAATTTAAATTTTAAAATTTCGTGAAATTTGTATGGAAGGGGGTAGAAGGAGTGATGTGAAGATGATAATTATTTTTAAAATAAATTGCAATTATAAAAGAATTAATTCTGACAAAATTTCGTCTTTTCAGCTTTACTAGTTTCAATGAAAATCGAAAATATGTATTTTTCAAAATTGTCCATTTGTATGGGAGGGGGTAGAAGGGGTAAAGGGATGAGGTCAATATTCTGTGATATTAATGACATCTATGTCATAATACTTTGGCCTAAATTTCAAGTCGATAGCTGAAATAGTTTCAAAGAAAAATCAATTTCTTAATGTTTCGAAATTTCATGAAATTTGTATTGGAGGGGGTAAGACCTCAAAGTTACCTTTTTGCTAAAAATGACACACAAAAATTTTTAGCACTATAGCTCAAAGCTTTCGAGAGTTATGCTGTAGACAGACGCACAGACAGACAGACGGTCACTCGGAATCGAGATTTTTGAGCGACAACAAATATTTCTGCGGCTCTGTGTGAGCATTATTTCTTAGCGTTACAAACGGTAAGGCAAACACAATATACTCTCAGATTTCATCTAGAGTACAATAAAATATTAAGGGACCTGAGGGTCAAGGCCCAATTTGGAGTGTAGTGCCATTGAAGAAGAAGAACAAGTTATGCATACTTCTAAAAACGATATTCTGCCTTCTCGAGGCAGAAATAAATGCCTATATTTCACTGTACGTAATTAGGGTGGCTGGCTCAACAGTCCAGCAAAACGAGTATTATAGTATTTGATGTAATGGAGAGATAATATGCCTGGTTTCAGTCTGATGCTGAGTACTACGACATTTCTTCAATGTTCAAATTAGTTTAGATTTCGAGAAAGACTCATTTTAGATAATCCGGAATGTATTTTTTTTGGATGCCTCAATCTAAATATTCAAATTGGCGCAAAGTGTTATTTTATTTTGCAACTCCAAGGACAGCCTTCGCACTTCGAAACCTCTAAAGCTTCAGTGGACTCGAAAACTTGAAAATAAACAAAATAAAAAAGATTTAAATAGGAATTATTGTTGAATTAATCGGTATTTTTCATCAACTTTTTATTGTATAAGTAATTCAATTTATTTTAGGATAATATTCGAAAATACAAAATTTATGACGATCACTCCTTTGTGCATAATTTTTCCGCAATTTCTCTTTACCATCTTGTGGTAAATTTCAAATCTTTTAACGCCGCCCTAAAGCCCTTTAAAATGCCATACAACCATTTGCTCTCATATCTATCAATTATCCTAACAAATTGCCATAATCTCATCCTAAAATATCCCATAATATTTCGTTCGTTCTTTTTTTTTCAACATTTCAAATCATGATTTAAGCTTTAATCCTTGCTATACTGCGCATAGGCATCAAAATTTATATCCTTTACACTGTCGCAATATTACAGCCATCATTGACATTATTTCAAACGCTATAAGAATTTCGTTTTATCCGTTCGTAAATCATTCGCAAGTAGAGAGAGAAAAAAAATCGTGCCTAGCTCTTACGTATGTATTTTATCGTTAAAAAAGGACCTTCATATCAATTCCCTTCCTTATAATATGCAAAATATATACTTGAATGCCTATAAAATGACGAATTATCATCATTAAAACAGGACAAGGAGTCGTTTTGTTCCGGGAAACGCAAAGAAGATTAGTTGAAGTGATTCCGAAAGGACGGGGAAATATCCGTAAGTCATCGAATTGTCCTAGCTTTATGATCATCACGAGTGTTGAAAAGGACTTAAAGTTCCTTTTAGCTGATTTTTTCCCTTATTTACGAGATTTGGCAACGAATGATTCCGTTTCGTAATCAATGAAGAATATTGCGAAGCTGAATGGTCTCTTAGCATATGCTTTTCGAGTCCTTTGAGCTGCTTAATTTTTTTTTTGGTGGAGTGGATTCCATCCAGAGTTGGTATTATTTTCCATGTAGATATGATGGTATTTCAGACTGTACTTTGTTGAGTGGGTGTTATTACATATTTTTTACTCTATGACACTTTGAACGAGTTTTACTTTAACACTTGGATCCTAGAGTGAACTTTTCGAGGGAAAAAAATCACATATTCCGATGAAATGACGGTTTTTATTGAACCATTTCAATCGTTTCCTTATTTTTTAGGAGTATGTTTATATCGTTATTTTGCAGGTGTAATGTTTTTGCATTAGCATTAAACCCAATTTGACATTTTTATTAGAATTGATGGGGATGAATTTTCGTGGAGTATCTAAGTCGTTTTTGTTTTGTTGGGTTATTTTGAAGACATGACTTGAATTTCAGTTTTTAGTACCTTCTGGAAAAAATATTGAGCCATGGATTTTGAAATTTCTCTACTTAAAAGTACGGTCATCGGGTTTTTTTTGTTATAATCAGATTAAAAATTGTTTTAAAACGTCGGTATTGAATGTGTTAAGTTCAATTTCAGCTTAATACGAGACAGTTTTCTTCGACGCTTCTTATTACAGCCTTATGAGCCAATCAAATCACAGCACAGAAATGTCGCAAAGCGAATTTAAACACTTTCTGTGACAGATGGGTTTTTCCTTATCAGCACTTGTAACGGACAAATCAGATTCATATTGACTTCAAGAGCGTCCGCAGAGAATAGGAGAGGAAAAAATGTGCATCTACCCCTCTCCCCCTCCGCTCCCCCGGAATTCGGCTTACTACACCATGGCAAATAGCAAATGTTTCTAAAAAAATTATATTTTAGTATCGTGCTGTATCAATATGTACATAAATTCATTTTGGTATAATGTCTGAATGATCCTTGTGCTAAGATGCCTAGCAAGATACATAGTCATCTCGTGACGTACGGCTGGAGAGTATTAACTAGTGCACGACAGGGTGAATGAGTCAATAGAGCCCGCGACGAGTTCATCACTCTTGTCTCGGGCTCTGTTAATTAATCATACATGCGGTATTTCGGTACAAGGTCTGTCTTAATAATCAACATGCCTACCAAAAAGGCAAATCAACAGAGTCAGTCCTTTATGGTTTTGTAAGACATATCGAAAAGGCAAAAGACTATAAAGAAAATTGCCCTTTGCGCATTCCCAGATATAGAAGGAGCATTTGACAATAGTCCACATGAAGCCATAATAGCGGCAGCTAGGAATAAGGAAATGGCCACGATAAAAGGGATACACGCCATGCTAAAGAGCCGAATGACAACCACAGATCTAGGTGATAGCACATTGACTGCATAGACCTATAGTGGTTGTCCCTAAGGAGGAGCACTATCTATTCTTTGGTCAATTGTAGTGGATGAGCTCCTGGACCGTCTAATAAAACAAGGATGCGAGGCAATAGAATATGCTCGTCATTATCATTAGAGGCAAATATGATTCAATAATATCGGAAAGGATACAATCTGCCTTAGAGGTGATAATGAAATGGTGTCAGTTTAGAACTTCAACATCAACCCGAGTAAGACTGAGATAGTACCATTTACAAATAGAAGGAAAATCCATACTGGATAGCAAACTCAACTGAAACAGACATATATAAACTGTCAACAAGTCGGGCGAAACTTTATTATTCTTGGGACAAGTTGCGGATGCGTGGAAAGTCAATATGCAGGTTAGAGTGGTGAGGGAAGACTAAGTGAAAGGGGGTTTTTGGGCAGGGCAGTTATCAATTTAACACTTTGTGGAAACGTTCAAAAGCTCCAGTGTATATAATCAATATTTCGTTCGTTTATTTATGCAAGTTTGAGTTTTGTGAGGGGAGGGGTGAGGGGTGATAGTAAGGGTCGGTGGATTTTAATAGTTTTTTAATTGATTGCTTGGATCACGTCCAATATTCCTTATATAGAATGTCAGTTTCATAGACGAAGTTGCATAAAATTTTCATAAGATTCTATGTATTTTACATTCACGAAACCAAACATTTGTATGGGAGGGGGTAGAGGAGGCAAGGGAATCGTAAAAATTGTGACGCAATTCTATTCCTTTTTTCATGTAATGTGCTCGTACAAAATTTCAAATTCGTTTAATTTGTTGGTTATTAGTTGATTTAATGAAATAGGTCGAAATGATACTTTTGTATGGGAGGAGGTAGAAGGGAAAGCGCGATTGCAAAACTTTTACAGGAATTTCATTTCAATTATTTTTGTAAGTTTTCATGCAAAATTTGAAATGAATAGCTTTTAAGAGTTAGCTAATGAATGATTTCTTAAAAATGCTCGAAAAAATAATTTTGTATGGGAGGGGGTAGAAGAGGTGAAGGAATTGCAAAATTTGTGAAACAATTTTCCTTTTCTTCTCTTGTAAGGTACTCGTACAAAATTTCAAGTTCGTAGCTTTTAATTTGTTGGTTATTAGTTGATTTAATGAAATTGGTCGAAATCATACTTTTGTATGAGAGGGGGTAGAAGGGCAAGTGCGATTTTAAAATAATTTCATTTCAAATATTTTTATAAGTTCTTATGCAAAATTTCAAATTGATAGCTTTTAATAGTTAGGTGATAATTAATTTCTTAAAAATGGTCGAAAAAATGATTTTGTATAGGAGGGGGTAGAAGTTTTGAAAGTATTCAACAAGTTAATATTTCATACTTTTAAAGATTTTTTTTAAATGTATTTCCCAAATTTTCAAGTTTCTACCTTAATATTACATCTAAAAATTTTCAGTTTTCGTGTTTTTTTCGCTCCACATGAAACACCTTGTGCCCATTAGACCGGGGTGGTCGGTTCGTAACAATTTTGGATCAAATTATTATTTTTTCTATGTATATCAAATAAATGTATCCACACGCCAAATTTAAAGTTTCTATCTTTAACCAGAGTCCTAAAAAAATCACTCAAAATTTTCGACATTTTTGCTTACCACCTCCCTCCCTTTACACCCCCTAGCTTAAAATTTTTATCAAAATTAACTATTGTGTAGTTCTACAATCTGACAAATTTTCGATTTGATGTCTGTACTGTTTTTTAAGATATCAGGATTTGTAATTTTGAAAAGTGCGCCATTTTTGAAATGCTTCCCATTTCCTCCCACTACTATTATTTTAACATATTATATTTTTTTTGTATTTTCCTAGTATAGCTTAATACATGTTTTAAGTTTCAAGTACATAGCTTAAGAGATAGTTGAGATATTCATTTTTAAGTGTTTTTCTTTGCACCCCCGTGACCCTCCCCCTTACAATAGTTAGCCATTCTCTAAGCTGATTCCAATGGAACTATGTGCCACCTTAATGGTCTCAAAATATGAATATTTTACGATAAGTAGTTTCGAAGATATAATCATTTGAAAAAACAATTCGGCCGACAATTTGTTTTTAGCCCCCCCTTTTCGGACGCCAATGGATAAAAAAATTATTTTTGGAGTTTATCCCACAACCCTCTTTATATGTCTACTGATTTTCAACTTTCTATCTGCATTCGTGAGGGAGATATTAGCAAGTGTAGTTTTCGACTTTTTCCCTCCCCCCGCCTCCCCCTTCCACCTAACACCCCCCCAAATTTAGAAAATAGTGCTCACTTACCCAACCCAAAAACGAACATTCTACCTTTAACGGTCTCGGAGATATGAGTCCATATGTACGGCGTACGGCGGGACGGATTTTTTTTTTTGCATTTTTAGGCTAATTTAGTCATGAAACGCGAAAAAAAAAATTTCAGGGTAGCAAACTTTTTTTTTTCTTGTGTCGATCACAATACTTTATTATTAGAATAATAAAGTTAAAATAATGGATTCATGCCAAGGCACTTAGGACATTTTGGGCCTGCAAAAGCTTATTTGACGAAAAATGGAGATTACAGCCCAAGATAACCTACTGGTGCTATAGAACAATAATCCTCCCAATAGTCACATACGGATCAACGATATAGTGGACTAAAATTTCACAACAAAAATCACAGCCTTCGCTACAAAAAAAACCCAAAGGCTAGCTTGTCTTGGTATCACAGGAACAATGAAAGCCTGGAATGGAAATGTTCCTCAGCATCCCTCCGATACATCTTCAAATAAAATAGAAGACTATCAAAATGAAAAATGAAACCCCTTTCAAAGCTAATAATCAGAGAACGAAAAGACTGGCAATCCATGATACCTGAAATGGAAGAAAAATCATCCATCTGGTATACAGATAGCTCGCGCATCTCTGAGGGAATTGGAACCGGAATTAAGGGTCCTAACTTTTCGATTTCAAAACCACTCGGCAAAGAAGCCACAATCTTCCAGGCTGAACTAATTGCAGAGGAGCTATGCATCCAAAAGAATATAAGGAGAGCTCATCGCAACAAATCTATTTATATCCTATATGATAGTCAGGCGGTTCTCATAGCCCTAGCATCCAATAAACACGAATCGAGGATAGTCTGGGACTGCCTTCAAAACCTTATCATCCTGGGAAAAAGAAACGATGTAACCTTAATGTGGGTACCAGGACATAAGGGAATTGGTGAAAATGAAGAGACTAATCGCCTTGCGAAAAACGGCATAGAAATAAATTTTATTGATCCAGAGCCATTCTGCGGGAAACCAAAAGAACACTTCAACCCTACACTTAGATAGTGGGTTGAAGAAGAGCATAAAATCTGCTGGAATAGATTTCCAGGCTTATCAATCTCAAAAAAAATCTAATCCTACCAAAAAAAAAAACAAAGTGGAGGATATTCTGAAATTCAGCAAAAGTGATATTAGTACTCTAATCGGCCTAATGACGGGGCAGAGTGGAGTAAACCACCACCTCAAAAATATGGGCTTAGCTGTAACCGACATCTGCCGCCTCTGTCTCAAAGACACAGAAACGACAGTACACATCCTATGTCACTGTGAATCAGTAGCTAGGAAAAGACACAATCTTCTTGGAAAAGGTTTCCTTTCTACGGAGGAACTAGCCAACATGGCTTAAAGATATTCAGATTAGCCAAAGCTGTTGAGTTATGGTAGGATAAAGGGGCAATAAACGCACAATAGGCCGAGAAGGTTGCAGTGCTCTGACGTGTTCCCCAAATTATAAAATAAAATATAATACATGCGATGTCTGATTTTAGAATCTAGAGCGAAGTAATCAGCCGCCATCTGCATCTCCCCCTATGAGTTAGGCAGCGTACGCGTGTGCGATTATTAAATCGCACACTAGCTAGTCACGGTCGTCACTCACTTTTGCACACAAAAACAATAAAGACATATCTAATTTATTGATCCTATCTAAAATTGCAGACAAAAAGCTGGGATAGCGACAAAAGTGCAGTGTGAGACTCGCATGAGATTCTGCCGCATAATTCATCGCAATCCAGAATATAGCAACGGTGGGATTTCGTTCGCGACTGATCGCTTCGCTGCTATCATGCGTTTCTTTGTTAATTTTTTTTTTTTTAAGCATCCAAGCATTGCATTTTTGAATTGATCGCAATGCATTACGACTGCTCTAGGAGCAGTCCAGGGACGTTGTACGTGTAGTAGAATCTATCAAGAATCTTAAACAGATCATAAGTGAGACTCGACTACCTGATGTATGGTTGCATCATAGCCAATCTTTGATACGGATCAGTTTCTAATTCATGCACGATTTCCAATATCGCCATTTAAACTACCGACAGTAAGAGTCCTAAAGACGATCGTTGACACTGGGGCGAACAAAACGCATTCTATAAAGCTTTTGATTGGAACTATGTACTACATATATCCAATGATTGCGATATGGTCTGCAATCTTGTTACTAAGAAAATTTTAGAAAGAGTGCGGCTTTTTGTTTTCTTTAAAACTTCCACACGTCATTTCCGGGAAAGATGCAAGGTCAAGTTCGTTAACGTGTCACCCACCCCCACACAAAACGTCACCCACCCCCACACAAAACGACAGAACCCCGCAATTTGTCACAAAACTGGTTTTCTCAAAAAGTACAACAGCCATTGACTCGATCCAGAACATATCACTCTCATGACGATTTCAATCGACGGTACAAAAACTATTCTAGTCCTCCACTCCCACCACACAAACTGTTCTCTACCACCAAACACTCCAAACCCAAACAACAAAGCAATTTAATGATACTATTATGCTAGGATGTAGCGCAATAGGAAGAGAGTCGGTCTACAATGCAATATTGACCTATAATTCCAGCATACCGCCCGCCAGGACACACCCTGTCACCCAAACCCATGAAAACGTGGACAGATGGCGTGAACCTCGGCCACAAAAAACAAGTAATGAAAATGTTAAGGAGCCTTAAAGTCAGAAAGCCCAGGCCCGACCGGGCTATTGCGACATTGGAGAAGTAATCAAATACAAGTTGATACCTACTAAAATAAAAATAAATTTTACTACATACACACTTAACAAATAAAATAAAAAAAATAAAAAGAACAAGACGTTCATCACTGCGCCTCCAGCCCACATAACCACCATACAAAACACTACAATTCACACATTGCTGAAAAGGCAATTGAAGGCAGTTGATGGAAGAATGGCTCTAAAGAATACTGCGCTATAATAACACTAGACGTCAAAAATGCATTCAATTCGGTGGCGTGGCCTAACATAATTAATGCTCTTCTAAAATTGGAAACTCCACCATACCTCCTACGAACAGTCAGGAGCTATCTCGAAGATAGAGTATCTATATGATACCGAAGAAGAAATGAAGAAGTATAGCATAACATGCGAAGTCCCACAGTGCTCAGTACTAGGACCCGTGGTATGGAATATACAATATGATGACATCTTACGACTTCCAGTACCAAGAGGAGTACAAATAATTGGCTACGCGGATGATATAGCAATTAATGTGGTAGCGAAAGAATTAGAGAGCATCAACAACGTAAGCACTAACGTGATTTCTGACATTAAAAACTGGGTTAAGCATCTAATCTAGAGCTAGCTGCACAAAAAACAGAAGTAGTTCTTATTACATGCAGAAAACAAAGAGAGCATATAACAGTTTGGTGAATGTTTTCACAGTGCATTTCGAATTGAAAGAAAAGATTTCCGGATTCTACACTATTACGCTTTATTATTCGTGACGTTTCGGTCTCTGCTGAGACCTTTATCAAACTGTTTGAGAACGAAACGTCACGAATAATAAAGCGTAACAGTGTACAATCCGGAAATTTTTTCTTTCAAAAAAAGCATGTAACGTTAAATATAGATGGACTTGAAATCGTATCGCAACCCTCCATTAAATTCTTGGGATTTATGATTGACGCAAGATTATCCTTTAAGACGAACATCGAAACTATCTGCGCAAAAGCAGGACGAGTGAGCTCCGCCCTATGCAGAACAATGGCGAACATTGGAGAACCCAGCCAAAACAGAAGGATACTTCTTTCAAGAGTGACGCGACGTATCATAATGTATGCAGCACCGATATGGAGTGAAGCACTACGATACAAATCTTACGCAAATATGTTAAAAAAAACCCCATAGAGTAAGTGCGTTAAGGGTTTCCAGTGGATTTCGCAAAATCTCAAATAACCCCGCGAATGTCATAGCTGGTTTACTGCCGCCAGATATACTAGCTGGTAAAGCAGAATGATTATACCACGAAAAGAATACGATTAACCGAGGCTTAACAGTGGAACAGAAAAAGGAATGGGTAAGTACCAATTCCTGGCAACTGCAATAGAACATCGTAAACGCTGGACGTATAACTCATAAGAGACGTAGATAAGTGGGTCGGACGGAAGCATGGTGAAGTAGATTACTGGTCATGTAGTAATGTCATGGTATGGCTGTTACAGAAGCTATTTGCACAAATATGGCCATGGATCCTCTGCGTCATGCCCAAGCTGTACAGATGCAATAGAAAATGCAGAGCATGTATTCTTTTACTGCCCAGTCTACGAAATGGACAGAAGGAGAGTCGAGGACATCGTTGGAGAAAATATTAACTCCGACAATAAACCGTAATGCGGTGACTGAGATGTGCGTGACAGATCTCACCAAGCTATGGAGAGTCGAGACTACGTAGGGAATTATCTGAGACATAAGTACCTACAACAGCTAGAACAGTTGGTAGTTGAATAAAATAGGCAGTGATATATACAGGGTGACATAAGACATTACATGTGACAGTAAATTGACGTTTGAGCTTTATGCTCCTCCCTGCTCCCGACGAAATACTTAACGGTAGTCTCGAAGGGTAGTGGTTAGGGTAGGGGTTTTTTACGGGTTCAAGGCTTTCGATGCATTTCCCCGCGGTAAAAAAAATAATAAAACACACTACATCATTGCGAGGGACAACTTCAATGTTTCCACTCCTCACGAACCACGAAACGACCGAAATACAAAACGCAAAAAGACAACTCCGATTCCGAAACCACTTACATTGAAATGGCTCGACCGAAAAATTCAGAGTAAAAAACATAATAGAACTACGATTGGGTAAAGCCGCGATACTGTAGATGAAAGAGAATTTTTTGATCGTATGAAATTTTGTAGGGGAAGTGGTAGAGGGGGTGACGACATTGAACTAATTTTTTCACACCACGCTAGAGTTTCTATCACAACATTTTCTACAAAATTTAGGATTCAAAAATTTAAAAGGTGCTTAGAAAATTAGTGCATTGGATTTAGTGAAATTGTGCAATTTGTATGAGAGGTGGTAGAAGGAGGGGCGAGTTCTCCATGACTTTTTCAGAAATAACTATAAACATCATGCTTTTGACATGTTTTAAATTGCAGTAATCAGTAACATTCATGCTTTTCAAGAAGTTTGGCATTTTGTAAAGCTGTGAAATTGTGCCATATTGTATGGGATGGGGTAGAGGGAGTGAAGCTAATCGTGTAATTTTTTTTTTCGTCTTAGTAATAATTTTAAATAAATATACAGTGCACAATTTCAGTTTGATAAATTTTATACGTACTGAGTAAATTTGTTTAGAGTATTTCATGAAAAAGTGCAGTTTGAATGGAAGGTGGTGGAAACAGGAAGAGGACACAAATAATTTGTATGTGGTAGATTGAAATCATCATAAAACTAATATATTCCAAATTTCAGATCAATAGTATTTATACTTTTCGAGCAAATCCGTTTATTGCCAAATTGTATATATCATTTTGCATAGGAGGGGGTAGAAAGGGTACAGCTATCAGTCTAATTTTTTTTTGGTATAATTTTAATTATAAATAGATATTTAGTGCACAATTTCAGCTCTGTAAATTTCATACGCACTGCGTAAATTGGTTTAGAGCATTTCATGAAAAAGTGCAGTTTGTATTTTTATATGGTAAATTGAAATTATCATAAAAGTAATATATATTCCAAATTTCATATCAATAGCTTTTCGAGAAAATCCGTTTATTATCGAATTGCGAAATTGTGTCATTTTGTATGGGAGGGGGTAGAAGGGGTGGAGCAATTTGGCCCATTCATAAACCTGACCTTAAATTTTTTTTATCAAAAACGACGTGAACAAAGTTTGATCTTTCTAGATCAACGCATTCTCAAGCTAGAGAGGATACGGACGGACATCCGGTTTTGAAATTTTGGAATGATTACATGAACTTCTGTATCACTAATTTTTTTCTCCGAACTTTATTTCTTAGCGTTACAAACTTTGTGGCAAACTTATAATACTCTCAGATCATCTAGAGTGTAAACAGACATCAGTATCCGATGACGGGCCAAATAATACTTAAAATTTTTCAGGATTTCATTATTATAATAAATAATCTGGTCCGGACGGTAATCCTCTCGTCAATCTTAAAAATGCTTCTCGTTTTTGACTAAACCTCTTCGTAACCTTAACTGCTCAGCAAAATTCTCACGTAGCGGGAAACAAGCGAAAGTTCAATGTTGACTCCATTCCTTTCTTGGAAGTGAAACCTCGCAAATTATTACTTCAGATCCATCACTTCTGTGGTATAAAAAGTGATGGAAACTGCTGTCATCCGAAAGGTCATGCAATTCTTGGAGAGCCCCATAAAGACTCATTAACGACCTTCGTCGAATCTGAATCCAAAGATTTACAGATGATAGTACACTTGAAAACAATTACAGCTTCGACTTGATTACAGAGGCGCACCAGACATCTGTGCCCTTTACACGCAGTTAGTTATTTGATTCATTAAATTCTGAAATCAACACAATCCGCAAGTGCCCAGGCTATCTGCGAAGGAAGAAGAACTATTTTACACTGTCTATCTACAAGCTCCAAATCGGACCCCAACTCGAGTACAATTCGCACATCTAACAAATTTGGCTTAAGCACCCACAACTCATCTAGTAGTACTGGAATCAATTCAGAGGTGTGCGTTCCGACTTATTGGAGATGATACCATCACGGCATATAAGGACTCTCTTGAACATCGTAGAAATGTCGTCAGTACGATCTACTACAGAAATTTCCATAGCAGCTGTAGTGTTGAAATTAGTCATCTCACCGCTCTATTGTTTATATTCCTGCATAATACAGGTGCTGTGAAAAATACGCAGTCATTTCTACCTCGAACAAGTGAAATGTGGAATGCACTACTCGCTACCGAGAGTTTATAGCATATACAAATTTAAAAGAAAAATTCACCGGCATCTTTTATCCTGTAAGTTCCTTCTCAATTAACTCGCATTTTGTTAATTTTCGCTTTCTTTTTCCCTCTTTAACTGGGATGTCGCTACAGTATTACCCTAAACCCAGCTTGGTGTAATAATAAAACGATCACACTATTCGATCAATGGGCACACCCCAAACTTGCATCGATTATCGCCTGTAAACGCGCACTTGCTTAAAAACGAAGACCCTAAAGTGAAAATGTTGCTCCCTTCTGGCAAAAATCATGCAGGCGCCCTTGCTGACTATGCTCAGCTTCAAATTTTTCTGTGACAATTGAGTAAAAAAAAATTCGAGTATTATTTCACAGAAATAGGTTTGCTTAAGAAAAATAAACTGCCAACAAGTCGGGCGAAACTTTATTATTCTTGGGACAAGCTACGGATGCGTGGAAAGTCAATATGCAGGTTAGAGTGGTTAGGGAAGACTAAGTGAAAGGGGGTTCTTGGGCAGAGCAATTGTCAATTTAACACTTTGCGGAAACGTTCAAAAGCTCCAATACTTATAATCAATATTTCGTTCATTTATTTATGCAAGTTTGTGGTTTTATGAGGGGAGGGGTGAATCGTGATAGTAAGAGTGGGTGGATGTTAATAGTTTTTTAATTGATCGCTTGAATCACATCCAATATTCTCTGTATAGAATGTCAGTTACATAAACGAAGTTGCATAGAATTTTCATGCAAAATTTGAAGTTGATAGCTTTTAAGAGTTAGCTGATAACTGATTTATTTAAAAAGCTCGAAAAAATAATTTTGTATAGGAGGGGGTAGAAAAGGTAAAGGAATCGCAAAATTTGTGACGCAGTTTTCTTTCTTTTTTTTTGTTAGGTGCTCGCACAAAATTTCAAGTTCGTAGCTTTTAATTTGTTGGTTATTAGTTGATTTAATGAAATTGGTCGAAATCATACTTTTGTATGGGCAAGTGTTAGAAGGGATGATAGTGTTAGAAGGGATGATAGCATGAACTAATTTTTTCCCCGTCATGCTAAAGTAGCTATAAAAATGTTTGTATGGGAGTTGGTAGAAAGAGGGGGGAGGAGGGGATTTTAGTGATTTTATTTAGTAATAACTAGAAATATTATAAAATTGATATCCCTGAAATTTCAGACTAGTGCCATTCATACTTTTCGAGAAAATCGATTTTTTGTGAAGTTGTGAAACTGGGTCATATTGTATGGGAGGGGGTAAAGGCAGTGAAGCTAAACAAATATTTTTTTCTGATCTTAATGATAATACTAAATAAGTATTTATTACAAAATGCGAGCTCGATAAATGTTATATGTTCTGAGAAAATCGGCTTAGAGCATTTCGTGAAAAAGTGGAGTTTGTATGGGAGGGGGTGGAAGGAGAGGGAGGACGCCAATAATTTTTATACTGTAGATTAAAATCATTACGAAAGTAATACATCCCAAAATTCAGACTAATAGCTTTTATACTATTTGAGTAAATCCATTTATTGTCAAATTGCGAAATTGTGTCATTTTGTTTGGGAGGGGGTAGAAGGAGTGAAGCTAATCGTCTAAATTTTTTTGGGCTTACTAACAATTTTAAATAAATATTTGGTGCACAATTTGAGCCCGCTAAATTTTATACGCACTGAGTAAATTGGCTTAGAGTAATTCATGACAATTACAGTTTGTGTGGGAGGTGGTAGAAGGAGGGAGAGGAAACGCATAATTTTTATAGTGTAGATTGATATTATCATAAAAATAACATATTCCAAATTTCAGGCCAATAGCTTTTATACTTTTCGTGCAAATCCGTTTATTGTCAAATTGCGCAATTGTGTCATTTTGTATGGGAGGGGGTAGAAAGGGTGGAGCGATTTGTCCCGTTCACGAACTTGACCTTACTTTTTTGTCAAAAACGACGTGTACAAAATTTGAACTATCTAGCTCAACGCGTTGTCAAGCTAGAGCGCGCACAGACGGACGGACGGACGGACGGACAGACGGACAGACGGACGGACATCCGGTTTTGAGATTTTTGAGTGATTATATGAACTTCTGTATCATTCATTTTTTTCTCCGAGCCTTATTTCTTGGCGTTACAAACTTTAGAGCAAACTTATAATACTCTCAGATTTCATCTAGAGTATAAATAAACTGCCAACAAGTCGGGCGAAACTTTATTATTCTTGGGACAAGTTGCGGATGAGTGGAAAGTCAATATGCAGGTTAGAGTGGTTAGGGAAGGCTAAGTGAAAGGGAGTTCTTGGGCAGGACTGTTAACAATATTTCATTCGTTTCTGTAAGTTTGGTTTTTATGAGGGGAGGAGTAGGGGTAATAGTAAGGGTGGGTGGATGTTAATAGCTTTTTAATTAATTGCTTGAATCACGTCCAATATTCTCTGTATAGAATGTGTTTCATAGACGAAGTTGCATAGAATTTTCATAAAATTCGGTGTATTTTACATTCATGAAACCGAACATTTGTATGGGAGGGGGTAGAGAATATAGGGCAATCGTAAAATTTGATACGCAGTTTTATTTCGCGTCTCTTGTAAGGTGCTTGTATAGAATTTCAAGTTCGTAGCTTTTAGTTTTTTGGTTATTAGTTGATTTAATGAAATTGGTCGAAATCATACTTTTGTATGGGAGGGGGTAGAAGCGCAAGCGCGATTTCAAAACTTTTAAAGCAACTTCATTTGAATTATTTTTATAAGTTTTTATGCCAAATTTGAAATTGATAGCTTTTAAGAGTTAGCTGATAACTGATTTCTTAAAAGTGCTCGAAAAAATAATTTTGTATGGGAGGGGGTAGAGGAGGTAAAGGAATCGTAAAACTTGTGATGCAATTTTCTTTCATTTTTATTGTAAGGTGCTCGTACGAAATTTCAAGTTCGTAGCTTTTAATTTGTTGGTTATTAGTTGATTTAATGAAATTAGTCGAAATCATACTTTTGTATGGGAGGGGGTAGAAGGTCAAGCGCGATCTTAAAACTTTTAACGCGATTTAATTTTAATTATTTTTGTTAGTTGTTGTGCAAAATTTCAAATTGATAGCTTTTAATAGTTAGGTGATAATTGATTTCTTGAAAATGGTCGAAAAAATAATTTTGTATGGGAGGGGGTAGAAGTGTTAAAGGTTTTCGACCAGTTAATATTTCGTATATTTAGAGATTTTTTTTAAATGCATTTCGCAAATTTTCAAATTTCTACCTTAAAATTTCACTCAAAAATTTTCAGTTTATGTGTTTTTTTCAATGCACATGAAACACCTTGTGCACGTTAGACCGGGGGGGTCGGTTTATAACAAATATGGATCAAGTTATTATTATTTTTCTATGTGGATTAAATATAGGTATTCACATGCAAAATTTTAACTTTGTATCTTTTACCAGAGCCCTAAACAAATCACTCAAAGTTTTCGATATTTTTACTTATTACCTCCCTCCCCTTACACCTCCCAACTTAAAATTTTTACCAAAATTAACTATTATGTAGCTCTACAATCTGACAAATTTTTGATTTGATATCTGTACTATTTTTGGAGATATAAGGATTTGTAATTTTGAAAAGTGCGCCATTTTTGAAATGCTCCCCATTTCCCCCCACTACTATTATTTCAACATGTTATATTTTTTTTATATTTGCCTAGTATAGCTTAATATAAGTTTTAAGTTTCAATTACATAGCTTAAGAGATAGTTGAGATATTAATTTTTAAGTGTTTTTCTTTGCACCCCCCCTGACCCTCCCCCTTACAATAATTAGCCGCTTTCTAAGCTGGTTCCGATGAAACTATATGCCACCTTAACGGTCTCTAAAAATGGTTTTGTTACGATAAGTAATTCCGAAGATATAATCATTTGAAAAAAAAATTCGGCCGACAATTGGTTCTAAGCCCCCCCTTTTCGCACCCCAATGGATAAAAAAATTAAATTATTTTTAAAAGTTGTCCCACAAGCCTCTCTATATTAATGTTGAGTTTTAGCTTCCTAGCTCTTACCATGGTTGAGATATTTGAATTCGTATTTTTCGGTTTAAGCACTCCCCCCGCCTCCCCCCGAACCCGTATACCCCGGAAAATAGGTATCCGCCTGAGATCCGCAACTATCTACAATCCCCCCAAAAATGAACTTTCTATCTTGAAGGGTTTGGGAGTTAATGTGCGCTGAGCGTACACGTCGGCGTACGGCGGACGGCGTACAGACAGACGGATTTTTTTTTTTTTGCATTTTTAGGCTAATTTAGTCATGAAACGCGAAAAAAAAAAATTTCAGGGTAGCAAACTTTTTTTTTTTTTTGTGTCGATCACAATACTTTATTATTATAATAATAAAGTAAAATCGCTAAGAGTATGAAATGTTAAGTGGTCGAATACCTTCAAGACTTCTACCCCCTCCCATACAAAATTATTTTTATACTCTAGATGAAATCTGAGAGTATATTGTGTTTGCCTTACCGTTTGTAACGCTAAGAAATAATGCTCGCACAGAGCCGCCAAGGGTACAGAAATATTTGTTGTCGCTCAAAAACTTCGATTCCGAGTGACCGTCTGTCTGTCTGTCTGTCTGTCTGTCTGTCTGTCTGTCTGTCTGTCCGTCTGTCCGTCTGTGCGTCTGTCTACAGCATAACTCTCGAAAGCTTTGAGCTATAGTGCTAAAAATTTGTGTGTGTCATTTTTAGCAAAAAAGTAAGGTCAAGTTCGTGAACGGGCCAAATCGCTCCACCCCTTCTACCCCCTCCCATACAAAATGACACAAATGCGCAATTTGACAATAAACGGATTTGCTCAAAAAGTATAAAAGCTATTGGCCTGAAATTTGGAATATACTATTTTTCTGATAATATCAATCTACCGTATGAAAATTATGCGTGTCCTCCTCCTCCTTCTACCACCTCCCATACAAACTGTACTTGTCATGAATTACTCTACGCCCATTTGCTCAGTGCGTATAAAATTTAGCGAGCTGAAATTGTGCACTAAATATTTATTTAAAATTGTGAGTAAGGCTAAAAAAAATTAGACGATTAGCTTCACCCCTTCTACCCCCTCCCATACAAAATGGCACAATTTCGCAATTCGACTACAAATGGATTTGCTCGAAAAGTATAAAAGCTATTAGTCTGAAATTCGGGATATATTACTTTCATAATAATTTCAATATACATTATGAAAATTATTTGCATCCTCCCTCTCTTTCCAACCCCTCCCATACAAACTACACTTTTTCATGAAATGCTCTCAGCCGATTTTCTCAGAACATATAACATTTATCGAGCTCACATTTTGTGATAAATACTTATTTAGCATTATCTCTAAGATCAGAAAAAAATATTTGATTAGCTTTATTGCTTCTACCCCCTCCCATACAATATGACACAGTTTCACAACTTCACAAAAAATCTATTTTCTTGAAAAGTATGAATGTTACTAGTCTAAAATTTAAGAGATGTCAATTTTATGATATTCTTAGTTATTTTTGAAAAAATCACTAAAATCCCCCACTGTGCCTACCACCTCCCATACAAACTGCACATTTTCACTAAATCTAACACACTAATATTCTCAGCTCCTATTCAATTTTTGGAGTTAGCATTTTGTAAAAAACATTTTTATAGCTACTTTAGCATAATGGGTAAAAAATTAGTTCAATCCTATCACCCCTTCCAACACTTCCCATACAAAATTTCTTGGGATCACAAAAAATTGTATTTCATCTAGAGTATCGTAAGATTGCGCTTTACGCGCAATCGTAGCCCTGTTATGTTTTCGACCATTTTTAAGAAATTAATTATTTAGGTTGATTGCTAGGGGTAGAAGGGCAAGTGCGATTTCAAAACTCTTAACGTAATTTCATTTCAACTATTCTTATAA
Source organism: Chorisops tibialis (assembly GCA_963669355.1). NCBI lineage: Eukaryota > Metazoa > Arthropoda > Insecta > Diptera > Stratiomyidae > Chorisops > Chorisops tibialis. The sequence continues at coordinate 77,768,384 of OY770263.1, forward strand.
GTTCTTATGCAAAATTTCAAATTGATAGCTTTTAATAGTTAGGTGATAATTAATTTCTTAAAAATGGTCGAAAAAATAATTTTGTATGGGAGGGGGTAGAAGTCTTGAAGGTATTCGACCACTTAATATTTCATACTCTTAGCGATTTTTATACTCTAGATGAAATCTGAGAGTATTATAAGTTTGCTCTAAAGTTTGTAACGCCAAGAAATAAGGCTCGGAGAAAAAAATGAATGATACAGAAGTTCATATAATCACTCAAAAATCTCAAAACCGGATGTCCGTCCGTCTGTCCGTCTGTCCGTCCGTCCGTCCGTCCGTCTGTGCGCGCTCTAGCTTGACAACGCGTTGAGCTAGATAGTTCAAATTTTGTACACGTCGTTTTTGACAAAAAAGTAAGGTCAAGTTCGTGAACGGGACAAATCGCTCCACCCTTTCTACCCCCTCCCATACAAAATGACACAATTGCGCAATTTGACAATAAACGGATTTGCACGAAAAGTATAAAAGCTATTGGCCTGAAATTTGGAATATGTTATTTTTATGATAATATCAATCTACACTATAAAAATTATGCGTTTCCTCTCCCTCCTTCTACCACCTCCCACACAAACTGTAATTGTCATGAATTACTCTAAGCCAATTTACTCAGTGCGTATAAAATTTAGCGGGCTCAAATTGTGCACCAAATATTTATTTAAAATTGTTAGTAAGCCCAAAAAAATTTAGACGATTAGCTTCACTCCTTCTACCCCCTCCCAAACAAAATGACACAATTTCGCAATTTGACAATAAATGGATTTACTCAAATAGTATAAAAGCTATTAGTCTGAATTTTGGGATGTATTACTTTCGTAATGATTTTAATCTACAGTATAAAAATTATTGGCGTCCTCCCTCTCCTTCCACCCCCTCCCATACAAACTCCACTTTTTCACGAAATGCTCTAAGCCGATTTTCTCAGAACATATAACATTTATCGAGCTCGCATTTTGTAATAAATACTTAATTAGTATTATCATTAAGATCAGAAAAAAATATTTGTTTAGCTTCACTGCCTCTACCCCCTCCCATACAATATGACCCAGTTTCACAACTTCACAAAAAATCGATTTTCTCGAAAAGTATGAATGGCACTAGTCTGAAATTTCAGGGATATCAATTTTATAATATTTCTAGTTATTACTGAAAAAATCACTAAAATCCCCCCCCCCCCCCTCTTTCTACCAACTCACATACAAACATTTTTATAGCTACTTTAGCATGACGGGGAAAAAATTAGTTCAATGCTATCATCCCTTCTAACACTTCTCATGCAAAATTTCTTGGGATCACAAAAAATTATATTTCATCTAGAGTATCGTAAGATTGCGCTTTAAGCGCAATCGTAGCCCTGTTATGTTTTTCAAATTTCTTTTTTCTATGTATATCAAATAGATGTACCCACATGCAAAATTTAAACTTTGTATCTTTGACTAGAGTCCTAAAAAAATCACTCAAAATGTTCGACATTTTTGCTTACCACCTCCCTCCCTTTACACCCCCTAACTTAAAATTTTTATAGAAATTATGAATTAAATAGTTCTTTTTAGAATCTGATGAATTTTTGATTTGATATCTGTACTCAATTTTGAGATATAACGATTTCTAATTTTGAAAAGTGCACCATTTTTGAAATGCTCCCCATTTCCCCCCACTACTATTATGACCAAATTTAATATTTTTTTTGTATTTCGCTGATATAGCTTAGTAAATGTTTTAAGTTTAAATTACATAGCTTTAGAGACAGTTGAGATATTAATTCTTAAGTGTTTTTCTTTTGCACCCCCCCCCCTGACCCTCCCCCTTACAACAATTAACCTATTTCTAAGCTAATTCAGATGGATCTACATGCCACCTAACTGGTCCCAAAATAAGAATTTTTTATACTAAGTAGTTCCGAAGATGTAATCATTTCAAAAAAAGATTCGGCCGACAATTTGTTTTTAGGCCCCCCCCTTTTCGGACGCCAATGCGTAAAAAAATTAAATTATTTTTGGAGTTTGTCCAACAACCTTCTCTGTACGTATGCTGATTTTGGTCTTCTTATCTGCACTCGTGGTGAAGATATTAGCAAGTGTATTTTTTGACTTTTTCCATCCCCCCGCTTCCCTCTTCCACCTGACACTCCACAAAATTTGGATAATGAAGCTGACTTACCAAATTAACAATCCACCCAAAAACCAACATTCTACCTTTAACGGTCACGGAGTTATGAGTCCATATGTACGGCGGACGGCGTACGGCGGGACGGATTTTTTTTTTGCTTTCTTAGGCTAATTTAGTCATGAAACGCGAAAAAACAAAATTTCAGGGTAGCAATTTTTTTTTTTTTTCTGTGTCGATCACAATACTTTATTATTAGAATAATAAAGTAATACGAATAAATGTTGATGACCTTAATCCTGTCCTGTCCTTAAATATTTGACGATAGAGAGTTCAAGCTCAAGCCGAGCAGCTGAAAACTGTTGCAGAATATAATTTCTACAATATGTTCAGTATTCATAACACTGAAAATAATTCAAAACGAACTACTTTTCCTGATTTAAACAAATCCAAAAGAATACTAATTTGAGGACTATTCTAAGCAAATGAAAAATTCAACCATTGTTCATACTACAAATTGAGAATAAGAGCTGCAGAATCATTCCTCCAACTCTAAACTTCTGAATTAAAACAAAAACGAAATGACTCATATTTTTGGCAGAAAATGCGGACATGGACATGGACATCACAAGGATCTAACCACTCCACAAACAAAATGAAAATAACAAAATGAATTTCCTCAGTGTTTACATAAGTCAATTACAAAAGCGGGTAGCAATGAAAACTTAAATGCACACCTGTACATCAGTTAAGCTCTCCTGTTCTAGTGCGGATGAAAATGCTATGGCTGCGCTAGCAATCAACCCCTGGAAGTATGCCATCAAAAACTTTAATGATACGATTCGAGCATTACGGGACACCTGTTGGTTGCCTGCAATTTCGAAATTTCACTCGAGAGATCTAGCATCACCGAAAATCTTATGATATTCGTAATACATATCTACAGGCGAAATGAAATATACCGAAAAAGGAAACCAGAAATACATGTTACACACCGATAAAGTTTTCTCCCGAGCTAAAATCCACCAGTCAGTCGTAACGAAAAACTTTTGTTTTCCACTTTTCCATTCACTAAGCTGTCGCTAAAGTTGATAGTGATGAGCTAGAGAGCTGTTCAATTTACCGGTGGCAACTGGTGCGCCTCAGAAATGGAACATTTTCGTGTTAAAAGATCGATACGTTCGAATATCTGCAATCTCTTGTTAAATATAATTCGAATCCCTGCTTCGAGCATAAGAAGAAGCACCACAATAGATAATGTTGCCAATGTCATGAATATCGAATCTCACAAACTTGTCGGGATGAAAGGAGCACGACACAGCATAAAACTTTTCTCATTTCCGTAATTCCATGATGAGGTTAGTAAAGCGTTTTTTTTTTCTCGTTGAAAAGAAAATATTGAATATCCGTTCAAATTGACGAAGATTACGCCCAGGTTTTTTCCAATAATATTATACCGGAATTGCCTTGCGATACGTCCTGCTGGGTAGACAAGGGAGACTGTGACAATAATTAGAGAAATCAATGTCAAGCTAAATTTGGGATAATTTTTATTGGAGATTTTTGTGTTTCAAATTTCATTTTGGTTTTAATGAATATCGAGGAGCGGCCAGCAAAATGGGGCGAATCATATCCTTAATTAGTCCTGTCCGGATGAGATTACCAGACAGGAAAAAAAAAACGAAAAGATAAGGTGCAAATAATTAGATAATTGTCAGTGAAATGTGATAGGCGTTTTACGTGTTGTGTTTGAAAACAGGATAAATGAATCAGGAGAAAATGTATAAAGTACCTTTAAGTTTTATTCGAAGTTGGATCAGAATTTAAGGAAAATAGACTCGGGCAGTTCATTTTCCTATTAATTTTTCATATGCGGACTATAGTAAGTTTGATGGAACAAAAATTAGGAACGGTTCCAACAAAATATATTTTTTTAACTTTAATGATAATAAATAATAATAAAAGCATAATAAACATATTACAGAATTGTGATTGGGCGTAAGGCCCAATCATATGATACTCTAGATGAAATAGGAAAGAGTTTATTATACCGGAAAATATGTCATCACAAATTCTTTCGAATAGTGAAAAGTGACATTTGTATGGGAGGTGGTAAAAGCAGAGTGAGAGAAAGAATGCCGATAATGTAAAATGTTACAAATGTTCGAAGAGAGGACATTATGCGGTAAATTTCCCAGAAAAGGAAGAAAAAGGTGGATCTTTGAAAAACCCTCAAAGGACTTTGGCCATGCTTTCGGTTGCTAAGTCACGCATACCAATGAAAAATCATTGGATTCTGGATAGCGGTGCAACTGCCCATATGTGTCATGAAAGAGACAGCCTTGCAACCTTCAAAGAGCATATCGAGAAAGTAGATTTGGCAGCGGAAAACAGACACGTTCTCGCGAAAGGGATTGGAGACGTAGTTCACACAAAAACGTGCACTATTACATTGAAAAATACGCTGTATGTGCCAGAACTCTCATCGAACTTTATTTCTATCACGAAGGCCACAGACAACCGAATGGAAGTACTGTTTAAAGCCACATCTGCACTAATATTGGATGCTGAGGGTGTAGAAACTAACTGCAACTAAAAGTAGTGATGTGTACGTTTGTGATTTGGATACTACGCCCCACCATTTATAAAATTCGGCCAGTTGAATATGTCAAGTTTGCGTCAACTGTCACAGAAAAAGATGGTTACCGGACTTAACCTAGGCAAGGTTCCCGAGGAATATCAGTGCACGGCATGCATTAAAAGTGAGATTTGCACTAAAAGTTTTCCTAAATCTTCTTTATCCCGTTCAAAGGAGTTACTTGAGCTAATACACGCAGACGTTTGTGGACCAATGAGGACTCAATCGATTGGAGGTGCAAAGTATTTTGTATCTTTCATCGATGACAAATCGCGGACCGTGTTCATATATTTTATAAAGTCAAAGAGTGACGTTTTCAAAAGTTTCAAATCTTTCCAAGCGATGGCAGAGCGATCTACGGGCAAGAAGATTAAAATACTGCGGAGCGACAACGGAGGTGAATATTTGAATGATGCGTTCAACAAGTATTTAGATGATTGCAGTATCAAACGCCAACTAATCGTACAGCACACTCCACAACAAAACGGTGCTGCTGAAAGGTGTAAGCGGACCATTGTAGAGATGGCTAGGTGTTTGCTGACTGAATGCGACCTTGGAAAGACATTATGGCCGGAGGCTGTCAACACAAGCGTGTACCTGCGAAATAGATCGCCAACGAAAGCACTGAATGAAGACAAAACGCCATATGAAATTTGGACTGGACGCAAGCCTAATGTAGCACATTTAAAGCCATTTGGGTCAAGAGCTATTGTTTTAAACAAAGAACAAAAGATATCGAAGTTTAAACCAAAGGGAAAGGAATACATCATGATCGTGTACTCGAAAGAATCAAAAGCGTATAGATTCATCGACCCAAAACAAAGAGTGTTATCAAGAGCCGAGACTGTATTTTTATCGACAAAACAATTGATGATAACGAAATTGCTGGTAAGTCCGACAATAACTTTTTGTTTTTTGAGCCAGACAACTGCAGTGAAGAGAAACCACATGAAGTTGACAATGATTAACCGAATAGGCAGATACCGACGCCTAAAGATAATCCAGTTAAGCCAACATTTATAAGGGTAGGAAAAAGTGGTCGCCTAGTAAGACAGGACAACGCAGTAAGTGCCTTAATTGTTGACAATACAACACCGAACACTGTAAAAGAAGCCCTATCCAGCTCAGATGCCGACAAATGGAAAGAGTCCATGGCTACTGAATACAACTCATTGATTGAAAATAATACATGGGAGTTAACAGATTTGCCACATGGTGCAACAGCTATCGGTTGTAAGTGGGTTTTTTCGACTAAGAGGAACAAAGATGGTTCAATCGAAAAATATAAATCTCGTCTGGTAGCAAAAGGTTTTGGCCAGATTTTCGGAGTAAACTGTAACGAAACGTTTTCACCAGTTCCACGATATTCATCCATTAGACTAGTCCTAGCATTGGCAGTTGAAACATCATTGGTACATCAATTGGACATTTCATCTGCTTACTTAAACAGTGAGCTGAGCGACGAGGTATCATGATTCAACCAAATGGTTTTGTAGACGAATCAAACCAGAAAAAGGTACAGAAAATTAAAAAGGCTTTATACGGCCTTAAACAATCTGGTCGCGAGTGGAATGATAAGCTTCATTCCGTCCTCACTAAGTATGGATATCGGAGGTGTAATGGGGATACATGCGTACAAGAAACGAAAGAGGTAACTTCAATATGTTGATGATATTATTTTAGCTTGCTCTGATGAAACCTCTCTAAACGATATCAAGAACTACATTGAATCTAACTTTAAGTTAGTGGACCAAGGAGAACTAAGTCATTTCGTTGGACTTGAAATAGAACGTCAAGGTCATAGGGGAACCTTTACAGTGAAGCACAAACAATTCATACGTGATCTCCTGCAGGAACACAGCATGATTGAATGCAAACGAAGACTAACACTGCCAGATCCCGGAGAAAATTTGAATTGCGAGGAAACTGACTGTCAACAAGTCGACCCGACCCAATATCAATCACTAATGCGGTCATTAATATATTTAGCCGTAACGACGAGGCTGGACATCATGCACACCATGAGCAAGTTAGCGCAATTTAACGCTAGCCCACACATTGAACATCATCACGCTGCAAAGAATGTCCTCCGCTACCTTTATTATACGTGCAACGGAAGTTTGGAATACAAAAAGATGGGAGAGCAGTTACAAGGATTTGTGGACGCAGGCTGGGGCAGCAACTCAATTGACCGTAAATCTTTCTCTGGGTTTCTTTTCATCCTAGCTGGCTGTGTTGTATCGTGTGAGTCCAAAAAACAATCAATGGTAGCTCTCAGTAGCACCAAAGCTGAGTACATGGCGCTGTCTGCAGCGGCTAAGGAATCTGTATATTTGCGGCGGCTGATCAACGAAATGGGATTCACAGGATTTGTGGAAGTCCCTACCACTCTGCATGGCGATAATCTGAGTGCACAACAGCTGGTCAAGAATCCGGTCTACCATGCTAGAAGTAAGAACATCGACATCAAATACCATTAAATAACAATACTTGTATGTATAACATTAAATTAGCTTATATCACTCGTTTATATCACTAGACTCTTGTACAATTAAAGCATTCGAAAAGACCTGACGTGTTTTTCTCGTACCTTATACCCAACAGCGGTAGTGTCATTAACCGAAATGTGCACACGGAATACGTCAACTTAAAACCACTAACTCAACAGGATTTGACATTGCTACCAAAATGCTGAAGTTGTGCAAGGAGTCTCTTACGACTCCAATGGCCACGATAATCAATGCCCCCATTGATGAGTGATGAGTTCCTTCCTCCTTAAAGATTCGCAAAATTATTCCTACATTCATGCCTGGCTCCGTAAACGACTTTGACAACATTCGTCCTATTAGTGTTTTACCAATGCATCAATACTTTCAAATTCGACACTCGAATATATTGTTTGAAACTTCCCGTTGACACCAATAGAACACTATGCTTCAAATCCACAGAACTCGTTGCAAATGCCGACGACATAAACATACTTACAAGATCTCTCAAGAGTGTTAAAGAAATATTTGTAAACGTCGACTCGGTAGCAAAGGAAGTTGGACTACGTATTAACGAAAACAAAACTAAAGTTATAACATAAACTAGGAAAAAGACACCAATCAGACAAAATATTACAGTAGGAGACTATTACCTAGAAAACGTAGTCAACTTTATAAACCTAAGGGCAAACCTATCGAAGGATAGAAGCTTTTAAAGTAGATGCAAAAAAGTTTAAGATATTAACCGGTCGAATAATTTTAAGACTTCTACTCCCTCCAATACCAAAGTACATATTTTACTTTATTATTTTAATAATTAAGTATTGTGATCGACTTGGAAAAACAATTTGCTACCCTGAAATTTTGTTGTTTCGCGTTTCATGACCAAAATAGCCTAAAAATGAAAAAAAAAAATCTGTCTGTCTGTATGCCGTACGTATACGCTCAGCACACATTTTCTCCCAAACCCTTCAAGATAGAAAGTTAATTTTTAGGAGGATTATAGATGGTAGCGGATTACAGACGGACATCCATTTGGTGGGGAGAGGTGTAAGGGTTAACGGAGAGGCGGGAGGAGCGCTTAAACCGAAAACTAAGAATTCGAATATCTCAACCATGGTTCTAGCTAGGAAGCTGAAAATCAACAAATATAAAGAAAAGTTTGTGGGACAAACTTTAAAAATAATTTAGTTTTTTTATACATTGGGATCCGAAAAGGGGGGGCTAAAAACAAATTGTCGACCGATTTTTTTTTAAATGATTATATCTTCGAAACCATAAAAAATTCATATTTTGATAGATACACTAGAATCAGCTTAGAGAGAATCTAATTATTGTAAGGCGGAGGGTCAGGTAGGCTGCAAAGTAAAACACTTAAAATTCAATATCTCAACTATTTCCTAAGTGATATAATTGAAACCTGGAACATATATTAACTATCAATCAATCAAATTCCTGTTAAGACCCCCTATAGGGGCATAGGACAGAAACAACTCTCTTCCACAAGGCGCGATCCTGAGCATCGGCCTTAAGCTGTTGCCAGGACTGGTTTATTCCTCTGGCCTCCTGCTCAACTGCTCGCTTCCATGTACTACACGATCGGCCAATCCGACGTCTTCCTTGAGGATTATAATCCAGAGCCTGTTCGACGATTTTTCACTCTAGTTTCTTCAAAAAGTGACCGATTCACTGCCACTTCCGCATTTGGATCTCAATACCTGTTTTAGTCTATTCAGTTGCACTCCAAAGTTCGTCGTTGGAGATCATTTCTGGCCAGAATATTCCTAAAATGCGTCGGAGGCATTGGTGCACGGAAGTTTGTAGTTTCTTGGTAAGTCGAACTGTCACTTTCCACGTAGTACAACCATATAACAACACGGATTTGACGCATGCGTCAAAAACTCGCAGCATCGTCCGAAGGAAGTTCTCCCTTAGCCTCCAGAAAGGGGAAAGGATAATGAAGGCCTGACGAACTTTATTTAGATGAGCCTAAATATCCTTTTCGGCTCCGCCGTCCATGCTGGCAATGCTTCCGAGATAATAAAAATCTTGCATCTCTTCCACATCCTGTCCATTAAGAACAATCGGTGTGCTTGCGTTCGAACCCATGTGCTTATACTTGGTTTTACACACATTTATTTTCAGTCCCGCCTGTATTTAGAATGCAACGAGCGAACATTTGACTCTAAGTCCGAACGGTTATGTGCAAGCAAACACACGTTATCAGCGTAATTAAGGTGACTTTAGATGTTAAATAATCTCCATTGAAGGCCTTTACCTTCCCCACCTTCCAATCCAGCTTTCAAGATGTCATTTATTACCATCAGAAACAGGGCTGGTGATAATATGCAGCCTTGTCTGACACCGTTCGCACAGGAAAGCTCTCGGACAGCTCTCCTTTAGGCTAGACGCGACACGTTACATCTTCATAGGATTCTTGAATCATAGCTATGACCTTATCTGGAATACCTCTCCTACGCAAAGCATTCCATATGTAATCTCGCATAACGCTGTCGAAAGCCTCCTCGAAGTCCACAAACATGAAATGTAATGTGGAACCCATTTCGGCTGACTGCTCCAATATTATCCGCAGTGTATTTGAGTGGTGTGTACAAGACGACTCTTTACAAAATCCAGCCTGATAAACTTCGACAGTGCTCTCCAAGACAGCTCTAATCCTATTGAGAATTACCTTAGCCATGATTTTCGGCAGCAAGTAGATATATACCGCGCCAATTGTCACAATCCCGAAGGTCGCCCTTCTTCGGAATTTTCACGCCCTTTTTCCATTCAGTCAGATATCTTCCTTCATTCTACACCTCAGTAAAGAGTGGGAGAAGTATATCGGCTGTTATTTCCAGGTCCAATTTGAGGAGTTCGGTTGGTAGTCCGTCTATACCTGGGGCTTCCCTTCCCGCCTTGTCTACTAACTATCTTTTTCTTATCTGGGGGATCGTCCCTAATAGAGGATTGTTTCGGTTGGATGTTTGGTAGTTGTTCTGTTTCTGGAATACCTTCCTCTGACAAGGTGCTTAAAATGTCAGACAAGTATTCCTTCCATCGCTGCAACTGCTGTTCACTTTTATTAAGGAGAGTCCCGTAGACATCTCTCACTAGGTGGTTGGCGGTGAAATTCCTGTTCTTTAACTGTTTCATGATTTTAAACAGTGAACCCATATCCCCAAGGTAAGCCGCAGATTCTGCCTTTTTAGCCAGATCTTCAATAGCCTTTTTCTTTTCGCATTTCATATTGGCCCGATGTGGATGACTTTCGGCGTAGAATGGTGGTATACTCACACTTTTTGTTGGGGTCTCTGAGCTTCTCCACATTCTTCATTCGAAGAATTTGTGATCATCGGATAGCTGCTGTGCACAATCTCAAGCAGGCAACCATCAAGTGGTGATCGCTCCCCACGTCAGATCCACGCTTCGCTCGCACATCGAGGAGACATCTTCTCCATCGGCAATTAAAAGCCAAATGGTCGATCTATTTGTGAGTAACACCATGAGGGGAAACTCAAGATGTCTTATGGTGACTCTTGTGTGAGAAAATTGCCCCTCCGATAACCATTTGCCGAGTACTTCACAAATAATTCGCCGTTTTCGAACCTCTTAATCCAAGGGCCACCATGCTTCCCCATGACGTGTTCTAGTCCAGTTTTGTCCGAGCCAACCTGGGCGTTCACATCTCCTGAGATGATAATAATATCACCTGCTGAAACACGATCAAAGGCGGCCCTCAGTTGGCTGTAAAACTCCTCTTTGTCACCAGGTGTTGCGGTATTAGTTGGTGCGTAGCATTGCAGAATTATGACGTTTCTGACACTGGTGCTGAGCCTGACGACAATAATCCTATCCGAGATTGGTTCCCAGCTGATGAGACTGTTTTTCAATCTCGGTGTAAGGACAGCCGCCACGCGATTCTTGCATTGACTCTCAGGATCAACGTACAGGATGGTGTTTCCGCTGGGGGTTCCTTCTTCTCCTGATCCTGTTCACCTGACCTCGCTCAAACCCAAGATTTGGATGTTATAGTGCTCCATTTCACGGTCGAACACTGATTGGCGGTGCAAAGACTGAGTGACCCCATTCCCTCGTCATTCAATTTTCGAATGTTCCAGAAGCCAATCATAGTCCGTTTTCGAATGCCAAAATTTAGTGGAATTGTGCAGTTTGAATGGGAGATGGTAGAAAGAGCGAGGGTCAGTAATAACTATGAAGATTATGCAATTGATATCTCTCAAATTTCAGACCAAAAACATTCATACTTTTCAAGAAAATCGATTTTGTATTAAGAAAGAAAGAAGAAAATGTGTCACTTTGTTTGGGAGAGGGTAGACGGAAAGAAGATATTCAATTAATTTTTTTCGATCTTACTAATAATTCTATAATAAATATTTAGTGCACAGTTTCAGTTCGATAAATGTTATACGTACTGAGAAAATTTGTTTAGAGTATTTCATGAAATCGTGCAGTTTTTGTGGAAGGTGTTGGAAGGGGTGAGGGGATTCAATTATAATTTTTGTGCCATAGATTATATTTATGATAAAAATACCACACTTTAAATTCCAAATTATTCAAAATGAGTCATTTTGTATGGGAGGTGTTAGGAGGGGTGGAGCGATTTGACTGGTTCACATACTTACTGCCTATTTTTTTGCCAAAAACGACGTGTTCACAATATTATCTTTCTAGCTCAATGTGTTCTCGATTTTTGCGATTTTTGAGTGATTCTATGAACTTCTATATCATTCATTGTTTCTCCGACCATTATTTCTCAGCGTTGCAAACAACAAGCTCATAATACTCTCAGATTTCATCTAGTGTATAAAAATATAAATTTAAAAAAAAACGGGAGTCTATTAGATTTCATAGTAAGTCTTTTTCCCTTTTTCTCTAACCAAAGCTTGTCAATCCCTAACCACGTCTTCACCGTGCAATTACTTTTAGCAAGCAAAATACCTTAACAAAAATCCGCCAACAGCCAAAAAAATCTGTTTGAAATCTCACTCTAACAAAAGCCCTTACGCAATAGTAGAATTCTTACGAATTCGTAAGGATGAGATTTTCTAATCCTACGAAAATATGGCTCAACAAAATTCGAATATGAATGTTGTCACATCTGCTTCCGTTTTATACGTCGGGAACTGCTAATGTTGCCTCATTTACATAACCGTTTTCTATAACAACGCCATGCCATGGATACACGAATCCTTATAAAAGGACTATGCCTTACTTGTTTGTAAATCGTAAAGGAACCTCGAAGGCATCTTGAACAACTTTTTCTTTCCTTCCTCTCAACATTATGTTGTGTAAGAAAATCATGCTGTAGGCCCTCATTTTACTCCTTTAAGCGTATGCTGAAAGGACTAAAAGAAGGCACGGAAGGACTAGAAAGTTATACACGGCATAGGTAACGACACATATCGACAGCATCTTACGATTTTATCGTCTCTTCGGCTTTTTCTTCTCACACGAGCTTCGAAACTGAAAAATTAAAATCTCGACAGAAAATCGGTTCGTGGAACGAAATTTTGTTTCGTTCGAGCTCCATGAAACCGTAAAATGCGATTAATTTTCATTTTTCGAATCGCATAGCGAATCGGAATAGGATTCTGAAGGAAATTTGTGCCACAACGATTAAATCTTCAAGGACCCGTGCACGAATGTGACGCGGAATTCGGTAATTATTTGCAGGATACACACTCATCCGATGTGACATGTTTGAAGGAAGAGAACAGGCTTGATATGTATTTTAATATTAACGAAGTTTCTGCAAAGGAACCATCTGTTTGCTCCTTGTTATCCATAAAAGGATTCAAAAGTAGGAATAAGATTATTCGGGCTAACGATGACATAATCAGTGATGATGGTGGCGGTGGTGGTGCGTGATGATGACGATAAGAAGAAGCTTTGTGAAAGTAGTCCTTGATGAAGTATATCTTCCTCCTCCTTTCTCCGTCATTGCCGCCCCCTTTAATACCCAATTCGTAATCATTTCAATCTACTCGTTTCAGCGAAATGATGAGATTTTCGGGAAAAAAAGAACTTGAAGTGTTTCGAAAAAAAAACATTTGGCGCAAAGGTTCGCATATCTTTCAATAGGTGTTACTAATGGCGTAATAGACAGAAAATTTAATGAACCAAAAGTATTTAAGGATTCATGATACAGTTTTTGCATTATGAAAATGTGTATCGCGTCTCTGAACAGTGGGTGGTGATTTCTCTCCTTTTTATTCCGTGGAAGCTTGATAATTAGTTAATTAAGGACCTTTGAGAAAAAATTAAATGAAGTGGCTTTGATGGTAATATGTGGGTGGAATTACGTGATATATGTGTTAGCATAATCATTGGATAATTGCGTTCCGGTTGCCATACCAATTCTTAAATTTGACAATACAAGGGACATTTTTATACTCTAGATAAAATCTGATAGTATATTGTGTTTGCCTTACTGTTTGTAACGCTGAGAAATAATGCTTGCACAGAGTCGTCAAGGGCTCTACCCCTCCCATACAAATGCACAATTTGGCAAAATGCATTTCTTCGATTTTCAATTAAACTAGCAAAGTTGAAAAAATGAATTTCTGGCAAAATTATTTTTTAATATTGCAATTTTGAAAAAATTATTAACTTCGCTTCACTGTAACACCATCATTTTATGGGTTACTTTTTTTTGTAAGGGGAGTTCCGCTACCCTGGCTCTTATGCCAGGATAGGCTCCTAGAGAATTTGGGGGCTACCTACCCTGGCTCTTATGCCAGAATAGGCTCCAAGAAGTAGAGAGGGTACGAAGTCCTGGCTCTTATGCCAGAATGGGCTTCAGGGAGTAGAGAGGGTAGAATGGGCTCCATACGAGAAGGCGCTATTACCCGGTGACCAGGGTCTCAGCTCCAAGGAGCCGGATATTCAGCTGTAAGAAGACGGAGCTGATCCCAAGTTAATGAGGCGATGGGAGCCCAGCTCTAAGGAGCCAAATACTCAGCTCTAAGGAGCTGGAGTTGATCACAGGACAATGAGGCGAGGGGATCTTAGCTCTAAGGAGACGAATACTCAGCTGTATGGAGCTGGAGTTGATCTCAAGATAGAGAGGTGGGGAATCCCAGCTCTATGGAGCCGGATACTCAGCTCTAAGGAGCCGGAGTTCATCCCGTCAATAAGGCGAGGGGATCTCAGCTCTAAGGAGCCGAATACTCAGCTCTAAGGAGCCAGAGTTGGGAAAGACAGCACTTAGGGTGCCGGACACTCAACCGGCTCTAGGAGGAAAATAACTTTTTTGCTAGTTAATTACCTCCATTGCTATTTATTTCGTTTTACAACCTGTTCGTGTAGTGAATTAAAAATTAATGTCCTTATCTCGCCCTGTACTTGGCTTTTTCACTTAATTTACATGTTATAATTGCTGAATTAGCATAAACTATGAAATGATTTCCCACGTTTTCCCTCAATCTTAGATTTACGCGTCATCAGATTTTTGCCTTATGGTCATAATGCTGACCCAGTGTGATGGCACGAAATCACCTTCTATATCGTATTCCTTTTTCCTCTAATTGCACGTCCCGGCGAAAAATGCAATCGAGGTATTTTATCGCATATGACTGCATGCTAGTAGTACCCACATGGGAACTTTTTATTTCTTCCACTTTTTATACTCTAGATGGAATCTGAGAGTATTATAAGTTCGCTCTAAGGTTTGTAACGCCAAGAAATAAGGCTCGGAGAAAAAAATGAATGATACAGAAGTTAATATTATCACTCAAAAATCTCAAAACCTGATGTCCGTCCGTCCGTGCGCTCTCTAGCTTGAGAACGCGTTGAGCTAGAAAGTTCAAATTTTGTACACGTCGTTTTTGACAAAAAAGTAAGATCAAGTTCGTGAACGGGCCAAATCGCTCTACCCCTTCTACCCCCTCCCATACAAAATGACACAATTACGCAATTTGACAATAAACGGATTTGCTCAAAAAGTATAAAAGTTATTGGCCTGAAATTCGGAATATATTACTTTTAAGATAATATCAATCTATCATATAAAAATTGTGCTTGTCCTCCCCCTCCTTCTACCACCTCCCATACAAACTGTACTTATCATGAATTACTCTAAGCCAATTTCCTCAGTGCTTATAAAATTCAGCGGGCTGAAATTGAGCACCAAATATTTATTTAAAATTGTTAGTAAGGCAAAAAAAATTAGATGATTAGCTTCACCCCTTCTACCCCCTCCCATACAAAATGACACAATTTCGCAATTTGACAATAAATGGATTTACTCAAAAAGTATAAAAGCTATTGGTCTGAATTTTGGTATGTATTACTTTTTTAATGATCTAAATCTACAGTAGAAAAATTATTTGTTTCCTCCCTTTCCTTCCACCCCCTCCCATACAAACTACACTTTTTCCTGAAATTCTCTAAGACGATTTTCTCAGAACATATAACATTTGTTGAGCTCATATTTTGTAATAAATATTTCATTAATATTATTACTAAGATGAAAAAAATAAATATTTGATTTACTTCACTGCTTCTACCCCCTCCCATACAATATGACACAGTTTCACAACTTTACAAAAAATCGATTTTCTTGAAAAGTAGGAATGGCACTAGTCTGAAATTTAAGGGATGCCAATTTTATAATATTCCTAGCTATTTCTGAAAAAATCATTAAAATCCCCCCACTCTTTCTACCCCCTCCCATACAAACTGCGCATTTTCACTAAATCTAACTCACTAATTTTCTCAGTTCCCATTCAGGGAGATGGGCTTCATACTTTGAACATCTTTTGAATCCCATCCCAGTAGCACCGATAACGACAGACAACATTTCGATTGAAGCCTCAAATGACGAAGATGAACCATCATCGACACCACCCACGCTTGCTGAAATCAAAGCAGCCCTATGTGACCAAAAACGAAACAAAGCGCCGGGAATTGACGAAATACCAGTTGAACTTCTGAAAAACGGTGGAAACTGTGTCGCTGAAATACTGTACAACATGATATGCAAAATTTGGATAGAGGAAATCATACCCAACGACTGGCGAAAAAGCATTATATGTCCAATTTACAAGAAAGGAGACAAACTCTGCTGTGAGAACTACAGAGGTATATCATTGTTGTGTACGTCCTATAAAATACTGACAAAAATAATTGAACGTCGTCTTAAGCCCTATACTAATCAAATAATTGGCGAATACCAAGGCGGATTCAGAACCGGACGATCTACAACAGACCTGATATTCTCGGTGAAACAGGTGCTTGAGAAATGCTGGGAATATAACACAGACGTGCACCAAATATTCGTAGATTTTAAACAAGCATACGTCAGTATCGACAGGAGCGTACTGTACCAAATCATGCTTGACTTTGGAATTCCTCCAAAACTAGTCCGACTAACAAGACTCACAATGACGAACACTGAATCCCAAGTGAGAATACAAACCGATTCCACAACCAGCTTTCGAACGGAATGTGGTTTAAAGCAGGGAGATGGTCTAGCTCCTATGCTTTTCAACTTGGCACTAGAGTATGTCGTCCGAAAAATCCCAGTCGACACCAACGGGACACTACTATTCAAGTCCACCCAACTAGTAGCATACGCTGACGACATTAACATTCTAGCAAGATCCTTCCCTAGTGCTAAGGAGGTATTTGTCAATCTTGACTCCGCCGCAAAAGAAGTCGGGTTGCGCATTAATGAAAGCAAAACAAAAGTAATGACGCAAACAAGAAGGAGAACGCCAATCAGACAAAACATAACAATTGCGGAATATAATTTGGAGAGTGTGGACAACTTCATATATCTTGGGGCTAATCTAGCAAAGGACGGTAATGAAACAGACGAAATCAAACGACGGATAATACTAGCAAATAAGACGTATTATTCGGTACTTCCAATAATGAAATCCAAGAAAGTGCACAGGAACAATAAGCTGCGGATTTATAAAACTATTATACGACCTGTGCTCTGTTATGGCAGCGAGACGTGGACATTAACGCGAACTTCCGAAAAATCAGTTAACGCATTCGAAAGAAAGGTCCTCCGAAGAATTTTGGGACCTGTGAAGGAAGGAACGGAATGGCGAATAAGATACAACCATGAGTTGTATCAACTCTACGACGAGCCAGAAGCTTCAACGTTCATCAGCAGGCTACGTAAACTGCAGTGGGCTGGCCATGTAGAGCGAATGGAAGACACCGGCCAGTAGGCAAACCACGCAAGCGATGGGAAGACTCGGTTGATGAAGACAGCAAAGCCATTCTAACAATTAGCAGCTGGAGGACGCGGTCTTTGGATCGAGACGATTGGAGGCGACGACTTCAGGAGGCCAGGGCCCGATTTGGGCTGTCGCGCCATTGATGATGATGATTCCTTCATTCTATGCAAATTCGCGTTTCTACAGTGGCTCAATTAAGTAATTAAGTACCGCGGTGTGAAGATTTTTGATTTATGAAAAATCAATTTAGGAAAAAATGAAATGAATATATATTTACTAGGTAACAATAAAAAATTAATTTCTATTTTATTTAAAAAAAAAAATTATAAGCGAAAATTCAAAATATTATATATGATTGTTAAATTCCAATTAAATATTCGGACACTTCAAATAATGATAGTAAATTAAGTATAAAAAAGTTTTTTTTTTCTTATTTTAGTATGTTGTATGTATGTATGTTGGAAAACCTTTGGTTTTCCGAATGGCTTCCAGTCTTCTTGGAATAGATTCCACCGACGACCTGCAATAAGAGGGATCGATTTTTTTTCCATGCGTGCTCCAGAGCCACTTTAAGCTCGGCCTTCGAAGAAATTGCCCGCAATTTCAATTTGTTTTCTAAATAGGCCCACAAATATTCGATTACATTTATATCCGGAGATTGTGGGGGCGTTTCCATCACGTGAGGACAATTATACAATAACCACATGCGCGTATTGTGAGCTTTGTGTTTTGGGCCATTGTCTTGATAGAACGAAAATGTCTCAGAAATGCCCAATTTATCTACACTTTCTTTAAGATTTTCTTTTAAAATGGTTATGTACTTGTGTTTTCCATTATGCCATCAATAAAAACTAGCCTTCCTGGTCCAGAGGCAGCCATACAGCCCCAAACCATCAATGATCCAGCTCCATGTTTTACGGTCGGTTGAAGGTTAACAGGTTTGAACTCCTCATTTGGTCGTCTCCACACATATGTATGTTTGTCCATCTGACCGGAAAACATTAATTTGCTCTCGTCAGTAAATAACACTGTGCTCCAATAGGAAAAGTCACTCGATTTATGCTCTTTAGCGAACTTAAGTCGCTTTAGCTGATTTTTCTTATTTACAAAAGGTTTTTGCGTGGAACTCTGCCGTTAAAATAGTCACTCCGTAGAACTTTTCTCACAGATTCTGTACTTGCAGTAATGTGGAGGTAGTTAGACACTGCTGATGTCAATTTTGTCGCACTCATCTTGGGATTTTTCTTTACTTGCTGCACGATCCACCGTTCATCTGCCTCTGAAAATTTTTTCGGCCGTCCGGATCTAGGATTATTTTCAGAACTTTTATTAATTTCAAACCGTTTAATGATTTCATGAACTGTCTAATGACTTCTACCGATGATTTCCCCAATTTCTCGCAACACAATTTGTTATGATTCGGGGAATTCCCATCTCAAATGTCAAAAGAAAACCAGTGCTGCCAGGTGTCCGAATATTTAATTGGAATTTAACAATCTTATATTTTGAATTTTGTCTTATAATTTTTTTTGTAAATAAAATAGAAATTTATTTTTTTTTTATTTTATAAACTATTGTTACCTAGTAAATATATGTACATACATATATGCATTTAATTTTTTCCTCAATTGATTTTTCATAAAGTTACAGACAAAAATCTTCAAACCGCGGTACTGGCCGATTACTTAATTGAGTCACTGTAGAAAAAATACTGATTGATTCTAATAATGGTAAATAAGCATTCACGAAATAGCTGTAAGATCAATTTTCTATACTTTTTATTTTTATATTAAATATTTTTTAAGAATAAATCATTGTGAGGTTTTTTTTTCTCTTTTTATAACAAGCAAAAATATTTCTCTTAAAACAAATGATTTCTTTTTTGTTAATTGCATTAAATGGGAAAATATTAAGTAAGGTAAACGGCCCAGTAATGAATAATGTCCCAATAATGAATAATATGTCACTTTATTTTGAATTTTAAGCAAATAGTTCAATTCTTATTAAAACCATCAATTAAAAATCAAACTGAGGATAGTTTTCTAAATAGTCGCTATTTTTCCGATTTACCGTATTAACATTGTTGCTCGGAAAATGATTAAGCTTATCGGAAGTGCAAAACATTAAGCAACATCTGTTGTTGACTGTCCATTGTGTTAAGAGGAAATGAAATAGAAATCTTTGAGCACAGTATTAAAACTGTGGCTTCAGAGACAAAATACTGTTGCGACTGATAATTTAACTTTCAAAGAATTCATAAATTTATTTAAATATATATTTTTTCATATTTGATAGCTTAATTTCTAGTTATTCATGACTGGGACATAGTTTATATCATTTGAGCCAGTGATGAATGCAATTATTCATTACTAGGTAAATCGCAAGTCAAAGATAATATTAAATTTCTTAGACGGGTTTTAAAATATCTGATTAAGAAAATAAGGGGTATTCTGCCTTATAGTATAAGGCTTAGAATGAGCAATGTTGAATATACTATTTTCTTCTTTAATATCGTGCCAGGAACTTCAATTGCTAACTTGCACATATATTCATTATTAGGTCATAAGTACTATTCATCACTAGCTAAATGTGCTTTGTTACATGCATCACATATCATTTGAAACTCTGTGTAACATATTTTTATATCTTAGGTTCTTAAATAATGGCGCCGAAATTTAAATACGCGGAAAATGATTTGCTTGATGCTTTAAAAGCAGTAAAAAATTGATCGTCCATTTATCAAGCGAGTAAGGCTCACGGAATACCATTTACGACTCTTTACTACAAAAGTAAAGGGGATAGGCCACTGGCCAGGAAAATGGGTCCAATGACTATTTTGTCAATGAAAGAGGAAAACATATTTGAACGATGGATCTTATATTTAGGAGATGCAGAATTTCCAGTGACAAAAGAACAGCTTTCTGGAAAGTGTTCAACTTTAAAAAACTTAAAAGAAAAACAATTTTTAAAGATTCTACCATAAGCCTAGTGGGTATTTATTAATTTCGTTAGAAACGGAATCACTTCATTTAATTTTTTGTGATATATTTATTTATGGCGACATTGGTTTGAAGCTTTTTTAAGACGCCATCCAACAATTGCATCACGTGTGTCGCAAAACTTAACCACTGCACGAGCCTTGGTAACAGAAAATAGTATTCGGAAATGGTTTGACGAAATAGAATCATACATTTCTTCAAATGGTTTATCACCAGTATTGGAATATCCAAGCAGAATATTTAATATCGACGAAACAGCGTTTTTTTATCACCTAAAGAAAACAGAGTTCTCGTTCGTAAAGGTGAGAAGGCTGTATACAACTTTAGTAGTAATTACGACAAGGAATGTGTAACAGTCTTATTAGCTGGCAGTGCTTCAGAAGAAATGACACCCTCGATGGTATTACTTGCATATAAGAGAATTCCCCGAGGTATATTTAATAGTACACCAACAAACTGGGGACTTGGAATGTCTGACAATGGGTGGATAACGGGGGAAACATTTTATGAATATATAGCAAGGGTATAGAATTCCCCATTATATTATTTGTAGATGGTCATACCAGCCACATGACATTGGAATTGAGTAAGTTTTGTGCAGAGAAAAGAATTGGTCTCATTGCGCTTCTTCCAAATGCAACCCATATTCTACAGCCAATGGACGTGGCAGTTTTCCACCCACTTAAAAGCATGTGGAGAGAAGCCGTTCACAAATGGAGAGTAGAAAATGAACTGATGCGTCTTACAAAAGTTGATTTTCCAAAGTTACTTGATTCTGTATTAAAATTTGTCAAAGTACAGACTCTCCAAAATGGATTTCGTGCTTGTGGCCTGTATCCGTTAAACGCAAATGGTATTAATTACAGCAAAATTATAAAAGGAGTTAAAGCTTCCGAAACCATAACTACGGATCATAGTCGTGAATTCCATGATAAATCTAGCTTCGTGGCACTTTTTGAAGCAGAAATTCCAGAGAAACTTCAACTCCTCGGCATATACAGATCGAAAATGTCGACACTGATCAATTTTTTTCGCCACAACTATGCTCAACGCCAACTTTAGAGACATCAGCCTTACTATCTGGAATATCATTGGTTTTTGAAACAGAAAACAAGCTTCTTCTTAGTAATTCTACGTGGTTAGAAATGGAACTCGAAAAAAATAATGAAGTCCTCTTGACAGAATTGACAAATATGGATTTGGAAACGACAACAGTCCAACCTCTTCCATTCGAAATAAGTGCACCTGAACAAGGCGCTTCGCAGATAGGTCCAATTGATATTAGCTGTACATCACCTAAGTCAGTCACTTTTCTAGAAGATGAAAATATACCACCAGGTATCTCAACGCCGTTCAAAACCACTTTATTTTGGCCGAAGAAAACACAACCTTTCAACCAACGAGGATGTTTCTTAGTTCCAGAAATTAGAAAATACAGAAAGCCAATGTAATTCCTTCAATTATCAATGAAATTTATTTACACTACCAGCAAAATGAAAATGATTATTTTTTTTGATAGTTTTATAAGTTCATCATTAGAGTTAGAAACATTTTTTTTTATTTATATATATAAAATGTGATATGCTTTAAAAGAATTTATTTGTTTTTATTTTAACACAATAAAAATGTACCCTTCAATCAATCGAGCTTATTTTTATATTCATAACTGGTACAGCAATATATTCATAACTAGAGCAATGGATATTTTAGCTATTCATTACTGGGACATTTCAAAGACTTTATACAAATGGTAAAATAAGATCCGTTTTTTGCAAAAAGTGAAATTCAATTTGAATTTATATTTACAACAATTTATTCTACCATATAATTGCAGTAAAATCAATTTCAAAGAGTTCCAACGCTATATAACTCAAAATAATCTCCAGAAAAAGTTACATTATTCATAACTGGGACATTTACCTTAGTGATGTCCGCAAAATGTCTATCCTAACTTTATAGCGTGTTCCTGAATAATCGTGTTTTTTTGAAGATCTGTCCATTTTCCTTAACAAGTACTTGACCAATTTTGTTAATTTTTTTTTTATTTTGTTTGTTACTAGATTGTCTATCAATTAACGGGAGCATTTTTGAAAAAAATGTTTTGAAGATTAGTTACATATATGTATGTAAATGCAAGTCTAGCTCTTTTATTACTGGGGTGAAATTCAGAATTCTCTACTAATTCTACAGGTTCTTCGCTATTTTTGTCTTCGATTGTTAAGTTAGTGTTGTTTAGTATCTCAGTATCATGCTCTATTTCATTCTGTATTGCGACTCTATTTAAATAATTATTTCCCAAACATGGTTTACAGAAGGAATTGCATTTTAGACCCATTTTTCTGCAACCGCATCTTTTCAGACACCCAGTTTTGCAGCCACAATGCATTTTTTCAATCAAATCTTGAGGAATTAAGCTTTCCTTGGAGAAAACGGGCTCAAGAATATTTCCGTTTTTTCTCTACCCCCAGTTTTGTGGGTCAAGATTGTTTTGCTACCAAAGCTGGCACTGCAAATAAACCATTAACGCGTGCTGGCGTAGGGCACCTTCGGTGCAAGGCAGTGCGCTTAAATCAATATTTTCTAAGGATCTGCAATATTCAAATCGAAATTCGTTCAATGTCATGTTACAATTATTCTTTTTAGAGGAGTATAGCGTTAATACTAGAGAGCAAGAAAATTCAAATAACTTATTTACATCAGCTTCAGGCGAGTTAAAGATTTCCACTTCTTGTAATAATTTGGCATTGTTATTCAGCATTTTCATAAACATGGTATCACAGCCACCGAAAGCGTGAGCAAAGAGAAATACCCTCTTCAATGATTTTAGTTCCAAGCTTGATGGTCCATACGTAGCTGCAACTTTTGAAGTAGTTTCTTTCAAATAAACATTTGAATTTTTGTCAGCTAATTGTGTTAGTAGCACAAGTAAATCAACGTCTTCTCCAATAATGTAACTTCGAGTATTATTATTGGATTTTAATATAGCTGTTGTAACTATTAGCAAATCTGCGTCTTCCTCCGCTTGAAGAGCTTCTATATTTAACTGTGCATACTTTTCCCTAAGCATCTTTATTAAAAGATTTTTATTATTATTATTGCTAAGGAAGTTTTCTTGTCCTACTAGAACTGGTTTTTCTTCATTTAAAAACAGCATTTGATTTGAAAAATGTTTACTTTCTCTTCGCGATATTTCGTAACTTTTTGTGCTAGGCTCTAGAGGATATCCATCGAATACAACAATACAAGGAGAATACAAATTAATGTATGTTAAATATTTGGCACAAATTGTTTTAAAGGTATCGCTTGAATGCCAAATTACTTTATGGTGTAAGAAACCTCCATCTATAATATTAATTGATGAACCAGGAATAAAATCGTCTATAGGTGTGAATAAATCATATGTCCTTGATTTTTGTGTCTTGCGAAAACTAATTCCATCAAAAAGTGAAGCTGGATAAGGTGCGAGCTCAAAAGTAAGATAATTTTTCAAGTTTGCACGACTTTCATTCGATAAAATAATTCGTTCGAATATAAAATTTGGATTGACGGAATTCTCCTCTCCATCTATTACGATTTTCGGCATCATGGCCTGGAGCGGTAAGACTCTGTCCTTTTTTTTTAAACCCAACTTCGTATAATATTTTCCGACAATTCTATCGCAACACTGTTTTCCTATTTTTAATGTTTCATGACAGTTAATGTTATCATTACCTCTTAAGCCACTTTCTATTGATATTAGGTACGGTAAAAAATATTGATTAAGGCACCGAAGGTACCCTCCGCCAGCACGGGTTAAGGGTTTACTTGCAGTGCCAGCTTTAGTTACAAAATTACATTTCCATCCCCTAAGTTGTAGCTACACGGCAATTTAAGAACAATATGTTTGCCTCCCTCAAAGGAACTTTTTACGAGTCAAAATAACGTTATTATTAAAAAAATCTTAAAATCTGCAATAAAAAGTTCGATATCTCGGCTCCGGATAAGTCAAATTAAACTTCAAACCCCGCAAATTCTTTATCAGAATGTCCACAATACAACGTGACTATAAAGGTTAGTTGGAAATTTCATTTAGTCCTTCTGCCTTAAAAAAGGAGTTAAGAAAAAATTTACTCGAAAAGTCATTTTCTAATAAATCAATGCTTTCTACATCTCAAGCTGGGCAGAACTGACGTAGCGGCCATCTTGAATGACTCCAGTGGGTATGACGTCATGGATTTTTCCATTCCAAAGGACCACCTGTATTATTTTTGACGAACTTGTCGTAAAAACACGTTTTGCCGAAAACAAGAAAAGAGCATAATTAGTTAAAATTAAGCACGAAAATATTACGCGAGTGCACACTTTTTCGCAATAACTAAAATTCTACAATTTTCTGTGTGAAAATTAACCGGAGAACTCTGCACAATATGAGTGACAGATTTTCTTCGGTGTGAGAAGCCGAGATTTAACTTTGATCGCACTTTTTTCAATTAAAAATCCATTGCACTAATATCAACGTGTCATAATTACATGCCGAGCACTATCAATAAAGTGCCTTAGAAAGCTGAACTATCTTTAACACTGCATTTAAGAATAAACGCGATTCTTACGAAGCCCGCCGTGTCAGCTCCATACAAAAGCGAGCGAATTTGTATGGAACTGTCATGTTTGTTATGACTCCAACGTGTTGTTGTTGGATTCAGTTACTCGGCCTTCTACTATAGAAGGCATTGAATAAATTCATCAGGTGACATTTCTATGAAACCGGCTAAATTTGGGCTGAATTTTGATTCAGTTATTTAAAGTGCATTTATTAAGAGACAATGCCGCAAGTTTTGGTAGAATATCTTTTTTACAGTCTATGAGATACTCATTTCCTTCCAAAAACACAGATTCTTAGAAAATTGTCAAAAACGTCTTGAATAACAGTCTATATCTCAGGTTTAAATAAACCGAATTTAACAATGTACCACTCAAATGAAAGGTCTAAGTGTCTGCAATCGAACCTCATTTTTAGTTTTTTGATATTGTTTAGCATAACGTAATAAAACCCAAAAAACCTCTAAAACAGACGAAAATTTGGGAATTTTGCTATTTTTCGAGTCTTTTCCCCACTCCCCCAGTGGCCGCAATATTTTTATCGCAATCTACGCAAAAAAACAATGAGGTTCAAAAAAAAACATCGAGATCGCAGCATTTCGCCAAACAGACCTTTATTGATCTAATCCGACTGGACTATAAGATCAAATGTGGAACCGTACGGCGTAGCGCATGGTCTGCAGGCTAAACCTCATTGTTCACACAATACAACTGTCAAGCAAGAACGCCGCACGACCAACACAAAAAAAATGGGGCTACATTCAAAATAGGCGGTCTTAATGGGACACCCTTCACATACTACTTACTGAAGCTTGATCGTAATCGAAGTGTTGAATAATTGACAACAGCCCTGTCCTAGAACCTCCATTCACTTAGTCTTCCCTATACAACCTAATCTGCATATTAACTTCCCACGCATCCTCAACTTGTCCCAAGAATAATAAATTTGCGGCCGACTCCTTGGCAGTTTATTCCTATTTTGTGAGAAACACCCACACGCGTTGTAAAATTCCTACGAAATCCACACGCATCTCACAAGAATTTTTATGAATGAATTTCCAAATTCCAATAGTGCTGGTCGACCGCTGTGCCATCTGCCTGTCAGCGGTCGCACTCACGCTTATTCATTCCCATGTCACAAAAAAACTTCACCGCGTGTGAGTGCGCAAGTCGAAAATAGTCGTCGACCGAAGAAAAGAGAAATCCGCTCGCGATAATATGAAATTTTATTCATCATCCCTGAGTTAATAGGAAAGTCGACATAAAAAAGGACATTTTCGCGAGTTTCGGAAAGTGCAAAGTGAAGTGCAGCGTCTGCTTTGCAGGAAAAAAGAATCTCAAGTCAAAAGTTTTCAAAGAAAGTGTGAAAGATTGACAGCCCTGAAGTGTCCGGGGGGCTGAGGAGAGGAGGAGGAACGGCAACGAACATCATCATCCCACGGCCAGAACAGACGTCAATGTCAAACCGAATTTGTTGTGACGACTCCGCTGCAACAGCCGATGCAGGAAGCTCCCAATAAATCAGGTTAGTGGACGACTCCCCTAGTCCTCAACTCCGTGGTGGTGGGCGGACGGCGGTGATGCATTGCCTGCTTATTTTGTTTTTCTTTTCATTTATTTATATTCTCGCTCGGAACCGTTCAATTGTGCTCGTGATTCAGGTTGAAGTGCTCGCGTTAATCAAGGCCATTGGTCTTTGTTGCAATTCAGCGGCCCCACTGCGATTTCCGGGCCCAATTTTTCTCGTGTCATCGCGCTACGATCCGACCCGACCCGAAAAGTCCATTTGTCATTTCTTAACAGGGGCGTCTTTATCGGCGCGTGCTGTTCCAATTTTCGTCTTCGCTATCAGGCTGATCGTCGAATCGCCAACTCGATGGAGCCCAGCTTCCAGAGAAACGCGGCCGTTTTCTCTGTCGTCTTATTTTCGCCAACAACGCTCCATTTCAATTCTGAATTATCGGCCAACTATCCACCCACCCCCTCTTGCCAGCGCTCGAGCGGG
The DNA here is from genome assembly GCA_963669355.1 of Chorisops tibialis. Lineage (NCBI taxonomy): Eukaryota > Metazoa > Arthropoda > Insecta > Diptera > Stratiomyidae > Chorisops > Chorisops tibialis. Next base: position 77,795,452 of record OY770263.1, read on the forward strand.
CAATTGTTACGTTTGTTTACAAAAGCAATTTGATAGCGATTAGCTTGGGCACGACGACGTCGGTCGGTGGTGACAAACAACCTTCCTAGTCAAGTGATTGCCGTCTATCGCGCGTAGAGTGGTGAGTGCAATCAAGTTGTAAGCCGCGATCGAATGCTAATTTTACGCCCCATTTGGGATTTTCGAGAAATTCATTTCGAGTCAAGGTGTAAGCGGATTGTATCGGGGATGAGAGGTCATTTATTGTTGCTCGTAACTCCTGATTGTTGAGATCCTGCGTTATCAACGTAGAAATTCATGTGAAACATCAGGTAATTCAATTCTGCTTAAAAACATTTCTTTCCTCTTATTCCATAAAAAGCATAACTCGAATGACTTCAACAGAAAACTATTTCAGATGTTGAATTGAAATGCGCCCAAGCTTTTGACCATTGTGTTGGATATTCAAGCACATATGTAAATCTTGATCCATAAAAGAATATCAATGGACGAGTGCATAGAAGTCCCGAATCCAAATGGAACGATCACAGATCTTACTGACTTTAAAGCGGTCAAGTTACTTTTACTTATACTAGGGGAACACGTGAGAGCACTGCGGCCTTTTTTGGCCTATTGTGCGATTATTGCCCCTATACCCTACCATAACTCAATAGCTTTAGCTAATTTGAGTTTTTGTAAGGGAACCATGTTGGCTAGTTCCTCGGTGGAAATGAAACCTTTCCCCAGAAGATTATGCCTTTTCCTTGCCACTGCTTCACAGTGGCATAGGATATGTATTGTCGTTTCTGAGTCTTCGAGACAGAGACGGCAGATGTCGGTTTCAGCTAAGCCCATATTATTGAGGTGGTGGTTCACTCCACTGTGCCCCGGTATTAGGCCGATTAGAGTACTAATATCGCTCTTTCTGAATTTTAGGATATCCTCCACTTTGTTTTTTTGTGGTATGATTAGTTTTTTTGAGGTTGATAAGCCTGGAAGTCTATTCCAGTAGATTTTGTGTTCTTGTTCAACCCACTTCTTAAGTGTCAAGCTTTGATGCCCTTTTGGTTTTCCGCAGAATGGCTCTGGACCAATAAAGTTTTTTTCCGCGCCATTTTTTGCAAGGCGATCAGCCTCTTCGTTTCCCTCAATTCCTATATTTCCTGGTACCCACATTAAGGTTACGTTGTTCCTTTTCCCCAGGATGATTAGGTCTTGAAGACAGTCCCAAACTAACCTCGATCCGTGTTTATTGGATGTTAGGGCTTTGAGAACCGCCTGACTATCCGATAGGATATAAATTGATTTGTTGCGATGAGCTCTGCTTATATTCTCTTGGATACATAGCTCCATTGCAATTAGTTCAGCCTGGAAGATTGTGGCTTCTTTGCCGAGTGGTTTTGAAACCGAGAAGTTAGGGCCTTTGACTCCGGCTCCTGTCCCCTCAGAGGTGCGCGAACCATCTGTATACCAGATGGTTGATCCCTCTTCCATTGCAGGTAACGTGGATTGCCAGTCCTTGCGTTCTCTGATTATAACTTTGAAGGGGTTTTCAAAGTTAAATTTTGTCGGCATAGCGTCCGATAATGTGGAGGTTAGAACCTCCAATATTGGGTTTCTTAGGATCTTGAAGTGGCCACTAAAATCCCCTGGTTTGTACTTGTTTTCCCTCTGTATGCGTAACACCCCTTTGATAGCTTCCTTTTTTATTTGTAGATGTACCGGAGGGATGTTAAGGAACATTTCCATTGCCGCTGTGGGACAGGTTTTCATAGCTCCTGTGATACCAAGACAAGCTAGCCTTTGGATTTTTTGTAGCGTAAGCTGTGCTTTTCTTTGTAAAGTTTTAGTCCACCATATCGTTGATCCGTATGTGACTATTGGAAGAATGATTGTTCTGTAGCACCAGTAAATCATTTTGGGCTTTAGTCCCAATTTTCTGCCAAATAAGCTTTTACAGGACCGAAATGCCTTTAGTGCCTTGGCATGAGTCCATTCTATATGTTTATTCCAGTTGAGTTTCAATCAATCAAATTCCTGTTAAGACCCCCTATAGGGGCATAGGGCAGAAACAACTCTCTTTCACAAGACGCGATCCTGAGCATCGGCTTTAAGCTGTTGCCAGGACTTGTTTATTCCTCTGGCCTCCTGCTCAACTGCTCGCTTCCATGTGTTACATGGTCGACCAACCCGACGTCTTCCTTGAGGGCTATAATCCAGAGCCTGTTTTGCGATGTTTCGCTCTGGTTTCCTCAAAGTATGACCGATCCACTGCCACTTTCGCCGTTGAATTTCAATGCCTATTTTGTCTGTCTAGTTGTACTCCAAAGTTCGTCGGTGGAGAGCACTTTTGGCCAGAATATTCCTAAAATTCGTCGGAGCCATTGGTTCACGAAAGTCTGTAGTTTCTTGGTAAGTTGAACGGTCACTTTCCACATAGTACAACCATATATGGGATTTAAAATAAAATGACATTTTAATAATGTTTTTCTTTAAGGATTTTTTTTTTATAATTTGCGAAACACGTGAAACCACTGCGACCTTCTCGGCCTATTATGCGTTTATTGCCCCTTTACCCTACCATAACTCTATATCTTTGGCTAATCTAAGTATCTTTAAGGGAGCCATGTTAGCTAGTTCCTCGGTAGCAAGGAAATCTTTTCCAAGTCTTTTCCTAGCTACTGCTTCACAGTGACATACATAGAATATGTACTGGCGTTTCTGAACCATCCAGACAGAAGTGAAAGATGTCGGTTTCAGCTAAGCCCATATTTTTGAGGTGGTGGTTTACTCCACTGTGCCCCGTCATTAAGCCGATTAGAGTACTAATATCACTCTTGCTGAATTTTAGAATATCCTCCACTTTGTTTTTTGGTGGTAGGATTAGTTTTTTTGAGATTGATAAGCCTGGAAGTCAATTCCAGTAGATTTTATGTTCTCGTTCAACCCACTTTCTAAGTATAGGGTTGGAGTGCCATTTTGGTTTTCCGCAGAATGACTCTCAATCAATCAATAAAATTCCTGTTAAGACCCTCTATAGGGGCATAGGACAGAAACAACTCTCTTCCACAAGGCGCGATCCTGAGCATCGGCCTTAAGTTGTTGCCAAGACTTGTTTATTCGTCTGGCCTCCTGCTCAACTGCTCACCTCCATGTGCTACATTATCTACCAACCCGACGTCTTCCTTGAGGATTATAATCCAGAGCCTGTTTGGCGATGTTTCGCTCTGGTTTCCTCAAAGTGAAATGCGTCGGAGCCATTGGTTCACGAAAGTTTGCAGTTTCCTGGTAAGTCGAACGGTTACATTCCACTTAGTACAATCATATAACAACACGGATTTGACGCATGCGTCAAAAACTCACAGCTTCGTGCATAGGGATATCTCTTTTAACCTCCAGAAAGGGGAAATGATACCAAAGGCCTGAATAACTTTATTTATATGAGCTTCAATATCCATGTCCATGCTGACAATACTTCCGAGATAACAAAAATCTTGCACCTCTTCCACATCTTGTCCGTTAAGAACAATCGGTGTGCTTGCGTTCGAACCCATGTGCATGTACTTGGTTTTACGCCCATTTATATTCAGTCCGCCTCTTTGCATTTAGAATGCAACGAGCGAACATTTGACTCTAAGTCTGAACGGTTATGTGCAAGCATAATCAAGGTGACTTAAGATGTTAAATAGTCTCCATTGAAGACCTTTACCTTCCCCACCTTCCAGTGCAGCTTTCAAGATGTCATTTATTACAACCAGAAACAGGGCTGGTGATAATATGGAGCCTTGTCTGACACCCGTTCGCACAGCAAAGCTCTCGGACAGCTCTCCTCTATGTAAGACGCGACACCTTGCATCTTCGTAGGATTCTTTAATCATAGCTATGACCTTATCTGGAATACCTCTCCTACGCAAAGCATTCCATATGTAATCTCGCTTAACGCTGTCGAAAGCCTTCTCGAAGTCCACAAACATGAGATGTAGTGGCGAACCCATTTCGGCTGACAGCTCTAATATTATCCGTGGGGTATTTGTGTGGTCGGTACAAGACGACTCTTTACGGAATCCAGCCTGATAAACTTCGAGAGCGCTCTCGACGACATCACTAATCCTTTTGAGAATTACCTTAGACATAATTTTTGATACGGCAGTAAGTAGACATATACCACACCAATTGCCAAAATCTCGAAGGTCGCCCTTTTTCTGAATTTTCACAATAACGCCCTCCTTCCATTCAGTGGAATATCTTCCTTCATTCCACACCTTAATGAAGAGTGGGAGGAGTATATCGGCTGTCATTTCCGGGTCCGATTTGAGGAGTCCGATTGGTAGTCCATCTATACCTGGAGCTTTCCTTCCCGCCATTGACCGAATGGCGGAAACTATCTCTTCCTTATCTGGAGGATCGTCCCTAATAGAGGATTGCCGCGGTTGGATGTTTGGTAGTTGTTCTGTTTCTGGAATATCTTCCTCTGACAAGATGTTTAAAATATCAGAGAAGTATTCCTTCCATCGCCGCAACTGGTGTTCACTCATATTAAGGAGAGTTCCATTGACATCTCTCACCAGGTGGTTGGCAATGAAATTCCTGTTCGTCAACTGTTTCATGATTTTAAATAGTGAACCCATATCCCCAAGGTAAGCCGTAGATTCTGCCTTATTGGCCAGATCTTCAATGGCCTTTCTCTTGTCGCATCTAACGGCCATTTTAAGCTGTATATGACCATCGCGATAGTTCTGTCGGGTGTTCGTTGGTCGACATCGGGTTGAGAGTTGATTGCCAATTTGGCTTTTTTCCGATCGCCAACCTTGCCCCATGTGTCTTGCGACATCCAGGGTTTCTCACCGCTTTGCACATATCCCACAGATTCTTCAGCATTAGCTAGAAAAGTGTTTCTGGTTGCCTCCCAATTGGCGTCCAGTGTGCGCATTTCATATTCACCCAATGTGGATGACTTTTCGCGTAGAATAGTGGTGTATTCGCGTTTTTTGTTGGGATCTCTGAGTTTATCCACATTAAGCTTTCGCTTCATTTGAAGAATTTGTGGTCGTCGGATAGCTGCTATACACAATCTCAAGCAGGCAACCATCAAGTGGTGATCGCTCCCCACGTCAGCTCCACGTTTCGCTCGCACATCGAGGAGACATCTTCTCCATCGGCGAGTTATAGCCAAATGGTCGATCTGGTTTTGAGTAACACCATTAGGGGAAACCCAAGACGTTTTATGATGACTCTTGTGTGGAAAAAGGGTCCCTCCGATGACCATTTGCCGAGTACTACAAAACTCCACAAATGATTCGCCGTTTTCGGCTCTCTTAATCCAAGGTCTTGACGCGTCGACCCAAGTGTCATCATGCTTACCCATGACGTGTTCTAGTCCAGTGTTGTGAGAGCCAATCTGGGCGTTCATATCTCCTGAGATGATAATAATATCACCTCTTGGAACACGATTGACGTTGGCACTCAGGTTGTAAAACTCTTCTTTGTCATCTAGTGTTGCGGTATTAGTTGGTGCGTACCACTGCAGAATTGTGACATTTCTGACAATGGCCTCGAGCCTGACGACGATAATCCCATCCGAGATTGGTTCCCAGCTGATGAGACTGTTTCTCGTCTCGGTGTAAGAACGACCGCCCAGCCATTTTTGGCTTCACTCTCAGGACCAATGTACAGAATGGTGTTTCCGCTCGGGGCTCGTTCTTCTCCTGATTCTGTCCACCTGAACTTGCTCAAGCCCTAGATTTGGATGTTATAGTGCTCCGTTTCTCAGTCGATCACTGACTGGCGGTGCAAGGACCGAGTGACTCCAGCCCTTCCCCGGTCATTCAGTGTTCGAACGTTCCAGAAGCCAATCATAGTCCGTTTTCGAATGCCAAAAGTCGTTACCGTAGAATCCGTCCGTATCCAAGGCGTTGTATCCGTTTCTCGTATCAGTTAGGTATTAAGATCACGGGTGATAAGCGCATGATGCAGTGAGTGTCCAATTACCATTTTTAGTGCAAGCAGGACTGGCTGTGGGTGAACTCTACTACCCCATCCCACGGAATGGTTAGGTTAGGTCCGTGGAGTCGCTATTTTCCAAAGATGCATGAATTGGTAAAACCTCATCCTACAACTAACCCCTGCGGGGAATGTAAATGATCGGAACTCGCTTCTATTAGGTTGTTGCAGATGAAATGGCGACTTTGCTAGTGATATTTCAAACAGCTTAATTTTATTAATCAAAATAGGTAGCAGCATATGCAATACACTTCTCCAACGAGCTACAAGTGCATTTATGCCAGTTTCGTAGAAGTCCGACTTTCTAGACTGAAGAAATTCCTCGAAGGCATTTTTGATGGCTGCTTCATTGTTAAATTGTTTCTCCGCCTAAAAATGATCCAAATGTTTAAAAAAGTGGTAATCGGCTGGCGAGAGGTCTGGTGAATATGGTGGATGAGGAAGAGTCTCATACTGCAACTCATTTAATTTTTTGACCGTTATTCTTGATACATGAGGCCGTGCGTTGTCATGAAGCAGTATAGCTCCATCTCTGTTAATCAATCTAGGCCGTTGAACGCGCAATTTCTGGGGCATTTCATCGAGTTGGGTACAATACTTCTCTGCATCAATGGTTTCACCACGTTGCAAAAAGGAATAGTGAATAACGCCAGCTGCAGACCACCAAACAGTCACCATTATCTTCTTCTTTGTTTCGGCATGTGTTTCGGGAACTCATCAGTATCTAGCCATTGTGCCGATCGTCGAAGATTGTCATACAATATCCACTTCTCACTATTCTGTTCAGAAGCGGATTGCTTCTGTTCCGGGAGAGCAAACAGCTGCAAATTTCCATTCGACTCGTCATGTTTTGCTCAGTAAGTTCATGCGGAACCCCTTATCAAGCTTTTTGACTTTTCCAAGCTGTTGCAAGTGCCGGGAAACTGTCAAATAGTGTACGCCCAGTTTCTCTGCAATGTCCCTTACAGTTTGGCGTGAGTCAGAGTCCACTAGTAAACGTAGCACATCGTTGTCTATCGATGGTCCTGGGTGACCACATGGCTCACTTTAAAGGGTCATATCTCCTGATCGGAATTTGTCGAACTATCGCTGTGTGGTTCGTTCCTTTACTGTGTCAGCTCCAAATGCCATATGGATGTTTTTGGTTGCCTCCCTTGCGTTGTGGCCAAGGTTGAACTCGTAAAGAAAAAGTAACCGTTTTTGACTTGATTCCATGTTTTATTTTTTTTTTTCTCCGATCTCAATGAAGTCCAAAACTGAAATGATTCCATGACCAAATATAGGAGTATTTATACTTCAATATTCATTACTATTAGAGGCACCTGGCGGCAGTTTAAGGCATGAAAATCGCAACTAACTACACTTCATCTCGAAATTCGCCATTTCATCTGCAACAACCTAATACTTCTACTTCTACAATGGCACTACAGCCCAAATCGAGTCTTGGCCCCCTGGCCTTCAGGTTTCTTAACATATTTCATTACTTATTGTGGAAGGGTTGTTAGACCTTCGCACAACTCTCTGTCTATGAATTGTTTCATTTTCGTAGATTGAGGTGAACAAGTAGGCAGTGTGCTCTAATTATGCGTCAACCGGGATTTGAACTCACGACCTTCGCATTGTAGACCAACACGCTACCCACTAGGCTACACTCTTTGTTGTTGTTGTTTGAAGACTTTGAACATGATCGGAATTTGTGCCCGTACATTTTGCTATTGATTACAGGTGACCTTGAACATTCGCTAAGTAGCAAAGTTTCGCACGCGTTCATTATTAGTTTTCGCGAACAGTGGAATATTGCGAACATGCGATGAGCGACTAGAGCTGATTTATAACAATATGGAAACCACTTTCTTTTTTTTTATCTTTCCTGATGCGTGTAGACGTTCGGAAATTATGATCTGTGCAACATTTAATGCTTCTGCCAATTGTTTTAACGTAAAGTGGAGTCTTCATCGAATAATGCATCTTCAAACTTGGGCGCTCCTTGTCTTTTATATCAAAATCATCACTTGTAAAGCGTTTAAAGCATCGTTCACATGTTTTTTTGGATTGATACGCGCTCCCCATAAGCTTCAATCAGCAATGGATAACTTTTAGCAGCCGTTTTCTTCAAATGAAAGAAGGTTAATTCGCGCAAAACATCTTTTTCGGGTACGAAATTCGTCATTTTCAAAGCTGGATTTCAAGTAAAAATAAAAAAAAAAAAAAATTGCTATTGATTCAAAATCGCCGCAAAACTTTATGTATTCACTTTTAAAGGTTTACTTAAAAACACTTTTCGTTCACTATACCGCTTTCCTATTCCAACTCTTTCGCTTTCCAAAATATCGACTCTTTCGTTTGCGCCGTCGGCTTCACTATGTGATGCTCTAATTTCGACTGCCGCTTTTCACGAACGCTCGCTCTTTTTATACCCAGTACAACCAACCGTTAAAAGCGTTCACTGACTCATGCCAGTGTGTCATCATGTAACTTGATCGAACTTTATGCGCGCGTGTAATATTCCCATTCATCGAAAGACTTGCAGTTTTTCGCTGGCTCATGACATCGAAATGTAGGCGTGTGGTTGCTGTTGCTTTTTCTTGCCGAAAATTAATGAGTAATCCATTCGGCATTGGAATGTATCTGGCCGCATATTTTTTTTTTATTGGTTAAGACCTTGAGCACTTGATTGAGTCGCATAGTGTTCGCACCTGTGCACTTCTTCGCATCGGTGGTTCATGCGATGAGCAAGTAGAGCTGATATGTAACACTACCATGTTTTTCGCACAATGACAATTAATAACGAAGTGACTTGATGGTGTATGTTTACCTTCTGAAACGCCATTGATGTCGCTAGTCTATACCAACAATTTAGCGTTTGAGTGGCTACTGCGCGCCTTGTGAGTTTTGTCCCAAAACTCAAAAAACTCTGATCTGTTTCAGATTCAGTAAAATTATTAATTATTTGAACACATTGAATTGATCGCGTTTAATTTTTTTTATCAATTCTTAATTTCAACGTAAACCTTTCAATTCTAACTTTTCTGTAATTCGATCGCGACACAGAGGTATCGTTAACTTTATTTGGACATAATGACGTAATATTCTGCCTAAGCTTCTACGAAAAACATTTATTTCATTTATTTGTCTCATCATTCACGCTGCATTTGTTTCTAGCCGTTATTTTCCTTAAGTCTTTTTTTATCGATTGATTGCATTTTAATCAAATTTTCTTCAAATATTATCATACGTGCGTTTTTATTTCGCTTCAATTAAGATTAGATTATTAGAGTAAAGTAATAATTTCCTCTTGTGGAATGGATTAACGAAATAATCGCTAACACAGTGAAAAAGGACTGTATAACCGTAATTAAAAGTGGCGATCACAACCGAAAGTGAGGGCTAGTAACGAACACGACAGTGTCAATAACGATCATAAGTATTCCAACCGTGATCACAAATAGTGTAGGTATCCTAACTGCAATCTCAATCACTACTATTTCCTCCAAAAAGTTTTTCTTTTTCCAAAATAAAAGCAAACTTTAAAACCGCTTTAATATTTCTGTTTTCATTCTCGTTGGTGATCATTATTGATAGTGATGATCATGATTGCTATTACGATAGCCGACATGCTTGCAATCATGATGATATATACTATCCCGTAGGAGCAATCATCTTAAGAGGAGGTAATTGTCTCGATCGCCTCAGTGACCGGTTCCTTCAGTTGATTATTCTTTCTGCATTGCCGTAGATTTAGATTTAGGTTCTAGAAATGTGATCTCGAAAGGAGAACCGCATTGCACTGGGACCGTCTGGATATGTCCATTGTACTCCCCTATAGAATATGAGATGGATTTTACTCCTCTCGTACTAGCAACTCGGCAAGGTTCGGGAACCGAAGCAGACTCGAATGTTTGACATCTCTGATGTCATCCAGTTCTGAGAAGAATCTAGAGCCTAAGGAAAGGAGACGACTGTTGTAGATTTGCGTGACAAAGATAATGTTCGATAGATTCTTCGTTTTCCCATGTAACCTCTGCAAAGACAGTCGCTCGCGATACGCAGACTGAATACGTGCAGCTTTTGCAAGCAATGACCTGTGGTCAGGCCGTCAATAGTTCGGACGCTATAGCGACTACATTGTAACAGCTGAGCTGAATCCAAAATAGTTTGTTTGAAGCTAGTCATCAGCACTGTGGGTGCTACATCGACTGACTTCCTAGTGGAGTTAATGTTTGCAGATCCTTGCCGCGCAAGCGTGTCTGTTGGGTCGTTTCCTAACAGGTCGCTATGATCCAAATCAAAAATACTGCGGTTAGGCGATTCCAATTGTGTCTATAAATGGACACTAGTTTGGACGTGGTCCTATAAGATTGGAGTGCGAGAAGTGCGGCATTACTGTCCGAGTGTAATAATTTCCAAGACGATTCTGCTTATTGAAGTGCGCTAGGGTCGTTGGATTTAAATAAAACTAATTCGCTTTAGCTTATATAACCGCAAACTTCATTAATTTATCTTTTATTTGAATCACTCGTTCACATTTTGTTTACTAAATTACCGCTGACCGCCTTCTAAACATCGACTGACTATTGCTTCCGAGAATCGACTGCCTCCGTCGACTACCCAATCCCGACTATTTCGCTTTCCAATCTTAACTAACTCTTTCATCGCAAACGCTCATCTTTTTATATCGTTCGCTATTCGTTTGCCTTTCGTTTGCTTTTCGTCTGCTTTTCGACCTTCCATGCTATTTCTGGGTACGCGCGAACAGTTCGTGGTCACAAGCAATTGATGATCGCGGCTACTCGACGAGCGACTAAGGCTGACCTGTAACATTATCCCTCATTAGTTTTCACTTTCGTTAAGTTGGTCAAGCAATTCCACCAATTTCTCCACTTCTTTCATCCTTGCGCTAACGGTATTCTGCATTCTAGTGTTTATTCGATTGGCTCTATCCCATTTACGCTGAGGCCCAGTGGATCTTCCTGTCTGGTGCCGATGATTACAAAGCCGTACCAAATTGCCTTCGCGGAAACTTGGAGAGTTGCATCGTACATGTCGTCGGTTGATGCATTCAGTGGCCATATTTCTGTTCACGCTATTTTTCCACTGGAATCTTCTCATGTTGTTTTTGCAGATTGCGGTCCGTGATGTATCTTTCGCTTTCTGGTCAATCGTTTCAGCAGTTGTGCACGCTGTTATCCGCCGTATTTTTTGATTGATGGCTGTGCATCCAGTTCGGCATACCGAGATGAGCAGTACATTTCAGATAATTCCAGCTCCAGCTCCTTAAATTCTGCCTTGCTAGCTCCACTCTATGATTGTCATCCGATTTTACCAATTGGTTTACAAATTTAATCTGAAGGAACATTCTGCACAAGAAATTGATGATCTACTTTGCTTACAGCAGTCACGTCGTAAGTGCTCTGTCTGTCTGCAATTCCAACATCGGGAAATTTTGTAAATAACGCTCTACTAATTGGGCTTTCCAATGTAAATCTCCGGAGTCGCCAATCATTCGTAAAAACATGAGCAATGCATTCTTCTGCATTCGTCCTATGTACCCGACGTTTCCACACTCTCAACAACATAGTACGCTCCTTCTATCCTCTGGCACAAGCATTCCTCGGTCGCAGTAATTTTTCGGACCCGCAAATTATTTTGTGACAATTGTTTAGCAGCTTCCAATATCAGAGCGTACACCAAAGCTTCCTGCGGTGTTTTCTAGCCCGTCAATAGCTGTAGCTCTCTATCCAGCAGAGCGTTAATAAATGCATCCACTACCGATTCATTTCGCTTTGCTAGGTCCATGCTGGGAAAGGATAATAGTGCGACCCTTCCATTGTCCTGAGCAACTTGCTGTGGGGTTTCTATGCTCGATTGCGAAGTTGCGTTTCAAAAATTTCTCGGATGTGATCTCCACCGTATCGCAGGTCCAAGGTCCGCACCAGGAACTGAAAATCGTTTTGTTGTTCGACCGTGGTGGTCTGCAAGATTTCGACCGCAGATCCTCGTAACGCCAATATCAAAGTCGTTGCTCGTTCCTGATCCGTTCAATGGTTATTGGTGGCCGCCATTTCAAGTTGAGTCTTATAGGTGGTCCAAGGTATTAGACCATCGACACTTTCGGACGTGATGACACCAGTTGTTTTCACAACCTCGAAGGCCTTTTTTTAGATGTTCTACTTCGCTGTAGATGCCCCGATTTTTCCAGAATTTTGGAAGATCTTTTGTTCTAGTAGTGTTCGCTGTTCTACAAGCTTCGCATCTAACTGTTCAATAATTTGCTTGCCCAGTGCGTCCATTTTATTAACCATTTGCAGATTTTATTAGTTAAGATCTTTTAGCTGTTGGTTTTGCTCAGTGGCCTGTTGACTCTGCTGATCCATTTTCGCCATCATTTTACTACACTTTGCTGTACGTATTTGTTGGTCGATCTGCTGTTCGGTTTTCTGTTCGAAGGGAAACTTATAGCTTTCGGCACTGTTTTCTTTCGCTTCAAACGCATCCATCATCCGACTTATAAGTTCTGCCTTGCTACCGGCTGTAGGTAACTGACGTTTACCGAGCTCCTCTTTCAACTCGGCCACTGTTAAGTCTTTCACGTAACGCGGCATTTTTATCTATTTCACGACACAAAATTCTTGTATTGTCCGGCAAGAATTTTCCACAAAATTGCGCCGCGGAAACTAATCACAAAAAATCTCACTCTTTGCTCCCGAACATTCCAGAATTTTTTACCTCCGTCGCGTTCACTTGTTTCGTGGTAACACTTTTCAAAATTTCTTTTTTGTTCGTTCGAGAATTTTGCACTCGCGAATACACGATCACTTAATAGTTGTACCTGAATTTTCGACACTATTTGTATTTTCGCAATTATTACTCTCGATTTTTACTTGAAATCCCACTTCTGTCACCAATTGAAGTGCGCTAGGAGTCGCTGGATTTCAAGTAAATAAAACTTGTTCGCTTTAGTTTAAATAACTGCAAACTTTATTGAATTATCTTTTATTTAAATCACTTCTTCGCTTTTTGTTTACTACATCGCCTTTCATATTCGCTCTATCCGCTCTCTTTCGTAAACTCCAACTCTATCGCCTACTGAACATCGACTGACTCTGTCGCTTCCGAAAATTGACTGCCTCCATCCACTGCTCAATTCCAACTCTTTCGCTTTCCAATCTTTCATCGCAAACGCTCGTATTTTTATATCGTTATAATCGGTCGCTATTCGTCTACTTTTCGGCCTTCTGTGCTGTTTCTGAGTTGATGCGACCAGTTCGAGTTCACAAGCAATTGATGATCGCGGACACTCGACGAGCGACTAGGGTTGTCATGCAACAATACCTAAAAGAATATGGTAAATGTGTGGATGTCGAGGTCGTGGGAATAGGTCCCTGCACCTGTTCTCTGGTTAGTCTTGGATTCGTCCGTATAGATATGAGACTATCGGAGGCGTTCAGTATCGTGTTCGTTGCCAGTTCGTTTCCTTCACGAAACTTAATGTGAAACCTCCGTTTCTCAATCTGTGGTTCATGCAATCGTACTCGCAGTCTAAAAGCGAAGATACGTCTCTAATGACGTTAAAAATTTTGCCATGACCAATTAGCGGTGCTGACCACGAAATAGTGGTTTTTAGTTTAATGACAGCTAGGCGTGCATTTGTTATACACAAACATGCCATCCGTTGGATTAGCTGCAGAGGTGCTAGATTGGTTTTTAGTACCACCGCTGGCCACCACACCAGCGCGCCATAGCAAATAACAATACTGGTATACATCCAGAGAATGCGGTGCGGCTTAAGGCTCCATCTCAAGCGAAGGGGGCTACGATAGTTTTTTTGCTCGTTCTTAAATGTTAGCCCTCAGGATAATTTGCTATCTAGAATGAGACCTAAATATGCTGGATTGTGAGCGTGTGGTCTTCTTCTTCTGGAGAAGAGAGCCAGGTCTGCTTTTTGATGATTGATGGTAAGTCCCTTTTCTAGTGCCCAACTGTCTAGCAGTTGTAGGGCGGACTGCATAAGGTTACCTAGGACTTGCTCGAACTTGCCAGTTAGAATGAATACAAAATCGTCTGCATATGTTATTTGGGGCGCATGTTTCCAGGAAAGTTTTAACTTCCTTCCTTTCTTGGAATTTGAACCTCTTGTTTGTTTTAACCGTCCCCGATTGATTCAATATCTCGTCGAAAAATTGTCCAATTCATCTCTATTACAGTATCGTGCTATAAGCGAATTGCTGCGATCATCCATCCAGCAAGATGGAATCCTACAACGATGGAAATCTTTTACAAGTCATCGAACTGGCACATACTCTCCGACAGGAACAACTTTTCATACAAAATGAGCAAAGCACATTCGAAAGTCTCATTGAAAATCTGACAAAGAATTCAGCATCAGTAGCGGAGGTTTGTAATAACGATCGTGTTAATGAAAACATAAGTAAGCGCTCGTTTTTTTTTAGATTGCTTGGATATGTGCACAACAACGACAAAACTTGAACGATTTGATCGTGTCGAGACCCGATACCGGTCCAAAAGTTTGCTGCCAGCGAGCCAGTCGCTTGGAAAACACAAAATTCATTGATGCTTATAAGGCAAAAGGTCTTAAATATCAGGTAACGCAGTAGTCATCATTCGATTAGTCCAGACTGTATATTTCCATTTTTTATTTTAATTCCCTAGCATATCATCGCCTACATGGAACTATTTCGATACCTTCATCGATCGCCATATCTCCTGGCGCAGAGCCTGTCATCGGTAGATCGAATTCCGAAAATGACAAACAATTTGCTCAATTCGGTTGTGCATACGATCGCAACCGGACTCTATGGAAATGCAATTCATTCGAAAGATATCGAAATGGTTTTGAAACTACTACGCGAATTGATTGCACAGCTTGTTCTGGCCGATAATCCACGTCGCATGCTACGAGCTGGATCATCTGCATTCTCGCGACTCTATCATCGATTGCACGAGTCTTTGTTTTCTGCGAAAATTTTCCTTACAGCGGCTCTCCACGAACCGGTCATGAAAGTCCTGATCGAAAGCGAAACCATGCTGGACATGGATCCAAGCAAAGCAATCATGAATCTGACGAGTAAGGAGCGTTTAAAGAAATTCGGAGCGGAAAATACACCGGAATACGATCAGAACGTTCGAAAATATCGCGATGAGACTATCAATCACTTGTACTACTTAGCAAATTACTTTATTGAGTATCTCAGTCATAATTGGTCGCTGTTTCCGTCGACGCTACGCTGGCTCGTTCAGACAATGTCTCAGCTTTTGAAACAGGCTCATGTCGCCGACAAGGACATTAATGAAATCATCACGGACATGGTTTTTACAAATTTCATTTGTCCGGCGGTCGTAAGTCCCGATATTTTCGGTATTTCCGATGCACCGGTCTCCGAACAGGCACGTTTTAATTTAATTCAAATCGGGCAAATCCTTCAGATGATGGCACTGATGAAGCACGAAGATGTCGATCCGAAATACAGCGAAATCTATCGGAAATTCGAAGTGAACACGGTCGCCGATCTGTTGGAGCAATTATTGGTTAGTGATAGCGATGTGAGTATCGGTGTTGTAGCGATACGATCGCAGCAAAGTGATTTCGAGCGATCGCATGTCCTTTTGACGCAAAGCGAGCTCAATATTTTCGTAGATTTCCTTCGGAACGTTCTCGATACGGACGAGCTGAATATTTCGGGAGATGATCGACGCAAACTTGGAAAAATACTCGATCAGTTGCCCGACAAATTCGAATCGATTTTGAACGGCGATAATGCAACGTCGTCGGTATATTCGGCACAGGATGCCGCCAATAATCGAACGAAACAGGGCCTAATTAATCTGGGAAAAACAACGAAAAGTAAGCTGGCCAAAACGATGAGTTTGAACATCTCGAATTCATTTGAAGCAGACGATTTGGCTGCAATTGGACAGTCCGGTGCACAGAACGGCAGTGGATTGAATGGGGGACTAACGAACCATCATTCATCTGTGAACCACAATAACAATCACTACGGAATTTTGGATGAGAACGAGCAGGTCTTGGCCTTTCCGATCACAATAGCAGACGAAAATAAGTTTCAACTATTGACGGAAGCGGACGTGTTGAAGATGAATAGTATCGGTCAGGAAATCGTAGTCGATCCGATCGTTTTGAGCGAGGAGAATATTGAAAAGTTGGATAAAATCGAAGAAGATTTTGATGGACTGAGTTCGGTACTGCGACCATCGCACGGTAAAAACACAAGATTTTCCGTATCGCATGACGATGCATCGATCGGCAACTCGGATAATCTGGAAGCGGTGAGCGAAGCTCCTAGCAATCATTCGGTCACAAGTTCACTGGAGCTTGAAGAAAACGATCAAAATGACAATCTCTCGGATATGGTGTCGGCAAATGTTTCGGGTCGCGGAACTCCCAACATATCCGGACGTGATACACCCTCGTCGCAGGTGACCGAAGGCGAGAATATAGCCAATCAGATTCCAACACCGCAAATGGCAAAGATCATTAACAAGGCCCGGTCCGATATCGAAGATAAATTCTGCAAGTTTGAAATAAAAAAACTGATCGAAGTGGACGAGACGATTTCGATAATTTCCGATACGTGGAGTACCGATGTGCTGGCCAGCGATTCAGAAACGGTCGATGCAATCGAAAGGGATCGAAATTTTTCGACACCGCTCATCCCGTCGGCCGTTGTTTTGCCAGGCGACAATAATTTCGAGCCGTTATCGAGTGCTCGCGGTCGGATTCGCGGCAGTTTTCTCGATGCATCGGAAACCAGATCGGAATCGGCCTGGAGTACGGACGTATTGGCCAGCGATTCCGAGAAACTGGCCGAAGTCGATACCGACGATAATTTTAGTATTACCGTTAAGTCGGATATAACGGATGCCGGACGATCGGAGGGTGATATAAGTCAAGATCAGGAGGTAATCAATCGACAGAATCACGGCCCCGACTCACCGTATTTTGCACCGCGCGGTCCCAATGTGAACTTTCGCACACCCGATTCGCCCATGTACGGACCACGACCCAACGAATCGCCATTTGTCTATGAAGAAATCGACGAAGAAATCACTTCGCTGGCTCGTAGTTCGGTGCGCACGACAAATCAATATTCCGGCGAAAATTCATTTCAGCAAAACTATAAAAGCAGTTCGGATCGCGGTTCATTTCTATCGGCAAGTTCGTCACGAATGCGTCGACAAAATTCAGCAGAGAGCAGCATTTCCAATCAGAGCCTAACACTGGACGATTGCTACGGCGGTAGTGGTGGTGCTAAAATAAAATTGGAAAAGTCCGGAAAGGATTTAATTGATTTCAATGATTTTCAAGAAGACGATGGTGCCATCGGTGTCGATAAGAAATCCGAAAACGAAGCAATCGAAGACGATGAAAATTTCCCGGGCATATTCGAGCGATTCAGTGAAGAATCGGTAATTCATCGACGAATTTCTTCGGAACAGCGTAATGCCAGTTTCGATGGTCGTCGCAACGGTATTCTCGACTTTAAAGCCGGTTCGGACTTGAATCCACGCCGACAGCAAAGTTTAAACTACGAAAATCACGAAATAATTATAAACAAATGCCCAAAGCAACGAATGACAATATCAACTATCGATACGCCTCTTACCGATGACATCAAGAATCAACAGAATGCCCTCGACGAAATGCTACTCATACAGAAAACTGAAGAATTGAATTTGATCGTTTCGACAAAGCAATCAACGGATGACGTAGAAGTGGATTGCGCGATCGATTCGATGAAAGCCGCTAAATCGACCGGGGCCATTCCGAAAAGCATTAGTTTCGATTCGTCGGCAGATAAAACCGACCGGAATATTCAAATGCGACGAAGCAACGATTCAGTCCGTCTTGGAAATGGAAGTGGCACGGGATTCTTTCATAAGATCAAACAGGGTTTTAAGAATCGTCGCGGCAATAAATGTCGGCTGAGTCAAGATGATTTTTCGCCGCGCAGTATATCGTTTGTGATCAATGGCAATCTCGATCACACTGAATGCGATTTGAATCGTGCCGTCGTCGCTGGCGGCCGACAGCCGGATAATGGCGGCTTTGGCGAATTATCCGAAGATATTTTGGCAAAGTACAGGCGAAAGGTTTCGACGTCGAGCGAAACAACTAATTCCGATTCGACGGGTGGTAGCTGTTCGGTTAATCGGAAAAATTCCGATATTGATGCAAGGTAATTTTGGAATTTAGCGGCTAAGAGATATGATTTTATTTGTTTTCGTTTTTTTTTTCGCAGGATACCCAATGGTATATTGACGGACAAGGCTTTTGCATTCTTAAATGCTAAAAAGAAAATACGTAGAGTACTGTCCACGACTGATTTGCATACCGGAGATTTTCGACACACAACAGTAAGTAAAATAATACTAACAAAGTCCAAACGAAGAAGAATGGCCCGAGCCTTTTTAAGATTCGCTAAACCATTCGAAAATGTTACGCCTTCCCAACTGTATTTTCTAGAAACATCATATTGCCTCCTATAAAATTTCGCACTCGCGTCATCGCTAAAATTCGTCAGAATCTCAATATTGAAGTGCGCTCGTGACTGCGCATTTCAAGTAAAATGAAACTAGTTCACTCTTCGCAATAACTCATTTTACTATTCGCATTGTCGATCACACGACTTTATCGCTTTTCAAATTTCGACTGTCGATCACACGACTTACTCGTTTACTAATTTTGACGGTGTCCCTTTCCAAACGCTTGCCGTTTATATAGCGCAGAGCAACCATTCTAAAATATTCTTAGCTGTTCCCGTAGCGCGTTTATTAATGCTTATCTGTTTGTGTTCGAGATAGCGGACGCGTTCATGCGTGCAAGAGCGCCCGCGCATTTATGTGTGTGCGCGAGCAATTAAAGTTCACAAACAAATTGACGATCGTATTTCAATGTGAGTGCGTGTGCTGAGAATAGTAGACTAAAGATCGAGAATATTCGATAAACGGCATAGTATTGACATGTAACATTACCCCCCCCTTAGAGTTCGTCCTGAACAGAATCGTTACTGTTATTAGTGAGTGAGGCCATGGAATTTCGCCAATCTATCTACTTTCATTTTTGCACTAGGTTTGCGGTATAATGCGTTAGTCATTTCAGTTATCAATTGGTACGGTCCTTCCCGATTGTTTTAAAGCCTTGTTGATTTTCTTTTCTGATTTCGATGATTACATGGCGTTTCCAAATTGTCCTCCCGAAAACTTGATGAGTTTAATCGTACATGTTGTCGGTGCTTAATGTATTCGATGGCTACGTAGCTTTTATTTCTGTACAAGCTATTTTTCCACTGGGGTCTTTCCATTTCCATTTAGGCAGTCATTCATTTCCCGAACGTCAAGACTTTGGAATACTTTACCGGCCAATGTATTTCCCAACGAGTACAAGGGCAATGTCCACTATTTCTTTCGTCTCTCTCCACCCAACTTTTTTCTTTGTATTTAATTCCTATACCGACATAACCTCCTAAGTTATACTCGGCGCCTAAAAAAATTTGTTTTTACAATTTTCGATCATTCGTTTCAACAGCTGGGCTCGCTGTTATCAGCCGTAAACTATTTTCTGAATGATGACTGTGTCTCCAGTTCTGCGTACCGAGATGAGCAGTGCATTCAAAACAAACGTTCGGTGATGTTCTTGGATTGCGGCAGTCAGGCCTTAATTGATATCGCGAAGCGTTTTGTGAAACTGACCTGAAGGCACATTCTGAACAAGAAATTGATGTTCATTACCGTTTACAACAATTACGTCGTAAGTCCCCTGTTTGTGCAATTCCAACTCCGCTCTGCTTATTGGACTCTTCCTTCTGGCACAATTTTTGCATGACAGTAATTTTTCGGATTCGCCAATCGTTCGACGACACTTATTTGACGCCACATCCTGAGCAATGCATTTCTGTTGGTTTGGCTCTGCTGCATTCACGTAATTTGGGAGCGATGTTTCCGCCTTCCCAGTAACGTAGTACGCTCCCTCGGTTACTTTCGCTTTGTTCTCACCTCTGGCACAAACATTCCTTGGTCCACACAGTCAATTTTTCGGTCCCGCCAATGACCTTCTAACAATTGTTTAACAGCAGACACCAAAGCTTCCTGCGGTGTCTTCTTGCCCGCCAATCTTAATGGCAGTTGTAGCTCTCTATCAGAGCAGAGCATCGATAAATGCGTCCATTAATCGTGAATTGCGGTTTTCCGGATCCAAGTCGGGGAAGGATAATGACGCCAGTCTTTCAACATCCTGTGCAAGTAATTGTAGAGTTCCGCTGGGTTTCTATATGCGGTTGCCAAGTTGCATCTTATGGATTTCCCGATATGATCTCACCGTATCGAAGGTCCAAGGCCAGCACCAGGAACTTAAAGTCACTTTGTTGTTCGGCGGTGGTCGTCTGCAAGATTCCGGCTGCAGATCCCCGCAACACCAATACCAAGGCCGTTGCTCGCTCCTGATCCAACGAATTGTGGTGGTTGCCGCCGGGTCTTGTTGATGGTCCATGGTTTTTCCTCAAGGATAAGTTCTCCTTGGAGAACTTTAAGAAAGGGGTAGCTATCGTAAGCAGGCCACCAATGCCCTCTCCCCGATGTGGTTCAGTAAGATTGCTGACAGAACGTCAAGCCATCGTGAACTGCGTCGTGGAGAGGACTTTGTCGATTGGATCCTTGCGAATGATATGTATGTACCAGATAAGTTTAGGAGTAATCCTCGGTCTTACAGAGGCATCTCTCTTCTCCCGGTCCTTGGCAAGGTCCTGGAGAGGATTATAGTTCGAAGACTCGAGGATAAAACTAACCATCTGGCGTCTGAATGGCAGTTCGGCTTCCGTACCGGGAAAAGTACGGAGGATGAGTGGATGCACGTGAAAAACTGCGTCACTCTGAGTGCTAGCAAGTACGTCCTTGGAATCTTTGTAGACTTCAAGGGCCCATTTGACTATTTAAGTTGGGACGTGGTGATTGAGAAGCTTCGATCCTGTGACTGTCGGGAAATGGCCCTGTGGAGGAGCTATTTTTCTGACAGAACAGCGTATGTGAGGGGTCTCCGCGACACTGTATGGAAGGTAGTGGAGCGTGGCTGTCCGCAGGGCTCCATCAGTGGTCCATTCATTTGGAACCTAATGATGGATGACCTGTTGGTGCAGCTCGCTGATTCATGCAGTTTCGCGGCATTCGCTGACGATCTGCTGATACTGGTGGAGGGAAACTCCAGAATTGAGCTTGAGCGTAAGGGTGGGGCTTTGATGTCAACCGTTCGGGAATGGGGTATGAGGGTAGGAGTGGTAATATCGAGGGATAAGACGGTGTCTATGGTGCTGAAGGGCTCATTGTCACAAAATCGTCATACCTCGGTAAAGCTGGAGGGTGGAGGGCTCAGGTATGAGACGGAAGTCAAATACCTGGGCGTCAAGGTTTCTGAGCGGTTGGGATTCAAGCCTCATCTGCGAGAGCTCAGAGGGCGTCTCCTCACTAGTGTCAATCAGATCCGCAGGGTGTTGCGTTGTGAGTGGGGTCTCTCCAGGCGATCTGTTCGTACCATATACGACGGTTTGTTCGTTGCTTGCGCAACGTATGGATCAGCGGTATGGTATGGAACATTGGCGACTGGTGAAGGCACCAACTCGATTAACTCGTGCCAAAGAGTAGTCTTGAGTGCATGTTTGCCTGTATGCCGTACGGTTTCTACCGCGGCCATGCAGATACTCATGGGTGCTCTGCCATTGGACTTGGAGGTGAAGCGTCATGCTATCATCTACAAGATCCGGAAGGGACTCCCATTGCTGGTTAACGATTGGATAACTTCGGATGAGGTTAGGGGGAGGAGCCTTCGCAAATGCAAAGAGCTCCTCGAACTTAATGTCACGTCGCTGTGGCAAGCCAGATGGGGCGGTACCGACAAGGGAAGGGTGACGCATAAATTTATTGCGACCGCAAACTTTGCGAGGAATAACCGAGACTTTGACTTTTGTCTGAGTCTGGGTTATCTCTTGACGGGCCATGGCAGCATGAACGAATTCCTGTTCAGGGTGGGCAAATCCGAAACGAGTGGATATGTGTGCGGTGCACCGGTGGAAGGCTGACTGCATATCTTGGCCGAATGTCCAAGATATGCAGATCTTAGGCAGCTGGAAGCTATGGGGGTTGTGGTTGATGGGGCGGGGCTGGACGTAGGGAGGTGCCTCGCCAGCAGAGAAAGTATTGAATGCCTTCGTGTTTTCGCACGGGAGGCGTTTAAAAGAAGAAGGGCGGAAGCAGGTCAAAGTAGGATAGCTTAAATGTTGAAATACTTGGTGCTGTGTCGTCTTGTCCGTCCCCTACATGTTATATGTTTTTTCTATACGCAAGAAAGGGACAACTTCGGTTATGAAATACCGGTATCACCTTTTGGGAAGCGCCACCCCCACGTACCTTAGGTGTGCGACCAGTCACGAGTTGCAAGAAACTCGACTGGAGTAACCTGCACGGCTACGAAGCCTCACCAGAGGTTATCTGGTACCACGGGAGTCGGGGAGCCCATGGAAAGTTGCTTCCTCCCCCGGCAATGGTTGAGGTCCGCTTAACGGAACACGTGGTGGTTGTAGTAGCCCATATCGCGGGCAGAGTTTCTCGGAGCTCGACGTGGAGTTGCGTTCTCCAACCCGGTGCCATGACCGACAGACTGGCAGAGATTTAGATAGGTCTCGCACCCAGCAGTATGAATGCCAAACTTGCATTTGGTATAAACTGCTACCTTCGGGGGCGTTAATAATTGTCGTCACAAAAACAAGCCGTGACTGCTAAAGACAGCCGTGAACTTGTGGCTTCTGTCGGAACGTTCACGTTAAGCGTTAAAGATACGGTTCTATGGTCCATGGTGTTTGACAATCGAATAATGAAGCCTTTAGATTTTTATGGACGACGCTTTCGGTTTTAATAACGTCAGTAGGTTTTGCCACTTTGAAGTATCTTTTTAGCCGCTCTACTTCACTAGAGATCCCATCGATCTTTCCAGTATTCCACAATCCTCTATCTTCGAATTTTTCATTTTCGTAGATTGATGTGACCAAGGGATACCCAAGTAGGCAATGTGCTGGAATTATGCGTTGACCGGGGTTTAAACTCCCTTTCAACTCCGTCACTTTCAAATCTTTTACGTGACGCGGCATTTTTAATTATTCCGCGAAACAAAATTCTTTTATTATCCGTTAATAATTTTTCACACAGTATTTCGGTCGACTCTTCGAGAAAAATCGCAGAAACAATTCACAAAAATTCTCAATCTGTTCGATTATTTTCTGTCGGTCGCTCGATTTAAATCATAATTTCTTGGTCAAGAGTATTCCTCACGGCCTCTTTTTGTCCGTACGAGAATTTTCCACGCGGTCACTAATTTCACAAATTTTGTTCTCAAAAATTCTCGTTTTGTCCGTACGACAATATACCACGCGGTCACTTGTTTCACAATTATTGTTCTCGCCAATTATCAATTTTGTACGCGGCCACCATAACACTTCACGCAATTTCTATTTTTGTCCATTCGAGAATATTCCGCGGATATTAATTTCTCACTCGTGAATACACGATCACTTAATCGTTGTTCCAGAAAATTTTCACTTGATATCCCACTTCTGACACCAATTGAAGTGCACTCGGGATCGCTGGGCTCCAAGTAAAATAAAAGTAGTTCAATCGTTTCCATCTCTCCTATTCAATAAAATTCCGCTGTAGCTGAAAATTACAGATTGTCCCGCCAATACCAAAGAAAGTAAGCAATTCGACTCTGTCACCGTCAAGAAATGAAAACTGCTGCCAACCACACAATTATGCAGGAGGGAAAAACGAACTTATTTTCTATTTGATCGAACGTTAGAATGCAAGAACACACTTGGCGAATGCCAAATAGTTGCACTAGTTATTGTGAATGCATTTGACAGAGTTTGGGCACAACTCCTGCTATCCAAACTTAAAGCATTTGGCTTTCGATTTTTACTATGGATTGAGAACTTTTTTTCTAAGTGCACTGAACAAGTAGTCTTGATTTGTGGAGGGGTTGGACACCAATGTACGTAGGCCACCAGTGAGCCTATTGTACGCCTCAGTATTTTTACAATGTGAATCTACATGTCATTTAGCCAGCCCGCTTTACCGGCGAAACTAATGAGCTTCATCGGTTCAAGGGACTGGAGATCGTTCAGCTCGGGGAAGAAGTACTCTCCGAGAATTTGTCTTCCAATTCTTCGACATGGGTAGAGGAAATGCTTTACGGTCTCATCCTCCTCACCTCAGCAAATGTCATTGTTGTACGGCGAAGCCTTCGAGCGTGTTTCCTAGTGGGTGTGGAGAGTTTCTGTCGAGTCTCAATATTTTTATTGATTTTCCTCTATCAAAACCACCCATAGCATCTTCGTGGTGTTATACGAGTCGCTTTGTAACCATTCGAAAAAGAAAAATTCCAAACGTCTTTTTTCTTCGATTAGGGCAATGGTCTACGAGGATTAGGGAATGGTTTTTGGATCGAACCGGATGGCATTCTCTTTGTCCGCGGCTACTTATTCGGCAGCTGACCAACCACCGGTCGGTCGTTCACTATCCGCAACCTGTGGACGTGCATACAGCTTTGCAACCTTTAGGCGGGGGAAATCTGACAAAGACACAAAAGCAGAATATTTTTCAGTCTGGTTACAAAATCAATAGTTTACTGTAGACTATTTTCTTTTAGCAGGCTCTTAGCTTGAGTTGATGACCTGGTGACCGAAAATGGTGCAATTGCCGACGCTATTGTGTGGTTATATCAATAATTTAATATTAAATAATTTTCTCCATTGTTACAGTACTCAAATGCATCACCATTACTCACCTATCTACAAATTCAGTTGGCTCAAGCCCTCAATCTTCAACATTTCCAACAAATTTCGTTCGTATCGGAAGCAATCCGCTGCCTAAACACGCTCGATCGTATCCAACATCAGAAACTGATCAAAGAGCTACAAAGTGATATCGTTAAGCGACAAAGCTATCTACAATATTTAATGCGCTATCGGCAGAATCTCCTATCGATTATCGAGAATGTCGTTCAGTTCGAGGATCGTTTACGACGCGAACGGAAAACATGCAATCATCATTTAATTTCGGTCTGCGTTCGAATGTTTCTGGAGAAACGTGAACCGATCATTGAAAAATTCCAGGAGGAGTTTTCAACGTTAACCGTGGGCGACGAGAAAATCGATTTACTCGAAGAATTCATGGCACAATTGTTGGACGAATTGAAAATGGACGGAATTTTATACGGTATGCCGGATTGGCAATTATCTGAGGCACGCGGATCAATCGAAAGGATATTATTACAGCGATTATATCGACATGTTATGTTTCCGAATGATGATGCAGATATTTCAAGAGATGCGTAAGTTATACCGTTCGACATGTTAGCGTTGTGTAACTTATCTACTTTTTTTTTTTTTTTTGTTCAGCGTACTTCACAATCACATACGTAAATTGCAACGAGTCATTACTCCAACGCATGGCGCATTACGTATCCCGGATGAGTATCTAATCGAAGCTCCTTGGCCTTTTGCTCAACAACAGATCTCGTATATTTCGGCGTATAAAACGCCCCGAGAAAAGCTTCAGTGTGTTGTAAGGTGAGTAACGGAATGAAATTCTTTCGTATTACATTGCCCATTTACAATTTTCCCATGTCAGATGCATTTCAAGTATCGTAAATCTCCTTCAAATGGGTTGTGATCGAGTGCCGGCTGCCGATGATCTACTTCCAGTTCTAATTTATGTGGTTATAAAGGTAAAAGATTTTTTGTTTTTACATTTCTACTTTTCACTACACTACTTTTTTTGCACAGGCTAATCCACCCTACTTACTGTCCACAATTCAATATGTAAATTGTTTTCTCAGTGAAAAACTCGAAGGCCAAGAGGAATTTAATTGGACTCAATTCTGTTCAGTGGTTCAATTCATTAAGACAATGGATTACGTAGATTAAGATTAAAGTGAGAAAAAAATCAACCGAATTATTGAAAAAAGAACACACTTCCCTTCCCCTTTGTAATTTTCATTTACGTATTTTGATCACTGCACTCCATATGTAGTTTTGAGAATACAAGACAAGGACGAAATCGAGATGAAAGCAATCTACATTTATAGTGATGAGATAAAAACTGATATTGAGAACATTTTTGTTTTTTTAATATTATTGAACAATTGCAAATTATTTGCGATTGAACTACAAAAAAAAATAAAAAAAATATTAATATTTAGGTGTAAAATTAATAAGATAAAAATGAGAAAAAAAAAATATTTATTTACAAATGAAAAATATAAAAATGTACAAGAATCTCTGTTTCCTTCGATTAGTTATTTTTTTTTTATTTATTCTAGCGTTTAGTCAGTCAGCATGAAAGAAGAAGACTAATTAAAGCAAAACACTTTACGTTTTAAAAAGGTACAGCGGGTGATTCACGGCTTAGAGATAATTTTAATATGCATGAAGATTTATGTTTGAATATAAGCGGTAAGTTGCCAAACATTTTTTAAGCTTTTGTGTAGTTAGCGATTCTGTTTTTAACAAGGAGGATATATAATGAGTGACTACGAGCATGCTTTGTCGTATAAGTAACTGGGAATGAAAGTATTTCCCTCCCTTACTGGCGAAATGCTCGAAATTTTTCAAAAAAAAAATCATTTCGCTATCTTTGTCTGGCACACTTAAGAATATTGCAACTAACTCTTTCCCACGTTAAATTGTCCGAAACAATTGTCAAATTTTCGAAATAATTGTTTCGCTACCCTTGTTTGGCATACTTAAACCCAAAGCAATTATCTCTGTCCCGCGTTAAATTGTCCGTTGCTAAAGTGCTTAGCTTAGACAGGAACCAAAAACTAATAGAAATTGAAAAAATAGAGATTCCTGAAATAAAACAGCAAACTCCATTGTACTGAAAATTACTTTATTGCTGACTGAATATTAGCAACCAAGAGAGAATACGGATTATGGTATTTTTTTCTAAAAGTTTGAAGCCATGTTAAGCTTGGACGCAATTTTCGAAAAATTCCGAATCATAAAGTATTCCCACAAGAGACAGCCTATCAGGCACTCTATTTTATATATCCTCCTTGGTTTTTAATTATGACTGGCAGTTTTGGAAATTTAAAAAAATACATTTAATGGATTGGATAGAAATTTGATTGAATGCTTTGTTCATAGAAAAATTGAGAAATAATCATTAATCACTGATCACTTTCAAATGATATGCTTCTGTGATCGAAGTAGCGTATCTCCTCTAAAGGCATCCTTTTAATAAAAATAATTGGTGTACACTACACATTCTGAATCTAGTGGGAGAAATAAAGATGACAGCAAATATTTTAATATTATCCATTTGTTGTAGTCGTACAACACTGCTTGATACTCCAGATATGATTCTACCTTGACATTAACACTCAAAGCTCTATTCTCTAAATCAAATCTACATTATTGCAGCAATCATGAGATTAAACCATAAAGAGACAGTCACCACAGTGTTAGCAAAAATACTTGGGATTTTCCAATGAAACAAATTCCACTTTTCGCTCTCAATATGTCGCTTTTATTCTTCGTACAATTTCTACTATCGAACAAACGTTTCAATCGCCTTCTAAATTCCTACTGACTAACAACATGTCGCCTCAATCCTCGCACTCATAGCGCTCCGTCGATCACACGAATCGATCGTCTTCTGCGTCTCGACTGACTTTCTATTACAAGAGCTCGCCCGTTTCATTTCGTTCTTTTCGACCGCTCAAACGTCAATTTACTGACACATATAATGTCTTATGTCACCCTGTATATGACACTGCCTTTTTTAACTATCAACTGTTGCAGTTACTGTAGGCACTTCTGTCTCAGATAATTCCCTACGTAGTCTTTCGAGTCACCTTAGCTCAATGAAAACTGTCACGCACATCTCAGTCACCGCGTTCCAGATTTCGTTGCTGCTCAGCATATGTGGGACAATGTTGTCGGGTTAATATTTTCTCCCACGATGTCCTCTACTCTTCTTCTGTCCATTTCGTAGATTGGTCAGTGAAAGAAGACATGGTCTGCATTTTCTATTGTAACTATACAGCTTGGACATAACGCCGAGGAGTCGATTATTTTTACACCTCTTGATACTGAAAATTGTAAGATGTTATCATAATGTATATTCCATAATACGGGTCCTA
Source organism: Chorisops tibialis (assembly GCA_963669355.1). Lineage (NCBI taxonomy): Eukaryota > Metazoa > Arthropoda > Insecta > Diptera > Stratiomyidae > Chorisops > Chorisops tibialis. The sequence continues at coordinate 77,823,650 of OY770263.1, forward strand.
GTACTGAACCCTATGGGACTCCGCATGTTATGTTATACTTCTTCACTCCTTCAGTATCATATAGTAATACTCTATCTACGAGATAGCTTCTGACCACTCATAGCACGCATGTTGAAGTTTCCTTTAGTAGAGCATTCATGATATGAGACCATGCCACCGAATTGAATGCATTTTTGACGTCTAGTGTTAATGTAGCGCAGTATTCTTTAGATCCATTCTTTCATCAACTGCCTTCAAAAGCCTTTTCAGCAATGTCTAGTGATTACTCATTACTCGCCTTCTCGTTCCTATAGATTAAATATCTGTATAGGTCATTCATGAATTGCGGCATGATTGCTTTCTTCGCTAGGTTAAAAGTGCTCAAATCTTCTTTTTTTGTAGAACGCCCGAGCCGCTGATTTGCAATGCATTTATTTCAATGGCAATGGCGCAACAATATGCGGAAAAACTTATCTAGGTTTTCGTATATTGTTGTTTGATTGTTGTTGTTTTATTAAGTGTAAGACTTTTCGTGCGACCTAAGCATGTTACGCTTATGCAAGAAAACAAACCCATAACATAAATTTATTGAATGACCCAAAATAAATTTATGGAACGATTTGGTGGCCTTGGTATTCACACCCAGATATTGATAAATTTTGAATGCCAGGCACTTTCGGAAAAGAAAGGTAGGTAATGTGTGCTCGAGCGAATGAACTTTCGCGCACTAGTATTCTAACCACACAAGAAGTCAGACGGGCCAAGCCGCATAAGTATAAGTCGTCAGTATAGTCAGATTTGAATAAGTCCAAATCTGGAACTTAAAAATAAAAGAACGTTGTGTTTTCCGTAAAAGTTAGTGTATTTCGGAACACCACATTTTTTGTGTTCTTCTAAACACTACTTCGGTGGAAGACTTCATTGGTGGCAGCGGTGGGGTAAATAGCCACAGGTTTGTAAGACCGGCCATCCCTAAATATATAAAAAAAACCTACGACCAGCGGAAAACGACATCAACAATACCTGTCCCTGGACCAGAGAGATAGAGTAAAGTTTAAACAAACACAGAAGAACGACAACAGCGGCACCGGCAACAACATACACTCCGTTACATATTTATAACCCACCGACCAATTTGAAATTATTTTCGCCTTAAAATAATTTTGATTGAGTAACTCTGTGCAATGATTTTTCTGTAAATCATTTCTCATTACCGTTCTTTTTGCTGCAGTTCTTGGAAATTCGTCATTTTTGTGCGTTTCATATTTATAAACCACATGGTGATTAGTGCAGTTAGAAATCGACACACTGAATCAGTTTAGTTGTTGTTTACAAGAAGGTTTCGTAATAATCTTATTATTTAAAATGCCGCGCGGTGTGTCTTTAAATGATGTCGATGAAAAGGGTAAAATCTTAGCGTACAAAGATGATGGTTTGAACATAAGTGAATTTCGAGAAAAGTTCCTCGCAGTCGCCGTGTAATTCGAAACTTTTTAAAAGATCCGGAGTTATATGGGAAAACGAAGCGAAAACGAAGAAAAAGAAAACTGTCTCCGCGGGGAGAGAGGAAAATTGTACGGGCAGCAAGCAATTCGACACTAAATTGCAATAAATTGGCAGCTCTTGTCCCAATAAAGGTGTTAAAAACAACGGTTTGGAGAACGATTCAACGTAATCCTAACATTTCTAGAGGTAAAATGAAGAATGCTCTACGACTATTAGATCGCCATAAGAAAGCTCGGATGGAATTCTCAGAAAACCACATGGCTACAGATTGGTTTTCTGTTTTCATCAACTACAACTCTGTATGACGGCGTCTGTCCTTTATAGCGCGTTTGTGCATAGCCACGATTGCACTCACCACGTCTCTCATAGGTTGATGAATCATTCGCCTTCCACCACCCATCATTTCAACTAGATCCTCAATTTTTTCACCAAGCCTATCAAGAGCATCAAATTTACGGCATTTTTCTTCACCGGTTGCTTATTATTATTGTTATTAAGAGTTAAACTCATATCTTATGGGTCTCCACTGAAAGTCGTTATCTCTGTTTATTTGTGTAGTCACTTTAAGATCCCATGGTTATCTATGCAAGCAATGAGGCAATGTATGGGTTGACACTAACCTTTATGAGGAATTGCGTTCAGGGCGGGATTAGTGTTATTCAGGAATATTACATCCGAGCCTACTCTACCAACTGTGTGATGATTAACTTTGAGCGTCACTAAGAACTCGTCCCTTCTTCTACCACCTCCCATACAAACACAATTTCACTAAATCCAATATGGCGTGATATGAAAAAATTAGTTCAATGTCGTCACCCACTCCACTACATTCCCTACAAAATTTCTTGAAAGCAAAAAATTTCCTCTTTCATCTAGATTGTCCTGTTATGTTTTTGTTAGCCATTAGTCAGCCCTTAGATGTAGTGATATGGGCATGCCCAGTCCAAAACTATAGTTAAATCGTTTATTGTTAGGTTAATTTGATACCTTTATAATTGGGACGGTATGTTAGGGTCGTTTCTATTAGGAAGCATTCCTAGTTTATTCTGTTATTCATTACGTCAGAACTGCATTCCTTGTGTTATAAATATCGCATTTTTTTGTACGTATGTACGCCACACCGTAACACCTCCATCCAAGCCAAAGGCATTGAATTTGCTTTCATCGGCAAAAATAACGTCATCCCAATAATCAGCATTCTTCAAAACATATTCATTAGCGAAATTTAATCGTTTTTATACTCTAGATGAAATCTGAGAGTATTATAAGTTTGCCACAAAGTTTGTAACGCCAAGAAATAAGGCTCGGAGGAAAAAATGAATGATACAGAAGTTCATATAATCACTCAAAAATCTCAAAACCGGATGTCTGTCCGTTCGTCCGTCCATCCGTCTGTGTCCTCTCTAGCTTGAGAACACGTTGAGCTAGAAAGTTCAAATTTTGTATACGTCGTTTTTAACAAAAAAGTAAGGTCAAGTTCGTGAACGAGCCAAATCGCTCCACCTCTTCTACCCCCTCCCATACAAAATGACATAATTTCGCAATCTGACAATAAGCGGATTTGCTCGAAAAGTACAAATGACACTGATCTGAAATTTGGAATGTAATACTTTTATGATGATTCCAATCTACTATATAAAAATAATTTGTGTCTTCCCCCTCCTTCTACCACCTCCCATACAAACTGCACTTTTCATGAAATGCCCTAAACCAATTTACTCAGTGCGTATAACATTTATCTAGCTGAAATTGTGCACTTAAAATTTATTAGAATTATTAGTAAAACCGAAAAAAAATTAGACGATTAGCTTTACCCCTTCTACCCCCTCCCATACAAAATGACACAATTTCACAACTTTATAAAAAGTCGATTTTCCTGAAAAGTATGAATACTACTGATCTGCAATTTAAAAGATGTCAAAGGCATGATGCTTAAAGTTATTATATATTATATTATATTGAAAAGTCATTAAAAACTCGCCCCTCCTTCTATCACCTCCCATACAAACTGCACTACTTCACTAAATCCAATACACTAATTTTCTCAGTACCTATTAAATTTTTAAATCTTAAATTTTGCATAAAACATTTTGATAGCAACCTTAGCGTCATGTGAAAAAATTAGTTCAATGTTGGGCTTTATGCCCAATCGTACTCCTGTTACGTTTTTCTATTCACTTCGCTAATGAATGGTTTTTTGCGTGCAACACGTGCGCACTGTTTCGCATATACCCTACGCTCTAAACGTCAGCGGTCGGAAATTTACTTATAAATTTTTTTTTTTTTTCTCAAAAATTTCTCAAAAATTCAATTAATTTATTATTTACGTAGTAAAGTTTTCGGTTCGTAGTGTCTACACTCGATATTATGTGTGATTGCTCGATTTCGGTCTTAGTCTCCAAGCTCGACGAAGTTCTTCTCCGTCTTTCGAGGCTCGAAAATTGTTTAAATTTGAGCTCTATAACGGTGTCATCCTCCCAGAGTTCGATACCTGCTGTATCGGATTCTGCTATCGATAAACGGAGGTCGGTATCCGCTAGTGAAGTTACTAAGCCGAAAAGATTGTCACCATTGCCGATTAAATCAACTAGGCAGTTACGACCGAAGCAGATTAAATCTGGGGCAAGCACCGCATCGATCAACAAACGCTCTACTATGAACGCTGAAAATGGTACCTCCTCTGCAGGTACGTCAGTCGACAACACCGAAAAATCTAGTGACACTAATTGTGTTCCTCAACATACGGTTGTTGCCGATTGCTCCGCTGGCGTTAACAATTCTAATGACGTCACGGTCACTACTCCATCAACAAGCAAGCTTCCTGCTGCAATGAGTTCCAATCTCGCTCCGGCGAAGCTGCCTCGCTGAATTTATGTGTCTCGCTGTGACGTTGTGACTCTACCGGAAGATGTGGTAAACTTTATCAAAAGTAAATATTGTGGCGAAATTTCCACGGAACTTCCTTGCTATCGGCTTACGAAGACTGGCGAAGATCTCGGTAATCTGTCGTATATCTCCTTTAAAATTCGTGTGCCTCATAATATGCTACATAATGTCTTGAAACCTACGTTTTGGCCGAAAGGTCTTGTCGTTAAGGAATTTGACTCGAGATCTCGAAAAAATTTTCGGACACTACCATTGAAGGAAACTCTCACCTAACTCTCAATACCAACTCGTATGACTCAAACATTACATCCGTTTCGAATTTATCAAGCAATAATAATAAATCGTCTATTTCTATTTTTTTATCAGAATGTAAGAGGTCTGAAAACTAAGGTTGTTACATTTCGAAATGCAGTTCTATCCGAAATTTTCGATGTTATTTGTATTTCTGAAACCTGGCTTAACAACTCAATTTTTGATGCTGAACTTTTTCCAGGCTCTTATAATGTGTATCGTCGTGATCGTGATCTCTTATGTTCAAATAAATCCGATGGTGGCGGTGTCATGATAGCAATAAAAAATAACTTGTTCTCTCAGGCTTGTACTGATTTCAATTGCAGTTTTGAATGTATTGCTGCAAAAATTAAATGTGCAGGACATTTTCTGTACATTTTTACTTGTTATGTCGAGGGTAAATCATCGGCAAGTCAACTGTCTGCGCTCTTCGAATCTCTATCGTTTTTTATAAATCAGTGTGACCCTCGCTCCAAATTCTTCATATGTGGTGATTTTAATATGCCATACGTAAGTTGGTATAATAACATTCCTTCTGCCTTGCCTTCGTATTCTCAACACCTTTTCCACCTCGTAACCTTCATGGAATTTTGTGCTTTTACGCAATTAAATTTTACTCTGAATAAGAATGATAGAATTCTTGACCTCATTTTTTCGAATGTAAGGTCCAACTTTGTTGATATTTTTTCTTCTACTATGGAACTTGTACCCCTGACTCCCATCATCCTCCCATTGAGCTTTTGGTAAAAATAAATACACGTAACCATTCATCATTAACAACTCGTTCAAAGCGCAATTTCTTTAAGTGTAACTATGATATAATCTCTTCTGACTTACAAGAACTTAATCTGCTGCAAACCCTGGAATCAGAGTCCGTTGTCTCTTATGTTGACTATTTTTACAGTTCTTTAAACTCAATAATTTCTGAGCATGTTCCGTTCTACTCCACTAAACGCAGTTCCTTTCCACAATGGTTCAACAATACCATTATTAAACTGTTACACATAAAAAACAAGGCACGAAAAATTTTTCTCAAGAACCATAATCCTACAAATGCATCCCGTTTTGCTGATCTCAGAAGGCAGCTAAAGACGGAAATAAAGAAAGGTTTTCGTTCATATGTGAACAACCTAAATTTCTGTCTTTCTACTGGGAATCTTAAACCTTTTTGGAGTTATACTAATGCATCTCGAACGACTTTGTCCCACCCTTCCACTATTACACACTTGGATGTTACTGCTTCTACCCCATGTGGTATTGCTGAACTTTTCTCTCAATATTTCCAATCTGTCTACTCCACCAATTCACCATCATCTACTCCTTGTTTCATTGATAATCATGTCAATCTCTTGCGATAGAAAGCCACGAAGTTCTTGCTGTTATCAACTCTTTAGATAGTAATGGCACTGCTGGACCAGACGAAATTCCAAACATTTTGGTAATTAATCTTGGACATATCCTTGCTGAACCTTTGGCGAAAATTTTCACTTTGTCCCTCACTGAAGGAATCTTCCCCACTCAATGGAAAGAATCTTACGTTATACCTATCTTTAAGAGCGGTGAAAAGCATAAGGTTGAAAATTACCGTCCAATCAGTTTACTTTCTTGCTTTTCAAAAATATTTGAAAAGTTACTTCATATACACATTTTTTCGCGAGTCAGTGCCCTAATTTCTATCAATCAGCATGGATTTTTTAAAGGACGCTCCACTGTGACGAATCTTGTTTCCTTCTCTAACTCAGTCTCATATGCGCTCGAAAATCGTTTCTCTGTCCACACGATTTATACTGACTTTTCTAAAGCATTTGACTGTGTTGATCACACTATACTGCTTAATAAACTGCAATCGTTTGGAATATATTCTGCTTTGTTGCAATGGTTCTCTTCGTACCTAAGTGATCGTAAGCAATATGTCATATTTAATGGTGCTCAATACTATTCTTACTCTGCATCGTCTGGTGTTCCCCAAGGTTCCACCTTGGGCCCCCTACTTTTTGTTTTGTTTGTGAATGACCTTCTTACGGGTTTTCAATCTGATCATTTAATGTATGCCGATGATCTCAAACTATTCAGAGTAGTGAAGTCTATTTCTGACTGTAAAATCCTTCAAGATGACATTAATAAATTAAATGATTGGTGTAAGCTGAATAACCTCCGTTTGAACACTCTAAAATGTTTTAAAATGATATATACAAATACGGATTGTAGCCTGAACTTTGACTACCATGTTGATAATGCTCTCCTCGTTGAAGTCTCACGCATAAAGGATTTAGGAGTAATGTTTGACAGCAGATTAAGGTTTGATCAGCACATAGTCGAAGTCTGCAAACACGCATTTAGATTATGTGGTTTTATATTAAGAACTGCCCATTATTTCCATAATATGCATGTTTATACGAATTTGTTTAATAGTTTGGTTCGGTCTCGTCTAGAGTATTGTTCTGTTGTCTGGAACCCTCACTACCAATATCTTGAGACTGCATTGGAATCAGTACAACGACGTTTTACCAAATCTGTTTTCCGAAAACTGAACTTATCTGACACTTGCTACAAGAGTCGATTACAATTACTTGGCCTAACTAGTTTAAAGGACAGAAGAATTTATTTTGACATGTTATTTTTATTTAAAGTAAATTTCGTTTTCAATACTAATCTTCAACGTGAACTTCAATTGCGTTCTAATATAAGTAATACTAGATCACATACTCTATTCGTTGTACCACATGCGCGGCTGAACGTATATTTTCACTCTTCCTTACTCAGGCTGCCTCAAATGTTCAATCAATCTTGCCTTAGTTTTCATGACTTCAGTCTACAATCTTTCAAGGTATATTTAAAATTCAAGTTTTCTATTAAATAACTTTTTACATATATTGAATTTCTATTTAACTTTCATTTTTTCTATTATTAATATTGTAATTCACTTATATTTGTTTTGGACCTCTTGTATAATTGGAATATTTTACTTTCTGTTCATCAAGTCCTTAAATAAATAAATAAATAAATCCCACTTTTTTTTTAAAGTCTGCGAAAACTTCACTTACAATTTTTGGAGCACTCAATTAAGAGTTTTTCTTTATTTTCCGGATGATAGCGCGTTCTTCAAGCGTCGTTAGAACCTTTGGACGACCAGGACTATGCTTCAAGTTTATTCTGCTTTCGTCTTTAATATCGTAAACAGTTCTACGTTTCATGTTGAGGACCGAACATATTTCTGCCACAGTTTTACCTTCCTCATAATTTAAAATCACCAACTGGATCTTGTCTGGGGACGTGTATTTGCCCATTTTGCATTAATGCAAGCACAAAGTTTTTTGAAGCTACCAAAAACGCGTGGTTCTAAGAAAATATTGGATATGATGCGCCCGGATTTATGACGACTTTATCACTGAAGGCAGTATTAGATAAACAAGTCACTCACACGCGTTTATATTGCATAAACATGCACGCGTTTGCCCAAATTTCATCGATGTGCGGATCTTTTTGGGACGTCTGATTTTTAAGTTTTTTTGTTTTATCCTTCCTATTCCTTCTCATTGTGCGATACATTTTCTATTTATTTTGTGTTAAACGATCGCGTAGATGTCTTGTGCCATAAACAGTTTTTAGTTTTCTTCGTCATTGTATGTTCGAGAAATGCGTAAATTCCTGCGTTACCGTGAGTTTAAGTTACCAGAATAATCGCTTTAACGTGAACCGAAGAAATTTTTCACTCAGCATTTTCGCTCGCGCAAACGAACTCTTGACTCCCGGGATTGCGTTTTTTCCCTTTTTGGGCTTTCGGGACTCGAGAAATCAACGCCTCACGAGAAAATCGTACCGCGAGACGAATTTTCGCCAAACCACGATCTCGACTTTTCTTTTCTCACCATGAGCTCGACTTTTTTTTCCGAACACGTTTTTGACCCCACCGACAGGATCCGACTTTTTTATTTTCACACGCGGCGAGACACGAATTGGAGTTTCACAAACTCGAGCTGACATCCGTTCACGGCTTCGTCCAGTCTCGAATCTTCGAAATCCGCTTTTTTGTTTTTCCTTGTCTCTCCCGTTGTTTCCAACCGGATCGAGTTAGGGTGGCCAGATCATTCATTTTTTTTTTTTTTAATTTTGTTTTGTGGCGCGATGAATATTTCGTCAGGCCTTAATTCGTCACACACAACAAGGAACCAAACTAAATTAACGGGACATGATCAACCCATCATAGCCAACACTCAAGAAACAATAGTCGACTGAAAATCATAAAACAGTAGAAAATATTTGCACTGAGTTACAGATACTAAATTCGTGGTCACCACTGTATATACATGTACATAAATATATCTACATATGTAAAAATATGCGTTACAAGCTACTTCTATGAAAAAACACAGAGTATACGACGTATATAACAGCGTATTCCACCGTATACAGCTCTGGCGCCAGAGGGCATACGCTTTTTCTAGGACGAATGCCCTGGGTTCAGGTATTATCTTATTTTTCGTTCCTGTATTGATCTAAAATTGAACTAAAATTTTATTATTTCAGGGGTTTTCAACTCATCCGCTTTCAATCCATGGTCCTAAACCATTTAATATCAATGGAAGAAGTGATATTCAATCTATAAGCCAATCGCATCAAATAGCTTCCAAAGGCCACGGATCAGTTACAATCACTTTCGATTTTACCGAAAAAAAAAATCCACCGTCTAAGATGAGAACCAACAACGAAACAACAAATCGATCATCATGGTCATCCAATTCTGCACCATACAAAAAAGCTGTGAATTAAACAACAATAACAACAACAAAATATCAATATGGTAATTTTTAAATAAAAATTCCTACGTCTTATCCGTCCGTAGTGAACCTCTCTTCCTCTGTTCACGATCAGTAGAGGCCAGCGCATGTACATCTCCAGCTTAACGATAAGTGATCGCGTGAAATTTTCAAGAGAGCAACGTAAAGCGGACTCAACCGATCGACCTGATCAACAAGTTTCTTTCTTATAAATTTTTTTTTTCCGTTTAGTTCGCGTAATATAAGAATAATCTCACGTAAACAAGTCAACTGGCGTATTGCGTATTTAGCTTACGATGCAATACGATCGTGCAAGATCTTCTCAAGATGCAGTACAAATTTTACCTGATCATATAGAAATAAGGACGTAGATCAGACTGTTGTCTTACTTTGTATGCAATATCATAAGGGATGATTTATTGGATAATACTACGGAATTCGATCTCAACGTAAAGCTCGATCATAGCGGTGTACGATTGCGTGAACACCGCGATCGAAATAACTAGTTTCACTAGCACTGCGTCGCACTGGATGACCGGTGCTTTTATTATGCAGCCCCCCAAGTTCTACGTAGGTATACCGTATACGGATCTGTGTGTTCAAAATTGCGATACGTATTTATATGTGCCGATCGTTCCGTGGTATGGGTTGTTGTTATGCGAATCTCCGCGATCCGCATTGCCGCTCTCGGCACGTATCGTTTAAGTTGATGGTGCGCTGGCTACGTATACGCGTCGCCTATAATAGCGTGTTATCTGTTTCGTACGCTAAACGGAATCAGTTTTTGCAGTATTCGACTGAGCGAGTAGACTATAGTCTGTTTCAAGGTTCAATTACAGTCGTCTTGAATACGCAGTTCTCACCTGTGACTGCATAATCGCGTACCGCTCAGTTTGGATGAAAGTGAAAATTAAATGTAATTAAAATTAACAAACAAAAAACAAAAAAAAAAATTTACAAATCTGTTTCGAAACGATGAACGACGAACAATTGATAAGTCTGGTCGAATTACGATCGTCAATTTACGATAAGACCGACAAATATTACACAAATAAAGCTCACGTGCGGGCCCTATGGAAGGAAATCGCCAACGAAATGCATGCAACAGGTAAGACATGTTATCTTAGTTGATTTCTTCGAATCATTTCTTCTATCCGAACAAACTGAATCTTTGCAGTTCCGGCTTGCCAGAAACGTTGGCGTTACTTGCGCGACTACTTTGTCCGGCAGCTTCATATGATGCACAACACTACGCCGGAAGCGTCATCGTCCGGTTCTACGGCTACGAGAAAAAAATCGCTATGGGCCCTCTTCGAACGACTCCAATTCCTTGCTCCGTTCTCGTCGACTCGACGAGCCGCACGCCCCAAATCCGAACAGCTCATGTACTACATGGAAACGAGCCGAGCATTAAGCAGCGGCGGCTATCAACCGGATAATCCCGATAGTATACAATCGATATCGAGCGGGAACTCTTCCAGCGAGGATCTGAACGAATTGGGATACGTTAATATGCTTCAATATCAATCGATTCGGAGCAATTTCGGATCGAACGATGATGATGACGATACTTCCGAACTACCGCCTGTTGCAATGGTGATAATGAACGACGATACCGAACCGCCATCGAGTGAATCGCATCGCGATCAGTTGCCAGGAACCTCATCCGCCGCTTCGCTATTGGATAACGATCGCGAGCCAATGGTAAAAGGTCGGAAACGGAAACGATCAGAAATGTACGATGAAATTTTGGAAATATTGAAAACGAAACGCAATGAATTCGAATGCGACGAACACGAGCATTTTTTCAAGAGCCTTTTGGCGAGCGTTCGTAAGATCGACGATGAACACATCATGGCGTTTCGTACGGAAATTCTGCAGGTCGTTATGAAGTATATGTACATGAGTCAGGGCGATAATCTCGTGCAAACGAACGGACAGCATAGCAATTCGGATATTGTTGTTATCGAAACGGGTGAATTGCATTGGCGAAAGAATTTGGGGAGTTTTTGAAGTGATGTGAATCCTATCACACGCAGAGGTGATATTTACTATATTATATTTTTTTTATTATTGTTATTGAATTGATTTATCAAGTTGAAGTACTGTGAATAAAGTTGTTTAGTTTTTTTTATTAAAAAACTATCTTTTCCATTGTTTGCTAACTTTTCAGCTCATTTTCACTTATTTCACAAAAGCAGGATTCTTATTAGTTTGGCCATCTACATACATCATTCTCGTAAATTTTTTTTACGGAAATAAATCACAGTAATTTCCGAAGTTAATTTACCACCACCATCACAAAAAAGGAAAATTCAAAATAAAACTACTCTCCGTCATGATCCTTCACTAAAAAGTCAATAATGGGCCATATATAACAAAAAGGTGTTTTCGGATGAGCTAATTTCGAATCGAAATTTTATGTGAATAACTGAAAATAGTTCTAGTAGTGATAAATTATCTGAAAAGGAGCCATCCGATTAGCTGGATGACCAGAAGCTGACTGGTGTAGCTTTACGTGATCATTAAATTTAATTGGTTGCGTAATATTTATTATTTTTCGGCTCACAACAAATCAGGATCTTATCACCCATGATCTTAAAATCTAACCGAGAAACGGATACAGCGCCTCGGATACAGACAGATTCAACGATAACAACTTTTGGCATTCGAATACGGGCTATGATTGGCTCCTGGAACGTTCGAACATTAAATGACGGTGGAAGGGCTGGGGTCAGTCGTCCATGCACCGAAAATCAGTGATCTACCGCGAAAGGGAGCACTATAATATCCAAATCTTGGGCTTGAGCGAGGTCTGGTGGACAGGATCAGGAGAAAAACGAACACCGAGTGGAAGCGATTGGTTAACGATATAAAATTATCGGAAGAAATGCACTGGATTAATGATTCTTATTGATGAAAAGACGATATTTTAGGCTTCTGGCCTCGTGTATTGAAGAACGGAAGTAAACAGAGAAAAAAAATTGTGACAGATCAAGAATACGAAACTGAAGTTGACAACAATTGAATGCCTCTACGTTAGTGCTGCCAATACACAAATAATTAATACTAATTCAATTAGAATACAAGAAATCTATCATCTAATAGCCTGTTCACACCGGCTATTGAAAGTATCTCAATTTAACGAAAACCACCTCGAAATCGTAGCTGTTTACTAGGTCAAGACAGTTTTATTGACATCTGTTTGACATTTCCTTCTAATTAATGGCGTTCAACTCAATTTTGACGTCAGTTGCAACCTAAAAGTGAGTATTGTAGAAAGAAAAAAATTGATTGTGGAATTGTTGAAGACATGGAGTTCATCATCTGAGTCTTCTGATGATGATGAAGAAATTGTAAAAAATGTGTGCAAGACGTGCGTGCAAGTTTGAAAGCAAAAGGAGTGTTTTGAAAAAGGTTTGCTCGAAATGAAAATATTCTCCGTATCTGGAGCCCTTCTAATTAAACATACAAAATCTTTTCAGTCCATGAATGGTAAGCTTTGGGGACATTTCTTGCAAGTTAATGTTGCAGATTATTTCAAAGAACATTTACGGATGAGTCCTGTTGTGTATTGGAGGCCTGAGGATAAAGTTATTTCGATACCAAGATATGTATCTACTTCTACTTCTTCTTACCTGTTGTGATTTAGGCAGTTTAGGTGGGTTTATCTTGCCCCGAGGGACAGGACAGAACGATAGGAATAGGGTATAGAGGAATGGAAGTGGGCCAGATTGAAAGGAAACCTCCCAAACTGGTGTTTTGTGTGGTGTTGGGGCGACGCGCTTGCTGACTGCTGGGCCCGCTGCAGTAGAGAAGATGGGTGGGTTCTCGCGCCACATCAAAACATAAAACCCCTGCCTGTAAACAAATTCGGCCGTTCGGCCTCGCGCCGACTTATCCTTGGGAATAGAGGGGAAATTTATTGTGTTATCCTCGCCATCACCAAACCAAAACCTGTCTGCACCCAGGATGGCGCTCCTGGTGGTATAAGCGCCCTAGCCCTCCCAACCTTGACTAGACGGAATTTTTCTTCCTTAAGGTCATCGCCTAGTCCCTTGAGGATTAGGATGGTTCCGGGCTATGAAATCAGAAGACCCCTATGGTTGATACTTAACAATTCATTTTATTCAATAATCTATGCATTTGCGAAAAAAATTTATTTCAAATAAGATCATAGCACACCTTTTGTCTTTTCTATACTTAAGTCTAAGTTTTCGTCCCGGTTAATTTAATTTCTCTTTTAGGTAAACACGGGAATGAAAGTTGCCTATAATTAACTAAACCTATCAAAATCAAGTCAAATGTACAAAGTAATAAGATATTATTTTATAAAAACTAATTATACGCTCATCAAATGTGCAGCAAACAAAAAGTAAATCTAAGAATTTCATTTTACCGAATTCATATCAAACGTTAATGAAATATAATGTATTCGTTACTGTTTATTTAGGAATTATATTCAATTTCACGTTACATAAATCTATCTCTAATCTTTACTTAAACTCACTTTTTCGAAGAAACTAATCCAATAAAATTATAGAAATATTTAATAATGATGAACTAACCTAATGCATTCCCCTTATAAAACTCTAGAACCGTCATTTATGAAATATGAAATGTTTGCAAAAAAAAATCATCATTTTATAATGCGAATACAAACGAGAAAATTCACAATTTAACTAGTCGCTTCACGGTTATTTTCTTTCCTTTTTTTTTCTTGAAATAATATATATATATATTCTTTCTTCTCTTTGGTTAATTTAATATTAGAATTTTTTTTTTCTCATGCCACCTGACTTTGACCGTTTTATTAGAGCAAACAAAAATTTGCATAACGTCACTTATGATTATTTTACTGATCGGTTGTAAAGGTCGTAATGAAGGAAGATATAATAAACCTAACTACTTCCCAATATTGCACCCAATAAAAAAACTAAGAAGAAAACAATTAAACGTAAATGATAATAAAAATAAAAAATTAATAAAAGTAAAAAAAATTATCTTAAATAATTCCTCGTTGAGTTGGTTTTTCTTTTCCTTTTTTTTGTTCTTTTCGTGGGCTGCCACTTGAAGTATTCGAAGCGATATTCATCGGTAAATTATTAGTTGTTCTGCCGCGTGATTCGATCCAACGAGAACGAGTGTCTTGCTGCTTTCGCCTACTTCGCTAACTATCTGAATTAAATCGACTGATTCCCCTTTTGATTTGTAAATTACGCGGGCGGTTTCCATAAAGAATGGAACTAGTGCTGGTTGATACCGAACTGTGCACCTTAAGTTTTTCCGTACACTTTGTAATTACGTTCGTATGAGCAAATTTAATATGTCTACAGGATAAGTTAAGTCTCAGAGCTTCTTCAATGTATGGAATCATTCGGGATGCCGGTATATCTTCAACGAGTTTTCCGTACGCAGTGTATTTCGCGTTTGCACATGGATCGTCTTTTATTGGTATCGGCAAGGTTTCCATGTTTGCCGCCGGTCCATGGATAATTGAGGGGGGAAATTGAACTTCGGGGTGTCCAAGCATAGGCCCGCCAATGAAATTCACTGAAACTTAATTACCGGACCGAAATCAATTGCGTGTCAAGGCAAACGAAAACCAGGAGGATTTTCAACACTTCGCATATAGAAAATATAAAAACTTCCGCGCCGAAACTATTTTTTTTTTCAGTCCCCGATCAAGCCGGCGCCATTTTGTCATGTTCTTTTTTCACTCCCGAGTATTCAGGCTTTTCGCAAAGAATCCAACTCGGAATTTTCGAACCTCCGAACCCGGTCTATCAGGCGGAAACACAAGCGAACACTTATCGAGTCAATTAAGAGAACTTTCGTTTTCTTTTTCTTTTGAAATCCCGGACAGAAAAATAAAAACTAAAATGGACCGCGTGGGACCGGAGACGTTCTCCGCTATGCGGCCGTTCGCCTTCAATTTCAGAACCCGACTCTGCATCTCCTCTCTCGACCGGCTGCGATGACCCCATCCCTGAGAACTTCCCGTCATGCCACTATCTCGGTGATCGTGTTACCCTCCTTCTCATTCGCACTTACAGATGTGCTATATCGCAAGCGACTACGGTAATCACAGTGGCTCAAAAAAAAACTCGAGGCCTATTTTTGCTATCGATCCGAGTAAGATTTGATGAGGCAAAAATTAATTTTTTTTTTCTTGTTGTTTTTTTTTTTTTTTTTTTCTTATTTGGTCCGGACTCGCTCTCGACCATAACATACCAAGATATCGAAATAACTAAAATGAAAGGAAAATCACGGTTCGGGAAACAAACTGGTCCGAGATCCACCAACATCCATCTCGGTGGCAGTATCGGGCTGGAGCGACGTGCTAGCGTGTTGCCAGGTCTAGCTACGGGAGTCGTGGAGGGGGTTTCGTTGCTCCGATACTGACCATAAAAACCATGGCCTATAACAACAAATCGAGCTTTAGAGCTCGTCACGTCGACTTACCCCAGAGTAGGTACTTCAACAAAAAATCTAGGACTTTCTCTGATCACGGATGTTGACCCGATCAGATG
The DNA here is from genome assembly GCA_963669355.1 of Chorisops tibialis. Classification (NCBI taxonomy): domain Eukaryota; kingdom Metazoa; phylum Arthropoda; class Insecta; order Diptera; family Stratiomyidae; genus Chorisops; species Chorisops tibialis. The sequence goes on from OY770263.1 coordinate 77,839,623, forward strand.
CCTCGACGATGGCGACGGATGTTATGTCGCCTTACCCTACCCACCCTGCCTTAGCCATACAGTCTCCAACACATCTTTTTATGTATGGCCCCATGGAGAGAGGAGGAGGAAGCTGTGGAGTTTAGAGAGGCTCCTTAAATGACAAAATTAGTTGCTCATCGTTATAATTAATTTTAGTCCAATTCCTTTAACTTTTCATTTCTTTTCCTTTTGTTGGTGAACAGAGCTTATTACCTAGCATCGACTAAAATGATATAGAGTTGATTTGAGTAACTAACCAGAAAAATTTAATAGCAAAATCCATTTTTTTTGTTTTGTTAAATATTATACGAGCAAAATTATTAATTTTTATTATAATTAACGTTGCTAAAGCTACGAATCAGATTCCTTTCAAAATTTACTACGTTTACTACCATAATATACTTATTAATTCGCGTTGCTATTACGGAAATTCGCAATACCAATTTTTATTCCTTTACTATTTTCTTTGGATATAAAAAAATCAAACCAAAAAAAAAAACAATAAATGATAGTTTCGTAGAAGACGCCTGAGGAAGATATCACAGGTCGTAAATGAACTGTCGTAGTACATAGGCAGGATGCGCATTGAAGATTGCTGACGTGACGAAATCTGTCCACCAAAATCGACAGCCGAATCCATTCCTCGCATGGCAGAGTCGTTGCGTTGCTCCACGTATGACGATTGTACGTTTTATCGTTGTAGAAGAATTCGTTTATATTTATTTTAGTTATGCTTGTATAAAGATCCCATTTTGGCGTTGATGCAAGGATAGACGACGACCAGAAGAAATAAATAAATAACTCCGCCATAGACGGTCCCAAGCCCGGTTTGAGAAAGGAGGAGGGAACATGGAGTTAACCTGAATGGCTAGTAACACCAGTGCGTCTCAGGAAGTAGGCAAAAAGTATGACATAGTTGGACTCGCAGCATAGCTGTGAGAACTCCAGCATGTCATAATTAGCTCAAAACTCCCACCCTTTTTCTACTAGGGTGTAATAAATAAATAGGACCGGTCCTCCAGGTCGGGGGTTGGGCGAGGCGCCGACAACGCATCACCGGAAAAAGAACACTGTCCAGAAACCTGAAGAACAGCCTCGGAAAGGATGGACTCAACGGCAACGACCCCGCAAACGAAAAATGGACTACTCTATTGGATCTTGGAATGTTCGATCCTTATTTAGGACAGGAGCTCTGAAAGAGTTTCTCGAAGAAGTGGCAAAACACAACATCAACATAACTGCCATCCAAGAAACGAAATGGCTCGGTAGCGAAATCATGGACATGAGATCACACACAATCTATCCAAGTGGAAAATTGTCGGGAAGCAGAGAGTTTGGAGTCGCTTTTGTCGTTGACAAAAAATTTAAACAGCAGGTCACGAGCTTCAAACCAATAAGTGAAAGATTGTGTGCAATCCGAATAAAGACTAAATTTTTCAACACTTGGTTGATCAACGTTCACGCACCAACAGAAGACAAGGACGATGTAACTAAAGACGAATTTTATGCCACCCTAGAGACAACCTATGACTCACTGCCCTCGAATGACCTAAAAATTGTCTTAGGGGATTTTAATGCAAAAGTCGGAAAGGAGGAGGCTCATAGAGGAACAACAGGAGGGCACAGTCTCCATGACATAACCAACGACAATGGCCAACGTCTTATTGATTTCGCAAGCAGCAAAAATATCATAGTAAGCTCTACGTGCTTCCCACATCGCGATATTCACAAACGAACGTGGGCATCACCAGATGGTCACACCTTCAACCAAATAGACCACGTTCTTATTGAGAAAAGGGCTGCTTCCAGCATACTTGATGTACGAACTCTCCGCGGTGCGAATTGTGATTCTGATCACTATCTAGTCAGAGCTAAGTATCGATGCAAAATAGCTTGTCGTGGATATACGAAAACGAGTAGAGCTCGCAAATTCAATGTCGGCAAGCTAAACGACGAAACGGTGGCGCAGGATTACATGTTAGCATGTAATAAGCACCTGACACCAATATATGAAAATATCCAAAATATGCCAGTGGATAATGCGTGGATGAAAATACGAGACGGCATCGAATCCTCCGCGGAAGAGGTATTAGGATATCAAGCACGGCGAAAAAGTAATGACTGGTTCGACCAAGAATGTCGCGACGCAATAGATAGAAAGAACGAAGCTTACAAAATTTTTACTGAACGACCAACACGAGCCAAAAAAGAAAGATATGACGAGCTTAGGCGATATGCGAAAAAGACCTGCAAACGAAAACAAAGGAAGTACCATAATGACAAGATACAAAAAATGGACGACGATATGAGAAAAAATAATACGCGTGACGCATACGCCATAGTAAAAGACTTGAAAAAGGGATATAAACCAAAAACCAGTCTCTGCAAAGACGCAGAGGGCAATATCATCAGCGACACAGAAGAAATCAAAAGGAGATGGGCTTCATACTTTGAGCATCTTTTGAATCCCGCCCCATTAGCACCGATCACAACAGACAACATTTCAATTGAAGCCTCAACTGACGAAGATGAACCATCATCGACACTACTCACGCTTGCTGAAATCAAAGCAGCCCTATGTGACCAAAAACGAAACAAAGCGCCGGGAATTGACGAAATACCAGTTGAACTTCTGAAAAATGGTGGAAACTGTGTCACAACATGATATGCAAAATTTGGACAGAAGAATCATACCCGACGATTGGCGAAAAAGCATTATATGTCCAATTTACAAGAAAGGAGACAAACTCTGCTGTGAGAATTACAGAGGAATATCATTGTTGTGAGTAGTGGGTATATGGGTGTTCTGGCTTTCTCCTTAGCGACACTAGCGCCACGAGCGGAGGTGGCGAATAGCAATACTAATTAGTGGGGTGGCCGATAGCAATACTAATTAGTGGGGATCCAAACCGGTAGTTGGACTTCGAGAAGGCTTTCGCTGTTTCTTTAGAGATGGCAGTAGCAGTACCCCTAACTTACTCTTTTTTGAAATGCCAAGATTGATAAGAGTTTTATAAATTATGCCCCTAACTGACTCTTTTTTGAAATGTCAAGATTTATAAGAGTTTTATAAATTATGCCCCTAATTGACTCTTTTTTTGAAATGCCAAGATTGATAAGAGTTTTATAAATTATGTCCCTAACTGACTCTTTTTTGAAATGTCAAGATTTATAAGAGTTTTATAAATTATGCCCCTAACTGACTCTTTTTTGAAATGCCAAGATTGATAAGAGTTTTATAAATTATGCCCCTAACTGACTTTTTTTTGAAATGTCAAGATTGATAAGAGTTGTACGAATTATGATTCACATATGATGAAATTGATATTTACATTGATAGGAATGAACACGTGGGTTATATTTTTAGTTGGACTTTAAGAATGCTTTCGTTGTTTATATTGTGAAATAGGTTTTGATCAGCTTGTTTAGTTTTATGAATTAGGTGTCATATACATATGATGAAAATTGATAGATTGTGTGTATGGAGATTGTTATTGTTATTAATAGCGTGATATTTTTTTTTATGAAGTCATCATCGAGTAGGAATAATTCTTTCGAATTGTTTATGGTTTAGAGTATTCATATGATAGGTTGTTTACATTTTTTTGTGTATGGAATTTTTTGGTTTACGAGTGAAATTGATATGAAAATTTCACCTCAATTCGCTAACATATATGATCATTTTTTTTGATAAACGAGTTCAAGCTCTTGCACATTACCTGCTTAGATACACCTTGGTACCCCTTTACCTGTCGATATTAATTTTAGAGTAGATTATTGGTTGTAAGAGATTATTGGTTATTGGTGAGTATATATATTGGTTAATGGAAGAGAGAGAGAGAGAGAGATGATGTATTGGTATTGATCCAGATAGAATGCTGGATAGGGGGATGTTGCATTAGTCCAGATGGGGTATAGATTGTGGTGTATGTGTATATGTGTGTGTGTGTGTGTGTGTGTGTATGTGTGGAGATTGTTATTGTTATTAATAGCGTGGTATTATTTCATGACGTCATCATCAATTGGAGTTGCCATAATGTAAAAAAAAAAAAATAAAAAAAATAAAAAAATAAAAAAAAAAAATAAAAAAAAATTTAAAAAAAATTTAAAAAAAAAAATAAAAAAAAATTAAAAAAAATCAATAAAAAAATAAAAAAAATCAAAAAAAATCATAAATTTACAGATTCGCATGACAATGTTCCTATGCCTAATACTGATAAACCCGATTAATGGGCTATTTAACGTACACGAACTGACAGGATTTACAGAAATACAACTTAACAAAGTAGAAATAGTGACCAAAGCAAATATTATCATACACATAATTGACATAAAAGAAATTTTAGACGTAATAAACGAATTTTCAACCAATACAGCTAATTTTAACGGAGAACAGAAGAACTTACTTATTACAGAATTAAAACAATTGACAAACAAAATTAAAAATATTTTAGGAATTATATAGAAATAGATAGAAAAGTGCTTTATTGAATATAGTCCGATGTACAGCAAAATGGTTATTTGGAACGATGGACGAACAAAACAGACTAGACACATAAAATCACATGAAGACGACAGACGAAAATAATCATAGTCTCATTACCGTAATAAACCAACAAATAATTATAAACAACAATTTAATGAATCTTTCAGACAGCTTAAAAATTGAAAAATAAATATATAGAACCATATCAACTACAACAACAACAACTACAACACTATAAAATACAACCAAACAACCATACAAACACCTGATACCAACTTGTACCCATATGATACCAATTTACCTTATTAAATTTTACTATAAGTTAAGAAATAAAAAAGAGTCTTGTGTGTTGTTATACTTGTATACCAAATTCTGATTAATATGCATATTTCAAGAAAAAAAACAAACTGAATGATGGTTTTAAGCATATTTATTATCAAGATATTTTTTTTAAATAATAAACATAAGAAAATTACGATATGTATCGGTTATATTATATATAGAATAGCTATTTCTTTAACAATGAAACAGTTTTCAGATCCTCTAAATTTAATATTTATATTATTACTTCAGCTTTTCTCAATGCTTCAATGATGGCAACAATCTCGTTGATATGATAAATATCTCCCGCCTGTAGCGCTGATACAAGCAATTGTAACCGGTCCACCAATTCATTGGGGTCATCCCAAGAAATATACTGTTTTGGTTCGATTGATGTTTGTATTAAATCTCCTCCTCTATGAGTTAAAAGTTTGTTAATAGTTTTTGTATATTTATAGCCACGGTTTCCATTTATTTGTCTTTTGCTGGGTTCGATTGATGTTTGTATTAAATCTCCTCCTCTATGAGTTAAAAGTTTGTTAATAATTTTTGTATATTTATAGCTACGGTTTCCATTTATTTGTCCTTCGCTGGTATAGTGACGTCTATAGGCATTAGTATCGAGCAGAATATTTCTATAATTCTGTAAATCATCTTTATTGTACAGAGTCTTATCTGGAACTTTCATAAATAGTAGCTCATATATGCCCGGAGTACCCTCATAGGTTTTATCTTTTATTAATATTTGACTACCATCGATTGTAAAAATCGAGTTTCCAATTTTCCATTGTTCATTTTCATGATAAACACCATATGTACTATCAATGAAATCCGGATTATTTACAAATATATTTAAATATTTTGTAGGTATTTCATCAAATTCTCGCTCGTTCATATATTCAATGAGTTCTTGCCGACCTGAAGGAGTTGTCACATATTTACGTATGCTTCTTACATCCGGAGACTTTAATGGTGTTTCAAAAGTATCAGTTAGATTAAGCTTTCGTCCGAATTTGGGTGTTGGAGTTTCAAAGTCTACGTCACTTTCACTATCATCTGTAGATTGAGTTTCCATGTTTTCTTCTTTTTCAGGTTCATATTTACTATGATTATGATTTTCTACATCTCCTTCTCTTTTAGGCTCGAATTTACTGTGTTCATACAGTTTAACTAATTTTTTAAGAGGTCTTGTGATTGGCTTAAAAGTTTGTTCTTGTCGAGTTTCAGCATTAACTCTACCTGTTTTGAATTGCTTATATTTTTTACGTAACGAGTTACTAGACTTTATAATTTGTCTAAGAATATCTTTATCGGTCGACTTCTGCATTTTTCCTTCTTACACAACAACAACAGATTAACAGATATCGTACTGCTTTGTACAGCTTTAATACTGCTTTAATACTGCTTCTGTACTGCTTTGTACAGCTTTAATACTGCTTTAATACTGCTTCTGTACTGCTTTGTACAGCTTTAATACTGCTTCTGTACTGAGGTGTACTGCTTTATACAGCTTTAATACTGCTTTAATACTGCTTCTGTACTGCTTTGTACTGCTTTAATACTGCTTCTGTACTGCTTTGTACTGCTTTAATACTGCTTCTGTACTGCTTTGTACTGCTTTAATACTGCTTCTGTACTGCTTTGTACAGCTTTAATACTGCTTCTGTACTGAGGTGTACTGCTTTAATACTGCTTCTGTACTGAGGTGTACTGCTTTAATACTGCTTCTGTACTGAGGTGTACTGCTTTAATACTGCTTCTGTACTGAGGTGTACTGCTTTAATACTGCTTTTGTACTGAGGTGTACTACTTTATACAGCTTTATTACTGCTTTCAGTTTTTAAATATAGTTTTTCAAACTTTTTTCTCATATTACTGAATCAAAGTCTTCATATTGATTATATATAGTTGTATTTATTTGATATTGGAATCAAGATAGGAAATAACTTCTCTTGGATGCTGAAAGTGAACAGAATTCAAAGCATATATACAGTATTCATATAAATCTAGAAACATGACTGCTGAGTGTTGAAGAGAAAAGTATAGATTTTTTTTTTTTTTTTGGTTATTCGAGCCTCAATGTGATTACAATCAACCAAGTACAGCTGTGAGGTTGTATAGTTGGTTGTACAGCTATGTGGTTGTATAGTTGGTTGTACAGCTGTGTGGTTGTATAGTTGGTTGTACAGCTGTGTGGTTGTATAGTTAGTTGTACAGCTGTGAGGTTGTATAGTTGGTTGTACAGCTGTGTGGTTGTATAGTTGGTTGTACAGCTGTGTGGTTGTATAGTTGGTTGTACAGCTGTGTGGTTGTATAGTTGGTTGTACAGCTGTGAGGTTGTATAGTTGGTTGTACAGCTATGTGGTTGTATAGTTGGTTGTACAGCTGTGTGGTTGTATAGTTGGTTGTACAGCTGTGTGGTTGTATAGTTGGTTGTACAGCTGTGAGGTTGTATAGTTGGTTGTACAGCTGTGTGGTTGTATAGTTGGTTGTACAGCTGTGTGGTTGTATAGTTGGTTGTACAGCTGTGTGGTTGTATAGTTGGTTGTACAGCTGTGTGGTTGTATAGTTGGTTGTACAGCTGTGTGGTTGTATAGTTGGTTGTACAGCTGTGTGGTTGTATAGTTGGTTGTACAGCTGTGTGGTTGTATAGTTGGTTGTACAGCTGTGTGGTTGTATAGTTGGTTGTACAGCTGTGTGGTTGTATAGTTGGTTGTACAGCTGTGTGGTTGTATAGTTGGTTGTACAGCTGTGTGGTTGTATAGTTGGTTGTACAGCTGTGTGGTTGTATAGTTGGTTGTACAGCTGTGTGGTTGTATAGTTGGTTGTACAGCTGTGTGGTTGTATAGTTGGTTGTACAGCTGTGTGGTTGTATAGTTGGTTGTACAGCTGTGTGGTTGTATAGTTGGTTGTACAGCTGTGTGGTTGTATAGTTGGTTGTACAGCTGTGTGGTTGTATAGTTGGTTGTACAGCTGTGTGGTTGTATAGTTGGTTGTACAGCTGTGTGGTTGTATAGTTGGTTGTACAGCTGTGTGGTTGTATAGTTGGTTGTACAGCTGTGTGGTTGTATAGTTGGTTGTACAGCTGTGTGGTTGTATAGTTGGTTGTACAGCTGTGTGGTTGTATAGTTGGTTGTAATCACATTGAGGCTCGAATAACCAAAAAAAAAAAAAAATCTATACTTTTCTCTTCAACACTCAGCAGTCATGTTTCTAGATTTATATGAATACTGTATATATGCTTTGAATTCTGTTCACTTTCAGCATCCAAGAGAAGTTATTTCCTATCTTGATTCCAATATCAAATAAATACAACTATATATAATCAATATGAAGACTTTGATTCAGTAATATGAGAAAAAAGTTTGAAAAACTATATTTAAAAACTGAAAGCAGTAATAAAGCTGTATAAAGTAGTACACCTCAGTACAAAAGCAGTATTAAAGCAGTACACCTCAGTACAGAAGCAGTATTAAAGCAGTACACCTCAGTACAGAAGCAGTATTAAAGCAGTACACCTCAGTACAGAAGCAGTATTAAAGCAGTACACCTCAGTACAGAAGCAGTATTAAAGCTGTACAAAGCAGTACAGAAGCAGTATTAAAGCAGTACAAAGCAGTACAGAAGCAGTATTAAAGCAGTACAAAGCAGTACAGAAGCAGTATTAAAGCAGTACAAAGCAGTACAGAAGCAGTATTAAAGCAGTATTAAAGCTGTATAAAGCAGTACACCTCAGTACAGAAGCAGTATTAAAGCTGTACAAAGCAGTACAGAAGCAGTATTAAAGCAGTATTAAAGCTGTACAAAGCAGTACAGAAGCAGTATTAAAGCAGTATTAAAGCTGTACAAAGCAGTACGATATCTGTTAATCTGTTGTTGTTGTGTAAGAAGGAAAAATGCAGAAGTCGACCGATAAAGATATTCTTAGACAAATTATAAAGTCTAGTAACTCGTTACGTAAAAAATATAAGCAATTCAAAACAGGTAGAGTTAATGCTGAAACTCGACAAGAACAAACTTTTAAGCCAATCACAAGACCTCTTAAAAAATTAGTTAAACTGTATGAACACAGTAAATTCGAGCCTAAAAGAGAAGGAGATGTAGAAAATCATAATCATAGTAAATATGAACCTGAAAAAGAAGAAAACATGGAAACTCAATCTACAGATGATAGTGAAAGTGACGTAGACTTTGAAACTCCAACACCCAAATTCGGACGAAAGCTTAATCTAACTGATACTTTTGAAACACCATTAAAGTCTCCGGATGTAAGAAGCATACGTAAATATGTGACAACTCCTTCAGGTCGGCAAGAACTCATTGAATATATGAACGAGCGAGAATTTGATGAAATACCTACAAAATATTTAAATATATTTGTAAATAATCCGGATTTCATTGATAGTACATATGGTGTTTATCATGAAAATGAACAATGGAAAATTGGAAACTCGATTTTTACAATCGATGGTAGTCAAATATTAATAAAAGATAAAACCTATGAGGGTACTCCGGGCATATATGAGCTACTATTTATGAAAGTTCCAGATAAGACTCTGTACAATAAAGATGATTTACAGAATTATAGAAATATTCTGCTCGATACTAATGCCTATAGACGTCACTATACCAGCGAAGGACAAATAAATGGAAACCGTAGCTATAAATATACAAAAATTATTAACAAACTTTTAACTCATAGAGGAGGAGATTTAATACAAACATCAATCGAACCCAGCAAAAGACAAATAAATGGAAACCGTGGCTATAAATATACAAAAACTATTAACAAACTTTTAACTCATAGAGGAGGAGATTTAATACAAACATCAATCGAACCAAAACAGTATATTTCTTGGGATGACCCCAATGAATTGGTGGACCGGTTACAATTGCTTGTATCAGCGCTACAGGCGGGAGATATTTATCATATCAACGAGATTGTTGCCATCATTGAAGCATTGAGAAAAGCTGAAGTAATAATATAAATATTAAATTTAGAGGATCTGAAAACTGTTTCATTGTTAAAGAAATAGCTATTCTATATATAATATAACCGATACATATCGTAATTTTCTTATGTTTATTATTTAAAAAAAATATCTTGATAATAAATATGCTTAAAACCATCATTCAGTTTGTTTTTTTCTTGAAATATGCATATTAATCAGAATTTGGTATACAAGTATAACAACACACAAGACTCTTTTTTATTTCTTAACTTATAGTAAAATTTAATAAGGTAAATTGGTATCATATGGGTACAAGTTGGTATCAGGTGTTTGTATGGTTGTTTGGTTGTATTTTATAGTGTTGTAGTTGTTGTTGTTGTAGTTGATATGGTTCTATATATTTATTTTTCAATTTTTAAGCTGTCTGAAAGATTCATTAAATTGTTGTTTATAATTATTTGTTGGTTTATTACGGTAATGAGACTATGATTATTTTCGTCTGTCGTCTTCATGTGATTTTATGTGTCTAGTCTGTTTTATTCGTCCATCGTTCCAAATAACCATTTTGCTGTACATCGGACTATATTCAATAAAGCACTTTTCTATCTATTTCTATATAATTCCTAAAATATTTTTAATTTTGTTTGTCAATTGTTTTAATTCTGTAATAAGTAAGTTCTTCTGTTCTCCGTTAAAATTAGCTGTATTGGTTGAAAATTCGTTTATTACGTCTAAAATTTCTTTTATGTCAATTATGTGTATGATAATATTTGCTTTGGTCACTATTTCTACTTTGTTAAGTTGTATTTCTGTAAATCCTGTCAGTTCGTGTACGTTAAATAGCCCATTAATCGGGTTTATCAGTATTAGGCATAGGAACATTGTCATGCGAATCTGTAAATTTATGATTTTTTTTTATTTTTTTTATTTTTTTATTGATTTTTTTTAATTTTTTTTTATTTTTTTTTTTTAAATTTTTTTTAAATTTTTTTTTATTTTTTTTTTTTATTTTTTTATTTTTTTTATTTTATTTTTTTTTACATTATGGCAACTCCAATTGATGATGACGTCATGAAATAATACCACGCTATTAATAACAATAACAATCTCCACACATACACACACACACACACACACACACATATACACATACACCACAATCTATACCCCATCTGGACTAATGCAACATCCCCCTATCCAGCATCCTATCTGGATCAATACCAATACATCATCTCTCTCTCTCTCTCTCTTCCATTAACCAATATATATACTCACCAATAACCAATAATCTCTTACAACCAATAATCTACTCTAAAATTAATATCGACAGGTAAAGGGGTACCAAGGTGTATCTAAGCAGGTAATGTGCAAGAGCTTGAACTCGTTTATCAAAAAAAATGATCATATATGTTAGCGAATTGAGGTGAAATTTTCATATCAATTTCACTCGTAAACCAAAAAATTCCATACACAAAAAAATGTAAACAACCTATCATATGAATACTCTAAACCATAAACAATTCGAAAGAATTATTCCTACTCGATGATGACTTCATAAAAAAAAATATCACGCTATTAATAACAATAACAATCTCCATACACACAATCTATCAATTTTCATCATATGTATATGACACCTAATTCATAAAACTAAACAAGCTGATCAAAACCTATTTCACAATATAAACAACGAAAGCATTCTTAAAGTCCAACTAAAAATATAACCCACGTGTTCATTCCTATCAATGTAAATATCAATTTCATCATATGTGAATCATAATTCGTACAACTCTTATCAATCTTGACATTTCAAAAAAAAGTCAGTTAGGGGCATAATTTATAAAACTCTTATCAATCTTGGCATTTCAAAAAAGAGTCAGTTAGGGGCATAATTTATAAAACTCTTATAAATCTTGACATTTCAAAAAAGAGTCAGTTAGGGACATAATTTATAAAACTCTTATAAATCTTGACATTTCAAAAAAGAGTCAGTTAGGGGCATAATTTATAAAACTCTTATCAATCTTGGCATTTCAAAAAAGAGTAAGTTAGGGGTACTGCTACTGCCATCTCTAAAGAAACAGCGAAAGCCTTCTCGAAGTCCAACTACCGGTTTGGATCCCCACTAATTAGTATTGCTATCGGCCACCCCACTAATTAGTATTGCTATTCGCCACCTCCGCTCGTGGCGCTAGTGTCGCTAAGGAGAAAGCCAGAACACCCATATACCCACTACTGTTGTGTACGTCCTATAAAATACTGACAAAAATTATTGAACGTCGTCTTAATCCCTATACTAGTCAAATAATTGGCGAATACCAAGGCGGATTCAGAACCGGACGATCTACAACAGACCAGATATTCTCGGTGAAACAGGTGCTTGAGAAATGCTGGGAATATAACACAGACATGCATCAAATATTCGTAGATTTTAAACAAGCATACGAAAGTATCGACAGGAGCGTACTGTATCAAATCATGCTTGACTTTGGAATTCCCCCAAAACTAGTCCGACTAACAATGACGAACACTGAATCCCAAGTGAGAATACAAACCGATTCCACAACCAGCTTTCGAACGGAATGTGGTTTAAAGCAGGGAGATGGTCTAGGTCCTATACTTTTCAACTTGGCACTAGAGTATGTCGTCCGAAAAATCCCAGTCGACACCAACGGGACACTACTATTCAAGTCCACCCAACTAGTAGCATACGCTGACGACATTAACATCCTAGCAAAATTCTTCCCTAGTACTAAGGAGGTATTTGTCAATCTTGACTCCGCCGCAAAAGAAGTCGGGTTGCGCATTAACGAAAACAAATCAAAAGTAATGACGCAAACAAGAAGGAGAGCACCTATCAGACAAAACATAACAATTGCGGAATATAATTTGGAGAATGTGGACAATTTCATATATCTTGGGGCTAATCTAATAAAGGAGGGTAATGAAACAGACGAAATCAAACGACGGATAAATTAGCAAATAAAACGTATTATTCGGTACTTCCAATAATGAAATCCAAGAAAGTACACAGGCACAATAAGCTGCGTATATATAAAACTATTATACGATCTGTGCTCTTTTATGGCAGCGAGACATTGACATTAACACGAACTTCCGAAAAAGCAGTTAACGCATTTGAAAGAAAGGTCCTCCGAAGAATTTTGGGACCTGTGAAGGAAGGAACGGAATGGCGAATAAGATACAACTATGAGTTGTATCAACTCTACGACGAGCCAGAAGCTTCAACGTTCATCAAGCTACGTAAACTGCAGTGGACTGGCCATGTAGAGCGAATGGAAGACAGAAGAATCCCCAAACGTGCTCTGAAAGGCAAAGCGAGTGGTAACCGGCCAGTAGGCAAGCCACGCAAGCGATGGGAAGACTCGGTTGATGAAGATAGCACAGCCATGTTAAAAATTAGCAGCTGGAGGACGCGGTCTTTGGATCGAGACGATTGGAGGCGACGACTTCAGGAGGCCAAGGCCCGATTTGGGCTGTCGCACCATTGATGATGATGAGGAGAAATAGAAACCCATCCGGAACATTCGAAAATACTGGAAGTCTGGGATCACTTTTATTGGATTTTTGCTTTTAGCTTTATTGGTTTAACAAAAGGTTCAGTGGCTTAGATACTTCTCTCAAGTTCTTTGCGCTGATCAATGCAAAAATGATTTTAACAGAAAATAAAATTCTGCCGGTAGCGACAAGACATAATTGTTTTTCTCAACACTATCGGGGAACCAATTTCGGATAGGATTATCGTCGTCAGGCTCAGGACCAGTGTCAGAAACGTCACAATTCTGCAGTGCTACGCACCAACTAATACCGCAACATCTGGTGACAAAGAGGAGTTTTATAGCCAACTAAGTGCCACCTTCGAACGTGTTCCAATAGGTGATATTATCATCTCAGGAGATATGAACGCACAGGTTGGATCAGACAACACTGGACTAGAACACGTCATGGGGCGGCATGGTGACCCTTGGGTCGACGCGTCACGACCTTGGATTAAGAGACCCGAAAACAGCGAATTTTTGTGGAGTTTTGTAGTACTCGGCAAATGGTCATCTGAGGGATCCTTTTTCCACACAAGAGTCATCATAAAACATCTTGGGTTTCCTCTGATGGTGTTACTCAGAACCAAATCGACCATTTGGCTATAAGTCGCCGATGGAGAAGATGTCTCTTCGATGTGCGAGCGAAACGTGGAGCTGACATAGGGAGCGATCACCACTTGATGGTTGCCTGTTTGAGATTGTGTACAGCAGCTATCCTACGACCACAAATTCTTCAAATGAAGCACAAGCTTAATGTGGATAAACTCAGAGATCCCAACAAAAAACGCGAATACACCACTATTCTACGCGAAAAGTCATCCACATTGGGTGAATATGAAATGCGCACACTGGACGCCAATTGGGAGGCAACCAGAAACACTTTTCTAACTAGTGCTGAAGAATCTGTGGGATATGTGCAAAGCGGTGAAAAACCCTGGATGTCGCAAGACACATGGGACAAGGTTGGCAATCGGAAAAAAGCCAAATTAGCAATCATCTCTCAACCCGATGTCAACCAACGAACGCCCGACCTGAGGCAGAACTACCGCGATGCTCATATACAACTTAAAAAGGCTGTTAGACGCGACAAGAGAAAGGCCATTGAAGATCTGGCAAACAAGGCAGAATCTGCGGCTTACCTTAAGGATATCGGTTCACTATTCAAAATCATGAAACAGTTGATGAACAGGAATTTCACCGCCAACCACCTGGTGAGAGATGTCAACGGAACTCTCCTTAATATGAGTGAAGACCAGTTGCGGCGATGGAAGGAATACTTCTCTCTATTTTAAACATCTTGTCAGAGGAAGATATTCCAGAAACAGAACAACTACCAAACATCCAACCGCAAGAATCCTCTATTAGGGACGATCCCCCAGATAAGGAAGAGGTAGTTTTCGCCATTCGGTCAATGGCGGGAAGGAAAGCTCCAGGTATAGACGGACTACCAACCGAACTCCTCAAAGCGGACCCGGAAATAACAGCCGATATACTCCTCCCACTCTTTACTGAGCTGTGGAATGAAGGAAGATATCCGACTGAATGGAAGGAGGGCGTCATTGTGAAATTTCCGAAGAAGGGCGACCTTCGGGATTGTGGCGGGGATTGGCGTGGTATATGTCTACTTACTGCCGTATCAAAAATTATGGCTAAAGTAATTCTCAATAGGATTAGTGATGTCGTCGAGAGCACTCTCGAAGTTTATCAGGCTGGATTCCGTAAAGGGTCGTCTTATACCGACCACACAGTACCCTACGGATAATACTAGAGCAGTCAGCCGAAATGGTTTCGCCACTACATCTCATGTTTGTGGACTTCGAGAAGGCTTTCGACAGCGTTAAGCAAGATTACATATGGAATGCTTTGCGTAGGAGAGGTATTCCAGATAAGGTCATGGCTATGATTAAAGAATCCTAAGAAGATGCAAGGTGTCGCGTTTTGCATAGAGGAGAGCTGTCCGAGAGCATCCCTGTGCGAACGGGTGTCAGACAAGGCTGCATATTATCACCAGCCCTGTTTCTGGTGGTAATAAATGACATCTTAAAAGCTGCACTGGAAGGTGGGGAAGGTAAAGGTCTTCAATGGAGACTATATCTTAAGTCACCTTGATTATGCTGATGACGTGTGTTTGCTTGCACATACCCGTTCGGACTTACAACCAAATGTTCGCTCGTTGCATTCTAAATGCAAAGAGGCGGGATTGAAAATATATGTGCGTAAAACCAAGTTTATGCACATGGGTTCGAACGCAAGCACACCGATTGTTCTTAACGGACAGGATGTGGAAGAGGTGCAAGATTTTTGCTATCTCGGAAGCATTGTCAGCATGGACGGCGGAGCCGAAAAGGATGTTGAGGCTCGGCTAAATAAAGCTCGTCAGGCCTTCGGTATCCTTTCCCCTTTCGGGAGGTTAAGAGAGATTTCCCTTCGCACGAAGGTGCGAGTTTTTGACGCATGCGTCAAATCCGTGTTGTTATATGGTTGTACTACGAGGAAAGTGACCGTTCGACTTACCAAGAAACTACAGACTTTCGTGAACCAGTGCCTCCGACGCATTTTAGGAATATTCTGGCCAGAAGTGATCTCCAACGACGAACTTTGGAGTATAAATGGCCAGACTAAAATAGGTATTGAGATTCAAAGGCGGAAGTGGCAGTGGATCGGTCATACTTTGAGGAAACCAGAGCGAAACATCGCCAAGCAGGCTCTGGATTATAATCCTCAAGGAAGACGTCGGGTTGGTCGACCATGTAACACATGGAAGCGAGCAGTTGAGCAGGAGGCCAGAGGAATAAACAAGTCCTGGCAACAGCTTAAGGCCGATGTTCAGGATCGCGTCTTGTGGGAGAGAGTTGTTTCTGTCCTATGCCCCTATAGGGGGTCTTAACCGGAACTTGATTGATTGAGATGAAATCTGAGAGTATTACAAGTTTGCTCTAAAGCTTGTAACACCAAGAAATAAGGCTCGGAGAAAAAAATGAATGATACAGAAGTTCATATAATCACTCAAAAATCTCAAAACAGGATGTCCGTCTGTTCGCTCTCTAGCTTGAGAACACGTTGAGCTAGAACGTGTTTTTGACAAAAAAGTAAAGTCAAGCTATTGAACGGGCCAAATCGCTCCACTCCTTTTATCCCCTCCCATACAAACTAACGCAATTTCGAGATTTGACAGTAAATCGATTTTCTCAAAAAGTATAAAAGCTATTAATCTGAAATGTGGAATATATTACTTTTGTACCAATTTCAATTTCTACCACCTGTCATATAAACTGCACTTTTTCATGAAATACTGTAAACCAATATGCTCAGTACATATAAAATTTATTGAGCTGAAATTTTGAACAAGATATTTATTTAGAATTATTAGTAAGACCGAAAGGGGGTAGTTGTAGGAGAAGGTTTTACCAATTCCTGCAACTATCTTTAGAGACTAGCGACTCCACGGACCTGAGCTAACTATCCCCCTGTGGGATGGGGGCTGTAAAATTCACCCACAGCCAGTCCTGCTTGCCCTAAAAATGGCAAATGGACACTCACTAGATCATGGACTTATCACCCGTGATCTTAAGACCTAACTGATACGAGAAATGGATACAGCGCCTCGGATACGGACTTATTCTACGGTAACGACTTTTCGCATTCGAAAACGGACTATGATTGGCTTAATAAGTCCTGGCAACAGCTTAAGGCCGATGCTCAGGATCGTGCCTTGTGGAAGAGAGTTGTTTCTGTCCTATGCCACTATAGGGGGTCTTAACAGGAATTTGATTGATTTGAATAAGACCGAAAAAAATGCGATCATTAGCTTCACTTCTTCTATCCCCTCCCATACAATCTAACACAATTTCACAACTTTTCAAAAAGTAAATTTTTCTGAAAAGTTTGAATGCTACTGATCTGCGATTGAAAACATATCAAATGCATGATGTTTATAGTTATTTCTGAAAAACTTACTAAAAACTCCCCCCCTCCTTCTACCCGAATCCAAACTGCACAATTTCAATAAATCCGATACACCAATTTTCTCAGAACCAATTAAGCATAAGTTTTCAATAAAATGTTCTGATAGCAACTCTAGCATAATGTGGAAATTTGGTTCAATGCCGTTATCCCTTTTGCCACTCCCCATACAACATTTCTTAAAATCAACAAATGTCTCTTCATCTAGAGTATGGCCTAATAGGTCCTTACGCCCAATCGTAGTCCTGTTATGTTTTTTGTTTTATTAATGCGTAGTCCAACTTCCCTTGCTACTGAGTCAAGGTTTACAAATACCTCCTTAACACTCTCCAGAAATCTTGCAAGATCTTTTTTGTCATATTTTCACCTATTAAATTTGTTTTTTCTTTATTCCTTCCAGGATTGTAAATTGGCGCCGTTTATTTCTTCACATATTTGTTGTATATTGATTGAAATATAGTTTTGTCAAATTTCAGAAATATATATTCTTTATAACCAAACTTATTTACAATTATTTTCAAAGAATGACGGTGTACGGAGAGTTTTTTGTCTGACTATATTCATCAAAGTAAAATTAAAGTGTTCATAGTTTTCTGAAAGATTATTTAATATCTTAATAAAAAAAAACAGTCACGAAGCTCATTCAGGATATTTCATCAGTTAGGGTTAGTTATTAATATCCACTGGACTGGTTCTGTTCATTTAAATTTGTTTTTCAGTTCTTATCGATAATCCTCGAAACTGATAATACCATTTTTCGCAAACGTTGATTGGGCAACTCGCTTTTCATAAGTCGAGCACAAATATTCGACTCTCATAATACCACAATAAAAATCACAGTTGAATTATTCGTAAAACAGTTTACAAAGTGAAAACTACTTCTCGAAATGAACTCACCAACATGCGTAAAATCTTCACGCACACATGCGAACAATCTACGTGTAAAATATGCCTTAGTAATCAGCTGTTTAAATTTGGAAGGTATAACCTTGATCGAACCAATCAAAATCGTTCATTTGAGAGGTAGACATTTTTTATGCGAAAATTTTTTTAATGGGCAACATAGAAAGTCTGTGCACTCTGTCCTATTTTGCTCTGGTAAAAATAACTCTAAGACTCGACTCTCATAATAGGCCTGATAATCTCCATAGGGCGAAACGAAAAAACTACATTAGAAACGATGAAACGAGGGGTCTAAATATGTTTAGTTTCTGATGTAGGTCATTGCGCGCTACAGCTGAGCGGACCGACGGAATGTGGGCTATTTTGGACGTAATTACATAAGGAGCCGTTGGATTTCGCTACGATTTGCCGCTGATTGCATTTTTTTTCTCCTTTGTTTTTCTAAGTTGTTGGAATCCGTTTAGCGGTGTGCCGTGAGTTCCGCAACAATTCTTTGCATTCAAGTAGTACATGGCGCTGTGATTTCGGGCAGAAAAACTCTATAGAGACACTCGAATGATTCCCTTCCGTTTCAAATTCCTCAGAAATATCATCGACAAGAGCTGCAAAACTTCAGGACTTCCGAACAGAAAGACGAGATTAAGAGAACGGAATTGGCTCGCGAATCGTGCCTGGACGTGAAATTGCCCAGTTTGGCTCTTCCAACTTTCAGCGGCAAGTATACGGAATGGACCTCGTTCCGCAAATTATTGTTGGCGTTAATCAAACAAATTGGCTCCCTATCACTAGTTCAAAAA
Organism: Chorisops tibialis; assembly: GCA_963669355.1. NCBI lineage: Eukaryota > Metazoa > Arthropoda > Insecta > Diptera > Stratiomyidae > Chorisops > Chorisops tibialis. Next base: position 77,858,626 of record OY770263.1, read on the forward strand.
ATTCACTATTTTGTTATGGTTTAGGCCGACGGAACGAATTATTTTGACTTAAAGCCAAAATAATTCTGAAAGGAAACGAAAACGTCAATTTTCGGGACAAGAAAGGGCCAATTCCTCCTACTTCCGAATTGGTGGCTGACTAAGGAACGGAAGCGACACGCTTGCTGGCGGCCGGGACTAGCTACGGCAGTGTGGGGGGGGGTACTTGTTCCTTAATCAGACCATAAAACCCATGGCCTGTATAACCAAAATTTCGTGTCGGCTTACTCCGGGTTAGGGTGAAACTTGGGATAATTTTCCCCAGTGGTCGTGAAAGACCATGAAGCGATGGAGTTGCCGACTTCGCGATTTGTGTTAGGGCGCTAAGGTGGTTTTTAGCGCCCTCTCTGCCCTCCCTACCTCAGCCACGACTTTCCTTGAAAAAAAAAAGAAATCATTTTTGTCGTGGCCCCATGTCGAGGTTCGGGGCGAAGAGCTAAGCGCTCGGGCTCATTTAATACTGGCTTTTCTAGCCTTTGATCCTTAAGATCCCTTAAGAAATTTCTAAATGTTCCCAAAACGAAAAAAAAATCTATTTTAAAAAAAAATCAGAGCGTCAATAATACTGGCCTTTCTAGCCTTTAATCACCCCTTTTTTTTTTCTCACACAAAAATATTTCCAGACGAAAAAAAAAAATCAAAAGGAAGAAAAAAAAATCAAAATAACAAAAAAACTTACCCAAATCATGAAAACAAGCGATATTTTGTTACTATCTCTCTCACTTTTCAATTATTTATTATCATTTTTATTTGATTCCGTCCGTCGGTCCTGTCCTATTACGTCTGTCGTTTGTCTTGTTTAAGTTTATTTATTTTCTTTAAAATCATTGAAATTTTCTATTTATTTTTAATTTATTTATCTGTGTTAATTCTTCTATTCACGGTTTTCTTTTATTTTTCGTTAAGTTTCATTTATCTATCCTTATTAATTATTCTATTCACGGTTTTCCTTATTAATTATTCTATTCACGGTTTTCCTTTTATTTTTCGTTAAGTTTCATTTATCTATCCTTATTAATTATTCTATTCACGGTTTTCCTTATTAATTATTCTATTCACGGTTTTCCTTTTATTTTTCGTTAAGTTTCATTTATCTATCCTTATTAATTATTCTATTCACGGTTTTCCTAATTAATTATTCTATTCACGGTTTTCCTTTTATTTTTCGTTAAGTTTCATTTATCTATCCTTATTAATTATTCTATTCACGGTTTTCCTTATTAATTATTCTATTCACGGTTTTCCTTTTATTTTTCGTTAAGTTTCATTTATCTATAGCTTCAGGACTTGATAGTTCAGCGCGAAAATAAGCGCGATAATGTAAATCCCGAATGCAACATGCATAGCTACTACGGCCGATATAGCTGAGTAGGGATTGTCTCGCATTGGCTCCAAATTCAAAAGAAAAATTATAATACATACGGGAGTTTTGATTGAAAGGTTCCTAGATGTTTTCCGTTTTCCGTTTTTTCTGAGGATGAACCAAGCACACTCACACGTCGATTCCGCATGAGATTTCACAATGACGATTGAAATTTACGCGCCCAGGATTGCTCTTTGCAAGCTTTTTACTGCCGCCAGGGACGAATTCCCGATTCGAATTTACGCCGACCGCTTTTTTTTTTTTTTCCTTTTTATTTTAATTGCGATTTTAGCTAGGATTGCGAATTCGTTGGTGTTCCTATTTGCACGCGAATTTTTCGGGGAAATTTTGTGATGATCCGTACGACATCAATGATTCGATCAATTGATCATTCCGCTTACGAAGCAACTCTTGTTCTTTCCCAGAGGGTACTCCAAGTTCGGATGGGGCGACCGAGCAAATCCCGTGTGGATCAAAACAAATCGCTATCGTAGATCGATGAACGCTATTTACACTTTGAGATTTTCGTTTACGCTGATACGGATTTCACAGGAATCTTGCCGACACTCGACACTTTTTTTTCTCTTTTCCATAATTTAGATTTTTTTTTCGAGACAACAAAAAAAAAGGCTTTCACAATTCCACGTGGGGCACATGCGAACGAGAGCAAAACAAGGTGAAACGAATCACTTAAAATCGCGCCAATTGATTTTTTTTTTACACCACGCAAGATTCGATTTTTCTTTTTTTTCAGTGATTAAATTAATTTTACACGATAGCAATGCTGCTGGCGCTCGAAGAAAAACTTCCTCTCTTCCCGCACGCGGTTTTCGTCTTCCTCCCGGCAACAAAACTAACGGCATTTCTTTTTGATCTGTCGTTATGTCGAAAGGCTCAGGGTTGGCGAACATTTTCGATGATCCGATGTTCGCATCGAAGGAGGGAAAATTTTTCAAAAAAACCAAAAAAAAATATTGTGTACATATTTTTTTCTCTCTTTTTTTTTCTTTCGGACGACGGACTCAACAATTTGAAGACTAATGTTTCGGGCGAAACAAAGCAACTTTTGCGCCATTTCCCAATCATAGCGGATAGTTTTAATAACGCCTAGGAAACGTAGAAACGGGACCATAATAAACAGGCCTTAGTGACGTCGCACTTAGAAAAGCTGTTTTGCGGATTCCATTACATTCCTGTTACTGCCTACGGTTTATGTCTCATCCTTAGTTTGTTGAGTGAAAACTTATCCGGATTACGAAACCTTGGGTTTGATACTAAGTCCTGGGATTCATTTTCCATTTGGTATAACTATTAGCGAAGGAACTGCATGAATTCTGGGAACAGACTCTAAGCGCTTCTTTCAAAATACCGTCTTTCGATGTGTTCACGACGTTTTAAGAATGACGCTTCCGAACTTTAGAAGCTTTGGTCAGTTCAAGCTCCCGTTCAAATTTCCAAAACGTTCGAAGTACCAATCCCTACCGAAACACTCATGCTTTTCATTCCACGTCCTCTCTGCCCACTTGCATTAAATGCAAAGGGAAGCATTAGATTCGCCAATGTCCTACGTTTCGGGCTTTTGATGCCAAGGATCGCTATATATTAGTGAAGCAAAAGAGACTAGTTTCAATTGCATATCCGAAAGTCAAGGTACTCGAAAGTGTCCGAATAAACAGTGCAATAAGAGACACCACACCCTTCTACATTTAGACTCTGAGTTCATTCCGTCCTCTACAAGAAACCAACGCAGCCATAAATCCTCCAATCACATTTTCTATGGAACATTTCGGTGATCACAATCCGTTTACTTCGAGTTTTTTGAATAATATTGATGAGTCTCCGTCAAGCCCGCACGTGCACGCCTTGCATATATATCAACGACCTTAAACTTTGCTAGCCATCGTCGTCTTCAATGCCGCATCCAGCTCTGATATTGAATATAAATTGCGAGCATTAATTGATTCCAAGTCGCGAACGTCCTTCATCACCAAATCTGCTGCTCAAATGTTTCTCACCAGAAAACAAATATCAATATTTCCGGATTAGGATGTTCACATTCCAAGGTCAATCTCATCATAAAATCCTGAAAAATTATACAAAATATACCAGCTTCACCACTCGGTACGGCCGTTCCCCTCTTCCCCAACCTTCCGAATCCCATTCCTTCTCTCCATGACTGTGTTTGTGCATTGCACATAAAGGCCGAAATTGCCTATAGCACAGGTCATTCTGTAAAAAAAAAATATTATGAAGAATTTTCTCTTTAGTTAGAAGCCTTGGTGATTCAAGAACTTTTTTCCCATCTATCCAATTTTTTATTAAACTCTAACGTTTGGCACTTCAGTCTTCTGTTCAGATAATGTTTGTTACCTTGTGGATTCCTTTGGACATAGATAAAACATCCTCCTAATGCTTAACTCCTTCTTACACGCCTCTTCACCGGTTCTAACGTAAATATTAGCAAAATTTTAATCCTCCGATTTTTTTTTCGCTGTTCGACTGTTATCTGTACGAACACGTTTTTTTTTGCAGAATGATATGTGTTATAGGCAATTTCGGTCTTTATGTGCAATGTACAAACACAGTTATGGAAGGAATGATTAATGGGAATGGGAAGGTAGGGGAAGTTAGTGGTGAAGCTAGAGATTCAGTTGTACTGGCTAAAATAAAAACCGGAGTTCTCGCTTTTCTTCCACTTAACAAAAAAAAAATCTTCATTTCCATGGCTCGTTTATAAATTCCATATATTTTATTTTTTTAATTATTTTTATTAGATAAATTCTAACCTCTGTTTACAGATTTTTATTTTAATAATTAGAATAAAATGAGAGAAAAAATAACTCAACGAAAGAAAAGAATGGGGCGTCTACAAATTACACGAATTTTCATTTAATTATTTTTGCAGAGAAAATCATTTTCCTTTTTTCTCATTTTGACGAATAACTAACAAAAAAAACAATCAACTTAAACAATTTCATATTTATCAACATAAAGGAATGTCTCCGACGAATACTTAACGGATGTCTCATCATCAACCATAACGATATCTAGAGCATGCAAATCGGCATACGATGTTTTCGATGCGAATGTAAGCTGTTTCGAAAAAGAAATTCGGATGTGTTACAAAGTCATGAGTACAAAAAAAAAAATTCATTTATAGCGCAAACCTGTAATGGGAAGAAATCGCCGGGTATTGATGATGCCGCGCTGAATTCCAACGAGCCGGCTTTATTGGAAGCATCGATAATTGGCAAGTTCCATTGTAGGAGATGTTTTCGGGAATCGTAATTGTAGGTGCCGTCGCATTCACCAACAGCCGGTTGAATGCCCATCCTGTGCAGGAAAACCATAGTGTTTTAGAGATAACAAAAGAATTTTTTTTAAGTATAGAAAATTAATTCTTAAATAAAGCAAGGTCATTGATTTCTTCGGACAAACGACTCCTGGGATTTTTAGGTTGGAGAAATTCTGGATCCAGACAAGAAAAAAAAATTAAAATGCATTTTCTTACGGTTATCGAAATAAACTTAGGTGGTTGTCCTTTAATGCGCGATGCATTTTATTCTACATGGGTAAGGGAAACAAGTGGATATAGGGAAATTAGCAGGGAAACACAGGAGGGAAAAGTTTGAAGTGGCGATGAATATTATTCTTAAACTACTTGAGGTTGTATTTCGCTGGAAAGAGATTGCCTGGAAATTAATTTAACAACACCGTCGTCCGAGGGATGATGGACTGCCTAAATTTCACGGTTGTTCGCGGCAGTGGCTTTTCTCGTGTACTCGTGTGAGCGTGCAGCTGGCGAGTAATGTGGGGGCGTTGAATAGAGATGGTATTAGGACTTTCAATTCCATGCTGCATTTACCACAGAAGTATCGATAGTAAATGCAGGGTACTCCCATATTTCGACGATGCTCGAGTGAGTCTATTGAAGCCGATATAGCTTCATCTCCAATTAATCGGAATGCACTTTTCTGGATACGGTCGAATAGGGCCCCAGATGTGTTTTTGAGACCCAGCCTAAACATGCGAGTTATACTCCAGACGTGGTCGGCTATAAGCCTTACAGATGGTAGCTAGTTCGAAGGTAAAAAAAACGTATTTCTACACTTCCGCAGAATACCGAGACGTTTCGAGGCACCAAGAGCGACTTCGTAAATGTGTTGGCTCTAATCAAGGCGATTGTTAAATTTTACACCTAGTAACGTGAAGTCTTCTTCTACTTGGCACCAGAGTATGTTTTCCGAAAAATCCCAGTCGACACCAATGGTACACTACTATTCAAGTCCACCCAACTAGTAGCATACACTGGCGACATTAACATCGTAGGAAGATCCTTCACTAGTGCTAAGGAGGTATTTGTCAATCTTGACTCCGCCGTAAAAGAAGTTGGGTTGCGCATTAATGAAAGCAAAACAAAAGTAATGACGGCAATAAGAAGGAGAACGCCTATCAGACAAAACATAACAATTGCGGAATATAATTTGGAGAGTGTGGACAACTTTATATATCTTGGGGCTAATCTACCAAAGGACGGTAATGAAACAGACGAAATCAAACGACGGATAATACTTGCAAATAAGACGTATTATTCGGTACTTCCAATAATGAAATCCAAGAAAGTGCACAGGAACAATAAGTTGCGGATATACAAAACTATTATACGACCTGTGCTCTATTATGGCAGCGAGATGTGGAGATTAACGCGAACTTCCGAAAAATCAGTTAACGCATTCGAAAGAAAGGTCCTTCGAAGAATTTTGGGACCTGTGAAGGAAGGAACGGAATGGCGAATAAGATACAACCATAAGTTGTATCAACTCTACGACGAGCCAGAAGCTTCAACGTTCATCGAGCTCCGTAAACTGCAATGGGCTGGTCATATAGAGAGAATGGAAGAAAGAAGAATCCCCAAACGTGCTCTTAAAGGCAAAGCGAGTGGTAACCGGACAGTAGACAAGCCACGCAAGAAATGGGAATACCCAGTTGATGAAGACAGCAAAGCCATTTTAAAAACTAGCAACTAGAAGACGCGGTCTTTGGATCGAGACGATTGGGGGCGACGATTTCAGGAGGCCAGGGCCCAATTTGGGCTGTCGCGCCATTGATTATGATGATGAAAGAGTTGTTAACTCTTCGCACAACCCTCTATCTACGAATTTTCATTTTCGTAGATGGAGATAACTAAGGTACATCCAAGCAGGCAGTGTACTGGAATTATGCGTCGACCGGGATTTGAACTCACGACCTTCGCATTGTAGACCAACACGCTACTCACCAAGCTACACCCTAGCTTCGTAAAGTCTGCAGAAGGTAAAATCTGTACCCCATTTAAGGACATATTAGTGGCCGACGCCTGAAGCTATATATAAGAGATAGATGACAAACTCCACTCTGTTTTTTCTGCCCCATTCCAGGATTAAACTGAGGTCAAAGTTCAATGACTGTATTCTCATTACGGCATGAGGCCACTGATGTTGAACGTGTCTCCAAAGGGGAGTCAAATTGGTAGATAATTTCCAAAGTGGTATCATATGCAAAACAATGAATAGGATTAAGAGTAGACAGTAGGTCGTTTATGAAGACTAAAAGAGGCTGTCAGATAAAACTGAGCCCTGAGGGATGCCGGAACCAATAGGAAAGGGTGTAAAAGTTACTCCGTTTAGGACGAGAGAAAACTCTCAATCCATTTAAGAAAAACTGTGTTAAAATCATAGGCCTTCAGCTTGGCTACGAGATATTTGCGCAAAACTCTGTCGAACGCTTTAGCAATATCACGAGCAAGTATAAGACTTTCTCCGAATTTATGGATGCTAGAGTTCCAACACAACACTCCCGCAAGGGGGTAGTTGTAGTATGAGGTTTTACCAATTCCTGCAACTATCTTTGGAGTTAGCGACTCCACGGACCTGAGCTAACTATCCCCCTCTGGGATGGGGGCTGTAGAATTCACCCACAGCCAGTCCTGCTTGCCCTAAAAATTGCAAATGGACACTCACTGGATCATGGGCTTATCACCCGTGATCTTAAGACCTAAATGATACGAGAAACGGATACATCGCCTCGGATACGGACTGATTCTACGGTAACGACTTTTGGCATTCGAAAACGGACTATGATTGGCTTCTGGAACGTTCGAACATTGAATGACGGGGGAAGAACTGGGGTTACTCGGTCCTTGCACCGCCAATCAGTGATCGACCGTGAAATGGAGCACTATAACATCCAAATCTTGGGCTTGAGCGAGGTCAGGTGGACAGGATCAGGAGAAGAACGAACCCCTAGCGGAAACACTATTCTGTACATTGGCCCTGAAAGTGAAGCCAGAAATGGCGTGGCGTTCGTCCTTACGCCGAGAGCGAGAAACAGTCTCATTAGCTGGGAACCAATCTCGGATAGGATTATCGTCGTCAGGCTCAGGACCAGTTTCAGAAACGTCACAATTCTGCAGTGCTACGCACCAACTAATACCGCAACATCTGGTGACAAAGAGGAGTTTTATAGCCAACTGAGTGCCACCTTCGAACGTGTTCCAAGAGGTGATATTATTATCATCTCGGGAGATATGAACGCCCAGGTTGGATCAGACAACACTGGACTAGAACACGTCATGGGGAGGCATGGTGACCCTTGGGTCGACGCTTCACGACCTTGGATTAAGAGACCCGAAAACGGCGAATTATTTGTGGAGTTCTGTAGTACTCGGCAAATGGTCATCGGAGGGACCCTTTTTCCACACAAGAGTCATCATAAAACATCTTGGGTTTCCCCTGACGGTGTTACTCAGAACCAGATCGACCATTTGGCTATAAGTCGCCGATGGAGAAGATGTCTCCTCGATGTGCGAGCGAAACGTGGAGCTGACGTGGGGAGCGATCACCACTTGATGGTTGCCTGCTTGAGATTGTGTACAGCAGCTATCCGACGACCACAAATTCTTCAAATGAAGCGCAAGCTTAATGTGGATAAACTCAGAGATCCCAACAAAAAACTCGAATACACCACCATTCTACGCGAAAAGTCATCCACATTGGGTGAACATGAAATGCGCACACTGGACGCCAATTGGGAGGCAACCAGAAACACTTTTCTAACTAGTGCTGAAGAATCTGTGGGATATGCGCAAAGCGGTGAGAAACCCTGGATGTCGCAAGACACATGGGACAAGGTTGACAATCGGAAAAAAGCCAAATTGGCAATCATCTCTCAACCCGATGTCAACCAACGAACGCCCGACTTGAGGCAGAACTACCGCGATGCTCATATACAGCTTAAAAAGGCTGTTAGACGCGACAAGAGAAAGGCCATTGAAGATCTGGCAAACAAGGCAGAATCTGCGGCTTACCTTGGGGATATGGGTTCACTATTTAAAATCATGAAACAGTTGACGAACAGGAATTTCACCGCCAACCACCTGGTGAGAGATGGCAACGGAACTCTCCTTAATATGAGTGAACACCAGTTGCGACGATGGAAGGAATACTTCTCTGATATTTTAAACATCTTGTCAGATGAAGATATTCCGGAAACAGAACAACTTCCAAACATCCAACCGCAACAATCCTCTATTAGGGACGATCCCCCAGATAAGGAAGAGATAGTTTCCGCCATTCGGTCAATGGCGGGAAGGAAAGCTCCAGGTATAGACAGACTACCAACCGAACTCCTCAAAGCGGACCCGGAAATAACAGCCGATATACTCCTCCCACTCTTCACTAAGGTGTGGAATGATGGAAGATATCCGACTGAATGGAAGGAGGGCGTCATTGTGAAAATTCCGAAGAAAGGCGACCTTCGGGATTGTGGCAATTGGCGTGGTATATGTCTACTTACTGCCGTATCAAAAATTATGGCTAAGGTAATTCTCAATAGGATTAGTGATGTCGTCGAGAGCACTCTCGAAGTTTATCAGGCTGGATTCCGTAAAGGGTCGTCTTGTACCGACCACACAAATACCCTACGGATAATATTAGAGCAGTCAGCCGAAATGGGTTCGCCACTACATCTCATGTTTGTGGACTTCGAGAAGGCTTTCGACAGCGTTAAGCGAGATTACATATGGAATGCTTTGCGTAGGAGAGGTATTCCAAATAAGGTCATAGCTATGATTAAAGAATTACGAAGATGCAAGGTGTCGCGTCTTGCATAGAGGAGAGCTGTCCGAGAGCTTTCCTGTGCGAACGGGTGTCAGACAAGGCTGCATATTATCACCAGCCCTGTTTCTGGTGGTAATAAATGACATCTTGAAAGCTGCACTGGAAGGTGGGGAAGGTAAAGGTCTTCAATGGAGACTATTTAACATCTTAAGTCACCTTGATTATGCTGATGACGTGTGTTTGCTTGCACATACCCGTTCGGACTTAGAGTCAAATGTTCGCTCGTTGCATTCTAAATGCAAAGAGGCGGGACTGAAAATAAATGTGCGTAAAACCAAGTACATGCACATGGGTTCGAACGCAAGCACACCGATTGTTCTTAATGGACAGGATGTGGAAGAGGTGCAAGATTTTTGCTATCTCGGAAGCATTGTCAGCATGGACGGCGGAGCCGAAAAGGATGTTGAGGCTCGGCTAAATAAAGCTCGTCAGGCCTTCGGTATCCTTTTCCCTTTCTGGAGGTTAAGAGAGATCTCCCTTCGCACGAAGCTGCGAGTTTTTGACGCATGCGTCAAATCCGTGTTGTTATATGGTTGTACTACGTGGAAAGTGACCGTTCGACTTACCAAGAAACTACAGACTTTCGTAAACCAATGCCTCCGACGCATTTTAGGAATATTCTGACCAGAAGTGATCTCCAACGACGAACTTTGGAGTACAACTCGCCAGACTAAAATAGGTATTGAGCAAAACATCGCAAAACAGGCTCTGGATTATAACCCTCAAGGAAGACGTCGGGTTGGTCGACCATGTAACACATGGAAGCGAGCAGTTGAGCAGGAGGCCAGAGGAATAAACAAGTCCTGGCAACAGCTTAAAGCCGATGCTCAGGATCGCGCCTTGTGGAAGAGAGTTGTTTCTGTCCTATGCCCCTATAGGGGGTCTTAACAGGAATTTGAGTGAGAGTTCCAACACTCAGTAGGACAGACAAGGAGATCGCCTGTAGAAAGTCCCGATCGAAATTCATATTGGCGATCATGTATAAGATTTTTACCCACAAGAAACTTGACTAACCTGCGATTGACAGCAGTTTCCATTAATATTGAAAGCACTGAGGTAATGGCTATGGGGCGATAATTAACGGGGTTCTGATCATGTTCGAATTTAGCATGCTTTAAGATTTTATTGCAAGTGTTTCTTGGCACTTTTAATGAGTCTCTGGTTTCTACCGTCGGATTATTGCGAAAGGTATGAAAAGACTGCTTTTTGGCTCTAATTGCTTCGAGGCATTATTAAACCATGAATCATTTGCAGGTCTGATCCTTTTTAGATTGCATCGAATAAAAAGCCTCATGCCTTTTATGACTATCTCGGTCACAAGTTTTGCGATGACATCACAATTTCCGGACACAAAGCACAGCCTCCAATCAAAGCAGCGATGGAATTTATTCAGAGCCTCCCAATTGGGTTTTCTTATCATGCTATTCCGTTCTACGCGCTGTCTTCGTTGTCGGGGTATTTGATGCTGAGATGGGAAAGTGTGGTCGAATCATAAAATGATCAGATGTATCTACTGGAGCCAACAACAATAAATCATGCTTTAGTGGGTGGGTGATTATAAAAAGGTCAAGCGAATTTGAAGACTAGCTAGGGTATAGCCTAGTAGGTAGTGTGTTGGTCTTGTAATGCGAAGGTCGTGAGTTCAAATTCCGGTCGGCGCAATATATAATTCCGGCACATTGCCTGCTTGCATATACCTTGGTCACCTCAATCTAAGAAAATAAAAAATTCGTAGAAAGAGGGTTGTGCGAAGGGCTAACAACCCTTCCACAATAAGTAATAAAAAATGTTAAGGAACCTGAATATCAGGAGGCCAAGGTCCGATTTGGGCTGTAGCACCATTGTAGAAGAAAAATTTGAAGACTGTCCTGCAATGTGAGATAGACGAGTACGGTTGTCTACCAGCGGTACTAAGCCTTTTGATAAATGCGAAGAGATCAACGTCACGACCCGGATTGCCTGTATGCCTAGAATGTTTGAGCCAGGCAGCGTTATGAATATTGCAATCGCCCGCGACAACGATCTCAGCGTCAAGGTGTGCAGCATATATAGATTGGAACGAAACGCAACACAGTGCAGTAGCCGCTCAGTCGCTACATTAGTGACCCGACGAGATCAACACGATCACACCTTCATTTCGCTGGCACGCAGCACAATTCTTATTCACACAGAACTCATACTTCGCTCATATAGCACCACGCTCTTACAACAACACTGCACAGCAGCACGCTCGCAGAGATGCACGTGCAAAGCTGCCTCCTAGTCGCCGCCAGCTCAAAGACACGACTCACCGCTGTCACTGGTGGGGGTACTGTGGCGACTTATATTCAACGCTACTAACCGACTAAGCCGTAGGGTCTAGATAGCTCAGTGGTCAGTACGGCTGCTTTGCAACTTGAAATTCCCGGGTTCTCATCCCACTACCTGCGGTATTCCCTTAGCGTCTAAAGCAGGGCCTGCGGTATTCCCTTAGCGTCTAAAGCAGGGCCCGCTTACACAAGCCTTACTGACGAGTCCGTCGTAAGCAAGCCTGGGAGAATCGCAACACAGTGCAGTAGCCACTCAGTCGCTACATTAGTGACCCGAAGGGATCAACACGAACACACCATTCACACAGAACTCATATTTTGCTCATATAGCAACACGCTCTTACAACGACACTGCACATCAATACACTTGCAGAGCTGCACGTGCACAGCTGTCTCCTATTCGCCACCAGCTCAAAGACCCGACGATTATAAGATGGATGTCACTCCTCTTGTTCTAGCCACGATTTGCTAACCGTAGCAGGCTCGAATGTTTGACGCCTCTGAGGTCGTTTAGTTCTGAGAAGAATCTAGAGCCTAAACAAAGAAGACGTCTGTTGGAGATATGCGAACAGTGACAAAGATGTTCGATAGATTCTTTGTCTTCTTCGCAACCTCTGCAAAGGCTGTCGCTCGCGATCCGCAGCCTAAATACATGCAGCTTTAGCAAGCCATGACCTGTGGTCAGACCAACAATAGTTCGGACGCTATAGCGACTACGTTGTAACAGCTGAGCTGGAATATTTTTATTCGATTCTTCCCAAAAGAAGGCTACCGCCTCCCTGCCAAGAAAGAATCCAAAATAGTTTATTTGAAGCTAGTCTTCAGCACTGTTGGTGCTAGATCGACTGACTTCCTAGTAGAGTTAATATTTGCAGATCCTTGCCGTGCAAGCATGTCTGCTGCCTCGTTTCCTAATAGGTCGCGATGAGCCGGTACACTGATGGGGAGTACTGTGGCGGCTCACACTACAACGCAACTAACCGACTAAGCCTTAGTAGTCAGCACGGCCGTTTTGCAAACCGAAATACCCGGGTTCTAATCCCACTACCCCCACGGTATTTCCTTAGTATCTAAGGCAGGACCAGCTTATACAAGCGCAGTAGCCGCTCACACGCTCCACATGTTCTCAAATGTGGAACTAACTGAAAAGCGACATCATTGCGGATGTATATAGCGCTTCCTCGCTGGCGAGAAAAAGTAGGCAGAAGATAGTATTTAAGTATGGCATAGAGTTGCTCGCTACCTGGCAGTAATACCTTACATTCGCTCAGTGCAAGTATATCCGGTCTTTGATTTTGTGTGTTTATAGCAAGAGGTAAGCAGTTTCCAACCCCCGAACATTTGCCTGGTCAATTCCAAACCTGACTATTGGAAGAAAAGTGATTCTGGAAATTCGTTATGTTTAAAACGAAAAGTGGTAAAAAGTATTAGAAAAAAAATATAAGAGATAAAATGAATCAGCGGAGTTAATTTAATTTAAATTGAGAAGAAAAAAAGGTAAAATAAATAGCAGCAACGAGCACGAGATAACAACAATACTCACGGTAATGGGATCGATATGCAGACATCTTGTAGTTCAAGTCGTGTATGTTCCAATTCGTATTCGATATTAACATCGCATCCTCCGTCTCCGTTTTCAGATGGCCAGCAATTAACTTTAAAGAAGAAAAATTTTTAAGAGCTCATCAAAATAAACTGCCAACAAGTCGGGCGAAACTTTATTATTTTTGGGACAAAATGCGCATGCGTAGAAAGTCAATATGCAGGTTAGAAGGGTTAGGGAAGACTAAGTGAAAGGAGCTTCTTGGGCAGGGCAGTTCTCAATTTAACACTTTCCGGAAACGTTCAAAAGCTCCATATTTCATTGGTTTATTTATGCAAGTTTGAGTTTTCATGAAGGGAGGGGGGAGGGTGATAGTAAGGGTGGGTGGATGTTAACAGTTTCTTAATTGATTGCTTGAACCAAATCCAATATTCTGTGTATAGAATGTCAGTTTCATAGACGAAATTGCATAGAATTTTCATTGGATTCGGTGAATTTTAAATTCACGAAACCAAACATTTGTATGGGAGGGGGTAGAGGAGGTAAGGGAATCGTAAAATTTGTGATGCAGTTTTATTTCTTTTTTTTTTGTGAGGTGCTTGTACAAAATTTCAAGTTTGTAGCTTTTAATTTGTTAGTTATTAGTTGATTTAATGAAATTGGTCGAAATCATACTTTTGTGTGGGAGGGGGTAAAAGGGCAAGTGCTATCTCAAAACTTTTAACGTAATTTTATTTCAATTATTTTTGTAAGTTCTTGTGCAAAATTTTAAATTGATAGCATTTAATAGTTAAGTGATAATTGATTTCTTAGAAATGGTCGAAAAAAAATTTTTGTATGGGAGGGGGTAGAAGTTTTAAAGATATTCGACCAGTTAATATTTTAAACTATTGGGGATTTTTTTTAAATGCATTTCACAAATTTTCAAGTTTGTACCTAAAAATTTCATTCAAAAATTTTCAGTTTATGTGTTTTTTTCATTGCACATGAAACACTTTGTGCACGTTAGACCCCCACTTCGGTGCATAACAATTTTGGAACAAATTATTATTTTTTTTCTATGTACATTAAATAGATGTGTCGACGTGCAAAATTCCAACTTTGTATCTTTTACCAGAGCCATAAAAAAATCACTCAAAATTTTCAACATTTTCGCTTTCCACCTCCCTCCCCTTACACCCCCCAACTTAAATTTTTTACCAAAATTAAAGACTATATAGTTCTACAATCTGACAAATTTTCAATTTGATATGTGTACTCAATTTTGAGATTTGGTGATTTGTAGTTTTGGAAAGTGCGCCATTTTTTAAATGCTCCCCATTTCCCCCCACTACTATTATGTCCATATGTTATATTTTTTTCATATGCCACTAGTAAAGCTTAGTATTTGTTTCAAGTTTCAATTACATAGCTTAAGAGACAGTCGAGATATTAATTTTTAAGTGTTTTTCCTTGCACCCCCCCTGACCCTCCCCCTTACAAGAATTAGCTTTTATCTAAACTGATTCTAGTAGATCTTGATGCCATCTTAATGGTCTCAAAATATCAATTTTTTATGAGTAGTAATTTCGAAGATATAATCATTTGAAAAAAAAATTCGGCCGCCAATTGGTTCTTAGCCCCCCCTTTTCGCACCCCAATGGATAAAAAAATTAAATTATTTTTAAAAGTTGTCCCACAAACTCCTCTATATGTGTGTTGATTTTTAGCTTCCTAGCTGTAACCATGGTTGAGATATTTGAATTCGTATTTTTCGGTTTAAGCGCTCCCCCTGCCTCCCCCTGAACCCGTACACCCCCCAAAATGGGTATCCGCCTGAGATCCGCAACTACCTACAATCTCTCCAAAAATGAACTTTCTATCTTGAAGGGTTTGGGAGTTAATGTGCGCTGAGCGTACACGTCGGCGTACGGCGGACGGCGTACAGACAGACGGATTTTTTTTTTTTGCTTTTTTAGGCTAATTTAGTCATGAAACGCGAAAAAAAAAAATTTCAGGGTAGCAAATTTTTTTTTTTTCCCAAGTCGATCACAATACTTTATTATTAAAATAATAAAGTAAAATTGATTTCTAAGCTAATCTGACGCCTAAGTCTACTGCCCTATTGATCATTACTTCAGTCCATTTTTAATTTTAATGAATGATTTATTCAATTCCGATCTGATCGGAATTGAGTTATAAAAATTCAAAAGCTTAACTCCTACATCAAAATTAAGATCTTACTTGTCAACGGAATAGCCGTTTCATCTTGTGTTTGATAGCGCCACTTTAATACACCGACATCGGTATTAAGCGGAAACGGTTTAGCCGGATTCTTCAAACCAATTAATCCACGACTCTTGAACAATTCCTTATCGACGTTCGGATGCGTTTGCAATTGAATACCGCGCTGATCACCATTCTCCAATTTCACTTTGATACGACCGAATTTATCGTCGGAGATTCGCAAAGTCAGTAGACCGGATAGCTCGAACGATTGTAGACCACCATCTCGGCCTAAACGAACGGTCAATTTATCTTCCATTTTAAGATGAACACTGTTGAAAGGATCGATTAGTTTTTAAAGTCAGACGCCGACCTATTTTGACATAGCATACCTTTCTGTGTGAATATCCGAAGCAATTTTAGCACGTGCAGCAGAACTGGCAGCACTTGCTGGCGTCAACGAAGAAATCTTTTCGCCTTCGTTCTTCAATTGATCCACGAATGAATCGACATCTTTGGATTTTCCGCCCAATTTTAGCGCATTGCGTGATGGTGTCGGTTTTCTGAAATTCAAAGAGAGGCTGTTTTGTAATTTTTTTTTGTAAAAACGTTTGTTCGTTCGGGAACATAGCTCAGCGTTGCGCACATCCTGGATTACGGCCAGTCCGAACTATGGTTCTATAATACGGAAAACACATGGATATTAATGTAAGGATATTGTGACAAATGGATGAGGATGAGAACAGACCCGGCGATCACCATTGCAGTAGTCCGTTTTAGTGTAGGGAAGACGAGGGATGTATGATAAGTATCCGTGTTAGGCAAGAAAACGCATTAAAAAAAATTTGTTTTATTCATTTCTCAATATAATCTCCTTTCAGCTCGATACATTTAGTTCAGCGATATTCTAACTTTTTCAAGCCATCCAAAAAATATGATTTGTCGAACTACGCAAAATAGGCCTCTGTTGCGTCGATAGCCTTCTCATTCGAGACGAATTTCTTTCCTGCCAACGATTTCTTCAAGTTTGGAAAGAGGAAAAAGTCACAGGGGAATATGGTGGGTGAGGCAGCAATTCGTAGTGCAATTCGACCAGTTTTGCTGTGGCGATTGCGGACGAGTGAGCAGGTGCGTTATCATGGTGAAAAATGACTTTTTTTTCGCCAAGTGAGGCCGTTTTTTTATTAATTCAGCATTGAATCGATCCAATAAATCCGCATAGTACTGCCCCGTGATTGTCCTCCCTTCCTCCAAATAGTCGGTGAAGATGATGCCTTGCGACTCCCAAAAAACGATGGTCATGACTAGGGATGGCAAAATCTGCTCTTTTCCAATCGCAGTGATCCACTGCGATTGCTCTTTTTCAATATCTGTGAAAAAGAGCAGCTCTTCCAATAGCAGTGATTTTTCCACTTCTATTATCCATGCTAGTGCGCAATTAAAAAAAAAGAGACAAAATAGTAATTTTCTGCGAAATCCTGCATCTAACAATCAGGCAGACCCAATCTCTCAGTACCACCAGCTCAGTGCGCATAGTGAACACTTCCCCCATTTCCTCCTGGGAATGAAAAGGTTTTCTTTTACTATCCAATGTACGAAAAAATGATCGAGCGCAATGGAGTCAGGATGGCAAAAATGTCAATCGCATTTCATATACACAAGCCAAATAAAAAAAACACCCGGTCATCGATCGCATCGCATATATACAAGTCAAATAAAAAAAAAACACCCGGTCATAGAAAACCAAACCAAAAGGGTCTACTGTTTACTTTTTTCACACATTACCTCACACAAGCAATTTCATCATGAAGAACGTAAAGCTCTTATCGACATGGTGGACTGCAACATAAATCGGCGAAACTTGCGATAGCCGCAACATGTCCTACCAACCGACCAGATCGAAACTCAGAACAAAAACCGCCAAAAAAACTCTAGCAAGGCGCATCATTGACCACTTCGGACGTTCCACACCTCACCTATCAGATCAGATCTCACCGATCAAAATATCGCTAAACAAATTCCTTACCATCGGACGTTCCACACCTCACCTATCAGATCAGATCCCACCCACCGATCAAAATATCGCTAAGCAAATTCTTCATCAAATCGCAATCGTTTCATCTACATTCATTCATTCATTAGTCTAAAGCAACATCACTGAGAGCAGACACTGCTCGTTTAATATCACAGAGCTGATGTATCGCTGATCGCAAGCGATATAACAGCAACGAAAGAGCAATCGAGAGCAATTGGAATAACAACGTTCAAGCGATATAACAGCAACGAAAGAGCAATCGAGAGCAATAGAGCAATCGAGAGCAATAGAGCAATCGAGAGCAATAGAGCAATCGAGAGCAATAGAGCAATCGAGAGCAATCGGAATAATAACGTTCAAGCGATATAACAGCAACGAAAGAGCAATCGAGAGCAATCGAGAGCAATCGGAATAACAACGTTCAAGCGATATAACAGCAACGAAAGAGCAATCGAGAGCAATCGGAATAACGACGTTTGGGTAAAAATCGACTTCCATGGGTTTCGTTTCGGGATCTGATAAGAGCTTTACGTTGTTCATTGTTTGTGTGTGAGGTAGTGTCGTGTAAAAAAAACCAAAACAAAAGGGTCTTTTGTTTTGGTTTTCTACGACCGGTTGTTTTTTTTTTGTTATTTGGCTTGTATTTGTATATATGCGATGCGGTTGTATATATGCCATGCGATCGATGACTGGGTGATGTTTTTTTTGTCTGGCTTGTGTATATGAAATGCTAATGACTTTTTTGCCATCCTGACTCGATTGCGCTCGATCGTTTTTTCGTACATTGGATAGTAAAAGAAAATCTTTTCATTCCCAGGGGGAAATGGGGAAAGTGTTCACTATGCTGAGCTATGAGATTGAGTCTTGCCTGATTGATAGATGTAGGAAAATTACAATTTGCTTAGCGATCGATGTGGAATGCGTGAGTTGCGGGACTAATATGCGAGTGCGAACAAAAACTCTGGAATTTGTAGCGATGATCATTGCGGCAATTTTATTGGTGATAGAACGTAAGCAGTATGCATTTGCTCTGCTCTTCTAATCGCAGCTCTTTTAAATTTTGAATCGCAATATGCGATTGCTCTTTTCAAGTAGCAGTGAAAAAATCGCAGGTATGTGAAATAGCATACCATCTCTAGTCATGACTTTTCCGGCCGATGGAACCGTTTTCGCCTTTTTTGGAGCAGTTTCGCCGGGTGAAATCCACTGTTTTGTCTGTTCTTTCTTTTCTGGCGTGTAGTGATGGATCCATGTTCTGTCAACAGTCACGAAACGCCGTAGAAATTCTTTCGGATTGCGCTTAAACATGTCCAAACAGTGCTCCGAAGTTGTCATGCGATTCTGTTTTTGCTCAACTGTTAGCAAACGCGGCACCTATCTCGCCGGTAGCTTTCACATGTCCAATTTTTCGTGTAGGATATTTTGTATGCGTTCAATTGAGATGTGTACAATATCAGCAATCTCTTTGACCTTCATCCGACGATCTGCTAACACAATATCATGGATTTTATTAACCATATCCTCCGTAGTCACCTCAATCGGACGCCCTGGACGCTCTTCATCAAAAACGAATGTTCGGCCACGCTTGAATTCATTAAACCAATATCTGATGGTAGTCATCGAAGGTGCATGGTCCTTGTAAACGTCATGCAACTTCACTTTGATTTCTTCACACGTCTTCCCATCCAAAAAAGAAATCGAATCAGTGATCTATATTGCTCTTTCTCCATGATTGCAAATAAACACGAACTTGATGAATTTCAACAGCTGTCAAAATAAAACTACTCGACAAATCTGTCTGAAATTTTCACAGTCGTCATTGTAAAGATGGCGCTACATGATGGCATAAACATTTTGCGTCAGTGTTGCCATCAGTCGTTAAACACGGGTACTTATCATACAGCCCTCGTATATAAATAAATGATTAAAGGCACACACAAATAGCCAAACCTCTAGCCCACAAACAAACGCAATCACAAACCCAACACAGACAGAAAACTTCGCGTAGGTCCGGTTCTCTGGTGACCTGCGCGTGAAGAGTAATAAGCGGTTAAGCAAGTATAACAATCTCAACAGTGTCTCCGTTCAAAAATTCAATTTATAGCCCCGGAACTATTATGCCACCAACGGGAAAATTTCTTATCCCATATAGAAGCAGGCAACCAAAAGGTTACTATTCATTACTTCAACAATACAGGCAATTTGTTATGGCAAGATTTTCTAGTTGATTGAAGCAATAGGATTAAAAACCTTACATGGGCAAGTTCCAGACCTGGTCGCTCGCCAATTCGAGAACGCCTCAAGCCAGAAACCCCACACATGCCAACCCCGCCCAAAAAAGCAAGATCAAGCTCTTGAATAGGCCAAGCCAGCAAAAAAATAAAATATAAAACAAATTAAAAACTACACACATCGAGACGAAAAAGACCAGACCAGAAATTATGTTAACAGTTTGACTGTCCAGGGTCGCTGGCGACACCTACCACCACCGTTTCATCATACTCACTGCTGTTTCACGCTCTTGATCTCGGCACTTTCAATCGACGGTGTACTAATATTTGCACCACTACCGCCGCCGATTCCTCCGCCTCCGCTGCCCGAACCAAATCCTTCCGACGAGAATCCTCCGTGTCCGCCACGACCGATATTTCCACCACGCTTAGCCGACTCCATCCGTTGCCGCTGCAATTCCTTTGCCTTTTCGCGCATCTTCTGCTTAGCCTCGCGCTCCTGAGTCTGGCGCACGGCCTGATAGACTTTCTCCTCGTGCGAGTCCATCTCGACGAATGTTTTAATTTGCGCAAGATTTACACTTTCCCGATAGCCCAATGCGACAATTTCGTCGAAAGCGAAAATCAAATTGAACGCATTATCAATGATTTCCTTCTCTTCGAGCGAGTGGCAATACTCGGGAATCTGGAAAGAGATTAAGCGTGCCGCGGATTAATACAAATTGCAACGCATTGACGGAGTTGCGGACTCACCACTTTCGAAAACAATCTCAACGTTTCCAAATCCTCGAGGATGTTGCTCGCCTTCGTCGTAATCAGCAGCATGTAGAGCTTCTCCATCGGCTGATAAACGTACCGAACCGAATCGGTTTCGACGAAAGTGTGCTGCTTTCCGGTGATCATGAGTTTCTGGAAGGCAGCAAGCAATCCTTCGATTCGGACCTTCGTCATTTCGACAAATTGTCGCGATATTATCACTGCAAAACAATGAATTGGAGTTGTTTAGTTTTCCATAGTTCGTTTGTTTTTCGAAACTTACCTTTTCCGCTTTTTGTGCATACCGCGGACGCTATTAACACCTGAAAATGACACGAATCCAATCAGAGACGGTTCTCGATTTTTACTTTAACACTGTTCTTACCATTTTTAGGGAGTTCCGAAAGTTTCAATTCGATAGAGGATTTCCTGAAGAATCTCCTGACACTTTTTCACCTTTAAAAACGTGAAATTTATTTAAGAAAAACGCGAAATAGAGTCGGATAAAAGTCGGTGGCGACAAAACAACCCGCTGACGTGTTCGGTATGACAAGAAAATGTCAAAAATTGAGTGGAATGTCATTTTCTTCTTCTTCTTTTTCTGGAGGGAGGTTCAGTCGTAGTTTGAATTTCGCGCCATGCTCTTAAAAAAAATGTATTTAATTTTTGTTCATTTACTGAATAAAAATTTAAAAAATATCTTTAAGGTGCTTATAATTATTCCAGTCAATTTATTGATATGCCGCGGATACTGAACTTTCCTGTATGACAGCTATAAATTCATAGAATTACTTTGAGACTCCGAAGTGGCGAAGAAAAATGAATAGAGCACCATTTCAAATATAACGGAAAAGCATGGAATCACTTTTGCCAAACTTTAAGTATAGGTAAGGTAAATGTACCAGATAGCTAGAGTGCAGCCTAATGGATAGCGTGATGGTCTATAATGCGCAGGTCGTGAGTTTAAATCCCGGTCGACACATAATTCCAGCACACTGCCTGCTTTGGGTATACCTTGATCATCTCAATGTACGAAAATGAAAGGATTCGAAGACAGAGGGTTGTGCGAAGGTCTAAAAACCCTTCCACAATGAATAATGAATTTAAGGAACCTGAAAGTCAGAAGGCCAAGGCCTGATTTGGGCTATAGTGCCATTGTAGAAGTAGAAGAAATGTACCAGTAGTGGACAACTTTGGACCGGTTTCATAGTGAGGGTTTCATTTTAGGATTAGTTAAACGTGATCTTTGGTTTAAGCTGAAGTTTAAACTGTGATCGGTTTCACAATTCAACAATCTGTGAAGATTAACTAAACTTGAAGGGAAAGTCATGTAGAGGAATGGGAACAGCTGTATTTTTAGTCTAAATGATTACAAAGAGAACGCGCTTTTCGGGCATAAAAAACAGAAGATACTGTGAGTCAGTTGGAGTTGAGAATTTAAAGGCAACCTGTTGAAGAATCAGCACAAAGGGAAAATTAAAATACAATAACTTTTTCTTTTTATGACGTTCACAGGCCGAGCACTTATAATATAATATAATTTCAATCTCAATTGTTATTTTTCATTACATTTAAAAATTCATGGCATGCTGTGTTTTTGTATTACAGTTTCTATATCTTTACTATACTTTTAATTTTAAACGGTATATTAGCGCGTATTCCATGATGTACAATTCGCGATAAGAATTTCTAATAAATTCACTACAGTACCCCCTCTCTAGCGTAGCGATTAAATTACAGTATGGTGATAATTGATATTATTATTATTTTTATACTCTTTAGAAAATATTTGAGATTAAATTATCGTCAAAACTGACTCTTTTTGGAACTTCGTTTTTATTTCGTTCATTGCTTAGTATACCAAAAGCTGGCTTCAAACGATCAATTGAAATAGATTTGGTGTGATAATCGTTAAAATGTATGAGTAGCCATCTGACGGTGGAAGGGATCCGACTAAGTCTAGGTGAATGTGCTCGAATCTGCCAGTGGGGATCGCGAAACGGCCTGGAGCAGATTTGGTGTGCCTATGCACTTTTGCTTTCTGGCAGGAAATGCACGATTTTACACAATTATTTATGTCCTTAGCCATGTTTGGCCAAAAATAACGGGAAGTAATGAGTTTTCTTGTAGCTCTAATTCCTGGATGCGAAAGTGAATGTAATTTCTTATAGACTTCGTGCCGTAGAGGTTGTGGAACATATGGTCGATTTTCTCCTGTTCCAGTTTCACACCAGACTTTATCATTGTAAAAGGGGATTTTTAATAGTGTCATTTCTACTTTAGAGTTAGGGAGTTTATTGCCGGATATAAGAGTCTGTAATTCTGTGTCAGATTGTTGATGCTTCACGAAAGACGAATGGTTGAAATTTTGGTTTGTCATAGAAATTTCGGGATGACATCTTGAAAGACAATCGGCTACAATGTTGTCTTTACCTTTAATATGCTGAATGTCCGTTGAAAATTGAGCTTGTGGCGACACGACGTCGGATTAATGTAGCGATACGACGTCGTCGGCACATTCCAGCCGCATCGAAATCGGACGGATTTACGCTGACGACACACAAACAAAACCGTCCTCATTTTCATATATCCAGATTTGCTGATCGCCATCGTCACCTTGTGCATATCGCCAGATACGCCAGACACGCCGCAGCGTCAGCATTAAGACAAAAATTAAAAGGCAGTCGCGCTGGCTTTTTGAGACAGTCTTCATTCTACAGTCGTCGTTAGTCGTTCGCAGTCACAGTCGTAAACAGTCGAGTTCCAGTTTCATAGTTATTAATAAATATTATTTATTTCGTACATCGTGTTTTACTCACCACCTCGTCCACCCTCCTAGGCCCAAATTGGCGATCTTGCCAGGAGTGGTTTTTTTTTCGATGGATCAACCCCGAAAAAAACCAGTGACCGGTGACGTGACAAACACCACAATAGTGAATTCCGTGTGCTAGTGATCAATTCAGTGTGAAACGACGGGCCCAAAGCAACCCGGCCTAGTAAGGTGCAGTGAAACGATTCTAACACCCATTTTTCACCGACGACGATCGCAAACCGACATGTCTAGCCCACCGGAAGCGCCCGCGAACGACGCGGGAACAAACGACGAGACCGAAACCGAGACTCACGCTGAGCGGCCTAACGAGGGCACCGTCAGCCAACGCAACGCTAGACAACACGTCTAGCGCTCTCGTCCTGTCTCGCCTCCAAATTCGTGACCAGTCCAGCTCCGCAGTTTTTCTCATCGACACCGCAGCTGACGTTTCGGTCATTCCACCAACGAGGCACGAACGACTCAACCCCGACAGGACGACGCAACTATTTGCCGCAAACGGTTCCACGATAAAAACGTTCGGAGCAAAACGCCTCAGACTAAATCTGGGACTTCACCGAATTTTCGTCCGGAACTTCATCATCACCGAGGTAAGCTCACCCATCATCGGAGCCGACCTTTTAAACTTCTACGGATTACTCGTCGACATGTGTGGCCGTAAACTCATCGATCCTGAAACAAGCAGATCAACAGTGGCGCAAATTCATAAAACGAATAAACCACCCACGCTTTCGTTTCACGCATTCGATCATCAGAGTACCTACGGTTCGTTGATGCGAGTACCGCGAGATGACCATCCCGCATCTACGTCGCAATATCAAGTGCACATCGACGACATCCTGATCTTCTCACCAGACGAGAGCACACATCGAAAGCATCTGTTCGAGGTCTTCGCCCAACTCAAGAAGCACGGCCTCACAGTTAACAATCAGCAACTTGGTCCACCGGAAGTACGTTTCCTTGGACATCTGGTGTCACCCAATGGATTGAAACCCCGAAAAAGCCGAGGGCATATCCGCGACACCATCACCGAAAACGAAAAACACAACTCTATTCCGGACTACCTCTCACGCGTAAGTACAATAGAGAGCTTTAACTTTTCTGCACTCGCTTCAGCTCAACGAAACGACAAGGAACTTACAACCCTGCTTCTGGACCACGACAACCCGCTTGAGTGGAGGAAGCAACACGTTCCCGGCACATCCGGTCCATTGATGTGCATTGTCACCGAGCAGCGAATCCGTTCGTTCGTCCCGAGCCAATTCCGAATGCCGATAATGCGTCTACTTCACGGATTCGCCCACACAGGCGTACGCTCTACTCGGAAGCTAGTCACCGACCGATATTTCTGGCCCGGCATGAATCACGAGATCAACACGTTTGCCCGCAGCTGCCTCGACTGTCAACGCAACAAGATCTCGAGGCACACCAAAGCACCCGTGCATCGATACGAGCAAACCAGCGAGCGATTCTCGCACATCAACATCGACTTAGTGGGACCCTTCCACCGAACGAGGGCTTCCGCGGCCATTCCGCTTCAAACCATAACCGCACCCGTGGTCGCCGAAGCGTTATTACACGGATGGATCAGCCGATTTGGAGTGCCTGCCAAGATCACTACCGACCTGGGACGCCAGTTCGAAAGTCAACTCTTCGCGGAGCTCAACAAATTCCTTGGAGCCGTACACCTTCGAACGACTCCGTACCATCCAGCAGCAAATAGCATCATCGAACGATGGCACCGCACCGTGAAAGCTGCTATTCGTTGCCATTCCGCCACCGAATGGGTAAAAAACCCGGTAGTGAACCGGAAGGGAAAATTCTTCAAGGTGACGATCAACGGCAAGGGCATAAGCACGTCAATCGACTGACTCAAGCCCGCGTTTATGATCATCGAGCCAACATCGAGTCCGAGCGAGCGAGCAGACACAGCAACTACGACCCGCTACGGTCGTACATCACGTCCTCCTGTACGTTTCAGGCTTGGATCGTAACCACCTCCGGCGCCTTCACTGAGGGGGGAGTAATGTGGTGACACGAAGTCGGATTAATGTAGCGATACGACGTCGTCGGCACATTCCAGCCGCATCGAAATCGGACGGATTTACGCTGACGACATACAAACAAAACCGTCCTCATTTTCATATATCCAGATTTGCTGATCGCCATCGTCACCTTCTGCATATCGCCAGATATGCAACGGATCAAGTGGCATGCCCGACGATGCGCGCGATCAAGCAATGATAATACTTTGTTGCTTATCTTGCACAAAGTACGCCAGCCAGACACGCCGCAGCGTCAGCATTAAGACAAAAATGAAAAGGCAGTCGCGCTGGCTTTTTGAGACAGTCTTCATTCTACAGTCGTCGTTAGTCGTTCGCAGTCACAGTCGTAAACAGTCGAGTTCCAGTTTCGTAGTTATTAATAAATATTATTTATTTCGTACATCGTGTTTTACTCACCACCTAGTCCACCCTCCTAGGCCCAAAAGCTATATATTCTAAATGTCGAGTCTGCCTTGGACTCCTCTCGATTTTTGAATTAATAGCGTATGTTAATGGTTTGTGGTCTGTAAATATCACAAATAGTTTTCCCTCAACGAAATACCTAAAGTGCTTGATAGCTAGGTATAATGCGAGGAGCTCACAATCAAACGTAGAATATTTAATTTCTGCTAAAATGCTGTTGCTTGGTAATCATTCTCTTCAATTCTTTGATCTCTTGTTCCAAAATTTCGAATTGAGAATTTTGTGATGAAAGAGAGTTTTGATTCTTCTGTTTTGGCACTTCGACCACAACTGACACGTTATGACTATTTTGCATAGCCTCCCATATCTTATCTGCTGTGTCCAGTATGCTATGGATATCTTTGTCCATCTGGGAAATAAGGGCAATATTTATTAAGTGTGGTAATCTGCTTAACCATAATTGTTTAATAAGATCTTCCCCAACAGTTCCAGATGTACCTGCAAGTGATCTCATCTTTCTGTAGAACTTGGAGGGTT
The DNA here is from genome assembly GCA_963669355.1 of Chorisops tibialis. Lineage (NCBI taxonomy): Eukaryota > Metazoa > Arthropoda > Insecta > Diptera > Stratiomyidae > Chorisops > Chorisops tibialis. The sequence continues at coordinate 77,885,098 of OY770263.1, forward strand.
TTTTATCCCCGATTTCCTCGTCAGACACGAGTTTTTTTATTCACGTTTCGATGCTTAACGAATTACGATCGATTAAAGCTTTTTTTAAGTAGCTGTATCGATAATCCGCTGGAGGATTCTCCAATATGTCGATCAGAGAGTCAGTCACATCCTGCGGCAAGGATGAAACGACGTAATTATACTTCGATGCGTCGGTGCTAACTCTACTTATGGCAAATTGCGACTCAATTTGGATAAACCAAGTAGTGACGCAATTCGGCAACCGTACGTTCATTGGACTTAATTCGCTAGAACTGAAATTTTCGCTGTTATTAGTAGAAGCATTAAATTTACTGTTATCAGAAGTAATTGTTTGATTAGGAGAAGCATTTACTTCTGTATCGTTGGTTTTTTCAAGTTTTTGTCACCAACCATATTATAATTTATATTTTGGGATAATGTATGAAGCGAAACTACAATATATCAAACGTCAAACAATAAGAATTTGAAAATTGAATTGAAAAAAGAAAAGTAGAAAAAATATTCATGGAATATGCGCACAATAACCTTACAATCACACGTTAGGTATAAACTGGAATAACTATTTTATATCTAAGAACAAAAAAAATTTATGTTGGAATAAATAAAAAAAAATGTCGGCGATGCGTTCCTGTTACGAATTTCCGGTCTTTTTAAATATGGGATGGATGATTCCGTTTTTTTTTCTTTCGCACTAGGTTCGGTATGACTTCACTTTATTTTTACTGACCTTTTTTTTTTCCAAATGACTTAAATTTATTTTTGTTCTTGAAATTTCTTTCTTTCTTTCTGTCGTCGCTTATCTTCCCATTTCAATAGTTCCTCTGACGATTTATTTGTGTTGAAAATTTCTTTCGATGTACCATGTCGCTTATCTTTGCTGCTTTCCTCTGATAGCTCGGCAAAATCATCGGCGGCTGCGAATATCGTATTCTATTTGGTATCCCTTGTCTGCCTCCAAACGAATAAAACACTTTTTTTTAAAGTTCGGGGTCACCACTGTTGAAGGATCAGCACAAGGGGAAAATTAAAATACAATAACTTTTTCTTTTTATGACGTTCACAGGTCGAGCACTTATAATATAATATATTTTCAATCTCAATTGTTATTTTTCATTACATTTAAAAATTCATGGCATGCTGTGTTTTTGTATTACAGTTTCTATATCTTTACTATACTTTTAATTTTAAATGGTATATTAGCGCGTATTCCATGATGTACAATTCGCGATAAAAATTTCTAATAAATTCACTACAAACTCATGCTGTATATTTGGTGGGTTCAGCTTGGTGTCGTGTATTATGAGTTACTCAAATCGGGCGAAACCATTACTGGAGCTCTCTACCGAACATAATTAATGAGATTGAGCCGAGCACTCAAGGAAAAACGTGCCCATTACTACTCCAGACACGACAAAATTATTCTCCTACATGATAATGCTCGTCCGCATGTTGCGGCGCCGGAAAGCACTAAATTGGGAAGTCCTACCCCACTGGCCATATTCAGCAGACATTGCCCCTTCCGATTACCACTTGTTCCGGTCGATGACACATGGCCTGTCTAAGCAGCACTTTTCATCATATGAAGATACTAAAAATTGGGTCGATTCGTGGATAGACACAAAAGATGAAAAGTTCTTCCGACGAGGTGTCCGAATGCTGCTAGAAAGATGGGAAAAAGTAGTGGCTAGCGATGGAAAATACCTTACATAAAAGGTAATGTACCGTCCTGTGTAAGTGGGATTATATAATTTCCCGCCGATGGGAAATGTTTTTTTTTTTTTTTTTTTTGGAAATTATTAAAAATTGTATAAATTCATTTTTAATTTATTAGTTGGGAAAATGAAAATCTAGATTGTAGCCCTGCGTGGCTTTTTATCATCAAACCATCTTTTTCGTATTCAACTACGGCTACGCATAGAACTACGTTTTGGATAACGTAGTGGTATCGAAATTGCTAACAACTGGAGATCATTATTGTTGTAGTCGACCGTTTGAAAGTTTTGCAAATTCGCGTATTGGCTGCCACTTCTGAATGTTGGCTCCGTTTTGTTTTATCCACGTCCTCGACAATGATCAACGCTTGCAATTCCGCTTCAATGCTTGACAATCGTGTTGGCCTAATTCCGAATTATTTCTTCCATCGATGCTAGCCTTGCGCGATTCTCTCGTTGCCCAAATTATTGCGCCCGCAACCGAACCATTTTTCAGAAATCAGGGCTCTTGGCTAAAGCCCATTAAAAAAACGAATGTCGCAACTCTACCTCCCGGATCACTCGGAAATATTGCACTTGTTTATTTTTATGTACAATTCTTGAAAATAGTTTAAAATGCTGTAAACAGTCAGTTTACTTAACTGACAATTCTCTGACATTTCTCCAGCGATTTAGTCAATTCTAGGTGAAAAGATTCAGAGGAAAATATATCACTCAAAAAATATCTTCAATTAATTTTTTTAAACACAGTCAAACCACCAAAAACCGTTTTTTTCTTGTTTGGTTCATCAAGTTGCATTTGAAAGTTTTTCTGCTCTTCTTCTTCCTATTTTCGTTGTTGTTAGTTATTAGCGTTGTGTTTGGTTGTGTTCTTGCTACTTTGTACGTAAAAGCGAAACGTCAAAAAATCGACATACAGTAAAGTAGATTTTCAAGAGATAAACAACGAATTCAATACTCCCCCAAATAAAAACATGGAACAAAGTTTGGATAGAACCCTTAACGAAATGTAAACATGCGCCCCCAGATCGGCTTTTCAACTTTGCTGAAGTTAATGATTGTTTTGAATTTTTACAGTGTTTCCGGGCCGAACACGGCGGGATGTCTTTTCGCCAATAAACAGGGACTTTGTCTGGGCGGTGAGTAATTTCGGCCGGGGGATTTTGTCTTGGAACGCAATTTAATTTTTTTCATATATTTCAGCTGTGGGTACAGCTTCGCCAAATTCTGCCGGAATAGCTGTCGCTATTTCCGAACAGGCTTGTAAATTAGAACCGAATGCCAATCCTCCGATTATTTCGTTGGAGAGTGGAAATAAGTAAGTAACATCCAGAATATGGGGAATTAGCATTGTTATGAACGGAAGTAAGGCTTTGTCCAGTATGCAGAATTTACAAGGCTTGAAATTGAGGATCCTTGTGAAAGGATCTTGAGCTGCTGTTATGGGTTCTATATCTTTAATTGCATGGGATCAAGTGTGAAAAGAGAAATTGATTTAAGACGTTAAAAAAGTTTTTCAAGAATTCGAAGACAGTAAGAAGTTATCTCTTATTTTTTCTAGTATTGGTTGGAAGTTGTGTTTTTGACGGATTCATGGCCAAGAAATGTTAAGAGTAAGAGGATTATGGGTCAATCTGGTACATGCAGGGATACCAGAACTTTTCTCGAAAATTGTCTCCTAAGAACATAAAGATAAATTTGGAATAATGGTTTGGTTAATGTTCTCACAGCGCATTTCGAATTGAAAAAGAGATTTTCGGATTTCTTTATTATGTGTGACGGTCTTTGATGAAACCACCGAAACGTCACGTTGTGACCTTTAGGTTTCAGCAGAGACCGAAACGTTGCATATAATAATGAAAACAGTGTCAAATACGGAAATCTTTCTTTTTCAAATATGGCATAGTTTATAAATCTAAGACTGACTGCGCGTTTTGCGCAATAACCGACATAATTGACCGCGTGTCAGTGTAGAAGAGAGAAGTTTTCTTGTTTGTACGTTTATGTTCTTCGTGTTGTATGAATTCGCGCAGTCACAATTAAGGATGGCAAAAACCTGCACATTTTCAATCGCAGTCATCAACTGCGATTGCTCTTTTCCAATATCTGTGAAAAAGAGCAGCGCATCTAATAGCAGTTTCCCTTGCTAATGAGTATGTATGTGGGAATTGTTTATTTATTTATTGTCACAACTTTAATTTTATTTACATACTACTCTTAATATCACCTATATATCGTCTCAACCGTTAATTAAGTGTCCGAAGGTTCTTCAGTTACTTTTCATATGATGATCGCGCGTTGTCTGTCTTTCGCGACGGTTCGTATCAGACTGCTGCCCTTTCACTGTCGCTGCTCGCCTCTACAGTGACTCACAATATTGTCCCTACATTCGGCCGTTCCTAACGTATACTTGGACTCTGAGGGACACTTTCATATGATCGGCTGCGAATAGTGTTGGTTTGAGCCCTTCTCCGATCCTGACTACGTCACTTCTTTCGATCTTCGTTACTTCATAAGGCCATAGGAATTTCGTAGTAACCTTTTGACGTGGTCCAAACAGTTCTTTTGATGGCTACCAAGTCGTCCTCTTTATACTGCTTAGCAGGTTTGCACCTCTTGTTGTGCGTTCGACGATTTACGTCTTGAACTTTCAAAATATTTATCTTTGCCACAGCGCGTAATTCGTCACGTTGCTCACCATAAATTTGAATAACCTCTTGTTCAATAATTGAAGTTATACACAGGTATGCTGTGTGTCTCATTCTGGTGCTTTAATTTAATGCTTCAAACAGTGTCATCCCGATGCTTCTTTGATGCTTTGATGAATACTGTTGAGACTCATCTGGACTTTGCCACATGCTTATACCACCTTTCTGGACAGTACAAATATGCTTTCGCTAATACGGATATAATGATTCCCTTAATCCGCTCTATTTGTCGATTCCCCCTAGGAATTCCCGTAACAATGGATGAATGTTGTATGTTCTCTCAAATCAAAAATCAAATTCCTGTTAAGAACCCCTATAGGGGCATAGGATAGAAACAACTCTTTTCCACAAGGTGCGATCCTGAGTATCGGTGTTTAGCTGTTGCCAGGACTTGTTTACTCCTCTGGCCTCAAGCTCAACTGCTCGCTTCCATGTGTTACATGGTCGACCAACCCGACGTCTGCCTTGAAGAATATAGAGCCTGTTTGGCGATGTTTCGCTCTGGTTTTGTCAAAATGTGACCGATCAACTGCCTTTTCCGTCTTTGGATCTCAATGCTTATTTTAGTCTGGCCAGTTGTACTCCAAAGTGCGTCTTTGGAGATCACTTTTGTCCAGAATTTCCTAAAATGCGTCGGAGGCATTGGTTCACGAAAGTCTGTAGTTTCTTGGTAAGTCGAATGGTCACTTTTCACGTAGTACAACCATATAACAACATGAATTTGACGCATGCGTCAAAAACTCGCAGCTTTCTGCGAAGGGAGATCTCTCTTAACCTCCAGAAAGGGGAAAGGATACCGAAGGCTTGACGAGCTTAATATCCTTTTCGATTCCGCCGTCCATGCTGATAATGCTTACGACATAACAAAAATCTTGCACCTCTTGTTCCTCTTGGGCTTGTGTTCGAACCCATGTGCATGTACTTGGTCTTACGCACATTTATTTTCACTCCCGCCTCTTTGCATTTAGAATCCAACGAGCGAATATTTGACTCTAATTCCGAACGGTTATGTGCAAACCCACGTCATCAGCATAATCAAGGTGACGTAAGATGTTAAATAGTCATGATTGAAGACCTTTACCTTCCCCAGCTCCCGCAAGGGGGTAGTTGTAGTATGAGGTTTTACCAATTCCTGCAACTATCTTTGGAGTTAGCTACTCCACAGACCTGACCTAACTATCCCCCTCTGGGATGGGGGCTGTAGAATTCACCCACAGCCAGTCCTGCTTGCCCTAAAAATGGCAAATGGACACTCACTGGATCATGGGCTTATCACCCGTGATCTTAAGACCTAAATGATACGAGAAACAAATACATCGCCTCGGATACGGACTGATTCTACGGTAACGACTTTTGGCGTTCGAAAACGGACTATGATTGGCTTTTGGAACGTTCGAACATTGAATGACGGGGGAAGAGCTGGGGTTACTCGGTCCTTGCACCGCCAATCAGTGATCGACCGTGAAATGGAGCACTATAACATCCAAATCTTGGGCTTGAGCGAGGTCAGGTGGACAGGATCAGGAGAAGAACGAACCCCTAGCGGAAACACTATTCTGTACATTGGCCCTGAAAGTGAAGCCAGAAATGGCGTGGCGTTGTAGTGCCTACTTTACTATCACTACTTTACTTTTTATAAATTAAGTAAATCGTAGAAACTTACTTTAATAGCGCTACTTTACTTTTGATAAATGAATAGATCGCACAAAATATAAAAATAATCATATTAGTTTTTTATGAAAAAATTGTAAAAAAACAAGTCAGTTGAAAAACGAATTTTATAAAAGCAAGTTGTAAAAAGTTTTTGTTGGATAAGCGCATTAAATATTATTTCTAAAAATAAATAATTGCATATAACTAATTGTTGTTAAAATAATTATTAAAATAAATAATTATAAAAATTTTGAATAATTTTTAAAATATTTATATCAAGTGGTTGAAGTTTATTAATAACCCACACTAAAAATGGTGACCCCGACGAAGGCACACGCCCTTTGAAGAAACAATTCATCAACAATTTGGTGACTATCAACAACAGAAGCAACAGGCATCACGCCTCAATTTTCAAAATTTTCAAATGATTTCGATTCAATTCAATCAAGATCAAACAACGCACGATTCGAGACGTTGCTGAATTTTACGGATTTTTAAACGGAATCCGCATGAAGACGTCGCTGATTTTTGCAGATCTTTCAAGAAACAAACAATCAACTTCAAGCTTAATTAGAAGCATTTAAACGTAATTTAACAGCAACAACAGCAACAACAACATCAACAGCAAGAGTAACAACAATAGCAACAGCAGCAGCAGAAGCGACAGCAACAGCAACAGCAGCAACAACGTCAACAGCAAGAGTAGCAACAACAGCAACAGCAGCAGCAGCAGCTACATCAACAGTCAAAGCGCAACAATAACAACCGCAGCAAAATTCAGAATACGTAATTGCTCAGAATAAGAAAATACATAAATCAAGTAAATTTTAATCTAATATTTATATTTTACTTCATATATATATTTCACTTTCACTTTGTAAATTTTAAATTTTGTGGCGATTTATTGATTTTGATATTAAGTTGCGTCATGTCGTATGAAACTTTACCTCCTTCATCTCGGGATGAATCGTTGATAGCTAATCCTTTTTTGGGGTTAGGCGATTCAAATAATATTGCGACCGTCGCAATTCAAAAGGTCTGTTTGTGGAGACGAAATCCGACTGCTTGGTTTCAAGCTCTCGAGGTACAATTCCGGTCAGTTAACATTTCGTCAGAAGCAACGAAATTTAGCTATGCATTGAGTATGTTGACTCAGGAAGAATGTGATAAGGTGTTGGACATTATTGAGAATTTATCCTCTACCACACCTTATTCGGATTTGAAATTGGCTGTTATTTCTAGATTTGGTGAATCGGAAGATCACAAACTTCAGAAATTAATTAACGGTCTTGATCTTGGAGACGATAAACCATCTCATCTTTTAAGTAAGATGAAGGCGTTAGCTGGGTCTTCTGTTGGAGAACCTCTTTTAAAGAAGCTTTGGCTTCAAAAATTACCACCTAATGCACAATCGATTTTAGCAGTAGCGAATGTTTCACTCGACGAATTAAGCATTCTTGCAGATCGAGTTATTGAAACTAATCCTAATTTCAATTGGGACGTTTCAAATATCTCGCAACTAAAAGTTAATGAAATTAGAACTGATCGATTTAGTTTTGAAAGTTCAATCATTCATCAGATGTCCCTGTTAACGAAACAGATTGAATTATTGACTCTGAAACAAAACCAATTTTATAGAAGGAATCGATCACGTTCTAGAAGTAATTCACGTTCTTTTAGTAACTATCGCGATAATTCAATACCAAATTCGAATTTCTGTTACTATCATAAAAAATTTGGAACTAATGCAACTAAATGTCGCAAACCTTGTTCGTTCAACAATCCAAAAAACTGAAAAAGTTGTCTGAAGTGGCGATGTTCGACAACAAACCATCATCATCAAGTCGCCTATTCATTTTAGACAATTTATCCAAGTTTAGTTTTTTAATTGATACTGGAGCTGACATCTCTGTTCTTCCGGTTAATCCAAAGGAAAACAGGGTTTGTGATAAATCTATCGTACTCACAGCCGCCAATTCTTCTAACATCAAAACTTTCGGATTTAAATTTTTAGATATCTCTCTCCAATTAAGAAGAGTATTTAATTGGAAATTTATTATAGCCGATGTTGAAAAACCCATTCTTGGTGCAGATTTTCTTAAACATTTCGGTTTAATCGTGGATATCCGACGTAAATGTATTATCGATCCACTATCACAAATTAGTTCAGTAACTGGTTCCTTGGTTAATGGACCATCTTCAAATCTCGCTGTTTTGTCAACTACACCTTTAAATCCAAAAGTTGAGTTGTTATTATCTAAATTCGAAGGATTACGACGCACCTTAAATTATAGTTTCATAGAGTCGAGCACAGTGCGACACTTTATCGTTACTAAAGGTCGTCCAATCTTTGCCAGACCTCGTCGTCTAGATCCGGTAAAGCTTAGAGCAGCTAAGGTCGAATTCAATCTAATGATTGAACGTGGTATCTGTAGACCCTCCGACAGTCCATGGGCATCACCGCTTCACATGGTGAAGAAGAAGGATGGTAGTTGGAGGCCTTGTGGTGATTATAGATCTTTAAACGCTATCACTACTCCTGACACTTATCCTATTCCTCATATTCAGGACTTCTGTCAACAGTTGGAAGGATGTACATTTTTTTCAACTGTTGACTTAGAGAGAGCTTATCATCAAATTCCCATTAATGAGGATGATATTCCGAAAACAGCCATTACGACACCTTTCGGACTTTACGAGTTTGTGCGGATGACTTTTGGTCTTCGCAATGCAGCACAAACTTTTCAAAGATTCATTTTCTCAATTTTAAATGATTTTGATTTTTGTTTTGTCTATATCGATGACATTTTGGTAGCTTCTAAATCAGAAAGTGATCATTTCAATCATTTAGAGAAATTGTTTGAACGACTTAACTCTCATAATTTGGTAATTAACCAAACTAAATGCTCGTTCTTTAAATCTTCGGTCGATTTCCTCGGTCATTCGATTGACAAAAATGGAATCAAACCAATCGCTTCACGAGTCGAAGCTATATTAGCTTATACACGTCCATCTACAGTAAAAGATATGCGACGATTTTTAGGAATGATTAATTTTTATCGCCGATTTATTCCTCACGCTGCCGAAGCACAGTCAATTCTTGACAGCTTCACTATTGGTAGCAAGAAAAAGAATGATAAAACAGAATTGGTTTGGTCGGTTACATCAATTGAAGCGTTTGAGCGTTGCAAAAAGCAACTCGCTCAAGCTACAACTTTAGCTTTTCCCTCCACTTCTTCATCTCTTTCATTAGCAGTGGACGCTTCAGATACAGCTTTAGGAGCCGTTCTTCAACAACGATATGGAAATGACTGGCAACCACTAGCCTTTTTCTCGAAGAAACTTTCTTCACCTCAAAAGAATTATAGTGCATATGATCGAGAGCTTCTAGCGGCTTATATTGCCATTAAACATTTTAAATTTATGCTTGAAGGCAGAGATTTTATTTTGTTTACGGATCATAAGCCGTTAATTTTCGCTCTTAAACAAAACCCTGAAAAAGCTTCGCCACGTCAGCTCAGACATTTGGATTTCATCAGTCAATTTACATCAGATATTCGTCATGTTTCTGGTCAAAACAATGTTGTCGCTGATGCTTTATCGAGAATTGAAGCATTAAACCTTCCGACAACTATTGACTACTGCGAAATTGCTGATACTCAACTAATTGATTCTGAATTAAATAAAGCTAAAAATTTACCCAGTTTAAAAATCATTCCGGTTTTTATTGAAGGTACCATCAATCCTCTTTGGTGTGACAATTCCTTGCATAAACTTAGACCTTACATTCCTTTAAATTTACGAACTCGCGTTTTTCGTACTGTTCACGATTTATCGCATCCAGGAATTAAGGCTACCGTTAAACTTATGCGACAAAGATTCATTTGGCCCTCAATCAATAAAGATTGTCGTAAATGGACTAAGGAATGTTTTGCATGTCAAAAAGCAAAAATCTCTCGACACGTCACAAGTCCTTTAGGAGATTTCAAACCAGTTTCAAGCAAATTTGAAACAATTCATATTGATCTGGTTGGTCCTTTGCCAACTTCGAACGGTTTCAGATACTGCCTTACAGTTTTGGATCGTTTCACCAGATGGCCCGAAGCTTATCCCCTTACAGATATTCGCGCAGAAACTGTTGCATCTACTTTATTCAATGAATATATTCCACGTTACGGAACGCCAGTTTCTATTATTACGGATCAAGGTCCTCAATTCGAATCTCGATTATTTCACGAATTAGGAAAATTGATAGGATTTAAACGCTGCAGAACTACTGCATACAATCCTAAAGCAAACGGCATGTTAGAAAGATGGCACAGAGTTTTTAAAGAAACTTTGAAATGCAAAACAAACGAAAGTTGGTCAGATGCACTTCCTTTTACACTTCTCGGTTTACGAACAGTAATTCGAGATGATGCCAACGCGACCCCCGCCGAATTACTTTACGGTCAGAATATTAGACTTCCTTACGATTTTGTTCAACACAAGAACAAATCGAATACAATGTCTGGAAGTGATTTTGTTGAAATTCTTCGTGATCGGATCAACAAATCAAGCCCTCGCCCTCCATCAAGACATAGTTTGGAAACTCCTTTTGTTTTTGAAGATCTCAAAACATGTACCCATGTTTTTCTGAGAACAGACAAGGTTCGCACCTCTCTTCAAACTCCATATGAAGGCCCTTTTGAAGTCATTCAGAGAAACAACAAGTTTTTCGTCATTAAGATCAAAGACAAACCGACTTCAGTATCAATTGATCGTCTTAAGCCTTGCTTCATTAGTTCTTCCGAAGCAACAAACTCGTCAAGAGTTAAAAAAAAAGTTTCCTTTGTCAATTAAATACAAAATGCGTACCACAGACATTCCTTTCCTTTTTTGTTTATTCTTTAATGTATATAATATCGAAAAGATCAAAGATCTTCTCTAGGAAGGGGGTATGTAGTGCCTACTTTACTATCACTACTTTACTTTTTATAAATTAAGTAAATCGTAGAAACTTACTTTAATAGCGCTACTTTACTTTTGATAAATGAATAGATCGCACAAAATATAAAAATAATCATATTAGTTTTTTATGAAAAAATTGTAAAAAAACAAGTCAGTTGAAAAACGAATTTTATAAAAGCAAGTTGTAAAAAGTTTTTGTTGGATAAGCGCATTAAATATTATTTCTAAAAATAAATAATTGCATATAACTAATTGTTGTTAAAATAATTATTAAAATAAATAATTATAAAAATTTTGAATAATTTTTAAAATATTTATATCAAGTGGTTGAAGTTTATTAATAACCCACACTAAAGCGTTCGTCCTTACGCTGAGAGCGAGAAACAGTCTCATTAGCTGGGAACCAATCTCGGATAGGATTATCGTCGTCAGGCTCAGGACCAGTGTCAGAAACGTCACAATTCTGCAGTGCTACGCACCAACTAATACCGCAACATCTGGTGACAAAGAGGAGTTTTATAGCCAACTGAGTGCCACCTTCGAACGTGTTCCAAGAGGTGATATTATTATCATCTCGGGAGATATGAACGCCCAGGTTGGATCAGACAACACTGGACTAGAACACGTCATGGGGAGGCATGGTGACCCTTGGGTCGACTCTTCACGACCTTGGATTAAGAGACCCGAAAACGGCGAATTATTTGTGGAGTTCTGTAGTACTCGGCAAATGGTCATCGGAGGGACCCTTTTTCCACACAAGAGTCATCATAAAACATCTTGGGTTTCCCCTGACGGTGTTACTCAGAACCAGATCGACCATTTGGCTATAAGTCGCCGATGGAGAAGATGTCTCCTCGATGTGCGAGCGAAACGTGGAGCTGACGTGGGGAGCGATCATCACTTGACGGTTGCCTGCTTGAGATTGTGTACAGCAGCTATCCGACGACCACAAATTCTTCAAATGAAGCGCAAGCTTAATGTGGATAAACTCAGAGATCCCAACAAAAAACTCGAATACATCACCATTCTACGCGAAAAGTCATCCACATTGGGGTGAACATGAAATGCGCACACTGGACGCCAATTGGGAGGCAACCAGAAAAACTTTTCTAACTAGTGCTGAAGAATCTGTGGGATATGCGCAAAGCGGTGAGAAACCCTGGATGTCGCAAGACACATGGGGCAAGGTTGGCAATCGGAAAAAAGCCAAATTGGCAATCATCTCTCAACCCGATGTCAACCAACGAACGCCCGACTTGAGGCAGAACTACCGCGATGCTCATATACAGCTTAAAAAGGCTGTTAGACGCGACAAGAGAAAGGTCATTGAAGATCTGGCAAACAAGGCAGAATCTGCGGCTTACCTTGGGGATATGGGTTCACTATTTAAAATCATGAAACAGTTGACAAACAGGAATTTCACCGCCAACCACCTGGTGAGAGATGTCAACGGAAGTCTCCTTAATATGAGTGAACACCAGTTGCGGCGATGGAAGGAATACTTCTCTGGTATTTTAAACATCTTGTCAGAGGAAGATATTCCGGAAACAGAACAACTTCCAAACATCCAACCGCAACAATCCTCTATTAGGGACGATCCCCCAGATAAGGAAGAGATAGTTTCCGCCATTCGGTCAATGGCGGGAAGGAAAGCTCCAGGTATAGATGGACTACCAACCGAACTCCTCAAAGCGGACCCGGAAATAACAGCCGATATACTCCTCCCACTCTTCACTAAGGTGTGGATGATGGAAGATATCCGACTGAATGGAAGGAGGGCGTCATTGTGAAAATTCCGAAGAAGGGCGACCTTCGGGATTGTGGCAATTGGCCTGGTATATGTCTACTTACTGCCGTATCAAAAATTATGGCTAAGGTAATTCTCAATAGGATTAGTGATGTCGTCGAGAGAGCACTCTCGAAGTTTATCAGGCTGGATACCGTAAAGGTTCGTCTTGTACCGACCACACAAATACCCTACGGATAATATTAGAGCATTCAGCCGAAATGGGTTCGCCACTACATCTCATGTTTGTGGACTTCGAGAAGGCTTTCGACAGCGTTAAGCGAGATTACATATGGAATGCTTTGCGTAGGAGAGGTATTCCAAATAAGGTCATAGCTATGATTAAAGAATCCTACGAAGATGCAAGGTGTCGCGTCTTGCATAGAGGAGAGCTGTCCGAGAGCTTCCCTGTGCGAACGGGTGTCAGACAAGGCTGCATATTATCACCAGCCCTGTTTCTGGTGGTAATAAATGACATCTTGAAAGCTGCACTGGAAGGTGGGGAAGGTAAAGGCCTTCAATGGAGACTATTTAACATCTTAAGTCACCTTGATTATGCTGATGACGTGTGTTTGCTTGCACATACCCGTTCGGACTTAGAGTCAAATGTTCGCTCGTTGCATTCTAAATGCAAAGAGGCGGGACTGAAAATAAATGTGCGTAAAACCAAGTACATGCACATGGGTTCGAACGCAAGCACACCGATTGTTCTTAATGGACAGGATGTGGAAGAGGTGCAAGATTTTTGCTATCTCGCAAGCATTGTCAGCATGGACGGCGGAGCCGAAAAGGATGTTGAGGCTCGGCTAAATAAAGCTCGTCAGGCCTTCGGTATCCTTTCCCCTTTCTGGAGGTTAAGAGAGATCTCCCTTCGCACGAAGCTGCGAGTTTTTGACGCATGCGTCAAATCCGTGTTGTTATATGGTTGTACTACGTGGAAAGTGACCGTTCGACTTACCAAGAAACTACAGACTTTCGTAAACCAATGCCTCCGACGCATTTTAGGAATATTCTGGCCAGAAGTGATCTCCAACGACGAACTTTGGAGTACAACTCGCCAGACTAAAATAGGTATTGAGATTCAACGGCGAAAGTGGCAGTGGATCGGTCATACTTTGAGGAAACCAGAGCAAAACATCGCAAAACAGGCTCTGGATTATAACCCTCAAGGAAGACGTCGGGTTGGTCGACCATGTAACACATGGAAGCGAGCAGTTGAACAGGAGGCCAGAGGAATAAACAAGTCATGGCAACAGCTTAAAGCCGATGCGCAGGATCGCGCCTTGTTGAAGAGAGTTGTTTCTGTCCTATGCCCCTATAGGGGGTCTTAACAGGAATTTGATTGATTCATTGACCTTCCCCAGCTTCCAGTGCAGCTTTCAAGATGTCATTTATTACCACCAGAAACAGGGCTGGTGATAATATGCAGCCTTGTCTGACACCCGTTCGCACAGAGAAGTTCTCGAACAGCTCTCCTCTATGCAAGACGCGACACCTTGCATCTTCGTAGGATTCTTTAATCAATGCTATGACCTTATCTGGAATATCTCTCCTACGCAAAGCATTCCATATGTAATCTCGCTTAACGCTTTCGAAAGCCTTCTCGAAGTCCACGAACATGAGAGGTAATGGCGGGGTAGGGTATTTGTTGGTCGTTACAAGACGACCCTTTACGGAATCCAGCCTGATAAACTTCAGGAGTGCTCTCCACGATAGCACTAATCCTATTGAGAATTACCTCAGGCATTTTCGATACGGCAGTAAGTAGACATATACCACGCCAATTGCCACAATCCCGAAGGTCGCCCTTCTTCGGAATTTTCACAATGACGTCCTCCTTCCATTCAGTCGGATATCTTCCTTCATTCCACACTTCAGTAAAGAATGGTGTCGGCTGTTTGTATATGGATTCGTCTGCTGATTCTTAAGGCGATCCTTCTATCCACTTCGGTGGCATTCAGCTTTTTGGTCGGGTAAATTCAGACAAATTTCGTAAACGCGCCCACTACGACGAAGCTTACTCGTAGTCGATATCGGTCCTTCACGATCAAGATGGTAGGTGTGCAGCGACACATCACCTTTCGGAATTGGCATGAGAAACGCCTCCTTTCCTTTCCTTCGTTTGAGACACCTTTCTAATTTGTCATGCAAATATTGGATGTAAAACTCTCGACTAAGAGCGTCTACGTGTTTCATTCTCGTTTCAGATCAATGCTCTATTTCTTGATCGAACTCTTGCATGACGACTGCCCATCTGGCTACTTTTGGTGACAAATCTTTTTTTGTCACCATTCTTTCAAATGCTTGACAATCCGTGATGATTGATTTTGAAGTGTATGCCTATTAAATATACGCGAAGTTTCTTTAACGCCTTAATCACAGCAAGTGCTTCCAAGGCGTATGAGTGTCTTTTTTTCTCGGCATTGGATATTTTACTACTGATATAGTGGACCGGATGAAAATCCTTTCCCCCGGAAGTTTCTGCAGAACCACTGCCCCATATCCTTCCTGGGAAGCGCCTGTGTGAAGTTCTGTTATTGCATTCGGGTTATAAATGCGCAAAACGTTACCGTTTTCGATAATATGTCCAAGAAACTCCACTCGTTTTTTTCAAAACGTGAAACTTTTTCCAATTAATCACAAGGCCAGCGACACGCAAAATTCCGACCAACATCTGATATCTTCATCGTCCAGTCCAAGCATAATCAGGTCATCCATATACCTAGTCGTGCCATAAGTTCTGTCACACGTATATGGGCAATTTTTGTATAAATGAAAAAGAGTTTTTGACAAAGGAAAATATATTTTATTTTGGCATACTAATGGAAGTAAAATAAGCAACAAATTATTCAAAGTGGCCGCCTTTAGCCTTAACACAGCTCTTTAATCTGTTGGGCCAGTCATCGATAGCAGTACGCACTGTTTCTAGCGGAAAATTAGCTACTGCTTCTGTCAAAGATCGCTTAAGGCTCTCGATATTTGGGTGTCGTCTCGTGCACAGCATGGACTCTAACTCCGCCCACAGTTTGTAGTCCAGGGGATTCAAATCTGGGCTCCCAGAAGGCCATTCCGTCGCCCTTATAAACTGTGGAATATTGGTTTCCAACCACGCTTGTGTGGTTCGAGCTTTGTGGGCTGGCGCAGAATCTTGCTGGAAAACCCAATGTCGATTGTTGAATAGCGTAGAGTTCAGCGGCTTCACACATCCCTCCAGGATGTCCGTTTGATAATTTTTCGCTGCAGTTTTTACGCCTTTTTCGCAAAAATGAAGCTCGGTGACCCCTTCGTAGCTGACACCCCACCATACCATGACTGATGCTGGATGATGTCCTCGCTGTACCCTAGTGGCAACTTCTCGGGCTTCTATGGAGCTGTGGGCATACACCTTATCATTTTGGCGGTTGAAATGTTCCTCCACCGTAAAAATTTTTTCATCGGTAAATAAAATTTCTCGATGTTTGTTGTTGCCGTACCGCCGAAGGAGCTCTTTCGATCTGGTGCTCCTAATTTGCTTCAACTGCTCAGTCAGCAAATGTCCCGTTGATCGTCGAAAGGCACTCATCCCGAGGTCAGATTTTATGATGCGAGACATACTTCGGGTGGAGATGTTCATCTCTCGAGCCATGATTCGTTGTTTACGAAGCGGATTTCGACGAATTCGACTCTCGACCGCTTTGATGGCAGCAGAAGAACGTACATCACGCGGACGTCCAGAACGAGGTCGATCTTCAATAGTCTGGATCGCGTTATATCTCTGGATCGCACGATACACAAATCTTTGCGTTATTTTTAACGGGCACAACAACTTGAAAATTTCACTCGCGGATTTTCCACACTTATGTAGTGCAATCACTGCAGTTCGGTTTTCTATTACACCCCGTTCCATCTTCCTACGTTAACGAACACACTTTAAATGACCATCAACTGTCAACAACATTATGACGTTTATAAAACTGGCCGATATTGAAATGTCACTCATAAAATAAAGTTGTTGCCAATGTGAGAAATTATGTGACAGAACTTATGGCAGGACTAGGTAGATTTTAAGGACCTTCTGTCTGACTAGATCAA
The DNA here is from genome assembly GCA_963669355.1 of Chorisops tibialis. Classification (NCBI taxonomy): domain Eukaryota; kingdom Metazoa; phylum Arthropoda; class Insecta; order Diptera; family Stratiomyidae; genus Chorisops; species Chorisops tibialis. Next base: position 77,901,999 of record OY770263.1, read on the forward strand.
AAAACACGCTTTTGATATATCTCAAAAAACTGGCTGTACTATTACATAGTCTGAATGATGTCTCGTACTGTTCATCGGGTGTTATAAGTATACTTCTAGCTGTTCTCTTCGACAGGTACATGGAAGAATCCATTCTTGAGGTCCAAAACCGAGAATACACGATCGTCGGTCAACGAGTTCAAACAGTCGTCAATCAATGGCATTGGAAAGCGATCTCACTCGACTTTACGGCTAAGGCGTTTGTAGTCGACACATACGCGATATGATCCGTCGACACTTGTGAACTCACTCGTGCTGAATCATATGATTCCATTCGTCAGCCATTCATTAATTTGGTCGTCTAATACTTTCTTCTCTTCTCTATCGGCGGTAGTCTTCGAAATTTATTCAGCGTTAGTCTTATCTTTGTTTCCACTTTAGTTTTCGGGCTATGTTCCGCAATAAATTTTTCAACACGACTTTTGTGTGATTTCCTTAAGTCCACCTCGTTGACCGCTACACAGTCCACATTCGGGATCTCCTTCTCTGTTTAACGATCCTGCGTGTCTCCTGGTTTCGGTACCTTTAATAATTGATGTCTCCTTCTTAGCTCTAAAACGTCTGGTTTCTACGACGCCCTGTCGGATAAAAACTTCGACGCTTTTTAGAAAATCGTGCCCCATGATTACTGGAAATGACGAAACACCACATGGAACAAGATACATTTTGGTTGAATGTAATTCGTTGTTAACTAATATATTCGCATGGAACACTTCAATTGGTTTTACTTCCACTCCACCTAGACCTGTCAGTTCATGCATTGTTGAGTTTAATTTCGGGCTACCAATCCTGGTGTACATGTGGTGAGTCATTAAATTCACGTCGCTTTCGCTGTCAATCAAAGCGTCGAACTTTATTCTGCACCGATCCATCTATCTTAATGCTGCCTTTACAAGCGACGTTATGTCTTCTTTCATTTTTCGTAGAAGTTATGCTTCATTTTGATTAGATATGCCCATGTTCATTACACTTGAAACATTTGGGGCCTTTGTCCTTACTTGGAGACTGATTCGCCTCGTTCCCTATCGAACCGCAATTGAAACAATGGGCACGTGGTTTCTTCTTCGAAATCGTTCCCTTCATGTCCTTCATTGAGTCTCCCTTGACCATTTTTTCGGATTTGACATTTCTTTCATGCGGTCATATACTTCAAGTTTGTTTTTGAACTCCTGCATCGTCCGTGCACCATATAAAATGATTTTATTCGTCTGTTCATCCCAAATGCCATCTATAATATACTGCATCGAAGCTTCGTCTTCGATACATCCTTGAGAAGCGATTTCTTGCATAGCATACACATACTGGCGTCCGCTTTCGTCCGACCGTCGTTTGCGTTTGGTAAGTCTGGCATGAATTACGGCACTATTAACTTCCGGCTTAAAAACCACTAATTCGTAGTCAGCGCCACTAATTGGTCATGGCAAAATTTTAAACGTCATTAGAGACGCTAATTCCATTTTAGACTGCGAGTATGATTGCATGAACCAACCGCAGATTGAGAAACGGAAGTTTCACATTAAGTTTCCTGAACGAAACGAATGGGCAACAAAGCACCTGTACAGGCCCTCATCTCTATACTGACGGATCTAAAACTAACCAGGGGCCAGGTGCAGGGATTTATTCCCAGGAAGTCAGTCGATGTAGCACCAACAGTGCTGAAGGCTTGCTTCAAACAAACTATTTTGGATTTTTTCTTGGTGGGGTGGCGGCAGCTGGGCAGCTGCAGAATGACCAAATTCTTTTGGAAAGACCCGAATAAAAACATTACAGCTCAGCTATTACAACGTAGTCGCTATAGCGTCCAAACTATTGTTGGCCTGACCACAGGTCATTGCTTGCTAAAGCTGCACGCATTTAGGATGCGGATCGCGAGTGACAGTCTTTGCAGAGGTTGTGAGGAAGACCTAGAATCTATCGAACATTTTTTGCCGAGCCTTGCAGCATTCTCCTTCCGTATATCAGTTATTGTAGATCATTCCACACCAGATGCTTAGCCAAGTCCTCGAAATCCGATATTCACTTTTGAACTGATAATGCGTCGTCTCCTGAGAAATGAGCGATGCTATCCTCCACGTCCTTAATCGGAAATTGATTTACCATTCCACCTTTCTTCCTATTTATTTCTGTCCTGTTCCTCTTCCTATTTCGAGTGTCCCGCGTTTTTTCGTCGTCGCTCCCATCGTCTGAGCTCTCGGAATCTTCCTGATATTCCTAGGGTGGGTAACCTCTAAGCCTGGGCTTGCTGGGTAATTATCATTTTTTTTGCTCCTGCTCAATGCTCGGTTCACTGCTCATGCTCAGTGATATCTGTTAACTGCTTACCGATATCTGCTCACTGCTCAGTGATATCTACACATTGCTTGTGCTCACTGCTCATGCACGGTGTCACCTGCTCAGTGTACAAAGCTACAGTAATGAATGATGAATGAATAGACGAGCAGGTTATAACTTTACGAGCTGTGAACAGATCGGTGAGCTTAGAGCTGGCGCAAGCTGATTAATGCTCTACGAGCAGGTAGGAGAAGTACGACTGCGATTTCGTGGATGAGGTGCGATTTGTTTAGCGAGGTTTGATCTGATCGGTTGGTTACGATTTGGTCAGTGAAGTAGGACGATCCAAGTGTTCGATGAGGTGCGCTTTTGTGGGTAAGCGGTGATTTGTTTGGCGAGCTTTGATCTGAGCCGACATGCGAGTTGGTCGATGAAATGCGAGTGCGAACAAAAACCCTGTGATTAGTAGCAATGATCATGTGAGCTAGCGGCAATTTTATTGACGGTAGACCGTAAGCAGTATGCATTAGCTCTGCACTTCTAATCGCAGCTCTTTTCAAATTGTTCTTTGAAAATAGCAGTGAAAAAATTGTAGGTATGAAAAAGAGCATACCATATCTAATCACAGCCGTATTTTTTTAAATTATTTGAAGATTCTTCAGCTAGGGTGTAGCCTAGTAGGTAGCATGTTGGTCTTGTAATGCGAAGGTCGTGAGTTCAAATCCCGGTCGACGGAATATATAATTCCAGCACATTGCCTGCTTGGATATACCTTGGTCACCTCAATCTACGAAAATGAAAAATTCGTAGAAAGAGGGTTGTGCGAAAAACTAACAACTCTTCCACAATAAGTAATAAAAAAAAGTTAAGGAACCTGAATATCAGGCGGCCAAGGTCCGATTTGGGCTGTAGCGCCATTGTAGAAGTAGAAGATTCTTCAAGGGAAAACGCCAAAATAGAGCCCTGAACAGGATTTCAACAGGAGTCGCTGAATTTTAAAGTAAAAATAAAACTAGTTCTCTTTAACTTTACATAACCACAAACTTTATTTATCGCTTTTCATAATTTTTACACTGTACACCATTCGTGGTGTCGATCACTCGACTTAATCGCCTTCTAAATTCCGACTGATTCACAATGTGTCGCCTTGACTCTCGCACTAATCGCGCTCCGTCGATAATGCTACTCGATTGACTGGCTTCTCAATCCCGACTGACTTACATCACAAGCAGCGCTCGACCTTTTTATTTTGTTCTATTCGCTCGCTTTTCGGCCTTCTATGCTCTTTCTATGGGTACGTGCGAGCAGTTCGAGGTCACAAGCAATTATTGATGATCGTGGATAGTCGATGATATATATTTACAGAATAGTAGTCAGCTGAAGATCACGAATTCTAGATGAACGACTGGGACCCTTATTCTGCGTCATTTATTCCGGTGTTTATTTGCTAGGCTCCTCCCCAATTCCGTTTAGGCAGGCCCTTGTGATTGCTCCTTCTGGTGTCGATGATTACACAACTACTCCAACTACCAAATTGCCTTCTCGGAAACTTAAGGAGTTGCATCGTACATGTTCTCGGTGCTTGATGTGTTCTGTGGCCACATAGCTTTTATTTTTGGTGAAGCTATTTTTCCACTGGGGTTTCATCGCGTTGGCAGTTCATGCTCCGTGAAGTATCTATCAATTTCTGATCATTCGTTGTGCTTACTGTTACAACAGAACACCCCCACTATGATTGCCGTTGCTAGACCCGACTAACGCTCCAGCACCGGAACTGACACTCAGATGGACAAAGGTGGGTCTCAGCCCAATCCAATCCCGAACCTTTCAATTCCCTGAATTTATTTCGATATTTCGGTATCGAAATAAACATTCCTAGGCCTCAAGCATACAACAGACTTGGGCTTAATCGTAATTAGTTTGTGTTTTTTTAACTTTCAACATTTTTTCTTTCTTATTTTCCAGGAGCTGTTTAATTCATAAATATGGCGGCATTACCGGCGTAATTTACAAACAAAATGTTTCGCAAAGATAATTCTTAAAGCGCGCTTCCAAACTGTTTTTCTTTGTTTTAGTTTTTGTTTATATTTTGATTGTAACTCTTTAAACGAAAATTATTATACATTTGTTTAAATTCCAAGAATTGTTTTGGATTGATTTTCTTTTCTTAAGTTCGAAAGAAAAAAGTAAATGGAGGCATCGATAAAATAACAATTAATTCATTTTTCATCATGTTTTATGTCTTATTTTCAAGAAATTTTCAATTCTTAGCGGTGAACATATTTGCCAAGAAAAGATATACAACTTACTTATTATACTAATCCAAACATATTCAAAAATATTCTAAATTAAAACTTTACTCTTATTATTCTCAATAAAAAAAAGAACAAATTGTTAATATTATTCACATTAAATCCAATATTTTTCTAAGAAAACAATAAAATACCAAATACAAGTGCTGTAGGCTTTACAAAATTTAGGCGAGGTGGAACAGGATCGATGATTATTTAAATTAATTCAAGTTACTTGATCGGAAATAATTTATCTGTTACTTTAATGCCATCGGTTTTTTTTTAAATAAAAATTGATTTTTTCAAATTTATTCGCATGTTTTAATTGAAATGAATCCGTTTTTTTGGGACTACTAGTGACGTTGAACATGAGATTTTTTTAGCACCGAACATAAGGGGAACTAAGGGAGTGAACCTTTAATGCATTGGACGTACAGTCAAGTCGGATAGGGTAGGTGAACGGTTGTGTTACAAGGGAGTTGCAGGAGAGACGAGTCTAAAGTGCCGGTGGACGTTGTTCGTGAAACACCCAATGTTATAAGCTGTCGAGAATATGTGAGGCGGCAATGCTTTCCACAGTCTTCATACTCGGGTGACTAAGGTCTGTCTATGTTTCACTATACGCGATGGTAGTCTTAACAGTGAACTCATGAGCGTATGTAGCTTGTCGAGTAGTCCTGGGATAGTTGAAAAGAGGTGGAATGAGGTTGGACACTGCATTTACCGTGAAAATACCGATAGTAAACGCTGAGTACGATGTTCGAGGGAATCTATAGAAGCTATTATAGTCTCATCTCCAAGTAGACGGAACGTATCCTTTTGGATTCGATCGAGACCGCAAGTAGTGTTTTGGGTGTCCCAACACATATGTGTGAGTTATACTCGAGACCAAATCCCTTATCTCTTACCACCATGTATGCCTTTACCCCGTAATACTTGAGCTGCTTCACGCGCTCATAAGTATTCTTTTAAACCTATCTTCAGTCGCACTGTCAAATTTCGTGATTCGTTTTTAAACCGTACTTTTCGAATATGGAACTCGCTGCTCATCTCAGTATTCCTGCATGACTACAACATTCAACAATTCAAAACTAATATCAACTTCAGCCTCTATCTCCTATTCCCAACAAACAATATCTTCCCGCCTCAGCGGAGCTGTGCTTCAGTACAAAAGAGCAACCCCTCTAGTTCCGGTTAGAGTTACTCTATGAAGAAGAAAGAACAAGACACGTAGAAGAGTTAGGTCAACCTGTCACATTGGGTACTTTTTATTTCCATATGTATGCGTGCAACGTGTCCGTGTAACTTTTAGTGGTTTTATTTCGCAAATATCTTTTATTTGCAGAACTTTTAAGTGATGAAAATTAAATTTGGTAGGTTTCACGTACTAATGAACGGTTCGCAATCATATTTGCTTATTTATCGCATGCTGGGAAATAGTTGGGTGCGGAAAAGCTGGTTATCACCTCGACTGAACTCTATTACCAGGTGTCTTGTTCTTTCTCCTTCATAGAGTAACTCTGGTTTTGGTGTCACATAAAAAAAAAACTAAGTTTGTGTCCCCCACCTATTTGTGTTCCTCAGATAAAAACTAGTTCGGTGCGTAATCGTAGTTAAATGCGAAAAGGGGATATAATGCCAAAACCTAGGCCTATGCGTAGCCCTACTGACTAATTTCCCAAACAAACACAGCGAAACGGAAGTTCTTTCATTCGTAAATTTCCAGATATTTAAAAATACAACGAACGTAAAGAAAAAAAAAAAAAACAATGAAACAAAACTTTTCCAGCTGCAATTCGCTCTTTAGTTCTTCATTTCTGTTTTACCCTGTTCTTGTTGAAATTACATATTTAAAATTTAGATCTGGCAATGATGGCAAACTGCTGGTCGAATGGTAGTCACAGAGCGTTATCGTGAGCAGGTACACAACGTAGCATAAATTCTGTGAAAAGGCCACTGAAAATAGCATCAACAGCTCTGCTACTGAATCCTATCTCCACCTCCTCGCGGTTACCACTGGGTGTTTTGTTCAAAACAGCAGACGAAGAAGGGTGAAGGCGAGTATTCTAATCGCAAATCCCATCCAGACTTGCCCTCCAGGTCATCTCCTCGAAAAAAAACTCGCGCGTTCAGGAACCCAGATTGGACGGATCAAACGGCAACGGAAAATGAACTATTCTTTTGTATCTTGGTGTTTCCAGATGAGGATCTGAAATATGTTTCCAGATGAGGATCTGAAAACTTATAAAAAGGAGAAAGAAAACACAAGGCGAAAATTTCGATTTTAAATTTAACGTTTCTTACTCAATGGTTCTAACAAGAATGAACACAAGAACAAAGCATAATTTTTTTCTATTGGAATTATCATTGTGGATGTATGCCGCTAGGATTGCCGCAATAGCAATTTCATATTGGGAATTGTTGCTGTATAGGTGATTGCCAAAGTAGCCGCTAGAAGCGCCGCAATAGGTCGTCGTGTACATAATAAATGGTTGCGGCCGGAGAATGATCGGGAACGGAACGCAGCATCATATGATCGCAATCATATGTTCCGGATGACAGTTCGCAGCTGTCATATCGCCGTGCATTTATCGGGCGGCCGCGCAGGCCGAGTGAAACATTCTCCCCGGCGTTGAAACGTTGTAGTTTCAAGGTTCGTTGGTGGTGTTCTTGTGCGATCGTTGTTGTTGTGGGCCTCACATTTCCTTGAGACCCGTTTGAGGTTTGAAGGCGCCTCGTCTCGCCTGGCAGGGAAGGGAATGTGGGGAGGGAACAGAAGGAAGTGAAAGAAAAGAAAATTAAAGCCATATCGTTGGTGATCGCGGTAAAGTTATGAATGGTGCGCGGCGATTACATAAAACTCGCGGGTAATTGACACAGCTTAGCGACTGGCCTTTTTAATTGAGCATACGCTGTTTTGACGGTGGCCACGCGTGTCCGTCCGTCTTTTCCCGGGTGTACGGCTACAATCCGTCCGAGATTCCATTGAAGCGGAGGAAATCGTTCGTCGCGTATGATCACTAAATCGTTTAATTTGAGATTGGGATGACTATTTGTCCATTTCGGGCGTTGCTGCAGACGGGAAAGGTATTCACCTGACCATTTTGTCCAAAAATCTTGGTGCAATTTTTGTATTAATTTCCACTTTCGAAGGCAGTGAGAGTTTGTGTCCTGTAAGTGTCGTTCTGGTGGTGAGAGTAGTGCGCCTCCGATCAGAAAATGACCGGGTGTGAGTGCCGAGAAGTCGTCCGGATTCTCAGTCAGCGGGCACAAAGGTCTTGAATTCAGACACGCTTCAATCTGGTTCACCACGGTGGTCATTTCCTCGTATGTCAAGGTGGTTTCTCCAATTACTCGTCGTAGATGGTGTTTCACGGATTTTACGCCAGCTTCCCATAGACCACCGAAATGTGGTGATGCTGGGGGGATGAAATGCCATTCGATCCCTTCGTTGGCGAGAAGTGGTGTGCAATCCTTTTCGAGTTGTTTCCGGAGATAGTCCCTTTCTTGTTGAAGCTTGGTATCGGCTCCAACAAAATTCGTACCGCAGTCGGAGTAAATGCGACAACATAGGCCGCGTCGAGAGGTGAAGCGCCGAAATGCCGCAAGAAATGCTTCGCTGGTAAGATCGGATACAACCTCGATATGGATTGCTTTTGTTGAAAAACAGACGAATATCGCCAGATAGCCTTTGTAAGTTTTACCTCCGCGTCCTTTTGATACCCGGAGTGAAATCGGGCCTGCATAATCCACGCCGACATTGGTAAATGGTCGGGTGATTTCCGTGCGCGTCGTGGGTAGGTTTCCCATTAATTGTTTTTGGGTTTCATTCCGGAATCGAAAACATTTCACGCATCCGTGAATACATGCTTTTATTAGGCTGCGTAGTCTCGTAATCCAAAATTGCTGGCGAATGGTTCCGAGCATCAGCGTTATAGTCCCGTGCAGGGTGTCTCGATGCGCCTGTTGTATTATTAGTTTCGTTAGACGACTAGAATGCGATAAAATAATCGGATGCCTTTCGTCATATGGTAGATTAGATAGGTGTAGACGTCCTCCCACTCGTAAAATTCCGTTTCCATCCAAGAAGGGATTTAACGATTTTATCACGCTAACTTTAAGATCGGTCCGGTCTTTTAAAATTTCAATTTCCTGGGAAAAATGAAGAGATTGGTCACCAAGAATGAGAGTACGTCGTACAGTAGAAATTTCTTCGACGCTTAAAGCTTGGCATTGTGTCCGGGACTGATTTGATCTGCATTGATTGATGAAACGACGTATATACGCAAAAACACGAATGAGCCGGTGAAGTGAAGAGTACCGATTGATCAAACCATCTAACCATGAAGTCTCCGAATTGAGAGCTGACACTAAGCACGTGGTTGACATTTTCTTGAGATCTAGCAGAATTGGGTCTGGATTGCTGGGGTTGGAAGTCGGCCAAAGCGTCTCGTGGGTTTGTAACCAGTCAGGGCCTGACCACCATAGGGAGCAATCTAACAGTTTGGCTGCATCCATACCTCTGGAGGCAAGGTCTGCAGGATTGTCTTGGGAGCGGACGTGTTTCCAGATATTTCCGCCAACCTTGTCGTGGATTTCAGCGACTCGATTCGCCACGAAAGTTTTCCATTCGTTGGATCTTTTCCGAAGCCATGCCAACACGATGGTGGAATCGGTCCAAGCGATTAGGTTCTCAATCTTTAGAGCTGATTTGACTCTCTTCAGTAGCCGCGCTAGTAGAACAGCTCCACATAGTTCGAGTCGTGGTAGGGATACCGATTTCACTGGAGCTACTCGAGTTTTTGACATTACCAATCGTACTGTGATGACTCCATCATCGCGAATCGTGCGAACGTAGACTACGGCAGCATACGCCCGCTCGGAAGCATCACAAAAGCCCAATAATTGACTGGAAGTCGTGCTACTAGTTTGAATCCAGCGTGGAATTCGGAAATGTTGTACCGCAGGCAATGTCTTCTTGCAATTTTTCCACGTTTCTTGCAACTCGGGAGATAATTGATCGTCCCAGGCCAAGGTTTCCAGCCATAAGCCTTGAAGGAGTATTTTCGCTTGAATGATGACTGGGGCAGCCCATCCGAGCGGATCAAAAAGTCGAGAGATGGTTGACAGGATAAGTCTTTTCGTTGGGACGATGTCGTCGTCGGGCACGGGTTTCCATTTGAAACCGAGCATGTCGTTGTCGGGATTCCAAACTATTCCAAGAGCTTTGATATTGTCATCGTTGGTTAGCGGTAGCATGCCCTGGTGAACGCGTTTTTCCAGTGGGACATCTTTCAAAATAAGTGGTGAATTCGAAGCCCATTTGCGCATTTCGAATCCACCAGCCTGCAAGAGATCTTCAACTTCTTTCCGTGCGCGACAAGCTTCGTCTACATTGTCGGCACCCGCAAGCAGATCATCAACGTACATGCTAGACGTTAAAAGAGGAGCGCCAAGAGGAAACCGTTCGCTTTCGTCGTTGGCCAATTGATGAATGGTGCGGATTGCCAGGTAAGGAGCACTACTTACTCCAAAAAGCACTACCTTAATTTTATAATCCTTTACAGGAGATTGTGGCTCTGATCGCCAAATGATTCGCTGATAATCTCTATCATCTGGATGGATTAGGATCTGACGATACATTTTCGCAATGTCACCCATATAAACGTATGAGAAACTCCTCCACTTCAGCAGCAGGTTGGTGAGGTCGACTTGGAGGGGCGGTCCGGTATAAAGAGAATCGTTTAGAGAAATCCCGTTGGACGTTTTGCACGATGCATTGAAGACCACTCGCAATTTTGTGGTAGTACTATCCTCCTTGATTACCGCATGATGGGGAACGTAATAATGCGGCAAGATTGCTTTTCCGATCGGTGCAATTTCTTCCATTTGCCCCAAATCCACATATTCATTGACGACAGCAGCGTATTCCGCTTGTAGCTTCGGATTTCTTTGGAATCGTCTTTCCAACGACCTCATCTGTGAAGCTGCGATGTTGTATGACGATGAGAGTGGTGGTGGATTGGTTCGAAACGGAAGACGTACAATGTATCGACCATCTTCACGTCGAGTGGTAGTTGCCTTGTAGAAGGTCTCGCAGGCTTCGTTATCGGCATCTGGTTGTGGAACCGATTCGACTTCTTCTATTTCCCAAAATTGACGAAGTTGGTCGTTAATTTCGGACACACTGTGAAACGCCATTAGAGCGGATCTGCCAGTGTCGTCAGGACAAGTTCCGGAAAGAATCCAGCCTAGGGATGTTGCTTGAGCGACGATTGAGTGATGACTCGCTTTCCGAACTCCTTGTCGTAGAATGGATGGATATGCGTTTGCTCCTAGAATAATATCCACCTTTCCCGGCTGATGAAACGACGGATCGGCCAACAACAAATCGCTAAATTCGTGGAATAGCGATGTTGAGACGCGTTTTGTCGGGAGTAATTGCGTCAAGGATGGTAAGATCAACGCTGTCAGGTCGAATGAAAACGCTTCCACTCGGGATTGAATCATTAAGCTCAATGAAGAACGCGCTCGCCCAGATTGAATGTCGCCCAATCCGGTGACTGTGACGTCGGCTCTTTTTCTGGGGAGTTTTAAGAGCTGAGCAGCAGATTCGGTCACGAACGATGCTTGCGAACCCGGATCAATAAGTATTCGCATCGGAATTAACGTTCCGGTGATGGATGGTACATTAACCAAAGCCGTAGCTAACAACGTCTGCAGTTGAGGCGGCTCTTGGATTGCAGTTGACTTTGGATGTGAAGCGGAGTGTAGAGCTGCTGTTGTGGGTATATCCGAAGGATTTTCTGGGTGCAGCAACGAGTGGTGTGTCTTCCCACAATGCGAGCAGCGGTTTGAACTCGAGCAGTCGGTTACTCTATGCCCGAGTCCCAAACAATTAAAACAGGCATGTTTAGCCCTCACCAGTTCTGATCTCGTTTTCACGTCCATTCTTAAAAATATTTTGCAGCGATATGCGCTATGATTATCATTACAGGATAAACACTTGCGAAGACCTTGGGTGGCAATAAACCCCTTGGCGTGGGTGGAAGGTCCTGTTGCAGGTCGTGGTACTGGCTTCGTGGGACCAAGTGCCTCCAAAGTTCGGAAACGACATTCCAAGAAATTTCGGAACTCCTCCCACGTCGATAACTTTGTCGTATCGCTGATCGACTGCTCCCAGAGCTGGTGCGTCTCTTTTGGCAATCTGCGTACCAGTAGATGTATAAGGATTGCATCCCAACTCTGAGTAGCAATTCCCAGGTTGTTTAAGGAGGCTAAACATTCTGAAGTCACGTCCAAAAGCGACTTTAATGATTTCGCTGACTCAAATGGTATCACGGGTTGGTTTAATAAATTCGTCAGCTGCGTATTTACTAAAAGTCGTTTATTTTGGAAGCGACGACACATCAGTTCCCAAGCGGATAGATAATTTTTGTCGGTTACGGGCAGATGTTTAATTAACAGCTCCGCTTCTCCGTAAACTGACGTCTTCAGATAATGTAACTTCTGTACATCTCCCAGACTATCGTTATCGTGCACTACCGCGACGAATAAATCATGGAACGAAGTCCACTCGGCGTAATTCCCGCCAAATTTCGGGATGGTAATGCGCGGTAGACGCGTTTCACATCTCCCCAAAAGCGTCGCGTTATGCTCGGTCGGAGGTTCGGGCCGGAAGACAGTGGATACTGGCTCTAATTCTCTTAGCCTTTCATTCAGCCGACCAATCAGCTCGTGATAGGTTTCGTCGGCATAATCATAAATGTCATCGGTTAGATACCTTGACGACTTGGTTTCTTCCGAAGGAAGCGACATGAATGCGTCGTGGTTCTTATCGAAATTCTTCCAAAGGTCGAGAACCGACTCCTTGCGACCTTGAAGGTACCCCGTGGTACAATTGGCCTTGGAAACTTTTCCGAAATTCTTTTTAGCCTTTTCGAGTTTGGCAATAATGTTCTCTTGTTGTTTTATCAGAGCCTCCATTTCAATTTTAATTTACGGAATTTAAATCAGTCGACACGCAATTTTTTCGGATAATTGTATTGTATCGTATTGTCTTGAGTTCGCGAACACGGCACTTTAGTTCGAATGCGGCACAATTTCCGAACGCGTATGGCTTTAATAAAAAAGGAAAAAAGGAAAATGGACTTACTCAGGTTGGATTATAAAAACGTCTTGTGCAGAATTTCCAGAGTCGTCGGGATGGCTGAGGTGCTGGAATATTCCCAAATATCGTCTTTATTGTCCCAAATGGATAAAAGGATAGCTCACTATCCGGCTTCGACGGACCAAAAATGTTTCCAGATGAGGATCTGAAATATGTTTCCAGATGAGGATCTGAAAACTTATAAAAAGGAGAAAGAAAACACAAGGCGAAAATTTCGATTTTAAATTTAACGTTTCTTACTCAATGGTTCTAACAAGAATGAACACAAGAACAAAGCATAATTTTTTTCTATTGGAATTATCATTGTGGATGTATGCCGCTAGGATTGCCGCAATAGCAATTTCATATTGGGAATTGTTGCTGTACAGGTGATTGCCAAAGTAGCCGCTAGAAGCGCCGCAATAGGTCGTCGTGTACATAATAAATGGTTGCGGCCGGAGAATGATCGGGAACGGAACGCAGCATCATATGATCGCAATCATATGTTCCGGATGACAGTTCGCAGCTGTCATATCGCCGTGCATTTATCGGGCGGCCGCGCAGGCCGAGTGAAACACTTGGAATGTGCGTACACTTCAGCGAACTGATGTACTGCGGAAACTTCTTCAGGAGATGTCTCGTAACAACATCAGCATCCTCGCTCTCCAAGAAACGAAATGGCTCGGAAGCGAAAATAACAATTGCAGATCTCGCGATCTCACACGGCTTTTACCAGCGGCAAAAAGCAAGGAAGCAGAGAATTCGGTGTCGCCTTTGTGGTAGATAATGTGTTCAAACAACTCATAACTAAATTTATACCGATCAACGAACGAATCTGCTTAATCTGCTTTAAGGTGAAGGTCTTCAGCGTTTGGTTTATCAACTGCTATGCCCCTACAGAGGAGAAAGATGATGCCATTAAAGACGAATTCTATGCCCGACTTCATAGCACTTTTGACGGGTTGCCCTCTAATGACATCCGAATTCTAATAGGAGACTTCAACGCTAAAATTGGCAACAAACTGTTTCATAGGGGCGTAACAGGGCATAGCTCTCTATTATGAAACGAAAGACAATGGCCAAAGATTTATTGACTTCGCCAGCAGTAAGAACCCAGCCATATGCTCCACCTGCTTCCCGCAAAGAAACACTCACAAAATGATGTGGGCATCACCAGATGGATATAAACATAATTGCACTCCAAGAAACTAAATTGTTAGAGATTACTGACATTAGATCGCACAGAATATTCAAAGGTGGGAAATCATCGGAAAGCCGGGAGTTTGGAGTTGCGTTTGTCGTCGACACCAAGTTTAAACACCAGGTCACCAACTACAAACCCGTGAATGAACGATTGTGTGCAATCCACATCAAGACAAAATTCTTTAAGGTTTGGCTTGTTAATGTCCATGCCCCAACGGAAGACAAAGACGACGAAGCTAAAGACGATTTCTACAGCACCCTAGAATCAACATTCGACTCCCTTCCGTCGAACGATATTAAAATAGTATTAGGTGATTTTAATGTGAAAGTGGGGGAAGAAGAAACTAACATAGGGACAATTGGAACGCACAGTCTCCATGATATTAGTAACGAAAACGGCCAGAAACAAAAATCTTGTTGTAAGCTCTACATGCTTCCCGCATCGTGACATTCATAAGAGAACGTGGGCATCACCCGACGGACGAACATTCAATCAAATAGACCACGTTCTAATAGAGAAAAGGACGGCGTCTTGCTTCTCGACGTGCGCACATGTCGCGGTGCTAATTGCGATACAGATCACTATTTGGGAAAGACCAACTTCCGATGTCGAATCGCAAACCGAGAACACCCAAAAACACAACCGGTTCCTAAATTCGACATAGGAAAACTCAAGGACGAGAAAGTAGTTGCGAAGTACGTATCAGCCTTAGAGAGGCACTTCGCACCAATACTGAACAACAACGCCAGCACGCCAATAGAAGAAATGTGGCAAAATATCAAAGATGGCATTACATCAGTCGCAGAGGAGGTGATAGGACAACAACCCCGCCGCAAAAGAAATGACTGGTTCGACAACGACTGCCAAGATGCCTTAGACCGAAAAAACCAGGCTTACAAAATATTAACAGAACGGCCGACACGAGCCAAACGCGACAAATATAATGATCGTAGACGATTTGCAAACAAAATATGCAGACAAAAAAAAACGGAAGTACAATAATGACGAAATTAAAAACATAAAACTTTTGTTTCGCTTATCAGTTTTGAGTTGGAATTTGAAAAGGCTAAACAAACATTATTATAATTTAAATGTTATTAATATTCACGCATTGTTATAATATAAAAGTTATTAATATTGAGTGGTGTATTTTTAAAATAGTAGTATAATATAATGCCCCCCACTGGCTTCGATTCGACTTCCCGGGTGACACTTTTCCACGCTCTTGCTTTCCGCTCGTAGGCGGCTTCATGGTGCTTGCCCACTGCAATGAAATTTATCGTGCTTTCCATTCTGAATGTTTCATAGGGAAACCGCTTCTCAAGGACACTTCTTTTCTTTTCTTCAAATCGCCGGGAAACCGAAACGAAATTAAAACTGCATTTCTTCAAAGTCTCTTCGATTGTTGCTTTTCAATTTGTTTCGCCATCGAGTAAGTCCTGTTCAGAATTATGTTCGCGATTGATCGAATCCAAACTCGAGCGATATTATTTCGCGGTCGATTCGGCTTCCTGTTTTTTTTGTCTAGTTAACCTGGACAACAAGAATATTTACCACCAAGTGGAGAAAATACAGGTCGCCCAGCACCAGGCGGGGATCGGGATCTCAACGTCCAGGCTGTGAATATGGCTCAGATCCAGGATGTCAACCAGACAGCTAAAAAAACTAAATAAGCGACCAGGTGTTCAAGATCCATCAGGCCCATTATCATAATGTCTTCCACCAAGTAACAACGGTAGTCAAAAGCCATGATCTTATCCCGGTCAACCTCAAAAGCCCGGCTGTGAATATGGATCAGGACCAGGATGTCAACCAGTAGGTTCTTGAGGTCTTCAACGTCCATTTGGTGCAGGTTCGCATGGTCATGGCCCACAACAAGAAAACTACCAAAATCCGTTTGCTTCAGGTCCAGGGTGTGAGCCTTCTCAACCAGACAGTAAAGGCTAAAAGCAACAATCCGCATCAGGCTTACAGGAACCATACGGTCCTCAGCGACCTTCAGGTCCATCAAGTGGTGAAAATTTAATTTGGTAGGTTTCACGTACTAATGAACGGTTGCCATCACATTTTCTTACTTATCGCATGCTGGGAAATAGTTGGGCGTTTTTTTCAAATCTAACGGAAAAGCACCTTGGCCGAACTCTATTACCAGGCTTCTTCTTTCTTCTTCATAGAGTACGAGGGTGGATTGATAATGACGTGTAAAAATGAAGAAGGAGGGGGTAGGTAAGGAATTTGGTATTTTTTTACCAGCTTCATCCTTAATTAGATTACCTGCAAACGCTTAGCCTGATATCATTTTTAGTATTTGTGAAACTGCTGTCTAAGCAAGTCAACTTTGAATAAATTTCAAAAATGTATAAAAACGCATTTCGTGTGTTGATTAAACATAACTTTTTAAAAGGGAAAACAGCTAAAGTAACCAAAGAAAAATTAGATAAACACTCTGCGCCATCGACTGCAATGATTTACAAGTGGTTTTCAGAATTGAAGCGTGGTCGTACTAGCACAGAGACCAAAACAAAGTCCAGGTCGTCCAGATGAGGTCACCAGAAATGATCGAAAAAATCCATGATCTCGTGCTAGGAGATCGTCGAGTGAAAGTGCATGAGATAGCTAAGGCAGTAAGCATCTCACATGGACGCGTTTGGAATATTTTGAAGAATCATTTGGACTATCCGCAAGATGAGTGCCGCGTTTGCTCACAATCGACCAAAAACGCAATCGTGTGGCAATTTCACAGCACAATTTGCAACTGTTTCAGCGTGATTCAAATGAATTTCTTCGTCGATCCACCACTACACTCCAGAAACCAAACAATAGTCAAAACAATGGATGGAAGCCGGTTCAAGCGCACCGAAGAAGGCAAAAACCGTTCCATCGGCTGGAAAGGTTATGGCGACAATTTTTTGGGATTCCAATGGAATAATTTTCACCGGCTACTTGGAGAAAGGAAAAACAATAACGGGAGCATATTATACTCAGTTATTGGATCGACTGAATGCTGCAATCAAGGAAAAGCGGCCGCATTTGGCGAAGAAAAAAGTGCTGTTTCATCACGACAACGCTCCAGCTCACACGCCTGCTGTTGTAGTGGCAAACTTGTTGGAATTACGTTTTTTTACGAATTGCTTCCTCACCCACCGTATTCTCCAGATTTGGCTCCGTGTGACTTTTTCTTGTTTCCAGACTTGAAAAAAAAGGCTTGCTGGAAAAAGATTCACCACGAATAGTGACATCATCAATGAAACCAACGCATATTTTGCAGGGTTAGAGAAATCGTATTATTTGGAAGGGATCCAAAATTTGGAAAAACGCTGGACTAAGTGTATCGAGCTAAAAGAAGACTATGTTGAAAAATAAAATAAATTTTTGCCGAAGAAATTTTGTTTTTACACGTCATTATCAATCTGCCCTCGTAACTTTATTGCAAATCACTTCTCAATTTTTCAAATTGGAGGACGCGGTCGTTGGACTGAGAAAACTAGAGCAGATGCATCTAGGAGGCCAAGGCTCGATATGGGCTGTTACACCATTGCACCATCAATGATGGCAAAATGCTGTGTCTTGTCGTGGAGAAAACGATTGATTCAGTATTTTTTTTTTAAATATTTAGCAGCTAAAACTGGTAAATTAAATTTTCCGGGTCTTCGCGCTGCGAAAATAATTAATTTTTAGAAAAGAAGTGTGCTGAAAAACAATTTGTGAGCCTCTTTTTCAAAAGTAGTAAAATAATGCCGTGAATTACCGTTATAACTCCTTTAATATTTAATTATACTGCAGAACGGTACAGACGTGCTCGCTTAGTTTATTTGAAATTTAATTTTTCTGTAAAATGTGTGAAAATATTTGGAAATCGTGGAGTAAAGTTGACATATAAGGCGAGAATATTTGGTTTTGTGCGGTTGTTTTTCATCAAGACTTAAACGTTTGTGCGTGAATTTGAAAATTTATACTGATATTTGATATTTCATTTATTTGGTAAATACTACAAGATTATAAATCTTTTATAAGTACAATAATATGTGATGAAAACTCAGAACTAATAGAATTCAAATTAATTAAATTATAACTTAATACATTGAGTTATATATAGAAAGAGTATAAAAATATATAAATATAAATATAATGAGGAAAATAACTAAGATAATAATATAAAACAAAATCATTAGAAATTCGCAATTATTAATTAATTAATTAAAAAAATGTTAAGAAGATATTAAGAAAATATTAAGAAAAAGAAGAAAACGCCAAAAGTGATCCATCGAAACATTGAAAATTCTCATGACATCGTGCCCAGCAAAGAAGACGAAACTGGAAAATGGGGTAAATGCAAGAGATTAGTGAAAGACACCGATTCAGCAATCCAATGCGGTGGTTCCTGCAAGAAATGGTTCCATACGATGTAGGATGTAGGATGCAAAAGATGGAAGTGAAACTCCTTTGGCTCTGTTCGGAGGACCAATTTCTCTTTGATAGGCTGATAAGCAATCAAGATGGAGATTCTTCTTTAAAATTCTGTCACAATCAAACAGATGGTCTCAACAAAATCATAGAGATGACGGAAATATTAAACGAAAAGGTATGTAATCTTGAATAGAAAATCAGTCACAATGAACAGAATAATGTAAAGCTATCATACGCAACGGTTGCTAAAACACCATCAGTACCTATAGACAAACGAACAAAATATTAAAATGGTGGAATAGTTGTCAAACCGAAGACAGAGCAAAACTCAGATTGCACCATGTCACTGATTCGTAAAGAAATAAGTCCGTCGAGTTTGAAGACTCCAATTGTCTACAGAAAGTCACTATCCAATGGACCAATCCTAATAAAAACGGACAATAAAGTGAATAATCAAATGCTTCTTAAGGAAATGGAAGCCATACTTGGTCACTCCTGTATTATTGAGCAGACAAGGCAACGATTCCCACGCCTAATAATCCACGGGCTCGAAATAGAGTATTCCTCTGAGGAGTTATTGTCTCATATCAAGTCCCTTAGCCAAGATGTAAATCCTGATTCAGAGATAAAAGTAGTTCACACTAAAACTAATACAAAAGCAAACAAAAATATCATGTTTGTTGAAGTAAACGGCTGTTTATATAACCGTATGTTCAATAAATATATAAACATTGAGTTTAGAAGTCACTACTGCAAAGAAGACTGCAATTTACTGAGGTATTTCAGATGTCAAAGTTATGGCCACTCTTCGAAAACGTGTAAGCAATCAAATGTGCGAAATGTGCAGGATCACATAGAACAACTGAATGTACCCAGGACACTGTCAAATGCTGTAGTTGTTTCTCCAGAAGGTCTGGCAATTGTCTCCACAGAGCTGACAATGCAGAATGTCCGGAATATCAGAAAGCTCTAAAGGTTGTGCAAAATAAAACTGATTATTTCTGTATAAAATTGTAAACATGGATAAATGCATGAAAATCATATATGCTAATCTACGAAGCATCAGAAATAAAATGTCAGGCACACCTTTTGCAAAACAAAGACATCCAGGTTTTAATATTCGCTGAAATATGGTTATACAACTCAGAACAGCAATACTTTAATCTAAAGGGTTTCAATGCTGTTCACAACTGCCGGGATTTTGGTCAAGGAGCGATCACTGCTATCTATATTAGGGAAGATATTAAATTTCGAACTATCCTGATTGATGATACCATACAATAATAGTTGAGTTAGTTAATGAAAACTCACCTTTAATGCTAGCGACTTTTTATGATCCACCCTCTGCCTCAAAGGATAAATTTGTCGAATACCTTGATGCAATCTACTCAAAATATCCGATGATACTCTCAGTAGCGGACATTAATATTGATATACTAAAAGAGAACCATATAACACAAAACTATCAAGAAATGCTGAAGATCAACAACATTGGAATTCTAAATCGGGTCTCTCCAACAAGATGCACGGTACAATCTGGCTCATTACTAGACCATGTATCTACAAACATTCAAAAAATTATTGATAATCATAACATCCAGTACGATGACTGGCCAGAACTTGACCACAAAGTGCTGACAGTGACAATCAAGCATACTAAAATTGAAAGGAATAAAATGAAAAAAAAAACGCATCAAATTACTTGACATTGATGCTTTTAAAACTGAGGCAAACTTGAATATCAACAAAATAAAAGATTTATCAATAGAAGCGATAATCAACTCTATTACAATAGCAAAGGAAAAAGCAACCAGACTCCAAGCGAGACGAACGCGCAATTCTAATTGGATAGCGGATGAGGTGTTATCCCAAATAGATGAGAAACGTAGATCATACAAGAGAATGGTGAAAGACCCTTTAAATCAAAACCTAAGAGCAGAATACACACGAATCAAAAATGAGACGACCAAAATAATACGAAAGTCCAAAGAGAAGTTTTATAATTTTCGCTTTGCGTCGACAGCCGGTAATCCAAGGAAACTATGGTCCCTTATCAAAGAGACTCTCGGTCAAAACGACAGCTCCCATTACCAACTGGGAATCAATGAATTGGACATGAATCCAGGAATAACGACTGACCATTCCGTAATTGGAAATCGGCACAACGATCACTTTGTCTCAATAGCAGATACCCTGTCGAGAGACTTAAAAAATTCTAATGGAGAGTATTATCCGAAATACGGCTGTCCTATAACTGCCAATACCATGTTTCTATATCCTACCTGTACAACAGAAATTATTACAATAATAGCAGAACTTAAGAACAACATAGCCCCAGGTATTGACGGGATAACAACTCAAGTAACAACTCGTAGCTGTCTGGAAAACTATCCATAGAATGTGGACTAATCCATTAAATTTATTTAATTTGTAATGTGATGGTTAATCGCAATGGACAGATGAACACCCGTAATACGGATTCGGATGAACTTCATCGTTCATTGTAATGTAATCAACCCAAATTATTATTATTATTTTGTTTTAAGTAAGATTTAGTTTATTTAAGATGGATTGAATTTAAATCATACATATATATCTAAAATTGTTATTGAAATTATTAAATAAATTATTATTATTATTAAAAATTGATTCGAAATAAAATGTCAGTTAAATTATATGCCAACGAAATTCCTTCCAATTGTCAAAGCTTCTCGCAGTTCCGAGACGCAAACCAGGAAGGCAATTTCCAAGTCAGCTGACGGTTTCTCCACAATTCTCTCCCATCTCCGACGTTTTTCTTTCCATCTGACATTCCGTTTCGAGTCGACGTCGGTGTCAGATCGGTTAGTGCAAGAGGTGTTGTTTAATTTTATTCTTTGGCGTTGAGAGCGATCTCCTGAAGAAACCAATTTCTTGGTTTCATTAAAAATTTTCTGTGGCCCGCGTTTCGTGGCTTCCGTTTCGTGCGTGTTTCTAGCAAAAATTAATAAAAAAAAAAAAAAAATATGCCCGTGAGTCGAGCTACGAACGGTTCGACGTGAATTTGTGTAAAGTTTCGTTCGTTTTTTATGTTCTTCACTTTTTTCCCCCAATTCTACGGGCAATTTTGTATGAAAAGTGAAAGAAAAAGTGTTTCTTCGTCGCATCCTTGCGTGAAAAAAGATGATCTTCTCCCTTCGTGTCCTTGAGTGCATTTTCTTATCTGTGCAGTTTCTGCTCGCCGCAACCCGAAGTGCATTGAAATTTTCTCGGGTGAATAAAATTGCTGCGTTAAAGTGAAAAATCACGCATAAAAATAAAAATGGCAATGGCTGATGATTTGTGGCGCGAATGTGCAGCCTGGTTGACGCGGTGCAAAGTCATTCCCGGAGATCACAAGGCCAATTGGCCCGACTCGGAAATCCGCGTCCTGGCCCTGACCCTTCGGGATGGCGTTCTTCTGTGTAACCTCATCACGTTTCTTGATGCGAACGCCCTTGACACTCGAGATTTCCATAAGAAACCCCAAATGGCACAGGTAAGGAGCGAGTAGAGGCAGAGTTCAACTTTTCTTTTTTTCTTTTCAATCGCTTGCCTGTCTTGTCTATGAGACCTGGCAATTTTTTTTATTTTATTCAATTTCAGTTAAGGTCATGGGGGGTTCGACTCGTCGTCAGAATTTCTGATAAAGCTTACAAAAAAAAAAAAAATAAGAAAAAAGGTCGTGGAACACTTCAACGTTGCGAGAGTCTGTCATGTGTGGGTGGCTCTTTATGTAACACTTCCTTCCGCTTTTTGGTCGCTCGCGCTTTACAACGACCCGTTCAGTCCCCTTTCCACGCTTCGCTGAAGACTTCTGTTTTGTTGTTCGCGAGGAGGAGGCGGAGGAGAGGTGAGGCCGTCGTTTATGTTTTGCCGTGATGGTGATGTTTTTTGCGCGGTGGCGTTTTGTCTTCGGCTGTCCCGTTTTTGTAGCTGCAATTTTCTGTTGGTTGTTTTTTTCTCGAGATCTCATTCACCGGGGTGTAGCGCGTTATTGTCTCGACTCCCCGATTGGATTGGGATTTGGATGGACTTGGCCTGGCGTATTTCTTATGCAAAGTCATGCCCCGGACGCGGTCTTAACTGAAACGATGGACTCTTTTCGAGAAATGTTCAAGCGATTTGCATTTGAAATTTAAGTAACTTATGGGGATTGGGCAATGATCACGAAGACGGGTTTCTTTGAATGGTTACCATGACCGATTATTCTACAGATGATTTTTTTTTAGTTGCGGGAGCCAGGCTGCATCTATGGCGGGATTTGACTGTTTCTTGTATCGCTGTGTTGTGTCGTTATTCGTTTCAGAACTGCGGCGCCATAATATCAGAAACTCTCAGGATCTAGGGCAATGCAAACTCTCTTGAAAGGTGCCAAACCAGAATCAGCGAACCAAATAAAATAATTGAAAAGCCAAATAGAAATGCTTTGCTCTGAAGAGTAGCAGCAGGTCTAAGGCACGAGGCTCGACCTTCAATCCTGTTTTGTAAATAGTCACATCATCCCATGTCAATAACAATTTTGCGCAATAAGCTCCTTAGCTTAGCGTAGACTGAAAAACATACGTAATTACTTTTTTATTTTGTGGCATCGATTAGTATCGCTCTATGTCGGCGCACAAGCCTCATCTCCAGTATGTGTGTAGACTAGACACACAGGGCTCTATGTATCAACAAAAGCTACACTGAAGATAAAAACAGGAATTTAAGAAAATCCCATCCTCCTGCAGAGGATGAGCAGGGAATATTCTCGTCACCGCAATGGTAGCGATACCACCTCAACAAATATGCTCTTAAAATGCATACTTGTTAAGGTTGTGTCGCTACCATTGCTGGGACGAGAATATTCCCTGTTCATCCTCTGCAGGAATATATGAAGTCAATCTAACTAATAGACAGTTAAGGTCCTTAGCTAGAAATTATTATAAGTAGGCATCCGAAACTTGGAGTAGGGTGCAAAGGGGATTGGATGGATTTCACTATTAGAAATTCAGGTTAAAATGAAATTATTTCATTTTTAGATGTCTGGAGTCCTTGACGTGTATCTGAAATTCTCAGGTATGTACAGGAGACCCGACACTCAACAGAGGCAATTTGCAGTTTTTTGTGATTCATTTAATCTATCCATCTATTCAAGCATATTGAATTGTTGCTGTGAGCAGAGAGTGCCTTTATTGTAGCTTGACGAAAATAATGCGCTTTTCGTTGATCAATGTCCATTACCTACGATGAAAACGTTATTATTGGATGAAACACGAAACAAATATTTGATGACAGAAGTCAACTAAAAACATAATAAAACATAACACGATAGCGCTTAAAGCGCAATCAAACGATAATCTAGTTGAAATAGAAATTTTTGTGATCTTAAGAAATTTTATATGGGGAGTTTTCAGTCAGTTTTTTTTTTCATATCATGATAGAGTAGCTAGGAAAATGTTTTACGCAAGATTTAAGCTTCAAAAATGGAATATTGTAGCGAACTCTTTTGTTCGATATTTTTATTTTGTGAATTCTTTCAGTAAAACAGATTTAGAGTTAATTCAAGAACTTTATTTATAACAATCTCTTATTTTGTATATTAAATGTAATCTCTAATATAAGCAATTCAAGTTTTAATCAAATCAAACGTAGTTCTAAGTTTAGATGGGCGACGCGAATATCTAAAGCCTTAGACCCCGAAGGATGCAGAGGTGTCTTTAGATATGATCCTAATCCAAAGCCTTAGACCCCTAAGGATGCAGAGACGTTATGAATTGAATGACTGTCCGTCGTGCTGGCGTCTTCTTATATAGTCGGCAGTCGCAATGCTGCCATGTTGTCTTGGTGCTGCCATACCGAGGCGTTGCCATGTATACTGGTTCTGCCATATTGTAATACTGCCATGTTGCGATGTCGATAGTAGTGGTTTGACAGTTATCGTTACAATACTCCCCTTCTGTCTTCGACGGCGTCTCGACGAGGAGGACAGGACTCTTGGTTTAGTTTTGCTGCTTTCGTGGTCTTCCTCTTTTAAGAATCGGAGCGATTGGTGCTAGTTCTGTGTGTTCAGCATCATCTGTAACGATTTTTGTTAGGGCGGAAGTATGATAGGTAGCGAGGTATAACCTAGGATTATCTGGGGAGGATACATCGTAGGTTGTGGGACTCTTTTGGGTAAGGATAATGTAAGGACCATCTCTTTTCGGTGATTCCGCGAGCCTTCTGACTACGTGTATGCGTATTAACCCATACCCTATCTCTAGGTTGATATTGAGGTACAGATCTTCTTTTCTTATCTTGCTGCGTCTTCTGTCGATCTTGTTGCTTTTCAAAAGTTTCCCGAGCTCGCTCTGTAGTTTTTACGAGTTTTTGCAGAAGAGGCGTAATTTCTGGAATGAAGTTTTCGGACTGGACGATTTGCCGTAAGTCTTGATGAGTTTCATCCGGTGTACGCATTTCTCTGCCGAACGTCATGTAAGCTGGGGTAAATCCGGTATTCTGACATTTGCTGCTATTCATAGCGAATCTTATGAATGGTAGTTGTTCACTCCATTCAGTGTGATTTTTCCCTACTAAAATGCCCAGTTGCGTCTTGAGGTCTCTGTTGCGTCTTTCCACTGGGTTTGCCTGGGGATGGTATACTGGTGTGAAATTTTGCTTGATTCCCAGGCAATAAGTAAGTTGTTGCATAATTCCACTAACGAATTGTGTACCATTATCACTGATTAATCTACGTGGTAGTCCATAACGTAGAAATACTTCATTTAATAGGATAGTAGCGCACTGTTTTGCTGAAGCGTCGGGTAATGCGAAGAGTTCTACCCATTTCCAAGCGACGTCTTCGATGATTAGGATCCATTTCAGCTTATTTTCTGTTTCCGGAAGAGGTCCAAACAGATCGACAGCCATTACTTCGAAGCGTTGATTCATGACTGGGGTCTGGAGTAATCCAGCTGGTTTCATATTAGTGGCTTTATACCGTTGGTACTGAATACATTTTTTGACGAATTTATCGATGTCGTGTCGCATTCCAGGCCAATAGTATCGATGTACGATTTTCTGTAGAGTTCTTTCGGTTTCGTAATGTCCGGCTGTTGGTTCATCGTGGTAATGAGAAATAATCTGAGTACGATCTTGATTAGGGATTAATAGTTGAGGTTCTTCCGATTCTGAGTCAGGATTATATCGATACAATACACCATCGTCGATTAAGTAACCACGTGCCGTCCATCTCGAGAATTCTTCTCTAGCTGAATCTGTTTCGAGAGACTCAATAATTTTCTTAAGCTCATCATCTTTGAGTTGTTCTTCACGAACTTCTTTCTTGGAGGTAAGGAATATCGATCATTGTTACACAGATTTCACAGGTAACTGTGTTATCTTCAGTGCAAAAAGGTCTAGAGAGAACATCTGCGATAATATTTCCTTTTCCAGGGATGTATTCCATTTGGAGATTATATGGTTGAAGTTGTAGGGCCCATCTGGCTAATCTACCAGTTGGTGATTTAAGTGACATAAGCCATTTTAGAGGTTGGTGATCTGACGTCACTACTACTTTCTGACCTTCTATATAGCCTCGAAACTTGGACACTGCCCATACAACTGCCAGGGCTTCTCGTTCCGTGGTACTGTAATTACGTTCGGCCGGGGTGAGTAATCTACTAGCATACTCTATGGGACGTTCATCTGGCCCCTCCCCTTGCAGTAAGGCTGCTCCCACTGCGTAGCCACTAGTATCTGTACGTAGGATGAATCTTTTATTTTCATCTGCCTGTTGCAATATAGGAGCGCTTGTTAATAAATGCTTTAATTCGTTGAAAGCGTCCTGTTGACTGGATACCCAAGTCCATTTTGCATTCTTTTTGGTTAGTTCTGATAATGGTCGAGCTATGGATGCGAATGGTGGAACGAATCTTCGATACCATGAACACATTTGTAGAAAAGAAATGAGATGTTTCAAGTTTTTAGGATTTGGCAATTTAGCTATGGCGTTAACTTTATTTGGATCAACATTTATTCCTTCTTGGTTGATAATGTGCCCTAGAAACTTAATCTCGTCGCAACCGATCTTGCATTTCTTTCTGTTGACTCGTAGATTAAACGTTTTTAATGCGTTAAACACCATGACTAATGATTCACACATTGTGTCAAATGATTCACATAGAATAAGGAGATCATCCAAGTACGCTAGTATCTTGATGTTTGGACATTTCATTTTTAGTTTGTCAATAAGTCTTTGAAATGTTCCTGCTGCATTTCGTAATCCAAATGGCATTCGTTTGAAGCGATATAACCCAAACGGTGTACACATGGCTGTTTTATCGACGTCCTGCGGATGCATCGGAATCTGCCAATATCCAGAATGAAGGTCCAATGTTATCATATATTTGAACTTTGCGGTTTCGTGCAGTAAATCGTCCATTCTAGGCAGTGGATATCGGTCGGGTTTTGTTATGGCGTTGATTTGTCGAAAATCTACACATAACCGTGTCCCGCCATCCTTTTTAGATACCAATACTACTGGTGATGCCCAGGGTGATTCACAAGGTTCGATTATATCATTTTCTAGCATTTGCTTTAATTCTTCTTGTAAGAATTCTTTTTGTTTGCTTGTCATTCGATATGGAGGCATAGCTATAGGGTCATTGTCTCCTGTTTCGATTTTATGTACAGCGTATTTCGTTACTGGACCATTGGGCTGAAATAATTCTGCGTAACCTGTCAGTAGCTGGTTTATGCGTTCTCTTTCTGAAAGTGTAGGTTCGTTAACGTCCAAAATTATCTTTTTGAAATAAAAATCATTTGGGTAATTCATGATATTTTTATTATTTATTATTTGTTTTACAGGGGGATCTGCTGTAGTTTCGTCGGCTTCTTTGGTTGATTCAAGGTTCAAACGTTTTGGAGTACCTCTGAGGGGTGAAATCGGTTTCGGGCATTCCATCACCGTGATGTACTTCCTTATCTGTGGAGGTGTTTTCGTCTCGATGATATGTTGTCGTTGTAGTCGATTTCGTGCTCTGGTGTCTGAATGTTGATTTCCGAGAATCCGTAAAATGGCGAATCCTGGTGGGACATGTCTGTATGCCCTTCGTTGTACGAGAAATCGTACTTGGTTTTCGGATCGTCCGAAAAATGCCAATGCCTCTGGAGGATGCTTAGCTCGATGTTTGCATCTTCGATAAAATCGCACCCGAGTAGTGTGCGGTTTTTCTCAGCCGATGGTAAAACTATTAGCTGTGTAGGGATGATTTTGTTTTTTACATGGATGTCCACGGTTGCATACTTTATTTTCTGCAACCTTTCGATCCCATCTGCGAACACTGTTTGTACCTCGTCATCGGTGAATTTTACTTCCTTAGCCAATAACAGCTTGTAGAGATCATTACTGGCAATGCTTGCTCTTGCGCCCGTATCCACAAATACGCAACCTTCCTCTCCCTTAATCTTCACGTTGATCGCTGGACGGCTTCGTAGCATTATTTTTTTAGGTGGCTCGATGTCGGCATAGCAAAAGTTTGCTGCAGGTGCTGGAGCTTTCGCGTATTGATTGCACTTTGGGCACTTTACTCTGACCACCCCTGGATTGCCACACCCGTAGCATTTAAGCTGGTATGCCTCTGTTTTAGGGTTTTTGGCATTTTCGTTAGCTTTCTTTTTTTTGCGGCAGTCGCTCAGCGTATGGGCGAAAGAGCGACGAAAGGTACAGCGCGTCACTTTCGCGTTTTCGCTAACACCATTACCTTCTGTTTTCTTGCTTCTTCCCATCTCTAAATGTTCTTTAATTTTGTTCTCAATTTCTCTGCTTTGGATTAAAAGCTCATCGAAGTTTTTTATTTGCTCACGTTGCAGTTGTTCACGCACTTTTATATTCAATAGCCCGTAAACTAGATCGACTTGCACTTCTTCACTGTGTCTTCCTTTGGGGAGTTCCGCCAATAGACTGCGTTTTGTGCAAATGAAGTCGTCTGTAGTTGTGTGGTCTTCTTGCTTAGTAGCGAAAATTTCTCCGTAAATTTGGTAGAATGGTCAGGCGGGTGCAAATGTTTTTCGTATATTTGCTATTGCTTGAGCCCATGTCGTTATGTCAGACTTTTGCCCAGCCCACCATTAGTCCAACCAAAAACATCAACAGGACATTTGGGGTTGACACAGTAAGCGAACGAACCACACAGCGATGGTTCGAAAAATTCCGATCAGGAGATATGACCCTTCAAAGTGAGCCATGTGGTCACCCAGAACCATCGATAGACAGCGACGAGCTGCGTTTACTAGTTTGACAGTTTTCGTTACAATATGTATTAGGTTGAAATGGCGACTTTCGCGATGAAGTGAAGTTGGTTGCGATTTTCATGTCTCAAACTGCCGCTAGGTGGCTCTGGCAGTAATGAATATTGAAGTATAAATACTCCTACATTTGGCCATGGAATCACTTCAGTTTTAGACTTCGTTGAGATCGGAGAAAAAAAAAATGGAATCGAGTCAAATCGATTACTTTTTCTTTACGAGTTCAAACTTTGCCACAACGCAAGGGAGGCAACCAAAAACATCAACAGGACATTTGGGGTTGACGCAGTAAGCGACGAACCACACAGCGATGGTTCGAAAAATTCCGATCAGGAGATATGACCCTTCAAAGTGAGCCATGTGGTCACCCAGAACCATCGATAGACAGCGACGAGCTGCGTTTACTAGTGGAGTCTGACTCACGCCAAACTATAAGGGACATTGCAGAGAAACTAGGCGTATACTATTTGACAGTTTTCCGGCACTTGCAACAGTTTGGAAAAGTCAAAAAGGTTCACAAGTGGGTTCCGCATGAGCTTACTAAGCAAAACATGACGTGAATAATAAGAATAACGGTCAGAAAATTAAACGAGTTGCAGTATGAGACTCTTCCTCATCCATCATATTCACCAGACCTCTCGCCAACCGATTATCACTTTTTTAAGCATTTGGATCATTTTTTGACGGAGAAACAATTTAACAATGAAGCAGCCATCAAAAATGCCTTCGAAGAATTTCTTCAGTCTAGAAAGTCGGACTTCTACGAAACTGGCATAAATGCACATACATCTCGTCGGAAGAAGGGTATTGCATCTGCTGGTATCTATTTTGATTAATAAAATTAAGTTTTATAAGAGTTAAAGTTGTTTGAAATTTCACTAGCAAAGTTGAAATGGCGACTTTGCAACAACCTAAATAGAATAGAAAAGGGTAACGAAGTGCAGTGGTTAATGTAGTGCGCTGGCTGTACCGACTGAACAAATGAAACAAATTGCTTGCCGTCCGTATGTTTCATACAGTGAGCGTCAAAATAAAGTGTACACTTCATTCCTATATACCTAGTCAAGTCATAAATATTGGTACACAACTAAACGCATTCATTACGAATGCAATATTGGGCGCATCCATTTCGCCTTGACTCAAAGCTTTCTACATCTCAAGCTGGGCAGAACTGACGTAGCGGCCATCTTGAATGACTCCAGCGGGTGTAACGTCATGGATTTTTCCATTCCAAACGACCACCTGTATTATTTTTGACGAACTTGTCGTAAAAACACGTTTTACCGAAAACAACACAAAAGCATAATTAAATCAAATTAAGCACGAAAATATTAAGCGAGTTCACACTTTTTCGTAATAACTAAAATTCTACAATTTTCTGTGTGAAAATTAACCGGAGAACTCTGCACAATATGAGTGACAGATTTTCTTCGGTGTGAGAAGCCGAGATTTAACTTTGATCGCACTTTTTTCAATTAAAAATCTATTGCACTCTTATCAACGTGTAATAATTAGATGCCCAGCACTATTATTAAAGTACCTTAGAAAGCTGAACTATCTTTAACACTGCATTTAAGAATAAACGCGATTCTTACGAAGCCCGCAGTGTCTGCTCCATACAAAAGCGCGCGAATTTGTATGGAACTGTCATATTTGTTATGACTCCAACTGCGATTTGACAGTTGACATTTCTGCTTCATTGCCACGTAAAAAGTTTTTAGCATCAATTGTTTACATTCATGGAATGGGGCGACATCGAAAATCGTATTGATCTAGTTGGCCTATTAAAACGCAACATGGAAAAAGGCGATATCTTTCGGACGTTGCGACCGCTTGGAATCACTCGCAAATTTATGTATCGTGCTGTGAAGTTGTTTGAGGATACTGGTGGAGTACAAGACCGTCAAAGATCCGGCCGTCTGCGCACTGTGGGAACTCCGAAAGCGATCAAAACCGTGAAGAAACGAACCGACCGAAAACAGCTGCGAAAACAGAAAATCTTGTCGCGGGAAATGCAAATTTCGCAAAAATCCATGTCTCGCATTATCAAAGAAGATTTCGAACTCAGCGCGTACAAGCGACACACTGGACACCTGCTCACGGCCGCATTGAAGGAAAAACGCAAGCGAAAATCGAAAGCGTTACGCAGCCGGTACGTGAAGAACGCTCACAGACAAATTCTGTTTACTGACGAGAAAATCTTCACCGTAGAAGAATCGTTCAATAAACAGAACGACCGTGTGTATGCTCGGTCATCCAGAGAAGCATCCTAACTCATCCCGAGGGTCCAAAGAGGCCACCATCATCCCGTGTCTGCAATGGTATGGTGGGAAGTGAGCTACGATGTCGTTACCAAGCTCCATTTTTGCGAGAAAGGAGTGAAAACATCGGCCAAAGTATATCAATCAACCGTCTTGGAACCCATTGTGAAGCCTCTCAACCAATCAATATTCGCCAACAAGCCGTGGACTTTCCAGCAAGACTGCTTCAGCTCACAAGGCAAAAACGACCCAACTGTGGCTCAAAAACAACGTTCCGGACTTCATATCAACGGATGATTGGCCAGCTGGTAGTCCAGACCTTAACCCGTTGGATTACAAGTTGTGGTCCTTATTAGTGGGCATGGCTTGCTCCACTTGACACCCAAATATTGAGTCGTTGAAGCGAGCCCTTGTCCGTGCAGTGTACAATTTCCCCATGCATGAAGTGCGTGTCGCGATCGATGAGTGGCCAGATCGTCTCAAGTCGTGCTGGAAGGCAAATGGAAGTCATTTCGAATAAGTTGTTCTAAGATTTGTAGCCATTGAATAACCCAATAAAAAGAAAAAAAAAGTTCTGAAAAATATTAATTCGTTTTCATTTGGCGTCGATTTTTATGTGTACCAATACTTATGACTTGACTAGGTACATTCTACTTAAATTTTGACTACCATGCTGAACTTCATCAAGTATTTGATAATTATTTAAGTTCTCATTGAGGTCTCCTTTATACACTCCGTTTCATATTTATAACCCACTCAATATGAAATTATTTTCGCCTTAAAATAATTTTGCCTCAAATTAAATACAAGGAAAGATTGAGAAATTCTGTGCAATGATTTTTCTGTAAATCATTTCTCATTACCGTTCTTTTTGCTGCGGTTCTTGGAAATTCGTCATTTTTGTGCGTTTCATATTTATAACCCACATGGTGATTAGTGCAGTTAGAAATCGATACACTGAATCAGTTTAGTTGTTGTTTACAAGAGGGTTTCGTAATAATCTTATTATTTAAAATGCCGCGCGGTGTGTCTTTAAATGATGTCGAAAAGGGTGAAATTTTAGCGTACAAAGATGTGGGTTTGAACTTATGTGAAATTTCGAGAAAATTTGCTCCCCGTGTAATTCTAAACTTTTTAAAAAATTCGGAGTTATATGGGAAAACGAAGCGAAAAGGAAGAAAAAGAAAACTGTTTCCGCGGGGAGAGAAGAAAATTGTACGGGCAGCAAGCAATTCGACACTAAGTTGCAATAAATTGGCAGCTCTTGTCCCAACAAAGGTGTCAAAAACAACGGTTTGGAGAACGATTCAACGTATTCGTAACATTTCTAGAGGTAAAATGGAGAGTGCTCCACGACTATTAGATTGCCATAAGAAAGCTCGGATGGGATGCTTAGAAAACCACATGGCTACAGATTGGTCGTCTGTGAGACATACTGGCTTTTGGTTGCGGTTCTGTGATGTTGTGGCGAGCATTTTGTGCAGCAAGGCGTTTGGATATACAGTTTATTTCATCGCGGATGATCAGTAGAGATTACATTCAAGTACTCGAAAACAGTTTACTGCCATTTCTGGCAGAACATGGCGAAAAAAACTGGATTTTCCAACAAGATAAGCCAGAATTCATACCGGTCGTGAAACAATGGGTTGGATGGAGACAAATTTCATTAGGGTGATGAACTGGCCGTCATGTTCTCCTGATCTGCATCCCATTGAAAACATTTGGGGAGTTCTTGTCAGTCTGGCATATGCTGAAAATCGCCAGTATGAATCACTGGCGAAATTGAAAGCTGCAATCCTTGATGAATGGCAGAAACTTGACCCTGAAATGTTAAATAAATTAATTCAATCGATGAAAAAAATCATAAAATTCAAAGGAGGCCCTATTAATTGTTAAGTTTTTGTAGAAAATTTTTTATTTAAAATTTATATGAAATAAACACTTTATTTTGTTGGAAACTCCAACTGGGTTATATACATGAAACGAGCATAAAACGTTCGTTATTGAATACCTAATACCGAACAGGAGCAGGAGCTTCGAGAAAATCTGGCATAAATGTTTTATGATCTCGCGTTGTCGCAACTCCAAACGCTTCCGTTTCAATTGAAAGCAGCCAAAATCTATGAAGATTATTCTGGCAAGTTTGTTTGTAAAGAAACCAATCGAACAACCAGCTACTCTCAGAGACTGGACCGAAGCTTTCATGAAAAAGCATCTCGATTTGAGTTTGCGTCGACCGGCATCGACATCGCTGGGTCGAGCGGCAACATTCCATGCGCCCGTAGTTAATAATTTTTTTGATTTGCATGAAAGGATCCGGCAATCAGATGGATTCACCGCGGCGACAGTTTGGAACATCGACGAAAGTTCACTGAGCACGGTACACACAACAAAATACGTTGTGGCGCAGAAAGTTCAGCGTTGTGTGGCAGCGGCCAGTTCCGGCGAATGCGTCACACAATTGGCACTACAGGCGTACAAGGTCCAGTTGACTCAAGAACTGCAACCGGCGAACGACCAGCAGCGCCGTACGATCTCTGATTGGGTTTTGGAAAACATGACTGATGATGGTGCTTTTTCCAAAAAAATCGTGTGTTCTGACTAATTAACTAATAACTCATTTTCACATTGGCGGTTACGTTATTAAGTAAAATTGCAGTATTTGGGGATCCGAATCCAACGCACTCAAAACGAGTGGCTGTTTGATGCGGATTGTGGGCCGGAGGCGTCAAAGGGTCGTACTTTTTCAAAAATGACGACGGAAGAGCCGCTACAGTCAATGGAGTGCGCTACAGTCAATGGAGTGCGCTACAGACGCATGATAAAAAATTTTTTGTGGCTGGAGATGGAGTATATACGTGCCATATAAGTACCGAAACAATCGAGTTATTGCCCACGAAGTTCCCTGGTCGCGTAATTTCGCGTTTTGGAGACATCAACTGGCCATCAATATCTTCCGATTTAAAACCGTTAGACTTCTTCCGTTGGGGTACGCTAACCATCCACAAGTAATCCCAACTGTCAAAGCGAACATTGAAGCTGTAAACGCCGAAATAGAGCACCAATTATGCGAAAGAGTGATCGAAAATTTTCAGAAAAAGATGAATGTCTGTAAGCAAAGCCGAAGCGGCCAGTTGACAGATATTTTGTTGCATACATTTATAATGCAATAAAAATTTCAGAGACATCCAAGCAATTGTTAATTTTATTCAAAAAAGAATTTCTACAAACTTTATAAAACTCATAAGGGCTGTGTTTAATTTCTAAAATATAATGTTGGCCTTGAATCGCACGGGGATATCTGCTGCCGTGCTTCGCTAAAATTAAAATATTTTTACTCTAGTCAAATTAAAAAAAAAAAATAAAATAAAAAATAAACAAAATAATTTTAGTCTGATGCACTTTTTATTTTCTTAAAACCGTTTATTTAAATTTTCTTTTTTTACAATTTATTTCTCAGTTCTTTATCAGCTCAAAATCCCTTCCATTCTCGTGACTCTCGTTCCGCGTCACTTATTTCGCTAGATTTCCCTTTTCCATCACCACCGGAGATTTGAATTTACATTTTTAATTACAGAAGTGATCTGAGCTACGGGCGATTTAAGGATGGACTACACTACTCTTGGTTTATACTACAAAATATGTAAAAAAAAAAAAATTAAAAAAAAAATCTGTATCTGGAATTGAAACTAGGGCCTGCCGCATGTCGTGCGAGCATTCTACCACTAATCCACCGACGCTGATAAACTTAGTTTGCCCAAATGTGGTCATCTATTTAATTTCTCATTTTTTTATATGGGGAACCCTCACAACCCTTTTTCGGAGATTTAGGGTCTACTATTATTTGGATCTGGAAGTTTGTATACTTTTATGTTTCAAAGAATGGCGAGTAAGATACAAATATGAGTTGTATCAACTCTACGACGAGCTAGAAACTTCAACGTTCATCAAGCTACGTAAACTGCAGTGGGCTGGCTATGTAGAGCGAATTGAAGTCAGAGGAATCCCCAAACGTGCTCTTAAAGGCAAATCGAGCGGTAACCGGCCAGTAGGCAAATCACACAAGCGATTGGAAGAATTGGTTAATGAAGACATCGAAGCCATCTTAAAAAACATAACAGAATTAAGATTGGGTTTAAAGCTCAATCATATGATACTCTAGATGAGATGGAAATGACTTTAATATACCGGAAAATATATCATCTCAAACTCTTTCGAATAGTGAGTAGAAACTTTGCATGGGAGGTGGTAGAAGTAGAGGGGGAGGTTTGTATTTTTCCTATGTGACACCGCAAATGGCATGTAAAATGTTTCGTGCTGAATTTAAAGTTTTTAGTTTTCATTATTTTTAAAGAAAGTGGACATAGTTTTCCTGAAATTGGGGCATTTGTATGGGAGGTGGCAGAGGAAGTGGAGCGTTTTAGATGATTTTGAAACTGCTTATCATCACCCTTATCACTATGCTTTGATTCAATTTCAAAGTCGATAGCTCTCATATATTCGAAGGAGAAATGCTTTTCTTGAATTTATAATACAGATATTTATATGGGAGGTGGTAGAAGGAGTGAAGCTGAGCTGATAATTTTTTCTAGCATTTATTGCAACTATTAAAAAACAAATTGTGGCAAAATTTTAAGTTTGTAATTTTTCTAGTTTTAATGGAAATCGATATAATGCATTTAACAAAAATTATGCATTTGTATGGGAGGGGGCAGAAGGAGTGTACGGATCAAAACAAATTTTTTCCCGTTATTGATATTTCTATTTGTATATCTCATACAAAATGTCAAGTTGATAGCTTGATAGTTTCGAAGAAAAATAATTTAATTTAAATTTCAAAATTTCGTGAAGTTTGTATGGGAAGGGGTAGAAGGAGTAAGGTGAAGTTGATATTTCTTTCTAAAACTAATTGCAATTATAGTAGAATTAATTTTGGCAAAATTTTGTCTTTTCAGCTTTACTAGTTCAATGAAAATCGAAAATATGTATTTTTCAAAATTATCCATTTGAATGGGAGGGGGTAGAAGGAGTGAGGGGATCGGATCAATATTCCGTAATATTAATAACATCTATATCATGATACTTCGACCTCAAGTCGATAGCTTAAATAGTTTCAACGAAAAATCAATTTCTTTATGTTTCGAAATTTCATGAAATATGTATGGGAGGGGGTAGAAGGAGTGGGGGATGTAGCCCATTCACGAGCTTAAAGTTACTTTTTTGCTAAAAATGACACATAACAATTTTTAGCACTATAGCTCAAAGCTTTCGAGAGTTATGCTGTAGACAGACGCACAGACAGACGGACAGACGGTCACTCGGAATCGAGGTTTTTGAGCGCCAACAAATATTTCTGTACCCTTGGCGGCTCTGTGCGAGCGTTATTTCTTAGCGTTACAAACGGTAAGGCAAACACAATATACTCTCAGATTTCATATAGAGTATGATTAGCAACTGGAGGACGCGATCTTTGGATCGAGACAATTGGAGGCGACGCCTTTAGGAGGCCAAGTCCCGATTTGGGCTGTTGCGCCATTGATGATGATAATGATGTTTTAAAGAATTTCATAAAAAAAACGGAAGACTGGTTTGAGGATTTCCATCAGCCATTCGTAAACAAAATTATTTTTATTAAAAGTGAAAATTTTTTATAAAGATTTTTTTTTTTTAGAGAGATCCAAAGTATATCCCACGTCGGACCAAGGTACAAGTACTACTTGTGCCTTGGACCGTTTTGACTATAGCTACACTTTCGTTCATATTGGGAGTGCAAATTGGAAACCGCGGTTTTTTTTTTTTTGAAATTTGAGCCTTTATTTTGCAAAAAATGTTTCAATATTTATTATTCAAAGAAATGTCCATCGCCAGCCAAAAATTTTTCCAGTCTTCTGGCAGCATACGTATTCCGCGTCGCTCTTCTTTTCAGCCAATCAACGAATCGACCCAACTTTTGGCTTTTTCGTAAAAATCGAAGTACTGCTCAGCCAGACCATGCGTCATCGATCGGAATAGGTGGTAGTCAGAAGCGGCGATGTCTGGCGAATGCAGCGGAGGGAGTAGGATGTCTCATTTCAGTGGTTCCCGGTAGGTTTTCCAATCTAAGTAACATGTGACTGACCGTTGCCGTGCAGCGAAATCACTTTGTAGTCGTTTCTACTTCAACGCTCGGCTCAAACGATTGTAGTCGATAGTGATCTCCCGTGATGGTTTCACTCGGTTTCAGCAGCTCATGAGATACTACAACCATTTTCTCTCCTCCACTACTATTCCGGTCCTAGACGTCAAAATCACCGCTCTTGAAGCTTTGAAATCACTCACGACCTGTTCTTCCACTAAGAGCAGCCTCGACGTAAGTGCTTAAGAGCATTCGTCACGCCTCAGCCGCAAATTTTTTTGAATTGAAGACAAAATGCAAAACTTTCCGCAAATAATGAGAATTTGGCACAAAAAAGTATATGACGTCGATAAAACTCCACAAATCTAATGATGAGCAGTTGTTGACAGATGTCTAAGCTTACCACGTGACGTTTCTGATTTGCTATTGTTGATTATCATTTAATGCTGGTGCCATCTATTGGAAAACTGCGGTTTTCAAATTGCAATCCCGATAACAATAATACTGCGTTATATGAATGTGTCAAGATGCCATTTTGAAGCTGGGATTTGTATCCTTAAAACAAGATAACCGAGAAATATCATGCATTATTACTTCCTAAGTTATAGTGCATTAAGTGAAAAGCGGACCAAGGTACATAGCATTCCCCTACTAATTAATTTTGAAAATAGATTACATCAACATTAGTCAATACCTTTCGTTTTCCTTTAACTTACACCAAGAAGCAGTTTTAATTGTTTTCAATTCTATTTGCAAAAAATCAGATTGAATCAATTCCTCTCTTCTGCTCGCTATGTCCTTTTCTTTGCTTCATAAAAATTCACCATAAAAATCGAATTTTTTCTCTAATTTGATCCGCGTTCGAATCTTTACAATAAAAAAAATAAATGTCTCTGAACAAAATCTAATCTACTAATGCTAAGAGTCTTACCCGACTCCAGATATGGTAGTCAAAACAATTTTCTGCATAATATTATTAAATTACCACGCAAAAAAAAAATCAATCTTTATCTTAAAGCGATTACCATTTTTGTTAATTTTCTTGAAGTTATTCGATTATGCAATAAATTTTTGAAATGACGATCTTAATGAAGAGGCGTTTAATTTTTTTTCCTTATTTAACTAAAATGGCAATAAAATCGCTGTAGCATTTCTTTATTTGGGGGCGACTTTCAAGAAGCAAAAGAAAAAAAAAACGCTGTATGGAATTCACTGAGTGCTATTTTTAGATAAGGTTATCATTTCTAGCTTAAAAGGAGAGCTGCAAAGTTACTACATACATGAAGAATTTTTGTGATCGGTAGTTTCTGAAATGGATGTTAACTTTTTGGTTAGCGGGCATAATACGGAGGTCATGAGTTCATATCTCGATTGGCGCATAATTCTAATGCATTGTCTGTGGTAGTATATCGTCGCCTAAGAAGCAAGACCACATATCTCAGTTTTTGGCTAAATTAAGGTATGTACATACAGTGGCTCACAGCTTATTTCATGCAGTGCTATTTTTAAACTAAAGAACACTGTATCTTAAAAACTAATTTGAAAATCATGAAATTTTTAATGTAGATATAGAAAAACAAGCTTATTGTTTTTAATTTTTTTCAATGGCGCTACAGCCCGAATCGGACCTTGGCCTGATATTCAGATTCCTTAACATTTTTCATTACTTATTGTGGAAGGGTTGTTAGCCCTTCGCACAACCCTCTTTCTACGAATTTTTCATTTTCTTAGATTGAGGTGACCAAGGTATACCCAAGCAGGCAAAGTGCCGGAATTTTATGTTGCGCCGGCCGGGATTTGAACTCACGACCTTCGCATTACAAGACCAATACACTATCTACTAGGCTATACCCTAGCTTATTGATTACAATAAAAAAAAAAAAAGTTTACAAAAATAAATTCTGACACTCTTAAGGCTGAAAGACCGATGGTATAGCAAAAACGAAGGCCACAGCTTATTTTATTACTTGTCTTCACTTCTGTCCGATCGTGTCGCGCTGTATAACGAGACTTTCTTTTTCCTTACTTTTTTTGAAGAATTGGAAACTAGCTGTAGTCAATATTTAGTGTGATATTTTACGTGTAAAGGACAAGAAGTGCTTTTTGAAAAAAAAATGGATCTTCGCACGACAATTGAGCAGCGAGAATTAGTGATAAGGCATTTCAAGAACGGGCTATCCCAGCGAAAAATTGCACAATTTGTTAATTTGAGTCCCACCACAGTTTAGAGTATCATTGAACGCTTCGTTCATGAAAAGAGTATTCAAGATAAGGGCAGAAGCGCACCAAATAAAATTTTCAACTCGTTTGACGAACGATTTATTGTACGTAAA
This sequence comes from Chorisops tibialis, assembly GCA_963669355.1. Classification (NCBI taxonomy): domain Eukaryota; kingdom Metazoa; phylum Arthropoda; class Insecta; order Diptera; family Stratiomyidae; genus Chorisops; species Chorisops tibialis. Next base: position 77,941,356 of record OY770263.1, read on the forward strand.
ATCAAGGCGAACCCAAAGTTAACGGCTCCAAAACTAGTCGCGGAGATACAGCAAGGACTAGGTAAGTCATGCTGTGCAGAAACTGTTCGCCGCGTGCTCTGAGACCACAACTTCAATGGTCGGGTAGCTAGAAAAAAGCAATTCATAAGCAGAAAAAACCAGCTGAGTCGCCTTGCCTTTGCTAGAGATCACGTGAAAAAAAATTCGGACTCAAGGAAGAGCGTCATATTCTCAGACGAGTCTAAATTTAATATCTTTGGCTCTGATGGCATGGCATACGTATGGCGGAAACCTAATACTGAGCTACAAAAAGAAAATTTAAAAGCTACAGTGAAGAATGGCGACGGAAGCGTAATGGTTTGGGCCTGTATGTCGGCAGTCGGGATTGGAAATTTGGAGTTAATTGAAGGTAACATAAACAAAACCATGTACCTTAAAATTTTGAAAAAAAATGTGAGCGAGAGTGCTGCGAATCTTGAAATTCCAAACATATTCCGTTTCTACCAAGACAACGACCCTAAGCATAAGTCTGGTATTGCGCAATCTTGGCTGATTTGGAACTGCCCGCATATTATGTCCCCGCCGGCACAGAGTCCAGATATGAATGTATTAGAAAATTTATGGACAATTTTGGAAAATAATATTCGGAAACAGTATTTCCAACAAGGAACAATTGAAAAAAAAATTATTTTGGAGGAGTGGACGAAAATTACCCCAGAAACTACCCAAAAACATGTGAATTCTATGCCAAAGAGACTTAAAGATGTAATAAATGCAAAGGGCTATCATACCATATACTGAATTTTCTTTTTTTTTGTAAATTAAGGCCTAAGTTTAAGTGCATGAAATAAGCTGTGACAGAATTAAGCAGTATTTTCATAATTTTTGTTAATTAAGTATTACAAACAACAATTGTGTTATTTTTGAAGTTCCTAACTTTAACAATAAATATTGATTATGTACTGGAGCTTTTGAACGTTAAATTGAGAACTGCCCTGCCCAGGAATCTCCTGTCACTTAGTCTTCCCTAACCACTCTAACTTGCATATTGACTTTCCACACATCCGCAACTTATCCCAAGAATAATAAAATTTCTCCCGACTTGTTGGCAGTTTATTTAATATGGCTTTACTATCTTCATCAACCGAGTCTTCCCATCGCTTGCGTGGTTTGCCCACTGGCCTGTTTTCCACTCGCTTTGCCTTTAAGAGCATGTTTGGGGATTCTTCTATCTTCCATTCGCTCTACATCTTAGCTCACTGCAGTTGACGTAGCTTGATGATCGTTGAGGCTTCTGGCTTAGTTGATATACATACATACATGGTTTATTTTACATAGTTTTCCAATGACAGCGTAACAAATTTCAAATTTGTAGTTGCACGAAATAAGCTGTGAGCCACTGTATGTGTTGAATTTGAATTTTTGCGGGGAAAAAGGATTATTGCATATCTCAATTTGGTAAAAAATTGAGATGCACGGTTTTGATCCTTTAGTGACGAAATCTTGACTATGAGCTGACAGTTTGTTATCCAAAAACAAACGTTTCAAAGCGTGACGCTAAGTGTATTGTAGGCCGATTTGTGCTGCCAGAGTAACAAATTCCTCTTCTCAGTGGAGGTCAGCCCTCCAAAATTTGGGGAGCAACGTTTGCAGTCCCTAGGGAGGAGTGGTTCAAATCTTCGATGAAAACTATGGATATGCTGATCCGTATATGAACACGAACAAAACTCAAGTATTGTCTTTCAGAGAAATATCTCTCATAGTGCTTTAATGTCATTTTCCGTTGGAAATTTTTCTCTCTTTCCTTCGGTTTGACTGGTGTTGTATACAGCAGGTCATGACCATAATACTTTAATATCAAAATCAGTTGTGATATTCATCTGAAATACAAAGGCGTGGCACAAATTGGGGTTTCACTGTATAACTAGCGAAAAATATTTTTGGAACTTTATTTTGGATTTTTATGAATAATTTCTAATATTCACAAGCACAATTACTCCATAATATTTTATGATGAAATCAGTTTTTGTAAATAAGCACTATAGATTAATTATTATTGAGTCTGGAAAAAAAATTCGTGGCGTTTTTTTTAATGAAATTCAAATGGATTTCTTATAGTGTGAAAATGAATTTGTTGCTATCGGTGAAGAACTTCTGTGGTTTCGGGGTGAAAAACTGAATCATGTAGTTTTCATAGGCTTCTTTTGAAACTAGCTTAATTCCATTGAGATAGATCTGCAGTGATCGGAACAAGTGATAGTCAGAAGGTGCTATGTCTGGACTATACGGTGGATGCATCAAAACTTCCCAACCAAGCTCTCGCAATTTTTGACGGGCCATCAAAGAAGTGTAGCAGACAAACTCTGCTGTGAGAATTACAGAGGAATATCATTGTTGTATACGTCCTATAAAATAATGACAAAAATAGTTGAACGTCGTCTTAAGCCCTATTCCAATGAAATAATTGGCGAATACCAAGGTGGATTCGGAACCGGATGATCTACAACAGACCAGATATTCTCGGTGAAACAGGTGCTTGAGAAATGCTGGGAATATAACTCAAATTTTCGTAGATTTTAAACAAGCATACGACAGTATCGACAGGAGCGTACTGTACCAAATTATGCGTGACTTTGGAACTCTCCCAAAACTTGTCCGACTAACAAGACTCACAATGACGAACACTGAATCCCAAGTGAGAATTCAAACCGATTCCATAACCAGCTTGGCATAACAGTATATCGTCCGAAAAATCCCAGTCGACACCAACGGGACACTACTATTCAAGTCCACCCAACTAGAGCATACGCTAACGACATTAACATCCTAGCAAGACCGTTGCCTAGTGCTAAGGAGGTATTTGTCAATCTTGACTCCGCCGCAAAAGAAGTCGGGTTGCGCATTAACGAAAGCAAAACAAAAGTCACGAAGCAAACAAGAAGGAGAACACCTATTAGATAAAATATAACAATTGCGGAATATAATTTGAAGAGTGTGGATAACTTCATATATCTTGTGGTTAATGTGGCAAAGGACGGCCATGAAACAGACGAAATCAAACGACGGATAACACTAGCAAATAAGGCGTATTATTCGGTACTTCCAATAATGAAATCCAAGAAAGTGCACAGGAAAAAATGGCTGTGGATATATAAAAATATTATACGATCTGTGCTCTGTTATGGTAGCGTGACGTGGATATTAACGCGAGGTTTCGAAAAAGCAGTTAACGCGTTTGAAAGAAAGGTCCTCCGAAGAATTTTTGGACCTGTGAAAATTTTGGGACCAGGAACGGAATGGCGAATAAGATTCAACCATGAGTTGTATCACCTATATAACGAGCCAGAAGCTTCAACGTTCATCAAGTTACGTAAACTGCAGTGCGCTGGCCATGTAGAGCGAATGGAAGACAGAAGAATCCCCAAACGTGCTCGTAAAGGCAAAGTGAGTGGTAATCGGCCAGTGGGCAAACCACGCAAGCAATGGGAAGGCTCGGTTGATGAAGACAGTAAAGTCATCTTAAAAATTAGCAGCTGGACGACGCTGTCTTTGGGTCGATACGATTGGAAGCGATGACTTCAAGATGCCAGGACCCGATTTGGGCTGTCGCGCCATTGATGATAATCAAAGAAGAGGGTGGTCGGGCGTTGTCATGAAGGAAGACAACACCTTTCCTATTATTCAATTCGGGCCGTTTTCTTTCAATTACCTGGCGCAATCTCTCTAGTTGTCCACAGTAGAATTGAGAGTCAAAGGTCTGACCAACAGGAAGTAGCTCATGGTGGACGATTCCTTTCCAGTCCCACCATACACACAGCATCACCTTTTACGCCGTTAATTCTGGCTTCGCGAACGCTTGTGACGGCTTACCACCCCTTGTCCACGATCTTTAACGCTGATTGTCGTACGTGATTTTTCATCACCGGTTATTACACGTTTCAGAAATGGCTCGATACCATTGCGTTTCAGCAGCGCATCGCAGACGTTAATTCGGTTTTTCGCGCTCAACTCATAAGGAACCCATGCATCGAGCTTCTTTTCGTAGCCAGCTTTATGTAAATGGTTCAAAACAGTTTTGTGGTGAATACCTAGGTCCATACCAATATCGATAGTGCTGTACATCCAAGGATTTTATCAACTTTTTCAGTGATTGGGCGACCAGAGCGTGACTCATCTTTCGCGTCAAAATTACCAGCACGAAAGCGAGTGAACTATTTCCGCGCTGCAGATTTAGATAAAGTACCTTCACCGTACACACTTTTCCAACGACCCATTAGCCTTTTTAGGTGTCGCTGCGATCTGTGTTTTCTGAGTTATTTGCAATTGACGTCATCGATCGGAAAAAACGCCACGAACTTTTTTCCCAAACGCAATATTTAATTAAGCTAGGGTGTGGCCTAGTAGGTAGCGTGTTAGTTTTGTAGTGCGAAGGTCGTGCGTTCAAATCTCGGTCGGCGTAATATATAATTCTAGCGCATTGCCTGCTTGGATATACCTTAGTCACCTCAATCAAAAACTCGCAGCTTCGTGCGAAGGGAGATCTCTCTTAACCTCCAGAAAGGGGAAAGGATACCGAACGCCTGATGAGCTTTATTTAGACGAGCCTCAATATCCTTTTCAGCTCCGGCGTCCATGCTGACAATGCTTCCGAGATAACAAAAATGTTGCACCGATTCCACATCTTGTCTGTTAAGAACAATCAGTGTGCTTGTGTTCGAACCAATGTCCATATACGCACATTTATTTTCAGTCCCGCCTTTTTGCATTTAGAATGCAACGAGCGAAAATTTGACTCTAAGTCCGAACGGTTATGTGCAAGCAAACACACGTTATCAGCAGAATCAAGGTGACTTAAGATGTTAAATAGTCTCCATTGAAGACCTTTACCTTCCCCACCTTCCAGTGCAGCTTTCAAGATGTCTTTATTACCACCAGAAACAGGGCTGGTGATAATATGCAGCCTTGTCTGACACCCGTTCGCACAGGGAAGCTCTCGGACAGCTCTCTTCTATGCAAGACGCGACACCTTGCATCTTCGTAGGATTCTTTAATCATAGCTATGACCTTATCTGGAATACCTCTCCTACGCAAAGCATTCCATATCTAATCTCGTTTAACGCTGTCGAAAGCCTTCTCGAAGTCCACAAATATGAGATGTAGTGGCGAACCCATTTCGGCTGACTGTTCTAATATTATCCGTAGGATATTTGTGTGGTCGATACAAGACGACCCTTTACGGAATCCAGCCTGATAAACTTCGAGAGTGCTCTCGACGACATCACTAATCCTATTGAGAATTACCTTAGCCATAATTTTTGATACGGCAGTAAGTAGACATATACCACGCCAATTGCCACAATCCCGAAGGTCGCCCTTCATTTGGAATTTTCACAATGACGCCCTCCTTCCATTCAGTCGGATATCTTCCTTCATTCCACACCTCAGTAAAGAGTGGGAGGAGTATATCGGCTGTTATTTCCGGGTCCGCTTTGAGGAGTTCGGTTGGTAGTCCGTCTATACCTGGAACTTTCCTTCCCGCCATTGACTGAACGGCGGAAAATATCTCTTCCTTAACTGGCGGATCGTCGCTAATAGAGGATTGTTGCGGTTGGATGTTTGGTAGTTGTTCTGTTTCAGGAATATCTTCCTCTGACAAGATGTTTAAAATATCATAAAAGTATTCCTTCCATCGCCGCAACTGGTGTTCACTCATATTAAAGAGAGTTCTGTTGACATCTCTCACCAGGTGGTTGGCGGTGAAATTCCTGTTCGTCAACTGTTTCATGATTTTGAATAGAGAACCCATATCCCCAAGGTAAGCCGCAGATTCTGCCTTGTTTGCCAGATCTTCAATGGCCTTTTTCTTGTCGCGTCTAACAGCCTTTTTAAGCTGTATATGAGCATCGTGGTAGTTCTGTCTCAAGTCGGGTGTTCTTTGGCTGACATCCAATCGCCAACTTTGTCCCATATGTTTTGCGATATCTAGGGCTCTCAATCATTTAATTTTTTTTTCCATTGGTGTTCGAAAAGAGAGAGGGGGGGGGAGGCTAAAAACAAATTGTCGGCCGAATTTTTTTTAAGTGATTATTTCTTCGAAATTACCCACCGTAAAAAATTCATATTTTGGGACCATACAGATCCACTAGAATCAGCTTAGAGAGAGGCTAATTATTGTAAGGGGGAGGGTCAGGGGGGTGCAAAGAAAAACACTTAAAAATCAATATCTCGGCTATTTCTTAAGCTATGTAATTGAAACTTGAAACATAAAAAAAGTATAACATTTAGACATAATAGAAGTTGGGTTGGGGGGGGGGGGGGAAGAGAAGAATTTCTATAATGGTGCACATTCCAAAATTTCAAACCGTCATATCTCAAAACAGAGTATAGATATGAAATTGAAATTTTGTCAGATTGTAGAACTACATAGTCCTTAATTTTGGTATAATATAAGGGGAGGGAGGTGGTAAGTCAATTTTGAGTGATTTTATAGGGCTCTGGAGAAAGATAAAAAGTTTAAATTTTGCATGTTGATACATCTATTTGATATACGTACAGAAAAAATAGTTAAACTTTCACAATTGTTATGCACCGACCCCCCGGTCTAATGTGCACAAGGTGTTTCATGTGCAATGAAAAAAAACACAAAAGCTGAAAATTTTTTTAATGAAATTTTAAGGTAGAAACTTGAAAATTTGCAAAATGCATTTAAAAAAAATTCCTAAAAGTATAAAATATTACAGAAAGGCTTGTGTTGGGCAATTTCGGCCTTTATGTGCAATGCACAAACACAATCATGGAAGGAAGGAATGGGATTGGGAAGGTAGGGAAAGGGAAGTGAGAACGACCGTAACGAGTGGGGAAGCTGGTATATTTTTCAGTTGTACTGGCTGCTACTGACAAATATTTGCAGATGTTATGGGGGACTGAATGATAGAAAGCGAACAGAATCCATCTACTGAATATGTATGTAGACCTTTTTGAAGTGGAACTGTCGAATAATTTTTCATCGCCAATAGCATTTCGTGCTTAAAAAATCCCACAGTCTGGAGTGGTAATCGAACCCACGACCTATTGACTGTGCAGCAAGCACACTAGCCACTACGCCACAGGAGCCTCCTCCCATACAAAATTATTTTTGCGACCATTTTTAAGAAGTCAATTATCTCCTAACTATTAAAAGCTAGTTAAAAATTTGAAATTTTCCACGAAAACTTTTACGAATATTTGAAACGAAACTGCGTCAAAAATTTTGAGATCGCGCTTGCCCTTCTACCCCCTCCCATACAAAAGTATGATTTCGGCCAATTTCAATAAACCAACCATTAACCAACTTACAAGAGAAATAAAATAAAACTGCATCACAAATTTTACGATTCCCTTACCTCTTCTACCCCCTTCCAAACAAATGATTGGTTTCGTGAATGTAAAATACACCGAATTTTATGAAAATTCTATGCAACTACGTCTATGAAATTGACGTTCAATACAGAGAATATTGGACGTGATTCAAGCAACTAATTAAAAAATAATTAATTTCAACCCACCCCTACTATCACCCCTTGCCCCTCCCCTCATAAGAACCTTAACTTGCATAAACGAATGAAATATTGATTACATGTATATACTATTTATCGTATTCGCAATCAAGTGTTAAATTGACATCAGCCGTACCCTAAAGGGCACTTAGTCTTCCTTAACCACTCTAACCTGCCTGCATATTCACTTTCCGTGCATCCTCAACTTGTCCCAAAAATAATAAAATTGCGCCCGAATTGTTGGCAATTTATTTTTGCTTGTAATTCGTTAACCTTTTTTCGCCATTGGCGCCTGAGATTATTCCTCTGGTGAATGAGAGTTTGGGTGTAGGTGTCCAGTTTAAGGCTGTGATCGATGGTTCTGGTAAGCGGAGTACACTTTTTTGCGGTGCTGATGATTTTGGCTGCCAAATCATTAACTATGTTATCGTATTTATGTGCCAATGATACATAAATCCTTCGACAGGTCCAATTTGCTTGCATTATTGAACTCCATTTTTAATAGACGCTGGTATTTGGACTATTTAGTTTTGGAATGACATGGGATCATGCGTTCTTGTCAATTGAAAGCAAGGCTGTTTGAAATCGAAATTTCCACTGGTAAGTGAGGAGATGTTGTGGATAGTTAATAGCTTAAATAGTTACGTAGAAAAAACATTTTCTTGAAATTTCGAAAATTTAATGAAATTTGTATGCGAGGGGGGTGTGGCCCTTTCACGAACTTAAAGTTCCTTTTTCGCTAAAAATGATATCAGCAAGATAGGTTATCAGATTTCATCTAGAGTAAAAATATTTTTTTCTTATATGTGAAATGGTAATAAAAAATGTGAAATCAACAATTAAATTTTTTCCCACCATATAACCCTAATAATAATTCTTCAAATTTACTCGGTTTTCAGCCCAGGGGTATGTGAGCCCTCAATAGCTGCAATAAGATACTTAAACATTTGATTTCCAACAAAGCATCTATAATGCGAAAACTGCTGGTATTTGCAATTTAACTCAATTTTATGATTACATCAAAATTTTCTAGGGATATAGTAAGGACAGAAAAGGATCCACACTTCCCAATTTACTGCACAATAGCGTTGTAGATAACAGAAAGTGAACAGAAAGCAACAACTTGGACTTCGGTAGTCATTATATGTTGTGGGAATCATGTGGCTTTCGAACCTAACCTAATCTAGACTGCGGCACACAAAAAGGATACGTGTACGAAAACCGTCGATATCCAATCAACAATGTTGTCCTTTGCTGCTGAATTCAATTATGTTCGGAACCATTGAGGCTACACGTAGCTGCCATAAAATTTCGCTCGGTTTTTTGTTTGTTCCGTTTTACGTTGTACACAAAATTAATGTGCTGTCATGCTGCTAAAAACCACTCTTGCCGTTCTAATTTGTTTAGTCCTGTATAAGTGTTCCATTCAATTCTGTATAGCAATTCCTAAATAATTCGCAGCGAAGGGAAGCTCTCATATACAATCATGTCGTACCATACCGCAAACAACAAACCTCATAATAACTTCTGATGTTAATTACGATCCATATTTAATTACTTAGCATCTGATTGAGATGTTCTTAGAAAATTGCTGTACGATATAATGTGTAAGGAACTTCGGCACGAACGCTTTTTTTTCGAAAAGTACTCGAAACGTACTCGAAACTTAATTTACACCTGATACTAATTTTAATAATTAGTTGACAAGAACGCCACTCGTCAGATATGCCAGACTAGTAAAATACAAGTGGCTAATTTATGCATAAAGTTCGCATCAAAATATCTGCGATTGTGTCTCTTTTAAGTGTGATTTATTGACTCGAGTGTTATCGAGACGCACATTTTATCAGTACTTTTAGGGAGAGTGGGCATATTCGAAGATAGTCAAAAGATAAATGGGAGTCTATTTCGGGATTATCAAAGTGGATTATGTTTATGTAGGAAAAAAAATCGCTCAATTTTCGATAATCGCGATAATTTTCGTAGTAGTTGGACGATGTGATAACAACTTATTCTGATAAACTCGGTCCCGATTTGGGTGGGAAGGTTTAGAGATAGAAAACAGATTGTACGACCAGATGGTTTAATTTTTTCTGGTTTTACTCTTCATAGACTCCTTTTGATGACTGCAAAGACAAAACTCTGAAAATGGATCTGAAGCTAACTTGTAAATACATCACGAGCTTCACTATCAAAACCGATATTCGATCGATCAGATTAACGTTCGGGGTCTGAACTCTGCCTACCTCTCGCTGTAGATCCATACCCAAATTGAGAGACTGGATATTCTAGCACTTGGCGAATTTAAGGTGTTACCGGGAAGTGAACAGTTTTATTCTATTCCCTGCTATCACCTTATTTCAGCTTTTTTTCGCCAACGGGGTGTCGCACTCGATATCCGCGATGATGTGTCTTTCCAATTAGTTCCCTATTTGGGGATCTGCACCAAACCAGAGTTTAACTATATCTGGGTAAAATTACTAATCCAAAGACATGTCATGTATTTCTGTTAAGTGTATAGAAGCTCAGAAATAACTGCAGTGATTTTCTTATTAGAACTGGATCTGAATCTATCCAATCTAGCTACACTGCAAACCCTGACGCGAAAATCGTTATTGCAGGCGATTTCAATGATCATAACATTGTCTGGCTTAAACCTTCCTCTACTACGGATCAGGAGAGACGCGATACTGAGCTTTTTGCCTCAATAATCGGTTTAACAAACCTGGTAGATGAACCTACTCGTTTATCAGATATTGCAGGACGTTTTCCCAACTTTCTTGACCTTTTTCTTTCTAGCGAGCCTGAGAAATATTCTGTCTCTGTCATATCCCCAACGCCAATTGGAAATACGGCTCATTCCTTGATTCGCTTACAATTCCCAGTTTGCAGCACTTACACCGCTGACAATCAATGCACCTCGAAGAAATATTTGGCATTTCAAAAGAGCCAATGGGAGGGGGGGGATTCCAATGAATGCGATGAAGCTTGTAGACTTGTCAGCAAGATTATCCTGAAAGGTATGAAGCCCTACATACCTTTCAGTCATAAAAGAGTCAGGCCATTGAAGGACTCTTGGTTGAACAAAGATTGTCTCGATGCCATTTAGGCCAAGAAACCAGCATTTCAAACTTTTAAAGGTAATAAACCAACAGAGAGCTCTTCAATGCGTCCAGAAATGCTTCCAAATCAATACTTAAGCGTGTTAAATTTGAGCATAACCAAATTGTGAAACTTAAAATATATGGCGTCTCAGGAAATTTACTAGACTGGATTTCTTCCTAATCTATTCGTAACGTGCGTGTAACATTGAAGGGTTATGAGTCTTGTGTATTTCCTGCGTGGTCTGGTGTACCACAGTGGTCTATTCTTGGCCCACTGTTATTTTTAATTTTTATATATGACCTACTCCAGTTTTTGTCTTCTTCTTGTCTCTTGTATGCGGACGACCTCAAAATTTTCGGAGTGATTAATTCCCCCTGTGATCGTGATATTTTACAATTGGTCCTTGATCGTCTACATCAGTGGTGTTTGTCGAATGACCTAGACTTAAACATTGGAAAATGCTACGCAATGTCATACTCTCTTAAAACGGAACTTCCTGAGTTACTATATTTGATCGATGGTACTAGACTATTAGAAGTATCGATTATGAAGGATCTAAGTGTGACTTTTGATGTGAAGTTGAGTTTCACTACACATTTTGAGAAGATTAATAACCAAGCCTTGCCGGCTTCGTCCTTCGAATTTCTTCAACTTTCGCTCGTTCTAGTACTGCTGCTCTGCTTTTTATCTCTATAGTTCGTAGAATACTCCAGTGTTTTTTGGAGTTTAGTGATGACAAAAAAATGCGTTACATGAGTACTCGTTTCCGACCGCAATCCAAAGTCTCAGATTTCATATTCGTTACTTAAGTAACGAAATGAACTCCCGAAAAAGTAACTGAATTGGTTCGTTACTCAAGTATTCGTTTCACATATAAAAAAGGACCCTTACCGGAAGTAACGTTTGTGGTGCTCGGCTCGAGCGGTAGGGCAGGCAATGTTACTAGTGTTAGGTTTGTGGGATCAGTGATACCAGGGGTGATAAAGGGATTTTTTTCTATCAATTTGAGGAATTTTTGTTGGAGAAAATTTCGATTTAAAAAGGTTATGTTCTTCACATTGTCTTTTTATTGCTTATTTTAAAGAAAAATTTATTGGACAAGACAAATTTGTGAATTATTGAAAAGATTTACGTTATTATTTAAGGGGATACTTAGAAGAGGGATAATTAAGAAATCGGACTTGGAATTATTGTGTTGATACACGTACTAGGCCAACGTAATTAAGAGTGATTCACAAGCGATTAGGGCATTAGAGGTGATTTCTCCTATTTGAATTTTTGATTTGCAAAACTGGCTTACATGATATGGCGGTCATTTTAAATTAACGAGTACCAAGTAACGAATAAAATGTAACGATTACGATCACTAAAGTAACGAATAGGTACTGGTACCGAAAAGTAACGAAACTTGACATCACTATTCGTTCTAATTTTGTTGATGAACTTAATTTCAGAATAGAAATTGTTAGTAAAGAAATTCCGATATTTTTTATCCTCCACGCGCTTTACTAGAGGTTTATTTTCACTCTCCTGCCGTAAGAGCGCAATCATGACAAAATGAAACTTGGATCTTTGTCTGGTTCTTTTAGTTCTTTTAAACTTAAACTTAAGAAATTTTTGTTTTCATAATGTTATTTAATTTATTTGGTTATTATATTTTTTGATTATTTTCATTTTTCATTTTGTTCCTATATTTTGTGTATTATTGAAACTTATCGCTCGCTATAGTGTAATTGATATGTACATTTTGTTTAATGGCTGAATAAATATAGAATATAGAACTTCAACGGAAGGTTCGAGATCTTACTGGTCATTCGTCAAAAAGGTCAACAATAATTTCATTTCTTCTTCAATATCACCTGTTGTTGAGGACAACCGTATCGTGATTGATACCTAAAAAACCTAACTTACTAGCAGCAAGTTTCGCTAGAAACCAATTCCCAAGAAAGGAAGCAAAGCGAACCCCGCCAACTACCGCCCAATAGCCAATACTTCAGTGCTCTCGAAAGTAATGGAAACTGCTCAATTGCAAAATCGTTCAATATCTCGATGATAACGATCTAATCCATCAACGTCAGTATTGGTTCCGTTCTGGAAGGCTGCAACTCATGGATACATAAACACGGCGAAGGTTAAGTTCTTGCACTTGATATTGCAAATGCTTTTGGCATAGTTTGGCATGAATGTCTCATAGTTAAGCTTAGGGCCATAGGTTTTAATGCTATCCTTGTTAAATGGTTTGAGACTTTTCTGTTTGAACGCACTATACGAGTAGTATTAGATGGCATTACTTCTTCCTTCTTCTCAATAGTTTCCGTCGTCCCAGAAGGCTCTGCTTATCTCCAATTCTTTTCTTAGTTTTCATCAACGACCTTTTGTCATTTACTCTAAATCCAATCCATAGTTTTCTAGATAACACCTACGAATTTAACTCTCCTGCGGAACCAATCAAGCATTCTATTGCTTCTAATTGCACGGAGTTATTCCGTTCGCTGAACTTAGATCTTAACTACTTAATCCTGGAATGGGGCAGAAGAATTAGAGAAGAGTTCAACGCCTCCAAAACACAGGCCTGTCATTAATCCCTTAAACGTGATGTTCCAGTATTATTTCACAATGTGGCATTTGATGGCGCACAGCTTTGCACTTCGGATAATTTCACACTTCTGGACGTTGAAATTAATGACCACCTGAATTGGGCCAACATCTTTGATGTTGCTATCGAGGCCTCTACACTTCTAGATGTTCTCCAAAAGTGCACGCCGATCAGCTATAAATCATATATTAGACAACGTTTACAGTACAACTAGTATGCCTTGGGGCACCCAAAAAACACCTCGCGTTGATTTTTTTTTTTTTTTTTATCGCACCAAGTTGAACTTAGGGGTCACCCTTTAATACTGTAGCGTACAGTCCAGTCGGTTTAGGAATGGATGAAACAAAATGAAAATTAACAAAATAAACAATTATTTTAATAAGGACGGACAGGATAAAAGGAATCGGTGAATGTTGCCTTTAAATTGCGCGATGTTATAATCTCTAGGAAAAGTGGTCGCGGGTAGTGCATTCCACATTTTGGATGTTCGATGTATGAATGACTGCCTAAATTTCACCGTACGTGATTTGGGTGGCTCAACCGTATACTCATGAGCTCGTTCAGCAGCACGAGTATTTCGCGTGAACTTATATAAGGGAGGGATAAGACGACTAATTTCATGGCTACAGCGGCCATGGAAATATCTGTAGAAAAGGGTGAGTACACCGATATTTCTGCGATGTTCGAGGGAGTCAAAGGATGCCGTTATGGCATCATCTTCAATAAGTCGAACCGCAAAACGCTGAATGCGATCCAATATCTTTAGATGAGTTTTGGGTGCTCCAGCCCAGATATGCGAATTGTACTCGAGTCGGGGCCTGATGTATGATTTGTAGATGGTTGCAAGATCGGATGGTGTAAAATATTTCTTGCACCTTCGGAGAAAGCCTAAGCACTTGGAGGCGTCTAGAGCTACATTGTGGATGTGCTGGCTCAAGTTTCTTATTAATGTGCATACCCAGGAGGTGGAAATTCTCCGAATGGTCAAGTGCTACACCATCAAAGATTAAGTCAGGTATCGACATGTCGTATTTAAGAGAGAGATGGCAGGCTTGTGTTTTAGTGGTATTAAACTCTACTCGATTCGCTCTGCCCCATTGCAGGATTGTGTTGAGGTCAATATTTAGTGAATTAAATAACTCTCGGCGCATAGTAGGCACAGAAGACTGGTGCGCCTCAGCAATTGAGTTGAAGCTGTAAGTGTTTTCTAGTGTACTGTCATCTGCAAAGCTGTGAATTGGGTTGAGAGTCGACGACAGAGGGTCGTTAATAAAGATTAGAAATTAAGTAGGTGATAAAACGGAGCCTTGGGGAACTCCGGAATTGATAGGAAAGGGAGACGAGGAGACGCCATCTAAAACTACTTGAATGGCTCGGTTCGACAGGAAACTCTCAATCCATAACAAAAAAGAAGCATCAAAGCCAAATGCTTTGAGCTTAGAAAGTAGGGATTTGTGCCAAACTCTATCAAACGCTTTCGCAATGTCTAATGCAAGTACTTGGCCTTCGCCAAATTTATGTATGCAAGTGTTCCAGCGTTCGGTTAGGTAAACCAATAGATCACCTGTGGAACTTCCCGACCGGAAACCATATTGACGATCATGTAAAAGTTTATTGCTCTCCAAATATTGCATGACCTTGCGGTTGACAGCAGTTTCCATAACTTTTGACAGCACGGAAGTGATGGCTATTGGGCGATAATTTGCCGGATCCGACTTGCTTCCCTTCTTGGGTATAGGCTGCACATTCGCTTGTTTCCAGTTATTTGGGAATTTTCCTGAAGAGTAGGATAAATGGAAAAGGTCACGAAGAGGTTTAGCCAAAGATGAGAAGCATTTTTTAAGGATTAAGGGGGGAATACCGTCCGGACCAGAGGATTTATTGATATTGAGATCCTGAAGAATTTTATGATCGATCGTGTTCAAAAACATGCGTTTCGACCGATTGGAGACGAGACGATCACGTCTTCTATCGATTCTCGCGAGCATCGTAGAAATATCGGAGTACTCAGCATTTACTGTCGATACTTCCCTGGTAAATGCAGTGCGGAACTAAGCGCACTCATTTCTCCAGTCTTATACTTATAACTTTCCCCAAGATCTCGCCAAGATGAACGCGCACTTGAGTACACTGTCAAACTCTTGCCTTCTCGTACAGTGAAATTAAGGTAGTTATTCATTTCCCGAACGTCAATACGTTGGAACACATTACCAGCCAAAGTGTTTACCAACGAGTCCAGTCTCCAGTGCTTCAAGAGCAATGTCCACCGTCACTTTCGTGTCTCTCCTCTTCAGTTAGCCGGTTCGCTCTTTAATTTTTTTCAATAATTATACTGACATAACTGTGCATAGCATTATAGGGTGACACCCCTAGTTATATTCGGTGCCTTTAAAAAACATAACAGACTTATGATTGGGCATAAAGCTCAATCATATAATACTCTAGATGAAATGAGAATGACCTTAATATACCGGAAAATATGTCATCTCAAACTCTTTCGAATAGTGAATAGAGACTTTGGCATGGGAGGTGGTAGAAGTAGAGCGGGAGGTTTGTATTTTTCGTATATGACACCGAACATGGCATGCAAAATGGTTTTTGCTGAATTTAAAGTTTCTAGTTTTCATTATTTTTAAAGAAATTCGACATAGTTTTCCTGAAATTGGGGCATTTGTATGGGAGGTGGCAGAGGAAGTGGAGCGTTTAAGATGATTTTAAAATTGCTTATCATCATCCTTATCATCATGCTTTGATTCAATTTCAAAGTCGATAGCTCTCATATATTCGAAGGAGAAATGCTTTTCTTGAATTTATAATACAGATATGTATATGGGCGGGGGTAGAAGGAGTGAAGCGGAGCTGATACTTTTTTCTAACATTTATTGCAATTATTAAAAAACAAATTCTGGCAAAATTTTAAGTTTGTGCTTTTTCTAGTTCTTATGGAAATCGATATAATAATAAATAAATAATAAATTATACATTTGTATGGGAGGGGGTAAAAGGAGTGTACGGATCAAAACAAATTTTCGCGTTATTGATATTTCTATTTTTATATTTTATACAAAATTTCAAGTTGATAGCTTTAACAGTTTCGAAGAAAAATAATTTAATTTAAATATAAAAATTTCGTGAAATTTGTATGGGAGGGGGTAGAAGGAGTGAGGTGAAGTTGATAATTCTTTTTAAAACTAATTGCAATTATAGTAGAATCAATTTTGGCAAAAATTTGTCTCTTCAGCTTTACTAGTTTCAATGAAAATCGAAAATATGTATTTTTCAAAATTGTCCATTTGTATGGGAGGGGGTAGAAGGAGTGAGGGGATCGGATCAATATTCCGTTATATTAATGACATCTATATCATAATACTTCGACCCAAATTTCAAGTCGATAGCTTAAATAGTTTCTAAGAAAAGTCAATTTCTTAATATTTCGAAATTTCATGAAATTTGTTTGGCAGGGGGTAGAAGGAGTGGAGGGATGTAGCTCATTGACGAACTTAAAGTTACTTTTTTGCTAAAAGTGACACACAAAAATGTTAAGCACTATAGCTCAAAGCTTTCGAGAGTTATGCTGTAGACAGACGCACAGACAGACACTCGGAATCGAGGTTTTTAAGCGACAACAAATATTTCTGTACCCGTGGCGGCTCTGTGCGAGCGTTATTTCTTAGCGTTACAAACGGTTAAGGCAAACACAATATACTCTCAAATTTCATCTAGAGTATGAAAATGCGAAATAATCGAGACTCAAAATTGAAAAACTCCGAATGCGATTAGGCATTAGCGCAGGGAAGGAATGGTGATAGACAGTTTTATAATTTGCGATGGCACTACAACTCAAAACGGGCCAGATTGAGTTTTCCCTCACTGGTCCGAGAATTTTTTTCAAGACCTTGCATTCAAAGGCGCCAAGTAAATTTTTGTTGAGCCATTGTATGGACATGTTGGAAGAATTGGAAAAAAATCTGCACTTTGCGACTTTGTTGGGTTCTGGGTCATCGGAATATACCTGGAAACGAAATGGAGGACAGGCTGGCCAGGAACGGATCTGCCGCTGCCACCGTTGAGGAAACGGACAATGTTGGCATTGCTTTGAATAAGACAACGTACGCCAACAAAGTGTGGGGAAGGGCTACAAAGCGACTCGTGTAATAGAAGATGCTATGGGGTGGATTTGAGAGAGGGAAATCAATAAAAATATTGAGACTCGACGGAAACTCTCTATGGACACTTAGTAGGTATAGCCACGGGCCACTGTCTTCTTAGGAAACACGCTTCGCCTTGCAGCCGATGACATTTGCAGAGGCTGCGGTGAGGAGGATGAGATCGTAGAGCCTTTCCTCAGCCATTGCCCATGCTTCCGAACAACTCGAAGACAAGTTCTCGGAGAGTAGTTCTTCGCCGCGCTGAATGATCTCCGTGTCCTTGAACCGATGAAGCTCATTCGTTTCACCGGTAGAGCAGGCTGGGTACATGATATGTAGGATCACATGGTACAAATACCGAGGCATACAATGGGCCCACTGATGACCTACGTACATTGGTGTCCAACCCCTCCGCAAACTTAAACTAACTTAATGGCGTTTTTCACACACTCTTCGCAGTAAATCTGGAAGTATTTCGGCAATAACGCATCGAATGTTGGCTTCCAAGTGCTCAATTGTTTCTGGTTTATCGACGTAGACATGGGAATTTACGTATCTCTAGAGAAAAACATCTAATGGCGTCAAATCGCACGAACGAGGTGGCCAGTTAACATGTCCATTTCGTGAAATTAAGCGATCATCAAATGTTTCTTTTAGTAAATTAATTGCATCGGGCGCTGTGTGGCATGTCACGCCGTCCTGTTGAAACCACATGTCTGCGACATTGATGCCTTCCAATTGAGGCACGAAAAAGTTAGTAATCATGTCTCTGTATCGCTCACCGTTGACTGTAACGTTCTGACCATTATCATTTTTCAAGTGATATGGACCAATGGTATCACCGGCCCATAAAGCGCACCAAACGGTGAATTTTTCTGGATGTAAAGGTTTTTCGGCAATTGCTTGAGGATTATCATCGCTCCAAATGCGGCGATTCTGCTTATTGGCATACCCATTTAACCAAAAGTGTGCTTGATCACTGAACAAAATGTTCAATGAAATTGTGGATCAATAGCAATGCTTCCTTTGGCACATCCGCCAAATGTATACTAACGATGATCGTGTGGCTTCAATTCCTGTACAAGTGGAATCTTGTAAGCACGTAAACCAAGTTCTTTACGCAAAATTTTCCATAAAGTGGATGGACATAAGTTTAATTGTTGAGCACGATGACGAATTGACACATTTGGATCATCATCAACAGTACGCTGCACACCATCAATCGGTTGTTGTGTGCGCACTGTACTACGTCTTACGGTATGTGTATTATCATTTAGAGTAAACGAATTGTGAAAACGACCCATAGTTTCTCAAATTAATCGCTCTGATGGACGAGCACCATAAGATGCGCGTAATGCCCGATGAGTTTCTCGAATTGAACCATGACTTTCAAAATAAATTTGAACAATTTACAAACTTTGCTCCAGCATGAGTCTGTTCATGATAAATTGCCAAACAAAACTAACCCCAAAACATCCGGGAACTGTCAAATCGGCTGTCACAGAAAACCGTGTTGCCAATTTAAAGTTCTCCGCCTCTAAAAACACCCTTTACAATAAAATTAATGTACCAATTAATAATAATAATAATTAATAGTACTGAATTTAAAAGACACTGAATATTATACACACATCGTGTGAAGTAATTTAGCAAAATAAAGGCTATTTTATTTATTTATTTGATAAACCCTGAGACTCATTAGCCAGCCCACAACATCTACATTAGTTCTTTTGGAATTTACGGTGAACTATTTTATTAATGAGAATCTAGGAAAGACAAAAGCACGTGTTTGAAAATTTTCCAACTACACACATTATTTAAATTTCCCGAACATCTTAACAGCACAATAAAAACGACAAATTCAACTAATTCAAACGCCCCCTTAACGATATAATGGAAATCGTGTTGTTTTTATCGTCATCGCCACCTCGTTATCCTCGCCCATACAAATTCAATCAATTGTCGTCAATCAGCAGGACACTTGTTGAGTCGCGCTAAGCTTTTTATAAATGCCGTGAATCCTTTTGACACGCTTTACATACCGAGAAATGAGGCTATGAGAGCAACACTGGCCTAACTCCAATAGAAATGCTTTTTGGTTAGGCCACTTTTGCTCTCATAGCCTCAAATAGAAATGATGACGAGGATTATGTTCTGTGAGAAACTGTTAAACACCCCGTGGGTAGTGTGGATTGTCCAGCCTGTTCGTTCGCTGTATTGTATCCCGATTTTTTATTTTCGTCGAGGAAAAGCAAATAAAAAATATAACAGAATTATGATTGGGCATAAAGCCTAAACATTTGATACTTTAGATGAAATGGGAAAAAAGATTAAAGTACCAGAAAATATCTCATTTCAAATTCTTTCGAATAGTGAATAGTGACTTTTGCGTAGGAGGTGGTAAAAGCAAAGGGGGAGGTTTGTAATTTTTGTATATAACATCGAACGTTGTATACAAAATGTTTCATGCTGAATGTAAAGTGTTTAGCTTTTATAATTTTCGAGGAAATTGATCAATTTTTGTCTGAATTAATAGCATTTGTATGGGAGGTGGCAGAGAAAGTGGGAGGCTTGCTTTGTTACAATTTTAAAGTCGATAGCTCTCATATGTTCGAAGAAGAAATACTTTTCTTGAATTCCCAATACAAAAATTTATATGGGAGGTGGTAGAAAGGGTGAAGCGAAGTTCATATTTTTTTTTAGCATTTATTGCAATTATTAAGGTACTTATTCTGACAAAGTTTGTACTTTTCATAGTTTCAATGAAAATAGATTAAATGCATTTACCAAAAATTGTGCATTTGTATGGGAGGGGTAGAAGGAGTATTCGAATCAAAATCGAATTTTTCAACATCAATGATATTTGTGATAGTATACTTTTTCAAAAATTTTAAGTTGATGGTTATGGAGAAAAATAATTTAATTCCGAAATTTCGTGATATTTGTATGGGAGGGGGTAGACAGAGTGAGTTACAGTTGATAGTTTTTCCAAAATTGGTTACAACTGTAATAAAATTAATTATGACAAAAATTGTTTCGTTTAGCTCTGCTAGTTGCAATTCAAACCGAATAAATGCATTTTTGAAAATTGTGCATTTGTATGGGAGGGGGTAGAAGGAGATTAATATTTTTTGACAGTAATGACGTTCACATCGTTATGCTATGACCTAATTTTTAAGTCAATAGCTGAAATTGTTTCAGAAAAAATCAATTTCATTAAATTTCGAAATTTCATGAAATTTGTATGGGAGGGGGTAGAAGAGATTCGGCTCGTTCATGAACTTACTATTTCGTTAAGAACGAAGTGTAAAAAATTTGAACTTTTTAGCTTAACGAGCTTTCGAGCTAGACAGCGAACGGACGGACAGACAGACGCATGGACATCCGATTTTGAGATTTTTGACCGACAACAAATATTTCTGTACTCTTTACGACGAACATTATTTCTTAGCGTCACAAACTTTAGAGCAAACTTATAATACTCTCAGATTTCATCTAGAGTATATTAATCTACAATTACAATAACATTAACTACCGAATATAACACTTAGAAAATTCGACCCAATTAAGGCGCCAGGACGGCCCAAGTGCACAGTCGGGATCGATAATTTTGTGTCGTCACGCATTGTCAGCAAAGACGTTAGACTTGAAGGTAGCGAAGGCATAATAATAATATCGAGTAGGTTGATATTTCAGACATAAAAATTCTTTTGTTATTGCGATGTCTATTCGCCTGACTTCTTGGATGAGAAGGAATCGTCTCGACAATCGACTCCTTTGTGTTTTGTAGATAAATTTTGTTACTTTAATGGGAAAAATATTCTCGTTAAGTTGGATCTCTCAAAGTAGTATCGAAATAGCATATCTACTGTATTCTTGTTATTTATGCCGATTTTTACTAATGAGGAATTTCCTAACAACATCATTGGGGCCCAGCAAGTGTTTGGAGAACAGGTTTTATGGAAATCTTGAGATTTTTTTCGATTTGTTTCTTGGAATTCGTGGCCTATTTTTAGTGTAGACTGTTGGTGATTTTACACCTGGCCTATAATGGCTAGCTCTTGTTTTTCTGGCATATTCTTGTTGTATGTATAGTTATAATCTTCGAGCTTATGTAGACTGTCTTGGGCGAGAGATGACATCATTTGGAGTGTGCTAAAATTGGCGCCAGTTTCAGCCAGAGCTTTCTATTAGATGGTGTGTGATAGAGACTGTGTAATTAGCTCCGGTCGTTCTTAATTACTTAGCTAAAAATGAAGCGTACATAAATATGAAATTACATAATTCCGTAAGTGGGTTAGATCGTTATTATTGTTTGGTTTGGTGAAAATTGAATTCGAAAGCGTGGTGTTTGCGTTTTCCCCAAGACTGAGTGGCTGGTTGGTAATTATCTTTATCAGTTCATTTTAGGGACACATATACTGTTTGTGATTCTCAACTTACAGCTTTGATTGCTACCAGAACTTATTTATCACTTTATTCTTTGATTTGACTGCTGAAATCATCAGTCTTCCAAATGTTCAATGTCAAAATTATATTGTTCAATTAAATCTGTTTTAATTATTATTATTATTATTTTCTTTGTGTAATATTTTTCGAATAAACAAATTAGTTTTTCAATGTTATCTTGCTTTTTATATTCTAGATGAAATCTGAGTGTTTTATAAGTTTGCCACAAAGTTTGTTACGCTAAGAAATAAGGATCGGAGAAAAAAAAAAAAAATGATATAGAAATTAATATTATCACTCAAAAATCTCAAAAATGGATGTCCGCCCGTATCTTTTCTAGCTTGAGAACGCGTTGAGTTAGAAAGTTCATATTTTGTGCACGTCGTTTTTGACAGAAAAGTAAGGTCAAGTTCGTGAACGGGCCAAATCGCTCCACTCCTTCCACCCCCTTCCATACAAAATGACACAAATTCGGAATTTGACAATAAACGACTTTGCTCGAAAAGTGTTAAAGCTATTGACCTGAAATTTGAAACGGAATGGAGCAATCTATTCCGCTAGCAGATAATGGGCTTCCTCCGGGCCGCACAGTATAATTGCCGCCGACAAGTTAGGGCTGAGGGGGGAGGGGTTGTTAGGGGAAAGTTTAGTCCGCGAAAAAAAAACCAAAGGAAAAAATGGAGGGAGGACGGAAGGTTCTGCTACCTACCGGTACATATTTATGTCGAATCATGGTGCAGGGCTTCCTTGCAACGGACGACGAAGGTAAATCAGGAGGGCTACTCATCAGGCCATGACGGACTCCCACAGCGCCCTACGGAGTAGAGCTCCGTAGAGTTATAAACAAAGGAAATATTATATGTATATTATTATTATTATACTTACTGCCGTATCAAAAATTATGGCTAAGGTAATTCTCAATAGGATTAGTGATGTCGTCGAGAGCACTCTCGAAGTTTATCAGGCTGGATTCCGTAAAGGGTCGTCTTGTACCGACCACACAAATACCCTACGGATAATATTAGAGCAGTCAGCCGAAATGGGTTCGCCACTACATCTCATGTTTGTGGACTTCGAGAAGGCTTTCGACAGCGTTAAGCGAGATTACATATGGAATGCTTTGCGTAGGAGAGGTATTCCAAATAAGGTCATAGCTATGATTAAAGAATCCTACGAAGATGCAAGGTGTCGCGTCTTGCATAGAGGAGAGCTGTCCGAGAGCTTTCCTGTGCGAACGGGTGTCAGACAAGGCTGCATATTATCACCAGCCCTGTTTCTGGTGGTAATAAATGACATCTTGAAAGCTGCACTGGAAGGTGGGGAAGGTAAAGGTCTTCAATGGAGACTATTTAACATCTTAAGCCACCTTGATTATGCTGATGACGTGTGTTTGCTTGCACATACCCGTTCGGACTTAGAGTCAAATGTTCGCTCGTTGCATTCTAAATGCAAAGAGGCGGGACTGAAAATAAATGTGCGTAAAACCAAGTACATGCACATGGGTTCGAACGCAAGCACACCGATTGTTCTTAATGGACAGGATGTGGAAGAGGTGCAAGATTTTTGCTATCTCGGAAGCATTGTCAGCATGGACGGCGGAGCCGAAAAGGATGTTGAGGCTCGGCTAAATAAAGCTCGTCAGGCCTTCGGTATCCTTTCCCCTTTCTGGAGGTTAAGAGAGATCTCCCTTCGCACGAAGCTGCGAGTTTTTGACGCATGCGTCAAATCCGTGTTGTTATATGGTTGTACTACGTGGAAAGTGACCGTTCGACTTACCAAGAAACTACAGACTTTCGTAAACCAATGCCTCCGACGCATTTTAGGAATATTCTGGCCAGAAGTGATCTCCAACGACGAACTTTGGAGTACAACTCGCCAGACTAAAATAGGTATTGAGATTCAACGGCGAAAGTGGCAGTGGATCGGTCATACTTTGAGGAAACCAGAGCAAAACATCGCAAAACAGGCTCTGGATTATAACCCTCAAGGAAGACGTCGGGTTGGTCGACCATGTAACACATGGAAGCGAGCAGGAGGCCAGAGGAATAAACAAGTCCTGGCAACAGCTTAAAGCCGATGCGCAGGATCGCGCCTTGTGGAAGAGAGTTGTTTCTGTCCTATGCCCCTATAGGGGGTCTTAACAGGAATTTGATTTTGATTATTATTGCAAAAAAAAAACAAATTACATTGCCGCTGATCCGTAGTCTACGTAGAGTGTTGTCCTTTTTTTATTGTTGTTGTTATCTTCTTTAATTTTTTTTTGGGCCCACCTCAATCTTATTTTTTTTCTCTTAACACTTTATCACTCTAAGCAGAATTGCGCACAACACTTTTTCTTGGTTGTTCCTCACACGATCTCCACGTTTTTCTTTTCAAGCCGAACAAGAAACCCAAAAATACGATTTTTTCCCTTTTTTTTCTTCACGAACACCGTCCGATCGCTCCGAGATCTTTTTTCCTTCTCCCCCAAATGGCACGATTATCCCCCCAAAAAACAAAAAAAAAAAACGGTTGACACATCGCTTCCGCCGCGGTTGAGCCACTTCCCGTGAAGTTGCTCGCGACTCCGTGTGTATTCCCAGTGACGAACTGGTCATTCGTCACAAATTCGGGATATACTACTTTTATGGTAATTTCCATCTATCATAACTACTTTTATGATAATTTCAATCTATCATATAAAAATTATTTGTGTTCTCCTACTCCTTCCACCACCTCCCATACAAACTACACTTTTTCTTGAAATACTCTAAACCAAGTTACTCAGTGCGTATCAAATTTATTGAGCTGAAATAGTGCACTAAATATTTATTTAGAATTATTAGTAAGCTTAAAAAAAATTAAACGATTCCTTCTACTCCCTCCCATAAAATCTGACACAATTTCATTACTTTTCAAAAATTCGATTTTCCTGAAAAGTATGAATGCTACCGATCTGCAATTTAAAGCATGTCAAAAGCATGATGTTTATAGTTATTTCTGAAAAAGTCATTATGAATTCGTCCCTCCTTCTACCACCTCCCACATAAACTGCACCATTTCACTAAATCCAATACATTAATTTTCTCAGTACGTATTAAATTTTTGAATCATAAATTGTGTATACAACATTTTGATAGCAACTCTAGCGTGATGTGAAAAAATTAGTTAAATTTCGTCACCCCCTCTACCACTTCCCCTACAAAATTTCTTAAAATCAAAAAATTTCTCTTTCATCTAGAGTATCACATGATTGGGCTTTACGCGTACAGTTAAGGGTGTACTATTTTTTGGACCTGAAAATTTTTATAGTATCGGAAGTACAAATTCAAACCCGACCTTTCTCAATACAGGAGCTCAATACTCATAAGTCTGCTGGCCCTGATCGCATCCTCCCCATTGTCCTTAAAAATTGCGCTTCCTCTCTAGCTAAACCTCTTTGTAATCTCTATCATCTTTCTTACCCTTCTGGGTGCTTTCCTCAGATCTGGCAGGTCGCAAATGTTCAACCAATCCCAAAGAAGGAAGCAAAGTGAACCCTGCTTTCAAAAGTAATGGAAACTGCTGTCAATCGCAGGGTAGTCAACTTTCTTGTGGATAAAATCGCATAAATGACCGCCAATATGGATTTCGGCACGTTCAGCTGGCGATCTCCTTGTCTATTTAAACGAGCGTTGGAACTCCTTCTACAACTTCTACTTCTACAATGGCGTTACAGCCCAAATCGGACCTTGGCCTCCTGATATTCAGGTTTCTTAACATTTTTTTTTACTTACTGTGGAAGAGTTTTTAGCCCTTCGCACAACCCTCGTTCTACGAATTTTTTCATTTTCGTAGATTGAGGCGACCAAGGTATATCCAAGCAGATAATGTGCTGGAATTATATATTACGCCGACCGGGATTTGAACCCACGACCTTCGCAATATAAGATCAACACGCTACCTACTAAGCTACACCCTAGCAATACTTAACAATTTAGTTCACCAAATTTAAGTTTAAACTAGAATCGATACATACGAACAAAAAAAAAACTAATATTCTACCCAAAACTTGAATGAGAATTGAATAAAATGAGATGAAAAATTTAAAATTAATAAGTTACAATCTGAAGTACACCTCCAAAAGAAAATGAAAAAAGGATTTGAAAAAATGTATTGAACTATCAAATAAATGAAAAAGGTTGCGAAAGAAACCGAAACTTTAAATCCAAAAGCAAAATTAAACTTAAAATACAAAAAAATTATTTAAAAAAAAAAAAAACTCCTGCATCCACAAATTCGGAGCAGGTCATGTACTTGCCCTTGACATTGCTAAAGCGTTTGACAGAGTTTGACACAAATGTCTCTTAGCCAAGCTGAAGGCGTATGGTTTTAAAACAGCTTTTCTTAAATGGATTGAGAGTTTTTTTTTCGAGCGCTCTATTAGAGTCGTTCTAGACGGAGTAACTTCTGCACCCTTTTCCATTGATTCCGGCGTCTCTCAGGGTTCAGTTTTATTTCTTACCCTCTTTTTAGTCTTCATAAACGACCTTCTGTCATCTTCTTTCAATCCTATTCAATGTTTCGCAGATGATAGCACTTTGGATAACACCTTCCAATTTGACTCCCCTGCATAGCCACGCCCAACATCCGTGGCCTTATGCCGTAATGAGTCAATACAGTCATTGAACTCTGACCTCAGTTTAATCTTAGAATGGGGCAGGAAAAGCAGAGTAGAGCTTAGTGCCTTAAAAACGCAGTCCTGTTATCTATCTCTTCAATATAACGCTCCGACGTCGGTCGCTAATATGTCCTTAAATGGTGTACAGATTTCACCTACTGCAGACTTTTTGTCACTAGGTGTAGCATTTAACAATCGCCTTGATTGGAGCCAACACATCTACGAAGTTGCTCTTGATGCTTCGGAACGTCTAGGTATTCTGCAGAAGTGTGTGAAATACTTTTCAGCGTCCGTACTAGCTACCATCTATAAGACTTATATCCGACCACGTCTTGAGTACAATTCGCATGTTTGGCCCCAAAATCACATCTGACTCTTCTTGACCGTATCCAGAAACATGCATTCCGATTAATTGGAGATGAAGCTATATCGGTCTCAGTTGACTCCCTCGAGCACCGTCGAACTATCGGTGTACTCTGCATTTACTATAGATACTTCCATGGTAAATGCAGCAAGGAACTAAAAGCCCTAATACTACCTATATTCAGTGCCCCGCGAAATACTCGCGCAAGCTGCACGCTCACACGAGTATACTGTCAAGCCCTTGCCGCGGAGAACAGTGAAGCTTAGGCGGTTATTCATCCCTCGGACGACAGTGTTGTGGAATTCATTACCAGGCAACCTCTTTTACAACCTTCAGCAGTTTAAGAAGAACGTTCACCGCCACTTCAAACTCTTCCCTCCTGTGTTTTTCTGCTAATTTCCCTATTTCTGCTTGTTCCCCTTACCTATGTCGAATTAACTGTGCATCGCGCATTAAAGGGTGACCCCCTAAGTTAATTTCGATAACCATAAAAAAAAATGTTACACCCCATGACTTTGTACGCTGACAGTAATTCGTCGACATGAGCGACACAATCATCACTTTTGTTGTGACCCAAAAAGTTCTCACACTCGGTTTGGAATGCAGTACGTCGTTTTATAAGAGATTCCACAGCTGAAGTCGAGATGCAAGAAGTTCTTAAGTAACTCCAAATCTCTGACAAAATCATTCAACTCTGACTGATTAACGATGTGTGGTTGTCGATGAACTGAATCTGCTGAACACTCTTCATCATCGATGGAGGGACCATTTGATGGTACATACTGTGGCTTAAAGTTTGTCAAATCCGTTTTTGGCTCTATAGGTTTTTGGAGACACTGGATTGGCAAAGTTTCGCTGTGAGGACGTGATCTTAGAGCTGAAGGGATATTTGGATACTAAATTGTATGCTTACTTTTGCTAGAGAACTCGACGGTGGTAGTCATACAAAAGTAACAATCTGTGAGATGATAGCGAGGTTCGCGCCAAACCATGGGCACAGCAAATTGCATTGATTTACGGGTACCATGGAGCCCTATCCTTGTCGTGATCGCCAACTTCGCAATTAAAGTAAAATTTGTAGGCAGTTCATGATTTAGATCTTTTCACGTCTCTAGCCCCTCAAAAGGAGTTTAAAGGCTAAAATAATACTTTAATAAAAATACGTGAACAGAGGGGGGGGGGCAGGGTCATTTTACATAAGAATCAGCTGGAATGCTGTCAGGGTATATTTTCATGCCGTACAGTGTTATTACACAAGAAGATCATTCTTACAACTACCTTTATTAGTGATTGTACTAAATAGCAAATTGTTCTCCGATAATGTTTAGAGTGCAACACTCGAATTCGAATCAAAAACTGTCGTCTTTGCGATTAAAACACACTGCTATATGCTCTTAATCAGAAATAAAACAAATACATTCATAAATTCTGCATATAAAACTTTCTTATCGCGCGTTCCAGCCATATTATTAAAAGTTATGTCAGCGCCAATACAAGTTCATTTACTTCACTAATACACAAATCTTAATCATTATTACCAAACGGATGTTTAATGTCGATATGAATGGCGGCGGCTTTGCGATAACAGAAAGAACAATAGCACGAGTATAAAGTAAGGTGCAATAATTATGAATGAACTTGACTCGGGGGAATTCTTTTGCCATGTAATATAAATCATATCTTACGATTGATTCATTGTTAGATTGTGTCTGAAATTAGTAGTGAAATTAAGGTTTTTTTTGAGAAAGTAAAATTTTGATTGTGCACTATCGGTGATTATAGTAATTTATATACAAATTTCAAAGAAAATGTTAAGTTCGATGAAGATTCTCTCAGTTAATCATTAGCCTGAAGATCGTGAGCTCAAATCCTTATCCCTGCCGGTCGACGTTTAATTCCAGCACACTATCTGCGTTAGTATATCTGCGTTACCTCAGCTTATGAAAATAAAAATTCGTAGAGGGTACTTTTTCGTTTTCGCAGGTTGAGGTAGCCCAGATATACCCACTCAACCAATTGTGTTGGAATTATACGTCCGACCGGGATTTGAACTCACGACCTTCTAGACCAACACGCTATCCACTTGGCTACATCCAGGTGCTTTAAATTCCTTTTCGATTAGTATGTTAATTAATTTTATTTTGGAATTTTTTATTACGTTTTTAATTGGGCTCGTTGCGGATATGATCGTCAATTTAAAATTACTAGCGATGATCTTAATCTGAAGATCGTGGCCGTAAATTATTAAAATTTCGGAAAAGCCTATTAAGATTAACTACAAATTTACTGCTTGAGCTAGCAACTTAATTCGCTAGCATCTTTTGAAATTTCGTCACTTGTTTTAGTAAAAGAGTATTTTAACTAAGCTAGATCTACATATGTATGCATGTAATGAAACTTTTGATAGGAGGCTGTTGTTTTGGAAGCACTAGATTGATTAGTAATCTCGTGATTCAAGGCTGGAGTATTTCAACTCGTTATCGAAGTTTGCTGTTTTGGAGGCATAGATGTTTTCAGCAGAGTCCTTGAGGCACCAACTGGTAGCATATGGCATATACTGCACTCCCCCTCCTTGTGCCCCACCAAATACGATAGTGAGTTTGGTTTGGTTCCTATAATTCAGCCAACTAAAAAATGAACCACCCCAAATAAAGGGTATAGCTAGGGTAGCTAGGATGTAGCCTAGTAGATAGCGTGTTGGACTACAATGCGAAGGTTGTAACCTCCTCCTACAACATGGTTCATTTATAAATCTACACCTGTATGGGTCAATTGTCTGGGACAATTCAACTCTGACCAGCTCAGTCATAGAGTTTCTCTAGATTGGAGATGGAGAGGGGGAGGAAGAAGAAAACCAAATTACCAACCAATTAGTGCTGCACTATCAAGCAATACGACTCATCAGAAATATCATCTAGAAATCATTAACATCATTAATAGCCTGGCCTAGATTAGTGGCGTAGGTTGACATTACTCCGTGCGTTCTTCCCTGCATGAGATAGCTGCTCATAGCGGCGGCGTTCGTGGAAGCATACTGTTGCTGTGGCGGCCAGGAAACAGTTTGGCCAGCAACGCTAGGACCCTTCGAATACGCTGCATATTGATGAGGTGTGGATCCTGAGGTGCCAAGTCGCGTGAGTGTCGGTTGATATATTTGCATATTGGGCATAGCTTGCATCGGCAAATGAATTGATTGCATCGATGGCATCGAATATTGCTGCGGCTGCGGCGGTTGGATCTCCACAGTTGGCATCGGCATTTGTCCCATTGTAGCTTGTTATGGCGATATTGTTGCACTACCGTATGCCGGTTGACCGTAACTCTGTCTACAGTAGTGATGTCAAAAGAGTAACTATTCGGTACACGAGTACTCGTTACCGACCGAAATCCGAAGTAACGAGTACCGACGCAGATTTATATTCGTTATGTAAGTAACGAATTAACCTCCCGAAGAAGTAATTGAACTGTCAAAACGTTTCGTTTCGTTACTCAAGTATCCGTTCCACATACAAGAAAAGTACCTTTACCGAAAGTAACGTTTAGTTGCTTTTTTCGTTACATCATTTGTGCGTAACGCCGGACTTCACAGTTCACTGAGAAAATTATGGAGTTTTTTCGTTTCCTTTCTTTCACACCAAGAATGTCGTCCAGTAGAGTTGTAGCGCTCGGCTCGAGTGGCTAAGCAAGGACAGGCAGTCGTTCATTACTAGTGTTAGGGTTATGGGATCAGTGATACCAGTTTTATTTAAAATGATACAGCGATTTTGTTGAAAAAAATTTCGATTTAATAAAAGTTATTTCCTTGACATTTATTTTAAAGAAAAAGATAAATTTGTAAATTATTAAAAAGATTTACGTAAGTGTTTAAAGGGGATTACTACTTAGAAAAGGGATAATTAAAAAAGCTGACATCATTGTGTAGGGTCAACGAAATCAATAGCGAATCACATGTGATTTTTTGTTGCATATAGTTATTGCATGGAGGCACTAGAGGCGATTTCTTCTATTTGAATTTCAGATATGCAAAATTGGTCTACCCATCCCAGCAACATGATGTGGTGGTTAATTTCAAATAAACGAGTACCAATTAACGAATAATATGTAAAGATTACTTTCCTTAAAGTAGCGAATAGTTACTGGTACCGAAAAGTAACGAAACTTGACATCACTAGTATACAGTTGACGTAATCTCCAAAACCATTTTTAGTGCTCTTTCATAGCAGATTTACTGATAGCACTTTACTTTGTGGAATTTGGTTTCCAGTATAGCTATAAGTACTCTTTCCTTCGCTAACAGAATTCATTTTCGAATTTCAGGAAAAAAAAAATTCTGCACTAACAAATTCGAGAAAACGTTCTTCAAAAAGATTTTATGGACTCCAAAATATGTTCGGTTATTTTTATCTTCTTTTTTTATTTCCCAGTAAAAAGAAAATTTCTAGTTTTGAAAACAAAAATTTTTCTTTAAGTTTTATTAACTTTATAATTTAAGCGGGTTGAATTTTCTCCTCAAAATTAATTTACAAACTGACTAAAAAAAATAGTTTTCCTTTTTTTTTATATATACACTCTACTTGATCAAAGAAAAATTAAATTATTCACTACAGTGAATTTTGACACGATCGTTACAAGGTCGGGAGCTCAAATCCCAGTCGACGTATAATTTCAGCACACTGCCTGCTTGGGTATATCTTCGCCACCTCAATCTGCGAAAATGGAAAACTCGTAGATAGAAGACTAAAAACACTTTCACAATCTATACATATTAATATAATTGTAGTGTCTGTCTGTTATTTGCTTATAAATGGCTATAAGTTAGTTTTTTGAGTTATTTTGTCTGTCTGTCTGTCCGACCGCTTTTCACGCACAAACGGCTGAACCGATTGCAATGAAACTTGCACAGTTTGTTAGTTGTCCATAGGAATGAAACCTGCTTTTGGTTTCGTTTTACTCCCCTCACGCCTTCTACCCCTTCTCCCATATAAAGTGACTCATTTTCAAAATTGTATATTAATCAAATTTTCTTGGAAACTAGAAAAGCTATTAATTTGAAATTTGGGATATATTATTTCTATTATAAATGCAGTCTTTTGGTCTACAAATTGTTTGAGTTTCCTCACTCCTTTCACCACCTCCCATACAAACTACACTTTTTCATGAATCATTTTACACCAAATCTCTCAGTACGTGTAACTTACATCGAGCTAAAATGCTGTATTAAATCCTTAATTAATATTATTATTAATATCGGGAAAAAATTAGCTTCACTCCTTCTACCCCCTCCCATACAATGTGACACAGTTCCACGACTTCACAAGAATTTGATTTTCTTGAAAAGTCTGAATGTTACTAATCTGAAATTTATAATATATCAATTGCATGATGATTATAGTTGTTTTTCAAAAATTCACCAAAAACCCCCTTCTCCTTCCACCACCTCCCATATAAACCGCACTTTTTCAATAAATACTCTAAACGATTTTTCTCAGTACATTTAAATTTCATCGAGGTAAAAATTTGAACTTAATCCTTTATTAGTATTATTATTAATATCGGGAAAAAAATTAACCGAGTAGCTTCACTCCTTCTACCCCCTCCCATACAATGAGACACATTCCACGACTATATAACAATTCGATTTTCTTGAAAAGTGTGAATGATACAGATCTGAAATTTAAAGTATATCAATTGCATGATAGTTATAGTTGTTTCTCGAAAAATTACCAAAAACCCCCCACTCCTTCTACCACCTCCCATACAAATTGCACAATTTCATTAAATTCAATGCACTAAGTTTCTCAGTACCTACTCAATTTTTGAAGCTTAAATTTGGTATAAAACATTTTTATAGCTACTCTAGCGTGATGTGAAACAAATTAGTTCAGTGCTGTCACCCCTTCTCCCACTCCTTTTTTTTAAATAACACCAGCTACAATTATTCACATGTCCTTAACGCTCTTCAACACGTATATACCTAGTCTAGCCATAAATACTGTTACAAACTTTTTGAAGCACTGTTCAATAAAAGAGGTGTTATATGTTAAGAAATCATTGTTTATTTATTAAATGCATTGTCAACAACGGAAATTGCAACAAGTTATTCGAAGTGATTGCCTTTTGCCTTTACACAAGACTTTAATCGAGCTGGCCACTTATCTATCGAAGCACGCACGACTTCAATCGGAAAGTTGGCGACTGCATGTGTAAGAGACTTCTTTAAGGATTCGATATTAGGATGTCTTTTAGAGCACGTCATTTGCTCTAAGACAGATCATAATTCGTAATCCAGCGGATGCAGGTCTGGGCTAGAGGAAGGCCAATCTTCAGCTTTAATAAAATCTGGAACATTTTCTTCAAGCCATTTTTGGGTTGACTTCGCCTTATGACCTGGTGCAGAATCTTGCTGGAAACTCCAAGGCTGATTTTTGAATAATGACGTGTTGAGAGGTTTCACTACACTTTCAAGGACACTTTCTTGATAAATTTTGGCAGACATTTTGACGCCCTTCTCACAAAAATGCAACTTTGTCACCACGTTGTAGCTAAAACCCCACCAAACCATTATTGAGGCTGGATGATGACCTCTTTGAACCTTTTGGGCAACTTGAGAAGCTTCTCTGGCACTGCGAGCATAAACCCTATCGTTTTGTTTATTAAATGTTTCTTCGACAGTAAACTTTTTTTCGTCCGTAAGCAAAATTTTACGGTGTTCTTGGTTTGCGTACCGGCAAAGTAATCGTTTTGATTTTTCCACTCTATTTTTTTTTAACGAATCTGTTAGTAAATGCCCGGTTGATCTACGATAAGCACCCAACCCCAAGTCACTTTTGATGATACGTGAAATTGTTCTTTGGGGTATTTTCATCTCACGCGATAAAATTTTTTGTTTCCGAAGAGGATTACGGCGAATTCTCTCGCGCACGGCTTTAACCGCTTGAGGTGTTCGAGTAGTTCGCGGACGGCCACTTCTTTCACGGTCACTTACTCCAGACGTATCATTAAATCTTTCAATAGCCCGATATACAAATATTCGGCTTATACTAAGGGTATGCAGAGTCTTAAAAATATCACTTGGTTGCATTCCTACTTTATGAAGTGCAATCACAGCAATTCTATTTTCTTTGTCACCCCAATCCATGTTCACTACACTAAAAATTAAACTCAAATGATGACAAATGCATCAAGCACAAGCGTGCTATAGCGATTAGCTCAATTTTTAAGAAATGCAATATAACGGTTCCTTTCTGCAGGGTTGCCAAACCTTGTAACAATATTTATGGCTAGACTAGGTAATCTCGAATCACGGGTTTGATTTGATCACGAGCCTGTCCCATAAAAATGGGAGTATCATGGTATCATTCTTAATAATTTATGGTTCTGATTCCAACAATATACAAACCATTTTCTTGAAAGAGCCATTAAAGTTAGCATATATATCCCACATAATGTATTACTAACTACACTCTCAAAAATTGCTTATTATTGCTATTTGTACGCGGACGAAGTCGCGGGCGTTTGCTAGTAATAAATAAATGATAAGGAACCTGAAGGTCAGGAGGCGAAAGCCCGATTTGCAAAGGGTGTATCAACATGAGGTGTAGGATTTGTTGCTTTTTTGAATAAAACGAACAATTGCTTGGATGTCTCCGAAACTTTTATTGCATTATAAAGTAGATACATGGAGATTATGTATGGAACACAATATCTGTCAAAAGGCTGCCCTGGTTTTTTTTGCAGACCTTCATCCTTTTCTCGAAATTTTCGATCACTCTTTCTCATAATGGGATCTCTATTTTGGCGATGACTGCTTCAATGTTCGCTTTGAGAATTGGAATTGTTTGCGGGTGGTTTGCGTGGACCTTACTTTTAACATAATTTCAAAGGAAGAATCGCAATATTTTGGCGGCCAATTGGTGTCTCTAAAACGCGAAATTACGCGACCAGGGAACTTCGTGCGCAATAACTCGATTGTTTCGAAACTTGTATGGCACATAGCACCATTCTGTTGAAAGTAGGGGTCTCCGATCACAAAAAATTGTTTATCATGCGTCTGTAGCGCGCTCCATTGACTGTAACGGCTCTTCTGTCGTCATTTTCGAAAAAGTACGACCCCAGGACACCTCCGACCCACAATCCCTACCAAACAGTCACTCGTTGTGAGTGCGTTGGCTTCTCCTGAATCACTCGCTGGTTTTCGGATCCTCAAATGCGGCGATTTTGCTTATTCACGTAACCGCCAATGTGAAAATGCGCTTCGTCTGAAAACACGATTTTTTTTTTTTTGCAAAAACCACCATCATCATTCATGTTTTTCCAGACCAACTTAGAGAAAGTACGGCGCTGCTGGTGGTCCTCCGGCTGCAGTTCGTGAGTCAATCGGATCTTGTACATATGCGGAGCCAAATATTTCGTCTATATTCAGTGCACTGTTGACGTGGAGAGTTCGAGTTCTTGAGCACAGTGACGAATTCAGGTATTTGGGTCGTTTTTAACACTTTCCTTCACTGCGGTGATATTTTCGGTCGAACGTCCGAGGGGAAGTCGTTTCAGTGTCTTCACAGCTTATACTGAATCAGTTTCTTGGAATTCTTTGATTCGGTTGTGCACTCACGTCTCAGAAGGCACATTATTACGATGGAAATTTGATTGAATTTTGCACCTCGTAACTGCGATTGAACGCGAATTTTCATAATAATATTCAACGGCTTCTATTTTTTCTTTCACTGTGTAGCGTTCCAGCCTTTACTACCTGAACACCAAACCGGATTTAGAGCTGAACTATCGACCGCGGACCAAATATTCTCAGTTAAACAGGTGCTGGAAAAGTGCTGGGAATATAATATTGATGTGTACCAGATATTTGTTGACTTGAAACTGGCATACGGCAGCATCGACAGGCGCGTACTGTATCAAACTATGTTGGAGTTTGGAGCCCCACCGAAACTGGTTCGGCTTACAAGAATGACAATGACCGAATTTTAATTACAAGTCACAGTATAAAATGATCTGCCTTGCAGCTTTAAAAGGGACAACAATCAAAAACAAAAACTAAACTATAAACATAACAGGAGTACGATTGGGCATAAAGCCCAATCGTGCGATACTCTAGATGAAAGAGAAATTTGTGTATCTTAAGAAATTTTGTAGGGGAAGTGGTAGAGGAGGTGATGACATTGAACT
Source organism: Chorisops tibialis (assembly GCA_963669355.1). Lineage (NCBI taxonomy): Eukaryota > Metazoa > Arthropoda > Insecta > Diptera > Stratiomyidae > Chorisops > Chorisops tibialis. Next base: position 77,977,372 of record OY770263.1, read on the forward strand.
AATTTTTTCACATGACGCTAAGGTTGCTATCAAAATGTTTTATACAAAATTTAGGATTTAAAAATTTAATAGGTACTGAGAAAATTAGTGTATTGGATGTAGTGAGGTAGTGCAGTTTGTATGGGAGGTGATAGAAGGAGGGGCGAGTTTTTAATGACTTTTCAGAAATAACTATAAACATCATGCTTTTTACATGTTTTAAATTGCAGATCAGTAGCATTCATACTTTTCAGGAAAATCTACTTTTTATAAAGTTGTGAAATTGTGTCATTTTGTATGGAAGGGGTAAAGCTAATCGTCTAATTTTTTTTCGGTTTTACTAATAATTCTAAATAAATATTTAGAGCACAATTTCAGCTCGATCAATTTTATACGCACTGAGCAACTTGTCTTTGAGCATTTCATGAAAAAGTGCAGATTGTGTGGTAGGTGGTGGAAGGAAGGGGAGGACTCAAATAACTTTTGTACAGTAGATTTATATCATCATAAATGTTATATATTCCAAATTTCAGATAAATAGCATTTATATTTTTCGAGCAAATCCGTTTATTGTGAAATCACGAAATTGTGTCATTTTGTATGGGAGGGGGTAGAAGGGGTACAGTTAATCGTCTCATTTTGTTTGGTCTTACTACAATTTTAAATAAATATTTCGTGCACAATTTCAGCTCGACAACTGTTATACGCACTGAGTAAATTGGTTTAGAGCATTTCATGAAAAAGTGCAGTTTGTATGGGAGGTGGTGGAAGGAGGGGGAAGACATAAATTATTTTTATAGAGTAGATTGGAATCATCATAAAAGCATTATATTCCAAATTTCAGATCAATGTGATTTGTATTTTTCGAGCAAATCCGTTTATTGTCAGATTGCGACATTGTGTCATTTTGTATGGGAGGGGGTAGAAGGGGTGGAGCGATTTGGCTCCTTACTTTTTTGTTAAAAACGACGTATACACAATTTGAACTTTCTAGCTCAACGCGTTCTCAAGCTAGAGAGGACACGGACGAACGTACGGACGGACGGACATCCGGTTTTGAGATTTTTGAGTGATTATATGAACTGTATCATTCTTTTTTTTCTCCGAGCCTTATTTCTTGGCGTTACAAACTTTGTGGCAAACTTATAATACTCTCAGATTTCATCTAGAGTATAAATATATCAATCAATTATATAAAATATAACATGGACATTGACTAAGGCATCCAGGCAAACTTAATAACGCTTTTGAGAGAAAGGTCCTCGAACGTGTGGGGGAAGACTCGATCTGGAGAATACGATACAATAAAGAATTGTATGCCATCTTCGACAACCCAGAAGGGTCAACCCTCATAAAATTTAAGAAGCTGCAATGTGCCGGTCATGTGGATTGGATGGATGACAGAAAAATTTAGAGATGAGCAAAATATTTTTTTTGCTGAACTAGTTAACTAGTTTTTATTCGCTAAAAGGACTAGTTCTTTATCTTAGTTTTAGGTCTGCCAAATTCAGCTTTTTATAGATATCTCGGGTTCAAAAATAGAAAGTAGAAAGGAAAAAAATCATACTCAACTCGATCCGTGCAGCTGTTCCCGAGATGTCTGTAAAAAAATGCGAAATGCAGATGTCTCTAGTCCCAAAAAAGAGTAGAAATAAAAAAAATATACACCTGCCTCGATCCGAGCAGCTGTTCTCGAGATATATGCAAGAATCTGCAAACACGGTTTTTTTGCAGTCTTCTCGATATCGCGAGTCGAAAAATAGGAGAAGTAGCATCTGACTCAATTCGAACATCTGTTCTCGAGAAATATACAAGTGAATAGAGAAGTATAACAAAAAACAAAAAGAAGATGAAACTGAAAAGCTGATAGTTCGTTCGTACGTTTAGTTCACGAACGAACTGAAAAAAAATTTCACCACTAACAATTCTGTAGTTTGTTTTCGAACTAAACGCTTACATTTCTTCATAAGGTACGATCGCATTGAGCTCATAGCTCGTTCGTGAATTAAACACAGACATTAGAGCAATCAGTGCGAAAGTCTGATCAGCTTAGTTGCACAATTAACCGTACGAACTTCCATACAAGATATAGTTCATTCTCTGCGCGAGAGGTGAGATACGATCGTACTGAGTTGGCGATAACTCAATCGAAATGAGCTTTAGCGTATGTGTAATACAATAAGGTTATGCTTGTATGTAAATAATGAATAATTCGTTTAGTTCAATGATATAAATAGTTCAAATGAACAAGTTTGTTCGACTACACATCTCTAGAAAAATTCCCAAACGCTTACTAAAAGGAAAAGTTAATCGACAAAGATCGGTCGGAAAACCACGGAAGCGCTGGGAGGATTCGATTGATGCAGACAGCAAATTACTGCTAAGATTTTCAAACTGGAGGATGCGGTCACTGAACCGAGATGGATGGAGGCGAAGTATTCAGCAGGCCAAGGCCCGATATAGGCTGTAGCGCCATCATAAGTAAGTAAGTAAACACTAGCTACGGTCGCTCTCTTTCCGAAACTTCCTACCCCGTAAGTCCTTCCCTTAAAAATTGTTCTTATGCTTTGCACGTAGAGCGTAGAGTTGCCGATGTTTTTGGCGCATTAATCTGATGTTGGTCAGCTCTCATAGAAATCAATGATAACATTTTGGAGGCTTCGATTTGATCATATCAGAGCAACTGGAGAAGATTTCAGGATTCCGACTCCAAATGAAGTTTGCGGTGATCTGTGAACCTCAATTGCAAGTCGAAGATATCATTCTAAAATGAATAATAATTTTCCTGAAATATTCAAAACTAGACTATAATTAATTCAATGCCTCTAAAACAGAGTTATTACACAATGCAACAATTAACAAAACTGATCAAGATGGCTTAGTGGAATCTTTTATAACCCTCTGTCCAGCGCGAATAACTTCGTTTCATAAGTCAAATAATAAACTTTTAAATCGTTCTAATTGAATAATGAAACATTAATTTTTCACCCTGCTTCTATTCTAATAGCAAATTCTTCTTTCGATGACCTTAATCCTTAAGCACGACTTTGATATTGAGTTATGGTAGCACTTCTTGAAATGATGATGTATCATATTCCGAGCAAATTCCATCCTGTCGTTATTATCGTAATCCTTGATGTGTTCCGACAGCGAAAATAAAACCTTTATTCTGGACGGAGGCAAGGATTAATTCTAGTTCAATTATTCATGGGTTGTTTTTTTTATCCACCTGTGTGGAAACAAATTTTTTTGTACGAAAAAAAAAAACAGCAACGATTACTTTCATTTTCGTCCTGGACGTTTGCTTCTTCTTTTCTTTCAGACCGGCCTATCCTTCCACTTATGCGATGAATTTTGTGTGTTTTCACTTACTTTAATATTTTTCAGGCATAATTTATTCCGATCCCATTTTCCGCCATCAACTTGATTGTTGCTGTAATACACGTCCTTTTCAATTTCACCTTGAGTGATAAAAGCATGGGGTAGTACTGGTAAGGGGCAGCAACTTAAACTTACTTTTTCATTTTATTTATTTATGCCACGATGATTATGATAAATTTTTTCTTCTTTTTTTTTCGTACTTAGGAGATGAAAAAGTTTTTGGGTTGTGACATTTCCATTAGGTTGGGTTTTTGGTTGTGTGAAATCGTGACGATAGAAATTATGATAGAGTTTAGGAAAAAGATATCAACATGTTCTTGGAATGATCGTTTAGTTTTAATGGAGGCTTAGCATAAATTTCATGGCCTTCGGGTATACGAGATGGAAATCAGGAATGGAAATTTAAGGAAATTTTTTGCTACGTATTTGAAGCTTTATCATTTTCGCATATCATTTGACGCGTTATTTGCTGGAAGATGTTTTACATACAGTGGGGGACAAAAGTCTACGGCAGCACCTTATATTAAGGTTCTGGCTAATTGGAACCTTTAATCAAAAATCCATTGAAGCACATTTTTTCAGTAACGTAAATATATTTATAAAAAAAAAACAAAAACAGAAACTTTTCATAACAAACTTAAAGAGAAATTCATAAAAACATAAAAAATTGAATGGATAAAAGTCTACGGCAGTCAGTGCTGGCTGACTTGTACACAACAAATTTCCAACTAAACGTATCGGAATTTTCAAAATTATTTGCTGGCTTAATACTTGGTTGGACCCTATTAGCATCAATTACTGCTTGCAGTCTTCGGGGCATAGAGGCGACTAGATTACCAGTTTCTGCGGATGAACGCCTCCTTCAATAAATTTTTTTTTTATGCAAAATTTCCAAAGGTTCCGCTCCAGAAGCTCCAATACATGTTCCATTGGGCTTAAATCCGGGCATTGGGGAGGTGTATTCAGCTGCCTGGGTGCGTAGTACAACAACAAGTTCTTGACAAAAAGTGCTGTGTGCTTCGGATCATTGTTCTGTTGGAAAATCCAACTCCCTCCATGGCAACTTCTCAACTGATGGCCTAAAATGTTGTTCCAATAAGTTCTCGTAAACATAGCTGTCCATAGTAGTTTCAACAAAAGCCAATCTGCCGACCCCAGATGCAGCTATGGCTCCCCAAATCATAACATTACCTCCACCGTGCTTGACAGTAGAAATCAAATTTTTGGTCTCTAAAGCCGTATTATTTTTTCTCCATATTTTACTGAAATCATCACACCCGAACATGTTGTATTTCGATTCATCGATAAAAAGGAATCGATTCCAAAAATCATTGTCCTTGTTGATATAGGACTTGGCGAACTCTAGGCGCAGAAGTCGATTTTTGGCGGATATTAATGGTTTTTCACGTGGAGTTCTGCTTTGAAACCCATTAGAATTTAATGCTCTCGAGATTGTTCTTGCATGGACATCCTTTTTCCTTACCGCAGCCACTTGTTTCGCCAAATCTGGAGCATTTATTTTTGGATTTTTATTCACTTCTTTTAAAATTTAACTAATGTCTCTGCGCGAAAACTTTTTCGGTCGACCAGTTCGCGGCTTATTTTCAATGTAACCACTGTTTTCAAAATTTTTGATAATGGTATTAACAGAACTTCGTTTTAGTTTCAGTAATTTCGCTTTTTCCGAGCACGATTTATTGTCTTTTTTATACTGGACGACCAAATTTCGGACATCACTAGAAATTTCTTTTCGCGATGACATTTTGCGATCTTTACAGTTCGAAACTAGCGATAAACCTATAATAGAGTTGCAGCCACACATGTACTGAATGGCAGTAAGAGCAAATAAGCAAAATTCGAAGAAATACCGTTAGGTTTAGTTGGAAATTTTTTGTGTATAAGTCAGCCAGCACTGACTGCCGTAGACTTTTGTCCATTAAATTTTTTATGTTTTTAGGAATTTCTCTTTAATTTTGTTATGAGAAATTTTTTTTTTTTTTATAACGTTACTGAAAAAATGTGCATCGATGGAATTTTGATTAAAGCTATCAATTAACCAGAACCTCAATATAAGGTGCTGCCGCCACTGTATCTGCGCAATCTTATTAATATGCACTAGGCAGAAAAAGTCTGCGTACATATTCAACACATCCAACATTATCTATAAAAAAAATTGCCAACAAGTCGGGAGAAACTTTATTATTCTTGGGATATGTTGCGGATGAGTGGAAAGTCAATATGCAGGTTATAGTGGTTAGGGAAGACTAAGTGAAAGGGAGTTCTTGGGCAGGGCTGTTGTCTATTTAACAACATTTCATTCGTTTCTGCAAGTTTGGGTTTTTACGAGGGGAGGAGGAGCGGTAATAGTAAGGGTGGGTGGATGTTAATAGCTTTTTAATTAATTGCTTGAATCACGTCCAATATTCTCTGTATAGAATGTGTTTCATAAACGAAGTTGCATAGAATTTTCATAAAATTCGGTGTATTTTACATTCACGAAACCGAACATTTGTATGGGAGGGGGTAGAGAAGGTAGGGGAATCGTAAATTTTGATATTTAGGTTTATTTCGCTTCTCTTTTAAGGTGCTTGTATAAAATTTCAAGTTCATAGCTTTTAGTTTGTTGGTTATTAGTTGATTTAAAGAAATTGGTAGAAATCATAGTTTTGTTTGGAAGGGGGTAGAAGGTCAAGCGCGACTTCAAAACTTTTAGAGCAACTTCATTTGAATCATTTGTATAAGTTTCTATGCAAAATTTGAAATTGATAGCTTTTAAGAGTTAGCTGATAACTTATTTCATAAAAATGCTCGAAAAAATAATTTTGTATGGGAGGGGGTAGACGAGGTAGGGGAATCGTAAGACTTGTGATGCAATTTTCTTTCTTTTCAGTTGTAAGGTGCTCGTACAAAATTTCAAGTTCGTAGCTTTCAATTTGTTTGTTATTAGTTGATTTAATGAAATTGGTCGAAATCATACTTTTGTATGGGAGGGGGTAGAAGGGCAAGCGCGATTTCAAAACTTTGAACGTAATTTCATTTCAATTATTTTTGTAAGTGTTTGTGCAAAATTTCAAATTGAGTTAGGTGATAATTGATTTCTTAAAAATGGTCGAAAAAATAATTTTGTATGGGACGGGGTAGAAGTTTTAAAGATTTTCGACCAGTTAAAAATTCATTCTTTTATGGATTTTTTTTAAATGCATTTTTCAAATTTTCAAGTTTAATATTTTTCAGGCATAATTTATTCCGATCCCATTTTCCGCCATCAACTTGATTGTTGCTGTAATACACGTCCTTTTCAATTTCACCTTGAGTGATAAAAGCATGGGGTAGTACTGGTAAGGGGCAGCAACTTAAACTTACTTTTTCATTTTATTTATTTATGCCACGATGATTATGATAAATTTTTTCTTCTTTTTTTTTCGTACTTAGGAGATGAAAAAGTTTTTGGGTTGTGACATTTCCATTAGGTTGGGTTTTTGGTTGTGTGAAATCGTGACGATAGAAATTATGATAGAGTTTAGGAAAAAGATATCAACATGTTCTTGGAATGATCGTTTAGTTTTAATGGAGGCTTAGCATAAATTTCATGGCCTTCGGGTATACGAGATGGAAATCAGGAATGGAAATTTAAGGAAATTTTTTGCTACGTATTTGAAGCTTTATCATTTTCGCATATCATTTGACGCGTTATTTGCTGGAAGATGTTTTACATACAGTGGGGGACAAAAGTCTACGGCAGCACCTTATATTAAGGTTCTGGCTAATTGGAACCTTTAATCAAAAATCCATTGAAGCACATTTTTTCAGTAACGTAAATATATTTATAAAAAAAAAACAAAAACAGAAACTTTTCATAACAAACTTAAAGAGAAATTCATAAAAACATAAAAAATTGAATGGATAAAAGTCTACGGCAGTCAGTGCTGGCTGACTTGTACACAACAAATTTCCAACTAAACGTATCGGAATTTTCAAAATTATTTGCTGGCTTAATACTTGGTTGGACCCTATTAGCATCAATTACTGCTTGCAGTCTTCGGGGCATAGAGGCGACTAGATTACCAGTTTCTGCGGATGAACGCCTCCTTCAATAAATTTTTTTTTTATGCAAAATTTCCAAAGGTTCCGCTCCAGAAGCTCCAATACATGTTCCATTGGGCTTAAATCCGGGCATTGGGGAGGTGTATTCAGCTGCCTGGGTGCGTAGTACAACAACAAGTTCTTGACAAAAAGTGCTGTGTGCTTCGGATCATTGTTCTGTTGGAAAATCCAACTCCCTCCATGGCAACTTCTCAACTGATGGCCTAAAATGTTGTTCCAATAAGTTCTCGTAAACATAGCTGTCCATAGTAGTTTCAACAAAAGCCAATCTGCCGACCCCAGATGCAGCTATGGCTCCCCAAATCATAACATTACCTCCACCGTGCTTGACAGTAGAAATCAAATTTTTGGTCTCTAAAGCCGTATTATTTTTTCTCCATATTTTACTGAAATCATCACACCCGAACATGTTGTATTTCGATTCATCGATAAAAAGGAATCGATTCCAAAAATCATTGTCCTTGTTGATATAGGACTTGGCGAACTCTAGGCGCAGAAGTCGATTTTTGGCGGATATTAATGGTTTTTCACGTGGAGTTCTGCTTTGAAACCCATTAGAATTTAATGCTCTCGAGATTGTTCTTGCATGGACATCCTTTTTCCTTACCGCAGCCACTTGTTTCGCCAAATCTGGAGCATTTATTTTTGGATTTTTATTCACTTCTTTTAAAATTTAACTAATGTCTCTGCGCGAAAACTTTTTCGGTCGACCAGTTCGCGGCTTATTTTCAATGTAACCACTGTTTTCAAAATTTTTGATAATGGTATTAACAGAACTTCGTTTTAGTTTCAGTAATTTCGCTTTTTCCGAGCACGATTTATTGTCTTTTTTATACTGGACGACCAAATTTCGGACATCACTAGAAATTTCTTTTCGCGATGACATTTTGCGATCTTTACAGTTCGAAACTAGCGATAAACCTATAATAGAGTTGCAGCCACACATGTACTGAATGGCAGTAAGAGCAAATAAGCAAAATTCGAAGAAATACCGTTAGGTTTAGTTGGAAATTTTTTGTGTATAAGTCAGCCAGCACTGACTGCCGTAGACTTTTGTCCATTAAATTTTTTATGTTTTTAGGAATTTCTCTTTAATTTTGTTATGAGAAATTTTTTTTTTTTTTATAACGTTACTGAAAAAATGTGCATCGATGGAATTTTGATTAAAGCTATCAATTAACCAGAACCTCAATATAAGGTGCTGCCGCCACTGTATCTGCGCAATCTTATTAATATGCACTAGGCAGAAAAAGTCTGCGTACATATTCAACACATCCAACATTATCTATAAAAAAAATTGCCAACAAGTCGGGAGAAACTTTATTATTCTTGGGATATGTTGCGGATGAGTGGAAAGTCAATATGCAGGTTATAGTGGTTAGGGAAGACTAAGTGAAAGGGAGTTCTTGGGCAGGGCTGTTGTCTATTTAACAACATTTCATTCGTTTCTGCAAGTTTGGGTTTTTACGAGGGGAGGAGGAGCGGTAATAGTAAGGGTGGGTGGATGTTAATAGCTTTTTAATTAATTGCTTGAATCACGTCCAATATTCTCTGTATAGAATGTGTTTCATAAACGAAGTTGCATAGAATTTTCATAAAATTCGGTGTATTTTACATTCACGAAACCGAACATTTGTATGGGAGGGGGTAGAGAAGGTAGGGGAATCGTAAATTTTGATATTTAGGTTTATTTCGCTTCTCTTTTAAGGTGCTTGTATAAAATTTCAAGTTCATAGCTTTTAGTTTGTTGGTTATTAGTTGATTTAAAGAAATTGGTAGAAATCATAGTTTTGTTTGGAAGGGGGTGGAAGGTCAAGCGCGACTTCAAAACTTTTAGAGCAACTTCATTTGAATCATTTGTATAAGTTTCTATGCAAAATTTGAAATTGATAGCTTTTAAGAGTTAGCTGATAACTTATTTCATAAAAATGCTCGAAAAAATAATTTTGTATGGGAGGGGGTAGACGAGGTAGGGGAATCGTAAGACTTGTGATGCAATTTTCTTTCTTTTCAGTTGTAAGGTGCTCGTACAAAATTTCAAGTTCGTAGCTTTCAATTTGTTTGTTATTAGTTGATTTAATGAAATTGGTCGAAATCATACTTTTGTATGGGAGGGGGTAGAAGGGCAAGCGCGATTTCAAAACTTTGAACGTAATTTCATTTCAATTATTTTTGTAAGTGTTTGTGCAAAATTTCAAATTGAGTTAGGTGATAATTGATTTCTTAAAAATGGTCGAAAAAATAATTTTGTATGGGACGGGGTAGAAGTTTTAAAGATTTTCGACCAGTTAAAAATTCATTCTTTTATGGATTTTTTTTAAATGCATTTTTCAAATTTTCAAGTTTCTACCTTAAATTTTCATTCAAAAATTTTCAGCTTATGTGTTTTTTCATTTCACATGAAACACCTTGTGCACGTTAGACCAGGGGGGTCGGTGCATAACAATTGCAGAATTTTTCTTATTTTTTATGTATGTACAATAAATAGATATATTGACTTGCAAAATCTAAACTCTGTATCTTTTACCAGAGCCCTAAAAAAATTACTGAAAATTTGTAACATTTTTGCTTTCCACCTCCTTCCTCTTACACACCCCCACTTAATTTTCTTACCAAAATTAAAAATTATATAGCTCTACAATCTGACAAATTTTTGATTTGATATCTGCTCTCAATTTTGAGATATAATGGTTTGAAATTTTCGAAAGTTCAATGCTCCCCATTTTCCCCCACTACTATTTTGTCCAAATATTATCTTTTTTCGTATTTTTCTAATATAGCTTAATATAAGTACCAAGTTTCAATTGCATACCTCAACAAATAGCCGAGATATTGATTTTTAAGTGTTTTTATTTTCACCCCCCCTGACCCTCCCCCTTTAGCCTCTATGTAAGCTGATTCCAGTGAATCTGTATGCCACCTTGAAGGTCTAAAAATATAAATTTTTTATGCTAAGAAATTTCTAAGATATAATCATTTGAAAAAAAAATTCGGCCGACAATTGGTTTTTAGCCCCCCCTTTTTGCACCCCAATGAATAAAAAAATTAAATTAATTTTAAAATTTGTCCCACAAACCCTTTTATATGTACATTGATTTTGAGCTTCCTAGCTGTAACGATGTTTGAGATATTTGAATTCTGAGTTTTCGCCTCCTCCTGAACCCTTACACCCCCCAAAATGAGTGTCCTCCTGAGATCCGCAACTATCTACAATCCCTCCAAAAATGAACTTTCTATCTGGAAGGGTTTGGGAGTTAATGTGCTCTGAGCAATCTGCGTCTGATGAAAGCGGTCCGCCTTCGGTACATCAAATTGCGTCTAATGAAGGCTGTCCGCCTTCGGTATTAACTGCGGCACCGCCTAATGATGATGTCTGGCTGTGCGTATCCAAATGTCGCAAGCTTACTACTGGTGATACAATTTTGAACTACGTGCGGCATAAATTGAGCATCAGCGAGAGAAACGATTTTGTTTGTTACCGGCTTACGAAGAAGTTGGCTGTTATCGATAACCTCAACTTTGTTTCATTTAAACTCCGTGCTCCACAGGAATATCTTCCCCGCTTGTCGGCCGATGGATTCTGGCCTGATGGTATCACGTGTAAGGACTTCAAACATCGTAGAATTAGTACTGTTTCTCCAAATTTTCGTCTATCTCCTGTTCAAGGCCATCAAACGTAAATTCTAATACTTCCTCTTTAAATTTATTATATTAAAATGTGCGTGGTCTAAGGACCAAGTTATCGGTCTTTCTTTGTGCGATATTAGAGGACTCTCCTGACATTATTTGTGTTTCTGAATCGTCACTGATTCCTTCGATTTTCAATTCTGAATTGTTTCCATCATCTTACACCGTTTACAGAAATGATCGTGATCTGATGCGAACCAATAAAAAGGGTGGAGGTGGGGTTCTAATTGCTGTTAATAACGACATACTATCTTTACGTTGTCCGGTCTTCGACTCTCATCCCATCGAAAGTATTGTGGTGAAAGTTAGAGCACTTTTTTGATGATCTTTCTATCTTCATTAACAACATTGATCTGGGTTCGAAATTTTTGATCTGTGGGGATTTCAACTTACCTATGGTCTCCTGGAACAATAGTGCTACTCTTCCTGTGTCTCAAAACTCATTCTCCTCCTGCATTTCCTCCTTCATGAGCCTTTGTAGCGTTTCTCAGCATAATTTCATCAGAAATTATAGAGATACATTATTGGACCTGGTATTTTCTAATATCCCTTTACCTGATCTGAGCGTTTTCTCGACCTCTGGTTTAGTTCCTCCCGACCCTTATCACCCGCCTTTGAGAATATGGATTAACATCTGTAGGCGAAACAGAACTGTTGCTTCACCGACATCTAAGCTCAATTTCCTAAGGGGAAATTATTCGGAAATCAGTCGCTTGATGGGTGATATTAATTGGGTGGAGGTGTTCTCTGGATTTTCTGTAAACGCTTCGACATCAATTTTTTATGATTACATTAATGACTTCATTCAGAATCATGTACCTCGCCAGCACTTTTCTTCAAAAAGCTATCCTGTTTGGTTCACTCCTGAAGTTATCAGGAGCCTACGTCTAAAAAACTGCTTACACAGGAAATTTATTCGTTCACAGCTACACTCTGACTACGAAAAATTTTCTAACCAGCGTTCCATTGTTAGAAAGTGTATCAGGTCTGCCTTCTCTTTTTATGTTTCTTCACTGGAGTCTAGTTTAGCTCGAAATGAAACGAAACCCTTCTGGGCTCATGTTAAAAGATGCAAAAAAACTCAGGAACCTCAATCTGCTCTTAGATATCATAATACTGTAACCACCGATAGCCAAGCTATATGCAACCTTTTTGCTGAATATTTTGCTTCTGTGTTTAAAAACTCGGGCACTGAACTTGATTATACTTTTAATGTTTCCAGTCATAGTTCCATTAGTTCTATTTATGTATCTTCAATTGATGTTTTAAATGTTATTTGCTCCTTAGATCCTAAAACAAACGGTGGTAGTGATGGCATTCCTAATTTTTTCAAAAAATCATTAGCTGTTGAAACTTCTTTTCCCCTTTCGATTATCTTCAATAAGTCCTTAAGGATGGGTATTTTTCCTGACGTTTGGAAACTTGCTAATATAATACCTATCTTCAAGAAAGGTGACTCGGAGGACGTCTTAAATTATCGCCCTGTTTCTATGCTTACTTGTTTTAGCAAAATTTTTGAACGGCTTGTGCACAATGCTATTAGCGACAAACTAGGTCACCTCATATCGTCCTATCAACATGGCTTCGTTAGAGGAAGGTCTACAACTACAAATCTTTGCGAGTTCACAAACTTCATTGCTCCGTCAGTCTGTTCACACTGTTTATACTGACTTTGCAAAGGCTTTCGATACTGTTAATCACATTATTCTAATTGAAAAACTTGAACTATATGGGATTTCAGGCAAGTTACTCGACTGGATATCTTTCTACTTATCTAATCGAAGTATACGTGTTTCTTTTAAGGGTCATACTTCTTCTGTATTCTCGTCCACGTCTGGTGTTCCTCAGGTGTCAATTCTCGGTCCTCTTTTGTTTCTTTTTTTTATAAATGACTTGCCCCAGTTTTTGTCTTCTTCTTGTCTCCTTTATGCTGATGACTTCACAATTTTTCGTGTGATTAATTCCCCTATAGATCGCAATATTTTACAATCTGACCTTGATAATCTTCATATGTGGTGTTCGTTAAATGACTTAGATTTAAACATTGATAAATGCTGCGCTATGTTATACTCACTTAAACTTGTACCTCCTGAGCTTTCTTATAATATTGATGGAACTAGACTATCGGAAGTGTCGATAATGAAGGATCTTGGTGTGACATTCGATGGTAAACTGAGTTTCACAGCTCATTACGAGCAGATAAACAACCAAGCTTACCGTCTCTCTGGGTTTGTCCTTCGATTGTCTTCAACCTTCTCTCGTGCTAGTACTGCTGTTCTGCTGTTTACGTCTCTAGTTCGAAGTATTTTAGAATACTGTTCTGTTGTTTGGAATCCTCACCATATGTGTCATTCTCTCGCTATTGAATTCGTCCACCGTAAGTTCACGCGATCTTTATTTTTTCGTTTTAAAAAACCGTACGCTGACTATTCCTCTAGGCTTTCCGAGCTCCATCTTCATCCTTTATACGTTCGCAGAAGTTATATTGAGGAATGCTTTCTTTACAAGGTTGTAAATGGTTTGGTCATGACTAATTTCGTAGATGAGCTTACTTTTAGAGTTGATAATGTTAATACGCGTTGTTTGAATATTTTTTTATCCTCCACGCGCTTTACTTGCGGTTTATTTCTACTCTCCTGCAGTAAGACTTCAGCGCAATCACGACAATTTACAGCTTGGTCCTTTGAGTATTTCTTTTAACGCTTTTAAAGAAAAACTTAAAAATTTATTTTTTCATTAATTTTTGGTGAATACTTTTTGTTTCGATACTTTTAGCTTTTTGGAGATTTTTTATTTGTTTTTATTTTTTGTAATGTATTATTGTTATCATTTTTCACTTTTCTTCCTTTTAACCTCCCTAGCTATTGTGTAATTGAAATGTTTGTTTTGTTCAATGGCTAATAAATTAAATTAAATTAAAAATTAAATTAATTCCATTTTTCGGTCGAAATGAATGCTTCAAGTCACTGTACAAAACACCAATAGAACTCGTATGAAAAAACGTTCTAAATATGTTTGTCATTAAAAAAGGTAAACTTTACGACGATGCTGTCAGATTTGAAATATTCACACCGGTGTTGCCATATCTCAAAACATAAGTAGTACCCTACGTAAAATTCACTTGCTTTCCGATCAAATCAAATGGGAACTTGAAAATTCCAACAGAACATTTGAATTATAATGTGTAATTGAGAACCGAAATTTCGGCTATTATCTCCCTAACTCCTTTTTAAAATACGCACACTCTATGATTTGCCACAGGTAACCGCTTTAATTTCGCCAAAGTCACTCTGAAGTTGAGCTTCTGCATTAACTCAAACACCTCAAATGTTCTGAGTTTCAAGTAACAACTAGTAGCTAATAGTAGCATATTTTGTTTAATCGTATTCAACATTAATTTACAACTAAAAATCTGCCAAAAATCTGTATATTTCCTTTTTTTTGCGAAGCATTGCAAAGAATATCTTTACATAATTTTCGTTCTCCGTTTATAAATGTGAAAAAGGCAGGGTTTTGCCCTAAAATTGTAAACATATCATATTTCTGTGAAATGTTATGTGTGTATCTATTTTTAGTAATCCCTAGAAAACATAGTTGAAATTTTTTTATTAATATTTTATGCTATTTACGGAAGCTTATCTTTCGTTTAAGTCAACACGCAAGGTTTTAAAACTAGGAAATGTTTTATTTCAAAGAGAATTTTGTCGTTTGATAAAATATTGTTGTAATTTTGCACAAATAATAAATTCTCTTTATGACGTTGAATTGTGGGCGAATGAATTTTAATATTAGAAGATAAACCATTTTTATGTTGTGGGTGGTGATAAATTCCATAATATCTTTTAGGTTTTTTTTGTCGTCCTAAAAATTTGGGTTTCAAATAATAATAATAATAATAATAATAAAAAAAACAATATTTTAAATAAAATAAAATAGACAGGATAATTATTTTTCATCCATTTTGTAATGCGGAAGGTTTTACTCAGTTATTCAGAGCAATGGTATTCGTAAAATTAAAAACGTTTTCACGGTGCTACTTCAGAGGGAAATTTTCTTAGACGACGAGGGGAGGTAAAGAAGGGAAGGAGGTAAAATTAAACAAGTAATTTTTTGGCTTGGTGAATATTTTCACAGTGCATTTCGAATCGAAAGGTAAGACTTCCGGATTCTGCACTGTTACGCTTTATTATTCGTAACGTTTCGGTATCTGCTGAGACCTTCATCAAACTGATAAAAGTCTCAGCAGAGACCGAAACGTCACGAATAATAAAGCGTAAAAGTGTAGAACCCGGAAATCATTTCCTTTTTAATATATTCTCCCTTCACATCACATCACATCAATTCCTTCTAAAAACATAACAGAATTATGATTGGGCTAAAGCCTCTAGATAAAATAGGAAAGAGTTTATATTGTACCGGAAAATATTTCATCTCAAATTCTTTCCAATAGTGAATAGTGACTTTTATATGTGAGGTGGTAAAAGAAAAGAGGAGAGATTTATAATTTTTGTATACATTTAATATCGAACGTAGTATACAGCTAGGGTATAGCCTAGTAGGTAGTGTGTTGGTCTTGTAATGCGAAGGTCGTGAGTTCAAATCCCGGTCGGCGCAATATATAATTCCGGCACATTGCCTGCTTGGATATACCTTGGTCACCTCAATCTAAGAAAATGACAAATTCGTAGCAAGAGAGTTGTGCGAAGGGCTAACAACCCTTCCACAATAAGTAATGAAAAATGTTAAGGAACCTGAATATCGGGAGGCCAAGGTCCGATTTGGGCTGTAGCGCCATTGTAGAAGAAGTATACAAAATGTTTCATGCTGAATTTAAAGTTTGTAGCTTTCAGAATTTTCTATGAAATTGAACTTTTGAATTTTTGTCTGAATTTATGGCATTTGTATGGGAGAGGGGGCAGAGAAAGTGGAGGGTTTTGAATGATTTTGAATTTGCTTATCAACATCCTAATCGCATTGCTTTGTTACAATTTTAAAGTCGATAGCTCTCATATGTTCAAAGTAGAAATACTTTTCTTGAATTTCCAATCCAAAAATTTGTATGGGTGGGGTAAAAGGAGTGATACTTTTTTTTAGCATTCATTGCAATTATTAAGGGACAAATTCTGGCAAAATTTTAAGTTTGTCCTATTTCTAGTTTCAATGAAAATCGATTAAATGCATTTACTAAATTGTGCATTTGTATGCGAGGGGGTAGAAGCAGTATTCGAATCAAAACCAAATTTCTTTACATGAATGATGTTTGTGATAATATACTTTTCTCAAAATTTAAAGTTGATAGCTTGAACAATAATCTAATTGAAATTTCGAAATTTCGAGAAAATTGTATGGGAGGCGATGGAAAGAGTGAAATGAATTTGATAGTTGTTTTTTTACATTGGTTGCAATTAAAATAAAATTAATTATGACAAAAATTGGTTCTTTTAGCTTTGCTAGTTACAATGAAGACCGAATAAATACATTTTCGAAAATTGTGCATTTACCTATAAGGGAGGAGGTGGAAGGAGTAAGGGGATCAGATCAATATTTCTTGACATTAATGATATTTACATCATTATACTGTGACCTAATACTTAAGTCAATAGCGGTAATGGTTTCGGAGAAAAATTAATTTCATTAAATTTCGAAATTTCATGAAATTTGTATGGGAGGGGTTAGAAGGAGTGGGAGGATGTGGCTCGTTCACGAACGTAAGGATACTTTTTTGCTAAAAATGACAGTTGAAAATTTCAGCACGATAGGTCAAAGCTTCTGAGAGTTATGTTGTAGACAGACGGTCACTCGGAATCGAGATTTTTGAGCGGCAACAAATATTTCTGTACCCTTGGCGACTCTGTGTATTACAAACGGTAAGGTAAACACAATATACTCTCAGATTTCATCTAGAGTATATTCCGTTGCCGCATTTCTATAGGGCAGCCTTTGCAACGTGACTCTTGTGCACAGGTGCGTTGATGTGCAAAAGTAGTACATCTCGAGTCCACTTTCCTCTTCTTTTTTCTTTGATGGCATGCTTTAATTTTTGTAGTAGGTTGGCATGGTATTCCCCTGGGATATTCTAAACCCCTCTGAATCCCAAAATGATTTTTTCTGGCGGATTGTGAGCACAACGCTCAGAAATCTGCAGGTCCCGATGGTATTACCCCCCTAGTCCTAAAAAATTGTTTTGCGTCCCTGGCTAAACCGCTGCGAGATTTATTCCATCTCTCTTACTCTTCTGGACATTTTCCGCGCACGTGGAAAATGGCGAATGTTCAGCCGATTCCCAAGAAAGGTAACAAAGCGTTGCCCGCCAACTATCGCCCCATCGCCATTACTTCCGTTCTGTCAAAAGTGATGGAAACGGCTGTGAATCGCAAAATAGTCCGCTATCTTGAAGATAACAAACTTATCAATGATCAACAATACGGACTCCGTTCCGGACGATCTACAGGCGACCTCTTGGTTTATCTGACTGACCGTTGGAACTCTTGCATCCATAAATTTGGTGAAGGTCAAGTTCTGGCGCTTGACATCGCTAAAGCGTTCGACAGAGTTTGGCACAATTGTCTCCTAGAGAAGCTCAAAGCAGTCGGCTTTAATAATAACTTTGTAAAGTGGATCAAGAGTTTCTTACATGAACGCTCCATACAAGTCGTATTGGATGGTGTGGCATCTTCTCCCTTTCCCATAGATTCCGGAGTCCCCCAAGGCTCTGTTTTATCACCCACACTCTTTCTTATTTTTATCAATGACCTTCTGTCGTCAACGCTCAATCCGATTCATTGCTTTGCAGATGACAGTACCCTGGATAACATCTATGAATTCGACTCGATTACTAACGCTCACCGTGTCCCGGTAGCATCTAAACGTGCCGAACTATTTGGATCATTGAACTCTGACCTGAATCTAATCTTGGAATGGGGCAGGATAAATAGAGTAGAGTTCAACACTTCAAAAACGCAGGCCTGTCATCTTTCCCTTAAACGTGATGTCCCGGCGTCGGTTCCTAATGTAACCTTCGGTTGTGTCCCACTGAACTCCTCTGAATACTTCTCACTCCTTGGCATCAAAATAAATAACCACCTTAATTGGAACCAGCACATACTTGACGTAGTAGTTGACGCTTTCAAACGCCTAGGAGTTCTCCGAAGATGTAAAAAATATTTTACTTCCAGTGACTTAGCAAATATCTATAAGGCCTACATTGGACCACGCCTCGAGTACAATTCTCATTTATGGGCTGGGGTACCCAAAACGCAACTTGCAATGCTCGACCGTGTCCAGAGACAGGCGTTCCGACTAATTGGAGATGAAGCCAACACGGTTTCTATAGACTCCCTTGAGCATCGCAGAAATGTTGGTGTACTAAGCATTTACTACCGCTACTTTCATGGTAAATGCAGTGAGGAACTCGCTAAACTTATTCCTCCTCTGTACTCATAAAACACACGCCTATCGTCAAGCGCACACGAGTTAACTGTTAAGCTTCCGACCTCCCGCACAGTGAAATATAGGCGGTCATTCATACCCCGAACTTTTAAGCTCTGGAATGCATTGCCTAAAGATGTATTCCCATTGTCATACGACCTTCGACGTTTCAAACTCAACGTCCACCGGCATTTTAGGCTTTTCCCTCCTTTTAATCCCGACTAACCTCAACTCCTTACTCCTTTTTTCCCTTACCGACATGACTGTGTAATTTACATTAAAGGGTGACTCCCTAAGTTGTGTTCGGCTGCATTGACTCCTGCTTTGATTCAGGCCCATAATGACGAACCCAAGTTTCGTTTCCAGTAACAATTCGGGTCAAAATTTCATCCCTATTCTCGCTGCAGAGATTCAAAAACTCGCGTGAACACTCGACGCGCTGCTTTTTCTGAACCGCGGTACTAATCTTGCGCTGAATTTAGACATGCCGAGATGATCGTGGAGGATATTCAAAATGGTTGTCTCTGATACTGCATTCATTTTTATGATTTGTTCTTTAAACGAGAATCTTCGAGAATAAGTTTCTCCACTTTTTCGACGATTTTTGAGAAAGTGGTGTCAATTGGCCAGCCCGAGTGTTTATCATCTTCAATTAACTCTTTGCGTTGCCTAAATTAACTATACCACTGAAAAATCATCGTTTTTCCAGGAATAGAGTCCCCGTGAACGGATGATATTTCTTCTAAAATAATTTTTGTCGTTTTTCTTGCTTGGTAAGGAAGTTTATGACGTACGAAACTCAATTTTATCCATAGTTGGCGTTTTCTTTCCAATTGACTTGTTGATTTGGCGATAACTAAAATGTTAATGATTCGATTTGACAGAAACTTGGTATTTATACTTGTACTGCGTGTTAAAATACTTCCACGTAAAAATATTTCCCCACTCCCTTGTCCATCCCCTTCATTCCGCGAAATTTTCGACCTTCCCTCGTAGCTAGAACTAGGTATCGAACGTAGGTATTGTTCCGGAAATTTCATTCCATCTGAAAATAAACACAGTAAGGTAACTAATCACGCCTTATTCAAACGATGAACGTGAAAGTTCTTTGAACAGGAATCAATGAAAATTTCCGAGAAATCGGTTCAGGAAACAGTATAAGAGGTATCTCTAAACTTGATACCATCAGAATTCAGGAAATTCAGTTATATATTTCTGGTGAATTTTCGAATCTAGAGAAATTGTTTGTTATTTATCTAGCTCCCTGAGGATATTTTGATTTTTGGACTAAAATTGATTTGCTTGAAGGCGGAGGAAGTTTCTTTGGAATTCCATGATTTTGTCTTTGTATTTGGGGGTTATAGATTATACATTGTTAATTGGGGGATTTCGTTCTACTGGCTGATGGTGTTATATGATATTGCTGGATTCTTTCTCTTATCCGTAACATGAGAGATTACGCATTCAGGTATCTTGTCCCTTGTGGATTTTTTTTTTAATTATTAAATCTATTCTAAGATCAACGCATATTTATTCTACTCTGGAACACTCTTATTATACAAAAACTCATTATCTAGAACGCATAAGACTAGCCGAAACTGCAAATTTAAACACTAGAAGTGTAACATTTAGCTAAAAATACTAAAGAAAACGAAGAAGACGATATGACTGGCGTAATAAAGATGGTCTTGATCGGGTTCACGGTATTGCTTCTGACAAGTCTGTATTTTTATTTCATTCAATTCTAAGAAGGTATAATCTTTCAAATATTATTACTTTCAACAGTCTCTTTATCATATTCTGAAAACTTTGCTCAATTCGAAGGATTTTCATAACGTAATAATTTTTATCTCAAAATTGAATCGAGCTTTATCGTATTAAAGCTGATTCTTTGAAATGAGTTTTAGATAAGACTTATAAAATTATGCATTTACATAATTTATGGATTGCAGCCCTAAAGATAAAACTTGTATGTAGTTAATTATTAATATCTATTTTTTAATTTTTTCAGTTTCTATGCAGTCAAAATATCAAATTATTTCTGGAAACATGTAAAAATCAATTTGGAATTAAGGAATCCGATCTTTTTGATCCGCCTATGCTCTACGATTTGACAAATTTTCATCGGGTCCTTATAACTCTTTCGAAACTATCACAATGCCGAAAGGTGCAGCAACTTCATCCAAATATTCCGTAAGTATATCTTGTATTTGGAAATTATTATTATATGTTTTTATTTGAAGAGTGGCATAGAAGAAGAAAAATTGGCTAAAGGATCGTTCGCAATCCGCCATGTCAACTAATCTGTCTCTATCTGTCTTTTTGTTTTCTGTGGTCAGTTTCCTTGACATATATCGTGTTTGGGAATCATCCCTTTGTTTGGTTTTTTGACAGAACGGATTGTGAACGCTTGTTTATTCTAGCTTCGTGTAAAAACATAACAGGACTGCGATTGGGCATAAAGTCCAATCATGCAATACTCTAGATGAAAGAATTTTTTTTTAATAAATTTTGTATGGGGAGTGGTAGAAGGGATGACAACATTGAACAAACTTTTTTCCGATCATGCTGGAGTTTCTATCAAAATATTTAAGCTTCAAAAATTTAATAGGTGAGAAAATTAGTGTAATGGATTTAGTGAAATTGTGCATTTTGTATGGGAGGTGGTAGAAGGAGTGGGGAGTTCTTAATGACTTTTTGAGAAATAACTACAAACATCTCACAATCGACATTTTTTAAATTGCGGATCATTAACATTCATACTTTTCCAGTAAATTGACTTTTTGTAATGTTGTGAAATTGTTTCATATTATATGGATAGGAGGTATGGGGGTAGGAGGAGGTTTTGGTCTTACTAATACTTTTAAATAAATATTTTGTGGCAAAATTTCATATTGATAAATTTTATATGTACTGAGTTAATTGGATTATAGTATTTCATGAGAAAGTGCAGTTTATATGGGAGGTTCTAGTTCTACAATGGCACTACAGCCCAAATCGGGCCTTGTCCTCCTGACCTTCAGGTTCCTTAAGCTTTTTCATTATTTATTGTGGAAGGATTGTTAGACCTTCGCACAACCCTGTATTTATGAATTTCCATTTTCGTAGATTAAGGTGACCAAGGTATACCCAAGCAGGCAGTGTGCTGGAATTATGCGTCGACCGGGATTTGAACTCACGGACCCTAGCTTATATGGGAGGTGGTGAGATTCAAATAATATTTATACCGTAGATTGAAATCGTTATAAAAATAATATATTTTGAATTTCAGATAAATTGCTTTTATACTTTCTAAGAAAATCCATTTATTGTGAAATTCCGAAATTGTGTCATATTGTATGGTAGAGGGTAGAAGAGAGTGGAGCGATTTGGCCCGTTCACCAAATTGTCCTTACGTTTTTGTCAAAAACGAATTATACAAAATTTGAACTATCTAGCTCAACGCGTTTTCAAGTTAGAGAGTACACGGATGGACATCCGGCTTTGAGATTTTGAGTAATAATATTTTTTTCTCCGAGCGTTATTTCTTAGCGTTACAAACAATGTGGCAAACACTTCTCAGGTTTGTCCATTTCGAGAAGGCTTTCGACAGCATTCAGCGACATTACATTTGAATAATTTACGTAGGAGAGGTATTTTAGATAAGAAGATACTTGTGATTAAAGAATCCTATGAAGATGCAACATCTCGCATCTTACATGAAGGAAAGCTCTTCGACAACTTTCCTGTGCGAATGGATGACAGATAAGACTACATATTATCACCTGCCCTGTTTCCGGTGGTAATAAATAACACCTTGAAAGCTGCACTGGTGGTGGTGGTGGGGAAGGTGAAGATGTTTAGTGCGGACTGATTAAGATTTTAAGTCTCTTTGATTTTGATGTTGTATAATAGTAAAACAAAAACCATCATTCTGTCGTACGAGTGAAGTAATTGATGGATGAATGGATAACAAATTCTTTCTTGTAACAGCTAGTGATTTTCAATAAGTGTATCAATCCTGTTTATCGGGCTATAGTTGAAGTCTGGACTTGTTTAATTGATTGATGAGGTTTCTACTAAAAACTTGACACCAATTTGATTTCATCATCATTGGGTTTTACAAGATCCTGAATTCCGAAATCATTTTTATTTTATTGTCTATTTAATTTCATTATTATTATTCTGTATTTCTTATTAAATGGTTACAAAAGTAGAATTTTAGAGACTTTAAGTCTAAGTAAAATTATACTGAACTAAAGCTAAGCTTTGCAAATTCATTGCAACAATTTTCTAGTTTCATGACAAGTATCAAGTATTACAGCTTTTTAAATATTTTCTATAATTTTATGTTTCAATCCTAGGGTGTTCATGCTTATAGCTAAGTTTTTATTGATGATTCCTACGCTAGATATGATGACTGCTACGATCTGTATCGATTTTAGCTTCCATTGTGCTTTGACTTCCGTTGCAAATTCAGCGTATTTATTTAATTTCTCTGTTTCCTATGTCCGCTAGGTATCCTTCTCTTGTCGCCTAGAGTCACTCCATGCAAGACGGAGACACACTGTATCAGAGTCGGGCAGAAATATCACAATCGACACCTGCGAATTCACCTTCCCCAATTCAACATTTGTGGTGTGGTGAGTTTTGTGGTTTTCTTTTGCCAATTTCATCCACCCTAAGATAAATTGTTCCTTCAAAATTTTTGTTTGTGACTTTTTAGTTAAGTATTAAAAATTGCGCATAGTTCTTGATGTTAGGAACGTACCAAAAAAAAAGTTCGACACTTTTTTAAATTTCGTTCCAAATATCGCGCTTCACCTTTGCAAAACTATGAGAAAACGCCTCTAATATCCCATGGAATAACTATAAGATATTTGGCCTGTTGTGTTCTCTTCAATGCACTATGTATATGGTTCTATCTAAGTATATTTTTAGACTATCTGCTTCTATGACTGGGTTTGGCTTATTTAGATAGTACCTTGCCTTTTCTGGGATTTTATTGTTGGCTTTCAATATTTCAATATGTATTATTTTAGCAATGTTGGTATGGCGTTTAAGATAGTCGTTTTGGGCCAGTGTTGGACATGCCGATATTATGTGGTCAATGGTCTCACCACACATTCCACATCTTCTACAGGTGTCTTCATGGACATTCGGTTGCTTAACTATTGTACATATTTCCAATAGTTCCTAGTTGGTAGCACCTCATCCTGGATTGCAAGCATTAAACCTTCCGTTTCGGAGTAAATACTTCTACTGGTTAGCTATTTTTTTGATATTTTTTGGTCAACATTTTGATTACTTAAGGTGTGGAAGAATTTTTCATGCAGGGGTTTCGCTGCCCAATCCTGGAGCTTTTGGGAGCTAGTTTTGGCATTAATTTCGAGTGTGAAGAAAATTCCGTTCCGGCTAAATGAGCCTGTAGGCCTGGACGCATGTTTCGCAATAAGATCTGTTGGAAGTCCAAATCATTCAGCGGGTTTATCAACTGCAAAGCCAGATCTTCAATGGCATCACAAAAATCGGTGAATGACTCTCGCGATTTGTAGTAACGTCCATCAATCTTGCGTCGAATGTCCAGGTCAGTGTTGTAGTTGCCGAAACGTTCTCGGAGCCATACACAAAATTCCGTCCAAAGTAAATTTGGTTTTGATTCACGCAGGGTCCAAAACCATTCGGCAGCAGGGCCTTTTAATAACAGAAAGATTTCAGAAATTAAGTTTCCTTCTGACAAGTCATTCGATTTTGCTAAAACCTCAATCCTAAACAAAAATCGATCCAAGTTCATGCCCGAGGTAGACCCATCGAGTTGAATCTCCCATTTGGACAATGGAATGAACCGTCTAGGATACATCGTGGGAATGATCGAATGCTGGGCTGTTGGATTCTCATTGACCAACTCATGACGGGTGCTCGAAGGAAGCCAAGATGAGGTTTGAGGGTGATAAAGGGATCCTTCAGGTGGATGAGGATTCTGGAATGTTTCACCAAGCATGTTTGGCACCAGTGGTCTAAAAGCATTATGAGGTCTGCTATTGGGTTTTTTCCACATGTTATTCGACCGTATTGTTGGCTGAAGTGGCGCTGAAATCTAACTCCTCTATCTTCTGGAGGAAGATTATCTTCTGGAGGAAGATATCCATTTGGGCTTCCTCCGTTTTGCCAACAATTTCCACTACTGCCTCTTTTAATCTCGCGATAAGGGATAGGAATTCTTTCTTCTTTATGAATCGGGCGACTCTGCTAGTGTAGTGTGTTATCCGAGAACTACAGGTCAATAAGAATTTCGTCTTCACCGGACTGACAGCTTTTGGGCGCCGAAGAAATACTCTCAAGCCCAGCCTGACATTCCTCGAGATCGCCTGGCAAGTCCTCAAGGACTATAGGAGGGAAGGCAGTTGGCAAGGCAAGTATGGATTCTTCATCAACTAGTACCATAGCTCTTATCAAGTTTGAGTCGTTCACTTTCCCATGAAAGTATCTGCGTAGCGATGCGGTTTGGCTCT
The DNA here is from genome assembly GCA_963669355.1 of Chorisops tibialis. Lineage (NCBI taxonomy): Eukaryota > Metazoa > Arthropoda > Insecta > Diptera > Stratiomyidae > Chorisops > Chorisops tibialis. Next base: position 78,002,442 of record OY770263.1, read on the forward strand.
CATGTATATAGTAGTTGAAGATCGATCAGACCTCTTCCACCTAATTTTATCGGGAGAGTCATTCTTTCCACACAAGATTTTGGATGGTGCACTTTATATTTTGTCATGGTGGTTCTTATCTTTCTCTGTATAGTGTTGAGTTCTGTAGTAGTCCATTGAATGACTTCAGGTGTTTATAGCTTTCATTAGATTCTTTTCAATTAAGTGAGACTTAGTAAGTTTGTGTGGTCTTCCAAACAATTCGTTACACGTCGTTTTAGTCAAAAAATAAGGATCTCTAATACAATTTCACACATTTTCACTACTTTACAAAAAGTAGATTTTCTTGAAAAGTAATAATGCTAGACATCTGTAATTAAGAACATGTCAATTGAATGATATTTATAATTATTTCTGAAAAATTCAATAAGAACTCTCCACTCCTATAATCTCCCAAACAAACTGCACAATTTCACTAAATACAGTACGCTAATTTTCTTAGTACCTATTAAATTTTTGAAACTCTTAAGTTTGTATAAAATATTAGGTGAGTGCAAAAGTTCATGCGGAGGTGTAATAGATGGCGTTAGAAGCGGCGTAAAGTGTTGTCATTAATACTGTCATCTACGTAAGATAGATCGTTGGAAAGGTGACGTGTGCAGCTTTCATTTGAAACAAAATAATTTGTGTAGATACAAACTGCTTCGAGAAAGATTACTTTCAAAATGAGTGTCGATAAGGTGCATTTACGGCATGTTATACTTTACGAGTTTCGGAAAAAAATAAACGTTGCAGCAGCCGTAAAAAACATTCAAGAGGTTTATCGAGATCAAGCACCAGCTAAAAGAACTGTGGAAAAATGGTTTGCGAAATTTCGCCGCGGAGAGTTTAACCTTGAAGACGAGCCACGCTCAGGTCGTCCTTCACACTTAGATGACGATGTTGTGCGTACTTTAGTTCGGAATACTCCGCGAATTTCAACAGAGGAAGTTGCTACAGCACTTAATGTTGACCGATCAACCGCTTTTCGACGTTTAAAAAACATGGGATTCGATTTGAAGCTCGATATATGGGCGTCCCATTTGCTGACCAAGAGGAGCGAAATCGAGCGAATTTCTGCTGCCGTTTCTTTACTCGGGCGGCTTAAAAACGAGCCGTTTTTGGATCGATTAGTGACGGGCGATGAGAAATGGGTCCTGTACAACAATGTTCAGCGCAAACGCACATGGAAACAGGCAGGTGAGCATGGTGACGCAATGGCAAAGGCTAGTTTGCACCCGATGATGATGATGCTCTGTGTTTGGTGGGACTGTAAGGGCATCATTTATTTTGAGTTTCTCCCAGCTGGCCAAATGATTGATTCGGACAAGTACTGTCGCCAATTAACCAATCTGAATCGAGAAATCAAACAGAAACGTCCGATTTTGTCAAATCGCAAGGGCGTAGTATTTCATCACGACAACGCCAGACCACACGTTTCGAGACAGACGGTGCGCAAACTGAACATCCTGAAATGGGATGTCCTAACTCATCCATCATATTCTCTTGATATCGCACCATCTGATTATCATTTGTTCCGGTCATTGCAAAATCATTTAAATGGAAGAAAACTTGACTCTTTGGATGCGTTAAAAAACGTCGTGTCTTCGTTCTTCGAATCTAAACCGCGCAGTTTTTATGATCGGGACATCCGTATACTGCCAGAACGTTGGAAACAGATTATAGAAAAAGATGGAGAACATATCACTGATTGAATAAAAAATTTGTTTGCCTATCACTGTATGACTTTTACTTTCAAACTCCGCATGAACTTTTGCACTCACCCGATATTTTGATTCCAACTCAAGCGTGATGTGAAAAAATTAGTTCAATACCGTCACTCCTTCTGCCACTCCCCATACAAAATTCCTTAAATTTAAAAAAAAACTTATCTTCTATTTAGAGTATCGCATGATTAAGCTTTACGCCCAATCGTAGTCCTGTTAAGTTTACACACTAGATGAAATCTGAGAGTATTATAAGTTTGCTGCGAAATTTGTAACGCTAAGAAATAAGGAACGGGCCAAACCGCTCCATCCCTTCTCCCACCGCCCACCCCACCCCCAAACAAAATAACTCATTTTCAACCACTTACATTTATAGTAGTTTTCAAATAAGCTACTAATTTCAAATTATATAAATTATTCGAGTCCCGCGACTCCTTCCACCACCTCCCATACAAACTGCACTTTTTTATGAAACACTCTAAACCGATTTGCTCATCACGTATACACCTCCTATACAAACTGCACAATTTCAATAAATATAATACACTGATTTTCTCAGTACCTATTCAATTTTTGGAGCTTACATTTTTATAACTACTCTAGCACGATCGGAAAACACAACAACAAAACACTACCACTCCCCATACAAAATAAATTTTTTGGGATCACAAAATAAATTTTTTGGGATCACAAAATAAATTTTTTGGGATCACAAAAATTTTTATTTCATCTAGAGTATCGTAAGATTAGGCTTTACGCACAATCGTAGACCTGTTATGTTTTATTCTAGCTTTGTATGTGGTTAAAGCATCTCTTGTTTTGTTAATTGTTGGGGTTGCCTAACTTGGCTGATGGGCTGACATACAGAAGTTATCATTACTTTTCTTGCAGTAGCGTATAGCTGTTAAGATCGCTTTTACTTCGGCGGTAAATACTGAGATGAAATCGGATAACAATTTACATTCGATTTATGGTAACATTCGCGGAAAGACAGGCATAGCTTGTGGAGCTGTGTGTTTTTGAGCGGGGCATCGCAGAATATAATAGGCCATACAGAGTCTGAAGTAGAAGCTTTAGGGAAGGTTGAAAGTTTAAAGATGATATTGCTTAAGGGAACGGTTCACGGTGAGTTTGAATGATTGTTGAGGTGGCAAAAAGTGGGACAACCGGCTATCTCTTTTCTTTTAAAAAGTGAGTAGAGTTTGGTTTCTGCTAAAAGGTTTAGAAATACGATTTCTACAGCACCTTAGAATCAACAGTCGACTCCCTTCCATCGAACGATATTCAAATAGTATTAGGTGGAAAACAAGAGACTTACATATAGACAAGTGGAAGGCACAGTTTCCATGACATTAGTAAACGATAATGGCCAGAGGACTGATTTCGCCAGCAGCAAAAACCATATTTTTAGCTCGACATGTTTCCCGCATCGTGACATTCATATAAGAACATGGAAATCACCCGACAGACGAACATTCAACCAAATTGACCACATTCTATTAGAAAAAAGGACGGCTTCCTGCATTCTCGACGTACGTACATATCGAGTGGAGTAGATAGGACACGTATGTTCACACACACACACACACACATCTTCAACTTGTCCCCAAAAATAATAAAGTTGCGCCCGACTTGTTTTTATGCAAATAACTGTTCAAAGCAGTTCAGTACCATTTCAAAGCAGTTCTGTACCAGTTCAATAGCTGTTCAAAGCAATTCAGTACCAGTTCAATAGCTGTTCAAAGCAAAAAACGCGAATACACCACTATGCTACGCGAAAAGTCATCCACATTGGGTGAATATGAAATGCGCACACTGGACGCCAATCTGGACGCCAATTGGAAGGCAACCAAAAAAACCTTTTCTAACTAGTGCTAAAGAATCTGTGGGATATGTGCAAAGCGGTGAGAAACCCTGGATGTCGCAAAACACATGGGACAAAGTTGGCAATCAGAAAAAAGCCAAATTGGCAATCATCTCTCAACCTGATGTCAACCAATGAACGCCCGACCTGAGGCAGAACTACCGCGATGCTCATATACAGCTTAAAAATGCTGTTAGACGCGACAAGAGAAAGGCCATTGAAGATCTGGCAAACCAGGCAGAATCTGCGGCTTACCTTGGGGATATGGGTTCACTATTCAAAATCATGAAACAGTTGACGAACAGGAATTTCACCGCCAACTACCTGGTGAGAGATGTCAACGGAACTCTCTTAATATGAGTGAGCACCAGTTGCGGCGATGGAAGGAATACTTCTTTGATATTTTAAACATCTTGTCATAGGAAGATATTCCGGAGACAGAACAACTACCGAATATCCAACGGCAACAATCCTCTACAAGGGACGACCCCCCAGATAAGGAAGAGATAGTTTCCGCCATTCGGTCAATGGCGGGAAGGAAAGCTCCAGGTATAGACGGACTACCAACCGAACTCCTCAAAGCGGGCCCGGAAATAACAGCCGATATACTCCTCCCACTCTTCACTAAGGTGTGGAATGATGGAAGATATCCGACTGAATGGAAGGAGGGCGTCATTGTGAAAATTCCGAAGAAGGGCGACCTTCGGGATTGTGGCAATTGGCGTGGTATATGTCTACTTACTGCCGTATCAAAAATTATGGCTAAGGTAATTCTCAATAGGATTAGTGATGTCGTCGAGAGAGCACTCTCGAAGTTTATCAGGCTGGATTCCGTAAAGAGTCGTCTTGTACCGACCACACAAATACTCCACGGATAATATTAGAGCAGTCAGCCGAAATGGGTTCGCCACTACATCTCATGTTTGTGACTTCGAGAAGGCTTTCGACAGCGTTAAGCGAGATTACATGTGGAATGCTTTGCGTAGGAGAGGTATTCCAGATAAGGTCATAGCTATGATTAAAGAATTACGAAGATGCAAGGTGTCGCGTCTTGCATAGAGGAGAGCTGTCCGAGAGCTTCCCTGTGCGAACGGGTGTCAGACAAGGCTGCATATTATCACCAGCCCTGTTTCTGGTGGTAATAAATGACATCTTGAAAGCTGCACTGGAAGGTGGGGAAGGTAAAGGTCTTGAATGGCGACTATTTAACATCTTAAGTCATCTTGATTATGCTGATGACGTGTGTTTGCTTGCACATAACCGTTCGGCCTTAGAGTCAAATGTTCGCTCGTTGCATTCTAAATGCAAAGAGGTGGGACTGAAAATAAATGTGCGTAAAACCAAGTACATGCACATGGGTTCGAACGCAAGCACACCGATTGTTCTTAACGGACAGGATGTGGAAGAGGTGCAAGATTTTTGCTATCTCGGAAGCATTGTCAGCATGGACGGCGGAGCCGAAAAGGATGTTGAGGCTCGGCTAAATAAAGCTCGTCAGGCCTTCGGTATCCTTTCCCCTTTCTGGAGGTTAAGAGAGATCTCCCTTCGCATGAAGCTGCGAGTTTTTGACGCATGCGTCAAATCCGTGTTGTTATATGGTTGTACTACGTGGAAAGTGACCGTTCGACTTACCGAGAAACTACAGACTTTCGTGAACCAATGCCTCCGGCGCATTTTAGGAATATTCTGGCCAGAAGTGATCTCCAACGACGAACTTTGGAGTACAACTGGCCGGACTAAAATAGGTATTGAGATTCAACGGCGGAAGTGGCAGTGGATCGGTCATACTTTGAGGAAACAAGAGCAAAATATCGCAAAACGGCTCTGGATTATAATCCTCAAGGAAGACGTCGGGTTGGTCGACCATGTAACACATGGAAGCGAGCAGTTGAGCAGGAGGCCAGAGGAATAAGCAAGTTCTGGCAACAGCTTAAGGCCGATGCTCAGGATCGCGCCTTGTGGAAGAGAGTTGTTTCTGTCCTATGCCTCTATGGGGGGTCTTAACTAGAACTTGATTATAAGAATGACAATGACCGAGTCTTTGTCACAATTCGGAGTAGAAAATGATCTGACTTCCAGCTTTAGAACTAACAACGGCCTTAAAAAAGGGGGCGGCCTCGCACCAATGCTTTTGAACTTAACACTGGAATATGTTGTTCGGAAACTTCCTGTTGACACCAAGGTAACACTATGCTTCAAATCAACACAACTCGTAGCATATGCCGACGACAAAGATATCCTTGCAAGATCTTTGTAGAGTGCTAAAGAGGTATTTGTAAACCTTGACTCGGTAGCAAGGGTAAGTGGACTACGTATTAAAGAAAACAAAACAAAACTTATGACAAAAACTAGAAAAAAGACTCCAATCAGACAATATATTACAGTAGGAGACTATAACCTAGAAAGCGGAGACAACTTTTATATACCTTGAGGGGGAACCTATCAAAGGACGGAGGCGAACCCATCGAAATAAAAAAATTATGGCAAACAAGACGTATTATTCGGTACTTCCAATAATTAAAACAATAACGTACACAGGAAAACAAATCTTAAGCTATACAGGGTGTTTGGTACTCCGTGCATAACCTTGTAAGGGGTTATTCCTGGATATATTTTGAGCAAAAAATTGTTCTACGGAGATGGTCCATTTTCAATATCCGCGGAGAAACAGGGTGACCAAGAAAAGTGTTTCGGACCTGTACCCTCACTCACTCAAAACGATATATCTTGAAAACAAATAATCGCATTTCAAAGTGTTATAGCTTGTTTTTTAGGGAATCAAATTACCTTTCATTTGGTGTAATAGTTCGTATTGTACCTGTACCCAATCCTGAGGTATTTGCTTCAGACCGCAAATTTTTGATACTTTGACCCTCAAAATTCTGTGATCTCAAAAAAACGCATTATAAAAATGTTATTTTAATGTTGTTGTTTTATGTGCCATATTATTGCCTACAAAAGATGCATACATACTTATGACTTAGGTTTTCCCGTTTTCCAGGTAATAAGCGAAAATACATATGGCTTAAAAATAAAATATGCCAAAAACCAACCCTCGTTCTAAAAAAAACTACCTGAAATGTTGTTAAACTGAAGTATTCTTTGTGTCCTTTAATTACTATTTAAATTATCGATGAATGTCCTTTAAGTAGTATTTAAATTATCGAGGAAATGAATTAAATTAAAATGAGTTTCAACACAACGACGCTGTCCGACGCTTGACATTGCAGTTAAACGTCTCTACGTGGAAAGTTTGGAGTGTCCTCAAAGCAGAGCGGTTGCATTCCTACCACCACACACCAGTGCAGGAGCTGGTATCCATTGATTTGCCCAAAAGGATGGAGTTTTGTAATTGGCTCCTTGAACGACAACTAAGTGACGAGAATTTTATGAACAACATTCTTTGGACTGATGAGTCCCAATTCACCAGGGACGGTATCACAAACTTCCACAACTTACACACATGGGCTGAGAGCAATCCACATACAAGAAGAGAGGCATCATTTCAGCACAGATTCAGTGTCAATTTATGGGCAGGCGTGATTGGCAACGATTTTATTGGTCCTATTAGGCTTCCGCCTACCCTAAATAGTTCCAATTACTTGCAGTTTTTGACAAATGATCTACAAGAGTTATTGGATGATGTGTCACTGCAGCGATTGGCTTCCATGTTTTACCAACACGATGGTGCTCCAGGTCATTACGGCCGACAAATCAGAGATTGGTTAAATTCCAATTATAGCAATCGCTGGATCGGTAGAAATGGACCGATACACTGGCCTGCAAGATCTCCTGATTTAACTATTATGGATTTCTTAGTATGGGGACGGATGAAGGACCTTGTCTACGCAACGGAAGTAGTAACGTTGCAGGATCTAAACACCAGAATCGATGCGGCAGCAACAGAAGTAAGGCAGCAGTTGAGGAGTATGAACACAAAGAGAACACTGGCAAAACGAACTTTAGCGTGCATTCAAAATGAAGGGAGCCATTTTGAACATTTATTGTAATTAAGGAAATTTGAAATGAACCATAAAAACTATTCTTAAGTTCTTTTAGTTCAAGCGGAGAGTGTTGATCAACCTATTCTTGCTTTTTTGACAAAAGTGCTACATTATTGGAATGATAATTTCTTCTAAACTATAAAACTTATGCAATGCAAGTGTATGCATCTTTTGTAGGCAATAATATGGCACATACGAAAACAACATTAAAATGACATTTTTATAATGGGTTTTTTAGAGAAAAACTACATTGATCCTAGAATTTTGAGGGTCAAAGTGTCAAAAATTTGTGTTCTGAAGCAAATATCTCAGAATTGGATACAGTTACAATGCGGACTATTACAGCAAATGAAAGGTAATTTGATTCCCTAAAAAACAAGCTATAACACTTTGAATTGTGATTATTAGTTTTCAAGATATAGCGTTTTGAGTGAGTGAGGGTACAGGTCCGAAGGACTTTTCTTGATCACCCTGTATCTCCGTGGATATTGAAAATTGACCATCTCCGTAGAACAATTTTTTGCTCAAAATATATCCAGGAATAACCCCTTACAAGGTTATGCACGGAGTACCAAACACCCTGTATAAAACGATCATAAGACCTTTGCTATGCTATGGCAACGAAACGCCTTTGAAAGAAAGGTCCTCAGAAGAATCCTTGGACTTGCGAGGGGAGTCTCGATCTGGAAAATCCGATACAATCGAGAATTTTATGCCACCTTCGACAATCCAGAAGTGCCAAGCCTCATAAAATTTAAGAAGTTACAATGGGCTGGCCATGTGGAGCCAATGGATGACGGAAGAATTCCTAAACGCATACTAAAAGGAAAAGTTAATGGACAAAGACCGGTCGGAAAATCACGGAAGCGCTGAGAGGATTCGATTGACGCAGACAGCAAATCACTGCTAAAATTTTCATACTGGAGTATGCCGTCACTGAACCGAAATGGATGGAGGCGAAAGTCCGTTTTTGGTTGTAGCGCCATTATAAGTAAGTTAGTAAAATGCGTAGTTTATTGTTTCGATGGACCTTCCTTGGCTTCATTACGGGGAGGACCCAGTTGTTAGCTGTCGTGATTCTTCTTTGAATTTCATGTCGTTCATTGCCGTCCTTTGTGAGAAGGTCTCCCAGGCACACGAATTCATTCACCTGCTCGAAGTTGTATTCGCCCATAGTAATATTCTGCCTCTCTGGGACAGTCCTTCGTGTATGGGCCATGTATTTAGTTTTCGCTTCATTGACCCTGAACCCTACTTCACCCTCTGCCGATTCCAACTCCTGGAATACCTCCTTAACGCAAAGTATTGATCCGGCCAGAATATCCACGTCGTTTGCGTACGCCACCAACTGTGCGGATTTTATGAGTAGCGTACCTCTGGTGTCCATTGTGGTTACTGAAGTTGCCTTTCTGCCGGCTCGAGCACCAAGTTTAAGAGCACGGGGCGAGATCATCTTCTTGTTTGAGACCTGACTCCTTTGAGAAGCTTTGAGTCAACTTGTTTGGATTACTTGGCACTCATTGTTTTCCATCGTTTATTAACCGAACTAGTTTCGGTGGGACACCTAGATCAATCGTTATTCTGTACAGAGCATTACGGTCGACACTATCGTATGCTTGAAAAAAATCGACGAACAGTTGGTGCTTATTAATATCATGAGCATATGATTTTGCTAGTATGTGTTTTACTGAAAATTCTGCTACTGTTTCCATTAAATTCACAAATTAATTTAATTTTTTCTTTTTTCTTTTAGGGGCTTCCATGCACAACTTTCACCAAATGAACGCAGTCATTCCGACGAAGCAATCTATCGCGACCTGCATTCCACGTAAGTATTTTTAATATTTGTTTGTTTTATTTTTTATTGGAAATTTATTTTCTTACCCAATTTCCATATCAATAAGAATTCTTTTCTTCTCAAATTTATTAATTTTCCACCCCGTTTCCAAAAAAAATTATTTTTCTGTGGTGCCATTAAAAATCAGAACACCATCCGAAACGGCTAATACGACGACTGAAAATGGTGATAAATTGGATAATGATCATCATGATAGTGGTGAAAATCAAACAACCCCAAGAAATGGTTCGTTATCGGTTGACGATGAAAACAGTGACATTACGACTGAGAATGGGACGGATACTGGGGATGAAACCGATGAAACCAAATCGTCTTCGACGCATAGCAATAATGAGAGCAACAATTTGCAACAAAAAATTATAACAACAACAGCAGCAGCGATCATAACGATGACTGCAAGCCTATCGATTATTCCGAACGAAACTTCGGACGAATTAAGTTTGAGCTGTAGTACGTGCCATCATAAGAAGGAACAGGAAAAAGTTTACGAACGCTTATGCTATCCGAAAATCAGAAAACCAGAGGTTATTAATGTTTTTTCGGTCGATTTTTTTGATATGCACTCGTTTTTTCGTAAAGAGAATTATTGGAAAAATGTGTTGTTTTGGCAGAAAATGGGCTTCCGTTACGCTATAATATATTGCTAGTTATTGGTTTGAGAAACATTTTATTGTAGAACCGCAAGGTGGCCTTTATTACTTAAGGGCTTGGTCGTAGTTTTTCACAAAGATGTAGATAATTCATATTTAATCTTTATGTAATACTCACGTCTGTCCTGATGTGATTAAGCTCACACCGTATATTTTTAGTTTTCTTATGATTAAGCTTTTGATTAATAGATGGGCTTGTAAGCATTTGATTTATTTATTTCATTATCATAACATTTTTCACTCGAACTTGATACCATCGCGTTCTTATCGCTATCGTTCGAATTGTGAATGTCGGCTGCTTTACCTGGCGATCAAAAGCAAACATTAGATAAATCGAATAGATTTTCCTGTAACTTAATAATTATTTAGGTCATAGAATATAAATTTAACTGATTTATGAATTCTCCTTAAACAAATTGATTCGATCGACAGTGAAATTTCAAATTTATCAAGATAAATTGGAAGATTATTGATTTTCTCTCTCCTTCTCGCATATTAGATTATCGTTCAATAATACCATTGGTTGAAGGCCGTTTTGATTTGTTTACAAATGGGTTTTCAAAATAAACGTTTCCACAACAGGCTTAGAAATTTCTTAGGTCAATCTGTTAAGTACCTCTGTCTCCCCTACCATTTCGTATCTTATCCCGTCCATATAGTTATGTAGCTATGAGGCAGTAATGAATTTTTTATTTGTTTAAATGAAACATTTTAGATTGTAATAAAATTTTCAAGGTTTCCATCCCGTAATGTTGCTTCACTGAACCGAACGCCGACCGACCGATTTTCTCCGTAACATAAATTTTATTATTTGCAATTCAGCGCTTGTTTTTTTATTATTAAAACTACACCAAACAGTCATAGATATAAATTCGATTTATTTTCAAGATGGAATATTTCCTATCGCATTGGTTGAGATGACGATTCCAGTATGCAGATGAATCAATATAATTACGAAAAAAAAAATTGTTTAATTTAAATGTCGCTCGAGATGAATATTATTGGAATTGAGTCATATTTAGTTCAGGAGAAAATTTTATGAGTTAGGAATATAGTTAAAAGTATTTTTAATTCAGCTTTTTGTTTATTGGAATTTCACACAATTTTCGTCACACATAGTTAACAAATTTGTTTATAATTGTAAGGAAATTGAGAAATAAAAATGAATAAATTTTTTTTTTCGGTTTTTTGCCAGGTTATCTCATAGTAGCTGCGATGAAATGGATACAACCCTTTCAGTACAGTATTGATTGTAGAATATTTCGTGATCCCTTTTTTACTATTGATTATTCGTATTGTTTTAATTGCGTTCGAAGAAAAACTCATCAAAGTCCTGTTTAATGAAATAACGAAGGCTATTTGATGTTTGAAGTATTTACCAGCGGAGGTAGATATTGATGTTTTTGAGGCAAACAATTTTTAACTTGGATTAAATAAATGTTTCTCTTATCCATGATAATCCCGGAATATAAAATTGCTGTAATTAAAAATTTGGAATATTGAACTACCGAATACAAAATCCCGAAACATGAAATCGATGAAAACAGAACCAATCAACAAGTCCGTTTAACTAACAGTCTATGTAGAACAATTGATGAATATGCGGGATGTATCAACAAGAGGTTTAGAATATGCTTCCAAGAACTAATCGGAGAATGTACGGCGCTACTAGTGGTCCGCCGGCTGCAGTTCTTAGGTCAATTGGACCTTGTATGTATGCAGAGCCGAAACTTTCGTGAATATTCGCTGTAGTGTGGACGTGGAGATGTCGAGTTCTTGAGCACGCTGACGAATGGAGGTGTTTAAGTCGTTTTCAACGCTGTCCTTCACTGCGGCGATATTTTCGATCGAACGTCAGGGGCGAAGTCGTTTCGGTGTCTTCACATCTTGCACTGAACCAGTTTCTTGAAATTTTTTGATTAGGTTACGGACACACGTCTCAGGAGGCATATGGTTACGATCAAAATTTGCTCGAATTTTGCGCCTCGTAACTGCGACTGAACGCAAATTTTCATAATAAAATTCAACGACTGCGTTCCATAGTAAATTTCCCTCGTTTATAGATGACAAATATCAAATATCAACTTTTGACAACTGTCAAGTAACCAGCCGTCAAATAATAGGCCTTTCCAACTAAACACCTCTTGCTCAAACACCCTATATGAGGCTATAAGACCAAAAGTGGACTAACCCCAATACGTCTCTACTAGGGTTAGGCCACTGTTGCTCTCATGGTCTCATATGATGAATATAATAATGCTTTAAAGGTTAACTTAAACGCTTTTCGTTCACTATACCGCTTTCCCAACTTGGACTGTTTCGCTTTCCAAAGCTTAAACCGACTCTAATGCGTTCTCCATTGCGTTCACGAACGCCCGCCTATTTTATATCGTTTTGATCGCCCTTCATGCCAAATCATTTCCTTGTCGACCGCTTTCGGTGGAATCATTTCCTTGTCGATCGCTTTCGGCCGAATCATTTCCTTGCTGACCGTCGATGAGTATCGGAATTTGTGCGCGCGTTTAATTATTGTTGCTTTTGTTCTCGACGAAGAATTCGCAGGTGTTCTTCTCTTAGCGCGGTCTTGTTTTTGCCGCGAATAGTGGTTGCTATGTAACAATACCCCCTCTTTAGCTCCTGTTCGTCCCGAATATAATCTTACCGTTAATTTGGCTAATCTGTCCAAATGCCCTACTTTCATTTTGGTACGTGGCTTTTAGTCTAGTTTAATGCGGTATACTATGTCATTCATTCTAGTGATGACTTGATACCATCATCATCAATGGCGCGACAGCCCAAATCGGGCCTTGGCCGTCGCCTCCAATCGTCTCGATCCAAAGACCGCGCCCTCCAGCTGCTAATTTTTAAGATGGCTTTGCTATCTTCATCAACCGAGTCTTCCCATCGCTTGCGTGGCTTGCCTACTGGCCGGTTACCACTCGCTTTGCCTTTCAGAGCACGTTTTGGGGATTCTTCTGTCCTCCATTCGCTCTACATGGCCAGCCCACTGCAGTTTACGTAGCATGATGAACGTTGAAGCTTCTGGCTCGTCGTAGAGTTGATACAACTCATGGTTGTATCTTATTCGCCATTCCGTTCTTTCCTTCACAGGTCCCAAAATTCTTCGGAGGACCTTTCTTTCAAATGCGTTAACTGCTTTTTCGGAAGTTCGCGTTAATGCCCGCGTCTCGCTGCCATAACTGAGCACAGGTCGTATAATAGCTTATTGTTCCTGTGCACTTTCTTGGATTTCATTATTGGAAGTACCGAATAATACGTCTTATTTGCAAGTATTATCCGTCGTTTGATTTCGTCTGTTTGATTACCGTCCTTTGCTAGATTAGCCCCAAGATGACTTGATACGGTCCTTCTCAATTACGTTGGAGTTTCGGCGACCTTCCTTTCTGGCGCCGAGGATTATAAAGCCTTCCTGAAAATCTGAAGAAATGGCTTGCAGATCGTATCGGGTTTTTATGCGATCGGAGGCGATGTGGCTATTCTTCAATGATTGCCTGATTTTGCATTGAGTGGAATTCTTCTTGGAGGATGACGTATCGGTACAGCACTTCCTGTGTCTGTCTGGTGTTCGTTCTTCCATAATCTTCATCGCCGGTTGAAAAGATGTTTCGGTATTCATCGAGGAAATGCGCTGCTTGTTGCTGCTACTCTTCTTTAAGGTTGCTTAACTGACGAAGTGCTGATATTATCTTAATCCTATTTTTCGGTTTGCTGTTATGCGTCACGATCTGTTTCTTTCTTTCCTCGAACCAAAATTGGCTCAAAGTTGCCGAGCACATCTCCTTTCTTTGCATTGGTAGTTCTCTCCGAGACGCTCAATAGTCTTATGGGAACGATCCTCTTGTTGTTCACGTTTACTAATGTTGTGTTGTTGCCACTTCAAACAGGTGGAATCGGTGGCTACCAGGGTCACCCAAACAACGTTTTCTGAACATTTCGGAATATCGGCGTCCTCATTCAATATCACTCTTAGCTTGACTGTGCTGGCAGATGTTATTTCCATTGGCATTTCTTCACTTCAATATTCGTTACCCCAAGTCCGGCTGGAAGCCGTCCGGCTTTAGAAAATCTATTCCCAGTATTTTTTTATTTTATTTTATTTTATTTTATTTATTAATCATAACAAGATAGTTTAGTTTACAAATAGATTGCTTAATTTAATTTATTTTAATATATCCTAATATATTTAAATTTACATTAATTAATTAAACATAATTGTATATACATATATGATGTATGATAGACACTGGTGGAAGGGTTAAGTGGGATGTGGGGACCTTATAAAACGGAGCGTAGTCTCAGTTTATATGTCAGCTTATTTATTGGAGGTGTATAGTGGGCGCTGAATTTGTTGAATACTCTACAGCATCTGTTAATTGGTTCATTTTGTCCGTAATCAGTACGATGTGCATATTCCTTAAGTAGTTTTGAATGTCTCGTCAGCCTGACATTGTCATTGAGTCTGAATTTATTGGAGATATTGTCAACCTTAATATCGCCATTCAAAACATCTAAGGTAAAACAGGATGTGAGCATGGTTCTTCTAGAACCAAGCGGTAAGAGATTTAATAATTGCAGCCTAACTGTGTAGGGTGGAAGGTTTTCAAAGTCTCTAGGGTCGTACAAGTCCCTGAGAGCAAAAAGAAGGAATTGCTTCTGGATTGACTCTATTCTGTTGCTGTATAACTGGAAAAAAGGGTCCCAAATGGGACATACATATTCCAGAATAGGGCGGACAAGAGAACAGAATAAAGATTTTGTAACCCATACATTCTTAAACTCTTTGGCTCTTCTCTTAATGAACCCAAGAAGTCTATTGGCTTTCGAAATTATTCGATTATAATGAGATTTGAAGCACAGTTTGTTGTCCAGTACTAAGCCGAGGTCCTCAATTTGATCAACACGGTGTAGTTGAGTTCCACTTAAGACATAGTCATGGCGATATGTGGATGATTTACGTGAGAAACTTATAACGTGGCATTTACTGACATTAAGCTCTAATTTGTTCTGAATGCACCAATGATCTAGCGCAATAAGCTTGGATTGTAGGAATGCGGCATCTGCGGGCGATGTTATGGCATGATATATTTTTAGATCATCAGCGTACATCAGATGTGAAACATTTTCCAATACTTCTGATAGATCTGAGATGAACACATTAAATAAGAGAGGTCCCAAGTGACTTCCTTGGGGTACCCCAGAGGACACTAATATTTCCTTGGAAATAAGACCTTGAAACTTAACAAATTGAGTTCTATTGTTAAGATAGGATTTAAGCCAGTCAAGTAAGGATCCTGTCACACCAATTTTTTTTAACTTTAAAATGAGGACATTGTGATCAACTCGATCAAACGCTTTGCTAAAGTCGGTGTATATTGTATCGACTTGATGCCCGTTTTCAAGTTCGCAGAGCGTATCAGATACAAGAATCATGAGATTCGTTGTAGTCGAGCGACCTTTTCTAAAGCCGTGCTGTTGGTCATTAAGAACAGGGTTGATCATATTGGTTAATTTATCGCAGACAATTTTTTCGAATAATTTCGGTATTGCTGATAGAATTGCTATACCTCTGTAGTTCTCAATTTTTCGTTTGTCTCCATTTTTGTGGATAGGTGTGAGGTGCGATGATTTCCAAGCCGAGGGGAAAGTTCCCAATGACAGTGACTTGTTGAAGAGAAAATGTAAGGGTCTTGAAAGTTGATGGGCACACTTTGATAAAAATAGGGGAGGAATAATATCAGGACCTGGACCTTTTTTGGTATCAATAGTCTTGAGAGCAGCGAGCACCTCCTCAATAGAAAATGAGATATTATCAATAAGTGTAGGAACCGAAATGTTGGGTTCACTGTGGGTTGAATCTGACTGGGCACTAAAAACCTCTTGAAAACGGTCAGCAAACATATCGCAGATATTACGCCGGCAGGACGATTGCGTGATCCCATTACACATGGTCATGGGATAACCCGAACTTTTTCGTTTTGTATTAACAAATTCGAAAAATCTTTTTGGTTCTGTTATGATATCTTCACCAATTTTTTTAACATAACACTCATACGCAACCCGGGACTTAGAAGAGAACTCTGAGGCCAGCGTGTCATAACTTTTCTGAAGATTAGGAGTAATCGCGCCTGTTTTCTTAAGTTTTTTAAATAGCTTATTTCTTCTATTCCGCAGTGATCTGAGGTTTTTATCTAACCAGGGCTCTGAAACTTTGTCTTTTTGTTTTATTACAGGGACATAATTATCGACAATTTTAAAGATCACATCGTAAAACGTTGTTATGGCATTGTCAAGATCATTACATGAGAAAAGGGATGTCCAGTCTATCGAAGACAGTTCGTTATTAATGCAATTGAAATCAGCATTACGGAAGTCAAATACAATATTATTATTGTAAGAGTGAACAAAATTAATGTTGTTGCATGGTAGTTCTACTATGATAGCAGAGTGATGTTGTGTATTAGAGAAAAGATTCTCCGCGTCAGAGGCAGGGCTAACAATCACTTCATCATATGCGTCTGTAAAGATCATATCAAGCCATCTCCCATTTTTATTGGGAAAATGCACTACCTGATGTAAGTCGTTATTATATAGTGTGTCGATAATAGTGGTGTCAATATCAGACAGAAGATTCCCCGGTATAATAGTGTTATCGGAATGATTAGTCTGAAAAGAAATATTTGGGCGATTAAAATCGCCGAGAAGGAAGATATTGTCATTCTCTGTTAAGGAGCAATTGACACTATGAAAAATTTTAAGAATGTCGTGGTATTTTTGGTCTTCAGAGTTAGGCTGGATATATACAACACCTATGTAAATATATTTATTTATCAGTTTGATTCTGATAAATTTATGTTCAAAAAATGTTGTTGGTGTTGTGTTTACAATCTCACTCGATAAAGATTTGTGAACTGCAATTAGTACACCCCCTCCTTTTGATAGACCCGTTGCGCTGTAATTCCTATCATTTCTGTATACGGTCCAGCTATTGTCCAGTATTTCTTCATTTTTGAAGGAGTCATTTAGGCCAGTTTCCGTAATAATAATAACATTAAAGTGACATGATTTTGCATCAATGAAGAGATTATTTACCTTCCCTCTAATGCCACCTCCGTTGTGGTAGAAAATTCTTATATTATTTTTAGAATTAGGCACGAAAAAACCGATTATGATTTTCACGACTTTTTTGCATATCAGATATATGCTTCGAGGAGACATGGGAACCGTATGTGGCAAGATCCTTATGGACTTGGTCTGGAGAAAGATTGAACTGCTCGTGAAAGCGTGTATAGAGCCGTCGTAAAGCTTCTAGATCCGTTGGAAGTCCTTCCTGTTGAATGGACAGAATCAGACTGGTTTTTGTTTTGCCATTTATACAGGTCGAGTCAGATTTATTGTGCATATAAGCAAGATACAGCCGCACATTGTCAAATATTCTATGTTCTCTCAACCGTGATAGTAAATATCTGTTCTCCTCGGAACTTGCCGAATTCTTTGATAGCTTTACGACTGGGGGAACAAGTGGGTCAAGGAAAGGTGGATTATTGTGACCAACGACTGCAGTATCAAGATTTGTACAAGATAACTTTTCATTTTTATCTTCAACACATGTTACGTATACTTATTATTTTTTAAATTTGACTTCCAGTGTCGGATTTGTATGTTTTTCCATTTGAAGACATCAGATTTCGTGGTGAAGAAAAGCCAGTCATATTGCATAGGCATATAAAGTTTAAAACTCGTGTGTTTCGGTGTAATTCCACTAACTCTGCGGGACGGTAACTTTTCACACTTACAGCCTTTTATCGCAAATTGGTCCGCAAGCGTTTTGCATAGCCACGATGCATCCGAGTTTGGAGGAGCTCCAGTAACAAAATAGGCAAACGAATCAGTTGAATTTGTAATTTTGACCTTGTTAATCCTATTCAGCTTATTAATTCTGGCATCCCAATCGGCTTGCGTCCATGTTGCGTTGAATTTTATTAACGAATTTTTCGGCGCGTCAGGAACTCCTCCAGGTAAGTGTATCTTTGGTAGCGAGAACGTTTGAACGGGTGACAGCGAAAGTGTACGTATATGCAGATTTTCTTTTGAACTTTGAGGTGGATCGCAAACAAATCGGGAGACTGCTAGTTCGCGCTCGAAATCAACGAGTTTTGTTGTTATATCGTCTGCCTGTCTGATTTCGGACCTGGATGTTGTATGACTCAATTGACTTGATTCCTTCACAAGAGATTTGTCCGCCTTCGTTACCAGTAGCTTAACTGATCTGACGTCATCATGGATACTGGTGAGCTTGCTTGCAACAGCGTTCACCTCCGCGAGCGAGACGTCTGTTATTGATGATACACCATTAGCGGAAATATTGTCTGATAAACTATCTAGAATAGTAGTTAGTTTAGAGTCTGATTGTGTCCACTTTTTCTGCAACTTCGATGCGTCATGTTGGATCAAACTACAACATGAGTGTAACTTGTCCAGCTGTGATCCGTAGTCACGAAATTCGTCAATACAGTCGCTTAAGTTGGTAATATTATCAACGAGACTATTGACTTTGTTCGCAATGAAAGAACAAGTGCTTTTTAAATCCTCTATTGCAGCGTTGCTAGAGTCAATTCGTGATGCAGTTAGTTTAAAAAATTTAAGAATATGACACGGTTTTATAGCGCTACACTCGGTACATGTGAAGCTGCTTGGATTGTTCGAGACCCGATGAGCTTTAATACACTCGATATGGAAGCTTTGATCACAAATTCCATCACAAGTAATATTGTCAAGATTTTTAATAGCCTTATGGCAGACACCGCATAGTGCGTAGGACATTGGTGAAGGAGAAGACATTGCACAAAACAGAACTGTAGTCACTGGGTTAAAAGAAGACAAAAATCGTTTTTAATTGAACAATGTCAAGTTAGCCGAGATAATTATTAATAATCCACTGATTATGTATTTTAAACACACGGCGAACAGTAATTTTAATAATATTAAGTGTTTTTAATTAGGTCAAGTTTGCACAGGTAATTATTGATAATTCACTGTTATGTAATTTATCAGTCACTAATTGCAAGTTAGCAAAAACGTACCGCAAAGCGATTCACACAGTAAACAAAATAATTAAAAATAAACAGACGACCGGTAATATTAATGAAAAAGTAGAACGAAATAATTGGTTGATAAAAAGTAAAGTATTTCGTGGAGCAAAACAAAAAGACGTCTGCACTGTCGGACGGTTAAAATACTACTACTATGTATTCGTCGGTGATGTCAGCCACCAGGAAAACTTGTGGTTCTGTATTTCCTTGGCTATCCATGCACCTTAGTGTATTCCCATGTCGTTGTTCGAAGTGTGTACCTTGCATAGTTATGAAGCCAGCCGAGTCCGATCTCAGCACGGGTCTCGTAGCTCCGGTGTCGATTGTAACCACACAATTGAAGTTTCCAATTCGGCCACTCATGCACAGATTGTTTTCACCGCGCTGAAGTCGAGAGACGACGATGATATTTCCGGGGACGTCAATGCCACCAGCCTACCTCTGTCCCTTGAGGTTGGCTTATGCTCGCGTACCGGATTGTTAGCAGATGAGGCGCAATGTTTTGGCAGCCGTTTAGCGCATTAAGGGTTTGTCATTAGACGGAGTTTGCGACAATTATGTCGTAGATGTTCTTCTTCTACAATGGCAGTACAGCCCAAATCGAGCCTTGGCCTCCTGACTTTCAGGTTCCTTAACTTTTTTTTATTATTTATTGTGGAAGGGTTGTTAGACATTCGCACAACCCTCTATCTACAAATTTTTCATTTTCGTAGATTGAGGTGACCAAGGTATTCCCAAGCAGGCAGTGTGCTGGAATTATGCGTTGACCAACATGCTACCCACTAGGCTCTTTTCTCATGTCTAACAGCTTTCTTAATCTGTATGTGTGCATCTTTTATGGTTAATTAAATAAACTTAGGGGGTCACCCTTTAATGTGCGATGCTCAGTTAATTCAACATGGGTAAGGGAAACAAGTGGATATAGGGAAATTGGCAAGCAAACACAGGAGGGAAGAGTTTGAAGTGGCGGTGAACGTAGTTCTTAAACTACTGGAGGTTGAATTTCGTTGGAAAGAGATTACAAGGTAATGAGTTCTGCAACACTGTCGTCCGAGGGCATTGCAGTAGCCCCGTCATAAGTCGGAAATTCTCTGCTGACATCAGGTTGGGCGATGAAATAATATGTTCTGAGAATATTGGTGACCTATAGTCCAGTTAGTGCACATTCACCATTTTACGGGCAAGCAGAACTGGTTGTATGTGAACCCTACTGCACCATCTCACACGGGGGATAAATTATAATTATTAATATTAATTATTGGGGAACGCGTGAGAGCACTGCGACCTTCTCGGCCTATTGTGCGTTTATTTCCCCTTTTCTCTACCACATGAAGTTGTGGTGCTAATTTAAGTATTTTTAAGGGAGCCATGTTGGCTTGCTACTGCTTCGCAGTCACATAAAATGTATTCTGTGTTGCTGAGGCAGAGGCGGTAGGTGTCGGTTTCAGCTAGACCCATGCTTTGAGGTAATAGTTTATTCCATTGTGGCCTGTCATGAGTCCACTTTCTTTTTCTGTGGTAGGATTAATAATAATTTGAGATTGGTAATCCGGAAGTCTAGTCCAGTAGATTCTGTGCTCTATTTCAATCCACTTTTTCAGTATAAGGTTGGAAAGCCCTTTAGGTTTACCGCAGAATGGCTTTAGTCCAATAAATTTTTTTTCGCGCAATTTTTTGCAAGGCTGTCTGCCTCTTCGTTTCTCTCAATCCCTATACCCTATATGTCATGGGACCCACATTAAGGTTACTTTGTTCCTTTTTGCTGGGCCATTAGGCTTTGAAGGCAATCCCAAACTAGCCCCGATCCGTATTTGTTGAATGCTAGTAGGGCTTTTAACTTAGAACTGCCTGACTATCCAATAAGATATAAATTGTTTTGCTGCGATGAGCTCTTCTAATATATTATTGGATGCATAGCTGCATTACAATTAGTTCGGTCTGGAAGATTGTGGCTTCCTTAACGAGTGGTATTGCAGTCAAGAAGTTGAGACCTTTAATTCCGGCTCCAATTCCCTCTGAGGTGCATGAGTCATACCAGATGGTTGATCCCTCTTCCATCTCAGGTAGCATGAATTGCCAGTCCTTGCGCTCTCTGATTATAACCTTGAAGGGGGTTTCAAAGTTGAATGCGGTCGGCGTTATGTCCGATAATGTTGAAGTTAGATCCTCTATTTTCTGGTTAAGCTAGGGTATAGCCTAGTAGGTAGCGTGTTGGTCTTGTAATGTGAAGGTCGTGAGTTCAAATCCTGGTCGACACAATATATAATTCCAGCACATTGCCTGCTTTGATATACCTTGGTCACCTCAATCTACGAAAATGAAAAACTCGTAGAAAGAGGGTTGTGCGAAGGGCTAACAACCCTTCCACAATAAGTAATATAAAAGAAAAATGTTAAGAAACCTGAATATCAGGAGGCCAAGGTCCGATTTGGGCTTTAGCGCCATTGTAGTAGAATATTTTGAGATGACCTCTAAAATACCCCGATTTGTATTAATTTTCCCTTTAAATTCGTAACAACACTTTGATAGCCTCCTATTTTATTTGGAGATGTATCGGAGAGATGGTTACGAACATTTTCATTGCAGCAGTAGAGCAGGTTTACATTGCGTCGGTGATACTAAGACAAGCTAGTCTTAGAATATTTTGTAGCGTAAGCTGTGCTTTTTGTTGTACAATTTTTGTCCACCAGACTGTTGATCCGTGTGTTATTATTGGGAGGATTATTGTTCTATAACGCCAGTAAATCATCTTGGTCTGTAGTCCCTATTTCCTGCCAAACAAACTCTTACAGGCCCCTTACGCCTTGGCATGAGTCCACTCTATGTGTTTGTCCAGTTGAGTTTATTATTAAATAAATCACCTAGATAATTGGCCTCAATCGATTAAGGTATAGATGTTCCATTGATAGTAAGATGTGTTATGAAGATTTTTCCTCTATTCGTAAATGGTACTATCTTAGTCTTACTTGGGTTGATGTTTTCACCAGTTTATTACCAGCTCTAAAGTAGATTGTATTCCTTCCGAAGTCGTTAAGTCATATTTTTCTCTAATGATAATGATGAGGTTATCGGTATATCCTATTTCCTCGTAACCTTGTTCGGCTAGACTGTCCAGGAGTTCATCGACTACAATTGACTACAGAAGTGGAGATAGTATCCTTCCCTGCGGACAGCCCCTGTTGGTCTGTAATGTAGTAAGTTGGCTCTTTAGCTTGGCGTGGAATCCATTTTATCATGGTCGACTCAAGTTCTGTTTTTCCTAGCTGCCGCTATTTTCAATTTGTCTTATTAGACCGTGAAGGGCTGTATTTGTTGATTTGCCTTTCCAGGTACGCATGTTCATTCTTATTAAGACAGACCCTGTTAGGCCCTGTTCTAATGAGATGGCCATTTCTCCACCGTCTTGACGAAGAAGCAGGTGAGACTTATATGGCGATATGATTTAGGCTAGTACCCTGCGTTTAGTATAAAGCCCACCCTCGCTTTCCTCTTTATTTTTGGGATGTACCTCCATATAAAACTGGCTTGAAAGATTCTTCTCAAGATTGCAATAGGATCTGTAACACCTTCTGCAGTAATGCGGCAAATTTTTATGTAATCCGGCCGATTTGAAGGGTTTAAAGGTTCTAATCTCTTTCGGAGTGAAGATTTTATCAGCAATACTATTGCTGAAGAGAGTTTAACGATACGATATTTTCTCTACTTCTAAATCTTCATTATTTATTCTTTTACAGTCTAGGGAAAATCGTTTCCTTGATACTTTTTGTTAAAGACGCATCTAGCATCTAGTCTCTCGAGTCCGACATCAATCGGGGCGTCTTGTTGACACCATTTGGAGTCTTGATACCGTTTTTTAGCTATTTGATCAATGTAATTGCTTCTTATACACCATCTACTCCATACGCAAGGATTGACTGGTAAAGATTCCAGTTGATACGTTTAGGGTTTCTATACTGGCTTACATAGTTAATGAAATCTTTATGATGCTTCTTAAGATGCGTGCCACTTGCCGACCAGGCAGGTGCTTGTTATGGTTAGGTCAAGCACTTCCTGCGCAGAATTCATGAAAGCTGGGGTGTTGCCTTTATTTATTCTAAGTTGTTAGTGGTAAGATACTCTAAAAGTGGCGCACTTCTTTTCTTGATATTACAACTTCCCCATATAGTGCGGTGTGCGTTAGCGTCGTAGCACAGGATGACTGGTATTTTGTACATCTTGGTGTATTCCACAAGCTCCTTAAAGTGGAGCATCTGGCATCCAGGAAAGTAGGTCGAGGCAAATATCGCCTCTTGAATCCCTCCTACCTTTGGTATTTTCACCAGAAATGTTACTGGTGATGATTGGCATTTTGTGGATTTCGCTGTATTCCACTAGCTTTTTGACGCCTTGAGGTGGAGCATCTGGCTACTCACCAGGCAAGTAGGCCGCGGCAAGTATCGCCTCTAGAACTCCTCCTGCCTTTGGAATCTCCACTACTAAATCTGCTCGGATGGAAAGAGGCTTATTCAGAAAATTAATTTTGGGTGATATTAGATGTGCAGCTCTAGGTCTGCCCTTCTTGTATCGAAAATTAACCCATTTTACCAATAATTTTTCCCTTCATGGCCTTTGGTTCCTGTAAAAGGTCTACATGAAACTTTTCCTTTACGAATCTCCATGCTATTAGCCCCTGAAGCACGATGGAGATTCGCTTGAATAACTTTTAAGTTATAAATAAATCCCAACCATTTACGAAATTGCAAGAATGCCAATGCTGTGATAGGATACTAAACCGTATTTGTTGATTTGCCTTTCCAGGTACGCATGTTCATTCTTATTAAGACAGACCCTGTTAGGCCCTGTTCTATTGAGATGGCCCACTCATTTCTCCACCGTCTTGACGAAGAAGCAGGTGAGACTTATATGGCGATATGATTTAAGCTAGTACCCTGCGCTTAATATAAAGCCCACCCTCGCTTTTCTCCTTATTTTCGGCATGTACCTCCATATAAAACTGGCTTGAAAGATTCTTCTCAAGATTGCAATAGGATCTGTAACACCTTCTGCGGTAATGCGGCAAATTTTTATGTAATCCGGCCGATTTGAAGGATTTAAAGGTTCTAATCTCTTTCGGAGCTAGGGTGTAGCCTGGTGGGTAGCGTGTTGGTCTTGTAGTGCGAAGGTCGTGAGTTCAAATCCCGGTCGACGCACATTGCCTACTTGGATATACCTTGGTCACCTCAATCTACGAAAATTAAAAAAATTCGTAGAAAGAGGGTTGTGCGAAGGACTAACAACCCTTCCACAATAAGTAATGAAAAATGTTAAGGAACCTGAATGTCAGGAGGCCAAGGCCCGATTTG
The DNA here is from genome assembly GCA_963669355.1 of Chorisops tibialis. Classification (NCBI taxonomy): domain Eukaryota; kingdom Metazoa; phylum Arthropoda; class Insecta; order Diptera; family Stratiomyidae; genus Chorisops; species Chorisops tibialis. The sequence continues at coordinate 78,027,015 of OY770263.1, forward strand.
GGCTGTAGAAGTTGTAGAATCTCTTTCGGAGTGAAGATTTTACCAGCAATACTATTGCTGAAGAGAGTTTAACGATACGATATTTCCTCTACTTCTAAATCTTCATTATTTATTCTTTTACAGTCTAGGAAAAATCGTTTCCTTGATACTTTTTGTTAAAGACGCATCTAGTCTCTCGAGTCCGACATCAATCGGGGCGTCTTGTTGACACCATTTGGAGTCTTGATGCCGTTGGTAGGTTATCTATCTCTTCAAAAAATCGTCTCCCGGACTCTTGTTTTAACTTCTTTAAAAGTTTATTGTATTCAGTAACGGAGTTTCTGTATTCGTCTCAGTTTTGCTCTATTGAACAATTTTCTAGTGACTTTGCGGTTTATCACCAATTCCGCGTTTCACCAAGGCGCTTGCTTCGCCTTTTTTTTATGTTGAACGGAACAGATTTGTTTGTTAGCATTTATAGCATTGTCCACGAGTTTTTTAGCTATTTGATCAATGTAATTGCATCTTCTACGCCACCTTTTTTTTTTTTTTTACAGAATGACCTGTGTTATAGGCAATTTCGGCCTTTATGTGCAATGCACAAACACAGTCATGGAGGGAAGGAAATGGGATTGGGAAGGTTGGGGGAGGGGAGTGAGAACGACCGTAGCGAGTGGAGAAGCTGGTATATTGCTCAGTTGTACTGGCTGCTTACTGACAAATATTTCCAGATGTTATGGGGGACTGAATGATAGAAAGCGAACAGAAACCACCTACTGAGTATCTAGGCCTTCTTGAAGTGGAACTGTTTCACTTTTACACCGTTTTCCCATTTTATTGCGAATAATTTTTTATCACCAGTAGCAACTGAAAAATTTGCGCTTAAAAAAATCCCGTCTGGAGTGGGAATCGAACCCACGACCTATTGACTGAGAAGCAAGCACGCTGCCCACTACGCCACGGAAGCCTCAAATATAAATACCTACTCTATACGCAAGGATTGACTGGTTAAGGTTCCAGTTGATACGTTTAGGGTTTATATCAAAGCAGATGTGCCTATGATTAGAAAATGATGCTTCTTAGATACGTGCCACTTGTCGACCAGGCAGGTGCTTGTTATGGTTAGGTCAAGCACTTCCTGCGTAGAATTCATGAAAGCTGGGGTGCTGCCTTTATTTATTCTAAGTTGTTAGTGGTAAGATACTCTTTTCTTGATATTACAACTTCCCCATATAGTGCGGTGTGCGTTAGCGTCGTAGCACAGGATGACTGGTATTTTGTACATTTTGGTATATTCCACAAGCTCCTTAAAGTGGAGCATCTGGCATTCAGGAAAGTAGGTCGAGGCAAATATCGCCTCTTGAATCCCTCCTACCTTTGGTATTTTCACCAGAAATGCTACTGGTGATGACTGGCATTTTGTGGATTTCGCTGTATTCCACTAGCTTCTTGACGCCATGAGGTGGAGCATCTGGCTACTCACCAGGTAAGTAGGCCGCGGCAAGTATCACCTCTTGAACTCCTCCTGCCTTTGGGATCTCCACTACTAAATCTGTTCGGATGGAAAGAGGCTTATCCAGAAAATTAATTTTGGGTGATATTAGATGTGCAGCTCTAGGTCTGCCCTTCTTGTATCGAAAATTAACTTATCCATTTTTCGAGGAGTACCAAAAATTTTTCCCTTCATGGCCTTTGGTTCCTGTAAAAGGTCTATATGAAACTTTTCCTTTACGAATCTCCATGTTATTAGCCCCTGAAGCACGATGGAGATTCGCCTGAATAACTTTTAAGTTATAAATAAATCCCAACCATTTACCAGATTGCAAGAATGCCAATGCTGTGATAGGATACTAAGCCGACAGCTAGCTGAACGATTTAATCGCCCCTACCACATTCACCAAAGACCATAGATAGTATACGGAGCCGACAGCAAGCTGTTCGATTTGTTTCTCCCGATCAGTAGATCTGTTAGCGTTACCCAGTATGCACCGCAAGGGGGCGATCTACACAACAGAGATGGATAAATTAGTCAGTAGTCACCTTTTACGATAAGCAGGCTTGCTTTGGAATAATTCCAACTCAAGGGAACACACACTTCAATACATTCTCCCAAAGTAATCGATTTTGTTCACCATATTGGATCCTTACTCATATTTTGTATTTGTTGATCCTCATGTATTTAAACATTACGGAATTTTCTATTGCGGACTCTAGATTGCTATTTCGAGAAATGTGAAATCTACGAAATTATTATCCGAATTATAAAAATACACTCACAACACTACACAATATTTAAATAATATTTAAAAAAAAGAATAAAAATAAAAAACTAGTCGTAGTCTTGTAATTGTTTTATTAAATAAAACTTTAAATTAAATAAAATTTTATTTTTGCATGTTTCGATGTTCTTGTTTGTTTTTAAATTTATGCTTTATTTTCTTTCCCCCAAAAATTTTATGTTTTGATATGATGATGTTCGATGTTATGTGATTAGAACGACTGATAATCATGTTTGTAATGGAAACGTTGAAGAGGACGATACAAAAGAGGAAGAAGTTTATCAAGATTTATGTGCAATACAGAGAGCCAGTCGTACTCAGGTATATTTTTCGCATTTTTTTTAAACTCTTTCGCATCGGTTGTTTTAAATCTGAGCATATCTGAAAAAAAAAATGTTTCATAATCAGATATTTTTAATAAACAACAATTGTGCGTGAACAAACAAAATGTTCCGATGCGGAAAAGTTCAAATGTTTTTTTTTATAAAAACAGAATTTTTTGTTATTAAATGTTTAAATTTGGGGAAGTTTGAAATAATTTTTGGCATGAATCAACGGTTTTTTTTTTGCATTTTTGAACTCTTAATGGTTTTTTCTTGTATTTCAATAACTTTTTTTTTTTTCAATACAACTTTTTCATGAACGTCATGCACACAAAAGAGCTATAGCTACTAAAATGCAAGGAAAAAAAGGGCTCTGTTAAAATCCATCCCCAAAATTAATTAACTCAATTTTAAAACAATTTTATTTTCATCCATCAGTTGACATCATCGTCAGGTTTAGAGCAACGAGATTACGTTATACGTGAACTTATTGATACCGAATCAAATTACATCGATGTATTGATCTCGTTAAAGGATAAATTTATGACTCCAATGGTTGGGCATTTAACAAGAGAAGAAATGCAAATAATTTTTCCAAAAATTAAGGTAAATTAAATTATATTCAATTTCATTAATTTGTATAATGTCGATGGTGTTTTTCAGGAGCTGGCCGAAATTCATCCATTATTTTTAATAAAATTACGCGAAGCCGATTCACCTAGTAAAAAATTGAAATTAAGTCAAGTGTTTTTAGATTTTCGAGAGCCGTTTTTAATTTACGGCGAGTACTGTTCGAATTTAAGTAATGCTACAGAAATGCTTGGTGAAATTTGTAAAAAGAATCCCAGAATTGAGCAATTGGTTCAGGTAAATTATTATTGTAATTTTTAATTCAGATTTTTTTTTATAGCTAGAACATTATTGCTTAGTTTTCAAAATAAGTAGGTTCAGATCTTTTTCCTGTGATGTGCTAGGCTTGCCTGCACTGCATTTGCCTAAACTTATTTCTTCGAATTTCATTTTCTCGTTTTTTTTTTCTCTCGAAAGTTTCACTTGCCCGTATTTTATTTGCCCGAATTTCACTTGACCGGTTATACGAGTTAGTTGGAGTTGTTGAGATGGGTTCTTTTACCCAAATTTTAAATCTTGATTTAGTTAAAGTTCTTGTTGTCGTAAGTAGCTGCAACTTGTTGATTTGCACATAAACCAGTCAACCTTCTTTTGAAAAATTGAAACAACGTTCTAATTACGTATACTTATCTTTATTGAATTAAATCAGTCCTATATACTAATTTTCTACTAATAAAAAGTATACAATAACAAAAAATACAATTATCGAATAATAATATTTAGTGCAAGCAAAAATGTAAACACTGAGTAAGGTAATACCAAAAAAATGCAAGAAATCATGTGCAATAAACTTTATGTCATTCTTATTGCTAAGACTGAGCATTCCATTCTTATTAAATAATTAAAATTATGCTACGGTCAAATGTTATTATGACCTCCATCCCTCTTCCCTCCGTCGAACGCATAGCTCATCATAATATTTATACTCTAGATGAAATCTGAGAGTATACCGTTTGTAACGCTAAGAAATAACGCTCGCACAGAGCCGCCAAGGGTACAGAAATATTTGTTGTCGCTCAAAAACCTCGATTCCGAGTGACCGTCTGTCTACAGCATAACTCTCGAAAGCTTTGAGCTGTAGTGCTAAAAATTTTAGTGTGTCATTTTTAGCAAAAAAGTAAGGTTAAGTTCGTGAACAGGCCAATTCGCTCCACCCCTTCTACCCCTCCCATGCAAAATGACACAATTACGCAATTTGATAATGAACGGATTTGCTCGAAAAGTATAAAAGTTAGTGAACTCCAATTTGGAGCATATTACTTTTATAATGACTTCAATCTTCCGTATAAAAATTATGTGTGTCTTCCTTCCCTTTCCACCACCTCCCGTACAAACTGCACTTTTTCATGAAATGCTCTAAACCAATTTACTCAGTGCGTATAAAATTTAGCGAGCTTAAATTGTGCAAAAAATATTTATTTAGAATTACTAGTAAGACCAATAAAAATTAGATGATTAGCTTCACCCTTTCTACCCCCTCCCATACAAAATGACACAAATACGCAATTCGACACTAAACGGATTCGTTCAAAAAGTATAAAAGCCATTAGACTGAAATTTTGAATATATTACTTTCGTGGCGATTTCAATCTACCATATAAAAATTATGCGTGTCCTCCTCCTCCTTCTACCACCTCCCATACAAACTGTAATTTTTCATGAAATACTCTGAACCAATTTACTCTGTGCATATACAACTTATCGAGCTCAAATTTAGCAGTAAATATTTATTTAGAATTATTAGCTAGACCAAAAAAAATTAGATGATTAGCTTCACCCCTTCTACCCCCTCCCATACAAAATGACACAATTTCGCAACTCGACAATAAACAGATTTGCTCGAAAAGTATAAAAGCTATTGGCCTGAAATTTAGAATATAATACTTTTATGATAATTTCAATCTACTGCATAAAATTTATTTGAGTCCTCCCTTTCTTTCCACCCCCTTCCATACAAACTGCACTTTTTCATGCAATGCTCTAAACCAATTTACTCAGTACGTACTGAAACGTATCGAACTGAAATTGTGCATCAATAACTTATTTAGAATTATTATTCAGCCCAAAAAAAAAATAGATGATTAGTCTTACCCCTTCTACCACCTCCCATACAAAATGGCGCAATTTTTGAATTCGACAATAAACGGATTTGCTCGAAAAGCATGGATGCTATTGATCTGAAATTTGAAATATATTACTTTTATGATAACTTCAATCTATCATATAAAAATATTTAAGTCCTCCCCTGTCTTTCACCACCTCCCATACAAACTCTACTTTTTCATGAAACACTCTAAAACAATAACTCAGTGTGCATAAAATCTATCGAGCTGAAATTGTGCACTTAATATTTATTTAGAATTATTAGTAAGCCCACAAAAATGAAGATATTATCTGTAACCCTTCGACCCCCTCCCATACAATCTGACACAATTTCACAACTTTACAAAAAGCGGATTTTCCTGTAAAGTATGAATGCTATTGATCTACAATTTAAAACATGTCAAAAACATGATGTTTATAGTTATTTGTGAAAAAGTCATTAAGAACTCGCCCCTCCTTGTATCACCTCCCATACAAACTACACAATTTGGATAAATCCAATAACCTAATTTTCTCAGCAACTACTAAATTTGTTAATCCTAAATTTTGTGTAAAACATTTTAATAGCAACTTTAGCGTAATGAGAAAAAATTAATTCAATGTCGTCAACCCCTGTACCACTTCCCCTACAAAATTTCTTGAAATCAAAAAATTTCTTTTTCATCTAGAGTATCGCACGATTGGGCTGTATGACCAATCGTAGTCCTGTTATGATTTTAATTGACGATGACCTCAAAATCGTGGTTTCGACCTTATTTATGGTACATTTGCCCTTCTTGTTTATCTGTTGTGTATATCCATGCTAGAACCGCAATGGCGATGACTATCAACGCTAATCCTAGATAGGCAATTGTGAATTTGTGCATGTCCTTGATGTTTATTATTTACGGAAACGCTTCGATATTTTTCGAGTTGAGTTGACTTTGAATTGCCAGCAACTACCTTGCATGTGACTAATAAGGTGATGATTCCTGTATAAGAGGTAGACCTCTGTTATTGAATTTAGAAGTTGACTCAATCGAGTATAGGATAATCATAGGCATGCTGTCCGTAAATCGTGATGATATCTTGTTTGTCAATACAATTATACTGTAGTTTAAGTATGCCCAAACCAGACAAACTCAAAGATGAGAGTTGATTGTCGCAGGCTATGTTAACTGTACTGTTTTCCTTGACACGATAAATCCTTTAATAATTCAAATGGTACCATTGAAACAGGAGGTAGAGTTACTTGGAATATAACGTATTTCTCTGCCCATTCGTTTGCATTAACTTGTAAAGATGTGGGATATCTTCTTGGGTTACATGCAACTGAAACGCCGGGTGAAGGTGATTCTTGTTATTGGTGATTTCTTCTCTTAATTGTTATGGAGAGAGTAGAAATAGTGGAAGCTTTCCTTGATGCATATCATAATAACATTATAATTTTTTTTTTACGGCTGTCGAAAATAACTTAGGGGATTACCCTTTAATGCACGATGCACAGTTAAGTCGACATGGGTACGGGAAAACAAGTGGATATAGGAAAATTAGTAAGAAAACATAGGAGGGATGATTTTGAAGTGGCGGTGAACGTTGCTTTTAAATTGTTGGAGGTTGTATCCCGTTGGAAAGAGATTGCCTGATAATGAACTCCACATCACTGTCGTCCGAGGAATGAAGGACTGCCTTCTTCACGGCAAGGGCTTCACAGTGTGAGCGTGCAGCTTGGCGAATATTTCGGGGGACACTAAATAGAGAAGTATTAGGGCTTTTAGCTCCTTACTGCAATTACCATGAAAATATCTATGGTAAATGCAAAGAGCTCCGATATTTCGACGATGCTCCAGGGATTTTATTGAGGCCGATATAGCCTCATCTCCAATTAATCGGAATGCTTGTTTTTGAATACGGTCGAGCAAAGCTAGGTGTGATTCTGGGGCCCCAGCCCAAACATGCGAGTTATATTTAAGACGTGGGGAGATATAAGCCTTATAGATGGTACCTAGTTCGGAGGCAGAAAAGTGTTTCTTACACTTCCGCAGAATACCTAAACGTTTCGAAGCATCAAAAGCGTAAATGTGTTGGCTCAAATCAAGGTGATTGTTAAATTTTACACCTAGTAACGTAAAGTCTGCAGAAGGTGAAATCTGTACACTATTTAAGGAAATATTAGCGACCGACGTCGGAACGTTATGTTTAAGAGATCGATGACAGTACTGCGTTTTTACGGCATTAAACTCTACTCTGTTTTTCTTGCCCCATTCCAGGATTAAACTGAGGTCAGAGTTCAGTGATTGAATCGACTCATTACGACATGAGGCCACCGATGTCGAATGTGCCTCCTCAAAAGAGTCAAATTGGTAGATGTTATGTATATAACAATAGAAGGTCGTTTATGAAGACTAAAAAGAGAAAAGAAGAGAAATTGAAGAACCGAAGTGTTAAAACCAATGTCCTTTAGCTTGTCTAAGAGACATTTGTGCCAAACTCTGTCAAACGCTTTGGTGATGTCAAATTTATGGATGCAGGAATTCCAACGCTCGGTAAGATAGACAAGGAGATCGCCTGTAGAGCGACCCGAGTGAAATTCATATTAGCGATCATGAATGAGATTTTTACCTACAAAAAAGTTGAATATCTTGCGATTAACAGCAGCTTCCGTTATTTTTGAAATCACGTAGGTAATGGCGGGGCTCGAATTGGCTGAACATTTGCGACCTTCCAGACCTGAGGAAAGCACTCTGAAGTGTGTGACATATGGTAGAGATTACGAAGAGTTTTAGCTAGAAAGGGAAACACAGTTTTTAAGAACAATAGGGGGGATGCCATATGTCCTTCCAGACTTGTGAATATTGAGCTCCTACAGGATCCTGGAAATAACCCTAATTCGAAAACGAAGTGGTGGCAGCGAGAAGCCAGAGTCCGATAAGTACGGAGGACTCTGGTTCGACTGTGGAAGTTTCGAGTTTCTTGTGAAGTTTGCTGCCAAAACATTTGCTTTTTCAGCAGGATCAACAACGTTTCGGTCACCATCGAGAAGAGGAGGTGTTGAAGATGTGATGAAATTGTTATTGATCGATTTCATAAATGACAGAAAGATCTTGTGTTTTTGGGGTTCTCAATGATCTTAAGTCGACGTTTCGGATCAAGTTCAAATTTAACTTGCTTTAAAATTTTATTGCAGGCGTTTTTTTGCCACTTTTAATGAGTCTCTGGGTTCTACCGTCGGATTGTTGTGAAAGGTAAGAAAATACTGCTTTTTGGCTCTAACTGCTTCGAGGCACTCATTGTTGAACCATGAATCATTTGCAAGTCTGATCCTTTTGAGATTGCATCGAATAAAAAGCCTCATGCCTTTTATGAATGTCTCGGTCACAAGTTGTGAGATGAGGTCACAATTCCTGGACTCAAAGCACCTCCTCCAATCAAAAGCGCGGTAGAATTAATTAAGATCCTCCTAATTGGCTTTCTTATAGTGTCATACCGTTCTCCGTGGTGTCTTTTGTAGTTGGTGGACTTGCTGCTGTGATAGAATCATAAAATGGTTAGATGTTCCAACTGGAGCCAATAACGAGACCTGGGTGGGTAGTTAAAAAGAGATCAAGCAAATTTGAAGACTGTCCTGCAATGTCAGGTAGACGAGTGGGGCTGTATACCAGCTGTACTAAACCGATAATAGATGCGAATTCGTTTTAGTGTCGTTGCGATTAGTTTCATTTGTGTAAATCTCAGCTTCAAGGTTGATTCTCTTAATTATATTGGTCACTTGAGTATCGATAGACCGACATTTATTTTCATTGTCAGCTTCGTCTTGCCTTATAATCTTAATGGGGAAATCAATTAGTGATGTGATTCTTTAATAGTGACAGCGGATGATTTTCGTTTTCTCTAATGGAATGTATGGTTCTTGTCATCTTTTCAGCGTAATTGGAATCGAGGATTCCGAACAGAGAGTTCGCTACGTTGCCTACAATGTGGAGAACGCTGCGTTCATTTCTTTTATTTTGAACTTGTGAGAGATCATCGTCTTCGTTGAGTTTTTCAATGATTTGTCGAAAGTGCGTGACTATTGGTTCACAAAGGCTGGGTCGAACGATTTCCTTAGAGATTTGACACTTAAACTCAATGCTTCAATTAAAAAAGACTGTAAGTTATAATATACGATTAATTTCCACTCCACAGTTTTCACAGTTCCCAAATTGTTCAAATGAAATCCTGGGTTCGATTCGAACTGTATCATTTGAGTTCCTGAGAGTTGACACCTAGCTAGGGTGTAGCCTAGTAGGTAGCGTGTTGGTCTTGTAATGCAAAGGTCGTGAGCTCAAATCCCGGTCGACGCAATATATAATTTCAGCACATTGCCTGCTATACCCTGGTCACTTCAATCTACGAAAATAAAAAAAAACTTCGTAGAGGGTTGTGCGAAGTGCTAACAACCCTTCCACAATAAATAATGAAAAATGTTAAGGAACCTGGATTTCAGGAGGCCAAGGTCCGATTTGGGCTGTAGCGCCATTGTAGAAGTAGAGAGTTGGCACCTACTGCTAAAATGAGTGCTAATAATAATAAAAATAATGCCGATCCATGCGATATACGTCTTTTTTTTTATTGGGGTTCACATTTAATCTAGATTCTTAGTGTGGTGAGTTATGATCTGCTTGTTTTCGACGTGTTGGCTAGTCATGCGATTGCCTAATTGCTTGGTCGATGTTATCTTCTATATAATCTTTCGGGATTGGTGCTGTATTACCGATAGTTGCATCTTCTTGACCAAATGGCGGCACAAGACTATGGGTTGATCGCCGTAATACTTCTGAAGTCGTTCTGACGTCGGCTACGCGTATGAAACCATCTCTTCCTTTAATTACTTCCAAAATGCGTTCTAATTACCACTTAAAGTCTGGCATTTTGTCTTCCTTAATAAAATCCATCATTCCTGGCTTCATATTCTGTGACTAGGTTTTCCATTTGCGTCGATACTGGAGCTCATTTAAATATCTCTGGGTCCATCTTCGCCAGAATTCATATTAGAGGTGAGCAACCAGTTGCCACCTTTGGAGTATATTGACTTTTCTTTCTTCTGCTTGCGGGTCTATCGAAACTGTAAGAAGTTCTCCAATGAGGAAATGACCTGACGTTAGGGAGGTAAAATCTTTCGGGTCGGCTGACATAGGTGTGATAGGGCGAGAATTAAAAATTGTGGGGGGTTCCTCGAATATAGCCTTCGGTCGCATACAATTGCGCCCTTCAGAAGTATTTACAATAAATTTAACAAACAACTTAATTGGAGTAAACACATTTTTTATGTCTCAAAGCGCCTTGGTATTTTTTGAAGATGTAAAAAGTATTTTTCATCTTACAATATAGCCAATATGTACAAGGCCTACTTTCGTCCCCGTCTTGAGTAAAACTCGTAAATATGGACTGGAGTACCCAAAACACAACTTGTGGTACTCGATAGGATTTCGTACTCAGCGTTTACTATCGGTTTTTCCACGGCAAATGCAGCGAAGAACTGTCCAACCTCATCCTACCTCTTTTCAACTATTCCAGGAATACTTCGCATGGTGCATAAGCTAATGAGTTCACGGTTAAGCCTCTACCATCGTGTACAGTGAAATATATACAGTCCTTCATCACCCGAACATCAAGACTGTGGAATGCATTACCGCCCCACATATTCTAGTCAGCTTATGTTATAACATTCACTCTTCACTCCTGAAACTTTCTTGCAACTAGTGATGGGCATAATCGAATGATTTCCACAATCGAAGATTTTCACAATCGATATGTGCTTAATTGAATGAATTAAATAATCAAAGGCCAAATGTCGTAACCACAGTGTTACGACATAGGGATTACGACATTTGGCCTTTCGCCTCACGATATGCGCATTTCGCACTACGCTCATTTTGTGTTTTGAAGAGTCAGAACAAGAGAATGCTCAACGAATTTGATGCAATAGGATGGAAGCAACAAATAGCGATGACAGAAGAACGACACGCGAGGCAAAAGAAATACGATAAACAAGGACGAGATATGTGATGAAAACCAAGTGATGATCGAAATTTCGAATGATCAATGGAATGTTATACGATAAACACGAACGAAATTATTCGGTTCAAATGTTCTCTTATCGTTTCCTTGTAATGAAACGAATGACAAATCATTGAAATTATTGGTAGAAACCTCTCGAGATATTTCTATTATTTTCATAATCGAAATATTCGATTATTTTCATTCGAATGATCCCTTCACTACTTGTAACCCTATCGTTCACCTATCCTATAACGACTTGAATGTGCATCCAATGCTTGAACGGGTAACCCACTAAGTCATTTTCGATGCTTTAAAAATAAAACTAATGTTGATATACCTAGACTTATGAAAAACTATTAATTAAGGATGAGTGTAATTATGATAATACTACAAGGAAAATTGCAAAAATTTTGTACGATATGGTGTTGGCCGATCGGAGATTGAAAGTGTGTTAGATTGTTGAGGCCACAGGCATAGCAACTGGTATAGTGCCTTCGATTTTGCATAATCAGTTGTGTATGAAAAAGCTATCCGCGCGATGGGTGCCGCGTTTGCTCTCAATTGACCATAAACGCAAACGTCTGACTATTTCGAAGAAGGAGTGTTTGGCGTTGAGTTCCTGCGCCATTTCGTAACCGTGGACGAAACATGGATCCGTCACAACACACCAGAGACAAAGGAACAGTCAAAACAGGATCCACATCGATTACAGTCGGTCTTCTATGCTGTTTCTATCAGAGTAGACAAGTCTGCTATCTTGCTGATCGACAGAGAAATTTGTCGCATAAAAAATTCCTACTTCCCAAATGAATGATTTTGATTGGGTCGCTCAATTTTTGGAAATCGTATATTATAAGCATGTAGGCGTGAAGATTGTCCGCATATTGGTGTGTTTATTTCGAGAAGCTGTTCTTAGCTTATCTACTCTGTACATCTTTTGACTCTGGTTTCTAAGCATCATTTTCTTTTCGTCCGCTTTTCGTGCTCCAGTTGGTCCTCTATGCTGTTTCCGAGGGCGCGCGAGTAGTTCACAAGCAATTGATGATCGCAGATATTCGATGAGCGACTATGGTTGACATGCATCAGTACTATTCTGAAGAGATCCAAAAATTTGGAAAAAAACATTGAAAGAAGTGTATCGAGCTAAAACGAAACTATGTTGAAAAATAAATCGTTTTTTTTTTCACTCTTATTGAACTGCGTAAATGCTAAAAAAAATGGCCTATCGTAATTACGCCACTGCATACACCGATCCCATAATATTAGGCGATATTTAATTATTTCATTAAGTTAGAAGGCCTCTCGATTCACATTACGCTCACGTGTTTCGGTACTCAAAGGTGTCGCATTTTTAATAAAGCAACATTAAATCGCATAAATTTTCATTTCCAAGAACATTTCAATGTCCTTCCAGTTATTAGTTAATATTCAGGCAACTTTGTATCCATTTACGGCTGAGTTTGAAAGATTCTAAATATGCAAGAGTTTCAACTTGAATCAGTAGCAATTTCATCTTTTATGTGAATTCTTTTGGAAAGAAATTTAAAGCTTTGCAGTAGGAGATATATTTAGTAATTGAAATACTTAAATCAAACGTAATTACGAAAAGCGGCTGCTGTTATAAAGCCATTCAATTCAATGTGAACGCATTTCGGTAATCTTTATTTAGCTAAATTGATTTTATTTTAATTTCAGCAATGCGAAAAGGAATATAACGTAGGAAAACTTCAATTACGGGATATTTTATCAGTGCCAATGCAAAGGATACTCAAATATCATTTGCTACTCGATAAATTAGTGAAAGAAACTTCCACGGTACGTTGAGCATGTTTCGCTCCTTGAAAAAAGAAAGATACTAACAAGATGAAATTTACTTGCAGCTTCACGAAGACTATCGAGGACTTGAACGTGCCAAAGATGCAATGATTGACGTTGCACAGTATATTAACGAAGTTAAACGAGACTCAGACCATTTAGTTATAATACAAAAAGTCAAAGTGAGTCTACTTTATTATTACGATTTAAATACTTGATAATTTTCATAATTCTTTTATTTTTTCCTTCCAGGATAGCATAGTAGATTTACAATTACCAAACGGCAATGATCTTCAGCAATACGGACGTTTACTGCTGGACGGTGAACTTCATATTAAAGCTCACGAAGATCAAAAAACCAAACAAAGATATGCATTTATTTTCGATAAATTAATGATATTAGTTAAAGTTTTAAATGGAAAGTCAAGTGACGGTCAGTATACGTTTCGGGAATCTCATAATTTAGCCGATTATCGGGTCGAAGTGGGTCCATCGAGACGAACTCTTGGTCGCGATACACGTTTCAAATGGCCCTTGATATTGGCCCGAAAATCCCAAAAGACTGCATTTACGTTGTATTTGAAAACGGAACCGGAACGTAATAAATGGTGTAAAGCATTACACGAAGCTATGGAAAATTTAGATCCGCCCGGTTGTCGTAATACTGATCATAAATTCGAAATAACAACGTTTACGGTGCCGGTTTTATGTGTTCATTGTACGACATTTTTAAAAGGACGAATACATCAGGTTTGTTGTGAATTGTTAAATGAGGTTTATATATTTTAAATTAAAACTTTGTTTAAAGGGTTATCGCTGTAAAAGTTGCGAAATAACCGCACATAAGGGTTGTATATCGTCAACGGGACGCTGTAAACCCAGTCCAATTTCTTTGCCTCCACCAGTTTGTGATAGACAACTTTCAGAGTTTTATTGGTATGAGAATTGAATTTTTTCGTTTGGTCCTTGGTATAATTTTTTTCTTTCTTTTTTTTTTGTTGTAAAGGTTTGCTGGTACAATGGATCGCGAAACGGCAGCTGCAAGCTTAGAAAATCGCAGAATTGGAACGTATTTATTACGCGTCCGACCACAAGGTGCATCGAATATGAATGAAACGATGTATGCTCTTAGTTTGAAGTAAGTTTTAGAAAGACATAATCTAAACTCGAATAGTCTCATCAATTTATCCCATTTTCTTTTTAGAACTGACGATCGTATAATAAAACACATGAAAATTAATCAGAAACGTGGCGATGCTGATAATTTTTTATATTGCTTATCGACACGACGACATTTTCGAACAATTGTCGAATTAGTATCGTACTATGAACGAAATGATTTAGGTGAAAATTTTGCTGGGTAAGTAGGTTTTGTGATTGCTGTGGGTTCAAAATAGTTGAAGTGTCCTATTATCTAGATTAAACCAATCGCTCAAATGGCCATTTCGTGAAGTAACGGCAACAGCGATTTATGATTTTGAGCCGAAAGGTTCGAATCAGTTACCATTGAAACAAGGCTGTCAAGTGATCGTGATCGGAAAGGACGGTGATAGTAAGGGCTGGTGGAGAGGGAAGACTGAAGATATTGTAAGTAGACTTGCGAACATTTTTTTAAATCAATAAAATTCTGGATATTTTTTTTTTGTTGAATTTAGGTTGGCTACTTTCCGAAAGAGTATGTCATCGAACATGTACGAAAAAATGAAGATCTATGATATTACAATTATATTGTGTACATAAATAGTGTACCGCCCGATCGTCGTGGTAGTAATAATCATGGCCATAATTGTACCAGCAATAGTAATAGTTAAGTTCGTTGAATTGAATTGCATCAATTATGAGAAATACTAAATTTGTATCTTACGATAAGGTACGTATTTAATTCAATGTTTTTTTTTGTAAATGTAATTCCATAAAATCATAACCTGACAAAGAGTTTACAAATTATAAAAAATAATTATAATAGTAAAAAAACGGCCATGAAATATATTCTTGTTACCTATATTATGAAAAAACGTTCTTTATATAAAAAAAAATTCTATTAAGCACAAGTTTTCTTAATGCTAATTATGGTGGTTTCTATCCGAAATAAATTTGGTTACAAAGTTGAAAAATTAAGGTGGCAGAGTGCTATCCAATCCAAAGTTTGTTGAATTGTACACTTTTCGGAGAGAAATATCATGCAGAAATTAAAAAAAAAACTATAGTAAAATCCGTTCAGAAAATATTGTTAACATTATAATGAATAGTTAAAAAAATAAAATTGGTTTACAATATTTTCCTTAAAAACAAAAAAATAACAATGAACGAAAAAATAATGAAGCCTAATTTTAAGCAGAGTATTCTGATCTATTTTTTGACGGACTACTCTGTTCAATATTTTGATGGAATATTTACAAACTATATATATATATATATATATATAAAAATTAAAAACATAAATAAACAAAAACCAGAATTAAATATTTCAAATAAAATGAAACATTAAAAATTAAAAATATAAAAAATAATATTGTGCTTTCAGTAGGATTCTAGGTAGAAACAAATTTAGCTTTTTTGAAATGGTTATTGTGAGATTTTGTAATTTACTGTAATTTGATTTTGAACGGTTTAGTAAAATTTGGGAATTTCTTGCTGAACTTCATACTTCTTAAGTGAATCAGTGGATACTTAAGTGAATCTGTAGTACTTTCAATACATATTATTTGTATGCTTCAACGGATAAGAAACACTCACCGTTAATGTTTTCTTTGATTATCGGGTACAGGCCTTGGCTTAATATCCACTGTGCTTTTAATTCTAAGACGCCAGTCCAATTATATGATAATTAAAGGCGTAAAAAAAAGAAGTTAAACCAATATCATATCAGTTCGGTATTGACAGTTAGATGTTAACTGTTTACTTTTAATGTATAGTTAATTGCATATGTATATAAATATATGCATCTATCTATATACACATACACATATATGTGGGATCGGGTTATGAATACTCGAATTTTATTAAATTAAATTAAATTAAAAGACACGATACAACGGAACACTTAAATCAAAACGCTATTTTTTCCTCGATGTTCGTTTTTTTTAGTTAATTTTCTCGAACTCCTTTTTTTCACGGCCGACTCCGCTTATCGTTTCTCTCAGCCTGTTAAGCTTGAAATTTTTAGTCTGCTAAGTAATTCTATTTTCCAAATATTCTTTATATCGGCCATTCTGACATTGTATCGACCCGATACGATAACTACTCTTCATTCTCAATAATTTCATCGTCAATCTTTTTATTTGCACTAACTTCGTCATCAGTCCCGAACATTCACTTTCACTGTCCTCTAATTCTGTATCAGCTGTCTGCGTCCATGGCTTCATATGGTCTGCGGATACAATTGTTCGTCGCGGTCCTTCATGGTCAACCACCTTCTCTACGACGTAGCGATCATTTGAATTAACAGTTATTATTTCATATGGTCCGAAAAATTTGGGATGAAGTTTTATTCCTGTGCCGAATTGGGCTCTCTGCATTGCTGCCCAATCTCCTATTTCATATTTTTTAGCCTGTTTTCTATGTCGATTATAGTTTTCCTTATTTTCTTCTTGTATTTTCTGTATGCAGCGAATCGCGTCTTCTCTTGCATCGATGCGATCTGCATAATACGTATTTACAAACTCTTCTTCTAATGTTTGTTTTAATTGTAGATCCTCTTTTAATCGCATCTTTTCGCCAATCATGATTTCAAACGGTGTGCGACTAATGCTTCGATGATGTGTAGAGTTGAGAAATTGTTGTAGGTTATCTACGTATTTCCACCATTCACCAGGTGCATCTATTGTCAACTTCGTCAAGGTAGGAATAATCACCCGATTTATACGCTCGATCTGACCATTCGCCCTCGGCACACCAGTCGTAATCAACACGTGCTCTATATTCTCTTCTTTGCAATAATTTTCAAACACGCTTGATGCGAACGCGGTACCTCTATCGGAAATAATTCTTCTCGGATTACCAAATGTTGTTGCTTGGATCTTCAACTTGGCGACTACCTGCTGTTGTGGTCGACTTGGTTGGGTACAACCATACGAACTTTGTGAATGCATCTACTATCGCGAAAATATGTTGATATGCCTTCTTCGTCGATGCTAACGGTCCCAAGTGATCGATATGATATGTGTCCAGTGGAATTGCTTTTTTCTCAATTGGGTTGAGCCACCCATCCGCCTTGTCCTGCTTTTTATTCACAAGTACGCATTTCACACAATTATTTATTACTTTATTTATTTTTTCACGCATATTGGGAAACCAAAAGTCTTGCTGTAGCTGGTATTCGACCTTAGCCCACCCAAAATGACCTCTTTCGTGTGCTTGTTTTATGACGTCATACTGCATGGACTTTGGAACTATCATTAACTCTGTTCCATTTACTTCTTTGAATAACACGCCTCTTTTTAACATCATCGAATCACTTTTTCGGCCCGTCTTTACTGATTCCGTTACTTTTTTTAGCTCGTCATCTTCCTCTTGTGCTTTCTTTATTCTTAACGTCAATTCGCCTCGGCCTTCCTGCACCATTATGACTTGTATGGGGTTTCTGCTCAATGCATCCACATGTTTCATTGACGTCCCCGGCCTATGCTCTATGGTATAATCGAATTCGCCTATCAATAAAATCCAATGGGCTACACGTAGACAAAGTTCTTTTTCCTTCATCGTTATACAAAAGCATTACAATCTGTGACTATCTTGAATGGTATATTCAGCAGGTAAACTCTGAATTTCTTTAGCGCTTTTACTACGGCTAAAACTTCTAATTCGTAGCTAGTGTACTTCTCTTCCGCGGGCGTTGTCTTCCAACTTGCGTAATATACAGGATGAAGCTTTCCATCCTCTGCATTTTTTTGTAATAAAACAGCATCTAGCCCAGTTTGACTCGCGTCAGTGTGTAATTCAGTTATCGCGCCTACACGATACAATTTTAGTACCGGTTCACTCACTAATATTTTTTTAATTTTTTCAAATGCCAGTTTTTGCGATTCGCCAAATTCAAATTTTACATTCTTTTTTAATAACTGCGACAGCGGCCTTGCGTGAACTGCGAACTGCGGTATAAATTTTCGAAAGTAGCTAGCTAAACCCAAAAAGCTTTGTACGTGTTTAGCTGATTTTAATTCAGGAAAATTTCGCACGGCGTCTACACTTTTTCTTGCTGGTTTAATTAATCCTTTTTCCACGACGTGTCCTAAATATTCGACTTTGTTTACCATAACCGCGCACTTTTTCCAATTGATTATTAAACCGTATTCACTCGCGGTGTTTAATACTTGTTCTAATTTTTCTAGCGATTCATATTCATCTTGTGCCGGTATTATCAAGTCATCTAAATAAGTCAATACAACACCACTAGCTATCATTAATCTAAATATCGCGCGAACATGCCGCTGGAAAACTGCAGGCGCGTTGCAGAGACCAAATGGCACTCTTAAAAATTCATACTGTCCGTCAGGGACCACAAACGCGATGAATTTAATGCTCGACTCTTCAATAGGGACGTGAAAGAATCCGTCCTTCAAATCTAAAGTAGTAAATACCTTCGCGTCTTGCAAACGATCTAATTGATCTTCGATTAATGGGAGTGGGTTTCTGTCTCTCATAGTTTTTTTGTTCAGTTGCCGATAGTCTACACATAATCTAGTCTTTCCGTTTTTTTTTGGCACTAGTACGATCGGACTCTCATATTCGGATACACTTGGGCGTACGATACCTTTTATTATCCATTCGTCAATCATTTCATTAACCAGTTTTCTCTGCTCTGCTGCCAGACGTCTCGGATTCTGGAAGACTGGGGCGTCGTCGGTGAGAACTATCCTCATCTTGACCCCTGTATCTTTCACTTGTGTTGGCGTATAGTTTTCTATCAAGTTCTTAACTCTCTCACGAATTACACCATCTATTACATGATTAACTTCGACACATACTATATCAGGTTCTTCACAAATATTTATATCCATCACTGCTCTCACGTCATCGTCGCACGCACTATCGACATTATCCGCTGGTCTCTTCTTCCACAAAAAAAAACTTGTTTATCATTCCATACAATCACTGCTTTTTCCGAAAGTTCGCCGCCAATTAATACGTCATTTCCCAAAAATTCATCGGGCATTACGTCAAATGAAAATTTGTATGTTTGTTCGTCTATTATAACGTTTGCATCAAAACGACCTAGTGTGTGTTGATTCACGGCGCCGACACTATCAAAAGGTATGATCGTTGTCAGGGTAATTGGGACTCCTAAACGATCATAAAAACTCGCGCGTACCAAATTCAAATCACTTCCCGTATCTAACATAGCTACAGCATCTTTGCCTGCAATTTTAATTGTTTTGTACGTTTTCCTGTAATTTGACCGTAACGCGTCACACCGCACTTTTTCATTTTGCTTAGCGTTTTTAAAACATTTATTGGCCATATGTCCATGTTCGCCACACTTAAAACACTTTGGTCCTTTCGACTTATCTGGACACTCTGCACTTAAATGAGATATTCCACCACAATTATAACATCGTTTCTTCCTCTCGCTGTTGGAATTATTACTCGTCTTTTTCGTCGTGTCACTTCTCACTGTTTTGGCAGTCACTCTATTTTTAATTGAATTCTTCTGCTCTTCATATATCTCCAATCTACTGCGCAGCTCTTTTATTGTTCGTGCACCATAGAGAATCGTTTTATGTGCCTCGTCGACAATGATCCCGTCGACAATATATTGGATCACTGCCTCTGGTTCGAAGTCAATATGACTGGCTATCGATACCACTCTGTATACATATGCTTGATATGACTCGTCACTACGTTTTCGCACACTATTCAATTCCGCATGGATTTTTTTGCTGTTTGTAGTTTTGGCAAATTTTTTTACCAATGCTGTTTTCAAATTTAGCCATGTCCTCGCAGCGCACTCAAAATCAGCAAACAGTTTTGCAGATCCCCGTAGCGATTTCCTTAGATATATGACTTTCTGTGCATTCGTCCACGCACACATCTCTGCCTTCTGCTCGAATTTCAACATCCAATGGAGTACATTCTCTCTTTTATCGCCACTAAATATCTCGAGCGCGTCTTCTACATCTCTAAACGTCAAGTTTGTCGTCACAGGCCATCTGTCTTCGGTCGCGTCTTCATATTCATGTCGTTGGTCGCTGAAAGCTTCGCGTCTTGTTTCAACCGCGTCAACATAATCATCGCCTGAGCTTTCAGGTAACTGGTCATCGCCTTATAGTGCTGCTTTAATTCGTCCAATTAATACGTCTTTTGTCCCTGTTATCTTGAGGCTTAACTTCGCGAGATAAACCTTCAATTTTTTTCACAGACCAAACACTATAATTTATTTCTTCTACTTCACTGTCGTCGTCATTATGTTGCTCTGACGTCTCATAGTTTGTTGGCGTATTCTCGTTCTTCGCACGGTTTATTCTTGCAATTAATACCGCCTTTGAACCACATATGGGCAATCCCATTCCACTCGCTATTCGTCTCAATTCGCCAAGTTTTAAGCTGCCTGTGTCTATTTCTGTATTTAATTCCTGATTGTTCGATGCCATTTTGAATGTTAGATTTTCCACACGATAACACTAATCGTTACTATTAAATCAACACTCCGTCGTCTGGAACGTCGTCACTATTGGAATCTTCGATTGAAATTCGCGTTATCGTCGTTCTAATCGTGCTTTATTACGATTTAATTTATGTCCAATTCCAATTGATGTTAGTATCCGATCCCGGTTGAGCCCCCAAATTGTGGGATCGGGTTATGAATACTCGAATTTTATTAAATTAAATTAAATTAAAAGACACGATACAACGGAACACTTAAATCAAAACGCTATTTTTTCCTCGATGTTCGTTTTTTTTAGTTAATTTTCTCGAACCCCTTTTTTTCACGGCCGACTCCGCTTATCGTTTCTCTCAGCCTGTTACGCTTGAAATTTTTAGTCTATTTTCCAAATATTCCTACATATATATGCGTATATAAATAGGAATATGATTTTAATTTTGAAAGTTCCTCTACGCATTATAACGATTGAAATACCAGAAATAGGAAATACAACTAGATAAATACCTGGTGATGTTACCTTCCTGATACGGTAAATAAATATTTATTGTAGATTTGACTCAAGTGTAATAATAGTTCTCTTTGTTTTCTTAACTATCGTAAATTATACTTTTTTATATTTATATTTTATTTCATTTATTTATTATTCTAAATAACCAAACAGCAAGAACAGAAAATGAATCCGATTTTATGCATTATCTCATTTCAATTATTTTATTTTCTCTGTCAGTTCTTGTCTGGAGTCCTTTTCTCATAATCACCCGGCAACTAGATTTCATTCATTTTTTAAATGAAGTTCCACTACAGTTCGGTGACGCGTCTATGTGCAGCTCCGTCTCTCAGCATCGTAGCGAAATGTTGTTAACACTGGTTGTTCAGAAATTAAATCTTTTAATATTTGAAATGACGATCTTTGGCATTCTTTAAATTCAAAATTCGTATTCTTCCGTAAGAGATCACCCATCGATTTAGCGATAGTGGCGAAGTTCTTGATAAATTTTCCGAAAGTAGCCTGCGAGTTCGAGAAAACTTTGAACTTTCAAAACTGAAGTGGGCTCTGGAAAATTTTTTACATCATTAGTTTTAAGCGGTGATGGTCGAATTCGACCACCTTCAATTTCATAACAAAGAAATTCAATTTTTCTCTGAAGAAGTTGACACTTTTTCCCACTTTATCTTCAGATTATACGGCTCGGCAAGATTCAAAACATTTTTAAGGCATAACATTGGTTGATGTTCATTTTGCGTAGGAATAATTGGATCATCCATGTACGTTAGGAAAACTAAAGTACTGAAGATTGTGTTGATGAACCGTTGGAATACTGGTGGACTAACGGTACACGAAGAAACTCGTGTTCTCCACTATGAGTAACGAACGCAGTATACCTCCGACTTTCTTCTTCCACGGGTGCATGAAAAAATTCATTAGCTAAGTCTAATGTGCTAAAAATTATACATGGTCGCCGATCACTGATAACGGCTGTCGATCTTTATAAATTGTCTGGTTCAGCTACCTGTAGTCGATGCATAAACGCTTTGTGTCATCCTTGTTTACTATTACAACTGAGCTGGAACATTCTGATGAGCTCGGCCGAATAATTCCATCACAAAGTCACTCTCCTATCTGCTTGTTTACGATTTCGTTTTCCGCGTACGGTTTCATAACTATTTTTTGCTGCAATGGAGATTTCTTCACAGGTGTCGGTGAATATTGATTAATAATTTGTTTGATACTCGTGACAACAGCTTTATCGGTAACGTGACTTAATTCCGGTAACTGTTTTTCATCATCCGATACATACAGATATTAGCAATTTTTGTTAAAAACACTATTTTCACTGTCATATACAGGGTGGGCCAAATACAAGTTTCTTTTTAAAAATGCAATAAAATTAACAAAATTAAATTTTTTTTCATGTATTATGGCTTCATTAGTAAGAGCAAATATTCCCATTAATGATGGAACACAACTTCTTTTAAGTGGCTGCCTCGGCTAGCTTTGCAGTAGCCTATTCTGTCACTCCAATTTTCCAAGACCATGTCGATGGTTTCAGGCTGTAGCTCACGGGTTGCTTGGATGATATTGGCCTTAAGTGCTTGAATCGTTTTTGGATTGTTGGCATAACATCGGTCCTTCACGGTTCCCCAGAAAAAAAGTCCAAAGGGGTCAAATTGCAGCTCCGAGGCGGCCAATTGACATCGACAAGACGGTTAATAACACGATTTGGGGATTTGGTGCGTAAAAGATCGATTGTGGCATGGACTGTGTGGAATGGTGAGCCATCCTGCATAAACCAGAAGTCGTTCAAATCCATGTCTTCAATTTCTGTAAGAAAAAAGTCGGATAACATGGCTCTGTAACGTTCACCGTTGAACGAAACGTTGTTCCTGTAACGAAAAAGGCCGTAGAGCACGGTAACTGCCAGGAAGAATGAGTTGGCTAATTATCCGTGCTTATTTGACGTTACCTTTTTCTGGAACAGTTCCATGAGGGTCAGGATGCCTAATCGAGACGTTTCTCATGGAGTGCACCAGGTGTGGAAGATCTTTTGGGTGACGGCGATGCACCTAGCTCTCAGCACGTGCTAGCTCGTCGGCGGGGGGGAACTTGTCACCAGATCTCCACGGTACATTAATTGTGCATCTTATGGTTGGCCGAAGAGGGGTGAGATACGGGGCTTCCCAAACCCGCTCCTCTCCGAGGTAGCCAATGAAACGAAAATAGGGTGATATCAATCATTATGACGGAAGGCCAAGTGGTATTCCTCGTCTATAGGCGGGGTTAAAATTTTTGGCCTCCATCCCAAAGGGAAGGGCAGTGTCAGTGCATATTCTCACCCATCACAACAAAAACCCCTCACAAGGGTATTGTTTAGTCACTCATCTTCATTTTAACTTAGACTCTATTTTCTTATTTTGTTGGTTATTGGATAAATTTTGTATTCTTAAAGTGAAAGTATACACATTGAGAGAATCGAGACTATTTGAGTAGCAAATGTAATCGGTTTTATTCTCCACAATTAAATGTGCATACTGCAATGCGAATTTTACTCCAAAATCAACAAGGAAGTTGGCGTTGAAGATCCTTATGGTCTGTTATTATTGGATAGAAACAACGTCACTAATGATTATTTCTTTCTTTTGTATTTAATATATATTTATTATTAGAATATTTAATTGATCCGAGATTTTGTTTTATTTCATTTTTTTTTTTTTTTTTTTCATCACTAATTAGTTCTTGTTATTCGAGTCATTATTATACATACTATTTAGGTACTACAAAAATTGTATAAGAAGTTTTATAAAACGGGTTTCCTTTTTTCTTATAAAAAAAATTTACTGGAGCTTATCATTCACATAAAGGCATAAAAACATAGGGCCGCTAGTAGCGACAGCCAGGAAAGAACTAAGTCTTCAGGTGGAGTTTAGTATCGCAAACGATGAACTGACACCTTAGCGGTGCTTTGCAGTATTAAGGAACAGTACGAAGTGAAACTTGTTTGCAATACTGAAATATGACGTATGCTATCCAGGAAATATTAGAAGATAAGCCACGAACAAGTTCGTTTACTATAATTGCAATTTCTAAATAACTATATCACGCTTAAACTAATGTTCTAGTTAGTATCGTTAGTAATGATCTAGTAGACTTACGACACTTACGAAAAACCAAAATAAAAAAAAACAAAGGCGTATTCTTCCCTAATTTTAAAACGTGTAATTTTGGCTGCACCGTTTACAAATTTGTATTTCTTTTCTTAGCCGTCGTATAAAACCTTAACGATACAAAATTATTCGACCCAATTACTTTTAATTATCATGTATAATTCATAGTACATGCAAATGTGTACTTGGTCGCATCTGTGATTCTTTGTAATGTGATAGTTTAATTCAAAAGTGCCACAAATGACATATTGTCTATACGCATTTCTTGATTATCTTAAATATACCTACAATAAATTTAATTATGAAATTGTTTTCGAAAATTAATCATTCATTACGAGAGTTTCAATTTATAAATACTTATATCACGAAAAAAATAATGTTCTAGTTAGTATCGTTCGTAATGCTCTAGTATACTTACGACACTTAAGAAAAACCAGAGGAAAAAAAAACAAGGGCGTATTCTTCCCTAATTTTAAAACGTGTAATTTTGGCTACACCGTTTACAAATTGGTATTTCTTTTCTTAGCCGTCGTATAAAACCTTAACGATACAAAATATTCGACCCAATTACTTTTAATTATCATGTATAATTCATAATACATGCAATTTCAATAGCTTTCCGTGGGAAGTCAACGAGAGAATTCTAAAAAAGATCCAAGAAAGCCCGTGTTGTTATCGGAGCGAACAAGACTTTACCGGAATCGCTAGAATTTCATATTCCAAGGCCAGAGAGAAAAATACTAATAGTTTCAAAAAAAAACATAAGCATAATAACTACAAGCTTTTTGAAATCATACAAAAAAAAATTTGATAATGGTTTCTCTTTTTTTTTCTTCGGATACCGTAAGCACGCGGTTTATGAACATGCGGTTATGAGCATGCGGTTTGGAGCTTGCGGCATATGAACATGCGGTTAGGAGCATGCGGTTTATGAACATGCGATTTATGAGCATGTGACTATGAGCATGCGGTTTATGAGCTTACGGCATATGAACATACGGTTAGGAGCATGCGGTTTATGAACATGCGATTTATGAGCATGTGACTATGAGCATGCGGTTTATGAGCACGCGGCTTAGAAGCATACGGCTTTTTCCTTTTTTTTTTTTTTTGATTATATTTTTTTTCCACACGTTCTGGGTCCGATATGCCTGTTTTTTCGGCAAATCATCCCAACTTCGCGAATACCAAAAAAATGCGATTCATAGATAATCAAAATAAATCCTTACCTGGTAGGGAAGTCGTTATCAGACATCCCTGGCTCTATCCGCCAAAAAAAAGCCACCAGGTTTCCAATAGGAAACCCAGCCTTTTTGGCCGGATAGCGGTGCTTGGCGACCACCCTTGTGATCCAAAAAAAATCTATGTCACTGCTCTCCACTATTCACTATTAGCACGCAAAAAAAAAACCCAAAAAAAATTTTATTTTTCACAAAAAAATACACTTAAGC
This sequence comes from Chorisops tibialis, assembly GCA_963669355.1. Lineage (NCBI taxonomy): Eukaryota > Metazoa > Arthropoda > Insecta > Diptera > Stratiomyidae > Chorisops > Chorisops tibialis. Next base: position 78,052,882 of record OY770263.1, read on the forward strand.
CGATTTACTTCGGCGATGGCTAAAAAAAAAAAAAAAAAACTAGCCATTTCGGCGACGCTGGTTGAAAAAAAAACTTTTGTCGGAGACACGAATCAAATCTCTCTCGGCGACGGCTGGATGAAGAAGAGCTGGACCAGTTTTATGTCGTACCGACCTCCCGCTTGATCGCGAAAAGCTCTCCTTTTTCGGCATTGCCAGGCAATCTCCGATCGCGTAAATTATGGCAAAAGTTCGGCGGTTAGGGAATTCTCGTGCATGGATGGAGAGTAGGGTTGGACATCAAAATTCATCAAGGCAACAATATTAATATTATTGCCGCGATAAATTTGGCCGCTCGCCGTTACATTCCCAGCCTCATTTTCGAGGATAAATGGTCCAATGATGCCACCACTTCACAATCCGCACCAAACTGTCACTCTCTGTGGATGCATTGGCTTCTCGACAATAACGTGCGTGTTTTCCGAGCCCCAGATGCGGCAATTTTGTTTGTTAACGTAGCCTCCGAGATGAAAATGCGCCTCGTCAGAAAAGATGATTTTTTGCCCAAAATCGTTGTCCAATTCAAGGTGTCTTAAGGCCCAAACTGCGAAGTGGATGGTCGTGCGCCTTCAATTGCTGACTCAATTGGACCTTGTAAGCAAATAATCCGAGATCTTTGTGCAAAATTCTCCTCAGGCTAGTGCGTGAAATGTTGAGCTGTTGAGGTCGACGGCGAGTTGATGTTCGTGGAGTGAGTCTCACATTCTCGGCTACAGCAGCCACATTCTCGTCTGTGCGCACTGTACGACGACGGGGACCATGAGTGTTGTCCACTAGCATGCCAGTCTCACGAACTTTTTGCACAAACTTGCGTACAGCAGGCGCGGTGGGTGCTTCATTTCGACCAAAACTTCTTTTCAAAAAACGCACTGTTTGGGCTACACAGCACTCACTTTAGAAATAAGTTTTCAATATTTCCCAACGTTTTTCAAGTGTAAAGCTACTCATTTCGTTCCGCGGAGGTATTTATTTTTTTTTTTAAAATGATTATTTATTTTTATTTTATTTTATATATACAGACAAATTAAGCCTATTTTACAAATGTCTTAATACTATTTAACACTTAATACGATAAAATTTAAAAAATTTAAAACGAAGATCTTACCACTACTTGCAAAAATTATCAAATTATACAGAACAAGAGACATTAATGAGTAAATATCTTAATACATATTATTTTATATATTATTTTACAAACAATGTCTTAAATTTAGTCAAAATTTTTTCTTTAAATGTATCTCTTGCTGAAACACTATTATAGCAGTCAGAATGTAAGTTAAAGTTATTTATGGCTCTAGAAATAGGATCATTCATCATAAAGTTCAAAGAATGAATTTCCACTTTCAAAATTCTTTTGTCTCGAAAACTGAACCGATGGTCAACAAAAATAAAGCGCGAAAGGAGCTCGTCAGAAATCATGTTACACCTAATCAAATCAAAAGCAAGGGTAGCCGAAACAAGCTCTCTTCTTTTCTCGAGAGTTGTCATGTTTAGCAAAAGTAGCCTGCACTTGTAAGAAGGCAAGCAGTAGCTATCAAAGTGCAGACTTCTTAAAGCAAACAGAAGGAATTGAACCTGCACTCTTTCAACCCTGTACGAGTCAGTCTGAGTGGAAGGAGACCAGATAACACTTGCATACTCGAGCAGAGGCAACAACAGCGTACAGAAAAGAGTTTTGCATAAATGCGGGTCATTGAATTCCTTGACTCTCCTTTTTAAGAAACCCAACATAGCCATGCCACTATTTGAGATTTTATCTATGTGGGACTTAAAATTTAATTTTTCGTCAAATATTACTCCAAGATCTTTAATTTGAGAGACTCGTTTTAAGTTTTCATTATTAATATTGTAGTCAAACTTCAAAGAGCCGGCTATTTTTCTAGAAAAGCTTATTACTGCACATTTTTTAACGTTTAACTGCATAGCGTTATTCAAACACCAATCAGATAGGATGTCAATATTGTTTTGCAATATAAGACAATCCTGATTTGAGTCAATAGTTCTGAAGATTTTTAAGTCATCAGCGTAAAAAGATACTTTGCAATTGTTCAAAAGTAATGGCACGTCATTAATAAAAACTATAAATAACAGGGGGCCCAGAATGCTACCTTGAGGAACGCCAGAGGAGACTGCAGTCGTTTTGGACAGATGTGATGAGAATTTAACTTGTTGTGTACGATCCATCAAGTAGGACTGCAACCACTTCAAAAAAACACCTCTTATACCATATCGCTCTAACTTGAAAAGTAGCAAACCATGGTCCACAACATCAAAAGCGCTAGAAAAATCAGTGTAGACAGAATCAACCTGGGTTCTATTACCCAATTTTTGTCTAATGAAGGTAGAATATTCCAACAGATTAGAGACAGTTGACTTGCCCTTTAAGAAACCATGTTGACAAGGATGGATAATAGGACTAACGATATCAACTAATATTTCCGCAACTAGTTTTTCAAAAACCTTACCAATAGACGATAAAATGCTAATACCCCTGTAGTTACGAATGTCCGATCTATCTCCAGACTTCAAAATAGGCGTTATATGCGCTGATTTAAAACATATAGGAAATATAGATTGTTGAAGGGAAGCATTGAATAAGGGACACAATAACCGCGATACAGTATAGGCGGTTTTTTTCAAGAAAATTGGGGGATAAGATCAGGTCCAGCACCTTTATTAATATTTAGATCAACCAGCGCTGAAGTAATTTGATCAATAGTTAGGATCACATCACTTATCTTTTCATCATGAACAGGAATATGCGAAAACTTGCCAGGATCAAAGTTAAAAGGCTTGGTAAGTTTGGATTTAAAGTGTTTGGCGAACAGATTTGCAATTATTTTAGGATCGGAAGATGTGCGAACACCAAGTTTCATAGAAGCCGGATAGCCACTTGTACCGCGCTTGTCGTTGATGTGTTGCTAAAACAATTTAGGGCGGTCAATCAAGCTATTTACTATTTTACGGTTATATAGTGCTAAGGCTTCCGTTTCATAAATTTCGAATTGTTCGCGTAGATGCAGAAATTTAGTATGATCATTAACTGATTTAGATTTAGTCCATTTCCTGTAGGCCTTGTTGCGCTTGTTGCGCAGTACTCTAAGGCTTTTATCCATGTGCGGAGAACAAGATAACTTAGTACTAATGCGCTTAGGTGTGTGCTTATCTATTATACGTATTAACGAGGCAATGAGGTTATCGGCTATAACATTCACATCTGTAATATTGTCTGAAGATTTTAAGTTGGAGATTTCAAAATTAATCATTTCATAGTCTGCATTAGTAAAATCGTATGATATGGTCTTGTTAGAGTCATTACGAGAAACATGTTTTGAAGAGAAATAATTTAATGTAAGTATTTTGTGGAAAATACTCGTCTTTTTAGTCAATGTGGATGTTGCTTCAGCAAATGAAAAATTTGAAGTAAAGCTAGTGAAAATAAGATCCAATACATTTCCGAAATTATTGATTTTATCACAAATTTGAAACAAACCAAGTGAGTGAATTTCAGTTAAAAATGTAATTTGATGATTACTTATGTTAAGTGGGTCAAACACAGATTCAAAAATTTTACTGACCTCCCATCTTATACCACTTAGGTTTGCATCGCCATACAACAAGAAATCATCACCGGGAAGGATAGATGAATGTATAAGTTTAATGGATGCTGCGAGATCAGCATAGTGCTGCTCGGTAGAATCAGGTGGTATGTAAAAACAGACTAACACCAGATATCGATCAAGCAATTGAATTTTACATGCGCAAACCTGAAAAATAGCATTAGTTGGCAACTGAACCGATATGGGATAGCTAGAGAGCTTATTGTTTACTGCAATAAAGACACCACCTCCACGCTGATCAGCCAGATGAATTGGTTCAAATTTGTCATTCCGAAAAATAGACCATCCAGAAGGGATGATCTCCGCGTCTAAATGCGAAGCTAGGAGCCAAGTTTCAGTAATCATTGCAATGTCATATGGACAGTTAGCCAAATCATTACGAAATTGAGGCAGAGAACTTCTCATTCCAGACATATTGTGGAAATAAAAATTCAATTCTTTATCATTAATTAAAAGATTAGTTCTTACATGCCTAAGGTTACACAAATTCCTGCCTATGTTATGACGAAGGTCGCGCGAAAGATCAAAATTAACAGAGTTCGAAGGCGCAACCGCACTGAAATCATTAAAAACTTTAGGCACGAAAAAATCTATTGTGATCTTCACGACTTCTTTGAAGATCAGAGATGTGCCTAGAAGAAACATGCGAACGAAAAGCTTCGAGATCTTTCTGAACCTGCTCAGGAGAGAGACTAAATTGCTCATGAAAGCGTGTATATATTGGTCGCAAGTTTTCAAAGTCTGTTGGAAGGCCTTCTTGCTGTATGGAAAGTATTGTGCTGGTCCTAGTTTTCCCATTTACGCATGTCGAGTCCGATTTATTATGTAGATAGGCAAGATACAGCCGTACATTATCAAAAATTCGGTGATCTCTTAACCGAGACAGAAGGTATCTATTTTCAGTAGAACCCTCAGAGTTTATAGTGAGCTTCACAACAGGTGGTAGAACCGGGTCTAGGAATGGTGCATTATTAACTAGGGATGTAGCTCTAGAGGAATTTTGCGGATAAGGGTTTATAGTGTCACCACGCACAAAATTATCTTAAGGACTAGAAGTATCAACCGGAATCTGCCTACAATGTGAGACTTTATTGGTTTCGTCGGATCTGATATTCGCTAAAGATTTATTAGAGCTCCTTTTTTCCGCGATATCGACTTGGGAGGAGGTTTTATTTAAGTTCTTGGATCTATTTTCAAAGTCAAAATTTCTTTTGCTATTATACTTTTTTTTTTGTTATTATTATTTTTAAAATTGTTACCATGTTCATAATGCACATGAGATGCAGTTTGCGATGGACGAGTAAAATTAGAAGGTAGCTGAGATACCTGTGTCCGACTTGTGGGTAAAATGGATTGAGATGTGAAGAGCTGAGGGAAAGAAGGAGGAGTAGGAAGACTTTGAGTTATAGGTGTTCGGTCCAGAATAGAAAATTTATTTGAATTGTGTGAAAAATCACGCGAATGGGGAGCTGATGACTTGCGCTTATTCTTATTTTTTCTTTTCTTACTGCTCTTACTGCTACTTATATTTGTATTTACACTTGACCATTTCTTACTCCTAATTACATATAGCCAACCTTCATTGTCCTTAATTAAACCATCTGGAGTCAAGTGCAGCTGCTTTGATGAATCCCCAAGTTCTTTAGAATTAACTGCAGAGATCTGAGAGTCAGCTACTACTTTCGTTGTTTCAGGTGCAGGTACCGAAGCGTGTGGAGGAGGAGAAGGAGATACGGAGTTAACTGGAGCTGCCGAGATTTCCATACCAAGAATGCACTCCCGAATATCCTGCACTGCACTATTTATGATGTATTTTACACCAGATGTTGTTAATCTCTCACTGGCATCGTCGAGAAAAATATCGGGTCTAAAATTGCGACGTGAGTCAATATCAAGACGAGATAGTGCAGCTGTCAGCTTATCATCCCATTGAATTCGGGATTCGTCAAAGGCAGTTAACAAACCGTCAATTCTTTCTTGGAGCGGCCGAAAAACTTTATTCTTATTTTCCTCCAAACTTGCTTGGAAATGTGACGCAAGATTTTCAATTGCTTCTACCAATGATTCAATTGATGAGTCAAATGATTTCCGAGAAACCGCAGTAGATCGTAGCTGCTCCATACTGCCACACAATGAGGAAACTTTAGCAATAAGAGGCTGCAGAGCCACATCTAAATTGAGCGCACTACTATCTGAACTTGAAATCGAGGCATTCAAGGCCGAATTTTGCCTTATTATAAATGCGTCCATTGCATTCAAAGAATCATCAATTCTTTGTTGATTTTTTTCCAATAACTTTAATGACACAATGATCGAATTATTGAAATCCGCACACGTTTCACAATAATATTTAAGTCCGCTTGAAGGTGTTGCTAAACGCAAAGTTCTGCTAACGCCGACACAAATCGCGTGGAAGAACCTTTGGCATGTTGGCCCATCACACTTAATTAAGTTATTTTCTTCAACCGAAATGCACTTGACCGAGTCACACATTTTGCCGTTTTTTTTATTTTTAATATTGATAGACATTATCAAACGTATTCAATTGTGCAATAACACTACAAAGTCAATAAAATAAATTAAAGCACGTCGGTCGAACACAACAGCGAAAATTGAAACGATTCGTTTTTTAATATAAATAAATTTTAAAATATGCGGAGCTTAAATCAAACACGTCTTTTCTGTGCGACGATTAATTGATTATGTCAATGTTACGATTTTCTCCCCGGCTGGGAAAACGTATTCGCCGAAAAACCCCTCGCACTAGGGGCGGAACGCTGCCTGTCCGGCCAACCCGTGGAGATGGGCCGTGGGCGCCAGTGGCTCGTAATTTAGGCGGCGTTCCTCCTTATCTCCTCTCGGACCGAGCTACAGGACCGAAGAAAATTATCTCAAAATCAGAAACTCTCGCGAAAGGCAAGTTAACTATACACGCTTTTTTTTTCACTAGGGGTCTTGAAAATTCGACTCTAGTCGTATTAATTGAAACCAACTCTTTTTATTCAATTTCACTTATTTCTTAAATCTATTAGTAGTTCCACTAGCAAAAAAAAATACAATCTTAATCAAAAATAAAGGAAAAAGTCTTACGTTTACCTTAATCTATCTATCTATCTATCTAGTACTTCGTTGGAGCCCGTCGTTGCGTATCCAGCGGTGTCCCCCGAATCTGCTTCGCCGGCTTTCCAGTATCAATCGCTTTCTTACTGTCCCTCGAATCTGTTTCTGTTTCTGATCGCTTTCTATCACCAATCGTTTTATCGCTGCTCGTCGAACCTGCTTCACTCGTTTTCTTCGGTTTTCTTCACTACTCTACGTTATTCCTCGCCACCGACTTGTGGCACTTTTTCGAATATCAAACACTTTTAAAATTTGCGACGGTTCGAACTTTCCTAACTATTCTCGTTCAGGCTTGGCGATCAAAGAGGACGTTATTTTCCCCATGACTTTCCGCCTAAACTCTTTGCGGGAAAAATCGTTCGGTGATTCCCGACCGTTTTTAATTAACCCCGGTCATCGCCCTCATCGGGGTTCGATCGAGTTCATTTTTTTCGTCATTCGCCGCTCTTATAAATTAATATCAAATTTTCCCCTCCGTATCAACATAACTTTTCTCGTCGAGTGGGTAACGCTGGTTTATCTCCGACTCCGAACCGCAGCTAGCGCCTCTTGTGACGCAATTGCGACTCGTATCATCTGACAGTATGATACTGACTTTCTGATTCGAGCGAGAAACAGCTTTCAGTGTCATAATAACCTATGATTTAAAAATAAACCACTGGATGGCACACCCTGTATATAAAAACACTATTTTCACTGTCATATTTTTTTAGAGTTTTTTGATATAAAAACCCCGTCTTTTGATATATCCACATTAGCCAGTTTAAGTAAATTCATTCCGATAATAAGTTCAACTGTTGCTTTATGTTTGGACACTACAGAGCATTGCGCGACAAAGTCACAGTCGTCGATTACAACTTGAGCTTCGAATGTTCCAATCGTTTTCAATATCGATCCTAGTCCACGAATAGTTGAATTACAGTTTCTGAATTTTCGTAATTTATTACCAAAATGTCTTCGCGTATCACTGTGATTTCGCTTCAACGCGTTCAGTTTTATTCCGTTCACTAACACATCTTTATACGCGTTATTCGACACAAAGTTCACTTTAGGATTCACACTTTTAAAGACATTGCGCTACCCGATGCGCGAACTTATTACAATTGAAGCATTTTGGTACATTACCTTTGTTTGGACAATCACTGTGTGCATGATCGAATTCACCACAATTAAAACAACGTTTTTATAACAACTTTTAACTTTGCTGTCTCTTTCATTTTTTGTAGCTCTATAATCTTCTTTATTCATCGTATTGGACTGTAAAGCTTGAGTTGTAGCTCAAACAGTTAAATTTTTTCTTTCAACTCAATTATAGAGTTCGCTTCGTTGTTGTTATTGTAGGTATATAGCTTGAGGTCAACGAATTATTTCGATACCAAAATATCGAAAAGAGAAAGGAAAAATTAAGGTTCGGGAAACAATCTGGTCCGATATCCACCGACATCCATCTCGGTGACAGTATCGGGCTGGAGCGAAACGCTAGCGTGTTGCCAGGTCTAGCTACGGGAGTCGTAGGGGGTTCTTTGCTCCGATACTGTCTTTTATCGAAATTCGCACCGCATTTTAAATATTTATCATTCGGGTGTTTAAGTTACGCAATTTAATGTCTCAATTTCGCCTTTTGAATGAAATCAATTCCGTCAACTTTTGGTTTTCGCGTCATGACATGTCCCTGGCGCGCGACCGCAACGACAAAATCTCAAAGAAATGCGAAACAAAATAAAGTAACAAAATTTTGCACTTGTCAAATCATTGCATACAAGGAAGACAACACTTCGTTCGCTCGGTCTTTCGCACAATTCACCGTCAACGGAAATCCTGAACGTAGGAGTTTTTCACTCTTTTTCTCGGAAAATTGGGTTGACAATGCAAGAGCTCTTCACGATCCGCCCGTCCGCGATCAAATTCAGAAGCCGACTCCACGTTTTTTCTGATCGTCGTCCTCTTCTTTTCGTTTCCGCTTTTTATCCCTTGTCTCTCTCGTTATCGCCAACCGGATTGAGTTAGGGTGGCCAGATCATTAATTTTTTTTTTCGTTCAATTTTGCTTTTCGTTGTATTTTTAGGGCGCCATCAACGATGTAAACGATAACAGCTTCAATCTCTCTGTTAGCCTGCGAAGCGATATCTAACATTTTGTAGATGTATTGTTGGTAAGATTCGTCTGACTTTTTTTTTCGCTCGACTAATTGTTTATGAACTGCCGCACTTTTTAACGATTTTCCAAATTCCCTTTTTAATTTGAGAGCAGGCAGTTCATACGTTTGTGCTTTACACTCATAAAAATAAATCGTTTAGCTGTACCGGAAAGCAACCTCTTTGCATATATATATATATACCTATATATATTTGGAGCTCTGTCCAATGCAGCAGTTTACTTTGTCCTTCGAAATCCTGTAACCACTGTATTATGCATCTTCCGTCGTCGCCGCTAAGCCATTGGAATGACTTTTCCACATCTCGAAAGGTGATCAAAATGATAGCTATCAAAACCACTGAGCTCAATTATTAAACTCAAATAAGAATAACAATGAAAAAATTAAGTAGCAAGGACTGCGCTATTCGCTGTTCGGCTGTGGACTCAATTTGTCGTCTTCCTGTTCTTCTCTTATACCTGTGTGTCTCGTTATTATCGTTTTTTCTTATATCCCCCTTACAGGAGACGCTACACTCCCCTCTGATTCATATTACAGCGTCCCGCATATGAACCAGGAATGCATTCTCATCGAGGAGTCTTTTCGGACGTCCCCGGTTCCGCTTTGGGCGAATGGGTATGATGTTATCTGCGTCTCCTACCCACGGGACAATCGACACGTGATATCTTCTTCAACGACCAGTTGATTCGATGATTGCGGATCCTTCTCTGGATTGACTTTCAGCCCCTGCCGTGTGATGATATGACCGAGGTACTATACTTCTTCACAAGTAAATGAGCTTTTCTGTCGGTTCACTCGTAATTTGAACCTTTTCAATTGTTAAAATACGGCTTTCAGATCTGATAAATGCATCTCGAACAAATCTGACAAAACAATTAGGTCAAGATCGGGCCGCGATGAAGTCGGTAAACGGCGATAACGGTTTCCCGGGGCATTCGATTCTACCAGCCAACCGCTGCCCCTTGAGGTTAGCTTTTACTCGTTTTGCGGGTTGTTAGTAGATGAGGCACACTGCTGCGAATTCACGCCTCTTGTATCCCACCGTTTGACGCTGGACTAGGTTTGCGGCAATCACATTGTAGATGACCTGCCTGTCCACAGTTCCAATACCGTGGAACTCCACGACTTTCGCTTTGTCTTGCAAATTCCGCCCTCTGACAGACGCATTCCTCGGTCTCCACGTAATTTCTCGGACTCGTTTGCTGTTGCGCGAAATTTGCTTGTCAGATTCAAATGTTAAAGCGTGACTGAAGGCTTCCTTCGGTGTTTTCTTACCCTCCAATCTTAACGCTTGTTGTTGCTCTCTATCTTGCAAATCATTAACGAATGCGTCCACTGCCGATTTATCTCGGTTTGCTAGATCCATGCTGAGGAAGAATAACAGCGCCAACTTTTTGATGTACTGTGTAACTTGTTGCAGTGTTTCGTCGTACTTGTACATACGGTTGCGGAGTTGCATCTTATGAATTTCCCGCATGTGATCTTCTACGTATCGAAGGTCCAAGTTCTGAACCAAGAACTGAAAGTTGCTTTGTTGTTGTTCGGCGGTGGTCGTCTGCACAATTTTGGCCGTAGATCCTCGTAACGCCAACAACAAGGCCAATGCTCGTTTTATATCCGACCAATGATTGGTGGTGGCTGCCGCTTCAAATTGAGTTTTGTGGATGATCCATGGTGTTTGACCATCGAAGAATGGAGCTTTTAGGTTTTTATGGATGATACGCCACTTATCATATTTTGAGGCGCTCTACTTCGCTGGAATTCCAGAATATTTACTGATCTTCAAGCGTCGTTTCGTTTAACTTCTCTTCTAGCATGGTGCGTTGCTGGAGAAGCTTAGCTTCCAACTGCTTGCCGAGTGCGTTCGTCTTTTGACCTATTTCTTCCCTTATCTCTTGATTTTGTTGTTCCATTTTCGTTCATTCGTTGATCCATTTTCGCCATTATTTGCTGAATCAGCTGCATCATCAGATCTGACGATCGAAAACTCTCTGCTACACTTTGTTGAGCAATTTGCTTTTTGATTTGTTGCTTGGCCTCCAGTTCGATGAGGAACTCATAGTTTTCAGCATTGTGTCCTTCACCTAGGGTATAGCCTAGTAGGTAGTGTGTTGGTCTTGTAATGCGAAGGTCGTGAGTTCAAATCCCGGTCGGCGCAATATATAATTCCGGCACATTGCCTGCTTGGATATACCTTGGTCACCTCAATCTAAGAAAATGAAAAATTCGTAGAAAGAGGGTTGTGCGAAGGGCTAACAACCCTTCCACAATAAGTAATAAAAAATGTTAAGGAACCTGAATAGGAGGCCAAGGTCCGATTTGGGCTGTAGCGCCATTGTGGAGGAAGTCCTTCACCTTCCAACGCATCCCTCACCCGGATTATATAATAAGTTGTTCCTTGTTTTTTATCTATTTCACATAAAATTCTTTTATTGTCCGGCAAGAATTTTCCATATTATCGCGCCGCGGAAACAACTCACGAATATTCTCAATATTTGTTCGGGAATTTTCTACCGGTCAATCATAAAATCCTGCTCGAGAACCTTCTTCGCGGTCACTTGTGTCATGGTAAAACTATTCAAAAATTCTCCTTTTGTCCGTTCAACAATTTTCACACTTGCGGCTACACGATTACTTAATCTTTATTCCAGAAAATTCTCACCTTATAGTTTTGACACCCGTTTTTGTAATGGGGTTTCGCCGGTAGCCCTAATCCCCGAAAAATTATTGGATTGCGGGCGCAATAATTTGTGTTGCGAAAGGATCGCGTATTGTTTATGGTTATGCGACGGTAAAACGGCCCGAAAGCAAACTGCGAATAGTGCCTTTAACGGTTCGGGACCTTTAGTAGGCGGAAAAATTTAACTGGGCTTTAGCAACTTCGTTGGGGTGCTGCTGCGACCGAGAATAGCAGCACGGGGACAGTCCCCATTTCCGCACCACATTAAAAATACAAAAACAAAAAACCACATGAAATTTTCTTTTCTCCTACCTTCGTTCGAGAAGTTTCACTCCAAATTAATCCGCACATGGTTTTTCACGACCTGTCCACATTCACACTTTTACACGTTCTAGTGTAGTTTCTGAAACACTGTACTCATTTCTCACTTTATGTTTACGCGAATTACTTGTATTTTCCCCGTCTTTGTCGTTCACAAAAGGAAGGCGAGAAAACACTACGAATTGCGCGTGTGAATAATTCTAGTCCGTCGCGAAAATAACCACAGTATTTGAAAGTAAAAATTTCTAAGAATTGACAATGCCCTTCTGAAAATTCAAAAGCGCCATCTCTTGATGCTAGGCGGAATCTTCAAAAACTAAGTAAAATTGCGTTGCGCTATCTGGTGACACAGGGTAAGAAAGAGAGGCAATGTAACCTGAACTTTTGTGAAAAGAAAAAAAAACTATGATAGAGAGAACGAAACTTGGCCTTTGAGACTGCTGAAGATGACATTGTTGCTGACGATTACGATGTTTCTGTCTATGACGATGCTGCTGTCGACGACGATGGCCTGCATATCGATCCCGTCGTTGTCTATTGTCTCAAGATGTGTTTGCACGAAGGTGAGCGAAGGAGTAATGATGAAACAGCGTTCCCCGAAAATTATCTTTCTCAATGTTAGCAGGAGAGCAACGATGAATATTCAGCCTTCACGTCGATCTTTTAATTATCTTCCTGATTAATTATTTTATAATAAACATCCAAACATCCAACGTTTTTATTATCACGACATGAGTGTTAATCGCGCCTCAAGAATCATTCGAGTTAGGTGGTTGATTAATTAGAAGTAGATTAATTCGGTTAATATTGACATTAATTTCCTCAAAATTCGTACAATTATTTTTGGGAATTGGTTAGAACTTCTTTATACTTCCGTACACTGCTTACTATGTCAGAATTTAATATCTATTTTGCGTACAACATAACATAAATCAACACGCCCGAAAAGAGAACCGACAGATGTTTAAATCCTGATGAATGTATCCTTCCCTTTCTTTTTCTTTGTATTATTCACTTTCATTCAATTATAATTATTTTATTTTATATTATTCACGAATAGAGAACAAAATAGTAAAATATGCGATTAGCAGCCGTCGCTATTAGAATGTGTCACTCTGGTGAAAAGGATAAAAATAAAAAAAATTAACTCATCCGAAAATTTAACTACGAATGAATCGGGAGCGTTTCACTAATTAAAAATTTTTTTTTCTTTTATCGTAATTTATGCACGGCTTCATGTTCAATCGCACCCAAAATCACCCAAAACAGAGAGATAGCACAATACGAAGACAAAAAAAGGCGGGAGAAATCTTTCTAGTCTGTGGAATTTTACACGGGATAAAAATTCAAAAACAAAACAAAAAACGCGAATACGAAGGGATTTGTGCTAATCCGGATCGAAACGAGGCAATCAACGAAGCGCGCGATTATTGCGCTGTTGGCGATTTCCCGTTGTCGCACGATTTAGAAGATCCGTCCAGCGATTCCCGTCAACTTCTTCGCAGGAAACTTAAGTTCTTTATCAGTCTGTGGCTTGAACTGCTTTATTGCAATTTTTGACCTTCTTTCCTTTTCTTTTTTTTAGTATGGAACATAACGGGGGCTACTTTAAAAAAATCGTTATGAAAAACCGTCATCAAAATGCGTTATCGAAAATCTCGAAGCTAATTTGTATGTATAGTAGGAGTGAGAGAATATGGGGATTGATGTTTGGATGTGTATCGCTATTATAAAAGCGTGGTGTATGGAAAGGCGTTGTCAGTTATAATTTGACTAGTGTTAAAGCGAGTTCCTATAAGCGGGTTACGCGGGTGTACTGGCTAGCGCAACGCTGCATTCACATAATTACCTATGATACCCATGATATTTTCAATCAAATGTCGTGTAAGTATGTTCCATATTTTGCGTGTTTTAGCCCGATAAAAACGATACAACGAACTACAGTTAGACAAAAAAGTCTCCGTACGACGCCGCTGTTTCTTGATTTATAAGAATATCTCTCATATAAGCCATTATTTTTTTATTTTAATGATTTCTATGTTTACTACAACTCTTTCGTTACAAAGTTCAGGAACAAATGCATGAATTTATCCGTTCCTTAATGTATAGTAATTCAGTTTAGTGAATTTTACAACATTTTACATCAAAAAAGTCTCCGTACGAAATAATGGCAACAACGCTTTGCACTAACTGATGCAATGCTAAGCGTGCATGAAAAACGAAAATAGTTCATAATTTTTCCTAGAATACAGCTAGTACAGTTACAGCCGCCTGCAGATTTGTTTTAAGATCAGAAAATTAAATAATCCGCCATGAGTAAAGAAATTTGTGTAGATACGAGGAAATTGATCATAAAGCTTTATTGCGAAGGCAAGTCAATGGGTGAAATTTCTAAAGTAATTATTATACCTAAGTCAAGTGTTCAATACGTTATTAAGCAATATGGAGAAACCGGTTCGTTTAAAAGCAAGCCCCGTTCGGGACGGCCAAAAATTTTAAGCGATATAGCACAGCGGTCAATAGTGAGAAAAGTAAAAGAGAATCCTAGAACCAGCGCACCTAAAATAGCGGACGAGGTCAGAAAAGACTTAAATTTAACGGTAAGTGATGAAACCATCAGAAATGTTCTACGGGAGAATAATTTCCATGGCCGAAAACCAAGACGAAAGCCATTGATCTCAAAAGTTAATCGCAAGAAGAGATTAGACTTCGCAAAAATGCACCAAAATAAGGACGCAAATTTTTGGAATCGAGTTGTATTTTCTGATGAAAGTAAGTTCAACATATTTGGATCAGATGGCAAGGGAAAAGTTTGGCGCAAAGCGAACGAGGATTTCAATTGTAAAAATCTAACTCCAACTGTCAAGCACGGCGGAGGCAACGTGATGGTTTGGGGGTGCATGGCGGCTTCAGGAGTTGGAAAGTTGCACTTTATTGAGAGCACAATGGATCGGTGGGGTTACCTGAACATCCTCAGAACGAGCTTGCGTGAAAGCATATCAGCTTTAGGCATGCAAGGTGATTTCACTTTCCAACAAGACAACGACCCTAAACATACATCAATGGTTGTTAAGGAATGGCTACTATATAATGTCCCCAAGCAACTACACAGTCCACCACAATCGCCCGACTTAAACCCAATAGAACATTTATGGGATGAATTGGAGCGTAGAGTACGCAAACACGCAATAAAAAATAGGCAACAGCTTAAAGCTAAACTCCAGGAAGAATGGAACTCTATAGGATCCGAAATAACATCTAAACTAGTGACTTCGATGCCCAGGCGTTTGGCAGCAGTCATCAAAGCTAAGGGGAATCCTACTAAGTATTAAACAAAATTTGTACCAAATTTCTCTTTCTTATAACGTTATTAAGATGTATTATCGTACGGAGACTTTTTTGATGTTAAATGTTGATAAATTTTCTAGATGCAGCTACTATATCGATACGAATGGATAAGCTTTTATTTTTCTTGTTGAATCTTGTAATGATAGGTGTGTCGAAAACACATTAATTACTAAAATAAAAAAAAATTTGATATATGTGAGACTTTTTTGTCTAACTGTATGTCCCGCGAACAATACAATAACCCGGAAAGTGCGACAATGCGAATACCCGAAAGTGCGACCATGCGAATACCCGAAAAGTAAGAAAATACGAACATCACGTTCAGCTTGTACTCTCTCAGGGATGTCACGAATGTTATATTTTTCACATTCAATTTTCGGGATGCGAATGTGCGAATGCGAATGTTTGGGTTTGGGATAGGGAATAACATTAAAAAAAAACTTTAACCAGCTTAAGTCATCATTTTTATTACTTATAATAGAAATATGAAAAAATATTAGAACAGTAACCCAGTGTTATACTTATACAGTAATTATATCTAATAGTCAAAATTCAAAAGAGGCATATTATATTTCAGAAAAAGTAATTTTGCTGCCTTTTCGCCCATCAGGCGATTTCTAAGAGGCTCGTTTTTCTTTAAGATAGGCCTTCAATTGAGCTTTTATTTCACATTTTTTAGTGTCTCCAGATTCTACATCTGAGCTTTCGTTTTCGCTTGAAGAATATAGAATTTCTGCCAGGTTGCTTATAAGACTTTTAGCAGAACTTGTTGCAGGCTCATCAATGTTGCTTGTTATTCTACTCAACCTTTTAGTGCCGGAAGCTAAACGCCGATTATTATCACCATCACGGTTACAAAGGCTTAGAGCCAAGTCAGCAATATCAGAGTAGACTTGATCTATCACAATATCACTGAAAAATTTATGCTTGTATCGTGGGTCCAGAAATGTGGAGATTGTGAACAAAGAATTATTCTCCAGGTTGCCAAACTTGTTGTTTATTTCGGTTTTGATAACTTGTATAAAGCTGATAATAATGTTATCAACGGTGTCGCCTTCAGTAGGTAGCTTTGTGTCATCGAGACCTTTTTTCAATGTGTAAATAATCGGAATCACTGACGAAATTAAAGCGTGTGAGCTGCTCAAGTTGCGTGTAGCTTCTTCAAATGGCTTAAGAACTGTTACGCAGTACCCCATAGCTTTCCATTCTTCGGGTGATATGTTGGAAATGTTATTGTCGTTACCATACAGGCACAAAGCATCTTTTAGTTTTAAACACCTTTCGAACATATAAAACGTGCTATTCCATCTCTTTGAACAATCTCCTATAACAGTTAGTGGAATTTGATCTGGATTTAGTCGCTGTTGGATTTTGGCTAATTGATGTTGAGCGATAGTCGAATGATTAAAATGAGTGTCGATCCTCTTACATTTTTGAATAATATTCACTAGAAACTTTTGAGAGTTAAATCCATTCTTAATATTTGTCTGTAACTTATGAGCAGTACAGTCTACATCGTTAAAATCGGCCAATGTCATAGCACGCTTCATATTTGAGCCCTCATCTCTCACCATGCAATGTACTTGCTCCTTAGTAATATTCCATTCACTCAGCATTGATTCAAATTTGTTTGAAATAGCATCGCCAGTGTGTCTGCCTTCGAATTCCTCGCACTTCAAAACAACGTTTAAGCGGTTGAAGTGTGCCGTTATGCTGTATATCGGGGCGCGACTAACTGCATCAGCCTTCGAAATCCTACGCCTTCAACGAAGTTAAATGGCAAGTTTTGTAATGCTATCATTTCACTTACTCGGCAGTCGATTTTTTGCGATAATGGATGTTTCGTGTCCCATTGTTTCTTTTTCATTAGACTTTCTTCAATAGATAATTGTTTTGTTACCTCTTTTAGTGCAGTTTCTAGCGGTTTATCCAGTTTTGAAGCCTGTGCCTCCGATTCAGTATGGGTCAACATTTCGTATTCTTTGGAATGAACGTTTTTCAAATGGGTTCGCAACGCCGAGGTAGTGCGCCGCGAGCGAAGCGAGTGGGGGGCGAAGTCCAGCCGAGGCGCGCAGCGCCGGGTTTTTTTTCCTCTTTTTCTTTTCGGCACCTTTCTTCTTTTACCGCACAAGTTGAAGAGAGCAAAAAAAAACCTCGTGGCCGCGGCAGCGGATAGCGAAAAGTTCTAGAGCAAAAGGTCAAATTCAGGTCACCTGGTAAAATTGAACTTTTGCCAAATTTCCGACACCTTGGACACCGCACAAATGAAAAAAAAAAATTATGCACGAAAGATTCCCGCAAACTCGTTACATTCGGAAGAAAAGAAGCCCGAGTTTTCGCCAGGGGAATCGCCCGATTTTCGATTGCCGCAACGAGAAAAAAACTTTCGTGAGAGACCGACAGACGACAATTCCGTGTTACACGACGCTTCCAAATCTCGCTTTTTTGGTTTCGAACGTAAGTTTTCCACTTCGGCGCGCACCGTTTGATTAACTCGATACCGAAAAAACGTTCACGGCGCCGCGAAATGAAACTTGCAAATTTTCTTAGATTTTTTTCTTTTTCCACTGTTTATTGTTTTAATTCTTTTCTTCGACAAAATCAATCGCTTCGCACAACCCATGCGGCGACCGACTCCCATCAACCCGTTGTCGAGCTCTCTTTTTTTTCAAAAAAAAAAAAAAAAAAGTCCCGTTGTCGACCCGACCACGTTGAGTGACGTGGTCATTGCCGAGGTTTCTGCCGATATTTTGGGCAATCTGTAGTGGTTGGAAAATTTCGGGCCGATACCTAGATGGCACACATAACAACATCAAGAACTGTGCCAAGTTTTTAATATTTAACTAAAAAGTCTCAAACAAAAATTTTGAAGGAACAATTTATCTTAGGGTGGATAAAATTGATAGGGTGTAGCTAGTCGATAGCGTGTTGGTCTACAATGCGAAGACCGTGAGTTCAAATCCTGGTCGATGCATAATTCCAGCACACTACCTGCTTGGTTGAAATTACCCATAAATGCTTAAAAATGGAAAACGAGATCGAGATTGCCTATTTATTATTTACTATCATGGATAAGAATTTAATTTTTACTGTTTCACTTTTAACAATTATTTTCCAACTGAAATGACTTTTGATTATTGGTAATCGAACTGTAGCCTTCTCAAAGTTCCAAAAGTTCGACCTAAGAGCATGCAAAATGCAAGTATTTCGTTCAGTGGAACGCTATACTGGGTAGGTTTCACTGGAATGTGGGAAATGAAAAAAAGTTGTGTGATCAGTGGTAAACACTATGACTCTCACAAGCACCAATAATTTAAAAGAAAAACGTGCTGAGGAAACTAAACTTAAACTATATAAAACCGCTATAAGTCCTGTGCTGTGATATGGCAGCGAAACGTGGACATTAACTCAGGCGTCCGAAAAATTACTTAAAGCCTTTGAGAGAAAGGTCCTCAGAAGAATCCTATTAGGCTATTAGCCTATTAGGGAAGACTCGATCCCAAAGGCACACTAAAAGCGAAAACCCAGTTGGAAAACTATAGAAGCGCTGGTAGGATTCTTTTGACGTAGACAGCAAATCATTGCTAAGATTTTCAAACTGGAGGACGCGAAAGGGCTGATAAACAAGAAATATATCGACATTACACACGATCAGTCTAAAAGCCGCTGTAACTTTTCTCCGGTTGGCAAGCCTCTGCCTTTCATTCATTTTTCATTAGCGTGGTGTGGCTTTCGAAATATTTCTGTAGTAAAGAGAAATAAGATAATCCAAACTCACTATATTATTCCCTTAAAACAGGGTGCGCTAGGTTCATAGGTACGAGGAGGAGAGGTTAAAAATTTCGCGTAATGTCAGGGAAAGGGGGCAAAATTAAACAAGTTATTAGGAGTACAAATAAGTTTCCGCCGTTTTCTACCAAAAATTAGGGATGTATTGTGAAAGAATGGTACTTTTTTCCTATGTTTCTAGCAGCCTTTGGATACCACGTCGGAAGAACTCTTCATCTTTCGTGGCTATCCACAAACCGACCCAATTTTAAGTATCTTCATATGATGGTAAGCGCTGCTTACACAGGTCATGTGCCATCGATCGGAACAAGTCATAATCGGAAGGGGCAATGTTTGGCGAATACGGCGGGTGGGGTAGGAACTAATTAAGTGTTTCCAAATAGGTTTTGACCGGAGTAGTGGGTATAAGAGGCTTCTGAAGCAGGAAGTGAAATCAATACTTATCGATTATCGATTCCCCTTTACCTGCCTATTTTATGAATTATATGAATTATGATTCTAATAGAAATTAACACGAGCGCGTGCTATCAATTAGTCAACGAAATGTTGAGTATTGTGGGTGTTTTTATTTCTGATAGTAGTTTAAATTAAAAAAATGTTGGTTACGAGTAAGATGCGTATTGTGGGATGTTTTTTTCTGATAGTAGTAGTAGTAAGATTCGCATGAAAATTTCATATTAAATTTTTTATAATATTATATTTCTCACGATATATGTTGATAAGGATATGATTTTTGTATAAAAGCAAACGTAAAAGCTTGAATTATACATTCGAAAACATGGATAACCAAATACAAGAGGTACGGGCATTTATTAGGCGGTACAGAAGACAAATGGACAAGCTGGAAGCAGCGGTGGATCTCGTATCAGAAGTGTTGAGCCTAATAAAAAGAAGGAGAAACAGAAGGGAGGAACGACGACAACAACAACGACAGGAGGAAGAGGAGGAGGAAAGACGACTACACCATCAAGAACAGGAAGAGCAACCATCAAGAACAGGAAGAGGAAAATGAAAGTTGGCCTTCAGACAGCGGAATCGACATGGAGTCTATAATAGACTTGACAGAAGACGAAGACGACATTTAAAAAAAAAAAAAAAAGAAAAAAAAAATAATAAAATAAAAAGAAGGAGAAACAGAAGGGAGGAGCGACGACAACAACAACGACAGGAGGAAGAGGAGGAGAAAAGACGACTACACCATCAAGAACAGGAAGAGGAAAATGAAGGTTGGCCTTCAGACAGCGGAATCGACATGGAGTCTATAATAGACTTGACAGAAGACAAAGACATTTAAAAAAAAAATAATAAAATAAAAAGAAGGAGAAACAGAAGGGAGGAGCGACGACAAGACGACAACAACAACGACAGGAGGA
Organism: Chorisops tibialis; assembly: GCA_963669355.1. Taxonomy (NCBI): domain Eukaryota; kingdom Metazoa; phylum Arthropoda; class Insecta; order Diptera; family Stratiomyidae; genus Chorisops; species Chorisops tibialis. The sequence goes on from OY770263.1 coordinate 78,073,327, forward strand.
AGAGGAGGAGCACAGACGACTACACCATCAAGAACAGGAAGAGGAAAATGAAGGTTGGCCTTCAGACAGCGGAATCGACATGGAGTCTATAATAGACTTGACAGAAGACAAAGACGACATTTAAAAAAAAAAGAAAAAAAAAATAATAAAATAAAAAGGAGAAACAGAAGGGAGGAGCGACGACAACAACAACGACAGGAGGAAGAGGAGGAGGAAAGACGACTACACCATCAAGAACAGGAAGAGGAAAGTGAAGTTTGGCCTTCAGACAGCGGAATCGACATGGAGTCTATAATAGACTTGACAGAAGACAAAGACGACATTTAAAAAAAAAGATAAAAAAAAAAAAAAATAATAATAAATTAAAAAGGAGAAACAGAAGCGAGGAGCGACGACAACAACAACGACAGGAGGGAGAGGAGGAGGAAAGACGACTACACCATCAAGAACAGGAAGAGGAAAATGAAGGTTGGCCTTCAGACAGCGGAAACGACATGGAGTCTATAATACACTTGACAGAAGACGAAGACGACATTTAAAAAAAAAAAAATAATAAAATAATAAAATAAAAAGAAGGAGAAACAGAAGGGAGGAGCGACGACAACAACAACGACAGGAGGAAGAGGAGGAGGAAAGACGACTACACCATCAAGAACAGGAAGAGGAAAATGAATGTTGGCCTTCAGACAGCGGAATCGACATGGAGTCTATAATAGACTTGACAGAAGACGAAGACGACATTTAAAAAAAAAAAAAAATTAATAAAAAAAAAAAATTAAAAAAAAATTAAAAAAAAAAAAAAAGAAGGAGAAACAGAAGGGATGAGCGACGACAGCAACAACGACAGGAGGAAGAGCAGGAGGAAAGACGACTACACCATCACGAACAGGAAGAGGAAAATGAAGGTTGGCCTTCAGACAGCGGAATCGACATGGAGTCTATAATAGACTTGACAGAAGACGAAGACGACATTTAAAAAAAAAAAAAAAAAGACAAAAAAAAATAATAAAATAATAAAATAAAGAGAAGGAGAAACAGAAGGGAGGAGCGACGACAACAACAACGACAGGAGGAAGAGGAGGAGAAAAGACGACTACACCATCGAGAACAGGAAGAGGAAAATGAAGGTTGGCCTTCAGACAGCGGAATCGACATGGAGTCTATAATAGGCTTGAATGAAGACGAAGACGACATTTAAAAAAAAAAAAAAAAGAAAAAAAAAATAATAAAATAAAAAGAAGGAGAAACAGAAGGGAGGAGCGACGATAACAACAACGACAGGAGGAAGAGGAGGAGGAAAGACGACTACACCATCGAGAACAGGAAGAGGAAAATGAAGGTTGGCCTTCAGACAGCGGAATCGACATGGAGTCTATAATAGACTTGACAGAAAACGAAGACGACATTTAAAAAAAAAAAAAAAGAAAAAAAAAAAAAAATTAAATAATAAAATAAAAAGAAGGAGAAACAGAAGGGAGGAGCGACGATAACAACAACGACAGGAGGAAGAGGAGGAGGAAAGACGACTATACCATCAAGAACAGGAAGAGGAAAATGAAGGTTGGCCTTCAGACAGCGGAATCGACATGGAGTCTATAATAGACTTGACAGAAGACGAAGACGACATTTAAAAAAAAAAAAAAATAATAAAATAAAAAGAAGGAGAAACAGAAGGGAGGAGCGACGACAACAACAACGACAGGAGGAAGAGGAGGAGAAAAGACGACTACACCATCAAGAACAGGAAGAGGAAAATTAAGGTTGGCCTTCAGACAGCGGAATCGACATGGAGTCTATAATAGGCTTGACAGAAGACGAAGACGACATTTAAAAAAAAAAAAAAAGAAAAAAAAAAAATAATAAAATAATAAAATAAAAAGAAGGAGAAACAGAAGGGAGGAGCGACGATAACAACAACGACAGGAGGAAGAGGAGGAGAAAAGACGACTACACCATCAAGAACAGGAAGAGGAAAATGAAGGTTGGCCTTCAGACAGCGGAATCGACATGGAGTCTATAATAGACTTGACAGAAAACGAAGACGACATTTAAAAAAAAAAAAAAGAAAAAAAAAATTAAATAATAAAATAAAAAGAAGGAGAAACAGAAGGGAGGAGCGACGATAACAACAACGACAGGAGGAAGAGGAGGAGGAAAGACGACTACACCATCGAGAACAGGAAGAGGAAAATGAAGGTTGGCCTTCAGACAGCGGAATCGACATGGAGTCTATAATACACTTGACAGAAGACGAAGACGACATTTGGAAAAAAAAGAAAAAAAAAAAATAATAAAATAAAAACAAGGAGAACCAGAAGGGAGGAGCGACGACAACAACGACAGGAGGAAGAGGAGGAGGAAAGACGACTACACCATCAAGAACAGGAAGAGGAAAATGAAGGTTGGCCTTCAGACAGCGGAATCGACATGGAGTCTATAATAGACTTGACAGAAGACGAAGACGACATTTAAAAAAAAAAAAGAAAGAAAAAAAAAATAATAAAATAAAAAGAAGGAGAAACAGAAGGGAGGAGCGACGATAACAACAACGACAGGAGGAAGAGGAGGAGGAAAGACGACTACACCATCGAGAACAGGAAGAGGAAAATGAAGGTTGGCCTTCAGACAGCGGAATCGACATGGAGTCTATAATAGGCTTGACAGAAGACGAAGACGACATTTAAAAAAAAAAAAAAAAAAAAAAAATAAAAAGAAGGAGAAACAGAAGGGAGGAGCGACGATAACAACAACGACAGCAGGAAGAGGAGGAGAAAAGACGACTACACCATCAAGAACAGGAAGAGGAAAATGAAGGTTGGCCTTCAGACAGCGGAATCGACATGGAGTCTATAATACACTTGACAGAAGACGAAGACGACATTTGGAAAAAAAAAGAAAAAAAAAAATAATAATAAAATAAAAACAAGGAGAACCAGAAGGGAGGAGCGACGATAACAACAACGACAGGAGGAAGAGGAGGAGGAAAGACGACTACACCATCGAGAACAGGAAGAGGAAAATGAAGGTTGGCCTTCAGACAGCGGAATCGACATGGAGTCTATAATACACTTGACAGAAGACGAAGACGACATTTGGAAAAAAAAAGAAAAAAAAAATAATAATAAAATAAAAACAAGGAGAACCAGAAGGGAGGAGCGACGACAACAACAGCGACAGGAGGAAGAGGAGGAGGAAAGACGACTACACCATCAAGAACAGGAAGAGGAAAATTAAGGTTGGCCTTCAGACAGCGGAATCGACATGGAGTCTATAATACACTTGACAGAAGACGAAGACGACATTTGGAAAAAAAAAGAAAAAAAAAATAATAATAAAATAAAAACAAGGAGAACCAGAAGGGAGGAGCAACGACAACAACAGCGACAGGAGGAAGAGGAGGAGGAAAGACGACTACACCATCAAGAACAGGAAGAGGAAAATGAAGGTTGGCCTTCAGACAGCGGAATCGACATGGAGTCTATAATAGACTTGACAGAAAACGAAGACGACATTTAAAAAAAAAAAAAAAGAAAAAAAAAAAAAATTAAATAATAAAATAAAAAGAAGGAGAAACAGAAGGGAGGAGCGACGATAACGACAACGACAGGAGGAAGAGGAGGAGGAAAGACGACTACACCATCGAGAACAGGAAGAGGAAAATGAAGGTTGGCCTTCAGACAGCGGAATCGACATGGAGTCTATAATACACTTGACAGAAGACGAAGACGACATTTGGAAAAAAAAAGAAAAAAAAAATAATAATAAAATAAAAACAAGGAGAACCAGAAGGGAGGAGCAACGACAACAACAGCGACAGGAGGAAGAGGAGGAGGAAAGACGACTACACCATCAAGAACAGGAAGAGGAAAATGAAGGTTGGCCTTCAGACAGCGGAATCGACATGGAGTCTATAATAGACTTGACAGAAAACGAAGACGACATTTAAAAAAAAAAAAAAAGAAAAAAAAAATTAAATAATAAAATAAAAAGAAGGAGAAACAGAAGGGAGGAGCGACGATAACAACAACGACAGGAGGAAGAGGAGGAGGAAAGACGACTACACCATCGAGAACAGGAAGAGGAAAATGAAGGTTGGCCTTCAGACAGCGGAATCGACATGGAGTCTATAATACACTTGACAGAAGACGAAGACGACATTTGGAAAAAAAAAGAAAAAAAAAATAATAATAAAATAAAAACAAGGAGAACCAGAAGGGAGGAGCGACGACAACAACAGCGACAGGAGGAAGAGGAGGAGGAAAGACGACTACACCATCAAGAACAGGAAGAGGAAAATGAAGGTTGGCCTTCAGACAGCGGAATCGACATGGAGTCTATAATAGACTTGACAGAAAACGAAGACGACATTTAAAAAAAAAAAAAAAGAAAAAAAAAAAAAAAATTAAATAATAAAATAAAAAGAAGGAGAAACAGAAGGGAGGAGCGACGATAACAACAACGACAGGAGGAAGAGGAGGAGGAAAGACGACTACACCATCGAGAACAGGAAGAGGAAAATGAAGGTTGGCCTTCAGACAGCGGAATCGACATGGAGTCTATAATACACTTGACAGAAGACGAAGACGACATTTGGAAAAAAAAAGAAAAAAAAAATAATAACAAAATAAAAACAAGGAGAACCAGAAGGGAGGAGCGACGACAACAACAGCGACAGGAGGAAGAGGAGGAGGAAAGACGACTACACCATCAAGAACAGGAAGAGGAAAATGAAGGTTGGCCTTCAGACAGCGGAATCGACATGGAGTCTATAATAGACTTGACAGAAAACGAAGACGACATTTAAAAAAAAAAAAAAAGAAAAAAAAAATTAAATAATAAAATAAAAAGAAGGAGAAACAGAAGGGAGGAGCGACGATAACAACAACGACAGGAGGAAGAGGAGGAGGAAAGACGACTACACCATCGAGAACAGGAAGAGGAAAATGAAGGTTGGCCTTCAGACAGCGGAATCGACATGGAGTCTATAATACACTTGACAGAAGACGAAGACGACATTTGGAAAAAAAAAGAGAAAAAAAATAATAATAAAATAAAAACAAGGAGAACCAGAAGGGAGGAGCGACGACAACAACAGCGACAGGAGGAAGAGGAGGAGGAAAGACGACTACACCATCAAGAACAGGAAGAGGAAAATGAAGGTTGGCCTTCAGACAGCGGAATCGACATGGAGTCTATAATAGACTTGACAGAAAACGAAGACGACATTTAAAAAAAAAAAAAAAGAAAAAAAAAAAAAATTAAATAATAAAATAAAAAGAAGGAGAAACAGAAGGGAGGAGCGACGATAACAACAACGACAGGAGGAAGAGGAGGAGGAAAGACGACTATACCATCAAGAACAGGAAGAGGAAAATGAAGGTTGGCCTTCAGACAGCGGAATCGACATGGAGTCTATAATAGACTTGACAGAAGACGAAGACGACATTTAAAAAAAAAAAAAAATAATAAAATAAAAAGAAGGAGAAACAGAAGGGAGGAGCGACGACAACAACAACGACAGGAGGAAGAGGAGGAGAAAAGACGACTACACCATCAAGAACAGGAAGAAAAAAATTAAGGTTGGCCTTCAGACAGCGGAATCGACATGGAGTCTATAATAGGCTTGACAGAAGACGGAGACGACATTTAAAAAAAAAATAATAAAATAAAAAGAAGGAGAAACAGAAGGGTGGAGCGACGACAACAACAACGACAGGAGGAAGAGGAGGAGAAAAGACGACTACACCATCAAGAACAGGAAGAGGAAAATTAAGGTTGGCCTTCAGACAGCGGAATCGACATGGAGTCTATAATAGACTTGACAGAAGACGAAGACGACATTTAAAAAAAAAAAAGAAAAAAAAATAATAATAAAATAATAAAATAAAAAGAAGGAGAAACAGAAGGGAGGAGCGACGGCAACAACAACGACAGGAGGAAGAGGAGGAGAAAAGACGACTACACCATCAAGAACAGGAAGAGGAAAATGAAGTTTGGCCTTCAGACAGCGGAATCGACATGGAGTCTATAATAGACTTGACAGAAGACGAAGACGACATTTAAAAAAAAAAAAAAAGAAAAAAAAAATAATAAAATAATAAAATAAAAAGATGGAGAAACAGAAGGGTGGAGCGACGACAACAACAACGACAGGAGGAAGAGGAGGAGAAAAGACGACTACACCATCAAGAACAGGAAGAGGAAAATGAAGGTTGGCCTTCAGACAGCGGAATCGACATGGAGTCTATAATAGACTTGACAGAAGACGAAGACGACATTTAAAAAAAAAAAAAGAAAAAAAAATAATAATAAAATAATAAAATAAAAAGAAGGAGAAACAGAAGGGAGGAGCGACGACAACAACAACGACAGGAGGAAGAGGAGGAGGAAAGACGACTACACATTCAAGAACAGGAAGAGGAAAATGAAGTTTGGCCTTCAGACAGCGGAATCGACAGAGTCTATAATAGACTTGACAGAAGACAAAGACGACATTTAAAAAAAAAAAAAATAAGATAAAATAAAAAGAAGGAGAAACAGAAGGGAGGAGCGACGACAACAACAACGACAGGAGGAAGAGGAGGAGGAAAGACGACTACACCATCAAGAACAGGAAGAGGAAAATGAAGTTTGGCCTTCAGACAGCTGAATCGACATAGAGTCTAATAGACTTGACAGAAAACGAAGACGACATTAAAAAAAAAAAATAATAAAATAAAAAGAAGGAGAAACAGAAGGGTGGAGCGACGACAACAACAACGACAGGAGGAAGAGGAGGAGGAAAGACGACTACACCATCAAGAACAGGAAAAGAGGAAAATGAAGTTTGGCCTTCAGACAGCGGAATCGACATGGAGTCTATTATAGACTTGACAGAAGACGAAGACGACATTTAAAAAAAAAAAAAAATATATAAATAATACATACATTTATTAAACATCAATAAATTACAAATTTATATTGTTTCTCTGAATATTATTCCACTGATAGGCTGTTTCTCTTATCCTCAAATTCTTTTTAAGTTGTTCTTCTTCTTCTTCGTCTCTTAATGGTTCCTTCTTGTTTAAAAACAGTCTTTTTCTTCTTCACTTCTGTTGCGTTGCCGTTCATATACGGCCAAGTATTTTCTATATATATATATATTGATATACATATATGATATTTGTTTAGTCATATCATAATCAGCATGTCGATGACCTTGATCTTGAATGGAAACACTTCCATATTAACCGCAGAATATTTTACTCCATTAGAATTGCCTGGCCCTTATGTCTGCGGTTTGGCTGACTTTCAAACATACAACTCAATTCCGAATGTTGATAACGAGAATAATCTTTTCCATATTGCAAATGAAGAAATTGAGATACCTATTGGATCATATGAAGTTGCGATATTACATAGAAAAAGAGTTGAAAAAAGGGGTAAAAGGTATGCGTTTAAGATAAAAGCAAACAACAACACTCTCAAGACAGAAATAAAAAGTAGTGAGATAATATACTTTAATCGGAAGCGAACGGTTGGAAAGCTATTGGGTCTTACGGATGTGATTCTAAACCCTACTAAAACACACACTTCAACACTACCCGTTAACATTATAAAGGTGAATGCAATTCGAATAGAGTGTAATTTAATCACTGGCTCGTATATCAACAACACCTTAGCACACACCCTGCATGAATTTTCACCTGACGTTGGTCCAGGGTATAAAATAATTGAAGTTCCGAAAAGTGTTATCTATTTACCGCTAAACACTCGTGAAGTAAGGTTCTTGGAGATAAAAATCTTAGATCAAGACGGACAACTTGTTAATTTCCGCGGTGAAACAATTACCATTCGGCTTCATCTTAAATCAATATAAAAATGTTATTATGTAACCAATATGTTGTTGTTATTTCAACCAGTACACAATCAGCGTCTACTTCAACAACAACAACAAAAACAACACCGAAGAAAAGGTCCATTGTTCTCGGAAAAGAAGAAGACAACAAATTATTTCTACAATCGATAGGAATTCAAGTTCCACTTAATTAGAAAAGATGACAGCTTTACTCAACATTACTAATCAGCCTGCGTTCAGTGAAGATATTATGAAGAAGGAGTATCACTCATATACACCATTTTCAACAGCATACAAAAACAGTGATGAAATCAGAATTTCTATACAACATCAAGACTTGTATCTACTACCATCCGAAAGTTTTCTATATATTGAAGGCGCAATCACTGGAACAGATGGAATAAAATTAGATGCCGACAGTTCTGTTGTTAATAATAATTGCATATCTTTTCTCTTCGAAGAAATCCGATACGAATTGAATGGAATTGAAATTGATCGTACTAGAAATTTGGGTATTACAACCGCGATGAAAAATTATATTTCCCTAAGCAAAAATGAAAGTGAAATGCTATACAATGCAGGCTGGTCGCCGGAAAATCACATCAAAGTTCCAGATTCTTTTTTCAATTGTTGTGTTTCGCTGAAAATGCTGGTTGGATTCATAGAAGATTACAAAAGGGTTGTTGTTAACGCACGCCATGATTTGATTTTAATTCGATCTAGAACCGATAATAATGCTGTCAAGACTTCAAAAAGTTATGATCTATCCATTCATAAGTTGCATTGGCGAATACCACACATAACCGTATCCGACGTTGAAAGACTAAATTTTCTCAACATTTCTCAACGGACAACCAATACAAATGAGCTTTAGAAGTTGGGATATGTATGAATATCCCTTATTACCAACAGGATCCAGTCATCACATTTGGACCGTAAAAACTTCTTCACAACTTGAAAAATCTCGATTCATAATTTTCGCATTACAAACTAATAAGAATAATTTAAAGGAAAAGGATGCATCAACATTTGATCACTGCGATTTAACAGACATCAAAGCACATTTGAATTCTGAAACCTATCCGTACGAGGATCTTAATCTTAAATTCGATCGAAACCGATACGCGCTATTATATGACATGTATACCAAATTCAGACGATCATACTATAATCAGGATGCTCCTCCGCTATTAGATTGTGAAAAATTCAAAAGTTCAGCTGCAATAGTTGTAATTGATTGTTCGTTTCAAAATGAAGCCTTAAAAACTGGACCAGTTGATATAAAGATAGAATTTAAAACATCGAAAGCGTTTCCGGCAAAGACATCAGCCTTTTGTCTACTACTTCACGATAGGATTGTAGAATACAACCCGTTAACCAGCGAAGTTAGAAAATTAATGTAGAATATATAAGAAATTGATTGTTATTTTTAAAAAAAAATGTAAAGATTTCCAATAGTGATTGAAATAAAAGCTGTTGTATATCCGAAAAACAATGATTTTATTATTTTTAACTTTAAATTCCATAGTGTCCTCAAACATATATGCAAACGTTATTTTCGTTATTAGTCTCCCATCATTAAAGTATAAAACAGTAATACATGTCCTGTATACACTCATTATCGTGAAGCACGTTGACGTAAAACATATCTATACGTTGGTTGCAAGTTGGTTGCAAATTGGATATAAGCTGGTAGCGGATTGGATACATTTATTTGTTTATACTGAGCAAACTCATAATGGACTCAAAACTACTTAAAAACATTATAAAATCAACTAATGATATACGAAAAAAATATAAAGCATTGAAAACCGGAAAAAACTGAACGAGCACTAATGTTGGAAGAAACATTTAAGCCTATTAGTGAACCGTTGAAAGAAATGAAAGACAAGTCAGATGAAGAACTTGATAAAAAGATTAAAACTATTTCGCATGTTGATATATCGTATCCAATCATATTTTTCACCCAATTCATTTTTTCTTCTCCTTTTACATGTATAATATCGTTCTCCTTATCGATATTCATTTTGATGAAAATTTTCACGCTGTTAAAATCAACAACTCCATCATACCAATCCAAGTGATGAAATTTATTTGTTAACCAATAAGCTTGTTTTTGACATATTTGCGGTAAATTATTAAATCCATACGGTGGTTTCACCAAAAACCTTTGCCACTCTGTTGTGTTGAATGATATGGCCAGTTCCTTCAATATAAAAACGTATCCTTGAGCTTTGAAACCCTGAATATCGATGATAATATTTCTTTTCAGCATATTACTACCTGTTAAAAAAAAATGCAATATTTAGATTATAAATATTTTATAATGATAATATGTACTACATTCTCTTATCTATATCATACGAATACTCTAAACCAAAAATTATTTTAATTCAAACTACTATCATATAAAAAAAAAGCCCACAATATCAATCATCATATATGAAGCATAATTCATAATATCTCTTATCTATATTATAAGAAATGAAAAATAAAAACCTAATCCATAACAAAACTCTTATCTATATCATAAGAAATGAAACCTAATTCATAAACTCTTATCAATATCATACGAATACTCTAAACCACAAACAATTCAAAACAATTATTCCTAAACACATATGTATAATTTGATCGATGATAACGTCATGAAATAATACCACTTTATTAGTAACAATACCACTCTCCACAATACCATCCTAATAATAATAATCAATATCTATATTCTTCACAATCTATACCCCATCTCTGGACCACAATCTATACCATCCCAATAATCAATATCTATACTAATCACAATCTATACCCCATCTCTGGACCAATATCAATATATCATCTCTCTCTCTCTCTCTCTCTTCCATTAACCAATATCTATACTCACCAATAACCAATAATCTCTTCCAACCAATAACCAATATCGATAGGTAAGGGGTAAAACCAATATCGGCAGGTAAAGGGGTAAAAAACCAATATCGGCAGGTAAAGGGGAATCGATAATCGATAAGTATTGATTTCACTTCCTGCTCCAGAAGCCTCTTATACCCACTACTGACCGGCGCCGCAACATGCGGACAAGCATTATCATGTAGGGTAATAATTTTGTCGTGTCTGGAGCAGTAATGGGTGCGTTTTTCCTTGAGTGCTTGGCTCAGCCTCATTAAGTGTGCTCGGTAGAGAGCTCCAGTAATGGTTTCGCCCGGTTTGAGCATAATACACGGCACCAAGTTGATCCCACCAAATACACAGCATGAGTTTTTTTTCCATGAATATTCGGTTTGGCTGTCGATGTTGAAGCAGGTGGTCCCCATGATTTTGTCTTCTTTGGGTTATCGCAGTGGATCCATTTTTTATCACCAGTGACTATGCGATGCCAAAAACCCTTTCTCTTATGCCAGTTACGTTTTCACGTCACGATAGAATTAAAACTAATCGAATCTACTTTCGATTTCAATTGAAACGTCGGTTGATTATTATAAAAACTTTATTTTATTATTTTTCACTGAACTTACGACTTAAACTTTACTTGTCGACTTCTCGTTATTAACAGAACCTCGAGCCAATATTCGGTCGGGCTTATATACCAATTCGTTATCTCGGTAGTTTACTTAGGATAAGGATTGTTTGGTTGCTCTGATCGGATGCGGCGGTAGGGATCAAAGGTTAAGTGTTATTTGGTTTTCTCATGCTCTGATCGGATGCGGCGGTAGGGATCAAAGGTTATTACGGTGTTCTCCGGTTGAGAATCCGTTTTCCAAATGAACCCCTCGCACTAGGGGCGGAACGTACCCTGTCCGGCTGAGCCCGTGGAGACGGGCGTGGGCGCCAGTGGTTCCTTTTCTTAGGGCACGCTCCTTATTCCTTTCCTTCGGACCGAACCACAGGTCCGAAGAAATTATTTCCCGAAAGTTCGAAACGCGCAGAACTGACGCGGTGGCTGAAAAAGACGTTACACGAATCTTCACAGAAATATATTTCACAGAGCAAGAAAAGAGGATTTCACGTCCAATAGGATTTGCCCAAGGCTTTATTATCACACCTAGCTCAAAAGTTACGTTAATATTAGAAGAACAAAAAAAAGCAAAAGCACAAAATTCCCTAGCTACGATATTATTCTTTGTTACTTGTTTTATCTCCCACGTATCGCTGCTCGTTGGGGCCCTTGATGTGCTGCTCGTCGGTAACGATTCGTCGTCCGTTTCTTCGTTGATCGGTTGTGGTACTTTAATTTTTATCGATTCGTCGTCCGTTTCTTCGTTGATCGGTTGTGGTACTTTAATTTTTATCGATTCGTCGTCCGTTTCTTCGTTGATCGGCTACGTCGGCTATGTCGTTGAAATCACTCCGAAACAAAAACTACACCAATCCACCCACTTGTGGTACTTTAATTTTTCTATGAAGCTCGCCACTTGTAAATATACTTTTCGATCAACCGACTCCTATGCTGGTTGAATAGCTAAAGAGGACGAGCTGGCTTAGTTTTTCGCCACCCAGCTTCAGGCCGGAGTCCTCAACGGCTTTTTCTCTGGCCTTGAGAAGCTTATTTTTTCCAAATCAGGTGGTTGTTGAACTTTTCTTTGTTCAAATTATCCACCCGCCTATTTACTTTAGTTCACCATTTCTCCGTTTCGGTTGTTGTATTTGTGCCGCTCAAATTTTCCCCAATTTCGGCTTAATTTTGCTGCGTCGAAAAGCTCAGCAACCTCTCTTTCGGTTGTCGGTAAAGTAGTGCGCGATCGTGATCTTGGACACCCCTTTACATTTCGCGTCTGATCTGACATTTCGCGTTCGTCTTGACGTTTCAATCCGCATGTGATTGTTTAACGTTTTTTAAATTGTTAGATAATCGTCATTAATTGTTGTTTAATCGTCTCGTGTGTCCGCTTTTGGGATAAATCCGCGGTTAGGACGTGTATTATCCTTTTCATTCCACTTGCTTGGGGATCAATTTTCCTTCGCGAACCGGGGACAACGTATCTTAACGAGTTTTCCATTTTTGACTTGCTGAACGCGTCCATGTTTTCAATTCTTGTGATTTTCCAGTTAAAACGTAACAAGCCGGAGGAGTTTCCAGAACGTCGAATAATAAGTGCGAAAATGGTAACAACGGGAACTACCACGACGATGATGCTGAGATTCGTGAATTGGAGCACCTTCGTAAGTACATCCCTCTTGGCAGCCTGTCCTTCCGAGACGTTTGTGAACACCGTGGACTTCGTCGATGTCTTTTCCGATTCCGCTACGCCAGGACATCACTTTGTTCTTGTAGCACGCTATCCCGAACGTTTGCCGGCTTTCTTGGGACGAGCATTTGTGTAACATTGTGTGTCTTCTTCCTATACATTTCGGTTGACTTCTCTTTCGGCTATTGTGCTAGACGTGTTATTTGGTCTGATTGGATGCGGTAGGGATCGAAGATGTTAAGTGTTATTGGGATAACGAATCGCTATTTAAACAAAGAGTTTATCTTAGGTTTTACAATAATTTCGTGTGAAATAGGATATGATATGGGATGTGAGTCACATGTAACTTGCCTGGCAAGCAGCAATTCACACATGCAAAATCGGCGTTCAACATCTCTCGGCTTCAGTTCATATGGAATCCAATTTCCTGGTTTTTGAATTATTTGCAACGATTTTAAGCGATGTGAAATTGCTTGTTGAGTCACTTCTAATGTAAGTGCATTTGGCACGAATCTTCCTCCAATACTGTTTCCAATTCCGGGTCCACGTAAACTTTCGGCCTTCCACTACGTTCTTTGTCTTCCACGTTAAACTCACCGTTTTTAAACTTTTGAAACCACTCGCGAAAACTTCTCTCACTTAAAGCAGTCTGACCATATGCTTCTACAAGCAATCGATGCGCAGGCGTAGGGGCCTGTTGCTGCTGTTGTAGGGAGTCACCAAATTGTTGGTGAATTGTTTCTTCAAAGGGCGTGTGCCTTTGTCGGGGTCACCATTTGTGGTTGATATTTTATTTTATAAACAAATTGTAACTCATTATTATTAGTTTTATATTCATTCACTCTTCGGGTAGGAAATTCACTCCAGACAGACTAAGATTTGTTATAGTGCCGTGCTTTTGCGAATTGTCAGGATGAGGGTGTAAGGTAAAATAAAGGAAAGATTCTTTGTATGTCAGATAGATAGTTATTTAATCCATGCCGAGCAAACTCAGAATGTCTGCTGAGGGCTCCGGCCACGGTTTATATAGAACATTTTGTGTGTGGCCGTGCGGCACCTTTCAAATTACAATGTTGCCATAAGGGCTTTTTTATATTATGTACCAGAAGGGTTTATTACAAAATTTTAAAATTATTAAATGTTACAAGCTCCCCTTCTATTCTTAAAATCGTCTCGATGAGGAGAATAGGTGCTGTTTCAATGTCTTCCTTCCTTCTGGGGTCGTCCTCTCTTTCTGATTGGGACTACCGGGTTTGTGTTGGCGACATCTTGACATCTGGTTAGGGATGACGTATAAGTGCCTAGAACTTCATTTGGATCGTCAGGCTTAGCAATCTCGTAACTCGTAGGACCCTTGGACGTGAGTATAACATAAGGACCGTCTCGTCGTGGTTTGAATTTCGAGGTGATTCTTCGTTGCTTTTGACTTCTTGTATGGGTGGTTACCCATACCAGATCGCCTGGTTGAAAAACTGGATCGGGGCGTCGGCGTGCGTCTGATGCTTGTTTGCGCTGATCTTGTTTCTTTTCCATTACTTCTCAGGCTAAGTGAAGGGTATCAGCTAAAGAAGATAGTAACGGGGTAATCTCCTATACGAAGTTGTCTGATTGTATGATTTGTCTCAAATCGCGTTTATTGCTGTCGGGAGTTCGTAGCTCTCTCCCGAACGTTAAGTATGAAGGTGTGTATCCAGTGGTCTCACACTTTGCTGTGTTCATAGCGAATCGTATTGCTGATAGATGCTTTTCCCATTCGTGGTGCTTATTTTCCACTAAAATTGATAGCTGTACTTTCATGTCTCGATTTTTCCGTTCAACCGGGTTTGCTTGCGGATGGTATACGGGAGTGAACGTTTGTGATATACCAAGGTAAAACGTAACTTGCTGCATTACTGCGTTTATGAATTGTGTTCCGTTGTCACTAATGATTCTTCGGGGTAGACCAAAGCGTAGAAATAGTTCATTGATTAATTTGGAGGCACATTTTTCATCAGTTGCTTCGGTTAGAGCAAAGAGTTCAACCCATCGACTAGCCAAATCTTCGATGATCAATATCCATTTAAATCATTCATCTGTTTCAGGAAGTGGGCCGAATAAATCGATTGCGAGTACTTCGAAACGTTGATGCATAACGGGTGTCTGTAACAGTCCGGTTGGTTTCAAATTTGTTGCTTTGTATCGTTGACATTTGATACATTTCTTGACGTAATTTGCAACGTCGTGTCTGGGCCAGTGGTAGCGCTGCGTGATGCGTTGTAGAGTACGTTCTACACCGTAGTGTCCAGCCGTTGGTTCGTCATGATAAGAACGTAAAATAGCTGTTCTTTCGGAAGCAGGTATCTCTAACTGGGCTTCTTCGTTATCTTGGTCTGGGGCGTATCGATAAAGTATACCTTCTGATAGTAAATATCCTCGATGTGTCCATCTTGCGAAATCTTCTCTTTATCGAACGCATCGATAATTTCCTTGAGTTCTGGGTCGTTCAGTTGCTGTTCACGTACGTCGATTGCGCTGTCATGAGGAAAATCGATTGATGTTGGGCAAACTTCAAGTAAACTGCTCTCGCTACAGTTTTCATGTAGTTTGGACAATGCGTCGGCAACTACATTAATTTTGCCGGGAATGTATTGGATGTTTAGATTATATGGTTGAAGCTGTAATGCCCATCGAGCGAGTCGTCCGCTCGGTGCATTCAATGACATAAGCCATTTAAGAGGTTGATGATCGGAAGCGATCGTCACTTCGTTGCCTTCAATGTAAGCACGGAACTTGGAAACTGCCCATATGACGGCAAGAGCTTCTCCTTCTGCCGTTGTGTAGTTCTTTTCTGCAGCGGTGAGAAGTCTACTAGCATATTCAACTGGTCGTTCATCCGTTCCCTCCCCTTGGAGTAAGGCTGCGCCCACAGCATATCCGCTTGCGTCAGTCCTTAACGTGTAGGGTTTGCTTTCATCTGCTAGTCGAAGTATTGGTGCGCTTATTAAACATGTTTTCAGTGTTTCAAAGGCGTCTTGGTGTGGTTTAACCCATATCCATGATGCTTTCTTTTTGGTAAGATTAGATAGAGGATGAGCTATCTCCGCGAATCCAGCGATAAATCTGCGGTACCAAGAGCACATCTGTAAGAATGATATAAGCTGTTTCACATTTTTTGGTGGAGGAATGTTAACTATGGCAGTTACTTTGTTCGGATCTGCCTTAATTCCTTCTTTTGTAATGACGTGTCCCCGATATTTGATTTCTGGACAGCCAAACTGACATTTTTCTCTGTTAATTCGCAATTGGAATTCTCTTAGTGTCGAACACTTTGAGTATTGCTACTTTTAAATCATCAAATGACTCGAAAAGTATTAGGATATCGTCTAAGTATGCGAGTATTTTATGTTTGTGGCATCTCATTTTAATTTTATCGATCATTCTTTGAAACGGAGCAGCCGCATTTCGTAATCCAAATGGCATTCTTCTGAAACGGTATGTTCCTAGTGGCGTGGTAAATGCTGTTTTGTCCATATCTGGTTCATGCATTTCTATTAGCCAATATCCAGCTAATAAGTCAAGCGTGGTTATGTATTTGAATTTAGCCGTTGAATGAAGTAAATCGTCCATTCTTGGTAGTGGATAACGATCTGGAACTGTAATGGCGTTTTTCTGTCTGAAGTCGACACAAACTCTGATACTTCCATCTTTTTTGGGTATCATAACTATAGGTGAACACCAAGGAGACTCACAGGGTTCAATAACGTCTGTTTCCAACATCTTGTTGATTTCTCCTTGTAAAACAATTTTCTGTTTAGCGTTAAGGCGGTATGGTGATGTTGCTATCGGTTGATGATCTCCGGTGTTAATTCTGTGTTTAACGTGTTTTGCTGGAGGGCCAGCTGTTGCGAAAAGATCGGCGTTGTCTGCCAGGATGGAGTTGATGATTGTTCTTTCATGTTCATCCAATTCCTCTCCTTCATGTGGTTTCAGATCCAAGGAATTCAATTCTAAGTATGGTAACATGTCAGACGGAGTGTATAGTTCCAATACTGTTTCTTGCTTTTTCCTTTTCGGCGTTGCTCTTAATGGGCTTATACCTATGGGTGCCAGCATCCCTTGTAAGCATTGCTGAACCTTAGGCGAGTATGGAATGTCTGGTTCAGAGTGCATCTCTTGTCACATGGTGATTTGGGAGTTTTGCTAGCCTTCTTTTTCGGCGTTCCTCGTAATGGGCTTATTTCTACCGGTGCCATCACAGCATTGAGGTATTGTTGTAGTTGGTATTCGTCTGCAGTAGATAAAATGCCTGTGCCGTCGTGGATTTGGTCGTCACTTCGTGGCTTTGACTGGTCCGCTGAGACTGTCATACTACTGAATTGGAATGGGTCGTCTTTTCCATTTAACTTGACGACTTCCCTTTGTAGAAGTTTGTACTTATTTTTGCAGTCGTTTCCGAAGTTCCAAGATCTCTGAGGTATATTCAGAATAATGTTCGCGTCTTCTATGAAATCCACACCGAGTAGAGTACGATTTTCTCTCGAATCTGGTAAGACGATGAAGCAAGTAGAAATGAGGCGATTCTTCAGATTGACAAGTACTGTGGCGAAGCGAATCATTTGCTTCCGTTGAATGCCATCGGCCATGATGACACACACTTCGGTCTCTTTGAATATGTGTCCTTGCTTTACCAGCAGTTGGTATAGACTATACCCTGCGACACTTATACGAGCGCCGGTATCAATGTATGCGCAACCTTCGACAGTTTCTATTTTTATGTCGATTGCGGGTCGATCTCGTGTGGGAAGTTGAATGCTGTTTGTGTTCATAGAACAGAAGTTAACTACAGCTGTGGTGACGTTTTTATTGCAGTTGTCACACTTGCTTTTTACCACTCCGGGTTTTCCACACCCGTAACATTTTATTGTAGACTGTGTTTCGTTGAAATTAGCTGGTCTTTCGTCACGTGGCTTGGGCTTACCTTTGTTGGCTTCTGTCTTAAGTCTCTTTCGGCATTCGTTTTGAACATGGCCAGTATTATGGCAGAAACTGCCCTTCTTTTTAGGAACTTGATTTTCCATTTTCAATGCATTCATGTTCACTTCCGCTGAGTCTTTTTCACTTTGGTTTTTTTCCACTTCGCGTGCTTTCACGAGCAAGTCTTCAAAAGTTTCGATTTTATCACGTATTATGTGTTTTCGAATGTTTAAATTTATTAAACCGTATACCAAGTCGATTTGCTGTTTTTCCGAGCGATAGTTCACGGGCAACTGAGCCATGAGTGCTCTTTTTTCGCAGATGAAGGTATCTGTGCAAATATCATCAGCTTGGTGGCTTGCAAATATCTCTATATATATTTGGTATGGTGGTTTGGAGGGTGCAAACGTATTGCGTATTCGTTCTAGTGCATTATCCCATGTAGTGATTTCGGCTTTCACGCCATTCCACCATGTTGCGGCAATATCGTCTAGCAATAGAGACAAACCTTCGAGAGCATTGACATCGTCAATATTTTCACACACTTTGAATATCTTTACCTTATTGATAAATTCATTTACTGCGGAGGTAGATCTTGTTCCATCGTAGCGAGCTGTACAAGTGGTGAAGCTAACTTTGCGTGTGTTTGTGACAGGGGCAACTCGTAATGATTCAATGAGAGTGCGGAACTGCTCATCACTTAAATTGAGTCCCATCTCCGATCTTTGTGTGATCGTATTTGTAAGAGTGTGCGTAACACAATTTGTATTCACCGAAGGGGAAATTTTCTCTTCAACTATGCGCACGAGCTTTGGTTGAGTGCTAATGGGTGTGCGGCTTCTAGTTGGGCTTACAGACTCTAGTTGAGTGCTAATGCGTAAGCGGCCTCGAGTTGGGCGCCAATTGTAGGATTCTTTGGGTTATTTAGAATTCTTTTTAGTTGGGGTCGCGTTGGTTCTCTTCATTAATCTCTTAACCAGTCTCCTGTGTATGATCTTCACTCTTCGGGTAGGAAATTCACTCCAGACAGACTAAGATTTGTTATAGTGCCGTGCTTTTGCGAATTGTTAGGATGAGGATGTAAGGTAAAATAAAGGAAAGATTCTTTGTATGTCAGACAGATAGTTATTTAATCCGTGCCGAGCAAACTCAGAATGCCTGCTGAGGGCTCCGGCCACGGTTTATATAGAACATTTTGTGTGTGGCCGTGCGGCACCTTTCAAATTACAATGTTGCCATAAGGGCTTTTTTATATTATGCACCAGATGGGTTTATTACAAAATTTTAAAATTATTAAATGTTACAATATGTACTTTATTGAATTAGATTTAAAGAAAACGTGTGCTTTGCGATCGGACACTTGCTGACGATTGACTACAAACTTCAGTAGTGGTGTAAGTATGCGAACGTGAGGCGCGCGAATTTGAATTCTGGACAATACTACAACAGTAATATAACAAAATGTTTGTAACATTATTATATAACATTTATGTCCACACCTAGAAAAAAGTTTTATAACATTTATCTGTCAGTGTAGTGCAACATGTCGGTGGTGAAAGCAACTGTTGCTTGCGCCGCGTTTTCTATTATAATAGCTGCAGAACTTCAACAACCCAAAAAACACAAAAGAAAATTTTGGGTTCGGCCTTTTTATTTTTTATTTATTTTTATCCCTTAAAAATATTATAAGTTTGAAACCAAACAATTTTGACGTTAAACATGCAGTCGATCCGGATTTTGGATTATTTAGTTCTCTTTCGAACAGTCCTATTAGCGATAGTATTTTTTTTTTCAATCGCTGCCTTGTCAATTCCTAATGACACTGCGTCATGTTTCCTCTCTCTTATCTTATGATAAGGATTTCGCGTATCCCACAGTTCGGTTTTTTCGCGAAAGAGTTGAATTAAGAATTCTACTTTTTGTTGGGACTACTCCATGTTCGAACTTTGACAATCAAAATTAAACTGAAGCTTATACTATAAAAAATGTGGACGATCTTGTATCATGTCACATAGCAACATTATATAACTTCCTTTGATGTTTACCGACACTCGACCGATAGCATGTAACATGTTATACAGGGTGTTTGGTACTCCGTGCACCACCTTGTTAGGGGTTATTCCTAGATATATTTGGAGAAAAAAATTGTTCTAGGGAGATGGTCAATTTTCAGTATCCGCGGATATACAGGGTGATCAAGAAAAGGGTTTCGGACTTGTACCCTCACGCACTCAAAAGGCTATATCTTGAAAAATAATAATCACAATTCAAAGTGTTATAGCTTGTTTTTTAGGGAATCGAATTACCTTTCATTTGGTGTGATAGTCCGCATTGTAACTGTACCCAATCCTGAGGTATTTGCCTCAGAACACAAATTTTTGATACTTTGACCATAGTAAGCGTTTTATTTTTGATTGACTTGTTGATTTGGCCATTACTAAAATGACAGAAACTTTGTATTTATACCTGTAATGAGTGTTGCCTCTAGGTGAAAATATTCCCCCGTTCTTTGTCCATCCCCTTCATTCCGTGAAATTTTTGACCTCCCCTCGTTTATTTGGATGCAGCCTAGTGAGTAGAGTATTGGTCTAAAATGCGAAAGTTGTGAGTTCATATCCCTGTCGACATGTATTTGTCAGAGACGGCGTGATCGTGACATATTGTACATAACTCCATACTCCACATTTGTTGCGTAGATATAACTGCGCCAGCTTAATCTACGAAAATTAAAACTCGTTTGCCGGAACTCTTCCACAGTAAAAACAAATTTTAAGTGACCTGTAGCTCAGGAGGTAATGTCCCTATTAAGGTTATAGTGCCATTAAAGAAGAATAAGAAGCTCCTGATGCAACTCGTTATATGTCTCTAAAAGGTTCTTGTGGAGTAAATGTCTCACTAACAAGACAAATGTTATTTTATGAATACAAAATATTTTGGTTTCTGAAAGGTCATAGAAAGCAGCTGTTATTTTTCCCAAATCCAAGAAACTGTTCGTCAAATTATTGAAAAAAAGAAAAAAAAATATTCGAATCAATACTGAAAACGATTGCATATTGCTCCCAAATTCAATTTTCTCAAAGTCAAATAAAATAAGTGCCATAGTAACTCATGTTAAAAATTAAAAAAAAAATAGAAATAAATAAATAAATCAACAGCAAACTGCTATCTTTTTCTATCAAAAATATTTAATTCGAAAAAAATAAAACAATAATGTACTTTCAAAAACTCCAATAACTATTTCAAAATCTTTTTTGTACGATTGCACGGCCTAAAAAAAATCATTACATGATGTTATTTATATTATTATACTCTATATACTATATTTATGTTCACAAATTACAAAACAGATCAAAAAATATAAAAATTATATTTAATAATTTTAGAAAGAGATTCTTCTTTATCTCTATTAAAAATAAATTCTAGTAAATGCCTATAAATATTTCAAGTACTATTTTAAACTTTCAATTAAATCGAGAATTTAATTAAGAAAACTTTATAATTAAAAAAAACAACACAATTATACGAATTTCAATTAGATTTATTGTAGTGAAACGTTATCATAATTTTACATTGCCTTGAAAAAAAAAATATGATTGAATTCTCATCACATTCCACATATCATAGCCCCAATAAATTAAAAAATTAATGTATTCTGAAAATATTTAACTCGAATAAATTTTAATAAACCGAAGGCTTAGTTAAATTATTAACGTCACAAGATTTCGAAACTTCTTGTCGAAAGTATTTAAAACAAGCGCGCATCTGCTATTTGGTTTCATTCATAAAAGATTGTTTACAGTCATTCTCGTAATATCGCATTTCATTCGCATTGAACAATCCATTTAGGGATTGTGTGATTGAAAATATTATTCATAAAGGCCTGTTTAAATTTTTTTGAGTTTTTCAGAAATTAAGCTTGTAATGTTCTATACATTGATTGGCCTACCTTTAAATTAGTCCTTTAATTTAATTTGATTTTTTTTATATACATATATAAAAATTTCGTTTTATGTCTTCTTGTCTCATCTAGTTAATATTGATCACTATATATCCTTATTCTTGATACGCACTAGAATCTCAATTATAAGAAAAAAAAATTATTTATTAATAAATTTAAATGAAATTCCGAAAATCAAAATATAAAACGGACTAAAATTTATATAAAAATGAAACAGTATAAAAAACTATATAATAAAAAATTAAAACGAAAATAAATGTAATCGTGGCTTTAATGTGAAAATTATTGCCGTTTGATATGGCCTGAAAATTAATAAAAATTTTGTTGATCTATAAATTGATAAAAATGATTTAGAGTTTTCACATTTCTAAATTTGAATGAAATTTATAGCTATTAAAAAAAAATAGCTTTGTAAATGAAATTTGTATAATATTTTCATTCTTAAAGGACACCACTCAAATTGGAATGGTAAGAGTTTTTGGTAAGGCCATAGATCGTACCTCGAATCCGAATAGAGAGATAGTTTACAAGACGAAGTGGGATGGAAGGAGCTACCGATTATTTGTATGGCCTGCATCAGATCATCCCGTTTGGAGTGTGTTTTTCTAAATTAGCCTTACGTTGCTCGACTGATTTGGAATTAAAGTAGCATGGCTTCTTAAAGGCTAGTACGCTGTTAAATGAGATTTTCCCTCGACCATACAGAAGCATCGAAATCAGCAGTAGAAAAAATATTTGAATCATAATTAAAAAAAACTTTTCCACTTCACTTTTAATACAGTGAACACTTTTTGAGTGTTTGAAAAATGCCACGGTTGCGAAAAACAATCCACACAATTTCATGAAAAGAGGTTGGAACTCAAATTGTTCATTTGTGACGCGCCAAAGCAAAGGCCAAAACACAAGTTCAGATCGAAATTTCATGCTTTGGGTTTTTTGCATTGTGGGAGGTGGTGGGGTAAAAAATGATGGGAAGAGCTTTATTTGTTACAAATATATTGACAATTAGTACGTCCGGAAACACAGTGAAACTGTAACTTCAATTATCTCGAAACTACCTGTTTTTAACTTCAATATTCAAAATGTCACAACTTCATCAATTTCTTACATTTTCGTCGATTTTTTCGGCGGTCTCTTCAGAATTTTGTGTATTTTCCAATGGCTCCAAGCTCAGTTTTTACCTCTGCCAAGATAAGGCACCCTTTCTCATGGCGCGCCACATATTGTTAACATGAGTTTTCATTTCAGGTGATCGACTGAATTATTTGAACGAACCGAATCACAAAGCTGTAGAATTGATTCCTCCATTGCACAACGTATTAATGTATACAACCTTTAAGCAATGTTCACCGACAATTTTAGTCCTATTAATAATTATATTATTATTATGCGTAATCTAACTCTTCAACCTGCATTTATTTCCACCTGTAGCGACATAACTATGAAAATCTTTCATCAATGCATAAGAATCTTAGCTGCCTTAGCAAATAAATTGCTATACTTTTATCATTTCAAAAATATGCCCTATTGCTGGTGTTTTTTTTTAATTTTCATCTAACCTGAGTTTTTGTTCTATTTTTCCTTAACCGACATGCCCTTAAATATGTATGAACGAGTGGACCCTCTAGAGCTAATGAGAATACTTAAAAAAAGAAATTAACGCTCTTATTAAAACTGTATTTACGAAATTAGAAATGAAAAATCTCAAAGTTTTCTCCCAATTCCTAAAAAAAATATTTAATGCTTTAAGAATGTACTATAACGACAATTTCATCAAAAATAAAAGAAAAAAGAAGAAAACAACATCATGTTATAATTAAATTGAATATTACATATGTTAATTATAGAATTAATTAAGAATAATTATAATTATTAAAGAAATGTAAATATGAGTCTCCATAATTATATTTAATACAATCATAGAAATATTTCTTTTTTATGTTTATTAAAATTTATGTACAAATGTTTGACACCCGTTTTATTTTACATGAATCGTAAAACAAATTTATAATAATAATTATTGTAATGTAATTAATTTTTTTTTTAATAGGTTTTTGAATTGTTGTTTGTAGTTATGTGTAAATTTATTTAAATATGAAAAAAAAAACGAAATAAAAAATAATTAACATTGACATATTTTAAGTAAACAATAAAAAAAAGTATGAATAATAAATAAGAATTTTATTCCATTCATTTGGATTTTTGTATCAAGATGCTAATTTCGATCTCATCTATCCTGTCCAGAGATTTGTAAAGGGGAGCTCCAGTCTGACTAGAGTTATTGTATTCGAACGCACGCTCCCGGTGTCCGAAACACCGGTTCCGCGACAGAGCGGAAAACTTTGAAATGGAAGATTTTTTTAAACGTTATTTGCGGCTTGATGGCGAAACTCGAGATAAGCAGAAGAAAGCCTAATGGTTTGGTGAATGTTTTACATTTCGAATTGAAAGAAAAGATTTCCGGATTCTACACTGTTACGCTTTATTATTCGTGACGTTTCGGTCTCTGCTGAGACCTTTTTCAAACTGATCAGTTTGATAAAGGTCTCAGCAGAGACCAAAACGTCACGAATAATAAAGCGTAACAGTGTAGAATTCGAAAATCTTTTCTTTCAACAGAAGAAAGCCTGTTCGTTTACAGTGGACCTAATCCTGACGGCTGATCAGGAGCGGAATAAGCTGGATGATTACCCATTCTTGTTCGTGTTGTGCTAAGAAAATCTCGACAACAATCCAGAGCTCCTATTGTGACCTCTACTCATATTATATATATTTTTTTTTTAAATTTATGAATAATATCTTTTATGTTTTTAATTGTAGTACCAACGACCTGAAAAAACTTAACATTGAGAAATAAAAACAATACTTTATAATTCAATATTTTTTTAAATAAATTTTTCAAATAAAAAAACATATTTGAAAAATTTATTTAAAAAGGTTATGTTTTTAAATTTATTAGAAACTAGGTTCAGATCAACTCGAATTTATTAGTTTCCTAGGCACCGTCGGATTCATACCAAAGCTCTTCGATGACGGAATTACTCCAAACCGGAGTACTACCAAACAGAATACCATTTACCTCCAATTGTAAATTTGAGAAAATATTCAAATATGAACTAATTGAATGTATTGAATGGACTGTTGCATAGCAGAGAAAACTCTTACTGCTGAATAGCAGAGGACGCACTCAAAACCCAAGCCAGCGGCATTTGGGTCACGGAACATCGAGCTTGTATGTATGTAATAAAATATAACCTTTAAACTGAAACATGGTTCAGCCGAAATAAAAAGAAAGGTTACAAGAAATCCAAACTATAAGTAATTACAATCAGAGCTATAATAAAAGCAAAATAAATGTCCCTGCGAAAGTGAAAAAAAGAAGTGTGCAATGGATTTCGTCAGGCCTGAGCCATTGGTGTTGTACGGCAACGTCGCGGTTAACTTTTAGGGGAAATTTGGAAAATAAAAAAAAAAAAATTCGTAATTTGATCAACCTTCAAAAATTTAATAGGTGGTGAGAAAATTAATGTATTGATTTTAGTGAAATTGTGCAGTTTGTATGGGAGGTGGTAGAAAGAGTGGGGACTTCTTAATTTTTTTTTTTCAGGAATAACTATAAATATCATGCAATTGATATGTTTCAAATTGCGGACCAATAGCGTTCATACTTCTTAAGAAAATCGTCTTTTTGTAGAGTTGTGTCGTTTTGTATGGGAGGGGTAGAAGGAGTGAAGCTAATAACCTATTTTTTTTGTTTTATTAATAATTCCAAATAAATATTTAGTGCACAATTTCACCTCGATAAATTTTATGTGTACTTAGAAAGTTGGTTTATAGTATTTCATGAAAAAGTGCAGTTTACATGGGACGTGTTGGAAGAAGTGGGGGACTCGAATAATTTGTATACTATAGATCGTTTTTATGATAAAAAAAAATCTTTTAAATTTAATGTTATTAGCTCTTACAGTTTCCAAGAAAATTTGATTATTGTAAATTTTTTAAAATTAGCAATTTTGTGTGGGAGGGAGTAGAAGGGATGGAGTGGTTTCCCCCGTTCACGAACTTGAACTTACTTTTTCGCAAAAAACGACGTATAAAAAATTTGTGCTTACGTGATCAACGAGTTCTAGTTTGGTTCGACGATTATAGTGGTCAAATTGAATTAGCACAATGAAATAAAAATAAATAAATAATTTATTAATTTACCAATAGATATAAAAATATTACATGAAAATAGGATAGAGGAATATTAATAAAACAAGAGTCCTGGAACAAAAACTCTTGTCCATGATGCCATCTTTGAAGCTATCATTAGCGGAAACAGTGATGTCGAACCAAAATTTGATGGCTTTCGCTTTAAGTTACATGCTTTCGACTGCGAAGACAGCGATACGTCCAGATGGGTAGGAAGCGTTATCCCAATGAAACAGCCTTGGTACAAAGCTAATTGCGAAGACAAGAGGACATCCCTTGGTCATATGTCGTAACAAAAACTGGCCTTTGCACTAGTGCAAGAACCGTGGATTTACAAATGCGTAATAAAAGGACTCACGGTTAGAAACTGTAAGGTAGTATATGACACGCATCACAAAATCCGACAGCGTGTATTTTAGTAAGGCAGGACATTTAATTTCTCTCTCTTACAGAACATGTTACTAAGTATCTAGTGGACAATAATGAAGTACGAAGATTATTGAGTTACTGTATGGAACGGAGCAAGCAGCTTCTGTTGGGCTGCAGCGCTAATACTCATCACACAAAATGGGCAAGCATAGATACAATACAAAAGGTGAGTACTTCTTAGGATTTTTATATAAAGAGAACCTGCATGTCATCAACAAATGACATAGTTCCACGTTTGTGACTAGGATAAGGAAGGTGGTTCTTGATCTGACTATAACCAGTTAGTTAATAGCCAGCAAAATGTTGACTATTATATCAGACTAACCTTCCAATTCAACATCCAGCCATCTTAAGTGGATCCAGAGGTGCATAGAGTCCCAAGTGTCACATTAAGTAACCGGTTGTGTTTCTGATTATCCTCAGTTTACTATTCGACATCGGAACTTTACCAAATAGTGATCTGTGTCGCAATTAGCCCCACGAAGGTGCTGAGGCAATCACATTTATCTTCGTCGTCTTTGTTGGGGCGTGGACGTTAATAACCCAAACGCTATCTAACAATTTAGGTTCTTGATGTGTGATGTTTATGTTGTATTGGATCACAGCGCTTATGAACGCTGTCACTGCATCTGGTCTGTGCAGGGATCGCACGTTCCAAGATTCGAAGGAATAGTCAATTTTTCGTCCAGTCCGAGGTAGAGCTTCAGGCTTCGAAATAAGTCTAGTTTTTCCGAGGATGATTTGTTAATATACATTACCCAACCCCCAACCTAGACAAGATCAGTACCCCGTGGCTACCACGTGGAGGTATAATGAGCACAATTGATGTGTACATGATAGTTACAACACTGAACGTCGCCATCCAAACACAAAAAAAAGAAGAAAATGATAAATATATGTGAATACATAATATACTTGCGTAATTAATTGGTTTCTTTTTAAATCATAGGGTCTTTTGACACTGAAAGCTGTTTCCCGCTCGAAATCTTGACAGAAAATCAGTAATATACCTCCGCGGAACGAAATGAGTCGCTTTACACTTGACCAACGTTGGGAAATATTGAAAACTTATTTCCAAAGTGAGTGAGGTGTATCCCAAACAGTACGTTTTTTGGCGTTTGGCGATGTCAATTGGCCGCCTCGGAGCTGCGATTTGACCCCTTTGGACTTTTTTTCCTGGAGAACCGTGAAGGACCGATGTTATGCCAACAATCCAGAAACGATTCAAGCACTTAAGGCCAATATCATCCAAGCAATCCGTGAGCTACAGCCCAAAACCATCGACATGGTCTTGGAAAATTGGAGTGACAGAATGCGCTACTGCGAAGCCAGCCGAGGCAGCCACTTGAACGAATTTGTGTTCCATCATTAATGGGAATGTTTGCTCCTACTAAAAGCCATAATACATGGAAAAAAAATTTAATTTTGTTTATTTTATTGCATTTTTAAAAAGAAACCAATTAATTGCCCACCATGTGGGGGGCTCTAAATGAGCAGAAATTCATAAAGAAATTTTACGAAGTTACTTCGAAAATCAAAAAGTTCATTTGCAGTTATTACTACTGTAGTCAAAACAAACCGACCAATAGTGAAAAGGAGTATATTCAAATTTTTTCGATTTTCTCGTATGATGATAATTTAATATTTAGCGTTAATATTAACTAACGCTAAATATTAAATTTAACCCTAAATTTTTCTGGGACTTTGCTAGTGCTAAAAGAAAATCCAATAAATATCCCTCTTCCTTTACCTCTAATCACAAGTTTAGTCATGATTCCAATATTTATGTTTTTGAAAAAATTGTTTGTTACTCATTTAGTTACCAATGTAGATCTATTATTTCAGACAAGCAGCATGGCTTTATACCTGGGAAATCGACCGCTACGAATTTGGTACAATTCACCAATTATTGTTCACGTTATATGGAGGCAGGGAATCAAGTTGATTAAATTTTTAATGATTTCAGTAAGCTTAAGTTAAGGAACCTGAAGTTCAGGAGACCAAGGCCCGATTTGGGCTGTAGCGTAATTGTAGAAGAAGTTTGGTAAGCTTTCACATAAAGTGCTCCTTTTTAAACTTGACAAGATTGGGTTTTATGGCTAATGTGAATTAAACCTATCTCGAAAAAAGGTCTCCCCAGGTATGGTTCAACTCCGTGCTGTCTAATACTTTGCATGCCTCATGCCTCATCAGGTGTTCCCCAAGGTAGCCACCTTGGTCCTTAGTTTTTGTTTTGTTCATTAATTATCACTTTAGTGTATTTACGAACTCACGAACACTTGCCTATGCAGATGATGTAAAGAATTTTAGAACTCCATTACAAATCAGTGTTCAGGAGGATTTGACTCGGTTTCGTGACTGGTGCTGTAAAAATGGTACCACTTTAAATATTACTAAGTGTTTTGTTGCTCGTTTTTCTCGTAAGAAGTCCATTCTTGTGAATAACTTTAAAGCGCTTGGAATTTCTCTTATGCCTGTAAACCATATTCGTGATTTAAGTGTGACGCTTCATTTTCGTCTACATATAAATGACATTGTTATCCGTGATAACTCTGTATTGGGTTTTATTAAAAGACTAGCAAACGCCCGCGACTTTGTCCGCATAAAAATCGCAATAATAAGCAATTTTGAGAATGTAGTTAGTAATACATTATGTGGGATATATAATCCGCTTACTTTAATGGCTCTTTGAACACAATGTTTTGTATTTTGTTGGAATCAGAACCATAAATTATTAAGAATGATACCATGATACTCGCATTTGAATTGGAGAGGCTCGTGATCAAATCAATCCCGTGATTTGAGACCATATACGTATTGAAGAGCATTAAGGACAGGTGAATAATTATAGCTTTTGTTAATTAAAAAAAACGCCCAAATAAAACAACATTAAGCTTGAAAACGTAACAGGACTACGATTGTGCGTAGAGCCCAATCATACGATACCATAGATGAAAAAATTGTGTATGGGAAGTGGCTGCACTGAACTAATTTGTTTCACATCATGCTAGAGTAGCTATAAAAATGTTTTCTACCAAATTTAGGTACTGAGAAACTTAGTGCATTGAATTTAATGAAATTGTGCAATTTGTATGGGAGGTGGTAGAAGCAACGGGGGGTTTTTGGTGACATTTCGAGAAACAACTATAATCATCATGCAATTGATATATTTTAAATTTCAGGTCTGTATCATTCACGCTTTTCAAGAAAATCGAATTTTTGTAAAGTCGTGGAATTGTGTCACGTTGTATGGGAGGGGGTAGAAGGAGTGAAGCTACTCGGTTAATTTTTCCCGATATTAATAATGATGCTAATTTAGGATAGAGCACAAAATTTGAGCTCGGTGAAAGTTATATGTACTGAGAAAATCATTTTAGAGTATTTCATGAAAAAGTGCAGATTGTATGGGAGGTGGTGGAAGGAGGGTTTTAGGTGAATTTTTGAGAAGCAACTATAATTAATTTGCAATTGATATGTTTTAAATTTCAGATCAGTAACGCTTACAGTTTTCTAGAAAATCGAAAAGTAAAGTCGTGGAATTGTGTCACATTGTATGGGAGGTGGTAGAAGAAGTGAAGCTAATGGGTAAATTTTTTTCCGATATTAATAATAATGCAAGTTAAGGATTAAGTACAACACTTAAGCTCGATGAAAGTTACACGTACTGAGAAAATTGGTGTATAGCATTTCATGAAAAAGTGCAGTTTGTATGGGTGGTGGTGGAAGGAGTAGGTGGTTTTAAGTGAATTTTTGAGAAAAAACTATAATTATTATGCAATTGATATATTTTAAATTTGAGATCTGCATCATTTATGATTTTCAAGAAAATCGAATTTTTGTAAAGTCGTGGAATTGTGTCATATTGTATGGGAAGGGGTAGAAGGAGTGGAGGTACTCCGTTTATTTTTTTCACGATATTAATAACAATGCAAATTAAGGAAAAAGTACAACATTTAAGCTCGATGAAAGTTACACGTACCGAGAAAATTGGTGAATAGCCTTTCATGAAAAAGTGCAGTTTGTATGGGAGGTGGTGAAAGGAGTAAAGGGATTCAAATAATTTCTATACCATATATCACATTTCTGATAAAAATAGTATATTCTAAATTTCTAATGATTTCCTCCAATGGTTTTGAAGAAAATTTGATTAGTAAATATTTTTGAAAATGAGTCACTTTATATAGGAAGGGGTAGAAGGCGTGGGGTATTGAAATAAGACCACACGCAGATTGCATCTTGGTGCACATCTAATAAACTGTGAAAGTTTCATTTTTGCGTGAGAACCGGAAAGACAGACAGAGAAAAACGTGTGTTTCTTCTCAGTTATTGCTAAAATAAAGCAAAAAACGTATTTATAGCCAAACAAATAACAGACAGACACTACAATTATATTTATATGTATAGATTCTCTGGAGAGTTTCGTGACCCTCATGTTGCTCTTAATCTATATTATTGTTTTGTTCATTCGATATTAGAATATTACTCTGTAGTCTGGTCTCCGTTTTATAAAATGTATGTTGCTCGTATTGAGTCCGAACGGTGCAAATTTCTACGTTTTGCGCTCTTTCATTTGCTTGGGTTGATTCGCTTCGACTGCCACCGTACTGGTATCATATGCATTTAATTGTTATCACATGAAAAATAAAGAGAATTGGCGGCGGTGTTTATGTACAAAATCGTCTCAGGGATTTGAATTCGCGACCTTCACATTGTAGATCAACACGCTACTTAGTAGGCTACACCCTAGCTCTATTAAGTCTAGTTAACTATAATTCGCACTGTAATTCTCTAAGGTATAATAGCTTTTTAAATTTGGACGCGCATCTTACAAATGTTGGGTGTCAGGAACCAATGACAACCATGACTAAAAATTTTAATTTGTATTTTGATTATATTGATTTCAATAGTTGCATTAATGTCAAAAAAATTGTCAATGATTTTGAATTGATTGCTCTAATGATAATCTTTTGTTTGTCAGTTGGATTATGCCTCTTGATTTATATGGATAAATGAAAAATGTCGTGCCAGATGTTGCAAAACGCATAAATTCCACTTTCAATTTCATATCAATTTTAATAAAAATTTTGTCATTAATAAAAAACCATTGTCACATTTCTGTTCACATTTTTTTCCAGAAGGTTACTTAAACCTGGTATACGTGTACTTTATTGTCTTCCACGATTACTTCTAGGCTTTTATACTGCTAGTAAATCTATCTCCCACCCTGCAACCAAATTTAAAACTTGAATATATGGAATTTTTGTTCCAACAGTGTTGCCAAATTTATTGTTAGACATTTGGTGCAACTTTTATCACAAAAGTATGGCGAACGAATTTCAGTTTCACAAAAATGTTGTCATTAAAATGTCGCACCAGTTCCAGTTTCATTTTTTACCAATTCCATGAAATTTTTGTCGAAAAACTTAGTTTTTTTTTAGCATTAATTTTACTTTATTATTTTAATAACAAAGTATTGTGATCGATTTGAAAAAAAAAAGAAATACATAAATTTGCTACCCTGTTAACCTAAAAATGCAATAGAAATCCGGCTGTACGCCGTACGTGTACGCTCAGCGCACATTAACTTCCAAACCCTTCAAGATAGAAAGTTCATTTTTGGGTGGATTGTAGATAGTTGCGGATCTCAGGCGGACACCCATTTTGAGCGGTGTAAGGATTAAGGGGAGGCGGGAGGGAGCGATAAAACCGAAAACTAAGAACTCGAAAATCATGGTTCCAGCTAGGAAGCTGAAAATCAACATACCACTGTGCCCAAAAACTAGTCGGAATTTTTTTTATAAATCAAAAAAACTTTATTTATTCTTTCAAATCAATTTCGTCCCCTTCAAAATAGTCCCCTCTCGATATAATACACTTATGCCACTGCTTTTTCCAGTCCTCGAAGCATGCCAAAACGTCTTCTTCCGGTATAGCCTTCAGAGCGCGCGCCGATTCTCGTTGACTGTCTTCAATCGACTCAAAACTGTTTCCTCGGAGTGGTCTTTTGAGTTTTGGAAACAGTCACACGGAGCCAAATCAGGTGAATAAGGTGGTTGCAGAACGATATTGGTTGCATTTTTGGTGAAAAAGTCACGAAGAATCAGTGCAGTGTGAGATGGCGCATTATCGTGGTTTAAAAACCAAGAGTTGTCTTTCCATAAATCCGGGCGGAAGGAATTCATAATGCACTACACCACGAAAATCGAAGAAAACAGTCAACATCACCTTGATTTTTGAGCGACTTTGACGCGGTCTTTTCGGTCTTGCCTCACCTTCTTTGAACAATTTATACCAATCATATGTTGTTGATTTTAGTAGAGCTCGGTCCCCGTAAGCCTTCTCCAACATTTTCAACGTTTCTGCAGCATTTATTCCATTCAGGAAACAAAATTTGATCGCACTTCTGTGTTGAATAATTTCAGACATTGTAAAAATCGCCAAATTCACTTTTTGTGTCGCACAAAACCAAGCGTAACTCAAACACTAATGAATATTTTCACATATAATTTGGCATGGAAGTCAGTAACAGTTGTACTAACTTAAAAAAAATATATTGAGCGAAAATATTTACCCGCGTAATTTAAATCGAAAAATTCCGACTAGTTTTTGGGCACAGTAAAAAAAGAAATCGTTCGACAATTTGTCTTTCGCCCCCCCTTTTCGGACCCCAATCGATAAAAAAATTAAATTATTTTGAAAGTTTGTTCCACAAACCCCTCTGTATAGAGGGCGAAAGACAAATTGTCGAACGATTTCTTTTTTTTTTTAAAGAATTTATCTTCGCAATTACTAACCATAAAATCAAAATTATAAATCATATTTTGAGACCATTAAGGTCGCATATAGATCCATCAGAATCAGCTTCGTGGGCGAATAATCATTGTAAGGAGGGAGGTGATCAGGGGTGCAAAGAAAAACACTTAAAAATGAATATCTCGACTAAAAATGGTGCACTTTCCAAAATTCCAAATCGTCATATCTCAAAACTGAGATGAAATTTACTTTGCCAGATTATAGAATTTCATAGTCCTTAATTTTGGCAAAAATTTAAAGTTGGGGGTGTATGGGGAGGTAGGTAGTAAACAAAAATATCGAAAATGTTGAGTGATTGTTTTAGGGCTCTGGTAAAAGATACAAAGTTTAAATTTTCCATGTGGATACATCTATTTGATGTACATAGAGAAAAATTAATAATTTGTTCCACAATTCTTATGCACCGCAGAGGGGGTCTAACATGCACAAGGTGTTTTATGTGCAATGGAAAAAACATAAAAACTGAAAATGTGTGAATGAAATTTTAATGTAGAAACTTGAAATGCATTTAAAAAAAATCCCTTAAAGTATGAAATTAACTAATCTGATCTGATCGAGCACCTTCAAAATTACTACCCCCTCCCATACAAAATTATTTTTTCGATAATTTTTAAGAAGTCAACTATCATGTAACTATTAAAAGCTATCACTTTGAAATTTTGCACAAAAACTTTTAAAAATAGTTGAAACAAAATTGCGTCAAAAGATTTAAAATCGCGCCTGCCTGAGAACGCGTTGGGCTAGAAAGTTCAAATTTTGTACACATGGTTTTTGACAAAAAAGTGAGGTCAAGTTCGTGAACGGGCCAAATCCCTCCACCTCTTCTGCCCCCTCCCATACAAACTGACACAATTACGCAATTTGTCAATAAACGAATTTACTCGAAAAGTATAAATGCTGGTTTGGTGAATGTTTTCACAGTGCATTTCGAATTGAAAGAAAAGATTTCCGGATTCTACACTGTTACGCTTTATTATTCGTGACGTTTCGGTGTTCAGTTATCAGTTTGATACTGTTTATCAGTTTGGTAAAGGTCTCAGCAGAGACCGAAACGTCACGAATAATAAAGCGTAACAGTGTAGAATCCGGAAATCTTTTCTTTCAGTATAAATGCTATTGATCTGAAATTTGGAATATAATACTAGTGATTCCATTCTACTGTTTAAGAATTATTTGTGTCCTCCCCCTCCTTCCACCACCTCCCATACAAACTGCACTTTTTCATGAAATGCTTTAAACCAATTTACTCAGTGCGTATACAATATATCGATTTGAAATTGTGCGCTACGTATTTATTTAACATTATTAGTAAGACCAAAAAAAATTTAGACGATTAGCTTTACCCCTTCTATCCCCTCCCATACAAAATAACACAATTTCGCAATTCGATAATAAACGGATTTTTTCAAGAAGCATGAAAGCTATTGATCTGAAATTTGGAGTATATTACTTTTATAATAATTTCAATCTGCTGTATAAAAATTATTTGAGTCCTCCTCTTCCTTCCACCACCTCCCATACAAACTGCATTTTTTTATGAAGTACTATAAGCCGATTTACTCAGTACGTATCAAAGTTATCGAGCTGACATTATGCAATAAATATTTATTATGCAATAAATATTAGCTTCACTCCTTCTACCCCCTCCCATACAATTTGACACAATTCAACAACTTTACAAATATCGATTTTCCTAAAAAGTATGAATGCTACTGATCTGCAATTTAAAATGTGTCAATTAAATGATGTTTACAGTTATTTCTATAAAAGTCATTAGGAACTCGCCTCTCCTTCTACCACCTCCCATACAAACTACAGAATTTCACTAAATCCAATACACTAATTTTCTCAGTATCTATTAAATTTTTGAATCCTAAATTGTGTATAAAACATTTTGATAGCAACTTTAGCGTGATGTGAAAAAATTAGTCCAATGTCGTCACCCCCTCTACCACTTCTCCTACAAAATTTCTTAAAGTAAAAAAATTTCTCTTTCATCTTGAGTATCGTACGATTGGGTTTTACGCTCTATCGTAGTCCTGCTGTTTTTTAATATGGCTTTGCTGTCTTTATCAACCGAGTCTTCCTATCGCTTGCGTGGTTTGCCTACTGGCCGGTTACTACTCTCTTTGCCTTTAAGACGCTTGGGGATTCGTCTGTCTTCCATTTGCTCTATATGGCCAGCACATTGCAGTTTACGTAGCTTGATGAACGTTGAAGCTTCTGGCTCGTCGTATAGTTGATGCTTCGAAACGTCTAGGTATTCTGCGGAAGTGTAAGAAATACTTTTCTGCCTTCGAACTAGCTATCATCTATAATGCTTATATCCGCCCACGTCTTGAGTATAACTCTCATGTTTGGGCTGGGGCCCCAGAATCACACCTAGCTTTGCACGACCGTATTCTAAAACAAAACAGAATTATCATTTGTGGTAAAGCCCAATCATATGATACTCTAGATGAAATAGGGAAGAGTTTATTGTACCGGAAAATATGTCATCTCAAATTCTTTCGAATAGTGAATAGTGACTTCTGTATGGGAGGTGGTAAAAGCAGAGGGGAGAGATTTGTAATTTTTGTATATAACACCGTATACAAAATGTTTCATGCTGAATTAAAAGTTAGTAGCTTTCATAATTTTCGAGAAATATGAACAATTTTTGTCTGAATTTATGGCATTTGTATGGGAGGTGGCAGAGAAAGTGAAAGGTTACGGATGATTTGGAATCTGCTTATCAACATTCTAATCACATTGCTTTGTTACAATTTTAAAGTTGATAGCTCTCATATGTTCGGAGGAATATATAAAATACTTCTCTTGAATTTCTAATACAAAAATTTGTATGGTAGGTGGTAGAAGGAGTGAAGCGAATTTCGTATTTTTTTTAGTATTCATTGCAATTATTAAGGGACTTATTCTGGCAAAATTTGTACTTTTCATAGTTTCAATGAAAATAGATTAAATGCATTTACCAAAAATTGTGCATTTGTATGAGAAGGGGTGGAAGGAGTATTCGAATCAAAACCAAATTTTTCGACATGAATGATATACTTTGCTCAAAATTTCAAGTTGATAGCTTTGACCGTTTTGAAGAAAAATAATTTTAATTGAAATTCCGAAATTTCGAAAAATTTGTTTAGGAGGGGATAGCAAGAGTGAGGTGAAATTGATAGTTTTTTCCAAAATCGTTTGCAATTGTAATAAAATTAATTATGGCAAGAATTGTTTCATTTATCTTTGCTAGTTGGAATGAAAATCTAATAAATGCATTTTTGAGAATTGTGCATTTGTAGAGGGGGGTCCTAATATCCCTTTGATATACTCGCCAAGCTGCACGCTCACTCGAGTACACTGCAAAGCCCTTGCCGTGGAGAACAGTGGAATGTAGGCAGTCCTTCCTTCCTCGGACGATAGTGATGTAGAATTCATTCTTCAAAATGTCCCTTCTAATTTTCCTATATCCACTTGTTTCCCCGTAGCCATGTCTACTTAACTGTATATCTCGCATTAAGGGGTGACCTCCGAAGTTATTTTCGATGGCCGTAAAAAACAACTCATGATGGTAACTTATTCGCCATTTCGTTCCTTCCGTCACAGGTCCCAAAATTCTTCGGAGGATCTTTCTCTCGAATACGTTAACTGCCTTTTCGGAAGTTGGCGTTAATGTCCACGTCTCGCTGCCATAATAGACCACAGGTCGTATAATAGTTTTATATATTCGCAGCTTATTGTTCCTGTGCACTTTCTTGGATTTCATTATTGGA
The DNA here is from genome assembly GCA_963669355.1 of Chorisops tibialis. Taxonomy (NCBI): domain Eukaryota; kingdom Metazoa; phylum Arthropoda; class Insecta; order Diptera; family Stratiomyidae; genus Chorisops; species Chorisops tibialis. The sequence continues at coordinate 78,110,455 of OY770263.1, forward strand.
TGTACCGAATAATACTTTACCTACGAGTACTTCACGTGACTTCAAATATATGCGCAGTTTTTGATTATTATTAGGGATTTATTCAATTCCCTTCAATATAGTTATTCATCGAAAAACTCAAATCCTTAAAAACAAAATCTTTTAGGATAAGAGCAAGGATTTCTTTTACTTGAACACCAAAGGCGAGAGGTGTGTGGGTTTGAATCACTAAACCCCATCTAGCTTAACTTCTGTTGTGCTGAATATTTTAAAAATGTTTTTATTACGTCGAAGAAATGGGATTATTTTCCATTCTGTTCTTAATATTCAAGGTTTTGTATTTATGAAAGCTTTGTTTTATTGAAAAAGGACTTTATTTCGGTAGTTATACTTATGGTATTAAAATTTCATAGACAATTTATAACTTCAAATCTCTAAGAACATATCTGACTGAAAGAATATTGAAATCGATCAACACTATGACTATTTCTTCAACTTATTAAAATTATATTCTTGTAGGTCATATCGAATTCCAAAACCGTGCAAACTTTGTTCGAAATCAGGTTAAGGTACAAAGAAACCGTCAACAACATGTAAAATACATTCGATATTCGCGATCCAATTACAATAATTTTATGCTCAACAAAATATCTAAGACTGTTACGATAACTATAACAGTTCGTAAGGTCTTTTTCTTCCATTTTGAATGTGGCTCATTGCCGTCACTTAATTAGCGGCCTTTTAATTCAATTAAATTCATTCAAACCGCTAAATTTCATTTCTGGTTTTACCATCTTCTCATCTAACATTATTTAAAATCTTCATATGTTGCTTTCTACGACGGTCTACAATCTCTTTTACATCATTGCCTTACACTACTCTCATAGTTGCTCCGGTGAATAATAGCGACTCCACCCTTGACTTCGGAATATTATTAAAATATATTTTTTTTTTAATTCTGTAGACTTATTCATATGTGCACTGCAGCATATGGTTTGGATCTATAGTTGAATTAAAATGCTCCAATGCACCTGTATTTGCAGAAGCAACGACATTTTAAATTGGGGTACATGTATGTTAAGTATAGCTCTGAGGCCTATGCTTTTTTTCTTGAGCCGCTCAAACGAAAAGAAGAGGTTTGGTTTTGGCTTCTTTAAGACACGAGCTATGCTATGTGTTATTGTGCGGTTTGATTATTGTGATACGTGTTTACCAAGTACGTACTTGTTTTTTCAAATAAAAAAAAAAACGGTATCATGAACTGAAACCACAAGACGACGCAATGCCTAGCTAGTTCTTTGGAGACTTTCTTATAAATGAGAAAGAGGTGAGGTAAGACATACATATACACACTTACCTGAGAGAGTACTGACTTGTATGAATGGCGAGCTTCCCTGCGAAGACGGATGCTAAAGATACCAACGATCGTACGTTTTCGATCGGTAAGCCGGTATCCGATCTGACGTCATTGAGATCGACAATTTCTTAAAGCTTTTTAAATTAATTTTTATGGGCAATGGAAATGGCCGGAGAGTGGACTAAAAAAAAGTTTGTTTATAAATTTAATGAGACTTTGAATTGAATTTATGCTAAGCTTAGCTTCTACTCTCCACGATCGTTTGTGCTAGTGTATTGCTAGTAAGCTAACAACTATTATAGCACAGCTGATTTTTAAGTCAGTTGATCGTTACTTGTCGGCTAGTAACAATCCGCGTATGCTTCGTGTTAGCTTAAAAAAAAAAATTATTTTGATCGTTGATCGTGTGTAGTTAAGCGTGATCTAGCACAAACCACTTGATTTCATACGGTTATAGTTTTCGCTACTTGTAAAATTATTTAACAAAAAATTATTTAAGTAAAATTCGAAAGATTGGTGTATTACGACGTAATGATCATGTTTACCTGAACGTGTGTCACCTCATTTCTTTTTATCTCCTGATGAATCAATCTACGTAAAATAAGTTTTAACCTTTTGCATTTGCATAGAAGATCGCGCCGCCTATCAAGTGATCGTGTCCGATCTTTAATTCAATTTCGGAGTGACCGTTAAGAAAATTTTAAATTTAAAAGAATAAACTGCGATCACAAGTGCATGTGCTATATTTAGTAAAATTAAGAAAAGAAAAAAAGTTGTTTTTAACAAAATTTTCATCATAACGATCGATTGTTTTGATCATTTCCGATCGTCAGCCTGGATATAAGAATTATATTACTTTTTTAAATGAGGATTTTCGTGCAACAAGCCGACACTTAACTGGATCATCATGGCGCAATTTAAAGATAACTCATGGGTAAGACGATCAAATTAAAACATAGCTATACAGCTTCGACCTATAACTATTTCATTACAAATTATCTTTCTAGATCTAGTACATAATCACATAGTAGGAAAGTAGATTTTTCTTATTAGCAAAAAAGAAGTCGACAAAAAAAAATGTATATAAATAATAACTATCGTATATATAGATAGTAAACAACTTTTGCAGGCCAACAAAGTTGGAATCACACACAGTGAAATTATGTCGGTTGAACGATTACGATAAATGGTTGGCTTTTGATGATAATGTGATTTCAGATATATTATTTGTACTGCATATAATGATGCCATTAGAGTGCAATTTGAAGTTAATTTTTGTGGTTTTTTATTTTCTCTCGAAAATAGTGATTATAGTATTGGAAAATTGCACCATATAAGAGATAGGTTTGTTGAGTAGTAAACTGCATAGGAGATTATCCGAAAATCTTTGACCAATGGGCAATTCAGTTCAATTTTCACTGAGTTTCGTTTGATTTTTGCAATTATATTAATGAAATGATTTCAGTTTCAATTGCAATTGATTCCAATGTGAATTCCCGGAGTATACTTCCTGTTATTGGTTAAGCCTCCCCGTTTAGATACTCGCTCTGATCCTTTCGGATGGTATAATTTATGAGCTTATAATGTACGAATTAATTGAATATTGAGCACTGGTGCTATACGTTTGCAATTGATTGTCTGAGATTTGATGCTTGAGCTTTAAGGTTTATTCAATGGATGAGCCACTTCTACTGTAAAATTATTACGTATTGAACCTTGACTGCCACTCACAAGGGTTCGATCATTGTAGGTTTTGATCCTTCAGGTTGGTGGTTGAGGATTTGGTTAATTCAGGGCCGGCACTACCAAGGTGTAAAAGGACCAATTGCACAGGTCGGTATTCTTGATGCCCCATCATATCCTCAAAAGACTGAAATGTTAAAATCAGTGCAATGAATTGGAGGACTCCACACTGCCAATAGATAATGTGCTTCAACTAAACCGCACAGCATGGTTCTGGGAAAAGTTTGGATTTGGTCATAGAAAGACACCATTCTTGAAAAGCTGGGATGAAAGAAAATATCGAAAAAGGAAGATGACAGGAGTTCAGGTTGCCTACCTGTATAATATTACGCCCCACTTTAGGCGCAACTGGAATGAAATATAGGACTCCATTCCACCAACAGATGATGCACCTCAAAGCATGATGAGGGTGGTTGGAGATGCTTCACAAGTCATTCTGGTAAGGATTTGCTCAAAGCAAACTTAGCAATGAACCGATAGGCACTTGAACCCCTACCGTCTTCCCTTTTTTCTCCCTTTCATCACAGCTCTTCAAGGATGATGTCTTCTTGGCCACTAAATCTTCCTTCCCCCCATGTCCTCAGCCCTGACTTGCCCTAAATTAGCGTCAACCTTGTGCTCAATTTTGTAACTTTGTCGTAATTGAAAAAAAAAAAATGTTAAATTGTTGTGGAAATTGTTCGGCATAAGGAACTACCTGAGCGTTGTATACGTGTTACTGTCAGGCTTTCACACTTTACACTGGTTCAAAATTTATTGTTCAGAGATTTGTTGCAAAATTTCGTAGCGAAAGTATGTTTAAACATAACAGGACTACTATTGGGCGCAAAACCCAATCATGCGATACTCTAGATGAAAGACATTTTAAGAAATTTTATATGGGGAGTGGTAGAAGGGGCGATGGCATTTAACTAATTTTTTCGCATCATACTAGAGTTTAAATCAAAATGTTTTATACAAAATTTAAGCTCCAAAAATTAAACACTTACTGAGAAATTAGTGTAGCAGATTTGGTGAATGCACGAGGAACGAATCCCAAAACGAGTGCAAAGCTCAAGGTGACCGACCGCAAGGGAAGCCACGAAAGCGATGGGAGGACTCAGTCGACGCAGATTGCAGATCGCTTCACAATTTTTCAAACTGGAGGACGCGGTCGTTGGACCGAGACAACTGGAGGAGGTGCATCCGGGAGGCTAAGGCTCGATATGGGCTGTAGCGCCATTGCATCATCATCAGATTTAGTGAAATTGTGCAGTTTGTATGGGAGGTGGTAGAAGGAGTGGGGAGTGCTTAATGATTTTTTTCAAAAATAGCTACACATATCATGTAATTGCGATGTGTCAAATTGCTGACCAGCACCATCCATGGTTTTTAAAAAATCGACTTTTTGCAAAGCTGTGTAATTGTGTCTAATTTTCTTCGGCCTTACTAATAATTTTCAGTTCATATTTAGTGCACAATTTGAGCTCGATAAATATTGTACGTACGGAGTTAATTGGCTTAAAGTATGTCATGAAAAAGTGCGGTTTGTTTGGGAGGTGATGGAAGGAATAGGAAGAATTCAAATAATTTTTATACTGTGCCTTGAAATCACCATAAAAATAATATATTTCGAATTTCAGATCAATAGCTTTTATGCTTTTTAAGAAAATCAGTTTAAGGTCCAACTACGAAATTGTGTCATTTTGTATTGGAGGGGGTAGAAAGGGTGGAGCGATTTAGCCCGTTCATGAACTTCACCTTGCCTTTTTTCCCAAAAACAACAACGCGTTCTCAAGTTAGAGAGCGAACAGACGGACGGACGGACAGACAGACGGACATCCATTGGTTTGGTGAATGTTTTCACAATGCATTTCGAATTGAAAGAAAAGATTTCCGGATTCTACACTGTTAAGCTTTATTATTCGTGACGTTTCAGTCTCTGCTGAGACCTTTATCAACGGACATCCAGTTTTGAAGTTTTTGAACGATATAATCCACTTTTTTCTCCGTGTCTTATCTCTTAGCGTTACAAACTTTAGAGCAAACTTATAATACTCTCAGATTTCATCTAGAGTATAAAAAAGTTCAGTTTCCTTATTGGCATAGAAATTTTTAGTTAGCACTAGTATATTTTTTGTGAAAAAATTTCTGGAAAAATGTTATAAATTTAATCTTAAATGTCACATACTTAAACACTTTTTTCACACAATTTTGTTGAAGACTTAGATTTTTTTTGTAGCGTTATTGTCGAAATTTTGCGAAGTTTGTTATGGACATTCAATATAAAAACTGTGACGAGATGTAACAAATACTTTTTAGTGCAAGAATTTTGTTTTCTTGGCTATCTTTTTGGCGAGTTAAAAGGATGAAACGTTAGCGAGCTATCAATAAAATTTATCCGGGTGGCAAATCAACTTAAACCAGCGCTGGGTTGATTCTTATTAACCAATGGGCTTATATTCAGAGTCACTATAAGATTGTGGGTTCATCTTTGTATGAGCAGAACGTCGCTCATTTCTGTACTATTAGCGTTTAAGGCCATTATGATTTCGGTGGGTTATCTTGCAGATTGAACATCACATGATTGTCTTCTTCCTATATATCATGGTTTTTCACGCTGGGAATAAATCGTTAATTTTTCTCCTTAACGATAGGAATCGATCATTGAGTTGATTGTTTAGGTGGCGGCGGAATCATTGGGTTGTTCCTCGTAATTTTCTTCTAATTAATAGACAAAATCTAACGATGGCAAACTATAACAAAACGGCAATGAAATCAATGAAATCAAAAGACATACTACTCGGTACTTCCAATACAAAATCGTAAAGACGTGCATAGAAAAACGAAGTTGTGAATCTCGAAAACCATAATGAGACCTGTACTCAACTATGGCAGTGAAATGTGAAATTAATAGAGGTATCAGATAAAATGGTTAATGTCTTTGAGAGGAAGGTATTACGACGAATTCTTGGACCAGTGAGAGAATAAGGCAAATGGAGAATGAGATACAATCAGAAATGATGTACCATTTTGGATAACCCGGAAGTCTCTTCTCTCAACAAACTTTGAAAGCTACAGTGGACTGGTCACGTACAGCGAATGGAGGACAGAAGAATACCCAAACGTGTACGAAAAGGAAAGGCGGAAGGGAAAGGCCAGTTGGAAAATCAAGAAAACGCTGCGAGGATTCAATTAAGACAGCAAATAGCTTCTGAAATTTTCCAAATGGAGGACGTGGTCATTGGACCGAGAAAATTGGAGACGAAGCATACAGAAGGACAAGGCCCGACTTGGGCTCTAGTGCCATTGATGATGATGACAGTGGACTTTTATTCTGCGTCCATGTAATTTTTAGGTTTTGCACCGTCAGCTTACATATTGTGTTGATTTGATGTATGAACTGATAACATAAAAGCTTTTCTTGCGCCTTCGGTAGGTTACTCTTTGAATTGAAGGCTTTTCGATGGACTATGAAACTCCTATTGTAAGATCATTACGGACAGTGGCAACGCTTTCAGTTTTGGTTCCCGGAGAGCAGAGTTATAGTTTATCACCCTAAATTTATACAATTTGTGTTTAGTTTGCTTGAATTGGTCTATAGGTTTATTTGACGCATAAATCTATCTCTCTGTCTTCAATGGCACTACAGCTCAAATCGGGCTTTGGCCTTTTAACCTTCAGGTTCCTTAAAATTTTATTTGTTATTGTCAAATAGTTGCTAGCCTTTCTCACAACCCTCTATCTACGAATTTTTATTTTCGCAGGTTGAGGTGGTCAAGACGCAAGTAGAGTGCTTAAATTATATATCGACCGGGGTTCGAACTCACGACCTTCACATTGTAGATCAACACGCTAACCACTAGGCTACATCCTAGCTTAAATGTATGAAGGAAACTGTTATAGATAGAACCACAACTGCGTTTTTCAGTCCTTTAGGCTTGATCCTAACGACAGTATCGCATCTCCTTGTATGAATCGAAATCACATCAATAAAATAACATTTTTCGTCAACTCTTGACACATTCCAAGGTTTTTAAATTAATTAATGACTCAACAACACAATTTTTTTTATTTTAAATCGGAAAGGTCACAAATAGAAGGCTATTATTAACGAAAATAAATAAATGTCTTAATTTATTGTTTATCTACAATATCTACAATATTATTATTTGAAATATTCACGTAAACTCACAATTTTTGCCAGGAAAGTTAGCATCACGAAATGTTATCTTCTTGTATTTTGCAATTTTTTTTACTGGTAAGTTCCTTTTGAAACTCGACATTTTTATTTCTATAGCTTGCGCTGTAAAACAATCAAAGATAGATTAATCCTTTTGCGATTGTTTTTTCTGCAAACCTTTAAACGACCGAATACACACAATTTGCGGTCAAATAGTCACCATTTACAATACTGTCGCATCACTTTTTTACACATAACGCACATAAAAATCGATTCGGTAAATTTGACTGGAATGAGTAGGAGGCAAATAATTTGACCACCGTTTCATTCTTCGTCACATGCATTACGTCATTCGATGAGAGAGATTTAAATCTGGACCAGGAAGGAAAAAAATCATACATCAAATCCGTGTTGTTATATGGTAAACTGCAAACTTTCGTAAACCAGTACCTCTGAAGCATTTCAGGGATATCTTGGCCAGAAGTTATCTCCATCGACGAACTTTGGAGTACAATTGGACGGACTAAAATAGGCATTGGAATTCAAAGGCGGAAGTGGCAGTGGATCGGTCAAACTTTGAGGAAACCAGAGCGAAACATTTCCAAATAAGCTCTGGATATCGTCCTCGAGGAAGACGTCGGGTTGGTCGACCATGCAGCACATGGAAGCGAGTATTTAAGCAGGAGCCGCAGGAATAAACAATTCCTGGCGACCACTAAAGTCCGATACAGGATGGCGCCTTGTGGATGAGAACTGTTTCTGTCCTATGTAAATGCAATTGAATTGATTGGTTGATTGAGGTGACCAAGGTATGTCCAAGCAGGCAATGTGCTGGAATTACACGTCACGATCGGGATTTGAAATCACGGTCTTCGCATTGTAGACCAACGCGCTACCCACTAGGCTACTCCCTTGCTTCAGATTGGTGGTTGAGTATTGGGTTAATGCTTGCTGATTCCATGGTTTCTTCATGAATCTATTATGAATATTATACGATTGTATATCTTTTTACGTGCAGAAATTCGCTGGGGCTTAACTTTTTTTAAGTTATGTTTCTTCACTTTCAGGGTTAATGAATGGATTGATTCTTTTGGTTGCAGATTAATCGATGGACTAATAACCTCTCTCTAAAGAGTATTACGATTTGGATCTTTTTGTTCCACATTCTGTGCTGATCTGACCTTATAATGTAAATTTGTTAATTTTTCTACCTTGAATACTTTCAACCACAACGTTGATCAATGGACTATCATCCGGCTTCTCACTCACTATATATTGTACCGGGTCCTTCTGGTTAGATCCGTACATTAGTTAATTGTTATAGATATTGGATAATTTGAAGGTTCAGTATAAAGATGCGTTGATGATTAATCATTAATATTGATTGATTATTGTACTATCAAGTTTTCGCTATACCACGATCCCCGCAATGAACCTCTACGTTTGGGATTGTTTGATAAGCTTGGGGCTGATTAATGCCAATCGATGGACTATCAACCTGTCTTTTTTAAGTCGTCACGATACATATACGAGTAACAAGTAACATTTGCATTGAACTCCAAATTAGAAGTTAAATGATGTGACTATTAATTTATTTTTATCAAACCACAACGTTGAAGGTTGTTCGTTAGTTTCCGCATTCTTCTACGTTAGATGATCGATCAATAGCTAGGAGATTATTTTTCAATAATTCATCCTGGTTCTCGTGTTTGGGATTGATAAACAGACTGAAATTTCATTCCATCCCATTAAAATTATTATAATCTGGACCTTCTTCTCCTTTGTAAAGAAATTGACTGGTTTCTGTAATATAAATACTTCCTCGAATATAATCTTTCACAATGCTTTGTTAATCGCTAATGGTTGATCTTTCAGGTTGATGGCTAATCGATTAGCGCATAACGTACCGCAATTGTATAAAATCATAAATTTTTGCATTTCCCGCATTGGAACTTTTCGTGTAGCTGGTTAGCTAGTGGCTGATTCTAGTTATTGAAGGTTGGTCAACGGTCTGTAGCGTATCAATTTTTGGGGCTTGATTAGTTTGAGGATTAAGCGTAGCCTATCGCTTAATCCTCAATCCAGTGCTCTTGTACTTGAAACTACCAAATTTGGGTACAATAGATGAGGTAAATTCAGGTTGACGATTTGTCGATGGTCATCTGCTTTAAATCTTTGCTCAATATCGTGGGTCTAGGCCAATAAAATCATTGTCAATTTATCGGAAATCTAGACAAATAATATTAAAAAAAAAATATCTCCGAAAATTAATAAATAAAACGTTTTAACACGGAAGCATCATCCGATTAAATAAAATATTAAGACTGTTTTCACCTTGGAACTTGACGCCACTGCAACTCTTTCTTAATGACTTTCAAGGAACCGAATTTTGCAACAAATTTGCATAAAGACAAGCATCAAGTTGTTAATCTTCACTAGTGGTGTACATCTTTTAATATGATTTTTTTTAGACTTGTACGTATTCGGTTGCGTTCAATTCTTAATGTCACTTTTTGGAATTTTATCGAATTATCATGTTTCAGGAAATAAATATAATGGTTGGCAAATCCGTAGTGTGTTTTGGAAGCGTTGAAATGGTCTTGGTTAAGCTCTAATAATACTGATTGAGTAATTCGAAAAATATTTTTGGTTGATGGCTTAAGAGAGTTTCAATAATTTGTGAGCTACTTGCTATTAGTTCTGAAAATAAATGTGTATGGAACGAATTACATTCACATTACTACATTACATTCACATTACTACATACACATACTACACATAATCTACTATCGGATCTACAAGTAGGTCTTAGGCCCCACTATAGTTGTATCACTGCACTATTTAATGTCACTGACAATATCAGAGTGCAAATGGACAATGATCGTGTGACCACACTTACTTTGTTGGCTTTCTCCAAGGCTTTTGATAAAGTTGATTATGATAGCGGCTTTAACTAAATCATACATAACTAATCTCTTACAAGCCGTATCAGTCAATAAGCAACTTTCATCTTTTTTGCAAAGAAAATGTGGTGCACCTCAAGGAAGTGTTGATAGTCCTTTGTTTTTCGCTATTTATATTAACGATCTTCCATTTATTATAAAATACTACGCTATCACATGTACGCTGACAATGTGCAATTATGGCTTAGTTATCCGCTCGGGTTGATTGAAGATTTGACACATATTAGTAATTGGGCACAAATGAATATTTTAAAACTTAGCTTCTCAAAAACCAAGAGTATGCTACACAAAACGCAGCTGATTTTTCGTATTTCCCAGCTGTTGTCCTCAACAACTCTATTATCGAATATGTGGTAAAAACAAAATCTTGGGATTTTTTCTAATAGCACCCAGACGTGGACTGATCATATTTTATCCAACATAGGAAAAGTTTATGGAATTCTTCGAACCATAATTAACAACGTCGCTATGTACCAATAGATGTTAAACTTATGCTGGTATAAACTTTAGTAATACTGATTTTATTAAATAGATTCGATTTTCCACGGCTCCAATATGGCTGCATAGCCACTGTGCCTTCTGAAACTAATCGTGAAAAAATGCTAATTTTGATATCTTCATCTCTACAATAGCCCTACAGCCCAAATCGGGCCTTGGCCTCTTGACCTTCAGGTTCCTTAAAATTTTTCTTTTTTCATTACTTTTTGTGGAGGGGTTAGTCCTTCGCACAACTCTCTATCTACGAATTTTTCATTTTCGTTAATTGAGCTAACCAAGGTATATTCAAGCAAGCAGTATGTTGGAATTATATATTGCTTCGGAATTATATATTACTTACTACACGTTACTCACGCTACAGCATATTTTGATATATGAAATTTTCTGTAGATCTGATTCTATATGCAGGGATCTACTAACTGTAGCGTTCAACTGTACTGTTTCTCCTTATGTTGATAAAGTATTTGGTTGTCTCTAGTATGCTATATTCTGTATAACTGATTGATATTTATATTTAAAATAGTTCACTCCAAATGGCCAGAGTATCTTTTCCAACGAATTACGTTCGCCAGGTCTTCCAGGACTCAGCAGCTAATAACACTTATAAGATCCTCTCCCTAGTTTCACAGAGGCAATTCTTCGTTTATGCTATATAACAGTGGAATCAACTACCAGTCGAAATTCGTAAATCAGGAGAGGATGGTAATTTTTGCAGGAAGTTCAGAGAATATTTAGGAGGTTGAAATCCAGGCTTCTCCTTTTTTTTCTAATTCAATTTTCATTGCCATTTCTTTTTTATCCTTCTATTACGAGGGAGGTCAAAAATTTCGCGAAATGAAGAGGATGGACAAGGGAGAGGGAAAATATTTTTATCTGGAGATATTCTAACACTCAACACAGGTATAAATACAAAGTTTCTGAAGAAACTTTCATAGGGACAATTGGAAGGCACAGTCTCCATGATATTAGTACCGACAACGGCAAGATACTGACGGATTGGGCCAGCAGAAAAATTCTTATTGTAAGCGCGGCATGCTTCCCGCATCGTGACATTCGTAAGAAAACGTGGGCATCCCCGGGAAGAACATTCAACCAAATAGACCACGTTCTAATAGGGAAAAGGACGGCCTCCTGTATTCTCGACGTGCGTACATGCCGAGGTGCTAATTGCGACACACACCACTATTTGGTAAAGACCAAGTTCCGATGTCGAATCGCAAGCCGGAAACACCCAAAACCCCAACCGGTTCCTAAATTCGACATAAGAAAACTCGAAGTACGTATCAGCCTTAGAGAGGCACTTTGCGGCAATATTGAACAACAGCCAATAGAAGAAATGTGGCAAAATATCAAAGATGGCATAACATCTGTTGCAGAGGAGGTGATAGGACAACAACCCCAGCGCAAAAGAAATGACTGGTTCGGCAACGAATGCCAAGATGCCTTAGACCGAAAAAATCAAGCTTACGGCCGACACGAGCCAAACGAGAAAAATATAATGATTTCAGACGATTTGCAAACAAATATGCAGACAAAAAAAACGGAAGTACAATAATGACGAAATTAAGAACATGAACGAACATTTTAAATTACAGAACACAAGAGCTGCGTATTTCCTTGTTAAAAGAATGAAAGGGGGATATCAACCGAAAACGAACCTCTGCAAGGATGCAGAAGAGAACATTCTAAGTAATGCGGAAGATGTAAAATTAAGATGGGAGCAACACTTTGAACACCTTCTTAATCCGAGCCCATCACCCGCACAAACAGCGCCCAGACACAATAGCAGGTACAACTAAAGTAACAGCTGATGAAGGATCCGCTTTGAGTCCTCCTACACTCGAAGAAGTAAAAGAAGCCCTGAGGAACCACTCAAAGAACAAAGCGCCGGGCACTGATCAAATTCCAGCTAAGCTTCTGAAAGCCGGCGATACCTGCATAGCGCATCTCCTACATAGATTAGTTACGGACATATGGACGCAGGAAACACTTCCTGAAGATTGGCGCAAGAGCATTATATGCCCAATTTATAAAAAAGGTGACAACCTCTGCTTCGAAACGACAGTATCGACAGCCGCGTACTGTATAAAATCATGCTGGAATTTGCAGTCCCATCGGAACTAGTTCAGCTTACAAGAATGTTAATGACCGAGTCTTTGTCACGAGTCAGAGTAGAAAACGATCTGGATTCCAATTTTAAAACAGACAGCGGCGTTGAGCAAGGTGACGGCCTCGCACCAATGCTTTTCAACTTGACACTCGAATATGTTGTTCGGAAACTTCCCGTTGACACCAAGGGAACACTATGCGTCAAATCCACACAAGTCGTAGTATATACTGACGATATAGATATCCTTGCAAGATCTCTGGAGAGTGCTAAGGAGTTATTTGTAAACCTTAATTCGGTAGCAAGGGAAGTTCGACTACGTATTAATGAAAACAAAGCAAACATTATGACACAAACTAGGAAACAGACGCCAATCAGACAACAGACATCAGAATCGAACTGGCGAATATGATACAATAGAGAATTGTACGACATCTTCGACAATCCGGAAGTGCCAACCCTCATAAAATATAAGAAGTTACAATGGGCTGGGTGGAGCGGATGGATGACGGAAGAATTCTCAAACACACACTAAAAGGAAAAGTCAACGGGCAAAAACCGGTCGGAAAACCACGGAAGTGCTGGGAGGATTCTATTGACGCAGACAGCAAATCAATGCTAAGATTTTCTAACTGGTGGACGCGGTCACTGAACCGAGATGGATGCAGGTAAAGTATTCAGGAGGCCAAAGTACGATTTGGGATGTAGCGCCATCGTAAGTAAGGGTCTGCAAGGGTGCAATAAACATAACAACACCCCTTCCCCCGGTCTAATGTGCACAAGGTGTTTCATGTGCATTGAAAAAAACACATAAACTGCATCACAAATTTTACGATTCCTCCTCTTCCCACTCCCATACAAATGATTGGCTTCGTGAATGTAAAATACGCCGAATTTTAGGAAAATTCAATGCAACTTCGTCTACGGAACTGATATTCTATACACAGAATATTGGACATGATTCAAGCAATCAATTAAGAAATTGTTAATATCCACCCACCCTTACTATCACCCTTCCCCCTCCCCACATAAAAATCCAAACTTGCATAAACGAATGAAATATTAATTACATGTACTGGAGCTATTGATCGAATTCGCAATTAAGTGTTACATTGACAGGAGCCCTGCCCAAAAAGGTTTCCGCCTGTGAAAGGGGGTTCCACCTGTGAAAGGGAGTTCCACTTAGTCTTCGTTAACCACTCTAACCTGCATATTGACTATCCATGCATCCTCAACTTGTCCCAAAAATAATAAAATCGCGCCCGACCTGTTGGCAGTTTATTTCTTCTTCTATGCCACTCTTCAAATAAAAACATATAATAATAATTTCCAAATACAAAATATACTTACGGAATATTTGGATGAAGTTGCTGCACCTTTCGGCATTGTGATAGTTTCGAAAGAGTTATAAGGACCCGACGAAAATTTGTCAAATCGTAGAGCATAGGCGGATCAAAAAGATCGGATTCCTTAATTCCAAATTGATTTTTACATGTTTCCAGAAATAAGTTGATATTTTGACTGCATAGAAACTGAAAAAATTAAAAAATAGATATTAATAATTAACTACATACAAGTTTTATCTTTAGAGCTGCAATCCATAAATTATGTAAATGCATAATTTTGTAAGTCTTATCTTAAACTCATTTCAAAGAATCAGCTTTAATACGATAAAGCTCGATTCGATTTTGAGATAAAAATTATTACGTTATGAAAGTCCTTTGAATTGTGCAAAGTTCTCAGCATATGATAAAGAGACTGTTGAAAGTAATAATATTTGAAAGATTATACCTTCTTAGAATTGAATGAAATAAAAATACAGACTTGCCAGAAGCAATACCGTGAACCCGATCAAGACCATCCTTATTACGCCAGTCATATCGTCTTCTTCGTTTTCCTTAGTATTTTTTGCTAAATGTTACACTTCTAGTGTTTAAATTTGCAGTTTCGGCTAGTCTTATGCGTTCTAGATAATTAGTGTTTGTATAATAAGAGTGTTCCAGAATAGAATAAATATGCGTTGATCTTAGAATAGACTTAGAAATTAAAAAAAGAATCCACATGGGACAAGATACCTGAATACGTAATCTTTCATGTTACGGATAAGAGAAAGAATCCAGCAATATCATATAACACCATCAGCCAGTAGAACGAAATCCCCCAATTATCAGTGTATAATCTGTAACCTTCAAATACGAAGACAAAAACATGGAATTCCAAAGAAACTTCCTCCGCCTTCAAACAAATTAATTTTAGTCCAAAAATCAAAACATCCTCAGGGAGCAAGATAAATAACAAACAATTTCTCTAGATTCGAAAATTCACTAGAAATATATAACTGGATTTCCTGAATTCTGATGGTATCAAGTTTAGAGATACCTTTTATCCTGTTTCCTGGACAGATTTCTCGGAAATTACATTGATTTCTGTTCAACGAACTTTCACGTTCATCGTTTGAATAAGGCGTGATTAGTTACCTTACTGTGTTTATTTTCAGATTGAATGAAATTTCCGGAAGAATACCTACGTTATAGGTACGAGTGAAGGTCGAAAATTTCGCGGAATGAAGGGGATGGATAAGGGAGTGGGGAAATATTTTTACGTGGAGGTAGTTTAACACGCAATACAAGTATTAATAGAAAGTTTCTGTCAAATCAAATTACTAACATTTTAGTTATCGCCAAATCAACAAGTCAATCGGAAAGAAAATTCTAACTATGGACAAAATTGAGTTTTGTGCTATTCCTAAGGTTCCTTACCAAGCAAGGAAAAGCGCCACAAATCATTTAGAAGAAATGTCATCTATTTACGGGGACTCTTGTCCTGGAAAAACGATGATTGTGGCATAGTTTATTCAGGCAAGGCAGAGAGTCAATTGAAGATGATAAACACTCGGGCTGCCCAATTGACACCACTTTCTCAAAAATCGTCGAAAAAGTGGACAAACTTATTCTCGAAGATTCTCAGCGAAGAAAGTCAGCGCAAGATTGGTACCGAGAATGCTTTCAACGATTCTGAAAAAGCAACGCGTCGAGTGTTCACGCGATTTTTTGGTTGTCTGTAGCGAGAACAGGGCTGAAATTTTGACCCGGATTGTTACTGGAGACAAAACTAGGGTTCATCATTATGAGCCTGAATCAATGCAGTGGCTCCGTAAAGGCGCTTCACCCCGCAAGAAGTTCAAGGTCTCACAATCCGCCGGAAAAATGCTGGTCCCTATTTTTTGGGATTCAGAGGGGGTTTAGATGATCGATTATAAAGAAAAAGGACAAATTATTCTAAAAGGGGATACTTTGCCAATCTGCTATAAAAATTAAAGGATGTCATCAAAGAAAAAAGAAGAGGAAAGTGGACTCAAGATGTGCTGCTTTTGTATGACCTGTTCACAAGAGCCACGTTGCAATGGCTGCCCTATAGAAATGCGGCTACAGAATGTTGAACCACCCCCCATATAGTCCAGATCTGGACCCTTCCGATTACTATTTGTTCCCAAAACTGAAGAAAGAACTTCGGTGCAGAAAAGTTACCAACGTTGAAGAGATTAATTCGGCAATTTCAGCCTATTTTGAAGGCCTTGATAAAACATTGTTTTTAGAAGGAATTAATAAACTTTATGAGAGATGTGATAAATGTGTTAGGCTTAAGGGAGAATATATTGAAAAGGAAAAATAATAAAGTGTTCAATCTTATCTGTTCCCTGTCATTCCACGAAATTTTTGACCTCCTCTCGTAGCTGCTATAAATGTAGAATTAATTTGTAATTCGCCACTTATGTTAACTTGAATAGTTTAATATGCTGTTATTACGCAAACAAAAGTTACTTCTAGCATAATTGTGATAAACCATATAAATAAACTAAGCTAAGCTCCGATTGTCCTCAACAGAGAAGATGTGGAAATATGGGAAAATGTTGTTACCTTGGAAGTATGGTCAGCATAAACGGCGGAGCCAAAAAAGGGCCAGAGGAATAAATAAGTCAAAAGGTCGATACTTCAAAGAGAATTGTTTCTGTGCCCTATGCAGGATTTCGAGATTGAATTTTCTAGTGACTAAGATTTTTTTAATTTGATAGGCAACTTTTTTAACAGTTTTGATCAAAATTAGTTCTATGTCAAAATTTTAAATAAACATAATAAAATTATGATTAGCGTAAAGCCTAATCATGCGATACTTTAGATGAAATGGAAAAGAGTTTAATATACTGGCAAATATGACCTCTCAAATTCTTCGAAGAGTGAATAGTGACTTTTGTATGGGAGGTTGCAGAACCAGAGGGGGCATGTTTGCAATTTTTGTATGTGACACCGAATCAATCAATCAAATTCCTGTTAAGACCCCCTATAGGGGCATAGGACAGAAACAACTCTCTTCCACAAGGCGCGATCCTGAGCATCGGCTTTAAGCTGTTGCCAGGACTTGTTTATTCCTCTGGCCTCCTGCTCAACTGCTCGCTTCCATGTGTAAACATGGTCGACCAACCCGACGTCTTCCTTGAGGGTTATAATCCAGAGCCTGTTTTGCGATGTTTCGCTCTGGTTTCCTCAAAGTATGACCGATCCACTGCCACTTTCGCCGTTGAATCTCAATACCTATTTTAGTCTGGCGAGTTGTACTCCAAAGTTCGTCGTTGGCGATTACTTCTGGCCAGAATATTCCTAAAATGCGCCGGAGGCATTGGTTTACGAAAGTCTGTAGTTTCTTGGTAAGTCGAACGGTCACTTTCCACGTAGTACAACCATATAACAACACGGATTTGACGCATGCGTCAAAAACTCGCAGCTTCGTGCGAAGGGAGATCTCTCTTAACCTCCAGAAAGGGGAAAGGATACCGAAGGCCTGACGAGCTTTATTTAGCCGTGCCTCAACATCCTTTTCGGCTCCGCCGTCCATGCTGACAATGCTTCCGAGATAGCAAAAATCTTGCACCTCTTCCACATTCTGTCCATCAAGAACAATCGGTGTGTTTGCGTTCGAACCCATGTGCATGTACTTGGTTTTACGCACATTTATTTTCAGTCCCGCCTCTTTGCATTTAGAATGCAACGAGCGAACATTTGACTCTAAGTCCGAACGGGTATGTGCAAGCAAACACACGTCATCAGCATAATCAAGGTGACTTAAGATGTTAAATAGTCTCCATTGAAGACCTTTACCTTCCCCACCTTCCAGTGCAGCTTTCAAGATGTCATTTATTACCACCAGAAACAGGGCTGGTGATAATATGCAGCCTTGTCTGACACCCGTTCGCACAGGAAAGCTCTCGGACAGCTCTCCTCTATGCAAGACGCGACACCTTGCATCTTCGTAGGATTCTTTAATCATAGCTATGACCTTATCTGGAATACCTCTCCTACGCAAAGCATTCCATATGTAATCTCGCTTAACGCTGTCGAAAGCCTTCTCGAAGTCCACAAACATGAGATGTAGTGGCGAACCCATTTCGGCTGACTGCTCTAATATTATCCGTAGGGTATTTGTGTGGTCGGTACAAGACGACCCTTTACGGAATCCAGCCTGATAAACTTCGAGAGTGCTCTCGACGACATC
Source organism: Chorisops tibialis (assembly GCA_963669355.1). Classification (NCBI taxonomy): domain Eukaryota; kingdom Metazoa; phylum Arthropoda; class Insecta; order Diptera; family Stratiomyidae; genus Chorisops; species Chorisops tibialis. Next base: position 78,128,811 of record OY770263.1, read on the forward strand.
ACTAATCCTATTGAGAATTACCTTAGCCATAATTTTTGATACGGCAGTAAGTAGACATATACCACTCCAATTGCCACAATCCCGAAGGTCGCTCTTCTTCGGAATTTTCACAATGACCTTCCATTCAGTCGGATATCTTCCATCATTCCACACCTTAGTGAAGAGTGGGAGGAGTATATCGGCTGTTATTTCCGGGTCCGCTTTGAGGAGTTCGGTTGGTAGTCCGTCTATACCTGGAGCTTTCCTTCCCGCCATTGACCGAATGGCGGAAACTATCTCTTCTTTATCTGGGGGATCGTCCCTAATAGAGGATTGTTGCGGTTGGATGTTTGGAAGTTGTTCTGTTTCCGGGATATCTTCATCTGACAAGATGTTTAAAATATCAGAGAAGTATTCCTTCCATCGTCGCAACTGGTGTTCACTCATATTAAGAAGAGTTCCGTTGACATCTCTCACCAGGTGGTTGGCGGTGAAATTCCTGTTCGTCAACTGTTTCATGATTTTAAATAGTGAACCCATATCCCCAAGGTAAGCCGCAGATTCTGCCTTGTTTGCCAGATCTTCAATGGCCTTTCTCTTGTCGCGTCTAACAGCCTTTTTAAGCTGTATATGAGCATCGCGGTAGTTCTGCCTCAAGTCGGGCGTTCGTTGGTTGACATCGGGTTGAGAGATGATTGCCAATTTGGCTTTTTTCCGATTGCCAACCTTGTCCCATGTGTCTTGCGACATCCAGGGTTTCTCACCGCTTTGCGCATGTGTTTCTGGTTGCCTCCCAATTGGCGTCCAGTGTGCGCATTTCATGTTCACCCAATGTGGATGACTTTTCGCGTAGAATGGTGGTGTATTTGAGTTTTTTGTTGGGATCTCTGAGTTTATCCACATTAAGCGTGCGCTTCATTTGAAGAATTTGTGGTCGTCGGATAGCTGATGTACACAATCTCAAGCAGGCAACCATCAAGTGGTGATCGCTCCCCACGTCAGCTCCACGTTTCGCTCGCACATCGAGGAGACATCTTCTCCATCGGCGACTTATAGCCAAATGGTCGATCTGGTTCTGAGTAACACCATCAGGGGAAACCCAAGATGTTTTATGATGACTCTTGTGTGGAAAAAGGGTCCCTCCGATGACCATTTGCCGAGTACTACAGAACTCCACAAATAATTCGCCGTTTTCGGGTCTCTTAATCCAAGGTCGTGAAGGGTCGACCCAAGGGTCACCATGCCTCCCCATGACGTGTTCTAGTCCAGTGTTGTCTGATCCAACCTGGACGTTCATATCTCCCGAGATGATAATAATATCACCTCTTGGAACACGTTCGAAGGTGGCACTCAGTTGGCTATAATACTCCTCTTTGTCACCAGATGTTGCGGTATTAGTTGGTGCGTAGCACTGCAGAATTGTGACGTTTCTGACACTGGTCCTGAGCCTGACGACGATAATCCTATCCGAGATTGGTTCCCAGCTAATGAGACTGTTTCTCGCTCTCGCCGTAAGGACGAACGCCACGCCATTTCTGGCTTCACTTTCAGGGCCAATGTACAGAATAGTGTTTCCGCTAGGGGTTAGTTCTTCTCCTGATCCTGTCCACCTGACCTCGCTCAAGCCCAAGATTTGGATGTTATATTGCTTCATTTCACGGTCGATCACTGATTGGCGGTGCAAAGACCGAGTAACCCCAGCTCTTCCCCCATCATTCAATGTTCGAACGTTCCATAGTCCGTTTTCGAATGCCAAAAGTCGTTACCGTTGAATCAGTCCGTATCCGAGGCGATGTATCCGTTTCTCGTATCATTTAGGTCTTAAGATCACGGGTGATAAGCCCATGATCCATCCCATGATTAGCGTAAAGCCTAATCATGCGATACTTTAGATGAAATGGAAAAGAGTTTAATATACTGGCAAATATGACATCTCAAATTCTTCGAAGAGTGAATAGTGACTTTTGTATGGGAGGTTGTAGAAGCAGAGGGGGCATGTTTGCAATTTTTGTATGTGACACCGAACGTGGTATGCAAAATATGTCGTGCTGAATTTATAGCTTGTATCTTTCATCATTTTCAAAGATTTTGGACATTGCTTTCCTGAAATTGGGGCATTTGTATGGAAAGTGGCAGAGGAAGTGGAAGGTTCTGGATGACTTTGAAACTGCTTCACAACATCCTTATCACCATGCTTTGTTCCAACTTAAAAGTCGATGGCTCTTATATATTCGAAGTAGAAATGCTTTTTTTGAATTTGTAATTTATTGTAGAAATTTGTATGGAAGGGGGTAGAAGAAGTGAAGCGCAGTTTATGTTTTTTAGCATTTATTGCAATTATTAAGGGATAAATTGTGGAAAAATTTTAAGTTTCTCTTTTTTCTAGTTTTAATAGAAATTAATAAAATCATGCATTTGTATGAGAGGGATAGAAGCAGTATACGGATCAAAAGAAAATTCTTCGATGTTGATGATATTTATATTACGTTCAAAATTTCAAGTCGATAGCTATTACTGTTCCGAAGAAAAATAATTTGTCATGGGTTGAATTGATATTGCTAAAGCTTACATTATAAAACTTGGGTGTAGGTTATTGGTCTACAATGCTAAGGTCCTAAGCTCAAATCGCGACCGGCTTTGGTAACATGGATGATGGGAGTTATGCGAAGGACTTGCAACCTTTATGAAATAACAAGAAAAAAAAGGTTATGATGTCTGAATGGCAGGGGCCAAGGGTCAAATTGGGATGTTGTGCTATGGAAAAGAACGAGAAGAACTTTTATAGTGATGTGTAAAATTTTTTACGATTTTTTTCTTGCCATTTATTTATTTTTAATTTTTTATATAGCACCGAACATAACTTAGGGGGTCACCCTATAATGCATTGGATGCACAGTTTAGTTGGTAGATGAGCGATGGAGTCACAAGGAAGATTCTGGAGGGAAGAGCTTAAACTGTCGGTGAATGTTAACCTTGAAACGCTGAATGTTGCAAGTTGATGGGAATACGTGGGACGGCAATGCATTCAATAGTTTTGATGTTCGGGTGACGAAGGGCTGACTATACTTCACGGTACGTGACGATTAAGGCTTAACAGTGAAATCATGGGCTCGTGCGGCTTGCTGAGTACTCGCTGCATTTACCATGGAAATATCGATAGTCATTTTGCATTCAAAATCAGCTGTTTTTATGTCAAATCAAGATATTCTTATTCCACTTTGCAATTAACAATTGCCACGAGTATGTTTATTGTCGAAAATTAGCTCTGCACTATGTTGAGCTATGCTATAGGGTGGGCCAAATACAAGTTTCTTTTTAAAAATGCAATAAAATGAACAAAATTAATTTTTTGTCCATGTATTATGGCTTCATTAGTAAGAGCAAACATTCCTATTAATGATGGAATACAACTTCGTTCAAGTGGCTGCCTCGGCTGGCTTCGCAGTAGCGCAATCTGTCTCTCTAATTTTCCAAGACCATGTCGATGGTTTCGGGCTGTAGCTTATGGATTACTTGGATGATATTGGCCTTAAGTGCTTGAATCGTTTCTGGTTTGCTACATCTCACTCACTTTGGAAATGGTATAATACTGACTTTCTGTCAAGATTTCGAATGGAAAGCAGCTTTCAGTGTCAAAATAACCTATGATTTAAAAAGAAACCAATGGATGACCCACCCTATATATATATGACTAGTCTCATTTTTTTCAGGAACCGAGAATGATAACTGAGGGGCCACCCTTTAATGCATTGCATAGTTAAATCGGTAAAGGAAGTTTATTGAATTGGGTGTATTGTTATGGAAATTTGGGGGAAGAGAGACAGAAATGTCGGTGACCATTATTCTTGAAGAAAAATGTTAGCCTAAAATGCGTTCCAAGGTTTTGATAGTCGAGAAACAAATGACCGCCGTGTACTCGTGCGCATGTTCAGGTTGACGAGTGTGTCATAGAAAGATGTAAAGTGGAGAAATAATTGCGCTTAGTTCCGAGCTGCATTTACCATGGAAGTAGCGATAGTAAATGCATAGTACTCCGACATTTGTGCGATGCTCGAGGGAGTCAATGAAAGCAGTATTGGTTTTATCTCTAATAAGTCATAACGCATGTTTTTGTATTCGATCGAGCAATTCAAGGTGTGTTCTGGGTGCCCCAGCCCAAAGATGCGAGGTCGAATGTAGGCCTTGTAGATAAGTCGTGAGGCGTGAAGTATTTTTTGCATTTGCGAAGAATACCTAGGCATTTGGAGCCGTCAAGGACAACTTGAAAGATTGGAAAATCGAGGTGGTTATTGAACTTTACACCTAAATGTGCGTAAAACCAAGTACATGCACATGTGTTCGAATACAAGCACACCGATTTTTCTTAACGGACCATATGTGGAAGAGGTGCAACATTTTTGTTATCTCGGAAGCATCGTCAGCATGGATGGCGGAGCCGAAAGGATATTCAGGCTTGTCAGGCCATCGGTATCCTTTACCCTTTCTGGAGGTTAAGACAGATCTCCCGTCGCACGAAGCTGCGAGTATTTGACGGATGCGTCAAATCTGTTTTTTTATATGGTTCTACTACGTGGAAAGTGACCGTTTACTTACTAAGAAACTGCGAACTTCCGTGAACCAATACCTGCTACGCATTTTAGGGATATTCTGGCCAGAAGTTATCTCCAATGGCGAACTTTGGAGTTCAACTGGACACAATAAAAAAATCATTGAGATTCGGATACGGAAGTGGCAGTAGATCGGTCACACTTTGAGGAATCCAGAGCGGAACATCGCCAAACAGGCTCAGGGTTATAATCTTCAAGGAAGACGTCGGGTTGTTCGACCACGTACCCGCCCTATGAGGTGTCTTAACAGGAATTTTATTGATTGACACCTGAAAGGATACAATTTTCGGAAGAGTAAAGTTGTACGCCATAAAACGCAACTTTAGAAAAGTACGCTGGAACATCACGTTTAAGGGAAAGATGAATGTATAATTTTTTCTGTCATCTCATTATTCGCGTTTGATAGTTTTTTCGCATTGCCGAGAAATATTTAAATTTTCAAAATCGTGAAAAATTCACGATTGGCAAAACATCTTGGTTGAAATTGGAAATGTATCCGATTTTTCAATAAAAAGTGTTTTGAGGATTCTCAGGTATTGTATAAAATTTAATGAATTTCCAAATTATGGCCATATCTCAATTTCAAAAACCCTGGTATTTTCGGAAATTAAATTGATTGAAGTTCTAAATTGTAATTGATTTGACTGATTTCACATTAATAAATACACACTTTATAACAGACAGTTTTAATAATGTTTATATGAAAAAACTAACACCAAAAACTTACAATTGTCTGTATAAAAATAATAAACTAAATGATACTTATGTGTAATTACAGAAATGTCAATGTCCTAAACGAATTGTCTTGGAAAATATTAAACAGGAAATAATGTCCGAAAAAAAGCAATTTAACTACTTGTTAATGAGAAACACGACATGACTTTCTTCATGGACAGTGCATAAATAACGTTTTTTACTCTTCTTATATTCGTAGTTAGCTCATAGCATTTTTTTAAAGCCAGTAGCTATTGTCAAAGGTCAAATTTGGAGAAATTCTACAAGTTTTCATCAGCAGGAAAAAAAACTAGTTGATTGCTAGAATTATTTACGTTAACGGACATGCAATAAACTTTTGTCCATCTTTGGGGAGACAAGCATAGCAAGTTAGTGTAATAGTTGTATGATATACGGTAGCTTTAAGAAAACATTGCTTCTTTTGGCAATGTAATAAGATTCCCGAAAAACAGAATTCAATTCAAAGTTCCAAAGAAGGTAATTACGTGGCAAACAAGTACCCAAGTCTTGAATGCTAACATACTTAAAAATATCCAAGTTTAGTCATATCGCATATAAGATAAGTGCAATCTTGATAAACCGGTAAAACAATTTAAACAACATTTCTTGTCATCGACTTTTATCACAATAATTCTTAATGCTATCGTTATTTCATACTTTAATCTAGGTAACTATCTATTTTGGTTTTGTTGCAAAATTTATTTTTAATTATATTTATTAAAAAATGGATTCAAAAAACTATATCGTAATAAAAAAAAAATGAAATGAAAACGAAAGTAGAAAAATGTGTAAATGTTTCGGGAATTAAAAACTTGATTAAGATTAAGAGTGGTTTAGATCTATTTGGAAGGGACTTTACATAAATTAATTTTGCACAGTCGGTAGTTAGTGAATAACTTAAGTGTTACTGTGGAAACGTTATAAATCAAACGTGTTTTTACAGTCGTTCAGGGAAAGTGACATATGTAGATTATTAAATTTCGAGTATAATTTAGACATTTCGAACTGATCCAATTTTTTCATAACCTATGCAAACATTTGAGTTTGTAAAAATTTAATTCCATCAAAACAATATTTCAGCAGCTGTAATTCGTCTTGGACCTGGATCTTTAGGTAGCTTATACAACATCGCTACTTAAATCGTAAAGTTTTTTTATTGATAAGCAACAATTTTATTTATGAAATTACGTTTGAAAATTGAAAGCGAAAAAATTCAAATTTTTGATTTCGAAGTAGAATTTACATATCTAAAATCAAATTGAATTTTGCTCTTCTGGGATGACCTATTTTCAATGGTACTACAGCCTAAATCGGGCTTTAGCGTCCTGGCCTTCAAATTCCTTAAAATTTTACTTGTTTTTGTGAAAGGGTTGTTAGCCCTTCGCACAACCCTCTATCTACGAGTTTTACATTCGCAGATTGAAGTGGCCAAGATATACGTCGACCGGGATTTGAACTCCCGACCTTCACATTGTAGACTAACACGCTATCTGTTAGGCTACAACCTAGCGATGACTTATAGTCTTTGTAATTCAAATAAAAGAGGCCGAGTAAATGTGCGTAAAATCAAGTACATGCTCATGATTTTCAGCACAAGAACATCAATTTTTGTTACCTTGGAAGCATTGTTATCATGAGCGGTGGAGCTGATAAGGACGTTGAAGCTCGTGTAAATAAAGCTTGTCAGGCGTTCGGTATCATTTTTTTCTTTTTGGATTTCAAGAAAGTTTTCCCTTCCCTCGAAACTGCGAATTTTTCACACACGCGTCAAGTCCGTGTTATTCTGGAATTGTATTACGTGGGAGGTAGTTTATAAGCTTACTAAAAAAATTTAAACTTTCATGAAATCATGCCTTCAACTTATTTCAGAGATATTCTGGCCAGATGTCATCATCAACGAGTGCCACAGAACAGAATAATATAGATATAGAGATGCAAAGGCGAAAGTGGTTGTGGATCGGTCACACTTTGAGGAAGCTGGAGCGAAATAATCATCCAAGCTCGGGATTTTAATCTTCGATCACATAAAAATGACCAGCTGAAGAGGAAGCTAGAGGAATAAACAAGTCCTAGCCTCAACTCAAGGTTGGTGCTCAGGATCGCACCTTGTGAAGGTTAGGTTTAGATTGTAGAGGCGTTGGACACGAATGTAGGTAGACCCCCAATGGGCCCTTTGCCTCCATTTTTATGCCATGACTTATCACTTAGCCAGCTTCCTCCACCGGTGAAACTAATTATCATCGGTTCAAGGGACCGGAGATCATTCAGCTCGCGGAGAAATACATATTATATGAGAATTAGTAGGAGCAATAGCAGAGCCTTATGAAGGAGACCTGATACTGCTCTATGCGTCTATGGGAAATTGATTGATTCATTGTGATGAATTATAAGTAAGCAGCTCAAAATTAAAATTCAACTGTTTTTCTGAGTTAAATTCAGATTTTGAATAATTATTTATAATTTGAGTGCGAGAAGTCGCGATTTTCCAAGTGAGAATTGAATATTGATCAAGTTAGTTTTATATGATTTAAATTATGTCTTGATCGCGTTTCCCTAAATATATGAGGCTATGAAAGCAAAAGTGGCCTAACCCCAATACGTTTCTATTGGGGTAAGGTCACTGTTGCTCTCATAACCTCATATATACATACATACAATATTTAACTTAAGAGCAAAAAAAGAGAAACTTGGTCCTGCAAAAAAAAGTAAAAACGAGGAGTGTGCTCAATATTCAATGTTTAATATTGAGAAAAAAATATTCACATCATAGCTTTGATTTGGCAGTTGCATAAAATTTAAAAGCTGTCCTTCTACTTTCTCAATGGCACCACACCCTAAACTGGGCTTTGGCCTCCTAACTTTTAGGTTCATTACTTACTGTAATAGGGCTGTTTATCCTTCGCGCAACCCTCTATCTACGATTTTTTAATTTTCGTAGATTGAGATAACCAAGATATAGCGAAGCAGGCAGTGTTCTAGAATTATATGTCGACCGGGATTTGAACTCATGACCTTCGCATTGTAGACGAACACAACTATCCACCAGGCTACATCTAGTACACAAGGTAAAAAGCTGCCCCAAAAGATGATATAATACTAGTGGAAAAAAAAAATATATTATAAAGAAACCTAGATAATCAATTATCATCAAAAGTAATTAATTGAAATGTAATATCTTGCATTTGGATCTGCAGAGTGGTACTTGATTTCATATACTTTCGATGAAATCTAACAGTCTTATAAGTTTGCCATAAAGTTTGAACGCTGAGAAATAAGGCTCAGAGAAAAAAAAAACGAATGATACAGAAGTTCATATTATCACTCAAAAATATCAAAACCGGGTGTCCATCCGACCGTCCGTGCCCTCTCTATCTCGAGAACGCGTTGAGCTAAAAAGTTTAAATTTTGTATACGTCGTTTTTGACAAAAAAGTAAGGACAAATTCGTGAACGGGCCACCCCTTCTACCCTCTCCCATGCAAAATGATACAATTTCGGAATTCGATAATAAACGGATTTCCTCCAAAAGTATCAAAGTAATTGATCTGAAATTTAGAACATATTATTTTTTTATTGTTGATTTCAATCTACGGTATAAAAATTATTCGATTCTTCCCACTCCTTCCACCATCTCCCATACAAACTCCACTTTTTCATGAGATACTATAAAACAATTTACTCAGTACGTATATAATTTATCAAGCTGAAATTGTGCACCAAAAATTTATTTAGAATTAATAATAAGACCGAAAAAATAGACGATTAGCTTCACTGCTTCTACCCCCTCCCTAATGATTAGCAATTTAAGATATGACAAATGCTCGATGTTTATAGTTATTTTTGAGAAAATCATTATGAATTCCACACTCCTTTTAGCACCTCCCATACAAACTGCACCATTTCACTAAATCCAATACAATGATTTTCTCAGTACCAGTTCAATTTTTGAAGCTTAAATTTTGTATAAAACATTTTGATAGCAATTCTAGCATGATGTGAAAAAATGGGTTCGATGCCGTTACCCCTTCTACCACTCCAAAATTTCTTAAAATAAAAAAAAACTCTTTCATATAGAGTATCGCACGGTTGGGCTTTACGCCCAATCGTAGTCCTTTTATGTTTTAATATTGATCAAGTATTATCTTCATTGATTTTATTTCGTTTTAGTTTCCTTGAAAAGTGGCGTTTTCTTTTAAGTGGTTACATCATAAATTCATCACTTTTTAATTTTTTTTTAGTAACTGACAAATAGAAAAATGTTAAATTTCGGAACAATGCTGCAATACTATAGTTCAGTACAAAAAATGAAATAATACTTACCTTTATACTATTAGGTTTTCAATTATTTCTTACTTCCCGGTAAAGTGCTACTTATTCAAATCACTCTAAGATGGAGGGTACTTGGAGTTTTTTGAATATCTATGTACGTATCTACCCCGTAATACGTTTCTCTTTTTCGGAAAATTACGATAAAAATTCATATCGAAATACGAAATACCTATCTGTATCATGTGCTTTCTATCGAAAACTACGAATGCGTCGAGCGAGCAATCGGTTCGAGATTTTTTTTTAAACTGATCGACACAGGAAAAAAACAATGTACTACCCCGAAATTTTGTTTTTTTCCGCGTTTCATGACTATTGAAAGTGATGGAAACGGCTGTCAATCGCGAACTTGTCAGTTACCTTGAAGATAACCATCTTATCTATGATCCCCAATACGTTTTCTGTCTTGAGCGATCCACTGAAGATCTCCTAGTCTATCTGACTGAACATTGGAACTTGTGCATTCACAAATACGGTGAAGGTCAAGTACAGGCTCTTGACAGGCTTTGACAGACTTTGGCACAAAGGCTTATTAGTAAAGCTCATAGCCACAGACTCTGATCACTATCTAGTCAGAGCTAAGTATCGATGCAGAATAGCTTGTCGTGGATATTCGAAAACGAGTAGAGCTCGCAAATTCAATATCGACAAGCTTAACGACGAAACGGTGGCGCAGGCTTACATGTTAGCATGTAATAAACACCTGACACCAATATATGAAAATTTCCAAAATATGCCAGTGGAGAATGCGTGGATGAAAATACGAGACGGCATCAAATCCTCCGCAGAAGAAGTATTAGGATATCAAGCACGGCGAAAAAATAATGATTGGTTCGACCAAGAATGTCGCGATGCAATAGATAGAAAGAACGAGGCTTACAAAATTTTTACTGAACGACCAACACGAGCCAAAAAAGAAAGATATGACGAGCTTAGGCAATATGCGAAAAAGACCTGCAGACGAAAACAAAAGAAGTACCATAATGACAAAATACAAAAAATGGACGACGACATGAGAAAAAATAAAACGCGGGACGCATACGCAATACTAAAAGACTAAAAAAAGGGATATAAGCCAAAAACCAGTCTCTGCAAAGACGCAGAGGGCAATATCATCAGCGAACACAAGAAATCAAAAGGAGATGGGCGTCCTACTTTGAACATCTTTTGAATCCCACCCCATTAGCACCGATCACGACAGACAAGATTTCAATTGAAGCCTCAACTGACGAAGAGGAACCATCATCGACACTACCCACGCTAGCTGAAATCAAAGCAGCTCCATGTAACCAAAAATGAAACAAAGCGCCGGGAATTGACGAAATACCAGTTGAACTTCTGAAAAACGGTGGAAATTGTGTCGTTGAAATACTGCACAACATGATATGCAAAATTTGGACAGAGGAAATCATACCCGACGATTGGCGAAAAAGCATTATATGTCCAATTTACAAGAAAGGAGACAAACTCTGCTGTGAGAATTACAGAGGAATATCATTGTTGTGTACGTCCTATAAAATACTGACAAAAATAATTGAACGTCGTTTTAAGCCCTATACTAATGAAATAGTTGACGAATACCACGGCGGATTCAGAACCGGACGATCTACAACAGACCAGATATTCTCGGTGAAACAGGTGGTTGAGAAATGTTGGGAATATAACACAGACGTGCACCAAATTTTCGTAGATTTTAAACAAGCATACGACAGTATCGACAGGAGCGTACTGTATCAAATCATGCTTGACTTTGGAATTCCTCCAAAACTAGTCCAACTAACAAGACTCACAATGACGAACACTGAATCCCAAGTTAGAATACAAACCGATTCCACAACCAGCTTTCGAACGGAATGTGGTTTAAAGCAGAGAGATGGTCTAGCCCCCATGCTTTTCAACTTGGCACAAGAGTATGGCGTCCGAAAAATCCCAGTCGACACCAACGGGACACTACTATTCAAGTCCACCCAACGAGTAGCATACGCTGACGACATTAATATCCTAGCAAGATCCTTCCCTAGTGCTATGGAGGTATTTGTCAATCTTGACTCCGCCACAAAAGAAGTCGGGTTGCGCACTAACTAAAGCAAAACAAAAGTAATGACGCAAACAAGAAGGAGAGCGCCTATCAGACAAAACATAACAATTGCGGAATATAATTTGGAGAGTATGGACAATTTCATATATCCTAGGGCTAATCTAGCAATGGACGGTAACGAAATCAAACGACGGATAATACTAGAAAATAAGACGTTATTATTCGGTACTTTGAATAATGGAATCCAAGAAAGTGCACAGGAACAAGAAGCTGCGGATATATAAAACTATTATACGACCTGTGCTCTGTTATGGCATGAAGACGTGGACATTAACGCGAACTTCCGAAAAAGCAGTTAACGCATCCGAAAGAAAGGTCCTCCGAAGAATTTTGGGACCTGTGAAGGAAGGAACGGAATGGCGAATAAGATACAACCATGAGTTGTATCAACTCTACGACGAGCCAGAAACTTCAACGTTCATCAAGCTCCGTAAACTGCAGTGGGCTGGACATGTAGAGCAATTGGAAGGCAGAAAAATCCCCAAATGTGCTCTGAAAGGCAAAGCGAGTGGTAACCGGCCAGTAGGCAAGCGCAAGCGATGGGAAGACTCGTTTGATGAAGATCTTAAAAATTAGCAGCTGGAGGACGCGGTCTTTGGATCGAGACGATTGGAGGCGACGACTTCAGGAAGCCAAGGCCCGATTTGGGCTGTCGCGCCATTGATGATGATGATAGCCGTAGGTGTTAGCACTTCCTTTATCAAATGGACTGAGAGTTTTTTTCAACGATCGATACGAGTCGTAATTGACGGTGTATCATCCCAGCCGTTTCAGATCGATTTTGGCATCCGTCAAGGCTCTGCCCTATCCCCACCTTATTTTTAATCTTCATTAATGACCTTCTGTCAACAACACTCAATCCAATTCATAGCTTTGCTAGTGACAGTACCCTGGATAACACCTTTCAATTCGACTCCTTTAGTAAAGCTCATCATGCTTCGGTGAATTCTAAACGTATCGATTTGAACTCAGATTTCAACTTAATCCTGTAATGGGGCAGAAAAAATAGAGTAGAGTTCAATGCCTGAATAACTCAGGCCTGCTACCTATCCCATAAAATGGATGTTCCGGCGAGTTCCTCGAATATAACGTTCGGTACCGTACAATTATACTCTTCAGAAGAATTTACATTACTCGACATAAAATTAACAAGCATCTTAATTGTAGCAAATAAATGTTTGATATTGCACTTGATGATTCCAAACGTTTAGGTGCTCTTCGAAGATATATAAAGTATTTTACGCCTGACGATCTAGCTAATATCTACAGAGCATACATTCGTCCCCGTCTCGATTACAACTCGCACATATGGGCTGGGCACCCAAAGCCTAACTTGAGGTACTAGATCGCATCTAAAACCATGCGTTCCATCCAATTGGAGATAAGACTATGTTTAACAACTTCTATAGATTCCTTCGAACATCGTAGAAACGTCGCGGTACTTACCGTTTACTATCGATATTTCCACGGTAAATGCAGCGAAGAACTGTCCAATCTTATCCCTCCTCTTTTCAACTATCCCAGCAACACTCACGTACGCGCCCTTGTTAGACCCTTATCGTCGCATACTGTAAAGAATAGTCAGTCTTTCATCACCTGAACATCAAGACTATGGAATTCATTGCTGCCCCACGTATTCCCATCAACTTACAACATTCAGTGTTTCAAGGTTAACATCCACCAACAGTTTAAACTTTCACCTTCAGAAACTTCCTTGTAACCTCGTAGCTCACCTACCCTATACCGACTTGACTGTGCATCCAATGCGTTAAAGGGTGGAAACTTATGTTCGGTGCTATAAAAAATAAATGTGCCTGAAAATGCAAAAAAGATAATCCGCCGTACTAATGAACGTTCATTTTTTTGTGAGATATGATAAGTGAGTTCCATTACTTAAATTTTAGAGAGTTTCAAGTATAGGGGGGAGATAGAGCCAAAAACTACACATGCTAATATCTGCATTACAAATGCAGATGAAAAGCTTAAACTCGATATTCACATATAGGTATTTGTTTATGGGGAAAAAAAATAAAAATAAACTAATTTTTATATCCAGTGGGGTCTGAAAAGTAGGGACTAAAAACAATTTGTCGGTCATTATTATGAGCATTTCAAAATTTCAAACCATTATATATTAAAATTCAATATATGTAGGTATTAAATTGAAATTTTTTCAGATTGTGCTATATGGCCTATAATTTTAACAATTTGAATTAAAAAAATATATAGCTTTCGTATGGTGAAATTGTTATATTTGTGTGGGAGGTGGTAGAAGCAGTGACAGAATTTTCATCATTATTGCTCGGATTACTGCAATCATTAACAAAATTAATTTTCATAAAAAATCTATCATCAATCAAATCTGCCTCGACTTACGTCATAACGTAAATCGAGGCACATAGTTTGAGATAACGAAATAAAGGCAAAGCATATTATGGCTCCAATCATACCCACAAACTGTAAAAGTTTCATTAGAATCCGAATTAAATCCGGACATAGAGGTAAACAATCAAAAATTCTCAAAAACGTATTTTTATGCTTAGTTTTTTTCTAAATAAAGCTAAAGACTAACTTATAGCTTTTTGTAATTAAATAATAGGCACCTCAATTAAGTGATATAAACTGCGCACAGTCTTTGGTGTTCAAAATATATTAAGAAAAAGATGGTCACATTTTCAAAATTCGCTCAAAATGTATCGTTTCACCGTTTGCCAAACTAAGACAAAGCGAATTTTGAAATTCGTATATTAAATGAGTGTTCATTTGGCGCCGTAGTTTAGCGTAGTAGAAATGTAATTAACAAGTAAAGGATAACTCTGAGGGTAACTAAAGTTGCGTTCACAATTGGCCATGCTAACCAACCAAACTATGGTACATAGTCAAACAAACTATCTGTTTCTTTTATTTCTGTGGTGGTTCTCTGAGAAGTGTTTCGAAATTTTCTCGCGGTTTGATTATTTAGTTTGGCGTGTCATGAACTACAATAATGTTCTAATTCGACGAACCCACTCTAGTTAGTTTCCATAAAATTTAACATGTTTGTCATATAATTGTATACGGTGTAACAGGTCTCCAAAAATTTTGATGTATTCACGTGATAGATTTAAAAATTCTCTACTCTACAGTACGCCCGATGTGACATTGATGATTTTAAAATCCGCCTATAATATGAGTGTTTAGTTTAGTAAAATTGGAATCAACAATTGGAGGATAACTGATATGAACTAAAAATTAAATTTTGTTATAAACAGCGTGCAAATACGGCGAATCAATTCAAGGTGGATCTATAACATTGCGGAAAATTGTCTACGTAAACATAATAAATGTGCAAATTGAAAAATTCAAAGAAATTGATACACCATAAGGTCAAAAGTTTTGCGGAATGAAGGGGATGGACAAAGGAGGGGGGTGGGAAATATTTTTACCTGAAGTTATTCTAACACTCAATACAGGTATACATGCAAAGTTTCTGTCGAATCGAATCACTAACATTTTAGTTATCGCTAACTATGGACAAAATATGTTTCGTGATATCATGAAGTTCCTTACCAAGCAAGAGAAAACGCTACAATTCACTTTAAAAGAAATTTCGTCTGTTTAAGGGGACTCTTGCCCTGGAAAAACGATGATTTATAAGTGGCATAGTTTCTTCAAGCAAGGCAGAGAGTCAATTGAAGGTGATAAACATTCGGGCCGGCCGATCCATGCCACTTCCTCAAAAATCGTTGAAAAAGTGGAGGAACTCTGTAGCGAGAACAGGGATGAAATTTTGACCCGGATTTTTACTGGAGACGAAACTTGGGCTCATCATTATAAGTTTGAACCAAAGCTGGAGGCAATGCTTTGGCTCCGTAAAGGCGCTTCACTCCCCAAGAAGTTCAAGGTCTCACAATCCGCCCGAAAAATCATGGCGACTATTTTTTGGGGTTCAGAGGGGGTTTCGACTATAAACAAAATGGACAGAATATCACAGCCAACCTGCTACAAAAATTAAAGGATGCCTTCAAAGAAAAAAGATGAGGATAGTGGACTCGATGTGTGCTGCTTTTGCACGACTACGTATCTGTTCACTAGAGCCACGTTGCAATGGCTGCCCTACAAAAATGCTGCTACGGAATGTTACAGTCCAGATCTGGTATCTTCGATTACTATTTGTTTCCAAAACTGAAGAAAAAACTTCGGTGAAGAAAATTTACCAACAATGAAGAGGTGAAGTGGGCAATTCCAGCCTATTTCGAAGGACTTGATAAAACATTTTTTTAGACGGAATTGATGTGAGAGATGTGATGAATAGTCTAGTAGGCTTAAGGGAGAATATATTGAAAAGGAAAAATAATAACTTGTTTAATTTTACCTCCCTTCCCTGTCATTCGGCGAAATTTTTGACCTCCCCTCGTAAATCACAAATACTCAAATTTAAATATAATTTATGATTTTGGATGGCTTCCATGGTGTAGTGGGCAGCGTTCTTGCTTCACAGTCAAAAGGTCGTGGGTTCGATTCCCACTCCAGACAGTGCGATTTTTTTAAGCACGAATTTTTAAGTTACTACTGGCAATTAAAATTATTCGAAATAAAATGGGCAAACGATGTAAAAGTGAAACAGTTCCACTTCAAGAAGGTCTGTATACTCAGTAGATGGTTTTTGTTCGCTTTCTGTCATTCAGTTCCCCATGACATCTGCAAATATTTGTCAGTAGCAGCCAGTAGAACTCGTTCTCAGCCCCTTCCCCAACCTTCCCAATCCTTTTCCTTCTCTCTATGACTGTGCTTGTGCATTGCACAGAAAAGCCGAAATTGCTTATAACACTAACACAGGTCATTCTATAAAAGAACAATAAAAAAAAACATGATGACATCACCGAAAGAAGTGCAAAATGCGCTAGAGTACACTAGGTTGAAATGATCACGTGGTAGATTTCAAAATCCATTGCACTGCAGGACTTTTTCTTTTTCAATAGCACTACAGCCTATACCGGCCTCTTAGGCCAAGGCCCGGTTTCTTAACATTCTTTTTTATTATTTCTTATTGTGGAACTGTTGTTAGTCCTTCGCACAACCCTCTATCTGGGAATTTTCATGTTCGTAGATTGAATTCACCCAGCTATACACATGTAGGCAGATAGGTTGAATTGACTGGGATTTGAACTCACGGCTTTTGTATTGTAGACCAACACGCTACTCTCTAGGCTACACTCAGGCAGTAAAAGATGCTCCATGTAAATACGATGTGAAGAAAAAACCAAATATATGACAGTATTTTTTTTAAATATGTAGAGCAAAATGATAATTTTCGTCATACATTTTGTATAACGCGAGGAAATCATATTCTTCATAATTTTGGCATAGAAATCACTTTCATGAAAAATAGAGATAGATAATAATAATAATAATAATAATAATAATTTATTTCATATAATACTAAATACATTATTTCGTACAAATTTATTAACGCTTTATAAGCAGGCTTGTGTTAAGCGTTTTGTTTAAGTCTTAAAGTAGAGTGATCAAAAAAAGAAAAAAAAATAATAAGTGAGAAAATAATTCAAAGAGAAAAAAAGTAATAAATAAACTAAGAAGTTAAAATGAATAGTATGAAAAATATAAAAAGAAAAATAAAATATGTTTGTTATGCAAATTAAACAACTAAGAATACTAATCCACTTGTTAATTTACCATTTTATGTCTTTAATTTGTGAGCGCAAATTTATATTATATTATTATATAATATTAGAATTCCAAGAGAGAAGCCAATTTTTTAATTTTACTTTAAAGGTGAAACTATTTATACTAGATTTGATGTCAAGTGGAAGTTCATTAAAGTATTTTATTAGTAAATATGATGCATGTTGCTGTGTCTTTTTCAGCTTACACTTTGCAGTTAGTTTCTTTAAATTTTCACGAAATCTTGTCTTGTAGGTCGGACCATGATCGCAGATTTGAAAAGCTTGTGTTCTATGTGCGTGGAGAAGAACTACCTTTTTATATAGCCTATTCAGATCTAAAACTTTTAGTTCTAAGAATGCTTGGTGCGACGAATATCTATTTGGCTTCCTAAGAATTTGTTTAATAGCTGTTTTTTGAACAATACTGATAGGGTATAAATTAGTTTTACACGCACCACCCCATCCCAAAATACCATATTGAAGAACACTTTCAAATAGAGCATGGTATATTGATTTTAGTGTCACAATCTCCATAATATTCCTTAACTGACGGATACTAGGAAGAATATTTCGAAGTTTTTGAGAGACAGGATTTGCCTGTTTTCTCCATGTCAGATTATTGTCTATAATTATTCCTAGATATTTTATAGATGTGGCCACTTCAAATTGTGAACTGCAGGAATAGGTGTTGTGCGATTCGCAATTACAAGAGTGAACTGTGAGCTTCAAGTTAGTTGATGGAATTCCCTTTTTGTTTGCACTAAAATGCATATATTTTGATTTATCAATATTTACTGTCAACCTATTTGCATCAAGCCATCTTTTTAGTTTAGTAACTGCAGCCGATGCTTTTTGATAGGTTTCCTTCCATGTGAAGTCACTCACACACAATACAGTATCGTCTGCAAAAGCGATCAGGTCATCCACAGAATCGGTGATGTTGAACATATCATTAATGTACAATATAAATAAAAGTGGGCCCAGAACACTACCCTGAGGAACACCGTAATCAGTGATTTTCGCAGAACTGACTCTCCCTTCTATTTTAACCCTTTGCTTTCGGTTAGACAAATAGCTACGTATGAGATCTAAGGGCTTTCCTCGAAGTCCCATTAATTCTAATTTATATATGAGGGTAGAATGATGCACGAAATCGAAAGCTTTCTGCAGATCTAAAAATACTGCAATAGTTTTCCGACCATCTTCAAGATTTTTATATATTGTTTTCGTTAGTTTATAGATATATGATTCTTAAATTGTGTTATATTAATTTATATCATTATTTTGTTATATTAACGGTTTCAATAATCGAAAGGTTGTGTTAACAATTAGGACTGGCTATATTTTAAAAGTTATTTTTTGTACTGTACCCTTCTATCACCTCACAGATACATTTCATTTCTAAATTTATAAACTAGCAATTTCGGATACTATACTCAGACTAACTATTAAAATTTCGCAAATGAAATCTGAAAAAAGTCAAAACCGCGAAAATAATTGACCATAAAGTGTATAAGATAGAATTCATAACACAAATACAACAAAATGGTGAAAGTTGCAAACAATTAAAGCAGAAAAAAAAATTAAAATGGATCTTGAAAGCGATAAGATCGATAGCATATACGAAATTACTAGATTTATCATTTATATGACCGGACAAAATATCTAATTTCCAAGTTCAATTTTCTAAAAAAATGTGCTTAGGCATAATTTCATCGCATTAAATCGTTTTATTATTACGATAGAGGTAATGAAAATTACATCATTGAATAAATATTTTTCAGCTTAAGAAAATGCACATAAATGTATATGAATTTTAACGGTTTTCCTCTTTTACCTCTAATAATAATTCAATATTTAAAGAGTTTTCGGTTTAGCTTTGTTTAATGCGTTTTTATTGTTTTGCCGTTCTTTTTGATCAGGTATTTTAGAGGTCTAAATACAATGGATTCCAATTGTTTGCCAAGATTAATTGTTTTCCAGTCATAATGAAAAAAAATCAGTTATTGTTAATGATGTATAAATACGTAAATTTCAAGATTTCGGTCGAGAAAGGTCATATTTCTTTTCGAATAAATAAAATATCGGAAGTAACTTCAATATTCTTGAGACAAGTTGTAGATGCGTCAAATTAGACAGCGGAGATGAGGTTTTTTTTTAAATACCTGAGTTTCTATCAGTTCAAAATTGTTCCATCTTTACAAAAATGAACGGATATTAAGGGGCCGTGGCTACCAACACAGACCCTGACAAGAGCCCCTGACAAATTTGACAATTTTCTACTTCAGTTCAGATCACAAATGCATAGTATTATAATAACTCATGCATAACATTGCATTTGATATTTAACATCAGCTGATTGCGTAAAGATCCGCTACCACGTAAGTAAAAGATAGAAGATATCGCGATATCCACTTACGACAATTATATAGGAAACGAAAACGATCTCTATATTAGATTTAAGTTTTATGTAAGAAAATAGATACGTGTTGCATGCGTATCTCTCTCCACCCGTTCGTTCTTGCACAATTATTTGAAAGAAGAAGATCTTTTGTCTTTAATTAAATTAGATCAATTTAAAATTTAATTCAGTCTTCTGAAAATTGTGTCGTCAGATTGACGCCGCAATAGGTCAAACTTATGAAAACCTATAGTCGGCAGTTAAGGAAAAAAATGTCTATGCTTTGTATGAAGTGTACATAGTGACATCGCCGAGAGTGTACTCTAACTCTAGTGTATTTGTTATTGTTCGTTATTTCTTTAAGATTACGGCACTTCTAGCAATAGTAATTTAATATATATTTGAAGAGGTACTTAAGAAGTTGAGATGATGTGCTTGGAGAAATAACCAAAGGTATAAATCATAATTTATTATGGAGATTATAAACTATAAGTGGTATTTTTAGAAAAATATGCTTTCACTAGAAAATGTGTGTGTAATAGCCATGTACAAACGTATGTGCACATACATATACGATCAGATTATCAGAGGTATGAAGATGATGTTGATATGGTTGAATGCGATTTGCTGTCTGAATTGTATGGATGATCATGTTTCTTTCCTTAAACCTTTTTTTTATTTATCTTCATATTTGTAGTTCATACACCTTTGAGTTTTTTTTTTGATCAACGTAATAATTGTAATTATTTTACCAATTTTATTTCGACATTGATGACACAATGCACAATGTTCAGATAACTATCGATATTAAATTAAATTACTACTTCTACAATGGTATTACAGCCCAAATCGGGCCTTGATCTCCTGACCATTTTGAGATAACCACGGTAGTATACAGGGCCGTGTGTAAGGATAATGGCGCGCGGGGAATAAGTTGAAGTTTGCGATTTTAAAAACGCATATACAAAACCGCCGGCCAATACGAGCAAATTTTTTCGCACGACGAGCGCAAGTTCGACTTCAATTGGAAGGAGAGATGCGTCGCATTAAAATGCTTCCACCTTTCTTCTCATTGCTCTTAGTCGCATATACAAGAGAACGAGACCGCCGGCCAATAAGAGTAAAAGTTCGACTTATATAGGAAGGATCTCTCTTAACGCAATTGCTTCCAGCCAGTGCTTTCAGTCGCAAGCTCTGGCTCTCGATCAAAGTATTACTAGTATTGAAATTTCTGCACTAGCCGAAAAATTATCAGGAAGAAAAATGTGAAGAGGTATATCTGGCAATATTGTCCATATTTGTCGTGCTATGAGTGGAAACGAATCAGTTGACATCTTTTTTTGGACGTCTTTACTTATTAAGAAGATAAAAACTAGAAGCTTAAACTAAGGCCGGAATTATTCAACATTTTTAAAGCATATATTTAATAAAAAAAAGGTTGAAAGGCTTGTCAAAGGAAGACGTCACTAAAATATTTCTTCGAATTTCGGCCCGTTGGACCCTAGCAAATAAAATGCCATAAGGCATTGAACAATATGGATTATCCGTTAATTTATTAATTCAGGCGCTTTAAGCTCCTGTGTGATAGTAGTGGTGAATGTAAATCGTTTTTTATCACTTTCGTGATTCCTGGGTGCTCTCAACATTAATAATGTTTCAAGCTGTCAGTTGAGAGGTTTTAGTAATATTTATAATATATTGCTTAAGCGTAATAAGCCAATGTATTTAAAAAAAATTGCTTCTCCTAGCTATAAAGTCACGCCACGCCACTGACGTCTCGCTGCCCTAACAGAGCACAGGCCGAATAATAGTTTTATATATCCGCAGCTTATTGTTCCTGTGCACTTTCTTAGATTTCATTATTGGAAGTACCGAATAATACGTTCTATTTGCTAATATTACCCGTCGTTTGATTTCGTCTGTTTCATTGCCGTCCTTTGCTAGATTAGCCCCAAGATATATGAAGTTGTCCACACTCTCCAAATTATATCGCAATTGTTATGTTTTGTCTGATAGGTGTTCTCCTTCTTGTTGCGCCATTACTTTTGTTTAGCTTTCATTAATACGCAAACCTACTTCTTTTGCGGCAGAGTCAAGATTGAAAAATACATCCTTTGCACTAGGGAAGGATCTTGCTAGGATGTTAATGTTGTCAGCGTATGCTACTAGTTGGGTGGACTTGAATAGTAGTGTTCAGTTGACGTCGACTGGGATTTTTCGGACGACATACTCCAGTGCCAAGTTGAAAAGCATGGGGGTCGACCATCTCCATGCTTTAAACCACATTCCGTTCGAAAGCTGGTTGTGGAATTGGTTTGTATTCTCACTTGGGATTGAGTGTGCGTCATTATGAGTCTTGTTAGTTGGACTAGTTTTGGGGAATTCCAAAGTCAAGCATGATTTGGTACAGTACGCTCCTGTCGATATTGTCGTATGCTTGTTTAAAATCTACGAAAATTTGGTTCACGTCTGTGTTATATTCTCAGCGTTTCTCAAGCACCTGTTTTACCGAGAATTTCTGGTCTATTGTATATTGTCTGGTTCTGAATCCACCTTGGTATTCGTCAATTATTTCATTAGTATAGGGCTTAAGACGACGTTTAATTTGTTTTGTCATTATTTTATAGGACGTACATAGCAATTATATTCCTCTGTAATTCTCACAGCAGGGTATGTCTTCTTTCTTGTAAATTGGACATATAATGCTTTTTCGCCAATCGTCGGGTACGATTTGCTCTGTCCAAATTTTGCATTTCATGTTGTGCAGTATTTCAGCGGCACACTTCCACCGTTTTTCAGAAGTTCAACTGGTATTTCGTCAATTCCCGGCGCTTTGCTTCGTTTTTGGTCACATAGGGTTGCTTTGATTTCAGCAAGCGTGGTTATTGTCGATGATGGTTCATTTTCGTCAGTTGAGGCTACAATTGAAATGTTGTCTGTTGTGATCGGTGCTAATGGGGTGGGATTCAAAAGATGTTCAAAGTAGGAAGACCATCTCCTTTTGATATCTTTTGTGTCGCTGATGATGTTGCCCTCTGCGTCTTTGCAGGACTGGTGTTTGGCTTATATCCCTTTTTTATGTGTTCTGCTATTGCGTATGCGTCCCGCGTTTTATTTTGTCTCATATCGTCGTCCATTTCTTGTATCTTGTCATTATGGTACTTCCTTTGTTTTCGCCTGCAGGTCTTTTTCGCATATCGCTTAATCTCGTCATATCTTTCTTTTTTTGGCTCGTGTTGGTCGTTCAGTAAAAATTTTGCAAGCCTCGTTCTTTCTATCTATTGCATCGCAGCATTCTACTGTACCAAACATTAGTTTTTTTGAAATACTTGCCGTGTGAGTTTTATTATGCGATTTATTATGATGCGCTAATTTAATTACTTTAGTTAACTCAATTAATCCAATTCTGTGTAAAATCTTAATCCTTGGTAGTTTTTCCAGTTTCACTATAAATTAAATTTTTTTATTCAATTTAATTACAATATCGCTGAATCAGTTGGCACCGTTACAAAATTTTTCAAGCCATCTCTGGTACTTAGCTTCCAGAATTGTGGCTGTAACCTTATTGAATGACTATGTTCCAACAACGGAACTACGGTTAAAGCAAATATGGCTCAAGTTATGCTACAAGCAGAGAAATTTGAAGAACAGGAAGAAGAAAAAACCAAATAAAGAGGTTCATTCTGCACTATAATTATTTTTCATCCTTTAAAAACAACGAGTTTTGGTATCAATAAAAATTTTTCAACAGTTTACTATATTACTTTATTATTTTAATAATAAAGTATTGTGATCGAATTGGGAAAAAAAAAATTTGCTACACTGAAATTTTTTTTTTTCGCGTTTCATGACTAAAATAGCCTAAAAATGCAAAAAAAGAAATCCGTGTGTCTGTACGCCGTCCGCCGTACGCCGTACGCCGACGTGTACGCTCAGCGCACATTAACTCCCAAACCCTTCAAGATAGAAAGTTAATTTTTGAAGGGATTGTAGGTAGTTGCAGATCTCAGGCGGATACCAATTTTGGGGGGTGTACGAGTTCAGGAGGAGGCAGGGGGAGCGCTTAAACCGAAAAATACGAATTCAAATATCTCAACCATGGTTACAGCTAGGAAGCTAAAAATCAACATACATATACAGGAGTTTGTGGGACAACTTTTAAAAATAACTTAATTTTTTTATCCATTGGCGTGCGAAAAGGGGGGGCTAAGAACCAATTGTCGGCCGAATTTTTTTTTCGAATGATTATATCTTCAAAATTACTTCCCATAAAAAATTGATATTTTGAGACCATCAAGATAGTATATAGATCTACTAGAAGCAGTTTAGATAGAAGCTAATTAGTGAAAGGGGGAGGGTCAAGGGGGGTACAAAGAAAAACACTTAAAAATTAATATCTCAACTGTCTCTTATGCTATGTAATTGAAACTTAAAACGTATACTAAGCTTTACTAGCGACATATAAAAAAAATATAATATGTGGACATTATAGTAGTGGGGGGAAATGGAGAGCATTTCAAAAATGGTGCACTTTCCAAAACTACAAATCATCAAATCCCAAATTTGAGTACAGATATCAAATCAAAAATTTGTCAGATTGTAGAGCTCTATAATCTTTAATTTTGATAAATTTGAGTTGGGTGGTGTAAGGGGAGGGAGGTGGAAAGCGAAAATGTTGAAAATTTTGAGTGATTTTTTTATGGCTCTGGTAAAAGATACAAAGTTTAAATTTTGCATGTCGACACATCTATTTGATATAGATAGAAAAAAAATAGTAATTTGTTCCAAAACTGTTATGCTCCGAAGTGGGGGTCTAACGTGCACAAGGTGTTTCATGTGGAATGAAAAAAAACACATAAACTGAAAATTTTTGAATGAAATTTTTAGGTAGAAACTTGAAAATTTGGGAAATGCATTTAAAAAAAATCTCTAAAAGTTTGAAATATTAACTGGTCGAATATTTTTAAAACTTCTACTCCCTCCCATACAAAATTATTTTTTCGACCAATTTTAAGAAATCAATTATCACCTAACTATCAAAAGCTATCAATTTGAAATTTTGCAAAAAAACTTAAAAAAATAGTTAAAATTAAATTACGGTAAAAGTTTTGAAATCATGCTTGCCCTTCTACCCCCTCCCATACAAAAACATGATTTCGACCAATTCATTAAATCAACTGATAACCAACAAATTAAAAGCTACGAACTTGAAATTTTGTACAAGCACCTTACAACAGGAAAGAAAGAAAATTTTATCACAAATTTTACGATTCCCCTACCTCCTCTACCCCCTCCCATACAAAATTATTTTTTCGAGCATTTTTAAGAAATCAGTTATCAGCTATCTCTTAAAAGCTATCAATTTCAAATTTTGCATGAAAACTTATAAAAGTAATTCAAATGAAGTTGTTTTAAAAGTTTTGAAATTGCGCTTACCGTTCTACCCCCTCCCATACAAAACTATGATTTCGACCAATTTCATTAAATCAACTAATAACTAACAAACTAAAAGCTACGAACTTGAAATTTTATACAAGCACCTTACAAGAGAAGCGAAATAAAACTGCATATCAAATTTTACGATTCCCCTACCTTCTCTACCCCCTCCCATACAAATTTTCGGTTTCGTGAAAGTAAAATACACCGAATTTTATGAAAATTTTATGCAATTTCGTCTATGAAACACATTCTATACAGAGAATATTGGACGTGATTCAAGCAATTATTAAAAAGCTGTTAACATCCACCCACCCTTGCTATTACCCCTCCTCCTCCCCTCATAAAAACCCAAACTTGCAGAAACGAATGAAATATTGTTAAATTGACAACAGCCCTGCCCAAGAACTCCCTTTCACTTAGCCTTCCCTAACCACTTTAACCTGCATATTGTCTTTCCACTCATCCGCAACTTGTCCCAAGAATAATAAAGTTTCGCCCGACTTGTTGGCAGTTTATTTTTTTCCTGTTACCACCACTGGGGTAAGCATGAGACCTCTACTTGGTATTTCCTACTTATGGTGGCGTCAGCCCCAAAAAGGCGTTTTCGTTGAAGATAAGGTCATTTCGAATTGAACAAATATGCGAATCGCTAAAATTAGTAGTAGTAGTGATAAATTGGCTTAAAAAGAGCCATTTGGAACTGATTGGAAAAAAATTTACTTTGAAAATTCGTTGTACATTTAAATGCTCATAAAATCTAATTGATTGCATGAATTTGTATCCAATTTTTTCCCAAGACTTAGAACACTTCAAACTTTATTATACCAAAAAATAAAACAAAATAAAATATCTCCTGTATAGAAAATTAGTACTACAAAAATATGAAAAATTCAAAATTAAACGTCTTTTTCATTTATTTTTTTTATTAAAAAAAAAAACTTATAAAAATTGAAAATATCATCAATGCAAACCCTTTTCGTTGTCTTTTTCTATTGTAATAGCAACAAAAAGTAAGTATTTATATATAGAAATCTAAGTACTAAATCCGTTTGAAAATCGCAATTTTTTGCATTTTTTAAAAACTATAAGCGGATTGCTGGTCATATTTCAATTCCAAAAAGCAATTTTTAAAATTTGTTCAATCCAAACTTTAGCAAGTGAATTAAAGATTAAAATGAAAAATAAATTATTTCATTATCTTGCACCATTGATCAGGAATATTCGTTCGAAAATAGGAAATTTTCGAAGATTTGCTTTTGTGATATACGGTCCGTTAATGTGCACTTTCTCAAGTGAGTTTCGATTATCCTTCTTGGAGTCTTGGTCATCTTCAGATGTTTTTTCGCCGCCCAGGTTGTCTTTTGCTTTAATTATTCCACCCTAATTCCTAGCTTGTGGCACTGTTGGAATGCTTTCTTATTGTTGCCCAATCCAACTTGACTTTTTCTTCTTGATCTGTCTCATTAAAGTTTTCTCATCCATTAAGATCCAAAAGCTTGTGCTGCTGATGATGTTCGGTGAGAATATGCTACATACATATTATTCATAGACACTTTTGTTGATGACAACTTGTAGTTGCTGGGTAATGTTGGCTATAAGCTTTGTTTTGCTGGATTTCTGCAAGTTTTTCTACCTAGTCCTGCCATAAGTTCTGTCACATAATTTCTCACATTGGCAACAACTTTATTTTATGAGTGACATTTCAATATCGGCCAGTTTTATAAACGTCATAATGTTGTTGACAGTTGATGGTCATTTAAAGTGTGTTCGTTAACGTGTGAAGATGGAATGGGGTGTAATAGAAAACCGAACTGCAGTGATTGCACTACATAAGTGTGGAAAATCCGCGAGTGAAATTTTCAAGTTGTTGTGCCCGTTAAAAATAACGCAAAGATTTGTGTATCGTGCGATCCAGAGATATAACGCGATCCAGACTATTGAAGATCGACCTCGTTCTGGACGTCCGCGTGATGTACGTTCTTCTGCTGCCATCAAAGCGGTCGAGGGTCGAATTCGTCGAAATCCGCTTCGTAAACAACGAATCATGGCTCGAGAGATGAACATCTCCACCCGAAGTATGTCTCGCATCATAAAATCTGACCTCGGGATGAGTGCCTTTCGACGATCAACGGGACATTTGCTGACTGAGCAGTTGAAGCAAATTAGGAGCACCAGATCGAAAGAGCTCCTTCGGCGGTACGGCAACAACAAACATCGAGAAATTTTATTTACCGATGAAAAAATTTTTACGGTGGAGGAACATTTCAACCGCCAAAATGATAAGGTGTATGCCCACAGCTCCGCAGAAGCCCGAGAAGTTGCCACTAGGGTACAGCGAGGACATCATCCAGCATCAGTCATGGTATGGTGGGATGTCAGCTACGAAGGGGTCACCGAGCTTCATTTTTGCGAAAAAGGCGTAAAAACTGCAGCGAAAAATTATCAAACGGACATCCTGGAGGGATGTGTGAAGCCGCTGAACTCTACGCTATTCAACAATCGACATTGGGTTTTCCAGCAAGATTCTGCGCCAGCCCACAAAGCTCGAACCACACAAGCGTGGTTGGAAACCAATATTCCACAGTTTATAAGGGCGACGGAATGGCCTTCTGGGAGCCCAGATTTGAATCCCCTGGACTACAAACTGTGGGCGGAGTTAGAGTCCATGGTGTGCACGAGACGACACCCAAATATCGAGAGCCTTAAGCGATCTTTGACAGAAGCAGTAGCTAATTTTCCGCTAGAAACAGTGCGTACTGCTATCGATGACTGGCCCAACAGATTAAAGAGCTGTGTTAAGGCTAAAGGCGGCCACTTTGAATAATTTGTTGCTTATTTTACTTCCATTAGTATGCCAAAATAAAATATATTTTCCTTTGTCAAAAACTCTTTTTCATTTATACAAAAATTGCCCATATACGTGTGACAGAACTTATGGCACGACTAGGTATAATATATTGGCTGTTATCGTGCAATTTATGCTCTCGCCTTGTTAAGTTTGTTATTTACTTTTTTGCTATTATACTTTCTAGATAGCAGAAGCTGTTCACATATCCTAATGATGTTGATTTTCATAGTTTTGGCTTTATTGTTGAAATAATTTTAAATAATATGTTAAAGTAAATTTACTTTTGTAACTTTTATGGATGTGAAATCGTCGATAATTTTCTCAATATTTCGTGACTCAGACACCTCGTGTTCAATTGAAAGCAGGATTAACCTGCAGTCTATCTTGACTCATGGAAGCCTTTCTTTAGACGTTTTTGATTAACTTGAATTAACTGAATTATCTTTCTGCCAATGCGCAACGGAATACGTAGGAAAATCCTGTATACATTCTCAGTTATATCGTAATCATGAATCAGTTGAAGCAGTTCTTCAAAAATGTTGGCGCAAAAACGCTAAGATTTTGCTTTGCGCTGAGTACTTCACTTAAGTTCCGGCCCTTCTCAGTCGGTAGCATATTCGTCGTCCAGCTCCAAACAGTGCTTTCTTAGCATATCATTATCTTATGATGTTAAACTTTATCCAGTCATGAAACCAAAATGTTGTACCACCTTCTGAAGCTCTTCGAAACGACAATTTGGATGCTCGATTATTGTTTTAATAGCCTCAATTTATTTAATTCTGTATCTTCTGGATCTTTTTGCTTCCTGTTCACTTCAAATATGTATGTCAATGTTTTGACAATTTCTTCACACTGCTTGTGAAAAGTCGAAATCAATTCATTTCTTATTTCAAGCATTGAGTTTTTTTTAGACTTTTTTCAATCAAGAAAAATAGTTTTCTTTTTATTATATTAGACCATCAACTAAAAAAGTGATGAATGGATATTAGTCGGTGGAGAGTAATAGCGACAGGTTAAGTTATTTTTAGATGGTTTGCAATTGGTTGTAAGCAAAGTGCGCCTCAAGGGTGGGGATAAAAACTAATAACATTGTTATAATGCGGTGGTTCAGCTTTGCTGTTCTCCTATTTCCTTTGCCATATACACGATATAGTTCAGTATGATAATACAAGGAACTTTGGCACCGCAGTGTTTTAGCTGTGCTGTTCTCCTTATATAGTTTCTTGTGCCGTATAGCTATATAGCGATATCTTAATAGCGATCTTTGATTTGGTAAAATAGCACGAGGAACTTTGCTGCCTCGACTCGTGCAAAGCCTGAGGAAAAACATAACAGAATTATGATTGCGCTTAAAGCCCAATCATATGATACTCTAGATAAGATGGAAAAGACTTTAATATACCGGAAAATGTGTCATCTCAAATTCGTTCGAATGGTGAATAGAGACTTTTGCATGGGAGGTGGTAGAAGTAGAGGAGGAGGTTTGTATTTTTCGTATATGACACCGAACATGGCATGAACAATGTTTTTTGCTGAATTTAAAGTTTTTAGTTTTCATTATTTTTAAAGAAATTGGTCATAGTTTTCCTTAAATTGGGTCATTTGTATGGGAGGTGGCAGAGGAATTAGAGCGTTTAAGATGATTTTGAAACTGCTTATCATCATCCTTACCACCATGCTTTGATTCAATTTCAAAGTCGATAGCTCTCATATACTTGAAGGAGAAATGCTTTTTTTGGATTTATAATACAGATGTTTGTATGGGAGGTGGTAGAAGGAGTGAAGTGGAGCTGATAATTTAACACTTATTTCAATTGTTAAGAAACAAATTCTAGCAAAATTTGAAGTTTGTACTTTTTCTAGTTTTAATGGTAATCGATATAATGCATTCAACAAAAATTATACATTTATATGGAAGGGGGTAGAAGGAGTGCACGGATCAAAACAAATTTTGTGTTGTTGATATTTCCATTTTAATACTTTATACAAAATATCAAGTTGATAGCTTTAACAGTTTCGGAGAAAAATAATTTAATTTAAATTCGAAAATTTCGTGAAATTTGTATGGGAGGGGGTAGAAGGAGTGAGGTGAAGCTAATAATTATTTTTAAAATAAATTGCAATTATAGTCGAATTAATTGTGGCAAAATTTCGTCTTTTTAGCTTTGCTAGTTTCAATGAAAATCGAAAATATGTATTTTTCAAAATTGTCCATTTGTATGGGAGGGGTTAGAAGGAGTAAGGGGATCGGGTTAATATTCCGTGATATTAATGACATCTATATCATAATACTTTGATCTAAAGTTCAAGTCGATAGCTTGAATAGTTTCAAAGAAAAATCAATTTCTCAATATTTCGAAATTGGGGGGATGTAGCCCATTCACAAATTTAAAGTTAATTTTTTTCCTAAAAATGACACACAAACATTTTTAGCACTATAGCTCAAAGCTTTCGAGAGTTATGCTGTAGACAAACGCACAGACGGACAGACGGACAGACAGACAGACAGACAGACAGACGGACAGACAGTCACTCGGAATCGAGGTTTTCGAGCGACAACAAATATTTCTGTACCCTTGGCGACTCTGTGCGAGCGTTATTTCTTAGCGTTACAAACGGTAAGGCAAACACAATATACTCTCAGATTTCATCTAGAGTATAAAAACACCCAAAGCTGAAGCCAAAATGTGGCCGTATTAGCATTGCTATAAAGTCAGTGATACGGCTGTGCTGTTCTCCTGTCTCTTGCGCCATATGTGTTATATGCAAACTTTGGTTATGTTTAGTATGACAGTATGAAGAATTTTAGAGCCCCCGTATTACTATTTCAATACGGCAGTGTTTCGGCTTTGCAGTTTTCCTTGTTTAGTTTCTTGTGTATTTTGTTTAGTGTGAGGTACTTTGGCGTCACCATATTTTATTGCAGTACGCCAGAGTTATAGATTTGCTCTGAATATCTTATATCTTGTTCTGTAACGATATTTTATTTGATACGACATTCTCCGAAACTTTGTCTCTCCTGTATTTTCATTGCAATACGAAGATGTTTCCCCTCTTTTTGTTCTCGTTACCTATGCCGCATAGCGGCATTTTGGCGCCGCTCTGCAAGACGGTGCGCGGGACGGTCGCCCCCTTAAACCCCCCACCTTAACACGGCCCTGGTAGTATGTCTAAGCAGGCAGATTGCTGGTATTATATATCGATCAGGATTTGAACTCACGATCTTGGCATCGTAGACCAACACGCTACTCACTACTTAAATTAAATGGCAGATCAGAGATTAGATGAAAAATCAAATGATTCTAATTTTGCAGAATTTCGATTTTCGCTTTATAGTCTCTTAGCACCGACGGAGCTCACATTATTTTCGATATAAATGTACTGAAAACATATGTGAAAGTAAGCTGATTTTTCATACTAAGGTAGTAATTAGCTTTCGACGAAAGTAACTATTTTGAGTATATTTCACGACACAAAGACCGATCATCAAAATTTATTTATCGCTTTTCAATCCATTTCCAAATATTATTTGAATTATTCGTAACAGAAAATTAATGTGCATTTACTATCATTGTCATCATATCAACTATAACTTATTTAGTTAATCCTACACGATTTACTCGATCCGCTTGGATTATTCATTGTTATCAATGTTAAAGTATTTTGCAAGATTTTCGAATTGTGGAGTTTCACAACCCAAACTCTGATTGTCCAAAGTTGTTTTAGTGAATAGTGGAAGGGGTAAGTGATGTAGACGGCGAGGATCTTCGCTAAATATCTTTCTTTAAAATATGTAGTGGGCATTTTCATGCAAATGAGGAGGTGCTCTTGTAAAAAGGCACTACGGCCCGAATCGGTCCTTGCCCGCCTGGTTTCTTGACATTTTTCATTACTTATTGTGAAAGTGAAATTTTTACTTTCGTAGATTGAGGTGACCGAGGCATGCCCAAGCAAGCAGCGCGCTAGAATTACACAATACGTCGACCGGGATTTGAACTCACGACCTTCGCATTGCAGATCAACACGCTATCCTGTCTAGCGCTGATTGACGTTGCAAAATAAATCTGTGTTCGTCGATTAAGCGATACTTAAGTTAACCCACCAACATATTCTGTTTAACAGATATTTTTTTTAAAAGTGGTAAATTAAATTAGCAAAAAACTAAAATTTTGGAGATATATTGTATTTGATTTCTTTCGCCATAGTTTAAACATGCTTTGTTCATAATATTTTTGAGTACTGTCATCACTTCTTTTTGGCTTTGAATTTGCTTTTTTTTTCATTGTATATTCTTTTCTTTTGTTATTTTCATTATACTCATCAATAATTCTATTAATTATAATGCTTTTTTTAGAATATATTGACATTCATCTGCATTAGGTTCGGTGGACGAGAATTGATACTAAAATCACATAAAATCTCACACCCAGTTTAGACATAAAAAAAACAATTTGGAAAGAATATTTTCCACTGATAAACTCAGTACTACAATTAACAAGTAAATATTGAGTAATATGTAAATTCACGGAATGAACATTAAAATAGGAAAATGAAATAAGAATAAAACGGAAATACTCTGGCGATGTATAAACGTAAATAGAAATATTAATGGAAAAGAAACGAGGAAAAGTTTGTTATTTTTATAAAAAGAAAATTCATATGTAGATTATATACGGAAAAAGAAAAAATGCTTTCACTGAAAAAAAATTGATGAGATTTTCAATCACCTAACAATAATAATTTATTTAGATCAACGCAAAATGTCTTGATCGGTGTGATCTTACAGAAACCAATTTGGAATTTCGCATTTCCTGATCTGAACTTTTTAAATGGGAATAAGATTTCATATACAATATTCAGGATCCTTTAATTTTCGTTATGATTACAATATAGTGCTTTCCTCTACCAAAAATGTCAACAAACGTGCGAATTTCCAATGAATTTCCTTATAGTAACCATTTGAGATTTAATTTTATTTTAATGGACTTATTTCCATTACTTCGAAAGAACTCTTATGGGAAATGCCAAACGTTGGAGGAAATCGAGGCAATCTTCAGCAGCTTCCTACACATTATACGAATAAATTATCGGGTATTCTTTTAAATTAGCGAATAGCGCCCACCTAATTGCCGGTCATTATTATTTGCTTCTGAAGTCTTAATCCCATCGGTGAGAGAAACGATCTTCCATAATTATGAGGGTATGTGGGATTTTAACTGGCTTTTGCCTTTCTAAGATGAAATTGTTTGCGATGTAGCATCAAAGTTTAAGACTAAGAACTTGTTGATATTTTTTACCTGGTATAGGTGCGAGTATATAGCTAATTGATATTTTAGATGAATTAAGGTTAAATTTATGGCGTGTCCTAGTGTTTTGTTATTTTTTGGTTTTTATGTGTCATTCTTAATAAGTGGGTGCTTGACTACTACAATTGGATTAAAATGAATAATAATTATCTTAAAGTTTTTGTCAATATGAACGACACTAATAAATACAAACTATTCTAACTCGGTAAGAAACCCACTTTTTGGGTTCATCGAACGAACAATTTTGCCAACATTTTAATTGCAATGTATTTTAAGAATTACGAATTACCAATATGTATTACAAAAGCTAGGGTGTAGCTTAGTGAGTAGCGTGTTGTCTTACAATGCAAAGGTCGTGAGTTCAAATCCCGGTCGACGCACAATTCCAGCACTCTGCCTGCTTGGTTACTTCTTAGTTACCTCAATCTACAAAAATAAAAGTTCGTAGATAGAGGGTTTTGCGAAGTGCTATCAACCCTTTTACAATGACAAATAAAAAATGGAGGCCAAGGCCCGATTTGGTTTGTAGCTCCATTGTGTAAGAATATGTATTACAAGCAGTTTTTCGCTGAAATTATTATATTTTGGCTTTAGTCAAATCTAGGCTTAGGGTGTAATATTTTTTGGATCTGAAAGTTTTTATAGTACTTTCATGTTTCAAAGAATTTAAATAAAAAAAAAATCGCAAGTCTGTAGGTGTTACTGCGTTGTCTGGCACCTTCTATCAGTCACTTACATCCGAGCATATGCGACCGTCCAACTTAAGAAACAAAGAATATGATGAAATAAAAATTATATTCAGAAAAATATCATTAAGCAAATTTTCGATATTAATGTTAATTTCAAAAACCGTGCCTCCTTTTACAACATTTTTTTTGGATGGAAATCCGGTTTTCGTGCAAGTAACACACGAGATTGATTAAAAATAAGAAATAATAATACCTTGCTCACAAATACTTGTTTTATTCCTAGTTATTTTCTTAATAATTAAACGCGTGTAATTTTTCCGTAAACCCAGTGTCTGGTGGTTACAAATCAGAGGCCTGATTTACCTACAGAGAATAATTTATGATTGAATTTGAAATTCGCAATTTCCAGTCGGAAGGTTATTTTGTGGTAGTAAGTAAGTACGAGTAAGCAAGCAACAATTAACATCTTATCACCTTACAATAAGGTAAAAACTAGCAACAATAAAACCTATCTAATGCCAAGGTAATAAACAGTAAATCTGAGAAAAATTTTCTGTATCAGGGTGTATTTAAAATGTGCTTTCGGATTCAAGATGATGATCATTAGTAGTGGAAAAAATATACAAAAACGTGGGAGAATATTCAATAACTCGTAGTACTGTAGTACAGTACTGTAGTACAGTACTGTAGTAATACAAAATCATTAATTATAAATTAATCACGCAATTGATCTTCAAGGAAAATAACAATGCTAACGAGAAATTGACGGAGAGATTTTTTTTTATGAAAAATTAAGATGTCTTAATTTAATGAGGTTTGATGTTGTAAAATTAGAAGGAAGGTATTACTTATCAAAAAATAAATAAAACGTAACAGGACTCTAGGCATAAAGCTCAATCATGCGATACTTTATGTAGATGAGACACATTTGTTAGGTTGGAGGTGACGGAATTTAACTAATCTTTTCACATCATGCTAGAGTTGCTATCAAAATATTTTATATGAAATTTATGCTTCAAAAATTAAATAGTTACTGAGAAAATTAGTATATTATGACCAGCAAGTACTCATCATCATCGATGGCGCGACAGCCCAAATCGGGCCTTGACCTCCTGAAGTCGTCGCCTCCAATCGTATCGATCCAAAGACCGCGTTCTCCAGCTGCTAATTATACTCTAGATGAAATCTGAGAGTATTATAAGTTTGCTCTAAAGTTTGTAACGCCAAGAAATAAGGCTCGGAGAAAAAAATGATGAATACAGAAATTAATATTATCACTCGAAAATCTCAAAACCGGATGTCCGTCCGTCCGTCCGTCCGTCCGTCCGTCTGTGCGCGCTCTAGCTTGAGAACGCGTTGAGCTAGAAAGCTCAAATTTCGTACACGTCGTTTTCGACAAAAAAGTAAGGTCAAGTTCGTCAATGGGCCAAATCGCTCTACCCCTTCTACCCCCTCCCATACAAAATGACACAAATGCGCAATTTGACAATAAACGGATCTGCTCAAAAAGTATAAAAGCTATTGGCCTGAAATTTGGAATATATTACTTTTATGATAATATCAATCTACCGTATAAAAATTATGCGTTTCCGCCCCCTCCTTCTACCACCTCCCATACAAACTGTACTTATCATGAATTACTCTAAGTCAATTTACTCAGTGCCTATAAAATTTAGCGAGCTGACATTGTGCACTAAATATTTATTTAAAATTGTTAGTAAGGCTAAAAAAAATTAGACGATTAGCTTCACCCCTTCTACCCCCTCCCATACAAAATGACACAATTTCGCAATTCGACTATAAATAGATTTGCTCGAAAAGTATAAAAGTTTTTAGTCTGAATTTCGGGATATATTACTTTTATAATAATTTCAATATACTGTGTAAAAATTATTTGCGTCCTCCCTCTCCTTCCAACCCCTCCCATACAAACTGCACTTTTTCATGAAATGCTCTAAGCCGATTTTCTCAGAACATATAACATTTATCGAGTTCATATTTCGTAATAAATACTTATTTAACATTATCACTAATATCAGAAAAAAATGTTTGATTAGCTCTACTGCTTCTACCCCCTCCCATACAATATGACACAGTTTCACAACTTCACAAAAAATCTATTTTCTTGAAAAGTATGAATGCTACCAGTCTCAAATTTAAGAAATGTCAATTTTATGATATTCTTAGTTATTTCTGAAAAAATCACTAAAATCCCCCCACTCTTTCTACCACCTCCCATACACTAATTTTCTCAGCTCCTATTCAATTTTTGGTGTAAGCATTTTGTATAAAACATTTTTATAGCTACTTTAGCATGATGGGGAAAAAAATAGTTCTATGCTATCACCCCTTCTAACACTCCTCATACAAAATTTCTTGGGATCACAAAAAATTCTATTTCATCTAGAGTACCGTAAGATTGCGCTTTACGCGCAATCGTAGCCCTGTTATGTTTATACTCTAGATGAAATCTGAGAGTATATTGTGTTTGCCTTACCGTTTGTAACGCTAAGAAATAATGCTCGCACAGAGCCGCCAAGGGTACAGAAATATTTGTTGTCGCTCAAAAACTTCGATTCCGAGTTGCTGTCTGTCCGTCTGTCCGTCTGTCTGTCTGTCCGTCTGTCCGTCTGTCCGTCTGTCCGTCTGTCTGTCTGTCCGTCTGTCTACAGCATAACTCTCGAATGCTTTGAGCTATCGTGCTGAAATTTGTTGTGTGTCATTTTTAGCAAAAAAGAAACTTTAAGTTCGTGAACGGGCCACATCCCCCCACTCCTTCTACCCCCTCCCATACAAATTTCACGAAATTTCGAAATTTTCAGAAATTGATTTTTCTTAGAAACCATTTAAGCTATCGATTTGAAATTTGGGTTCAAGTATTATGATATAGATACCATTAATATGATTCAATATTGATCCGATCCCATCACTCCTTCTACCCCCTCCCATACAAATGCATAATTTTGAAAAATGCAGTTTTTTGATTTTCATCGAAACTAGTAAAGTTATAAAAACGAATTTTTGCTAGATTTAATTTTATTATAATTTCAATCAGCACTGAAAAAATTAGCAACTTCCCCTCACTCCTTCTACCTCCTCCCATACAAATTTCACGAAATTTTGAAATTTAAATTAAATTATTTTTCTTCGAAACTGTTAAAGTTATCAATTTGATATTTCGCACAAAGTATAAAAATAGAAATATCAATAACAGGAAAAAAAATTGTTTTCATCGTTACACTCCTTCTACCCCCTCCCATACAAATGCATCATTTTTGTTAAATGCATTATATCGATTTCCATTAAAACTAGAAAAACTACAAACTTAAAATTTTACGAAAATTTGTTTTTTAATAGTTGCAATAAATCCTGGAAAAAATTATCAGCTCAGCTTTCCTCCTTCTACCCCCTCCCATATAAATATCTATATTATAAATTCAAGAAAAGCATTTCTCCTTCGAATATATGAGAGCTGTCGACTTTGAAATTGAATCAAAGCATGGTGATAAGGATGATGATAAGCAGGGTCAAAATCATCAGCGCTTCACTACTTCTGCCACCTCCCATGCAAATACCCCAATTTCAGGAAAACTATGTCCAATTTCTTTAAAAATAATGAAAACTAAAAACTTTAAATTCAGCAAAAAACATTTTGCATGGCATGTTCGGTGTCATATACGAAAAATACAAACCTCCCCCTCTACTTCTACCACCTCCCATGCAAAAATGTCAATTCACTATTCGAAAGAATTTGAGATGACATATTTTCCGGTATATTAAAGTCATTTCCATCTCATCTAGAGTATCATATTATTGGGCTTTAAGCCCAATCATAATTCTGTTATGTTTTTTAATATGGCTTCGCTGTCTTCATCAACCGAGTCTTCCCATCGCTTGCGTGGTTTCCCTGCTGGCCGGTTACCACTTGCTTTGCCCTTAAGAACACGTTTGGGGATTCTTCTGTCTTCCATTCGCTCTACATGGCCAGCCCACTGCAGTTTACGTAGCTTGATGAACGTTGAAACTTCTGGCTCGTCGTAGAGTTGATACAACTCATGGTTGTATCTTATTCGCCATTCCGTTCCTTCCATCACAGGTCCCAAAATTCTTCGGAGGACCTTTCTTTCGAATGCGTTAACTGCTTTTTCGGAAGTTCGCGTTAATGTCCACGTCTCGCTGCCATAACAGAGCGCAGGTCGTATAATAGTTTTATAAATCCGCAGCTTATTGTTCCTGTGCACTTTCTTGGATTTCATTATTGGAAGTACCGAATAATACGTCTTATTTGCTAGTATTATCCGTCGTTTGATTTCGTCTGTTTCATTACCGTCCTTTGCTAGATTAGCCCCAAGATATATGAAGTTGTCCACACTCTCCAAATTATATTCCGCAATTGTTATGTTTTGTCTGATTGGCGTTCTCCTTCTTGTTTGCGTCATTACTTTTATTTTGCTTTCATTAATGCGCAACCCGACTTCTTTTGCGGCCGAGTCAAGATTGACAAATACCTCCTTAGCACTAGGGAAGGATCTTGCTAGAATGTTAATGTCGTCAGCGTATGCTACTAGTTGGGTGGACTTGAATAGTAGTGTCCCGTTGGTGTCGACTGGGATTTTTCGGACGACATACTCTAGTGCCAAGTTGAAAAGCATAGAGGCTAGACCATCTCCCTGCTTTAAACCACATTCCGTTCGAAAGCTGGTTGTGGAATCGGTTTGTATTCTCACTTGGGATTCAGTGTTCGTCATTGTGAGTCTTGTTAGTCGGACTAGTTTTGGAGGAATTCCAAAGTCAAGCATGATTTGGTACAGTACGCTCCTGTCGATACTGTCGTATGCTAGTTTAAAATCTACGAATACTTGGTGCTCGTCTGTGTTATATTCCCAGCATTTCTCAAGCACCTGTTTCACCGAGAATATCTGGTCTGTTGTAGATCGTCCGGTTCTGAATCCGCCTTAGTACTCCCCAATTATTTCATTAGTATAGGGCTTAAGACGACGTTCAATTATTTTTGTCAGTATTTTATAGGACGTACATAACAGTGATATTCCTCTGTAGTTCTCACAGCAGAGTTTGTCTCCTTTCTTGTAAATTGGACATATAATGCTTTTTCGCCAATCGTCGGGTATGATTTCCTGTGTCCAAATTTTGCATATCATATTGTGCAGTATTTCAGCGACACAGTTTCCACCGTTTTTCAGAAGTTCAACTGGTATTTCGTCAATTCCCGGCGCTTTGTTTAGTTTTTGGTCACATAGGGCTGCTTTGATTTGAGCAAGCGTTGGTAGTGTCGATGATGGTTCATCTTCGTCAGTTGAGGCTTCAATTGAAATGTTGTCTGTTGTGATCGGTGCTAATGGGGTAGGATTCAAAAGATGTTCGAAGTATGAAGCCCATCTCCTTTTGATTTCTTCTGTGTCGCTGATGACATTGCCCTCTGCGTCTTTGCAGAGACTGGTTTTTGGCTTATATCCCTTTTTTAAGTCTTTTACTATTGCGTATGCGTCCTGCGTTTTATTTTTTCTCATGTCGTCGTCCATTTTTTGTATTTTGTGGTTATGGTACTTCCTTTGTTTTCGTCTGCAGGCCTTTTTTGCATATCGCCTAAGCTCGTCATATCTTTCTTTTTTGGCTCGTGTTGGTCGTTCAGTAAAAATTTTGTAAGCTTCGTTCTTTCTATCTATTGCGTCGCGACATTCTTGGTCGAACCAATCATTATTTTTTCGCCGTGCTTGATACCCTTATACCTCTTCCGCTGAGGATTTGATGCCGTTTCGTATTTTCATCCACGCATTCTCCACCACATATTTTGGATATCTTCATATATTGGTGTCAGGTGTTTATTACATGCTAACATGTAATCCTGCGCCACCGTTTCGTCGTTAAGCTTGTCGACATTGAATTTGCGAGCTCTACTCGTTTTCGAATATCCACGACAAGCTATTTTGCATCGATACTTAGCTCTGACTAGATAGTGATCAGAGTCACAATTCGCACCGCGGAGAGTTCGTACATCAAGTATGCTG
The DNA here is from genome assembly GCA_963669355.1 of Chorisops tibialis. Classification (NCBI taxonomy): domain Eukaryota; kingdom Metazoa; phylum Arthropoda; class Insecta; order Diptera; family Stratiomyidae; genus Chorisops; species Chorisops tibialis. Next base: position 78,168,930 of record OY770263.1, read on the forward strand.
GAAGCAGCCCTTTTCTCAATTAGAACGTGGTCTATTTGGTTGAAGGTGTGACCATCTGGTGAGGCCCACGTTCGTTTGTGAATATCATGACCAGCAAGTACTAGGAATTTGTAATTGAAATTAGTCTGGGAAATGATATTTCAAAAATTTTTCTTTTGGTAAGCTTTTAATGCGAATTGCAACTTATTGAATTGCTCCTTTGGAATGAGTTAGACTTTAAATTGATGGTAACTACTAGTAGATGATCTTAATCTGGCTTCGAGGGTCCCCACTCAGTATTGCAAAAATTAAAATCAAAATGTAACTGAAATCGCAGTGTCCCTAAAGCGTAAAGCGCAATCTTACGATACTCTAGATGAAATAGAATTTTTTTGTGATCCCAAGAAATTTCGTAGGGGAAGTGTTAGAAGGGATGATAGTATTGAACTAATTTTTTCCCCATCATGCTAAAGCAACTATAAAAATGTTTTATACAAAATGCTTACTCCAAAAATTGAATGGGAACTGAGAAAATTAGTGTGTTAGATTTAGTGAAAATGTGCAGTTTGTATGAGAAAATCGTCTTAGAGCATTTCATTAAAATGTGTAGTTTGTATGGGAGGGGGTGGAAGGAGAGGGAGGACGCAAATAATTTTTTACTGTAGACTTTAATTATTATGAACGTATTATAATATCCCAAAATTCAAACTAATAGGAAATCCATTTATTGTCAAATTGCGAAATTGTGTCATTTTGTATGGGAGGGGGTAGAAGGGATGAAGCTAATCGTCTAATTTTTTTTGGCATTACTAACAATTTTAAATAAATATTTGGTGCACAATTTCAGGCCGCTAAATTTTATACGCACTGAGTAAATTGGCTTAGAGTATTTCATGTCAAGTACAGTCTGTATGGGAGGTGGTAGAAGGAGGGGGAGGAAATGCATAATTTTTATACGGCAGATTGATATTATCATAAAAGTAAGATATTCCAAATTTTAGGGCAATAGCTTTTATACTTTTCGAGCAAATCCGTTTATTGTCAAATTGCGTAATTGTGTCATTTTGTATGGGAGGGGGTAGAACGGGTGGAGCGATTTGGCCCGTTCACGAACTTGACCTTACTTTTTGTCAAAAACGATGTGTACAAAATTTGAACTATCTAGGTCAACGCGTTCTCAAGCTAGAGAGCGCACGGACGGACGGACATCCGGATTTGAGATTTTTGAGTGATAATATTAACTTCTGTATTATTCATTTTTTCTCCGAGCCTTATTTCTTGGCGTTACAAACTTTAGAGCAAACTTTTAATACTCTCAGATTTCATCTAAAGTTTAAAAATAATTGTTTACTCTCCTTCAAATTCTCGCAAATCTTTGGCGGCACGGTCTGTTACAGATATCGTACGCGAAAATTCTTTAAAATCGCATACAACAATGAATTCCAGTACGTACTACGCGTGGAGATTGAATTTCGTAATAAGTGTATATGGTACATCAGGACAAATGAATCGAAGTTGGAAGCTTTGGAAATTTTTGTTGTGGTTTTTTTCGTCCGTGAATACTTTCAGCATCAATTCGTCTAATATTAGGCAATCTATAAATAAAAAGGATTGTGTAACTCTGTGTTATGCCCTCGACACACGACGCGAGTTAAAATACTTTAACTTGCCTTTCGTTGTTACTTATGTCACCACCCAATACATAATTTAGCGTACTGCTATCAATAGTGATCTGTTTATATTCTAGTGGCGTGGCGTGATATTATAGCTAAGGGAAGCAATAAAAATTACTTAAAATTAATTAATTAAAATAAATTTACTAAATCATAAATATTCCTCTATTTGAAGAATTTATATTTTCACTGTGCCCACGGAATGCCTTTTCTTGGCATCTTAAATGACACAGAAAATCAATTAAAATTTTACTAATTTTCTCTGTTTCTTGTAACTTTCTTACTGTGTAAAATTACTAATGCATGTTGGATACTTAACAAATTCTTCAATTCTGTAACCTGAACCAAATTTAAAAAATAAAAGAACCGATTTTGAATAATCAACGCTGTTTGTGTCATATCTGTCTAAAGCTTCATGTAAATTATTTAAATCCGCCAAACATTTTTGCCATTAGAAAATAATAGAAATGGCCAACAAAATAAATTTTGTATGATTTTACAACCAGGAAACGGTTCGGTCTCATCGTAAGTTTCACTAGTAAAATGCTTAGTGCATTTCATTATAATGAATGTTATTTCTAAAACTTGTTTTGGAAACAACATTAATAATAATAATCCTTTTTTCTGCAAAAGTTTGAAATCCAAAAGATAACTCAAAAATTTATCAATAATGCAGTAATGATTGAATGTGTTAAGCCACAAGAAGTATTGAAAAAAAATAGTGACACTACCACGGCACACCACATTAAAAATTGTACCTTATTGTCCTACTTGATAGCTAACCTAAAGGCGATTGAATCAATTTTAATTGAAATAAAATGACCTAAAATCAATAATAACAAATTAAAATGTTTGAATTCATAAATAAACGGACATTCCATTCCCTTACCAACAGATGGCCTGATATTTACTAGGGTGAAAACTGGAAGATATTCGATGAAATCTTATATTTGATAAACTCTTCACTTTATTTTTGATTAAATACAAGCTTCCAAAATATTGTACAATTTATTAATTGTTAAGGATTAGTTTAAACTTATTAAATAAGAAAAAAAACTAAGAACTGAAAGATGTCGCTCGACCTGCAAAAGTTTCAACTGATTCGTTTCACCTTCAAGCAAGACAAATAAAGGAAATATTACCAGTCTACCTACTACTTCACCTTTTTCATCCTGATCAATTTTTTAATACCGAAATTTTAACGCTGGCAAGAGAGTCAGAGAGTCAGAGCTTGCAACAAAAAGCCCTGGGTGGAAGCAATTACCTTAATGCATCTCCCCTTCCTATAGAAGTCGAATTTCGGCTTGGCGGGCGCGAAAATTTTGCCATATACCGGCGGGCAGTCTGGTGCATTTTTAAAAACGCATCACACCGATTTTTCTCTATAGAAGGGCACATAAATGTTGTTTACAGTGCTAGATGACAATGTTCTTTTAGAAATTTTTAAATAAATTTACGTATTTGTTCTGCTTTCAGTTTAGTATTTCAAGACTCACCAGAAGGTAAAACGTAAAGGAAGCAATGCTTCCCTTGCATCCATGGACGCCACGTCAGTGTTATGTTCTGCAAGATAAGTTAATCAGTTGTGCAATTTGAGAAAATACAAAACTTGTACACATTACAAACATCATTTCATATTTAGCGCATATCGAAAAAATTGCTGTAATTAATTTCGAGCTATTTACTAATAATTGTTTATGCCATATGATAGTTTTCTGCAAACTAAAAATTATTCTTAGCATTTAGTGCAGGTATTTTAAAATCGGTCAGAAAATTTTACCGATTAAATCTTCTTCAATGGCACTACAGCCCAAATCGGGCCTTGGCCTACATTTTCATTATTTATTGCGGAAGGGTTGTTAGCCCTTCGCACAACCCTCTATCTATGAATTTTTCATTTTCGTAGATTGAGGTAGCCAAGGTATACCCAAGCAAGTAGTGTGCTGGAATTATGAGTCGACCGGGATTTGAGCTCACGACCTTCGCATTATAAACCAACACGCTACCCACTAGGCTACACCTTAGCTACACTGCTTAAACCTCACATTTTAAATTTGAAAATGTAGAATTTGCAAAAATATAAAAGAGAACTAGATAAATGATCAATATATAACGAGTATGAAAATATCAATCATGCTTTTTAGATTTTCTTTTGAATAAATCAAAATACAAATTCCATTAGATTTCTATTTTATACGTCCATAAATGGCAATCGTTATAAATTACTTTCGTATATCATTACTTTCAGATAAAACTGAACTTAAAGCAATAAAACGATGAAAAACAAAAATATATCTTTATTATTTCCACTTGATATATTAAAAAGAAAAATTATTTTCTTTTAACGAAGAAATACTTAAGGCAAAACAACCTACAGTTCGTGATAATAAACGTAATAGTGCTTAACACTTGAAGACATTTATCGGCCATTTAGCTTATCTCGTTGTAGAGAAAATCATCTTAAAACATCAAAACAAACATTACTCCATAAATGATCATAAGTGAAATGAAAAATTAATGTTGCCGATCCGAAAGAAAATCGTTTTAAGGTTTTTTTTCTTAGATTTTCCTTTCCAGAATGACTGAATCCACTTTCATTTTTCTTCTTTTCTTCATATAAAATATTAACAGATAGTATTGAGTTTTTGCTGAGAAAACTCATTCGACCATAAGTATTTTATGCTTGCATTTTACAAATAAGTTTTTTTATGTCAATGTTCACTGGAGAAGCACCATTATGGGCCGGTGAGATAGGATCAAGTTATCGAGTACTTCCGATCGTACAAAGTATGATTTAGTTTATAGTGTAGTGCCACTTTTAAAATAGTACTTTCCTAGCAATTGTTAATTCGTTTAAATTCACGATAAGATAAAAGAAAGGGTTTGATTTTAATAAATACAAAGATCAGCGATATTTAAAAAAAACTATCATTGATTGAAAAACTCGGAAGGCTCGGAGACATAATGAAATATGTAGTATTAAACGTTTTCTCCTTTTTATGTTATTTACTTAACCTGGAGGGTAGAAGGGTAAAGCTGAGAAAAAATAAAAAGAGTGGAATAAAAAATATATGTTATTACTCAGTGCAGGTCTGAATTTCAGAATATGAAATGCTATTAGTTTAGGCATCACTAATCCAGTGCAGGATTATCCATTAGCCTAATTGCAGGTAGGCTAATTCCTAAGTGTTGGGCTCTGCAGTGGTATTGGTACTTGATATGTAGAAAAAAATCGAATCAAACACAAACACAACAATGGGCTTTGAACGAAATTTAGTAAATATTAGTTAGTTATTCCTCAAGGAAGACGTCGTCGGGTTAGTCGACCATGTAGCATAGAACCGAGCAGTTGAGTAGGCGGTCAGAGGAATGGAGAAGTCCTGGCGACATTTAAAGGCCAATGCTGAAGATCGCGCCTTGTTGATTTATGTCTATGAGGTCTTAACAGAAAATCGATTGATTGATTGAGTTTTATTTTCCACTACTTTCGATGTAAACGAGCTAAAATCAAGTCGATAATTATGCCCTCAGCACACGATGCTAGTTAAAATATTTCAACTTAAGATTTTGATAGAAGTGGTCGAAATTATGTATTGGATAATGCTATTAAAAATATGTGATGGCCACAAATCATTATATCCGCTACGTCTCTTTATGAGAATCCTTCGCTTAAATTAAGGCACTTGTGAGAAATCTTCGAGCTGAGCAAATGATCAACGTTAGTTTGAAATAATTATTAACTTGGTAACGTAAAGTACACAAACTAAACTATCTCAAGAATGCTCATCCAGATATCAAATCTATTTGCAAGTTATAAGTACATGTTTCTTCTTTTCTCTTATGATATAAAATTAGAGAAAATTTTCACAATACCACCAATCTGTGTTACGTGTTTTTTTTAAACGATTAATAGATAGGTACCTACCTACTCCTAATTATTAACTTGAAACTTTAATTCAAACCTCAATTTTCTTCTTCTTTCTGTTTTTAAAATAAGCTGTGAAAAATTGCGATTGAAAATTATGCGTTGATTTATATATACTCGGAAATTTTCTAAAATAAATTGACGTTAAAATTGAAATTGGGCTTTTATTAGTTATAGATAGGTTTCGGTCAGGTTGTAAACATGTATAATTTACAGGCATGCTAGTGGGCAGTTCTACTGATATTTTCATAGTTTACATTTGGTTACATCACACCAGAAGAAGCAGAAAATATTATTAATTTGATAGAGTAAAGTGGTGAAGTCTAATAGTTACGTAATAAATTAAAACCGATTTACCACATTCGATTTTAATTGCTTTGAAAAAGCAATTAATGCCAGGATAGATGTCAAGAGTAGACATTTTGTGGGAATTAAAATTTTGTGATTGAGGAGACTTAACATGGTCGGTAGAAGTTAGTTATTAAAAATAATATAACAATTATTTTATGTGATCGTATGAACTGTTTTAATAAATATAATGAAAACGTTAACGAATTATGAATGGGCTTAAATCATGAGATGAAATGTGAAACAGGTTAAGAGGTTAGTTTACGAAAAACATTGATTTTTTTTGTTTGCTTTTTAAATTCTACATTCAATTTTGCACAGATCGCTGCAAACAGCTTTCTGTGAAAACTAGAAGTGGTCTAAATATTACATTAAAGTGGGTGAGGTGTATATGAGTAATCAAACGACGCGGTTCGGGTAGTGGAAACTATTGCTCATGGAGTGACGACACTCATCCATTATCTTTCTCCCATCCTATTATAGAAAGAATAATATTTATCAATAAAATAAAGAAACTATTAAAATTATTTTATTTTTACAAAATCTATCCAAGTATAGCAATATAAATATGCCTCATCTGACGGACCGTCTTCAAAAATATTGGGTGAGTGCAAAAGTTCGTGCGGAGGTGCAATAGATGGCGTTAGAAGCGGCGTAAAGTGTTGTCATTAATACTGCCATCTACGTAAGACAGATCGTTGGAAAGGTGACGTGTGCAGCTTTCATTTGAAACAAAATAATTTGTGTAGATACAAACTTGCTTCGAGAAAGATTACTTTCAAAATGAGTGTCGATAAGGTGCATTTACGGCATGTATGCTTTACGAGTTTCGGAAGGGAATAAACGTAGCAGCAGCCGTAAAAAACATTCAAGAGGTTTATCGAGATCAAGCACCAGTTAAACGAACTGTGGAAAAATTGTTTGCGAAATTTCGCCGTGGAGAGTTTAACCTTGAAGACGAACCACGCTCAGGTCGACCTTCAGACATAGATGACAATGTTGTGCGTACTTTAGTTCAGAATACTCCGCGAATTTCAACAGAGGAAGTTGCCACAGCACTTAACGTTGACCGATCAACCGCTTTTCGACGTTTAAAAAACATGGGATTCGATTTTAAGCTCGATATATGGGTGTCCCATTTGCTGACCGAGAGGAACAAAATCGAGCGAACTTCTGCTGCCGTTTCTTTACTCGCGCGGATCAAAAACGAGCCGTTTTTGGATCGATTAGTGACGGGCGATGAGAAATGGGTCCTATACAACAATGTTCAGCGCAAACTCACATGGAAACAGGCAGGTGAGCATGGTGACGCAATGGCAAAGGTTAGTTTGCACCCGATGAAGGTGATGCTCTGTGTTTCGTGGGATTGCAAGGGCATAATTTATTTTGAGTTTCTCCCAGCTGGCCGAACGATTGACTCGGGCAAGTACTGTCGCCAATTATCCAATCTGAATCGAGAAATCAAACAAAAACGTCCGATTTTGTTAAATCGCAAGGGCGTAGTCCTTCATCACAACGCCAGACCACAAGTATCGAGACAGACGCTGCGCAAACTGAACAGCCTGAAATGGGATGTCCTAACTGATATCGCACCATCTGATTATCACTTGTTCATTGGTCATTGCAAAATCATTTAAATGGAAAAAAACTTAACTCTTTGGATGCCTTAAAAAACGTTGTATCTTCGTTCTTCGAATCTAAACCACGCAGTTTTTATGATCGGGGGGCATCCGTATGCTGCCAGAACGTTGGAAACAGATTATAGAAAACGATGGAGAACATATCACTGATTGAATAAAGAACTTTGTTTGCCTATCACTGTGTGACTTTTACTCTCAAATTCCGCATGAACTTTTGCACTCACCCGATATTTAAAAGTAAGGTCATGCTTATGAGCTTGTCTCCCTATCAGGGTGTGTGATGTAAAAACACCTGCTACGGAGCTGATCATCTGCCTGTTTAGCGAGATCAATCTAATGGTGTGACCCGAAAGACGGAAAGATATGCTTAAGTTAAGCTAGGGTGTAGCCTAGTGGGTAGCGTGTTGGTCTTGTAATGCGAAGGTCGTGAGTTCAAATCCCGGTCGGCGCAATATATAGTTCCAACACATTGCCTGCTTGGATATACCTTGGTCACCTCATTCTACGAAAATGAAAAATTCGTAGAAAGAGGGTTGTGCGAAGGGCTAACAAACTTTCCACAATAAGTAATGAAAAATGTTAAGGAACCTGCATGTCAGGAGGCCAAGGTCCGATTTGGGCTGTAGCGCCATTGTAGAAGAAGTTAAGCATTGCGGAGAAAACCACCTCTTCCACTCTGCTTCTAATTTGCCATCAATATAACAGGATAAGGATTCTTACTCTCGTATTAAATCTGTCTCCCACTCTTGTCTCGAGGGGATAACGGTGAGGAAATTATTATCAAAATCAAAACTTGGGAGAGTGTAGTCTTTCTTTTGCTTTAAATTCTCAAAATCTTCCAGAATTAAGGAGTGACTAGTTTGAATACAGATCCACTGGTGAGTTTCTTTAAGGCAGGCGGCTGAACTTTAAGTCATCTGTTTAATGCTGCGCAGAGGGTTTTTCTCAGAGCCCCACTTATGCATAAATATGCTGGACCATGTCGAGGAGAGTGCGATTTGTCGCTGCCCTTAGTGTAGTCCACCAAATAATCACACCATAAGGCAAGATGACGGTAACGTAGAGTTAAAGCATTATTTTGGACTGCATTCTACATTTCTTACTTATGCCTTTCTTATAGGAGTAAAGCGCAACAATACCTTTGTTTACACGCTCCTGAATATTAGATTTTTAGTTTCGTACCCAAAATAAGACCCAGATATTTTTCCCTATCTGCGAAAACAAGACTGGTACCATCCTGGGTAGGAGGCTCGACATGAGGAGTTTTGTGTTTCCTTGTGAATAGGACCAGCTCAGTTTTGTATGGATTCACTCCCAGTTAACATTCACGAGTCCATTTAGAGAGTATTGAAGGGGGATTTTGCATAACCTCGCCCAGAGTATTCATGTGCTTACCAGATATGACTATAGTAATGTCGTCCACATAAGCAATCACTTAATAGCCCGGCTCTTTCAGTCCGCCTTGCGAAGTACCTCTACTAATAAATTTTCTAGAGGATGCGACGTCCAGCTTTGTGCTGATAACCCTAGATGTCAACATCAAATTAATCAGCACGCCAAGAGAAGAGGCCACCTTCTGAATTGTAAGTGCGTCCATAATTGCTTCTGGTCTTACGTTGCTAAAAGCTCCCAAGATATCTATAGAAGCTAGTTGTAATTAATGCTCTTTAATAATTGGAAATTTTTCGATGTAGCATATGAGTGTATGTAAGGCCGTTTCAACTGTTGGGCTGCTGACAACATTCAATTATCGATATTGCTACGTAAATGGATGACTATCGGTCGCTCTAAGGTTTCTAGTAGGAATAAGGATATACTTATAGGTCTTAGGTCCTTCGGGTATATATTTTGTTCATAGCATCAAGCTGAACTAAGGAGCCATCCTTCATACTGTAGCGTACAGTCTAGCCTATGAGTCCACTATATGCGAACTTCTTCACGATTTGTGGATAAAAACCTCTTCCACTTCATGGTTTGGTGGATGAATGTTTCCACAGTGCATTTTAAAGATTCTACACTGTTACGCTTTATTATTCGTGACGTTTCGGTCTCTGCTGAGACCTTTATCAACAGTTTGATAAAGGTTGCATGTTTCAAGCATAATAAAGTTGCGCCCAACTTGTTGGCAGATGTTTTTCAATGATGAATACCTCTCTCTTCCAATATTTTCTGAACACAGCTTCCTACCTATCAAACAAGTCACAAGCCGCCACTGCATAATACCTACCAAATTTCACAACACCTCTGATATAATCATTCCCTGGTTGGACGCTATTTTTAAAGGTTGCCTACTACTGGTTCACATTCCTGAAATATGGGAGGAGGTGGTAAATTGGTCGAAATCTTAATTTCGCATGTTTCAAGCATAATGAAGTTGCGCCCGACTTGTTGGCAGATGTTTTTCAATGATGAATACCTCTCTCTTCCAATATTTTCTGAACATAGTTCTTATCTATCAAAAAAGTCACGAAACCGCCAAATGTATTATGCCATTCGGTCTTGGGGATTTATACGGGTTGAAGCAACGTATTGCCCATAGGATTTTGTTACGCGAGATTATGATTTCAGAGTGCCCTTTGGAGGCTTATGTTGGTGCTTTTCTTTGTGTGGCGCAACTGTAAAGCTATCCGAAAGTGAGTATTTAAGTGAAAATCGATGGTTTCTTCAGTCGAACAGATCCATGGCACGTCGGATTTCTTCATGTACTTGGATGGGCGTAGCGGAGGAGGTAGAGCGAATCTCGCAAAGTCTTAACGCTTGATGTTGCTTCTACCATACCGCAAAAAACTTTCCAGGATTCGTGCTGCTCTTTCATCAAGTTCGTTTTATACCAGCGAAGGGCTTCCTTATAGGATTCCCAGTTTGAGGCTTCTTTGGTTCGCTTTGCCTCATTAAAAAGCGATTACAGTCTTTTTTGAGATCTCGAATTTTATCGATCCACCATGGTGACTTTTGTTTACTTCTTGGCTTCCAAGTGGGACAAGAGCGTGCCATTGCCCCATTTAAAGCCCTTGTGATGGAAGGCACGATCCCATCAAGAGCAACGGTGTTATCCGGAAGGCTTGGAACTTGGGAGGGAAGTAGTTCCTTGATTACCTGTACTTGTACCAGTTAGTCTTTCTGTGGTTCTTGTGACTGGTTTGTTGTGAAGATTGTCATCTAAACCAAATTGGGGATATCGATGATTTGGAAAGGAATGTTCATTGAACACATCCATGTCCCTATCCCAGTGTGCCATATTCTCTGAGATTTGGGTAATGTTGAGGACTGTCTATTTCCAATAACAAAGAAGGTTCCTACTCTTTGTTGCAGAGCAGTAGTTCATGTTTTCAAGCAGCACCTCGCCTCTTTCATTGATGTCGGAGCTACTCCATACTGTATGATGCTCGTTAGCGTCACATCCAATAATGAGGTCTGCTTCGAGGATTCATTTTCTAATAAAAACTATAAAAACTATTATTGATTCCTTAAAAAAAAATTTGTAACTAATGATAATTAAAACGTTTGCGAAATTGGACTTAATTACGTGGAGTAGTTCCTGAGATAATAGGACAATTGTATTACACGTAAATGGGAAACGATTGCCTTGAACTATGTCCTTAATAGAAGACTGAAAATATGTATGTTATCTCCAATTCTTTAGAATACTTAATAGCGGCATTTGTGGGGGATTGATTTTGGAACAAACAATTACTATTGTTACCAATTTCCACGTCGTTTTTTTCATATTTCCGAAGAGTAAATGCTCCATTAAAATTATGTAGGAGAGGGTTGGGGAGCTAGAGAGGGAGTTCAGTGGAGTTCATAGTTTTTTCAAAATTCGTTGCATTATTATAAAAGAAATTCGGGAGAAATTACACATTTCCACATTGCCTAGTTTTTAATGAATTCAATACAATGCATTTTCGAAAATCATGCATATGTATGGGAGGTGGTGGAAGGTGTTTATTTATTTATTTATCATAACCAGATAATTTCATAGCAAGGTAATTAGTTACTCAATAATTTACTAAATTTAATTTAATATATCTTAATATAGTCAAATTTCTGCTTCTACAATGGCACTACAGCCCAAATCGGGCTTTAGCCTCCTGACCTTCAAGTTCTTTAACATTTTACTTGTTATTGTGAAAGATTTATTAGCCCTTCGTACAACCCTCTATCTTCGAATTTATAAGCAGGCAGGATGCTGGAATTATGCGTCGACCGGGACTTGAACTCACGACCTTCGCAATATAGACCAACGCGCTACCCACTTTCTGCACCCTAGTTAAATTTACCACTGGTGGATCAAACGAGATGTGGGGGACGTTTTAAAACGGAGCGTGGTCTCAGTTTGTACGTCACTTACTTCTTGGAAGTATGTAGTGTGCGCTGAATTTGTTAAATACTCTACCGCATCTGTTAATAGGCTCATTTTGTCCGTAACTTGTACGATGTGGATATCCCTTAAGTGGTCTTGAATGTCTCGTCAGCCTGACATTGTCATTGAGTCTGAATTTATTTGAGATGTGTTCAACGTCCATATCACCATCCAAAACATCTTAAGTAAAACAGGATGTGAGCATAGTTATTCTAGAACCAAGAAGTAAAAGATTTAATAATTGCAGCCTAACTGTGTTGGGTGGAAGGTTTTCAAAATCTCTAGGATCAAACAAGTTTCTAAGAGCAAAAAGAAGGAATTGCTTCTGGATTGACTCTATGCTGTTGCTGTATAACTGGAAAAGGGATCCCAAATCGGATATACATATTCCAGAAGAGGGCGAATAAGAGAACAGAATAAAGATTTAGTGACCCATAAATTCTTGAACTCTTGGATCTTCTCTAAATGAACATGAGTAGTTTATTTCATTTTGAAATTATTCGATTGTAGTGAGATTTAAAGCACAGTTTATTGGCCATTACTAAAGCAAGGTCCTCAATCAGCACGGTGTAATTGAGTTCCATTTAGGATATATTCATGGAGGTATGATGATCTTTTACGTGAGAAGCTTATCACGTGGCATTTACAGACATTAAGTTCTAATTTGTTCTGACTGCACCAATTAACTAGCGTAATAAGTTTGGATTGCAGGAATGTGGCATCTGCGGGTGAGGTTATGGCATGATATATTTTCAGATCATCAGCGTATACTTTCCAATATTTCTAATAGATCTGAGATGAAAACAATAAATAAGAGAGGTCCCACGTGACTTCCTTGGGATGCCCAGAGGATACTAATATTTACTTGGAAATAAAACCTTGTAACTTAATAAATTGGGTTCGATTCAATCAATCAATTAAATTCCTGTTAAGACCCCCTGTAGGGGCATTGGACAGAAAAAACTCTCTTCCACAAGGCGTGATCCTGAGCACCGGCCTTAAGCTGTTGCCAGGACTTGTTTATTCCTCTGGCCTCCTGCTCAAATGCTAGCTTCCATGTTACATGGTCGACCAGCCCGACGTCTTCCTTGAGGATTATAATCCAGAGCCTGTTTGGCGATGTTTCGCTCTGGTTTTCTCAAAGTATGACCGATCCACTCCCACTTCCGCCTTTGAATATCAATACCTATTTTAGTCTGGCGAGTTGTACTCCAAAGCTCGTCGTTGGAGATCACTTCTGACCAGAATTTCCTAAAATGCGTCGGAGGCATTGGTTCACGAAAGTCTGTAGTTTCTTGGTAAGTCGAACGGTCACTTTCCACGTAGTACAACTATATAACAACATGGATTTGACGCATGCGTCAAAAACTCGCAGCTTCGTGCGAAGGGAGATCTCTCTTAACCTCCAGAAAGGGGAAAGGATACCGAAGGCCTGACGAGCTTTATTTAGCCGAGCCTCAACATCCTTTTCGGCTCCGCCGTCCATGCTGACAATGCTTCCGATATAGAAAAAATCTTGCACCTCTTCCATATCCTGTCCGTTAAGAACAATCGGTGTGCTTGCGTTCGAACCCATGTGCATGTACTTGGTTTTACGCACATTTATTTTCAGTCCCGCCTCTTTGCATTTATATGCAACGAGCGAACATTTGACTCCGAACGGTTATGTGCAAGCAAACACACGTCATCATCATAATTAAGGTGACTTAAGATCTTAAATAGTCTCCACTGAAGACCTTTACCTTCCCCACCTTCCAGTGCAGCTTTCAAGATGTCATTTATTACCACCAGAAACAGGGCTGGTGATAATATGCAGCCTTGTCTGACACCCGTTCGCACAGGAAAGCTCTCGGACAGCTCTCCTCTATGCAAGACGCGACACCTTTCATCTTCGTAGGATTCTTTAATCATTGCTATGACCTTATATGGACTACCTCTCATACGCAAAGTATTCCATATTGAATCTCGCTTAACGCTGTTGAAAGCTTTCTCGAAGTCTACAAACATGAGATGTAGTGGCGAACCCATTTCGGCTGACTGTTCTAATATTATCCGTAGGGTATTTGTGTGGTCAGTACAAGACGACCCTTTACCGAATCCAGCCTGATAAACTTCGAGAGTGCTCTCGACGACATCACTAATCCAATTGATATTTACCTTAGACATAATTTTTGATACGGCAGTAAGTAGACGTATACCACGCCAATTGCCACAATCCCGAAGGTCGCCCTTCTTCGAAATTTTCACAATGACGCCCTCCTTCCATTCAGTCGGATATCTTCCTTCATTCCTTACCTCAGCAAAGAGTGAGAGGAGTATATCGGTTGTTGTTTCCGGGTCCGCTTTGAGGAGTTTGGTAGGTAGTTCGTCTATACCTGGAGCTTTCCTTCCCGCCATTGACCGAATGACGGAAACTATCTCTTTCTTACCTGGGGGATCGTCCCTAACAGAGGATTGTTGCGGTTGGATGTTTGGTAGTTGTTCTGTTTCTGGAATATCTTCCTCTGACAAGATGTTTAAAATATCAGAAGAGTATTCCGTCCATCGCCGCAACTGGTGTTCACTCAGATTAAGGAGAGTTCCGTTGACATCTCTCCCCAGGTGGTTGTCGGTGAAATTCCTGTTCGTCAACTGTTTCATGATTTTGAATAGTGAATCCATATCCCAAGGTAAGCCGCAGATTGTGCCTTGTTTACCAGATCTTCAATGGCCTTTCCCTTGTCGCTTCTAACAGCCTTTTTAAGCTGTATATGAGCATCGCGGTAGTTCTGCCTCAGGTCGGGCGTTCGTTGGCTGACATCCGATTGCCAACCTTGCCCCATGTGTCTTGCGACATCCAGGGTTTCTCACCGCTTTGCACATATCCTACAAATTCTTCAGCACTAGTTAGAAAAGTGTTTCTGGTTGTCTCCCAATTGGCGTGCAGTGTGCGCATTTCATATTCACCCAATGTGTATGACTTTTCGCGTAGAATAGTGGTGTATTCACGTTTTTTGTTGGGTTGTCTGAGTTTATCCATTAAGCTTGCGCTTCATTTGAAGAATTTGTGGTCGTCGGATAGCTGCTGTACACAATCTCAAGCAGGCAACCATCAAGTGGTGATCGCTCCCCACGTCAGCTCCACGTTTCGCTCGCACATCGAGGAGACATCTTCTCCATCGGCGATTTATAGCCAAATGGTTGATCTGGTTTTGAGTAACACCATCAGGGGAAACCCAAGATGTTTTATGATGACTCTTGCGTGGAAAAAGGGTCCCTCCGATGACCATTTGCCGAGTACTACAAGACTCCACAAATAATTCGCCGTTTTCGGGTCTCTTAATCCAAGGTCGTGACGCGTCGACCCAACGGTCATCATGCCTCCCCATGACGTGTTCTAGTCCAGTGTTGTCTGATCCAACCTGGGCGTTCATATCTTCTGAGATGATAATAATATCACCTCTTGGAACACGTTGTACGAAGGTGGTACTAAGTTGGCTATAAAACTTCTCTTTGTTACCAGATGTTGCGGTATTAGTTGGTGCGTAGCATTACAGAATTGTGACGTTTCTGACCACTGTGAGCGTGACGACGATAATCCTATCCGAAATTGGTTCCCAGCTAATGAGACTGTTTCTCGCTCTCGGTGTAAGGACGAACGCCACGCCATTTTTGGCTTCACTTTCATGGCCAATGTACAGAATAGTGTTTCGACTAGGGGTTCGTTCTTCTCCTGATCCTGTCCACCTGACCTCACTCAAGCCCAAGATTTCGATGTTATAGTGCTCCATTTCACGGTCGATCTCTGACTGGCGATGCAAGGACCGAGTAACCCCAGCTCTTCCAATCATAGTCCGTTTTCGAATGCCAAAAGTCGTTACTGTAGAATCAGTCCGTATTCGAGACGCTGTATTCGTTTCTCGTATCAGTTAGGTCTTAAGATCACGGATGATAAGCCCATGATACAGTGAGTGTCGATTTGCTATTTTTAGGGCAAGCAGGACTAGCTGGCTAGGGTGTAGCCTAGTAGGTAGCGTGTTGGTCTTGTAATGCGAAGGTCGTGAGTTCAAACCCCGGAAGGCGCAATATATAATTCCAGCACATTGCCTGCTTGGATATACCTTGGTCACCTCAATCTACGAAAATGAAAAAAAAATCGTAGAAAGAGGGTTGTGCGAAGGGCTAACAAGCCTTCCACAATAAGTAATGAAAAGTGTTAAGGAACCTGAATATCAGGAGGCCAAGGTCCGATTTGGTCTGTAGCGCCATTGTAGAAGAAGGACTGGCTGTGGGTGAATTCTACAGCCGCAATCCCACAGGGGGATAGTTAGCTCAGGTCCGTGGAGTCGCTAGTCTCCAAAGATAGTTGCAGGAATTGGGAAAACCTCATCCTACAACTACCCCCTTGCGGGGGCATGGGTTCGATTACTAAGATAGTATTGAAGCCAGTCGAGTAAGGATTGTGTCACACCTTTTTTTTAACAATAAAATCAGGATATTGTGATTGACTCGGTCTAACGCTTTGCTAAAGTCGATGTATATATTACGTCGATTTGATGCGAAGTGTGTGATGGTGTATGTGTGTTAGAAGGAGTGGTTATAGATTAGTACAAAATTATTTCCACCAACGAATTAATCTTACACTATTTATAGAAACGTACTTTTGTGCCCTATGACTTAATAATTGCCAAAAATAGAAAACAATCTTTTGAAAGGCTGTAAATTCCACTTAAAGTTAATAAATCCGAATGTGAGATTGCCATAAAAATTGAGGAAATGCTTTTCTCTAGTTTACAGATGTAATGCAATTTGCAGCAGAAGAAGAAGATGGAAAAAAACAACGGTCAAGACAATACCTCTTCGACCGCGCAATTAAGTTAATTTTATCGGTCTAACACATGAAAGATACACGGTTATAAGATTCCCGCTTTACATTTCACTTTCAATGGAATCATATCTAATTTCCCATGGGTTAATCTGAACAAAAAAAATATTAAAAAAATTATAAGAAATTGGCGTCGATTTATTCAAACAAAAGATGAAATAAAACGATGAAAAACTTTCTAAAAAAATAAACAAATCACAAACTTGAACTCTGTAATTTATGGAAAACAAAAAAACAGGCTTTTAAGCTTATTTGAACCCGTAATATCTTATTATAGCAGTCCAACATCTTATGTAAGATGATCGTCAGGTGAATTTCATTTGCAAATAAGTATGTACATACATATACTTATTTAGGTAAGGTCAAACACTCTTCGGAAAGTAAAAGCCATCTGTTAAAAGGGGCAGAATGAAGATCACTTATTCATTTTGCAAGACATTTTAATGTTGTGCCAAAAGGTTCAAAATTTGTTCACAAAAAAAAAAATGTTATTCAGTTCGAAAATTAATTTTAGAGTTAATACTGTATGAAATTAATTTCTAACTCAACGGTGATTTTTCAAAAAATTAAATTTCATGAAACCTGTCATAGTACGTATTTTCTGATTTCGGCCAATTAGTGATTTGCTCATTAGGATAAGGTCAATAAATCTTTTAAAAATAAATGGTGTCCAGTTAAATGGTACAAAGGCTGAGCTTACTTTCCAACATTTTGACATTGTGTTAAATATATTCAACAAATTTCAAAATTATCTAATAGCATAAAATACAATAAAACTCTGTGGAACGTAATATTTTATAATATGGCTTATTGGTTATCGTAAGGTTTATAGCTATCAAGATAGCGTCAAAAAAGACTTCATTTGAAATCGCCAAAATTATAACCACGGTCCGGAAGATATAAATAATATTGGTTTGTTTATTATTTTATAGCAAAAATTTATTTCAAAATTCAAATTATTGTTATTTAGTGCAATTTTTTATGGCTCGAATAAATTTTTTTTAAATATTTTGACGCCTATAATTAATTAACGGTTTTTGTTTTGAACATTTTAAGGTCATCAGTTTTCAAGTTTATAAAATCAAGTTTGTGTTTTGTTTTTTTTTTTTTTTTTTTGCGTAAAATATGCAAGTAGCTATATCATCAAAATATTTCAAGTTTAGTCGCCCGATATCTCAAACGAGTTGCATAAATGTGAACAAATGTGAATAGATAATTTGCATTTCGTTCTGCATTATGGCAACGAACTGATTTAAAAAACGGCAATAGTGATGATCAACATGCAAGTGATCTTCACTGTTCAAGGTAGGATACAAAATATGTTTTCGATTTGTTTTACCAGATCAATTTTCAAAAAAACTTATAACGATTATTAACCTTCGAAACAGTTTTAGATAAAGTACTTATTTAGTGATTGGTAAAGATATCGGGAAATAAGTAGTAGGTAGAGATTTTGTAAGTTTTCTCAAGTGGAGCAAGGTAAATTTTTTAGAGATGAGTTAAAACGATTTCCATAAATACAGGGCCTATTTCCGATTGAAAATTAAAGGCCTGAAAATTAAATTTTTTTGTAATAAGATGAGTTTAATTTCTATTAAGTGGTCTTTGATTATTTGATTTTCTCAGCCTTCAATTTCAATGGTGGTTGGGAAAATATCGAGACTTGTATGTTTATTTATTTGTTGCATTTGATTAAGAGATATTTATGCTGAGTTCAATTAGAAATTTATTCAACAACTTACAACACTAGCCGTGTCGTCGCCAGACCGAGAAATTGAAATCGAAGCTCATCCCAGCTAGAGTATCACCGCTTAATCTCACCATTTGAAGATATAATTACTTCGCTAGCGGCTAAGCAATATCCGATAGACAACGACGTTGCACTTGATTTAGATTGTTCGAAACCAAATACCAGTACAACTTAGCCCCGGGTCAACATGCGACATCAGCTGATATATCTATGAAATGAACTGCTTTGAATTCTAAAGACTTTGTCTTAGCAACTAGAATTGCACCTCCTTCGAGCAAAGTCGCTAGATTTATTACTCCAAGTTCAGGAGTAATAAATCTAGGATCTACTATATCACTGGAAGTTACTCTCGCTTTGTCAGTTGGTCTTTTTTGGGTATATGTATCTATGTAAATTCCATAAAGAGACCATACTTCTACAATGGTACTACAGCCCAAATCGGGCCTTGGCCTCCTGACTTTCAGGTTCCTTAACATTTTTCATTATTTATGTGGAAGGATTGTTTGATCTTCGCACAACCCTCTATCTAAATTTTTTTTCATTTCCATAAATTGCGGTGGCCAAGGTATACCCAAGCAAGCAGTGTGCTGTAATTATGCGTTGACCGGGATTTGAACTCACGACCTGTATTGTAGACCAACACGCTACCCACTAGGCTACACCCTAGTTTACAAGCCATACA
The DNA here is from genome assembly GCA_963669355.1 of Chorisops tibialis. NCBI lineage: Eukaryota > Metazoa > Arthropoda > Insecta > Diptera > Stratiomyidae > Chorisops > Chorisops tibialis. The sequence goes on from OY770263.1 coordinate 78,188,154, forward strand.
GTTGAAAGTATTCTCATCTACTTGCAGTAAACTAGATTTACGGGCGTTTAGTTCTCTTGCCTTTAAGCTAACTAGAATAGATGTAGATGAGGAATGCCCTTACTTTGTATCATTCAAAATCAAAGTTACCATTATAAACTACTCCGAATTTTTGGTCTTCTGGAATTATCGCCATCCAAAAAATGCAATTTTTTTGCCGGCTTCTCCATGATCGAACTTCATCCCTTCTCTTTTCAATTACCCAGGAATATTCCGCATGTCGCACGAGCTCATGAGTTCGCTGTTACTATTAGGCTTTTATCGTCGCTTACTGTGGAGTATACCCAGTCCTTCATCACCCGAATATCAAAACAATGGAATGCATGGTCACCCCACGTATTCCCATGATCTTACAACTTTCGGTATTTCAAGATTAACTTCCACCGACAGTCTAGACTCTCCTCTCTAAAAATTCCTTTGTAACCCCATCGCTCACCTACCCTATACCGACTTGGCTGAGTATCCAACACAGTAAAGGGTTAAATTCTAGATGTTCCAGACCTTTTTTGTTTTTCTGAAACTAAGTAAAATACTTCCATTAGTGACTCGGAACTAATTCCAAATAAGTATACTCTTTTCAGATGTGATAGAGATTTGGAAAGTTCTTATGAGGAGTGTGGTGGAGGAGCTATGATTGGTGTCACGAATCGGTTCCCTTTTTATTCAGAATTCGACATTTTTCGTATACCTTGAAGCCCTTCGCACAAAGAACGGCAATGAACGATATGAAATTCAAAGAAGAATCACGACAGCTATCAAAGCATTTTATGCGATCCTCCCTATAATGAAATCAAGGAAGGTCCATCGAAACAATAAACTACGCATCTGCAAGATATTAATTCGTCCTGATGCGAAACGTGGACCTTGACGCGGGTGTCGGAGAATTTAATCGACGCGTTTGAACGAAAAATTCGGAAGGTGTACGGAGCAGTTAAGGAAGGAGAAGACTAGCGAATTCGATATAACCATGAGCTGTATCAACTATTTGATGACCTACCGCAAGCTTAGTCCATTGAAGCTTGCAGGCAGGCCACGTGGAGCTAATGCACGAGGAATAAATTCCAAAACGATTGCTCAAGGGCAAAGATCAAGGCAACCGACCGCAGGGGAAGCCCCGAAAGCGATGGAAGAACTCAGTCGACGCAGATTGCAGATCGCTTCTCGATTTTTCAAACTGGAGGACGCGGCCGTTGGACTGAAACAATTGGAGGAGGTACATCCGTAAGGCCATGTCTTAATATGGGCTGTTTGTAAAAATTTCTTTAACTCATGTTGCTATGTGTTTTCTCCGCAATGCTTAATTTAAGCCTATTTTTTCGTCTTACGGATCATTATAGTGTGTTTCAAGCAGAAGCTCTAGCGATAAAAGAAGTCTGGCCAAGCTGAAGTTTAATGTGATATCTACTAAGGATATTGGCATCTTCACTGATAGGCAGGCCGCTACTAAAGTTATGTCTTTCATCTAAGCTCTTGATTTTCGCACGTTACTGTGGGAGATGGCTGAACAATTCAACATTTGCCTGTGCTGAGCACCAGGTCCATTCCAGGGAACTTCAAGATCGACGAACTCGCCCGGAAAGGAACTACTTTGCAGATTGAATCTGAGAAAAAAAAGCTGAGTGTGCCTCTCGCAACTTATAAGCCGCAAGTTGGTGCGATTAGCAAGACCAACAACAGATGGGCGAATGGTGTTACATATTTTTTTTATTTGGCCTGTGCTAGGTTTAAACATTCTGGTAGATTGGTCTTGCTAAGCACGCAGATGGTCAGCTCCATAGCAGGAATCACTACAGGACACTGCCTGATTGGAATACATATTCAGAAGTTTGGTCTTCCTTCCAATGATCTTTTCAAGAGCTGCAAAGATGAGGAGGATGAAGAAACGATTCTTCATCTATGTAAAGGGGATGCCACATAGTTGCACACTTATTCGATAGCCTTGGTAATTTGGCAAATGCGGAAGCCAAGAGTCTTGAAAACTTCCTAGAGCTTATGGTCTATGTGCGCCCGGAGTTGTGTCTGGCCTACCACCTCTGCCTACTTTATTTTCTAATTTCATTAATAATCTTGGTGCTAATTCCTCGTTTCTTTTCTGTGGTGACTTTAACATGACATCCACGTCGTGGTCTGATAGCTTTAGATTGTCTGTACCTTCTACTTCCCGTCTTAACGTTAGTGCTTCATCTTTCATCGAACATTGTTCTCTTCTACAACACAATTGTATATCTAATTCCGATGATAAGCTACTTGATCTTGTATTTTCGAATACGGATGCTTAATGTGTCAACTCCATCTTTCGATGGGTTTGTTCAAGTAGATACCTATCCCCAACCATTAAATATGGTATTGGTTTAACTATTCCGCTCAAACTATTTTCACTATCTATCATGACGCCAAAAAGAAATTTCAAAGCGCCATAAAAGCGGAAATTGGCATGATTAATTGCAAGACTGTTTTGGATACTCTTCCGTCTGACAACGCTTTAGCACTCTTTCTTAATAAACTTGACAAATTCGCTTAAAAACATGTACCACTGCAAAACTATACAAAGAAAATTTATATTGCTGTTCAATTCTATTACTTCGTAAGCAAATAATTCTTCGCCGCAAGTACAATGATCAAATCTTATTTCTGGCTATTAAAAGAATCGTCTCACAGATTGCTTGCCAAGAACTCTATGACAGCTAACCAATATCTTAACTTCATTAAATCATGCTCAGCTCGTAACATTACCAAGCCCTTCTTACATTAAGAAGAAAAGAAAGACGTATCCGCTTCCCTGCGTTGAGTGTTATGATAACGTTACTGCTTTGGAACCTGAAGTTATATGTGATATTTTTGCATCATACTTTAGCTCTGTTTTTTCTTCCACCGAGGAGGATATAAACTACGATTTCTTTGTTAAGAGCTTTGAACCTTTGGACTTCATCCCTATTTCTTCTGCCAATGTCCCGAATTGCATTAGTCTGCTTAATCCAAACATCAATGGCGGTCCGGATGATATTCCCAACCGGTTCCCCGAATCACTTTAGTGTTTAATAAATCTCTTACGGAAGGTTATTATCCTAAGAGTATGGTAGCTAGCTTTCGTGTGATTCCATGTTACCCACGTAATTCCAATTTTATTAATAAAGGAGATAAAAATAATGTTAAAAATTATCGCCTTATCTCAGCACAGAACTGTTTTGGTAGAATAATTGAATGATTAGCTTATAACTCCATTTTCGAACATCTTTCTGCCCTCATTTTTTAAAAGCAATATAGATTCGTTAAAGGCAAGTCCACGGCAACTCCTCGATATGGTAGCTAAATCTTTTGAAAGACGAAGATTCGTGCACACCATATATACCGACTTTACTAAGACATTTAACTCAGTGAATCCTAAGATCTTTTTTTAAAACCTAATGAAGTACGGTATCTGTGGTTCGATTTTCAATTGGATTTCATATTTATTGACTGAAACATCTTTCTGGTTTCTTATTGCACACACTGTATATTCGCACGAGACTTATTTGTAGGGACCTTCACGAACTCAATATTCACAAATCTACTGTATTCCATTCATTACTCTTCAAAAGTGCTGCTCTTCTTTGGCTAAACCTCTTCGCAATCTATTCTATCTTTCATACCCTTCTGGGTGCTTTCCACGTATGAGGAAAGTGGGGAATGTTTAGCCAATCCCTAAGAAAGCAATATCCATTACTGTAGTGCTTTCGAATGTAATGGAAACTGCTGTAAATTGCAAAAATTTTCAATTTGTCGCAAAATCCATGATCATCAGTAAGGGATCCGTTCGGGATGGTCAACGGGAGATCGTTTTGCTTATTTAACAGATCTTTGGAACTCATGCATACTTAAAAACGGCGAAGATGAAGTTCTAGCACTTGACATTACAAAAGCTTTTGACAGAGTTTGGCATAGGTCTTAATACTATCATTGTTCACTGGATTGAGAGTTTCCTCTCTGGATGCACTATTCAAGTAGTACAAGATGGCGTTACTTCTTCCTCCTTCCCAATAGATTCCAGAGTCCCTCAAGGCTCTGTTTTATCTCCAACTCTTTTCTTAGTTTTTGTTAATGATCTTTTGCCGTCTACTCTCAATCCAATCCATAGTTTTGCCGATGACATTACTTTGGGGAACGCCTGTGAATTTGACTCTGATGCGGAATCAAACAAGCAGTCTATTGCTTCCAATTGCAGGGAGTTATTCAGCTTAGTGAACTCGGATCTGATCTCGATCCTTGTGTGGGTCAGGAAAAATAGAATTGAGCTCAACGCCTCCAAAACACAGGCCAGTCATCTATCCCTTAAACGTAATGTGACACGATTGTCTCAAAATGTGACCTTTGATGGAGTTTTACACTTCTAGCGTCAAAATTAACCAACTAAATTTGGCCCAGCACATCTTTGATGTTGATCTGGGCACCTTTAAGCATCATATTCTCCGAAACTGCAAAAAATAATTCACGTCCAACGACCTAGCAACCATTTACACTACAAAGCATACAATAAACCACGTTTAGCGTACAACTCGCATGTTTGGGCTGGGGAATCCAAAACACACTTAGCGTCACTCGATCATATTCAAAAACAAGCGTTTTGACTTATTGGAGGCGTCTTCTATCGATTCTCTCGAGCATCGCAGAAATGTCGGAGTACCCAGCATTCACTATCGCTACTTTCATGGTAAATGCAGTATAGAGTTAAGTGCACTCATTCTTGCACTTTTCCCGAAAAATTCGGCAAATAGGATTGGAGTGCCCGAAGTGCATCCCTGCTGTCCGAGAAAATGTAACAATTTCCGAGACTGGTTTGCATATCTAAGATAATTTTTGTGCACTCGTTAATGTCTAATACTTCCGCTTGGAACACAGTCGCGTGTTCTGGAAGATGGAAAGAATTGTGGATGTCGAGGTCGTGAGAATAAATCCCTGCACCTATCATTTGGATACTTTTAGATCCGTCCGAATAGAGATGAGGACTTTCACAGATGCTGAGTATCGTGTTTGTTGCCCATTTGTTTCGTTCATGAAACTTAATGTGAAAATTCCTTTTCTCAACTTAGGGTCGGCGCATGTAATCATAAAAGGGAATTTGCATAACTAACGACGTTTAAAATTTTACCATGACCAATTACTAATTAGAGGTTTTTAATCTAATGGCAGCTAGGCCTGTTGTCAAGTGGGGGTAGTGAGAGAATTACCTCCAGGGCTGCAGTTGGTGTGGTTCTAAGGGCACCTGTTATTCACAGATATGCTCTCCGTTGGATTATCTGTAAAGGTGCAAGGTTGGTTTTTAGTACTGGTCTTATAATACTGGTGCGACTTAAGACCCCATCTCAAGCCGAGCGTCTTTTTGCAAGTGAAGAATGCTACGGCAGTTTTTTTTCATTCGTTCTTGAATTTTTGCCTTCCACGATAATTTACTATCAAAAATAAGACCTAAATACTTAACCTGATTGGAGAGGACGTTAAAGGGCGATCGCCTAAGTTATTATCGGAGCCATAACAAAATAGCAGCCTTTCTCGGCAGGACATCCCCTATTTTTTTAGCAAATTCTGGCGTTCCTCAGGGTTCCATTCTCGGTCTACTCTTATTTCTTGTTTTCATAAATGACCTACCATCATTTTTATCTTCTGACTGTCTTTTATATGCTGACGACCTCAAAATATTGGGAGTGATCGATTCTCTTTCTGACTATGTGGCACTGTAAAGTGATCTTTATTGTCTATGTGAGTGATGTCTTAACAACAATATTTTTCTTAACACTGAAAAATATCTGTGCATGAAGTTTACAAATGAACTTTGTCCCCTAACTTTATAAGCACAATTAACTCGGCGCGTATTTCTGAGGTAAACACTAATAAGGATCTTGGAGTTTCATTTGACAATAAACTTAAGCTTAGGGAAATCTCAGCTGAAGCCCATCGCTTCTCTGGTTTTATATAGCGCTCCACTAAGTCCTTTTCGAGTATAACTGTTACTGTTCAAAACGTTAGTTACTCCTATTTTATTTTGTTTACCCATTTGGAATCCCCATTATCAGTACGATATTGACCTTATTGAGTCTGCCCAACGTAAATTTACCCGCTCCCTATTTTATCGTTTTGACAAGCCGCAAGATTTCTATGTAACTCGATTGGCCCAACTCGATCTTTCATTCCTGTATTAGGGAAGAGACGTATTTTAACCAATCAGTATACACTATACAAAATCGCTAATTGTAATTGTTACTTCACCTTTGCTTATCGAACTATCGTTCCGGTTTTCTAGTGGAAATTGTTTTCTATCCTTATCGAGCAGTACATTGTATTTATTTTCATTCGCACAATCTTAGATTTGAAAAGACGCATGATATCCTGCAGCTTGGTTTTTTAACTGATAATTCATTTTTACTTATATTAAACTAATACTTAGCCTATCTTAGATTAGCGTATTCTTTTGAGAATTTATTGTTTTTTGTTAACTTATTTTGCTTTTAGAAATTTCTGCCCTTTTAAGTTATCGTAATTGTTAATTTGTACATAAATTTTTGCAAAACTTTTATGAATGTCAGCTTTACATTATTGAGCTGTCTATAAATAAATAAATCGAATAGTTATTCTGTCTCAATATTATTAATCTTGAATGTTATCTAAATTTTCCGATTGTACTAGTAGTAGATGTCGCTTTTATACATTTCAGTTACTTTGGAGTGCAATATAAATATCTTGAAATCAATTTATGATACTTTTACAGCAATGGCGTGGCGTCCATTGATGCAAGGGAAGCAATGCTTCCCTTATGTTTTGTCTTTTTTCAGTTTAGAAAAACTAAACTGAAATCAGCACGAATATGAAAATTTATTAAAAAATGTCTTTAAGAGAAAGCGCGCATTATTTTCGTCTACCACTGTTTACAATATTTACGTGCTCGGAACAGCTTTTTTTCTCACGCTTTTTCTGACCAACGAAAGTTGAAAGCTTTGTACAGGGAAAAACGCATATAGAAGACCGCCGGCCAATAAGAGCAAAATTTCCTCGCGCGACGAGCGCAAGTTCGCCTTCAATAGGAATGGGAGATGCGTCGCATTAAAATGCTTTCACCTTTCACCTTATTGCTCTTAGTCGCATATACAAGAGAACGAGAACACCGGCCAATACGAGTAAAATTTTCGTACGCGGCGAGCGCAAGTTTGACTTCTATAAAAAGGAGAGATGCGTTAACGCAATTGCTTCCAGTCAGTGCTTTCAGTCGCAAGATCTCACTCTCGATCAAATTGAAATTTGTGTACTAGCCGAAAAATGACCAGGAAGAAAAATGTGAAGAGGTTGATCTGGCAATATTGCCCATATTTGTTGTGCTTTTAGTGGAAACGAATCGGCTTAAACTTCAACAGATCGGTCGACATCTTTTTTTGGACAAAGGAAATAAAAACTAGAAGTTTAAACTTAGGCTTAAATTAATTAAGTATTCAACATTTTTAAAGCTTATATTTAATAAAAAAAAGTTCAAGGGTCTGTCAAATCAAGATTTCACAAAAATATTTCTTCTAATTTCGGTCCGTTATCACTCTAACAAATAAAATGCCATTTATTGGATTAAACAATATGGATTATCCGTTAATTTATTAATTTAGGCACTTTAAGCTCTTGTGTGGTAGTAGGGGTGAATGTAAATCTTTTTTTTTATATCAAGGTCGTGATCCGTTAACATTAATAATGTTTCAAGCAGCTGACGAGAGAGGTTTTAGTAATATCTGTAATGTATTGCTTAAGCGTAATAAACCAATATATTTTAAAAATAATTGCTTCCACCAGCTATAAAGTCACGCCACCCCACTGTTTTACAGTTATTCGCTATTTACATAACTCTTCTAACAAAAATTAAAATGTCCAAAAAAAAGTTCGTCTTGAAAGAGTGCTAATCAATAGATGAAAAATCGCACAAAATAAAGTACCAAGAAAAATAGCCGCTCATTCACTGTGCAGAAACCATTGAAAATGAAGAATGCCATTCATTTCTACAAAGAAAATTCAGTTAACGGAGCTAAGTCATGCATTCTAACTACGATTCTATGGCCGGTGTAATTTCCTCGTCGACAATGTTCTTCTAACTTATGAAATGAATGAGTTTCCCTTCTACGGACTGTCTCTCAAGATTACTACACATAACCGTGCTAAGTGACCTAGATAGCTCCGAACTAATTCAACTTGAATTTATATGGGAGTCTTGGCTTGGAAGATTTAGTCGAAGACGACAACTACTGCATTGACCAATGGCTAAAATGGTGCTCCCATTTAACTTTATTATCGATGTTCTCCTTGAATAGGTCGTTCAGTAAACGTGAATAGAATTAATTCCGAAAACCGAAAAGATGGACTTGTTAACGTGTGACCCAGAAAGGCACGTATAATATAGTCTTGCGAAATAACAACAAAATCTCTGAACTACTATTTCTTAAGATGCCCACCTTTTCGTCGGGTCTTTTACGTATTCAGTTTAAGTCTTACACCCATTCGATCGATTGTATCAATTATCGTGTGAAACAATTTCGAAAAGAAGTAATTTCCGAGATAAGACAATTGACCTTAAAACTTAACGGCAGCGGCGGGCGTATTAACCTCTTACGTCTTCCTACATAACACCTTAAGTGCGGAGAAAAGCTGAAAAGATGCCGCAGATTGTACTCGTAAAGAACAAGCGAACCATTGATCTTAGCATCTCGAACACCGATGTAAGTTTCGTAAACAATTTATCACGGTATGAGACTACCTGGGCGATATCGCTATAGACTTAAAGGTGACCGTCGGTATGAGCATAAGGTTCACATCAAGGTTACAGTCAGATGCACCTCACAACAATAAAGATGATGCTATAGCTCCACCTGTAGGAATATCACCTAAGCGGTTCGCGTTTAGTTTTCTGCGACGCAGTATTATAGTTCAGGCGTTTTTATAGATTTACTAGTTAGTATACTAAAATTTATTATGTTCCAACAGCACTACACCTTCTCTTATTCTCAAAAACAACAGCGATCCGGTGTATTAAGAATACCGGCTTTACTTACACCTGTTTTTCAGCGTAATTGTTTTTTGCAAGGTCAGAGCATTAATCAACTTGTTAGTTTTCTGATCTCGATATGTATATTGAAACGTTAAAGAAATCGAAATTTGATCGCAACCTTGAGCTGTTGTTTTAAATACTAGTTAGAACGTTCTAGTTTATTGCTTAATTATTATGGTGCTAAGAAAGTTGTAAGTGGTGATAGTCGTTGGACTGTAAATCCATAATATGAAACGAGATTCATTCAATTTAATGGTGTAATTATTAAAACTCAAAATATGAATAATAAAATGAAATGATTTCCTCTAACCCTGGAGCCCTACTCTCCAAGAATAGCTTTGGTTTTCTGAGATACATCTCAGTAAAAATAATGAACTTAAATTTTGTCAAAATTTGGTTCAAAATTTGAATTATATTTATACTCTTGAAATATTGTTATTTGCTCTAAAGTTTGTAATGCTAAGAAATAGGGCTGTCCATCAAAAACGTAACTCTCGAAAGCTTTGAGCTATCGAACTGAAATTTGTCACTTTAGGAAAAAAAGAAAATTTAAATCCGCCAACAACATCTCCCACCTTCTACCTTCCATTCAAATTTTACGAAAATTCGGAATTTTAAGAATCTTTTCTGTTTTTACGAAAACATCAAAGCACTCGATTTCAAAATTTTGTCAAAAAATAGCGATTTGAATACAAATTAAAATTAAAAGAAAAGATTGCCGGATTCTACACTGTTACGCTTTACTATTCGTGGCGTTTCGGTTTCTGCTGAAACCTTTATCAAACTGCTGTTTGATTGGTCGTAAAGTTTGAAACGTTTCATGCTGAATTTAAAGTTTGTAGCTTTCATAATTTTCGACGAAATTGAACAATTTTTGTCTGAATTTATTTGTATGGGAGGTGGCAGAGAAAGTGAGAGGTTTTGGATGATTTTGGATCTGCTTATCAACATCCTAATCACATTGCTTTGTTACAATTTTAATGTCGATATCATCATATGTTCGACGGAGAAATGCTTTTCTTGAATCACCAATACAAAAATTTGTATGAGAGGTGGTAGAAGGAGTAAATCAAAGCTCATATTTTATTTAGAATTTATTGCAATTATTGAGAGACAAATTCTGGCTAAATTTTAAGTTTTTACTTTTTCCAGTTCAATGAAAATCGATTAAATGCATTTAACAAAATTTTGCATTTGTATAGGAGGGGGTAGAAGGAGTATTCGAATCAAAACCCAATTTTTTGATATCAATTATATTTGTAGGAGTATCTACTTCTACAACGGCACAACAGCCTAAGTCGGGTATTGGCCTCCTGACCCAGCAGGAAGTAGAAGGAGTGGGGGATATGGCCCAGTCACGAACTTTTAGTTACTTTTTTGCTAAAAATTACATATGAAAAATTTCAGCATGATAGGTCAAAGCTTTCGAGAGTTATGTTGTAGGCAGACGAATAGACGAACAGACGGTCACTTGGAAGCGACGTTTTTCAGTGACAACAAATATATCTGTACTCTTGGCGACTTTGTGCGGGCATTATTTCTTAGCGTTACAAACGGTAAGGCAAACATTTTATCTAGAGTATAAAAAAGAAAAAATATAGTGTTTATTTGAAAGCTCTAATGTTTTTATTTTAATAAAGAGTGTAGACATGGAGGTTATGTATGGAACAGAATATCCAACAAATGGCTGCTTCGTGACTGATGGTACTCATTGATCCTTTTAACGAAATTGTCGATGACATTTGGGCTCAATTTCATCAATGGCGCGACAGATCTTGACTCCCAATTCAGGAATCGTTTCTGGGTTATTGGAATGCACCTTTGATTTTGAAAAGCCCCAAGGAAGAAATCCAGTGGCGCCAAATCGCATGATCTTGGTGGCCAATTCATATCGCCGCGACGCAAGATAACTCTGGCTTCAAATTTCGACGCAAGATAACTCTGCCTTCAAATTTTGTCTTCAACAATTCCTTCGTTTCGTTCGCTGTAAGGCAGCTTGCGCCGTCCAGTTGAAAGCACATGTCTTCAAGATCCATTTCAAGAATTTGAGGCCAGAAGAAGTTGCTTAACATCTCGTGGTAACGAACGCCATTGACGGTGACTGCATTGCTGTCCGCATTCTCGAAGAAGAACAGTCCAACTCCCTCAGCCCAAAATGCGCACCAAATAGTGACTCGCGGTGGATGCATGGAACGTTCAAGGATCAATCTTGGATTCTCAGCTCCCCAAATGCGACAATTCTATTTGTTCATATAGCCATCAAGTTCGAAATGTGCTTCATCAAGGAAGATGATTGTCTTCACCATTCACTTGTTGCTACTCCAAGATCCAATGTGTGATGTGCATGGTCTGCTAACTTCAACTGTTGTGTCAACTGAATCTTGTAGGCATGCAAATGGAGATCTTTAGTTAAAATTCGCTGTAGACTGCTTCGTTTAAGTCTCAATTGCTGAAAACGATGTCGAATCGATGTGGTCAACACTCTCACGAACACCCTGCTGCAGGTTTGCCAGAAGACATCGGAAAGCCACTTTCATTATTTCGTGGATGTTCGTGCTTTGGAGGCAGCTTTGTTGGCTGTAACTCTTATATCTACCAACCTTTGTTCCAAGACCGGTTTGGTTGGTAGATTGTTTCTGGACACTTTCTTTAGGGAGGATCTTTGCTCAGTTTTGAGCTTTCTCACTATCGTTCGCCTCTTCTGACATCGGATTCTCCGGTCCCGTTCCAATCCCTTGATCCTCACACAATATCTGAGCTACTACCACTGGATTTCCTAGAAATTCAGAAATGGACGGTGCTAGATTTTGATTGGATCAGCAACGGATGTTTTATTCAACAAAAAAACAAACGTCTGTCCGCTGCCTTTAACTTGGAGTACACGGATAACTCGCTTTGTATTGGTATTTAGGCCTAGGTTTTGCCTGCCTAATTTATGAAAAAAAAAATATCTCCAGATAGTTCCACTTCCGGAGGAACGTATGTAACGCTTGCAGTTGGTTTTGCAGCATCTGCACCATCTACAACCTGCAGTTGTGCACTCGCTCATGATTTTAAAGTAGAGACTATGCTCAAGTCCTTCATTTACTTGTTGTTACACGAAAAGCCTTCCACTTTTCTGGTTTTGTGAAACAAACTGAGGATATAGTTCGTCTCCTTCAATTTTGTCCGTTTCGTCCAACATTGCAGCTTTCATCTTTTTAAGCTATTCCTCATCCAACGAGGTCGTAGGGTGCTGAGTGTGTAGAACTCGTGACGCAACATCTCTAAATGAGTCCTTGAAAGTACTCGGTGTTGGCTCGGGTTCTATGCGCTTACCTTCAACCGGATTTTTCTGTGCTTATTCAATGTTCCTCTGCACCGATTTGATTTATTTTGGGGACGTCTGAACCTTTCTAGGTGCTCTCTTTGGTTTCTCAATCCTTTGAACCTTGTCTGAGACCTGTTCTGGTATGCTTTCCCTTTTTTTTTTAATGCCGTGACAGTGACGTTTTTTGCGTCGTCCAACTTTCGTTGTTCTATGCATTTATTCTCTTGTCCGCGGGCCTTCTCCGTTGTCTATTACAGGCTTTAAGAAGTACTCGAATTTACTTGTCAAGTTAGTTTTCTGAAGAGAGAGACTTTAGTTTCATCAATTACTGGTGTCTTTCTTCCCCTAACATAATTTCTTCCACTCTCGTTGAAGCTCGGGCAAGCAGATTCCCCTGTTTTAGTTAGTCTGGTGGTATTGGTATATATATATTTTCACATTCCATTCCTTCTTAGCTCAACATGCTTCCAATTGGTTCCGCGTCAACTGGGGTGCCACTTCTAATAGATTCTAAGTCCAAAAAAAGTTAATCAATCAAATTCCTGTTAAGACCACCTATGGCGGCATAGGGAAGAAACAACTCTTTTCCACAAGGCGCGATCCTGAGCATCGGACTTGTTTATTCCTCTGACCTCCTGTTCAACTGCTTGCTTCCATGTGCTACATGGTCGACCAACCTAATGTCTTCCTTGAGGAAGAGCCTGTTTGACAATGTTTCGCTCTGGTTTCCTCAAAGTGTGACAGATCCACTGCCACTTCCGCCTTTGATTTTCAATACCTATTTTAGTCTGTCCAATTGTATTCCAAAGTTCGTTGTTGGAGATCACTTCTGGCAAGAATATTCCTATAATTCGTCGCAGGTAAGTCGAATGGTCACTTTCCACGTATTACAACCATATAACAACACGGATTTGAAGCATGCGTCAAAAACTTGCAACTTCGTGCGAAGAGAGATCTCTCTTAACCTCCACAAAGGGGAAGGGATACCGAAGTTCTGACGGGCTTTATTTAGACGAGCCTCAATAACCTTTTCGGCTACACCGTCCATGCTGACAATGCTTCCGAGATAACAAAAAGCTTGCACCTCTTCCACATCCACAATCGGTATGCTTGCGTTCGTGCCCATGTGCATGTACTAGGTTTTACGCACATTTATTTTTAGTCTCGCTTCTTTGTATTTAGAATGCAACGAGTGAACATTTGACTCTAAGTCAGAACGGTTATGTGCAAGGAAACACACGTCATCAGTATAATCAAGGTGACTTAAGATGTTAATTAGTCTCCATTTAAGACCTTTATCTTCCACACCTTCCAGTGAAGCTTTCAAGATGTCGTTTATTACAATCAGAAACAGGGCTGGTGATAATATCCAGCCTTGTCTGACCCCCGTTTGCACAGCAAAGCTCTGAGACAGCTCTCATCTATGCAAGACGCGACACCTTGAATCTTCGTAGGATTCTTTAATCATAGCTATGATCTTATCTGAAATACCTCTCCTATGCAATATGTAGACATATACCACGCCAATTGCCGCAATCCCGAAGGTCGTCTATCTTCGGAATTTTCACAATGGCGCCCTCCTTCCCTTCAGTCGGATATCTTCCTTCATTCTACACCATTTTTTTTCTATAATGACCTGTGTTATAGACTATTGCGGCCTTTACGTGCAATGCACAAGCACAGTCATGGAGGGAAGGAATGGGATTGGGAAGGTAGGGGAAGGGGCGTTACAGCGTCCATAACGAGTGGAGAAGCTGGAATATTTTGCAGTTGTACTGGCTACTACTGACAAAGATATGCAGATGTTATGGGGGACTAAATGAGAGAAAGTGAACAGAAACCATCTACTGAGTATATAAACTGTTTTGAAGTGGAACTGTTTCACTTTTACACCGTTTACCCATTTTATTTCATAATTTTTCATCGCCAGTAGCAACTGAAAATTCGAGTTCAAGAAAATCCCACTGTCTGGAGTGGGAATCGAACCCACGACCTATTGACTATGAAGCAAGCACACTGCCCACTACGCCACGGAAGCCTCAGTAAAGAGTGGGAGGAGTGCATTGGCTGTTGTTTCCGGGTCCACTTTGAGGAGTTCGGTTGGTAGTCCGTCTATACCTGGAGCTTTCCTTCACGCCATTGACCCAATGGGGGATCGTCCCTAATAGAGGATTGTTGCGGTTGGATGGTTGATAGTTGTTCTGTTTCTGGAATATCTTCCTTTGAAAAGATGTTTAAAATATCAGAGAAGTACTCCTTCCATCGCCGCAACTGGTGTTCACTCATATTAAGAAGAGTTCCGGTGAAATTCCTGCTCGTCAATTGTTTCATGATTTTAAATTGTTAGCCCATATCCCAAGGTAAGCCGCAGATTGTGCCTTGTTGGCCAGATCTTCAATGGCCTTTCTCTTGTTGCGTTTAACAGCTATTTTAAGCTGCATATGAGCATCACGATAGTTATGCCTCAAGTCGGGTGTTCGTTGGTTGACATCTGGTTGGGACGTGATTGCCAATTTGGCTTTTTTCCGAACGCCAACCTTGTCCCATGTCTCTTGCGATATCCAGGGTTTCTCACCGCTTTGCGCATATCCCACAGATTCTTCAGAAATAGTTAGAAACGTGTTTCTAGTGGCCTCCCAATTGGCGTCCAGTGTGCGCATTTTATATTCGCCCAATGTGGATGACTTTTCACGTAGAATAGTGGTGTAGTCGCGCTTTTTGTTGGGGCCTGTAAGTCTATCCACATTAAGCTTGCGCTTCACTTGAAGATTTTGTAGTCGTCGGATAGCTGCTGTGCACAATCTCAAGCAGGCAACTATCAAGTGGTGATCGCTCCCCACGTCAGCTTTACGCATGACTCGCACATTGAGGAGACATTTCCTCCATCGGCTATGTGAAATGGTCTATCTGGTTCTGAGTAACACCATCGGGAAATATCCAACATGTTTAATGGTGACTCTTGTGTGGAAAAAGGGTCCCTCCGATGACCATTTGCCGAGTACTACAAAACTTCACAAATGATTCGCCGTTTTCGGGTCTCTTAATCCAAGGTCGTAACGCGTCGACCCAAGGATCACCATGCTTACCCATGACGTGTTCTAGTCCAGTGTTGTCAGAACCAACCTGGGCGTTCATATCTCCTGAGATGATAATAATATCACCTCTTAGAACACGTTCGAAGGTGGCACTCAGTTGGCTATAAAACTCCTCTTTGTCACCAGGTGTTGCGGTACTAGTTGGTGCGTAGCACTGCAGAATTGTGACGTTGCTGACAGTGGTCCTGAGCCTGACGACGATAATCCTATCCGAGATTGGTTCCCAGCTAATGAGACTGTTTCTCGCTCTCGGCGTAAGGACGAACGCCACGCCATTTCTGGCTTCACTTTCAGGGCCAATGTACAGAATAATGTTTCCGCTAGGGGTTCGTTCTTCTCCTGATCAAGCCCAAGATTTGGATGTTATAGTGCTCCATTTCACGGTTGATCATTGATTGGCGGTGCGAGGACCGAGTGAATCCAGATCTTCCCCCGTCATTCAATGTTCGAACGTTCCAGAAGCCAATCGTTGTCCGTTTTCGAATGCCAAAAGTCGTTACCATAGAATCCGTCCGTATCCGAGGCGCTGTATTCGTTTCACGTACCAGTTAGGATTTAAGATCACGCGTGATAAGCCCATGATCCAGTGAGTTTCCATTTGCCATTTTTAGGGCAAGCAGGACTGACTGGCTGTGGGTGAATTCTACTGCCCCCATCCCGCATAGGGATGGTTAGCACAGATCCGTGGAATCGCTAGTCTCCAAAGATAGTTGCGGGAATTGGTAAAATCTCATCTTACAACTATGTACCAGTAGTAGTATATCTATTTTAATCCCACGAGTATGGCGAGAAAAGAAGGATCAAATCCGCAGAGCTACCATTATAGATGTAATCTCACAAAGGGGTGTCAACCGGTGCCACTAGGAGATCGTTCGTGATAGCCTTTGAGGCGATGCTTGTACACCTTGAGTGTCCAAAAGAATAAGGACTTCGGGAAGAAGATAGATTTCATAATAAAGGAGATTTTTAGGAGGGGCAATTGGAAAACGATGGTAAAAAATCTCTTTGCCCGCTTTTGCCTATTCGCATGTTATACTTATTCGGCAACTAACCGAAGGTCGACCTTTCACTATCCGCAACCTATAACGCGCGTGGCTGCATATAGTTCTGCCTTTCTTGCAAGATGGTATTGTCCTGCCGAAACCAGGACTAAGACAAAGCTGAGAAGGTTACTTTTCCTAGTAAATCAAAAACAACCTAAAACAACTACAGCGAAACTCCAAAGTTGAACCCCCGTGTAAGCTAACCACTTTCTTTATTCTGTTCAGTCTTCCATAAAACATCTGTTAGGCAGTAGCATACATTTATCACGATCGATATTACTTCCATTTCTGCTTCTTTCATACCCGATAAATTCATTCGTTCTAATTTATCTAAACTACAATAGTTCTACTGTATTTCATTCTATTGGGAACCAAGTAAAATGGAGCACCTCAGCATCCCCATCTTAATTCTAGAGATCTTGCAATGGTTTCAAGAGGAACTAGTTTAAAAAGAATCTGTAAGAAAATGCTGCCTCGTCTTGGCCTCTTTTTTAGCAGTTTGATTTATGTCCCTGGTAGAAACTGTCCTACCGTTCCTGTTTGATCACTATAAATAATTGAGTTGAGTTTTTCGTGAGTGAAATGATAGTTTTAATATTTCAATACTGAAATTTGAGTACTTTTTGAGGTTGCTGTATTCAAAGTAGTTCAAAGTATTTGGATATTTTAATATGAGTAGTCCTCCTAGAGTTTTCTGAGGCTTAGCTGTCAACTGGATTCGTGATCAGTGACCATAAAAACTCCCGGATTCAGAATAAAAAGGATTTGTAGAGAAATTAATTATCAACGTAAAAGTAAGAAACGGTAGAATTCATAATTTAATTTCGAACGATTTTGTTTTGTTCTAAGAATGGTGCGAAGGAGGGAATATGTTTTTTTAACTTTATATAATTTGCTTGAAATTTAGGGTTTAACGGATCCAACTATAGGGAATTCTGCATCTGTTAGATTGAAAAAGAAAAGAAAAATTCATTTTAGATTCACGAAAAAACTAATTCGAAATACCATTATCGAAATTCAAATCTCTATACTATTATTTTCATACAAATTTTTTTACATACAATAAAAACGTACCGCCAAATCTGATTATTTATTATAACATCACGTACACCTGTCTGAACTTCCGTAACGGTCGTCGTAGCGATTATTTTATTCGTTAATCTATGAATGATTTGTTTTTAGTACAGTAGATCGGGGTTTAGCGTTTATAGCGACGCGTACATACGTACATATATTCCGGCTCACACATGTAAGCTTGTGCGGGTTAAGAAAAAAAAACAAATAATACTAAATGTGATATGTTGTTCATCGAGCCGTTAATGGCGTGCGGTTCGGTTCACTGATTTGCAGAGGAAATACAATAAAAATAAATCGTATGTGATTGAGGTCTTAACGACAATAATGTAATTTTTTTTCTATGTGCCTAATCCCACCATTTTTCCTGCCGATTATACTAAGCTTGAGCTCGCAATGATGACAAAAATGAAATCGTTTTCAAGAGTAGATTTGAAGAGTTTTACTCGTGTCCCATAGTTTGTATGCTAATAATATATCATAAAAAAAAATTATTTTGAGAATAATATAATTGTACCATATAGAATGGAATGGAAAGGTGTATACATAAATTGTGTGCCTACATATCATCAATACAAACCGACACTACTCACCTGATTTAAAGTGAACTTCTATTATTTTCATTTCCGAATTCGATTTGTGCCGAAGAAAAAATTTAACCAAAACTTTCACACACCTGAAAACTGAAGCTAATTAAAGTTTAGTTGATCTGAAATTGTTGGACGGTTTAGTACAGGATTAGTGATCGTGCGCGATTTGAATTAATTTTAATAATTTTTTTTTATTCTAATTTTGGTGTTCTTATTTCAAAACAATTCCTTTTTTTTATTTTTATTTCGATGAACGATTCGAAAAGGTGTCCACAACGGCTAAATCGAAAAGAAGTTTCCTGATGAACTTAACGTGTGGTTCGTCTATGATTCGGGCTTATAATTCTGACGATGATCTTTCTAATACCGGATCGATTGATCTTAAGGTAAGGAGACTGCAGAAGAGTTTCTGATTCTTTGAAGTTGTTTTTTGAGACTACCACACTACTAGTTGAAATAATTCTTAACAAGGGTTTTTTTTCGGGGCATGTATTCTGATAATTTAATCCAAAATAATATTCATTTGATTAAAAATTCATTCAAAATTAACATGAACTTTATGATTTGGAACTTAGAAATAATTGTAGCAAATCATATCCATTGAATTTTCATTTGTTTTTAAGTTGTTTTTAATATGAATTCCACTAGGATTGGATTTCGCTGCAAATTTTGTAAATCCAGCTTACATCGAGAAAAATATTTGCATGGTCAGAAACTGAAGCAACTAATTTTGAGATGTCCTAAGGGTAGCAAAAGTTTCTGGTCTCTAGCTCGTACCATCAAAAGTAATTCTGTCTCGTCAATTCCATCTTTAAACTACAACAACGAGGATCCCAACATGAAGGCACACAGATTACCGGCTCAATTTGCTGCCAACTATTCTTTACCACCAGCGAACTCTAACATTTCAACGTATACTGCGCTAAATTCCTCCTTAGGAAAAATTAACATTCGTTAGCGTAACGTATACCGAGTTCTTAAGAATTTAGATGCTAACCAATCGTCCGGTCCAGATGGAATCCCTGCCCGTGTCCTTATAAATTACTGCGCTTTTCTTGCTTAACCTCTATGCAAACTATACCATCTTTCCTTATCGTCCTCCACTCTCCCATCTTCATGGAAACATGTTCCGAAAATGGCGAACTCATTAACTAAACTTACTGATCGTTGGAAAAAAGCCATACACCAGTTTGTTGAATCTTGTATTGCTGCTCTTGATATTGTCAAGGCTTTTGATAAAGGCACAACGACCTTTTACCCAAACTTAAAGCTAGGTTTGGGCGACTCCATTAATTCCTAAATTTAAAGTTTTTTAAACCAATAGTTCAATGCGTATTGTATTTGATGGTGTGGTTTCTCCTTACTATAAAATTAAAGCTGGTGTCCCTCAGGGCTCGGTTCTTTCTCCCACCCTTTTCCTAATATAGCTTCGCTAATGACAGCACACTAGACTTCTCCTACCGCTTCAACACTGCGCCCTTAGCCCGATGTACTAGCTTAGTAGAGCAATATAGGTCCTTCGTTCTATTACTAAATGACGGCTTGGCTAAAATTCTTAGTTGGGGCAACAAGAATCAAGTTGAATTTAATACTTCGAAGTCGAGTGTTCTCTTATGTCCCACAAACTTGACTCTAACTTCGATACAATCACCTTCGGAGGCCAGCCATTATCCATTTTTACAAGTGTAATGATAGGTATCCAAGTCAGATGTTACTTACGTTAGAACGATTACATATGTACATAACATTGCCAAGGAAGCATTGAAATATTTGGATTTCCTAAAACGGTGTTAAAACTCCTTCACCGCTTCTGGATTAATGCTAATTTATAAGCCTTATTTAATTCTCACCTATGGACGGAAGCTGCAAAAAATTCCCTCTCGTATCTGAGTAGTCCCAATCTAGGGCCATTTAAATTATAGGAGATTCTGATATCTCTTCATCACTTGATTCACTTGAGCAACGAATTGTAAGCTCCTTAGCCGAGTGTAGTTCGGAATACTCGAGCTACACTTGGCAGAAAAAGTTTGCGTACACACTCAACACATCCAACATATCTATAAAAAACATCGTTTTAAGTAATTTATTTTATAATAATTTTTTTTTTCATGGCTTTATTACAAACATAAAACAATACAAAAATGATGATTATTGTACTCCATAAAAATATTGAAATTAAAAAACGAAAACAAATCCTGAATTGCAACAATAAAAAGTCTGCGTACAAATATTTCTTTTCAAAATAAAACAATTGTTTTTCCTCGTTAATAGCTTGTGGGATATCCTCGTCTCTTTATTACTTCCCACAACCGTTTTTGCATGGAATCTACCAGCTTCGTAGTGAACTCTGGGGTTATTGAATTCCACTCCTGGATCAGGACTTCCTTGAGCATTACCTTCGACGTTATTGTGTGCTAGGGTGTAGCCTAGTAGGTAGCGTGTTAGTCTTGTAATGCGAAGGTCGTGAGTTCAAATCCCGGTCGGCGCATAATTCTAGCACACTACTTGCTTGAGTATACCTTGGTTACCTCAATCTACGAAAATGAAAAATTCGTAGATAGAGGGTTGTGCGAAGGGCTAACAACCCTTCCGCAATAAATAATGAAAAATGTTAAGGAACCTGAATGTCAGGAGGTCAAAGTCCGATTTGGGTTGTAGTGCCATTGTTGATTGATTGTTGTTGTGTGCGCTCGAATCCTTTGTTCCAAGTGATGCCACAAATGCTCTATTGGATTAAGGTCAGGAGATTGGGGCGGTGTACGAAGCTGATTTTGGGCATTATACAGTAACTAGAGTCTTACTACCTCCGCAGTGTGCTTACGGTCGTTGTCTTGTTGGAAGTAAAAGTTGCCGCTTATGCCCAAATATTCTGAACTTTTCTTCAAATTGCGCTTGAGAATATTAAGGTAGTCTATTTTATTCATAATACTTTCAATAAACTCCATTTCTCCAACTCCTCCACTAGCCATACACCCCCATATCATAACACCGCCACCACCGTGCTTTACTGTTGGACAGAGATTTTTTACGTCGAAGGCCGCGCCAGTTTTTCTCTATACAATCTTTCGACCTTTGATTCCAAAAATACAAAATTTACTTTCATCCGAGAAATAACTTGTTTCCAAAATTCTTTTGGCTGGTTTATGTGTTCCTTAGCAAACGCCAGCCGGTTGAGTCTGTTTACTGTTGTTATAAATGACTTTCTACGAGCAACACGTCCGTGATACCCATATTTCCTAAGAATTTTACGAACACCATTATCAGAAATAGACTTGCAATACTTTGATTTGATGTCCTTAGCCATATCAGCTGCAGTTAATCTAGGATTAGCCTTCATCGTTCGAAGTAAACTCCGAGTTTGCTGAGGGCTCAACTTTGGAGGACGGCCAGATCTGGGTTTTGAAACCAAATCCTGTGTTTTTGAAGTTGTTTACGACTCGTTGGACAGATGAATGACTTCTGCTGACTATTGCGCCTATTTCACGATATGACTTACCTTTTTTCCACAAATCCACGATAATTTTCCTTTCCCCAAATTCAATTTCCTTTTCTTTATTAGACATCTCTTACTTAACGTTTTTTAGCAATTATTTTTAATGCAAACCTTAGACAAAAAACGTTTATCAACTTTCCTACACAAACTTTATTATTATTAATGATTTAACTGCAACTCAGAGACTTTGATTTCCCTTTATACGCTTTGAACGCAGACTTTTTATTCCTGGAATTTCAGACTATTTTTCGTTTCCGAATTTTACCGTTGTTTTAGAGTACAGTAATTCTCATTTTTGTTTTGTTTTATGTTCACAATGAAGTAATAAAAAATAGGAAAAAAAAATATTTCGGAATAAAATGTTAGAAACGATGTTTTTACTTTATTATTTTAATAATAAAGTATTGTGATCGACTTGGGAAAAAAAAAAATTTGCTACCCTGAAATTTTATTTTTTCGCGTTTCATGACTAAAATAGCCTAAAAATGCAAAAAAAAAAATCCGTCTGTCTGTACACCGTACGCCGTACGCCGACGTGTACGCTCAGCGCACATTAACTCCCAAATCCTTCAAGATAGAAAGTTCATTTTTGGAGGGATTGTAGGTAGTTGGGGATCTCAGGCGGATACCAATTTTGGGGGGTGTACGAGTTCAGGGGGAGGCGGGGGGAGCGCTTAAATCGAAAAATACGAATTCAAATATCTCAACCATGGTTACAGCTAGGAAGCTAAAAATCAACATACATATACAAGAGTTTGTTGGACAACTTTTAAAAATAACTTAATTTTTTTATCCATTGGCGTGCGAAAAGGGGGGGCTAAGAACCAATTGTCGGCCGAATTTTTTTTTCAAATGATTATATCTTCGAAATTACTTCCCATAAAAAATTGATATTTTGAGACCATCAAGATAGTATATAGATCTACTAGAAGCAGTTTAGATAGAAGCTAATTTGTGAAAGGGGGAGGGTCAGGGGGGTGCAAGGAAAAACACTTAAAAATTAATATCTCAACTGTCTCTTATGCTATGTAATTGAAACTTAAAATGTATACTAAGCTTTACTAGCGACATATGAAAAAAATATAATATGTGGAAATTATAGTAGTGGGGGGAAATAGGGAGCATTTCAAAAATGGCGCACTTTCCAAAATTACAAATCATCAAATCTCAAAATTGAGTACAGATATCAAATCAAAAATTTGTCAGATTGTAGAGCTATATAATCTTTAATTTTAGTAAAAAATTTGAGTTGGGGGGTGTAAGGGGGGGGGAGGTGGAAAGCGAAAATGTTGAAAATTTTGAGTGATTTTTTTATGGCTCTGGTAAAAGATACAAAGTTTAAATTTTGCATGTCGACACATCTATTTGATATAGATAGAAAAAAAATAGTAATTTGTTCCAAAATTGTTATGCTCCGAAGTGGGGGTCTAACGTGCATAAGGTGTTTCATGAGGAATGAAAAAAACACATAAACTGAAAATTTTTGAATGAAATTTTTAGGTAGAAACTTGAAAATTTGGGAAATGCATTTAAAAAAAATCTCTAAAAGTTTGAAATATTAACTGGTCGAATATTTTTAAAACTTCTGCTCCCTCCCATACAAAATTATTTCTTCGACCAATTTTAAGAAATCAATTATCACCTAACTATCAAAAGCTATCAATTTGAAATTTTGCACAAAAACTTAGAAAAATAGTTAAAATAAAGTTACGGTAAAAGTTTTGAAATCATGCTTGCCCTTCTACCCCCTCCCATACAAAAGCATGATTTCGACCAATTTCATTAAATCAGCTGATAACCAACAAATTAAAAGCTACGAACTTGAAATTTTGTACAAGAACCTTACAACAGAAAAGAAAGAAAATTCCATCACAAATTTTACGATTCCCCTACCTCCTCTACCCCCATACAAAATTATTTTTTCGAGCATTTTTAAGAAATCAGTTATCAGCTATCTCTTAAAAGCTATCAATTTCAAAATTTTGCATGAAAACTTATAAAAGTAATTCAAATGAAGTTGCTTTAAAAGTTTTGAAATTGCGCTTACCGTTCTACCCCCTCCCATACAAAACTATGATTTCGACCAATTTCATTAAATCAACTAATAACTAACAAAGTAAAAGCTACGAACTTGAAATTTTATACAAGCACCTTACAAGAGAAGCGAAATAAAACTGCATATCAAATTTTACGGTTCCCCTACCTTCTCTACCCCCTCCCATACAAATTTTCGGTTTCGTGAAAATAAAATATACCAAATTTTATGAAAATTTTATGCAATTTCGTCTATGAAACACATTCTATACAGAGAATATTGGACGTGATTCAAGCAATTATTAAAAAGCTGTTAACATCCACCCACCCTTGCTATTACCCCTCCTCCTCCCCTCATAAAAACCCAAACTTGCAGAAACGAATGAAATATTGTTAAATTGACAACAGCCCTGCCCAAGAAACCCCTTTGCACTTAGCTTTCCCTAACCACTTTAACCGGCATATTGACTTTCCACTCATCCGCAACTTGTCCCAAGAATAATAAAGTTTCGCCCGACTTGTTGGAAGTTTATTTATAGATATGTCGGATGTGTTGGGTATGTACGCAAACTTTTTCTGCCGAGTGTACATACTTCAAGTGCTTATACACTGACGGTCACGAAAACTGCACCACCCCTAAGCAGTGAGGAAATTAGAAGATATTTAGTTTTGTGCAAACCCTGTAGGTTCAGTTACTTTACTTATGGGTTTGACTATACTTATCACCTTTTTGAGAAAAATATTTCCTGCCTGTGGTGCTTTTTTTCAGAATATATTGAATGTTTTCGAAAACAAGGTCAATTTGAATGCAATTTGGGATTTCCTACAGTAAAAAGTAAAAAATTCTAATTCAGGTTTAATTGACTTATTTTATTTAAAACTGATTACATAATGATCTTAAAAAATGTTATGGTAATTTTTAATACCGCGTCTCGCTCCCCTTCGCTTTTATAGCCTCACTTATTCTAGAAGGCAACGAATCATCAAGGACTTCGAGAATTTCGACTGAAATGTCTTCAGTCCATACTCGATCCAACGTCCTAATTAATTCTGCCTTATATGCTGGCTTCTGGTTTGCTACTTTCCGCTTTAAAAAGTGCCGTAGGTGTTCAATCGGATTTAAATCCAGAGAATCTCCTGGCCATTCTAACCGCTTTAATCCGAGGTTCGCAAAGACTTCATCCTACTGTAAAAAAACAGGAAGTTAATAAATTTAATTTGTTCTTGAAACCTCAAATTTTTCAAGTTTTTGACTCTAAACTTACCGATTTAGCTCTGTGGCAAGGCGCAGAGTCATCCTGGAAGATGACGTCATCAGTGTAGCCTAGATGCTCCTCAACTGCTGGCAACAAAAATGTGTTTAACACATCCGCATACTTTTTGGCATTTATTGTGCCTTCAATGAAGTGTAGTGGTCCTTTTGTGAAAAAGGAGAAGCATTCCCAGACCATCTGGCTTGGCGCATTCTTCTGCGTTGCGATAGTGCAGCCACCGCTGTATCGTTTTCCACTTTTTCTTCGAACATACGGTCGATTATCTGCACACAGCAAGTTAAACTTGCTTTCGTCGACTAGTCATCAGTCGTTCAGGATTCATGCCGTTTTGCCCATTCCAAGCGAGCCAGCTTCATTTTTTGGGTGAAAAGTGGCTTTTTCGCAGGTCGACGTCCGTACAAGCCGCCTCCTCTGAATCTTCTACGGACGGCTTCCACGTTCAATTGTACGCCGTGATGGATAATAAGGTCGTTTCTAATCATTGGAGCACCTTTGAAGCGGTCCTTCAGGCTTATCCGTCGAATCGTCGCCTCTACCCTGCTAGTAGTCTTTCTCTTTGGACCAGACCCTTTGGACCGTTCCAGAGGGTCCAAATTTTCTTTTTTCTGCAGAAGGCGTACAATCGTAGAATGGCTACATCCTATTTTATGAGCCATAGCGCGAGAAGATAGTCCTTCCTCCGCCAATGCAAAAATTTTTACTTTTCGTCGCGCGACAACTGCTTAGAAGTAGCACTCATACTACACTTTTCACTGATTATGTCCTGTGGATTTAAAAACACTCAACTAATTATTCCAATTGGCACCCTTTTATACTTAAAATCTAACGAACTTTTCAGATACAGGTAGTATATTTTATTGCCACCTCCGATCCCGAACATATTTAGGTAGATTTCACGACTAGGTAGGTGGTGCGGTTTTCGTGACCGCTAGTGTAACTATTCACATAAACCAATCTTCGTGAACAGCGTAAGTCATATCGCCCTATAAGTCTAACCTCTTTCTTTATCAAAACGATGGAGAAGTTAGTGGACATTCACATAAGAACGGGGCCTAACAAGGTCTGTCTTAATAAGAACCAACATGCCTACCAGAAAGGCAAATCAACCGAGTCAGCCCTTCACAGATTGGTAAAACAAATCGAAAAGGCAAAAGACTATAAGGAAATTGCCCTTTGCGCATTCCTAGATATTGATGGAGCGTTTGATAACACTCCCCATGAAGCTATTATAGCGGCAGCTAGGAAAAAGGGTTTGGAAACGGCCACAATAAAATGGATACACGCCATGCTAAAGAGCCGAATGACAACCACGGATCTAGGTGATAGCACATTGACTGCACAGACCTATAGGGGCTGTCCCCAAGGAGGAGTACTATCTCCGCTTCTTTGGTCAATCGTAGTGGATGAGCTTCTGGACCGTCTAGAAAACCAAGGATACGAGGCAATAGGATATGCTGATGATATAGTCATTATCATAAGAGGCAAATACGATTCAATAATTTCGGAAAGAATCCAATCAGCGTTAGAAGTGATAATGAACTGGTGTCAGTCTAAGAACTTGAACATTAACCCAAGTAAGACTGAGATAGTACCATTTGCAAACAGAAGGGAAGTCCATATCATACCTCCTTCAATAAATGGAACACCAAAACCCCTTTCAGATGAGGTAAAGTATCTGGGTATTATACTGGATAGCAAACTCAACTGGAATAAACATGTAGAAAGGACTCATGCCAAAGCACTAAAGGCATTTTGGGCCTGTAAAAGCTTGTTTGACAGAAAATGGGGACTAAAGCCCAAAATGATTTACTGGTGCTACAGAACAATCATTCTCCCTATAGTCACATACGGATCAACAGTATGGTGGACTAAGATCTTATAACGTAAAGCACAGCTTACGTTACAAAAAATCCAAAGGCTAGCTTGCCTTGGTATTACAGGTGCAATGAAAACCTGTCCTACAGCGGCAATGGAAATGTTCCTAAACATACCTCCTATACATCTCCAAATAAAAAAGGAGGCTATTAAAGGAGTGATACGCTTACAGGAGAAAAATAATTACAAACCAGGGGATTTTAGAGGTCACCTCAAAATCCTAAAAGACCCAAAAATGGAGGTTCTAACTTCCACTCTATCGGACGTCATGCCGATAAAATTCAACTTCGAAACCCCTTTCAGAGTTATTATCAGGGAACGCAAGGACTGGCAATCCATGCTATCTGAAATAGTAGAAGGGTCAACCAACTGGTATATAGATGGATCGCGCACACCTGAGGGGACAGGAGCTGGAGTAAAAGGACCTAACTTCGCGGTCTCAAAACCACTCGGCAAAGAAGCCACAATCTTTCAGGCCGAACTAATTGCAATGGAGCTATGCATCCAAGAAAATATAAGGAGAGCTCATCGCAACAAATATATTTATATCCTATCGGATAGTCAGGTGGTTCTCAAAGCTCTAGATCCAATAAACACGGATCAAGGATAGTATGGGACTGCCTTCAAAACCTAATAATCCTGGGGAAAAGGAATAAGGTTACCTTAATGTGGGTACCAGGACATATGGGAATAGAGGGAAACGAAGAGGCTGATCGCCTAGCAAAAAACGGCGCTCAAGCAAATTTTATTGGTCCAGAACCTTTCTGCGGAAAACCGAAAGGGTACATCAACCCTATTATTAGACAATGGGTAGAACAAGAACATAAAATCTACTGGAATAAACATCCAGGCTTGTCAATCTCAAAAAAATTGATTCCACCACAAAAACATAACAGGGCTACGATTGCGCGTAAAGCGCAATCTTGCGATACTCTAGATGAAATAGAATTTTTTGTGATCTCAAGAAATTTTGCATTGGTAGTGTTAGAAGGGATGATAGCATTGAACTACTTTTTTCTTGCTAAAGTAACTATAAAAATGTTTTATACGAAATGCTTACTCCAAAAATTGAATTGGAACTGAAAAAATTAGTGTGTTAGATTTAGTGAAAATGTGCAGTTTGTATGGGAGGTGGTAGTAAGAGTGGAGGGATCTTAGAGATTTTTTCAGAAATAACTAGGAATATTATAAAATTGATATCCCTGAAATTTCAGACTAGTGCCATTCATACTTTTCAAGAAAATCAATTTTTTGTGAAGTTGTGAAACTGGGTCATACTGTATGAGAGGGGGTAGAAGCAGTGAAGCTAATGAAATATTTTTTTCTGATCTTAATGATAATACTAATTAAGTATTTATTACAAAATATTAACTCAATAAATGTTATATGTTCTGAGAAAATCGTCTTAGAGCATTACATGAAAAAGTGTAGTTTGTATGGGAGGGGGTGGAAGGAGAGGGAGGATGCAAAAAAATTTTCTACTGTAGACTTTAATCATTCTAAAAGTATTATATATCCCAAAATTCAGACTAATATCTTTTATACTTTTCGAGTAAATCCAGTTATTGCTAAATTGCGAAATTGTGTTATTTTGTATGGGAGGGGGTAGAAGGGGTGAAGGTAATCGTCTAAATTTGTTTGGACTTACTAACAATTTTAAATAAATATTTGGTGCACAATTTCAGCCAGCTAAATTTTATACGCACTGAATAAATTGGCATAGAATAATTGATGACAAGTACAGTTTGTATGGGAGGTGGTAGAAGGAGGGAGAGGACACGCATAATTTTTATAGGGAAAATTGATATTATCACAGAAATAATATATTCCAAATTTCAGGCCAATAGCTTATATACTTTTCGAGCAAATCCTTTAATTGTCAAATCGCGCAATTGTGTCATTTTGTATGGGAGGGGGTAGAAGGGGTGGAGCGATTTGGCCCGTTCACGAACTTGACCTTACTTTTTTGTGAAAAACGACGTGTACAAAATTTGAACAATCTAGCTCAACGCGTTCTCAAGCTAGAGAGCGAACAGACGGACAGACGGACAGACGGACGGACGGACAGACGGACATCCGGTTTTGAGATTTTTGAGTGATAACATTAACTTCTGTATCATTCATTTTTTTCTCCGAGCCTTATTTCTTGGCGTTACAAACCTTAGAGCAAACTTATAATACTCTCAGATTTCATCTAGAGTATAAAAACAAAGTGGAGGATATACTAAAATTCAGCATACTCTAATCGGCCTAATGACGGGGCACAGTGGAGTAAACCACCACCTCAAAAACATGGGCTTAGCTGAAACCGACATCTGTCGCCTCTGTCTCGAAGAATCAGAAACGACTGAACCCATCCTATGTCACTGTGAAGCAGTAGCTAGGAAAAGAAATAATCTTACAGGGAAAGGGTTCCTTTCAACCAAAGAACTAGCTAACATGGCTCCCTTAAAGATCCTCAAATTAGCTAAAGCTATTGAGGTATGGTAGGGTGAAGGGGCTATAAACGCACAATAGGCCGAGAAGGTCGCAGTGCTCTCTCATGTTCCCCTATTTAAATAAATAAATAAATAAATAAATAAACCAATCTTCGGTTGCACTGTTAAATTTCGTGATTCGTTTTTAGACCGTACTGTTCGCATATGGAACTCACTGCCCATCTCAATATCCCCAGATGACCACAACATTCAACGATTCATAGCCACTTCCGTCTCCATCCCTTTAATCTCCAAAGATGAAAATCCTTTCCAACTTACCGGAGCTGAAAACAAAAAAGTAACCCCTCTACTCGTAGTTCCGGTATCATATAAAAAAATAAATTCTACAATATGTTGCATTTGAGGGATCTAAAAGCAAAACTCACATTCTTCATCTTGGGAATTTTTTTTAAACTGCAAAAAAATCTTTAAAATTATTCATTACATCTAAAGCTAAATTTTTTTCCGTAATAATGGGATTTCGTAGTGGTCATACGAAACAATCGATAACAAAAGATAATTGAACAAATTTCATGTTTTCTTAATTTTAGAGGTTTCTTACAATTTTTTAAAAAATTTCCAAATATGGAGAATGTGAGTTTTGGTTTAGACCTGTCTTGTATTCTCATATTCCATCTAAAAGCCAGTTAGGTACTTCGCTTTTCGCCAGTAGTTTCGCATTGTGAAAAACATATCGTTTCCAATTAATCTCCATCCATCATAAAGGATTTCACTTTCAGTCTGAGATTCCATTAAGAATTCCATTCCCATTTAAAGTGATTTAGATTCGTATAACATTTCGTATTAAATTCCTTTGAAAATTAAATTAAATTTAAATTTTGATAATATCTGACAGCGAATCTTCCTCCATTCAACTTATCTATGGCACATCTTTTCTAATTGCCTTCCGGTTATTCAATCTGATAATTAACTCTCTTTACTATCAATTAGAAAGGTACGGGAATTAAATTCATAATTTTTCTATTTTCTATTTTTTTTTCATCCTTCTGATAAAGTTTTATTACATTTCCAAACCGACTTCAGATTGAAACTTTTATAAGTAATCGTTGGCTAAACTGGTTTACGATTATCTTTTCTACTGTATTTAGTAGTATGTGATTGCAATAAAATTTTATTTATCATTTCGATAATGTCATGCGGCTAGATAATCGCGGTTCAATTCAAGTAATTTATCACTGTTTAGTTGGAGAGGTAGAACGAAAAACGATTTATTACTTATGATTATCGCATTGACAAGATAAATAAATTTCACAAAGTGGAAAAAGCTTACGAATTTGCGTTTAAATGTAGCCGGTGAGTTAGATTTTGTGGGGTTGAGTATTGAATCAGAGGAAAAAATTGGTGAAAGTAATGAACATTGTTTTCGTATGCACAGTCAATTGTCGCACAATCGATGCCAGAAATTTTTCGAACAAATATTTCAATGCATAATATAATAAACGTGCTGCACAATTTACATTTGCGTTAAAGATTTTTTGGCTATAATTTCGCAAATTTCAATTCGCAAGTATTATGTCAAAGAATAGATAAGTCCTGGGCAGCATATTGGATGCGCTAGGGGTCGCTAAATTTCAAGCAAAAGTTAAACTAAGACGCTTTTATTTAAAATAACTACGAAACTTTATTTAATCGCTTTCAACTAAATCGTTTTACACTCACGATATTTTGCTATACCCTACCCATCGCTATGTTGTTCACACGACTTTATCGCTTTCCTATCTCCGACTCGTGCCTGTCGATCACAGCACTTATTCGCTTCCTGAATCTTCGCCGTCGATCTCAGGACGTACCAGCTTACTGAATTCTGCCTGTCGATCACAGGACTTACGCGCTTACTGAACTCCGCCCGTCGATTACAGGACTTACTCACTTACTGTCGCTTACTGAACTCCGCCTGTCGATCATGGGACTTACTCCTACTTGTCGATCTTAGGACCTACTCGCTCTTTCATCCCAGCCGTCGATCGCACTCGCGTGCCGATTTTCTTACTCGCTTCCCAATTTCGACTCTCCTGTCCAAATATCAACTCATAACTGCCCTTTCATCACAAGTGTTGCCCTTTTTATATCGTTCTTGTCCGCTCACTGTCGGCCGCTTCTATAAACCATTGCGTTTTCAGCTGCTCGCTGTCGGTCATTTCTTTGGGGGCCGTTTCTACGCTGTTTCTATTGGTACGCGCGATTAGTTTGAAGTCATAAGCAATTGATGATCGCGGATAATCAATGAGTAATTAAATATATGTGCGCGTCTGTGTATACATTGCGCAAGATTGCGAATGTTCGATGAACGACTAGGGCTGATATGCAATAATCTCATAACATTTTTGTCGCAGATTTTAACGTAAATCGATATTTTCTGCCTCTATTTGGATCATGCTCATTGTCAGACTGACTGTGATGTGACGGCTTCAATACCAGATCGATCGTGGTCTTTTGCTTGCCTTGGAACAGGTGTCCAGGTGTGAAACCAGAAGTCATAAAGATTTTGCTGATGATTTGAGTCATATAAATATTGAGGATGCGATCAGCTTAAGAAATCCAGAGAGAATACCGTCAATACCTTGAGCGTCGGATGTAAACGCGAAAATTGCGTCTGATTGAGTGACACGCGCAAAACTCAACTAATGGGAGGGATATTTACACTTCAATTTTCGGAGCTCCGCAGGGGCTGTCATTAATGGTCTCGGATTCAAGATACTTATACCATTATATGTATATACATGATCGAATAATTGAAAAAAAACATGCACTTTGCGGCTTTGTTAGGTTATCCGGGTATATCTGGGAACGAAATGGCGTACATGCTGACCAGGAAAGAATGTGCTGCTGACCCCTGTTAAGGACAATGTTGGTATTATCTGGAGAATCATTTAGATAATCTACACCAACCAAGTGTGAGGAAGGAAAAATCTGAAATGGTTACAAAGCAACACGTGTAACACCACGAAGATGCTATGGGGTGGGTTTGGTAGAGGAAAATCAATAAAAATATTGAGATTCGACAGAAACTCCCTACGGACACTAGTTGGTACGGGCTACAGTCTTCTTAGAAAACACGCTCGAGGGCCATGCTATGCCTCCGAACAATTCGAAGACAAAATCTCGGAGAGTACTTCTTCGCCGAGCTGAATGGTCTCCGATCCCTTGAACCGATGAAGCTCATTAGTTTCACTGGTGTTAGAAATATGGTGGCGTACAATGGGTCCATTGGTCGACTACGTGAATTGGTGTTCAACCCCTCCACAAACCTAACCTAATTCTACAGGTCTAGAAAGCTTCGGCGATTCCAGTAATGATGCCTTTGAAGCCTGACGACTCCACGAATCCCATCCATTAGTATTAAAGCTATGCACGAGCTTAGACTGAAGTGATTGGCAACCCACGAAAGCTGATCACCTAAGCATGCCTCATCAGTGGTATGAAAGGAGGTATATAGTCTTACAGAGCAACATCCATTTACAGATGGTACAGCTTAACTGGCTGAGAAAAGAGTTGTACTGAGGATGAACTGTAGAAGAACCGACGAAACTGATGAACTAGCGAAATAGTAAATCGATGATGAAAGAACCGAATGAGATTGCATACGTTTGTTGTTAAAGGAAGTAAAAATAAAGTGAAAAGTTAAGACTTAATGTGAAACATGTACCTGCTGTACTGTTGGTCAGAATCAGCGGGAGAAATGAAATCTGATATAAATAAATGAGATTAGTAAAACATGGCACAGGACTGGAAGATCGAAATACATTGCGTAGTCTAGAGACCCGGGGTAAAAATACCCAATGCACAAATTGGTAGTATGGAACGAACAGCTAGAGATCATTCATAGAAGTTATGTAATAGTCATGACTTAACGAAAAACTGGTAGTACATGGTGAAGCTTCGAGATGCAGATGTCAAAGTAGTGAACAGAAGAGATTAAAATCCGAAGAGAGAATGGTGATATGATGGAACATGTGGTGTCGCACATAGTTGGAACTGATGCGACACGGCTTTGATGAATTGGCACATACATGGTTGAGGTCCTTTTATTGTACACGTAGTGGTGACGATAAGTCCACATCGCGGGCAACGAAGTTTGAAACTTGTTTCTCGTTTTTCGCCATGGAGTTGCGTTACAGCCGGGAGCCTCGATCCTCAGATAGGCAAAGATGTTAGATAGGTCTCGCATTCAGTATCATGAATGTCGAATTGCAAATAGGTATGAACTGCTACCGATCCAGGGGCTTTAATAATTGTCGTCTCGAAAACAATCCGTGTTGCGAAAGACAACCGTGAAGTAAATCCATAATGAAGAGAGGCTGATCGCATTGCAAAAAACGGCCCAGAAACAAATTTTATTCATCCAGAGCCATTCTGCGGAAAACCAAAAGGGAGCTCCAACCCTATACTTAGAAAGTGAGTTGAACAAGAACATAAAATTTACTGGAATAGAATTCCAGGCTTATCAATCTCAAAAAAAACTAATCCTATCACAAAAAAACAAAGTGGAGGCTATTCTAAAATTCGGCAAGAGTGATGTTGGTACTCTGACAGGGCATAGTGGAGTAAACCAACACCTCAAAAATATGGGCTTAGCTGAAACCAACATCTTTCGCCTTTGTTTCGAAGACTCAGAAACGACAGTACACACTCTATGTCACTGTGAAGCAGTAGCTAGGAAAAGACACAATCTTCTTGGAAAAGGTTTCCTTTCTACCCAGGAACTAACCGACATGGCTCCTTTAAAGATACTTAGATTAGCCAAAGCTATTGAGTTATGGTAGGGTAAAGGAGCAATAAACGCACAATAGGCCGAGAAGGTCGCAGTGTTCCCCAAATTATACATAAAAACATAACAAAATTATGATCATCATATGATACCCTAGATGAGATGGAAATGACTTTAATATACCGGAAAATATGTCATCTCAAATTCTTTCGAATAGTGAATAGAGACTTTTGCATGGGAGGTGGTAGAAGTAGAGGGCGAGGTTTGCATTTTTCGTATATGACACCGGACATGGCATGCAAAATGTTTTTTGCTGAATTTAAAGTTTTTAGTTTTCATTATTTTTAAGGCCATAGTTTTCCTGAAATTGAGGCATTTGTATGGGAGGTGGCAGAGGAAGTGGAGCGTTTAAGATGATTTTGAAACTGCTTATCATTATCCTTATCAATTTCAAAGTCGATAGCTCTCATATACTTGAAGGAGAAATGCTTTTCTTGAATTTATAATAGAGATATTTGTGTGGGAGGTGGTAGAAGGAGTGAAGCGGAGCTGATAATTTTTTCTATCGCTTATTTCAATTATTAAAAAACGAATTCTGGCAAAATTTGAAGTTTGTACTTTTTCTAGTTTGAATGGAAATCGATGAAGTGCATTTAACAAAAATTCTGCATTTGTATGGGAGGGGGTAGAAGGCGTGTACAGATCAAAACAAATTTTTTTCGTATTGTTAATATTTTTATTTGCATACTTTATACAAAATATCAAGTTGATAGCTTAAACAGTTTCGAAGAAAAATAATTTAATTTAAATTTCAATATTTCGTGAAATTAATATGGGAGGGGGTAGAAGGAGTAAGGTGAAGTTGATAATTATTTTTAAAATAAATTGCAATTATAGTAGAATTAATTCTGAAAAAATTTCGTGTTTTCAGCTTTACTAGTTTCAATGAAAATCGAAAATATGTATTTTTCAAAATTGACCATTTGTATGGCAGGGGGTAGAAGGAGTAAAGGGATCGGGTCAATATTCTGTGGTATTAATGACATCTATATCATAATACTTTGACTTAAATTTCAAGTCGATAGCTTAGATAGTTTCAAAGAAAATCAATTTCTTAATTTTTCGAAATTTCATGAAATTTGTATGGGAGGGGGTAGAAGGAGTGGGGGGATATGGCCCATTCACGAACTTAAAGTTACTTTTTTGCTAAAAATTACACACACAAATTTATAGCACTATAGCTCAAAGCTTTCGAGAGTTATGCTGTAGACAGACGGACAGACGGACAGACAGACAGACAGACAGACGGTCACTCGGAATCGAGCGTTATTTCTTAGCGTTACAAACGGTAAGGCAAACACAATATACTCCCAGATTTCATCTAGAGTATAAAAATTAATAAATGAAAATCAGCCTGAGCTAAACTAAATACATCAAATTGCTGTTAAGACCCTCTATAGGGTCATAAGACAGAAACAACTCTCTTCCATAAGGCGCGATCCTGAGCGTCGTCCTTAAGCTGTTGCCAGGACTTGTTTATTCCTCTGACCTCATGCTCAGCTGCGCGCTTCCATGTGTTACAGGTCGACCTTGAGGATTATAATTCCGAGCCTGTTTGGCGAAGCATCGCTCTGGTTTCCTCAAAGTATGACCGATCTACTGCCACTTCCGCCTTTGAATCTCAATGCCTCTTTTAGTCTGACCAGTTATACTCAAAAGTTCGTCGTTGGAGATCAGTTCTGGCCAGGATATTCCTAAAATGCGTCGGAGGTATTGGTTCACGAAAGTCTGTAGTTTCTTGGTAAGTCGAACGGTCACTTTCTACGTAGTACAACCATATAACAACACAGATTTGACGCATACGTCAAAAACTCGCAGCTTCGTGCGAAAGGATCTCCAGAAAGGAGGAAAGGATACAGAAGGCCGGATGAGCTTTATTTAGACGAGCCTCAATATCCTTTTCGGCTCCACCGTCCATGCTGACAATGCTTTCAAGATAACAAAAATCTTGCACCTGTTCCACATCTTGTCCGTTAAGAACAATCAGTGTGATTGCGTTCGAACCCATGTGCATGTACTTGGTTTTACGCACATTTATTTTCAGTCCCGCCTCTTTGCATTTTAAATGCATGTGTGCAGAATAGTAGATAGCTGCAGATCGCGAATATTCAATAAACGACTAGGGCTGACATGCAATAATATCACAACAGTTTTGCCGCAAATTTTCTCGTAAATCAATACTTTCTGCCTTTATTTGATCAAATTTTGTGGATACCTGCTCATTATCAGACTGACAGTGATGTGACGGCATCAATAGCAGATCGATCGTGGTCTTCTGCTTGCCTTGGAACAGGTGTTATTTTTTTCATTCATCCGGAAAACCAGAAGTCATAAGAATTGTGTTGAAGATGTGAGTTATATAAATATTGTTATGGTACATATTGTAGTGACCCTACAATATTAATAATATACGAATAATAATTATTATTATGAATTGAAATAAGAACACATTTTGGTTACGACCTGCATATTTAATTTTCAATCCGCACTGTATAATATATCAAAATTCTAGGTATATAATATTTTTCACTCAATATAATTATAATATTTTGATTTTGTAAGTAGGCTATAAAAACAGATAAAAAAATAGGAGATTCATTCGAGAACGTTTTGATCAGATAAAAGCGCTGTGTTTTATGTCCGAAAATAATAATTAAATAAAAAGCAATAATAATTAAATAATAATTAAATAAAAAGCAATTTATAAATAACGATTAGAGTTTTTGTAAAGATTATTAAACTCTAACAATATCTTGTTCTGTTATACGACAAATGAAATATTTAAGGACATATCAGCTATGTAACCATTTAACAACCTTCCACTTCCACAATGCCTTCTATAGCCCAAATCGGGTCTTGGCCTTCTGGCCTTTGTTTTTTTTACGTGGTCGAACACAACTTAGGGGGTGACCCTGTAATACAATTTACATAGACATGTCGGTAAGGGAGAAAAAAAAGGAGTTAAGATTAAACCGGATTAAAAGGAGGGAAAAGTCTAAAATGCCGGTGGACGTTGAGTTTGTAGCGTCGAAAGTCATATGACAGTGGGAATACAGATTCTGGCGATAAGCTCGTGTGCGCTTGAACTTTGCGAATATTTCTAGGAAATTTGTGAAGAGGTGGAAAGTAGCGGTAGTAAATGCTTAGTACTTCGATATTTCTACGATGCTCTAGGTAGTCTATAGAAACCATGTTGGCTTCATCTCCAATTAGTCGAAACAGTGTAAAATCCGGAAATCTTTCGTTTTTATTTTAACGGTTGTTAGCTCTTCGCTCAACCTTCTATCTACAAATTTTTCATTTTCGTAGATTTAGGTAACCAAGTATACCCAAGCGGGCAAGAATTATACGTCGCCCGGGATTTGAACTCACGAACTTCGCACCAACATGCTATACCTAAAACCTTCGACTTATCGAAGACATATCAATTTTCTGAAAGTTCTAACAGACATACCAAGTAGAACACATATTTAAAAAAAAAAAAAATCTCGATTCAAGCTTTATCTTAGCGTACCCAAAATTATTTAAGTACATATATCTCTCTAATTGCATCGCTCTAATTCTCTATTCAATAAATTCTTTGACAAATTTTCGAAACCTATCGTCAAGTTCATCATCACGTTGCACACATTTACATCTTATGCAATAGTGCCAGATCCCCGGGCCAATAAAATCTCTCATATTTTGGCAATATTTTGACCATGGTTTAAAATCTACACCGTACGTACCGTATCTAAAAATTCATAGTAGCTTACCTATAATACCGTGACCATCAGCGGAAGTTCAGCGTGATTTCCAAACAAAACAATACACACAGAATTGCAGATGAGTTACGGCACTATTTTGGGAACATGAAAAAGAGGATCTATAATTCACAACAGAAAAAAAAGCCATTAAAGATCGCGAAATCGATAGTGATGCAGAGAAGATATCTGACATTATTATAGACTTTAAGACCTGCAGTGACCTTTTCTTTTCATATAACAACTGTGAAGCATTTAATGAAGAAGCGATATCGATCTGTCGGATCGTAAGATATTAAGAAAATAATTTGTTAGGTATTTCACGGATAGTTTAACACACGCTATCATCGTTTCTCGAGTAACGGCACACTTAAAAGAAAAAAATTATATCTGTAGATATACTACATGATTGATTTCAAGATCTAGGTTAGTGCGAAATTGGTTTGAATCTTTGGTAAATTATATAAAAATTTAGCTAATGTAGTTTTGTTTGTAGTATGCCAGGGCTGAAATTGATTGTTATTATTCAGCTTTGCTACAGTTTAAGTAGGGTTTAGTGAATGGATGTGAGACTCTTTACTCGTGATGGTAGTTAGTTCGATTGTTGAAAACTAAGCAATCTCTAGAGGTCCAAGTAGCCTAATATACTTCACAAGCTCTTCTTTGCTATTCAGCCTATTTATAGAAACTTGTATGAAGGCGCAATATCTAACGTTCCACCTGTGGGATGGGGGCAGTAGAATTCACCCACAGCCAGTCCTGCTTGCCCTAAAAATGGCAAATGGACACTCACTGGATCATGGGCTTATCACCCGTGATCTTAAATCCTAACTGATATGAGAAACGGATACAGCGCCTCAGATACGGACTGATTCTCCGGTATCTCCAACGACGAACTTTGGAGTACAACTGGCCAGACTAAAATAGGTATTGAGATTCATAGGCAGAAGTCGCAGTGGATCGGTCATACTTTGAGGAAACCAAAGCGAAACATCGCCAAACAGGCAGGCTCTGGATTATAGTCCTCAAGGGAGACGTCGGGTTGGTCGACCATGTAATACATGGAAGCGAGCAGTTGAGTAGGAGGCCAGAGGAATAAACAAGTCCTGGCAACAGCTTAAGTCCGATGCTCAGGATCGCGCCTTGTGGAAGAGAGTTGTTTCTGTCCTATGCCCCTATAGGGGGTCTTAACAGGAATTTGATTGATTGATTATTATTAATATGTAGGGGGCGGGGCAACCCCTTGCCGCCCGTTTGACTCGCCTGTCATACAGGGTTATAGGGCTAACAAACCTTCTAAAATAACAAATAAATGTTAAGGAACCAGAAGTTCAGGAGGATATAGCCCGATTTGTGCTTTATTGCCATTCAAAAAGATCCACTGGGTGGTGTTAGTTCCGAAAAAATACTCAGAAAAGTAGGAGTAAGACTATTATGTACGTAGATTTTGTCGATGAACCGTGAAACAAAAAGAAACGGAAACACATGTACAATAACCCAATCCTAGCAATCATTTTGAATCGAAATCGACTCGATATCGATCCGTATTGGCAACAGTTTTCTTTTATATGGAATCCGACCGACCCCGCAATGAAAACCGATCATTTTCCACTGGAATTGTGCCTTCTATTTCGAACTACCGAGGCACGTCGAACTAGGACCACTTAAGCAGCGGACAAATAATCCGCAATCGGAGCTCCTTAATGGGTGGTGGGCCCATTACTTGCTAATTTAACGTCCTTCTCCGATTCGCCCGTCGTCGATGTCCGCAAAAACGTTTCCTCGGCAGTCGTGTTTTTTGATGATAGATAATGTTTGGTGAATGTTTTCACAGTGCATTTCGAATTGAAAGAAAAGATTTCCGGATGCTACACTGCTTTATTATTTGTAAAATTTTGGTCTCTACTGAGACCGTTATCAAACCGATAAAGGTCTCAGCAGAGACCGAAACGTCACGAATAATAAAGCGTAACAGTGTAGAATCCGGAAATCTTTTCATTCAATAGATATTATGTTTTGAGATTTTCTCACGAGCCAAGTGATGGTAAATAGCGAACCGTATCTATTTCACTAGTTCCATTCACATGAAATAGGGAATATTTTTTTTTATTTAATTTTACGATCATGCAATCGAATCAAAGTTTGTTAATAGAAATTATTTTTAGATAAATATATACAAAATTATTATGGGTCTATTTTTACATTACTCATACATACATCTACTATTAGAAGTTTATTTCTCTACAACTGTTTTAGATAACATCTATTTATAGCGTGACCAATCCAACTGCAATTTCCATTCCAGACTCTTCTCATAGTGTGACCAATCCAAGTACAATATAATTTTCAAATTTCCATCATTTTGCTTGGTTCGTTGCAAAACAACACTTTTATCTGCTGTAAAATTGAGAATCGTAGCTGTAAAGTTTATTAATATAATAACTACGATAGTTACATTCTAATGAATTTGCCGGGAAGATCTCAAGACAAATGACTTGCAGACTTGTCTGTCACCTAAGATTTAAATTAGACACATTCTACTTTGATGTCTCTTCAACCTCAATTCCAGCTCGATAATAATTAATTTTCTTTTCCTAGATCACACGAAAAAAAATTTTACTTTCATTCAGAAAAAAACTTAAAACTCCAGCTGAAAAAATCGTTTAAGTCTCAATCTTGCTATATTCGCAATTAGTCAGCATTACAAAGCCATACGATCTATCTTGTGTGATCTAAACAATTGGTGCGATCTACAACAGTGTTGCTGATGCGATCAATTAAGTGGTGTTTTGGTAAAAAAACATTTTTCCATCAAGCACCTCCATTTTTAGGCCAAGCATCATCATCATAGGTAACGATCTGTAGAGGTAGATCCCGCTAGATCTTAAAGTAAAATAATGGTCATGTCTTTATCACTCTGCATGGTTGGATGAAGCACTATTTCAACAACAACTTTTTGGTAATTGGGCCACAAAATTGTTCTCAAGCTTTAATTAAAAGTATCCGTGAGTATCTAGAATTTCTAGTATTACCAGAGATTTTGCTGGGAGTACTTAGAGAGCGATTACTGTTGTTATTTGTTCGTGGTTTTTTCCATAGCTCCGCAGGTATACGAACAATAACGTCTCTGTTTGGATTAATAAAGCCCAGAGACCCACGAAGATAAGATACCGGTTGCTTGCATCATTTCAGTTACTCACTCTCTCGCAAAGCTTTTGAAAAGAAGTGGGAAATTAATCTAGCGTCTAGCCCCTCTAGCCACCTAGTACAGTAAGTTTCCCCTACAACTCTGATGTCATCATCTTGACTGAAGTGTCTTATAAAAGTTTGCGTCCGAGCCACATCTTAAAGGCATTTCAGTCAGAGAGTTAATGGCGAAAGATTGAGTCCATTGCTGTATGTTAGTTTGTGGAGAATAAATGTGGAGAAAATGGATTTTGTAGATGATTTAGAGTAAAGAAATAATGTAAGGTAGGACTAGCTTTTCACCTCGTTTTCAACATTTTTTTTTGTTTTAAATTTGGAGTACGGTTGAGAGGATTGAAGTGGATTGTTTGCTATTATGTTAAGAAGTCGCCAAAAACCAAAAAACTTAAATTTCAACTTTACAAATATTTAGATGGAAGTAAGAGTATGTCTTTCCATTTATACAGTTAATTGAAATTTCAATCGTAAAAGCCTAAATAAAAGTTTTATACTTTTTTTTTAACGTGTAAAAAAGTGACATAATATAATTAAAAAGTCAAACTCGCGGAAAATATCATTGTATCAAAAACAGTATCTTAAAAATTATTGAATAAATTGAGTCCACGATTCAAATTTTGAAAAAAATTCATTATTATTTGGAAACTGCAAATAAATCTGAGGGAATAGTAAGTTGAGTTGAAAGTTTCTCATTTCCCAGCACTTGTTTCGAATGCACCGAATAATTTTCTGAAATTATAATATGTAACCTTCAGTTAATAGCCATTTCTAGGGTGTGACTCAGTTCTACCATCAGTGAGGACACTATTCTTCCAGTTCCACTTCAAGATCAGTTAAGAATGGAACAAGAAAAAAGCAGAAAATATTTCTTTTTTTTCGTTATTGTTTTTTCCCAACCCTAATTCGATTTTTTGTTGAAACGGATTAACTGAACTTTCATTTCAGAAGCTTCAATAAAAAAAGCTAATGGAATTGTTGTATTCTGATTTGGTTGTAATAAAATAAACAACTTTATTTAAATCCCCTTC
Organism: Chorisops tibialis; assembly: GCA_963669355.1. Classification (NCBI taxonomy): domain Eukaryota; kingdom Metazoa; phylum Arthropoda; class Insecta; order Diptera; family Stratiomyidae; genus Chorisops; species Chorisops tibialis. Next base: position 78,230,268 of record OY770263.1, read on the forward strand.
CCACCTCTCGTAATCAGCCAAAGCCATATGCCATACAAACACTTCCAGAGCATCGTTCATATGTATCTTATCTAAACATATAAATATAATTGAAGTGTTTGCCTGTTATCTGTTTACAAATGGCTAAAAGTTAGTGTTTTGCATTACAGTATTTAGAAAAATAACTAAGCACGAAAACACGTTTTTGAGATTTTTCTCTGGCTGTATGTCCGGATTTTACTTAAAAAAGGCTGAACCGGTTCTAATGAAACTTTGACGATTTGTTGGGAGCCATAATCACCTTTTGGTTTTATTTCAATCTCCCCTTCTACCACCTCCCATAGAAATGTTTCAACTTCACAACATGAAAACTTTTGTTTTTTAAATGAAATTGTTCTATTTTGATTTGGTTGTAGTAAAACGGAGCAAGATTATTTAAATTTTCTTCCCTTTCCTTCCACCTCGTATAACAAAATATTATTCATTTAAGAATTTTTTATCATTTTCAAAGTTATTCACCTAGAATTTGGTATATGATGCCTTAGTAAAAATAAGGGGTGAATAATTTAAATTCCCTCACGAATTCTACCCCCTCCCATGCAAATGTTATATGTAATTTCATTAGATAAAAGCTTTTTTTTTTAATTTAATGAAACCATTGTGTTTTGATTTGGTTGTAGTGAAACAAGCAATATTATTTAAAACTCCTTCCCTCTCCTTAGACCTGTCATACAAAATGTTTCATTTTTTCCAGACCTTGTTCCTGGATTATGTCTAAGTAATTCACCGAAAATTTAATAAATAACGTCTCAGTAATTATTCTTTTTCATCTACGTCTCTATCCTCCATCTACGAATGTTTAATTGTCGTAGATTGAAATCGGGATTTGAACTCACGACCTTCGCATTGTAAACCTATACGCTACCCACTAGGCGTCACCTTAGCTTAGTAATTTGGGGCTATCAAATTAAAAACCCCCGCAAGGGGGTAGTCCCCGCAAGGGGGTAGTTGTAGTATGAGGTTTTACCAATTCCTGCAACTATCTTTGGAGTTAGCGACTCCACGGACCTGAGCTAACTATCCCCCTCTGGGATGGGGGCTGTAGAATTCACCCACAGCCAGTCCTGCTTGCCCTAAAAATGGCAAATGGACACTCACTGGATCATGGGCTTATCACCCGTGATCTTAAGACCTAAATGATACGAGAAATGGATACATCGCCTCGGATACGGACTGATTCTACGGTAACGACTTTTGGCATTCGAAAACGGACTATGATTGGCTTCTGGAACGTTCGAACATTGAATGACGGGGGAAGAGCTGGGGTTACTCGGTCCTTGCACCGCCAATCAGTGATCGACCGTGAAATGGAGCACTATAACATCCAAATCTTGGGCTTGAGCGAAGTCAGGTGGACAGGATCAGGAGAAGAACGAACCCCTAGCGGAAACACTATTCTGTACATTGGCACTGAAAGTGAAGCAAATATGGCGTGGCGTTCGTCCTTACACCGAGAGCGAGAAACAGTCTCATTAGCTGGGAACCAATCTCGGATAGGATTATCGTCGTCAGGCTCAGGACCAGTGTCAGAAACGTCAGAATTCTGCAGTGCTACGCACCAACTAATACCGCAACATCTGGTGACAAAGAGGAGTTTTATAGCCAACTGAGTGCCACCTTCGAACGTGTTCCAAGAGGTGATATTATTATCATCTCGGGAGATATGAACGCCCAGGTTGGATCAGACAACACTGGACTAGAACACGTCATGGGGAGGCATGGTGACCCTTGGGTCGACACTTCACGACCTTGGATTAAGAGACCCGAAAACGGCGAATTATTTGTGGAGTTCTGTAGTACTCGGCAAATGGTCATCGGAGGGACCCTTTTTCCACACAAGAGTCATCATAAAACATCTTGGGTTTCCCCTAACGGTGTTACTCAGAACCAGATCGACCATTTGGCTATAAGTCGCCGATGGAGAAGATGTCTCCTCGATGTGCGAGCGAAACGTGGAGCTGACGTGGGGAGCGATCACCACTTAATGGTTGCCTGCTTGAGATTGTGTACAGCAGCTATCCGACGACCACAAATTCTTCAAATGAAGCGCAAGCTTAATGTGGATAAACTCAGACATCCCAACAAAAAACTCGAATACACCACCATTCTACGCGAAAAGTCATCCACATTGGGTGAACATGAAATGCGCACACTGGACGCCAATTGGGAGGCAACCAGAAACACTTTTCTAACTAGTGCTGAAGAATCTGTGGGATATGCGCAAAGCGGTGAGAAACCCTGGATGTCACAAGACACATGGGACAAGGTTGACAATCGGAAAAAAGCCAAATTGGCAATCATCTCTCAACCCGATGTCAACCAACGAACGCCCGACTTGAGGCAGAACTACCGCGATGCTCATATACAGCTTAAAAAGGCTGTTAGACGCGACAAGAGAAAGGCCATTGAAGATCTGGCAAACAAGGCAGAATCTGCGGCTTACCTTGGGGATATGGGTTCACTATTTAAAATCATGAAACAGTTGACGAACAGGAATTTCACCGCCAACCACCTGGTGAGAGATGTCAACGGAACTCTCCTTAGTATGAGTGAACACCAGTTGCGACGATGGAAGGAATACTTCTCTGATATTTTAAACATCTTGTCATATGAAGATATTCCGGAAACAGAACAACTTCCAAACATCCAACCGCAACAATCCTCTATTAGGGACGATCCCCCAGATAAGGAAGAGATAGTTTCCGCCATTCGGTCAATGGCGGGAAGGAAAGCTCCAGGTATAGACGGACTACCAACCGAACTCCTCAAAGCGGACCCGGAAATAACAGCCGATATACTCCTCTCACTCTTCACTAAGGTGTGGAATGATGGAAGATATCCGACTGAATGGAAGGAGGGCGTCATTGTGAAAATTCCGAAGAAAGGCGACCTTCGGGATTGTGGCAATTGGCGTGGTATATGTCTACTTACTGCCGTATCAAAAATTATGGCTAAGGTAATTCTCAATAGGATTAGTGATGTCGTCGAGAGCACTCTCGAAGTTTATCAGGCTGGATTCCGTAAAGGGTCGTCTTGTACCGACCACACAAATACCCTACGGATAATATTAGAGCAGTCAGCCGAAATGGGTTCGCCACTACATCTCATGTTTGTGGACTTCGAGAAGGCTTTCGACAGCGTTAAGCGAGATTACATATGGAATGCTTTGCGTAGGAGAGGTATTCCAAATAAGGTCATAGCTATGATTAAAGAATCCTACGAAGATGCAAGGTGTCGCGTCTTGCATAGAGGAGAGCTGTCCGAGAGCTTTCCTGTGCGAACGAGTGTCAGACAAGGCTGCATATTATCACCAGCCCTGTTTCTGGTGGTAATAAATGACATCTTGAAAGCTGCACTGGAAGGTGGGGAAGGTAAAGGTCTTCAATGGAGACTATTTAACATCTTAAGTCACCTTGATTATGCTGATGACGTGTGTTTGCTTGCACATACCCGTTCGGACTTAGAGTCAAATGTTCGCTCGTTGCATTCTAAATGCAAAGAGGCGGGACTGAAAATAAATGTGCGTAAAACCAAGTACATGCACATGGGTTCGAACGCAAGCACACCGATTGTTCTTAATGGACAGGATGTGGAAGAGGTGCAAGATTTTTGCTATCTCGGAAGCATTGTCAGCATGGACGGCGGAGCCGAAAAGGATGTTGAGGCTCGGCTAAATAAAGCTCGTCAGGCCTTCGGTATCCTTTCCCCTTTCTGGAGGTTAAGAGAGATCTCCCTTCGCACGAAGCTGCGAGTTTTTGACGCATGCGTCAAATCCGTGTTGTTATATGGTTGTACTACGTGGAAAGTGACCGTTCGACTTACCAAGAAACTACAGACTTTCGTAAACCAATGCCTCCGACGCATTTTAGGAATATTCTGGCCAGAAGTGATCTCCAACGACGAACTTTGGAGTACAACTCGCCAGACTAAAATAGGTATTGAGATTCAAAGGCGAAAGTGGCAGTGGATCGGTCATACTTTGAGGAAACCAGAGCAAAACATCGCAAAACAGGCTCTGGATTATAACCCTCAAGGAAGACGTCGGGTTGGTCGACCATGTAACACATGGAAGCGAGCAGTTGAGCAGGAGGCCAGAGGAATAAACAAGTCCTGGCAACAGCTTAAAACCGATGCGCAGGATCGCGCCTTGTGGAAGAGAGTTGTTTCTGTCCTATGCCCCTATAGGGGGTCTTAACAGGAATTTGATTGATTGATTGAAATTAAAAATTAGTTGAATTCACAACCCCACAACCGTACCAGGCTCATGTGTTGCAATTGTCTGAAGAAGGAGAGGGCTCGTGCTCACGGGCTTGTCCCATACATATATCATGGTTTGGTTCTACAGTTCACATTTAATGTACATACAATATCTTCACTTATCTACTCCAATTTTCCACCAAGTACGAGTATAGCATGAGAACAAAATTATCTTAATACCTGAAAAGCCCCTTTTCATTATACAAAACATTAGCAAGAGCCATTAAACTAAGCAGATTATACATACTATATGTTACTAAGCACATTCTCAAAAATTGCGTATTATTACGATTTTTAGGCGGGTGAAGTCGCGGGCGATCGCTAGTCTGGAAATAAAAAAGAAATCAATTTCCGCTCACTACTCTCCACCGTCCTCCCAATTTACAGATTTTTTTTAGATATCCGCCCTTACGAAATTAAGTAACGCAAATTATGCAACGGATTGAATTTTTGTTGGGACTAGAATATTATGTATCCTATTGGTCTCAATAAGCAATTTTTCGCAACACAACGTATCACACTTTAAATGTAAATTATTCGCAGAATGCATTGGCCAACAATTTTTCTAAAAATTGCATAATAACTTGTAGATATGAATATTTTCAAAGGTTTTTCAATTTCCTGAAACCGACGATATATACTCTCCCCTGTGTATATTGCACATTATTAAACCAGAATAATCGAAAGGTTTTCGTGTTGTGTTTATATAAAATATTATTTAGATTCTAATTTTGCAAATGAATTTATATTGATATCTTTTATAAGTACAAAAACATGTGGTGGGAACTCGGAATTAATAGAAGTTTAATTAAATTATAACTAAATACAATGAGTTATACATATATAAAAACATAACAGGGCTACGATTGCGCGTAATGCGCAATCTTACGATACTCTAGATGAAATAGAATTTTCTTGTGACCCCCAGAAATTTTGTATGTGGAATGTTAGAAGGGATAGCATTGAACTAATTTTCTCCCCATCATGTTAAGGTAGCTATAAAAATGTTTTATTCAAAAATGCTTACTCCAAAAATTGAATGGGAACTGAAAAAATTAGTGAGTTAGATTTAATGAAAATGTGCAGTTTGTATGGGAGGGGGTAGAAAGAGTGGGGGAATTTTAGTGATTTTTTCAGAAATAACTAGGAATATTATAAAATTGACATTCCTTAAATTTCAGACTAGTGCCATTCATACTTTTCAAGAAAATCGATTTTTTGTGAAGTTGTGAAACTGTGCCATATTGTATGGGATTGGGTAGAAGCAGTGAAGCTAATCAAATATTTTTTTCTGATCTTAGTGATAATACTAATTAAGAATTTATTACAAAATATGAGCTCGATAAATGTTATATGTTCTGAGAAAATCGTCTTAAAGCATTTCGCATTTCGAAAAAGTGATGTTTGTATGGGAGGGGGTGGAAGGAGAGGGAGGACTCCAATAATTTTTCTACTGTAGATTTATATTATTATGAATGTAATATATCCAAAAATTCAGATTAATAGCTTTCACACTTTTCGAGTAAATCCATTTATTGTCAAATTGCGAAATTGTGTCATTTTGTATGGGAGGGGGTAGAAGGGGTGAAGCTAATCGTCTAATTTTTTTTTGGCCTTACTAACAATTTTAAATAAATATTTGGTGCAAAATTTCAGCTAGCTAAATTTTATACGCACTGAGTAAATTGGCTTAGAATAATTCATGAAAAGTACAGTTTGTATGGGAGGTGGTAGAAGGAGGGACACATTGCGCAATTGTGTCATTTTGTATGGGAGGGGGTAGAAGGGGTGGAGCGATTTGGCCCGTTCACGAACTTGACCTTACTTTTTTGTCAAAAACGACGAGTACAAAATTTGAACTTTCTAGCTCAACGCGTTCTCAAGCTAGAGAGCGCACGGACGGACGGACGGACGGACGGACATCCGGTTTTGAGATTTTTGAGTGATAATATTAACTTCTGTATTCATCATTTTTTCTCCGAGCCTTATTTCTTGGCGTTACAAACCTTAGAGCAAACTTATAATACTCTCAGATTCCATCTAGAGTATAAAAATATTATAATAATAATAACAGATAAACTGCCAACAAGTCGGGTGAAACTTTATTATTCTTGGGACAAGTTGCGGATGAGTGGAAAGTCAATATGCAGGTTAGAGTGGTTAGGGAAGACTAAGTGAAAGGGAGTTCTTGGGCAGTGCTGTTGTCAATTTAATAATATTTCATTCGTTTCTGCAAGTTTGGGTTTTTATGAGAGGAGGAGGAGGGGTAACAGTAAGTGTGGGTGGATGTTAATATCTTTTTAATTAATTGCTTGAATCACGTCCAATATTCTTTGTATAGAATGTATTTCATAGACGAAGTTGCATAGAATTTCCATAAAATTCGGTATATTTTACATTCACGAAACCGAACATTTGTATGGGAGGGGGTAGAGAAGGTAGGGGAATTGTAAAATTTGATATGTAGTTTTATATCGGTTCTCTTGTAAGGTGCTTGCTAAAATTTCAAGTTCGTAGCTTTTAGTTTGTTGGTTATTAGTTGATTTAATGAAATTGGTCGAAATCATAGTTTTGTATGGGAGGGGGTAGAAGGGCAAGCGCGATTTCAAAACTTTTAAAGCAACTTCATTTGAATTATTTTTAAAAGTTTTTATACAAAATTTGAAATTGATAGCCTTTAAGAGTTAGCTGATAACTGATTTCTTAAAAATGCTCGAAAAAATAATTTTGTATGGGAGGGGGTAGAGGAGGTGAGGAAATCGTAAAACTTGTGATGCAATTTTCTTTCTTTTCTGTTGTTAGGCGCTCACACAAGTTCATAGCTATCAATTTGTTGGTTATTAGTTGATTTAATGAAATTGGTCGAAATCATACTTTTGTATGGGAGGGGGTAGAAGGGCAAGCGCGATTTCAGAACTTTTAGCGTAATTTCATTTCAATTATTTTTGTAAGTTCTTATGCAAAATTTCAAATTGATAACTTGTAATATTTAAGTGATAATTGATTTCTTAAAAATGGTCGAAAAAATAATTTTGTATGGGAGGGGGTAGAAGTTTTAAAGATTTTTGACCAGTTATTATTTTGTATATTTACAGATTTTTTTAAATGCATTTCGCAAATTTTCAAGTTCTTACCTTAAAATTTCACTCAAAAATTTTCAGTTTATGTGTTTTTTTCAATGCACATGAAACACCTTGTGCACGTTAGACCAGGGGGGTCGGTTTATAACAATTATGGATCAAGTTATTATTATTTTTGTATGTACATTAAATAAAGGTATTCACATGCACAACTTCAACTTTGTATCTTCCACCAGAGCCTTAAAAAAATCACTCAAAGTTTTCAACATTTTGGCTTATCACTTCCCTCCCCTTACACCTCCAACCTTAAAATTTTTATCAAAATTAACCATTATATAGTTCTACAATCTGACCAATTTTCGATTTGATATCTGTACTATTTTTTGAGATATAAGGATTTGTAATTTTGAAAAGTGCGCCATTTTTGAAATGCTCCCCATTTCCCCCCACTACTATTTTGTCAAAATGTTATATTTTTTTTATATTTTGCTAGTAAAGCTTAGTACACGTTTTAAGTTTCAATTACATAACTTAAGAGATAGTCGAGATATTAATGGTCTCAAAATATCAATTTTTTATGGGAAGTAATTTCGAACATATAATCATTTGAAAAAAAAATCCGACCGACAATTGGTTCTTAGCCCCCCCCAATGGATAAAAAAATTAAATTATTTTTAAAAGTTGTCCTACAAACTCTTCTATATGTATGTTGATTTTTAGTTTCCTAGCTGTAACCATGGTTGAGATATTTGAATTCGTATTTTTCGGTTTAAGCGCTCCCCCCGCCTCCCCCTGAACTTGTACACCCCCCAAAATGGGTATCCGCCTGAGATCCGCAACTACCTATAATCCCTCCAAAAATGAACTTTCTATCTTGAAGGGTTTGGGAGTTAATGTGCGCTGAGCGTACACGTCGGCGTACGGCGTACGGCGGACGGCGTACAGACAGACGGATTTTTTTTTTTTGCATTTTTAGGCTAATTTAGTCATGAAACGCGAAAAAAAAAATTTCAGGGTAGCAAAGTTTTTTTTTTCTTGTGTCGATCACAATACTTTATTATTAGAATAATAAAGTAATAGTGTTCGCAATTATTAATTAAATAAGAAAAGAAAATGTTAAGACGCCAAAAGTATGTTTATAAGAAAATTCAAATAAAATTAAAGAGAAACTGATTAAAACTCAAAGTAATACACAAATGGCCTGAATGTGGATCATCAATACGCTGAATATGAGGCAGAAGATTATTCCAGATTCTTATGGTCTAGACGAAGAAGGAATCCTCACCAACCGTCTTAAAGAAACGCGGAGCAAGAAATTTACGATGTCTGTTGGTTTTTAGAGATACTAAATACTCGTATAAATACAGAGGCTCACTTTGCTGTAGAATATTATGCAAGAAAATTAGTGATCTGTGCTTAAGGAAAGAGGGCAATGTAAGCCTAGAATGCTCATCTGATACTGTGATACATGGTCATAGTGCCTTAGTTCAAATACATAACGAATACAATCGTTAAAAGCCACGATTAGCTTAAGTCGGAATCATGTTTAGGAAATAATAGACTACCGTTAGTGAAGAAAGATATAATTAGGGATCTCACGAGCTTCAATCTGGTATACATAGGTAGGACTCTAGCCAACACTCACAGTCTTCTCAGACTACCATATACTGTTTTTAGTACAGAATCGACTTGCGTACATCCGGACATGGTCGAGCCAAAGGTTACTCCTAAGATCGTTACATGGGTTTGGAACACGAGGGATGTACCGTTGACTATTGGGTGGGAAAGGTCCCAGGTGTTACGACTATCTAGTCTGGCGTAAAAAACAATTCATTGAGACTTGTGCTCGTTGAGCGTAAGATGGTTAATTTCAGTCCAACTTATTATGCGAGCAATATCCCGATTTACGCATTCAACATAGGTCTTCTTGAGTAGATCTGTGCATCATCCGCGTACAAATAAAGACTGCAGTCATGAAGTATATCCGGTAGATCATTAATATAAGTGCTGAAAAGTAGTGGGCTTAAGACTGACCCTTGGGGAACACCATTCAGAAAGGGTAAAGACGAGGGCAGAACATGATCAATTTTTCTAGGTACCAAACAGTTTGACCGCATTAGTAGAGAAATTGAAGATTGACGATAGATTGTCTAGGAGTCTGTTGTGGCTCACCACATCAAAGGCTTCAGAGAAGTCTAAGAGAACAAGGTACGTCATCATATTCGCGGCTCTAATATCAGAGGTTACCTTAACCAGCGCTGATTTGCAACAGTGAAGAGGCCGGAACCCAGATTAGCAAGAGGATAGCATTTTGTTGTTCAGTATGATTTTCTCTAATATTTTAGAGAGGATGCACAAAATGCTGATAGGACGGAAATTAATAGTACTATAGGGATTTTTATTTTCTGGGATTGGTATCACGGTGGTAGCCTCCCAGGTGAGTGGAAAAAACTCATAGTTAAACATGAGTTCACAATATGGAGAATATATTGCCATATATATGAAAAACGTATTCGAACGAAAGCAGGATACATTTTATCAGCTCCTACAGAGAGAGATTTTATACTCTTGAAAACAGAGAAAATTTCATCTTGGCTGATGCATCAAAATGAGAAGGAGTTGGTGTTATTATTGATTCCTGGGCTTTCGACCGATCTATTACTCGTATTGGAAGAGGAACTACGAGTGGATTTATTATTCAGAAAATGGGCATTTAATAAGTCTGTATTCAAATTAGTACTGGATCGCTCCCTACCACATACACCAGCCATCTTTAAATTGCTCTAAGTACGTTCTTAGGATAATTTTATCAAGCTTTCGGCTAAAATAGTGACGCTTTGCATTGCATATAGTACAAGTTGCTGCATTGCGTGCGGATTTATATAAACTACAATTATACAATTTAAATATTTTATCAAAGCATTTCATTTGTAAAATGCAAAATGAGAAAATTCGAAGATGGCAACATAGTTACAAATAATTCGAAGACAAAGTTCAAGTTCCACTTTTTCTAATATGGATATTGTCTGTCAGCTCTACTTGCTTATCATCTACTACTGAACACTGACGCAAATTAATGAGCGCGTACGGACACTATAAGGAACACCGTCATGAATGCTATGCTACTCGATCGGAATGTTCAAGGTTTCCAACAACAATAACGCGGGCAATGTAGAAAAGCGGCTGACAGCGATCGGGCGACAAGAGAAAGAAATGCGTTATAGGTCTCAACAAGCAGTCACATGTGCAGTCAGATACTATGCCGACAAAATTCAACTTTGAAACCCCATTCAAAGTAATAATCAGAGAAAGCAAGGAATGGCAATCCATGCTACCTGAAATAGAAGAGGGATCAACTATCTGGCACACAGGTGGTTCGCGCACCTGGGAGGGGACTGGAACCAGAGTTATAGGTCCTAACTTTTCAGTTTCAAAACCTCTTGGTAAGGAAGCCACAATCTTACAAGCCGAACTTATTGCAATAGAGCTATGTATCCAAGAGAATATTAGGAGAGCCCATCGCAATGAAAATATCTATATCTTATCGGATAGTCAGGCAGTTGTCAAAGCTTTAGGATCCACCAAAGACGGATCGAGGCTAGTTTAGGACTGCCTTCAAAACCTAATCATCCTGAGAAAGAGGAACAAAGTAACATTAATGTGGGTTCCAGGACATATGGGGATTGAAGGAAATGAAGTGGTAGACCGGCTTACCGGCGCAGAAACCAATTTTATTGGACCAGAGCCATTCTGAAAACCAAAAGGATACTTTAACCTTTTATTTAGAAAGTGGATTGAACAAGAGCATAGAATCTACTGGAACAGACTTTCGGATCTATCAATCTCAAAGAAATTTATCCTACCACAAAAAAAGAGCAAAGTGGAGGATATTCTGAAATTCAGCAAGAGTGATATTAGTACTCTAATCGGTCTATTGACAGGGTACAGTGGAGTCTAGCTGAAGCCGACATCTGTCGCCCCTGTCTCAAAAACTCAGAAACGACAGAGCATGTCCTATGTCCCTGCGAGGTAGTAGCAAGGAAAAGATTAAATCTTCTAGGAAAAGGTTTCCTTACAACTGATGAACTAGCCAATATGGCTCCCTTAGACAAACTTAGATTAGCCAAAGCTATCGAGTTATAGTAGGGTAAAGGGGCAATAAGCTAGAGTGTAGCCTAGCGGGTAGCGTGTTGGTCTACAATGCGAAGGTCGTGAGTTCAAATTTCGGTCGACGCATAATTCAAGCACACTGCTTGCATGGATATACCTCGGTTACCTCAATCTACGAAAATGAAAAATTCGTAGATAGAGGGTTGTGAAAATGAAAATGTTAAGGAACCTGAAGGTCAGGAGGCCAAGGCCCGATTTGGGCTGTAGCGCCATTGAAGAAGAAGAAGAAAGGGGCAATAAACGCACAATAGGCCAAAAAGGTCGCGTTTCTCTCACGTGTTCCCCTAAATAAATAATAATAATAACACGTGCAGTCTAGAACGCGCGTTCATCGAATGTCTAAGGTTTGAATACCTCGAACATTCAACCAACCAACAACAAATTACATGAGCAATGTAGAGAAGCAACGAAAACCAAATGTATGGGGTCGCACGATAGGGAAAAGAATCGGGCGATGATGAAATACTTTATTAAAAGCAACAACAACTGCATGTAGAGACTCGGCCGATAGAGAAAAAACTAAGTCGACGAGTCAATACTTTATAGAAGCAATGAACAGCGCTCGCTCTTGAAGAAAAGTCGTATGGCAAGAGGAAAGATTCGGCCGAACAAGGCAATATAAAAAGGCGAGCATTTTCGATGAATATTCAGTCTGGTTTGGAGCCGTCGACGAGTCACTCGATGTTTAGAAAGCGAAAGAGTCAATTTTGGTAAGCGTTTATATGTAAGCGAAAAAGTCTGAAGTGAAAAGTAGAAAGATAATTAAATAAAGCCTTGCGGTTGAATTAAAGTGAACTTGATAAACTTGTAGTTTTATTTTGACTTGAATTCCAGCGATCCCTTCTGCACTTACATATTATTCTAAGAATATATTTTAGCCTTTTTATAACGAATCATAAGAAAGAAAGGTCCTTTTCTATGTTGAGCAGCATTAAAATTTATTTTCAAAATATATATATGGAAGCACAAATCGCTAAAATACTTAGTTTGGTGAAAACTGTCACAGTGCATTTCGAATCGAAAATAAAGATTTCCGGACTCTACGCTCTTAAGCTTTATTTTTCGTGATGTTTCGGTCTCTGCTGAGACCTTTATCAAACGTCACGAATAATAAAGCGTAATGGTTTAGAATCCAGAAATCTTTCCTTTAAATGCTAAAATACCTGTTCAAAAAGAACTTATTCAAAAATTTGGAAACCAAAAATGTAGAAAGGAAAAATTTCAAAATATAAAAAAAATTTTTTATGAGAAAAAAATTCTATGCTCGTCAATAAAAAAAATTTTTTTTTTTTATCTTACTTAATAGGCGCATGTACTAGCGTATTCCGGCCCTATTGTTCCTGTTTGTTCCAGAATTAGTACGACAACGTTAAGTTTTTGACAAATTTCCTTAAATGTGCACAGTTCAAAACTGTTAAAGGAAAGATTCCGAATTTCAAACATTTCTGATTTATTATTGGTAACATTTCGCCCTCTGCAGAGACCTCAATCAAATTGATCTGTTTGGAAAAGAAAGAATCGGGAAATCATTACTTTAATTAAAGACACACGCTGAAAACATTCACCAAACCGACGCTCTTACAACTTTTTCTGTTTCCTTAGACCTAAACAAATAATATTAAAAACTACATTTTAAAAAAACATGACTTCCATTGAAATCACTCGCAAATAGAGATCTCCAACTAATTTTCATCAGAATATAACGAAAGATTTTAAAAACGTAAAAAAAAACCATATCAAGTGTTAAATTCTTCGCACTATGTCACATAATTAGATATACGAGTTACTCATATGGCGCGTCGTCATCTTCACAAAGTTTTTCAGCAAACACATGACTTAGCCAATTACCGCAGAAATATGGTAGTAAAGTAAAGCGCTATTTGCAAATGAAAAAAAAAATTAAATTAAATCAGAATTCTTATCAGTACAGTACACGGTATTCAACGTAACCAGAAAAGATTGCCAGATAAGATCTAAAATTCATACAACATTACTATAAGAACGATTCGAATGCAGTATATGAGTTAAGTATGTTGAAGTTCTGCTTACGTTAGAGTACACTTAGTCAGATTAAATTTCGACATTATCGAAAAGTCAATAAGATACATCAAAATAATGGCGATCAATTTAGCAAATTGTGCGACGAATTTTTAAAGTTTATATTCGATAAATTTGAACTGAATTTATGGAGAGATGATAAATTTTTGTTGAAAGACAATCATTCTATGATGTCGCAATCTTCCAGTGAACAATTTCAGGAAAATGAGTAGAATCCAAAAATCGGTCTAGAGTGCTGCATCTTCAACGCGCTTGCGCACTCGAAACTTGCTTCTTATAATAAAAATAACATAGTCAAGGGTAATTCGCCACCAATTCGCTTCCTGTAGCAATGGTTTAGCACTAACACCTTTCAAAAAAGCTAAATTGACAAAAATCAGCTCTTTGAATCCCTTTCCTTTTTAAAATAATCTTAAACATTCTAGGTACTAAAAAGAAAGTACGACCATTTCTTTTTCTTTAAATTAACTTCTTAATCATTTCGCAAAACCCCTATTAAGAAGCACTTGCCTATATAATATTTTATAATTTTTTTTAATTTTGTTTGCCTTTTAGGAAGGTGAAACTGAAAGGGATGATATCATCCTTGGTCATGTTTTACATTTCTATTGTTTATTAAAGAGTCAGTTTTGTAAGATTTTGATAGTGAAGCATCTTATATATATATGATGGAATTTTTAGTATCAGTGCAGTCAAATTTAGTTAGAAAGATATCTTATACAATCATAAACCGCTCTTCTAGAAAGAAAAATATCTTCAACATTAATAAAAAACAATTTTTCTTTTTTCTATTTAATTGAATCAACCAATCAATTTTCAGTTAAGACCTCCTAAAAGGGCATAGAAAAGAAACAGTTCTCTTTCAGAACGCTCAATTCTAAGTATCGGCCATTATTTGTCGCTAGAACTTGTTTATTCGTCTGGCTTCGTGCTCAAATGCTCGCTTCCATGTCCTGCATGGTAGGCAAACCCGACGTCTCCCATGAGGATTATAATGCAGAGCTTGTTTGGTGGTTTTTCGCTCTGGTTTTGTCAAAGTGTGACCTATCCACTACCATTCCCGCCTTTGAAACTCAATGCCTATTCTAATCTGTCTAGTTGTACTCCAAATTTCGTCATTGGAGATCGCATCTGGCCAGAATATTCCGGAGGCATTGGTTTACAAAAGTTTCCTATTTCTTGGCAATCATAAGGGTTCCTATGTAATACAACCATATAACAACACGCATTTCACGCATGCGTCAATCACTCGCAGCTTATTGTTAACTCCCAGAAAGTGGAAAGGATATCGAAGGCCGAACGAGCTTTATTCGAGTCTCAATATCCTTTCTATGCTGACAATACTTCCGAGGTAACAAAAATCTTGCACCTCTTCCATATCTTGTTCGTTAAGAACAATCGGTCGACTTTAAAAAGACTTTCGAAGGCGCTAAGCGAGATCACGTATGAAAATCTTTAGGTAGAAGAGGTTTTCCAACTAAGATCATAGCTGTGATTAAAGAATCGTACGCTTGAGCAAGATGTCGCCTCTTACATAGAGGATAGCTGTATGAGAGCTTTCCTGTGCGAAAAAATGTCAGACAAGATCTATATTATCCAGTTCTGTTTCTGGTAGTACCAAATTATGGTACATCTTGAAAGCGGCGCTGGAAGATGATGAAAATGAAGGTCTTCAGTGGGGACTGTTTCATATCTTAGTTCACCTTGATCATGGCAAGCAGGACTGGCTGTGGATGTGTTCTACTGCCCCCATCCTACAGGGGGAATTGAATAAACAACCTCGACTTAATTCTTATATCCATGCTAGGTTTCATTAAATTGTTACTTGAACGTTAACATGAACTTGGTTCGGATTAATCTAAATTAGTAATTGCCTTAATTTAATACCATTCAAGATTACCTTTTCGAATTCAGTTTTTTTAAAACTTCAGCTTCAATGCGAAAACTTGATGAACATAATTAAGTAATTTGCTTTAATCCGACAGTTTAATTTGAAAACAAAAAACTATCGAACCACTATACCTTGGCACAATTATCAGGAGCTCCTATTGCACAAAATTGCTACAGGTGCTCGGTTTTAAATACCTGAAAAACACTTGAATCTTATTAAAACTGTGTTAAATCCTGTTAAGTAATTTTCTGTGTCACAAACTCTATTGGAATACTCTTTGATAGTTTTTCTTTGTTGTTGTTGTAATTTTATACCCCGGTTTTACGTTCCACTACATCCACCTAATACCTAAATCTTGCACAAATGAAGCCCCTTATACGCAATGTACATAAGTGAGGCCAGCAAATTAACCTCATTGCGATTTGTCTATGTGTCATGTACTCCCTTTTAATTGCAAATAACGTTAATCGAGTTAATTGACCTCCAAATGTGTGTGGTTATTTTCGACGCTAACGTATGGGAAAGTGAATCGCTCTTTAGGGGGTATTGCTACGTCATATTTCACTTGCAACTTATGTCTCTGGCAAACTTATCTAAATTTAGAGCATATCGAATCCAGTGGATAGGAAAGACTTAAAATTAGACCATCGTTATAGACAGATTCTGGTTGGTTTCTCTTCGATATTTTTGGAATTGTTATTTCGATTTTTCAAATCAACAAATTTTTCGAGTTTATCACATGGGAAGGCACACATTCACATTCCGTAAATTTCGTGTTGATTTTTGTTGTTCACATGGTTGGGAAACAAGGCCTAGAATAGAGCTCATTAAATCGGAGATGTGCTTAGTTTTTGATATGAATTTCCTTTCAAATAAAGCATCCGGATTTTATTTTTAAATGCGGGCTAAATCAAATAAATGTCCTATGCTGGTTAGAATGTGGGCGAAAAGTACGCAGCAATCTTATTTTTTAGTCGTTTTAAAGATTTATGTTCAACATTTTCGATTATTAGAATTAAGTGAAGTGGAGACTGGAAAATCAACACTCGAAATGTTGTTCTGGGAAGTTGAAGTGATTTATGTTTGAGATGTTTTGGTTGGGGCGATCGGGAGTTTTGTGAAATATGCTTTAGTGACCATTTCTTTTTCGGATAAATTGATAAATCGTGAACGTTAAGGAACGAAATAAGGCACCTCTTGCATCTTCTTAGGATTCTTTAATCTTATCTGGAATATCTCTTCCACACAAAGCATCATGGTACATTTCGACAGTGCTCCGTACAGTGCCATTAATACTTCTGAGAATCCTCCTAGCTATGCATTTTGATATGGCATTAAGTAGACATATGTATATCGCACCGATTGTCAGAATCTTAAATTTCGCCCTTTTTCGGGACACTCTTCTCTTCAGCCGAATATCTTTTATATTCCTACGTCTCGATAACATTTGAAGCAGTTCGGTTGGAAGATTTCTGGGGCTATTTTCCAGCCAATGCTGGAAACTATTTTCTCTTTATCGGGAGGATCATTCTTAATAATGAGTTTACATGGGAACGTACAATTTTCAAAACTCAACTTAATATAATATTGTTTAAAAAACGCTCTAAATAACACAAGGCTTTAATATGACTAATACTTAGCTAACTAAAAAAATGGGTTAAAGTTTAAGTTATAACATCTAAGAAACCCAACCACATTTAATGCTATAAAATCATGAACTTTAGGCATTACTTGCAACTTTTAACGCAATAGTATATATTTTTCATATTTGGAAAGAAAGATTTCAGGATTTCGCACTATTATCCTTATTAAATGTGACGTGCGTTGCATACTTGTTACCGCCTGGCTTAGGAGACCCAATTTTGCTTTTCCTCTTTATATAAGGCGACTTTAATTTGTTGTCAAGTTCTTTATTGGCAAATTTCTGTCGCTCGAAAAATTTAAATTAGAGTTTTTTTCTTGGTTTAGTTGCCTCCCTTCCCCGCGCCGCGTGAATCGCTAAATTCATTTTTGTTCTTTAATTCGATATATTATAATTCATTTCTATTGACTTACCTTGAAACGTTAACGATCCCAGCTTGGTTTGGTTATATGATGATGGCAGATCTTTTTCACGATTTCCTTCTACGTTCTAACCTTCTCGATCCTACCCTTTTATTTTCTTTTTTCTGGTGCTGCCAAGCTGAAATTTCGTTCTTACCCGAGTGGAAGGAAGGCAACCCAACTATTGAGCATTACAAGTTCATAATAATTTCTTAAGTCTAAGTCAGAATATAGAAAGGCTGGCGCTCGCTAACAATGTTTACGCATAATCTAACCTGTTTAAATATCTCGAATATTTATGCACTAAATGGAATCTGAGAGTATATTGTGTTTGCGTTTGTAACGCTAAGAAATAATACTCGCACAGAGTCGCCAAGGGTACAGAAATATTTGTTGTCACTCAAAAATCTCGATTCCGAGCGATCGTCTGTCCATCTTTTCGTCAGTCCGTCTGTCTGTCCATCTATCCTTCTGTCTACAACATAACCCTCGAAAGCTTTGACCTATCGCGCTGAAATTAGTCATATGTCATTTTCAGCAACAAAGTAACTTTAAAATCGTGAACGGGCCACATCCTCCACTCCTTCTACCCCTTCCCAAACAAATTTCATGAAATTTCGAAATGTAAAGAAATCGATTTTTCTCCGAAAACATTTCAGCTATCGCCTTGAAAATCTAGGCCATAGTATAATGATATGAATATGAATAACTTTAAAAAATATTGATTTAATCCCCTTACTCCTTCTACCCCCTCCCATACAAATGCATAATTTTCAAAAATGCATTTATGCGGTTTGCTCTGCAACTAGCAAAGCTAAAATAATTTTTTTTTTTCATAATTAATTTTATTGCAATTGTAACAAATTTCACGAAATACAAATTTCACGAAATTTTGGGGTTTCAATTAAATTTTTTTCTCTCCAGAACCGTCAAAGCTATCAACTTTAAATTTTGAGAAAAGTATACTATTACAAATATCACTGATGTCAAAAATTTGGTTTTAATTCGAATACTCCTTCTACCCTCTACCTTAATTTTGGTAAATGCATTTAATCGGTTTTCATCGAAACTAGAAATAGTACAAACTTAAAATTTTTCCAGAATTTGTCCCTTGATAATTGCAATAAATGCTAAAAAAATATGAACTTTGCTTCACTCCTTCTACCACAAATTTTTGTATTGGATATTCGAGAAAAGTATTACTCCTTCGAACAAATGAGAGCTATCGACATTAAAATTGTAACAAAGTAATGTGATTAGGATATTGATAACTACTACTACTACAATGGCGCTACAGCCCAAATCGAACCTTGGCCTCCTGATATTCAGATTCCTTAACATTTTTTATTACTTATTGTGGAAGAGTTGTTAGCCCTTCGCACAACCCTCTTTCTAAGAATTTTTCAATTTCGTAGATTGAGGTGACCAAGGTATATCCAAGCGGGCAATGTGCTGGAATTATATATTGCGTCGACCGGGATTCGAACTCACGACCTTCACGTTACAAGACCAACACGCTACCTACTAGGTTATACTCTAGCTAGGATGTTGACAAGCAGATTCAAAATCACCCAAAACCTCCCACTTTCTATGCAACTTCCCATACAAATACCATAAATTTAGTCAAAAATTGTTCAATTTCATCGAAAATTATGAAAGCTACAAACTTTAAATTCAGCATGAAACATTTTGTATACTACGTTAAAAAACAAAAATTACAAACCTCTCCTCTCTTCTTTTACCACCTCACATACAAAAGTCACTATTCACTATACGAAATAATTTGAGATGACATATTTCCGGGACAATAAACTCTTTCCTATTTCATCTAGAGTATCACATGATTATGCTTTACGCCCAGTCATAATTCTGTTATTTTTTTTTATTTTAATTAATCAATTATTTATCTTAACTTTTTCAGGTAAGCGAGAAGAAAAAAATGACTTTACATAACATATCTCATTATATATATGTAAGTAGATTAGATTTAAGAATTTGAAAAATAATGTTTGGCTTCTAAACCTACTGAAGTAAAATTATCTTAGTTGCACAAAATTATTCTTCTAGATATTTCAATCTACATCTTCTGAAAAAAACTGTATGAAGTTCATTCAAAATTTGATCAAAAACGTGTATGGTGTATATAAGTGTCAGATCAAAAACAAAAAGGATAAATTTCTGTGTAAAACAATCGAATAAGTGATCAGCATTTGTTGTAACCTCATAAACTGACAATTAAGTATTAAAAATAAATAATAATAAAATTTAGGCAATGATTCGTCATTTGCATATCTCACTCTGATTGTTACTATATTCAAAATCTTAGACATTTTATCAACCTCTTTTCTCTTACTCTTTCCAATTTTACCAAAATTACTGGGCTGTACTACACCAGTCGGATTAGATCAAAAAATGTTTGTATAGCGAAATATTGCGATCTTGATTTGTATACTCTAGATTAAATTTGATAGCATATTTTTTTTGCCTTAGCATTCGTAACGGTAAGAAATAATGCTCGCACAGAGCCGCCAAGGGTACAGAAATATTTATTGTCGCTCAAAAACCTCGATTCCGAATTGCTGTCTGTCCGTCTGTCTACAGCATAACTCTCGAAAGCTTTGAGCTATAGTGCTGAACATTTTTGTGTGCCATTTTTAGCAAAAAAGTAACTTTAAGTTCGTGAATGGGCTACATCCCCCCACTCCTTCTACCCCCTCGCATACAAATTTCATGAAATTTCGAAATATTAAGAAATTGATTTTTCTTTGAAACTATTTAAGCTATCGACTTGAAATCTACGTCAAAGTATTATGATATAGATGTCATTAATATTACGGAATATTGACCCGATCCCCTTACCCCTTCTTCCCCCTTCCATACAAATGGACAATTTTGAAAAATACATATTTTCGATTTTCATTAAAACTAGTAAAGCTGAAAAAACAAAATTTTGTCAGAATTAATTTTACTATAATTGCAGTTTATTTTAAAAATAATTATCAACTTCACCTCATTCCTTCTACCCCCTCCCATACAAATTTCACGAAATTTTGAAATTTAAAACTGTTAAAGCTATCAACTTGATATTTTGTATAAAGTATACAAATAAAAATATTAATAATACGAGAAAAATTTGTTTTGATCTGTACACTCCTTCTACCCCCTCCCAAACAAATGCATAATTTTTGTTAAATGCATTTTATCGATTTCCATTCAAAGTAGAAAAAGTACAGGGTGCGCCATCTAAATGTGGTCGATGGAAATATTGAATAACTTTGACAGATTTAAGCCGATTGACGTCGTCGAACACATTTCGGAAAGGTTATTGCATTACAATTTTAACCATGAATCGATTCACGCCCAAAGAACTCGCGGAAATAGTGACAATGTTCATTAAATGCAATCGTTCAGTTGTTGCAACAGAGCCCAATTTTTGAGAGCGAATTTTAATGACTGATGAAAAAAATCTCACTATCAGAATTCCTTAATGCAAGGAAATGCCATAAAATCGATTCCAAGTATAAGAGATGGAAATCATTTTATCCTTTGGCTCATCATTTAGTGAAGGGACAAAACAAACATCAATATCCCTACACCAACACATTAATAACAGAGCACAGTAAATAGACAAAACCTGACATAAATTGGTGTCAACTAGCGTTAAGTCTACGTCTCAAACATACTTTATCAATAGAGAAGTCAAATACCTCAATATTCTCGTTAACTTCTCTTGCAAGACGCGAAATCGGTTCACTCATACCATAGTTAGTCCGGTGAAAGCAAATATGCAACAATCTAGGATGCCTTGGTAAAAATTGACCAACAGCAAATTGCATCAAACTCAAAAGTGAGGAGGAATCAACCACCCCAGTGAGTAGTTGGTGAGCAAAAACGACGTCAGCAACCTCACGTCGTCTCGAGAGTGATGACATATTTAGTAGCTGAAGCCGGTCAATATAAGGAGGAAGACGAACTCTGTCATTCCAATTGAAGTGACATAAAGCTATTCTCACAAATTTGCGCTGAATAGATTCAATTCTGCCAATATGCACATCATAATAGGGAGACCAAACTTGAGAAGCATACTCAAGATGAGATCTGACAAAAGTGTTATACAGACTCAACCTAACAAAGGAATTGTTAAATTCCTTGGATAAGCGAGTGGTGAAACCCAGCATAGAATTACCCTTTTGCACAATCTTATTTATATGTAAACCAAAATCAATCTTTTGGTCAAATGTAACGCCTAAGTCAGTAACTGAATTAACACGATCTAAAATACAGTCATTGAGACTGTAAGTTACTTCAAACGGTAAGAATTTTCGAGTAAATGACATTACATGACATTTATCCAAATTCAATCGAAGGCCATTATTGCGACACCAGTTACTAAAATTAAACAAATCCTCGTGAAGAAGATTGTCTGAGTTAGAACTAATAGATCTAAAGATTTTAATGTCATCAGCATAGATGAGTACTTCCGAAAATTTAAAAACAGAGGCTATATCATTAATGGCCAGGATAAATAGAAGTGGTCCCAAATGACTTCCTTGAGGGACCCCAGAATGCGCAGTAAATGGCTTAGACGTACAATCACGAAAGATAACTTGGTAAGTTCTATTAAATAGATAAGACTTAATCCAATTTATAAACCATGTCGGAAAACCCAACAATCTTAGTTTTAACAAAATTATTGAATGGGGCAATTTATCAAAGGCCTTACTAAAATCAGTGTATACACAATCTACTTGCTTACCATCCTCAATAGCCAAAAGGGATTTATTCGTAAACTCCATCAGATTAGTAACAGTAGATCTATTCCTAACAAAACCATGTTGTTTACTCGAAATTATTGATTTACAGTGAAAAGAAATGCATTCATACACTATAGACTCAAACAGTTTAGGAATAGCCGACAGTTTAGCTATTGGCCGATAATTTTCAACAGCAGATTTTGCACCGCTCTTGTGAGTAGGTATGATGAAGGACGACTTCCACACATTTGGAAAAATCCCCGTTCTTAAGGATCTTTGAAAGAGATGAGAGAGTGGTCCATTTCACGCTATTCCCATTTCACGCTATCTGGCACTGTAAATAAACAAAACTGTCGCATTTGGGGGAAAGAAAATCCTCATACTATACATCAAACTCCACTGCATGATCAGAAAGTGACTGTTTGGGCCGGTGTCTGCTCAAAAACCATCATTGGTCCGTTCTTCTTCAGAGTTGGGGAAACTGTCAATGGGGATCGGTATCGATGGATGTTGGCACACTCTGTTTTACCAGAAATGCGTGAAAAAGGTCTTAAAGGCTTTTGGTTTCAACAAGACGGCGCGACATGTCACACCGCGAAATCAACGATGAACTTCTTGCGTCAAAAGTTCCCAGGACGTGTGGTATCGAAAGGGGGGGATATTGACTGGCCACCGAGATCGCCCGATTTAACGGCAACGGACTTTTTTTTGTGGGGATTTTTAAAAAGCAAAGTGTATGCCAACAAACCGAAGACTTTAGACGAGCTTAAGGACAATATTCGAGCCGAAATCACTGCAATATCACCCGAGATGCTGGCAAATGTCATGGAAAATGCCAGAAAAAGAGCTGAATTTTGTATCCGCAATAAAGGTGGTCATTTGATCGACGTTGTTTTTGGAAACTGAATGGAAAAAATTGTAAAGCTTCAAATTTTATAAAAAAAATAAATAGTTTTCCAAAATCGATTGAGAATTGTTCAAGTTATTCAATATTTCCATCGACCACATTAAATGGCGCACCCTGTATAAACTTCAAATTTTGCTAGAATTTGTTTCTTAATAATTCGAATAGGTGTTAGAAAAAATTATCAGCTCCGCTTCACTCCTTCTACCACCTCCCATACAAATATCTATACTATAAATTCAAGAAAAGCATTTCTCCTTCAAGTATATGGGAGCTATCGACTTTGAAATTGAATCAAAGCATGGTGATAAGGAGGATGATAAGCAGTTTCAAAATCATCTTAAACGCTTCACTTCCTCTGCCACCTCCCATACAAATGCCCCAATTTCAGGAAAACTATGACTAATTTCTTTAAAAATAATGAAAACTAAAAACTTTAAATTCAGCAAAATCATTTTGCATGCCATGTTCGGTGTCATATACGAAAAATACAAACCTCCCCCTCTATTTCTACCACCACCCATGTGAAAGTCTCTATTCACTATCCGAAAGAATTTGGGATGACATATTTTCCGGTACATTAAAGTCATTTCCATCTCATCTAGAGTATCATATGATTGGCCTTCAAGCCCAATTATAATTCTGTTATGTTTTTTGTATATGTATAGCACTGAACGTAGTATACAAAATGTTTCATGCTGAATTTAAAGCTTGCAGCTTTCATAATTTTTAAACAAATTTGTCTGAATTTATGACATTTGTATGGGAGGTGGCAGAAAAAGTGGGAGGTTTTTTTGATGAATTTGAATCTGCTTATCAGCATCCTAATCACATTGCCTTGTTACTCATATATTCGAATTTGAAATACCTTTTTTGAATTTTCAATACAAAAAATTGTATGGAAGGTGGTAAAAGGAGTGAAGCGAAGTTCATATTTTTTAGCATTTATTGCAATTATTAAGGGACAAATTCTGGTTCCAGTTTGAAGTTTGTTATTTTCCTAGTTTCAATGAAAATCGATTAAATGCATTTGCCACAAACTGTCCATTTGTATGAGAGGGGGTTGAATGAGTACTTGTTTAGTTGTTTGCTGATACTAGAAATGTAAATGACCGTGAAAGATCCGGCCGGCCTCGCATGGCTTGTACGCCATAGGCTGTGAGGTTTCGAATCAATCGAAATCCTGTCCGCAGAAAAAAATTCATGGCTCGTGAAATGAATGTAGCGCTGAGAACCATAAGCCGCATCGTTAAACAAAACTTGGGACTTGGGGCTCCTCCAAGAAAGCCAGTGAACTGGTGCCAAGTATTAAACCAGGTTATTTTCCCACGTCAGTAATGGTTTGGTGGATATCCCATGCCAGCGTCACTTCCTTACATTTTTGTGGAATGGGTGTTAAAACAGTGGCAAGAAACTATCAGCGAGACATTTTGCGGAATGTAGTGGAGCCCTTGAATCAAAACATGTGCCAAAACAAACCATGGATATTCCAGCAAGACTCTGCGCCCGCTCATCAGGCCAAATCAACTCAACAGTGGCTTACAAGTCATGCACCTGAGTTTATTAATACTGAATATTAGTCGGCAGCCAACCGAAGCCTTAATCCGCTCGACTACAAATTGTGGTTAGTTTTAGAGGACATGGTCTGCAAAAGACGCCACGACAACCTGGAGTCATTGAAGCAGGCGTTGGTAGCAAATGTGGACCATTTTCCCATGAGTATCGTCCGTACAGCTATCGATGTGTGGCCTTAGAAACTTCGGAGCTGTATTGAGGCAAATGGCGGCCATTTTGAATAATTTTTTTTTTAATTTTGTAGTATACTATTGACACAATAAAAAACTGAAAAAATTATTCAAATCCAACCCGTAGTTTTATTTTTGTAGTTAAAAAATCTTGTATCAATATTTATGGCTGGACTAGGAATTTTCTGGTGTATTACACTCTTTCTTATTTCTAGTGCATTGAAAATGTTTACACTTAATCTAGAGCTTTGCACAACACTACTTCGATTTTCTTAAAGTTCGTGTACTTGGAATCTGCCACTTCTTCAAACTGAAGAACACTCCAAAACACAAATGTAACCCAAGATTTTAGATGAGAGGATAACCAATCCAAAATTATACCCATCTTCTAATATTATCAACATGTCGCCGTTTCACTTTTTCGTGCACTGCTAGATACCAATAAAATGCGAAACTTAAAGAAGGCGGTTAATGTTCTCGGTAGAGCTTTGAATGTTGCTTTGCTTTAGATGCAATTTGGGTTTATATAGATCTTAACTAAATCATAAAATTATCGGCATAATAACTAATGTTGCTCGGATTACATCAACTTTTACGTTTAAGAGCAGTCAATTGATATCAAACAATCAATCAAACCACATGTTCGGACAATAAACATTGAAATTATTATTCTAAAAGATCATAAATATTGGCTTGACCTAATGCCAGATTATTAACTCTGTTTATTAATCTGTTGATTTTATTCGAAAGCCGTTTGCAATCAATTATGTGCATGTTTCTCGTTGTTCAATTCATACGTTTTATTGCACTGCTTTAGAGAGCTTGATAATTCCAGAACTATGCCAGCCTGTAATTTATCAGATGAACCGCACGTTGTCGTGCTAAAAAATTGAAAACAATTTTTTTTCGTTTGCCCCAAATCGTGGGCGCAATTGCATCTAAAATTCGCACCTGTGAGCTTTTTTATAAGGCTTGTGTTTTGACTTCTTGGCACCCTCAAAGAAAAGGTATGGTAAGGCGGCAAGTGCAAGTACTTTTGTGCACTCACTCAGGGCTCTAATACTTGTGTGTACTATATTCGCCACAATGTTCTATTCAACTGGGATAGAGAGACTGCAAGATTGCAGTGCGCTAGTGCAATACTAGCCAGATAGCTAGGAAATAACTAGATGCTATTTTCAAGAGTGTTGTTGGTTTTTCACGAGCAATTAGTATGTAGTGGGCTCGGGCTCGGGAACACACGATTTTGTACAACACCCGCCGTAAACACTAAGGCACATTGAGGCGTACTAGAAATCTTAAAGTAAAGTTCTATCAAATGTGTGAACCGAGTGTGCGGTAACACGTGAGAAGTTCTGTCAACTGTATGGAAAATTTCACGTAAAATTTTTTAGTTTGAATTAGTAAGCTACGAGTATGGACAAATTTTTGGTTTTCATCTCTCAATTAGTAGTGTAGGCTATAAAACTAAGAATCGTTTATGCTATTATAAAAGTCTTTTTAAACTGGAACCAAAATGTTATCTATACGGATTTTATTGCTTTAAAATTATCTCTTCGGTATTCTTGTAATCGTATGCATAATATAATGCGTCCATATGTATCTCAGGCTTGTATGGATAAAAACAGATCAGGATAAAAATTCACAAGCTTAGGAATTGATTTGGGATAAAAAATAGAATGTTTTTTTAATTTGATGGACAAAAGATAAAGGACTATTCATGTTATAAAAGTGAATCTTATCACTTTGAAAATAAATAATCCAACTTTTCCTAGCAAACATTAATTTCGACTATCTCAATATTTTGACTCAATTCGTTTAATTATGAAAATTATATTGAAGAATGAGAAAGTATATACAATCTAATTTAAATTATTTTTTCCATTAAACTAAACGAATAACGAACAGGTTTTTGCTTAGCTTGAAAATTATGGTAAATAGCTTTACAGGAAATATCAAACCACTCCTTTAATAGACAAAATTTACTTCAAATTAGATAATAATTTTCAATCACTTACATTTATAAATATTATTAAGTAAATTTATCGCGTTGAACCTTTTTCAAACAAGGACTTTATTATTATTATTATTATTATTATCTAAGAGCCGTATTTATGGTAAAACGACTCCAAACAAAACATATCATTGAACAACATTAATAAAAACGATCTAGCCTTAAAGTAAACCTTTTGAAACTCACTGTGCAGAAATCTTCGAGTCGAAAAGGAAAACCATAACAAGTGCAAGTACTTAAATGGCTTTAGAGAGACAGATACGTTCATCCGCGTTCATGCCATGAATGGATGCTGTCAAGACACTTTATAAATTTTTCTTCTTCTTAAACGGTCATGACTTTTCCACTTTTCATTTCGCCTTCAATAATTTCTTTGCGGACTTTAAAACGATGCAACTTTTAAGGCACATATGAGTTACAGATGCATTCTTACGGAAAGAGTTTTTATCTCATAATGCAGAATATTGTAAAAAAAAACGTGAGACATTTTTAACAGCACGATAGAAGACTAAATCAGATGAAGATAATCTAGAAATTGCCATATGGAGCAATACCAAGAGGAGTTGAGACGTTCCAAGAATATATGACTTGTTGAAGGGTTTTTCGTTGTTGGGTTTCTTTTAAGGATACAAGTACCTAAATATGCCTTCGGGCAGGAACTTGGAACTGGTGATGTGGTTGTGAAAAACATGTTTCTCTTAAATCTGTCAAGACCTTAGAAGGAAGCACTGAATATAATGGAAAACAATAGACCCTTGAGTTAAACCTATGGGATTCTTCAATTCGAGGCAAAGAGGTGGGAAAGTGTATGGCAGTCTTGAAGAATCTTTAGTCAAGATACAAAGTAATAGGTTAAAAGATATGTTAAATAAATATATTTGTCTTTAAAGTCTAGCCGCAACTCACGACTTTAGTGAATGAAATCGGTAATTATCGGAGATCTTAGACGTCGGAACTTGTGTGCTTTGCAAGATTTAAGATAATGCAGTAATGTAGGAGAATCATGTGTCCAAATATTCGGAGGGATAAATACAAATTTCTGTACAATAAAATTAAAATGGTGTATTACTAAAAATGTCGGCCAATTTCATGAAAAATATTATCTAGGATCGTGAAAAAAAAAATAAAAACAAATTGAAGTCGTGCGATTTCATTGTCCAGCTGAAAGCGTTGTCTCTTGTTTTGTTTTATGATGCATGATGCATATCCTCATACAGATTTTGAAACAAATTTACTTTTATGCTCCCATGGCTATAGGCAGATAGCGAACTAGTTTTGACTAGAGAATCGTCATGATTTTGATTTTTGTTACATTGTACATGATTACAAAATAAAAGGAAAAGAATTTTGTCTTTTCAATTATAATATTCATATTTTGCTTGAAGCTTGAATTATATTAATTAAATATGAAATTATGTTTAAACAATTCAGAAACCCTGTAAAAAGTTTAACTATGTAAAACTAACTTAAAACTAATCTATTCAACTATCTTAAAATTAAGCTTATTAATTAAGTTTTTTAAAAATTCAACGATTAGCAGATTATTGCAACATTCGCTGCGAGTTAAAAAATTATTTATTAATTCGTTTGCTTTAATTTTTATAAGTTTTACCTCAGCACTATCATGTAACTTTTTTGTCAAATAGAATCTTTAGCATTTTTTTGTACGATTTGTAACTTGGTTTTATGAATGTTGGCGCAAGAATTCCAAATGGGTGCTCCATACGTGATTGCTGGCTAGACTACAATTTTAAATAAAAGCAGCTTGTTCTCCTGGGAGAGTTTCGATCGCCTATTGATCAGTGGATACAATATTTTTATAGTTTTTGTCGCTTTAGATACTACTGATTCCGTGTGTATATGAAACATACGCTTGGGATCATAAGTAATGTCCAAATATTTTTTAGATTTAGCCCACTTGACAGGTTGTCCTAGTACATTCAAGGAATGAGCAGATCTCCAAATCCATTTTATTTTGATATAATCTCTCAAAATTTGTTTCGTTAATGTTTCCAGTGGATTTTGGATTAAAGGAAATATTTTCTGATTTCACACTGTTCTGATTTATTAATCCTGACTCTGCTGAGGCCTTTATCAAACCGATCGACTAGCTAGAAAATTCCATATTTGTAAAGAAGGATATTAATTAGAAGTGGGAAGGGAAGGTTTATTTGACTAATAAACGACATTTGGTTAGTGTTACTTTTGGGTAAATATTTTGTTTTTATCTAATTTTAAGTCACGGTGGAAGTTCTGTGGATAGTTGCAATACTCTCGATGCCTTATTGTGCTATCATTTAAAAATAATAATTTCTCATGGCAAGAATTCAAACACTGTCGAAATAGATTGTATGATCTTCTGCCTTTGCATATTCCGCCATCGCTGATAGTTGTGAGGGGTTTTTAAAATCTCCACATTAATTGAAAACTTTGGTTAAAATTCTTTACTCTCATCTTCCATATTTACTATGCATTTGCATATCAATAATTACAAAAAAAACTTAAAAAATGTTTATGCATTCAAATTATCGTAGTTGACACGGAATGAATAAATTTTTGAAAACTATTTTTTTCATAACTCATTATAATAAAATTTAAATATCTTATCCGTTCTTTCAACATGGGTAACATGATGATGATATTATTATTTAAAAATTTTGGGGTCTGTGGAAGAATTGACTTATAGAAATTTAATTTTGGATTAATTGATGGTGGCTACAGTTCATTTAGTTAATAAATTTATAAAATTTAAATCTTTAAATATTACTTTTTATATCAAAACATTTCTCTCATCCATGTATAACTATTTCTCACAATTTGCATCTAATTCAAATTAGGAAAAAAAATATTAATAGGACCACGATTGGGCGTAAAGCCCAATTTTGCGATCTTCTAGAATTCTAAAAATTTATCTTTCATCTAGAATCTAGATGAAAGAGAAATTTTTTGATTTGAAGAAATTTTGTAGGGGTGAAGACACTGAACGACACATCACGCAAGAGTTGCTATCAAAATATTTTTTACAAAATTTATGGATTCAAAACTTGAATAGGTACTGAAAAAATTAGTATATTGGACTTAGTGAAATTGAGCAGTTTGTATGGGAGGTGGTAGAAGGAGAAGCGAGTTCTTAATGACTTTTTCAGAAATAATTATAAACATCATGTTTTAAATTGTAAAGCAGTAAAGTTGTGAAATTGTGTCATATTGGATGGGAGAGGGTAGAAGGAGTGAAGCTAATCGTCTAACTTTTTTCAGTCTTACTAATAATTCTAAAAAAATATTTGGTGCACAATTTCAGCTCAATAAATTTTATACGTACTTAGTAAATTTGTTTAGAGTATTTCATGAAAATGGGCAGTATGTATGGGAGGTGGTCGAAGGTAAAGGAGGACTCGAATAATTTTTATACAGTAGATTGAAGCTTTCATAAAAGAATTATATTCCAAATATCAGATCAATAGTTTTTAAACTTTTCGAGCTAATCCGTTTATTGTCAAATTGCTAAATTGTATCATTTTATATGAGAAGGAGTAGAAGGGGTGGATCGATTCGGCCTGTTCACGAACTTGTTTTCACTTTCTTGTAAAAACGATATGTACAAAATTTTCACATTCTAGCTCAATGCGTTTTCAAGCTAGAGAGGACACGGACGGACGGACATCCAGTTTTGAGATTTTTGAGTGAATACATGAACTTCTGTGTCATTCATTTTTTTCTCCGAGTTTTATTTCTTAACTTTGTGGCAAACTTATAATACTATCAGATTTCATATAGAGTATAAATAAACTGCAAACAAGTCGGGTGCAACTTTATTATTTTTGGGACAAGTTGAGGATGCGTGAAAAGTCAATATGCATGTTAGAGTGGTTAGGGAAGACTAAATGAAAGGAAGTTCTTGGGCAGGGATGTTGTCAATTTAATTGCTGAAACGATCAATAGCTCCAGTACATATAATCAATATTTCATTCGTTTATGCAAGTTCGGGTTTTTATGAGGGGAGGGAGAGGGGTGATAGTAAGGGTAGGTGTATGTTTTTTTAATTGATTGCTTGAATCACGTCCAATATTCTCTGTACAGAATGTGTTTCATAGACGAAGTTGCATAGAATTTTCATAAAATTCGGTGTATTTTACATACACGAAACCGAACATTTGTATCGGAGGGGGAATATCGGGTAAGGGAATCGTAAAATTTGTCACGCAATCTTATTTCTTTTCTCTTGTAAGGTGCTTGTACGAAATTTCAAGTTCGTAGCTTTTAATTTGTTGGTTATTAGTTGATTCAATGAAATAAGTCGAAATGATACTTTTGTATGGGAGGGCGTGTGATTTCAAAACTTTTGTCGCAATTTTGTTTCAACTATTTTTAAAAGTTTTTATGCAATTTAAAATTTTAATTTGATAGCTTTTAATAGTTAGGTGATAATTGATTTCTTAAAAATGGTCGATAAAATTATTTTGTATGGGACGGGGTAGAAGTCTTAAAGGTATTCGACCAGATAATATTTCATATATTTAGGGTTTTTATTTGCATGCATTTTGCAAATTTTCAATTAATTACCTTAAAATTGCATTCAAAAATTTTCAGTTTATGTGTTGTCTTCAATTCACATGAAACACCTTGTGCACGTTAGATCGGAGGGTCGGTTTATAGCAATTGTCGAAACGGGAAAAAACAAAATTTCAGGGTAGCAAAAAAAATTTTTTTTCTGTGTCGATCACAATACTTTAGGTGAAAGTAAAATTAATACATATCTCTAAATTTCCTCCTCACTCCGATTTCCCCTATTACTTCAGTTCAATTCAAAGTGGTCTGGATCTTGTTATTGTCCAGTTTGCATATTGGTTGGGTAATTGAACAAAGAAATGGCATGAAAGGGTTAAAAAAGAAAAAAAAATCTTCAAAGTGACCGATAAACACGTCCAATTGCAGCCTATTTTGGTAGCCTATCCGTTGGGCATGAATTTAGACTGTACTTTTACTCTTTCGTTGGTCCATGCATGTCTTGTTAACTTACTCGTAAAGTAGACCCTTATGTCGATTACCTTTAATTCTGCTAGTCTGTAAGGCATAGAATTTTAATGAGCAACCCGCATTTTCACATCGATGATATTCAAGCCATACTCTAAACTTACGTAACATTTTCACAATATCGTAGATGAATTAAAGACCTTAAATAATTATGGGTTAATCGGATTTTTCTGCCATTGCAAGGTGTTTCAGTTTATTTTAAATTATTTCAATTGGGACTTTATTGCACAATCGAAATAATTTATCGATCTTGACATTAAAAAAAAATAGATTTTTTACACAAAAATGTTTGTTACGTGATGAAAAATTTTGCACTCCGTATTAACTTTGATTCAAAATTTTGACAAAATAAATTTCTTTTAAATATGAAAAATATTTAAATTTGTTCCTAAAAATATTTTTGGCCGATTTACATATATAGGGTTATCCAATAAGAGATGTTATTTTGAAACTTTTCCCGTAAAAGATCAATAATTTCGGTGCTTGTGTGGCACGTAGCGCCGTCTTGTTGAAAGTAAACGTTGTCCAGATCAATATCATCCAATTCCGGCCATAAAAAATCATTAATCATCTCTCGATAGCGCAATCCATTCACCGTAACTGTTGCTCCAGCCTCAATTTCGAAAAAAAGGTCCAATGACCCCGCCGAACCATAAACCGCACCAAACAGTCACACGTTGAGGATGGTTAGGCTTTTCAACAATAACTCTTGGGTTTTCCGAGCCTCAGATGCGACAGTTGTGCTTGTTGACGTAGCCACCGAGGTGAAAATGGGCCTCATCAGTCAAGAATAGTGAATTTTAATAATGTGAATTTTAATAATTTCAATGCGTTGTTGAAGCGTGTATCGTTCCATTTTTATTAATGGCGTAGTTTCTACTTGTCAAATGTCACAAAATGACAGCTTCAAAAATGACATCTACAGAAATAGCGGGCTTCAAAATAACACCTCTTATAGAATAACCCTATATCTAACATATGGATTTATCGCAGATTTTGTAATTGTTATTGGTTTGACTTAGCTTGAGTGCAGTCTGATGTATAGTATGTTGGCATACAATGCGAAGGTCGTGAGTTCACATCTTGGTTAACGTATAATTCCAGCGAGACAACGAAATCCGTATATAAGGAGTTGTGCGAAGGGCTACAACCAGTGTCGGTCAAAGTGAAATTGCGCCCACATCATTTTATTGATATCGCGACCTTCCCTTCCAACCAAAGCTGGATATATTACCATAGTTTTTTTTATAGACGCCCAAATTTCTACTCTGAGAGTTACAACCGCAAAACAATAAGGATTTGATGCATGATTTGTACAAAGGGTGATATCCAGAAAAGCAGACGAATTTATAAGACTTCACAAGTTCTTTATTGATTAGAGCCAAAACAACAAAATTCTTGTACATATTGCTAAAGAACAAGCGGTATACTTCTATCTTCAGTTGCTACTGGCGATGAAAAATTATTTGAAATAAAATGTGCAAACGGTGTAAAAGTGAAACAGTTCCACTTCAAGAAGGCCTAGATACTCAATAGATGATTTCTGTTCGCTTTCTATCATTCAGTCCCCCATAACATCTGCAAATATTTGTCAGTAGCAGCCAGTACAACTGAAAAATATATATTAGCTTCTCCACTAGTTACGGTCGTTCTCACTCCTCTTCCTCTACCTTCCAAATCCCATTCCTTCCCTCCATGACTGTGTTTGTGCATTGCACATACGAAATTGCCTATAGCACAGATCATTCTGTAAAAAAAAAAGAAGAAAATCGGGCGCAGATCGTCGTAGTTTTTGTATTATATACTTAATAAACTAATAATAAAGTTGATCGATTGAAATGTTACCGCATCACTCAAAAACTACTGAACGGATTAAGTGGTTTTCACCATTAGAGAAGTTATTAGTCGGTGCTTAAACTATGGTATATGGCATTTCAATATTAAATCGCGTTGCAGCCCAAACTGAGTTTTTAAATTTGAAAACAATCTGATCGAAAAATTTTGTGAGAGAAAAATTACCAAATTCTTACCATATAAGTCTTTTCACTATGACGTACATATAAATGAGTCGCCCAGATGCAAACCCTCCTAAGTTAATGTTAAGCAAATTTTGGAAAAGGACGAAAAACTGCCAAAATCAAACGGTTAGATTTACAAAGCTGCAATTCAAAAAAAAAAAATCGTTAAAAATAAACGCGACTTTCTTTATATACATATGTGCATAATCGCAGAATTATTAATAACTAGCGATCCCCCGCGACTTTGTCCGCGTAAGAATCGCAATAATAACCGATTTTTGAGAATTTTGTTAGTAATACATTATGTGGGATATATAATCTGCTTAGTTTAATGGCTCTTTAACCACAATGCTTTCTATTTTGTTGGTATGAGAAATTATTATTAGGAATGCAACCATAACACTAGCATTTGTATGGGACAGGCCATTTATAAACAAATAACAGACAGACACTACAATTATATTTATATGTATAAATTAGTTATTTTGATATTTAAATCCTTTTTAGCAGGTTTTGTAACCGCACGCCAATGTTATCAGATTTTGGAACCTTTGTGGCAGCCATCTTCGAAATGATTTAGGTTTGAAAACCTGCTAAATTTGTGATGCTGCTGCAAGACCTGTTTATTTTTGAAACGCGTTCCCCATACATTTTGCCATTGGTTTTGAAATAAAATACAATAGCAAAGTAATAAAAAATTTTTAAAACATATCAGCAAATAATTACTGATATTATGCGAGGAAATAAATTAACTACCTTCATTACTAAAAGCATTAGGTAGCTGCAACTAGAAGAATAAACAGAAATAAAATTGTAATGCAAAGACCAGATACGTAAAATAGTTTTCCCCATAATTTAATTAATTTAGTTCTTCCCCTTCGTCGTTCATTAGCTTGACGTTCTCTTCCATCGGAATTGAAGCGTCGTTGTTTTGAAGATGTTCTTGTTCTTCAATTACATATTGATAAATTGATAAATTCCTAATTTCCAATTTTCATTTTGGTTTACACTAAATCTGTATCAAATTACGTTCCTTTGGTATATCGAAGGTTATTAAGTTTATACACTTTCTAATCCTATTTATCTAAATAAATTTCGTCATTTTGAAGATACATCCTTCTGGTTTTATAGATGTGATACGCTTTTTATGATTATTGAGATTGATGACTTTTTGTTGATATTGAAAGTCGGTGTATTTCACAATTGAGCCTAGTTTTCAAGGCTATAGATTTAACTAGGATATTATTCATTTTTGATTGTTCAATTCTTTTTATTATTACCTGCACCGTTAAACCTATATTAGCGCGTTCGGTTGAGAATGCGTCCACAAGTTATTTTTGTAGAAAAAGGTGAAATTTTTTAATAGGCCAAATCCCTTGTTACCCCTCCAATTCAAAATACGATGAATTTTAGCATCTTTCTGCTCCACGGAACGACCAACTTATGCAGGGTTTCTAGAAAAGAGTATGGGAACTGACCAAAATGTATGCTTATTAGGCAATTATTTTTACAAATCCATTTTTTACTACTGCAAAAAGCTTAGATTTTATTTTCAGGGCAGAGATCCACTCCTCCGCGAACGTGGGTTTATTCTGCTAACTTACTCTGGTGAAAACCTACAAAAAGTTTAGTTTAGTCGGAAGATAGCGAAAAAGAGATTAGCTTCATTATTGAAAAGATAACACACAGTAAACTTTTCAAGGAGGGGGTGGGGGGGGGGGTTGTTCCAAGGGAGGAGGGAAAGTGCCCTCCCCCCTCTTAATGGTACCTGAAATCATCACTGCTTTCCACCGTTTCAAGTATTGCCAGCCATTGAAATTTCATCATTGACTAAAAAATTATCAGGGAGAAAAGTTTGAAAGAGTGTGGTGTGGCAATATCGCTGGAGATGATAGCTTTGATCAAAGTATTTACTATAAATATTTTTACAGATCTTGGCGGCATCTGTTTTATTATTATTATAATATTTGTATTCCGGTTTGCAACTAAACTAAACAATAAAAAGCTGTCGCCGGAAGGCTTTGAATTAAGGTCCGTTATCACTCATTAGCACGATGATTGTGTTTTAAAACAAGATCTATAGATCTTTATAAACTTAGCCTTTTGATTTTTTTGATACCGCACTATTGATTACATTTTCAGATTGTGTGCAGATCTCGGATTTATTGCGTAGAAAAATGATATTATCGAAAAACAAATATTATTTTAAATTAATTTCTAATGATAAAAATTATTGAAGCATTTTGTGGCATGGTTAATTTGCACAATTTGTAGACAGACATGGACGAAAAGTGTCGATCATTTACAATCAATAATTTTATGTTCTAAATTTGATCCGGACTCCAGAAAATGTATACCTTCAAAAACTTCATCGGTAATTTTATTTAATGAGAATTCATTCATATTGTTATAGATCTGGCAATGATCTCTCTCAAATCTGCCAGAGCTATTTAGAATATTCTTCCAACATGTAGAGGGCTTCTAGTAATTTCTCAAAGACACAGACAATGACACCCGACGCCATCTAGTAACTTCCAGAATAGTCCAGACGCAGCAGAAAAACATACACCAGAGAAGGTTCGAGACTCGGATAAATCCATTATAAATAGCCAGAGCTCACGACAAGAAATGCAGTTACTGAGTGAAAGTTTCATGGAAAACACCTATCGGTGTAAATAAGCGAAAGTGATAGATTGCCGGTGTTCCTGGATTGTGCGAATTAAGTTTTTAGAGCGAATTTAGTGAAGTGATCGGGAAATTGTGTATAAAGTGCAATAAATAAATTATCGTTATATTTTAAAAACGAATTGAGTTTTCTTTGGAATCTGGCGAACCCCTAGCTCGCAACAATTGGTGTCAGAAGAGTGGGATTCCAAGGAAAAATTCGGGTTAAAAATCGCGAGTGAAATTAAAAATTCTCGGAACGGATAATTTTGTGAGAGCGGAAAAGTGAAACTAAAATTCTCGAACGGACAGTGAGAATTTGGTGAAACCGAATATTCTCGAGTGCTCTAGTGAACAGTGACTTTAATTAGTGAAGTAAAATCGCGGAACTAAAATTCTCGAACGGACAGTGAGAATTTTGTGAAATCGAATATTCTCGGGTAATTTAGTGAGCAGTGACGTAAATTAGCGAAGTAAAATCGCGGAACTAAAATTCTCGAACGGACAGTGAGAATTTTGTGAAATCGAATATTCTCGGGTAATTTGGTGAGCAGTGACGTAAATTAGCGAAGTAAAATCGCGGAACTAAAATTCTCGAACGGACAGTGAGAATTTTGTGAAATCGAATATTCTCGGGTAATTTAGTGAGCAGTGACGTAAATTAGCGAAGTAAAATCGCGGAACTAAAATTCTCGAACGGACAGTGAGAATTTTGTGAAAACGAATATTCTCGAGTGAGCAGTGACTTTAATTAGTGACGTAAATTTAAGCGAATTCGATCGCGGAAAATAATCGGTAGTGAGAATGCCGCGTTATTTAAAAGACTTAAAATTAGCGGAGCTGAAAGAAGAGCTCGGTAGACGCGGGTTATCTACGACAGGGAGCAAGTCTGAACTTGTCAGCCGTATGATCGAGACACTGCAGGCTGAGGGTGAGAATGCAGATAGTTTTGAGTTCCAAATTGAAGAAACTCGTAAAGAGGAGTGTTCTGGTACATCGGATGCTCTAACACAATTAATGCAACAGATGATGCACAAATTAGAGCAACAATCAGTGGACATTAAACAACAATCAGCTGTGACAACGGACATGAATTGGAAATTAGAACAACAATCAGCGGACATGCATCAGAAATTTGAACAACAATCGGTGGACATTAAACAACAATCTGCGGACATTAAACAACAATCAGCGGACATTAATCAGAAATTAGAGCAACAATCTGCGGACATTAACCAGAAACTAGAGCAACAATCTGCGGACATTAACCAGAAATTAGATGAGACCTCAAGGGACCTCAACCATAAATTGGAACTACAAAATAATAAAATAGACACCATGGGTAAAGCAATAGAAGAAAACGTAGAGAAGAAACTTCGAGTCTTCGAAGAAGAAGTCGAACGCCTAAAAAGAGACTTGGATAACGTGAAAGCGGTCGGAGTCATGAAAGCAGAGCACGTTACGCATAAGGGTTTCAAAGCTCCAATCTTCGATGGACAGACACCGTGGGCTATTTATAAGATCCAATTTGAGGCTGCCGCCAGAAACAACCATTGGAATGATCTCGAACGAGGAACGGCTCTTATATTGGCGTTAAGAGGTCCACCAGCGGAGGTCCTTCAAACGATTCCGCAGGAGCAACAACAAGATTTTTCAACGTTAGTCCAGACATTGGATCTTCATTACGGCAGTGACCGCATGAAAGAGATCTACAAAATAGAGCTGTACAACCGAACTCAAAAGAATGGCGAAACACTTCAAGAGCTGGCACGCGATATTGAACGACTCACATTATTATCGCTGCCCAATGCGCAAACAGAGCAACGCAACGATACAGCTGTTTTCGCATTTAACAATGCTGTACAGGACAGAGAGCTGCAACAGGCGTTGAAATTGGTAGGTAAGAAAACGATTGGCGAAGCCTTAGTATATGGGCTGACGTTCGAAGCTGCCAAGCAAAGCTCGCGGAGTAACTATCGAGTTCGAGAAATAGTAGAAGAGTGTGTGTGTCGGAAAGCAGAGCACACCAAGCGGAGCGAAAGGTTTGGTGCCCCCCGATGCTGGAATTGTGGACAGGCAGGACACTTGAGACTCGACTGCCGTAAACTCAGAAAAGCGACCAACCATTGTTCCGGCTGCGCGGCTAAACAACGCGAAGGTAGAGATCGTGAATGTAGATCTTGGTTAAGAACTAGTCGTCAGAGTTCAAATCTTACACACGGTTGTGACGAAAGACGCCAGAGTAGATCGAAAACCCCGAGTCGGCAACAAGAACAATACATCGGGAAAGATCATGGAAGCAGAGTTAGGCATTTGAATAGGGATCACGAGCGAACGGGTAGAAGTCGTGACGGCCAAGTACTTCATGCGAATAATCGTGACAAGACCAAACATGGGAAGCGATATGATCGAGAAGATTGCGAAAGGAAGAATGCGGAACGAGAAAAGGGAACTAAACGTGCCGCTAAGGAAGGGAATGAGCGCGAAAAGGAAACGGAGAAAGAACGCGAACGTGAGAAGGAAAAAGAAGCCGGAAAAACCATTCGGAGGTTAACGATCGAACCAGAGGATGGATGGAATCAGCGAAAACCCCGCACTAAAATGAAAGTGTTACATCTCGACCGACTAACAAAGTACCACGGTGTCATTGCGGAAGTGAACGACTCTGTTCGGGACGAACAGGGACTAAGGAGAGGGTAATGTTATAGATCTGGCAATGATCTCTCTCAAATCTGCCAGAGCTATTTAGAATATTCTTCCAACATGTAGAGGGCTTCTAGTAATTTCTCAAAGACACAGACAATGACACCCGACGCCATCTAGTAACTTCCAGAATAGTCCAGACGCAGCAGAAAAACATACACCAGAGAAGGTTCGAGACTCGGATAAATCCATTATAAATAGCCAGAGCTCACGACAAGAAATGCAGTTACTGAGTGAAAGTTTCATGGAAAACACCTATCGGTGTAAATAAGCGAAAGTGATAGATTGCCGGTGTTCCTGGATTGTGCGAATTAAGTTTTTAGAGCGAATTTAGTGAAGTGATCGGGAAATTGTGTATAAAGTGCAATAAATAAATTATCGTTATATTTTAAAAACGAATTGAGTTTTCTTTGGAATCTGGCGAACCCCTAGCTCGCAACAATATGTATGTACGTATATACCTATCTAAGCATACGTTTATATACATACAACAATTTCACAATTTAAAACATTACATAATCTTGTTAACGAATCGCTTCCACTAGGCGTAATATCATGACACGCCACTGGTTTCTACCTTATGGAATCCACACTACAGATGCTATGTTGATGCCATTGAAACTGTATAGCACAAATTCTTAATACATATTCGTTATAAAATGGGAATAAATTCTGCTAATGTTATACATATATTCTGAGTTAATGGAGATTTTGAACATTCCCTCATTAGAATCTGGAAAAATTTTTAACGATGCTGCTTTTCTATATAATCTTTTGAATAGTACTTTAGATGCTGCAGACCTTTTATGTAAAATTAATTTACGTATTTTCCCCAGAGTAAATAGATCGTTTGACTTGGTTTATATTGAGTTTTGCAGAACAAATTTCAGCTCTAATTCTCCTATAGCAAGGCTTAAAAAATTTGGCAACAATATCTCAGATATTGACTTGTTTAACACAAATATCCCTTCTCTGAAGAAATTTATTTATGGTAAATAAAAAAAAATATTAAAATATAAAATATATACTTCATTATTTTTCATTTTTATTTTTCTAACTTTTTAATTTAGTTTTCTTAATAATTTGTACTTATAACCAAATTTGAATTACATTTTTTATATGAGAATTATTATTATGTTACTTTTCATTTTCTTTTGTTATTTCAAACTATGTTATTGGACTCTATTCCGTAAATAAATAAATCTTTTCTATTACCTCCCAAATAAAACACCAATTTCGGAGAAAATAGTTAGTTGTAAATCAATTTTCTTGAAAATCAGGCAAGTTGGAAATATGAATTTTTTTCAGAATTTATTTGACAACTAATTTCAATAAACAATTTTCAACTTTACTCCACCTTATCTACCTCTTCCCATAGAAATTTTCCGTATTCTAAAAAAATGTTGATTAGTAGCTCCAAAATCGTCAAAATCCTCCCATTGCTTATACAATTCGTCTCATAGAAATACCTCAACATGAAATTTGACATAAAATGTTCTAAAATCAATTCAAATTGTATATTGAAGAGTTATTAATTTTTCTCTACTTCCTTCGACACCTTTAATAACAAATGCAAAAATTTTTTTAGACACTTCTCTATATTGAAACTATCAACCTGTTGATTGGCATATATACTTTTCACAACAATTACATACAAAAATTAAAATGTTCTGGAAATTTTCCAATTCCTTCCACCATCTACCATACAGATACCACAATTATGAAAAAGGAAATTCACAAATTCAATTAAATCCCATTAACAAGAAACAAGAATCTTGTGATTAAAATTCCAACTACCACTTTAAAAATTAACTTCCTTTCACTCCTCTATCACCTTCCATACATGTTTCATTCACTCTTGATTATTCTGAAGCATTTGAGATGAACTATTTATACTCTAGATGAAATCTGAGAGTATTATAAGTTTGCTCTAAAGTTTGTAACGCCAAGAAATAAGGCTCGGAGAAAAAAATGATGAATACAGAAATTAATATTATCACTCAAAAATCTCAAAACCGGATGTCCGTCCGTCCGTCCGTCCGTCCGTCCGTCCGTCCGTCCGTCCGTCCGTCCGTCCGTCCGTCCGTCCGTCTGTGCGCGCTCTAGCTTGAGAACGCGTTGAGCTAGATAGTTCAAATTTTGTACACGTCGTTTTTGACAAAAAAGTAAGGTCAAGTTCGTGAACGGGCCAAATCGCTCCACCCCTTCTACCCCCTCCCATACAAAATGACACAATTGCGCAATTTGACAATAAACGGATTTGCACGAAAAGTATAAAAGCTATTAGCCTGAAATTTAGAATATGTTACTTTTATGATAATATCAATCTACCGTACGAAAATTATGCGTATCCTCCCCCTCCTTCTACCACCTCCCATACAAACTGTACTTGTCATGAATTACTCTAAGCCAATTTACTCATTGCGTATACAATTTAGAGAGCTGAAATTGTGCACCAAATATTTATTTGAAATTGTTAGTAAGCCCAAAATAATTTAGACTATTAGCTTCACCCCTTCTACCCCCTCCCATACAAAATGACACAATTTCGTAATTTGACAATAAACGGATTTACTCGAAAAGTATAAAAGCTATTAGTCTGAATTTTCGGATATATTATTTTCATAGTAATTTTAATCTACAGTAGAAAAATTATTTGCTTCATCCCTCTCCTTCCACCCCCTCCCATACAAACTACACTTTTTCATGAAATGCTCTAAGACGATTTTCTCAGAACATATAACATTTATTGAGCTCATATTTTGTAATAAATACTTAATTAGTATTAGCACTAAGATCAGAAAAAAATATTTGATTACCTTCACTGCTTCTACCCCCTCCCATACAATATGACATAGTTTCACAACTTCACAAAAAATCGATTTTCTTGAAAAGTATAAATGGCACTAGTCTGAAATTTAAGGGATGTCAATTTTATAATATTCCTAGTTATTTCTGAAAAAATCACTAAAATCCCCCCACTCTTTCTACCACCTCCCATACAAACTGCACATTTTCACTAAATCTAACACACTAATTTTCTCAGCTCCTATTCAATTTTTGGAGTAAGCATTCTGTATAAAACATTTTTATAGCTACTCTAGCATGATGGGGAAAAATTATTTCAAAGCTGTCATCCCTTCTAATACTTCCCATGCGAAATTTCTTGGGATCACAAAAAATTCTATTTCATCTAGAGTATCGTAAGATTGCTCTTTACGCGCAATCGTAGCCCTGTTATGTTTTTCTAGTGCATTTAAATCTTTTACACGTGATCTATCTACTATGATTTTCCTAAATTTTTTTGCATAATATCTGCCTATTATTCAAAATAAGATTTTTAAAAAATTGCTTGTAGCATCCTTCAAAACAAAAAAGTCACCCAAGATTTTGAATGAGATATAAACAAAACATATCATTCAGTATAATTATGGTGGCCTTAATACTCGTATGTACTCATTTTAATAGGACATTCTTTCTTGTCGATGTCCAACGGTCCTTAAGAACAAAGCACGTTACAAAGTACTTTTTAATGAAAAAAAATGACAGTGGAGCCGCTTTTACATCGCGGTGCAGTGTGAACGCACTTGTAACCAGATCACATACATAATCACGGCGAAGGTCAAGGTCTCGCACTTGACATTGCTAAAGCTTTTGACAGAGTTTGGCATGATTGTCTCATAGCTAAGCTTAGGGCCATAGGTCTTAATGCTACCCTTGTTCAATGGATTGAGAGTTTTCTTTCTGAACGCACTATACGAGTAGTACTAGATGGCGTTACTTCCTCCTCTTTCCCAATAGATTCCGGCGTCCCTCAAGGCTCTGTTTTATATCCAACTCTTTTCTTAGTTTTCATCAACGACCTTCTGTCGTCCACTCTCAATCCAATCCATAGTTTCGCGTATGGCAGTACTTTAAATAACACCTTTGAATTTAGCTCTGCTGCGACATCTCACAAGCATTCTATTGCTTCCAATCGTATGGAGTTATTCCGTTCGCTGAACTCGGATCTCAACTTAATCCTGGAATGGGGCAGGAAAAACAGAGTTGAGTTCAACACCTCCAAAACACAGACCTGTCATCTATCTCTCAAACGTGATGCTCCAGTGTTATCTCAAAATGTAACCTTTGGTGGCGCACAACCTTGCACCTCGGATAACTTCACACTTCTTGGCGTTAAAATTAACGACCATCTTAATTGGGCTCAGCATATCTTTGATGTTGTCCTCGACGCCTCTAAACGTCTTGGTGTTCTCCGAAAATGCGAAAAGTATTTCACGCCGAACGACCTAGCAACCATCTACATATAAGGCATACATTAGACCACGTTTAGAGTACAATTCGCATGTTTGGGCTGGGGCACCCAAATCACACCTCGCGTTGCTCGACCGTATTCAAAAACATGCGTTCCGACTTATTGGAGACGAGACCATCACGCCTTCTATCGATTCTCTCGAGCATCGCAGAAATGTCGGAGTACTCAGCATTTTCTATCGCTACTTCCATGACAAATGCAGTGCGGAACTAAGCGCACTCATTCCTCCACTCTACAATTTTCTCCGAGATACTCGACAAGCTGAACGTGCACACGAGTACACTGTTAAACCCTTGCCTTCTCGTACAGTGAAATTTAGGCAGTCATTCATTTCCCGAATATCAAGACTTTGGAACGCATTGCCAGCCAATGTGTTTCTCATTGTTTACAACCTTCGGTGCTTCAAAAGCAATGTACACCGTCACTTTCGTCTTTCTCCACTTTAGTTTTGTTTTTCCGTTTCCTCCAATTCCTGTACCGGTACAGCTGTGCATTGCATTATAGGGTGGCCCCCTAAGTTGTGTTCGGTTCCTTAATAAAAAAAACAATTGAGAAGATTTTCTCAATTTTCGAAATTCTAACTAAGTAGCAGTATCTGATTGGTAAATACCAACGAGATAATCATAAACAAAGCGCCACTATGGCAATCAGAATCAACAATCCACTTGCCACTCACTAAATTTACTCGTATCATTTTTTCTTCACTCATTCTGTTTGTAGATTCCTTTTTGGATTTAGTAGCTTACCATTTTCGGTGTTTTGGAGAAAGTGTAGTTTCAATCTAGATTTACAAAAATAATACCCGTTTATAATGTTAGTTAGTTAGTTTACAAAAAAAAAGCGACTTGTGCAAGCAATCTTAAAAAAATTGTTGCCATCTACATCAAATACTCTAGTACATAATTAAAATGTAAATAAAACAAGAAACAAAGGAAAGATTTTCGGATTTCAAATTATTATGCCTTATTAAGTGTAACTTGTCAGTCTG
This sequence comes from Chorisops tibialis, assembly GCA_963669355.1. Classification (NCBI taxonomy): domain Eukaryota; kingdom Metazoa; phylum Arthropoda; class Insecta; order Diptera; family Stratiomyidae; genus Chorisops; species Chorisops tibialis. Next base: position 78,274,945 of record OY770263.1, read on the forward strand.
TGCTGAGATCTTACAGGTTCGTTAAGCTTTAATACCTTTAAGGTCTCAGCAGAGAACGAACTGTCACGGTTAATAAAGTATACCAGTGTGAAATCCGGAAATTTTACCTTTAAATTCAAAATGAAGTCTGAAAAAATTCCAAGTAAAATACAATTCAAAATAACTTTCCAGTTTATTATTATTTCTTTCAATGTTTTTTCCTTGAAAAAATATGGTCACCATAATTATTGTATAATAACAATCGTCTAATGTTATCAACAAATTGCTTACAAAAGAGTAATTGTCCAGAACCAGAGCACCAATAAAATGGGGGAGATAATGAAGGCGGTTAAAGTTTTCGTTGAAGCTTTAAATGTTGTTTTTTTGAGATACACTTTGGTTCTATATCTTGGCTAAACCATGAAATTATTGTCATAATGAATGAATTAACTAAACTAATGTTGCTCCGATTAAATCAATCTTTCCGTTTAAGCGCAGTATATTGAAATCGAACAATCAATCAAACCACATGTTCGGACAATAAACATGGAAATTATCATTAAAAAAGATCATAAATATTGGCTCGACCTAATGCCAGATCATTAGCTCTGTTTATTAATCCGTTGATTTTAAACGAAAGCCGTTTGCTATCAATTATGTTAGCGTTTCATTTAACGCATGTTTCTCGTTGTTCCCGCGCTATTAAAGCAATTCATACGTTTTGTTGCACTGCTTTAGAGAGCTTGACAATTCCAGAACTATGCCAGCCTGTGATTTATCAAATAGGACGCTCGTGTCGTGTTAAAAATTCAGAATATTTGTTTTTGTTGTGCTCCGAATCGGGCACGCAATTGTATCTAAAATCCGTACCTGTGAGCGTTTCTTTAAGGCTTGTGTCTTGACTTCTTGGCACCCTCAAAGAAACGATTTGATATGGCGGCAAGTGCAAGTACTTCTGTGCACTCACTCAGGGCTCCTCTAATACTTGTGTGTCCTATAATAATTTCAATGCAATATTCTATTCAACTGGGAGAGAGAGACTGCAAGATTGCAGTGCGCTAGCGCAATGCTAGCCAGATAGCTAGGAAATAGCTACATGCTATTTTCGATAGTGTTGTTGTTTTTTCACGAGCAAGTGGCAAGTGCAACGGGCTCTGGCTGCACACACGATTTTAAAGAACAGTCGCCCGGTAAACAGTGCACTGATACGAACTAAAAATCGTAAGCCAAAGTAAAGTTCTATCAAATCGCGGTGTAATCTACAGAAATAGCTCGTATGTGAAATATGTGTGAATAGAGTGTGTGGTGGCATGTAAGGAAGTCGCACTTTCAGTTTCTGCTAAGACGTTGATAGCGAAAAGTGTGCGCATCTTTGATAAAAATCGCACCGTCGGTTTCACCAGCGGACTTTTAAAATCGGTGGGGCTTAAAATTTGCAGTTTTGACCGATAGTCCGAGTGTCACGTTATCGATTTACCGAAATTCGTTTCGATAAATTAGACATAGTTTTCCCGTGCTTCGAATCCGTTCGTTTTTTGAAAAATCAGTCCTAACGCGCATCACTTGGCCTTTGATAAAGTATGCGCGAGTGTCTTTAATACTGTGATATTGTGTACGCTCTTATGTAAGGTCAGCTGCGTCACGTGGGTGTAATTAAAAAAATGTGATTTAGAGTTTTTATTTTTGGCACAGTGCTTTAATGTTCAATTTATTGAGAGAGAAAAAAAATTTTGAAAATTCCTTTTCGAAATATTACAATAAATTATTGTGAAGTGAATTTTTTTTTCTGCTAATCGCATTTATTTTCTAAATGTTTATATTTTGCATCGTGAAATTGCAGTAGTTTTATTCAAACTGCTTTTAATTTTCTCTCATTGAAAACACGCTATAATTAAAAAGAAATTCATCTAAAATCTACCGCTCATTGATGTGTGGAAAATATATATAATTTTTTTTTTTAAACTCATTTTTGTTTTGTGCAACTTGGAGTTTCTATGAATTTTCCACGATTGTATTGAGAAAAAGATTTTTGCATCTTATTGCTAAGATTTCGCAAAAAAAAAAAACAACACAAATAGGAAAAAATAAATAAATTATACCGACAGGCAATTGTCGAGAAGTCGTAAGTCAACGATGTGAACCAATTGAACAAAAGAAAAATCTTTAAGAAAAGTTTATCGCAATCTTAAGCCGTCGAGTTAGATGAGGTCGAAATTATCTTACACAAGATATCGAGATGTTAATCTTGTTTTAATTCATGTAATCTTAACGTTATAGGCCTGGAAGTAAAATTGTGATACGTTTTTTCTAGTAAATTTTATGATTTCATTGTTTTCATTAAATTTTTCTGCAGTAATTTTATTGTTGATTCGATTTGTAAGAAAGTAGTGTACTTATGAGTTTCTCGAAGTGATTGTTTTTTTCTTTTTCGAAATCCAGGTAGACTCATACATACAATCAATTGTCATCGCTAAGAAACGAACTATACAAAACAATCAGAAATGGGTCGATTAGCTGAAAAAAATTAGAAATATAGAAGACGTTTTTTTAAAAATTATTTTGCAATTAGTCCTGCAGTTCGTAGTAGGTTTAGAAAATAGCTGGAAACAAAACACATTCTTAATTAGAATTAAATTTTTGTCTAGATATAGTTTAGGTATCTCAAATGGCGCTTATGGTAGGTAATTTCTTTACATACAATTTTCCTGCGAACAATTCAGCTATTACCTTTTAGACTATTTTCATTTCACCCTCTCACAACTCATCCCTGTACAATTCATCCACTACCAATTTGTATTCTAAACAGAGTTTTATAAGATTTCTTGACGATAGTTTACTACCAAGCCCACCACGAACCAGTCAATATTTTCAAGCTGTGTCTATAAACGTTTCTTCCTCTTCTTCAATGACAGTACAGCCCAAACCAGGATTTGGCCTCCTAACCTTCAGTTTCCTTAACTTTTATTTTTTATTGTTGAAGGTAGCGCTTCGCACAACCCTCTTTCCACGAATTTTTCATTTTCGCAGTTTAAAGTCGCTCAGATTACCCACGCAAGCAGTGTACTGGAATTATACGTCGACCGGGATTTGAACTCACGAACTTCGCTTTGTAGACCAACACACTCCACACTAGGCTTCATCTGAGATAAAAACCGTTTCATTAGCTTAAATCCATTTTTTTTCTATTTTATTTTTGTCAACCATTGCTTCAATTTTTAACAATTCGCCCATCAATTCAATCAATCAATTTCCTGTTAAGGTCTCTTATATGGGCATGGGACAGAAGCAGTTCTCTTTCACAAGGTGCAATCCTTAGCATCAGTCTTTAATTGTCGCCAGAACTTGTTTATTCTTCTGGCCCCCTACTCGACCAACCCGACGTTTTCCTCGAGGACTACAATCCACAGCTTGTCTTGCGATGTTTCGCTCTGGTTTCCCCAAAATGTGACCGATCTACTGCCATTTCCACATTTAAATCTCAGTGCCTATTTTAGTCTGTCCAGTTCGTCGTTGGAGGTCACATCTGGCCAGAATATCCTTAAAATCCGTCGGAGGTCTGTAAGCCGAACGGTCACTTTCAATGTAGTACAATCATGTAACAACATGGATTTGATGCAAGCGTCAAATACTTGCAGCCTCGTGAGAAGAGAGTTCTCTCTTAACCTCCAGCAAGAGGAGAAGATACCGAAGGCCTGACGAGTATTATTTATATGATCATCAATAACAATTTAGGCTCCGCCATCCATACTGATAATGCTTCCGAGCTAACAAAAATCTTGCACCTCTTCCACATCTTGTATGTTAAGAACAATCGGTGCCCTTGTGTACGAACCCGTGTGCATGTAATTCTTCTACAATCGCGCTACAGCCCAAATCGGACCTTGGCCTCCTAATATTCAGGTTCCTCAACAATTTTCATTACTTATTGTGGAAGAGTTGTTAGCCCTTCGCACAACCCTCTTTCAACGAATTTTTCATTTTCTTAGATTGAGGTGGCCAAGGTATATCCAAGCAGGCAATGTGCTGGAATAATATATTGCGCCGACCGGGATTTGAACTCACGACCTTCGCATTACAAGACCAACACACTAACTACTAGGCTATACCCTAGCTATGTGCATGTAATTGGGCTTCACCCATATTTATTTTCAGTACTGCCTTTTTGCATTTTGAATTGAACATTTAACTGTAAGTCCGAACGGTTATGTGCAAGGAAATATACGTCATTAGCATAATTAGGTAACTTAAAATAAGCAGTCCCCACTGAAGACCTTTATCTTCACCACCTTCCAGTGCAGATTTTTCATTTATTACCACCAGAAGCAGGGCTTGCTTGCACAGGAAAGCTCTTCTCTATGTAAAACGCGTCATCTTGCATTTTCGTAGGATTCTTTGATCACAGCAATGATCTTATCTGGAATTCCCCTCCTACGCAAAGCATTCCATGTGTCTTCTCCAAGTTCACAAACATTAGATGTAGCGGGGAACCCATTTTGGCGGTCTGCTCGATTATTACCCTTAGGGTGTTTGTATGGTCTGTTCCAGCCATATAAACTTCGAAAGTGCTCTCTACAACATAACTAATCCTATTGAGATTATCTTAGCTAAGATTTTCGATAAAACAGTAAGTATACATATACTACGCTAATCGCAACAATCGCCAAGGTTGGACTTCTTCGGGATTTTCCAAATCAAGCCTTCTTTCCATTCAGCTGGATATCTTCTTCATGTCACACCTCAGTAAAGAAGGAGGAGAATGTATCGGCTGTTATTTCCGAGTCCACTGTGAGTTGTTCAGTTGGAAGTCCGGCTCAGACGGGCTTTCCTCCATTGGTAGAATGGCGGAAACTATTTCTTCTTTATCTGGGGGATTGTTCCTAATAGAGGATTGTTGCGGTTGGATGTTTGGCAATTGGTGTGTTTCATAATTCTAAATAGTGAACCCATATCCCAAATGTAAGCGGCAAATTCTGTCTTATTGGCCAGATCTTCAAGGGCCTTTCCCTTGTCGCATCTAACAGCCTTCTTCAGCTGTATATGAGCATCGCGGCAGTTCCGTCTTAAGCCAGTGGTTCTTTGGCTACCAGATGATTGCCAATTCGAAATTTTTCCGATCCCCAATCTTGTCCCATGTATCTTGGGACATTTAAAGTTTCTCCCACATATCCCACAGATTCTTTCACACTTATCAGCAATGTGTTCCCGGTTGCCTCCCATATGGCGTCCAGTGTTTGCATTTCAAATTCGCCCAACATGGATGACTTGTTGCGCAGGATGGTAAAATCATCATCTTCATCAATGGCATTATAGCCCAAATCGGGCCTTGGCCTCCTTAACCTAACCTTAACAGATTTCTTAGCATTTTGATATGATATTGCAAGAGAAATCTCAGCCGTTCGCACAACCCTCTATCAACGAATTTTCATTTTGGCAGATTGAAATGGCCCAGATATATCATTGCAGGCAGTGTGCTGCAATTATGCGTCGACCGGGACTTGAACTTAAAACCTTCCAAGGTTGTGACGCGTCGACCCAAGGGTCACCGTGCTTCTGGTCCTGTATTGTTATAGCCAACCTCGGCATTCATATCTCCTGAGATGGAAATAATATCACCTCTTCGATTACGCTCTCAGTTGGCCATAAAACTCTTCTTTGCCATAAGGTGTTGCGGGATTAGTTGGTGTGTTCCACTGCAGAACTGTTTTTCGCCATGGTTCTGAGTCTGATGGCAATAATCCTATCGGAGATTGGTTACTAGCTGATGAGACTGTTTCTTGCTCTCGGTCTAAAGACGACCGGTATCTCGTTTTTACGGACCGAGTGCTCCACCATCGTCATTCTATGTTCGAACGTTCGAACTTCGAACGTTGCAGGAGCCAATCATACCCAGCAAACATTTTAACGAGCGCTCGTAAATTTATGATCGAAAAACGATCGTTTGCATGCCCTAGCTACAATATGCTTGAAAAACAAATAACATGATGATTAATCTAAACGTTCGAAAACCGAGCAGGAGGGTGAAATAAAAGAAATAAAATTATGTAAACCATTTGTAAACCAAACTCTGCAGAGTTCACATCACACATGCGATATGCGAGTCCGAAAAGGATGTCGACATAGCTAAAGCATATCGCACATTTCGTTAAACGATTTTTTCTCTGCAAACTCTATAGAGTGTGCTTTATGGGTGTGTTCAAAGTATAAGCATAAAAAAAAACAGAGAAACAATTGCGATCTTCGATTATATACTTGCTTATATACTCGTTTCTTGTAATCGTTTTACAATTCATTAATGAATCGTTAAAAGTAATTCATTAATGAATGTCCATTTAGCCCGCTTAATGACTCGTTAATGTATCGTTAACGACGCTCGTTAATGATCAAAACACTCGTTAATATAATTCATTAACGAGTCTTTAATGAATTATTTTGTTTTCTGGGTAGTCTGTTTTCGAATGGCAAAAGTCGTTACCGTAGAATCCGTCCGTATCCGTGGTGCTGGTATTGTTATTTTTTTCCATGAATACTTTAAACAATTAAAATTCGTCTGCGAAAAATTCATCCACTATAAGTTTAACGACGAAGATATCATGATCCAACAATTCACTCAGTATGACTGTAGTCTTCACTACTAATTTTGTTCACAAACTTATCTAAAACAAATTTATATTCATTCAGTTTGCAACAGTTTTATTCAAATTATTCTCGGAAACTTCAAGAGCTAATTAACACAGTTTTTTCCATTTTCGATCCCTTCCTGAGTAATTCATTAATCAATTCAATTTTGCACGGATCAATTCATCTTGGCCCACTGAATGAATGCCAATCTGTTTCTTTTACTTCTTCGATGGCACTCCAGTTCAAATCGAGCTTTGGCCTCCTGACTTTCAGGTTCCTTAACTTTTATTTGTTATTGTGGAAGAGTTGTTTGCCTTTCACGCAACCCTCTGTTCTTTCGCAGATTGAGGTGGCCTAGATATACACACGCATGTAGTGTATTGGAATTATACGTCGACCGGAATTTTAACTCACGGCGTTCGCATTGCAGAACAACATACTACCCACCAATCTGTTTCACTACCAAACATTTTGTTTCTTCTTTTAATTGAACTACAGAGTTCTTCGCAAATTGTTCTCAAATACTTCATTTGCAAACAATGTTCGCCCCAAAAAAATTCATCCCCTACCAGCTCACTTGCAAACGCCTCTTTCACTAGTAAGCGAGAATAATTGCTCTTCATTTAGAACAATTCATCCATTAGCAATTCATTTGTGAACACCTTGTTCGTTGAAAATTCCTTTTTAGATAGCTCACATGTATACAATTTGTCTATTTACTGGAATCTGTCCATGAACAATTTATTGTCCATTCAATATTAAGTACACGGGTACAATTTGTTCAAGAAAACTTCATTCACTAAACATTCGTTCATATACGAAATACAACTGCTAATAATGCTGAATTTTCTGAGTATGTATTGTATGAATTTTCCACCGGAAAGTTTGAACTTTGTTTATTTAATAGATTTAACTGAATTAAAAGCTTTAAAACACTACTTAATACGAGAAACAGTGATTCGGATATGGATGAATTGTACGATAACAACATTTGGCATTAACAAGTTCTTGATAAAACTAATGGCCGATAATTAAGATCGCGCCTTGTGGAAAGGACTGTTTCTGTTCTATATCCTTCCAGGGGAATTCGATTGATGGAATTTCAAAGGGTTCAAAAGTAACGTAACTATTTAAAGTAGTTTCCATACAATCACAGGCAATATCTTTTAAAATCAAAAATTTTAAAAATGGAATCTTAAGAAATTCTTCTCACAACTTCTCAAACTTAGTTTCATCGAAAGCTTGAAAAACTGTATATTTGCGACGGTACGTCCAAATGTTTTTTTTTTTTAACAGAAAAGTTAATAGCAAACTTTAGTATCGTAGTACAAAATCCACTGCGATACACAACATTGAAGTGTTCACGTTGATGGATTTTAAAATACACTACACTACGCTCCACGTGAATGCGATGTATGCCATTGAGTTTAGTTCAACTTATAGAAACTTCAAATTACGGGGATTAATTTTAAAAATGATCGACCAAGTTATTACATAGAAAAAATCTATCAAAATTATTTTTGTGCAAAATTTAGAAATGTTTCAATAGTTTTAATGTGTTTTAGTTAAAATTCATATTGTGCCAAGAAAAATAGACAAATTGACACGAAAATTTACCAAAAGTTATTTTTTGGTTCAAAATTTATTTATTTACTAGCAAATACCCGCAACTTCGTCCGCGTAAATATCGATACAATGTGCTTTTCATAGTAATGTACGGTATATTTCATATATAATCTGTTTACACTAATTTCTGCGAAAAATGTTACCCCTTTTTAACCCTTACATATTTTCTTGAGAGTTCAGCACTTTTTATGTTCTATTCCAAAAAAATTTCTGCGAACTAAATTCTAGAAAAGAAATCACTATTAGTGTAAGGCCTCTTTTGCCAAAATCAAAATATAATATTAAAACGCAGCAATAGATTTTTCTCTTAATTTCAATTAATAATTACTTGTACGTATTTTAACTTCCCTTACTTAGAATTACTCACTGACAAAAATCAAAATATAATGTCAAAAATCACCAATAGACTTTTTCACTTATAGACGATCAACAGCATATGATTGAAAAAACTGAATTGGATAAACTTTCTATGTTTTCGTCATAAGCAGCACTTGACGTTTGACACAATACACAATACATACTATATAACGAATGAACCCAGCGAGAAGTCGTACCCACTAAGCACTTTAAAAACCGTAAAAGATATGGTATTTCCCTAAGGTGCGAATACCAACCAAATCGCCAGCCTATTAATACATCTATTGTTTTTGTGCCTCACATCTTACGTACTAAAATAGCCCCCGCAGGATACGCTGGCTAATCATATACGATAGATACCACGCTAGGGACGAAATTTTACTGTTTGAATGTGTGAGTAGGTTACGCAGGTTGGTTGCTACAGGTAGCCGAAATACCTACGACATCAATGGCTTTTTGGCATAGCCTGTTCTTGTAGGATGGCTACGATTTTGCTGGTTTGGCCGGCCATGTACCAGTCCAAAGTGGCTACCTACGCTTTTTACATCCACTTTTGTTGGGTTCTCTCTGAAGATCCCTGCTAATTAAGGATTTAATACAAAATCTTAGCTCGATCAAAGTTATATGTACTGAGAAAATTGGAGTATAGTATTTAATGAAAAAGTTTAGTTTGTATTGGAGGTGGTGGAAGGAGTTGGGGGATTCAAACTATTTATATACTTGAAGATTGTATTTATAATAGAAATAATATATTTTAAATTTCAAATTAATAGCTGTCATAGTTTCCATGAAAATTTGATTATTATAAGTTTTTGAAAATGAGTCACTTTGTATGGGAGGGGGTAGAAGGCGTGAGGGGAGAAAAATAAAACCTAAAGCTGATTACTCCCAGAGGTAGAGCTAATAATCTGTGAAAGTTTCATTGCAATCGGTGCAGCCGTTTTTGCGTGAAAGCCGGAAAGACAGACAGACAGACATACAGACAGACACTACAATTATATTTATATGTATATAGATTTTCAAAAAAAAAAATGTTTGAACCAAAACTGAAACCTTTTCAAATTTGCATTGCTACAATATGTTTTTAATAAAATTTAGGAGATTATTCGAGTTTTGTGATGCGTTTTGAATATTATTTTTTTGTTTGAAATTTTCGACAAAATTTTATAAGTTTAATTTTGTAAAATTTAAAAATGCTTCGATTCGGTCACGCTGATTTGTTCTTAATGAAATTTAGAGAATTTTCTTTCAGATTATGCTATGTGTTTCGAGCTAACCGTTGAAAAAGTAATTCGTGTCCTACATTTACCTTTCACATAGCATACGATAATTCGAGGATATATGTTAATTTCGATTTGAAAATTTTAATCGAAATACAAAATTATTGAGTATTTCACTAAAAACAAATATCAGATACAAATTGTATGCATATCTCCAAATTTATTATTTAATTTTGATCCACTTTTTTGAATGAAACAAAATATCAAATTCTTATACAATAATTCCTATTTTTCTATTACCGAATATAACAGTCATATAATCGGATTTGATTACCCATAAAAATCTACTTAATCGAAGATTTGAACTACTTGAGTATCGAAACAGAGAGAGAGAGAGAAAGAAAAAAAAACTTATGCCAATAACTTTTTTATAAATTTATTCAATATGAACATTATTTAAAATATTTACACTCTAATATATTTGTTATGGTGTTTATTTTTTCTAATCATAAATTTCTTATGTTAATTGATTTTTTTGCGTGTATGTGCTACCTATGCGATTTCAGAAAAAAATTAAACGTGCAACAGTTTATAATAAAATGATGCAAGGTGGAGACTTGTAATAAAAATGAGGCTTATGGTCACCAGTTGTTTTTTTTTTAACTGAAATTTTAATGTGATTAGCTGAATGGTAGTAAAAATTAAACGATTCAATAAATATTTATGATTAATTTATGATTCAAGGAATTCATTCGGAAATTATTAATTCAATTTTAGCAGAAAGGAAGTATTTCATTTCCTTACGAATATTCAGAATATTGATGATATTTTATTAATTTTATTTTTGTTATTTTGTTGGAATTTAAAATTTGTTGGCTTGAATTTTGTTGAAAATGCTTTGCTTTTTCTCCAGATAAAATATACAGAAGATTTTACGACTCGTATAATATTACGCAACGAAATTAATTAAAAAAAAATATTTAAATTGAAATAAACGGATAATAGGGAAATGAAAGCGATCAATAGTTAGATAAAAAATGCCGTTTGCTGATGATAATCAATGAAAGGTGACAGATAACGCAGAAATATTGAAATGATGGAGGTTATCAAATAAAGAAAAGACTGCGAATATTTAACATTTTTGTCTACCAATGCTGAACCATGGAAAATAAAAAAAAAACTTTAAAATTTAAAGGGAAACTGTAAATAAATTTCAATTTCTCTATAAATATTTTAATACTCTAGATGAAATCTGAGAATATTGTATTGTGAATAGTTCAACGTTACAAAATTGCATACAAAATTTCTTAAAAAAAAATCTCTTCATCTAGAGTATCGCATGATTGGGCCTTACGCCCAATCGTAGTCCTGTTCTGTTTTTATTTAATATGAGATCTTAGAAAATAGTATAAAAACTAATTAATATTGCATTTTACCAGATCTGATGAAAAACGGCTTTCTATAAAATAGCCGCCATCATCATCTGCACATTGGTTTCATCTCCTTTACTGACACTGTTCTGCCAGTGATGGAGCATATGATAGTGATTCCTGACGGTGGCTCCAGTGTTTTTTAAAATTCCTTTGAAAATTGACCAAAACTGTTCATTGGGTCGGAGGGCAATTCGATGGGTTCCCCTCTCTTGGCCCAATTGGTACGTTGTTGGTTCTGTATCAATCCATTGTAATTTCGAGTAATGCTTACTTTCCAAATCTGGCCAGAACATTACCGAAGCATGCCTTTTCTGAAGAGACTTTTCAATATAAATTTTTAATAATGTTGTTGTTCATTGAGGTCATAATCCGTAGTTATGCCACGCGAGCAGATTGCTTGCCAAATCATCAACTTCTTCCCAAATTTATCCAATTTCGTGAACTTGAATTTATCGGCGAAATTCAACTGCTTATCGGCAATGTAAGATTTTTGTTCAGTAATCTGTTTGGCATCGATTTCCACACATGTTTCATCGTCCATTTTCAAGCAGTCAACATTTTTGGTTAGAACATTGTCATCCTTACCACTAAATTTAGCTTGTCGTTGCGATTGGAGACTTAATGGTTTGATAGGACTTAATGGCAGCCTCTGATAATATTCTTCTCACGGAACTCCTCGATGTTCTCCTTTTTCGGCCAAATCCCTTTGTAAAAATCCTATATTTGCCTTCGCCTTCTGAACCACCTTCTCAACTATTTCCTTATCACGTGTCCCTAATTTTCTCCAGTTCTTACGACTCGAGCAACACCATAGGTCTCCTTGAATCGATTTATAACCCGTGTCATTGTTCATTTAACAGTGTTTGTTCCTTTTGCCACCACAGAAGGTGACACTGTTCGATTTTCTGCAAAAAAGTGCAAAATGTTCTTCCTGTTTTCAAAATTCAAGATTCAAGATTTTTTATTGCCAATTAAAAAAGAAAAAGCGATTTGCACATATTTGGTTTTACACTTGATTCGCTTACATTCTACGGAGTTCCGTTATTACCTGATACTTCAGTATCCTTCTGGTATATAATTCTTATTGCATGCGTGTTCTAATTATACGCCTAAACTAACAATTTTTATCTATATCTATTATTAACTAATTCTAAAAGTACATTGGCAATTCTTAATGTACATTTTTCATTCATCATATTTTTTTCAGGTACAATAGTGGAAAAAAAAGGACGGACAACACAAAACAAATATAATACAGATTTGCTTTATTGCGTGCTGATCTTAAATTAAAGTTTTTTTTATACAATAGATTAATAGCGTTATTTTTTCAAAAATTAAAGGCCTTGTTATATGTACATATACTAAACGTTCCGATTACCCTCTGTGGTGAACAGAGTCCCTACAGTCGTAGAAACCAATTATTCTTTTCATATCTTGTACGGGGTCTGTTAAGTTACCGTTTAGAAGACTAATCGGGGATAGGTAGAACTGATTCTTGAGATCGGCATCAATATTTTCGAGATATAATTGCCTTAGAAGTATGTTGCTATGAGACTCAAGCTTTCCCAGTCTCTTACCCCAAAGATTAATGAGATAAGTCATGATAGGAGTGATTCCAGCACAGTTGTAAATTACCTCGTTAGAAAAATATTTATTCCTTTCGCGGAAACGCATTGCTAAGCATTGTCTTAAAATCTTTCTTTCGAATATTTCTATCTTTGCCAACAGGCAAAGCCGTATGTTAGTATTGGCTTTACTACTTGTTTGTATAGAAGAAGCTTTGTGTTCTTGTGTAGAGCACTCCTCCAGTGAAATAAGGATGAGAGCATGAGAAAAACCTTATTAGTTTTCACAAGCTGGCTTTTAATATGTCTGCTGAATTTGAACAAGTTATTTAGGTTTACACCAAGGTATTTGATATTATCCTTCAGAGGAATTGTTTTTCCGTCCAATAATAGTCGAAGCTTTTTGATTTTTCCTGGTATTTGCCTTCTACCTTTACCGCTGGAGTTTCTAAAACATATAAACTCTGATTTGTTAGGATTTATTTCAAAACCCCATTTCTTATAAAACAGGTTAATGTTGGTTAGATGTTTGGCCACCTTAGACAGAGCAGTTTTTGGATCCCCAGAATTGGCGTAAATTACGGTATCGTCCGCGTAGAGTAGCGCGGTGGATACTATGGAAGACGAAGGCCTTTGCTCGTAGTGAGGAAAATCGTGCATGTTTATATTGTACAATTTCGGGCCTAGGATAAAGCCTTGCGGCACACCCCTACAAACTTCGATCTCATTCGAGAACTCTCTGTCTCATTCGATCTTTAGCTTTCTGTCTTGGAAAAAACAATGAAGAACCCTTAGGAGGTATTGAGGAGTGTTTAAGGAAATTAATTTATAAAGTAGTCCCTTTACCCATACGGAGTCGAAGGCTTTCTGTATATCGAGCGAGCAGAGAACCGTGCATTTTTTTTCTCTTAGACCATTCGTTACGTCGTTGTGAACTTTCAGTAGAGCGTGTACCGTCGAGTGGAATCTCTTGAAGCCAAATTGTTCATCTGGAATAATGGCGTTCTCTTCACAGAATTGGTCTAGCCTTTCTGCTAATAGTTTTTCGTATAATTTTCCTAGGTTTGATAACATTGAAATAGGTATGAAGTTTGAAATTTCGTTTGAGTTTGCAGATTTCTGTATTGGAATTAACTTTGCGATTTTCCAGTTTTTTGGGAAGTACCCCAAATTTAGACTGTTGTTGAATTCCCATCTCTTTTAATTAATAAATTATTATTTTAAATGCGATTTTTTCTTCTATTATTTAAAACGAATGTTAAGGCTAACAAATGAATTCAAAATTATTGTGATTTGAGCTCAAATAACAGTAGGCAATGCATTTCAAATCGGTGCAATTTGATCAGGTCTTATGCCCTTATGCACAAATCCCGACATTTCTCATACGATTTTCCAAAAAAAAAAAAAAATTAAAATGTTGCTGATGGTGCTCAGTTAAAATATTTTGATGGTGTTTGATCTGCCCGCTTCTTCTCCCATACAAATGAAAATTGAACTTCAGCCCACTCCTTTCTCTACTTCCTATACCATGTTTTCAAAATTTGAAGGACATCTTTTTCGTCCAAGATGGACATATCAGTTCTTATAAATTGAAACAAGGATCATGGGATTGTTGATTAGTCGTTTTCCAATCGTCAAAATCCTTGTGCTACTTCCTTCTTCTCCATGATTTAAAAAACACAATTTATCATTTTTCTTGAAAACTAAAAAAGTTATAAATGTGAAAATTGTTTTAAAAAATTTTCATATTTATAACTTTCTTAGTTTTCAAAAAAAGTAATAAACATACAAAATGACTCTATTTCAATAATTTACAATAATTAAATTTTCTTGGAAACTATGAGACCTTATAACATGAAATTAAGAATATATTATTTTTATCATCAACGTGATCTAAGGCATGTAAATTATTTGAATCCTCCAACTCCTTCGACCACCTCTCATACAAACTGGAACACTTTAAACGGATTTTCTCAGTACGTGTAACATTTATCGAGCTCAAATTTTGTATTGAATACTAAACTAGCGTCCTTATTAAGATCGAGAAAAATTAACTGATTAATTTCACTCCTCCTACTCCCTCCCATATAAAGAGACACGATTTCACAAATTTACAAAAAATCGATTTTTTTGGAAAGTATGAATTTGAGAAATATCAATTGAATAATATTCATATTTATTTCTTAAAAAATCACTAAGAATCTCCCACTCCTTCTACCAGCTCTCACACGAACCGCACAATTTCACTACATCGAATACACTAATTTTCTCAGTACCCATTTAATTTTTGAACCCCAAATTTTGTATAATACATTTTTATAACTACTCTAGCATGATGTTAAAAAAGTAGTTCAATGGTGTCACCCCTTCCACCACTCCCCATATAAAATTTATCAAGATCGCAAAAATTTCTATTTCATCTAGAGTATCGTATGATTGGGCTTTACCCGCAATCGTAGTCCTGTTATGTTTTCACCCAATTTACCTCGTTGATATCGAGAGGATAAAAATTTTACCAAGCACTTCGTTGCGTTGTGCGTTGAAAACTAGATGAAAATTGAAAGGAGAGATTTCCGTATGCTACACTGTTACGCTTTATTATTCGCTATTAGTTTGATAAAAGTCTCAGCAGAGACCGAAACGTCACGAATAATAAATTTTCGTGACGTTCTGGTCTCAGTTTGATAAAGGTCTCATCAGAGACCAAAACGTCACGAATAATAACAGTTTAGAATGCGGAAATGTTTCCTTTCGATTCGAAATGCAATGTGAAAACATTCACCAAACCATTAGACGAAAGTTTTTTGATAAGTAAGGGAAGATTAACGCTGTCGAAAGCTTTTGAGAAATCCAACAAGGCCATGTATGTTGCTATGTCGTTGTCCGTACCCGTTCTGATATCTGTAGTAATATTTATTAAAGCTGTTTCGTAACTATGTCCAGAACGGAAACCAGACTGTCACCTTGTGAGGAAATTGTTTTTCTCTACGAAATTTCGTATCTGAACATTATTTTTTCAAGAACTTTTGACAAAAAGCGCGGGATATTAATAGGATGGAAACGAAAACATCAATTGTGTATACGACTTCCAATACCACATTACCATTAATACATCTAAAAAATAGTATGCCATCGCCATCATTATGAAGGAAGTTTGGTCCTACCAGTGCAAGGCTATTTGCGCTGAAAGATGAGAAATAATTATTCGCCGGGATCAAAATCGTACTGGAAACTTGCTTTACTGACTCCACCCGTCTTCTTAAATTGTTCCAAAGAACTCAAGAAGTTTGGACAAAGATCAAGCCTCTTATCATACATAGCACTGTTTTTTTGCTTTTCGTATTGCAGCATTAGCAGAGCTTCAGGCTTTCCTATGGGGGAACCCGGGACACAAAGGGTTTAGTAAGGAAGCCACAATCTTCCAAGCCGACAGAAAATTTTCGAAACACCAAATGGCTCGAGATCTTTTTGGTCATTTGTTAAAACGGTCAACAGTAACCATGTAAAATCATCTACACCACCACCTCTTATAGATGGGGACCGAATTGTAGTCCATCCTGTTGAGAAAGCCAATCTCCTCGCAGCAAGTTTCGCACGAAACTCCAGGCTACCAGCGACAAACCAGTCTCCCCCGCCTGTAACACCATCTGGATTTCATCTACCTGAGTTTCATTTTCGCACACGACTTATATCTAGAATTCTTCGTGAGCTGAATGATCAGAAATCTGTAGGTCCCGATGGTATTACCCCCTTAGTCCTAAAAAATTGTTTTGCGTCCCTCGCTAAGCCGCTGCGCGATTTATTTCATCTCTCTTACTCTTCTGGACACTTTCCGCGCACGTGGAAAATGGCAAATGTTCAGCCGATTCCCAAGAAAGGTAACAAAGCGTTGCCCGCTAACTATCGCCCCATCGCCATTACTTCCGTTCTGTCGAAAGTCATGGAAACGGCTGTGAATCGCAAAATAGTCCGCTATCTTGAAGATAACAAACTTATCAATGATCGCCAATACGGATTCCGTTCCGGACGATCTACAGGTGACCTCTTGGTTTATCTGACTGACCGTTGGAACTCTTGCATCCATAAATTTGGCGAAGGTCAAGTTCTGGCGCTTGATATCGCTGAAGCGTTTGACAGAGTCTGGCACAATTGTCTCCTAGTGAAGCTCAAAGCAGTCGGCTTTAATAATAACCTCGTAAAATGGATTGACAGTTTCTTACATGAACGCACCATACAAGTCGTATTGGATGGCGTGGCATCTTCTCCCTTTCCCATAGATTCCGGAGTCACCCAAGGCTCTGTTTTATCACCCACACTCTTTCTTATTTTTATCAATGACCTTCTGTCGTCAACGCTCAATGCGATACATTGCTTTGCAGATGACAGTACCCTGGATAACATATATGAATCCGACTCGATTACTAACGCTCACCGTGTCCCGGTAGCATCTAAACGTGCCAAACTATTTGGATCATTGAACTCTGACCTGAATCTAATCTTGGAATGGGGTAGGATAAATAGAGTACAGTTCAACACTTCAAAAATACAAGCCTATCATTTTTCCCTTAAACGTGATGTCCCGGCGTCGGTTTCTAATGTAACCTTCGGTGGTGTCCTACTAAAATCTTCCGAATGCTTCTCACTCCTTGACATCGAAATAAATAACCATTTTTATTGGAACCAGCACATACTTGACGTAGCACTTGACACTTCCAAACGCCTAGGAGTTCTCCGAAGATGTAAAAAATATTTTACTCCCAGTGACCTAGCAAATATCTATAAGGCCTACATTAGACCACGCCTCGAGTACAATTCTCATTTATGGGCTGGGGCACCTAAAACGCAACTTGCGATACTCGATCGTGTCCAGAGACAGGCGTTCCGACTAATTGGAGATGAAGCCAACACGGTTTCTATAGACACCCTTGAGCATCGCAGAAATATTGGTGTACTTTACTACCGCTACTTGCATGGTAAATGCAGTGAAGAACTTGCTAAACTTATTCCTCCTCTATACTCATTTCTTAGAAACACACGCCTATCGTCAAGCGCACACGTGGTAACTGTTAAGCTTCCAACTTCCCGCACAGTGAAATATAGGCAGTCATTCATACCCTGAACTTCTAAGCTCTGGAATGCATTGCCTAAAGATGTATTCCCATTGTCATACGACCTTCTGCGTTTCAAACTCAACGTCCACCGGCATTTTAGGCTTTTCTCCCCTTTTCCCGACCAACCTTAAATCCTTTTTTTCCCTTACCGACATGACTGTGTAATTTACATTAAAGGGTGACTCCCTAAGTTGTGTTCGGCTACTTAAAACAAAAAAAAACTTATTGCAATGGAGCTATGTATCTAAGAGAATATTAGGAGAGCCCATTGTAACAAATCTATTTATATCATATAAGATAATCAGGCAGTTCTCAAAGCTTTAGGATCCACTACACACGGATCGAGGCTAGTTTGGGACTGCCTTAGAACCTAATCATCCTGAGAAAAAGAAACAAAGTAACATTAAAGTGGGTCCTAGGACATACGGGGATTGAGGGAAATGAAGAAGAGGCAGACCGCGTCGCACAAAATGGCGCAGAAACAAATTTTATTTGACCAGAGTCATTGTGTGGAAAACCAAAAGGACACTTCAACCATATACCTAGAGAGTGGATTGAACAAGAGCATAGAATCTACTGAAATAGACTTTTAGGCTAATCAATTTTAAAGAAATTTATCCTACCACAAAAAACAAAACGAAGGATATTCTAGAATTCAGCAAGAGTGATATCAGTACTCTAATCGGCCTATTGACGGGCATAGTGGAGTAAACTACCACCTCAAAATACGGGTCTAGCTGAAACCGACATTTGCTGCCTATGTCTCAAAGAGTCACTCAGAAACGACAGAGTATGTCTTATGTCACTGCGAGGCAGTAGCATGGAAAAGGTTCAATCCTCTAGGAAAAGGTTTCCTTTCAACTGATAAACTAGCCAACATGGCTCCCTTAAAGATACCTAGATTATCCAAAGCTGTCGACTCATAGTAGGGTAAAAGGATAATAAACGCACAGTAGGCCAAAAAGGTCGCGGTACTCTCACGTGTTTCCCAAATAAAATAATATAATAATAATAAATATTTTGTTCTGTTTTTTTTTACTCTTTTATTGAAACTTCTGAAGATGATGATACATACTTGTGTACATTACAACTATAGTTAGTACATGCTTAAAGTACGTTTAATTCTCTTAAGTTTCGTGTAGTTAAACGCTTATTTGCGTATATTTTTCGAATCGCCGCACCTCCCTAACCTCAATCATGTCCCTGAGCGGAACGGGTGTTGCGGAAAGGGGAAGTACCCCATTCTAACTGTGAGTATATATTATATATTGCGGTGAATTTTACTCAAAATCAGTTGAACGTTGAATCGTTTGTTCCATGTGCAAAGATCGGCACATAATTCCTGTGTGAAATCGATAGCGAAAATGATGAGACTATCCTAGTTTGTGAATTTTTTGAATAGGTTTAAGAAAAGGACACAATCAATGAAAATTGTAGTTAAACCTTTATAGTCACTTAAAACTAAATAAAAAAGTCCAAACTTATTTTTTCTTCATTTCCACTAGTATTATCTGTTTTTATAATTGCTTGTCTTTACCAGATATGACGTATTTTTCTATTTTTGAAAACAAAAATACGGTTTTTCTGTTTTCTTACAATATTATTCTATTTTTGTGAATATTATATTATAATGTCTTTATAGAAAAATTTGCAGCTCTCTTAATTAACCATTTTGTATTTTTAATACATATTTTCAACTTAGTACTCCATTCCGCCCCAGGTTCGACTAATTATAAAATTAAATTAATTTAAAATTCCATTTTTTGAAAATATTTTTATTTCAATTTTCTTCAGAATTAGATTCGAAATTATACCAATTGCAATTGGTATAATTTCGAATGCTGCTTTACTTCATTCCACTCCTTCTATCACCTTCGTCGGAAATTCAAATAATTCAAATAAAATCACTTTTCTTTGGCTTTATTTAAACTATCGAACTAACTTCAATTCTATACATAAGATCTTAACGGAAATTGTTTCCTATTTTTAATTTTTTAATTTTATAAGGTCATAGCTAGATTATAAAATTTGTGCTTTTATAAACGATCATCGTTTTAAGAAAACAGACATTTTCAAGTTTATGATCACTGCTAGTCTGCTACGATTATACGTTTTTTCCGGTATAACGAGGAGCATATAATTGAAGTAAACTGTTTGTTTATTATACATTCAATCTAGTAATAGCGCATTGCTTATTTAGTTGAATTCTATTTTTATACACTCTATATGAAATCTGAGAGTATATTGTGTTTGCGTTAACGCTAGAACATACGGCTTTTATGGAGTCGTTAATAACACAGAAATGATTGTTGCTGCTCAATAATATAGAGTGATTGTCTGTTTTATGATACGATAATTCTAGAACGCTTGTAGCTACCGAGCTTTTTCCATGTCATTTTAAGCAAAAAAATTAACTTTATGCTTGTAAACGGGCAAAATCCCTTCCTACAAACTTCAAGAAAACTCGGGGTTTAAAAAGAAAATTCATGACATTTGACTTTGACTGAAGTATTATGATGTGAATACTATTAATTTTGAAAAATTTCGTTCTGAGCACTCCTTCTCCCATACAAATGTAGAAATTTATGGAAAAGATTTTTGTAAATGAGAGCCATCAACTTAAAAACGTGTACAGAGCATTGCCATAAAAACTTTCACTGGTTCTTTTAAAATATCATCTATCATAAGTCGGTTATGTTTTTATCGGTTATTATTTTATGTATTCTATGTAAGTACCAGACAGTTCTGTTCCATTTATTTCTAAAGAAATTATGGGAACTAGTATCGTCGGTGGTCGAAATTCGACCAATTATGTGCGTAAAATAACAAAAATCATACTTTCAATATGAATGCGCCTAACATTAGGCATTTTTAAATTAGACAGTTTTCTATTTCCACAATGCATTGGATTTACCGGTGCTCGTTCGATCACCAAAGTCAAGGAGCAAAGAACAATTGTAGTTATTAAATGGAATCCCGATAGTACCTAGGTTTTCACTTTATTTCACCTGCCTTAATGGTAATATACAAACATAATTTTTGGTTTATGGCACAGTACCTTTTTAATGATATAAGTTTCATCTCCCTCCTTTTTAAAAAGAAAAGAAAAAAGTCACCTACAATTATAGATGCTCTCGTATTAATATATAAGATGATTCGAAATGTGGTTGAGCATGAGCTTTTTATAATATTATTACAAGTAGTTTCTTACAAGAAAGACCTTTACAATTGTATAATAAAATCATGTGCTTTACTGATATTATATTTGATCACTACTGCAATAAAATCCGTCTTCTAACCTTTAGGTAATTTTGAAACATATGCTTATTGAAAATTTTTGATTTTTTAATGCAATATCTTTCAAATAGCCTTCAAATAACACTGTATTGATCCCATGATATACCTACATCTTAAATCACGGAACACCTCTATTAACTATTAAAACCTGCTTCATGTTATAAAGTTAATTAAACACTAAAGTAGCTGGCTGTACCTAAGTTACATATGATTAAATAATCCAACTAAAAATCTTACGTAAGATTATCAGGGGGAAATTAAAACATCATTATCGACATTTAGTGTGCGAATTTCGTTGCAACCTTAAAGTAGAAATTTTGTTTGATGATAATTACAATTTACAGCCACCTGTATTAAAATAACTATAGACCCACCTATTTTTTCCTACATAATAACATTTCACCTTTTATTCTCGCTGCAACAATAAAATTAGCCTCAATTCACCAAGTCACTAATTGATTGAACTTTTCTTCGATATGATCCAATTACGTCATACCGGTCATAATGATGATCTTACCATTCGCCTTATGCTCTAATAATTCATCTATGGATACCTCGTATTTAATCCCCAGTTCAAACTCGTGTACAAACAGAGCGAATGACTCTGCTAAGAAGAACCCTCTAATTTGCCGATCATGCATTGAGTTTACCTTGATTTGCGTCTTGAGAGTGATCTTTGCTTAATAATTACGAACGCGATGGGTATATGCGAGAAGCTATAAAGCCAGATGAAAAAGAAGTCAAGATGATCTTGTCAAGGAAGACACAAGTGCTATAACAATAATAAGTATGTAATACCTGTCCTGGTGCTTATCTTCTATTTTTTTTCAATGAAGAAAGATCATACAAGCAATTTCTTAAGCGATCTTCAGAGACGACCGCAATTATTGCAATCTAGAACATTGGCCAATTATAATTGAAGTGATTATTGCAGAGACATAAGAGCGCGATGTGAAGTAATCGTCGATCGTGACTACAATTTGTATGATAATTTACAAGTTTTGTTGTTGTTTTTTTTATTAAAGGAACTTGATCACCACACTTTTTCATTCAGAACGATCAACAAAATTGAAACTAGTTATCAAGAGTATTTTACAGAATCGTAGAAATACGTCTGAATAATTCTTAATTAAAAGTGACATGAAGTTATATATATAGAAAGTTGTTAAAAACTCGTAATTGGACATTCGTAACGCTTTAATATAAGGGTACGATCGGAAACATGTTCTCTATATTTGTAATTATACTCAGGTATAAATGACTGATCGGTCAGATCAAATATCTCACACCTCGTCAGTTTCTATTTCGCAACAAATCTATTTAAAGTTGTAAATAAAACAAATTTTCTTATTGTTATTAACATAGTTTTTTGTTCTATTCAAAGAACTAATTGTTGAATATTTTTTGTTTGTTAGATTTTAGATTATTAATCCATTTTTAAGGTCTGGAATTGAAAAAAAAGGCTATTCTGTCGTGCCATGGCTTAATTTAAAGATGTGGGAGTTCAAATTAAGGAAAATATATTCAGAAGAATTTCTGAATTCTTGAAACTCACCAGTTCATAGTCACTGAATGTAGAGCACTAGTAGTTATACTATTTTCAAGTCGCACTGGCGGATATGGCCTTTTATGCACCCGGAATGTGGATGATTGGATTTTTATAAACTATCGTTGCTCCATGGGACGAGGCGCTTTACCATAGTTTGGCTACGGTGAAACCCTATATTTGTAGCGAAATTTAAAAAAAAGTGTCGACCTTTTTTTGGTTCTTTCTTAACATTAAGAAATGTGCGCGGCTTATAATACTTAACTAAAAAGTTACCAGCAAAAATTTTGTAGGAACAATTTATTTTACGGTAGATGAAATTCGCAAAAGAAACAACTAAACTCATCACTCCACGATTAATAATTTAGGGAAGGCGAATTCGCAGGTGTTACTTTTATGACTTATCCGCCAGACTCTGACACAGTCTGTCTTTTCTTGCAGAGAGTGACTAGAGTTACTGCATAGGAACGCGCCCTCTTTTGCTGGTGTCGAGTTTGGCCTCGGAACCGTCACTCGGCGATATTTGAAAAGACGACGAATAACAGCTCGTACTGAAAAGATGATAACATATTGCGATTTCACTAAAAAGAACCTGAAACATAATTTCGGGAGTTTAAATTTATACTTGGCCTTAAATTTTTACGAAAGCCCAAATCGATCTCAGAAAATAAGGTAAAATACTTTTCCTAAGATCTTCGATTTGAAAATTTCCCGCTCAATGCTAGAACCTGGGGTCCAAACTCTAATAAGTGAGGGTCCGTTCCTATACAGTAACTCTAGCAGTTTTATATTCTTTTTCGGATTACAAAAAAAAACCAAATCTTTAAAAATAATTGCAAAATTGTATTCAGCATCAAAGAAAAATAAATAAATTTTTCAGAACGCTTTAATGCCTAGTACGCACGTATACTTAAGTATACATCTTGAATTTTTATGACCCTCGCTTAAGGTATAAATCCTCATATCACACATGTCTTATAACGACAAATTGCAAAAATAATAGAAACGTGCTTAAGCAGTGTTGTCTGGCAGCAGACATTACCCAGCTAGCTCAATACTCTCTAATGAAAATCTAAAAAAAAAAAACGTTACACTTGATATCAGCTCTCTCGAAACAATTATTGCAAGTTCCATCTTTTCATGCGATGATAATCTTAATTTTCCATACATGACTGGCAATCGGCATTTCGGAAGGTACGTGCCATTCGTGACATTCATAGGTATACAGTTTTTTTTTCTTATAACTCATTTCTTATCGAGAAAACCGCCAATAAGTACCCATTGAGTGTATGCTTAGTGAAATCGATTAAAAAATTTAAATAACGAAACGGTTATTTCTCATCTTCAAGATATTTGAATTTGGCGCGTTTATAATTGGATTGCTTTGAAAATTATACCATGCTATAATTTCACTTTTTTTTCACACTTTTACTGTGGTTTACCATCACTTAAATTGTAAAGATTTCTTCGGCTTTTAAGGAAATCGAAAATAACGCAATATGTAGTAGAGACTAAACGTAAAGCCTTCACACACATATTTTTTTCAAGGAACGAATTAAAAATTTTTGAAGATTGTGGTTAAAATATAATGAAATGGAGTGTCTTTAGCTTAAAGAGTTTCCGAATAGAGAATTGGACTGCGAAGTAGAGCAGTGAAATTGTCTACAAATACCTACACGGAAATTAAAATTGGGAATATCGAAAAACTTGCATAATTTGTGATTTTTTTGTTAGTGACATTATTTGTACAGTCGACTAATTTAGAAATATGTACAATAGAATTCAAAAATATTTTAAATTCTGTTCATATAATCAACAATAAAGCGCGCCTAACTAAATTATTATACCTAAATGATAATTAGTCGACAGCGTTTCACTATTATCGATCAACAATCTATACATAGTAGTATAATTGTGGTGTCTGTCTGTTATTTGCTTATAAATGGCTATAAGTTAGTTTTTTTGAGTTATTTTAGCACTAACTAAGCATAAAAACACATTTTTGAAATTTTTGTCTGTCTGTCTGTCTGTACGACCACTTTTCACGCATAAACGGCTGAACCGATTGTAATGAAACTTGCACAAATTGTTAGGTGTCCATCGGAATGAAATCTGCTTTTAGTTTCATTTCACTCCCCTCACGCCTTCTACCCCCTCCCATACAAAGTGACTCATTTTCAAAATATATATTAATCAAATTTTCTTGGAAACCATAAAAGCTATTAATTTGAAATTTGGAATATATTATTTCTATTATAAATGTAGGCTTTTGGTCTACAAATTGTTTGAGTTCCCTCACTCCTTTCACCACCTCCCATACGAACTACACTTTTCCATGAATTACTTTACACCAAATTTCTCAGTACGTGTAACTTCCATCGAGCTAAAATGTTGTACTAAATCCTTAATCAACATTATTATTAATATCGGGAAAAAAATTAACCGATTAGTTTCACTCCTTCTACCCCCTCCCATACAATGTGACACAGTTCCACGACTTCACAAGAATTTGATTTTCTTGAAAAGTCTGAATGTTACTGATCTGAAATTTCAAATATGTCAATTGCATGATGATTATAGTTGTTTTTCAAAAAAATCACCAGAAACCCTCTACTCCTTCCACCACCTCCCATATAAACCGCACTTTTTCATGAAATACTCTAAACGAATTTTCTCAGTACATTTAAATTTCATCGAGGTAAAAATTTGAACTTAATCCTTAATTAGCATTATTATTAATATCGGGGAAAAACTTGACCGAGTAGCTTCACTCCTTCTTCACCCTCCCATACAATGAGACACATTCCACGACTATACAATAATTCGATTTTCTTGAAAAGTATGAATGATACAGATCTCAAATTTAAAGTATATCAATTGCATGATAGTTATAGTTGTTTCTCGAAAAATCACCAAAAACCTCCCACTCCTTCTACCACCTCCCATACAAATTGCACAATTTCATTAAATTCAATGCACTAAGTTTCTCAGTACCTACTCAATTTTTGAAGCTTAAATTTGGTACAAAACATTTTTATAGCTACTCACGAGCCTGTCCCATAAAAATGAGAGTATCATGCTTTCATTCTTAATAATTTATGGCTCTGATTCCAACAATACAAAAACCATTTTCTTCAAAGAGCCATTAAAGTAAGCAGATTATATATCCCACATAATGTATTACTAACTACACTCTCAAAAAATGCTTATTGTTGCTATTTTTACGCGGACGAAGTCGCGGGCGTTTGCTAGTGTGTAATAAGTAATGAGCCCTTAGGATTACCATTAGGATTATAATGACGAAAAATGTACTAAAGCTAAGCATTTCATTTAGATATTTAATTTGGAAATGAAAAACAGAGTCACATGTTGACAGCACTGACTTCAGTTTATCAACAAGGTCGAATCGAGTGTATAGATCAATCAAAGGTGTTTTGAAGACTTCCATTTTATAGATTGTCCTATTGATCGCGTAGCCATAAATTAAATAACTTTTGCTTTAAATCTTATCTTATAAATTTTGACAGATAAGTGACAATTACGGCGCTTATTTCTCTTCATTAGAAAAGTGTTGTATGTCTACATATGTTACTGATGATGATTATGATTACAACTACTAATTAGTAGTAGAGCAGTAGAATGCGTAGGAAAATTGAGACGAATTTCATGAGTCTAAGATTTTTTTTTTAATAACCTCTTACTGCGTTGTTTACAATATTTATGATAGGCTAAATTGGCACTAAAGGCTGAAATTTTCGATATACGCGATTCATTACTAGATAGCCATATGTTCGTATATTATGTAAGCTTTCAGATCATTAAATCTATGAATGCTATACTGCACCGTCAAGTTAAGTACACCAAATGTCAAGTTTGAAACTCAAAAAAAGTCAAGTCTCTTCCATAAGTCGCGATTTAATGGGATAACACTTGTTTCACTGTGGGCATATCGCAAATGGGAACTAGGTAGGTAGGTAGAGATGGCTGCCTTAAGCTGGTCCGTTGTGATGCCACAGAAACTCAGAAACACTCCTACTCGGTGCGCGATTGCCGAGACTATCAAAGAAGTGTGCGTCTTCTTTTCCTAGAGAGAGCAAGAAAAGTTTATAATAGATGAAGAATCGTATCTTCCTCTTCCTCATTCTTGCAGCTCCTGCAAAAACCATTAAAAGGGAAGTCAAGCCTCTGAGCATGTTTTTCTATTATGTAGTGTCCTATAACGACTCCTACAAAGTAGCTGGTCATCTGTCCGCTTAGCGAGATCAGTTTATCAGAGCGATTTGGATCCAGCACAGGTAAAATCTGTCTGGTGATATTACATGTAAGACCATTAGCCCATCTGTCGTTGGCTTTGCTAAACGCATCCAACCTTAGAATATGTATGTATGGAAACGAAGAGCCCCATAAGGCTAACTAGAAGAAAACGATCCCAAGCTGTCGCCGACCCCTCTCAGACACCCTAAAATCAACAAATTCGCTCTCAGCCCGACGAAAAACAAGCAAAAGTGCAGTTATCATCTCTCTTTTCTCTATCGTAAATCATTACCTTTGCATTTTACCTCCGCAAGCTCCAATAAAAGCGGTCTATTCTTAGCTATTCAGGCCCCGCCTTTTCTTTTTGTTGATATGATTCACGTGGTAATCTCGACCAAGTGAAATGCGTTGAATGACCTCGTTATTATGATCTGCGTTGTTCGGTATTAGTGGCGTGGCGTAGAATTGTGATGCTGGGAGAAAAAAAGTTGCGGAAGTAGGTAAACAGCTTGTATGCTATTTAATACATACACAAGGACCCCCATGGAATTATTGAAGATATAATGGCGATACTGGAATTCAAACCGGATTCCGGTTTTTTTCTTTTTTCTTTCAACCATCAGAAATGCTCCGATTCCCTTTCAGATTTGGTCTTCCTTCACATGTATATTCTAAGCATCCATCTTAAGTTGCAGCTTATAAGTTACGAGAGCCATACTCAGCTTTATTTTCTCAGATTGAATCTGCAAGCTGGTCCCGTACCGGGCGAATTCGTCGGCCTTGCAGTTCGCCGGAATGGCCTAGTGTCCTGGTACCAAGCACTGGCGGATGTTGAATTGTTCAGACATCTCCTTGAGAGACGCGCGACAATCAATAACAATCTTGAATGCAGACATGGCTGATTCCAGGGATATAACGACCTGGCTTTCAGTAAAGATGCCAATATCTTTAATAGATACTGCATTACACTTCAGCCAGATCAAGGCTTTTTTTATAGCCATCACTTCTGCTTGGAACTCACGAAAATGATCCGGATGATGGAAATATATGCTTAAGCTAAGCATTGCGGAGAAAACACCTTATCATCATTCCACTTCTAGTTTGAGAACCATCTGCATAAAAGGATATGGACTCTTCCTCCCATATATCATCTGCCTGCCACTCTTGTCAAACTCGAATTCGATTGACCATTTGACCGACCATACTCTCACACAATGCTAACTATCTCGATTTTTGCTCAGGATCGCGCCTTGTGGAAGAGAGTTGTTTCTGTCCTATGCCCCTATAGGGGGTCTTAACAGGAATTTGATTGATTGATTTGTTGCGATCCGCTCACCTCTTCTACGACGAGGGTGTAGCCTAGTGGCTAGCATGTTGGTCTATAAAGCGAAAGTCGTGAGTTCAAATCTCGATCAGCGTATAATTCCAGTATACTGCCTGCTTGGGTATGCTTTGGTCACACGAATCAACGAAAATGAAAAGTTCGTAGATAGATGGTTGTGCAAAGGGCTAACAACCCTTCCACAATAAGTAATGAAAATGCTAAGGAACCTGAAGGTCAGGAGGTCAAGGTCCGATTTGGGCTGTAGTGCCATTTTAGAACTAGAAGAAACAAACAATTATGAGCTTATAACTAGTTAAATTAATTTTGATTTTCCCAAGTCCTCTTCCCTCTTCTCGTACAAATTTAGCAGCTTTTCCTCAAATCTATGGAAGCAATGGTATTCAAAGATCCAAAACTCTGATGGTTTGGTGAATGTTTTCACAGTGCATTCCGAATTGAAAGAAAAGATTTCCGGATTCCACACTGTAACGCTTTATTATTCGTGACGTTTCGGTCTCTGCCGAGACCTTTATCAATTGGTTGATAAAGGTCTCAGCAGAGACCGAAACGTCGTGAATAATAAAGCGTAACAATGTGGAATCCGGAAATCT
Organism: Chorisops tibialis; assembly: GCA_963669355.1. Classification (NCBI taxonomy): domain Eukaryota; kingdom Metazoa; phylum Arthropoda; class Insecta; order Diptera; family Stratiomyidae; genus Chorisops; species Chorisops tibialis. The sequence goes on from OY770263.1 coordinate 78,303,886, forward strand.
TTTCTTTCAATCCAAATTTCTGTTGGAATTCCTTACCCTTTGAACCACGTGCCTTCCAGATCCTATAATTTTAGTAAATTCTGTACACAAATTTTCTTGCAAACATTGAACGCGGAACAATTCACCATCATATTATTTTAATATCAGTAACTAATTTCTTTATTATCTCCTATACAAATGTCCCTATTGAGCATTCTAAGCAAGTGGGTTTGACATTTTTTCTTGTCGATAAACTGTTTTCACTTTAATCTAGTGTCACATAATTGATCCTTATGCGCAATCGTAGTTACATAATTTTTTTTATGCAACCACTAAAACTATTTATTTCTTCTAAATCTTCGAATTTGCCAAATCCGAGTTGCTTTTTAGAGGTTAGTTATCAGTGACGTAGTGTCAGTTTCACAGCCAATAGGTCGTGGGTTCGATTCCCACTTCAGGCGGAAGATTTTTTTTGCCACGAATTTTTCAGTTGCTACTAGCAATGAAAAATTATTCGAAATAAAAGGGACAAACAATGTTAAAGTGAAACAGTTCCACTTCTAGAAGGTAAATGATTTTTATTCACTTTCTAACACTTAATACCCCGTAACAACTATAAATTTTTTTCAGTAGCACCAAATAAACTGGAAAATATACCAGCTTCACCACTCGTCACGGTCGTTCTCACTCCCATTCCTTTACCTTTCCATTCTCGTTAATCCTTCTCTCCAACACTGTGTTTGTGCATTGCACATAAAGGCCAAAATTATCTCAAGCACATGTCATTCTGTACAAAAAAAAATTTACGGAGTCCTGCAATTATATGAAGACATTATACCGAAATTTAAGGAATATGTAGTTGAAACTTTCATATTTCGAAAAGCTGAAAGTCATAATTTTAAAATTATTCAAAATATTGGTTTTATGAATTTTTTAGCAATTTTATAATGAGGCTATTTCTTTGGCCATCTTACTAACTATTTTCCATGATAGTATCTAGAAAACTTTACTCTTTTATACTACTAAGAATAGATTCGATCTGAGTTCCTTAACCAAACCTCTTTAAGTTACAAAGAGCAGAAAAAGAATACCGTCATTCCAGCTCAGAAGTAATTATTTAGCAGCGTAGCCCAGTGGCGTATCTAGAATTTTAAAAAGGGAATGATGAAAGTTTTCTGTTAGAATACCACTGTATTTGCAAGTCAGTAGCTTTGAAAGTTAGCTAGGGTATAGCCTAGTAAGTAGTGTGTTGGTCTTGTAATGCGAAGGTCGTGAGTTCAAATCCCGGTCGGCGCAATATATAATTCCGGCACATTGCCTGCTTGGATATACCTTGGTCACCTCAATCTAAGAAAATGAAAAATTCGTAGAAAGAGGGTTGTGCGAAGAGCTAGCAACCCTTCCACAATAAGTAATAAGAAATGTTAAGGAACCTGAATATCAGGAGGCCAAGGTCCGATTTGGGCTGTAGCGCCTTGTAGTAGTGTAGTAGCTTTGGAAGTTCGCATTGAAAGCAATATATTTAATTTTGAATGTTATTAAAATTTGGAATATTTAGAAATATGGACATAAACAGAATGACTCCCGTAATCTTCCGAATATTTTATGCTCGTAATTTAAAATACGATTATCTAATAGTGATTTCTATTCTGTTGCCCCCGTTTTTTGCCCTCTCATTTTTTTAGCAGTGTTTATTACCTTCTCTGTTACATTTAAAAAATTCTGGCCTCTAAACAATGTTTTGTGTTGTTGGTAGAAAAGTGACCCGAAAAAGTCAATTTTCTTGTAAAGAATTTTATTCCCGGTACAACTTGATGGACTTTCTTAAAATTGCTCGATAGAATCGAAACATTGAATTAAAAATGATATACATACACACAAAGTGAATCGAACAATTTTATGGCTGATTATTTTTTTTAGCAGAAGCTTCTGATAAGAAAATTGTGTTAAATCATTTTAAAAAAAATCTAATTTGGGTTGAGAAAAATAATAATGAAAAAAAAATTTATTTTCTGAACGTTTATTGTTCCTTTCTTAACTGATCTGAGGGAGAAACTGAAAAAATTGGAAACAGAACTGAATTCCAGAATAGAAATCACTAAAAAACTTTGCGCTCTTACAGAAGTTAGGTTATTATGGTCATTTGGCCTCAGAATTATAAAAAATTAAAAATACTCAGCGATGTAGTTTTTTACATTTTCTATTTATTTTAGCAACGGAGCGCTGATTTATATCCTAAATAAATTTTCGTTGTGATAATTTTCTGTCCATTTATTATTTTCTTTTTCAATGTCACTGCAACCTGAATCCGGGTTTAGTTTCCCGACTCTCAGCTTCCTTAACATTTTGTTTGTTATTGTGAAAGGGTTGTTAGCTTTTCCCTCTATCTTCAAATTTTCATTTTCGTAGATTGAGTTGGCCACCTCAATCTGCGTTATATCCATACAAGTAGTGTGCCGAAATTAAGCGTCGATCAGGATTTGAAATCCCGACGTTCGGATTGAAGACCAACACGCTGTACAGTTGAAGAACAAGAAGACACATAGAAATAGTATACACTCTAAAATCTGGGAAAATGGCAGCTTCCTCTGTCACCTAGGCTAGCACGCCACTGCATAAGATCGGCTTTTTTGGTGATTAGTGGAAGAACTGAAATAAAGCCGGCTATGAATATCTTAGCATAATATCAAACTTGTGGGAAGTACGTCACACATACATGAAACACTTACATAAGACAGACATAGTACTATCATACCTTACAGAAAATATTAAAGAATAGGCTAAATTTTTCCCCATAGCCGTTGAAAAATAAGGGTCCAGTACGATTCCAGACTTACATTTACCCGATTACGTTTGGCAGACTACACTTGCCAGACTTTCATTTCCCAGACTTTTAAACTTACGTTTGCTAGGCTTCCATTAGCCGAACATTCATTTGCCAGACTTTATAACAAATCGCACAATACAATCGGACCTCGATTTTCGGTTCTTACAACTGACGCTGAATAATATCTGCTTCAAATTATTTCTGCAAAATTTTCTAATGCAATGATAATCTCCATTTCATTGCATTTAAAAAATACGATTTTCTTTAATATATGGTAGTTTGTGCCGACATAACAATTTTGGTTATACAAATATGTTACGTTTTCTTTGATTGGCCTGAACACATAAAAAAGACATTTAAAAAAAATAAATGGTAGATACTACATACTCGATACTCGTAAACATGCAAGCCTCAACTTTTGCGAAGTGGATGGACTCGAAATAGATCAAACCAACCTTAAAAAGAAGGGAATGACTGAAATGTTTAGAATTATCGACTTTTAATATTTATGTTCTCCATATTTCATTCACCGTTCCGATACATTAAAATCCATTACTCTGTCACTAATTGTCCGCCTTCTTCCAAATTCTCGCTAGGTAACTTAAGGGACATGTAATTTTATATTCCTTACGTGTTTTCTAGAAAACATAATTTTCCTAGACTGTAAATATTAAGAGACATAGAAACAGCCCACATCGGGTATGAATTTCTTAAGAAAATTCCGCCGTGGAATTTCAGTAGATTCGGTTACATTTTCATAGCCTAGGCCTCATAAAATGAACGGTGACATGGCTACAAGAAAATCATGATCGCGAGCAGTTCCGGACTACTAAAGACAACGCCAACACCTGAAGCAATCTGGTTATGCACCTTCAAATCTATCGCGCGCACATTCAAATTCAAAGACGACTTCTAAATTGGGCATAAAAGCGCTGATGAATTAACATAACCTTGCCGCCAGGCATACTCGAAATACTTCTTTTGATCGGACGTCTTGAAGGCCGTCGTCGTTGCATCTTCAGCAGCATCGTAATTACCATCTCGGGTCTCCTCTACCTTCGATCGAATCGATAGGCGATAAATTTATTGTTGTTTTTGTACCGGTGGTATCCGCTAGACGGTGAGTAGCTGTCCCTGATTACCTGAAAGGTAACATAGCGCCACAATCGCGTCTTCAGCAAGCAATTTTCTTAGTTGAAAATCCGGTTCAATGCTTCGTATATGTAATTGGAATTGAATCGACGACATTCCTCTAGCTTACGAATAGATTTTGTATCTTAAGATAGAGCACCCATCTGCAAAGGAAATGTATGTACAGTTGACAAGCTACTGAAATTTTTGCGTAATTTCAATGAACCAGAAGGAGCAGTTCGAGGAGAAGATTAAGCTGAATTTGAAGAAGTTTATTATACATTGTACCTTAGTACTAAGTCGATTTGAAGATTAGGAATCTTCGGAACTCGATGACATTTTCTGGCCTATTAAACACGATCAATAAATGCTACCTTGAGCTTAAAAAAAATTGAAATCGCGGCTATCTTGAACAGAAAAATAAATAACCGCACTTAAATGTCGTCTCAAAATCCTTATCTATAGTATTTCGCTAGTGCTGTAAGACCTATTATGGTTTTTTGCTGTTTTCAATGCTCGTAAATATTTACAGAATGTTGACATTGTTCGCAAATTACACAAAAGAATTGTGTATTTTGAAATTTTACTTTTATGCTATTTACCTCCAAAGCGATAAACTAGATAATAAAATAAAATTGGAATTAACTAAATATTGGAGATGATTCATGACATGACCATTATAGTGAGAAAAAGATAAAAAAAAGGTTTAAATGATTCAATATCTTTATTTTAGTAATGTGAAAAATAATATTTTTGAAATATCTCAACTCCATTAAATAAAATTCAACCTTACGAGGAAAAAAGATTCGAAAGGAATACATGAAAAACGAACGTATAACCTTGATTATTTTAAAAATAAAAATAACTTACATTATTCACTATTTACATGTTCACGCTCAAAAATATTAAAACATGCTACAAGAATCTTATCAAAAATCGATTAATTAAATCAATAAAAATTTAATTTAAAAAAAACCGGAGCGACATTTTTTAGCAGTTTTCTAAAGCAGGGTTGAGCATGAAGTTGACCACGGAGTCATTTTTGGTCGCCCGTCGAATAATTTTGTGTATTGAAAATTGAATTGTTTATTTGATAGAAACTAATTACTAAAAAAAATTTGTACATTAATTCTGGAAAGAAAAATACCCTAATAAGAAAATAAATTACTAGTTTCCACTATTCGATTATTGTTTTTCGAAATTTTTCGAATGTTGTCAAAGTTTTCTTTTCTATTTTTTTTTTTTGCTGTAAGCAAAAGTTTTTGAAGAGTTTTAAAACTTTGCCCGAAAATATTTTTTTCATATTATTTTCACTGGGGGTAAGGGTTATCTTTGCGGAAAGTTTAAACAGCAAATGGTCTAGATTACGAAATTTTTATCATGCTTCTCGTGCTACAGTTATGACATGAGCGAACTGAAATTATATTCGCCAACGGATATATTTAACAAAAGACATTTCACATCAGTTCATGTAAAATTGAAAGTTGGGTACCTAGCGTGAAAGATGGTACTTTTAAATAAATGCGCTTATATGATACAAGTCAAAGTGTGGATGGTTTATTGTATTTTCGCTTAAACTAGGGACCCATCGAGGCGATGTCAAAACATTGTTTATTAAAGAAATTGGCAAACTTGGAACTGGCAAGTACATTTTTAAAAAAAGCATATTCAAGAATACATGTTCATGGTAGAAATAATATTAAAAAATATAATACAAGTACCTTCATATTCTTACAATAATTAAGTATTCATGACTGTAGTATTATATACCAACAAAATCCTATCTGATATTAAGGAATGTGGTATAATGAACCTAGTATAAGTAAAATACTTGGTATAACGCATGTGTGTCAACTTGTTCCACATTTAAGCCAAGAAATATATATGATATGAAACTGGTGTAAAGAGTGTTCGTAGTATAAATCATGTTATCTGAAAAACGCAGCATAAATACCAATAGATGTCTCAGCAAAGTGCTGCCACGACATTATTTTTTATTTTCAATTTTTACAAGAGTAAAGAAACTGTGCAGTGCAGTAGCATATTTGGAGTTATTGAATTTTGGAATTTTCGAATAATTTATTTCAAATCTGTTCTTACTTTTCAAAGTTGGTGTTAATTAGGAAATGAAGCTAGCTTCTGTGAGAATGTTTTATACAAATATTGGAATTATTAAAAAAAAAAACATTTTGTAAAAAAATCTAAAATTCATTCAGCGATAAGCTTCAGATCCTACTTAATGGGCTTTGTAAATTATTGCATTATTTCAACGGGAAATGACAATAGAATAATTCGATGAAAGTTTTCCGTCTGTTTTAAATTGGAGTTTTGAAACTTTACACCATTATTTCGTATGTTTGTGACCGAAAACTGAAATATTGTTGTAAGAGAAGCATTTTACCAAAGGGCTTCCAGAGAGCCACAAAGCGAATTCAGGCAATAAGCAAAACTTTCAAGACGTTTTTCTCGAAAAAGCATTTTCAAATCAATCTCAGAACATAAAATACTCAATCAATCATATTGGAAGGATATTTAGAACATTGAAATATATGGAAGTAGCTTTTGGCATTCAAAATGAAAACTCTTCATAGAATTAACATTTTTTGATACAAACTTTTGGTAAACATTTAATTTTAACACGAGCGCAGTTTTTTTCAAAAAATCATAATTCGTTGAACTGCCAGGAACTCCAAGGTTCTATGGTAATAAAAAAAAACATTATCTTTGTGTCTGTATCGAGGTAATCTAGTACAACGCTTTTGTATTGTCTTGGAAGTGCATTCTCGAAACCCAGAGCAACATTACAAGTCTGAAGAATAAATAATATTTTCTAAGAATAAATAATATTTTCTTACACACTCTAGAAATGTAACGAGCACTACTTTTAGTGTACTCTGTTGTGCATTAGTTTATAATAAATTCTAAAAATTACATTAATAGTAGGTCTTTCGAGTGTTAGAGGACAATTCTAGCTTAAAAACATAACAGGAGTACGAATGGGCATAAGCCCAAACGTGCGATACTCTAGATGAAAGAGAAATTTTTGTATCTTAAGAAATTTTGTAGGGGAAGTGGTAGAGGGGGTGACGACATTGAACTAATTTTTTCACATGGCGGTAAGGTTGCTATCAAAATGTTTTATACAAAATTTAGGATTTAAAAATTTAATAGGTACTGAGAAAATTAGTGTATTGGATGTAGTGAAGTAGTGGAGTTTGTATGGGAGGTGATAGAAGGAGGGGCGAGTTTTTAATGACTTTTCAGAAATAACTATAAATATCATGCTTTTGACATGTCTTAAATTGCAGATCAGTAGTATTCATACTTTTCATGAAAATCGACTTTTTATAAAGTTGTGAAATTGTGTCATTTTGTATGGGAGGGGGTAGAAGGGGTAAAGCTAATCGCCTAATTTTTTTTTGGTTTTACTAATAATTCTAAATAAATATTTAGTGCATAATTTCAGCTCGGTCAATTTTATACGCACTGAGTGAATTGGCTTAGAGCATTTCATGAAAAAGTGCAGTTTGTATGGGAGGTGGTGGAAGGAAGGGGAGGACTCAAATAACTTTTGTACAGTAGATTTAGACCATCATAAAAGTAATATATTCCAAATTTCAGATCAATAGCATTTATATTTTTCGAGCAAATCTGTTTATTGTGAAATTACGAAATTGTGTCATTTTGTATGGGAGGGGGTAGAAGGGTACAGCTAATCGTCTCATTTTTTTTGGTATTAATAATAATTTTAAATAAATATTTTGTACACAATTTCAGCTTGATAACTATTATACGCACTGAGTAAATTGGCTTAGAGCATTTCATGAAAAAGTGCAGTTTGTATGGGAGGTGGTGGAAGGAGGGTTAAGACACAAATTATTTTTATAGAGTAGATTGGAATCATCATAAAATTTTTACATTCCAAATTTCAGATCAATGTCATTTGTACTTTTCAAGGAAATCCGTTTATTGTCAGATTGCGAAATTGTGTCATTTTGTATGGGAGGGGGTAGAAGGGGTGGAGCGGTTTGGCTCGTTCACGAGCTTGACCTTACTTTTTTGTTAAAAACGACGTATACAAAGTTTGAACTTTCTAGCTCAACGCGTTCTCAAGCTAGAGAGGACACGGACGGACAGACGGACAGACAGACAGACGGACAGACGGACGGACGGACATCCGGTTTTGAGATTTTTGAGTGATTATATGAACTTCTGTATCATTTATTTTTTTCTCCGAGCCTTATTTCTTGGCGTTACAAACTTTGTGGCAAACTCATAATACTCTCAGATTTCATCTAGAGTATAATTAACATGTAAGCAACTTTTATTAACGATGCAAAGAATTTGAAAAACTGTTTACAATATTATGCAAAGGCCAGCATTTTTAAAATTTATAAAATAATTTCATTATTTTACTTTATTTTTCTAATAATTAAGTATTGTTATCGACTCAGAAAAAAAAAATTGCTACCCTGAAATTTTGTATTTTCGCGTTTCATGACTAAATTAGCCTAACAATGCAAGAAAAAAAATCCGTCCGTCCGTCCGTACGACGCCCTCCGTACGTGTACGCTCCAACAACATTCAAAGAAACCCTTATAGATAGAGCAGTAATTTTTGGGTTGATTGTAGAATGGGTTGGGAACTTTCATTGCCTAAGTTTTGTGGAGTGGGGGTGGCAGGGGGAGCCGTGGTAGGGTTGAGGTCGAAAACTACGATTTATAATATCTCCACTACAAATGCAGATAGAAAGCTGAAACTCGATATTCGGGTATACTGATTTATGGGGAAAAAGAAAAAAAAATTAATTAATTTTGTCATCCATTGGGGTTCAAAAAGGGGGCGGGAGCTAAAAACCAATTTTCGCCTAAATTTTTATTATTTTTTTCAAATGACTACATTTTCAAAACTACTTAATAGAATGAGTTTTTATTTTGCAATCAATAGGTAGCTTATAGGTCACATGTAATCAACTTAAACGGTGGCCAATATTTTCAAGGAAAAGGTTCAGGGGAGGGGGGGAGAGGGCAAAGAAAACCACTTAAATATTAATAATATCTCGACTATCTCTCGAACTAGCATAGCTTTATATAAGTCCCAAGTTTCATTTGAGTCTTGGGACATATATTAAGCTTTGATAGCAAAATATGAAAAAAATATGAAATTTGGACAGAAGTTTAGTGGGGTGAAATGGGGAACATTTTAAAAAAGGTGCACTTTTCAAATTTTCAAAACGGTATATCTCAAAATCCAATGCAGATATTATTACTTTGTCAGATTTTAGAACTCTATGATCTTTAATTTTGGCAAAATTTTTAAGCTGGGGATGTGAAGGGAGGGAGGTATTGAGCTAAGAAGTCGAAAACTTTAAGTAGTTTCTTATGGCTCTGGTAAACGATACACATTACACATGCACGTGCAAAATTGTGATACACATAAAGAAAAAACAACAATTTTCACCAAAACTGTTATCCACCGAAGGCTGACCTTAACCTACACAAAGTATCCCCACTCCCCCGCCGTACAAAAATATTTTTGCGACCAATTCTAAGAAATCACTTATCACCAAAGCACTAGAAGCTATCAACTTGAAATTTTGTACAAACGCTTTCAAAAATATTTAAAACCATGTTGCATCAAAGTTTTAAAATCCCCCATGCCCTTCTACCCCCTCCCGTACAAAAGTATGATTTCGACCAATTTCAATGAATCTACTAATAACCAGCAAATTAAAAGTTACGAACTTGAAATTTTGTACAAATACCTTTCAAGATAAACTTAATAAGACTGCATCATGAATCTTGCGATTTCCTCACCTCCTCTTCCCCTTCCATATAAATGTCTACTGTCGTGCATATAAAATACACCAAATTTCATAGGAATCGGTTTGGTGAATGTTTTCACAGTGCATTTCAAATTGAAAGGAAAGAATTCCGGATTCTATACTGTTACGCTTTATTATTCGTGACGTTTATCACAGTTTGATAAAGGTCTCAACAGACATTGAAACGTCACGAATAATAAAGTATAACAGTGTAGAATCCGAAAATCTTTCCTTTCAGTTCACAGGAATTCTAAGCATCTCCGTTTATAGGTAAATCTAACATTCTATACAGACAATTTTGATTGTGATTCAAGCAATCATATCATATCTCCATTCTGCATAGCGGCTACAGTTGAAAATCGTGTGCTCTGTGTCATCTTTTTGATCTGGACAATCTGAACAAAGAGGTGAGAGTTATCGTGTCCAAATCTGTGTAACCATTTGCGGTAGCCGCCGTGAGCAGATAGAAACTGGGTGAGGTGATAATTTTAGTCTCCGCTTTTTCGAGACCTCAATGGCGAGGATTAACTTATAGGTGCCTTTTGTCCCACCTGGCTTGCCACATAGCTATAGATATTGTATTTTTTTGCTCTTTTATTTTCCTGACAACAGTTGCCTCTTGCTCGAGGATCTTCCTTAGTAGATCCTTAGCACCTCATTCGCAAGAATGTCGATGGTGATCATTCCGGCTGTGACACAGGCTGTTTCGTCCGATATTGTTAGGAAACCGCTGATTGATCTTATCGCACAGAGCTTATACGTTGACGACAGCTTTCTCCTTATTTCCTTTGTCACTAACGCCACCGCCCAAATCAGAGGAGCGTATAGTGGGACCGAGCTGAACACTCTAAAAAAAAGAATTTTTCAAGCATATCCAAGTCCACTAATATTTGGCAGTGTTCAGTGCAAAAGAGCTACCTGCATTTGAGACGCCTTTCTGTCCGAGAAATTCGCGTGAACTTTAAATTTTAGTCTATTATCAAGCATAACTCTTAGATATTTAATTGCTTACTTGGATTTAATAGTTTGACCTGAATTTTTGTGTATTCAATTTTCTTTCGACTACTTATTGTTTTCTGGTAAGCTAGTTCTAAACTGCTAGGGTGTAGCCTAGTGGGTAGCGTGTTGGTCTACAATGCGAAAGTCGTGAGTTCAAATCCCGGTCGACGCATATTTTCAGCACACTGCTTTTTTGGATGTAACCTTGGTCACCTTAATCTATGAAGATGGAAAATTCATAGATAGAGGGTTGTGCGAAGATCTAACAACCCTTCCACAATAAATAATGAAAAATATTACGGAACCTAAACGTCAGAAGGCCAAGGTCCGACTTGGGCTGTAGCGCAATTGTAGAAGTTCTTAACTGGCGGACTCCAGCCAGTATTAAATTTTTGTAACAGCTTAATTTTTTGCTAACTCTATTTCATTTCGCGCATATGCTTAGCCACGGTAGCCTTATATTCCTCAGGGAGGGCTCAGTACCGATCTCTGTGAGACTCCCGCGTGGATGTCGTAATACTTTACCCCCTCATCAGCTTAGTACCGCAATTTCCTATTGATGGATTGGTTTGTAGCAATTCTTGACAAGTAGTATGGTATATTTATTCTGACCAATCTGTGGAGGTAAAGGCATTTTTAATGTCCAGTGTCACTACTGCACAAAATTTCTTTGTTCCAAATCGCCATCTTTCTCCTTCTATCGCTTTTAAGGCGTCAACAGTGAAACGTGATTTCCTGAATCTGAACTGATGGTCTGACAGTGCTCCTTTCTCCTTTGCTATTAGTCTGTTGTATGTAATTCGCTTAAGGATCTTTCCCAACGTGTCAAGTAGACATATTGGGCGATATGACGATGATTCTCCAGGAGGATTGTTTCCTTTGGGTAACAGTACCAAATGTTGCAACTTCCTTTGTTAAGGAGACTCCTTCCTCTAAACACATCGTTGATGTTAAGATGCCGGGACTGTTTTTAACAGCAACGTATACTGCCGTATTTAGGATGCCTTCGGATCCAGGTGCCTTGTTGCTGCATATCTTCCCGCATGCTTAAAATAGTTCCTCTCACGTAATGGTAAGGATGGACTCATCTCGTTGGTTATGCTGCATAGTAATTGACCTTTGAGAGAACAGGAGTTCTACTATGAATTTTAACATTACCGTTCAAGTTATTTGTGGGAACTTTGACCCTTCAGCCCTGTCATCACCATCCTGGATGCTATACCCCAAGAATTTATATTCGCTTCGTTACAGAGACGTGTTTGAGCGGCTACTGCGCTTTATGCGTTTCGGCCTAGGCCTGCTTATGACTGACTCGTCAGTAAGGCTTATGGGAACAAGCCCTGCCTTAGACGCTAAGAGAATACCGTGCAGGTAAATGGATTAGAACCCGCGGGTCTAGAGTTGTAATGCGGTCGTGCTGACCACTGACCCCTCGGCTTAGTCGGTTAGTAGCGTTGCACTATAACCCGCGACAGCAGACGTTTGAAACAAATTGTACATAGTATGTTTAATCGCCTTGCTCAGGTCTCGTCTCGCCACTTTGATCTGAATGTCTTTAATTTTTCGTTCCATCCGCAGTATCATGCCCCTCTTCCACTAGTTGTCTTTCTGCGCATGGCTGTGATGATAGTGTGGGTGAGTTGTTCAAGGTCACAAACAATTGATGATTGCAGATAGTTATAGATATAGATATCGTTTTCCAGCAAAATTTTTATATTAATTGAAGAAATCATATATTCGATGCATTCTGGTGCAAAAATTTATGAATTAATAATTTTATTGGTTATTTTGACAATAAGGTGTGTGCCAAATTCAAATTTCTAGCGAAAAAAAAAATATTTGGACTGTGACGCTATAATGAAATGACATATGTATACCCCAGTTTAAGCTATCTGATAGTTAAAACTGCATCAGAATCCGTTCAATAGTTTTTGCGTGATATTATTGAAAACAAATGGACAAAAAAACAAACAAAAATTCCAAATTTAGATTAATTTAATTCTATAACACTAAAATAATCATTATTAATCATTTTTTCTAAACATATCTTCAAAATATAAACTTTTTTCCCGAATCTTTTTATTTTTATGAATTGTTGTTTTTTAAATTATTATAATTTGTTTTTTCCCAATCATTGCGAAGTTGAAAGATATTACAATTTTTGTTTGATAGTTTACTTTATTATTCTTAATAAAAAAGTATTTTTTATCAACGTCGATTTTGAAAATTGGTTTTAAAATACATTTTTTTTTAATTTCAATGCAGATAAATCTTCATAATTTCGTTAGCAAGGCTTTAGTTAAGTTAAATGCAGCGTAGAAAAAGATCTTCGAAAACAATGGACTACAACTGGCCTAATCGCAGTCATTTTCCGAGAATTCTCTACTGTTTAGTGGTCGAAGTGTTTACGTATTTCCTTTTGTTTTTAAAGCAACTGGCACGATTCAACCGTGAGCTCTAATCGGATTAGCTAACTTACTAAGTTCGTATTATACTTACTATATATGTTAGCGGACTGGCCTACACGAATGGGGCGAAAGATTCATTTTGCGATCGATTAAATAAGCTTCTTATGCGCTCAGTACTTACATATCTATTTAATGTGGAAAATGAACGATAATACTGTGCTAAGGGTTTAATTCAATGGTCATTATCATATCGATCAATTTTTAGAGTGAGTTTGGCTAGAAATGGTCAAAATTCTCATTTTTCTACGATGAAATTAATAAGATTACAACTTTTACGAGCAGAGAGCTGAAAATCATGTTTATGGGTCGGGATTAAAATGTGAAAGGTAATTGACACTCTGTGGTAAAGAGAGATATGTTTTTAATGTTGCTTTTTGCATGTGAAAGGGTTTTAATGATTTATGCTTTTTAGATAATGATAGATTTGTTAGATACAGATTTGCTTAGATTTCCATCTAGCGATAAGCTTTAAAAGCATGAAGCATGCAGTTTCCATTGAACATAATTTAAAAAGTTGGAACTAATTGTTAGCCGGCGAAAGTTTTAGTGATTATTTGTTTTTAATAACCGAAATTAGCAAATTAACTGTTTACAATTTCTTAAATACAATGAGCTCGTTTAAGCCGTATTACTGATCTTAGTGGTACAGTTAATTGTCTGTTTATGTGTTTGAAGGTATACTTTTAAAAATGGAATTCCAGCACTATCAAGGAAAAATTTGAATTTGCACTAGTACCCCTCTGTCTCTCAGCCCGTCATATCGGGTTTTCCAATAGGGACTTGACAACTTTGAATTCAATTTGCGAACGCACCCTTTCACTAATCATCGAACTGTCACTGTCAATTTATTCAGTAAACTTAACATTTTTATCATGGTAAATAATAAAGTTTTTGAAATATCTCAAATGGTTTGCATTTTATTTTGAAAAAAAGTTGTCAAGTCCTTATTGGAAAACCCTTTATATACGAAAAAATTATACCTAGTCGTGCCATAAGTTCTGTCACACGTATATGGGCAATTTTTGTATAAATGAAAAAGAGTTTTTGACAAAGGAAAATATATTTTATTTTGGCATACTAATGGAAGTAAAATAAGCAACAAATTATTCAAAGTGGCCGCCTTTAGCCTTAACACAGCTCTTTAATCTGTTGGGCCAGTCATCGATAGCAGTACGCACTGTTTCTAGAGGAAAATTAGCTACTGCTTCTGTCAAAGATCGCTTAAGGCTCTCGATATTTGGGTGTCGTCTCGTGCACACCATGGACTCTAACTCCGCCCACAGTTTGTAGTCCAGGGGATTCAAATCTGGGCTCCCAGAAGGCCATTCCGTCGCCCTTATAAACTGTGGAATATTGGTTTCCAACCACGCTTGTGTGGTTCGAGCTTTGTGGGCTGGCGCAGAATCTTGCTGGAAAACCCAATGTCGATTGTTGAATAGCGTAGAGTTCAGCGGCTTCACACATCCCTCCAGGATGTCCATTTGATAATTTTTCGCTGCAGTTTTTACGCCTTTTTCGCAAAAATGAAGCTCGGTGACCCCTTCGTAGCTGACACCCCACCATACCATGACTGATGCTGGATGATGTCCTCGCTGTACCCTAGTGGCAACTTCTCGGGCTTCTATGGAGCTGTGGGCATACACCTTATCATTTTGGCGGTTGAAATGTTCCTCCACCGTAAAAATTTTTTCATCGGTAAATAAAATTTCTCGATGTTTGTTGTTGCCGTACCGCCGAAGGAGCTCTTTCGATCTGGTGCTCCTAATTTGCTTCAACTGCTCAGTCAGCAAATATCCCGTTGATCGTCGAAAGGCACTCATCCCGAGGTCAGATTTTATGATGCGAGACATACTTCGGGTGGAGATGTTCATCTCTCGAGCCATGATTCGTTGTTTACGAAGCGGATTTCGACGAATTCGACTCTCGACCGCTTTGATGGCAGCAGAAGAACGTACATCACGCGGACGTCCAGAACGAGGTCGATCTTCAATAGTCTGGATCGCGTTATATCTCTGGATCGCACGATACACAAATCTTTGCGTTATTTTTAACGGGCACAACAACTTGAAAATTTCACTCGCGGATTTTCCACACTTATGTAGTGCAATCACTGCAGTTCGGTTTTCTATTACACCCCATTCCATCTTCACACGTTAACGAACACACTTTAAATGACCATCAACTGTCAACAACATTATGACGTTTATAAAACTGGCCGATATTGAAATGTCACTCATAAAATAAAGTTGTTGCCAATGTGAGAAATTATGTGACAGAACTTATGGCAGGACTAGGTACATACAGTGTGTTCAAGAAGAACGTGTCTAAAAAAAAAAGTTATAAATACTAAGAAATTCAATATACTCATATTTATTTCTTAAACTGTACTTCTATGTTAATTTCGCAACAATGTTAATATGATCGCTGGTATCTATAATTGCCTGGCATCTTCTTTGACAACTTTGGCTCAATTTTTTAGCGTAATCCACAATTAGACCTCTCCAAATTTGTTTTAAACTTTGAATAAGCTGTTGCGTTGTGGATATTTTTACCCCTTTTAGCTTAGTCTTTGTGAGCGACCACACATTTTTAATGGGATTTGCATCAGGACTGTGCTATGGCCAGTCCAAAGTTGTTATCCCATTTTCTGCCTTCCACGATGTGCAGAGGCGACTTCGATGTTTGGCGTCGTTGTCTTCTTGGAGAATCCAGTCATCGTTTTGGGGTCCATATAGCAACTCAGCGATCTTTAACAATATCTTCTTGTATAAATTCAGCATGAATTCAGCATTCACATTTCTGGTGAAAGCAATCAACTTTCCGAATCCGTTTTCAGAGTAGCGCCCATAAACATCCACATTTGCTGGATGTTTGGCGGTACGTTGCAATAATCTCTCATCGTCTTTTTTTCCAAGCCTTCTTCCAGTGATTGAAGATAACAAATGATGACTCATCGGTAAATACTACGTCAATCGCGTTCCAAACCGAAATCCCAGAAGGTTTATGCTTCTGTTTTTGATGCCAGATTCTTCAAGCCTGCTTTTAATTGTATTTATGGGCACCCAAACTCCTTTTTTAATTAGTTTTTCCTTCGTCTGTCGCAGAGTTAGTATCGTGTTTTTTCTGAATATCTGAGCAATAAATTTATGGTCACTTTTTGATGTACCTCTTCTAAGGCCTCTACCTGGCTCATCATCGATATCACCGTGCTCTTGATACCTTGTAATCCACTCCTTTACATATGAAATAGGGTTGGGTTACTCATACATAAGGTGGTACAAATGTCCCATTCATGCAAGTAAAAATGTCCCATCACTGCAAAAAATATTTTTGTCCCACTTCACAGTTTTTGTCCCATTTGTATTCCAGTTATGCATTTGTATGGCTGCCGTACCAAGACATTATTTGTACCACTCACTACACTATTTTTAGAGAGTTGTGCCAATGAGGACTGAGGAGTTGTGTGAAAGCGAATAAGGCCTGACCAGGAAGAAGAGCTGATGTGTCGCAATAGTGGCATACATACATACAATTTGTCTCACCTTAAATGAGGTATGAATGTGAAATTGTAGCACCGTCACATGGCGGGTTCGCATGCATACAATTCGCCTTATTGAGGTGCGATAGTGACAAATAAGCGAATGGTAATGACAGACATGTGTGATTGGGAGAGCTTCGGCAAGGGCCATAGTAAAATATTGCGCTCTTATGTACATATAATGTTTAGTGTTTTACCCCTATGCCTTTACCACATTCGCAATTTCACATTCACACCTTATTTGAGTAAAGACAAATTGTACATATGAATGCGAGTGGGACATTGTACCACCTCAAATTTCAGATGAGCCCCTCATACAAAATTTGGGACAAAAATTCTTGTCCTACCCAACACTAATATGAAGCACTAGTTTTGGTCCTTTGGGATGGGTAACCAGAAAAACCATTTCAAAACGTTTTTTATAAAGAGCACTCATTTCTTTACTTGTTATCTTTACGAAAGATCAAACTGTACTGACCAAATGAATCTAACGCGAAATCGGCGTTGGTATGTCATACACAATTTTCCAAAACACATAAATGTTTGAGCAGGTAGGACGGAATTACTTCCGACACGTTCTTCTTGAACACACTGTATGTAAATAACCAACATGTTGTTTTTATTAATAATTTTCAAACCAATTTTTTGATGTTTAAGGGAAATTAAAGTTTTTACAAATGAATCTGCACTTTTATGACTAAAGCCCTTCGCAAAGCTTTTTCTGGATTTTCGCCACAGCGTGGGCACACCAAGATTTCCTTCCCCACTTTTTATGTAGGTTTAGGTTTAGGTTGTAGGAGGGTGGTTGCACGGAACCACAAGCACTGAGGCCATCTAGTTGGGCCCATTGTACTCCCCTATTGTTATAAGTTGGAAGTCACTCCTCTTGCTCTAGCCACTTGGTTCGGTTTGCGAACCTTAACAGGCTCGAATGTTGGACGCCTCTGAGGTCGTCTAGTTCTGAGAAGAATCTAGAGCCTAAACAAAGGAGACGACTGTTGGAGATTTGCGGACAGTGACAAAGATAATGTTCGATAGATTCTTCGTCTTCCTCGCAACCTTTACACAAGCTGTCGCTCGCGATCCTCATTCTAAATGCGTGCAGCCTTAGCAAACAATGGCCTGTAGTCACCCCGCCAAGAAAGAATTCGAAATAGTCTGTTTGAAGCAAGTCTTCAGCACTGTTGGTGCTACATCGACTGACTTCCTAGTGGAACTGATGTTTGCAGATCCTTGCCGTGCAAGCGTATCTGCCTTCTCGTTACCTAGCAGGTCACTATGACCCGGTATCCAAATCAGAAAAACTTCCGTTATGGCAGCTAGGCGATTTAAATTGTGTCTACAAATGGACACTAGTTTGGATGTAGTCCTGTAGGATTGGAGTGCCTGAAGCGCAGCCCTGCTGTTCGAGAAAATGTAACAATTTCCGAGACTGTTCTGCATATCAAGAATAATTTTCGTACACTCGTTAATGGCTAATACTTCTGCTTGGAACACTGTCGCGTGTTCTGGAAGATGAAATGAAGTTTGGATGTCGAGGTCGTGGGAATAAATCCCTGCCCCTGTCCCCTGGCTAGTTTTAGATCCGTCTGTATAGAGATGAGAACCTATACAGGTGCTGAGTATCGTATTTGTCGCCCATTCGTTTCGTTCAGGAAACTTAATGTGAAACTTCCGTTTCTCAACCTGCGGTTGGTTCGTGCAATCATACTCGCGGTCTAAAAGGGAGTTTGCGTTTCTAATGACGTTTAGAATTTTTCCATGACCAATTTGTCGCACTGACCACGATTTAGTGGTTTTTAATCTAATGGCTGCCAGGCCCGCTGCTTGTTTTATAAAAAGATCAAGTGGGGGTAGTGAGAGAATCACCTCCAGAGCTGCAGTCGGTGTGGTTCTAAGGGCACCTGTTATGCACAGACATGCCATCCGTTGGATCAGCTGTAAGGGTGACAGGTTGGTTTTTAGTACCACCGCCGGCCACCACACCAGCGCACCGTAGCAAATAATTGGTCTAACAATACTGGTATACATCCAGTGGATGAGGTGTGGCTTGAGGCCCCATCTCAAACCGAATGTCTTCTTGCAAGCAAAGAAGGCTACCGTAGCCTTTTTTGCTCAGTCTTGAATATTGGCCTTCCAGGATAATTTGCTATCAAGAATCAGACCTAAATATTTAACTTGATTCGAGAGGACCATATTGATACCTCGAATGTTTGGTGGATTGAAAACATATGGTCTTCTTCTTCTTGAGAAGAGGACCAGATCTATTTTTTGTGGGTTAATAGATAGATAGAAAGTCCTTTATCTAGTGCCCAGCTATCTAACAGTTGTAAAGCGGATTGCATGAGGTCTCCTAGAACTTGCTCAAACTTACCAGATAGCATGATGACAAGATCGTCTGCATATGCTATTGTGAGGTAGCCGTTTTTATGTAGCAACGTTCCGTCAACATTATGAAAACGTTGCTTACCATTTCCATCCCAGACAAATTTTTATCCTATGATTTGGGAAAACGTTGTTGCGACTAAAACACAGAGATGTGTGTTACTTGGAATACCTGAACATATCGAAGGATTTCGCATTAATGCCACTTCCAATATTGAAAGAAAATCGAAAGTAACGTGACATTTGCATACAATGTAAGTCCCTACTTCCGGAGAAAGTAACTACCTTGTGTAAATTATGCAAAAAATAATGTTTTCAGAATTCATCCTATCTATATTTTAACTATTCATAATAATATCGTGTGAACTACATGAATTCTGGGATGGCATTCAATAAATTCAGATAACTTCGAAGCCGGTGTTTTTTCGTGTCGACAATCATGTCGCCCAGTGTTATTATTTCTTGTCCCACTCCTCTATATCGAGCCTAAAAGTACTTATGTACAAGTTAAATACAATAAGATTTACTTCACAATAAGTCATAGGTTATTTACCTGCATTCTAAAGGAGGATTATCATATAAGATTCTTAAAAACAACTGGTTATTACATTTCTTAATTTTATGGTTTAAATTCACGAATATTAGATCCACCAATAGTCTCATGTACTTAAAGCTATAAATTGCTTTCAGGTTTTAATCTAGGCCATTTTCAGCATACTGCGAAATTATAGTTCTGTTTCAACTATTGATCAAACTTATTTATGTAGTTACATTTTCCTGTACCATACACGTATTTTAGAATGCAACTCATTGTGTTTCTGTTCTAGACATACATTTGATGGGATTATTTGCCAGAGCAAATTGAACCTCTAAATTTATAATTTGCTGCCACTGGTTCGGTATGTATTTTGTCCTAATGGAGATGACAAATTAAAAACATAACAGGGCTACGATTGCGCGTAAAGCGCAATCTTACGATACTCTAGATGAAATAGAATTTTTTGTGATCCCAAGAAATTTTGTATGGGGAGTGTTAGAAGGGGTGATAGCACTGAACTAATTTTTTCCCCATCATGCTAAAGTAGCTATAAAAATGTTTTATACAAAATGCTTACACCAAAAATTGAATAGGAGCTGAGAAAATTAATGTGTAAGATTTAGTGAAAATGTGCAGTTTGTATGGGGGGTGGTAGAAAGAGTGGGGGGATTTTAGTGATTTTTTCAGAAATAACTAAGAATATCATAAAATTGGCATCTCTTAAATTTTAGATGAGTAACATTTATACTTTTTAAGAAAATAGATTTTTTGTGAAGTTGGGAAATTGTGTCATATTGTATGGGAGGGGGTAGAAGGAGTGAAGCTAATCAAATATATTTTTCTGATCTTAGTGATAATACTAATTAAGTATTTATTACAGAATATGAGCTCAATAAATATTATATGTTCTGAGAAAATTGTATTAGAGCATTTCATGAAAAAGTGTAGTTTGTATGGGAGGGGGTGGAAGGAGAGAGAGTACGCAAATAATTTTTCTACTGTAGATTTATATCATTATTAAAGTAATATATCCCAAAATTCAGACTAATAGGTTTTATACTTTTCGATTAAATCCATTTATTGTCAAATTGCAAAATTGTGTCATTTTGTATGGGAGGGGGTAGAAGGGGTGAAGCTAATCATCTATTTTTTTTCAGTCTTACTAACAATTTTAAATAAATATATGGTGCACAATTTCAGCTCGCTAAATTTTATACGCACTGAGTAAATTAGGTTATAGTAATTCATGACAAGTACAGTTTGTATGGGAGGTGGTAGAAGGAGGGGGAGGACACGCATAATTTTTATACGGTAGATTGATATCATCAATAAAGTAATATATTCCAAATTTCAGGCCAATAGCTTTTATACTTTTTGAGCAAACCCGTTAATTGTCAAATTGCGCAATTGTGTCATTTTGTATGGGAGGGGGTAGAAGAGGTGGAGCGATTTGGCCCGTTCACGAACTTGACCTTACTTTTTTGTTAAAAATGACGTGTACAAAATTTGAACTATCTAGCTCAACGCGTTCTCAAGCTAGAGAGCGAACAGACGGACGGACGGACGGACGGACGGACGGACGGACAGACGGACATCCGGTTTTGAGATTTTTGAGTGATAATATTAACTTCTGTATCATTCATTTTTTTCTCCAAGCCTTATTTCTTGGCGTTACAAACCTTAGAGCAAACTTATAATACTCTCAGATTCCATCTAGAGTATAAAAAAAATAACAGAATTATGATTTGGCGTAAAACCCAATCAGCTAGGGTGTATCCTAGTGGGCAACGTGTTGGTCTTGTAATACGAAGGTCGTGAGTTCAAATTTCGGTCGGCGCAAAATATAATCCCGGCACATTGCCTGCTTGGAAGAGGGTTGTGCGAAGGGCTAACAACCTTTCCACAATAAGTAATGAAAAATGTTAAGGAACCTAAATATCAGGAGGCCCAAGGTCCGATTTGGGCTGTAACGTCATTGAAGAAGAAGAAAACCCAATCACATGATACTCTAAATGAAATGGGAAACAGCTTAGTGTGCCGGAAATTATGTCTCAAATTCTTCGAAGAGTGAATAAGGACTTTTTTATGGGAGGTAGTAGATAGGTTTGTTATTTTTAAATATGACACCGAACGTGGTATACAAAATGTTTCATGCTGAATTTAATGTTTGTAGCTTTCATAATTTTCTAGGATGTTGAAAAAATTTTGTCTCAATTTATGGCATATGTATAAGAGGAAGTGGAAGGTTTTGGATGATTTTGAAACTACTTTTCAATATTCTAATCACATTGCTTTGTTCCAATGTCAAATTCGATAGCTCTCATATGTTCGAAGGACAAGTGTCATTCTTGAATTTTCAATACAAAAAATCATCGTATGGGAGGTGGTAGAAGGAGTGAAACAAATTATATATTTTTAGCATTTATTGCAATTATTAAGGCACAAATTCTGGCAAAACTTTTACTTTTTCTAGTTTCAATGAAAATCGATTAAATGTATTTACCAAAATTGTGCATTTGGATGGAAGGGGTAGAAGGAGTATTCGAATCAAAACCAAACTTTTCGACATCAATAATGTTTGGAATAGTATACTTTTCTCAAAATTTAAAGTTGATAGCTTTGACGGTTTTGAAGAAAAATAATTTAATTGAAATTTCAAAATTGCGTGAAATTAGTATGGGAGGGGGTAGAACGAATGAAGTGAAGTTGATAGTTTTTTTTTAAATTGATTGTAATTATAATAAAATTGAATCTGGTAAAAGTTCGTTCTTTTAGTTTTGCTAGTTACAATGAAAACCGAATAAATGCATATTTGAAAATTGTGCGTTTGTATGGGGTAGAAGGAGTACGGAGATCGGATCAATATTTAACATTAATGATATTTCAAGTCGATAGCGGAAATGGTTTTGATCAATTTCTTTAAATTTCGAAATTTCATTAAAATTGTGGCCCGTTCACGAACCTTTTTACCTTTTTACTAAAAATAAAATAAAACAAATTTCAGCACGATAGGTCAAAGCGTCCGAGAGTTATGTTATAGATAGATAGAGAGACGGTCCCTCGGTATCGAGATTTTTGAACTACAACAAATATCTCTGTATACTTGGCGACTTACTGCGAGCATTATTTATTAGCGTTACAAACGATAAGGCAAACACAATATATTTTCAGATTTAAATCTTCGATTCAATAATTTAACGTTGTATTGCTCGCATAAAAATTGAAAATTTGCCAATTTCTTGAGTATTTGTAAAAATGAGTCAAAATTTTAAGTAAATTTTTGTGGTTCTATTAAATTAAGCTCGCATTGTCTTTAATTCAAATCGAGTTTCAATTCTTTTTACATTTGAAAATTCTTGGCGAGGATATTTTTTGTTTTTATGCTCTTACATCCCAATTAAACTTAATTTTTTTCGACAAATTTCAGTCATAAAACTGCAAATGTATAAATCTAAGATTAAAATAATCCATTTCAAAAAGTGTTGAAAAATACATGGATTAAAATTTTTCTAGAAAACTTAAAATATTCAAAAAAAATTTGATCTGGAATAATTTTTATTTTTGAAAAAGATACTGTATTTTCTTTTGACTTATTTTTAGCCTTTCACCATTAAACTGAATACAAAAAAAAAATTTTACAAATCATCGGTGCTTAAATTAATTCTTTAACTATTTTCATTAAACAATGCTTAAGAAAATGCATTTAAATCTATTAAATCCGTTTCGATCAGTTTAAATTATTTTTAGATACATATATGTACGATACATACATATCGCCACATATCTACAATTATTTTTGTTTCGTTGCTATTTTTAAAAAATTTCGAACACAAACATTTTTTTTTTTTTGAATTAGCTGTTCAGCTGTGAAAGTGGCGCATTTCTTTCTGATTGTGTGCACGCTATATTTATAAATGAAACTATAGAAAGGTTTCATTAAAGACAGAGAATTTTGTGACAGGAAAAATGGTTTAAGTGTTTTTTTTTTAAATAGATAAATTCTTTAGTTTTAAAGAAATCTGATTTATTGGAATTGGAACTTGGTAAAAAAAATAATTTATTTTTTTAAGTGTTTAAATAACTATGTCTGAGTGACCTTTTCAGTTAAAAATTTTATTGTTGGGTTATGGAGTTGTAATTATAATTATGACGGAGAATCAACCGAAAACTATTGATAGATGTACGATAAAAAATTTCAACAGTTAAATACTATTGCGATTAAACATGTGAATGTCACACTGTATCAGAAAAAATTGCAATGCAATGTATTGTGCAAGGTACACAATGGTTTGATAAATGTTTTACAGATGAACAAATAATAAACATATGTTCATACATACAAATAGATTACATCTCCAACATAACTCTAATGGAAAGTAATTGGATTTCAATTTTACTGTGCCTTTTAAGATCGAAATCCTGGTCAGTTGTACAGTGAAAGTGTGGAAAAAATTTAATACAATCTTCAAACTATAATGTCACAAGAATCGGTCAGCTAAGATAGAACGTACCCAAGGAGGATATATAATAAGGAGTGACTATGAGCATGCTTTGCCGTGTATGAACATGGGAATGAAAGTATTTCCCTCCCTTACTAGCGAAATGCTCGAAATTTTTCGAAAAAAATCGTTGCGCTATATTTGTCTAGTACACTTAAGAATATTGCAACTAACTCTGTCCCGCGTTAAATTGTTCGAAACAATTGTCAAATTTTCGAAATAATTGTTTCGCTATCCTTGTTTCGCATACTTAAACCCAATTCAATTATCTCTGTCCCGCGTTAAATTGTCCGTTGCTAAAGTGCTTAGCTTAGACACGAACCAAAAACTAATAAAAATTGGAAAAATAATAATTTCTGAAATAAAACAGCAAACTCCATTGTACTGAAAATTACTTTATTGCTGACTGAATATTAGCAACCAAGAGAGAATACAAATTATGGTATTTTTTTGTAAAAGTTTGAAGCCAAGTTAAGCTTGGACGCAATTTTCGAAAATTTCCGAATCAAAAAGTATTCCCACATGAGACAGCCTATCAGGTAATCCACTTTATATATCCTCCTTGAACGTACCTCAGTTTTTGTATACCGTGGTATTGAGTATATTGTTTGCGCGGATCCTAGGAACCAAGATTAAAGTGACAAAAATTATGTCCATATGCAGGCCCTGATAGAGCCGTAATGGGGCCCGGGCCAGATATAATTGTGGGTTCCCCCCATTCAATTTCTCAAATTAATTGTAGAATGTAACTCGAAGGTCCAAATTATTTCGACAGTCAAATTTTTTTTGCTTTGAAAAAGTCTGTTTCTTATTTAGTAAAACAAAATTTTTTTTTCCATTTAATAGAAAATTAACAATAAATAATTGAATAACAAACACCAGTCATATGAGTTTGTAACATATTTTGGCAATTATTATTTTTTACTTAATTGGTTTGAAAATTTAATGTTTTATAAACAAACAATTTTGCCGAAGCCGGTTAAAACTCGAACTTTTTTTCCGAATATTCTGAAATCAAAACCTTGGTGAGAGAACTGATTTAATGGCAATGCGATTGATTGACTGGTTTTGAAGTTATTAACAGTTTCATGCAGGAAGTTAGTAAAAGATTATGAAAATGTAAATTTTATAAACAAATTATTTATTTTGGGGATTTCACGAACATTTCATGAAGGGAACAAAGTTACAAAGTTTTCCAAATTTTAATGTTTTTATTAAATAATATTACATTCTGAAATAGCTTTTTTTACTGAAAAAGCTTGATTTTGAATTTAAATTCTTTGCGCATGTAAATGATATTTTTTCGGCACTGTTTCTTATAACAAAGATTGATTTATTGTGAAACGAAAAAATTGAAATGAAAATTACGCAATCCATTAAATTCTATAACCATTTAAAGGTACATCGAATTTTCATAGTAAATTTTTTCCATCCAGCTAGTATTATAGCTCTTTTTCAGCAAATTTATCACGACTTTAGCTATTTTGAGCTATGTATTCACATAGTTTTACGATTCGAAATTACCTCATTTTCAAAGAAAATGCCTTTTCGGTATTAAATTCCCCTTATTAGTGTAATCGAAATAACTTGGAATGCATTTTCGTAGTTATTTTTTTTTTTAATTAATAGCATTAAAACATATTACGAAATTCAGTAACGACTTGTGAACGTGTAATACAACAAGAATTTTACTTCAGTAAAGTCTTATGAGCCTTTTGTGTGGAGTGGGATCCGAACAAAAATTTGTCATTCTTCTCAAGAAAATCAATTCGACACTTAAATCAACAGAAATTTCCTTTTTAATATTTATTTTGTAGGGTTTATACTTCGGCTTAAATTTGGTCTTCGTTTGATTCGTTCAATGTACACAGTATTTTGAAAAGATTACAGATTTCGTATAATAGCGAAAAAATCCTTGTCAAAATAATGATTCCTTCGTTTGGCTCCAGCAAAAGTAATCTCTGTTACTTTATTCTCTATTAGATAGCGTTACTGATATTAAATACGTCATGCGAAATATCTTCTGGAAAAAACAATTTTTCAATTTAAAAAATTTCATTTACATTCGTTTAAATGGATTTTTTGAGGAGTCCAATGTCAACCAATGATTGATCCGTATTATCGGACTGTGACGATATTGGCCTTTTCAAGGATAGATTGTCCTCTACTAGATCTTGCTTGATTGCCGTCATATGTGTGGTTGGCAGTTTCTACTCTCAACATACTTCGAAACCTACAGTGGGCTTGTCACGTATAGTGAATGGAGGACAGAAGAGTACCCAAACGTGTACAAAAAGGCGGAAGGAGAAAAGCCAGTTGGAAAAAAGTCAATCGACGAAGACAGCAAATCGCTTTTCAAATTTTTAACATGGAGTGCGCAGTCATTGGACCGAGATAATTGGAGACGAAACATACAGGAAACCAAGACCCGATTTTGGCTGTTGTGCCATTGATGATGATGATGATGTATGACTGGAAGAATAACTAGTTTCATTGCATGGTTCCAAAATATTTTCCCAATCGAAAGAATGAATCAATTTGTGGTGAACGCTCTGCAGTTTAATTTTTGTAGTTGGTTGGTATAGTATCCCTATGATATTTTATCCTTTTTTTTAGTCGATTATCAAAACCCTCTCTGAATCCCAAAAAGTAGTGGCCATGATTTTTCCGGCGGATTGTGAGACCTTGAACTTTTTGGTGGGTGAAGCTCCTTTACGGAGCCACTGCAGTGACTCCTGCTTTGATTCAGGCTAACAATGATGAACGCAAGTTTTGTCTCCAGTAACAATTCAGGTTAAAATTTCATTCCTGCGTGAACACTCGACAAGCTGCTTTATCTAAACCGCAGAAGGCATTCTAGGTTCCCATCTTGCACTGAACTTAGACATGTCGAGATGATCCTGGAGGATATTCAAAATGATTACGTATGATGCTCCAACCAGTTCTGCGATTTCGTTCTGCTCATTTAAGCATCTTCGAGAACAAGTTTCTCCACTTTGGCGACGACTTTTAAGGAAATTGCCTCAATCGGCCGGCCCGAGTGTTTGTCATCTTCAATCTACTGCCTTGCTTAAATAAACTATGCCAATTATAAATTATCGTTTTTCCAGGGCAAGGGTCCCCGTAAACAGATGACATTTCTTCTAAAATGATTTGTGTCATTTTCCTTGGAACTTTATGACGGCACTAAACTCAATTTTGTACCCAGTTAGCGTTTTCGTTCCGATTGACTTGTTGATTTGGCGATAACTAAAACGTAAGTGATTCGATTTAACAGAAACTTTGTATTTATACCTGTATTGAGTATTATAATACCTCCCCTCTTGTCCATCCCCTTCATTACGCGAAATTTTTGACCTCCTCTCGTATATAAAATAATGTGAAACTAAAATTTCTATCAATCACTTACATTCAAGGGTATATGTTGTAGCGAGTGAGCGGCTACAGCGGTGTGTTGCGTTTCATCCCAGGCCTGCTTACGACGGACACGTCCGTAAGGCTTGTGTAAGCAGGCCCTGCCTTAGACGCTAGGGGAATATCGTGCAGGTAGTGAGATTTGAACCCGGGGATTTTTGAGTTGCAAAGCGGCCGTGCTGGCCATTGAGCTATCTGGACCCCACGGCTTAGTTGGTTAGTAGCAATGCTGTATAAGCCGCAACAATGTATATTAGATAGTAGGACATGACTCTAATACCTACTTAAATGTCAAAATGAACTGTGATACTTATCGAAAACTGCAAAGATGTGGCATGAAAAGGGGTTTCACGTTATAATTTGCAAAAAAGATGTTTTACACATTATTTCGGGATTTTATGAAATCATAATTAATAATCTTCACAAGCACAATTACTCAGAATTACTTTATAGTAAAACTACTTTCACAGAAATTTCTTTTCAGAAATAAACACTATCGACGTTTTAACAGAATGTATGTTCATATATTCTATGTCAAAAATTTGGATACCAATTTATTATATTATTTATTTATAATTTAATTTTTAGTTAAAAATTCAGTATTCGAAATAACGATTCAAAATTTTTTTTTCTTTCGTGTAGCCCCCAAAAACTTAAAGCAGTTTTTAACGACGCTACTGCACTACTATTACACAAAGGCTTTAGTTTTTAAGTATTCCCATTTGGCTTCCTTTCTCTGGACGATTTTTAGTTCCTTATATTCTTCTTGATTGGTTGAAATAAGGTAATCTATATTAGCGAGTTAAATGCGTTTAAATTACGGACAGAATAAACGCGAGATACGATTCGCATTTCTATAAAATTTGCGTTGACGTAAATGCGCTACCTTTGCGCTATGTGCAAAAAACAAAGTGAAGGCGAGAAGCGATGCAAGTTTAGATGCTATTGCAAAAATGTGATGCGAGACTGTTCGCGAGAGTAGCATTTTTGATAGCAAATTTCATAGCAAGGACCTTAATCTGGCTATACACATCGTTCCGTGAAGTAAGAATTCGATACGAGGGTTTCTTGTATATTTAAACTTTAACTTCGTTTCCTAGCTTCTACAACTACTAGGTTATACTAAATTAAGCAATTTATTATTATGTAAACTGTCTTGTTATGATAAATAAATAAACAACTAATACTTCGAATATGAGAAAATGTTTAATTTGACACTGAAAATAAATTAGAAATTATGAATAGTAACGTACTGTACTTTGATTTCAGTTGATTCCCAAATTTGTTCAAATACTGAAGAATATTGTAAAAAAAACTTACTAGTATAATTTTTAAAGTATTTCGGATAGCGAGAAAGTAGTGTGATATCGTGCGCGTCTTGCAATCGGTCTCGCATCGCCTTTTGTTCAAATTTTTATCGCATCTCGCATTCACTCTAACTGGGTTAGCGAAGATACATTTTTCCTAGTTTCATTTAAACATTTCATTCGATTAAAATCAAAAGAAAGAGAAATATGGTGAAAAATGGTTCCGAATTAAATATTATTTCAAAAACAAAAAGATTCATCAAATCAGGCCACCTCGAATGGTTCCAAGTCTCTTAACAAAAGCATGCCAAGAAATCTCTGAAGAACGAATCATAGAAACTGATATGCAGTCTTCTTAGTTTACAGAAGAATAAACTGATAATAATAGTAAGTATGTTCAAAGGAGCCTGTTGTCTCAAAAACATTGAACGCAGTTGAGTCTGAGCTTTGCAGGCTTTGTCTGAAAGAAGAAGAAACCGCGAAGCATGTACTATTGGAGTGCGTGGCAAGTAGAACGCAGCAGACTTCATCACTTTGGGAAGCATCCACTAAGCCAGGGTGATGCAACAAGCTCATCTCATAATACTGCGTTTCCTCGGCTCAGCCAGTATTTTAAGTGGGCTGTGAATAGATGGGATACACAGACCAATCATTGGCCGTAGTGCATGAAGTGCTAGAAAGGCCTTACCAATTCTATGCAAATCTTCAATATATCCAAATATACCAGTGCTACGATATTATTTGGTGTCCTCGACCCTACTCCCCTAGTAACATCTGATGAGTTTTCTAGTCTTGGCAAGAGATACTTATACTCATACTCAACCACCCTAATCAAGTTTGTCTAATGCAACAGCTTCACTTTTGAAGCACAAGATGGCAACATAAGAATGTGAAGAACAAGTATACTTGTAGCTGAATTATGGTGTTTTGAGCAAAACCTTCAGGTGAACTACGAGTTTTTATACAGATTCATTCATTTCTATTGACATACGAAAAGAGTTAAAATAATTTTAAGTTTCAGAAATCGCTAAACGTGTATTGGCCAAGCTCTACTGGAGGAGTAGTGCTTGTGCATAGCGAGTATCTCCTGATTTGGCTACCCACCACATGCGTGCAGCTTCAACTTACTTCATTCTAGCCCTTGGTAGTTTGTTACCGATCGAACAATATCAAGTCCGTGGAGTTGTTACTGTCCAAAAATACTTTCTGGAATCAGCGAACCAGCAGGTAGGCCTCCGTGTAGCATAGGAAACAGCATGCTTGCTTCACAGTCAATAGACTGTGGGGTCTAAACAGTTTCACTTCTAGAAGGTCTATATACTCAGTAGATGTTTTCTGTTCGCTTTCCATCAGTCAGTCCCCTATAATATCTGCAAATATTTGTCAGTACCAGCCAGTACTGAAAGTACTGAAAAATATAACAGAATTATGATTGGGCGTAAAGCCCAATCAAACGATACTCTGTGTAAAATACTTACTTACCTTTTGTTTGGGAGGTGGTAAAAGCAATAATTTTTGTATGTAACACTGAACGTAGTATATTGTTGCGAGCTAGAGGTTCGCCGATTTCAAGTGAAACACAATTCGATTAAAAATAAAGGATAATTTATTTAATTCGCACTTTATACAAATTGGTATGGGAGGTGGTTGAAGGAGTGAGGTGAAGGCGATATTTGTTTAGCATTTATTACAATTATTAAGGGACAAATTCTGGCAAAATTTCAAGTTTTTACTTCTACTAGTTTCTATGAAAATCGGTTAAATGCATTTACCAAAATTCTGCATTTATATGGCTACCCCCTCTCATAAAAATGCAGAATTTCGGTAAATGCATTTAACCGATTTTCATAGAAACTAAAAGAAATAGAAACTTGAAACTTTGCCAGAATTTGTCCCTTAATAATTGTAATAAAGGAATATCCGAATCAAAACCAAATTTTTTGACATCAATCATATTTAAAATAGTATACTTTTCTCAAATTTTAAAGTTGATAGCTTTGACGGTTTTGAAGAAAACTAATTTATTTGAAATTCCGAAATTTCGTAAAATTTGTATGGGAGGGGGTAAAGGAGTGAGGTAAAGTTGATAGTTTCTACAAAATTTGTTGCAATTATGATAAAATTAATTATGACAAAAATTGGTTCATTTAGCTTTGCTAGTTGCAATGCAAACCGAATAAATGCATTTTTGAAAATTGTGCATTTGTATGGGAGGGGGTAGAAAGAGTAAGGAGATCAAATCAATATTTCTTGAGGTTAATGATATTTATATCAATATACTATGACCTAATTTTCAAGTTAATAGCTGAAATGGTTTCGGAGAAAAATCAATTTCTTTAAATTCCGAAATTTCATGAAATTTGTATGGAAGGGGGTAGAAGGAGTGGGGGATGTGGCCCGTTCACGAAATTAAAGTTGCTTTTTTGCTAAAAATGACACACAACAAATTTCAGCACGATAGCTCAAAGCGTTCGAGAGTTATCTTGTAGACAGACGGACAAACAGCAATTCGGAATCGAAGTTTTTGAGAGACAACAAATATTTCTGCACTCCTGGCGGCTCTGTGCGAGCATTATTTCTTAGCGTTACAAACGGTTTGGCGAACACAATATACTCTCAGATCTCATCTAGAGTATAAATATACCAGCTTCACCAAGGTCGTTCTCACTCTCCCATTCATCTCCTCCATGACTGTGCATTGCACATAAGGGCCGAAATTGTCTATAACGCACGTCAATCTGTAAGAAAAAAAATATTTTTCTGTGTGTGAAAGTGGAGGTGGCGCAATAAACAAATTCAGATCATGGTACAAAACAAGCTTGACCCGACAGTGGTGTCCAGCTGCTAGTGTACACACCCTAAATATTACTCGTGCCATGGGTTGTTTATAGTGTAGTACACGTCAAATACCACAGAGGAGCAGATACTGACTTTGCCTTCCCTTCGAATACCCTTGCCTTGGCGAGTCTGTATGAGTCTTAGTTTTTAGTATCAGAAACCTGCAAACAATCTAATCCGTTAAAGAATCGGCGTTGAGTGACCCTTTTTGTTTGGTTTGCTTAAGATCATCACGCAATTTATTTGTTTTCTGGCATTTCATGCTCGTTTTAAGATCGTTATTTGCGAGCACTTGCTAAATTGTTTGCTGGAAAAGGTTGAAATAAATACAATACACTCTTGAAAGAAAAGATTTCCGGATTCTATACTGTTACGACGCTTCGGTCTGATCTTTATCAAACTATTTCAGCACAGACCGAAACGTCACGAATAATAAATTTAACAGTGTAGAATCTAGAAATCTTTTCTTTCAATTCGAAATGCACTGTGAAAACATGCAGTATTGATCATCTCAGCAAACGATTTAACGAGCGCTCGCAAATAACGATATTAAAATGAGCATGAAATGCTACAAAACAAATAAACTGCGTGATGATCTTAAGCAAACGAAACAAAAAAGGTCGCCCAACGTTGATTTTGTCATATACCAGCAGTTTTCATTTCACCATGCGCATGAAGAGAGCCAAAAATTGATTCGTGTTGGTATCAAATGCAAACGGTAAAAACCTGGAGTTTGCAGAGGAGATCGCGTGTGCTTGTGAGTCAAGTTCATTAATTAATCGATAATCTTTCACAAAAATAAACGTTTATGAATCGTTAACGATATTGATTAATGATTCAAAATAAAAATCATTAACGACACATTAATGGTTCATTGATAACGATTATATACTTACTTATATACTCGTTTTTTGTAAGCGTTATACAATTCTTTAATGAATTGTTAAAAGTAATTCATTAACGAATGTCCATTTAGTTCGCTTGATGAATCGTTAATGACTCGTTAACGACGCTCGTTATCGATCTAATCGCTTGTTAATATAACTCCCTACCGATTCTTTAACGAATTAATTTGTTTGCTGGGATGTTATCTGGAAAACGCATTATAATTACTAATGTATGTATTTAAAAAATATTTCCATTTTCTATCGTGCAAAAGTAAAAAAATTGTGTAGTGCAGTAGAATAATTTAAATTTTGGAAACTCAAATATCTTGTGGGACCCCAAGCAATTTACTTCAAAACTGGGAATCCAAAAATGCATTGTCTGTAATATTTTTCTTGATTTATTGCATAAATTATTACATTATCACAAGTGGAGATGACAATCTAGAGGTTTGAAAAAATACACTTTGAATTACAGCCTTGAAAATATAATTCCGTACTATTGTCCAAGCATTAACTTGCTACCAACTTCACAAATAAGTAGAGTTACCCGGCTATCTTACGATCTTCATAGCTAACATGATCTACATATAATCAAGGTACGATCCTGATTACCATCTGGTATTTGTTGGAGAGTATAATATATAATTTTATAAATATTGAACTTTTAGACTCTGACATTTATTTACTTCGAAAATTTAGACTAATGCTAATCGAATCAGAAATTTTGTTGGTAAAAAATCTAATTCTGACTGTAACGAAACGTGATATTATAATTTTATTTCTTTTCATAAAAAAAATCGTTAGAATAAGCTTATAATTCTCTCATAGTTTATCTTGAGTATAGAAATTAATTTAATTGATTAATCAAATATATATATTGCAGCAACAGCAGATCAAGGAGAATTTTCTAGAATCATTTCCGAATCTATTCAAGAATACGATGCAAAAAAAAATTATTGAAAAGCAAATAGAAACATTACCAACTCCTGTGAATTGTCATTTTCAAAATTATCAGATACGAGGGTTTAGTCAGAGTTTCCAAAGAAAAAAGTGGTTTGCGATTTTTGAAGAAAATTCTAATATCATATAAAAATCGATTTATTTGGGAAAGATTGGCGAACATCGTTTTGATAAAATTGTTCGTTCGTAAAAGCCATTCCTTGGGAAGAACCTTTAATGAAAAAAACTACACTATTCGAACCTGTTTAAGGAAATAAGTGCTAATTATACTCTAGATGAAATCTGAGAGTATTATAAGTTTGCTCTAAAGTTTGTAACGCCAAGAAATAAGGCTCGGAGAAAAAAATGAATGATACAGAAGTTAATATTATCACTCAAAAATCTCAAAACCGGATGTCCGTCCGTCTGTCCGTCCGTCCGTCCGTCCGTCTGTGCGCGCTCTAGCTTGAGAACGCGTTGAGCTAGATAGTTCAAATTTTGTACACGTCGTTTTTGACAAAAAAGTAAGGTCAAGTTCGTGAACGGGCCAAATCGCTCCACCCCTTCTACCCCCTCCCATACAAAATGACACAATTGCGCAATTTGACAATAAACGGATTTGCACGAAAAGTATAAAAGCTATTGGCCTGAAATTTGGAATATGTTACTTTTATGATAATATCAATCTACCGTATAAAAATTATGCGTATCCTCTCGTTCCTTCTACCACCTCCCATACAAACTGTACTTGTCATGAATTACTATAAGCCAATTTACTCAGTGCGTATAAAATTTAGCGGGCTGAAATTGTGGACCAAATATTTATTTAAAATTGTTAGTAAGGCCAAAAAAAATTAGACGATTAGCTTCACCCCTTCTGCACCCTCCCATACAAAATGACACAATTTCGCAATTTGACAACAAACGGATTTACTCGAAAAGTATAAAAGCTTTTAGTCTGAATTTTCGGATATATTACTTTCATAATAATTTTAATCTACAGTGAAAAATTATTTGCTTGCTCCCTCTCCTTCCACCCCCTCCCGTACAAACTACACTTTTTCATGAAATGCTCTAAGACGATTTTCTCAGAACATATAACATTTATTGAGCTCATATTTTGTAATAAATACTTAATTAGTATTAGCACTAAGTTCAGAAAAAAATATTTGATTAGCTTCACTGCTTCTACCCCCTCCCATACAATATGACATAGTTTCACAACTTCACAAAAAATCGATTTTCTTGAAAAGTATAAATGGCACTAGTCTGAAATTTCAGGGATGTCAATGTTACAATATTCCTAGTTATTTCTGCAAAAATCACTAAAATCGCCCCACTCTTTCTACCACCTCCCATACAAACTGCACATTTTCACTAAATCTAACTCACTAATTTTTTCAGTTCCCGTTCAATTTTTGGAGTAAGCATTTCGTATAAAACATTTTTATAGCTACTTTAGCATGATGGGGAAAAATTAGTTCAATGCTGTCATCCCTTCTAACACTTCCCATGCGAAATTTCTTGGGATCACAAAAAATTCTATTTCATCTAGAGTATCGTAAGATTGCACTTTACGCGCAATCGTAGCCCTGTTATGTTTTTTTTCTAGAATTATTTTTCTTACGATACACAAGCCTTCCATTTTTGAAAAAAAAAAAAAATGCTATCTGCAAGATTCTTCAGACACTGTTCTTAAATGTTTTTTTTTTGCTGAATTTGCTTCTTAAACGAAACTTCCGAATTATTAATCATAATTTTTGGTTTAACAAATACATATAAGAAGAAAACGTGATAACGTGTTACGAGTATTGTTTTCAACTCTCCCACTGACTTACAGAATATTGTCTTAAGGTAGTTTCGAGATTATAGCGACCACAATATAGACTGAATTAAAGAAATCTTTTTTTAAGTTTTCACTTCGATTAATGCTTACCAAAATTTATTGCATGGCAATTTGTAATGAAAAAATAAATTCCAATTTATATTCTACTAAAATTTGAATAAAATGCATTTTTTCCTAAATTTACATTCTTGTTCTAAAATTTTTTTTCAAATTTCTTAAATAGAATTGAAGAACCATTTAATTTAAATAAAATATAGATAAAGTTTTTTTTTTTTCTAAGAAATGATTTTTGATTTTATTGATAAGTATAATAATGCATTGATTTATGTAAATTTTGAACAAATTAATTCAAACTTTTTTAGGATGCATTAACTTGTAATAAAATATTTTCCAATAAAAGAGTTCTCTTTTATAAATCTCAATAATATTTCTTCGTCCAAGTCGCATCTTGTGTACTTCTTGATTTTAAAATATTTAATTTTTCCGGAAAATATTCGATGTTAGCCTTCTTCTTCACATTTTTCGGGATTCCTGAAGAAACTTTCCACATGAACTGAAATAAAATAAGAATCTTTAATTTAACTCAACTTCAGGTTAGAGAACTGCATCATATGGGCCATATCTTTTGATTTTTTTTCTTTTGGTTTTTATTTCTATTGTAATGCGATTGAGCTACCCGTAATCTTTCGACGATTTCAGTAACTGTGACCCTTGTGTGAAATGATTACCGACTCACTCTTATTAAATTCATTGAACTACCAAATCGAAGAATTATGCAAAATCCATTTCAGAAAGTTGCAAATTTAATCCAAAAGATTTGAAACGCGTCCTCATTCATCTCATTTTACCCAGTTTAATTTTGTACAGCTCATTCGACATTAAAATTTAACAAACATTTTCAGAATATTGAAAAACTGAACATTGTAGTATTCCATTTCTAAAACAATCGAACAATCAAAAATATATAATTTTAAAATATTTCAATCAAGCAAAAAAAAAAAAACGTTAGCAGAGCGTAGTTTCGATCTACGGACCTCTGGGTTATGGGCCCAGCACGCTTCCACTGCGCCACTCTGCTTGTTGAATTTTCTTGTTCTATGTCCAAACAATACCTATCGACTTTTTCATATCTATTTTAACAATTTTACTACAATCTTTTACAAACATTTTTTATCTCTCAATAATAAAAAAAAATCTATTATAAAATCTAAATTGTTATGAAATAAATTAGCACCTAGTGAATAAGATAATTCTAATAGATCATGTCTATACGAAAGATGTAAATTAACTTGTAGAGATTGTTTTTAAAGTTTTTATTAACAAATTGTTTTTGATACTGGAAACCATCTATGTCCACCAGCTGATAATTACTTAATTTTGAAATTCACTGTACCGTCGCAAAATGATCAGTCTATAGATACTTTCAAAGCGACAAGACCTCTTTTCTTTCTGTTCGATTCACTCTCGGCCGCGATCCCGTGAGATTCATGAACATTTGAATTTAAATTTATCCGATACAAAACAAATTGTTTTGGTTAAAAGTGTTGATAACAGGTTTTTCTCTTTCTTAAAGATAATAACATTCTGTCTTAAGATATAAAGAATTTTGTGCTAGAATTTTTATTACAAAAATCTGGTAATAATATTAAAAAAAAAAAATAAATAACGACAAAAAAAATTGTGATCGGAATGCAAAAATCACGAGGAATATCATCGATCATTGATTATCTTGCTCAGGGTTCACGATTAATTAAATTTTTAGTGATTTGTGTTTCTTTTTTTAATAACATTTTATTCATTTTTAGCATAGATTTTGATAATTATTGCGGTAAAGTCAGTTAGATCAGATGTTGAATAGTGAGAATTAGTGATTTATATTTGAAGAATTTTCGGACTGTTGAGATGAATTTTAATTTCAAGTGATCAGTAGAATAAAAACCTTTCATCAGTTATATACAGCAGAATTAGAATGATTTCAGTTTAGAATTATCGCAATAGATTTGAAGAGTTTTTAAGATTTTAAAAAAGATTTAAACGGATAAGAGAGTGTCAGTGACAGTGCAAGGATCAGTGAACTATATTAATTATATTTAAAAGTGAAGTTACCAATTTTTTTTATTTGTTAGTTCGCCAATGTCATTGAGGATCCTTATCGTTCGAGTATTATATACATAGGTGATGTAGAATCGTAAAGATTTTCGAGTCTTAAAAACATTTTTTGCGTGTCATTTATAATATTGAATCGATTTTTATGGAGAGCAAGTGACCCAAGGTGATGTTCCAATGATGAGTGATGTAAGAACACAATTAGTAATTTATAATATAAAGATATTTTGTGCCAGCGAAAAATTATTGGGTCTTGATAGGTGAACACGAATGAATGTTGCGTAGATGTATCTATTTTTTGTTACCTACTGACACTCAGGTTTCTTACCATTTTGTTTTTGTTATTTTGGAAGGATTGTAAGCTCTTCGCGCAACTCTATATGAACGAATTTTTTCTTGTTCTTGATTGGGTGACCCAGATATAAGAAGTGTAGTAGAATTATATGTCGTCTAGAATTTGAACTCACGACCTTTGCATTGTAGGTCAACACACTGCCCACTATGCTGCTACACCCAGGCTTTAATTAACATGTGTAGGGCCATGAGAATTGTGCGACGGTATAGGGGTTAGACCCGAAAACTACAAATTTGATATCTCAACTATAACTTGAGCCAGAAAGTTGAGTTCGACTTCATATAGGGGTTCCTGGAAGAATAATTAAATTTTTGTATCCTTTGGGTTCCGAAAATGAGTGACTAAAAACAAATTGTCGGCTGAATATGTTTCATTAAATGATAATCTCTTTCGAATCCCTGAAAACAAATGGTTTTTATTTTAATTCCACCATAATCAACTTTAAGGAAGGAGGGAGGGGAGGTCAAATACTTGTAACAGGGTGAACGGAAGGGGGGAGCTTGAAAATTATTATCTCGACTATCTATTAATATGTAGTTGAAACTTGGAATATGCTAGCGAGATATGAAACCGGGATATGATCAAACTGTAGTAGTTTGATAAAGTCTCAGCAGAGACCGAAACGTCACAAATAATAAAGTGTAACAGTATAGAATTCGGAAATCTTTCCTTTCAATACTTCTTTTTATTCGTGTTAATATATGGTTTCATAGCGTATCCATAGTTTTCATCTAATTATAAATTACACCGAATATCTTGGCATTTACTGCATCTGTCAAAATGATATTCTAAATCATTTAAACGTGATTAAAGTGATCAATTAAAAAATGATTGATATTCACCCTCCCCATCCCCCATTAATATTCAAAACTGCATATACATATGTATAAAGTAATGCCATGACTGCAGGTATTGATAATAATTGCAGTTAAGTGTTAATTGATTGACAATAGCCAGCGCCTAGAACCACCACCCCTCGTCGTCCTTATTGACTACCACTTTATCTCAGACATAATTTTCCAACGTATCCTCAACTTGTCCCAAAAATAATAATGTTTCAACCGATCACATTTTTTTTAGATTTTTTTAACCATTGGAAAAGTTTTAACCACTTGCGGTATTTAAGTTGAAATAAAAATATGCTTTAATTGAAATCAGGGGCCAGGATTCCATTTAGGCAAAAAGCTAATTACTTTGGTTTACATCCTTTGTCAGCTTTACTTCTCTTTCTAATAAGGTATTGAAGTATGGTAGGGTTTGCTGGATTTCAAGTAAAAATAAAAATATTTAGTTCACTTTAAAATTGCCTTTCAAAAAAAATATTTGAAGCAATTACGATCTTCTCTTATTTAGTTCTTTTTTTCTTGTTTAGTTCTTTAATAAATCCGTAATGTACCATAAATAATATCATTAAAGAATCATTAACAATATCATTAATGAATTAAAATAAAAATCATTAATGAAACATTAATGATTTATTGATCAAGGTTATACATATACTTGCTTATATCGTCCCTACCACGTCAAACTATCGAATGTGAAAAAGTCGTTTTTTCATATTCAATACCCTGCGCTTGCATTGGGGACGATTCGCCTTGTGGCATCTCGACTTGAGACGGAACTACCGCGATGCTTATATACAGCTTAAAAAGGCTGTTAGACGCGACAAGAGAAAGGTCATTGAAGATCTGGCCAACAAGGCAGCATCTGCGGCTTACCTTAGGGATATGGGTTCGCTATTTAAAAATATGAAATAGTTGACGAACAGGAATTTCACCGCCAACCTGGTGAGATGTCAACCGAACTTTTCGTAATATGAATGAACACATGTGGCATCTCGAATCTGTGGAAATGTCATTTCCAGCGTTCCTTTAGGGGCTACAGATTCGAGGTTTTGCCACAAGGCGAATCGTTCCCAATACAATAGCAGGATATTGAATATGAAAAAACGACTTTTTCACATTCGATAGTTTGACATGGTAGGGACGATATATTGGTTTCTTGTAAGCGTTTAACAATTCATTAGTCAATCGTTAAAAATAATTCATTAACGAAATGTCTATTTAGTCGGCTTGATGAATCGTTACTGACTCGTTAACGACGTTCGTTAATGATGAAATCGCTCGTTAATATGAGTCATTAACGACTCTTTAATGAATTATTATTTTTTGCTGGGCCCAGCAAACAATTTAACGAGAGCTCGCAAATAAAGATTTTAAAACAAGCATGAAATGACACAAGACAAATAAACTGCGTGATGATGTTAGCCAAAATAAACAATAGTGCAAACCAGAATGGTCACACGACTTCGATCTTGTTATATACAAGCAGTTTCCAATCTCACCATGCACATTGACTAGACACTAGGGTGTAGCATAGTGGGTAGATTGTTGGTCTCCAATGTGAAGGCCGTGAGTTCAAATCCCGGTAGACGCATAATTCCATCACACCGCCTGCTTTGGGTATACCTTGGTCACCTCAATCTACGAAAATGACGAATTCGTGGATAGAGGGTTGTGCGAAGGTCTAACAACCCTTCCAAAATAAATAATGAAAAATGTTAAGGAGCCTGAAGGTCAGGAGGCCTGTAGTGCCATTGTAGAAGTAGATGCACATCGACAGTGCCAAAAAAGATTTCGTGTCGATATCTTCAAACATTGCAAATGAAAACGGTGGAAAACAGAGATTTAGTTTTCAGAGGATCGGACTCGAAACTGGTATACGTGCATGCTTGTTTTGAGCACGCCCATGAGAAGTTCAACGGCATAAACAACAAAATAGAAAAATCATTTCTGATCTTCTCTGGTTTGCCTTTAAAATTTCAATTCTTTAAAAGAATAATATCGTTTATGAATTTTAAACGATATTCGTTAATGAATTAGAATAAAAATCATTAATGATACATTAATGATTCATTGATAACGATTATATAGTTGCTTAGATACTCGTTTGTTGCAAGCATTTTTCAATTCATAATAAATCGTTAAAAATAATTCACTAACGAATTTCCATTTAGTTCGCTGGATGAATCATTCATATATCGTTAACAACGCTCGTTAAAGATCTAATCGCTCGTTATTATAATTCATTAACGATTCTTTAACGAATCATTTTGTTTGCTGGGATAATCAAAGATCGCGAATATTCGATGAACGGTATAGTGTCGACATGCAATATTACTCCCTCCTTAGCTCCTGCTCGTCCCGAACAGAGTTTTTACTATCATTAGTGTAGTCATGGTATTACACAAATCTGTCTACATCTTTCATTTTCGCACTAGGTTCGCGGTAAATATAATGCGTTATTCATTTCAGCGATTAATTGGTACGGTCCTTCCCGATTACTTTGAAGCCTTGGCGATTTTCCTTTCTGGTATCAACGATTACACAGCCTTACCAAATTACCTTCCCGAAAACTTGATGAGACCGATCGTGGTCGGTGCTTGATGTGTTCGGTGACCACGTAACTTTTATTTCTGGCCAAGCTATTTTTCGACAGCGGTCTTTCCATGTTGTTTTTGCAG
Organism: Chorisops tibialis; assembly: GCA_963669355.1. Lineage (NCBI taxonomy): Eukaryota > Metazoa > Arthropoda > Insecta > Diptera > Stratiomyidae > Chorisops > Chorisops tibialis. Next base: position 78,345,289 of record OY770263.1, read on the forward strand.
ATCATGCACCGTGAAGTGTCTCGTTGAGCATCTTTCAATTTCTGATCATTGGTTTCAACAATTGTGCTCGAGGTTATTTTCCAACTGTTGTCTTTCTAGTTCTGCATACCGAGATGCTGTACATACCGAGATGCTGTACATTCCAAATAACCATTCCGCGATGATCTCGGATTGCGGCAGTCACGTCTTCAACGCCCTGCGCTTTCGCAATCCCAACATCCTGGATCTTAAATTGTGCCTTGATAGCTCCACTTTGGGGCTTTCATCTACACTAGCCATGTTTTCCTGATCTCGGAAATTGTTTCACAAAACTGATCAGAAGGCACATTCTGAACATGGAATTGATCTCCTTCTTTTACAGTAGTCACGTCTTAAGTGTTCTGCCTGTTTGCAATTGCAACGTTGAGGAACCATGTAGCTTACGCTCTGGTTATTGGGCTTGTCCTTCCAGCATAATCTGCACGGTTCCGATAGCAACTCTCCGAATTCGCTAATCATTTGGCGATACTTGTTTGGCAACACATCCTGAGATATGCATTGGTTTGATTCTGCACCATTCACGTCTTATGTACCTGATATCTCCACAATCCCAACAACGTAGTGCGGATCTTCAGTGACTTTCGGTTTATTTTGACTTTTGGCACAAGCACACCATCGTCCCCACAGTAATTTTTCGGACTCGTCAATTACCTTCTGACAATTGTTTCGCAGCTTGAAAGGTTAGAGCATACACCAAAGCCTCCTGCGGGGTCTGCTTGCCAACCAACCTAAATGTCTATTATTGCTAACTATCCAGCAGAGCATCAATAAATGCGTCAACTATCCTTTCATAGCGGTTTTCCAAGATCCAAGCTAGGGAAGGATAATAACACCAGCCTTTCAATATCCTGTGCAAAGTATTGTAGAGTTTCGCCTGTATACTGCTGCGACGTTGCGCTTCATAAGTTTCCTGCATGTTTTCTCCATCATTTCGAAGTTCTGCACCAGGAACTAGAAATCGCTTTGTTGTTCGGCTTTGGCAGTCTGCAAAATTTCAGCGGCAGATCCTCGTAAGGCGTAACTCGTCCAATGGTTGGTGGTGGCCGCCGCCTCAAATTGGGTCTTTTAGGTGGTCAATGGTGTTTGATCATTGAAGACTGGAGCCTTGAGATTTTTGTGAACGATACTTTCGTATTTAATAGCGCCAGTTGTTTTTACCATTTCGAAGTCCCTTTTTAGCCGATATACTTTACTAGAGAAGCCCTCGATCTTTCAAGTATTTTCGGTTCTAAAAGCTTCGCATCGACCTGTACTTCTATTTACTTACTCAGTACCAAAATCAATAATATTAGAAAGCAATTTGTGTTTGCAAAGCCTGCTCGTAATAAAATATTCTATCTTGCATAGTGTTTAATTGAACATAGCATCCACATAACATCCATACAGAGTCACTACAAGCTCTACAGCCAATTCACCCTAAGATTGCTCCTTTTTAATCAAAAATAATCTTGATTTCTTAGGCTTTTCATTAATTTCAAAGAAATCTAATTGAATTTTTATTGGAGAAGGATAATTTACATATACATATACCCTGGTTCTTCTTCAATGGCGCTAAAAGCCCAAATTGAGCGTTGACCTTCAGGTTCCTTAATATTTTATTTGTTATTGATAGATAGTGATATATAGATAGATATTTTGTTTATTTAACCAAATTATTCAAAATTTTTATTTTATATACATAACCCTTTTACAAATGAAATAAAAAGTAATTTGGAAAACTTACAAAACATTGACTTTTGTCGTTTGTTTGTGTAAACTTTACTTCATCAAACTTAAAAAATGAAGAGGCGAAGAAAACAAAAAAAAATAATAATAACAAAAAATATTAGTAAACAATTGCATTGGATTACTTAATACTAAATTAACTTTATAACTAAACCTTCAAACTCTGTGATAAATTCAAATTTTTATTTTTTATTGTGAAACGGTGGCACAACCCTCTTTTTCGCAGACTGAAGTAGCTAAGATATACCCATGCTGAAATTATACGTCTATCGGGGTTTGAACTTCCGACCTTGGCATTGCAGGCCAACGCGCTACTCACTGGGCTACACCCTAGCTTTTGTTTACAATAAGTATTTCTCCCCGAAAAAAATTGACTTGAAACTTTTTTCAAAAATCTTATTTAATGAACGTAAGAAATTAAATTAGATTAAATTAGATTTTAATGAAATTTTTGTGCAGAAAAAGAGGGAAAAGAGATTTTTCCAGAGAAAAAATCAGCAACAACTTCTTCTCCAAATTTTCACGTTGGAGTATCTGTAGACAAGTAAGGAAGTCTGTCAAATTTGGAATTTTCATCGAAAGATACATTTCTTTACTTAAAATCAAGCCATAACTTCTTTCTCTAATACCAGTCGTTTCGAGCTTATGAAGCAGATTAGAATTTTACATATCAATTTTATAATCGAGATTTACTGATGTATTGAGGAATTAGTTTTAGAAACAAAATACTTGATAATCGTGATCGTACGAATTCGATTTTATTCAGATATCAGTGTTATTATAGTTCGCGAAGGTTCTTTAACGTGAAAGCCTGATTAACGTGAAAACCTGCCACGAAGCCTTAACTTGTATTGGACGACATAAGGTTTGCAGTTCGGCATGCATGCTGGTGGTTGCGAGACCTATCTAAAATCACCATGAGTCACGACACCGGGTTGTATACCGCAACCCCCCGCCGAGAATCGAGAAACAAGTTCCAAGAATCTCTGCCCGCCATGTGGAAATAATCGTCACCAGTACGTGTATCTCGAAGGGACCTCAACCGGTTCCAAATTTCCTTTTCCGTGTCGCATTAGTCTCTCTTTGTTCACCTACTTTCATGTGCTTCTCTTCCATATGATCGCCTTGATGTACTTCTTCTACAATGGAACCAGAGCCCAAATCGAGCCTGGGCCTCCTGACCTTCAGGCTCCTTAATTTTTTTTTTTTAATTTTGTTTTATTGTGGAAGGGTTGTTATCCCTTCGCACAACCCCCTTTCTACGAAATTATCATTTTCATAGATTGAGGTGACCAAGGTATACCCAAGCAGGCAGTGTGCCGAAATTATGTGACGATAGGGATTTGAACTCACGACCTTGGCATTGTAGACCAACACGCTACTCATTAGGCTACATCCTAGCCTTGATGTAGAGTTTATACTTATTGTACTTTCGCTCACTACTACACCCTCCCAACGCGCTGTATTTCGCTCGCATTGTTTTTCTACTTTCTTTCGCTTCAGAACCGTACTCACACAATTTCGCGTCTGATTTCGCACCATTTGGCTAACTACTTCAACAGATGGCAAGCCTGGTATTTCAGTCTTCCGGCATTTCCTTCAACTCCACCAGGTATGCACATATTTGACATGATACAACGTATGAACACTTATTTGCACTTCCTTTATGGTCATTTGTTTTCACAATCGCTTATCACGTTCGTTCGACATATTTTTCGCGCAACGTTTTGTCACAGTTTATTCTCCTTACATATTTTTGGGCACACACACAAGGAACTCACGGTTCGTGGGACTAACACGCGCTCGTCCACATACAGGTCAGCTTAAACATATTCCCATAGGTTCGCCCAATAGGCCTACAGAGTGTCATATCAGATTCTCACATTGTTCATACAGACTGCTGCGACATGGTTGGGAGTCTTCGACACCACCCCGTAGTACCTCTGGTGGGGCTGCGCAGGAATAGGCTTTCACTGTGTGGGCGCTAAGACCCACTTCCGCATAGGAATAGCAACTACAGTGGATCATGTTCTTAAAAAAGTTTTGTTTGTCAAAGTGCACGAATTTCGTTTTGTTACTTTTGTTCACTAAATTTGATCTACTAATAAATATTTTGGATATTTTGCGCACTTATTTTAAACACGAATATCAATTGATCGTTTGATATTTTTATGATAAAAAAAAAATCAAGATAAAGCTTTTCCCAGTAAGCGCGCGAAAGTTCCGATATCGTGGACATAAAAATAGTGAAGGTATTTGTAAGATTAATTCATTAAAGATGCAAGATACGAAAGTTTCGACTGATTTCTGCACGAGTCCAATCGATTTTACCGGTTAAATATCGAACGTCGCTACCGACAACACTAACTGAAATAATACCAGTAAGACAGATACAGCTGGTGCAAAAATTAACCGAGACTTTCGTAAACTTTGTTTTGTTTATTGTTTTTTTATCTGACGATGCTAGAACTTTTGCCGAGCTTGCTAAGATCTTCGAATCTTCAAATATGATCAGTTACGATCTTTTCGCAAAGGATCTGCGAAAAATTAGGGACTGGCGATCAGTGATAAAATTCATACTTTTCTTTAAACGCATTAGTTTTGCCTTTTTTCTTATGAGCATTGTTTTAAATAAAAAAAAAATATTTTCCACAAATCAATCCTAATAAAATATCTTAAATTTTTAGCAATCCTTAAAAAATGTGATAAAAAAATCAAACAAACAAAAAACTAGTGCAAAATGAATAAATTAAAAACATTAAAACATAAAACAAGCCCCGAAAATGGGGGTATATTTAATAAATTTGCAAAACGCTATAATTCAGTGAGTGCGAAATTTCTCCGGAAATCTCCAGGTCGAGCTACTAAAACACCACCACCTCTATCAACTGGCAGATATGATATGACCGGCTTTGATTCGGAAGATCACAAGCTGGAAATAGGAGCACCAATCTTAATATCGAAGACAACTATCGATGCTGATCGGTTATTGGAACCGGGCCTTAGAAATTCCTGCCTGTCGAATACGAGTGCGAATTCAACGGTTACTGGAAGTGGCGAAACGGAATACTACACCGATGCCAATAGTACGCAACCGTCGATTCATGATATTAAATTTGAATTTTTTTCATCGACCGATGATATACCCACCGTCATTGATGAGCGTATGAATCAAAGCGACTCGGCTGCAAATTATTATTCAACGCCGAAACAATTGCAACAACAACTACAACAGCAGCAGCAGGCTCCACCTCGTCTCAAGAAGATCCATTCACAATCGGCTCATAATTTGCACAAATCCGAACTTAAATTGTTCCTGCAAAAGATACCATCGCTCGAGACTACAGCCAAGATCACAGCGAGCGATCTTGAAATGTGCTACGATCTTCCGAGACGGCACGATCGCTCCCTGAATCTAGAGGACCATCCACTGCCCAGTACACCGACGCCTAAAATGAAACCTGGCAGCCATAGCGATCCGAATACTCCCAATGAGATCATGGCTGATCTTCGATCAAATCACTGCCAAAGTGTGGACTCGTTAAATCAATTGCCGAATGCAAGTATCCGTAACCGTACCAGCAATGGAACCGTCGAATTCAATAGCTCGCTCGAAGATTTCGATCTGAAATCGATCAGTTTTCAAAGTTTAGATGCAAAAAATCTGTTCCTATCGATCGACGAGCTGAACGAAATAACCCGACAGATTAACGAATCTGAAGATTTTGGACAGGAAATCGATCTAGAGTATTGCGAACATCGGGACAATCTCAAACCCAACGAACGACGAATCACCCTGTTAAAGAATAAGAACACGCGATTGATAAATTTCAATCGGAAAAAGGAGCGAATAAATACCGCCTGGACTGGCTTAAAGAGCTGGATTGGCGAGGAACGTGGACGAATTAAGGAAGTCGTGCAGAAACATGCAGCAATGCAGCGAGTCGGTGCCGAGAACGGTGTAACGAAGAAATCGTCGTTCGAATCGAAACGATCATCGGGCGGAATCAGTTGTGCTCCATCGATGGTTTCTGTTGCGCAATCGTTTGCGCAATCGACGGCTGGTCAATCGACTTTAATCGGAACGGACGATAGTGATTTTATGTCGAGCGATGCCGAATCGATTTTTCGAAATAATTCAATGGAAATTTCAACACATTCGAAAAATTCAGGAAATGAGCGAAATAGTTTGGAGGTTGGTATTAATTCTTTTTGGGGAGTATTGTTGTGTTTTGTTTGAAAATTTTCAGTCTTTTTTTTGATACCTTACTGAATTTACTTCATAACTTGGCTTCTTCAGATTGGCCCCCTAATACTAACTTTAACCAATTAGAAGCTTAGCCATTAATTAAGATCTCTTCACGATTTTTGGTTCCAATTCGAAGCAGATAGGCAATCTTTGCCTTTATTTTTCAGATTGAGACAATATCTAAAATTTCAAATCAGGATCAAACACCACTTCTGAATGATTATTCATCATCCTTAAATCGATTCATGTCTCCCACCTCATCATAGTGTTCTATTGCATGGAAGGCTTGCCAAACAATGTGAATCAATTTTATGCAAAATGCGTTGATAGTCTATCGTCCTAAAATTTCAATGTTCGTAGAGTAAATTAGGTGAACTACTCTAGCTCAGCAGACCATAGATATAAAATTAAGATAATGAACATTAGTAAGTAAGTAGTAAGAATCTAACCTAAACTCTTTGCTGTAAGGGAAAGACTAAATTGGCGTCATAATCATAATTGAAAAAAAATTAATAAAATGGGATTAAATTTTGGATTAAAAGTCGCAGTAGTTTTGATCCTTGCATCAAAAATTTTAAACGAAAAAAATATCATTAAATTACTTTAAAATTTTAAACTAGAAAAATGTATTTCCCTTTTGTTGAACGGACTCAATGGATGCCAAAAGTAAACGCGCCATAAACTTTACCCAACATTTTATTGAAAAAAAAAAAATTTTAACTGACATTATTTTTTCAGATTCGAAATTTATTTCGCCTTATTAGCTATTAAATTTGATTTTTTTTTTAATTTTTCTTACAGGGACAAAATGGTTTTGAAGAACTTCGTAGATATATCAAACAGGGCAGTGATTTTGGAAAAGACTTGGCCGCCATTTTACAGGAAAGGTTCGTAGAAAATTTTTTTCGTATAGTCCGAAAAGTCAACCCAAAATTATGAAGTTGTTGTTGAAAATGATTTTCATAACAAATTTAACAGATTTATGATTGGGCGTAATGCCTTAATCATGCGATATTCTATATGAAATGGGAGCGAGTTTAATGAGCCGGATAGTATTTCATCTTATCAATTCTTCAGAACAGCGAATAGTGACTTTCTTGTGGGAGGTGGTAGAAGGAGTGTGGAGTAGTAGGGGAGTTAAAAATTATTAATGACCCCAAACGACTCCAACGATACGCAAAAGTTGTGCTAAATTTATGTTTGTAGCTTTCATATTTTTTATAGAAATTCATTTATAGTCTTTTTGATGTGTGAGGTAGTAGAAAGGGTAGAAGGTTTTGTAGAATTTTGAATCCGCTTTTTAAGCAGTTTCAAAATTGTGTAAAACTTTTCAATCCTTCTACCACCTCCCATGTAGAACTTTTAATTTCAAAAATACAGGATATTGAAGTGCGCTAGGGGTCGCTGGATTTCAACTAAAAATTAAACTAGTTTCCTTTAAATTTAAAATAACCGCAAACTTTATTTATCGCTTTTAAGATTAACTTAAACACTTTTTGCTTAAACTTTATCGCCTTAATATTCACGTTGTGGCGCTTCGTCGTCAATCCCGACTCTATCGTTTCCCAATTCAGAATCTTCTGTTCAAATATCAACTCACAACCGCCTTTATCACTTCCGCCATCGAAACCACCCTGCTACTGGACAGCGACTTGGGCGACGACGTCATGGACAACGACGTCATGGACGACGATGTGGACGACATGGACGGCGACGTAGACGACGACATGGAAACGGCGCGGACGACGACGTGGATGACGACGTGTCCCTGACTGTTGGCTCGGCCGTCTCCTGGACGATGATGTGTTTCCAGCTGACTCCGCCCATACGACGACGACGACGTGGACGACGACATGGAAGACGACGTGAATAACAATGTGTTCGATCATCGCTTATACGATAGTGTTCACGTGTGAATGCGATCATACGATGAGAGACTAGGGTGACATGTAACAATATAAATTTTCTTTAAAAATTCCAGTAAGCTCGGTCATATTGGACTATTTAAAAAAAAATAAAAATCTAGAGTATCGCACGATTGAGCATTGCGTACAAACAATTCTAGTTCCGTAATTTTTTTTCCAAACCGAAAACACAAAATAATTGTTCAAAATCCACTACCAAAACGATTTGACCACTACCACACTAACAATTAAATAGCTAATCGAAAACCTTATTTCATTTTAGAGTTGATTCTGAGCAACTTTATGCGAAATCCCTGTCAAAAATGGCGTCAAAACTCAATAAAGCGTGCCGCGAAATACCGGGAACTATTGCCGATGCATGGCGCGGAGTTGCCAACGAAATGGAAACCCGCAGCGAAGTACATAGACAATTTTCAAATTCTCTTATCGAGGAGATTGTTAAGCCATTGAAAAATATTTTAGAAGCACAACACAAAGCGAGAAAGTCGGTAAGTATTTTTTTAAAATTTATAAATTTGATTCACAGATTACAAGCAAGTTCGTCTAAATTAAATGGTCATAAACTGCTTTTAGATTAATGACGATCAACTATTTTCAGTCCTGGCAACAGCTTAAGGCCGATGCTTACGATCCCGCCTTGTGAAAAAGAGCTATTTCTGTCATATGTCCCTATAGGGGGTCTTAACAGGAATTTGATCGATTGAACTATTTTCAAATCAATGATGGTCACAACAAATGCCTGATCTGAAACAATGATGAGTAGTTGAACTCCTTTTGTCTCTTTGAGACCGTCAATTAGAAATTTATTTTCGACCAAGAAAGGTCAGTTAAGCTCGTATGATATTGAAAAACAGCTAAACTCATTTCTGATCAGATCAATACCGCTCAAATCAGTGACGATTGGGTAAAACTCTTTTGCTAGTGATTTATGAACAATAACGATGAGTTTGTATTTTTATGATCATTAGTGTTAACCCCCTTCATTCATTTCTAAAACTCTGTGAGCTACCAAACATGAAAAACGTGACTCTGATTTAAAAATTTGATACTTTTGCCAATAATATTTAAGTGTGCTAGTGGCCGCTGGATTTCAAGTAAAAAAATGAAACTAGTTCGCTTTAAATTAAAATAATCACAAACTTTATTTGTCAATTTACATCAAACACTTCAACTCTTTTTGTTCTGTCGATCACACAACTCAATCGCTTTCCCAATTTCGACTCTTTCGCTTCCGAATTTCGACTGACACTTTCGCTTTCCAATTTCCAGCTGACGTGCTCATCGCAGACACTTGTCTTGTTATATCGTTCTTGTCGGCCACTGTCGGTCCTCCATGCTGCTCTTATGAATTAATTCCGACGCAAACATCGGCTAGCGACCTAGTGTTGGCATAAAACATTACCTCCTCGTCAGCTCCTGTTCGTCGTGAACAGGGTTTTGACTGTCGTTAGGGTGGTCATGGAATTTCGCCACTCTGTCTACTTCCTCATCTTTGCGGCGACGAATTGGTATGGTCCTTCCCAATTTCGCTGATCCCTTGGCAATCTCTCCCTATGGTATGCTGGTAAAGCGAACGCTATCCTCGGTTTTGTAAGGAGAGAATCGAAAGAATTCAATGATTTCTTTACAACGAAAATGTTGGATTGTGCATTTGTCCGATCTATCCTAGAATATGCTAGTCCTATCTGGTCACCATTTTATTTCATTCACATAGATAGGATCGAAGCAGTTCAGCGTCGGTTCTTAAGGTTTGTCCTTCAGGGCCTTCCCTGGTCCGATCCACTCAGGTTACCGCCATATGTTGATCGTTTAAATCTGCTGTCTATGGATTCCCTTGAGAAGAGGCGGATACATACCAGAGTTGTTTTTGGTTTTAAAGTCATTTCAGGTATAATTGACTCTGACAAATTGCTGTCTATGATTAAATTCAACGTTCCATGTCGTCCTTTGTGAAATTATGAGCTTTGTAGAATTCCGCAGCATCGCACGAACTACAGGTTTTATGAACCAGTTTCATTCATGTTAAGAGATTTCAATAACTTCTTCTCGGAATTGGATTTTCACATGAGTGTTCCACAAGTATAAAGTCAGCTTTCTTGAAGTTAATAATGTTTGATTTTGTAAAAAGTTTAAATTTTTGTGTACCTACTTCTGTTTAATTATTTTTATTCTTTTTTATTGTTTCCAACTGTGCATAACTGTGGATAAATGTAGTAATCAATTTTGTGATGAAATAAATTATTATTATTATAGATGATCACACAGCCATACCAAATCTTCTACAATGGCACTACACCCCAAATCGGGCCTTGGCCTCCTGGCCTTCAGGTTCCTTAAATTTTTTTTTTCACTATTTATGGTGGATGGGTTGTTAGCCCTTCGCACAACCCTCTATCAACGAATTTTTCATTTTCGTAGATTGAAGTAACTAAGGTATATCCAAGCAGCTAGTGTGCAGGAATTATATTACGTCGACTGGGACATTCGCATTGTAAGACCAACACGCTACCCCGTACTAAATCGCTCTCTCGGAAATTTGTACATATTATCAATACGGTGGCCACGTAGCTTTTATTTCTTGTCAAGCTATTTTTCATTTTGATATTACCACGTTATTTTCGCAGATGATGCTCCGTGAAATATCTTTCAATTTCTGATCATTCATTATGCTTACTGGTATCCGCCGTAAACTTTTTTGTGGATGATGGCTGAGTCTCTAGTTTTGCATACCAAGATGCAGCACATTGCAGATAATCGTTCGGCGAAGTTCTCGGATTGCTGCAGTCACGTCTTAAATGTCCTCCGCATCCGCGATCCCGATATCGTGAAGCTTCAGGTCTTAATTTCTGCCTTGCTAGCTTCACTCTTGAGCTTTCATCCGCTGTAGCTATGTTTGCCTGATCTTGACAATTGGTTTGCAAAATTGATCTGGAGGCGCATTTCTGACGAGAAATTGATAATCTACTTCACTTACAGCGGTCACGTCGAAGTGCCCTATCTGTCTGCAGTTCATGGAACTTCATAACTAAAGCTCTGCTTATTGGACTGTCCTTTCCGGCACCATTTCTGTATGGTTCCGATAGTAACTCTCCTGATTCGCCAATCATTCCGCGACACTTATTTGGCGACACATCCTGAGCAATTCTTGTCGGAGTGGCTCTGCTGCATTTACATTTATGTGCCCGACGTTTCCAGAATCCCAAAAACGTAATAGGACCCTTCTGTACCTTTCGCCTCGTTCTGACTTCTGGCGCAAGCATTTCTTGGTCGCAGTAATTTTTCGGAACCTTTAACTTACTTTGTGATAATTCTTTAGAAGCTTCAAAGGTCAGAGCGTTCACCAAAACCTCCTTCGGTGTTTTCTTGTCGGCCAATCTAAGCGCTTTACAGAGTGTCGATAAATGCATCCACTGTCCGTTCATTTCAATTGAAGGGTTTATAAGAAAAACAACATAATTTTTCAGAAACCTGAAAAAACTTCCATACAATTCTAGATGTAGGTCGTTCTTGGTGAACCACCTAATTTTCTTGCCTTCATGGCATAGTGTTAGTTTCATTGCAAATCGATAGAATGTGCTGTTATCAAAAAAATCTTTTTTTGTGACAGAGGTCGTTTTTGTTATTAGCCCCTCAATTGTCCTGATCTATGCCAGGGAAAGATAATAGCACTAGGCGTTCAATGTCCAGTAAAAGCTGTTGCAAGGTTTCACCAGCTTTCTGTACGTGGTTATGAAGTTGCGTTTTAGAAATTTCCAGCATATGATCTCCACCGTATCCAAGGTTGAAGGTCTACATCAGGAACTTAAAGTCGCTTCGTCTGTTGTAGTCTGCAACATTTCGGTCGAAAATCCGCCAATGTCAAGGCCGTTGCGCGCTCTTGATCAGTCCAATGGTTGGTGCCGCCGCCTCAAATGGAGTCTTATAGATTGACCAAGGTGTTTGATCATCAAAACTGGAGATTTTAAATTTTTATGGACGACGCTTTCGGATTTGATGAGTTTTCACCACTTCGAAGTCCCTTTTTGCTGTTCTACTTCCCTGGAGATAACCTCGATCTCTCCTGTATTTTCGGTGTCTTATTGCTCTAGAAACATCCAGCGGTTCTTCGATTTGTTTGCCCAGTGTGTTAATTTTAGTGCTCTGTTGATTCATTTTCGCCGTCATTTGTTGCATCATCGGGTTTAAAGATCGGGAACTTTCCACTACACTTGGCTGTACGATTTGTTGATTGATCAGCTGTTTGACCTTCTGCTCGATGGGGAACTCATAGTTATTGGCACTGTCTCTAAGCTTCCAACGCTTCCATTCTACGATTTACAAGCTCTGTCTTGTTTCCGGTATTAGTCAACTCACGTTTACCGCGTTCCTCTTTCAACTCCGTCACCTTCACGTGGCATTTTCATCTACTGTATTTCACGACACCAAATTCGTTTATTGTCCTTCAAGAATTTTCCACACAATATCGCGTCGCGGAAACAAATAAAAAAAAATTCTTACTGTTCGGGAATTTTCTACCAATTACTCGAATTCGATCACAGAATCCCGCTTGGAAACTTTGCTCGCGGTTACTTGTTTCGCAGTAAAACTTCTCGAAAATTCTCTATTTGTCCGTTCGAGAATTTCACAATTCCAACTACACGATAACTTAATCGTTGTTCCGGAAAATTCTTACTTTTAAAGATTCTAAAATGTTCTCCATCGTTTGTCCTTTTCGCAATTATCACTCACGATTTTTAAAAGAAATCCCTTTTCTGACATCAAATGAAGTGGCCACAAACTTTCTTTATCACTTTTTCATAAATTACTCAACAATTTTTATTCACATTATTTCCCTTTTATTCTTCGCACCATTCGTGCTGTTGATCCCGCGACTTAATCGCCTTCTGAATTGAGACTAACAATACGTCCTCCGGAGCCTCGCACTAATCGCGCTCCGTCGATTACAAGACTCGATCGGCCTCTCGATCCCGACTGACACTCTATATCATGCGCTCGCCCTTTTTATTTCATTCTATTCGGTTGTTTTTCGGCCTTCTATGCTGTTTCTATAGATTATTTCTTATTCGGCCGTTTTTTCGGCCTTTTATGCTATTTCTACGTACGCGAAAATATTAACAATCAATTAATATCAACCAAAATTGTCATTTTAGGTTGAAAGCGGCGTAGATAAATCATCACGTATACTTTCGGAATGGCGGATCAGTGAAGGTAAAGCCAAAAAAACATCACATACTGCCGCTCGTGAAAACGAGAAGCTCCAAGATGCTATGCTCGATGTACGAATTCAGCGATCGCCATCGATCGCGGCTCTCCAACATGGCACACTTGGCAATAATAAGAACGGTGTTACCGCCGAAAAAGATATGAAAAGTGCGGAAAAGGATTGTGTAAAATTGGATAATAAGCGACGAAAAGCCGAGGAGGCAGTGAAACGAGCCGACGTCGAATACTACACGTTATGCATTCGAACGGAACGGGCTCGTGTCGATTGGGAAATGTCCGTATTACGAGGATCAACACTGCTGCAGAATCTCGAAAATCAACGACTCAACAATATGATGAGCTATGTGTCGTCGTATTTACGACTAACTTCCGAAATGAATCCCGTTCTTGAAGGTCTGGTTGTTCGTTTGGCGCCACAAATCGAAGCGTGCAATGTACAAAAGGATCTGACTGTAGTGAAAAATATTCGGCGAGCTTCGGAAGGACCGAGCGAACAATTATTGCCCGATTTCTATTGCGAGCATACCACGCTGGCTATGAATCGGGAACGAAGGAAGCATGCACTGGTTAAGCTTTTGCAATTGGTCCGAACCGATATCGATCGAGAACGACGATCTAGGAATGGATTAAAGGGCATTACGCTCACGCTTAATACACACGACAATCAAAACGTTACGGACAAGTTATATCACGTAAGTCTTAAAATTTTTCAAACTTGTTTTGTTTTAATTAATGTTTCTTAATAGATACGATCAATGCTTACATACCTGGAAGGATCTAGATTCAAACTGCAGTCCGCTTTATTAGAACTTGATCACAAGCCACGTAGCACGCACCCTCTTGCATCACATATCCAAGTAAGTCATGGAGCATTGTGTAAACCTGATCACCTTGATCACCGTAATTTGATCTGACTTTAAAACATCTCTCCATTTTTCAGATAACTCGCGATCGAACTGGACTCCAGCAGAGCGTCCTGAAAGTTCCACTTTGGTTGAAAAACGACGACCAAATAAATTGCGATGTTAAGGATAACGATTACGAAATTGAATCACAATCGAACGGTAGCTGTATCGATATCAAAAACGATACACTTATTAAGCATTTCGATAAGAATCTCAATCGTAGTAAAAGTAGTTCGGAAATTCTTCATAACATTCAAAAATCGCCTTCGTTACATCTCAACGGTAAAGTTAGTACGTTGCCGCAAACCAAGGATACCGATAGTCTGGAATTTGATCGTGGCATTGCCGATGGTGGTTCGAATCAACCGGATTCTGATTTCGATGAGTTCAGTTCACAGGACGACGAGGACGAGATCCGACCGACGACGAAATTCGACGAACAAATCAAGCAGCATCATCTCGCTGTTGATAATAATAATCCTAACGACAAATCTAGCATAGTTTTAAGTAAATGTAAGGCGTTATACAGCTACACACCAAAACTTTACGATGAGCTCGAACTGAATCCGGGCGATATTATCGAGGTACATATGAAACAGGACGATGGATGGTGGCTGGGACAATTGAAAAATCGTATTGGCATATTTCCCGCAACCTATGTTGAGGAATATATTTAATTTCGAATTCAAGGAAATTGATTGTGTCGATTTTTGTAAAGTAGATATGCCTGTCTTCCAAAAAATTAATAATTAATTAATTGTGCGCTCCTGATTTCTGAAATCGAGAACCTGAAATGTCAGTTTCCTACTTATGGTCGTCTCTTAATTTCGACGAACTTCGTTTCACGTTGCGATCCTGAAATTCACAATTGAAAATTATATCGAAAATTGTTCGTTAATTTATTTTAATTTTTATCGTAATATTTTTTTTTTAAGTTTACAATAACGCCTGTACCTTGTGTAGTAAAAGTTTATATTTAAAAAAAAAAATAATTAATGCTATTTGGAAACAATTATTTTATGTAAATATTAAAAAAAAAACTAAGAGGAGATAGAATTAAGGAAAAGAAAAATCATTATTTAATCGGATTTTTTATGCAGCCGGACAAACAATTTAATATGTCTTAGCGTAGAATTTTGTAATAAATAACACGTCATTGTTTAAAAGCTCTATAATTTTTTCATTTATACCTTGACTAAAATATGCACTGAGATTTAAAGGAGAAGTGGCAGTGGATCGGTCAAACTTTGAGAAAACCGGAGCGAATCATCTCCTAGAAGAAAGAAGTCGAATTGGTCGACAATTACTATGTTTATACGGACACCAAACTTCACGAGTGAAACTTCAATCGCGAAGTATAACATCTTACAAACAGTGATTGAAACTCAAAGTTCACTCGCAGTCTAGATCCTGAGTGCAACTTCAATCGCGGACTATAAATATCGTATAAACAGTAAGTGAACTGACACCCTACTATCCCCACACATGAATTAATTTTTCGTCACTATCCAGCGTGTGAAGTACCATTTTTATGCAATTCCTACCACAAATTAATGAAATTTGCAATATGTTTCGAAATTACACAGCAAATTGCTGATAAAAATTGCTATTATTTCCAGTTTCATGGGTTGACGAACTTTACTTTGCAAGTTTCAATCGCAACTTCGCCGTATAAGCATAGTACATGTAGCACATGGCACGAATAGTTGAGCAGGAAGCCAGAGGAATAAACAAGTCCAGGCAACATCCAAAGGCACGATGCTCAGGATCGTGCCTTGTGGAAGAGAACTGTTTCTGTACTATGCCCCAATATGAGTTCTTAACAGGAAAGTTATTGATTGATTGCCAAAATATCGTGAAAAATAATCGATTCTTTCATTCCGCATAACAAAAAATTATATTTACTTAAATTTAATAAAAATTAACAATAATTTTATAAATAGCTTTGTTAAAAATAAGAAAAATAAATATTTGGCTTTTTTGAAACAGAAGACACAATGAGCAAATTTATCCTAGCTTATATATACAATTATTTAAATGCGAAATCGCGTACATTATTTTCCTACGTAGCACCTTCCTGAGTGGCACGACCACCACGTCTTTCTTTCACATTACCACCACCACCACCATGAAAATCTTTAGCTCTATCGATAAATTCGCGCGGATGAAACCATTCCATGATCGAAAGAAGTAAATGTACGAGCGAAACGACCAATAGAAATGGCCAAACGCCACTACGTAAATAACAGATTAATTTTTCGCCCAAGTCGGGATCGGGCTCGTCGAGAACATGACGATAGACCTTTTCCGTTCGACTCGTAACGTTCTCCCAATTATAAAGATTCGTTACAATTTCGTTACAAACGAACGGACAAAGAACATCGGTTTTTGCCGGTCGGGAATTATTGTAGTTTTTGGCAATGTTTGAATTTTCGATTATAGAATTTGATTGCTTTTTATTGTTGATTTTTCGGCGGTTTGGCTTTTCCGAAGCATGCGTATGTGTATGCGCCGCATCGTCAGTATTTTGATTATTGCTGTGGCAGTGACTCGAATTGGAGTTCGCTAGTCCATTAGTGTAACTTATTCGATTTGTTCGATGTATTTTAAGACGTTTTATGGCTAAAAGAATCCCATCGTAGATTGATTCAACGTCGGGTTCGGTTAAAATTATCAAATTCGATGGAAGAACTTCGGGAATGCCGCCGACTTTTGTCGAGACGACTTGTAGGCCACATGAAGCTGCTTCGACAATAGCCATACAATATGCTTCGGTTAGCGAGGTATTTACGAAGATATGGCCACGTACAAGAATATCACGAACCTAAAAAGAATTTTGTAATTACTTGAAATCAAAAAGTCAGAAAGCGATGCAATCTTACTTTGGAATGTTCAACGGCTCCTAACATTTCGACACGTTGTTGCATATTCGCCTTTTCTCGTACTTCTTCTAAAAGTCCACGTTTCGGTCCATCTCCAACAATGATAAAGTTAATATTTTTATTATTTTTAAATCGTGGAATGATGCCTGCAAGAAAATCGACGCCTTTCCGATAGACTAAACGTGATGCTACTACGATAGTAACTAAAAAAAAAAGTTTCATTAGAAGCATTGATATGATTTTACTTAGTTTGAAATCGAAAGTCATACTTGCATCTCGGCCCAATCGTTTGCATGGATTTGGAGTAAAATGGGCGGTATCAACTGCATTTGGAATGACTGAGACTTTATTTTTAGGTACGTGAGCTCGTAGTACGGTATTTTCTTTGCCTGGAAATAATTCGAAAGGTCTTGGTGTTTGGGACTTTTATGAGCTTTGTAATCATAATTTACATACCAATGTGAGAAACACAAATGCAATGATTGCATGTTGATAGACCGATCTCAAGAAACTTATTAGTAACGACAGCTGAAAGATCGGCGAAGCCAAAAAGGCTATGATCTGTGAAAACTGTCTGAAAGGAAAAAAAAAACGATCAACATGATAGTATCATTTTTATAAAGAAATTACAAAGCTATAGGGTACTCAGTGGTGGATCAACTCTTCTCGGAACTAGAGAGGTATGCTATAGACTCGGAGACCTTCATTTAATGTATGTATTCTTAATGCTTAATAACCTGAGTTTTCAAAACTGTAATATAAGTTAATTGCATTGCCATTATCCAGTTTTCTCAGCGAGATTTTGAAATAATGATATTCCAAAAACACATTAGGAATTTCCGAGGGCATCGTCAAGATTTTTCGTTTATAATACATTTTCATTAAAATTGCCCATATTGTCTTCTACCCCTCTTCTCACTTAGTTTTACCCCGAAACACAAAGGCTGTATTTATCGTGTAGCATGAAAAAGTAATATGCATTAGTTTTTTGTTTTCCGTTCAATTAACCTAGAGACATGCGGCAAAACTTAAGTATTCATTTCGAAGCGTTGTTTAGAGGGATTAAAAATTCTTGGAAAAAATTTGCTAATGTGTCTACGTTTCCCATGTTTCCTCGAAGCATATTTCTGATATGCAAAAAAGCCGAGAAGATCAAAATCGGTTTTTTCGTTCCCAATTCAAAAAATAATCTACGTTTTTGTTACCACAACGGAGGTGGCATTAGAGGGAAGACAAATAATCTCTTCATTGACGCGAAATCTTGTCACTTTAATGTCAATTATTACGGAAACTGGGCTAAACGACTCCTTCAAAAATGAAGAAATACTGGACAACAACTCGACCATATACAGAAATGACAGGAATTACAGCGCAACAGGTCTGTCAAAAGGAGGAGGCGTCCTGATTGCAGTTCATAAATCTTTATGTAGCGAGAGATTGTTAACACAACACCATCAACATTTTTTGAACATAAATTTATCAGAATCAAACTGATCAATAAATATGTTTACATCCAGCCTAACTCTGAAGACCAAAAATACCACGACATTTTTGACATTTTTAATAGTGTCAACTGCTCTTTAGCAGAAAATGACAATATTTTCCTTCTCGGCGATTTTAATCGCCCAAGTATTTCTTTTCACACGAATTATTCGGATAACACTATTATACCAGGGAATTTTACGTCTGATATTGACACAACTATTATCGACACTCTGTATAATAACGACTTACATCGGGAGATGGCTTGATATGATCTTTACCGATGCATATGATGAAGTGATTGTTGGCCATGCCTCTGACGCTGAGAATCTTTTCTCTCATACTCAACATCACTCTGCCATCATAGTAGATCTACCATACGATCACACTAATTTTGTTCACTCTTACAATAATAATATTGTATTTGACTTCCGTAATGCTGATTTCAATGGCATTAATAATGAATTGTCCACGGTAGACTGGACAGTCCTTTTCTCATCTAATGATCTTGACAATGCCATAACAGCATTCTACGATGTGATCTTCGAATTGCTATCAAGTACGTCCCTGTAATAAAGCAAAAAGATAAATTATCGGAACCCTGGTTAGATAAAAACCTAAGATCACTACGGAATAGAAGAAATAAGCTATTCAAAAAGCTTAAGAAAGTGGGCGTAATTTCTCCTAATCTCCAAAAAAAATATGACACGCTAGCTTTAGAGTTCTCTTCTGAGTCCCGGATTGCATATGAGGGTTATGTAAAAAAAATCGGTGAAGATATCATAACAGAACCAAAAAGATTTTTCGACTTCGTTAACACAAAACGTAAAAGTTCGGGTTATCCCGTAACCATGTCCAATGGAATCACGCAATCTTCCTGCAGGCATGATATCTGCGATATGTTTGCTGACCGTTTTCGCGACGTTTTTGGAGCCCAGTCGGATTCATTTCGGTTCCTCCACTCGTTGAAAATATTTCATTAACCATTGAGGAGGTGCTTGATACACTTACAACTACTGATGTCAAAAAAGGTCCAGGTCCTGATCTCATTCCCCCCTTATTCTTATCGAAATGTGCCCTTCAGCTCTCAACTTCTCTATACTGGCTCTTTAACAAGTCACTGTCATTGGGAGTATTCCCATCGGCCTGGAAATCGTCGCATCTCACACCCATCCATAAGAATGGTGACAAACGAAATGTGGAGAACTATAGAGGTATAGCTATTCTATCAGCCATACCGAAATTATTCGAAAAAATTATCTGCGACAAAGTAACCAAAATAATCAACCCTATTCGTAATGACCAGCAGCACGGTTTTAGAAAAGGGCGCTCAACCATGACTAACCTCATGATTCTAGTATCTGATACACTCTGCGCAATGGAAAATGGGCATCAAATCGACGCAGTATACACTGACTTTAGCAAAGCCTTCGACCGAGTTGATCACAACATCCTGATTTTAAAATTAAAAAAAATTGGTGTTGCAGGATCCCTACTTGACTGGATTAAATCCTATCTCAGTAATAGAACTCAATTTGTCAAATTCCAAGGCTTTATTTCCAAGGAAATAGTAGTGTCCTCTGGGGTACCCCAAGGAAGTCACTTGGGACCTCTCTTATTTAACATTTTCATCTCAGATTTATCTCAAGTATTAAAAAATGTCTCGCATCTATTGTACGCTGATGATCTGAAAATATATCATACTGTTACCTCACCCGATGATGCCGCATTCCTGCAATCCAAGCTTATTGCACTAGATGAGTGCTGTAGTAAGAACAAGTTAGAGCTTAATGTCGGTAAATGCCACACGATAAGCTTCTCACATAAAAGATCCACATACCTACATGACTATTTCCTAAGTGGATCTCAACTACATCGTGTAGATCAAATTGAGGACCTCGGCATTCTACTCGACAATAAATTGTGCTTTAAATCTCACTACAACCGATTAATCTCAAAAGCCAATAAACTTCTTAGATTTATTAAGAGAAGAGCCAAAGAGTTTAAGAATGTATGGGTCACTAAAACATTATTCTGTTCCCTTGTCCGTCCTGTTCTGGAATATGTATGTCCCATTTGGGATCCCTCTTTCCAGTTATACAGCAATAGAATAGAGTCAATACAGAAGCAATTCCTTCTCTTTGCTCTTAGGGACTTGTATGATCCTAGTGACTTTGAAAACCTTCCACCGTACGCAACTAGGCTCCAAATATTAAATCATTTACCTCTTAGTTCTAGAAGAACTATGCTCACATCCTGTTTTACCTTAGATGTTTTGAATGGCGATATTATGGTTGATCACATCTCAAATAAATTCAGACTCAATGACAATGTCAGGCGGACGAGACATTCAGGACTACTAAGGGAATATCCGCATAGTACATTTTACGGACAAAATGAGCCTATTAACAGATGTTGTACAGTATTTAACAAATTCAGTGCACACTACACACCCCCAATGAGTAAATTGACATACAAACTAAGACTGCGCTCCGTTTTATAAAGTGTCCAAAACCCTGTATGACCATCCTTCTACCAGTGCCCATCTTACTAGTTTAGATTAAGTTAAGTAAGTTAATTTGTTTTAAGTTACATTAAATTAAATTAAATTAAATTAAAAAGTATAAGTTAATGATTATGTAACTAAATATCTTGTTATGATAAATAAATAAATAAGAAATATTTCGCCATGTCAAAGGTCGAAATTTCATGTAAAATTTCGGTAAAAAATTATAAGAAGAATTTTATTTGTTAGAATTATGTTGGCTTCGCCAATTTTTGTCATTTTCGTGCGATTTTTCCCCGTTCTCGTCAGAATTTTGTGTATTTTTCAATGGTGCTCAGTTTTGACCTAAGACAAGATAAGTTTCCTTTCCTTATGCCGCGTCAAATATAACATAACAGGTCGCTTTTATGAAAATATTCGTGCATCTTGGTAAACAAATGTGTAAACAACTGTGAAAGCAAAACTTTTAACAATTAACACATTTACTTCTACTACTACTCTACAATGGCGCTATAGCCCAAATCGGACCTTGGCTCTTGAAATTTAGGTTTCTTAACACTTTTCATTATTTATTGTGGAGGGGTTTTTAGCCGTTCGCACAACCCTCTATTTACGAATTTTTCATTTTCTTAGATCGAGGTGACCAAAGTATATCCAAGCAGGCAATGTGCTGAAATTATATATTGCGTCGACCGGAATTTGAACTCACAACCTTCGCCTTACAAGACCAGCACACTACCCTCTAGGCTACACCCTAGCTCATTTACACATTTACTACTCTGGACAAAAAGTAAAGGGACTTTTCAAATAAAATACAAATTATAAATTCATTCTTCAATATCTATTGTGTATTCTTGAAAGTACTCCCCATTGCATGCAATACTTTTATGCCCTAGCCCAATGCAACCTTTGAAACACTTTTTTAACTCGATTTTTGGGATGACTATTAGCTCTCTAGCGATTTTCGTTTTATAGCATCAGTTGAATCAAAACGGGTTCCTTGCAGTGATGTTTTAAAGCCACTGAGCAGGAAAAGTTGCATGGTGACATATCAGGCGAATAGTGTGCATGTGGAACGGTATTTGTTGAATTTTTGGCCAAAAATTCACGATTAATGATAACGAATTTTCTAAAAAGTGAATGGCTTTGGAATGAGTTTTGCTGCTAAACGTTTCAAACCCAAATCCATCGTTTAAAATCGATTTTACTGATCCTTCCTATATTGTAGTATCTTCAACTAACTCCCTGACAGTAAAGCGAAGATTTTCCGTGATTTTTAATTTGATTTTTTTAATGTTTTCATGATTTGTTGCTATTGTTGCCAGGCCGAGTTTCATCTTCAGCTGACCCACGATTCTTTTTGAAGAGCTTGTGCCACTGGAAAACTTTTGATCTCGATAAACATTCATCACTAAACGCCTTTTGCCAGAGTGCCATGGTTTTATTGACTCCGATAGTAACAAATTATGTGTATCGTGCCTATAAATGGTGAAAAAGATCTAAAAAATCCATTCATTTGGTGTTAATACTTGAAGAAGCAAGAAAACTTTCTTTGTGTGAAAAAAAGGGGAAAAGGTAGTGCGGAGAACAAGAGGTTTTGGCGCGAGAAAATTTAAGTACTCGCGAAATAGGTGTAAGACTGGATATTCCCCAGCGTGGCATGGTACTTGTAGAAGTTTCGGGAAACGTGCTCTACTAAGCGGAAGAAAGGCTCTGGACGGCCAAGAAAAACTACTCCAGTGGAAGACTGCTTCCTAATTTTACAAAGCCATCGAAACCGCTTCAAAACTTCTTTTGACATTAGAAACGATGTAGTGCGAGCAACGGGTAAATAAATATCATCAAATTTGGTGAACCGTTAAGGGTCAGGCAAAAAAGTTTGCAGCAGGCTCAGGACCATGTTACTTAGTCAGGAGATGTGGAATAATTTAGTCTTTTCGGACGAGTCAAAATTTAAGCTGCATATTAGCGACAGAAGAATACTTGTACGACGAGAAACTAGGAAGAGGCTCAGCGAGGGCTCCCTCCAATATCTGAAGGGTTTATGGTGTGGGGTCCGGTCATGAAAAGGGTCGAATATGCTTCCTAATCTCAAAAGTAACAGCAGCGATTTACTGGAAAGTCCCGGAAAACGAATTAGAGCCTTGTACGTTGGAACTTTTTGACGATACCTGCTGATTTGTGTTTCAACAGGACAATGCTCCGTGCCACACTGCGAAAGCTGTAAGTAATAAATTAATACAATACTGAACTTTAATATGAACCAATAAATTTATTTAAAAAATTGGTAATTTTGTTATTTTTTCTTTTCATATGTGAGGAAGTATTTTGAGAACAAAAATATCGAAGTCTTAGATTAGTCCCCGTATATTCCAGACTTGAATCTAATCGAAAATATCTGGATTGTAATGAACCTGGAAGTAGTTAGAAAACGCCCAGATGTATTCTGGGCGTTAAAAAATTTATTAACGGCTTCCTGGGAATCCATTCATTTGTCAGAGTCCATGAGTAGGCCATTAAGCCTAACTAAATATTGATTGTAAGAAATTTCCTTTGAAATTGTTGGGGGAAAAAAATTTTTACCCGAAAAACATATTCATGTTTCAATCGATACAATTAGAGTCACTCCGTGAAGAAGGAGACACTGTATCAGAGTCTGGCAGAAATGTCACAATCGACACTTGCGAATTCACCATCTCCACGAATGGTGAGTTTAGTGGGTTTCTTTTGCCAATTTCATCCACCCTAAGATAAATTGTTGCTTCAAAATTTTTGTTTCTGACTTTTGTTAAGTACGTACCAAAAAAAAGATCGACACTTTTTTTTTAATTTCGCTCCAAATATCGGGATCTGGTGTCCCATGGAGTAACTATAGATGCAATGAATCACTTAAACTAAACTATTTGGTATTTTCAGTATTAACACGGTTTCATGTCAGAAAATTGGTTTGAGCAATATTTTTTTCCCAGCACTGTATACCACTGTGTCCAAAAACTAGTCGGAATTTTTTTATAAATCAAAAAATCTTTATTTATTCTTTCAAATCAATTTCGTCTCCTTCAAAATAATCCCCTCTCGACATAATACACTTATGTCACCGCTTTTTCCAGTCCTCGAAGCATGCCAAAAAGTCTTCTTCCGGTACAGCCTTCAGAGCGCGCGCCGATTCTCGTTGAATGTCTTCAATCGACTCAAAACGGCTTCCTCGGAGTTGTCTTTTGTTTTGGAAATAGCCAGAAGTCACACGGAGCCAAATCAGGTGAATAAGGTGGTTGCGGAACGATATTGGTTGCATTTTTGGCGAAAAAGTCACGAAGAATCAGTGCAGTGTGAGATGGCGCATTATCGTGGTGTAAAAACCAAGAGTTGTCTTTCCATAAATCCGGCCTCTTTTTACGAATAGCTTCATGCAAACGACGCATAACACTCAAATAGTATTCCTTGTTGACAGTTTGACTAGGCGGAAGGAATTCATAATGCACTACACCACGAAAATCGAAGAAAACAGTCAACATCACCTTGATTTTTGAGCGACTTTGACGCGGTCTTTTAGGTCTTGCCTAACCTTTGGCACGATATTTACTCGGTTGTTTCGGGGTCGTAAGCGTAAATCTAAGTCTCACCTCCCGTAATAATGAGTTTATAAGCCGCCTGATAGTCAGAGAGCATTGTTTCACACACATCAACACGACGCTGTTTTTCAAGAAAATTCAGCATTTTTGGTACCAATCCAGACTTGATACGTTTGACGCCCAAAACATCTTTCAACATGGAATTAATTGATCCTTTTGATACGCCAATTTAATCAGCAATGTCTCTTATAGTTAATCGACGGTTTGCAAGCACTAATTCTTTTACTTTTTGGATATGAGCATCGTCAGTTGAGGTCGATGGTCGACCAAGGCGCTCTTCGTCTTCAACGCGTTCTCTACCTTTTTTGAACAATTTATACCAATCATATGTTGTTGATTTTGGTAGAGCTTGGTCCCCGTAAGCCTTCTCCAACATTTTCAACGTTTCTGCAGCATTTATTCCATTCAGGAAACAAAATTTGATCGCACTTCTTTGTTGAATAATTTCAGACATTGTAAAAATCGCCAAATTCACTTTTTGTGTCGCAAAAAAACGAGCGTAACTCAAACACTAATGAATATTTTCACATATAATTTGGCATGGAAGTCAGTAACAGTTGTACTAACTTAAAAAAAATATTTTGAGCGAAAATATTTACCCGCGTAATTTAAATCGAAAAATTCCGACTAGTTTTTGGACACAGTAGTACACAATGAGTAAGAATGCGTAAATTCATTTTGCATGCGAATTTTTTATATAATTGCGATGTTTCAATACAAATGCGAGTGTTGCCCATTAATGCAAATAAGCGCGAAACTTTGTATTTTTTCAAGGATTGATTTGCCAATATCATAGAAGTTAGGGCGAAATTATTTGCCACTGTGAGGTTAAATGGAAAGGGATGTTTCCAAATCGATTTTAAAAAACAATTCGAAAAAGTTAAATAAACTTGTAAGTACTTCTTTTCGAAATTCTAATAGAGTGATGCGTTTTTGCGGTGTTGATTCGGGCAATTGAGCTACGAGGGGTGTATGAAAAGTACCTGTGTTAGGCAAGAAAACGCATTAAAAAAAATTTTTTTTTTATTTATTTCTCAATATAATCTCCTTTCAGCTCGATACATTTAGTCCAGCGATATTCTAACTTTTTCAAGTCATCCAAAAAATATGATTTGTCGAACTCCGCAAAATAGACCTCTGTTGCAACGATAGCCTCCTCATTCGAGCCGAATTTCTTTCCTGCCAACGATTTCTTCAAGTTTGAAAAGAGGAAAAAGTCACAGGGGCCAAATCAGGGGAATATGGTGGGTGAGGCAGCAATTCGTAGCGCGATTCGACCAGTTTTGCTCTGGCGATTGCGGACGAGTGAGCAGGTGCGTTGTGAAAAATGATTTTTTTTTCGCCAAGTGAGGCCGTTTTTTTTTTCAATTCAGCATTGAATCTATCCAATAAATCAGCATAGTACTGCTCCGTAATTGTCCATCCTTTCTCCAAATAGTCGGAGAAGACGATGCATTGCGAATCCCAAAAAACGGTGGCAATGACTTTTCCGGCCGATGGAACCGTTTTCGCCTTCTTTGGAGCAGTTTCGCCGGGTGAAATCCACTGTTTTAGCTGTTCTTTCGTTTCTGGCGTGTAGTGATGGATCCATGTTTCGTCAACAGTCACGAAACGCCGTAGAAATTCTTTCGGATTGCACTTAAACATGTCCAAACAGTGCTCCGAAGTTGTCATGCGATTCCGTTTTTGCTCCACTTAGCAAACGCGGCACCCATCTCGTCGATAGCTTTCTCATGCCCAATTTTTCGTGTGGGATATTTTGTATGCGTTCAGTTGAGATGTGTACAATGTCAGCAATCTCTCTGACGCCTTCATCCGACGATCTGCTAACAGAATATCATGGATTTTATTAACCATATCCTCCGTAGTCACCTCAATCGGACGGCCTGGGTGCTATTCATCAAAAACGGATGTTCGGCCACGATTAAGTTCATTAAACCAATATCTGATAGTAGTCATCGAAGGTGCATGGTCCTTATAAACGGCATGCAATTTCACTTTGATTTCCTCACACGTCTTCCCATCCAAAAAAAGATATCGAATCACTGATCGGTATTGCTCTTTCGCCATGATTGCAAAAAAACACGAACTTAATGAATTTCAACAGCTGTCAAAACAAAACTACTCGATAAATCTGTCTGAAATTTTCACAGTCGTCATTATAAAGATGGCGCTACATGATGGCATAGACATATCATACAGCCCTCGTACTTGCATCCTCGACTCTATTCAATTTTAAATTTAGGAAAGAGTACAACATGTTCTCAAACAATCAATCAATTCCTGTTAAGACCCCCTATAGGGGCATGGGACAGAAACAAATCGCTTCCACAAGACGCAATCCTCAGCATCGGCCTTAAGCTGTTGCCAGGACTTGTTTATTCCTCCTGGCCTCCTGCTCAACTCCTCGCTTCCGTGGTCGACCAACCCGACGTCTTCCTTCAAGATTATAATCTAGAGCCTGTTTGGCGACGTTTCGCTCTGATTTCCTCAAAGTGTGACCGATTCACTGCCACTTCCGCCTTTGAATCTCAATGCCTATTTTAGTCTGTCCAGTTGTACTCCAAAGTTCGTCGTTGGAGATCACTTCTGGCCAGCTTTCAGCTTCTTGGTAAGTCGAACGGTCACTTTCCACGTAGTATAAACAAGTAATGTCATCATCATCATCATCAATGGCGCGACAGCCCAAATCGGGCCTTGGCCTCCTGAAGTCGTCGCCTCCAATCGTCTCGATCCAAAGACCGCGTCCTCCAGCTGCTAATTTTTAGAATGGCTTTGCTGTCTTCATCAACCGAGTCTTCCCATCGCTTGCGTGGTTTGCCTACTGGCCGGTTACCACTCGCTTTGCCTTTAAGAGCACGTTTGGGGATTCTTCTGTCTTCCATTCGCTCTACATGGCCAGCCCACTGCAGTTTACGTAACTTGATGAACGTTGAAGCTTCTGGCTCGTCGTAGAGTTGATACAACTCATGGTTGTATCTTATTCGCCATTCCGTTCCTTCCTTCACAGGTCCCAAAATTCTTCGGAGGACCTTTCTTTCGAATGCGTTAACTGCTTTTTCGGAAGTTCGCGTTAATGTCCACGTCTCGCTGCCATAACAGAGCACAGGTCGTATAATAGTTTTATAAATCCGCAGCTTATTGTTCCTGTGCACTTTCTTGGATTTCATTATTGGAAGTACCGAATAATACGTCTTATTTGCAAGTATTATCCGTCGTTTGATTTCGTCTGTTTCATTACCGTCCTTTGCTAGATTAGCCCCAAGATATATGAAGTTGTCCACACTCTCCAAATTATATTCCGCAATTGTTATGTTTTGTCTGATAGGCGTTCTCCTTCTTGTTGCGCCATTACTTTTGTTTCGCTTTCATTAATGCGCAACCCGACTTCTTTTGCGGCGGAGTCAAGATTGACAAATACCTCCTTAGCACTAGGGAAGGATCTTGCTAGAATGTTAATGTCGTCAGCGTTTGCTACTAGTTGGGTGGACTTGAATAGTAGTGTCCCGTTGGTGTCGACTGGGATTTTTCGGACGACATACTCTAGTGCCAAGTTGAAAAGCATAGGGGCTAGACCATCTCCCTGCTTTAAACCACATTCCGTTCGAAAGCTGGTTGTGGAATCGGTTTGTATTCTCACTTGGGATTCAGTGTTCGTCATTGTGAGTCTTGTTAGTCGGACTAGTTTTGGAGGAATTCCAAAGTCAAGCATGATTTGGTACAGTACGCTCCTGTCGATACTGTCGTATGCTTGTTTAAAATCTACGAATATTTGGTGCACGTCTGTGTTATATTCCCAGCATTTCTCAAGCACCTGTTTCACCGAGAATATCTGGTCTGTTGTAGATCGTCCGGTTCTGAATCCGCCTTGGTATTCGCCAATTATTTCATTAGTATAGGGCTTAAGACGACGTTCAATTATTTTTGTCAGTAGTTTATAGGACGTACACAACAATGATATACCTCTGTAGTTCTCACAGCAGAGTTTGTCTCCTTTCTTGTAAATTGGACATATAATGGTTTTTCGCCAGTCGTCGGGTATGATTTCCTCTGTCCAAATTTTGCATATCATGCTGTGCAGTATTTCAGCGACACAGTTTCCACCGTTTTTCAGAAGTTCAACTGGTATCTCGTCAATTCCCGGCGCTTTGTTTCGTTTTTGGTCACATAGGGCTGCTTTGATTTCAGCAAGCGTGGGTGGTATCGATGATGGTTCATCATAGTCAGTTGAGGCTTCAATTGAAATGTTGTCTGTCGTTATCGGTGCTACTGGGATGGGATTCAAAAGATGTTCAAAGTAGGAAGCCCATCTCCTTTTGATTTCTTGTGCGTCGCTGATGATGTTGCCCTCGACGTCTTTGCAGAGACTGGTTTTTGGCTTATATCCTTTTTTTAGATCTTTTACTATTGCGTATGCGTCCCGCGTTTTATTTTTTTCTCATGTCGTCGTCCATTTTTTGTATTTTGTCATTATGGTACTTCCTTTGTTTTCGTCTGCAGGTCTTTTTCGCATATCGCCTAAGCTCGTCATATCTTTCTTTTTTGGCTCGTGTTGGTCGCTCAGTAAAAATTTTGTAAGCTTCGTTCTTTCTATCTATTGCGTCGCGACATTCTTGGTCGAACCAATCATTATTTTTTCGCCGTGCTTGATACCCTAATACCTCTTCCGCGGAGGATTTGATGCCGTCTCGTATCTTCAGCCACGCATTCTCCACTGGCATATTTTGGATATCTTCATATATTGGTGTCAGGTGTTTATTACATGCTAACATGTAAGCCTGCGCCACCGTTTCATCGTTAAGCTTGTCGACATTGAATTTGCGAGCTCTACTCGTTTTCGAATATCATAAACAAGTAATGTAGTGTTTCAAATTGATTCGGGCAATGCTGCCTCAATAATAAAACACAACGAAAATGTTTAAATAAAATAACAGAACTACGATTCCGCGTAAAGCCCAATCATACGATACTCTAGATGAAATAGCATAGTAAGCTGTCTTGGCAGCTAGTTAATATTAAAAAAAACATTAAAACTATTAATAATAATATAAATATAATTGTACTGTTATTTGCTAGTTAGTTTTTTGCGTTATTTTAACAATAACTAAGCACAAAAACACATTTTTGAAATTGTTGTCTGTCTGTCTTTTTGTCCGGCTGTCTTTCACGCACAAATGGCTGAATAAAACGTGCTAAGTTTGATAGGTATGCTCCGAGATGTAAACTGTTTTTTTTTTGGTTTTATTTCCCTTCATGCCATCTACTCCTCCCATACAAAATGTCTTATTTTCAAAATTATGTAATAATCGGAATTTTCTGGAAACCTATAAGAGTTAAAAAATTCCGAATTTTTATCATAAATGTGAGCCTACTACTACTACTACAATGGCACTACAGCCGAAATTGTGCCTTGGCCTCCTGATCTTCAGGTTCCTTAACATTTTTCATTATTTATTGTGGTAGGGTTGTTAGACCTTCGCACAACCCTCTATCTTCGAATTTTTCTTTTTCGTAGATTGAGGTGACCAAGGTATACCCAAGCAAGTAGTGTGCTGGAATTATGCGTCGACCGGGATTTGAACTCATGACCTTCGTATTGTAGACCAACACACTATCCACTAGGCTACACCCTAGCTCATAAATGTGAGCCATGGTCTACAAATTATGTAAATTAGCCCACTCCTTCCACCACCATCCATACAAACCGCACTTTTTCATGAACTGTTTACAGTTTACGCATAATGCAACAGCAGCTGCTCGTATGTAATAAAATCGCTAAGGTACCAACCAAACGACGTAGAACTTAACAGTTGCAACAGATGGATAAAAATCAATCGTCTGTTAAAATTAAATTGATCACTATTCCAAGCAGCACCGCTTAAATTGCTTGCGACTATTCTACCGAGTGAATTCGACCGTTCATTCCTGAGAAATTTCGGAACACTACATTAGCTATCACACAGTCAAGTTAGCAACGCAGTGATTCGTTTGGCCCGGTATTAGAAAAGATGCCGCACAGTTAGCCAAGAATTGTGTACAATGCCAGCTTTCGAAGATTCATCGCCATACAGTGACTACTCCCGGGAAATACGTCCCTCCAGTGGAGCGATTTGTTAATATCAACATCGACATAACAGGTCCACTTCCTTTGTGTAATGGGTATCGTTACTGTCTTACGATAATCGACCGATACACAAGGTGGCCTGAAGCTGTTCCTATGGTCGACCAAACAGCTGAATCAGTCGCTCAGGCATTTATTTATTGAATGGGTATCACGATGGGGGGTGCCTGCTGTCGTTACATCTAATCGAGGGCGACAGTTTGAATTAACCTTGTTCAACGAGCTCCAGAAATACATGGGCTTGACGCATCTTCGTACAACGGCGTATCATCCGCAGTGAAACGGAATCATAGAACGTTGGCACCGAACTTTGAAAACTGCTATTCTATGCACGGAAACTTCATGGTGGGTCTACGAACTGCCACTAATTTTACTCGGACTTCGTGTTGTTTTCAAACTAGACATTGACGCAGTGCCCGCCAAGCTTGTATATGGTTCATCTCTTCGGATACCTGGTGAATTCATCGAGGAACAGCGGAATTTGAAAGTAGAAACTTTCAGTCAGCTTCGATCGACAATCGAACGAATGGCATCAACAGGCGCTGTCCATCACACGAGAAAAACGCCATTCATTTTCAAATCGTTAAGCTCGTCATCCCACGTTTTTGTTCCTAATGACTCTGTGCGGCCCAGTTTGACGCATCCGTATGATGTGCAAAAACAACGGATAAGTTCAAATTAAAAAGTAGGAAAAACTAAGTATTATTCCTTATGCCCCCGAGTTGACATAAAGTTGCGAGTTGACATAAAGTTGCTGGCGAACTTCTGTTTGCAGGAAAATCCAAAATGTAATGAATTTGGAAAAAAAATCGGAGTTGTTTGGACGCTGGCGGTAATAAGCTACTTTTTTGGTTAGATTGAAAGTGAACTTTTTGATTTTATTTTTTCCTTGGTCCGGCGATTCCTTGCGCACTGTGATATTTGAAAGTAGATACATAGTAGATTCATAACTAATAACTTCGAGTCCTTTCTGGAATTAATGTTAAGAAAAAATAAATACAAAGATATCTACCGGTCGTGTAAATTTTTCAAGATTGATCGGCCAGGCCGCCAAACCAACATTGCGATTGACCGCCTCAAGCCAGTCTATTTAGCCAACGATGATTTCGAGTTATTGCCAGTCGTTCAACCACCAAAAATCACCAGAAGCGGACGTAAAATTACGTTTCTAGAAGAGAAGTACTTTATGGCGACTCTACGTCGCGTCAAACTCACACATGAATATTAACTCACGCTTCTCGCAATGTATGTTTACCGCCAAAAGGTATAAATTCCGGTCCTTTAGCTTATCCTGACAGAGTCTGCTTTCAAGATTCGACCGAGTGCCTCCGATTATTAAATTTAATGGACGTTCTTCAAATTTAAATTTTATTTTAATTGGTGTTACTCGGCTCCAAAACATAACAGGACTATGATTGAGCGTAAAACCCAATAATACGATACTCTAGATAAAATAGAGATTTTCGTGATCTTAAGAAATTTTGTATGAGGAGTGGTAAAAGGGGTGATTGCATTGAATTAATTTGCTTCACATCATGCTAGAGTAGCTATAAACATGTTTGGTACCAAATTTAAGCTTCGAAAATTGAATAGATATTTAGAAAATTCGGTATTGGATTTAGTGAAATTGTACAGTTTGTATGGGAGGTGGTATAAGGAGTAGGGGTTTTTAGTGATTTCTTGAGAGAAAACTATAATCATCATGCAATTGATATATTTTAAATTGCAGATCAGTAACATTCATACTTTTCAAGAAAACAGAATTTTTAAAAAGTTGTGAAATTATGTCACATTGTTTGAGAGAGGGTAGAAGGAGTGAAGCTAAGCGATTTATTTTTTCCCGATATTAAAATTAATTTTAATTTACGAATTAGTACAAAATTTGAGATCGATAAATGTTACACGTACTGAGAGAAATGGTTTACAGTCTGAACCAACAACACGTCGGATATCGGTCGTGAGCTGGCTGATTTAATCAAGGTGTTTTACTTGCCGTGGAGAAGCATTTTCTTGCTTTTAGTGAAAAGTGTAGATGAAAGGTTTGTCAACCCGTTTTCGTTCTCGTCAAGTGCATACTTACAGCAGCGGTACTGCAATTAAATTGTATTTTCGAAGTTAAGCGCGTTTTCTTGTTTAAAAAACTATATTAAATAATAAAAAAAAAAAATTAACAATCTAGTGAACCCTCTCAAAAGAAGGGGACCCGATGTCCCTTCACAAGTCCTAAACCGAGACAATTTAAAGTTCCTGAAAATGTCAGCAGGCAACATGTCACCAGCTAAAAATACCGTACATCGCGAGAACAGATTTGCTCTCTTAGATGATGAAACCGACGACGAAAATAATGATGACGATAACACCAACGGTACTGATGAACCAACACCAGCAACTAAAAAGGTAAACATCCCACCAATAATACTCTCTACATTGGATCTCGACACCATCAAAATTATACTAAAGAACCTGAAAGTCACCGACTTCAACATCAAGTTCATGTCCATTGGCCGAAAGATATTATTCAACTCCAAGGAGAGCTACATCAAGACATTCGATTATCTGAAGGAAACGAAAGTACACTTCTTTACACACTCCGCCAGCGAAAAACGTCCTACGAAAATTGTTCTATCTGGACTGCACGAAATGGACACGGGCGAGTTACAAGCCGAACTAAAAAACGTTGGAGTTGACTGCCGTGAAGTGAAAATGTTCCACCTCAAAATTAAGCAATACGACAAGCAAGCCATATATTTACTTTACTTTGACAGAGGATCAGTCAAAATCTCCGACCTTCGGAAAATTAAAGCAGTAATGGGGATTATAGTCCACTGGAAATTTTACACGAAACGTCAAAACCAGATCACATAATGTCGAAACTGTCAGCTGTATGGCCACGGCTCCAATAATTGCTACCTACCAGCTAAATGTCTTATCTGCGGAAGAGCTCACAAACACACTGATTGCCCCACAACAGGTTCTGACAGTATCAGTTGCGCAAACTGCGGCGGTAATCACATCGCGCAAATCATCTAGAATGCCCCAAGCGTACCGAATATCTTCAGATTCGGAATCTTAACAAACCTAATGAAAGAAAAACTAGGAACTCGACTGCCCGAGAGTTTAATGTCACTGCTACGGATTTCCCCAGCTTACCTCGCAGTGAAGCAGCACCACCAAAAAGCAACTCAGCGCCTCTTTTACTAAAACTAACCCTTCCACTTCATATAGAAATAGTTTAATTAACCTAGTAATCACTAGTTCTAAGCCATCTGAATTATTGTTTAGTACAAAAGAATTAATTTCACTCTCGAACGAATTAATTATAAACCTGTCAAAATGTGTGTCTAAACAAGACCAATTCAAAGTTATTATCGAATTAGCTGCTAAGTTTCTATATGGATAATCGCAGAACTAATTTCAAATCGCTTATCTGGAATGCGCAAAGCTTACGCAATAAAACCGCTGAGACGTTTGATTTTTTAAAAATCGAACGATATTGATATATTATTTGTTACAGAAACCTGGCTTAAATCTACCGATAAATTAAACGACCCTTGCTACAAAATCTATAGGCAAGATAGGCCAGATATCAATGGCGGGGGTTTCGCAATTTTCATTCGCAACAGTATAAATCATACCCTACTACTCCCTTAGCCACAAAAATAATCGAACACATTATTATTGAAATTACTGATCTAAAAATAAAATTAATAGCGACTTATTTTCCTGGGACTAAGTTAAACAAGCACAAACTTAATTTGTTCAATAACGATTTAAAACTTCTGTTCAGGAACCACTCTAATGCACTAATATGTGGCGACCTTAATGCTAGACACCGACAATGGAATTGCTTCAGCTCAAACAAAGCTGGACGCTCACTTTTTGATGACATCACTAAAAGGAACATGGTAATTCATACTCCCTCTAGCCCCACACACTACCCACCTAAAGGAAGGTGTTCTACAATTGATTTACCAATAAGCAATGGTCTCATCGCAATTACTGCACCGATAACACAACAATGAACTGTCCTCCACTCATCTACCTGTATGTTTCTCTATCTTGCTCAACGCACCAATACCTAGTTTCGATGACTCAAGACCCTGCTATTCCAAAACAAACTGGTTAAAATGCAATAGATCACTCAAAAAAGACTTCAGTAATATTAAACTAGACCTATCTGAAGCTATAACACACGATGAAATCGATTTAAAAGTCCAATATCTTACCAGAAAAATACTGGATGCTGCCAGAAATTCAACTCCTAGATGTCGAAATTACGACTATAGTTTAAAATTAGACAATAGCATTAAATTCCTGATCCAACAAAGAAATATCGTAAGAAGACAATGGCAGAGAAAAAGAACTTGCCAGCTTAAAACACTTTTAACTTATTTAAATAAGAAAATTCAAACCCAAATTCTCGTTGCTAGGAATAAACGCTGGAACA
Organism: Chorisops tibialis; assembly: GCA_963669355.1. NCBI lineage: Eukaryota > Metazoa > Arthropoda > Insecta > Diptera > Stratiomyidae > Chorisops > Chorisops tibialis. The sequence goes on from OY770263.1 coordinate 78,380,425, forward strand.
CTACGCTCTCCAATCTGGAAAAGGGATCCTCAAAACTTTGGCAGCTAAATAAATTATTCAGAAAGGGTCGCAGTAATATGCCACCTCTAAAAAATAGTAGTCAAATCATCTTCCAAGATGAAGCTGAAGCAGAGCTTCTTGCTGAAAATTTTCAAAAGTTTCATATTTCCCAAATCTTAGGAAACAATGCGACTGACTCAGAAGTTAACCTAATTTCCAGACTGTCAGACTATTCACCTGATATAATACCGTCAGTCCTGTGCAAACCGAAAGAAATTAAAAGCACTATTCGCTCAATAAAAACTAAGAAAGCTCCAGGTCCCGACGGTGTACTGCCTCTCATGACCAAAAACATGCCAATGAATGCAATAGTTTATTTAAATTTCATTTATAGCTCTTGTCTTAAGATTGGATACTTTCCTCTAGCGTGGAAAATAGCAACAGTTATCCCTATACTAAAGCTAGGAAAAGATTCCTCTGAACCCATGAGCTATCGCCCCATTAGCCTACTCCCTATCCTAGGCGAAATTTTCAAGAAAGCAATTCTAAGATGCCTGACTAATACGACCGAATACACCAATACTATTCCAAGCTCCCAATTTGGCTTCCGCCCAAAACATTCGACTACCCATCAGCTTCTCAGAGTTAAATCGTTCATTCAAAGACAAATTACCTCTAAAGAGTCAGTTGGCATGATAATACTTGACATCGAAAAAGCATTCGACTCAGTTTGGCATAAAGGCCTTATCTCTAAGCTTCTTAATTTTTCTTTTTCGACATACTTATGCCAAATCATAAGCTCCTTCCTAGAAAACAGAAGTTTCAGTGTCAAATCAAAAGGGAAATACTCCAGTTCAAGATCGATTCCCGCAGGTGTTCCGCAAGGTTCATGCCTCAGCCCAACACTATATAACATTTATACTGCTGATCTCCCAAAGCTTCCACACTGCGAACTGGCCACTTTTGCCGACGACACATCGATACTTTCTGCAGGCTTAGATCCACAGATCATAATAAATAATTTGCAGCGGCAACTAGAAGAAATTTTCCGAATACTACACCAAGTGGAAAATAAAACTGAATACCTGTAAAACCCAGTGTATATTTTTTACGAAGCGTCGAGCTTCACGATTTCTACCAGCACCTTTTCTTAATATCTTAGGACAACCAATTCATTGGTCAAGGTCTGTCAAATATCTAGGTATTCACCTAGATTCAAAAATTACCTTCCAAACGCATATTAACCAGACAGTTTTAACAATTTCTAAAAACATCAGAATACTCTATCCACTAATAAACAGGAAATCACAATTATCCAAGGAAAATAAGTTGCTTTTATACAAATCAATATTCTTACCCGTGCTATCCAATGCTGCGCCCATCTGGAACGACTGTGCAACTGTTCACCGCAAGAAACTACAAATAATCCAAAACAAGTGTCTAAAGATCATATTAAACGAACCCTGGCACTTGTCAACACGGCTCTTACACGAAAATGCTAACATTAAACTGTTAAACGACTATGTAACCGAAATTACGGAAAAATTCAAAGAAAGGTGTGCAAATTGCGATATCCCTTCACTAGCTTCTCTCTACAACGAGATTTAGCAGCTAATCGACAAGCATTGTTCTAGTATAGTATAAGTTTTTAGTTTTAGTTTTTAACCTATCAAAGGGTTTTGAGCATTTTTTCCCTCGTATGTAATAATCGTTGCTTATAATAAGACTAAATTTCTATTTGTTATAAGCTAATATTTTATATAGACCCAGTCCTCAACTAGCCTCCATAGGCGACGGTCGTGTTTTTCTCGCCAGTAGTTGAATACCGAAAATAAGTGAATAACGGAATTTACCGTAGTGTTCAAGTGCCGCGTGTTTATTTAAAAATCAATTTTTCAAACCTATAATAAAATAATCCACAAATCACAAATCCCCTTCCAAGTAGCTCAGGACGACGCCCAGATGGCCCTCGGAAATGGGCCGGGCAGGGGCAACTCCTTCGCAGGGCTCGGAGAGTGTAACCTTTCCGATTTCCTGCCGAACGATGGCCTGCCACCAGCAAAACAGAAAAAAAGACACATCACTTCTCTCAAGGAATACCCGCCTTTACCTACCGTTAACATTCCGCTAAGCGCAAACGACCCCAAATTTGTTGTTATTGAACCAACTAACGGTGATAAATCGCTAGCCAAAATAAACCCATTTCTGCTGCATAAAGCTATAGAAGGAGTCTCCAAACAAGTTGAAAAAATAACGCAGATGCGAGACGGCCGCCTCTTACTCCTTTGCAAAAACTCTAAATCGGCAAAAATGTTCACCTCGTGCAAAAACTTGGGAGGCCTAATTGACGTGAATGTGAAGCTCCACGAAACACTCAATTACACAAAAGGAGTGATATATTGCCCCCAAATCAAAGATTTATCCGAGGCAGAAATCTTAAATGGCTTAAAAGACTCAAAAGTCATCCATGTTCAAGCCATGAAAAAAAAGGTGGACAATACCATGTTTAACACAGGAGCTTTTGTGCTAACTTTCGACCTATTCAAAATCCCAAAATCAATCGATGTAGCTTGGTATCACGTTAAGGTCAGGGAATATTTTCCAAACCCCATGCGCTGCAAGGAATGCCAAAAACTCGGGCATACATCAAAACACTGCAGAGCAGCCATATCACTCTGTCCAACTTGTGGCCTAGTAGCACACACAGGTGTCTGTACACGCAACTTTTGTGTAAACTGCAACAGCGAGTCACACCCATCCAACTCCCAGAATTGCCCGATATTTAATACATTCAAAAAAGTACTAATAATTAAAACACAAAACAAATGCTCCATGCGTGAGGCAAAAATCTTACTCAAAGAAATGGAACCACAAATCAAACTCACGGAACTTCCATTCCAAAATAACAAATACAACCCTCCCTCTACAACAGAACACACCAATAAAACCAATAAAAACCCAACCACACCGAAACCAAACAACGAAAACCAACCAACACCTAATCTACCAATACTAAACCCGCCAAACCTTTCTAACACACCAAACATAACACTCACATCAAAACCTCATACTTCCGTCTCAAGCAATAAAAACATTACATCACATGACCCACAACCAAAAACTATCCACAACACCTCGACAACACTTACAACTAAAGAAAACGAAGAACACTTCCATTTTACAATTGACGAAACCAACGCAAAACAACTCCCAAACCTGAGCTCTAATCTATCTCCAAACTTGGAGATCGATCTAGAAGCAGACATTGAACTATAATTATATAATTATCTAGTGTACTTCACTATTGCTCTTCAGTAATACGCAAGATTACACTTATTTTAACTACACCAAATCAATCCTACCAATTTAAAACATGTCTCTTAGAATCCTACAGTGGAATATAAAAGGCTACTACAATAACCTCGCTGAATTGCAAATACTCATAAAGACATATGATCCCAATCTAATCGCCCTCCAGGAAACTCACTGTCCTCACGGGCATACTCCCAACGTCCCCAATCAATATCTTCCTCACTTCCGAAATCACCCATCGATAACTACAGGGAAAAACGGTATAGCGATTCTCTGCAAACGCAATATTCCCTCAAAACAACTGACAACTAATGGCAATCTACTAAACATTGGATTAGAGATAGACTACCATACAAAACTCACAATACATTCTATCTACATTCACCACAACGAAATATTTTCAGCATCCTCACTACAAATGCTAACCCATAACTACTCCACACCCTCACTGATCCTAGGTGATTTCAACAGCTGGAGCACGCTTTGGGGCTCAGACAATACTAACGCAAGAGGAAGAGAAGTAGAGGACTTCCTACTAGCATCAGATTCTGTAGTTCTTAACGACGGTTCCCCTACCCATTTCTCCCCACACAATACATTCACACATATCGATCTATCAATTTATTCCGCACCCATTGCCTCCAACTGCAACTGGAAAATCCTAAACGACCTACATGGCAGCGACCACTTCCCTATTATCATTGAAATTCCAATCCCCGTGGGTATTTGTGATACACTCAATTTCCGCCCGAAATTTCTAACAGAAAAAGCAGATTGGTCACGCTACCAAACTACCGTCGACAGATATCTTGCAAATAGAGCAACGAGACCCAACATAAACCATGAGGCATCCACCCTTAAGAAGGCAATTTTATTTGGAGCCCACCACCACATACCCCAAACCAGCCGCCCACCCACCCGACACAAAACTACCATATGGTGGAACAAAGAACTTTCGCAGCTAACCATTGAACGGAAACGCCTATGGAATAACTTCAAGAAACATCCTTCAAGCCAGAACCTCATCTTATACAAAAAAACTAACGCTAAATTTAAACTATGTGTTAAATCAGCAAAATCAAACAGCTTCTGTGAATTCACAAGATCCATTCATAAAGACACCGCTATAGACAAAATATGGAAAAATTTAAAACTCCTCTCACAAAATAAGCCCCAATCACAAATCCGAGTCCTTCATACGACATCAGGAGCTGTAACCGATAACATTACCATTAGCAAAACCTTCGCCGAAACGTGGTCTACTGCATCCGAAGACAGCAACTTTACAGCCCAGTTCACCTCACAGAAACAGTCTTATACTGCAAACAACAACTCGTCAAGTATTCCATGAAAATTGAACTTCCTATAACCCAAATAGAATTCAACATGGCCCTCTCTTCAATAAAAGGCAAAACACCTGGATACGACCGCATCAACTACGCCATGATCAAAAACCTGTCAACAACTACCAAAAATCGACTTCTCGAACTATACAACAAAATATTTCAATCTGGTGAAATCCCAAATGAATGGAAGATATCGACAACGATTCCAATAAGAAAACCAAATGGCAAGCCTGATGATATCAACGGATACAGACCTATATCCCTTCTGCCGTGTCTTGCAAAGCTATTAGATAAGATTATTACATATCGCATATCCTGGATAGCAAAAACTAACCACTTGCTAACAGACGAACAAACAGCCTTCCAAGGAGGCAAAAACGCACTAGACAACTTACTAATGACCGACCACTTCCTAGCTGATTGTATCTCACACCACTCCCACGCTACCGTACTATCAATAGACTTCGAAAAGGCCTTCGACCGAATCGGCTTACACTCCATCGCTCAAGAACTACAAGCCTGGCAGATAGGCCCCTTAATCTTTAAGTATGTCCTAGCATTCATGTCGAATCGAAAATTTCGCGTCAAAGCAAATCAAACTTACTCCGATACCTATACACTTCACAACGGTATTCCGCAAGGCTCCCCAATATCCACCATTCTGTTTCTTATCGCATTTAATCCACTAAGCAAACTAATTAAAAACCATAAATTCTGCAAACACTCCCTCTACGCTGACGACCTAATAATTCTCTTCAAAATCCCAAAGGATAACACCCAGGTCAATAACATTTCCTCTCTACTCACAGAAATACACCAATGGTCAATAACCTCCGGTGCTAAGATATCAGAAACCAAATGCAAGCAGCTACATGTCTGCCATAAACGAAACTGCAACCAGAACCCGCTGATACTAGGAAACTCAACCATAAATCCCTGTACCAAACTGAAAATCTTAGGTTTAACGTTCAACAACAAACTTAACTGGAAAGACCACATCCAAGATCTACGCACTTCGCTTCAAAAACGAATATCACTACTAAAATGCATTGCATACAACAAAAGTCAAGCTCATCCGAAAACCCTGCTAGAAATCTCAAAGGCGCTAATAATCTCCAAAATCGATTATGGTCTTCCCATCTACGGTAACTCTCCAAAGTCGACATTGACCAAAATATGTAGTCTATACCATGCAACTGCACGAATTAGCATCGGCGCTTTCCAAACCACTCCCATTCAAAACCTTTTAGCAGAAACCAACCTTTACCCACTTTCTAAAAGAATAGAGATAGCCCAAGCAAAAATATCAATCAAAAGATTTTCTCCTCACAACCTCAACTCCAAATCGTTTCACAACTTGCTGAAGCGAAAAACCTCAAATCGCTATCCATCCAGACTCGAAAAGGCAATAAAGCTATCCAAAATATACAATACTCCCACTACTCGCCACTCCCACTATAATCCTTCAAACCCATCGTGGACTGTTCCCTTAAGCAATATCATCCTTAAACTTTCAACCTTCCCTAAAGCCTCCACCCCAGACTCTATGTACCAACAACAATTCCTTGAAACAATCAACCCACTACAAGCCTCAGGTTGGAATATCATATTTTGTGACGCCTCAAAAACTCACAGCACCACTGGCTATGCCTGCGGCCTCTCAAATGGCACCATAATCGAATGCAAACTGTTATTCGACTTCATCTCAATATTTACCGCCGAAGCAACAGCGATCTTAACTGCCATACGCTACTGCAAGAAAAATAAGAGCAGCTTCTGTATATGTACCGACAGCCTATCAGTCCTGAAGGCTGTAAGAAATCCAAGCTACACAACCCCAATAATCAACGAAATAAGAGATACTTTAACCACATACAAAGACAAAATAAAATTAATGTGGACACCAGGCCACTGCGGCATAACAGGCAACATACTGGCAGACAAAGAGGCTAATAATGCCATAACATCACCTCTATTTATTAACCAAGCTATGATGGATTCGGACTACCTGCGGCAAATATACACGTACTACAACGAGAAACAGAAAGAATCATGGAAAAATAACCAAAGCTTCTATGCACAGACAGTAAACCCACTACTACAGTCAGCAGCACTGCCTCCTGAGCTAACAAGATTCGAATGCAAAATTATTACCAGACTCAGACTGGGACACTGTAAGATCACCCACGAACACCTACTCGACAACTCATCGAACCCTCCAGTGTGTCAAAACTGCAATACGCGCCTAACAACCTTACATATCCTCAACGAGTGCACCCTGTACCAGCCTACCAGAATGCTAATATCGCCCACAACTCATCTCTCATCTCTGCTACACAATCCTCCTGAGTTATCAAAACTAAAACAAATACTATCCTTTATAAACTCCTCAAACCTGTCCAAATCCATTTAAAACATAACATAACTTAAAACCGACAAAGGAAAAATAACCAATGAATAAATATGAATATTAAACAAACGAGCCGAAGGCCTTAGCAGCCAGTGCTCTTAAAAAGTTAGCTCAATATATCGTATTGAACTAGCTGCTATAATAATAAAAATATATAGACCTAAGTTGCAAGGACATCACGTCTAATCTCTGTATAGTTTGAAATGAAATGTCCAATTGTATCTGAAATCCAATAAATAAATATCTATCTAAAAAAAAAAGAAAGGTTTGTGATCGGTGTAAATATGCATATCTCTTCCTTCGATCATGTAGCGAAAATGACGTACTCCCAAATACATTGCTAGAAGCTCACGGTCGTATGTACTGTATCGGCGTTTCGTCTTTTCGAGCTTTTTTGAAGAAACCTAGTGGCTGCACTTTGTTGCCAACCACTTGATTAAGTACAGCACTTACGGCAGTATCGGAAGCATCAACGTATAGCGACAGTATGGCGTTTGGAACTGGATGTGCAAGAAGAGCAGCATTAGCGAGCTCAGATTTGTACTTTTCAAAAACATTGCTTGTCTCTGTAGACCAAATGAGCGGTATGCGATCGTTTTTCTTATTGCCGATGATCAATCATTTAAGAATCAAACGGAATTTGGCTGGAATTTTCTGGAAAAGTTTACCATGGCAATAAACCTTTTTAATTCCTTGGCCAGCTTTGGTTTCGACAGTTTCAAAATAGAGAAGCCGCTTTTGGCCATGGTAGAATTCCGTCACGAGTGATAAGATAACCAAGGAATTGAAGTTCACTTTTACCAAATTCACATTTCGAAATATTGATGGCCAAGTTGTTTGCGAGCAGACGATCGAATATTTGTCATAGATATTGACGATGCTGCTCTAGTAGGAGATTCGGAGCCGATACAAATGTCATCAATGTATGGAAAAGCGAATTCGAGGTCACGCAAAACTTCCTGAATCAATCGTTGGAACGTCTGGGCAGCGTTGTAAAGACCAAAAGTCATGATCGAAAACTCAAACAGCCCAAAAGGCGTGGTAATAGCGGTTTTCGCGATATCATCGGGGTGTATAGGAACTTGGTGAAATGCCTATTGCAGATCTCTTTTTGAAAAAATATACTTTCCTGCCAATATATTAGCAAAGACACTTAAATACGGCAATGGATAGCGATCAGGAACAGTTCTTGCATTTAGTAAACTATAGTCGCCGCACGGTCGGCAGGTACTGTCCTTTTCTTTCCAATTGCTGCTTGACGACTGACAGATTCCGGCTCGCATTAAGCCTCCAAACTCAGTGCGCGAACTAGCAAGTCGCCTAGGACGCGCGAACACTGGCTGTCCTATAGTTTCAATGCGATGCACGATTGTCGATTTAGTTGTCGTACCAAGTGAAGACAATTTCATATTTGCTTGGTACTCACTAAGTTACTCAGCAAAATCCTCGCCGACGGTGAAAGTTCTGATGTGTAAGTCCGTTACGGCTGTTGAATGCTCGCATTTGATGTCCAACTTCGTCACGTTGTCGATAAAACGGTTGCGGCGAAGATCAACGAGCAAATCGAAATGGCAGATAAGATCGGTGCCAATAATCGATGAAGTTACGTCAGCCACAATAAATACCCATTCAAACTCTCTTCTGAGTTCGAGATTCAATGTGAATGACCGTTTACCTTAATGGGTACACCATTCGCAGTGAAAAGTTTTGTGGAAGTTGATTGGGTTAAAAACGTCCGGGTCAACAATTATGGGTCTTTAAGAATGTTCACTAAATTTGATACGCGGTCGAACCCTGAATGCAGACTGTGTCCGGAATTTATACCTCTCGGCGGTAAACACACATTGCGTGAGTTGATACTCGTGCATGTTTGCCGCGATGTAGAGTCGCCACATACATTACTAAGTACATTCTCAAAAATTGCTTATTGCGATTTTTACGCGGACAAAGTCGCGGGAAATCGCTATTAGTCAATAAAAGCGAGTACATAAGGTGCTATATGCCCGACAAATTATCATATTTTTAATTCGTAAGACTCATAAAAAATGATTCTTTGCGGGTGACCATTTCGCTACGACCGATAACTCATTTAGGATTTTTTTGGGGTCATTTATGATAAAAACATTCATAACAAAAGCCTTTTATAAATTAAATATGAGTCTTTTGGTTCGCTGGGCTCATTAAAGTGCGATTCGAATCAACTCACAATCAACACAGATGCGCACAGTAATATTAATGAAATTCCGGCCGAAGCGATAACTCCGCCAATTTAATCAGCTTCAATTTCTGCAGAGGGTTTCTACTTATCAGAAAAATTTATGATTAAAACCGACGGATAACCCCGCACCGATATTTTAATCTACTTACCAAACTACGCAATGACTTAATCTTTGCACATCCACATATCTCACTACTCTAACAGAAAACGAACTTCCCTTAAACTCAACTTCCATCCGCACTTACCCGCAATCCGAGCAGCTTCCCAACCAGCATAGCTTCATGTGCAAGCGCACTGAACGCCGAGTGTCCGTGCACGATCTGAATCTCCTCGCGAATTAAAATATAGCGCAGCAACGGAATATTGCAGACCATCGTCGGCAGAATGCACTCGTTGTAAAACACCTTGATCGGCAGATAATAAACCTTGAGGCCGTTGGTCATGTAGCGGATGCCGCGACGATCATTGTACATGTGGGTTATGATGATTACCTGAATGGAAATCGACAGCAAATTTAATTGAATTAAGAAGTTCGGCCGTCCGCGCCACTGACTCACTTTGTGTCCGCGCAATAACAGGCACTGAGATAAATTGTAGATATGCTCCTCGACACCGCCCATATTCGGGTAGAAAAAGTCCGAAGCAATACTGGAATGTTGCGAGATGATTGTTCGCGTGAATTAAAATGTTTTTAATTGATAGTTTCGTGATTGCTTACCATATTTGCATTCTGCTCGAACAAAACCATAACAATGTCTCTGGATGAGTTTGACAATGACAATGACAGTTCCGCGAATTGTCAGTGTGAAGGGGAACAGGAGGTGTGGTGAATTTAATTTTGAATTGACAATAATTGGTATTGGTATTTAGTATTTTTTCAGTTGATACTTACGGAAATTTGAAGAAGTTTAACAACAATTTTCCTTCAGTAATACAATTTGTCATCTGGAATGCCTGTATTCGAGACTTTTCATCTGTTTACTTTGCGCTTTGCGCAATTTTTCAACTGGATTCAAGTGCAGAAAGTAACGTAGAGAATGAAGTGTCATATCAATTTAATTTTAATAAAGCTGATTTCACTGTTTTGAACCAGGACATATTATCATGGAATCGGAGAGTGAGAAACCGAGATTTAACTTTGCTCGCACGTTTTTGAATTGTTATGATATGATAGTTTGGCGTTCTAAATATTAACATAGTATAAAATACTTACAAATATGTTTACTTGGTTGATGTTTGCCATTCTGTCACCCTGTAAGCTATGCTTGTATTGGGTGACAGTATTAAATAATATTAAATTAAACAAAAGTTATAAATCATTACATATTAAATAATAATAATAAAAAATCTAAAAAACTAGAGAAATTACACTATAAAAGTAAAAATTGATTAAACTAAAAAGTACTAACCAAAAAGAAAATTAAGTTACAATATTAAAAGTAAATAATACTAATTAGTTTCACAGTATCTTTTTTCCTTTATCTTTTTTAGATATACATCAATTATAGATAGTGGAATATTTTATGAAATTCACGCATGCTTAGATCCTGTAACCACCATTTCAGCTTAATTTTAAAATTTTGGTGGGTGTAGCTCTGACGTAGATCTGCAGGTAAGGAATTGTAAAATTTGGGGCCGAGATACAGAAAATGTTTTTGCGTTAGGGTTCGATTTACTTTTAGTACTGCCATGTTAGTTCTATTTCTGGTGTTGTGATTATGATTAACAAAACTGGAGTTATCGTTTTTTGACATATACAGCATAACAGCTTTAACGTACAAAGCTCTTGGTCCTAGTACGTTAGTTATGGAATATAAATCTTCTGAAGGGAACCAAGGGGGCAAATTCAACATTATTTTTAAGATACATCTATGAGTTCTCATTAGTACGTCGATATGTGCCTCATATGTACCACCCCAAGCAACTATTCCATATTGCACAATTGATTGGACTAATCCATGATAAATCGTTTTGAGTTCTTTGAAGGCGAGAATATTCCTGATAAAACAAAAAATAGGAATTGCTTTTCGTATTTTCTTAGCTAGAAGATTGATATGGTCTCTCCAAGAGAGTTTGGAATCAATGTTTATACCAAGGTATTTAATGGATTTCACAATTTGAATGATTTGACTACTATCCGAGTTGCCTTGTCTTCGTAGACTTATTGATGTCGATTGGGGTAAACCTATATCGCTATTAGAGAACGCAATTGCTTTAGTTTTGCTTACATTCAACTTGAGCAAATTTCTATCGAGCCAGTTTTTGATTTTGACTAATGACTCCGTTACGTTTGATTGCGTATCAATCCAAGATCTACCAGATACTAGAAGGACTGTGTCATCCGCGAAGGAGATTATTTTGCCATTAGGGACTTTCATGTCGCTCAATTCATTAATATAGATAAGGAAAAGGATGGGTGACAAAACTGTTCCTTGTGGAAGGCCATACGTCGAGTTATATTCCATTTCACTTAATGTTTGATTTACTTTTACCTGCTGACTACGGTTTGATAAATACTCTTCAAACAGCTTCAAATAGTTATTTTGAATGCCGATTCTTGACAGTTTAGATATGAGCAGCTTGAATGAGACCGTGTCAAATGCCTTTTCTAGGTCCATGAATACGGCCATTGGCTTTAAACCGGTATCCATTTCTTTGTAAATGAAAGATGTTAGTTCCGCTAGTGCATCATCCGTACTTAAATTGCTTCTGAACCCGTATTGGTTTGGTGAAATAATATTGTTTTCTTCAAGGTATTGAGTTAGTCTCGTTTTAATGCAACGTTCAAAAATTTTCGTGATAGTAGGAAGTAAAGATATGGGTCTATAATTGTTAGCCTCAAGCTTATCTCCGCTTTTGTGAATAGGTATTAAAATGGCTCTCTTAAATTGGGTGGGGAAATGGCCTTCTTTTATACATTTATTGAAAATTACAGAAAGTGGATAACTAATGAGTTTGGCTAGTTTCTTAATAATCACTGTTGTTATTTTGTCATACCCCGGGCTGGTACTGCTACTTAGTGATTTTATAATGTTTTCAATTTCTATTTCTGTGACTATTCTCAGATAGAAACTGTGGTGCAAACATGCATTTTCATGGTTTGAAAGATGAACCAACGCAGGACTACTGTTATTTATAATTGATTCAGATATATTTTTTCCTGCATTTAAAAAATGGTTGTTTAAAAATGAGGCTATTTGAAGTGTATCTTCCTTTGTTTTGGCTTGTACCTTAGTTCCGTTTATTTGCATTGCATTAATATTTTCTGTTTGTCTGTGCCTATCAGTAGCTTTATTAATAATATTCTATAAACTTTTATTGCTTTTGTCTGAATTATTTATTTCATTACGAAAGTAGTTGATACGAGACATTTTAATCACTCCAGTTAGAGTATTTCTATATTTTTTATAGTAATTTAAAAGCTTTGTATTGAAGGGCTGTTTTAAAGTTTTAATTCTAATTTTATTTCTTTTACATATCGACCGAACAATACTGGGCGTCACCCACGGCTTTAATATTCCAGTGTCTCTTTTGGTTATTAGTTTGATCTCTTCTGCTTTACAGATTTGATGTTTCAGGGTGGATAGAAAAATGTTAGTAGTGTTATAAGCATTTAAATTGGAGGGGATGGTGTTATACCAGTTAATGCTTCCAACATTTTCCGTTAAAACATCATAATTTAGTTTATATCGAAACAAGCATTTGGGTGATGTTTTATGAATGAATGGAAAGGGTAATTTGATGCTTGCTGGCTGTGTAAAATGATCTGTTATTGAATTTTTCAAAAGTATAGGAGTTATACAATCGGTAATATTTATGTTAAATTTCTGTCTTACAAAAATGTGATCTATACACGAGGCACTTTTATTGTATATGCGAGTGTATGTATTAATGCAAGAAGTATAACCTTTCTCTGACATTTTATTTAAATATTCGTTGGTGGTAAGGTTATTCTTCATAATATCAATATTAATATCACCAATTACTATGTCTAATGTGTTTGTGTTGGGTGGACCAGTTAAGTCCTCCAATGTATTTATAAAGAGAGTCTCGTTTAGGCTAGGAGATCTATATATAGCCAAAATTTTGATCTCTTTTGCATTCCCTAATGGTATTGATATTATCAGTCCTGACATGGAATCACAGTTTGGTTCCTCCGTGTAATGTAAAAATTTGTTGTGGATGTATACAATTACTCCGTCATTTTTATTTCTAAATTTAGTAGAGCATTGCATTGCATAATTTTGTATGTGGAACGATTTTCTAATTTGGCTAATTTCCATATTATAGCTGTTATGTTGTGTTTCTGTTAATACAATTACATCCACGTTCTTACCAAGTTGATCAATCATAACTAAAAGTTCGTCAAAGTGTTTTTTGATACTTCTGATGTTAAGGTGAAGAATTTTGAAACGGTTTTCATGGCTTAGTAAAACTTTACATTCTGAGTAAGAGTTAATTACATGAGTGAATACATCATCTAGCATGTTGGAATTCATTAAGTTTGCAATATTCATTATTTGATGAATTAATTTTGCTAAAATTAGGAATGGGAAAGCGACTGTGAATCTATTACAGTAAAGAATTTGAGAAAATATTAGTGTTAATATTATATAAATAGCAAAGAGAAAAATATAAAAAAATATAAGATAATATAAGATAAAACGAATGATATTATGATTTCAAGATGCCTAGCCTATTTTGTTGTATTAATTTTTAATTTTTGCAGGTCGTCTATAGACGAGATGACATGAATTTTTCCTTCTTCAATTTTTCTGACGAGAATTTTTCCTTCATCTACCCACACGTATTTTATGTCGTTTTCCTTGGCAAATTTTTTCGTATCATATAGAACCTTCTTGTAGTATCTGGTGAGTTTTTCATTCACAAAAAACCGCATGTTTGGCATAGTGGGGTGTAGTGTATTACATTGTAGTCTAATTCTGTTTATCTTTGCCTTCGCCATCCATTCGCTTTTCACTGCAGCAGATGGAAGCATCACCGATATTGGACTAGGCTTTCCCTCACTATTTTTTGATTTGAAATTTCTTTGGGCTGATACTATCTTAGATGCAGAGATATCTAAATCAATAATCTCAGCGATTTTCGTTGCGATCGCGTTTACGTTTTCATTTGGTGATTCCGGAACGTTTGCTATTTCGATGACGTTTGTTAGCATCGACTGTTCTAAGGTGTTCAATCGCCTATTCACCGCGTTTAATTCGTTTTCTAAAAGGGCATTTTTGGTGGTCATTGACGCCGTGATTTCTGCTAAAGCATCGAACTTTTTGGTGTATCCTTCCAACAATGTGGTGAAGTCATCAATTTTGTTCGTGCAATGTACCACCAAGTTGCAAAATTCTTGAACTTTCTCCATGAAGGATGATTCCAGCCTGTTAATGTCCGATTTAAAATCCTGTTTCAGTTCCATAATTCCTTTGATGATGCTCGTATTATCCGGCTCAATGTCATTTCCATTCGAATATAGTACCGGTGTTGGCTTTTGATGATTCGTTGCCCTTGCTTTGCAAGTAGAACAGGCCCACTTTGCTTTTCGGTCTTTAGGAAGTTTTCTGAATGTTGGCTCAATGAATCCAGCACAATAAAAGTGGTGGCTCTTGTTACAGGATGAACATTTTATTCCGTCTGCTATATCAAAGATTTGTTCGTTACATTTCAAGCACTCCATATTAGGTTTAATTTTAGTGTCCCGATTTATTATTTTCGTTATTATTATATATATTATATATTATTCGTTTTGATTGCTATTAAAATTTTCGAACAATAACACCTGGTTTATTTTGGCATAGTATTCCCGGTAACAAAATCACTCAAACAAATGCCGTTTATGTTGCTGCAAATCCGCGAGTAGAGAAACTTGTAAATGACGATGTGCAGTATTTTCGGTTACGTAGCGATGCTGTCTCTAGCGGTACCGTAATCACTCTATTTACGCGGACCAATTGATATGCCAATAAATCACGAAAGAAGTTTTGAATTTACTTATGGTAGGTTAGGATCTTCGTTTGATTTCCTTTAAATTTTTATATTCATAATTTCACTTTGACAATATAATAGTTTACAATATCAGGCAAGACTCGAATTATGGGATGTTTTTTACAATGTTTTGTGAACTTGCTATGTTTTTGCGTCCTCACTAAGTTTTTATAAAAAAAACAATTTCCCGTTAGCTTGCGCACTGCTATACTATTAACATCCAACCGCGCCACGAGCTAGCCGATGTCGTCTGCATAGCAGCTATCCGACGACTTAAAAATCTATTGCACTTATATCAACGTGTAATAATTACATGCCGAGCACTAGAAAGCTGAACTATCTTTAACGCTGTACTTAAGAATAAACGCGATTCTTGCGAAGCCCGCCGTGTCTTTTCCATACAAAAGCAAGCGAATTTGTATAGAACTGCCATTTTTGTTATGACTCCAACGTGTTGTTGTTGGATTGACTTACATGGCTTTCTACTTCAGAGGACTTTGACAATACGCTTCTTACTTGCTTTACACGGTGCGTACCGGTCACCCACGACTATAGTTACTCCGTGGGACACTTGAGGCACTTTACCACAGCTTGGCAAATGTATAGTTACTCCATGGAATACTAAAGGCGTTTTTCCATAGTTTGGCAAAGATGAAGCTCGATATTTGGAGCAAAATTTAAAAAAAGAGCCGAACTTTTTTTTGATACGTTCTTAATATCAAGAACTGTGTGAAGATTTTAATGCTTAACTACAAAGTCGCAAACAAAAAATTTGAAGGAACAATTTATCTTAGGGTGGCTGAAATTGGCAAAAGAAAACCACTGAAATTGGGGCTGGTGAATTTGTAGGTGTCGATTGTGACATTTCTGCCAGACTCTGATACGAAGTTTCTCTTTCTTGCATGGAGGGACTCTAGAACCGGGATAATGGTTCTATGTCCTTTGACGGTGTAGTCAGTGATAGCCCCTTAGCTATACCAAGGCCCTCTAGAAATACCAGGCCGTAATGCTGAGCTGTTTTACAGTAGAGTCACTGTATAACTGAGCTACTCGGTCCAGGAGTCTGGCAGATAGCTATTTTAGTACAAAAATCGAACGTGCTAAAAAATTTGGTACTAAAAATCGAACGTTCGAAAGATCAAAGTGTTGGTGAAAATAGGTGTAGACTGTGTAGTCATTCTGACATATCCCAGTTGGGAGTGGAATCATTACCGCGCCGATGATTCTTACCATGAAGCTATTACAGCTACTTCCCGTCGTAAAACATAGATTATTTTAACATTGCAATGTCATAGGCAAGCATTCGTTTTTTTCTACTTTCTGCATTACAAAGAATCGACATTGGAATCTAGGGAAACGAATGAATAATGTAATGATTGGAAAAAAAATCGACAATATAATGGTCACAATAGAATCTATGATGGAATGGTTGCAAAAGAATAGAAAGCAAATTAATCTTTGAGAAGGTATTCTAACATTGAGGGAGCGATTCATTTTGAATTAATATTGAAAAATGTGATGAAATGGGATCCTGCTTTTAATATGAATTCAGTATTTTAAATTCTGTTGCTATAATTTAACTAATTTTGTTGCTGGAAAAGTACGGTGTAACTTAAGATTTTTTTCTTGCAACGAACAACTTGTAAAATTTTACGGGAATATTAGAAAGCAAACGGAATATGACATTAATGTTTTCTATTAATAATCTTTCGTTTTGGGCGCGGCACGTTTTGACGATGATCATTTATTTTATGCAATCTCCACACATTACCTTGCAATGCATATCAAATTCCCTAAATAAACTGCTACTTTATGCAATGCCTTCACATTACTTTAGAATGCATTGCAAATTCCTTAGGTCGATTTGAATGATTTCTCGATTTGAATGATTTTCAATAAAAGGGAATGGATTGCAAAAATCCCTGTTGGGATGTTTTTCCGCCATGTGTCAACAAACAGAATCATAAACTAGACTAAAAACCTGTTTGGTAAAGATGTGTGGGTGCAGAAAATTGCAAAATAAAATTGAATTTTTGGCTGTTTCTAATGGAATGGCACAATGATATTAATTTTTCAGGGCACATAATCGAATTCCAATTGCATTTTGATAAATATCTAACCGAATATGTATATACACCAAAAAATTCAAACTTAACGGTTTCAACTCTGATACGCATCTGCCAGACTCCTGGACCGAGTAGCTCAGTTATACAGTGACTCTATTTTACAGCAGCTGCAAGAAATATAGCAGGTTTTTAATGACATCAGTGATGACGTTGTGCTTTGACAGTTCTCTACTGACATTTCGCGGAGAACTTCGAGCTAGTACGGAGTATAAGAAAAAACAGATAACTCTACTTTAAATTAATAGTTTTTTATTCTATTTTCAGCGCAGTAGTGTATAAATGTGCGGTCGGAGGATGAGTACACTCTGAAATTCATGGTTGCCGGAAAGGAGAGCTTCTATCACTGCAACAATAACAGTAACGAATTCAACGGTCTGAAAAAGGATCTGTCCGACGATTTCATAAAACGAGACGGAATGGAAAGCTTGCATTTTCTCGATTCTGAAATCAAGCGTTTCAGTGCCGCTGTTCAAAAACTGGATCGCGTCAAAACTATGGCCAAATGGAAGGAAGAAAGCTCGAAACTCGAACGTGAATGTGCGATTTCAAACTCAGAATGCACCTGAACCAGCGACAATTAGCCAGGCTGGAGAAATCGCGCGCTGAGAACTGCCAATAGATCGTCCAACTCGAAGAAATGATTGAATCTAAGCAAAAACAGATCGTTGAACGGCAAGCTCGTATCAAAACCATTGATAATATCGTTCGAACGCAACAGATGAGCATAAGAGATCGCGACGAGCTGATCAGCCGCGTTCATAGTCCAAACAATTGCTCGACTCGAAGATGAATTTGGTCTTAGAGCTACAGGACATCGATGCGTCGCATAAAGTCGTCTGATCAAGCAAAAAATCGAAAAAGTTACAGATTTCAATAAATACCTATACAAAATTTTTGCCAATCGCGAAGGAATGGCCAACGTTCAAGATCTGTGCATCAATCAAAACAGTAACATCAGTGTCGAGGATCAGATCGACAAGGTCGTGCCGTTTCTCGAGAACCTGAAACGTATCTGGCTGCAACAAGTGAAAGATGCGACGCAACAGGTTTCCAAATTGGGAAATCAACTGAAGATTTCGGTGTGCGGACACGACACGCTCCAGGACCAAAAACAGACGGCAATCGAGCAGCGATGTCAGGAACTTGCAGCAAACATCAATGAGCTCGACATGGAAATTATCATGACGGGCCATCGGAACAAGGAAGTTGAACGCGGCGAGCTGCCTGCGAAGGAGACCGAAGTGGAAAGATTGAAGAAGGAAAACGAAAAGATGTTGGCCGAAGTCGAAGGTAGTGCGAGGAGATTTTGTAAGCGAAGAAGGCTACGCCGTTCAAAACACCCTGGAGGAAGTTACTTTGCTGTTGAAGGATATTCCATAGTTAATTAGAGTTTAAGGTTTCAGCCTTTTTTTCAATTAATTCTTATTTTGTCCCAAATGATGAAACAAAACTTTCTTTTTCACCAAACGCGGGCGTTTTTTTATATTTTATCCCTCAAACATTTGCGATAGTGATTCCGATGGTGGATCGGAACGTGATGAAAATCAACAAGAGAGCCGAATCTCCATTCAACAATTTCTATTTGCCCGGGGATTGGAAGAACACTTGCGCATATATTTATTGGTTCGTTCAACTATTGATGATACTAATCGAAGATGATTTTAAATCCATGAAATATGAACGGGAGTGTTCGCGGATCCCGCCGGATGTGATCATCAAACCCGGTTAAATAGAGACTTCCACAATCTTTCCCAGTGCAGACCATGCGCGACAGTCGGATCATTCAGGGACGATAATATCCGTGCAGGACCATGTACGCCGTCACCTGAATAAGGCTCTCAGATCAACTCAAACAGGCAGGACGCGAATCCTGATAGCTCTTTGAGTAGAAACTTTTTGTGATAGCTATAAAATAGACTGGCACGACATGCCAAATTGAATTGTCAAACGAACAAATCTCGTACTTGGGTGAGCTCCTGAGAAAAACCTGGTATTCTACGTCATCGTTTTCAGCATTACGGCCTGGTATTTCTAGAGGGCCTTGGCTATACCAAGGCCCTCTAGAAATACCAGGCCGTAATGCTGAGCTGTTTTCCAGCAGCTGCAGGAAATATAGCAGGTTTTTGATGACGTCAGTGATGACGTTGTACTTTGACAGTTTTCTTGGCTGACAGTTCTCTTGACTGCCATTTTGCGGAGAACTTCGGTGTTTTTGATTCGCGTCAACATAAAAGATAAGTACAAGAGATAATAAATTTATTTAAAATTAATAGTTTTCATTATATTTTCAGCGCAATGGACTTCTATCACTGCAACAATAATAAGATCGACGAATTCGACAGTATGAAAAAGGATCTGTCCGACGATTTCATAAAACGAGCCGGCATGGCAAACTTGAATTTTCTCAATTCTCAAATCAAGCCGCTGCCCAAAAACTGGATCGCGCCAAAACTATGGCCAAATGGAAGGAAGAATACTCGAAACTTGAACGTGAATGTACGATTTCAAACTCAAAATGCACCTGTACCATCGACAATTAGCCAGGCTGTAGAAATCGCGCGCTGAGAACTGCCAATAGATCGCCCAACTCGAAGAAATGATTGGATCTAAGCAAAAACAGATCGTCGAACGGCAATCTGGTATCAAAACCATTCATAATATCGTTCGATCATAAGAGATCGCGACGAGCTGATCAGCCGCGTTCACAGCCTCAAACAAAGATGAATTCGGTCTTAGAGCTGTATGACATCGATGGGCCATCGGAACAAGGAAGTCGAACGCGGCGAGCTGCCTGCGAAGGAGACCGAAGTGGAAAGATGAAAGGAAAACGAAAAGGTGTTGGCCTAAGTTGAAGATTAGTGCGAGGAGATTTTGCAAGCGAAGAGGGCTACGCGAAGCCGTTCACAACACCCTGGAGGAAGTTACTTTGCTGTTTAAGGATATTCCATAGTAGTTAATTAGAGTTTAAGGTTTCAGCCTTTTTTTCAATTAATTCTTATTTTGTCCCAAAGAAACTCTTGGTGTTTTTTTTTCAATTTTCCATGATATTTACAAATAAATGAAATAAATGCAATATTACTGTAACACAATTCAAAACAAATGATTTTTTAAGCTTGGGTTGTTGACGAAATTTCTCTGCTTGGCCTCCTTTAAGCTCGATACACTGTTTCCAGCGATGTTCAATATCCTGTTTATAGTGAAAATCGTCGACTTCTTAAAAAAGTCATCAACCGTAGACTCAACCACTTTATTGTTGGAAAACCACCGAGCCACTTTTCAAGTTTAGAACCAGAAAGTAATCCGAGGGGCTAAATCTCGGGAATAGGGTGCGTTAGGAAGCAATTCAAACTTTATCCCATTGATTTTGGCCACCGCGATTCTAAAGAGAAATCTGACTTATATATAAGGCCGCCCAAAAGGAAAATGCTTACGTTAAATTGATTTTTTTTTCAATATTTTATTTAAGTTTTTAAAAACATAATTAAACAAGTCAAAGAACATAATTCTGTTAACTGAAGTACCATACTACGGGCATCTTTTGACTCATAATGGACTGAAGATTGATGGCAGCAAAACCGATCAGTCCCGCTCCGATACGTTGAAATCGCAGTCAGGCCCCTGAAAACAAGAAAAAAGGCAAATAAAAGAATCTGCGATCTACCTGAAGATCAAAACTAACCTGGCAAGAAAACACAAATGTCCTGAATACGAATGGGAATGTTCAACAAATGTTGAGCCAATGGACCGACCCTGCCGGACTACTTATCAAACAGAGTGCTGGACCACGTAGGCTGTTGATTACTCGAGTTGTTTTTCAGTAGGTTCAACATCAGAATCAGACAATCTTCGACGACAATTCCACCGTCCGAGCAGCCTTCGTCGCGAACAACGTCGAAAAGACGATCGAAGGCAACAACCTTTTGGATGTTGGCATTTCCTTTCGTCAACTGAATGAGCAACAACAAGGCATCGTTCCTTATCACCTCGCGACTATCGATAAGCAAATCCATCAGCTTGGACACATCCATCGGACTGACAAGCACGATCTCCTGAATACCCTTGGTCTTGTTGGCCAGCAGCGTCGTTAATAGTTTAATAGCAGCCCAGCGGACACGAAAATCATACTCTTCCAGATAGCCGAGAATCAGCGAAACATTTTCGGCCGTTTTTATGAACATCTCGGTGAATTGTTCGCACACGTAACTTGCGGATTATCGATTTCTTCGTCGAACTGTTCGGGCGCCACGATTTGGCAGAGTGCATCGAGCGCATAGCTCACAATTTCGTTGTCGGCCCGATCCATCTGGAGGACCTGCAGAAGGGTCGGCATTCCCTGTGCGCCCACCTCGATCCGGTACTTCCGGGAAAGAGCTTTAAGTGCACGACAAGCATCGCGTCGATCATTCAAAAGAGTCGAAGAGTCCACACGATCCACCAAGCGTTCGACCTGCGAACAAGAAAGAAATGAAACGAAACAGTTGATTGACAGGCGATCTCTCTACGTGTTGGATTCGCGCCAATATGAAAAATAAATAGTAGGTAGGTAAATTTATTTAAAATCGATAGTTTTTAATTTTATTTTCAGCACAATGGTGAATAGATGTAAAATATTAAATATTATTAATAAACAGGCGCGACGCGAATCCCGACATGCAGAAGCCGACCGCCACGACATGTTAAATCGAATTGTCAAACTGACAAATCTCATACTTGGGTGAGCTCCGACTTGCTCGGCCACCTTAGGTATAGTTCAGAAAAACCTGGTATTCTACGTCATCGTTTTCAGCATTACGGCCTGGTATTTCTAGAGGGCCTTGGCTATACTCAACTTTTTTGCCGACCATTTCCGTACGGCTTTCACTAGAGCCACTGTATAACTGAGCAACTCGGTCCAGTAGTCTGGCAGATGCGTCCCAGACTTGAAACCGACAAGTTTGAATTTTTTGGGATATATAAATATTCGGTTAGATAATTATCAAAATGCTCTTGGGATTTGATTATGTGCCCTGAAAAATTTATATCATTGTGCCATTTCATTAGAATCAGCCAAAAATTCAATTTTATTTTGCAATTTCCTGCACCCACACATCTGCAATAAACAGCTGTTTGGTCCAGTTTACGATTCTGTTTGTTGACACTTGGCGGAAAAACATGCCAATAGCGGTTTCTGAGATCCATTCCCTTTTCAATGCAATAAATCATTCATTTCGACCTAAGAAGTTAGCAATGCATTTTTAAGTAATGTGAAGGCATTGTGTAAAGTAGCAGTTTATTTAGGGAATTTGATATGCATTGCAAGGGAATGTGAGGAGATTGCATAGATCAAGTGATCGTTGTCAAAACGTGTCGCACACAAAACGAAAGATTATTAATAGAACAAATCAATGTCATATCCCGTTTGTTTTCTAAAATTCCTGAAAATACAAGTTGTTCGTTGCGAGAAAAAAATCTTAAGTTATTATATCGTACTTTTCCAGCAACAAAATTGATCTAATCATAGCAACAGAATTTAAAATACCGAATTCATATCAAAAGCTGCATACGATTTCAACCCATTTTTTATTATTAATTCAAATTGAATCGCTCCTTCAATACTAGAATACCTTTTCAAAGATTAATATGTTTTCTATATTTTTGCAACTACTCCATCATTGATCCTATTGAGACCATTATATTTTCGATTATTTTCCAACCATAACATTATTCATTCTTTTTCCTAGATTCCAATGTCAATTCTTGTAATGCAGAAAGTAGCAAAAACGGTTGCTTGCCTATGACATCGCAATGGTTGCTCGCCTATGACATCGCAGTATTAAAGTGATTGATGTTTTACCGCAGGAGGTAGCCGTAATAGCTTCAAGGTATGAACCATCGATACGGTAATGATTCAACTCCATACTGGGATTTGTCAGAATGACTACACAGTCTACACCTATTTTCACTAATACTTTGATCGTTAAAACGTATAGTTTTTGTACTAATTTTTTTAGAACATTTCATTTTTGTACTAAAATAGAAATGTGCCAGACTCCTATGCCGAGGAAGTTGCTCAGTTATACGAGTCAGCTTTCACTAACTCAAATCGTATTGTTAGTCCTGAGTCCTGAGGATTTACTTTACATGTCGAAGTCATTAGAGATGAAATATCTTCATATTAAGAAAGCGACCGTTTTGAAGTTTGAAGTTCCAAGCATCGCGGATAGTTTATCTAGAGATCAAAATGGCATCCCTGCTGCTGTATTAAAGCATTGTAACACTTCTCTGGTTTTGCCTTTATGTCACATATTTAACGCTTTATATAAAGCTAGGGTGTAGCTTAGTAGGTAGCGTGTTGGCCACAATGCGAAGGTCGGAAGTTGAAATCCCGATCGACGTATAATTTCAACACACTGCCTGCTTGGGTATATCTTGGCCACCTGAATCTGCGAAAATGGAAAACTCGTAGATAGAGGGTTGTGCAAAAGGGCTAACAATCCATTCACAATAACAAATAAAAAATGTTAAGGAACCTGAAGGTCAGGAGCTCAAAGCCCGATTTGGGCGTTAGTGCCATTGAAGAAGATTTAACGCTTCTCTCGAATCGGGGATATTAATTTGTGGAAACACTCCACTATCAAACTATTGCTCAAGAAAGGTAAATGAGTTGATATGTATAACTATCGACCTATTACGAATCTTTCTTGCATTCCTCCGTTCGAGGCTGTTATTTATGATAAAATGAATTTTCATTGTAAGTTAATCATTACACTAATCCAACACGAGTTCACCAAAGGTAGGTCTACCACAACAAATCTCATCATCATCAATGGCGCGACAGCCCAAATAGGGCCCTGGCCTCTTGAAGTCGTTGCCTGCAATCGTCTCGATCTAAAGACCGCGTCCTACAACTGCTAATTCTTAATATGGAATTGCTGTCTTCATCAACCGAGTCTTCTCATCGCTTGCGTGGTTTGCCTACCGGACGGTTACTACTCGCTTTACCTTTAAGAACACGTTTAAGGATTCTTCTGCTTTCCATTTGCTCTACATGGCCAGCCTGCTGTAGTTTACATAGCTTGATGAACGTTGAAGCTTCTGGCTCGTCAACAAATCTAATGGAGTTTTCCAATTTCACTATTCCAGTTTTTTGGGAATATCTGCCGTAAAAATGTTGTATAACGCTGGGCTTAGGCAGGAACCTTGGGGAACACCAGCAGGGATATTATACGAGTCCGAGAAATGGTTTTTTACCCTCACGACAGCCTTTCTGTTAGAAATAAATGCTCGTATAAGGTTAACAAGGTAATCATCAATACCAAACTTGGCAAGTTTGTAAATTAAACCGTCATGCCAAACAGATTCAAAAGCTTTCTCGATGTCCAGAGTAATCATTCCGGTTGACTTTTTATTTGCAAATGCTACAGAAATATCACTTTTGACTCTGGATAGCTGATGCGTAGTGGTCTAAACCGAACTGGAAGTGAGGTATAATGCGTTTGCTCTCAACTATTGAGTTGAGGCGATTTAAAATAATTTTTTCAAATATTTTTTTCCCATCACAGGAAGTAGGCTAATTGGTCGGTAGCTTTCGACATTCGTAGGATCTTTTCCTGGCTTGAGGATAGGAATAATAACAGCTTGCTTCCAAGTTTTTGGAAAATAACCAATCTTTAAGCTGCAATTGTATATAAAGTTCAGGAATACAAGTGCGGTCTTGGGAAAATTTTTAAACATGAGGGTTAAGATGTTATCCATTCCTGGCGCCTTCCTAGGCCTCATTCTGCGTAAAATTTCCTTGATTTCCTTAGGTTTACTTAGGTCGGCAGGTAGCAGTTCTTGAATATCATCAATTGGGGTGTCAATATACGCTTTAACTGCAGCTTCTGTAGATTTGTCGCCCAGGTTTTGCGCAGTGAGGTGGTATTTGTAGAAATTGTCTGCAAGTGCTTCTGCTTTGTCTTGATCAGTAAAGGCTATGGCTTGATCATGACTTAAGGGTGGCATCAAATTTCGATTATTTTTTTTAAATAAAGAGCTCAGCTGCCAGAGCTTTTTCGCTCCTTTCCCAAGATCAGCCAGCATACGATTCCATTTTTGGTTTCTAATTTGATATATATAGAATTTAATTAATTTAACTAAATGGTTTACTTTCCTCTTTAATGTGTGGTCTCGAGTTCTTTGCCAAGCTCTTCTTGTGTCGTTCCTACGCTTTATGAGTGATCTTATGTAAAGAGTTATATTTAATCCATTTTCAGGAACTTTAATTCTGGGAGTTGATTTATGAAAAGATTCTATCATTTTTTCAGTTAGAAGTTCAACACGTTTATCTATTTCGTCTTGGGACACAGAACGTGAGAGATCGAGGTTCATAACCGTTAACTGATTTTTAAGCAGACGTTTGTACTTTATCCAGTAGGTTTTTGCTATACAGGGTATAGTGTACTCTACTCTATTAATTGGTGTGTCCGACAAAATATTGAAACTAACAGGAAGATGGGGGGAAAACAGTTCATGTAGGGTAACTGGTTGAGAGAGAGTGGTTGAGCCGTTGCTAAAAATAAGGTCTAAAGTGGAACACCTATCTTTACCAGGATAGTAGGTTGCCTCTGTAGGTGGATGCACAGCCATTGAGCTTTTACTTAATTCGTCCATTACTATTCTTCCAGCTTTATTGGCATTGAAACAATTCCAGTGTCTGTGCTTGGCATTTAGATCCCCGCAGATAAGTAGCTTTCCGGTATTACACTTATTACACTTATTAATAGGTTTGTGCCATGTTTCAGTTAAAACTAAAACATCTATATTGTTCGAATTTAAGAAATCAAAAACTTCCACATATTTGTTGCATATGCTTTGAGCATTCCAGACAATCATTTTTAAATTGTCACAGTTTGAGAGACAGTTGTTGTTAGCCATATAAGAACTTACTTGCAAGTTCTACCAGTACTTGGTATTGTTGCTGCTTAGTATTGCAACCGGCTAATTCGGTGATAAGCTCAGATGAAAGTTCTATCAGCTGGTCCGTTGTAAATAAATCGGCACTTGGTTGTGCGCTGGTGTGCGGGTGTCCAGGCGAGTAACGAAGCGCTGCTGCGTATGTTGGCAAATTCGGTGTGGATTGCGGTATTGCTGACATCTGCCCTGCATTCCGTATTAGTAAGGCTAGGAAATGTTTGCTGGTCAGTGTGTTGTTGGTTGTGTTGGTTCCACTATTTCGGCTTTTTGGCCGGAAGCTCTGCTGAATTTTGACGTATTCGGCAAGTTTGGGACATTGGGCGTCCGAAGAAATGTGATTCCCATTGCAGTTTGCGCATTTAATTTCGTCAGTTTCAGTTTTTTTTAGTGGACAATCGTTGTGCAAGTGCGCTTCACTACAAATCATGCATCGGGTTGGAAGGTGGCAGTGCGATGAGCCATGACCGTACATTTGTCAGTTTCTGCACTGTGTTGGGCCATTTTTCCTGTATTTGTAGTATTTCCACTCTACAATGGTGTTCATTATGACGTTCGTCTTACGCAGTTCCGAAATTTTTGTTCCCGTGTTCCTCTCAAAATACAATAAGTATGTTGTATGATCAACATACCGCCGCTTTTCTGGAGAAAAATTAAAAACCTTTACATCACTGCACGTTATGTTAATCTCCTTTAGATGGCTTTTTAGAGTTTCTGGCTTCATGGCATGCAATCCAGTACGGACAATTTTTACGGGGCGGTTATCACTGGCGCTATGAGTGAAAAAGTGGATTTTTTTTAATGCGAGGTGGTTGATGGTGGTCTGGTAAATGTCATTGCACTGCAGGAACAGTTTGATGCCCGAACTAGTCAACTTTACTTTGTAATCATTAATGTCTAAAACTTTCATTATAAGTTTAACTGTTTGTAAGTCCAATTTTGGGAAAACGATTGGAGGTATTTTCTGTTTTTTGGGCGGTGAGGTTTCGGCGACATCTTCATTGGTATTATCGAGATCACCTAAGAGGTGATACCTATTAGCAGTATTTGCCATTTTTACCGTTTTTTTAACTTTTAGATTATTGCGCAAGAGAGACTCATCCGAGTCATCGCGGCTTCGTTTGGCACTGTTTGAAGGCACTATGTAAAATAAAGTTATTACACAATTGATTGAGCTCCCGGTTCGAGAGAAATAGATTACGCAATTCAAGGTTTGTTTACTTCGACAATCCAGAGACACTCGAAAAAGGAACACGTCTGCACTGTAAGAAGGTTGCAGGTTGACTGAAGCTATACACACTTGAATTTTCTTGTATTTTCATAGATTGGATCAGATCTTACCTATCTAATCGTACCCAAAAAGTGTTTTTTCGAGAAGCTCATTTCTCTGCCATGTCAAATACATCTAGTGTACCACAGGGAAGCCATCTTTAACCACTGTTATTTATTTTATTTATTAATGTTCGGTTATTTCCCACTCGAAAATTCTGCTCTACGCTGACGACGTGAAATTTTTTCGTGATATTTCGAATCAGAGTGATTGCCCACTGCAGCGATTTGCAACGCTTTTTTAACTGGTATACATTAAACTGTATATTTATGTGTAATATTAGTGAATGTGCAAGCGTTTCATTCTTTAGGACCAAATCTCCCATATATTTCGATTATGTCCTAGACGGTAGCATACTACAACAGACAGACAAGGTACTAGATCTCGGTATATATTTTATAACCGCATTTACGTTTGACGATCATATTGACTACATAATCAGCAAGGCCAACTCCGTTTGGGGTTTCATTTAAAGATGATGCAAGGACTTCAATGATCTTTACATAACTAAAACTTTATACTGTGCTTTTGTAGACTTTATTCTTGAGTAAGCTTATCAGGTGTGGGCTCCGAATTACGAGAAACTTAAGAGTAGGATCGAGTTTGTACAGCAAAGGTTCTTAAGGTTCGCCCTAAGGGCCCTTACCTGGTCTGATACGTTGCGTCTTCCTCCTTACAAAGAGCGCCTTAAACTCTTTTCTCTAGAGTCGCTTGAGAGTAGACGGATTATCCTTAGGGCTGCTTTTGCATTTAAATTCATTTTAGGTGAAATTGATTCCCCATATTTGCTCGAAGCCATAACTTTTAGTATTCCGCGTCGATCATCGAGAAACTATGTGCCACTCCACACTCCTCATCATCGCACCAACTATATACAAAACGAACCAATCGCAAATCTTTCGCGTATTTTGAACAATAATTACTGCCGAATTGAGTATAATTTATCTAGCATGCAGTTAAAGTCAGCTTTATGCGATAAATGATTTGTGATTGCTAATTGTTTTAAATTTTAAATTTGCTACTATTTTTTACGTACTCTTTGATGAAATTTTTGAAATAAAGAAATTAATCCGTGATTAGACTGAAGCAAAAAGCGCTGTTAACTCGAATTCATCTTATTTCAATTTCAATAAATACTTTGAAAATAACCGTCAACCTATAAGTTCAGGTTGCTTGGGGGAACCGCTGTATTCTGCTAAAATTGCTTTTGTCGACGTAAACGATTTCCACCACAGTGACTTTTGTCCAATCGTTCGAGTCTCGAATGTCATTCCTCTATCGTCATACCGATTTGACAGTGACAGTGTTTGGTTCGTTCGTGCGCGAAAAAATGTTTTTAATTTAATTAAGACGAAAATTCATTAAATTTAATAATTTGATGCGGGCGCATTATTGATGGGCCGTCCGTCCAATTAAAAAAAAAATTAAAAAAATCGTCGTTTTCGTTTGATACGTTCAGTGCGTGAGAAAATTTCTTCTTAGCTGGAAAAGGGGGGCGCGCACGGATGTGATTTTTTTTTCACGCCTGAGTTTTCTGTAGTTTTTTTTCGTCTCTTTTTCGGTGCAGTGAGTGCTCGTGTTGGGGTTTTTTTTTCAATTTTGTCTCCTTGATTTTTTTCCAATGATTACGTGAAGTTCTACAAAGAAATTTGAGTGCAATTAAATCGAGAATTATTCAAGGATTACCGGATTGGAAGAAACAAATCGAAAATGGGGCTACTGCTGGCGAAACTTTGGAGCATGTTCGGGAATGAAGGTGAGTCTTGGTTTGCGTAATTTCGATTGTCTTATCTCTTTATTTCTTTATCTGCTGTTTGGTGGGGTTTTTTTTTCCGATGTCAAATGCAATCTTGGTTTTGGGTTACGGGTGAGAAAATCACAAACAATTTGGGAACTTTCGCTCGGATCAGATTTCTTTCGCAACAACTTTCACGTGTGTGTCACCGCCTGGCTACCTGCTGCTGCTCAAAATTGACGCGGGACCCTTGCGCATAACTTTTTGTTTGCTTGAATTCCAGCCCGGTTTCGTGTTTCGAATAAAATATCTTGCCCGCCCTGCACAGCCCAGAGAGCGACAACTCGGGTAATCTTTTGTGTTGCACGGGAGCGCTTGAACTTGAGTGCAAACCGAAGAAAGATAATTGGGAGCAGGTAAACGGGATACGATATTTATTTAACAGTAAAAATTTGTTTACCTGTTTGCTGTCTTATCGGTCGGATTGAGTTTCGACACGTTTTCTCCCAAAATCCGGTTCCTCCAACTGAACTCATTGAGCCAGGCGAAACGTTATCCTACCCACTCGGGGGCCTTCTCAGTCCCTTAAATCAAATACAAAGGCCTTGAACGAATGCTCTGAACTCTGCCGCTACGCGATGATGATGACCTTCCCGCCACATTTTTATTGTTCCAATTTCGAAGCGCTATCGAAGCAATAAAAAAGAGGCCATGGAATCGAATTGAAGTCGGCCAGAAATTTTAGAGAGTGGAATCGGTGTTAAGCCCTGGCTGTTGAAGCCCCAAGCATTCCCCCGGGGTGAGAGTTGGAGGTTGAATTCTTTACGTTTTCGATTTGGATTAAAGCCGGACTGCCGGAAGTGATAGATTGTTGCGAGCTGGTTGCGTGATCGCTGTTTGGAAGGACGCAGATGTTTCGGAGGCGGGGAGGAGGTTGTCGGTCGAGTTAAACGTACTGTCGAGCAGTAAGAGATTCATCCCCAAAACATGGAAACGGAAGCGAAAAGAATTGAGAGGATGGCTACTTCTGAAGGTTAGGACAATTTTATTAATTTAACGGCCGGCGTAGGAGTGTTTTTTCCTTGGATTCTCGTTTATGGTGGTGATTGAAACGTGCCTCGTTTATGAAAAGAAACGTTTTTTTTTTTGGAAACGGGGTCGTCAGGTTTGAGAATTTTTAAATGCTGAACTGTGGTAAAAGAAATATACTTCAGCTTTTTTCTTCTCCGCTGGCAGGTATCATTTTAATGATTAGAATTATAAAAAATCGACCTGTGTTAGTGAATACACAATACATTTCGGCGGAAAGGATACCGAAGTCTTGATTTTTTTTTTTAAGGAGCCGAACACAACTTAGGGAGCCACCCTTTAATGCAATGCACAGCTGTGTTGGTGAAGGAATTGGAGAAAAAGAAGTTGGATCAATTTAATTTAGGTGGAGAAAGACGGAAGTGACGGTGTACATTCCTCTTGAAGCTCTGGATGTTGTATTCATTGGGAAACACTTTGGCTGGTAATGAGTTCCAAAGTCTTGACGTTCGGGAAATGAATGACTGCCTATATTTCACTGTATGAGAAGGCAAGGGTTTAACGGTGTACTCGTAAGAGCGTTCAGCTTGACGAGTATCTCGGGGAAAATTATAGAGTGGAGGGATGAGTGTGCTTAGTTCCGCACTGCATTTACCATGGAAGTAGCGATGCTGAGTACTCCGACATTTCTGCGATGCTCGAGAGAATCGATAGAAGACGTGATGTTCTCGTCTCCAATCAGTCGGAATGCATGTTTTTGAATACGGTCGAGCAACGCGAGGTATGATTTGGGTGCCTCAGCCCAAACATGCGAATTGTACTCATAACGTGGTCTAATGTATGCCTTATATATGGTTGCGAGGTCGTTCGGCGTGAAATACTTTTTGCACTTTCGGAGAACACCCAGACGTTTAGAGGCGTCGAGAACAACATCAAAGATGTGCTGGGCCCAATTCAGGTGATCGTTAATTTTAACGCCAAGAAGTGTGAAGTTATCCGAGGTGCGAAGTTGTGCGCCACCAAAGGTCACACTTTGAGATAACACTGGGACATCACGTTTGAGGGATAGATGACAGGCCTGTGTTTTAGAAGCGTTGAACTCTACTCTATTTTTCCTGCCCCATTCCCGGATTAAGCTGAGGCCCGAGTTCAGCGAACGGAATAACTCCATGCGGTTGGAAGCAATAGAATACTTGTGTGATTCCGCAGCAGAGTTAAATTCATAGGTTAGTACTGCTATCTAAAGTACTGTCATCCGCAAAACTATGGATTGGATTGAGAGTGAACGACAGAAGGTCGTTGATGAAAACTAAGAAAAGAGTTGGAGATAAAACAGAGCCTTGAGGGACGCCGGAATCTATTGGGAAAGTGCGTTCAGAAAGGAAACTCTCAATCCATTGAACAAGGGTAGCATTAAGACCTATAGCCCTAAACTTAACTATGAGACTTTCATGCCAAACTCTGTCAAAAGCTTTTGCAATGTCAAGTGCAAGAACTTGACCTTCACCGTGTTTATGTATGCACGAGTTCCAACGTTCTGTTAAGTAGACCAAAAGATCTCCGGTCGACCTTCCAGAACGGAACCCATACTGACGATCATGAATTAGCTAATTAACCTCGAGATATTCAACAATTTTGCGATTGACAGCAGTTTCCATTACTTTCGAGAGCACTGAAGTAATGGCTATTGGGCTGTAGTTTGTGGGGTTCGCTTTGTTTCCTTCCTTTGGGATTGGCTGAACATTCGCAACTTTCCACAAACGTGGAAAGCACCCAGAAGAGTAGGAAAGATAAAAAAGATTGCGAAGAGGTTTAGCTAAAGAAGAGGAACACATTTTAAGGGTAATGGGGGGGGAATACCATCCGGACCAGCGGATTTGTGAATATTGAGCTCCTGAAGGATCCTAGAAATAAGTCTCGTGCGAAAATGCAACTTACGTCGTGAGAAACCCGAATCACTTAGAGAGGGGGGCGATTGGTTTGAAGGTGAAAGGCGTGAGTTTCTAGCAAAACTTGCTGCTAGTAAGTTAGCTTTTTCGACAGGATCAATAACGGTACGGTCGCCATCAACAAGAGGTGGTATAGAAGAAGAAATAAAAATGTTATTGACCGTTTTGAGGAATGACCAGTAAGATCTCGAGCCTTTAGGGCACTGAAGGATCTTCCGTCGAAGTTTTTGGTCATGCTCAAATTTAACACGGTTGAGGATGGATTTGCAGGCATTTCTTGACGCATTGAAGAGTTATCCGTTGGTATGTGTTTTGTTGCCTTGATGAGCTTTATTTATACGAGCCTCAATATCTTTTTCGGCTCCGCCGTCCATGCTGACAATGCTACCGACGTAACAAAAGTCGTGCTCCTCTTCTACATCTTGTCCACAGCGATGTCAATAAATCGATTTTTTGATAACATAAAACCTTCAAGCGAAAGAATATTGAAAAATAAGGCAACACTAATATTTGAAATTTTCAGGTTACTCAATGTTAATTGGAAATTCCAGCGTATTCTATCAGGCTGGATAGTAAAGAATAAACAGCTTTTTTTCCATACAAAGAAAGAAGAAGATTCAGCCAATATATTCCCTCCAAAGTATGGGATCTAAGTTTGGTAGGTCTATGATTCTTCTAATTCGTATCGTATTCAAGAATAGGAACGTCCTGGTATATCAAATTTTTGTTAAGACCCCCTATAGGGCCATAGAGCAGAAACAACTCTTTTTCATAAGGCGCGATCCTGAGCATCGGCATAAAGCTGTTACCAGAACTTGTTTATTCCTCTGGCCTCCGGCTCAACTGCTCGCTTACATGTGCTACATGGTCGACCAACCCGACGTCTTCCTTGAGGATTATAATGCAGATCTTGTGTGGCGATGTTTCGCTCTGCTTTCCTCAAAGTGTGACCGATCCACTGCCACTTCCGCCTTTGAATCTCAATACCTATTGTAGTCTGTCCAGTTGTACTCCAAAGTTCGTCGTTGGAGATTACTTCTGGCCAGAACATTCCTAAAATGCGTCGGAGGCATTGGTTCACGAAAGTTTGTAGTTTCTTGGTAAGTCGAACGGTCACTTCCCACGTAGTACAGCCATATAACAACACGGATTTGACGCATGCGTAAAAAACTCGCAGCTTCGTGCGAAGGGAGATCTCTCTTAACCTTCAGAAAGGGGAAAGGATACCGAACCCCTGACGAGCTTTATTTAGACGAGCCACAATATTCTTTTCGGCTCCGCCATCCATGCTGACAATGCTTCCGAGATAGCAAAAATCTTGCACCTCTTCCACATCCTGTCTGTTAAGAACAATCGGTGCGCTTTCGTTTGCATGTACTTGGTTTTACGCACATTTATTTTCATTCCCGCCTCTTTGCATTTAGAATGCAACGAGCGAACATTTGTCTCTAAGTCCGAACGGTTATGTGCAAGCAAACACACATTATCAGCATAATCAAGGTGACTTAAGATGTTAAATAATCTCCATCGAAGACTTTTACCTTCTCCACTTTCCAGTGCAGCTTTCAAGATGACATTTATTACTACCAGAAACAGGGCTGGTGATAATATGCAGCCTTGTCAGATACCCGTTCGCACAGGAAAGCTCCTATCTTCATGCATTGCACTCCTCAGTAAAGAGAGGGAGGAATATATCGGCAGTTATTTCCGGGTGCGCTTTGAAGAGTTCGGTTGGTAGGCCGTCTATACCTGGGGTTTCCCTTCCCGCCATTGAATGAAGCGGAAACTCTCTTCTTTATCTGGGGGATCGTCTTTAATAGAGGATTGTTTCGGTTGGATGTTTGGAAGTTGTTCTGTTTCCGGAATATCTTCATCTGACAAGATGTTTAAAATATCAGAGAAGTATTCCTTCCATCGTCGCAACTGGTGTTCACTCATATTAAGGAGAGTTCCGTTGACATCTCTCACCAGGTGGTTGGCGGCGAAATTCCTGTTCGTCGACTGTTTCATGATTTTTGAATAGTGAACCCTTATCCCCAAGGTAAGCCGCAGATTCTGCTTTGTTGGCCAGATCTTCAATGGCCTTTCTCTCGTCGCGTCTAACAGGTTTTTTAAGCTGTATATGAGTATCGCGGTAGTTCAGCCTCGAGTCGGGTGTTTGTTGGTTGACATCGGGTTGATAGATGATTGCCAATTTGTTTTTTTTCCGATCGCCAACCTTGTCCCATGTGTCTTGTGACATCCAGGGTTTCTCACTGCTTTGTACACATCCTACAGATTCTTCAGCACTAGTTAGAAAAGTGTTTCTGGTTGCCTCCCAATTGGCGCCCAGTGTGCGCATTTCATATTCGCTCAATATGGATGACTTTTCGCGTAGAATGATGGTGTACTCGCGCTTTTTTTTGCGGTCTCTGAGTTTATCCACATTAAGCTTGCGCTTCATTTGACGAATTTGTGGTCGTCGGATCGATGCTGTGCACAATCTCAAGCAGGCAACCCTCAAGTGGTGATCGCTACCCACGTCAGCTCCACGCTTCGCTCGCACATCGAGGAGACATCTTCTCCATCGGCGACTTATAGCCAAATGGTCGATCTGGTCTTGTCTAACACTATCGCGCGCGAAGACGCGAAGGCATTCAAAACTTTCTCTGCTCGCGAGGCACCTTTTTATATTCAGCCTCTCCCCACTTACCATAACCCCCATGCCGTTAAGCTGTCTGAGGTCTGCATATCTTAGACATTCAGCGAAGATATTCAGCCAGCTTTCTAGTGGCACTGCGCATACGCAGCCCGCCGTTTCTCTCCGACCAATCCTGTGGAGAAACTCGTTCATGCTGCCGTAGCCCGTCAAAAGATAGCGAAGACTAAGACAGAAGTCAAAGTTTCGGCTATCTCTCGCGAAGCTTGCGAACGCAATGAATCGATGTGTAACCCTACCATTTTCGCTGCTGTCTCACCGGGCTTGCCACAATGACGTAACCGAAGAATTATTTTCATTCGCGAAGACTCCTCTCCCTAACCGCATCCGACGTTATCCAATCGTTAACCAGCAATGGGGGTCCGTTCCCGACCTTGTAGGTGAAAGGACGGCCCTTCACCTCCAACACCCATAAGTACCTGCATGGCCACGGTAGAAACCGTGCGGCATACAGGTAAACACGCACTCAAGACTACTCTTTGGCACGTTAATCGAGTTGGTGCCTTCACCATTCGCCAATGACTTGTACCATACCGCCGATCCATACGTTGCACAGGCAACGAAATGACCGTCTTATATGACACGAATCGAGCGCCTGGAGAGGCTCCACTCGCAATGCAGTACCCTGCGAATCTGGTTCACACTGGTAAGGAGACGCCCCCTGAGCTCTCGTAGGTGAGGCTTAAGTCCAAATCTCTCCAAAACTTTGACGCCCAGGTATTTGGCTTCAGTCGCATACGTGAGTCAACTTCCCTCAAGCTTTACCAAAACATAACAGAATTATGATTGGGCTTAAAGCCCAATCATATGATACTCTAGATGAGATGGAAATGACTTTAATATACCGGAAAATATGTCATCTCAAATTCGTTCGAATAGTGAATAGAGACTTTTGCATGGGAGGTGGTAGAAGTAGAGGGGGAGGTTTGTATTTTTCGTATAAGACACCGTACATGGCATGCACAATGTTTTTTGCTGAATTTAAAGTTTTTAGTTTTCATTATTTTTAAAGAAATTGGTCATAGTTTTCCTGAAATTGGAGCACTTGTATGGGAGGTGGCAGAGGAAGTGGAGCGTTTAAGATGATTTTGAAACTGCTTATCATCATCCTTATCACCATGCTTTGATTCAATTTCAAAGTCGATAGCTCTCATATACTTGAAGGAGAAATGCTTTTCTTGAATTTATAATACAGATATTTGTATGGGAGGTGGTAGAAGGAGTGAAGGGGAGCTGATAATTTTTTCTAACACTTATTTCAATTATTAAGAAACAAACTCTGGCAAAATTTGAAGTTTGCACTTTTTCTAGTTTGAATGAAAATCGATAAAATGCATTTAAGAAAAATTATGCGTTTGTGTGGGAGGAGGTAGAAGGAGTGTACGGATCAAAACAAAGTTTTTTCGTATTATTAATATTTCTATTTGTATACTTTACACAAAATATCAAGTTGATAGCTTTAACAGTTTCGAAGAAAAATAATTTAATTTAAATTTCAAAATTTCGTGAAATTTGTATGGGACGGGGTAGAAGGAGTGAGGTGAAGTTGATAATTATTTTTAAAATAAATTGCAATTATAGTAGAATTAATTCTGACAAAATTTCGTCTTTTCAGCTTTACTAGTTTCAATGAAAATCGAAAATATGTATTTTTCAAAATTTTCCATTTGTATGGGAGGGGGTAGAAGGAGTAAGGGAATCGGGTCAATATTCCGTGATATTAACGACATCTACCACATCGGTCAATAAGTCTGTAGGAAGACCCACAGATGGCACCTCTGTGGCCAATTGTATTGTACCAACTTTCAGAAGCGACGCGTCAAAATTTCATGACATTCTGATTCTTTGTTTACAAGCTACAGTGCTCGAAGTGATGCTACTTTTGTTATTTTTAAAAACATGGAAAAATCCGAATTTCGTGTGTTGATAAAACATTGCTTCTTGATGGGAAAAAACACCGTTGAAACAAGAGCATGGCTTGAAGTGTTATTTGGAATCTGCTCCGTCGAGACAAATGGTTGAGAAGTGGTTTTCCGAGTTTAAATGTGGTCGTAGCTTGACTGAGGACTTACCCCGCAGTGGAAGGCCAAATGAAGTTGTTACTCCAGAAAACATTAAAAGAGTCCACAAAATCGTTTTGGCCGATCGTAAAGTGAAGTTGCAAGAGTTAGCAGACACTCTAAAGATATCGAAAGGCAGTGTGCACACAATTTTGCATGGGGGCGTTTGTCGATGCGGAAGCTCTTTTCGAAGTGGGTGCCGCGTTTGCTCACAGTGAACCAAAAACAACAACGTGTCGACGATTCGGAGGCCTGTATGAAGCTGTTTCGACGCAATAAAAAAGATTTTTTGCGGTGGTATGTGGCAATGGATGAAACTTGGATTCATCATTTCACACCAGAGTCGAATCGGCAGTCATCCGAGTGAACAGCAGCGGGAGAACCGCGACCAAAGCGACCAAAAACTCAAACATCGGCTGGCAAGGTAATGGCTTCAGTTTTTTGGGATGCACATGGTATATTATTCATACACTACCTTGAGAAGGGAAAGAGCATCAATACCGATTATTATATACCATTACTCGAACGTTTGAAGCGAGAAATTGCTGCGAAACGGCCACACATGCAGAGGAAAAAAATACTGTTTCATCAAGACAATGCTCCGTGTCAAAAGTCGATCAAAACAATGGCAAAATTGCATGAATTGGGCTTAGAATTGCTTCCGCACCCACCGTATTCTCCAGATCTAGCCCCCAGCGACTACTGGTTCTTCGCAGACCTGAAAAAAATGCTCGCTGGCAAAAGATATGGCTCAAATGAAGAGGTAATTTCCGCAACTGAGGCATATTCTGAGTCGAAAGACAAGTTGTTCTACAAAACTGGTATCGAAAAGCTAGAGAGGCGTTGGACGGATTGTATCACTCTTGAAGGAAACTATGTCGAAGAATAAAGCAAAATTGGACCGAAAAATCTGTATTTTCTTTGTTATCCTACGGACTTATTGACCGATGTGTTATATCATAATATTTTGACCTAAATTCCAAGTCGATAGCTTAAATAGTTTCAAAGAAAAATCAATTTCTTAATATTTCGGAATTTCATGAAATTTGTATTGGAGGGGGTAGTAGGAGTGGTGGGATGTAGCCCATTCACGAACTTAAATTTACTTTTTTGCTAAAAATGACACACAAAAATTTTTAGCACTATAGCTCAAAGCTTTCGAGAGTTATGCTGTAGACAGACGCAGAGACGGACAGACAGACAGACGGTCACTCGGAATCGAGGTTTTTGAGCGACAACAAATATTTCCGTACCCTTGGCGGCTCTGTGCGAGCGTTATTTCTTAGCGTTACAAAGGCAAACATAATATACTCTCAGATTTCATCTAGAGTATAAAAATAACTTGTTTGTGACGACGAGCCCTTCATCATCATTGTCACCGTTTCGTTCTTCGATATCACCACGCCAACCCTCAAACCCCATTCCCGAACGGCTGCCGTCAAAGCCTCATCCTTGCTCACTAGTCTCTAGTCTGAAGTTTCCCTTCATCAGTATTAGCAGATCGTCAGTATGAATTCGCGAGCTGCACCAGACGGTCATCCATCATTAGGTTTCATATGAATGGGCTACTGATGGAGCCTTGTGGACAGTTACGCTCCACAACCTTCCAAACTGTGTCGCGCAAACCCCTAACATATGCTGATCTGTCAGAGAAATAGCTCATCCACAGGGCTAATTCTTAATAGTCACAGGATCGTAGCTTGCCAATTCCTACATCCCAGTTAAAATAGTCAAATGCATCCTTGAAATCTGAAAAGACTGCTAGGACGTACTTGCTAGCACTCCTAGTAACGCTGTCTTTCACGTGCATCCACGCATCCTCCATGCTTTTCTCGGTACGGAAGCGGAACTGCCATTCGGACGCCAGATAGCTGGTTTTCTCCTTCCGTCTACGAACCATAATCCTGTCCAAGACCTTGCTAAGGACTGGGAAAAGAGATATGTCGCTATAAAACTGGTGATTACTCTTAACCTTGTCTGGAGACTTTCGGAGCACAACCACGCGTGCTATCTTCCAACCTGCAGGAAAAACACGATCTCGAAAGCATCGGTTGAAAACGCAAGTTACGTATTCAGGAATGGCACGTCAGATGCTTTTACACATCTTCTGACGACCATAATTCTATCCGAGATTGGTTCCCAGACTGTTTCTGGCTCTCGGTGAAAGGACGACCTCCACACCATTTTTGGCTTCACATTCAGGACCAATGTACAGAATGGTGATTCGGTTGGAGTTCCTTCTTCTAAAGCTTCTAACTATACCAGATTTGTAGTCCCTCAAGCTGCATTTTAGTAGATTTCACTACTACATTATTACGTCATCGTGTTACGGTAACTAAAATTCGCGTTTAGTTAAATACTCAAACAAAATTGAAAAAAAAAACTTGAACACGATTTTTTTTTTTAATTTATTCAAATCGAATTCGTTAAATGTGTGTAACATAGTTAAACGATTTTTTCTCCTTCAGGAAACCAGAATTTGTTGAGCTAGCATTGATAAAACGTGAACCGAACAAATTTTGACAAATTAAAAAAAAAAAAATATTTGATAAATCTTAAAGGTTAAATGTTTCTTGATTCAGACTAAAGAAGATGAATGGATTCTTCAAATATTTCATTTCCGTCGATAAAAAAAACCAGTTAATCTATACAAACCTTAACACGTTTACACACAGCACAATAGTTAGTCAAATAACTTTTGAGATTTGAAATTGATTCAAGACTCGTGCTTTATTGGGATATTAAAAAGAAGAAACCAACGGCGTTCAACGTTTAAAAATTCTAAAATATATTTATGAAATAAGTGATGTTTGAAATGCTTCACTTCCGATAAAATAAAGGGCAAACAACAGCATAATTGGAGCTTGACTGCGTACAGCTAATGCGCCATTTTCTGATAATTTAAAAAATTCAAAATTTAGCCGCGCGTGTTGGTCTACATTGAGTCCATATATATCCAATTAAATTTATTATACGAGGGCTGTGCTGTGCTGCAGGCCATTTACGCATGCAGCACAGCAGAAGGTTTACACTCTGAAGCTACGTTCACACGATGCCCTTTTTCGTTCAGTTTTGCGCATGCAGCAACGAAAGAGAATGCTGCTTCAAGCGCATGCGCTTTTACTTGAAATTCGAGGACGCATGCAATAGGAAAGGCTATCCGACTGATATGAGTATCACGTGCGCTATTGAGAGCGATTTGCTGGTACGCGGTATGTATTCTTCGCAATCGAGTAGCTATCTAATAGAAAACGAAGTAAAATGAAAAGCAAAGAAAACTTTCTCAATCTTATTGAGAATTATAGAACATTTGATGTTCTGTGGAAGAGTAACTTTGCTACGTCATTTTGGTGCGCTAAGCGCATGCCTTTCTGAAATAAAAGAGAATGCATTAAGCTGAACGGCACACAATTTATTGTATGCGCTTTTCTTCTAGAACGGATGCGCTTAGCGCATGACACAAACCATGTGCGTAGCTAAGTTGAACTCTTA
The DNA here is from genome assembly GCA_963669355.1 of Chorisops tibialis. Lineage (NCBI taxonomy): Eukaryota > Metazoa > Arthropoda > Insecta > Diptera > Stratiomyidae > Chorisops > Chorisops tibialis. The sequence goes on from OY770263.1 coordinate 78,421,058, forward strand.
TGCATTTTTTTATATGAACTTCTCAAATTTTGAAGTTCATAGCTTACAATTTCAATCAGAAATTTTTAGTTTTTGTGTTACCGCGTAGAAGCAAATCACTCTAAATAGCGCACGAGGTCCCCTTATCAATCGGATAGCCCTCCGATATTGCATGCGTACTAAAATTTAAAGAAAAAACGCATGCACTTGTGGCACCTTTTTCTTGCGTTGTTGCATGCGCAAAATTGAACGAAAAAGCGCATCATGTCGACGTAGTTTTATGTTTATTTCTTCGTATTACATACTTTCGGGTAATAGGCATACATTCCCAGAGGGTACACACTTTTCGTATTTCTATTAAAACAGTAAAAAACTAATATTTCGATCAGTCGAATCGTCAGGAGGCCATTATAATATGGCGCCATAGAAGATGATAAAAAAATTCCATATTTTAACAAAAAAAAAAAACAAAAATTATAAATTAGTTAGACTAAACTGCATATGCCGACTGCACCATAATCGAATATTTCGGAATATTCAAATTACGATCTATAATCGTTGCGATTCTCTTAGCGCTTAAAACGCTTCGTGTTATTCTTAAAAAGAAGAAATAATATTTTTAGATTCGATAAAAAAAACTAAGTAATATCTGCAACCAATTCGAAATTGCGTAAATAACTTTATTTTGGTCTCTGTCCACTTAATAATTTCTTACTGTAACAAGCAAAGCTTGGTCCACCCTCGGACAAGACGCATTGTTGAAATGAAGTCTATAGATAGAATTAATGGCGAAAAGTCGTTTAGTAAGTGTCCCCGTCCGAGTGCAAACTCGTGTTAAATATTAGCACGTTCCCCAAAAAATCTAAAGCACGTCTAAGTTCGTAGATACTTTCATAATTTGAAATGGTACTGTGAAAAAAATCGCGAAGGTGAACTACTTTGAAATTTTTGATTTCCCAAAGCCCACATCGAAGTGAATCGGATCGGTGGCCGGAGTGATAATGGTGGTATCCACGACTTTTCAGCAATGGTTAAGATTTAGTGGAGCGTGAAACCAACTCCATTGTGGTTTCCCCATTCATTACAAAGTTGGAAGCTTCGCATGCCATGAAATCCACTTAAAATTCAATCCGCAATCCAGCAAGAAGCTCGACCAAGTTGTATAGCGCTCCTGAGGGGGAGTATTGGTATTGCACTCTACCAGAATTAATTGCCAGCATGATTTCGATTCGTAATTGGTTCGTTTTTTGTTTCGAGTCGTTTCGCTTCAGTTTTACAAACGTTAACGAATTCCGACGACCGTAAATTGTGTCACGAGACCTCAAGATGGCTCTTAAGAGACACACACAGTGCTCTTAAGATTCACAGAAACATTTACAATAGCGCTTAGCGTTCGCTTAATAGCAAATTTTCTTCTTCAAAAATAAAGTTGTAGCTCGAAAAGCTGGTTCGAAATGAAATAGAAAGTTGCAATTGAAACGGGTTCCCGCGATTATCTTAATCAGGAAGTAGTGGTCTGGTTTTTGGCTGTTATAGCGGCCTGTTGGTGGGTTCTCTAGCTCTGTGTTTGTTATTTTGTTATTTATGTGCACAGGGTAGAGCGGAGGTGTGAACCATTCAACAGGTTTAATATTCGATTACCTCATAGAAATTTTTTTCTACAGCATAGAGCTATACTTTCAAAACAAATTCCGACTCGTTAGCGTTCAAATTGAAGCGTGCGAATATCAAAATAATTGTTTTGGCGTCATAGAAAGTATAATGGAAGAGGAGAAGATCCCAAATCCATATGTATTATTAGCGGAATAAACTAGTCACGTATTTCGGTCAGAATTACGTTTGGGAGTTTCATTTATTTATATGTTACTTGCAATGCACATCATGCTTCACACGTTCTTAGGGAACATTCTATAAAACAGTTTCGCATTTTGATTCCAGGATCTGGGAGTACTTGGGCTGGAGTGTATATTCTATAATATCTCCATCTCTATTGTTATATCTAACTCTTTCGTCTGTCTCTATTTCTCTACCTTAATTTCTTTTTTTGATATCTGTCTCTATCTCTCCGTCGTATATCTCTGTCTATATCGTTATCTGAGCTTGGGTGTAATTGCCTAGTGGGTAGCATGTTGCTCGACAATGCGAAGCTCTTGAGCTCAATTCCCGCTCGACGTATAATTCCAGCACGCTTTTTGCTTGCGTATACCTATAATTACTGCATAGGAACAACAAGTAATGAAAATGTTAAGAAACCTGAAGGTCAGGAGGCCAAAGTCCGATTTGGGCAGTAGTGCCATTGTAGAATAGAACAGATCGATAGTTATCTTTATCTTTATTTTAATATATCTGTCTCTAGCTATCCCTATCTTCTGTCCTCCTTTAAAATCGCAGATGATTCAATAGGGATCTCAAATTCACACTAAATATGTTTTTAGGACAAATACTCAACCTTCAGTATGAAATAAAAAATAATAATTAACGAATTCAACTTGATAGAAATTTTTAAAAAATTAAGAAATTGTTATTAAAAATTATTCATTTCAAAGGTCTTTCTGTTAAGTTTTTGGCCACCACTTTCGAATTATACCCATGGCTTGGCTGCATGCAATAGGTATAATGACCTACATCCCAGTGGCGGCTCGTCCGATGAGGCAGCTGAGGCACTGCCTCAACCAAAAAAATCTACGTATGAATATTGAAAACACAAAATATATTCTTCTCCTAACCGCGTCATTAATTTTTCATATCAGTAGTATTTGTGTTTATTTTGTTTTGTTCGCACTGAATCTGTCATTGGCATAGAAGTAGTAGTAAAGGAAGACCATTTCTGAAAGAGAATTGAAGCTTTTTTGCTGTTTGGAAAAAAAAGAGTAAGAAAAAAACGAGAAACCAGTTTTAACCCCAGTGCCGCCGTTAAAGTTTGAATAATTGGTTGGAGGGGGCCATTGCTTTCTATTATGTTCATTCTTTGGAAACCTTAAAAAATTAAGCAATAATTCATTACCTCAGACGGTCAAAAATATTTCTAAAAGATCTTAAAAAAAACCGATTGCGAATTTTAAAAGCATAGTTTTACTCCAGCATTACAACCCTTTATACTACGCCACTGCATTAATATCGAAATGCGCATATCATTTGGTCGATTCTCAAGTTTAATTTTTTTAAATTTGTTATTATTGAATGAAAACTTAAGAAAAGGACAAAACCCCTACTGCGACCAGTTTCACTGTTTGTGTACTTACCTAAAAAATGATACCGCTTCGCCCTTTTTAACGTACTTTTTTCCACAGGTGGAAATACAATACTTCATGTTTTAATTTACTTAGTAACAGTGTTTCTTCACTTAAAAACTCTTTTAAATTCCAGAATCCTTAGCAAATAATTTACTAATTACACTGTTTTATTGTCCTGAGTTTGAAAATATTAACTTTTCACTTATTTTCATTCAAGAAATTACTTCCGAAAATTTTTATTCATTTCCCGCTTTTTTTCTCCACGTGACAAATTGACAGCTTGGTCGATTTTGTCCCGATCGTGTAACATCGGAGAAATACGACGGCTAAAAATAAACCGGTCTTGTAGGAACTTGCGGAGGTAAAATGCAAGGGGAATGATTTACGATAGAGAAAAGAGAGGCGATACCTGCACTTTTGCTTGTATTGTCGTCGAACTGAGAGCAAATTTACCGATTTTTAGGAATCTGAGAAGGGTCGGCGACAGGTGGCGATCGTGTTATTCATGTATAGGAATTGCTTCAGTTTTCTTTATAGGGCTTTATAGGGCTCTTCATTTCCTTATATACATATTCTAAGGTCATTGGTCACATTTTTTTTTGTTTTTGTATTCTGGAACTTTTCTCTCTCTCGCAACACAAAGCTCTTCAGACTGAGACTCGATCAAGTTTGCCTCAAAGCTTCATACAAGATCGGTGCTGGCATCACTTTGTTGTTGTATATCAAGTGCGAGAGAAAAAGAGAGAGCGCGCGAAATTCATAGGAGCGCTGAGGCTGCTGTCAAAGTGCCTCAAATATCAAAGCAGCATGGATTCTATTGCATCATGTGTCTAAGCCTCAGATTTGAGAAGGAATAAAAAGAACTTGTTGTTCTTGTTGATCTTTTGTTGAAGAACATCCATGATTATGTCAGAGTCTTCTAACTAGTGATCCCGTTTTCCGGCACTTATCGCTCAAATGAGCGATATTCAACTTAAGGGATTTTCGGAGCAATAAGACAATTTGAATGATATTTTATTATACCGGTCTTAATTCAATTAATCAAGTCGAATTAGATCTTTTAAAAGGGAATAATGCTTTAAGTAAAGAATTCAGGCTAAATGACTATTATATGTTGACATGCACATGGGTTCGAACACAAGCACACCGATTGTTCCTAATGGACAAGATGTGGACGAGGTGCAAGATTTTTGTGTTATCTCGGAAGCATTGTCAGCATGGACGGCGGGGCCGAAAAGGATATTGAGGCTCGTATAAATAAATTTCGTCAGGCCTTCGGTATCCTTTCCCCTTGGTAGTAGTGAATGGGTCACACTCTGAGGAAACCAGAGGGAAATATCGCCAAACAGCCCCTTGATTATAATCCCCAAGGAAGATGTCGGGTTGGTCGACCATGAAATACAGCAGTTGGAATAAACAAGTCCTGGCAACAGCTAAAGGCCCCTGTGCATCGGCCTTGTGCAAGATAGTTCTTTCTGTCCTATGCCCCATTAGGGAGTCTTGACAGGAATTTGATTGACTATTATATGTATATGCCAAGTATACATAAAGAACTTAAAACGAATCTCTGAGATAATGAAAAACATCTTCGTTAAAAGAAAGTCTTGGACTTATTTCGTTAGAGAGAAACTAATTCGAACAAAAGTTATCAAACAAAAAATTATAATTGCAATTTTTTATTAAATGCTTTACACGAATTAAAATTGGGTAAAGTATATTAAGAGAAATGTGTGCAAATTCTTAACACAATATTATGACAATCGAAACTACTGGTTTTCAGCATTTAAAATGTATCATTTCTTGGTGCAAATGCTATTAAACTGCTTTAATAACTTAACGATAATTTTAGCTAAAATAGCCGTTTTGAAGTTATTACATTTTTGTTGCGATAATATTTAAGGCTAAAATTTGCAGCTCTCCCTTAAATTCAGAGATAGAAAGATACCCAAAAGATGAAAAAAATCAATTACTTTTGAGTGGTGTTCCCATATGTCTAATAAGAATTCTAGAACTATGTCAAAATTTATTTAAAATTTAAAATCAACCAACCGTCCCCTAAAGCTTATTGACTAAGATGTGAGCTTCTATTTTAATGCCGCACCTGCACAATATACCACTAGCCAAATCCATTAGAACAATGGCTACATCTAAAGATTTTAAACGCCAAATTCTTATAATTGTTTAACCTATTAGGTGTACAACTTACTAGCTATGGCGTAGCCTAGTGGTTAGCGTGTTGGCCTTGTAATGCGAAGGTCGTGAGATCAAATCCCGGTCGACGTAATATATAATTTTAGCACATTGCCTGTTTGGATATACCTTGGTTACCTCCATCTACGAAAATGAAAAATTCGTAGGCTGTGCGAAGGGTTAAAAACCGTTCCACTAAAAGTAATTAAAAAAATGTTAAGGAACCTGAAGATCAGGAGGCCAAGGTCTGATTTGGGCTGTAGTGCCAGTATAGAAGAAGGTGTACAACTTTTTTTCCGCCGTTTTTCAATAGATGGCTGCAGCGGTAAGTACTGGTCGAAATAGGTAGATCGAAAACGATACACTGTAAGCTTGGACATCTGTCGACATAACGACAGCACCACATTAGTGAATTTTTGCTTGCATCATAAATTTATTCTCGATGGAAGATGTCTGTTTTCGAGCCAAATTCTCATCCTTTGCGGGAAGTTTTGATTTTCTGCTTCTATCGGATTTTCCAATAGGGACTTGACAACTTTGAATTCAATTTGTGAACGCACCCTTTCACTAATCATCGAACTGTCACTGTCAATTTATTCAGTAAACTTAACATTTTTATCATGGTAAAGTACACGAAGGAACAACGTCTCAAATGGTTTGCATTTTATTTTGAAAAAAAGTTGTCAAGTCCTTATTGGAAAACCCTTTATGTGAAGCAAACTGCGGCTGAGGCTCGATCGAATGCTCTTAAGTACTCACAGTGATGATACTCTTAGTGACAGAACATGTCGTCAGTGGCGGTTTACGCTTCCAGAGAGTCACGACAAAGTTATCCTGCAGCATGACAATGCTCGGCCACATGTCACAAGATCGTTCAAGTATGGAAAAGCTAAAATGGGAGGTCTTACCCAACCCGCCGAACTCTACAGACGTTGCTCCTTCCCACTATCATTTGTTTTGATAGATGCCACACGGCCTGGCTGATCAGCACTTTTGTTCTTACGATGAAGTCCAAAAATGGATCGACTCGTGGATCGCTTCAAAAGTCGTATCGTTTTTTTCAAAATTGTATCCGATTGTCAGAAAGATGGGGATTAAAGCAGTGGTTAGCGACAGACAGTCTATGCTAATAACCCAGCACTTAACCAGCCGGAGAACAACTTTGTTGGTACCATTGCGGAAATATAGCCCGATTTGTGTACACGAGTAGTTCAAAATTGGAGAACATTTGGATGATATAATTTTCCGAACAGAATGATACTAGCCGTACTCCAATACCGACCTTTAGCCGGTCTTTTCCTACGTAGGCGGATGTATTTACCTCATAGGGGCTGTGTTTAATTATTAATAATTATTGTTGGCCTTGAATTGCACGGGCACATTTGCTGTAGAGATGTGGTGTGATGTGACGGCCTGTGATTTTTTCGGTGTGATAACCCCGGAGCTGGAACTGGCAGTGATAAAGTAACTAAAATCCCCGTGACTGTCCGGAACTGTAATGACTCAGCTCCATCACAGTGAGTAGAGGCTTCGGAGCAATCACTATGACAGCGAATTGCTAATTGATGATTTGGTATGCGGTGACTGCTCTGGAACAGTGTTGGTATGTTAATGATGATGTTATGATGGCTCCGGAGCTTGTGCCGAAATAGTCCAGTCAGATTAGATGAATTCAAAAAAATCTGTTTGGCGAAATTCTGCGACATCGATGTTTTTTTTGCGTAAATTACGATAAAAGTTTTCCGAACACGGGGGGAGTGGGGAAAGGACTCGAAAAATCTGGAAATTTTCACATGTTTTGGAGTTTTTTTTTTTAGATTTCTGATTTTCTACTAAACTAAATTGAAAAACTAAAAGTGAGGTTCGATTACAGACATTTAGGACTTTCATTTCAGTGGTACATAATTTGGTTTATCTGAGATTTAGACTGTTTTCAAAGACGTTTCTGGCAGTGTTCAAAGAATTTGTGTTTTTAGAGTGAAATGAGTATTAAATCTGTAATCTGGCATCGCAATTAAGCTTCAGTTTAGGCAAAAACATAGTGGTCCTGATCGCGGTCTATACATCGATGACTAAAGAAACGTTTCATTTGGGATAGCATCGCACATGCATACCTAAGATGCTCGTGGCTTTTTATCATTGCCACTTACTTCGACGTCTAAAACGCAGCCGATTTGTCATCGATGTAGAAAACAAAGCATCCTGCAGTTGCATCATATCGTGACGTACGTCGTACATATGGACTCATATCTCCAAGATCATCAAAGATAGAGCTTTAATTTTTGGGTGGATTGTACATTGGGTAATTGAGTTCCATTACCTGAATTTAGCATACGATTATTTACATGCGATAGTCCTGCACTAGGTTACGAAACGGTACATGTTCATCATGAGTTAATATCTGAATTCCTGGTTGAGACTGTTCTTTGCCGGAAATTTAGGTCATTGTAGAGGTATTAAGCAAATAGTTGTAAAGTTTGTAAAAGAAGCAAGCATCAAGAAAAGTCTGTCGTAGATGCAGAGGCTGCATTTGAAGTGCTACAAGTCTGTTATTGTAGCTTATATGAGGCTTTTTTAATCTGCAGAAATGGGTGCGAGGAAATTTACGCTGAATGGATTCGACAGGGCCCTGACATGGCAAGTATGGTGAGGGTTGCACACTATGGAACAGTATTCGAAGATACTACTGACGAGAGTGGAAAATAGCAAGGCTGCTGTTCTTGGATGGTTAAACTGGACTGTCGTACGAAGGACGAACCCAGCAAGTCTGTATGCCTTATTTGTAATTTCAGAATAATGATTGATGAATTTAAGCTTGCAATCGAAGGTCACTCCAAGATTTTTTTATTGTAGATACTGCTAAAAGGGTGGATCCGTAAATGGAGTAAGAGAGGGCAGGAGATGTAGTCTTATACGAAAACTCCACAGCAAAACACTTCTCAATGTTCAAAGAAATATCATCGGTAAAATACCAATTGGACAAAGTAGACAAGCCAGTCTGGAGGTTCAAGCAGTAAGAGTAAGAGGAAATTTCACGGAACATTTTGAGATGTCCGCGTATAAAAGACAATTTGAAGATGAGAATTGGGGCAGATTATTAATGAAGAGCGCAAATAATAGCGTACCAAGAATAGATTTCTGCGGATCACCAGAGTTAGCTCGAAACTCAGATGTATGTCCATTGAACATAATTCGCAGACGACGATTCGTTAGGTTAGAATTAAACCAATTCAGGAGACAGCTAGTGAAATCGTACCTTTCAAGTTTTGCGATAAGAAAAACTTTCGAAAAATCAGTGTATATGGCATGAACAGTGTTAAGATGGTCTAAGGATTGCAATACGAAGTCAGTGAATTCACGTAAATTAGTGGAAGTAGATCTTCTTTTAACGAATTAATGCTGGGCGGGTGGTATTAAATGATTTTCTCCCAGACTGCATTGTGGACTGATCTTTCAAAAAGTTTACCGAATCAGTTTGAGATAGAAATTGGGCGAATGTAGGAGACATTTTCGGTGTCTCCTTTCTTTAAAATAAGTATGACGTTAGCTATCTTCCAGCAAACAGGAAAAGAGCCTTCGTCAAGTGATTTATTGAACAAGAGAGAAAGTGGCTCCGAGAGCTCCGATGAGGTAAATTTCACAAAAAGAGATTAGGAATCCCTTGAGACCCGCCACTGGTCTTTACTACACTACAGCCCAAATCGGACCTTGGCCTCCTGACATTCAGGTTCCTTAACATTTTTCATTACTTATTGTGGAAGGGTTGTTAGCCCTTCGCACAACCCTCTGTCTACGCATTTTTCATTTTCGTAGATTGAGGTGACCAAGGTATATCCAAGCAGGCAATGTGCTAAAATTATATATTGCGTCGACCGGTATTTGAACTCACGACCTTCGCATTACAAGACCATCACGCTACCCACTAGGCTACACCCTAGCGAAACTGGTCTTTGGATCTAGGGAATTGATAACAGAGATAATATCACTCTCGCTAATAGACAATTCACTGATGAAATTCAGTGGTGGGATGATAAAGACATATGATAGGTCTTTGTTGGAGAAGCTAAGCATAGAGGAAAAGTCTTAATCACCAAACTTAAATTGGGAAGGAAAATAACGATTTTTTCTACGCTTTCTAACGTGTGACCAGAACGGTTTGGTTCCAGTACTTGACAGAGACGCCTCGAGTTGTGAAATGTTTTCAGAGAAAACTTTTTTGATATCCGATTCTATCTCTTTACGCTGAGAGGAAAAGTTATGATAGTAAGATAACAGGTAAAAACGTTTATACTTTTTATGCAGACGTTTTTTCTTATGAAGAGCTTTAATAGTTGAGTAGTTGAACCATTCTGGGTATTCTTGTTTAGAAGTTCCTCGATAAGGGTACATTCCGATGAATTATGTCATTAAGAATGGAATATAGTTGCATAGAAGATTCCTCAGAGCTTTTGTTAGTAAAGAGCTCGACCCAATCGACATTACCAATTTCACGACAAATTTGTTCATAATTACCCTTGTAGTAGTGGTATTTTTTGATCGCACTATCAAGAGAGGGAATCGATAATTCAATTTGCACATTGATCTGGAGAGGAGGATGATATGGGTCGGAGGGCACTAGTCCTATGGAGCGTCACAGTTTCCTTAAAAATCCTGATGAAATCTGAGAGTATATTGTGTTTGCCTTACCGTTTGTAACGCTAAGAAATAATGCTAGCACAGAGTCGCCAAGGGTACAGAACCTCGATTCCGAGTGTTTCACAGCTATCAACTTTAAATTTTGAGAAAAGTATACTATTGCAAATATCATTGATGTCAAAAAATAATGGATTTGAATACTCCTTCTACCCCCTCCCATGCAAATGGATAATTTTGATAAATCCATTTAATCTACTTTCATTGAAACTAGAAAAGTAAAAACTTCAAATTTTGCCAGAATTTATCCCTTGATAGTTGCAATAAATGCTAAAATCAGCTCCGCTTCACTCTTTCTACCTCCTCCCATACATTTTTTTCCAAGAAAAGTATTTCTCGTTCCAACATATGAGGGCTGTCGACTTTAAAATTGTAACAAAGCAATGTGATTAGGATGTTTCAAAATCATCGAAAACGTTTCACTTCCTCTGCCACCTCCCATACAAATGTCATAAATTCAGACAAAAATTGATTAATTTTCTCGAAAATTATGAAAGCTACAAACTTTAAATTTAGCATGAAACATTTTGCATACAGCGTTCGGTGTCCTGTAAGCAAATGACAAACCTTCCCCTCCCCCTTGCATTTACCATCTCCCATATAAAAGTATTTATTAACTTCACTTTTCGAAGAATTTCAGATGACATTTTTTCCGGTCATCTAGAGTATCGTATGACTGGGCTTTACAGCCAATCATAATTCTGTTGTTTTTTAGATGGGACATTCCAAGCCTTTTTTGGAGGTTTAGAGTGTATTATTTCTTTGAATCTGAAAGTTTTTATAGCACTTTAATGTTTCAAAGAATTTAATAAAAAAACCGAAATATACAAGTTTTGTTTTCGAGGCATTGAAATCAAAACTTTTATTGACAGAATTTAATTAAAAAACTTATTTTGAAAACAATTACGAACATAACAGGAGTACGATCGGGCATAAAGCCCAATTGTGCGATACTCTAGATGAAAGAGAAATTTTTGGATCTTAAGGGGGTTCAATATTTGCCTTCTTCCACCTCCCTCCCGCCTATAAACAGGCGTTTTTTAGGAACACAGAACTCGGGAATGGCTCAACCGATTTTTTTCAAATTTGGACACATGATTCTTGACGATTTTGTCTATGCCCTGGCGCGAGCTTTTGGCAAAATAGTGCTTTAGGAATTATTAATAAGAGTTTACATTTTTTAGTCATTTTTCGCAACTTTAACACAATATAACATTTTTACTTTTAATTTTTTTTAAATCGGCATAGGGCATAGATAATTTATCGTAGGACATCTGTACCAAATTTCAGTTCAATCGGGTGATATTTACCTGAGATCTGTGTTCCTAAAAGGTGAAAAACGTGATTTTTCAGGAGAAGCGTTTGAAAGAACCGGGACCGACTCTAATCGCTTCAAACCCTTTAGATTAAAAATTAAAAATAAATTATTTCTAATTGGAATTTCGAAACGGGGCAAGCTGCAAAATGTGCAGAAAGAGTTGTACAATTTTTTAAGCCAATAAATTTTTTTTTCATTTTTTTCATGATTTTCAAGTATTGAACCCTCTTAAGTAATTTTGTAGGGGAAGTGGTAGAGGGGGTGACGGCATTGACCTATTTTTTCATATGACGCTAAGGTTGCTATCGAAATGTTTTATACAAAATTTAGGATTCAAAAATTTAATAGTTACTGAGAAAATTGGTGTATTGGATGTAGTGAAATAGTGCAGTTTGTTTGTTTGGGAGGAGGGGCAAGTTTTTAATTACTTTTCAGAACTAACTATAAACATCATGGTTTGACATGTTTTAAATTGCAGATCAGTAGCATTCATACTTTTCCGGAAAATCGACTTTTTATAAAGTTGTGAAATTGTGTCAGATTATATGGGAAGGGGTAGTAGGAGTGAATGTAATCATCTAATTTTTCGGTCTTACTAATAATTTTAAATAAATATTTAGTGCACAATTTCAGCTCGATAAGTATTATATGTACTGAGTAAATTGGTTTAAATCATTTCATGAAAAAGTGCAGTTTGTATGGGAGATGGTGGAAGGAGGGGGGAGACACAAATTATTTTTATAGAGTAGATTGGAGTCATCATAAAAGTATTACATTCCAAATTTCAGATCAATATCATTTATACTTTTCGAGCAAATCCGTTTATTGTCAGATTGCGAAATTGTGTCATTTTGTATGGGAGGGGGTAGAAGAGGTGGAGCGATTTGGCCCGTTCACGAACTTGATCTTACTTTTGTGTTAAAAACGACGTATACAAAATTTGAACTTTCTAGCTCAACGCGTTCTCAAGCTAGAGAGGACACGTACGGACATCCCGTTTTGAGATTTTTGAGTGAATATATGAACTTCTGTATCATTAATTTTTTTCTCCGAGCCTTATTTCTTAGCGTTACAAACTTTGTGGCAAACTTATAATACTCTCAGATTTCATCTAGAGTATAGAAATGTATCTGATACGTATCGATATTACTATTCTACTGTGTTTTTAAATCGTGTACTTCGAAGAACTTTAATCACACTTAGAGTTTTTTTTTCAGATTATCATAAAAAGGAACAACTATGATTTATTTCGAAATTAAATCTAATCTGATTGCAGATTAAGATTACTAATCATGAAACGCAATTATAATCGCTACTGACTTACAGTTCTACTATGGTCTTAATCGGTACTCAATCATATTACAATTCACGAAATAGTTACATAATCTGAAACGACTACTTAATTTTTTTCTATTTCATGACGTCAACCTATGAATATTTAATTTGTAATTACTGGCTTCTGTTATGTCCCTTATTCCATAATAAAAATACCCATAATGATTACAATGGTCAGGATGAAATAGAAAAATATACGTCATGATAGCACTTAGTTAATCAATCAGTTCGCATTTGACTTAATGATTAGATAGATAGTCATAACGTCGAAAATCGGAGTTTATCTGGGGGGCAGAAAATGATTAAAAATTTCTATAAATATGCGCATTATATCTCTTAAGTGTATTTGTTGAAGATAATTTTTTTTGGTATATCACATTAGAAAACATCTGATTATGAAATACATTTCTTGATTACTTTGGGCATATGTGTATTTGATTATTGACTTAACAGTTAGCTTAGTAAAAGGACGAAATTAGTATAAATATACAACAACTGATCGCGTTATACTGCTTTTATGCGTTTCATTGGTCATGTTTTCGTTGAAGGGTTTCAAGCATTGCGTTTTTCAATGGATCGCGTTACGACTGCCTTAGTGTCGAAAATGAAAACGTTTAGTTTATGGGTTGGCAGAAAAAAAAACTATTTTCAAGAATGAAATTTAGTTTATGGTATAGCTACATATCAGCTCTACTTGCTCATCATCTACCACTGTTCTCAAAAGTAGTGCACGCGTAGATTTTCATTTATTGGTTATTAGTAGATCAACAAATTAAAAGCTACGAACATGAAATTATGTAAGAACACGTTTCAAGAGAAACTTAATAAAACTGCATCACACATTTTGCGACTCCCTCACCTCCTCTACCCCTCCCATATAAATGTCTGGTTTCATGCATATAAAATACACCGAATTTCATAGGAATTCTAAGCATTACCGTTTATAGGTAAATCTAACTTTCTATACAGACAATTTCGATCGTGATTTAAGCAATTATTTAAAAACTTATGAACATCCACTCAACATTTCTAACCTCCTTCCCATCCCCTCCTCTCCCCCCATACAAACCCAAACTTACATAAATAAACAAATGAAATATACCAGCTTCACCACTCGTTACAGTTGTTCTTTCCCAATCCCATTCCTTACCTCCAAAATTGCCTATAACACAGGTCATTTTGTAAAAAAAAAAAATCAAATTGTGTATACTGGAGCTTTTGATCATAGCCACATTTACGTGTTATATAATTAACAATAGCCCTGCCCTAGAATCCCCTTTCACTGAGACTTTTCTTTCCACCCTACCCTGTATATCCTTAACCCAAGAATAATAAAATTGCGTCGGACATGTTGGCAGTTTATTAGTATTCGTATGGAACAATAATTTCAGCACACTCATCCCTCCACTCTATAATTTTCCCCGAGATACTCGTCAAGCTGAACGCTGACACAAGTACATCGTTAAACCCTTGCCTTCTCGTACATTGAAATATAGGCAGACATTCATTTCCCGAACATCAAGACTTTGGAACACATTTGCATCCAAAGTGTTTCCCAACGATTATAACATCCAGTGCTTCAAAAGCAAAGTACACCATCACTTTCGTCTTTCTCCACCTAAATTAAATAGTTTTTTTTTCTACTATACCGACACAGCTGTGCATAGCATTATAGGGTGACCCCCTAAGTTGTGTTCGGTTCCTTAAAAAAAAAAAAAGAATGTATCTATTCTTTTTTTCAAGTCGACGTCTTATTGAGGGTTATAATCTAGAGTTTGTTTGGAAATGTTTTTCCCTGGCTTCCTCTAAGTGTCTGCCACTGCCGATTTCGCCTTTGAGTTTCAAAGTCTATACTATTCGGTTGTGCTCCAAAGTTCATCGTTGAAGATGACATCTGGCCAGAATATCCCTAAAATGTGTCGATGGCGTTAGCTTACGAAAGTTTGCAGTTTCTTGCTAAGCGTAACGGTCATTTCCCATTTAGTGCAGATATCCATAAATAATAAATTATACAATTTATTAGGAAAAAAGTAATTTGTTACACAACATCTTATTTTCTTATAAAACATACTACCGTGTCCATTCATATTGTATAACTCATTTTGCAGTATACCACTTCTGATGAGCTGTACAGCAATATCTATATACCTAGTCGTGCCATAAGTTCTGTCACACGTATATGGGCAATTTTTGTATAAATGAAAAAGAGTTTTTGACAAAGGAAAATATATTTTATTTTGGCATACTAATGGAAGTAAAATAAGCAACAAATTATTCAAAGTGGCCGCCTTTAGCCTTAACACAGCTCTTTAATCTGTTGGGCCAGTCATCGATAGCAGTACGCACTGTTTCTAGAGGAAAATTAGCTACTGCTTCTGTCAAAGATCGCTTAAGGCTCTCGATATTTGGGTGTCGTCTCGTGCACACCATGGACTCTAACTCCGCCCACAGTTTGTAGTCCAGGGGATTCAAATCTGGGCTCCCAGAAGGCCATTCCGTCGCCCTTATAAACTGTGGAATATTGGTTTCCAACCACGCTTGTGTGGTTCGAGCTTTGTGGGCTGGCGCAGAATCTTGCTGGAAAACCCAATGTCGATTGTTGAATAGCGTAGAGTTCAGCGGCTTCACACATCTCTCCAGGATGTCCGTTTGATAATTTTTCGCTACAGTTTTTACGCCTTTTTCGCAAAAATGAAGCTCGGTGACCCCTTCGTAGCTGACACCCCACCATACCATGACTTATGCTGGATGATGTCCTCGCTGTACCCTAGTGGCAACTTCTCGGGCTTCTGCGGAGCTGTGGGCATACACCTTATCATTTTGGCGGTTGAAATGTTCCTCCACCGTAAAAATTTTTTCATCGGTAAATAAAATTTCTCGATGTTTGTTGTTGCCGTACCGCCGAAGGAGCTCTTTCGATCTGGTGCTCCTAATTTGCTTCAACTGCTCAGTCAGCAAATGTCCCGTTGATCGTCGAAAGACACTCATCCCGAGGTCAGATTTTATGATGCGAGACATACTTCGGGTGGAGATGTTCATCTCTCGAGCCATGATTCGTTGTTTACGAAGCGGATTTCGACGAATTCGACTCTCGACCGCTTTGATGGCAGCAGAAGAACGTACATCACGCGGACGTCCAGAACGAGGTCGATCTTCAATAGTCTGGATCGCGTTATATCTCTGGATCGCACGATACACAAATCTTTGCGTTATTTTTAAGGGGCACAACAACTTGAAAATTTCACTCGCGGATTTTCCACACTTATGTAGTGCAATCACTGCAGTTCGGTTTTCTATTACACCCCATTCCATCTTCACACGTTAACGAACACACTTTAAATGACCATCAACTGTCAACAACATTATGACGTTTATAAAACTGGCCGATATTGAAATGTCACTCATAAAATAAAGTTGTTGCCAATGTGAGAAATTATGTGACAGAACTTATGGCAGGACTAGGTATAGAGGTCATTCCAATAAACATGCTTCAGATATAAATCTGATAAAGCTTTATTCTATTCTACTTTATCAGATTTATATCTGATGCAACTTGCTTCATAGTTAAATTCATATAGAATTCAATAAATAATAATAAAATGATTTTTTTCTGCTATTTTTGATATACCGAGAAAATCAAAATCATTCGAATCCAATCATTGTTACATAACTAAAGCGATTTAACAAATGCAGATTATTTATTTATTTTTTATTTTTATTTATTTTATTAATGAAAATACAATTTGATCGTATTTTCATTCATTACTTGAATTTAATCAGGAGTATTTATATAACAAAGTCTAAACAAGTCAATATTTGAGATATTGTTGCCAAGTTGTTTTAGTCTTGCTATAGGAGAATTAGAGCTGAAATTTGTTCTGCAAAACTCAATATGAAACAAGTCAAACGATCTAGTTAATCTAATGGAAATTCGTAAATTTTTGCTGTTTGGGAATAATTATTGAACTAAAAGATGGAGTGATAAAATCACAAAGCAAACTTTCGAGAATCGTAGGAATAGCTGATAGGACGATAGTTTAAAATGTAAAGAAAGTAACAACTAACTATGCAATTTATACTGTAAATGAAATCTGACAGTATCATAAGTTTACCACAAAGTTTATACCGCTACGAAATAGGCTCGGAGAAAAAAATGACTGATACAGAATTGAAAGGGAAGATTTCCGGATTCTACAAAGTTAGGCTTTATTATTCGTGACGTTTCGGTCTCTGCTGAGACATTTATCAAACAGTTTGTCATCACTGTCGATCAAGCTGTAACAAAATGGTTTCACGCAATGAGCTCTCGAAATGCAATAATAAATGGTCCTTTAATATGTGAACAAGCGAAAAAATGTGCACAGGTACTAAATGTAAACGACTTCGAACCTTATAACGGATGGTTGTACAGATGGAAGCCTAGAGAAAATGTGTTATTTCACAAAATTAAAGAGGAGTAAATTGAGGCTGCTAAAGATGGCTCATCAGTCTGGATGTAGAACACTTTATTTTCACTTTTGGAGAAGTATAGCCCTGTCTGCATATACCTAGTCCTGCCATAAGTTCTGTCACATAATTTCTCACATTGGCAACAACTTTATTTTATGAGTGACATTTCAATATCGGCCAGTTTTATAAACGTCATAATGTTGTTGACAGTTGATGGTCATTTAAAGTGTGTTCGTTAACGTGTGAAGATGGAATGGGGTGTAATAGAAAACCGAACTGCAGTGATTGCACTACATAAGTGTGGAAAATCCGCGAGTGAAATTTTCAAGTTGTTGTGCCCGTTAAAAATAACGCAAAGATTTGTGTATCGTGCGATCCAGAGATATAACGCGATCCAGACTATTGAAGATCGACCTCGTTCTGGACGTCCGCGTGATGTACGTTCTTCTGCTGCCATCAAAGCGGTCGAGAGTCGAATTCGTCGAAATCCGCTTCGTAAACAACGAATCATGGCTCGAGAGATGAACATCTCCACCCGAAGTATGTCTCGCATCATAAAATCTGACCTCGGGATGAGTGCCTTTCGACGATCAACGGGACATTTGCTGACTGAGCAGTTGAAGCAAATTAGGAGCACCAGATCGAAAGAGCTCCTTCGGCGGTACGGCAACAACAAACATCGAGAAATTTTATTTACCGATGAAAAAATTTTTACGGTGGAGGAACATTTCAACCGCCAAAATGATAAGGTGTATGCCCACAGCTCCATAGAAGCCCGAGAAGTTGCCACTAGGGTACAGCGAGGACATCATCCAGCATCAGTCATGGTATGGTGGGGTGTCAGCTACGAAGGGGTCACCGAGCTTCATTTTTGCGAAAAAGGCGTAAAAACTGCAGCGAAAAATTATCAAACGGACATCCTGGAGGGATGTGTGAAGCCGCTGAACTCTATGCTATTCAACAATCGACATTGGGTTTTCCAGCAAGATTCTGCGCCAGCCCACAAAGCTCGAACCACACAAGCGTTGTTGGAAACCAATATTCCACACTTTATAAGGGCGACGGAATGGCCTTCTGGGAGCCCAGATTTGAATCCCCTGGACTACAAACTGTGGGCGGAGTTAGAGTCCATGGTGTGCACGAGACGACACCCAAATATCGAGAGCCTTAAGCGATCTTTGACAGAAGCAGTAGCTAATTTTCCGCTAGAAACAGTGCGTACTGCTATCGATGACTGGCCCAACAGATTAAAGAGCTGTGTTAAGGCTAAAGGCGGCCACTTTGAATAATTTGTTGCTTATTTTACTTCCATTAGTATGTCAAAATAAAATATATTTTCCTTTGTCAAAAACTCTTTTTCATTTATACAAAAATTGCCCATATACGTGTGACAGAACTTATGGCACGACTAGGTATAATGAAGATGAGAGTAGGTTTTTTATACCACAGGTGAAATCTGAGAGCAATATAAGTTTGCTAAAAAGTTTGTGACGCTAAGAAATAAGACTCGGAGAAAAAAATGAATGATACAGAACTTCATATAATTACTGAAAAATCTCAGAACCGGATGTCCGTCCATGTCCTCTCTATCTTGAGATCGCGTTTTGTACACGTCGTTTTTGACAAAACAAATGAAGACAAGTTCGTGAATGGGCCAAATCGCTCCACCCCTACTATACCCTCCCATACAAAATGACTCAATTTCGCAATTCGATATTAAACGGATTTTCTCGAAAAGTATAAATGCTATAGATCTGAAATTTGACATAATTTTGTAATTCGGCAATAAACGGATTTGTTCGACAAGCATAAATGCTATTGATCTGAAATTTGACATTAAATACAACACACAACTAATGCTAACGATAATAGTACATCGCCTGAAGCGAAAGTCAGCAACACTTTTCACAGTTCACGTCGATAGATCCGCAGATTATAAATTTTGTAAGCTACGTGATAAAAAATGATTCACAATTTCACCTACGGACAGGGATTTCACTTGGAAAATCGGGTACATTTGCTAAAAATTTGCACAGAGCTTCCTTCATTTTTTGGCTGTTAGATACGTCAATGCTATTCGCATTTGTTTTCACTAATTAATCTTATTATAATTATATTACTTACTATTCTTACGAGCCTTGCACATGGATATGCTTAGAAGAAAATCTAAATTCTATAGCTGACTTTATTTCTAAACTTTTTATCATATAGTATATCTAAAAATTCAATATTTTTATTAATTTAAAGCCCATGAAATGTACCTTAACTTGCTTATTGTGTATAGCAACGAACATTTAATCAACCATTTCCATTTCATTTTCAAACTAAAGGAATGTGATCGCAATTAATTAGTTCCATACTGAGACGAGAAATCGATTTTTATTTCAATAGTATTTCTTGCATCATCTTTTACAGCGTTAAAAACAATTCGAGTTTTTCTTTTTTTACACTGACCTGATATTTTTCAAACATAGAACTATACTTTGTTATTGAAGCTTGCTATATTGATGTTAAAAAAATCTTTCATAAATCGCAAATAATTCCTAAAAAAAAATATCAACATTTGCTTAGAATTTGTCACACCTTAGTGGTTTCTATTCTAAATGAATATTATGAAGTCACAGGGTAGTGTGAATTATTCTTGTTGTTTTATGATCTGAACAGTCATGTGTTATAAATATCTTGAATGTTAATAATATTCCTGACTAAAATCACGTACATACCTATATGTTTCGAGTAAAACTTTGATAGGTAATAAGTGGAACAAATACGATTATCATGGAAGAAATTAGTGAACTACTCATTATTTGAAGTCGTTTAGATCAGTTTTAAGGTATGGCTATATAATCGCAATTAAGTAGATATTTCGGTCATGCATCATACTTTCAAAGGTTTGTGTATTATTAAGGAGGCCAGAGGTTATTCTACTGTTAACGCCAAAAATCAAATCATTTTCTGAATTTTCTTATGATGTTACACTGAGAAAAATGTCTTATAACTAGTATAAGGATTCTTATGCACTTAATAAGAAATTCTAATACGTATAGGCACAACAATTCGCTTTTTTGACTGTATGTATAATCCTGGATTTGCTGAACCATTATTATACAGTTTATTAGAAAGTATTATAAACTTATCTAATACTATTTATTAGATATTATTATAATAATTTCTAATATTCCTTACATATTCCTTACATATTTTTATAAGAATTTCTAATATCCTTTATAAACCAAAATTTTTGGAACATTCAAAAATCTAATAAAACCTATAGGCTGGCGGCATAAAATTTTACAATAATTTATAATATGGTCTATGAACCAGGATTTTTGTGGCAAAAAAATATTTTATTATTAATATTTTCAAAATTCCTATCTTTAGGCGCTGTTGTACGCAAAACTAGGATGTAGCCTAGTGGGTAGCATGTTGGTCTAAAATGCGAAGGTCGTGAGTTCAAATCCCGGTCGACGCATAATTCCAGCACACTGTCTGCTTTGGTATACCTTAGTCACCTTAATCTAAGAAAATGAAAAATTCGAAGATAGAGGATTGTGCGAAGGTCTAACAACACATCTACAATAAATAATGAAAAATGATAAGGAACCTGAAAGTCAGGAGGCCAAGGCCCATTTTGGGCTGTAGCACCATTGTAAAAGTAGAAAAAGTACGCTAGACAAGACTATGCCATGAGTTTATGAAGACCAAGAAGCCAAAGGAAAATGCTAAAAGAAATGATGCCATCGTATTCAATACAGAAAGATTCTTCTGTTCTGGTATATTTTTATACTCTAGATGAAATCTGAGAGCATATTGTGCTTACCTTACCGTTTATAATGCTAAGAAATAATGCTCGCAAAGAGTCGCCAAGTCACAGAAATATTTATTGTCGCTCAAACACCTCGATTCCGAGTTGGTGTATGTCCGTCTGTCCGTCTGTTTCCAACATACCTCTCGAAAGCTTTGACCTATCGTGCTGAAATTTGTCATATGGTATTTTTAACAAAAATGTAACTTTAAGTTCGTGAACGGGCCACATCCTCCACTCCTTCTACTCCCTCCCATACAGATTTCATGAAATTTCGAAATTTAAAGAAATTGATTTTCCTCCGGAACCATCTCACTTATTGACTTGAAAATTAGGTCATAGTATAATGATGTTAATGTCATTCACGTCAAAAAATATTGATCTGATGTCCTTGCTCCTTCTACCCTCTCCCATACAAATGCACAATTTTCAAAAATGCATTTATTCGGTTTGCATTGCAACTAGCAAAGCTAAGAGAACCAATTTTTGTCATAATTAACTTTATTACATTTGCAACCAATTTTGGAAAAACTATCAACTTCATCTCACTCTTTCTACCCCCTCCCATACAAATTTCACGAAATTTCGGAAATTTCAATTAAATTATCTTTCTCCAAAACCGTCAAAGCTATCAACTTTAAATTTTGAGAAAAGTATACTATTACAAATATCATTGATGTCGAAAAATTTGGTTTTGATTCGAAAACTCCTTCTACTCCCATACATCGATTTTCATTAAAACTAGAAAAAATAGAAACTTATAATAATCGGTTTTTTTTGTGTTTTTCTTTAGCAAGTGCTCATTTAAAATGTGTTCTTCTAAGGCCTCTAGGTATTTTAAATCAAAATTGTGCACCTGAAGCAGCTTGGGATGGGACATTATTTAATCGTTCTTCATCTGCAGCGATTTCAACATCTTCACCCTCTACGTTTTCTTGCAGGACTTCCCCAATAATTTCTTCATCTGTTAAATTGCCATAACATGCTATGTCATTATCGAAGTCAACATAATCATTGAACTCCTGTTCAGGAACAGGAAGATTCACTAATTCATTATCAACCTCATCAAGAGAACGAATAATGAAATAGCATCCTCACTTTTAATTCTTTGAAATCCTGTCTTTTTAAAGCACACTTGCTCTTTTGATCATATTTAGAGAATTTTAAATATTAATGTACTTAGAAAATTCCTGTAAAGTCTTACCACTATCAAGGACTGCTAGCTGTTTTCTTAAAATGCAAGTTGTGTAAAATAGTTTAAAGCATCTTATGACTCCCTGATCTAATGGCTGCATAATTGATGTTATGTTTGGAGGAATCACAATCTTAATATTTGTGAGATGTATCATATTATGGTTTTTGGAGCAGCTTGCATTGTCTACTACTAAAGCTATAGTTTTATTTTCCCTTTTTAATTTGTCGTCAAATTACTTTATTATTTTAATAATAAAGTATGTATTGTGATCGACTTGGGAAAAAAAAAATTGCTACCCTGAAATTTTTTTTTTTCGCGTTTCATGACTAAAATAGCCTAAAAATGCAAAAAAAAAAAAATCCGTCGTACGCCGTCCGCCGGTGTGTACGCTCAGCACACATTAACTCCCAAACCCTTCGAGATAGAAAGTTCATTTTTGGGGATTGTAGATAATTGGGATCTAAGGCCAGGGGGGGGCGGGGGGAAAATACGAATTTAAATATCTCAACCATGGTTACAGCTAGGAAGCTAAAAATCGATACACATATAGAGGAATTTGTGGGACAACTTTCAAAACTAATTTAATTTTTTTATCCATTGGGGTGCAAAACGGGGGGGCTAAAAATCAATTGTCGGCCGATTTTTTTTTTTTTCAAATGATTATATATTTGAAATTACTGACCATAAAAAATTGATATTCTTAGACCATCAAGGTGGCATGTAGATCTACCGGAATCAGCTTAAATAAAGGCTAATTATTGTGAGGGGGGGGTGCAAAGAGAAACACTTAAGAATCAATATCTCGGCTATTTCTTGAGCTATATACTTGAAACTTGGAACTTATATTAAGCTATACTAGAGAAATACGAGAAAAATATAACATTTGGAGAAGATAGTAGTGAGGGGAAATGGGGAGCATTTCAATAATGGTGCACTTTCCAAAATTTCAAACCGTTATATCTCAAAACTGAGTGCGGATATCAAATTGAAATTTTGTCAAATTGTAGAACTACATAGTTTCTAATTTTGGTAAAAATTTTATGTCGGGAGGTATAAGGGGCGAGGTGGTAAGCAAAAATGTTGAAAATTTTGATTGATTTTTTAGGGCTCTGGTGAAAGATACAAAGTTTAAATTTTCCATGTGGATATATCTATTTATTGTACATAAAGAAAAAATAATAAAAATTCCACAATATTTATGCACCGACCCCTCTGGTCTAACGTGCACAAGGTATTTCATGTGCAATGAAAAAAACACATAAACTGAAAATTTTTGAATGAAATTTTAAGGTAGAAACTTGAAAATTTGCAAAATACATTTAAAAAAAATCTCTAAAAGCATGAAATATTAACTGGTCGAATACCTTTCCAACTTCCACCCCCTCCCATACAAAATTATTTTTTCGACCATTTTTATGAAATCAATTATCACCGAACTATTAAAAGCTATCAATTTGAAATTTTGCACACTTTAACTTTTGAAAATAGTTGAAACGGAACTACGTCAAAAGTTTTGAGATCGCACTTGCCCTTTAACCTCCTCTCATACTAAAGTATGATTTCGATCAATTTCAATAAATCAACTGCTAATCAACAAATTAAAAGCTACGAACTTAAAATTTTTTACGGTCACCTTACAAGCGAAATGAAATAAAACTGCATCACAAATTTTATATTTCCCTTACCTCCTCTACCCCCTCCCATACAAATGATTGGTTTCGTGAATTTAAAATACACCAAATTTTATGAAAATTCTATGCAACTTCGTCTATGATACTGACATTCTATGCAGAAAATATTGGACGTAATTGAAGTAATCAATTCAAAAATTATTGACATCCACCCACCCTTAATATGACCCCTCCCCCTTCCTCAAAAACCCAAACTTGCATAAACGAATGAAATATTGATTACATCTACTGGAGCTATTGATTCGCAATTAAGTGTTAAATTGGCAGCATCCCTACTCTAAAGGGGGTTCCACTTGTGAAATCGGGTTTACATGTGAAAGGGGGTTCCACTTGTGAAAGGGGGTTCCACTTAGTCTTCCCTAACCACTCAAACTTGCATATTGACTTTCCATGCATCTTTAACTTGTCCCAAAAATAATAAAGTTACGCCCGACTTGTTGGCAGTTTATTTTTTCATAATTTGGGTCAATATGTCTCATGTCATCGATGCCTTTGTCTCATGTCATCGATGCCTTTGATTGGGACTGTCCAATGACTACAATGTCCTTATCGCTTCCACCCATATTGCAAATGCAGAGCGCAGTCAGCCTTGCCTTCTGTACTTTACCTCTAGTAGTTTTATCACCGCCACAAGCTAATGTGCCTCGAGGTATTGCTTCATAAAAAACATAACAAGACTACGATTGGGCGTAAAGCCTCTAGATGAAAGAGAAATTTTTTTAATTTAAGAAATTTGGTAGGGGAAGTGGTAGAGGGGTGACGAGATTGATCTAATTTTTTCACATCACTCTAAGGTTGCTATCAAAATGTTTTATAAAAAATTTAGGAATCAAAAATTTAATAGGTACTGAGAAAATTAGTGTATTGGATTTAGTGATCTTAATGACTTTTCAGGAATAACTATAAACATCATGCTTTTGATGTTTTAAATTGCAGATCAGTAGCATCTATACTTTTCAGGGAAATCGACATTTTGTGATGTTGTTGAATTGTGTCAGGTTGTATGGGAGGGGATAGAAGGAGTGAAGCTAATCGTCTATTTTTTTTTGGTCTTACTAATAATTCTAAATAAATATTTAGTGCACAATTTCAGCTCGATAAATTTTATACATACTGAGTAAATTTGTTTAGAGTATTTCATGAAAAAGTGCAGTTTATATGGGAGGTGTCGAAAAAAATGGAAGGACATAAATAATTTTTATACAGTAGATTTTTTTTTTTTTTACGGAATGACCTGTGTTATAGGCAATTTCGACCTTTATGTGCAATGCACAAACACAGTCATGGAGGGAAGGAATGGGATTAGGAAGGTAGGGGAAGGGGAGTGAGAACGACCGTAACGAGTGGAGAAGCAGATATATACTACTACTACAATGGCGCTACAGCCCAAATCGGACCTTGGCCTCCTGATATTCAGGTTCCTTAACAATTTTCATTACTTATTGTGGAAGGGTTGTTAGCCCTTCGCACAATCCTCTTTCTACGAATTTTTCATTTTCTTAGATTGAGGTGACCAAGGTATATCCAAGCAGGCAATGTGCCGGAATTATATATTGCGCCGTCCGGGATTTGAACTCACGGCCTTCGCATTACAAGACCAACACACTACCTACTAGGCTATACCCTAGCTGCAGCGTGCAGGACTATGGCTTTTGAAAGTCTTTGAAACCATTACCACTTACCTACCTACTCCTTCTCTGCTCTCCCATACAAATGTCACGAAATTTCGAAATTTTAATAAAGTAATTTTTCTTCGGAACTATCAAAAATATAAACTTGAAAATTTGAGTGCAGTATAACAATATAAATATCATTATTGTTGAAAAATTTATGGTTAATTAGCCACTTCCATAGAAATGCACAATGATGAATGTATTATATCGATTTTCATTGAAATTGGAAAACGTAGAAAATTCAAATTTGGCCAGAATTTTTTCATTGATAATTGTCATATATTTTCAAAAATCTATCAATTTCGCCTCACTCCTTCCTATTAAAGTTTTTACATAGACTGTAGACTTGTAGAAGTAGTACGCGATACGAAAAGGGTGGAGAAGAACTGCATTAGACAACTCGATGCCTCTCTCCCAGCTTTTATTTCTTATTAAGAAAATTATAATAAAAATCAAAATGCTGGTCGTAACCAAAATGACGTGGGATTTAATAAAACAAAAACCTGATACCATAAGTAATTATAGATAATCACTTGTATTATCAGCAAACAGAATTTCACATAATACAAGAAAAAACCTAACGAGATGTTATTTATGGCCGTTTTTTCATATTTTTCTAGAAAGAAAACTGCTCCGATAATAACATTTTCCCCAAAAGCGATATGTGTAATGAGTAATCTCCTTATAAACAAGATAAAGCAACGGTAGCATGTTATCACCTTTTAATGAGCACCTATTACGTGCCCGTCATTTCAATTAGGCATGTTTGCTGTTGCTGCTGATGATGTTGTTATTGTTGGTTGAGTGTTAATGTTTATCATTTCCATTAGTATTAACCGAATAACTGTTTCAGCTATACGAAAATTGAATACCTTCATAATGAACTCTCACCAGAGGTTTCCTAGCGCAACACATGTGCTTCAGGTGTGTAAACGAGGTCTCTGGATTTTCGTCAGAGCATTTGGGAATTCCAATTTTAGAAACCTTCAGAGCTTCGGCCGGGACAACAAACTAGGCCTTGGCAATTTTTTCCGGTTTAAAACGCAACAGAATATCATGTCAGGTGTTATGGTTCCCTGATTTTTCACAGTGAAGTATGTAGAATACCCCCCTTCCCTCTTCTTGTATTTTATAGGTAATGGGATTTGGAGTCTTACTTTTCACACACAGAACCATTCACATAACACCCGATGTATGTTTTAATTAATCGTAAAAGCCATTTTTTCCAGACATTGCTTCTGGTTTTTTAAGTAAATAGTTGAAATGTGTTTTAGAATTGTCGAAGTGTTTTATTTTTTTTTTTTTTGAAAAACCTACTTTTTTTGTCGATGTTGGAAAATCTTGTGTTTTAAATAGCATAACTTTTATTGATTTAAACAAAAACTATTTTCGAAAGTAAAAGTAAATTAAATAAAGCATTTTCTTGGAAGTAAAAAAAAAAAATCAAGTAAAATAACTAAATTAATTTGAAAAAATATATAAACTATCTAAAAAATAAATATATTATAATTCAATGTAAGAAATACACAAAACTGTAGTAAAAAGCCAAGAAATCAACAAGTCGAGTGCAACTTTATTATTCCTGGACAAATTCTTGGGTTGCGTGGAAAGTCAACATACTGATAAGGATACTTGAAGATAGGGGGTTTAAGGGGCGGGTTATTGTTCATTTCTGTAATCTTATTTATTAATACGTGAGCATATAAGCTTGTCTCTGACTTTTTTATTTATTATTATTTTTTATTATTTTTTATTTATTACTAGCGATCGCCCGCGACTTTGTCCGCGTAAGAATCGCAAAATGAGCAATTTTTGAGAATGTAGTTAGTAATACATTATGCGGAACATACAATGTGATTAGTTTAATGGCCCTTTCAAGACAATGCTTTGTATTTTGTTGGAATCAGAACCATAAATTATTAAGAATGAAATCACGATACTCGCATTTTTATGGGACACACTCGTGATCAAATCAATCCCGTGATTTGAAATCATATACGTATTAAAGAGCGTTAAGGACATGTGAATAGTTGTAGGTTGTATTAATTACAAGAAAGCCGAAATAAAATAACATTAAGCTTAAACACATAACAGGAATACGATTGTGCGTAAAGCCCAATCATACGATGCTATGGATGAAATCGAAATTTTTGTGATATTAAGAAATTTTGTATGGGGAGTGGTAGAAGAGGTGACAGCACTGAACTAATTTGTTTTACATCATGCAAGAGTAGCTATCAAAATGTTTTGTACCAAATTTAAATTTCAAAAATTGAATTGGTACTGAGAAACTTAGTGAATTTAATGAAATTGTGCAATTCGTACGGGAGGTGGTAGAAGGAGTGTGGTTTCTTAGTGATTTTTCGAGAAACAACTGTAATCACCATGCAATTGATATATTTTAAATTTCAGATCAGTAACATTCACACTTTTCAAGAAAATCGAATTTTCGTAAAGTCGTGGAATTGTGTCACATTGTATGGGAGGGGCTTGAAGGAGTGAAGTTAATCGGTTAATTTTTCTCAATATTAATAATAATGCTAATTAAGGATTTAGTTCAACATTTTAGGTCGATGAAAGTTACACGTACTGAGAAAATTGGTGTATAGTATTTCATAAAAAATGTAGTTTGTATGGGAGGTGGTTGAAGGAGTGGGTGGATTTAAATAATTTGTATACCATAGATCACATTTATGATAAAAACAATATGCTTTAAATTTCAAATGATTCATTCCAATGGTTTCCAAGAAAATTTGATTATCATATGTTTTTGAAAATAAGTCATTTTGTATGGGAGGGGGTAGAAGGCATGGGGGTATTGAAATAAGACCACACGCAGATTACATCTCGATGTATATCTAATAAACTGTGAAAGTTTCATTACAATCGATTCAGTCGTTTTTGTGTGAAAGCCGGACAGACAGACAGACAGACAGACCGACAGAGAAGAATTTTAAAAACGTGTGTTTCTGCTTAGTTATTGCTAAAATAAAGGAATAAACTAACTTATTGACATTTCTAAACAAATAACAGTCAGACACTACAATTATATTGATTGCAAAAATCGTAGATGGAGGGTTGTGCGAAGGGCTAACAACCCATCCACAATAAATAATGAAAAAAAATGTGTATAGATAAAAGAAGGGATGTATAGATAAAAGGAAACTTATATCATTAAAAAGGTACTGTGCCATAAAAGTGCACCAACCAAAAATCATGTTTGTATGTTGCCGTTAAGTCAGGTAAAATAAAGTGAGAACACACAAGCGGAGTCCCATCTCAATACTACAATTGTTCTTTGCTGCTCGACTTCGGTGATCGGGCGAGTACCGATAGATCCAATGCTCTGTGGGAATGAAAAAATGTCTAATTAAAGATTGCCTAACATTAGGCGATTTCAGGTTGAAAGTACGTATTTCGCAATTCGACAATAAAGGAATTTGCTCAAAAAGCATTGAAGCTATTGATCTGAAATTTTGAATAAAATACTTTTATGATGATTTCAATCTACTGTATAAAAGTTATTTGAGTCCTCCTCTTCCTTCCACCACCTCCCATACAAACTGCATTTTTTCATGAAACACTCTAAGCAAATTTACTCAGAACTTAAAAAATTTATCGAGCTGAAATTGTGCATTAAATATATATTTAGAATTATTAGTAAGACTAAGGAAAATTGGACAATTAGCTTCACTCCTTCTACCCCCTCCCATACAATCTGACACAATTTTACATAAAGTCGATTTTCGAGAAAAGTATGAATGCTACTGATCTGCAATTTAAAACACATCAAAAGCATGAGATCTAAAGTTATTTCTGAAAATGTCATGAAGAACTGCCACCTCCAATCTAATACACTAATTTTCTCAGTACACATTAAATTTTTGAACCCTAAATTATGCATAAAACATTTTGATAGCAACTCTAACGTGATGTGAAAAAATTAGTTCAATGTCGTCACTCCTTCACCACTTCCCCTACAAAATTTCTAAAAATCAAAAATTTCTCTTTCATCTAGAGAACCGCACGGTTGGACTACACACCCAATCGTCGTCCTGTTCTGTTTTTCTTTTAATATATACACAGTGATGAGCAAAACTCTAACACTCTAATATTTTATTAGAAGTTCATATTTTCCGAAATGTAGGAAGAATATAAATTATTTAACATTTACTTTATTATTTTAATAATAAAGTATTGTAATCGACTTGGAAAAAAAAAATTTGCTACCCTGAAATTTTGTTTTTTCGCGTTTCATGACTAAAATAGCCTAAAAATGCAAAAAAAAAAATCCGTCTGTCTGTACGTCGTCCGCCGTACATCGTCCGCCATACGCCGATGTGTACGCTCAGGGCACATTAACACCCAAACCCTTCAAGATAGAAAGTTCATTTTTGGGGGATTGTAGATAGTTGCGGATCTCAGGCGGATACCCATTTTGAGGGGTGTACGGGTTCAGGGGGAGGCGGGGGGAGCGCTTAAACCGATAAATACGAATTCAAATATCTCAACCATGGTTACAGCTAGGAAGCTAAAAATCAACATACATATAGAGGAGTTTGTGGGACAACTTTTAAAAATAATTTAATTTTTTTATCCATTGGAGTGGAAAACGGAGAGGGGGGGGCTAAGAACTAATTGTGTGCCGAATTTTTTTTCAAATGATTATATCTTCGAAATTACTTTTCATAAAAAATTAATATTTTGAGACCATTAAGATGGCGTATAGATCTACTAGAATCAGTTTAGATAGAAGCTAATAATTTTTAAGGGGGATGGTCAGGGGGGTGCAAAGAAAAACACTTAAAAATGAATATCTCCGCTGTCTCTTAAGCTATGTAACTGAAACTTGAAACGTATACTAAGCTTTAATAGCGAAATATGAAAAAAATATAACGTGCCGACATAATAGTAGTGGGGGGAAATGGAGAGCATTTGAACAATGGCGCACTTTCCAAAATTGAAAATCGGTATATCTCAAAATTGATTACAGATATCAAATCAAAAAATTGTCAGATTGTAGAACTGTATAGTCTTTAATTTTGGTAAAAAATTTAAGTTGGGGGTGTAAGGGGAGGGAGGTGGAAAGCAGAAATGTTGAAAATTTTGAATGATTTTTTTATGGCTCTGGTAATAGATACAAAGTTTAAATTTTGCACGTCGACACATATATTTGATTTGCACAGAAAAAAATAGTAATTTGTTCTAAAATTGTTATGCACCGAAATGGGGGTCTAACGTGCACAAGGTGTTTCATGTGCAATGATAAAAAAACACATAAACTGAAAATTTTTAGAAGAAACTCGAAAATTTACAAAATGCATTTAAAAAAAATCTATAAAAGTTTGAACTATTAACTGGTCGAATATCTTCAAAACTTCTACCCCTTCTCATACAAAATTATTTTTTCGACCATTTTTAAGAAATCAATTATTACCTAACTATTAAAAGGTATCAATTTGAAATTTTGCACAAAAACTTACAAAAATAGTTGAACTAAAATTACGTTAAAGGTTTTGAAATTGCACTTGCCCTTCTACCCCCCCCCACACAAAAGTATGATTTCGACCAATTTCATTAAATCAACTAATAACCAACAAATTAAAAGCCACGAACTTGAAATTTTACACAAGCACCTTACAAGAGAAAGGAAATAAAACTGCGTCACAAATTTTACGATTCCTCCACCTCCTCTACCCCCTCCCATACAAATGTTCGGTTTCGTGAATTTAAAATACACCGAATCCAATGAAAATTCATGGAACTTCGACTATGAAACTGACATTCTATACAGAGAATATTTGACTTGGTTCAAGCAATCAATTGAAAAACTATTAACAACCACCCACCCTTACTATCACCGCTCACCCCTCCCTTCATGAAAACTCAAACTTGCATAAATAAATGAATGAAATATGGAGCTTTTGAACGTTTCCGCACAGTATTAAATTGAGAACTGCTCTGCCCAAGAATCCCCTTTCATTTAGTCTTCCCTAACCACTCTAACCTGTATATCGACTTTCCACGCATGCGCATTTTGTCCCAAAAATAATAATGTTTCGCCCGACTTGTTGGCAGTTTATTTTGTTTTATTACTTGTTATGTGATTATTACAAAACAAACTCCAAATTCAAGTAATCTATACATATAAATATAATTGTAGTGTCTGTCTGTCTGTCTGTCTGTCTGTCTTTCCGGCTTTCACGCAAAAACGGCTGCACCGATTGCAATGAAACTTTCACAGATTATTAGCTCTACCTCTGGGAGTAATCTGCTTTAGGTTTTATTTTTCTCCCCTCACGCCTTCTACCCCCTCCCATACAAAGTGACTCATTTTCAAAAACTTATAATAATCAAATTTTCATGGAAACTATGAAAGCTATTAATTTGAAATTTAAAATATATTATTTCTATTATAAATACAATCTTCAAGTATATAAATAGTTTGAATCCCCCAACTCCTTCCACCACCTCCCATACAAACTAAACTTTTTCATGAAATACTATACTCCAATTTTCTCAGTACGTATAACTTTGATCGAGCTAAGATTTTGTATTAAATCCTTAATTAGCATTATTAATGTCAGAAAAAAACAAACCAATTAGGTTTACTCCTTCTACCCGCACCTTAGGGAAATACCATATCTCTTACGGTTTTTAAAGTGCTTAGTGGGTACGACTTCTCGCTGGGTTCATTCGTTATATAGTATGTATTGTGTATTGTGTCAAACGTCAACTGCTGCTTATGACGAAAACATAGAAAGTTTATCCAATTCAGTTTTTTCAATCATATGCTGTTGATCGTCTATAAGTGAAAAAGTCTATTGGGGATTTTTGACATTATATTTTGATTTTTGTCAGTGAGTAATTCTAAGTAAAGGAAGTTAAAATACGTACAAGTAATTATTAATTGAAATTAAGAGAAAAATCTATTGCTGCGTTTTAATATTATATTTTGATTTTGGTAAGTGTGTCAGTGTAGTTATTAATTGAAATTAAGTGCAAAATCTATTGCTGTACTTAGAATTATATTTTAATTTTTTTCGGTGTAGGAATTAAAGGCGAAGTAATTTAAATTACGTAAGTAAATAAAAATTACATAATGCCTAGAAAGAGAAAACCAAATATTTCGCACAGAGCCGCGGATGCTAAGAGGAAAAGATTGGCTCAGGAAGTTGAAACTGAGCAGGATCGAGCTAATCGACAGGAATCTGATAGAACTCGACGCTCAATTTCTAGAAGATTAGAATCTACTAACGCGCGACTGCAGAGATTGCAATATGATTCTGCACGTCACGCAGTCGCAAGAAGGTCTGAATCCAATGACGCGCGACATCAGAGGTTGCGAGAAGATTGTATGCGACAAGTAGTCAGAAGAAATGTAGAATCTGCAGACGTGCGACATCGGAGATTGCGTGATGATTGTACGCATCATGCTCTGTCAAGAAGTCTCGAATCCGATATTGTACTGCATAAAACAGATAATACCTTACAGCGAATTGCGGAAACGCATAGATCGTACGACGCTCTACAATACCCATTAATCTTTTGTCGAGGCGAAGATGGATACAATTTTGGAAATTCTAGGAAAGATTCCAAGTGATTTAACATCATACTACTCCATAGATTCAGTTTGCAATCAAGACGATGCAGTTCATTTTCCTGTAGAATTTTTAAATATCATAACAGCACCTGGCTTACCTGCATATAAAATAGACCTCAAAGTTGGAGTTCCTATTATTTTACTTAGGAATCTGAATCCTCCCAAGCTTTGTAATGGAACTAGACTAAGAGTAGTCTTATTGCAAAACAATTTAATTGAAGCCATGGTCTTAACCGGCTGTGGTAAAGGCGAAAAGGTATTTATTCCAAGAATTCCCATCATACCCAGCAATTATCCTTTCCAATTTAAGCGCCTACAATTTCCCATAAATCTATGTTTTGTTATGACCATTAAGTAAAAATTGCTTTACTCATGGGCAATTATACGTAGCCTGCTCAAGAGTCAGTGATTCCTCCAATCTAATAATTTACACTTCCGATACTAACAAAACACATAACATTGTATACAAAGAGGCCTTACACTAATAGTGATTTCTTTTCTAGAATTTAGTTCGCAGAAATTTTTTTGGAATAGAACATAAAAAGTGCTGAACTCTCAAGAAAATATGTAAGGGTTAAAACGGGGTAACATTTTTCGCAGAAATTAGTGTAAGCAGATTATATATGAAATATACCGTACATTACTATGAAAAGCACATTGTATCGATATTTACGCGGACGAAGTTGCGGGTATTTGCTAGTTAATAATAAAAATGTATATTTATCGCAAATGTTACGGCTTTGCACTCTTAATTCAATAAGTACATTTTTAAGTAAAATCTAGTACCTGGTCCACAATCCTTTAGAAATTTTTAACTGTTTTATACGGGAAGGCATGTTTTTTTTTTGTCACCATTTCATTTGGAATTAATTCCCATATATCTTGAATCTTTTCCCATAGCTCATTGATATCTTTGGGAGGTTCAGGATATTTTACCATGATTGATTAGATATGACTTCAAAAATTTTCGATTCATGTTTAAGGATTGTGATGGCCCCTTCGTTTGTGACGCTAAAAAATAATACTCGCACAGAGCCGACAAGGGTACAGAAATATTTGTTGTCGCTCAAAACTTCGATTCCTAGTAACCGTCTGTCCGTCTGTCTACAACATAACTCTCGAACGCTTTGAGCTATCGTGCTGAAATTTGATGTATGCGATTCTTTGCAACAAAGAAAATTAAATTCGTGAACGGACACCATCCCCCCAATCCTTCTACCCGCTCCCATACAAATTACATGAAATTTCGAAATTTTAAGAAATTGATTTTTCTTCGAACTATTCAAGCTATCGGCTTGAAATTTGGGTCAAATTATTAAAAAGTAAATGTCATTAACATCACAAAATAATGATCCGATCCGCTACTCACTCTACCCCCTCCCATACAAATATCTGTGTTGTAAATTCCAGAAAAGCATTTCTCATTTGAACATATGAGAGCTATCGACTTTAAAATTGAAACGAAGCATGGTGAAAAGGATATTGATAAGCAGTTCTAAAATCATCTAAAACCCTCTGCAAACTTCCATACAAATGCTTCAATTTTAGGAAAACTATGTCCAATTTCTTTGATAATAATGAAAACTTCAAGTCTAAATCAGCACGAAACCTTTTGCATGCCACGTTCGGTGTCATATACAAATGCCAAAAACCTCCCCCCTCTTCTTCTACCACCTCCTATACACAACTCACAATTAACTATTCGAAATAATTTGAGAAGACATATTTTCCGGTACATTAAACTCTTTCTCATTTCATCTAGAGTATCATATGATTGGGCTTTATGCCCAATTTTCTTTTTTTTTGGAAGTGTGTTTGTGTACATTCAACGATACCTCTAGTAAGCTTCAATAGAAAAGAGTGGGATTGATCCCAAGAGATCGGAAACATTGCCAGACAGATCTGTATTGTTTTTGGGAATGGAATGGTTACCGACCGAACGTGAAAGTTATTATAACTAACGTAAGAACGCGTCATCGATTGATAGTGTTATTTATGCTTTAAAAGTGTAGAATTGAGCAAAAACCATCAAACAAGAAGAAGGCAGATATATAAGAGCCTTAACAAAAACAATTAAATTTTTTTTTATCGGTGTGACAAAGTTGCAAAACAGCTTAATCCGCATATCCCAATCGTATTTAGGTCGTAATTAACATAATGCATAATTCTGTAACAATAAATAGACGCCATTATCAACTTTATGTAAAAATAGGAAATTTTTTTAATTGGGCTTATCTCCTTCAAAACAATTTTATTTTGCTTAGCGTGCTTTTGCGCTTTGACGCATGGCTGTCGAGATAAATGATTTTTTAGTTATATTGAACTCCAATTCGTATTTTAAATATTGAATCATGAATCTTGAGGGATGGTTGTTGAACTTCCAAAAATAAGTTTTTGGTCATGTGTACAGAGACGAAAAAAACTGCAACACTATCCTTTGTCAACAATATTTTTCCGATTTTTTAAATATCTTATGAACGCAAGTAAACGAACTTTTTCTATTCTAGATGAAATCTAGTTTGCTCTAAAGCTTGTAACCCCAAGAAATACTGCTCGACCAAAGTCGCCAATGGTACAGAAATATATGGTGTCGCTCAAAAATCTAGAAACCGGATGTCCGTCTGTCTGTTCGCTCTATAGCTTGAGAACGCTTTGAGCTAGGAAGCTCAAATTTTTATTTTTGATGAAAAAGTAAGGTTAAGGTAGTGAACGGGACAAATCCCTACAGCCCTTCTACCCCATCCCATACAAAATGACTCCATTTCGTAATTTTGTCAATAAACGGATTCTCTCGAAAACTCGTATAAAAGCTATTGATCTGATATTTCGAATATATTATTTTTTGATGATTTCAATCTACTGTATGAAAATTATTTAAATCCCCTCACTCCTACCAGCTCCTATGCAAACTGCACTTTTCCATGAAATACTATAAACCAATTTACTCAGTACGTTTACAATTAATGGAGCGGAAATTGTGCACGAAATATTTATACAATTTAAAACATGTCAATTGAATGATGTTAATAGTTATTTCTGAAAAAGTCATTAAGAACTAACCACTCCTTCTACCATCTCCCATACAAACTGCACAATTTCACTAAATTCAATACACTAATTTTCTCAGTACCTGTTAAATTTTTGAAGCTTCAATTTTCAATAAAACATTTTGATAGCAACTCTAGGATATTATTAAAAAATTAGTTCAATGCCGTCAACCCTTCTACCACTACCCATAAAAAATTTCTTAAAATCAAAATGCTAAACATTTTTGTGTGTCATTTTTAGCAAAAAAGTAAGGTCAAGTTCGTGAATGGGCCAAATCGCTCCACCCCTTCTTCTATTGAACTCAAATTTGGAGCATATTACTTTTACAATGATTTAAATCTACCGTATACAAATCATGTGTGTCCTCCCTCTCCTTCCACCACCTCCTGTACAAACTGCACTTTTTCATGAAATGCTCTAAACCAATTTACTCAGTGCGTATACAATTTAGCGAGCTGAAATTGTGCAAAAAATATTTATTTAGAATTATTAGTAAGACCAATAAAAATTAGATGATTAGCTTCACCCCTTCTACCCCATCCCATACAAAATGACACAAATACGCAATTCGACAATAAACGGATTTGCTCAAAAAGTATAAAAGCCATTAGTCTGAAATTTCGAATATATTATTTTCGTGGCGATTCCAATCTACTATATAAAAATTATGCGTGTTCTCTTCCTGCTTCCACCACCTCCCATACAAACTGTACTTTTTCATGAAATACTCTTAACCAATTTACTCTGTGCGTAGAAAATTTATCGAGCTCAAATTTAGCACTAGATATTTATTTAGAATTATTAGCAAGCCCAAAAAAATTAGATGATTAGCTTCACCCCTTATACCCCCTCCCATACAAAATTACACAATTTCGTAACTCGACAATGAACAGATTTGCTCGAAAAGTATAAAAGCTATTGATCTCAGATTTGGAATATAATACTTGTACGATAATTTCAATATACTGCATAAAATTTATTTGAGTTCTCCTCTTCTTTCCAACCCCTCCCATACAAACTGCACTTTTTCATGCAATGCTCTAAACAAATTTATTCAGTACGTATAAAAAGTATCAAGCTGAAATTAAGCACTTATAACTTGCTTAGAATTATTATTCAGCCCAAAAAAAATTAGATGATTAGTCTTACTCCTTCTACCATCTCCCATACAAAATGGCGCAATTTTGGAATTCGACAATAAACGAATTTGCTCGAAAAGCATGGATGGTATTGATCTGAAATTTGGAATATATTACTTTTATGATGATTTCAATCTATCATATAAAAATTATTTAAGTCCTCCCCTGTCTTCCACCACCTCCCATACAAACTCTACTTTTTCATGAAATACTCTAAAATAATAACTCAGTGTGTATAAAATCTATCGACCTGAAATTGTGCACTTAATACTTATTTAGAGTTATTAGTAAGCCCAAAAAAATGAAGCTATTATCAGTACCCCTTCTACCCCCTCCCATACAATCTGACACAATTTCACAACTTTACAGAAAGCGGATTTTCCTGTAAAGTATGAATGCTACAATTTAAAACATGTTTATAGTTATTTGTGAAAAAGTCATTAAGGACTCGCCCCTCCTTGCAGCACCTCCCATACAAACTACACAATTTGGATAAATCCAATAACCTAATTTTCTCAGCAACTATTAAATTTTTTAATCCTAAATTTTTTGTAAAACATTTTGATAGCAACTTTAGCGTAATGGGAAAAAATTAATTCAATGTCGTCAACCACTGTACCACTTCCCCTTTAAAATTTCTTGAAATCAACAAAATTCTCTTTCATCTAGAGTATCGGCTTTATGCCCAATCGTAGTCCTGTTATGTTTTTTAATAAATTTGAAACTCAAGTATTTGTGGCGCAATTCGTTCGATACGACAAATTAAATCTGCGTTTATGAACAAAGCAAACGCTATTGATCGTGCGTAAATATAGATAATAAAATTGAAATATGTCAGATCAAGAAGTTCAAACCGTTACTAAACCAGCAATATAAGAGGTTATCGCGGCAGCTAAAAATGGATTCAAAACAACTATTTTTTATACAGAAATGTTCAACAATTTCTTTGTAGATAAGGGCGATCTGCAATGACGATTAGTGTTTACGTTCAAAGTATATTTTTTTATCGATTTAATCGATGTTGCGTCTCGAATAAAATTGATTGAATTTATAAATGATACAATTGGCGCAAATGTTATATCAAATCGCAAAAAAAAAATCTTTGATGCGAATTGAGGACAGAGAGGCTTCATTTCGGAAAGAAATCGCGGAAAGCAGGATCAAAAAGCAAGCTATAAGATCATGAATATTGAAAACTTAAATTCTTTTACGAATTCTTTCTTAAATTGAAATTTATTGAAGGAAGATGAAATATTTTTAGCAATAAATATTTTAACTCAAGATTTTGATAGAAGTAGGCTGAATTATGTATCGAATAGTGACATTAGTAATAAGGAAAGTTGAAGTATTTTAACTCGCGTCGTATGTCGGAACTTTATTACTATTCGATACATAATTCAGCCTACTTCTATCAAAATCTAGAGCTAAAATATTTTAACTCGTACCGTGTGTCGAGGGCTAAGTTTATAAGTGAGTTAATTGTTTTTTATTTCTTATTTTTATTGTTATTTTGATGTTTTTTTAACTTCAAAGCTCAACTTGCCCAAAAAAACTTTCAAAATTTTGTTTGTTGATCTTTAATTTACGTAATTTACACTTAGAATAAAAATAAAACCGAAAACATAATATCGAAAGATAAGTGTCTTCGATGGTTTTTCCCTTCACTTTGATTTCTAGTGAAAGTAGTCAGCATTAGTGAATGTAATAGTAAATTTGGTGAAAAATAGTCGGGATTTTTTTAATCAAGAACACTTAGCCATCAATTCAGTAGAATTGTATCTAGCATTGTGGCTGTTCCAATGCGCGATAACTACATAGTCATAAATTTTGATGAATTAATAATAATTTTGAAAATTTGTATATTTTGCGGAAACTATGATATTTCTGTGTCACATACTTTCAGCAACGAAATTTGTAG
The DNA here is from genome assembly GCA_963669355.1 of Chorisops tibialis. Taxonomy (NCBI): domain Eukaryota; kingdom Metazoa; phylum Arthropoda; class Insecta; order Diptera; family Stratiomyidae; genus Chorisops; species Chorisops tibialis. The sequence goes on from OY770263.1 coordinate 78,460,326, forward strand.
ATTTCCAAAATTGCTATTGTATTATAATTTATTAATAAGTCTTTCAGAATTTCGATTTTTTTTAAACTTTGGAACAAAAACTGATTTCTGCTTAGAAATATTTTAAATTTCGATCTGAATGTTAAAAAGTCAGAACAAATTGAATAAAAATTGAAGATCCACACTAATAGAAATTTTTAATATTTTGCAAAAACTTATTGTTTCGACCGATACATTGACTGAAACATTGCTTATCGAAGCTCAAATTTGTCATACTAATAAGCGCTTTCTTATCAAGAAGCAGCTTCTGCTAAAAATATTTCAAAACTTATCTCACCAGCAATCTAGCAAACTCAACTTTATCTAGCGATCTCTAAGTATGTTAAATTGTGACAAAAATGATACTTAAGCCAACACGACTTGACCTTGAAAAATAAAAATAATAACATCAACAACAAAAGGCAAGCTAAACGATTTAAATATCAGCAACATTTTAAAACAATATCGTTTAAATTTTTTGAGGCTTTTGTAAATTAAAAACGTTAAGTTCCTGTTTACAATATTCAAGCGGAATCTCAACATTTTGTTGATATTGCACGAAAATTATCTTTACTGCTTCCGTAAATTGAAATAATTTTATTACATTTAACTGCTTATAAATTTGATGAGTTAATTATTCTATACAAAAAAAGAAAACAAGCCTCGAGTTATAGCTAGATAGTCGTTGTTTTTTTTTAATTAATTAAACCATCTAAAGTATTTTTGTTTTAATGACCTCTTATGCCGTAGTTAGACTCTAGAATTGCGCTTGAGAAGCCAGAAAAACTTAAGTTACAAGTGGATGGGTGTCATCTTCTATTTGTCTCAAGATGATCATTTCGAATAGTTTTAATGATTAAATTGCTTACACATGTCTCATTTTTATTATGGCTACTTGCCCGATCCGAGATGAACGCTTCCGAAGGGTTTTGTTATTGTTTTATACTAAATATGCAGAAATTTGATCGCTTTTGGGCAATAGACAAAATTAAATACGATACTTATTGTTGTTATTAGTGAAAAAAAGGAAACAATTGATTTCATATTTAAGTTCTTGAAGAGCATTAAATTTACAATGATTTCCCGAACTTTGAATCATTTAGATTTGGATCTATTTGTCATAACTGAAATACAATATTTTCAGTTGAACCATGCATCAAAGGATTCAAGTCGTCTTAGATATTTTCAGAATGAAGGCATCTACAGAACCAGCTTCTATAATTTTGCGAAATAACAACTTTATTAAGAGTTACGCTAAAATTGAACCAGGATTGCTACACTACTATCTACTTACAACGTCTATAAATATTTAAAACAAAATACAATAGATTGAAAATTTCTATACGACCTTTTACTTTCTTTGTATGTGTTCACAAATTTGAAATTGATTTTATTTTGAAGAGGTGCAATCTGAACTCAATGCCACGAAAACAAAATTATACACAGTGAACCTGAAACTTAAATTCATTTTGGAAATGAAAACCGAATACATTATGGAATTTTTTAAATCATTTTAAGGCAAAAAAAATAAACTGTCAACAAGTCGGGCGAAACTTTATTATTCTTGGGACAAGTTGCGGATGAGGGGAAAGTCAATATGCAGGTTAGAGTGGTTAGAGTAGGCTAAGTGAAAGGGAGTTCTTGGGCAGGGCTGTTGTCAATTTAACAATATTTAATTCGTATTTGCAAGTTTGGATTTTTATAAGGGGAGGAGGAGGGGTAATAGTAAGGGTGGGTGGATGTTAATAGCTTTTTAATTAATTGCTTGAATCACGTCCAATATTCTCTGTATAGAATGTATTTCATAGACGAAGTTGCATAGAATTTTCATAAAATTCGATGTATTTTTCATTTACGAAACCGAACATTTGTATGGGAGGGGGTAGAGAAGGTAGAGGAACCGTAAAATTTGATATGCAATTTTATTTCGATTCTCTTGTAGGGTGCTTGTATAAAATTTCAAGTTCGTAGCTTTTAGTTTGTTGGTTATTAGTTGATTTAATGAAATTGGACGAAATCATAGTTTTGTATGGGAGGGGGTAGAAGGGCAAGCGCGATTTCGAAACCTTTAAAGCAACTTCATTTGAATTAATTTTTTAAGTTTTTATGCAAAATTTGAAGTTGATAGCTTTTAAGAGTTAGCTGATAACTGATTCCTTAAAAATGCTCGAAAAAATAATTTTGTATGGAAGGGGTAGAGGAGGTAGAGGAATCGTAAAACTTGTGATGCAATTGTCTTTTTTTTTCTATTGTAAGGTGCTTGTATAAAATTCCAAGTTCGTAACTTTTAATTTGTTGATTATTAGTTGATTTAATGAAATTGGTCGAAATCATACTTTTGTATGGGAGGTGGTAGAAGAGCAAGCGCGATTTCAAAACTTGTAACGTAATTTCATTTCAATTATTTTTGTAAGTTCTTATGCACAATTTCAAATTGATAGCTTTTAATAGTTAGGTGATAATTGATTTCTTAAAAATGGTCGAAAAAATAATTTTGTATGGGAGCGGGGTAGAAGTCTTAAAGGTTTTCGACCAGTTAATATTGTGTATATTTAATGATTTTTTTTAAATGCATTTCGCAAATTTTCTAATTTCTACCTTAAAATTTCACTCAAAAATTTTCAGTTTATGTGTTTTTTTTTCAATGCACATGGAACACCTTGTGATCATTAGACCGACAAGTTATTATTATTTTTTTTAGAAACATCAGGTATCCACATGCAACATTTAGACTTTGTATCTTTCACCAGAGCCCTAAAAAAATCACTCTAAATTTTCGACATTTTTGCTTATCACCTCCCTCCCCTTACACCTCCCAACTTAAAATTTTTACCAAAACTAAACATTATGTAGTTCTACAATCTGACAAATTTTCGATTTGATATCTGTACTTTTTTTGAGATATAAGGATTTGTTATTTTGAAAAGTACGCCATTTTTGAAATGCTCCCCATTTCCCCCCACTAATATTTCAAGATGTTATACAGGGTGTTTGGTACTCCGTACATAACCTTGTAAGAGGTTATTCCTGGATATATTTTGAGCAAAAAATTGTTCTACGGAGATGGTCAATTTTCAATATCCACGGAGATACAGGGTGATCAAGAAAAGTCCTTCGGACCTGTACCCTCACTCACTCAAAACGCTATATCTTGAAAACTAATAATCACAATTCAAAATGTTATAGCTTGTTTTTTAGGGAATCAAATTACCTTTCATTTGGTGTAATAGTCCGCATTGTAACTGTATCCAATTCTGAGATATTTGCTTCAGAACACAAATTTTTGACAGTTTGACCGTCAAAATTCTAAGATCAATGTAGTTTTTCTCTAAAAAACCCATTATAAAAATGTCATTTTATTGTTGTTTTCTTTTATGCCATATTATTGCCTACAAAAGACGCATACACTTGCATTGCATAATTTTTATAGTTTAGAAGAAATTATCATTCCAATAATGTAGCACTTTTGTCAAAAAAGCAAGAATAGGTTGATCAACACTCTCCGCTTGAACTAAAAGAACTTAAGAATGGTTTTTATGGTTTATTTCAAATTTCCTTAATTACAATAAATGTTCAAAATGGCTACCTTCATTTTGAATGCACGCTAAAGCTCGTTTTGCCAGTGTTCTCTTTGTGTTCATACTCCTCAACTGCTGCCTTACTTCTGTTGCTGCCGCATCGATTCTGGTGTTTAGATCCTGCAACGTTACTACTTCCGTTGCGTAGACAATGTCCTTCACCCGTCCCCATACAAAGAAATCCATAATAGTTAAATCAGGAGATCTTGCAGGCCAGTGTATCGGTCCATTTCTACCGATCCAGCGATTGCTATAATTGGAATTTAACCAATCTCTGATTTGTCGGCCGTAATGAGCTGGAGCACCATCGTGTTGGTAAAACATGGAAGCCAATCGTTGCAGTGGCATATCATCCAATAACTCCTGTAGATCATTTATCAAAAAATGCAAGTAATTGGAACTATTTAAGGTAGGCGGAAGCCTAATAGGACCAATAAAATCGTTGCCAATCACACTTGCCCATAAATTGACACTGAATCTGTGCTGAAATGATGCCTCTCTTCTTGTATGTGGATTGCTCTCAGCCCATGTGTGTAAGTTGTGGAAGTTTGTGATACCGTCCCTGGTGAATTGGGACTCATCCGTCCAAAGAATGTTGCTGATAAAATTCTCGTCACTTATTTGTCGTTCAAGGAGCCAATTGCAAAACTCCATCCTTTTGGGTAAATCAATGGGTAACAGCTCCTGCACTGGTGTGTGGTGGTAGGGATGCAAACGTTCTGCTTTCAGGACACTCCAAACTTTCCACGTAGAGACGTTAAACCGCAATGCCAAGCGTCGTATACTAGTTGATGGATCATTTTGAACTGCAGCTAGGATTTGTTGATCAATTGAAACAGCGATTACCGGCGCAGGATTTGCATTCACTCTGCTTGTCCTAACACTGCCTGTTTCCCTAATTCTTCTGTAAACGTCTTGGAATACTCTCGCGTAAGGTATTCGACGATTGGGAAATCTGTGATGATACAAAGATCGCGCCGCTTGCTCATTTCCCTGACACTCTCCATAGACGAAAATTATGTCTGCATATTCTTCGTTCGTGAACTCAGACATTTCGAAATTCTTTTCTAAATTTTAGTGACACCTTGTTCTTTTACAAATTTAACTAAAACTGATAAAAATATGAAGTATGGTTTGCTTTTATAGGCTTTTCATTTTGTTAGGTAACCCATTAAAAAGGGCAAAGTGCTGCACCTAGTTGTGTTGAAACTCATTTTAATTTAATTCATTTTCTCGATAATTTTAATACAACCTAAAGGACATTCATTGATAATTTAAATAGTAATTAAAGGACACAAAGAATATTTCAGTTTAACAACATTTCAGGTAGTTTTTTTAGAACGAGGGTTGGTTTATGGCATATTTTATTTTTAAGCCATATGTATTTTCGCTTATTACCTGGAAAACGGGAAAACCTAAGTCATAAGTATGTGTGCATCTTTTGTAGGCAATAATATGGCACATAAAAAAACAACATTAAAATGACATTTTTATAATGCGTTTTCTTGAGAAAAACTACATTGATCACAGAATTTTGAGGGTCAAAGTATCAAAAATTTGTGGTCTGAAGGAAATACCTCAGGATTGGGTACAGGTACCATACGGACTATAACACTAAATGAAAGATAATTTGATTCCCTAAAAAACAAGCTATAACACTTTGAAATGCGATTATTGGTTTTCAAGATATAGCGTTTTGAGTGAGTGAGGGTACAGGTCCGAAGGACTTTTCTTGATCACCCTGTATCTCCGTGGATATTGAAAATTGGCCATCTCCGTAGAACAATTTTTTGCTCAAAATATATCCAGGAATAACCCCTTACAAGGTTATGTACGGAGTACCAAACACCCTGTATTTTTTTTTGTATTTTCCTAGTATAGCTTAATATACGTTTCAAGTTTCAATTACATAGCTTAAGAGATAGTTGAGATATTCATTTTAAGTGTTTTTCTTTGCACCCCCCTGACCCTCCCCCTTACAATAATTAGCCATTTTCTAAGCTGATTACAATGGAACTATATGTCACCTTGATGGTTCCAAAATATGAATTTCTTACGATAAGTAATTTCGAAGATATAATCATTTGAAAAAAAAATTCGGCCGACAATTTGTTTTTAGCCCCCCCTTTTCGGACGACAATAGATAAAAAATTAAATTATTTTTAAAAGTTGTACCACAAAGCCCTCTATATGTATGTTGATTCTTAGCTTCCTAGCTGTAACCATGGTTGAGATATTTGAATTCGTATTTTTTGGTTTGAGCACTCCCCCCGCCTCCCCCTGAACCCGTACACCCCCCAAAATGGGTGTCCGCCTGAGATCCGCAACTATCTACAATCTCCCCAAAAATGAACTTTCTATCTTGAAGGGTTTGGGAGTAAATGTGCGTTGAGCGTACACACCGGCGTACGGCGTACAGACAGACGGATATTTTTTTTTTGCATTCTTAGGCTAATTTAGTCATGAAACTAAATTTTAGAATAGCAAATTTTTTTTTTTCCAAGTCGATCGCAATACTTTATTATTAAAATAATAAAGTAATTGGTTTTCGAAAAAGCATGCCAGATAGCTGTGCAACAGTGTGTAGATCATAGTAGATCATACAGATCATAGTAGATCATACAGATCAATTTTAGAAATATAACTTTTATCTTAAAGCCATATTATCATCATCAATTGCGCGACAGCCCAAATCGGGCCCTGCCCTCCTGAAGTCGTCGCCTCCAATCGTCTTGATCCAAAGACCGCGTCCTCCAGCTGCCAATTCTTAAGATGACTTTGTTGTCTTCATCAACCGAGTCTTCTCATCGCTTGCGTGGTTTGCCTACTGGCCGGTTACCACTAGCTTAGCCTTTATGAGCACGTTTGGAGATTCTTATGTCTTCCATTCGCTCTACACGGCAAGCCCAGTGCAGTTTACGTAGCTTGATGAACGTTCAAGCCTGTGGCTCTTCGTACATTTAGTTGATGTAACTCATAGTTGTATCGTATTCGCCATTCTGTTCCTTCCTTCACAGGTCCTAAATTCTTCGGAGGATCTTTATTTCGAATGCATTAGCTGCTTTTTTCCATTAAGGTCCACGTCTCACTGCCATAACAGAGCTCAGGTCGTATAATAGTTTTATATATCCGCAGCTTATTGTTCCTGTGCACTTTCTTGGATTTTATTAGTGAAAGTACCGAATAATACGTCTTATTTGCTAGTATTATCCGTCATTTGATTTCGCCTGTTTCATTACCATCCTTTGCTAGATTAGCTCCAAGATATATGAAGTTTTCCACACTCTCCAAATTAAATTCAGTTTTGTCTGATTGGCGTTCACCTTCTTGTTTGCGTCAATACTTTCATTTTGCTCTCGTTAATGCGCAACCCGACTTATTTGCGGAGGAGTCAAGATTGACAAATATCTCCTTAGCACTAGGGAAGGATCTTGCTAGGATGTTAATGTCATCAGCGTATGCTTCTAGTTGGATGGACTTGAATAGTTGTGTCCCGTTGGTGTCGACTGGGATTTTTCGGACGACACACTCTAACGCCAAGTTGAAAAGAATGGGGGCTAGACCATCTCCTTGCTTTAAACCACATTCCGTTCGAAAGTCGGTTGTGGAATCGGTTTGTATTCTCACTTGGGATTCATTTTTTGTCATTGTGAGTCTTGTTAATCTTGTTAGTGGGACTAGTTGTGGGGGAATTCAAAAATCTATCATGATTTCGTTCAGTACTCTCCTGTCGATACTGTCGTATGCTTGTTTAAAATCTTCAGAAATTTGGTGCACGTCTGTGTTATATTCCCAGCATTTCTCAATATCTGGTCTGTTGTAGATTGTCCGGTTCTCAATTCATCTTGGCATTCGCTAATTATTGCGTTAGTATGGGGCTTAAGACGACGTTCAACTATTTTTGTCAGTATTTTGTAGAACATACACAACAATGATATTCCTCTGTAATTCTCCCAGCAGAGTTTGTCTCTTTTCTTGTGAATTGGACAATTATGCTTTTTTGTCAATCCTCGGGTATGATATCCTCTGTCCAAATTTTGCATATCATGTAGTATTTGAGAAACACAGTTTCCAACGTTTTCCAGAAGTTCAACTGGTATTTCGTCAATCCCCAGCACTTTGTTTTGTTTTTGCTGCCTTGATTTCTGCAAGCGTGGGTAGTGTCGAACGTATATAGACCTTCTGTTTGAACTACGGCGACCAGAAGTCGAAAATTCAAAAAAATTGATTATTGTGAAATAATTCGATAATAATTTATTGTTTAAATATGTCATTTTGTATAAAAAGGGATAGACGGGAGTAAAAGAATTTGGCCAGTTCACGAACTTGTCCTTATTTTTTTCGTTCAAAATTACCTGCAACCCAAATCTTTCTACCCATAATTAGAGGCATGGAAAGCTGGAGGAGAATAAAGACAGCTAGGGACCATTTGTTGACCACTATTACGGCGAATCTAGAGTGTGCTGTAATAGTGATCAACAAGGAGTCCCTAGCTGCTTTGGCAAAAACTGAAGGCATCGTCAATTATGGTGCCATCACAATGAAAGCGTTTAAAAATTACGGATACTGTTCCTTCAGTGCCCGTGATGGACACGTAGAAGGAATACTGTACATTCGAACCCGATCCTGCCCTTCACATAGCCAGTCTATCCATTAGCCAAGATGACTCACAGTCGCCAGGCTCAGAGATGGAGGACGAGCAACTTAGTTCGCAACCGCTCAGCGGGGACGAACTTTTGGCTTCCGATCCGGAAGAAGCGAACATCACCGTGGTGGAAGTTGAACGCAGAAATGACTCAGGCACTGAAGTTTCTGCGAATTAACCTTCACCACTCCAAATTGGTGTCAGCCTCCTTACTTTTTTGGCTGAATCAGCAAGGAAAAGACAAAGTCTTTATCCAAGAACCGTGGGCTGTTAGGAGCCTAATCTGTGAACTCAAGACTCCTAACTATACTCTCATCTGCACGCAAGGAATCAAGGTAAACCTAAATCTTGTATTCTTGCGAAGAGCAATTTAAACATATTTCTACTCCCTCGTCACAGTAACCAGGATATTGTCGCAGTCAGCCTCGAAACGAGAGGAAAAAACTTGTGGCTGATTTAGGCTTATCTGGCTCATGATCACCGTGGGCTACTTTCTCCGGATAATTTGGGAGGTCTGATTACTGAAGCACGATTCCTCAAAGCAGACGTCATTATTAGGTGTGACGCTAACGCGCATCATACAGTATGGGGTAGCTCCGACATCAGTGAAAGAGGCGAGGTGGTTCTTCAATACCTCTTGAGCACCAACCCAAACCTAATATTCTGGAACCTGTAAGCCATGCTACTGTTGCGCTTTTCTCCTGTAAGAAAGCCATAGAGAAGAACTGGGGAATGCAGTATAAAGTTGTGCATTAGCTCAACGTTGCCGTCATCAGACCCATCTTGCTTTATGGTGTGATTGTGCGGTGTACTGCCCAGAGATAAACCGCATTCTTCTCGACAAGGTACAGAGAACAGCGTGCTTATGCATAAGTGGGGCTCTGGGCATCTTTGAAAGTACTGTTTCATCTGCTACCTTTGTTGGTAAGGTTAGGTTAAGTTCGTGGAGGGGTCTTACGTCAATGTACGTAGGCTATCAGGGGGCCCAGTCTGCGCCTCCGTGTTTTTACCATATGGACCTACATGTCATTCAGCCATCCCGCTCTATCGTTGAAACTAATCAGCTTTGTCGGTTCAAGGAACCGAAGATCATCCAGCTCGGTGATGAAGTACTCTCCAAGAATTTTTCTTCGATTGGAAAACCGTGGCATATTCTGGAAGATGTTTAAAGATTTGAAGATTAAGGCTTTCAGAAAGATGCCATAACCTACTCCCTCTTCCATTTTCGAACCATCAGTAAAAATCGCAATCTCGTCATTATGCTTCCTCAGCAATGCTTAACTTAAGCATATCTTTCCGTCTGCCGGATCATTGTAGTGTGTTACAAGTAGGAGTGATGGTGATAAACGAAGCTGTAGCTTGGCTGAAGTGTAATGTAGGATCTACTATCTGATAGCCGCCATTAAATTCTTGAAATCAGTCAATTCTGTATTCTGTTCTTGATTGTCATGCATCTCTAAAAGAGATGGCTGAACAATTCTACTTCCGCCTGTGCTGGATATCAGGACATGGGGCCATTCCAGGGAACTGCAATATCGATGAACTCGTCCGGCACGGTACCACCTTGTAGATTCTCGCAACTTATAAGCTGCAACTTAAGTTGGATGCGATTAGCAAAGCCAACGATAGATCGTCTGATGTTGTTACACTAGACAAATTTGGCCTGTGCTGGATCTAAAACGCTCTGATAGACTGATTTTTTAAGTAGGCAGATGAACAACTCTGTAGTAAGAGTCGTTACAGGACACTGCTTGATAAGAAGACATTCCCATCTGCAAAGATGAGGAAGACGAATAGACGATTCTTCATCTGTTATGCACTTGCCCTTCTCTCTCTAGAAAAAGGAAACGCCACCTAGGCGCACACTTCTTCGATAGTCTCGGTAATTTGGCAAATGCGGAAGCCAGGAGCCTTCAATGCTTCATAGAGAGCTTCGGTTGGTTCCCGAGAAGGAGTCTCTGCTGAGATCCTATGGCATCACAACGGACCAGCTTATAATCTATGTGCTCCCGGACTTATATCTGCGAGGCCCTCTACCTACTTATCTACCTGCACAAAATTTTGACTTTCTTGCTCAACGTGTTTTTGAACTAGAGAGCGCACGGTCGGACGGAAGAACAACTGTTTTGAGTTTTTAGCTTGGTAAGGTTTCACTGTATGTTATAAATTTATGTTTTAATAACTCTCTTGGGAAAAAAATTAAATTCAATTCATCGGAATAAATCATTTGCCGCTGTTTCGACTTTTAAATGTTTTTTAGATTTTATGTACTATTTATTGATATTGATAATTTTGGAAAGGGGGACAAAAGGTAGAGCTCAGTGCTTCTCACTCCCTTTTATCATTAAATGTTTTGATCTAATAATTTCCCAAAAATCTCTTAAGACATAACAGAATTATGATTGGGTGTAAATCCCAACCATATGATACTTGTTGAGTCCGTCGCCCGAAAAAAAAAAGAAAAAAATTTAAAAATTAAATTTTTTTTTGAAAAATTTTCCCGCCTCCGATGCAAACTTCGAACGATCGAAAAGGTTCGCCAACCCTGAGTCTTTTCGACATAACAACCAAGAAAATGCCGTTAGTTTTGTTGCCGGGACGGTAGAGACCGCGTGCGAGAGACGACAATTGCGTTTTCTAGAAGAGTTTTCCTGCCTTCCGCACGAATTGGACGCAAATTAAGTTTCCGCGATTCGACGGACATAAATCGTCGCGAAAAAGAAAACACCGAAAATGCACAACGAGTGCAAGTGACGCGTCTGTGCGTTTATTGGTTTTTCTTCAGCACAGAAAAAGATTGAGGTTTTTTTTTTTTTGAATCGCGCGGACGACAGAAGCTGATTATTTTTTTTCTCGTCCTGTTTACGGGAGTGTTGCGGTTTTGGCCATCGTTTTCGTCGTATTTTCGCGTCTTTCGCGACCACTGGGGAAAATTATCCCAATTTTCACCCTAACCCGGAGTAAGCCGACACGAAATTTTTGTTATACAGGCCATGGGTTTAATGGTCTGAATATGGAACAAGTACCCCCCCCACACTGCCGTAGCTAGTCCCGGCCGCCAGCAAGCGTGTCGCTTCCGTTCCATATCAGCCACCAATTCGGAAGTAGGTGGAATTGGCCCTTTCTTTTCCCGAACATTGACGTTTTCGTTTCCTTTCAGAGTTATTTTGGCTTTAAGTCAAAATAATTCTCTCCGCAGGCCTACATTCATAACATACTCTAGATGAAATAGGAAAGAGGTTAGCGTACCGGAAAATCTGTCATCTCCAATTCTTCGAAGAGTGAATAAAGACTTTTGTACGGGAGGTGGTAACAGCAGAGGGAAGAGGTTTGTAATTTTTGTATATAACACCGAACGTAGTATACAAAATGTTTCATGCTGAATTTGAAGTTTGTAGCTTTCACAATTTTCGAGGGAATTGAACAATTTCAATTGAATACTTTTCTCAAAATTTTAAGTTGATAGCTTTGACGGTTTTGGAGAAAAATAATTAAGTTGAAATTCCGAAATGAAATTTGTATAGGAGGGGGTAGAAATAGTGAGGTGAAGTTAATAGTTTTTCCAAAATTGGTTGCAATCATAATAAAATTAATAATTACAAAAATTGGTTCTTTTTGCTTTGCGAATTGCAGTGCAAAACGAATAAATGCATTTTTGAAAAGTGTGCATGTGTATGCGTGGAGGTGGAAGGAGTAAGGGGATCAGATCAATGTTTTTTGACATTAATGATATTCACATCATTATACTATGGTCTAATTTTCAAGGCAATAGTTGAAATGGTTTTCGAGAAAAATTAATTTCTTTAAATTTCGGAATTTCATGAAATTTGTATGGGAGCGGGTAGAAGGAGTGGAAGGACTTAGTCCGTTCACGAACTTAAAGTTACTTTTTTGCTAAAAATGACATATGACAAATTTCGGCATGATTAGTCAAAGTTTTCGAGAGCTATCTTGTAGACAGACTGACAGACAAAGGATTTCTCGGAATTGAGGTTTTTGAGCGACAACAAATATTCTGTATCCTTGGCGACTCTGTGCGAGCATTATTTTTTAGCATTACAAACTATAAAGCAAACAATACACTTTCAGATTTCATCTAGAGTATAAAAATCTACTTGAATTCTTACATTGACCCTGATATGTTTATTATCAAATTATAAGTGTGCGATACTTATATCTAAATATTGTAAAATATCCGAATTGGATTCGATTACCCATAGACCGTGTTAAAATACTTTGATGTAAATCTACGAAGACAGATAATGCGGAATTTGGACATTCAGAGAATCAATTGATATTCGAGAAATTGAAATCTTTCATTAGGTTATCAATTCTTATTCTTCTGAACTGAACAGAACAAATAAATAGTAAATAAAACTTACCTGTCAGTATCGCAAGTATCGAACCATAAAAGCTAGGTATCTATTGCGTTAAGTACCTATCACTATTTTGCCTGGCAAAACCAATATTTATTCAAACCGAAATTGACTGATTGCAAATCGATTCGAATGAATGGCTCTGAATTCGAATGAAAATGGGTGAATAGATTTCGGTTGATGGTAAATCATTCGTTTCTGTATTTTTCTTTTTGCAGTCGTTTGTACAATTGAATCAATCTCTCGAACAATCAATGCCTGATGTGAAGGTAATGTACATAAATCTTACGTATTTAAGTGTTTTTTTCAAGATTATTATGTGCGTTTTTTTACGTCTTAAAGTAGTTCAATAGCATCTTGAAAGTATTATGAATGGATTTTTTTTTAACAAAAATGATTTGAGAGGCGGTATAGCCTCAAAACACCTCGTCGAATTGGAACGAATATTAGGTCGTATTTGAAATAATAACTAAATTAGATAATAGGGGCATTTAGAGTCCTTATGTCTATGTTATGGGCTTCTGGCTAATGCAGAAAATTAATATTTTGATGGATATCAATTGCGTTAATCGAATTGCTTAAGTTCATTCACTTACAACATAAATAATTAAAGCTTAGCAGCTATTTTTTCGCTCTGGAATAGATCGGTTTGGAGGAGGTTAATTTGGAAGAGGTCGATCTGGAAGAGGTCGATCTGGAAGAGGTCGATCTGGAAGAGGTCGATCTGGAAGAGGTCGATCTGGAAGAGGTCGATCTGGAAGAGGTCGATCTGGAAGAGGTCGATCTGGAAGAGGTCGATCTGGAAGAGGTCGATCTGGAAGAGGTCGATCTGGAAGAGGTCGATCTGGAAGAGGTCGATCTGGAAGAGGTCGATCTGGAAGAGGTCGATCTGGAAGAGGTCGATCTGGAAGAGGTCGATCTGGAAGAGGCCGATCTGGAAGAGGTCGATCTGGAAGAGGTCGATCTGGAAGAAGTCGATCTGGAAGAGGTCGATCTGGAAGAGGTCGATCTGGAAGAGGTCGATCTGGAAGAGGTCGATCTGGAAGAAGTCGATCTGGAAGTGGTCGATCTGGAAGTGGTCGATCTGGAAGTGGTCGATCTGGAAGAGGTCGATCTGGAAGAGGTCGATCTGGAAGAGGTCGATCTGGAAGAGGTCGATCTGGAAGAGGTCGATCTGGAAGAGGTCGATCTGGAAGAGGTCGATCTGGAAGAGGTCGATCTGGAAGAGGTCGATCTGGAAGAGGTCGATCTGGAAGAGGTCGATCTGGAAGAGGTCGATCTGGAAGAGGTCGATCTCGAAGAGGTCGATCTGGAAGAGGTCGATCTGAAAGAGGTCTATTTGGAAGCGATTGACCTAGTAAAAATATATTCAGAAAAGATTTCCACGCAATCAATTTCTAGGAGGCACTGTATTCGAACGCAGTAATCAATTTAGATGCTTCTACTGAAGAAAATTGAGGGTACGGTTATCTAACGAGGCAGCGATATCAACTGGTCACCAAGATAATGTGGCTTAAAACCTTTAGTCCCTGATCTATCCGAACAATCCGCAAACAATTGATTCATTGGAGACCATTATTCATGACATAAACGAAATTGAGCCTGATGATGCGGTTGATACAATTAGACTTTCAGAGTGCGTACTACTTAGTAAAGCCGTTGCTGCCATTTGTCAAATATTGTTTCCTATTCATTATGCCATTGACAGGTTTTTAAAATGAAAAATATCGGGAGTGCAAATTGAAACCCGCCATTTCCCAATAGATGCGCTAGCTGAAAATGCTGATCTACAATGGCGGGTCAAAAACGTGTATTTGGATAGACCAGCTCGGTGTGGTGTATTATGTATTATGAGCTACTGCAACCGGGTGAAACCATCACAGGAGATCGCTACAAAAAACAACTAATGCGTTTGAGTCGAGCATTGAAGGAGAAACGGCCGCAATACGAGGAGAGACAAGATAAAGTGATTTTATTGCACGACAACGCTCGGTCACATGTTGCACACGTTGTAAAAACTTACCTGAAAGGGAACCTCTTACCCAACCCGCCGTATTCTCCAGACATCGCCCCTTCCGACTACCATCTATTCCGATCGTTAACGCATGACCAGGCTGAACAGCACTTCCATTTTTATGACGAAGCCAAAAATTGGGTCGATTATTGGATCGACTCAAAAGAAGAGCAGTTTTTTGTACCCGGAATCCGTATGCTGCTAGAAAGATGGAAAAAGTTGCTGCTAGCGATAAGCGATGAGATTTAACCATGTTTGCACAATAAAAGCTCGAATTAAAAAAAAAAAAACGGCAGTTTTAAATTTGTACTCCCAATACATTATTTCGATTAGTCTCATATAACGGATTTTATTAAGCTTTAAAAATCGAAAAAATTGAAAACCCCTTCAGATTAAAAAATAAATCAACGTTTTTAAGGTTTAAATGTTGTAGTGAAAGGATAATCCAGTAAAAACTTGGTAACCATTTCACTGTAATCTTGATTCTGATTTTATATCGGGTTTTCCAATAGGGACTTGACAACTTTGAATTCAATTTGTGAACGCACCCTTTCACTAATCATCGAACTGTCACTGTCAATCTATTCAACAACGTCTGCAAATTATAAAAATTTACTTTGAAAAAAAGTTGTCAAGTCCTTATTGGAAAACCCTTTCTATGGACTAAAGGGGTTTTCCAATAGGGACTTGACAACTTTGAATTCAATTTGTGAACGCACCCTTTCACTAATCATCGAACTGTCACTGTCAATTTATTCAACAACGTCTGCAAATTATAAAAATTTACTTTGAAAAAAAGTTGTCAAGTCCTTATTGGAAAACCCTTTCTATGGACTAAAGGGGTTTTCCAATAGGGACTTGACAACTTTGAATTCAATTTGTGAACGCACCCTTTCACTAATCATCGAACTGTCACTGTCAATCTATTCAACAACGTCTGCAAATTATAAAAATTTACTTTGAAAAAAAGTTGTCAAGTCCTTATTGGAAAACCCTTTCTATGGACTAAAGGGGTTTTCCAATAGGGACTTGACAACTTTGAATTCAATTTGTGAACGCACCCTTTCACTAATCATCGAACTGTCACTGTCAATTTATTCAGTAAACTTAACATTTTTATCATGGGAAAGTACACGAAGGAACAACGTCTGCAAATTATAAAAATTTACTTTGAAAAAAAGTTGTCAAGTCCTTATTTGAAAACCCTTTATATATATTATTATATTTCATTTTATCTTATCGATAAATATTGAAAACTATTTCTGGAAAGTATGTAAGTCAAAATATCAAAATAAGATGGATTTGTATGAAGTACTTTCTATTTTATTTCTCTTAGCGCACAAAATTAAATAAATGCTTGTCATCTGATATTTACAGCATGGGTTTGACTATCCCCAAAAGGTATCGAATGTAGTTATGTGACTTATACCAGTTTCGATAACTTCGCATCGCGCTAAATCAATTCTTAATAGAGACATGTAGTAAATTTCTGAGTGGGTATTTTTGCATAACGAATGATTTTAGGTCACTTTTATTTTCTAGTCAGATTTGAATGTTGAAAAACTAGTTCTGGAAGAGGTCGATCCTTTCTAATCGTGTCATTATCTAATATCGACAGAATTAGAATGTAAATTTTGCTGCATCAATATGTTAGTGATAGCGTTTTTTATTTGGCTTTTTTTTTGTTTTTGCAATTATTAATGAACATCAATATTTTAGATAATTTTTCTTAAGCGAATTTCTTCTTGTTTTTTTCAATTGGTCATTAACCCTTAACCTGTTCTGTTAGCTCGTTTATATTTCTGCTCTGAATTTGTAATTTAGCTCTAGTTCAATTTTAATAATTAGTTTTTTGTATGCGCTACAGTAACAATACTAAAAAGGATACGAGAGCTTAAGCAAACCCTTTAACTCTAATTTGTTGGTAGAGTAAATTATAGGTATTACTTCGGGAATTACTAATAAAACTCCATTCAATTCTCGAGTGTCCTTCAATTTTCTTAGCGATTCGCTGTATCATCGCATATTCATATGTAGGTATATACTGAAATTGACATTATTGAACAGTTAAGCACAGAAAAGGCGAAAGTACTGCCACTCTAGTATATCAAATATGCATTAAATTTTTTGTTAACTGGTATCGATCTTGTGGTTGCTGCTTGTCGACATTCTTTGAAAGAAAATTTCATTCCATCATGAATGTGTGTATTTTAATATCTATTATGAAAATTTGAAACACTCCCAACCTATAAAATTTTCGTTCTAAATAAAGAAACTGAAACATTTTTGCGGAAAGTACAATCCAACAAGTAAAACATTTGAGTGGAGAAAATATCCTGAACATTGATTTTTGAGATAACCTTTCTTTTACAATTCTAATGATATGGACATAATGGTAGTGTATAGTTTAAAATATAAAATTTAAAACTTTTTTTTCGTTTTCGTTCTCATTTCAGAGCATAAATTAGTGATGGTCGGTCTAGATAATGCTGGTAAAACAACAATACTTTATCAATTCCTTATGAACGAGGTTGTGCACACAAGCCCGACAATTGGCTCAAATGTTGAAGAGGTCGTTTGGCGAAATATACACTTTCTGGTATGGGATTTAGGTGGTCAACAAAGTTTACGGGCTGCATGGAGCACCTACTATACAAATACCGAGGTAAAAAATTCCCACCTTAAAAAAAATCACTGAGATCAAAATTAACGATAATTGTTTATTGCACGAAATGCAATCATTTCTAGTTCATTATAATGGTAATCGATTCGACAGATCGAGAACGTTTGGCCGTAACACGTGAAGAACTCTATAGGATGCTTCAACATGAAGACTTATCGAAAGCTAGTCTATTGGTATACGCAAATAAACAAGTAAGTAATTTATTCGTTTGACGTCTATTTTCGTATAATTCAAAACTTTATTTGGATGTGAATTTTTTTTAATTGAAATTCCTTATTTTTATTTAATTAGGACTTAAAAGGCTCAATGTCGGCAGCTGAAATTTCCAGGCAGTTGGATTTGACGTCAATAAAAAAACATCAATGGCATATACAAGCGTGTTGTGCGCTAACAGGAGAAGGGTTAGCATTAAATTTGTTATGCTTTTTTTTTGTGCTTACTAAACCATCCTTGAGTTTCCAATTTTAAATAATCCATTAGAATTCGTAGAATACATATTTAATTCCTTGTCATGTTGGTTTGTATCGTAGAGATTGATTGCATTAATTTGTTCGGGGATATGATCCGATTCTAACTCGAGAAAAATATTTTTTTCTATAGTTGAATTCATTATGTATCTTTTTTTTATTGATGCAAGTAGAAATACGTCGAGTAGAAGATGCTCGGCAAACACAATTTGCGAAAAATTAAAAAAATAACAAAAGAAGGGGGTAATATTTTCAAGCATTCTCAACACGAATTTATCTTCAAAAATAATAATTTGACGAAACATTTTTAGAAAAAGAAAACGGTGCTTTTAAAAATTTAAAAAACTGGTGTGCGGCAGTTTGAACATACTGTGCGCGAAAAAAATAGCACATCACTTTTTTTTTTTGATTTCTTCGTGCCCTCATACCAAAAAAGATAAATACTTGAACGAATTATAAGTAGGATACTAAAACCGTTGCTACTCGTACCTTAAAATGGATTCTACTTCTACTATGGCGCTACAGCCCAAATCGGAACTTGGCCTCCTGATATTCAGGTTCCTTAACAATTTTTCATTACTTATTATGGAAGGGTTATTAGCCCTTCTCACAGTCCTCTTTCTAAGAACTTTTTCATTTTCGTAGAATGAGGTGACCAAGGTATATCCAAGCAGGCAAAGTGCTGGAATTATATATTGCACCGACCGGGATTTGAACTCCCGACCTTCGCATTACAAGACCAATACGCTACCTACTAGGCTACACCCTAGCTTAAAAATGGATTAGTTTGGTTTAAAATTAGGGAATTTAGAGCATATTATATGGTCTTCGGTGCGATAAAAAGATGATACATAGTAAAAGTATAATAAGACACATGAAAAGGGCAAAACAAGCATCTTGGTGGAACGAGGAACTGGCGGCAAAACACAAAGCTACTAAGAAATTATATATAGTATATAGCAAAAACCTTTGGTAACTGTGATGAATACCGTAACTCCCTTACTGAATATAACAAACTTTGAAATAAGTTAAAAAAAAGAGCCACGGAGATGATTTTGTGAAGGGATGATTGTTGTGAACGGTCCTTTAGGACAACCGTAGCGACAGATGCCGCTACCACTGCGGTCGGTCATGTTGCCATGACATGTCATATAACAACAAAATTATAATAATTGCTTTAAGGACTGCACTTCTCAAGTTAAGACGTATTTTTATATTAGTAATCATGGTTTTTATTGCAAATTTGACTTTCCCAGAAGCAATCTACAACAGATTATGGGGCCAGGAGTCGAAAAATTACAGTAATTACGTGCGTGCGATTAATTTTACAAATAATTTCGAGCCGTCGCTGACGATCGATATGGAACCAAATCTTTATGTGTACAGCCCGATATTAAGCCGCAAGCTCACGGCTGTTTTTAGCAACACGAATTGATATTGCGACGACAATCATTAACGTCTACATCCATGGTGCTTAACGATAGTCGTAAGGACGACCACGTATACCAACGGATGATACCAGTCTATGCATCGTTGTGTGCTCAGCATTCACACTGGTAAGTGCAAGGCCTATCTAACTTTACCAATCTTTGGATCATTGGACCCGGCTGATACGCAACTCCACGCCGAGCACAAGGTTTGCACTAGGCATTCCAAGAACACCGAAATACTGTACAAGTACAGCAAAACAGAGTGCGCTTTACACGCAATGTAGGTGGTAAACCAGCAACCACTACGTGTACCCCGAAGGGACCTCATCCATGGATGTATTGGATTGCCCGCACCACGTCGCATCGATAAGTCTCAATTCCTGTTCTCTCTTATTAATTATTTTCTACTTTTTCGCTTATTCACCATTAATTATTAATTCATATAATAGGTCGTGTCTTCTTTCTTCAAATTAACTTCACTCAGTTGTTACTAAGCCGTCCTGGCTATACCGAGCCCCTGCTTTTCACACACAATAGTCAGACTAATTATCAACAATCTTATCACCTTACCAACATCAGCTAATTTCACATCCTTCCATTTGCTATTAAGCCGTCCCGGCTATACCGAACCCCTTCTTTTCGCATCTTTCAGTTTAGTACCATTATCACCCATTGGATTTACATCAATTACATCATTACATCCTTCCGTCCGCTACTGGGCCGTCCCGGCTATACCGAGCCGATGCCTCTCGCATCCTACCGTTTCCAACTTTGTCAGCCATTTACATCAATTTCCCCATTACATTCATCCGTCAGGCTATACCGAGCCCTTGCCTCTCGCCTCCATCAGTTTGCAACATTATGCTCATTATTCTTGCATCAATTTTCGCATCCTTCCGTTTACTACTAGGCCGTCCCGGCTGCACGGAACCCCTACTTTTCGCATCCTTCAGTTTGCTACTTATTATACATATCGTTAAGAGCCATCATTCTTCAGTTGTTACATCTTCTACATCCTCCTATTTAGACATCATCGATACAACCTGGTATGGGGTTGCCAAAACCTCCTTCCGTACTACCAAACAACGTCCTTGGTGAGGACTTTCTTGAGCGCAACCTTACTTCAGTCTAAGTTTACACAAGACTTTGTTACTGATCGAACAGCTCAGGTTTGTGGAGTCGCACGCTCCAAAAGCAGTTACTGGAATCGCCGTAGCTTTTTGGACCACCACGTACTTCCCTGCGATAGCTCGCGTCCGTGGAGGCGCTAAAGTCTCCAAAGATACTTGCATGATTCGGCAAAGTCCTCCTCATGCAACAACTCTCCGTGCGGGGATTGATGATCGACAATCAAGTTTTTTCGTTGAGTTGAAATTCAACGTGGTCAATGTTCAACAAGCCAACAATACTGAAGGGAGACATTCAATTCGAAAAGCTGAAGAGCAGAGAGAATTTCGTGAAATGGAAGCGATCGATGCTCGCGTTTTTGCGCACACGTTAGTTGGCGATTTGTGTCGCGACAGCCACCGACACGGAAACAGATAACGACAAGCTGCACGAGGCCATGCACGGGTTGGCTATACCTAGCGTGCGAATCAACGGTGACAAACCATTTCGATGATGCGGCGACTCCGGTAGCCATATGGAATTTGTTAGCGAAATGTCCGGACTGGATCGCGAAGTGGCAGTTATCGTCGGGTTAAAAACAACGAGAAATGGTACATGGACGCCAAGGTGGTCATCGTGGATAGATTCGTCCCTTTGCTGATGATCGTCAGACTTGGGTCGAAGTACCAGCCGTTTGTGAAGGGTCTCGTAGGTAGTGGTACGACCATCAGTGTGGAGAAGTTCAAATCGATGCTCTTGACTTTGACTCCGGCGAACGGCATGACAGATACAACATTTTTCGACAGCGATGTACGGGTTACGAAGCCGGTAAGTAGCTCAAGGAAGAGCAACGGAGGCAGAAGGCCAAACGTGAAGTGTTTCGGATGCAGTCAGCTCGAACACTACAAAAGTAAATGCCCCTCAAGAATATCGAACGGTGAGTCTAGAAGTCCAAACATTGCAGGAAAGAAACCAGACGCGAACGCATTCGCCGCGATCGCTGGTGATTATTGCAATGAAGTCTGGTTCATCGACAGCGGAGCATCGATGCACATGACGTTTTGCCGAGACACATTTTCTGACTTCAAGAGCAACGAATACCCGAATATCTCGATCGCAAAAGACGGGACCGCACACATCCATGTCAACGGAATCGACATCGCTGTTTGGAACGTGTTATTTGTTCCAAGGCTGGGAGGAAACCTGCACTCTGTCGGAGTCATCAATGCTGTCAACAATGTATCGTTCAGCAAGAATGGATGCGAAGTATTGAACGCTCAGGGAGAGAAGCTGATCTAAGCGTAGTCATACAACGGAGTTTATCGTGTCAACGCACATCGTGTGAGGTGTATGTTGGCCAATGGCAGCGAGGTGGGCGACTGGGTCACCTGAGCTACAGAGGAATAGAGCGGGTGCGGTTAGCAAAGAGTGATGTTGAATTTGGCGGAAGAAAGCAGGATCTGGATGGATGTGTCAGCTGTGGTGAACGAAAGCAAAAATTTTCTGATTTCAAGAAGAATGACGTCACGATCAAGACGGAAAATGTGCTCGAATTAACTCATATGCACCTGTGCGGACCTATAGTGACACCAAGGTTTGGAAAAGCCAGGTATATCCTCGTTATAACTGATGACAAAGGTTTTTATTTCTTTCTTGAGCAGAAAGTCGGCAACCGCAGAGGTATTCCAGAGCTTTAAAGCCGTGGTCGAGAATCAGACCGGGCGCAGAATCAAACGATTGCGTTTAGACAAGCCATGGAGTCGATTTGCTCGAGGGCTCGAATCATCCATGCGAGAGCCGTCCCCTCAGCAGAACGGAATCGCTGAGAGAATGAACCATACGCTCGTGGAACGTGCTCGCTGTATGCTTGCTTATGCGGAAATGAAAAAACGACTGGGGTGAGGCCATCCACCACGCCGTCGCATACTTGGTTAATCGTTCGATCAACGGATCGAGCGGGAAAGGCACTACAGAAGAAAACTTGCGGAACTCAAGGTCTTCGGGTCACCGGCAATGGTGTACGTGCCGAAGCAGAAACATCAGAAGTGGGACAGGAAAGCAATTGAGATGGGTATGCGGTTTTATGACCCGACCAGAGGACGCGTGTTCACTAGCCGAGATGTGACGTTCCAGGCATCGAAACCAGCTAAAATTGGATCATTTTTCGTTGCGGATGGCAGCGACGAGGACAAGGATCCATTGAAGTCAGTTGGGACTTCACAGCCAGCTCAACCTGATGAATCAGCCAAAATGTGGTCGGAGAGACCCCTTCGCCGAGCAGATATCAGACAAGTTAGATGATCCGGATTTAGAACTAGCCATCGAGTTGCCTGTGACGTCAGGCGGGCCGAGACTTTCGAAAAGAGGCCATTGACTCACCTGCTCGTGGGACGTGGATTGAGGCTATGAAGAACGAATTGACATCATTTGAAACCAACGGCATTTGATCTTTGGTGAACTTACCTGAAGATCGAAAGCCCGTAAAGACCAAGTGGGAGTACAAAACCAAGCATGCTGAGGACGGATCAATCGTGCGGTACAAAGCACTGCTTGTTGCGAAGGGATGTCCACAGAAATTTGGTATCAATTACCGTCAAGACGTTTTCACCAGTAGTTCGATACAGTTCCCTACGGATTTTGATTGCACAGGCGGCTCAACGTGGATTGTAGATTAACCAAATGGACGCCATCACCGCGCTTGTTCAAGGTAATTTGGATGAAGATATTTATACATTGCAATCAGATGGATTCGAAGAAGGCTCCTGCGGAGTGTGTTTAAACAAAGCGGTCGACAATGGAACCGGTGCCTGGATGCGGCATTGTTTGGGTTGCTGAAATAGGAGGAGGATCCGTGCGGTTACTTCGGAAAGAAGGGGGAAAGAAGGGCGATTTGGTCGTCGCCATTTACGTCGACGATTTTCTGATCATTATGGGAGGATGCCACAACATGAGATGAGTTGAAGCGGGAATTGTCTACCAAATTTCATTTAAAGGATTTGGGTCGGTGCCCCTTAGGCCAACCGTACCGACACTTGTCGCTAGTACTGCGAGCAGACATGTCAAATAAAAAAAAATAATAATAATTATATTAAAAACTGCACTTCTCTTATTTTTCTATTAATAATCGTGGTTTTTATTGCAAATTCGACTTTCCCTGAAGCCATCCACAACGATGATTTCCCAACGGCCTCAAGACTTGAAAAGGTGTTTGCAAAAGTCTCTCCGATCGATATCGATGATCAGATGGGTCCTTAAGTCTTTCCTCATTTTTCGTCAAGTGGACCTTCACATTAAAACAGGGGCTAAACTAAACAGGCTAAAGACTACAAAGAAATTGTCCTTTGTGCATTCCTAGATAAAGAAGGAGCATTCGACAACACTCCTCATGACGCCATAATAGCGGCAGCTGTGAAAAAGGGTTTAGAATGGGTCACGATAAAATGGATACACGCCATGGTAAAGAGCCGAACGAGAACCACGGATCTTGGTGACAGCAAATGGACTGCGTACACCTTGAGAGGCTGTCCCCAGGGAGAAGAACTATCTTCATTTCTGTGATCAATTGTAGTCTCCTGGCCCGTCTAACTGAACAAGGCTGTTACAGAAGAATCATCTTCCCAATAGCCATATACGAAATAACAGTCTGGTAGACTAAAATTTTACAACAGAAAGCATAGCTTTCGCTACAAAAAATTCAAAGACTAGTTTTTCTTGTCACGGGCGAAATGAAAACGTACCCTAGAGCGGCTCTCCAAAAAAAAAAGAAGGGAAAATAATTACAAATCACCTCAAAATCCTATAAAACTCGAATATAGAGGTTCCATCCTCAAAATTATCAGATACAATACCGACAAAATTAAACTTTGAAACCTCCTTCAAAATTATAATCGGATAATGCAAGGACTGGCAATCCATGCTACCTGTAATGGAAGAGGAATTAACCCTCTAGTATACAAATGGCTTACGCACCTCGGAGGAAGCTGGAGCCGGAGTCGAAGGTCCTAACTTCTCGGTTTCAAAATCCCTCGGTAAAAAGGTCACAATCTTCCAGGTCGAACTAATTGCAATGGTGCTATGCATCTAAGAGAATATTGGAAGAATCCATCGCAACTTTCTTATCGGATAGTCATGCGTTCTCAAAGCACTAGCATCCAATAAACACGGATCGAGGTTAGTTTGCCTTCAAAACCTAATCATACTGAGAAAAGGAAGAAAGTAACCTTAATATGAGTCCCAGGACATATAAGGATTGAGGGAAATGAAGGGGCAGACCAAGAACAGGAGAATTAATATGAGCCGAACACCAAGGTGCTTATACAGAGTAAAAGCACTGAGTGAATGAGAAAAGCTGATGATTTAAGGAATAGGGCAACTCGTCACTGTCATGGTTGTGGTCCCTTCGGTGTACACGAGGTGGTTTGTTGATTATGACCACATCGTGGGCAGCGGAGCTTGGAACTTGTTCCTCGTTTTATGACGTGGAGTTGTGTTACAACCGGGCGCTTTGGACCTCGGATTGGCCGAGATGTTAGATAGGTCTCGCATCCAACAGCATGAATACCGAACTAAAAATAGGTAAATTGCTACCGAACCAGGAGCGTTAATGATTACCGTACCAAAAACAATACGTGTTGCTAAAGACAATCGTGAAGAAAATCTGTACTGGATTCCTGAGCATTCACATTAAACTAAATACATACGAATCTGTCATTTCGAAAATTATGACTAGAGTAATCCTCACTGTAGAGAGCACTCTTCAAGTTTATCAGGCTGAATTCGATTCGGAAAAGTATTGACTTGTACATACCATACAAACACCGTGACACGGATAATATTGGAGCAGTCCGCAGAAATGGGCTCGCCGCTATATCTCATGTTTGTGGACTTTGAGAAGGCTTTCGACAGCGTTAAGCAAGATTACATTTGGAATACTTTGCGTGGGAGAGGTATTCTAGAGAAGATCGTAACTTTGGTTCAAGGATGCTACGAATATGCAAGATATCGCGCCTTACAATAAATAAAGCGGTTCAACAGCTTTTCTGTGAAAAGAGGTGTCAGACAAGCCCTATGTCTGGTGGTAAATGACATCTTGAAAGCTGCTTTGGAAGGTGGGGAGATAAAGGTCTTCAGTGGGGACTATTTAACAGCTTCAGTCACCTTGATTAGGCTGATGACGTGTTTTGTTATACGGTTGTACTACGTGGAAGTGACCGTTAAGCTTACCACGCAACTTCGATGTTTCCTCCTACGACAAACTTTAAAGTACAACATACTGATTAAGGTAGGCATTGAGATTTAAAGGCGGTATTGGCGGTGGATCGGTAACACTTTGAGGAAGCCACAGTAAAAAATCTCCACGCTAGCTGTAGATTATAACTCTCAAGGAAGACTTCAGTTTAGTTGACCCATGTAGTCGAAGCTAGCAGTTGAACAAAAGGCCAGAGCAACGAACAAGTCCTTGCGATAGCTAAAGGCTAAGAAATGAGGATAAGAAAATTGGCCTGGCTCTTCTTTCCAGTTTCTAATTAAAAAACAGTAATTTGATAGTCAATTCCCTTTAATATTCTACCCACCTGGTGGATCATACTTCCCTACAAAAAAAAAAATATTCAACTCAAGGATTGTAAAAAAAGCAAAACACAATAATACAAATTATTCCCTGATTTTTTTCTTATAACTCAATTTCGTTATAATTCTAGACTTTATCAAGGACTGGAATGGATCGTGCAACGTATTAAAAAGAAATGACAGACAACTGATGACTGCGAGGACACGTAGTAAATTATGTATCAATAAATTATTATTATATAATTTCCCTTATTTTCTATAATATTCCTCTTTTTATTTTCATAGAATTTTGTTTGTTTTGTTTTTGTAATTTTCAAGACAAATTCACACAATCATAAATCAAAACAATAGTAACAAACAAAATAGAACTAAACATAAAAATAAAAAAAAAATTAAGCTCATTAAAAACAGATAACAAGATGATTATTTATAAGAATGTCAGTCAAATGGTTAGCAATAAAATTAAATAACAAAAAATAAATCAACTATTTTTCATACAATATAATGAAAAGTTTGCGAACTTCAAATGTTCACTTTATTATTAAAAATCCTATAAACGACAAAGATTATAACTGATTTAATAGTAGAATAGTTTGAATTCAACACTCAACAAAAACAAGTAAAACTGATCATCAATGTTTATCCTTTCATTTCATAAAATCTTTTAAAATCGAAATGCAATTGAAAAGTGTCTAATTTTTTTTTTGTAAACTTCTTAATTTCAGTTTAGATAGAATTTATAATGTAAAAATGAAAGATATCATGAATTAACCTAGATTTCTGTTTACTATATGTTAAGATAATATTGATAAAAACAAAACAATTTGTCCTTTTTATTGCTTTACAATTTTTCGTAATTATAAATTAAAACTATTAATGTAAGGTAAATAAGCTGAGAATAATAATTTAGGAAACGTTTTAATGAATTTTTTGTTTTGTTTAGAAAATAGTATTTAGCGCTTTCCGATTTTATAAATTTTATTCTGAAAATTTATAACTGGCTTATGCTTGCTGGAAATTAGTTTCATAGTAATTATTGGAAAATATTTTAATTATCATGTAAATATATCTTTGATTTTATAAAATAGATTTCTCAAACTGAATCTTGATAAAAGAAATTATATCAAGTTAAAAATTGTAGCCACGCTTTATTAAACGACCGTTAAGTAATAACAATACAAAAAACAAAACAAAACAGAGAGATAAAAGAGTGAAAATCTAAACAATATCAACAATATCATTCTTTTAACATCATTTATTATTAATATAAACTAGCCTGGTTTTGAAATACTCGTTTCTTTATTTCTTATTTTAAGCAGAAACGGTTCGTTTAAAAAAGCTGGCTACAGTTTACGACGAGTATATATATAAAAAAAAATGTAGAAAAATTATTAAAAAAAAAAACACTGAAAATAAAATTAATACGAAAAAGTGAACACAAATTTAAGAAATTAAATTGTAATTATTAAAAATAATATTAATTAATTATTATTATAAAAAAATTGCCAAAATATGAGAAAAAAGAAATATGTGGTATAACAAACCTTCGATAAAACAAAAAACAAAAAAATATACAAAACAAGACAACATCATTCCGATTTTATGCGATCGCTGTTTTATTTAATTATTATTTCAGTGGCCAGTGGATTTTTAGGAGGAGACAAAATGATATGTCTACTTTCAAAATGAGATGAGAATAACATTGGTAAGTACGCCACTGCCTTCTTGAATGATATTCTTTATATGACTGACGCTCATTGCTTACATTTACATAATTTCTTGCTACGAAGTTTGTAACGTGGAGTAATAAGGCTCGGAGAGAAAAATGGGTTACACAGAAGTTCAAAAATCTCAGTCCGATTGTTTGATCTCTAGCTTGGGAGCGCATTGAGACAAAAAATTTCAATTTGGTTTTTGTTTTTGTCGAAAAAGTATACGGGTCGAATCACTCCACCATTCATTTTGTATGATGCACAATTGACAACTTTAGAATAGGTCGATTTTCTTGGAAAGTATAAAATCGAATTTTCATTTGAAACATTATTTTTATGATGATTAAAATAACTTCTGTAAAAAAATCAACTAATCCTCCTTCTTTCAACTCCCATAGAAACAGCAGAACTTTGTGATGAACAATACAGAACATTAAATTTACGAAGCTCAAATTTGGTAAAAATATCTTAATAGCAAAAAAAAAAATCACTCCAATTGTTTTCGAGTCCCAAGAGCCGTTTACAAATTGTTTAAACAAATATTTATAGTCGAAATTTATGCGAAAATGTACGTCCTTTCCATGCGTTATTGTGTTTTACAAAATCTCGAACTTTGAAAGCTTTTGCATATCTGTTTAATTTCGGCGAATCGAGTAAAATGTCACGGCTCGAGTTACTTAAACGATCCACACTTCAGCTTCTTTCGATTCGGCTTGGCACCACACGTAAACATATTAAATTACTAATCGATTATCCGCAGTATCAAAAATTAAAGACTGGCTAGAGCCCGCCGGTTTAGAACTAGCTGACCACAAAACGGAGGCTGCTCTAATAACAAGTCGAAAGAAAATTTTTAATACGCAAACATTCAGGTCGGCAGTCAAAACATCAGATCCAAGGAAACAATTGAATATCTAGGAGTTATGCTCGGTAATAGCTAAGAAATTTAAAGTTCACGTGGACTTCGCAATCAAAAAGGCGTCAACTATCGACCAATAGCTAAACTATCAGCTATTCCAAAGCTTTTTGAATCTGTAGTGTATGAGTGCATGTCGTTCCACTGTAAATCCCAGATTTCAAGGAAACAACATGGTTTTGTCAAAAATACAGGGTGCGCCATCTAAATGTGGTCGATGGAAATATTGAATAACTTTGACAGATTTAAACCGATTGACGTCGTCGAACACATTTCGGAAAGGTTATTGCATTACAATTTTAACCATGAATCGATTCACGCCCAAAGAACGCGCGGAAATAGTGACAATGTTCATTAAATGCAATCGTGAATCGGAGCCCAATTTTTGGGAGCGAATTTTAATGACTGATGAGGCCCATTTCACGCTATCTGGCACTGTAAATAAACAAAACTGTCGCATTTGGGGGAAAGAAAATCCTCATACTATACATCAAACTCCACTGCATGATCAGAAAGTGACTGTTTGGGCCGGTGTCTGCTCAAAAACCATCATTGGTCCGTTCTTCTTCAGAGTTGGGGAAACTGTCAATGGGGATCGGTATCGATGGATGTTGGCACACTCTGTTTTACCAGAAATGCGTGAAAAAGGTCTTAAAGGCTTTTGGTTTCAACGAGACGGCGCGACATGTCACACCGAGAAATCAACGATGAACTTCTTGCGTCAAAAGTTCCCAGGACGTGTGGTATCGAATGGGGGGGATATTGACTGGCCACCGAGATCGCCCGATTTATCGGCACCGGACTTTTTTTTGTGGGGATTTTTAAAAAGCAAAGTATATGCCAACAAACCGAAGACTTTAGACGAGCTTAAGGACAATATTCGAGCCGAAATCACTGCGATATCACCCGAGATGCTGGCAAATGTCATGGAAAATGCCAGAAAAAGAGCTGAATTTTGTATCCGCAATAAAGGTGGTCATTTGATCGACGTTGTTTTTGGAAACTGAATGGAAAAAATAAATAAAGCTTCAAATTTTATAAAAATAAATAGTTTTCCAAAATCGATTGAGAATTGTTCAAGTTATTCAATATTTCCATCGACCACATTAAGATGGCGCACCCTGTAGGTCACCAGTCACTAATCTGATGGAGTTTACGAATAAATTCATTGTGGATATTGAGGACGGCAAGCAGGTGGAATTCCATTATTTGTTGAAATTAGACATGTTGGGGTTTCCTACATGGTTTATTAAATGGATTAAATCATATCTATTTAATAGAACTTATCGAATTCTCTTTCGTGATTGTACTTCTATGCTATTTACTACGCATTCTGGTGTACCTCAGGCAAGTCATTTGGGGCCACTATTGTTTGTCCTGGCCATTAATGATGTTGTCTCTCTTCTTAAATACTCAGAAGCACTTATTTATGCAGACGACATTAAGATCTTTATGTCCCTTAGTTCCAACTTCGGCAATTTTCTTCAAGATGATTTGATTAATTTTAGTAATTGGTGTCGCCACAATGATCTTTGTTTGAATGTGGATTAATGTCATGTTGTTATTTACGAGGAAAGTCTCACCGTTTATAATAATATATAGTCTTAATGACTGTATTTTGGATCGTGTCAACTCTATTTTTTGACTTAGGCGTTACATTTGACCATAAACTTGATTTTAGCTTGCATATAAATAAAATTGTGCAAAAGGGTAATTCTATGTTAGTTTTCACCACACGCTTATCTAAGGAATTTAACAATCCCTCTGTTAAATTGATTCTTTATAACACCTTCGTTAGATCTCACCTTTAATATGCTTCTCAAGTTTGGTCTCCTCATCATGATGAGCACATTGGCAGAATTGAATCAATTCAGCCTAAATTTGTGAGAATTACATTATGCCACCTTAATTGGAATGACAGAGTTCGTCTTCCTCCTTATATCGATCGACTTAAGCTATTAAATATGTCATCACTCTCGAAACGACGTGAGATAGGTGATGTAGTCTTTGCTCATCAACTTCTTACAGGGTTAGTTGATTCTTCCACACTTTTGGGCTTGATGCATTTTGCTGTTGGTCAATTTTACCAAGGCAGCCTAGACTACTACAGATATGTTTTCACCGGCAAATTATGGTATGAATGAGCTGATTTCG
Organism: Chorisops tibialis; assembly: GCA_963669355.1. Taxonomy (NCBI): domain Eukaryota; kingdom Metazoa; phylum Arthropoda; class Insecta; order Diptera; family Stratiomyidae; genus Chorisops; species Chorisops tibialis. Next base: position 78,490,994 of record OY770263.1, read on the forward strand.
CGTCTCGCGAGAGAAGTTAATAAGAATGATGATGCATATGACTTCTCTATTGATAAGCTGTGCTTAAAGAGTAGACTTAATGCTAGTTGATACCAATTTTTTGTGTTATTTTACTTATGTACTATGTGTAGGGATGTTGTTGTTTGTTTCGTCCCTTCACTAAATGATGAGCCAGAGGATAATTCGATTTCCATCTTTTAAATTTGGAACCGATTCATGGCAATTTCCTTGCATTAAGGAATTCTGATAGTGAACAAATGCAGGTAGCCCTTTCCCGAATACTGCCAAACATCGGTGGACCTGGATATGCCAGAAGGAACTCGGTCCTATACGCTGCTCTGGTTTGGGCGGCGGCGTTAGGCGTTAGCGACAAAGGAAATAAGGAAGAAGATATTATCAACGTATAGGCTCTGCGCGATCAGAGCAATCAGCGGTTTCCGACCAATATCGGACGAAGCAGCCTGTGTTATAGCCGGAATGATCACCATTAACATTCTCGCGAATGATATGCTAAGGATCTATGAAAGAAGAACCAATAAGAGGCAACTGTTAGGAAAATAAAAAGGGGAAAAGGCAACATCAATAGCTATATGGTACACTAGCTGGGACAACACTACAAAAGGCAGATGGACCTATAGGCTAATCCCTGCAATTGAGGTCTGGCCGAAGCGAGTGTATGGGGACTGCAACTATCACCTCACGCAGTTCCTATCAGGTCACGGGTGCTACCGCAAATACCTACATCGGTTTGGACACGATAACTCGCCTCTTTGTCACGCGGCTTTCAACTGCAGTCGCCTCGCAGAATGGAGAAATAATATCCCGCAGCCACCATTCATCATAGACTATATGATGGAATCCGCGGAAAATTGGATGAACATTTGCACACTCGTAACGAATGTATAAAAGGATCTTCAGAGAATTGAGCGAGAAAGGAGAGCAGAACCAATATAAGGAGCACAACATTAAATGCTAGCCAGCCCCGTGAAGTAATACCCAACGGGTGTTTGAAGTCTGTGTACGGGGGTGTGGTTTAGTACGCAGGCGCATATCGGCCAACAGTTCTCTGTCAGGATCAGGTATGGTCGTGCATAACAATGGAACGGGCTATTGGTACTTAATAATAATTCCACACCTCCATGGCGTAATCAGAAAGAAAATAAAATCATCGATTATCCAAGATCATCAATTGCTTGTGACTTCGAACTACTCGCACGTACTCAGAAACAGCACAGAATGCCGAATAGCAGCAAAAAAGGAAATGATTCATAGACACAGCATAAAGTGCCGAATACCGGCCGAAAAGGAAATGATTCATAGAAATTGCATAGAAGGCCGAATCGCGGCCTAAATAGAACGTCCACTTGTGATAGGCAGTCAGTCGGGATGGAGAATCGAATCGAGTGGGAGTGCAATAATTGCGAGGGTTGTGACTACATTTGATGGGTCAGTCAGGGATCGACAGCATGAATTGTGCGAATAATAAAAGCGATATAGTGTGAACAAAAAGTGTAAAGTGATTATGAAAGCGATAAATAAAGTTTGTGGGTACTAAAAATTAATGTAAAATAGTTGTATTATTTTTACTTGAAATCCAGCGACCCCTAGCACACTCTAATTGGCGTCAGAAGTAGGATTTCAAGTATAAATCGCGAATGATAATTGCGAAAATGCAAACAGTGTAGAATATTCTAGAACGTTTAAAGTGAGAATTTTCTGAAATATCGATTAAGTGATAGTGTTGTCGTGAGTGTGAAATTCTCGATAGGACAAAATAAGAATTTTCGAGTAGTCTTACCGCGAGGAAAGTGCCAAAGTGGGATTTTGTGATCGAGTGACCGGTAGAAAATTCCCGAATATATTGCGAAGTTTTTTGTGATTTGTTTCCGCGGCGCGACATTGTGTGGGAAACTCTTGACGAACAATAAAAGAATTTTGTGTTGTGAAATTGACACAAATGTCGCGTTACATCAAAGTCGGAGTTGAAAGGGGAACTCGGTTAACGTGAGTTGCCTACGGCCAGAAACAAGGCAGAACTTGTAAGCCGGATAATGGATTCGTTGGAAGGCTGCGGTTTTTATCCTTCTCCAGCTTGGATCCGGAAAACCACAATGATCGGATAGTGGACGCATTAATCGATGCTCTGCTTCATAGAGATCTACTACAGGCGTTGATATTATCGTGGAAGAAGACACCACAAGAGGCTTTGGTGTACATTCTGACCTTTGAAGCTGCTAAGCAATTGTCACGAGGTAATTCGCGGGTCCGAAAAATGAGTGCAACCAAAAAAATGCTTGTACCAGCGAAATTTACCGAAGGATCGTGCTACATTGTTGGGACTGTGAAAACGTCGGGCACATAGGACGTGACTGAAGCCGAACCAAACCAACAGTAATGAATTGCTCAGGTTGTGTCGCCGAATGATTGGTGTATCTGGGTAGTTAATGTCGGAACCATACAATATACATATAACAATTATAAGCCCAATCATATGATACTCTAGATGAAATGGAAAAGAGTGTAATGTAACAGAAAATATGTGATCTCAAATTCTTCGAAGAGTGAATAAAGACTTTTGTACGAGAGATAGTAAGTGCAAAGGGGGAGGTTTGCCATTTTTGTATATGACAACGAACGTGGTATGCGAAATGTTTCGTACTGAATTAAAAGTTTGTAGCTTTCATAATTTTCGAGAAAATTTAACAATTTTTGTCTGAATTTATGGCATTTTTATGGGATGCGGCAGGGAAGTGGAAGGTTTTGGATGATTTTAAAACTGCTTTTCCATATCCTGATCACATTGCTGTGTTGCATTATTAAAGTCGATAGTTCTTATATATTCGAAGGAGAAATAATTTTCTTGAATTTCAAATACAACGTGTGACGCGAAATTGATATTTTTTTAGCATTTATTGCAATTATTAAAGGTCAAATTCTGGCAATTTTAAGTTTCTACTTCTTCTAGTTTCAATGAAAATCAATTAAATGCATTCACCAAAATTGTGCATTTGTATGGGAGGGGGTAGAAGGAGTATTCGAATCAAAACTAAATTTTTAATAAAATAAAATTAATTCTCGCAAAATTTTTAGCTTCGTTAGTTGCAATGAAAACCGAATGAAAAAATGTTTGAAAATTTTTTATTTGTATGGCAGGGGGTTGAAGGTGTACGGGGATCAGATCAATATTTTTTTTACGTTAATGATATTCACATTATTATACTATGACTTAATTTTCAAGTCGATAGCTGAAATTGTTTCGGAGAAAATTTTGATTACTTACAAATTATTGTTAAGAAAAGTACTTAAGAAATATATCATACAAGTATCAAATTTAAAATTTAAAACAATTAGCAATCACAAATTATTTATCGCATAAAGCTGACTTTAACTGCAGGCTAGATAAATTATAGTCAATTCGGCAGTAATTATTGTTGAAAATATGCGATTGGTTTTGCGTTTTGTACATAGTTGGTGCGATGATAAGAAATGTGGAGTGACACATAGTTTCTCAAGGATCGACGCGGAATACTAAAAGGTATGGCTTCGAGCAAATATGGGGAATCAATTTCTCTTAAAATTTATTTTAATGCAAAAGCAGCCCTAACAATAATTCGTCTATTCTCAAGCGACTCTAGAAAAAGAAGTTCAAGGCGCTGTTCGTAAGGAGGAAGACGGAACGTATCAGGCCAGAGAAACTCCCTTAGGGTAAACCTTTAGAACCTTCGGTGTTCTTCGTAATACGGAACCCACACCTGACAAACATATTCAAGAGTAGAGCGCACAAAAGCTCAGTATAAAGTCTTAGTTACATAAGGATCATTGCAGTCCTAGCATTATCTTTTAACGATTATGTAGCCGATATGATCGTCAAACGTAAATGTGGTTACAAAATAAACACAGAGATCTTGTACCTTATCTGTCTGTTGTAGTGTGCTACCGTCTAGGACATAATTGAAATTTAGAGGAGATTAGCTCCTAAAGAATGAAGCGCTTGCACATTTACTAATATTAAAAGGCATAATAGCTTAAGAAAGCAAAAAGAAAAAAAAAACAAGAAATCCGTCTTGCCATACATCTCCTTCTACTTCTACAATGGCGCGACAGCGGAAATCGGACCTTGGTCTCCTGACATTCAGGTTCCTTAACATGTTTCATTACTTATTGTGGAAGGTTTGTTAGCCCTTCGCACAACCCTCAGTCTACGAATTTTTCATTTTCGTAGATTGAGGTGACCAAGGTATATCCAAGCAGGCAATGTGCTGGAATTAAATATTGCGCCGACCGGGATTTGAACTCACGACCTTCGCATTACAAGACCAACACGCTACCCACTAGGCTACACCCTAGCACGACGTACATAAGTGCTCATATCTCCGTGACCGTTAAAGGCAGAAGGTTGGGGGGGGGGGGGGCATTTCAAAAATGGTGCACTTTCCAAAATTTCAAACCATTATATCTCAGAACTAAGTACAGATATCGAATCGAAAACTCGTCGGGTTGTACAACTACATAGTCTTTACAAAATAGCTTTTCTTCGTTTTAACTTATGATAACTTAAAGTGTTTGTAATAATTAGCCGTTAATTTTAATTCACTTTCCCTGTCCCTTAGGAAATGAAATACAACACAAAACTTATTTAATAAGTATTTATTAAACTAAAAAAACAAACATGGGTATACTTAATATTTCGTATGCCTGCCCTTAACCTCCAGTAATGCGTCTAGTCGATGAGGCATACTGCTAATACAGTTTTCAATGGTAGTTTTAATGTTTGGGTTATGGTTCCAAATCTTTGTAAGCACGTCTAACAATTCTTTTTTGTAGTAGATGCGGTATTACTTACTTCAATTTTTGATAAGCTCCCAAACATTTTCGATAGGGCTCATCTTCTTCTTCTTCAATGGCGCTACAGCCCAAATCGGGCCTTGACCTCCTGAACTTAACATTTTCATTATTTATTGCGGAAGAGTTGTTAGCTATTCGCACAACCCTCCATCTACGAATTTTTCATTTTCGGAGATTGAGGTAACCAAGGTGTATTAAAGCAGGTAGTGTGCTTGGAATTATGCGTCGACCGGGATTTGAACTCACGACCTTCGCATTGTAAAAAAAACACGCTACCCACTAGACTACACCCTAGCCCATTTGAAGACATGCTACATAAATATTCTTGTTAAGTTTAGTCGATAGGGTTCATGCCCGGCGAATTTCCACGCCAATCAAGGACCGTAACATTATTTTCAGCCAAAAACTGTGTTCTGACCTTGGCTTTATGGCACGGCGCTCCATCGTGCATAAAAATAGGGTTTTCATCTTTCTTAAACCAGTTTCTCATCTGCGGTGGCAGTTGCTCGCTCAACACTCGTTAATAATGATCGGCTTTAAGGGTCCCGGCCTCTTGGCGTTGATCACAGACCACACCATGACTGACGGGGGATGTTTAATTGTGGGTACAATGCACTCCAAAAGAAATTTTTCTCCCTGCTGTCGTCTCACAAATTTCGTTTTTTCAGCCATAACCTGAAAAATGGATTCATCCGAAAAACATACCTGAAAAACAGAGGGAAGAACACAAATATTTAAAATTTGCCGGTGAAAGTTTAGCAAAATAAAACCACTGAACTATAATTTACCCGTTGCCAGTACTCAATGGTGAAATGCTTGTACTTTTTCAAAACGTTTTTTCTCATGGCGGGTGTCAGTCTTGGTTTCTTCTGGCTAGTAGGTGCTCTCCAGCCCATCTACGCTGGATAGTTCGCTGCGAAACCTTGATGCCTGCTTCTTGGATTTTTTTAATGATGACTTTAGCAGGTAATTTTCTGTTTCGCGTGTAGTAATCACGTATTTTTCGGCCAGTTCGCACAGTCGTTATTCGGTATCGACCGTATGCGCCCTTCCGTTTTGGCGTCAAATCATCACCTGCATCCATTCTTTTCTTAATATTCTTTACAGAACTTCTTGATATGCCCAACATTTCTGCAATCCTGAATTGGGACAAGTTTCCCGCCCTTAATAAAAATTGCCCCAACCTTCTATTGCGACAAGTCACCTCGCTTTCCCATCGCTATATAACACAATATGCCCAAAAACTCGGTAATAAAAAATAAATTCTACAAAATAAAAACTAATCAACTTACCTGTTATCCAATTTCCCAAAAAAAAAATTATTCTTACTACCTTCATTCACAAATATTGCGCCCTTAGTTATAACAAGTGATTATTTTAAAAAAAATTACCGGGTATGTTATTCGACTTAACAGGAAATTTTTTGCCGTTATTCGAGTTGCTGAGCAACAATGTTAACATTAAAGCGTTGCCAACACAACAAAGAATAGGAAAACCACATAATCCATAAAATTATTTGTAAGATATCTTATCCAAAGTAAAACGAATGATTTGTTGACAATGGGTCTAATTATTTGGCAAGGTACTGTAGTAAACATTTTAAGATGGAGGGTACAAGGAGAGGGATATAATAAACACGGATCGAGGTTAGTTTGGGACTGTCTTCAAGACCTAATCATCCTGGGGAAAAGGAACGACGTAACCTTAATGTGGGTACCATGACATATGGAAATTGAGGGAAACGAAGAGGCTGATCGCCTTGCAAAAATCGGTGCGGAAAAAAACTTTATTGGTCCAGAGCCATTCTGCGGAAAATCAAAAGGGCATCATAACTCTATACTTAGGAAGTGGGTTGAACAAGAACACAAAATCTACTGGAATAGACTTCTAGGCTTATCAACCTCAAAAAAACTAATCCTACCACAAAAAAAACAAAGTGGAGGATATCCTGAAATTCAGCAAGAGCGATATTAGTACTCTAATCGGCTTAATGACGGGGCACAGTGGAGTGAACCACCACCTCAATAATATGGAGCTTAGCTGAAACCGACATCTGCCGCCTCTGTCTCGAAGACTCAGAAACGACAATACATATCCTATGCCACTGTGAAGCAGTAGCAAGGAAAAGGCATAATCTTTTTGGGAAAGGTTTCCTTTCCACCGAGGAACTAGCCAATATGGCTCACTTACAGATACTCAGATTGGCCAAAGCTTTTGAGTTATGGTACGGTAAAGGGGTAATAATCGCACAATAGGCCGGAAAGGCCGCAGTGCTTTCACGTGTTCCCCTAATATAAATAATAAATAATAACAAGGAGAGGGAGGTGGTAAGCAAAAATGCCGAAAATTTTGAGTGATTTTTTAGGGGTCTGGTGAAAGAAACAAAGTTTAAATTTTGCATGTGGATACATCTATTTGATATACATACATAGAAAAAATTAAAAAATTAAAAATTTATTCCACAATTGTTATGCACCGACCCCTCTGGTCTAACGTTCATAAGGCGTTTCATGTGCAATGAAAAAAATACAAAAACAGCAAATTTTTGAATAAAGTTTTAAGGTAGAAATGAAATTAAAAAAAATCCTTAAATATATGAAATATTAACTGGTCGAATACCTTTAAAACTTCTACCCCGTCCCATACAACATTATTTTTTCAATCATTTTTAAGAAATCAATTATCACCTAACTATTAATTTAAAATTTTGCACAAAACTTTTAAAAATAGTTCAAACAAAATTGCATCAAAAGTTTTAAGATCGCGCCTGCCCTTCTACCCGCTCCCATACAAAAGTATGTTTTCGACCGATTTCAATAAATTAACTAAAAACCAACAAATTAAAAGCTACGAACTTGAAATTTTGCACGAGCACCTTACGAAAAAAACGAAATAAGACTGCATCACAAATTTTACGATTCCCGTATCTCCTTTATCGCCTCCCGTACAAATGTTTGGTTTCGTGAATGTAAAATGCACCAAATTTTATTAAAATTCTATACAACTTCGTCTATGAAACTGACATTCTACTTACTTACTTACGATGGCGCTACAGCCCAAATCGGGCTTTGGCCTCCTAAATGCTTTGCCTCCATCCATCTCGGTTCAGTGACCGCGTCCTCCAGTTTGAAAATCTTAGCAGTGATTTGCTGTCTGCGTCAATCGAATCCTCCCAGCGCTTTCGTGGTTTTCCGACCGGTCTTTGTCCGTTGACTTTTCCTTTTAGTGTGCGTTTGGGAATTCTTCCGTCATCCATCCGCTCCACATGACCAGCCCATTGTAACTTTTTAAATTTTATGATGGTTGACACTTCTGGATTGTCGAAGATGGCATACAATTCTCTATTGTATCGTATTCTCCAGATCGAGTCTTCCTTCACAGGTCCGAGGATTCTTCTGAGGACCTTTCTTTCAAAGGCGTTAAGTAGTTTTTCGGACGCCTGAGTATGTCCACGTTTCGCTGCCATAGCATAGCACAGGTCGTATAATCGTTTTATATAACTTAAGTTTTGTTTTCCTGTGTACGTTTTTGTTTTTAATTATTGGAAGTACCGAATAATACGTCTTGTTTGCCATAATTATTCTCCTTTTAATTTCGATGGGTTCGCTTCCATCCTTCGATAGGTTCGCCCCTAGGTATATAAAGTTGTCTACGTTTTCTAGGTTATAGTCTCCTACTGTGATATTTTGTCTGATTGGCGTCTTTTTCCTAGTTTGCGTCATAATTTTTGTTTTATTTTCATTTATACGTAGTCCAACTTCCCTTGCTACCGAGTCAAGGTTTACAAATACTTCCTTAGCACTCTCCAGAGATCTTGCAAGGATATCTATGTCGTCGGCATATGCTACGAGTTGTGTGGATTTGAAGCATAATGTTCCCTTGGTGTCCACGGGAAGTTTCTTAACAACATATTCGAGTGTTAAGTTGAAAAGCATTGGTGCGAGGCCGTCACCTTGTTAAAGGCCGTTGTCTGTTTTAAAACCGGAAGTCAGATCATTTTCTACTCTGACTTGTGACAAAGACTCAGTCATTGCCATTTTTGTCAGTCGGACCAGTTTCGGTGGAACTCCAGACTCCAGCATGATTTTATACAGTACGCGCCTGTCGATACTGTCGTATGCCTGTTTGAAGTCAACAAATATCTGGTACACATCAATATTATATTCCCAGCACTTTTCCAGCACCTGTTTAACTGAGAATATCTGGTCCGTGGTCGAGCGTCCAGCTCTAAATCCGCCTTGGTATTCACCAATTACTTTGTCAGCATAGGGCTTAATTCTCTTTTCTAGAATTTTCGTCAAGATCTTATAAGACGTACACAACAGAGATATTCCTCGGTAGTTTTCGCAGCAGAGTTTGTCACCGTTTTTATAAATTGGACATATGATGCTCTTGCGCCAATCTTCAGGAAGTATTTCCTGCGTCCATATGTCCGTGACTAATCTATGTAGGAGATGCGCTATGCAGGTGTCGCCGGCTTTTAGAAGTTCAGCTGGGATTTGATCAGTGCCCGGCGCTTTGTTGTTTGGGTGGTTCCTTAGGGCTGTTTTTACTTCTTCGAGTGTGGGAGGACTCAAAGCGGATCCTTCATCAGCTGTTACATCAGTTATACCTGCTATTGTATCTGCTGCTGCTGTTCGTGTAGGTGATGGGCTCGGGTTAAGAAGGTGTTCAAAGTATTGTGCCCATCTTAGTCTTATATCTTCCGCGTTACTTATAATGTTCCCTTCTGCATCCTTGCAGAGGGTCGTTTTCGGTTTGTATCCTTTTTCCATCCTTTTAACAAGAGAATACGCGGCTTTTATGCTGTGTAATTTAAATTGTTCGTCCATGTTTTTAATTTCGTCATTATTGTACTTCCGTTTTTTTTGTCTGCATATTTTGTTTGCAAATCGTCTAAGATCCTTGTATTTGTCCTGTTTGGCTCGTGTCGGCCGTTCCGTTAATATTTTGTAGGCTTGATTTTTTCGTTCTAAGGCATCTTGGCATTCGTTGTCGAACCAATCATTTCTTTTGCGCCGGGGTTGTTGTCCTATCACCTCCTCTGCGACAGATGTAATGCCTTGTTTGATATTTTGCCACATTTCTTCTATTGGCCGGCTGGCGGTGGTATTCAGCATTGTCGCGAAGTGTCTCTCCAAGGCTGATACATATTTCGCAACTATTTTCTCGTCTTTGAGTTTTCCTAAGTCGAATTTAGGAACCGGTTGTGTTTTTGGGTGACCTCGGTTTGCGATTCGACATCGGAACTTGGTCTTTACCAAATAGTGGTCTGTGTCGCAATTAGCCCCTCGACACGTACGCGCGTCGAGAATACAGGAGGCCGTCCTTTTCTCTATTAGAACATGGTCTATTTGGTTGAATGTTCTTCCGTCGGGTGATGCACACGTTCTCTTATGAATGTCACGATGCGGGAAGTATGTCGAACTTACAATAAGGTTTTTGCTGCTGGCGAAATCAGTCAGCCTCTGGCCGTTGTCGTTACTAATATCATGGAGACTGTGCCTTCCAATTGTCGCTATGTATGTTTCTTCTTTGCCCACTTTCGCGTTAAAGTCACCTAATACTATTTTAATATCATTCGACGGAAGGGAGTCGAATGTTGATTCTAAGGTGCTATAGAAATCGTCTTTAACTTCGTCGTCTGTGTCTTCCGTTGGGGCGTGGACATTAATAAGCCAAACATTAAAGAAACTTGTTTTGATGCGGATTGCACACAATCGTTCATTGACGGATTTGAAGTTGGTAACTTGGTGTTTAAACTTGTTGTCGACGATAAACGCAACTCCAAATTCCCGGCTTCCCGATGATTTCCCACTTTTGAAAATTGTGTGCGATCTAATGTCAGTAATCTCGCTACCTAACAATTTAGTTTCTTGGAGTGCAATTATGTTTATATTGTATTTAGCTGCCTGTTCCAGAAGCGCTCTCACTGCTCCTGCTCTGTACAGGGATCGCACGTTCCAAGATCCGAAGAAATAGTCCATTTTTCGTTTGCGTGGTCGTTGCCGTTGAATCAATCCAGTCCGAGGCGTTGCTTCAGGTTTCGAAACGGGTGTGTTTTTTCCGAGGATGAGTTGTTAACACATCGCCCAACCCCCAACTTGGAGGGCCATATTATTATAATGCTAGAATTTTTCTGTTTCATTAGCACTCGCGCCCATCAGTTTAGCAAGTCAAGTCCGGATGGACAAGACCAGTATCCGGTGGCTACCACGTGGAGGTATGATGAGCACAATTGATGTGTATATGACAGTTACAACACTGGGCGTCGCCTAATGATGCCGATCAGATGCCTACCCTATCTATACCCATCCAACCACCGAAACTGACATTCTATACAGAGAATATTGGACGTGATTCAAGCAATCAATTAAACAATTATTAACATCCACCCACCCTTACTATCACCCCTACCGGGGAGGAGTAGGGGTGATAGTAAGGGTGGGTCATTAAAACCCAAAATCGCATAAATAAACGAATGAAATATTGATTATATGTATGTATGTGCTGGAGCTAATGATCGTGTGCGCAATTAAGTGTTAAATTGACAACCACCCTGCCCAAGAACCCCCTTTCATTTAGTTTTCACTAACCACTCTAACTTGCATATTGACTTTCCACGTATTCTCAACTTGTCCCAAGAATAATAAAGTTGCGCTCGACTTGTTCGCAGTTTTTTTTATTTAACACATTTTTTTTTTAAACTCTGAAACACATCTTCGATTTTACTATGAGAGGCATGTCGTTTTTCCACGACTTTTTTTACACAGTTTTTATTGGAAAGTATTTCCCGTGTAAAAACAGAGTTGGGTATATAAACCATTTATCTGGCTCTTTTTAATGTTGAACAAAGAATTTTAAACGAATTTAATAAAATTTGCTTTGGAATTTCGGGTGAAGAGATTGCACATTCGTAATTTCTTCGACCATTCTACACCAAAATGCATTTAATCGCCATAAGTCTCTCTAACAGTCAGTGTGGCAAATCGCCTTGATCTTTTAATTTGCCATGGCGAAATCGTTAACTCGCAATTATGAGTTGGGTGACCGCAAAGAGAAACCAAAGCTCCTTATTTAATATTTGTAGTATAAGAAACCATCATAATTAGCGAAGCGTCTGGCCTACTGGTTGGCTGAAGAAGAGGGCTCTAAACTTTCGAGAGAAAAAACGCAGGGCGTTATATATGGGAAGAGGGAGAGGAGACAAGATGTCATAGCAAAACGGCTCGATTTGTAAATTTGTTCGACCCATTTAATTTTCACGGCGTCTTATTAATATCACACTAGTTATTATCGTCACTCGGAACACCAAATGGTATAGAAAGGCAAGTTTTTCAAAAAAAAACCAATTCCCATCAATTGTGAAAAATCGAAAATTGAGGAAAGCGTTAAGAAGATAAAAAAATATCCGAAAAGTGTGTATGACAAAAAGTTGTTATTTCAGATGATCTACAAACATCGCTCAGGACGTTTTCCATCGTACAGAAAATTTGGCGAAATGAAGTTAAATATATGGTAGCCGGAAAGGTCCTATATCTCGGCAGTCGTACGTTATAGCGAAAAACCATTAGAGTAAAACATAAAAGAATTATGATTGGGCGTAAAGCCCAATCATATGATACTCTAGATCAAATGAGAAAGAGTTCAATGTATCGGAAAATATGTCACCTCCAATTCTTTTAAATAATTAATAGTGACTTTTGTATGGGAGGTGGTAGAAGGAGAGGAGGAAGGTTTGTAATTTTTGGATATGACACCTAATGTGGTATGCAAAATATTTCGTGCTGAATTTAAGGTTTGTAGCTTTCATTATTTTTAATTAGACTTAGTTTTACTAAAATTGAGGCAATTTTATGGGAGGTGGCAGAGGAAGTGGAGCGTTTAAGATGATTTTGAAACTGCTTATCATCATCCTAATCACCACGCTTTGATTCAATTTCAAATTCGATAGTTCTAATATATTCGAAGGAGACATGCTTTTCTTGAATTTATAATACAGATATTTGTATGGGAGGGGGTAGAAGGAGTGAAGAGGAGCTGATAATTTTTTTTAGCATTTATTGCAATTATTAAAAAACAAATTCTGGCAAAATTTTAAGTTTATTCTTTTTCTAGTTTTAATGGAAATTGATAAAATGCACTTAACAAAAATTATACATTTGTATGGGAGGGGGTAGAATGAGTGTACGGATCAAAACACATTTTTTCTCGTTATTGATATTTCTATTTTTATACTTTATGCAAAATATCAAGTTGATAGCTTTAACAGTTTCGAAGAAAAATAGTTTAATTTAAATTTCAAAATTTCGTGAGATTTGTATGGGGTAGAAGGAGTGAGGTGAAGTTGATAATTTTTTCAATTCTGATTATTAAAATTATAATAAAATTAATTTTGACAAAAATTCGTTTTTATAACATTGCTAGTTTCAATGAAAATCGAAAAACTGAATTTTTCAAAATTATGCATTTGTATGGGAGGGGGTAGAAGGAGTGACGGGATCGGATCAATATTCCGTCATATTAATGACATTTATATCATAATACTTTGACCCAAATTTCAAATCGATAGCTAAAATAGTTTCAAAGAAAAATCAATTTCTGAAAATTTCGGAATTTCGTGAAATTTGTTTGGAAGGGGGTAGAAGGAGTGGTGGGATATAGCCCGTTCATGAACTTAAAGTTACTTTCTTGCTAAAAATGATATATAACAAATTTCAGCATGATAGCTCAAAGCGTTCGAGAGTTATTTTGTAGACGCACAGACGGTCTCTCGGAATCGAAGTTTTGAGCGACAACAAATATTTCTGTTCCCTTGGCGGCTCTGTGTGAGCATTATTTCTTAGCGTTACAAATGGTAAGGCAAACACAATATACTCTCAGATTTCATCTAGAGTATAAAAACAATTGTTTTCGCCCGCTCTACAAATTTTGTCATAAAACATGTTTTGATCCGATTTTTTTAAAGGTTATAACTTATTACTTTCGTTAGCGAAGATGTAGCAGATTGCAGAAATGTTCAAAAACAATAGCACTCTCTCCGAAGCGGAGTCCAATTTTTTACGTCCACTCCCATCCAATTCTGTGGAGATTTACTCGAGTTGTCGTCGATTCACGTACACAAACAGACACACAGACATCATGGGGAAAACTCGTTTTTGGACTCCTGGAACCTCACACATAAATCCATTAAAAAATCAATTTTGAAAATTTTCCCGATTGCCACATTTCCCTATTATTGGTTTCGTGAATGTTTTTAAAGTGCATTTTCGAATTGAAAGAAAAGATTTCCGGATTCTACACTGTTACGCTTTATTCAAACAGTTTGATAAAGGTCTCAGCAGAGACCGACACGTCACGAATAATAAAGAGTAACAGTGTAAAATCCGGAAATCTTTTCTTTCAATTCCCTATTATTATTTTATAATGTGGAGAACTAAAAACTTAAATTGAAAAAGGTGGAAGCGAATAATGTTATAATTCGTAAAACTTGAATGAACAAAATATTGAAAAAAGTCCAATAAATTACAGAAGAAAAGCATTAACTGAAAATTAAAAGAGTTTCCAAATAATTACAATTGTATTGTTGATAAATGTTCGCACACACAACAGCACTGCAGAATAGCTGCACATGAGCTATTTGTTGTATCATGGTTTGGTAAATGTTTTCACAGTGCATTTCGTGTTTGATAAAGGTCTCAGCAGAAACCGAAACACCACAAGTAATAAAGCCCGCCTACTCCCATTCCATTTAATGTCGGTTCCAAATGTTATCGTCAACAATTTGAGTTATTATAGATAGCTTTATTAGTTTTATATGAATTTGTTTTTTAAATGAGCCGTTCAGTGCACAAAGTGATTAACTCCACTTTTTGAAAAATCTTAAATTTAAGTGTCAAAGCACTTGGGATAGTCATAACTTTTTATATTTATTAAAACTTTCCTGAATATTAAAGATTAACACCATTAAACGACAAAATTTTTTGGGCCATTGAATAATAAGTAATTTATTTCAGAAGACATTTTAATTAACTTCATACTCTTATGTAAATCGTTTCAATAACGCAATTGCAATGCACCACTAGCAACCGTTGAATGATAACAGTTATCAATTTGCAGTTACTGTAAATTTTTTGTCCAACTCAAATACACTAGCAAGCGTTCCATGATAATGTCAAATTTTAGTGCCTTCTTACCAGAATTTAAGTAAAATAAGTTAGTCAAGCACAGTCTAATTGCCGCAGGATCCCGTACTTGTGAAGTGGAATTAATTATTTTAAAAATAAAGTATAATTAGATTTATTTTAACTTCTACTTTACCAATATTACACGGACTACATATTTTTTTGGCCTTTTCACAACATTACTCGCAGATCGTATTTAGGTTTGAATTATTATAAAAAATTATTTCTTTATAATTATAAAGAAATAAATATTGTACCGTTATAGTCAAGATGAGTGAGATTAATAACAATGTGGATGTGGTAAACAGTTAATCATCTGATGGTTCTTCAATACGATTTATCAACAGAAAGTCTAGCTCACGAAAACTTTTATTGTTTTCCTCGGATTCATCTGATTGTAATAGTACAAATATCCCAACAAACACATTGATTGGGAGAAAAAGAAGTCATAATCCTGATAATTGGGCACGAAATTTACAAAAGTATAAAAGAACAAAAGGTTTGGCATACAGGAATAGAGGAGGTAATTTAATACCTGCAAAAACATTTATCGATATTATATGCAGATGCCGTGAAAAGTGCAACGAAAAAATTCCTTCGGATGAGAGAGAGGCTGCCATGAAGGCATTTTATAATTTACATAGTCAACTTGACCAAAATATTTTTTTAAGAGGCTGTATTAAAGTTAAAGAAATAAAAAGAAGGCGTCCCACGAATAAAACTAAAGAACAAAGATCACGTTCTTGCACATATTACCTTCGAAAAGACAAAGCTGATATTCCCGTTTGCAAAAAATATTTTAAAGACACTTATCAGGTGAGTGACGGGCGGATAAACAAGTGTTGTTCTGTAGAATAAGTTATTTTTTTGGTTGATCAGCGTAAAGGCCGTGTTGCAAGCAATAAAATAGATGACACACATGTTATCAAACATATAAAGTCATTCCCAGCCTACAGTAGTCACTACACCAGAGCTCATAATCCAAGACGACAATATTTAAATCCTGACTTAAATATTAAGAAAATGTACGAACTATACGTCACACAATGTGAAAAAGAAAATGTAGTACCAGTGAAAGAAAAATATTACTATAATGTGTTCTCTACAAAATTTAATTTACATTTGAAACAACCATCAAAAGATACGTGTCAAACTTGTGACGCTTTGCAAATAAAAATTCAATCTTCAGACGGTGAGGGAATTAAGACGGCAAAAATTGAAAAGGAAACCCACTTAAGAGAGGCAGAACGGGCTCGCAGTCAAATGGCTGCCGATCACATAGCAGCATCAGAAAATTTTCGTATTTTCTTTCGACTTAGAAAAAGCTTTAGCCTTTTCTAAACTGACCACATCTGTAGCTTATTATAAGCGAAATTTATATGTTTATAATTTCGGATGTCATGAATTCAGAAAAATATAAGCCACATGTTTGTTTGGCCAGAAACTGAAGGATCTCGTGGGTCTCAAGAAATTTCATCGTGTCTAACAAATTACATAAAAACTTATGCTGCAAACTTTGAAAAAATAATAACATATTCTGACTCGTGTACCGGGCAAAATAGAAATATTAAAACTGTCTTAAGTTTATTGAAACTTGTTCAAAGTACGGAAATAAGAGCTGAGTCAATTGAAATGAAATATTTGGTAAGTGGTCACAGCTATTTACCTAATGACTCAGATTTTGCCATTATTGAGTCACATGCGAAAAAAATTCAAAACATTTATTCACCACATGATTGGTACAATATAATCAAAACATGCAAAAAGAAAGCACCATTTAATCTAATCCAAATGACCCACCAAGATTTTTTTTCAACAAAACCTTTAGAAAACTCAATCATTAACAGAAAAGCAACCGTTACAGGGTTTCCAGTAAATTGGCTTAAAATACGCTGCATAAAGTTAGGAAGGTCCAAACCCCATCTCATACAATTCAAATATGACTATAATGAAGATTTAGAATTTAACGAAATTAACATAAGGAAATCTGTAGCAGGTAGACCTCAAAGTATGAAAAATGTAGATCAGCCTTTATTATATCCTAAAGGCAGAACTGTGACAAGGGAAAAAAGGAGAGACATGATGAATCTGCTTAAATTCATTCCTCCTGTTAACCATAATTACTTTCAAAACTTGAGAACAATTCGAAATGACGAGTCCATACATACATCTGATGAAGAAGACATTATTTATACTGCTGATAAATTAATCACAAATAATATATTATAACAGCACTGTAAACACTCATTTTTATGGAAAATTTGTAATAAAAACATAACAGAATTATGATTGGGCGTAACGCCCAATCCTATGATACTCTAGATGAAATAGAAAATAGTTTATTGTACCGGAAAATATGTCATCTTAAATTCTTTCGAACAGTGAATTGTGACTTTTGTACGGGATGTGGTAAAAGCAGAGGGGGTAGATTTGTAATTTTTGTATTTAACATCGAACGTAGTATACAAAGTGTTACATGCTGAATTTAAAGTTTGTAGCTTTCATAATTTTCGAGGAAATTGAACAATTTTTGCCTGAATTTATACATTTTTATGGGAGGTGGCAGAGAAAGTGAGGGGTTTTGGATGATTTTGAATCTCCTTTTCAACATCCTAATCATATTGCTTTGTTACTCATATGCTCGAAGAAGAAATACTTTTCTAGAGTTTTCAATACAAAAATTTGTATGGGAGGTGGTAGAAGGAGTGAAGCGAAGTTAATATTTTTTTTAGCATTTATTGCAATTATTAAGGGACAAATTGTGGCAAAACTTTAAGCTTGTACCTTTTCTAGTTTCAATAAAAATCGATTAAATGCATGTTATTAAAATTGTACATTTGTATGGGACGGGGTAGAAGGAGTATTCGAATCAAAACCAAATTTTTTGGCATCAATGATACTTGTAATAGTATACTTTCCTCAAAATTTAAAGTTGATAGCCTTGACGATTTTGGAGAAAAATAATTTTGTTCAAATTCCGAAATTTCGTTAAATTTGTATGGGAGGGGGTAGAAAGGATGAGGTGAAGTTGACAATTTTTACAAAATTGGTTGCAATTGTAATAATATTAATTTTGACAAAAATCAGTTCTTTTAGCTTTGCTAGACGCGATGCCAACCGAATAAATGCATTTTTGAAAATTGTACATTTGTATGGGAGGGGGTAGAAGGAGTATATATATATATATATATAATGCTATTACCTAATGTTCAAGTCATTAGCTGAAACGGTTTCGGAGAAAAATCAATTTCCTTAAATTTCCAAATTTCATGAAATTTGTATGGGAGGGGGTAGAAGGAGTGGGGGGATGTGGCGCGTTCACGAACTTAAAGTTACTTTTTTGCTAAAAATGATATATGAAAAATTTCAGCACGATAGGTCAAAGATTTCGAGAGTTATATTGTAGACAGACGGACAGACGGACAGACAGACGGACAGACGGTCACTCGGAATCGAGATTTTTGAGCAACAGCAAATATTTCTGTACCCTTGGCGACTCTGTACGAGCATTATTTCTTAGCGTTACAAACGGTAAGGCAAACACAATATACTCTCAGATTTCATCTAGAGTATAAATATATAATAACTAACTTTTTCTGTAATAAAAAACTTAAAAATTTAAATACCTAATTAAACTTTATTACTTTTTTCAGTTGCCAAATCGATTAACTCCACCAGTCACATGAAATTTATAACATTACTGACATTATTTTTTTGGCTATTCTTTCTTATTAATTTTATATATCATTAGATGAAAGCTATATATGTATTTATGTATTCTACAATATATATTTGAATGTATATTATAAAGGGAATTTTAAAAAAAAACAATTTACATTATTTCATCGCATTTCTCAACTTTTTGTTTTATGGAGTTAATCGATTTGTGCACTGAGCGGCTCAAATAATAGTAGAGCACTTACGTGCTTAAACGTAAAATTGATAAAGAAGAAAAGAAAAATCTAATCAAATCAAAATACAAATATGAAATACCATAATTATCACAAGACTGATAGTTTCCGGCCATTAACATAAGTAGATTCGATGATTCCCACCGATCTTCGTCGATTTTCACTCATTGTATCGATCTCTAGTAAATCCCCGTGAATATGGAAACATATCAGTTAAAATATTTTAATCTATAAAAGCTGTGATGTTTTTTTTCCATATATTAAATGTTGTGATCGCATGTTATGCGATAATACGAATGTAAATTTGAACCTGAAAAAAGCGTCATTTGCAGTTATCGCTGATAAAAATGTTTCCCAATTACTAGAGTGGTAGCGACATTATTTATATTATAGTCGGGCTGATAATTATTTAATAATACAAAAAAATCATTTGCGTAGTTTATCAAACCGTGCGACTATGAAATTATTTTTTTTTTGATGTGCTCGCGTAATTATTTGCTTTTCGCTTATTGAAGATTGATACAATTTGGTGGCGATTCGAATTGAAATCAATCTCAAATTCATGTTGACCGGCAGTACTCTCAAATCAGTGGTTTGAAGTGGTGATTATTGTATTAAGTTATTTTTTCCATTTTAGATTAGTTCTTACGTGCGATTGAAATTGTGCTATTAAAATTAAAAAAATTGTGGTAGTGTATTTGAAGCTAGAATGCATGCTCCGATCGAAGCACCGTACATACCTGATGATATCACGGTAATAAATATCGCAAATTTACCCGTGCCGACAACTTATCATCAACTGAAGATCAGTGATCTCGTTCAAGAGAAGATTAATAGTCGTGAATATTTTTATGGCATTGAAATATCGCCAGGATGGCGCTACGTACTGAATTACAATCTCTTTAAAATTGCTCCGCTTTTTACATCGATCGTATGGATCGCTAGTAACAATTTAAAATATGAACAATTAAATGAATCACCAGCATTACGTTTGGCCGGACAAACTGAACATAATGGTCCGGTATTAGTGCATTTGTCGTGTCAAAATTTGACAGAAACGAAATTACAAAATTTCCTATCACCGAATGTTCGAAATGTGATGGCAATACGGGGTGATATTGTTGATAGTGGTCAACGATATCGATATGCAGCCGATCTTGTTCGAGATATTCGAGAAGTTCGAAAAGGTATGTGGTTATTTTTTGCTAGATAGTGTGATTAGGTTCCAGTGTAAATAGTATTTATTAATGAGGATTTATCGAGAGTTTTTTTTTTTTAAATAGTGTAATAGTGAGCCTTTTTTGAACAATCGTTGTGCAGTATTCTTTTAATGTTTGGTAATATTTGCTCATCAAAAAATTTCAATGTGATCTGGTGCCTTGCATCAGTGAAATTTTTTTTAATCCATCTTAAAAAATCGAATACAGTATGTCCATATCTACATCAATTCAAGTCTGCAACAAATGAAATATAGAATATAAAAGTTACTTTTCTAATTCGTACCGTAATATACTCTCATGTCTTAAGTTTACCAATTATTGGGCATTCAAAATACGCCTTATCATGAATCAAACGAAAAAATGATCGTCGTGAGAATTAACGAAAAATTTATTGATTGAATTTCGTTTTAAAATTTTTATAATTTTTGTGAAAGTTTCGTTAGAATCGGTTCAGCCGTTTTTGAGTTAAATTCGGACATACAGACAGACAGGCAGAAAAAAAAATATCTCAAAAACTTTTATGCTTAGCATTGTCTAAATGAAGCAAAAAACCAACTTATAGCCATGGTTAAATGCCAGACAGACACTACAATTATATTTATATGGATAGACTGGCGATCCCCCGCGACTTTGTCCGCGTAAGAATCGCAATAATGAGCCTTTTTTGAGAATATAGTTAGTAATACATTATGTAGGATATATAATCTGCTTAGTTTAATGGCTCTTTGAGCACAATGCCTTGTAGTTTGTTGGAATCGAAACCATAAATTATTAAGAATGAAACCATGATACTTGCATTTGTTTGGGACAGGCTCGTGATCAAATCAATCCCATGATTTGAGATCACATATCTATTGAAGAGCGTTAAGGACATGTGAATATTTGTAGCTTGAGTTAATTAAAAAAAAAAACCCTAATTTAATAACTTTAAGCTTAAAAACAGAACAGTACTACGATTGTGCGTAAATCCAAATCACACTATGCTCGAGATGAAATCGAAATTTTTGTGATCTTAAGAAATTTTGTATGGGGAGTGGTAGAAGAAATGACAGCATTGAACTCATTTTTTTCACATAAAAATGTCTTGTACCAAATTTAAGCTTCAAAAATTTAATAGACATTGAGAAAATTATTGTATTGGTTTTAGTGAAATTATGCAGTTTGTATGGGAGATAGTAGAAAGAGTGGGGGTTTTTAGTGATTTTTAGAGAAATAACTAAATATAACTTTTATACATTTCAAGAAAATCGAGTCTTGGAAAATATGTGATGTTGTGTCACATTATATGATTTTACTATAATCAGTTCAGCCGTTTTTGTGTGAAAGCAGGACAGACAGACAGACAGACTGAGAAGGATTTTAAAAACGTGTGTTTCTGCTTAGTTATTGTCCAAATAAAGCCAAACATTAACTTATAGTCATTTATAAAAAAATAACAGACAGACATTATAATTATGTTTATATGTATAGATGCATAAATATATATTTTTTCTTTGACTACCACCACCACCAAAGATTACAAAGCCTGCATTATCACTCTTCGCATGGGGAATAATTTGTCACCCTGAAAAGGACGGTTTGCTTCTATTTTTCATTTTCTTCCACTTAAGCTTTCTTTTCAGTGTTCTTCGGTAAACGAACAGCCTGGATGTTTGGCGAAACTTCATCCTTTGCGATTCGAACACCAGATAGCAGCTTATTCAATTCTACATTCAATTCTACATCGTTAAGGTACGTTCAGACGAGGCCTCATTTTCGTGCGCTAAATGCATGCCTTCTAAAATAAAAGCGCATGTCATAAGTTAAATGACGCACATGCAAAATATGCGTAAATGCATATAAAAATGTGTCCACACGATGCGCTTTTTCGTTCAATTTTACGCATCCCTCAAGCGCATGAAGCATTGCAAGAGAAATGTGCCTCAAGAATGTACTCTTTTTCTTGAAATTTGATGATATAATCTATAGCGCAAGGTTATCCGACTAATATGGGGATGACGTTTTTTTTTACAGAATGACCTGTATTATAGCCAATTTCGGCCTTTATGTGCAATGCACAAACACAGTCATGGAGGGAAGGAATGGGATTAGGAAGGTAGGGGAAGAGGAGTGAGAACGACCGTAATGAGTGGAGAAGCTGATATATATTTTTCAGTTGTCCATCTACTGAGTATCTAGGCCTTCTTGAAATTGAACTGTTTTACTTTTACACCGTTTGCCCATTTTATTTCGAATAATTTTTCATCGTCAGTAGCAACTGAAAAATTCGTGCTTAAAAAAATCCCCTATCTGGAGTGAGGATCGAACCAACGACCTATTGACTGAGAAGCAAGCACGCTGCTCACTACGCCACGGAAGCCTCATAACACAAACACAAAAGCTAAAAAATTCTGATTGGAATTTTAAGCTAGGAACTTCAGAATTTGATTAATTTATTCCAAAATCATAATAGGACTACGATTGGGCGTAAAGCCCAATCTTGCGATACTCTAGATGAAAGAGAAATTTTTTTATTTTAAGAAATTTTGTAGGGGAAGTGGTAGAGGGGATGGCGACATTGAACTTATTTTTTCTCATCACGCTAAAGTTGCTCTCAAAATACAAAATTTAGGATTCATAAATTTAATAGGTACTGAGAAAATTAGTGTATAGGATTTAGTGAAATTTAGCAGTTTGTATGGAGGTTGGTAGAAGGAGCGGCGAGTTCTTAGAGACTTTTTCAGAAATAATTATGAACATCATGCTTTTGATATATTTTAAATTGTAGATCAATAGCATTCATACTTTTCAGAAAAATCGAAAGATTGTATGGGAGAGGTTAGAAGGGGTACAGCTAATAGTCTATATTTTTTGTTCTTACTAATAATTCTAAATAAATATTAAGTGCACAATTAAATTGATTTAGAGTATTTCATGAAAAAGTAAAGCTTGTATTAGAGGTGGTGGATGGAAGGGGAGGACTTAAATAATTTTTATAGAGTTGATTGAAATCATCATAAAAGTAATATATTTCAAATTTCAGATTAATAGCATCTATGCTTTACGACCAAATCCGTTTATTGTCGAATTGCAAAATTATGTCATTTTGTATTGGGGGGAGGGGGGGGGCTAAAGGGGTTAAAACTAATCGTCTAATTTTTCTTGGCCTTACTAATAATTCTAAAAAGGTTATTAATGCACAATTTGAGCTCTATAAATTGTATACGTACTGAGTAATTTTGTTTAGAGCATTTCATGCAAAAGGGCAGTTTGTATGGGAGGTGGTGGAAGGAGAAGGAGTACGCAAAAGGTTTTAACATCGTAGATTGAAATGATAAGAAAAGTAATATATTCCAAATTTGAGAGCAATAGCTTTTATATTTTTCGAACAAATCCGTTTATTGTCAAATTGCGCAATTGTGTCATTTTGTATGGGAGGGAGTAGAAGGAGTGGAGCGATTTGGCCCGTTCACGAACTTGACCTTACTTTTTGCCGAAAACGACGTGTACAAAATTTGAACTATCTAGCTCAACGCGTTCTCAAGCTAGAGAGCGCACCGACGGACGGACAGATGAACATCCGGTTTGGAGATTTTTGGGTGATTATATGAACTTCTGTATCATTCATTTTTTTCCCCGAGCCTTATTTCTTGGCGTTAAAAACTTTAGAGCAAACTTATAATACTCTCAGATTTCATCTAGAGTAGAGATACTCGATACACACAAACACTTCTGTCCTAATAGAGTTTGGACAATGCTCTAATACCAACAGTTAAGACTACGTTTAGAAGCACAAAAAGGCAACATAAGAAATACGAAAATCAGACAAACTTGAGTTTGGCCGATTTCAAATGTACGGACACGAGCGAAAACTTGCATTAAACTACAAGTTTTTGAATAGAATTCTCATTAAAACCGAAAATAAATATGACTTTCATAAATAACAATTCATTTTGATTGTGTTTACTTCATAAAAGAAAAAGGATTGAGAAAATTCAAATTTCGGACGAAATTTCCCGCGCAATCGCTGGACATGCATTGTCCAAACTCTCTTAGGACAGAGGTGTTAGTGTGTATCGAGTATCTCTAATCTAGAGTATAACTTCTTCTACAATGGCGCTACAGCCTAAATCGGACCTTGGCCTCCTGATATTCATTACTTATTGTGTAGGAGTTGTTAGCCCTTCGCACAACCCTCTATCTACGAATTTTTTAATTTCGTAGATTGAGGTGACCAAGTTATATCCAAGCGGTCAATGTGCTAGAATTATATATTGCGTCGATCCCCCTCTGCATCTACCACCTAGATGCAGAGGGGGATACTTTGTAATTTTTGTGTATGACACCGAACGTGGTATGCGAAATGTTTCATGCTGAATTTAAGTTTGTAGCTTTTATAATTTTCGAGAAAATTGAATAATTTTTGTCTGAATTTATGGCATTTGTATGGGAGGAGGCAGAAGAAGTGGAAGGTTTCGGATGATTTTGAAACTGCTTATTAGGATCTTAATCACATTGCTTTGTTACAATTTTAAATTCGATAGCTCTCATATGTTCGAAGTAGAAATACTTTTCTTGAAATTTCAATACAAAAATGGGAGTGAAATGAAGTTGATACTTTTTTTTTAGCATTTATTGCAATTATTAAGGGAAAAATTCTGGCAAAATTTTAAGTTTTTACTTTTTCTAGTTTCAATGAAAATCGCTTAAATGCATTTTCCAAAATTGTGCAATTGTATGGGAGGAGGTAGAAGGAGTATTCGTATCAAAACCAAATTTTTCGACATCAATAATATTTGTAATACTTTTTTCAAAATTTAAAGTTGATAGCCTTGACGGTTTTGAAGAAAAATAATTTAATTAAAAAAAGTATACTATTGTAAATATATTTAAATTTTTGTGAAATTTATATGGGAAGGGATAGAAAGAGTGAGGTGAAGTTGATATTTTTTTCAAAATTGGTTCCAATTATAATAAAATTAAGTCTGAAAAAATTCGTTCTTTTAGCTCTGCTAATTGCGATGAAAACCGTGCAAATGCATTTTGAAAATTTTGCATTTGTATGGAAGGGGTTGAAGGAGCAAGAGGCTCAATAGATCAATATATTTTTTTGCATTACTGATATTGACATTATTATACTATAACTTAATTTTCAAGTCGATAGCTGAAATTGTTTTGGAGAAAAATCAATTTCTTTAAATTTCGAAATTTCATGAAATTTGTATGGGATGTAGTAGAAGAAGTGAGGAGATGTGGCCCGTTGACGAAATTAAAGTTACTTTTTTGCTAAAAATGACAAAAGACAAATTGCAGCACGATAGGTCAAAGCGTTCGAGAGTTATATTATAGACAGACGGACAGACACACAAACGGACAGACGGACAGACAAGCGGACAGATGGACGGACGGACAGACGAACAGACGGACAGACGGACCGACGGTCTCTCGGAATCGAGGTTTTTGAGCGACAACAAATATTTCTGTGCCCTTGGCGACTCTGTGCGAGCATTATTTCTTAGCGTTACAAACGGTAAGGCAAACACAATTTACTCTCAGATTTCATCTGTAGTTTAAAAATGATTAAAAGTTAAACGTTTGCCCACTCTCATAGAAATATATGGTATCAAAAACATACAGTGCATCGAATTTCATAGAATTTACTTTGTCTATGGAACCAGCTTTCCATACAGAGCATTTAGAACGCGATTCAAGAAAGCATCATAGCATAACATACTTTTATTAGGCTAAAAAATTTTGTAAAATAGTTTTCGTGGAATTTCCGAATCACGGCGAATGCTAATCCTTTTGTAATAGACGTTCCATTCAAGACTTATACATTTAACATATTATTATCTTTCTTTAAAACTTATGGAAGGTTTCACCATTTTCAGAAGAATGTCGAAATCTTTAGGGAACATTCTAGTAAAATTTCGGAAAAAATTCATCTGTATCGAAAACCAAATCTCCCAAAATTGACTTTGTTCTGGTTCGGCAGTTTGTCTCCATCAACACTTTTCGCTTGATTTTTCTTTTTCGTATGTTCCTTAAAACTGCGGAATTGCGCTGCAGAAATATCTTCTAAGCGACTGTTTCAAAGAGGCAACGTGTTGACGCTTAATGCGTTTGCGGTATGTTGTTGCATATGTGTGTTCATCTTAATGTTTGCGTTTTATCCTAGAAGGCATGCGCTTAGCGCACGAAAATTACGTAACGTGTGTACGTAGCTAAGCCGCTCTTCCATAATTCTCAGTAAAATTATTTTTATTAATTTTTTCGTTGCAGCGTGCGCTTGACGCATGCGCAAAATTGTACGACAAAGCGTATCGTCTGGACGTAACTTTACGGAAATGCCTTGAAATGGTTCTTTTCTTTTTTTTATCGCAGCATTCGAGAACTTCAGCAGTCAGATATTCTATAACTGCAGCCATTATACCGGCGCTCCGACACCAAAGTTTCTTTTTTTTTTATACCGGCAGAATTATTATTAGGTGTTGGAATTAATTCGTAGCGTTTTTTTGCAAAGTTTGATGGTTTATTCCGAAAATATTATTACAGTGGTATTTTTGAAAGTATTGTCCATCGTTTTCTACTACCTTTTTCCATCTTTCTGGCAAAGCACGAATACCACGTCGAAAGTATTCTTCATCTTTAGATTCGATGAATGAATCTATCCAATTCTTGGTACTTTCGTAGTTGTCGAAGTGCTGCTCTGACAAGCCATTCGCCATGGACCGGAACAAGTGGAAATCTGATGGAGCGATGTCTGGTGAATATGGCGGGTGGGATAAAACTTCCCATTTCAGCGTTTCTAAATAAGTTTTCACCACTTAACATAAGGTCTGCCTTTATCGTGGAGCAAAATCACCTTGTCATGTCGATCCTTAAATTGGGGGCGCTTTTCTTTTAATGGTTTGCTCAAACGCATCAGTTGACGTCTGTGCAAGCGTTTGACACGGGTCTTCATCGAGCATTGTCACCAATTCTTCATCTTCAAACTTTTTCGGCTGTCTGGGACGCTCCTTGTCTTCCAAGCCAAAATTTCCATTGTTGAACCGAGCGAACCACTTTCTGCACGTTTGCTCAGCTAGAGCATATTTACCAGAAACGTCTACTAAAATGCGATGACTTTCCGCGGCACTTTTCTTCATGTGGAAGTAATGAAGCAACACTCCCCGCAAAAACAGATTTTCGGGCACGAACGTTGACATGTTTGATGTCGCACAACAAAATGTTATAAACTCGATAAAGAAATGTCGTTCAGTGGACTAGATGCGCCATGATAGTGGCTTTATGGAGAATATTTGCTACTACGGATACTGGAGTAACGCCACCTTTTGTAAAACGCTGCGAATTAATTCCAACCCCCTAATATTATTATTGACAAATGTTTTATTATTAGCAATTGTCAGAAACAACAATACAACTTTGAATTGACGTACTAAATTTAAAAATTTGCGTGCATTCGATCCGCGTCACGTAAAAATGGACGTAATTTTGATGAAATTACATAAAAATTCGTAATTTGATTTCTCTGAGATGACTTTGTTGTACTGGAAATTATGTAATTTTCAATGAAATTTCATCGAAATAACGTAATTTCGGCGCAGTGGAAACACACTATTAGGAACAATATTATCTTACATTTTCACTACCTCCTTTATCAGGTTCAACTTTTGGAAAGGATGTTAACTAACATTCGGTTGCAAATGCCCTTTTCTTGAAATTTCAAAAAATCACTTTTCTTAATCGGAATTCCACTCTGGTAAATGTGCATTGATGAAATCCTGAAATTTTCGGGGACTCGTCGAATGAACATTTTATGGGCTCAGGAAGTAAATACAAACTTAACTGTGCGATAAATTAGAGGTAAAATAAATAAAAGAAACTTTTCCTTTTTAATGACTATTTCGATGGATTTTCTCATAAATTAATTGAAGAACTTTTATAGGAATTCCTTGGGGGAATATTATGAATAATAATGCGGAGAAATTATGCTCTCCAATCTACTCACCGCCTTTCTCCAAAGTATTGAAGTGCGCAAGGGGTCGTTGCATTTCAATTAAAAATCCAATTCAACCGCACAACTTTATTTAATTTAACTAAATCGGTTTACACTTCAGACTTTTTCGCTCACAAATTATCGATCGCTAATCTTAAGTCTTTCGCTTTCTAAATATCATCGACGGCTCCAAACCAGATTGCATCAAAAATCAGACTTCATCAAAAACGCTCGCCTGTTTATATTGCTCTGGCCGGCCTCTTGTCGTGTGAATATTTTCTCGCTGTTAATTGCTTTTATGAAGCCTTATTTCGTTATCTGAGTGTTTTCCCTGTCACACGAACCTAGGTATACGTGTGGTTGTTTTTGTTTTTTATAAAGTATTCCCTCGCCGTTTCCCTATCGTACGAGCCCTTACGTATGGTTGTTGCTGCTTCTCTATATTGCCCATGTAATCTGTTGTTGGTTATTTTTTTTTTTTACATAATGACCTGTGTTATAGGCAATTTCGGCCTTTATGTGCAATGCACAAACACAGTCATGGAGGGAAGGAATGGGATTAGGAAGGTAGGGGAAGAGGAGTGAGAACGACCGTAACGAGTGGAGAAGCTGATATATATTTTTTCAGTTGTACTGGCTGCTACTGACAAATATTTGCAGATGTTATGGGGGACTGAATGATAGAAAGCGAACAGAATCCATCTACTGAGTATCTAGGCCCTCTTGAAGTGGAACTGTTTCACTTTTACACCGTTTGCCCATTTTATTTCGAATAATTATTCATCGACAGTAGCAACTGAAAAATTCATGCTTAAAAAACCCCGTCTGGAGTGGGAATCGAACCCACGACCTATTGACTGAAAAGCAAGCACGCTGCCCACTACGCCACGGAAGCCTCAGACTTTTACCATTCGATGATCGCGCGTTACAAAGTGCACGTGTTCTTCCATTACTGTTTATTGTGACCTATAAAGCATTATTTCTCGTCCGAGTCACTTTCTTGTCACCCGATCGCTGTCGGCCGCTTCTCTACATCGCCCGTGTTATTGTTGTTGGAGACTTTGAACATTCCGATAGAGTAACATAGCGTTCATGCAGGTGTTCTTTATAGTATTCGTACGCACGCATTAATTTACATCAGTGTTCAGTGGTAGAAGATAAGCAAGTGCAGTTAACATCTAACAGTATTCTTAGAGAAGCTTTGCAAGATGAGCTCCGCATAATTCATGAGGATAATTCATTGAAGCAGCCATCTCCCATTTTGATGACTGCTTCAATGAATTGAGAAGAAACTTCTAAATTGTCAAAATTCCCATTACCCGAAAATCATTTTCGAGGTCAAAAATTATCCGCATATTGGACAATTACTCGCCAATTAGTAGCATGGGTTACCCTATTAGGAAAATAAATTTACGCTCGTCCAGGAAAAAGGCGCTTCTACGCTCATTGCTTGAAAGTCCTTTTCTTGCATTTGAAGCTTTACTTAAGAAAAATGTTTTTGCTAATTTCTTTTTCAAGTTCACTTGTGAAATGATGTTTATCGAGGACAATAAATCACAGGAATCTCTCAAGTTATCGAGGATGTAACATTTCGGTCACATCAAGATGCATGTAAACAGTCAAATAAACGTAAGCGAAATCCCTTCACTCCTTTGTGGATAAGATGAGCTTAATATATACCTCTTAATATGTCCTCTGAATAAAATTTTTCGCCGGTATGAATTATTTTTGTTGGGATTTGAACATAATTTCGAAAATCAGATTGGGGCCCCTGTCCTCTAGCGCCTTGTGCAAATTCACAGTGTATTCATATGTTAAAATTCTTAAAATCACCATCAGCAGCCATCGAATTAAACAGGGAAATGAGATGATTTATTTATTTACTTTTAAATTGTTTTCACAAATGATAATTGTTTAGTTGCAATCTGCAATAACGAAAAATTTATTTAAATCGTTCTCCGTTAATTTTCAAAATTCAATTTGATAGTATGAAGGCTTAAAATGATATTTTCGTAACGAAATTCTGAAATTTCTACGAATTACGCCACACACCTAAACAAATTCAAAAAAATTCCCTGATTTTGTAAATATGGTATTTTTTTTATTATTGTAAAATTAGAAAGCAAAAACACTAAATAACACAGCTTATTTCTTAATTTTAATTAATTATTGCGTCATATTGTGAATCGAACCTTATTGGGGAAGTACCCAAAGACGTTCATTGATGATCTCAATTTAAATACCAAATTTGTTTTGCTTTAAAAAAATTACTGGGAACTACCTTAAAGTACGTAACTATTTCTCTCGTCTCGATTGTTGACTGTGAACCATTTTGATGAGTTATTTCCTGTATGTCTTTACGAATCTTAAAGAAACTTTAATACCAACTTAAATTATGCAAATCATCTGTTTATAGTTCTTTAAGAGGTTATTAACTTGGGATATTTGTATTTCCGAAAGATATTTAAAAAGAATTTTCAGTCGCAAGTTTTCAAGTTTGGGTGTAGTTTTTTAAGTAATTATAAAATAAATTTCTCGCTTTTTATTGATTTCGATGAACAACTAATATAGATTTGCTTAAGATTGGGCTTCATATTAATGATTGTTGTTGAGTTAGGTTTGGAAATAAATTTCTTATCATACCATATTTATATTTTTGATAATGGGACAGACTCGAGCTAATGTAAACATGTTACATAACTTGGTTTAAAGACACATATTTGTGATGACTTCACGATATTATTAAATATTTTTTAGTAGCAGCGATTTCAACAGAAAAACATAAAAGAATTATGATTAGGCGAATACACCACTATTCTACGCGAAAAGTCATCCACATTGGGTGAATATGAAATGCGCACACTGGACGCCAATTGGGAGGCAACCAGAGACACTTTTCTAACTAGTGCTGAGGAATCTGTGGGATATGTGCAAAGCAGTGAGAAACCCTGCATGTCACAAGACATATGGGACAAGGTTGGCAATCGGAAAAAGGGAAAATTGGCAATCATCTATCAACCCGATGTCAACCAACGAACGCCCGACCTGAGGCAGATCTACCCCAGTGCTCATATACAGCTTAAAAAGGCTGTTAGACGCGACAAGAGAAAGGCCATTGAAGATCTGGCAGACAAGGCGGAATCTGCGGCTTACCTTGGGGATATGGGTTCACTATTTAAAATCATGAAACAGTTGACAAACAGGAATTTCACCCCAAACCATTTGGTGAGAGATGTCAACGGAACTCTCTTTAATATGAGTGAACACCAGTTGCGGCGATGGAAGGAATACTTCTCTAATATTTCGAACATCTTGTCAGAGGAAGACATTCCAGAAACAGAACAACTACCAAACATCCAACCGCAACAATCCTCTGTTAGGGACGATCCCCCAGATAAGGAAGAGATAGTTTCCGCCTTTCGGTCAATGGCGGGAAGGAAAGCTCCAGGTATAGACGGACTACCAACCGAACTCCTCAAACCAGACCCGGAAATAACAGCCGATATACTCCTCCCACTCTTTACTGAGGTGTGGAATGAAGGAAGATATCCTACTGAATGGAAGGAGAGCGTCATTGTGAAAATTCCGTACAAGGGCGACCTTCGGGATTGTGGCAATTGGCGTGGTATATGTCTACTTACTGCCGTATCGAAAATCATGGCTCTCAATAGGATTAGTGATGTCGTGGAGAGCCTTCTCGAACTTTATCAGGCTGGATTCCTGAAAGGATCGTCTTGTAGCGCCCACACAAATACCCTACGGATAATATTAGAGAAGTCAGCCGAAATGGGTTCGCCACTACATCTTATGTTTGTGGACTTCGAGAAGGCTTTCGACAGCGTTAAGCGAGGTTACATACGGAATGCTTTGCGTAGGAGAGGTATTCCAGAAAAGGTCATAGCTATAATTAAAGAATCCTACGAAGATGCAAGGTGTCGCGTCTTGCATAGAGGAGAGCTGTCCGAGAGCTTCCCTGTGCGAACGGGTGTCAGACAAGGCTGCATATTATCACCAGCTCTGTTTCTGGTGGTAATAAATTTCATCTTGAAAGCTGCACTGGAAGGTAGGGAAGGTAAAGGTTTTCAATGTAGACTATTTAACATCTTAAGTCACCTTGATTATGCTGATGAGGTGTGTTTGCTTGCACATAACCATTCGGACTTAGAGTCACATGCACATGGGTTCAAACGCAAGCACACCGATTGTTCTTAACGGACAGGATGTGGGAGAGGTGCAAGATTTTTTGCTATCTCGGAAGCATTGTCAGCATACACGGCGGAGCCGAAAAGGATGTTGAAGCTCGGCTAAATAAAGCTCGTCAGGCCTTCGGTATCCTTTCCCCTTTCTGGAGGTTAAGAGAGATCTCCCTTCGCACGAAGCTGCGAGTTTTTGACGCATGCGTCAAATCCGTGTTGTTATATGGTTGTACTACATGGAAAGTGACCGTTCGGCTTACCAAGAAACTACAGACTTTCGTGAACCAATGCCTCCGACGCATTTTAGGAATATTCTGACCAGAAGTGATCTCCAATGACGAACTTTGGAGTACAACTGGCCAGACTAAAATAAGTATTGAGATTCAAAGGCGAAAGTGGCAGTGGATTGGTCATACTGTGAGGAAACCAGAGCGAAACATCGCCAAGCAGGCTCTGAATTATAATCCTCAAGGAAGACGTCGGGTTGGTCGACCATGTAACACATGGAAGCGAGCAGTTGAGCAGGAGGCCAGAGGAATAAACAAGTCCTGGCAACAGCTTAAAGCCGATGCTCAGGATCGCGTCTTGTGGAAGAGAGTTGTTTCTGTCCTATGCCCTTACAGGGGTCTTAACAGGAATTTGATTTGATTGATAAAGCCCAATCATATGATAGTCTAGATGAAATGGGAAAGAGTTTAATGTGCCGGAAAACATTTCATCTCAAATCCTTTCATTTCAAATCCTTTTATATATTACACGAACGTGGTATGCAAAATGTTTCATGCTGAGTTTAAAGTTTGTAGCTTTCGTTATTATCAAAGAGATTGGACATTGTTTTGCTGAAATTGGGCATTCGTATGAGAGATGGCAGAGGAAGTGGAAAGCTTTTTCTGAATTCATAATATAGATATTTGCATGGTATGGGGCAGAAGGAGCGAAGCAAAGTTGATATATTTTTAGCATTTATTGCAATTATTAAGGGATAAATTCTAGCAAAATTTTAAGTTTGTATTTTTTCTAGTTTTAATGGAAATCGATACAATGTATTTACCAAAAT
Source organism: Chorisops tibialis (assembly GCA_963669355.1). NCBI lineage: Eukaryota > Metazoa > Arthropoda > Insecta > Diptera > Stratiomyidae > Chorisops > Chorisops tibialis. The sequence continues at coordinate 78,524,385 of OY770263.1, forward strand.
TAATGGGAGAGGGTAGAAGGAGTATACGGATCAAAGCAAAATGTTTCGTCGACAATGATATTTCTATTATTATACTTCCACAGAAATTCAAGTCGATAGCTTTGTTAGTTTCAAAGAAAAATAATTTATTTGATATATAAAATTTCGTGAAATTTGTTTGGGAGGGGGTAGAAGGAGTGAGGTGAAGTTGATAATCTCTTCAGACCTGATTGCAATTATAATAATATTAATTCTGGCAAAACCTCCTATTAATTTTGCTAGTTGCAATGAAAATCGATAAAATGCATTTTGCAAAACTGTGTATTTGTATGGGAAAGGGTAGAAGGAGTGAGGGGATGGAAGCAATATTTTACGGCTTTAGTGAAATTTGTATTGTTCTGCTTTGACCCAATTTTCAACTCGACAGCTTAAATTGTTTCGAAAAGTAATCAATTTCTTAATATTTCAAAATTTCATGAAATTTGTAAGGGAGGGGGTAGAAGGGTTGGGGGTTGTAGCCCGTTCACGAAATTAAAGTTAATTTTTTGCTAAAAATGACGCGTTCGAGTGTTATATTGAAAATAGACGGTCACTCGGAATCGAGGTTTTTGAGCGACAACAAATACATATTTCTGTACCCTTGGCTTCTCTGTGCGAGCACTATTTCTTAGCGTTACAAACATAATATACTCTCAAATTTCATCGAGACCATAAATATTGCAGCTTCACCACTCGTTAGCGTCGTCCTCACCTTCCTTCCTCTACCTTCCCATTCACATTAAACTTTCGCATTGCACTTTTGCATTGCAAGAACGAAATTGCCTATAACTCAAGGCATTCTGTAAAAAATAAAATTTATTAAATTAGCTGATTTTCGAAACGTCTTGACCAATAATTTTCAATTTATTTTTGAAATCAAAGTCTACCGAGAATTTCAGAAGGGCCATAATATTAGGCTGGTGGTTGGATGGGTATAGACAGGGTAGGCATCTGATCGGCGTCATTAGGCGACGCCCAGTGTTGTAACTGTCATATACACATCAATTGTGCTCATCATACCTCCTCGTGGTAGCCACCGTATCCTGGTCTTGTCCATCCGGACTTGACTTGCTGAACTGATGGGCGCGAGTGCTAATGAAACAGAAAAATTCTAGCACTATAATAATATGGCCCTCCAAGTTGGGGGTTGGGCGATGTGTTAACAGCTCATCCTCGGAAAAAACACACCCGTTTCGAAACCTGAAGCAAAGCCTCGGACTGGATTGATTCAACGGCAACGACCACGCAAACGAAAAATGGACTATTCCTTCGGATCTTGGAACGTGCGATCCCTGTACAGAGCAGGAGCAGTGAGAGAGCTTCTGGAGCAGGCAGTCAAATACAATATAAACATAATTGCACTCCAAGAAACTAAATTGTTAGGTAACGAGATTAATGACTTAAGATCGCACACAATTTTCAAAAGTGGGAAATCATCGGGAAGCCGGGAATTTGGAGTTGCGTTTATCGTCAACAAGAAGTTTAAACACCAAGTTACCAACTTCAAATCCGTCAATGAACGATTGTGTGCAATCCGCATCAAAACAAGTTTCTTTAATGTTTGGCTTATTAATGTCCACGCCCCAACGGAAGACAAAGACGACAAAGTTAAAGACGATTTCTACAGCACCTTAGAATCAACATTCGACTCCCTTCCGTCGAATGATATTAAAATAGTATTAGGTGACTTTAACGCGAAAGTGGGCAAAGAAGAAGCATACATAGGGACAATTGGAAGGCACAGTCTCCATGATATTAGTAACGACAACGGCCAGAGGCTGACTGATTTCGCCAGCAGCAAAAACCTTATTGTAAGCTCGACATGCTTCCCGCATCGTGACATTCATAAGAGAACGTGGGCTTCACCCGACGGAAGAACATTCAACCAAATAGACCATGTTCTAATAGAGAAAAGGACGGCCTCCTGCATTCTCGACGTGCGTACATGTCGAGGGGCTAATTGCGACACAGACCACTATTTGGTAAAGACCAAGTTTCGATGTCGAATCGCAAACCGAGGACACTCAAAAATACAACCGGTTCCTAAATTCGACATAGGGAAACTCAAAAACGAGAAAATAGTTGCGAAATATACGTCAGCCTTGGAGAGGCACTTCGCGACAATGCTGAATACCACTGTCAGCATGCCAATAGAAGAAATGTGCCAAAAAATCAAAGATGGCATTACATCTGTCGCAGAGGAGGTGATAGGACAACAACCCCGGCGCAAAAGAAATGATTGGTTCGACAACGAATGCCAAGATGCCTTAGAACGAAAAAATGAAGCTTACAAAATATTAACGGAACGGCCGACACGTGCCAAACAGGACAAGTACAAGGATCTTAGACGATTTGCAAACAAAATATGCAGACAAAAAAAACGGAAGTACAATAATGACGAAATTAAAAACATGGACGAACAATTTAAATTACACAACACAAGAGCCGCGTATTCCCTTGTCAAAAGGATGAAAGAAGGTTACAAACCGAAAACGACCCTCTGCAAGGATGCAGAAGGGAACATTATAAGTAACGCGGAAGATATAAAACTAAAATGGGCACAATATTTTGAACACCTTCTTAACCCGAGCCCATCACCTACACGAACAGCAGCAGCAGATACAATAGCAGGTATAACTGATGTAACAGCTGATGAAGGATCCGCTTTGAGTCCTCCCACACTCGAAGAAGTAAAAACAGCCCTAAGGAACCACCCAAACAACAAAGCGCCGGGCACTGATCAAATCTCAGCTGAACTTCTGAAAGCCGGCGACACCTGCATAGCGCATCTCCTACATAGATTAGTCGCGGACATATGGACGCAGGAAATACTTCCTGAAGATTGGCACAAGAGCATCATATGTCCAATTTATAAAAAAAGGTGACAAACTCTGCTGCGAAAACTACCGAGGAATATCTCTGTTGTGTACGTCTTATAAGATTTTGACGAAAATTCTAGAAAAGAGAATTAAGCCCTATGCTGATAAAGTAATTGGTGAATACCAAGGCGGATTTAGAGCTGGACGCTCAACCACGGACCAGATATTCTCAGTTAAACAGGTGCTGGAAAAGTGCTGGGAATATAATATTGATGTGCACCAGATATTTGTTGACTTCAAACAAGCATACGACAGTATCGACAGGCGCGTACTGTATAAAATCATGTTGGAGCTTGGAGTCCCACCGAAACTGGTTCGACTGACAAGAATGACAATGACTGAGTCTTTGTCACAAGTCAGAGTAGAAAACGATCTGACTTCCAGTTTTAAAACAGACAACGGCCTTAAACAAGGTGACGGCCTCGCACCAATGCTTTTCAACTTAACACTCGAATATGTTGTTCGGAAACTTCCCGTTGACACCAAGGGAACACTATGCTTCAAATCCACACAACTCGTAGCATATGCCGACGACATAGATATCCTTGCAAGATCTCTGGAGAGTGCTAAGGAAGTATTTGTAAACCTTGACTCGGTAGCAAGGGAAGTTGGACTACGTATTAATGAAAACAAAACAAAAATTATGACGCAAACTAGGAAAAAGACGCCAATCAGACAAAATATTACGGTAGGAGACTATAACCTAGAAAACGTAGACAACTTCATATATCTAGGGGCGAATCTATCGAAGGATGGAAGCGAACCCATCGAAATTAAAAGAAGGATAATGATGGCAAACAAGACTTATTATTCGGTACTTCCAATAATCAAAAACAAGAACGTGCACAGGAAAACAAAACTTAAGCTATACAAAACAATCATAAGACCTGTGCTATGCTATGGCAGCGAAACGTGGACATTAACTCAGGCGTCCGAAAAACTACTTAACGCCTTTGAAAGAAAGGTCCTCAGAAGAATCCTCGGACCTGTGAGGGAAGACTCGATCTGGAGAATACGATACAATAGAGAATTGTATGCCATCTTCGACAATCCAGAAGTGTCAACCCTCATAAAATTTAAAAAGTTACAATGGGCTTGTCATGTGGAGCGGATGGATGACGGAAGAATTCCCAAACGCACACTAAAAGGAAAAGTCAACGGACAAAGACCGGTCGGAAAACCACGAAAGCGCTGGGAGGATTCGATTGACGCAGACAGCAAATCACTGCTAAGATTTTCAAACTGGAGGACGCGGTCACTGAACCGAGATGGATGGAGGCAAAGCATTCAGGAGGCCAAAGTCCGATTTGGGCTGTAGCGCCATCGTAAGTAAGTAAGTAAGAATATTAGGCTACAGGACCGCTGCGACTCAGGAAAAAAAGTGCTTAGAAGTTAAAGGCTAAGTATGCAGCCGTTTTGTAAATAATGAAGTACTCAGGATTTGCTGCTTTTCAGCGGTTTTTGGTTCTCATACTTCACTGGTATCCTTATAAACTTCGCAGCGCGATACACAAAATTACGAATGATTTCAAGTGGTCGCAATATCCGAAAGATATCGCGATTTAGCATTTTCGTAGGTCACCCTATTCCATGATTGCAAATAACTGATGCCAACAACTTTATACTCAGCAATGATATATAAATGAGAACTTTCAAATCGCAGTCAAGACAATATGGATATGCTCAATACTGCATTTGTAATAAGTTCGCCTAGTCGTGTACTAATATTAATGACTATGAATTGCTCGGAGGCAGAGGAAATGATCCACGGTTTCATACTCCTCACAGCAGGCTCTGTGAATATCCGAAATAAGGCGAAGTCTTCGAGAGTTCTTCTTCGAAATCTTCTTCACGTGGCACGTGACTATACCTACTAGTGTCCGGAGGAAGTTCCTATTGAATCTCAAAATTTCAATTGATTTCCCCCTATCAAACCCGCTCCATAACATTGCTATGCAAAAATTTGAGATATCCTTATTCTTAGAACTTAACTGTCTTCATGGCTCTCAAAGCAATAATAAAATTGTCCGTTTCTCCAACAGTGGCAGCATCCGTCTCTGGCCATCCCATCCCATCCCCCTTTTCATTTCCATGTATAGCTTACCGCAAAGTGCAGATTTTCCCCAATTTATCCAACATGTCCATACAATGCTTCAAACACTTTAATTTTCAGCTGTAACCCATACCCTCCATAACCCCCCATACAAACCCTACATCAATGTCTTTAAAAAAATTTAATTTAAACATTGAATTCAGCATGAAAAGTTTGCATAACACTTGGTATGCAAACTTTTCGTGCTGAATTGTCATATTGAAAAATTATAAACCTCTCCCAATCCTTCTACCATCTCCCACACAAACGCCACATTTTTTCCGGTTCATTAAACTTTTTTTCCCATCTCATTTAGAGTATAGCATGATTGGGCATTGAGCACAATCATAATTTTTTTCCGATAAAAACTTTTGGAAATATTTTCTCAGGGTAATATTCGAAGGACTGTATATTTTCAAGGAACATACGTTTATTAATTTATTTAACTTGTAAGCATGTAGACTGGAGCATTATTTTTGAAGATAAATTTCTTATTCGATGTTCTAATTTCCAAAAATATTATTTTCAGATGATATATGCATATCCGTTGGCGGTTATCCCGAAGTTCATCCCGAAGCTAAATCCAAGGATCAAGATTTGCAACACTTAAAAGAAAAGGTTTATTCGTATTTCATAAAAACCGCATGGAAAAAAATGCTTTAATTCACGATTTTTTTTCCGCAGGTCGATGCCGGTGCCGACATCATCATTACTCAACTAACATTTTCCACATCGAAATTAATCGATTTTATTCGAGAGTGTCGAAAAATTGGCATAACAATTCCCATTTTACCTGGTATTTTCATACCACGAAGCTATGCCAGCTTGAAATTTATGTGTGATTTGACTAAAGTTTATCCGAGTGATGAAATTATGGCCGAATACGTAAGTCGAAAAGATAATCGTACAGCATTTCAGGATTATGCCGTCGAACAAGGAGCCTCGATGATACGAAGTTTATTCAATAGCGATTTAAATATTTATGGTGTGCAATTTTTCACGACAAATTATTTTAAGAACGTTCAACGAGTTGTGCAGCAAGTATTTTGATTTCCAATTGAATAATATTATATATAATTTTAAAAGATAATTTTTTTTTTATAAAATTGTTATGTCGATCACTTAGTATTTCGTATTAGAAAATAAACTCAATACTCGTATTTATAAATAAAATCTGGGATATTGTGTTTGATCTGACGTACGAGAGTATAGAAACAGTTAAGGCGTTCGTTTGCAAAACTTATTTTCAAAATCGCCTAAAACCTTTTACCACCCCCATACAAATGCCTTAATTTACGAAAAAATCAATTTATCCATTTCGTTGAAAATTATTGAAATTACAAACGCCAAACACGAAAAATAAACTGCCAATAAGTCAGACGCAACTTTATTATCCTTGGGAAAAGTTGGGGATACGTGGAGGTTAGGGTGGTAAGAGAAGGCGTTCAGGTTAGGGTGGTAAGGCAAGGCTAAGTGAAGATGGTTCTAGGGCAGGGCTATTATTAATTTAACACTTAATTGCGAATACGATCAATAGCTGCAGTACGTATAATAAATATTTCATTCATTTATTTATGCAAGTTTGGGTTTTTTTGAGGGGAGAGTGGAGGTTAATAATTTTTTAATTGATTGCTTGAATCACGTCCACTATTCTCTGTATAGAATGTCAGTTTCATAAACGATTTTGCATAGAATTTTCATAAAATTTGGCGTATTTTACATTCACGAAACAAAACATTTGTATGGGCCGGAGTAGAGGAGGAAAGGGTATCGAAAAATTGTTGATACAGTTTAATTTCGTTTCTCTTGTAAGGTAGTCGCACAAAATTTCAAGTTCATAGCTTTCGATTTATTGGTTGTTAGTTAATTTATTTAAATTGGTCGAAATCATTCTTTTGTATGGGAGGGGATAGAAGGGCAGGCGTGATCTCAAAACTTTTGATGCAATTTCGTTTCAACTATTTTTAATACTTTTTTTTGCAAAATTTTAAATTGATGGCTTTTAATAGTGTGATAATAAAGGTGATAATTGATTTCTTAAAAATGGCTGAAAAAATAATTTCGTATGGGAGAGGAGGGAGTCGAAGTTTTGGAGGTGTTCGTCCAGTTAATATTTCATACTTGTAGAGATTTTTCAAATGCATTTCGTAAAAAAGATTTACCTTAAAATTTCATTTAAAAATTGTCAGTTTTTGTGTTGTTTTTCAGTGCACATGTAAAACCTTGTGCACGCTAGACTAGGGGGGTCGGTGTATAACAATTGGATAACAAATCATTATTTTTCTCTGTGTGTATCAAATGATGTATTCACATGGAAAAATTAAACTTTGTATCTTTTACCAGAACCCTAAAAAAATCACTCAAAATTTTCGACATTTTTGCTTACCTCCTCCCTCCCCTTATACCCGCCAACTTAAAATTTTTACCAAAATTAAACACTATGTAGTTCTACAATCCGATAAAATTTCAATTTGATATCAGTGCTCAGTTTTGATATATAACGGTTTGAAACTTTGGAAAGTGCACCATTTTTTAAATGCTCCTCATTTTCCCCACTACTATTATGGAATTTCGCTAGTATAGTTTAATATATGTTCCAAGTTTCAAGTACATAGCTTAAGAGATAGTCGAGATAATAATTTTTAAGTGTTTTTCTTTGCACCCCTCTAAGCTATTGTAGAATCAGCTTAAATCAGTATCCCACCTTGATGGTCCCAAAGTATGAATTTTTTGTGGTAAGTAATTTCATAGATATAATCATTTAAAATGGCCGAAAAATTGTTTTAACCCCCCTCCCCCTTTTTCGGACCTCAATAGATAAAAAAATTTCATTATTTTTAAAGTTGATTTTCAGCTTCTTAGCTAGAACCATGGTTGAGATATTCGAATTCTTAGTTTTCGCTCCACTCCGCTTCTCCCTTAACCCTTACTCCGTCCAAAATGAGTGTCCGCCTGAGATCCGTAACCATATACAATCTACCCAAAAATAAACTTTTTATTTTGAACGGCTTGGGGGTTAATGTGTGCTGAGCGTACACGTACGGCGAACGGCGTATGGCGTGCAGACAGCCGTTTTTTTTGTGTTTTTAGGGTATTTTAGTCAGCAATTTTTTTTTATTTCCAAGTTGTTATTAAAATAATAAAGTAATTCGGCATTTAACAAAGTCTTTCGTATTTTCTTGATATATATGAAATGGTTCGCTATTGGGTGTTTAATGATAAGTGGGTCGTTAGCAACTCCATTTACTAAGCCATATCTCTTGGCTCGAGTACGTTACGATTATTCAGATAATATGGGGATCTAACTATACCTTTGCTCTGTATGCATTTCCCAATGGCTTTAGTTAAACATTTAAGCCCAGTTTTAATTATACCCATGGTACACTGCTGCTATACAATACCTGGGGTGCTATTCTCAAATTTCGGTCGCAACTTTACGAATGGATTTCATACGTAACTTTACGATTTGGTCTAAGCCATTCGTAACTTTGCGAAGAGCAGTAATTTTGTATGTTTTTGAAACTATCAAATCAAAAATACAAATAAAAAAACGAAATAATATGAAATAAAACAATAAAAACGAAAACTAAGTCAGAAAGAATTATAACCCAAATTTTAATTTATTTTTGTGGGAAAAATAGAAAGAAAAAATAATAGGAGTACGATTGGGCATGAAGTTCAATGATGCAATCAATCAAATTCCTGTTTAGACCCCCTATAGGGGCATAGAACAGAAACAACTCTCTTCCACAAGGCGCGATCCTGAGCATCGGCCTTAAGCTGTTGCCAGGACTTGTTTATTCCTCTGGCTTCCATGTGTTAAATGGTCGACCAACCCGACGTTTTCCTTGAGGATTATAATCCAGAGCCTGTTTGGCGATGTTTCGCTCTGGTTTCCTCAAAGTATGACCGATCCACCTCCACCTCCGCCTTTGAATCTCAATACCTATTTTAGTGTGGCCAGTTATACTCCAAAGGTCGTCGTTGGAGATCACTTCTGGCCAGAATATTCGTAAAATGCGTCGGAGGCATTGGTTCACGAAAGTCTGTAGTTTCTTGGTAAGTCGAACGGTCACTTTCCACGTAGTACAACCATATAACAACACGGCTTTGGCGCATGCGTCAAAAACTCACAGCTTCGTGCGAAGGGAGATCTCTCTTAACCTCCAGAAAGGGGAAAGGATACCGAAGGCCTGACGAGCCTTATTTAGCCGAGCCTCAACATTCTTTTCGGCTCCGCCGTCAATGCTGACAATGGTTCCAAGATAGCAAAAATCTTGCACCTCTTCCACATCCTGTCCGTTAAGAACAATCGGCGTGCTAGCGTTCGAACCTATGTGCATGTACTTGGTTTTACGCACATTTATTTTCAGTCCCGCCTCTTTGCATTTAGAATGCAACGAGCGAACATTTGACTCTAAGTCCGAACGGTTATGTGTAAGCAAACACACGTCATCAGCATAATCAAGGTGACTTAAGATGTTAAATAGTCTCCATTGAAGACCTTTACCTTCCCCACCTTCCAGTGCAGCTTTCAAGATGTCATTTATTACCACCAGAAACAGGGCTGGTGATAATATGCTGTCTTGTCTGACACCCGTTCGCACAGGGAAGCTCTCGGACAGCTCTCCTCTATGCAAGATGCGACATCTTGCATCTTTTTAGGATACTTTAATATAGCTATGACCTTATCTGGAATACCTCTCCTACGCAAAGCATTCCATATGTAATCTCGCTTAACGCTGTCGAAAGCCTTCTCGAAGTCCACAAACATGAGATGTAGTGGCGAACCCATTTCGGCTGACTGCTCTAATATTATCCGTAGGGTATTTGTGTGGTCGGTACTAGACGACCCTTTACGGAATCCAGCCTTATAAACTTCGAGAGTGCTCTCGACGATATCACTAATCCTATTGAGAATTGCCTTAGCCATAATTTTTGATACGGCCGTAAGTAGACATATACCACGCCAATTGAAACAATCACGAAGGTCGCCCTTCTTCGGAATTTTCACAATGACGCCCTCCTTCCATTCTGTACACTGCTGCTATACAATACCTGGGGTGCTATTCTCAAATTTCGATCGCAACCTTACAAATGGATTTCATACGTAACTTTACGATATGGTTTAAGCCATTCGTAACTTTGAGAAGAGCAGTAATTTTGGATATTTTTGAAACTATTAAATCGAAAATACAAAAAAAAAGGAATAATGTGAAATAAAACTATAAAATCGAAAACTAAGTCAAAAAGAATTACAACCCAAATTTTCATTTATTTTTGTGGGAAAAATAGAAAGAAAAAATAACAGGAGTACGATTGGACATGAAGTTCAATGATGCGATACTCCAGATGAATGATTTAATTTTTGTGATTTAAAAAAACAAATTTACGGGGATTGATAGAACTAGATTGCATTGAACTAATTTTTTCGCCTCATACTAGAGTTGCTTCAATATGTTAAATACGTAATTTAGGATTCAAAAATTGAATAGGTACTGAGAAAATTAGTGCATTGGATTTAGTGAAATTGTGCAGTTTGTGTGGGAGGTGATAGAAGGAGGGGTGAGTGACTGTTTCAGAAATAACTAGAAACACCATGCTTTTGATATGTTTTATATTAAAGATCAGTAGCATTCGTACTTCTTAGGAAAACTGACTTTTTGTAAAGTTGTGAAATTGTATCATATTGATGGTGAAATGGGACGGAGTAGAAGGAGTGCAGATAAGCATCTAATTTTGTTTGATATAACTAATAAATTTGAATAAATAGCGCACAATTTCAGCTTGGTAGATTTGAACTAATTTGCAGTTTGTATGGGAGGAGGCGAAAGCATTGCGGAAAATCGAATAATTTTTATGTCGTAGATTTAAGTCATCATAGATAAACTGCCAACAAGTCGGGCGAAACTTTATTATTCTTGGGACAAGTTGCGGATGAGTGGAAAGTCAATATGCTGGTTAAAGTGGTTAGGGAAGGCTAAGTGAAAGCGAGTTCTTGGGCAGGGCTGTTGTCAATTTAACAATATTTCATTCGTTTCTGCAAGTTTTGGTTTTTATGAGGGGAGGAGCGGGGGTAATAGTAAGGGTGGGTGGATGTTAATAGCTTTTTAATTAGTTGCTTGAATCACGTTCAATATTCTCTGTATAGAATGTGTTTCATAAACCAAGTTGCATAGAATTTTCATAAAATTCGGTGTATTTTATATTCACGAAACCGAACATTTGTATGGGAGGGGGTAGAGAAGGTAGGGGAATCGTAGAATTTGATATGTAGTTTTATTTTGTTTCTCTTGTAAGGTGCTTGTATAAAATTTCAAGTTCGTAACTTTTAGTTTGTTGGTTATTAGTTGATTTAATGAAATTGGTCGAAATCATAGTTTTGTATAGGAGGGGGTAGAAGGGCAAGCGCAATTTCAAAACTTTTAAAATAACTTCATTTGAATTATTTTTATAAGTTTTTCTGCAAAATTTGAAGTTGATAACTTTTCAGAGTTAGCTGACAACTTATTTCTTAAAAATGCTCGAAAAAAAAATTTGTTTGGGAGGGGGTAGAGGAGGGAGGGGAATCGTAAGACTTGTGATTCAATTTTATTTCTTTTTTGTTTTAAGATGCTCGTACAAAATTCCAAGTTCGTGGCTTTTAATTTGTTGGTTATTAGTTGATTTAATGAAATTGGTTGAAATCATACTTTTGTATGGGAGGGGGTAGAAGGGCAAGCGCGATTTCAAAACTTTTAACGTAATTTCATTTCAATTATTTTTGTAAGTTTTTATGTAGAATTGCAAATTGATAGCTTTTAATATTTAGGTGATAATGGATTACTTAAATATGGTCGAAAAAATAATTTTGTATGGGAGGGGGTAGAAGTTTTAAAGGTTTTCGACCAGTTACTATTTCGTATATTTAGGGATTTTTTTTAAATGCATTTTGCAAATTTTCAAGTTTCTACCGTAAAATATCACTCAAAAATTTTCAGTTTATGTGTTTTTTTCAATGCACATGAAACACCTTGTGCACGTTAGACCGGGGGGGTCGGTTTATAACAATTATGGATCAAGTTGTTATTATTTTTCTATGAACATCAAATAGACGTATCCACATGCAAAATTTAAGCTTTGTATCTTTCACCAGAGCCCCAAAAAAATCACTCAAAATTTTTGACATTTTTGCTTATCACCTCCCTCCCCGTACACCTCCCAACTTAAAATTTTTATCAAAATTAACTATTATGTAGTTCTACAATCTGACAAATTTTTGATTTGATATCTGTACTCTTTTTTGAGATATAAGAATTCGTAATTTTGAAAAGTGCGCCATTTTTGAAATGCTCCTCAGTTCCCCCCACTACTTTTATTTCAAGATGTTATTTTTTTTGTATTTTCCCAGTATAGTTTAATATAAGTTTCAAATTTCAATTACATAGCTTAAGAGATAGTTGAGATATTTATTTTTAAGTGTTTTTCTTTGCACCCCCCTGACCATTCCCCTTACAATAATTAGCCACTCTAAGCTGATTCCAATGGAACTACCTAGTCGTGCCATAAGTTCTGTCACACGTATATGGGCAATTTTTGTATAAATGAAAAAGAGTTTTTGACAAAGGAAAATATATTTTATTTTGGCATACTAATGGAAGTAAAATAAGCAACAAATTATTCAAAGTGGCCGCCTTTAGCCTTAACACAGCTCTTTAATCTGTTGGGCCAGTCATCGATAGCAGTACGCACTGTTTCTAGCGGAAAATTAGCTACTGCTTCTGTCAAAGATCGCTTAAGGCTCTCGATATTTGGGTGTCGTCTCGTGCACACCATGGACTCTTAACTCCGCCCACAGTTTGTAGTCCAGGGGATTCAAATCTGGGCTCCCAGAAGGCCATTCCGTCGCCCTTATAAACTGTGGAATATTGGTTTCCAACCACGCTTGTGTGGTTCGAGCTTTGTGGGCTGGCGCAGAATCTTGCTGGAAAACCCAATGTCGATTGTTGAATAGCGTAGAGTTCAGCGGCTTCACACATCCCTCCAGGATGTCCGTTTGATAATTTTTCGCTGCAGTTTTTACGCCTTTTTCGCAAAAATGAAGCTCGGTGACCCCTTCGTAGCTGACACCCCACCATACCATGACTGATGCTGGATGATGTCCTCGCTGTACCCTAGTGGCAACTTCTCGGGCTTCTATGGAGCTGTGGGCATACACCTTATCATTTTGGCGGTTGAAATGTTCCTCCACCGTAAAAATTTTTTCATCTGTAAATAAAATTTCTCGATGTTTGTTGTTGCCGTACCGCCGAAGGAGCTCTTTCGATCTGGTGCTCCTATTTTGCTTCAACTGCTCAGTCAGCAAATGTCCCGTTGATCGTCGAAAGGCACTCATCCCGAGGTCAGATTTTATGATGCGAGACATACTTCGGGTGGAGATGTTCATCTCTCGAGCCATGATTCGTTGTTTACGAAGCGGATTTCGACGAATTCGACTCCCGACCGCTTTGATGGCAGCAGAAGAACGTACATCACGCGGACGTCCAGAACGAGGTCGATCTTCAATAGTCTGGATCGCGTTATATCTCTGGATCGCACGATACACAAATCTTTGCGTTATTTTTAACGGGCACAACAACTTGAAAATTTCACTCGCGAATTTTCCACACTTATGTAGTGCAATCACTGCAGTTCGGTTTTCTATTACACCCCATTCCATCTTCACACGTTAACGAACACACTTTAAATGACCATCAACTGTCAACAACATTATGACGTTTATAAAACTGGCCGATATTGAAATGTCACTCATAAAATAAAGTTGTTGCCAATGTGAGAAATTATGTGACAGAACTTATGGCAGGACTAGGTATATGCCATCTTAACGGTCCCAAAATATGATTTTTTTACAATAAGTAATTTCGAAGATGTAATCATTTGAAAAAATAATTCGGCCGACAATTTGTTTTTAGCCCCCCCTTTTCGGACGCCAATGGATAAAAAAATTAAATTATTTTTAAAAGTTGTCCCACAAACCCTTCTATATGTGTGTTGAGTTTTAGCTTCCTAGCTGTTACCATGGTTGAGATATTTGAATTTGTATTTTTCGGCCTTAGCGCTCCCCCCGCCTCCCCCTGAACCCGTACACCCCCCAAAATGGGTATGTGCCTGAGATCCGCAACTATCTACAATCCCCCCAAAAATGAACTTTCTATCTTGTAGGGTTTGGGAGTTAATGTGCGCTGAGCGTACACACCGGCGTACAGACAGACGGATTTTTTTTTTTGCATTTTTAGGCTAATTTAGTCATGATTTGATCTTTCTACTTCAATGCGTTCTCGAGCTGAAGCGGTTGCGGACAAATAGACAGACGCACAGATGGACGGACAGACATTCGGTTTTGTGATTTTTGAGTGATAACATGAAATTCTGTATCATTCATTTCTCCGAGCCTCAAACAAAACTAGAAAAATTTTGTGGCCAACTTAGAATACTCTCAGATTTTATCTAGATTATAAAAAGTGGAATTTATTTTTCCTTTATTGAATTATTCTCCGGCTACTACCAATTTTTGTGGAATATCGCCATCTTAATTACAGGAAAGGAGTTTCTGCTTACACTTTTTAATCACGATAATGTTGTTTTAATCTCCATACTAAGAATCTTATGAACATTTTCAACCGAAAATAAAAATACCTGGCGAAAAATTCATAAGCCAACGCTAATATGGCGGGAATATTCAATATTTAATTTTCACACCATAGGAAACGTGATTTTAAATACGAATGGTTTCAAGAATACCGCAGACCATTCATATTTATCACTGCAACAAAAAGTATATACTGAAAAAATTCTTGAAAAATGTCTTATTATTGTCGAAAACAAACACACCATAATAGTGCACAGTGGACTTTCTAGTTAACAAAGTACCAAATTCGTTCTTTCGCGTTTTAATTTTACTTAATTACATCGCTCACTATCGCACAATTATCGCTGCATATTGATTAATCGAACCGATCGTATCTGAATTACAAATCTCCCTTCCATTGCAAACCCAAACATATACTTTACGAGAATATACGTTCCAGAAGCTTTTCGGCTGTTCCATATAATTTGTGTACGTGTAAAGTTGGTAAACAGTTGAACATTGCAAACATTATAATGAGCAATAATTTTTTTTTGTTATTTTGAAAAAAAAAAAATATGCATCTAAGTTTTTTTCGATTAATTTACCGATTTGTGGATTCATTTCTTCTTTCAATTTCTTCGCTTGCACGTGGAAATAGTCCATTACATGTTGATTTTGATCTTTCAGTTTTTGGTTGGCATCTTCTTTCCGATCCCTTGCTTGTTGAATTGATTTTTCCATTTTGACATGGATATGTGTAATGGTTCGACTCAACCAAAAATTTTGTGCATTAAAAATATGTTACCGTGAGTCTTTCTCTCTAATAGGATGCCATAATCTCAACTGAGTAAGCAAATAAAATATTCAGTTCACTCGCTGTGCATACCCTCCCAGCAGGCCGAAAAATCTAAATTTTTACCATTCCGAGTATATCTAATACCAGGCACGCAGAATTATGGTCAGAGGGTTGTTCTCGCCGAGCGGCAGAATTGTGGATGACCTTTATGCTTGCAACTGAACTATGCCAACCTGGTAGGATCTTGTATGTAAAGCGGCCGAATTACCGGAAGCATTTGTGCTCTGATTTTTCTCTGTGGAGGGCGGTACTGTTATTTTCGCTACTGCTCCCTGCGTTGTCGAACGCGTTACGAGAAGCAGCGCGAGAAGGATCACAGTTTCTTCTCGATACACCATTCAGTTTAAGTTCTACAGAAATTAAAAATTGTCGAAAATCTCTAAATATCCATGTGCCTTATGTAGCTATGGTGTAGCCTAGTAGGTAGCGTGCTTCAAATCCCGGTCGACGCATAATTCCAGCACACTGCCTGCTTGGGTGTATTTTGGCCACCTCAATCTACGAAAATGAAAAATTCGAAGATAGAGGGTTGTGCGAAGGTCTAACAACCCTTCCACAATAATTAATGAAAAATGGAACCCGAAGGTCAGGAGGCCAAGGCCCGATTTGGGCTGTAGTGCCATTGTAGAAGAAGAAGAAGATGCGCCTTATGTATTCCGTGCAGCGGAGGTAATTTACACCTTTTCTTGATACACATCTTTAGCCTGTTAATTTTGAAAGTACATTTTACTGTTCTAGTTGATTTAGTTTTTTATTTTGTTCATTTATCTTCTCCACAATATTTTGCATTGATTGCATCATTGTGTCAGAAATTTTATAATCTTTAGCTTCCAAAAGCATTCATCATCTGATTTAACAATCACAGTCTTAACATTTTTAGTTTATCGTGTTTCTCTTTCAACTACGGAACTATTAGATCTTATCAATCAATCAATCAATTTCCTGTTAAGACCCTCTATAGGAGCATTGGACAGAAACAGATCTCTTCCACTAGGCGCGAACCTGAGCATCGACCCTTAATTGTTGCCAGTACTTGTTTATTCCTCAGGACTTCTGCTCAACTGCTCGCTTCCTTGCGCTACATGGTTGACCAACCCGACGTCTTCCTTGAGAATTATAATCAAGAGCTTGGTTGGCGATGTTTCGCTCTGGTTTCCTCAAAGTGTGACCGATCCACTGCCACTTCCGTCTTTGAATCTCAATATTATTTTAGTTTGTCCAGTCTTACTCCATAGTTTGTCGTTGGAAATCACTTCTGTGCAGAAGATCCCTAAAATGCGCCGAAGGCATTGGTTCCCGAAAGTTTGCGTTTCTTGGTAAGTCGAACGGTCTCATACGTAACTTAAATTAATTTATTCGAGAATCACTTAAAATTCGTATATTCTCTGTTCACGAAAATGGTCTCGATGCTTGTTCAAAAAATTGTCTACGCGTGCATAATATGACTTCGTAAAAATTCTTTTTTTAACCGTTCGAGAATTTTCAGTGCGAATTTTACACGCGATCGCAATATTTCCTCTCACAAACTAAATTTTTTTTTCTATTTGCGTAGAAAATTACGCGGTCACAATCGCAATTGTTGGTCTCGCAAAATGCTATTTATGTCGTTCCAGATTTTTATTTTTCAACGTATTTTATCGCGTGATCACTTATTTTTCAGTTGTTATTTTATAAAATTATCTTTCTGTTCCAGAATTGTCGTCATTTTTTCAACTTAACCAATTATTGAAATCATACTTGTATGGTGTGTCATCAGTTAAAGGTCGTAAACAGTTGAAGATCGTAAACGCTTGATGAGCTGTTTAGCGTTGCCATGTATCAGAATTATCCAAAACTCTTAGCATCTCCAACCAAGACTCTCGGGGACGTTCATAGTCTAGAGAGAAAGAATCGACAGTTTTTCGATCAGAAACAGGATTCCGGAAATATAATATCGTTAAAATCGGTATAATACAAGCGACAGATTTAGATACTTCTATAAATACTAGTAAATTGATTGAAGAATCCATAAATTCGAGGGGATATGATGAAACAAAGTTAGGTTAAATCAATCATCAGGATCCTTAGGGATTATCAGGTTAATTTAGGATAACACAACCAATCAATTTTCAATTAAAGGAATGAAAATTGTTCACGTAAACTTATCCCATACTCTTCCTTCTGTCTTCAACTCTTAATCCTGACCGGTTTGGTCAAGATTTGCGGATGATAGCATTGTCAATTTCTCTTATTTATATTATTTTCATTTTGCGTCCCTATAGCCGTCCGTCTTTCAGGACGATTATTCAATCCTTGAATGTCGATAAATTTGAGTTCTCAGCTAACGTTAAGGGACCAGAGTAGAATTTAATATATTGATTAGACAGATACTGTGTCCTGTAATAATGAACTTAGCTTGGACTCAATTATCTTTCGGTCCAAAATTAATGGCATTAGAGTTAAAAATAGTTATAAGTCGTTACAACGACGCAAAAAGGCTCAAGGTACAATATCGTAACCGGTCAGATTTGGAAAGGAATATAAATCTGGTAGTTTGAGATCTAAAGGATTTAAGAATGACCAATATCTAGATTTATCAGAATTTTCTAGGGGGGGAGGGGAGGGACTTTACTTTAATTCTACAGGCCTAAAATATATTGTCCTTATCGTTCGTTATTCCAACTCAACAATTAACTTCCTATCATAAACTGCATTAAGTCTGCACATCTGTTTCTAGCACCACGCGTTCCATCCACCCACTGAGACATGCCCTATTTCAACTTACAAGGATGCTAGCGCTTAAGGACCGGGTGGGATGGCAATGGACTTGCGATGCAGCCGAATTTGTCGAATGAGTAGTACGCATGCGTCTAACGTTATCGCTTTCCGTGCAGGATTCCGCTCTTTTTCTCTCTCTCTCTTTCTCTCTCTTCCTGTATCTCGTCGAAGATGTTTCGTCGACCTCTGCAGCAGGGATGCTGCTGCCCCGAAGCATCCTTGGAAGAATACGAGAGTGTTAAGTGGGTGAGGTGCGCGGCGGTCAAGTTCCAACCTATCACAACACCCATACATACTTAGAAAAGCGCGGGTGGCATTAAGCTTTTTACTTCTGGCGCGCGATTGTAACGTGTGAAAAACTATGCTAAGAAAAATTCCGAAGCTTAGTGCCATGTAAAGATTGTAGAGTGGCTGGGAGGATGCGATATGGGAGGCGTTGTAGTTGTCGAATGGAATGTATTTTGGGTGGGATGCGTCGACCTCGATTGTGTGTGCAGATGATTCTCGATGGATTTACTCGTGAATCTCCCGAGTTGAGGAAGGTTTCAGCTGGGTTGGACGTAGAGAGTGCGTTGTGGGGCCTGTGGGTGGAATAATAAAGTTGAAAGTCGCGATGTAAAAGCTTCCGTGGTGTGTGCAGTGCAGAAAATGTTTCAGAACTTTTCCAGTATCCGAGGAGCTCACCTGTGTGTACGGTCCGGTTTTTTGTACGCGTGCTTTTCCGTTTTATCTCTATGGTAAATTCATCCTGATTTCCTGACTAGATCTTTGGCGTTTTTTCGGCTCATTTCGGAGTTCGACAATCAACCGGGTGGAAATTGGTTTATTCGGAAAACAAATTTTTAGTGGTATTTGTTGCAAACGATAAGCGATTTTAGTCGGTCTATCCTTCTTCATCAACTTGATAGTCCTTTTCATCCTTCCGGTTCATTTTCGAAAGATCCGTTTGACTGTTCGCAAGTTTCGTCTGTGCATTTCGGGATCTTTCTGCATCTTTCTTCTTCCCGTCTGTATGTATTAGTCACGCTTTACTGGCAAAAGGACGACTTTTACAACTTTTCTGGCTGGCTTTGAATTGAGCTTTTACTGCGGTGCGTCCTTGCGTGCGGGGGTTTCGGCATCTGTTTTGACTGATTCTCGTGCGAGCCGCTATTCTTAGGCGCGGAGAGAAAGAATTTAAAGAAAAAATTCACAAAAATGTGCACTCAGTTCAGTGCGTGTGTTCCATTTGGTGCCTATCTCGCGAATTTCGTGATTCTACTACATATCCTTATTGAGAAACGCGATTAAGTACGAGTTTTTTGTGTGCGGGTGTGATTGCATTGTACCAGCCAAAACAAACCCTTGCGAAAAATTCTAAAAGAAGAATTAATCGAATGTAATTCAATCGGGATGCAATAACTCGCCTGAAACGTAACGAGTGTTTGTTTGAGGAATGCAATTTTAGATCCTTGCCTGACGAGGCTGAAGCAATCGGACCGGTCAAGGATAAGAAAGAAGAAAAAACGGACAATTCGAACGCCGACAGGAGCAACGGAAACCTAACGAAGATTTTCTGCAAGTCGGTAAGTACCAGCAAGCAACGAGAGAATAGTCCTCAGGGGAATCCCCGCCTGCCATTTGAATACGAAACATGAGTTTGGCTCGACATTTTCCCTCGTCATGGGATTTTATAACTTGTAAAGTCGTTTATCTGTTTTTATTTTATGATTGTCACCAGCATTGAGAGAGTGGGTAAGGGGTAGGATGAGGTTCACTTGCATCCTTGGGGAATGTGTGAGTCGATTCGAGAAGTACTCAAACGGGTGATTTCATTCAGTCAGAAGTTGACCCAATTTCTAGAATGCACTTGGGTGCAATGACGTCGGCAAACTCCCTCCTGGAAAGGAATTGCATATCGGAATGATACAGCATGAAGAGATTCGCTACCACCTTCACCACTTCCACTGCCGGCCAATCGTGATGCCGAATAAGTAGGGTAACAATAGAACTTTTTCCGCCGTAGTAGAGGGAGGTGGGTGAATGTCGGTGGAAAAGTTATTGCGAATTATTAGGCCTTAATAGGATTTCTATAGTTCACTAGCGCCTCCTAATTATTAATCGATTAAAACAATATATGTGGAGCTTACACCTAACGGGTAGAAAATCGATGGATTAAAACTAAAACCAAAAGTGAAATAAACAAATAGTGAAGCCCCGGCAAAAATGTTGATGATAGCTGCAAAAGAATCCGAATAACTACACCGTGAAGGACAAGTTTCACATAAAACTGGAGCTACTATTTCTTAACCCTCCAGGGAGTGGGTGGTAGTGAGATACGAGGCTAACTTTGTTTCGTCATATTGTTTGTCGAGCCGTAGGACTGAGGCTCTTCTGAGAGTTGGTACATTAAAATAAAAGAGATTTGAGGATGAAGATGATCCATAATGTGGAAGTCTTTTCTTTGAAAATCTCAGGTGTTCTGTGTGCTTATTGAAACGAAAAAAGGATATGTGTATGCAAATAGGATTTGTCGAGAAACGAAATTTGTTTTAAGTCTTTTATTGCTTTTCTCGTTTCGAAATGATCACATGGAAATCGAAAGAAGTTTAAATGGATGGAACTTGATATTTTAGAGGAGTTGAATCTAATGGATTGAAATTAATCACTCTAGTTGAAGTTTAATGGAGAGATAGAGGATGCAACGAGTATTGCCAGTTCTTTTCCAGTTTCGACACATTCATATATGGGATTCGCTAGCACAAGGCTGTGTCTGCTAATTTTAAATTTTCAAATTGAGTTGGCCCAGATCTCGACGGCGCAGTCCATACGTACAAAGTACGAAAAACGACGGCGCTTGATCCAAAAGTTGTCCCACTTGATCAAGAAGGCACCCGGCTTTCTTTAGCTTATTGCCGACGAGATGTGGAAAAATCTCCGGGGTACAGCACGGGACTTTGCGATACTGTTCGTCGCTCCACACTAGAGTATTGTGTTTCACAACGTTCCGGATATCAGAATTTACTGAAGAGAAAAAAGCGAGATTTAGACTTAGATTCAAATAACTTCCAAATTACTAATTTTGCCTGGAAATCGGACAAAACTCTTTCCAACTTAGCCAGTGCTGATTATCCATGAACGACAGCATCCCAGTTACCATTGGAATCACCTACTTCAATCGAGGCGTTAGGAACATCCGAAATAGTGTTGAAATCTACAATCACTTCAGAGAAAGTTGGTTCGTATTCGCCAGTCCCAAATGATCCTGGTGTGTGGCAAAGCCCATTACTCCCATCCCAAGTACAAGACTTAATAGAAAATGGTCCTGGTTATTATCAAAAATTGACTTCAAGTTTCAACTATTCAAAAAACCAAAAATTTTCTGAAATATACTTTTGTCGGATTCTATCAAACAACGAAAAGGTTGAAAGCGATTGGTTATTTTATTCTATTGAAAAAATGCTGTTGTTTTCAAAATTTTGATTGATTTGAGCAACGTAAAATTGATTGAATTCAACAACAACAATATACTGGCAGGACCCACTTAAGTGAACACGAAATCTACGTCTCTGGTCCAATTTCTTAGAACGATTACGAAAAGATAACTATAACTGTTGACTCGGAGTTTCAAAATTTATTAGAAAGAGAAACTAAGCATTGGCGCGATGTTATTGAAAGAATTATTTATGCTATTCAATTTTCAGCTGAACAAAACTTTGCCTTTCGGGGTCAATGTGGTTTGAGAAAGTTGCATCGTTACAGGTCGAATTGCGTGAGGTGGAAATGGCGATATCGTTGTTAAGTGCCAATCCGAGTCCGTTAATTCGGCGTAAGTCCAAATTTAGTTCGCCGCCGAAAATTATCGCCCTTTCATAATATCGATATTCGTTAATTTCTCCAAAGAAATTTTTCAGCTTTGGGCTGTTAACTAGCAAATTTAAAATGCGGTCGAATATCCCAACGACACAGAATCCAATAGCAACTCAAAACCCGGGCAACAAGTGAAAATTGCTCGAAACGAACACCGACAAACAGGCGGCCATAATATCGACCGGGCAGTGCGCAAATATTACATATATGTACATAAGTATACAAACAAGTGCGAGAGAGATAGACTTACAGTTAAGACCACCCCCTTCTTCTCTCTATCTTCAGCAGCAGTGAACAATCCTGAGCTGCACGGCCGAGGACTCCTTTGGTATTCCGTTCGCCTTCTTGCTACGATGTTGATGACGCTGAATCCAACAGCAACAACACTTAACTCAAAAACCGGGTAGCCATAAAGTAAAAATCTCACAAAACGAGCTCCGATCAACAGGCGACCATAATTTCAAAAAAAATTTCGAGATAAACCCGGCCAGAAATTTTGAAACTTTAAACTGAATGGAATCTGCTTACTGTTGAGTTGAGACTATGGGCGCCTGTTAATCTGCCTAACAGGCGCCCATAGTCTCAACCCAACACTTAGGGTATAAACTTCAACGCGCATCTTCTATGACCCTTCATACAACTTTTCCATATGTATATGTAGGTATTTGAAATTTAAAGAAAGTCGCATTCCCTCAAATATATAGAAGCAATCGACTTGAGAATTGTCAAATTTCATAACAATAACATTCTAACTTTATTAGTACAGTAAATAAACATAACAGGGCTACGATTGCGCGTAAAGCGCAATCTTACGATACTCTAGATGAAATAGAATTTTTTGTGATCCCAAGAAATTTTGTATGGGGAGTATTGGAAGGGGTGATAGCGTTGAACTAATTTTTTCCCCATCATGCTAAAGTAGCTACATATAAAAATGTTTTATACCAAATACTTACTCCAAAAATTGAATAGGAGCTGAGAAAATTAATGTGTTAAATTTAGTGAAAATGTGCAGTTCATATGGGAGGTGGTAGAAAGAGTGGGGGGATTTTAGTGATTTTTTCAGAAATAACTAAGAATATCATAAAATTGACATCTCTTAAATTTTAGATGAGTAACATTCATACTTTTCAAGAAAATAGATTTTTTGTGAAGTTGGGTAACTGTGTCATATTGTATGGGAGGAGGTAGAAGGGGTGAAGCTAATCAAATATTTTTTTCTGATCTTAGTGATAATACTAATTAAGTATTTATTACAAGATATGAGCTCGATAAATGGTATATGTTCTGAGAAAATTGTCTTAGAGCATTTCATGAAAAAGTGTAGTTTGTATGGGAGGGGGTAGAAGGAGAGAGAGTACGCAGATAATTTTTTCTGCTGTAGATTTATGTAATTATTAAAGTATAATATCCCAAAATTCATACTAATAGCTTTTATACTTTTCGATTAATTCCATTTATTGTCAAATTGCGAAATTGGGTTATTTTGTATGGGAGGGGGTAGAAGTGGTGAAGCTAATCGTTTCATTTTTTTTGGTCTTACTAATAATTTTAAATAAATATATGGTGCACAATTTCAGCCCGCTAAATTTTATACACACTGAGTAAATTGGCTTATAGTAATTCATGATAAGTACAGTTTGTATGGGAGGTGGTAGAAGGAGGGGGAAGACACGCACAATTTTTATACGGTAGATTGATATTATCAGAAAAGTAATATATTCCAAATTTCAGGCCAATAGCTTTTATACTTTTTGAGCAAATCCGTTAATTGTCAAATTGCGCAATTGTGTCATTTTTTATGGGAGGGGGTAGAAGGGGTGGAGCGATTTGGCCCGTTCACGAACTTGACCTTACTTTTTTGTCAGAAACGACGTATAGAAAATTTGAACTTTCTAGCTCAACGCGTTCTCAAGCTAGAGAGCGAACAGACGGACAGACGGACAGACGGACAGACGGACGGACGGACAGACGGACAGACGGACAGACGGACAGACGGACGGACGGACAGACGGACATCCGGTTTTGAGATTTTTGAGTGATTTTATGAACTTCTGTATCATTCATTTTTTTCTCCAAGCCTTAGTTCTTGGCGTTACAAACCTTAAAGCAAACTTATAATACTCTCAGATTCCATCTAGAGTATAAAAATAAAATTAATAAAGCAGCTGCAATGAAAGATACAGCATATATGCCTATTCTTCTTGACCAAAAACTGTAGTCGGCCAAGTAAAATATTCGAAAGAAATGACTTATTTTCAAATTATCCGTTAGATGAAAAGTATAATCTTTAGTTGTTTAGAATTAAAAATCAAGTTCTTTAATAAATAGTAATATTGTTTATGAATCGTTAACGAAATTTGTTAATGAAGTAAAATTAAAGTCATTAATGATACATTGCTAAAGATTATTTTCTTGTCTATATACTCGTTTCCTGTAAGTGTCTTACAATTCATCAATGAATCGCTAGAAGTAATGCATTAACGAATGTTCATTTAGTTCCGCTTGATTAATCGTTAATATTTCGCTAACGATGCTCGTTAGCGATCGAATTCCTCGTTAAAATGATGCATTAACGATGCTTTAACGAATTATTTCATTTTTGGTGGTTGGCTACTAGTCTAATAGACTAATAGAAAATTGCATATATTTATGTTTGGTGATCGATATGATTTCAAAAAAATTGCACTGGGGCCATCTAGTTGGGCCTATTGTTCACCCCCTATTGATTATAAGATGGAAGTCACTCCTCTTGTTCTAGCCACTTGTTTCGGTTTGCGAACCGTAGCAGGCTTCAATGTTGGAGGTCGTCTAGTTCTGAGAAGAATCTAGAGCGTAAACAAAGGAGACAACTGTTGGAGATTTGCGGACAATGACAAAGATAATGTTCGATAGATTCTTCGTCTTCCTCGCAACCTCTGAAAAGGCTGTCGCTCGCGATCCGCATCCTAAATGCGTGCAGCTTTACTAAACAATGATCTGTAGTCAGGCCAACAATAGTTTGGACGCTATAGCGACTACGTTGTAACAATCAAATTCCTGTTAAGACCCCCTATAGAGGCATAGGACAGAAACAATTCTCTTCCACAAGGCGCGATCCTGAGCATCGGCTTTAAGCTGTTGCCAGGGCTTGTTTATTCCTCTGGCCTCCTGCTCAACTGCTCGCTTTCATGTGTTACATGGTCAACCAACCCGACGTCTTCCTTAATCCAGAGCCTGTTTTGCAATGTTTCGCTCTGGTTTCCTCAAAATATGACCGATCCACTGCCACTTTCACCGTTGAATCTCAATACCTATTTTAGTCTGGCCAGTTGTACTCCAAAGTTCGTCGTTGGAGATCACTTCTGGCCAGAATATTCCTGAAATGCGCTGGAGGCATTGGTTTACGAAAGTCTGTAGTTTCTTGGTAAGTCGAACGGTCACTTTCCACGTAGTACAACCATATAACAACACGGATTTGACGCATGTGTCAAAAACTCGCAGCTTCGTGCGAAGGGAGATCTCTCTTAACCTCCAGAAAGGGGAAAGGATACCGAAGGCCTGACGAGCTTTACGTTGTAACAGCTGAGCTATTTTTATTAAGTTCTTCCCTAAAGGATTTGGTCGTTCTGCAGCTGTCCAGTTGCCGCCAAGAAAGAATCCAAAATAGTTTGTTTGAAGCTAGTCTTCTGCACTGTTGGTGCTACATCGACTGACTTCCTAGTGGAATTGATGTTTGCAGATCCTTGCCGTGCAAGAGTTTCTGCTGCCTCGTTTTCTAGCTGGTCGCTGTGACCCAGTATCCAAATTAGAAAAACTTCCATTATGGTCGCTAAGCCATTCAAATTGTGTATACAAATGGATACTAGTTTGGACGTAGTCCTGTAGGATTGGAGTGCAGCTTAATATGTTCCAAGTTATAATTAGCTTAGGAGATAATCGAGATATAAATTTTTAAGTGTTTTCCATCTTAAAATAATTGGCCTCCTTCAATATTGATTATGGTAGATCTATGCGTCGTCAAAGTGGTCCCGAAACATGAATTTTTTATATTAAGTAATTTCGAAAATATAATCATTTAAAAAAAAATTCTACCAGCAATTTGTTTTGAGCGCCCTTTTTTGGACACCAATGGATCAATCAATCATTCAAACAATTTCCTGTTAAGACCCCTTATAAGGTCATAGGACAGAAGCAGTTTTCCAGGACAAGGCGCGATCCACAGTATCGGTCCTTAGCTGTCTCCAGGACTTGCTTATTCTTTTGGCATCCTGCTCAACTGCTCGCTTCCATCGATCAACTCGGTGTGTTCTTCGAAGATATAATCCAGAGCTTGTTTACCGATGGTCCGTTCTGGTTTGCTCAAAGTGTTACCAATCCACTGCCAGTTCCACCTTTGAATCTCAATGCTTATTTTAGTCTGTCTAGTTGTACTTCAAAGTTCCTTCTTCTATTTCTGCCATGGCACTACAGCCCAAATCGGACCTTGGCCTCTTGACATTCAGGTTCCTTAACATTTTTCATTACTTATTACGGAAGGGTTGTTAGCTCTTCGTACAACTCTCTTTCTACGAATTTTTCATTTACATACAAATAAATCCCATACAATTTCAGGAAAGCATTGTCTAATTTCCTTAAAAATTATGGAAGTTCCAAACTTGAAAGTTCGCACATTAACGTGGTATTAGATGTCATATAAAAATAAACTGCCAAAAGTCGGGCGCAACTTTATTATTCTTTGGACAAGTTGAGGATGCGTGGAAGTTAATATGCAGATTACAGTGGTTAGGGCAGACTAAGTGAAAGGGGGTTCTTGGGCAGGGCTGTTGTCAATTTAACACTTAATTGCGTATACGATCAAAAGCTCCAGTACATATAATAAATATTTCATTCGTTTATTTATAAAAGTTTGGGTTGTTATGTGGTGAAAGGGAGGGGGATAAAAAGGGTGGGCAGATGTTAATAATTTTTTAATCGGTTGCTTGAATCATGTCCAATATTCGCTGTATAGAATGTCAGTTTCATAGATGAAATTGCAAAGAGTTTTTATAAAATTCGGGGTATTTTAGATTCACGAAACCAAACATTTGTATGGGAGGAAGTAAGAGAATCGTAAAATTTGTGATGTAGTTTTATTTTGTTTCTCTTGTAAGGTGCTCGTACAAAATTTCAAGATTGTAGCTTTTAATTTATTTAAATTGATCGAAATCATGCTTTTGTATGGAAGGGGGTGGCAGGGCAGATGCGATCTCCAAACTTTTGATGCAATTTTGTTTCAACTATTTTTAAACGTTTTTGCAAAAAATTTCAAATTGATAGCTTTTAATAAGTAGTTAGGTGATAACTGATTTCTTAAAAATGGTCGAAAATATAATTTTGTGTGGAAGGGAGTAGACGTTTTGATGATATTCAACAAGTTAATATATCACTCTTTTAGGGATTTTTTTAAATGCATTTTGCAAATTTTCAAGTTTCTACCTTAATGGTACAAAAATATGAATTTTTATAGTAAGTACGAGGACGGTTCAAATATGATTGAGACAAACGCTGTAGATGGCGCACATGTAAGTTTTGAAGGTTGCGGCTTGAGTATGTGATAGCTGGGTCCCATAGTGTGGCATAGTTTTCGTAGCGAACGCACGTTTCACGCGCGTGCTATGACCATGAGTGAGTATCAAGTGCCGACCGCCGTTGCGCAACGTATTGTCATTCGTTTTTTGGTGTGGGAAGGCATTAAAAACACGGAAATTCTTCGGCGTTTGCGAAATCAGTTCGGTAGTGAGTGCCCAAGTAAGTCTGCTGTGTTTAAATGGGCCAAAGCGTTCAAAGATGGCCGCGAAACCGTCGACAATGAGCCGCATGATCGTCGACCGCGAACCAGCATCACACCAGACAACATTCGCCGCGTAGAACAACTCATTTTGGAGGACCGTAGGGTGAATGTTTGAAACATTTCGGCTGAAGTCGGCATTAGTATTGGTAGTGTAGAGTCTACCATCCACGAACACATTCAATATCGCAAAATAACGGCGCGATGGGTTCCCAAACTGTTGAACTTCGAGCAAAAATTCATGCGGTTGGAAGTTTGTCGCCGCTTGCTGACGCGATACGAGGTGGAGGAGGATGGTTTTCTGACGAGAATCTTCACTACAAACGAGACATGGGTACACTATTACACTCCCGAAAGCAAGGTGTCGTCTAAAGAGTGGAGGAAGGGGCGCCAGTCAAAGCGAAGACAACCAGGTCCGCGGGTAAGGTTATGTGTACTGTATTCTAGGACCGGCGGGGAGTGCTGTATGTTGACTTCCTGCGCACACAACGTTCCGTCAATGCTACATACTACTCTAACCTTCTGAAAACACACGTGAAACCCGCTTATCGCTCGAAACGGAGGAGCATTGCAGCGCGAAGTGCTATTCTTCTCCAGGATAATGCGCGCCCTCATACCGCGCGTCTCACGATCGATACAATATCGGAATTGGGGTGGGAGGTACTAGAACACTCCCCTACAGTCCGGATTTATCACCCTGCGACTATCACATGTTTGGACCACTGAAAGAAGCCCTCGGAGGTCAAAGATTTAACACCGACGACGAGGTAGACGAGTTTATGCGCACATGGCTGTCCAAGTTGCCAAGGAATTCTTCGATACCGGCATCAAAAAACTTCCGGAGAGTCGGCAAAAATGTGTAACTAGTGAGGAGAATTACCTAGAAGAACTGTAAATTTTTGTAAATATTTTCGATAATAAATAAATGTGTCAGAGCGTTTGTCTCGATCATATTTGAACCGCCCTCGTAATTTGGAAGATATATATAATTATTTGAAAAAAAAAAAATTCGGTAAGCAATTTGTTTTGAGCCCCTCCTTTGTGGAGCTCAGTGGATAAGAAAATTAAATTATTTTTAAAGTTTGTCCCACAAACCCTTCTATATGTATGTTGATTTTCAGCTTCCATGATTGGGATATTTGTCTTCTTAGTTTTCGGTCTTAGCGCTTCCACCGCCTCCCCCTTAACCCTCACACCCCGCAAAATAGGTGTCCGCCTAAGATCCGCAACTATCTACAATCTACCCAAAAATGAGCTTTCTAAATTGAAGGGTTTGGGCATTAATGTACGCTGAGCGTAAACGTACGGCGTACGGCGGACGGCATACGGCATTGACTGCAAAATAATGAGTTGCTAACGGATGGGAAAACGCTAAATCCGGCGCTTCAAATTTCTTAAAAATTTGTGCAACTGCAGTAAGGATGTTGACCATTCAACCGGCAGAAATCATAATTCACAATTCATAATATATTTATTTCCCAAAGTTTCTTCATAACATGCTTACACTAATTTTTCTTACAGTTAGTGATCAGATTGTGTTTTAAATCCTTATAGCTTATGGATGAATAGGAAAACAGTAATGAATTTATGAACATTTTCTTAATATAGTTGGATGTAGTAAGGAAAAGAGGGGAAAACTAAAAACCTTGAGATACTTGAATTTACAAGTATAACTAACTTACTAAAAAAAAAATTAGGTGGTAATTTCCATTCAATGATAGAGAGAATAAAGGAGTAGTTGGTGTATTCACATCTACTTAAAAATATTTCACTCAGATAATTGCTAAAGCCTGTAACGAAAAGTTCTGTCGTGCGCAAGCTGGGTATAAATTGAAAACTACTCTCTACTCTACAATGGCGCTACAGCCCAAATCGGACCTTGGCCTTCTGACATTCAGGTTCCTTAACATTTTTCATTATTGATTGTGGAAGGGTTGTTAGCCCTTCGCACAACCCTCTTTCCATGAATTTATCATTTTCGTAGATGGAAGTGACCAAGGTATATCCAAGTAGGCAATGTGCTGGAATTATATATAGCGTCGACCGGGATTTGAACTCACGGCTTTCGCATTACAAGACCAACACACTACTCACTAGGCTATACCCTAGCTTTTTGAAGACTACTCAATGGATTTTTATAAAATTTTATTTGTATTTACTTCATATCCTACTAGTTATGAATTCCTAATTCCGAACTTGTTTAATACTTTTTCTGGTGAATTCTCCTTCCTTTTTCTAATGTTTTTCATCAAGAGCTGCACAAACTTTTTTGTGGCTGCTTTCGATGCTAATGCCCAACGTCTTTTGGATTCATCCATGGCTTTTACACTGCCTACTTCTTCCCTTCATAATTGCCCAATATTTTTCGATTGGACGAAGTGTCGGCATATTCGGAGGATTGTCTGCTTTTTGTACATATGCAATGCCTTTGTAATTTAACTAGTTTACTGTTGCTGAAGCATAGTGACTAGTTGCCAAGTCGGGCCAAAACAGAACTGAAGTCTTGTGCCTTTTAACCATGGGCAATAATCTTTTCTGCAAGCATTATTTACGGTAGATTTAGGCGTTTATGGTTCCTTTTGTAAAAAATGCTGTTGACTTCATCCCACATTCACAAAGACCTTCCCAAACCATACTTATTTTTTTTAAATTCAACGCAAACTGTTCTATCCGATTCACTAACATTTCTTCTGTCATTTGCAATATGTTTCGTCGTCCATTATAACGCACATTGTTTTCGTCAACAATTTTCGGTAGAGATTTCTTGAGCGCCTAATTGCTCGTTTTTCCTAATCAGAACTTCTTTTCGGTGCTTTTTGTTTGTTGAAAGTCTCCAAACCATTCCGTTGTTTTGCTCTTTGCACCATTTGATGGCTGGTTCTGAAATCTTTAGACAAATCCCTTGTAGACATCGATGGGTTTCTCTTTAAAGCATTAAGGATCATTTTTACGAGAACAGGATTTACAGGACGTTTTTGACGACCTGACCTCTTTCTCAGATACACTCAACTCTTCCTTGAACCGTTTGATATAGCTTTGTACAGTCCTTGTTGTAATTTTATACTTTTTTCCCAATGTTGAAAGCGATACTTGTTAATTTTTTTGCCATTCTCGCATAACTTGTTCACGAGCCGAACCACTAGAACGCTGCATTTTCACTAAATTGATCAGTCAAGCAGATTAAACCTTATGTAAATGAGTAAGGAAGTTCTGGGACTCAAGAACCGTTATCTATACACGAATAGATGCGACAGAACTTTTCGTTATAGGCTTTATATGCTTGGAATAAATCTATACCAGCCAGTTTGTGGAGGTGTCTTGTTGAAAAATACCAGGGTTTGTTAAGTATTAATTTTAGGAATTTGTAATTTGTGTAGTCTAGATGAAATCTGACAGTATATTATGTTTGCCTTACCGTTTGTAACGCTAAGAAATAACGCTCGCACAGAGCCGCCAAGAGTACAGAAATATTTGTTGTCGCTCAAAAACCTCGATTCCGATTTACCGTCTGTCCGTCTGTCTGTCTGTTCGTCTGTGCGTCTGTCTACAGCAAAACTCTCGAAAGCTTTGAGCTATAGTGCTAAAAATTTTTGTGTGCAATATTTAGCAAGTAACTTTAAGTTTGTGAATGGGCTATATCCCTCCACTCCTTCTACCCCCATACAAATTTCATAAAATTTCGATTTATTAAGAAATTGGTTTTTCTTCGAAACTATTTAAGCTATCGACTTGAAATTTAGGTCAAAGTATTATGATATAGATGTGATTAATATCACGGAATATTGGTCTGATCCCTTTACTCCTTCTACACCCTTCCATACAAATAGATAATTTTGAAAATACATATTTTCGATTTTCATTGAAACTAGTAAAGCTGAAAAGACGAAATTTTGCCAGAATTAATTCCCCATACAGATTTTGAAATTTAAATAAAATTATTGTTCTTCGAAACTGTTAACGCTATCATGATGATATTGATATTTTGTATAAAGTATAAAAACAGGAATATCAATATTAGAAAAAAATTTGTTTTGATCCGTATACTACTTCTACCCCTTCCCATACAAATGCATAATTTTTGTTAAATGCATTATAAAAATTTCCATTAAAACTAGAAAAAGTACAAACTTAAAACTTTGCCAGAATATGTTTTTTAATAATTGCAATAAATGCTAGAAAAAAATATCAGCCTTACTTCACTCCTTCTATATCCTCCCATATAAATATTTGTATAATAAATTCAAGAAAAGCATTTCTCCTCCGATTATATGAGAGCTATCGACTTTGAAATTGAATCAAAGCAAGGAGATAAGGATGATGATAAACAGTTTCAGTTTACGCCCAATATAAATATTTGTATTATAAATTCATTTTGCCAGGATTTGTTTTTTAATAATTGCAATAAATGCTAGAAAAAAATATCAGCTCCACTTCACTCCTTCTATATCCTCCCATATAAATATTTGTACATATAATAAATTCAAGAAAAGCATTTCTCCTTCGATTATATGAGAGCTATCGACTTTGAAATTGACTCAAAGCATGGTGATAAGGATGATGATAAACAGTTTTAGTTTACGCCCAATCATAATTCTGTTATGTTTTTTATGAACTCCCAACAGTACTTGCGTATAAAGGGCAGATTTTCATCACAACTCTGTCTGTACAGGAGTAGTTGGTTTTCTTTCGATAATTTCGACTTTCGGTTTTTTATATCCTAATGAGTCTGTTTCCAAAACTCTAATGTTTTGGAAACAGCATTTGAGACCTGATGATGGTAAGTTAGATTTATGTCTAAGTGCAGGTATTTTATGTTGTTGAACCATGTTATGTCTTCCCCGAAAACGTGGATTGTAGGATAGGGTAGGTACTGGGAGGCTCTTCTTTTCGGAAAAAAGAAATGATGCAGTCTTGACTGTATTCATTTTTATTTTCCAGGTCGTGAAGTTGTAATTTTGCAATGCTGATTCTGTAGGTTGTTGATGATTACAGCAGGGTCTTCTGATGTTGTAAAAACTGCAGTATCCTCTGCAAACGTAGCTAATTCACAACTAGATTCTTTAGGGAAATCGGAAGTGTATAAGTTGAAAAGTAGGGGACTTAGACAAGATCCTCGGGGTATATTAGCAGAAATGGAGCGTCTTTCCCATTTAGTGGATTTTGGTTTTACTCGAAAAGATCGCTGCGAGAGAAAGGCACCAATCAGCCGGGTTAAATGTTAAGGAAACGAGTAGTTCATTATCTTGAATGGGAGTCCATTATGCCACACTGTATCAAACGCTTTTGATCATGCCAACGGATGTTTTGATCTGGAATGCCTTTTTGATGAACTTGGTGGAGGAGTTGATGACACGTGGAGTTCTGTGCTCAAAAACTAAATTGATAGTCAGGAAGAATATCTTTTTTTTTCGGTGTGAAGTTAAAGATGGTATAGGATTATTTTCTCAAAAACTTCTGAAATTGAGGAGAGTAACCTAATTAGTCTGCAGCTACGGAGTGAAAAGAAAACTTTTCCGGGGAATAGCTATAATAGTTGCTTCTTTCCAGCATTTAGGAAAGTATCATAATTTTAGGCAACTGTTAAGGATAAACCATAACAACACGACTGCTTTTTTGGGGAGAATATTGGGTATACTATCTTTTCCAGGACATTTCCTGCTTTTAGTTACGCGAAGAATGTTTTTAATGTCGGTAGGCTTACAAAGTTGGTTTGGCTCGAATTTCGGTACGAGAGCCGATTATTAATTTAATCATTGACATCATTAGTGAATTGGTCATGGGAGGAATGGAATTGATCCGTAAGTATTTCCACTTTTTCGCTCTTAACTTAAATATTTTTATTGTTGAGCTTGAGATAAGATATACTTCTTCCTATATTTTTCAAGACTTTGTTGATTTTTCAGAGTTTTGTGGAGCCTTTGCTTAAACCTTCTAGCACAGAATCCCTTTTTTCATTTCGCAGT
This sequence comes from Chorisops tibialis, assembly GCA_963669355.1. Classification (NCBI taxonomy): domain Eukaryota; kingdom Metazoa; phylum Arthropoda; class Insecta; order Diptera; family Stratiomyidae; genus Chorisops; species Chorisops tibialis. The sequence continues at coordinate 78,558,215 of OY770263.1, forward strand.
TGTGATATTTCATAGTTTATCTCCTTCTGCAGGAAGTGAACTTCTTTTTTAAAGCGGGATCCCTACATCTTTGCCATTGTCATCTTTTCCTAATCCGAGTTGAGTTTATATTTTTAATCTCCTGTTTTCCTAGCTAGGGTGTAGCCTAGTGGGTAGCGTGTTGGTGTTGTAATGCGAAGATCGTGAGTTCAAATCCCGGTCGACGCAATATATAATTCCAGCACATTGCCTGCTTGGATATACCTTGGTCACCTCCATCTACGAAAATGAAAAATTCGTATATAGAGGGTTGTGCGAAGGGCTACCACCCCTTCTACAATAAGTAATGAAGAGTTTTAAGGAACCTAAATGTCAGGAGGCCAAGGTCCGATTTGGGCCATTGTAGCGCCATTGTAGTAGTAGTAGTAGTGTTTTCCTTGATAATCATTTTTAGCGTAGATTTTTCGACGGCTTCGATAACTTTGAAATAGAAGTAATTCACCATTTCGTCGACTAAAGCGAGATATGTTGAAGTTGTTAATAGTTAGAGAGTTGTACAAGAGGCCGTGATAAGTTTTCCATCGCGTTCTGGAATAATTTCGAATTTGAGTAGTGCTATTATTCACTGGTACTTCATCCAGATTGAAAACAGAACCGGAAGATGAGGGACGAAAGTTCTTGACCAGTTGTAGGTTGGGAGACATGAATAACGCCAAAAATAATAATTAAGTCGCGGATGGAAATGGTCTATGAGTTCGCAACCGGCAGAATTCAAGTATTGTTCTGAACAACTTAGAGGAGTGTTTAGGGAAACGGAGTGTTTATCCGAGTATTAAACATGTTCGTTATTGCTGCAAGAAACAAATAAAGAACAGACAAAACTTGAAAGGAATGTTTCCTTTTTAAAAATATTATGAATAAAAGTGGACGTGAAACATAATTAAAAAATCTCTTCAAACTATCAAACTGCCTGTTACATGCTTCATTCATGCTAAATCGCGTTCATTGAAAACCGTCCACTTTTCCAGTACTAACCTTTTTCAACAAAATGATAATCACAGTTTATAAACATATCCCTCCCTATACACGAGTACCATCTACTAGTCATTATGCAAAGAATAAAAGAAAAGAAAAAAAACTGGCGCTTCTTCAACAACAATTTTCGTCGTTGTCGCAATTAAAAGCATTCCTAGAGTCCTTCAATAGCACTTTTCATTTTTGCCGGCTCTATGACTTCCTATTAAAATTTTCTGAAATCCATTTTAAACTTGAAAGGCGACTTCTTCCATGAATGGGGAATCTACATGGAGGGATCTTCTTATCTCTGCCCTGAAGCACATTCAACACAGGAGTATATCACAAAAGAAATCTGCAGCGCCATCTTTGCCCAGGCTTGCGATATATGTATGTACTTGTAAACAGAATAATGGACTGCGGGTACAGAGACCTCGGTGGTCTATATAAAACGGACGATTGATACATTATTCACACTCCTGCTGACGATCGTTGCTGAAAAAGGAAAGATGGTCAGGCATGGGAGGGGACCGAGAGCCAAAGGACATCTAGAATAAATATAAGATTTTATAAGTCGAATGGAAATGTGATACTTTGAAAGATCATCGTAAAAACCAAAAACAAATAATAGTCCACGGATTTAATGTCGTGTGAGGCGAGCTTTTTTTTTTTTAACAAAGTGATAACTATAAATTTAGAGTGCTTCCAGAGTCGATGTATTTTATTTGATCGGAATATCCTTTATTGGACATATCTTGGATATGGGGATGCTATTATGCCCATGGGAAATGAGACGAGATACGCGATAAACTCTTTTTACGATTCCTTATAATACGGTACGAATCGAATTCGATTGCCCTGCAATGACGGTCCGGGACAGGATTATGTTGCCTATTTATTACGTCTTAGAAATCTTTTCTATATAAAAAGATTTGATTTATGATACTGTAAATTGTTTAACAATCAGAGTGATAGTATTGGAGTCATATAACACTTTAGTGAAGAATCGTCCGTAGAAGAGATGAAATGGTTCAAGATAAAAATACGAAAAGACCAAATACAGGAAATTAATTAAAGACCACAAATTCAATTAAAACTGTAATAAAATGTTACATTATAGTAAAGGATTTCAGCTAGAGTCTTAGATAAATCAATTTGAAACTTTAAGCAGGCATTGTGCAGATTACTTTGTCCTTTCGAGATTGTGCTTAAACTCGGGCTATAAAATTTGTTGTAGGTCCCAAGTGCCTGCAAACATTGATTTTAAATTACGAATGTGTAGTCCCTCCAGTTTCTGAGTAACATAAGAAAAGGTCTCCGGAAACATTGAACGCAATGTTGTTACGCTCAATGACCCTGACATATTGTTTTGTTATCCATATATCATCAAAAACCATCAAATTACTCAGAAACTAAGCACTACTTTCACTTTACTAATTAAATAAAACCGAATTTATACTCAATACTCATCGGTCACGTCAGCATTCATATACCTTAACACTACCATATTTACAATTTAATTTCCTGACCAAAATCATCCGGAAAATCAATTCAGCCATTCAACAAGTTGGTTTTGTGACAAAACTATTACTTGAACTTTTGCCAAAAGTCGTTTCGAAAGTATTAAGCTGTTAAGGATTTAGGGAACATCACGTTCGCTATATAGGAAACACCTATAAACTTGATAATGTTCCGGAGTAAGGACGTCTATCAACGTTTATCATTCCTACGGACGAAATGACCGTGTTCAGGTGAAGTGACTTTGAATTAGTTCGACCATTTATTGAAATCGGGTATAGGGACGGACGGACCTACAGAAGAAAGGCATTACCATTCGAGCCGAAACAACCGACCTATGAATCCTTTGGAAATGCGAATGAAAAAAGACATTTTTGTCCGGTCTAAACTCAGCAAATAGTTGCGTCTTTAGACGAGATCACTGGCATTCAAGACGAACAGGACTTTCGCATCCGTATAATGTCCTTAAGGGGTTGGATCATTAATAATTCTCAGAAGCATCCTACATATTTTTTTTCCCAATGGGCTTGTCCTTTTTCGATGGTATTGCTATGATAATGAAATTTGTTTGCAATTACAACAAGGCCAAAATGAAGGATTCTCGAAAAAGGAAAGAAGAGAAGAGGGAAAAAATATGTCTGTCGGAAAATGTTCTTTCTTAGAATCTACGACAATTATACGCATATAACTTCTGTGTTTGAAAAATGTTTTAGAATTGCCGGGAAAAAAATATGTCAGGTTTTTATCTTTCGTATTTTTTTTTTAATTATGTGATGAGTTGCTAATTTGCGTCGCGGGCGCATATTTCGACGAAGGCTATTAATCCTAAAAAGATAATTAACGATTTGATTAATCATCACGAACCTTAGAAATGAAAAAAAAAATGAAAATATTCGTTATGATTAAAGTGGTTAGTTAAAATAGAAGATAAAATATCTGCCAAAAAGGTGCGTGCATTTATTCTTGGGACAAGTTGAGGATCCGTATGAAGTCAATTTGCAGGTTAATTTGATTGTAAATTAGAAGAAGTAGGGGTGAAATTTCCAAGGGTTTTATATTGTATTGTTATTTATTTAACGCATAGTTCCTTTTGTTATCAATAGCTCTAGTAAATAGATTCTATATTTTATTTGTTTGTGTGGGATGTATCATCAATCAAAGAACGTGCGGCGGGTCTGGTGGTCTATCGGCTTTATCTCTTGAGTCAATTGGACCTTGCACACATGCAGAGTCAAATCTTTTGTAAATATTCGCTGCAGTGTGGACGTGGAGAGGTCGAGTTCTTGAGCAAGGTGACGACTGGAGGTGTTTGGATCGTTTTCAATAGTAACCTTCACAGCGGTGATACTTTCAGGGCAAATTCGTTTCGGCGCCTCCATATCTTGTACTGAACCAGTGTCTAGGAATTTTTTGAATACGTTGCGCTCACACGTTTCAGAAAGCACATGGTAACGATCAAAATTTGCTCGAATTTTGCGCATCGTAAGTGCGATTGAACGAATGAAATCCAACGACTATGAAGCATGCAATGGTAAATTTTTCGCGTTTGTAGATGACAAATGTCAATATTTGACAATTGTCAAGCAACCAGCTAGGATGAAGCCTAGTGGGTAGCGTGTTTATCTACAATGTGAAGGTCGTGAGTTCAAATCCCGGTCAACGCATAATTCCAGCACACTGCCTGTTTGGGTATACCTTGGTCACCTCAATCTACATACAAAAATGGAAAATTCGAAGATTGAGGGTTGTGCGAATAAGCCTTCCACAATAAATAATGAAAACTGTTAAGGAGCCCGAAGTTCAAGAGGCTGTCTGAGGAAGATCGTGCCCTGAAAGCACTTTGCTGCAATCAGAAGTGCCGTGAAAGATCGGAACCTAAAAACACTGTCAAAACTCACTTGTCAAAAAATCAACTCGGCGTGAATAAAAGTCTCTTTAAATTTAACGAAAACCAAGTTGCATTTTTATATCGATAATACTTATAAACTAGTTCTACAGCAATATTTTGGTCCGTCGAGCCGGATTAGAGTCGATATATGGTTCAATTCCTCGCGTTATTAATTTATTTAAATCTTATAAAAATCTTGCATATCATATTTTACCGAGTGTGATAAATTAACAGTACTCGGAAAAAACGAAATAATTCGCATTAGTGTGCGTGGCACACACAGTGTTAAGCTCAGGATTTTGAGAGACAAAACTATCCGCTATACTGTGCTTGGCTTAGTGCATTTACACTTAAAGTGCTACTTGAAAACAGTTCGGTTTTCGTGTCACTTAACATTGTTAAATTGAGTATTTCTTACTTGTGCACTCATACTATTAACAATGGAGAAATTATTTGCAAAACAAGCGACGAAACGAATAGTTAATTACTTTACCAACTACAAAAAGGAAGGTGGTATCAAGCGAACAAGGGAGACAACTACTATTAAGAAGGCTTAGATGCCTTATGGCATAGTTTTAAGGCAAATCATCAAATACTCGAGGATGAATACCTTACAACGGAGACAGAGAAAAATGCATATTTTTCAGAAGATCATTGGGTGATAACGGAAGACCTATACTGCAGTACTAAAGCTGCGTTCATCGAATATCTCGCACAATTTTCAGCTACCGCTACCGACTCATCCTCATGTCATAAGGTAAACAATACACCGACACTTGGTTTTCATCCCAAACTGCCGACTATTGAAATACCGAAGTTTACTGGTCAGTACGCAGACTGGACTGATTTCCATGACATGTTCGTATCGCTAGTGATAAATAATACCAGTCTCTCGGATGTCGAACGATTACATCATTTGAAGTCGAATCTATCGGGAGAACCAGGTATTTTGCTTCGAAATTTAGCAACAACTTCACAAAACGTCAGACGTGCATGGACTATTATTACCGAGCAGTACCAAAACAATCGTTTATTAGTAAGCAATCGGCTCGGTACTCTTCACTCGATCAAGCCGGCATGTTCGGAAACATCAGCTGAGTTGAAGCGGGCACTCAACGCAACTGTCGCTGATTGGGATGACTGGCTCGTGTATTTGACAGTTTATCGCTTGGACTCACAAACACGTCACGAGTGGGAAAAGAAGATTGGTGGAGATCAAGAACCTCCAACATTCGAACGTATGAGCACCTTCGTAAAGCTACGCATTCGGACACTTGAAGCATTAGAACAATCTGGGTTTCATTGCGCAATGTTGAAAGGAAGCTCATCAGATCAAACGCGTTCTCAAGGGGTCAACAAGGGAAAAAGTACACAACAATCCAATAGCATGAAAAGATTCTCGTCTCATACTACCACTGCAGATGAACTTGAGCCAAAGGAAAGGAGTAAGAAAAAATGCCCATTGTGCTCACAACAACATTTTCTTCTCTTTTGTGACATGTTTAGGTCAAAATCTCCTAGTGCTCGACGTGAAGTGCTATTAACACATAAACTGTGTCTTAATTGTATGGGAACACACTTCCTTCGTGATTGCAAATCTAACAAGGTTTGTCAAACTTGCCAAGGTCGCCATCATACTATGATCCATGGCATTAGTTATGAAGGGACACCAGCCACAACAAATACTGGCAATCCCTGTACGTCATCTGCCTCTAGTTCAAACTTACCATCACTGGAACAGCCCGTGCTGCGACTAAATTCTCATAATGTGCATACACGTACTGCTACCAGGATGATTGGCGCCTTACTTACAACCGCACAAGTAAAAGTGTAAAAGTTTCATCGCAGAAGAGAACATCTATTACTAGAGCTCTGATAGACCAAGGCTCGGTCGTATCACTTATATCAGAACGGCTCGCACAACAACTGAAACTACACTGCTCAACTACTGACTATCACATCATTGGAGTGGATCAATCAGTTCCGCAGTCGTCTAGAGGTTCAGTCACATTCACTATAAGACCAAACTTTGATTCACCGTACTTCTGTATTGTAAACGCACTGGTTTTACCGAAACTGACGTCATATGAACCGGATAGGAATCTGAACGTTGAAGAATGGCCTCATCTAAGAAACTTACAATTGGCTGATCCGAAGCATACTAGCAACGAACGACTCGACTTGGTTCTAGATTCCAATGTGTACGCTCAAATAATTGAGTCCGAAATTGTGAGAGGTCCGTCTTGGAATCCGATAGCACAACTGACTAAACTGAATTGGATTGTATCTGGACCAATCAACAACAGTGCATTACTGAACACGGCATGTACGAGCATTCAATGCACATTCGACCCTGAGCTACATCAATTAGTCCGTAAATTCTGGGAACAAGAGGATATTACGACAAGTTTCCCACCAATTAGTGATGAAGATGTTGAATGCGAGAAATTCTTCAAGGATATGCACTCGCGTGGAGCTGATGCAAATATACTGTTTGCCTACCATTGAAGAATAATTCGCTACACTTAGGTAACTCATTAGTTCCAGCATTAAACGTCTGGCAGGATATGGAACAACGGTTTCTTCGTAATGAGACCTTACAACTTTGGGCCTTGGAGGTGGACGAGGTGAATCAAACACGCAACGTTTTAACAATTAAAAAACATTTTATTGAGTATCGAAAAAACCGAAATAACTTGAACTCGGACTGGAAATCTTAACGACTAAGAACGACTGAAGACTGATGAATGTCGACTGTGTGAAAAGCCAGCGCGACTGCCTTTTTACTCGCGTCAGAATGCTGACGCTGCGGCGTGTCTGGCTGGCATACTTTGTTGCTATATCTGCGTGATAAGCAACAAAGTAATTGCTTGATTGCGCGCGTCGTCGGGCATGCCACTTGATCCGCTGCATATCTGGCGATATGCAGAAGGTGACGATAGCGCGATCAGCAAATCTGTATGCATGGAAATGAGGACGGATTTGCTTGTGTGTCGTCAGCGTAAATCCGTCCGATTTCGATGCGGCTGGAATGTGCCGACGACGTCGTATCGCTACATTAATCCGACGTCGTGTCGCCACACAACAAGACTATCAAATATTTCTTGCAGAATATGAAGCACTTGGACATATGATAACTGTATCTAGTCAACAAGAACTTCATACGAAACAACAAAAGATGTGCTACTACCTACCTCACCACGGAATGATAAAGGAAAATAGTAGGACTACTCGCCTCCGAGTAGTATTCAATGGATCGCAAAAAACTGACCTAGGATTATCACTGAATGAACAATTAGCTGCTGGTCCCAATCTGCTTCCAGATCTCGCAAGCTTGATTTCTCGTTGGCGATCACATGCTTATGTATTTGCCGCTGACATCGAAAAGATGTACCGACAGATTTGGGTACATCCGGATGACCGAGATTTACAACGAATAGTGTGGCGACCCAATGGAGAAAAAAATCTTCAACCGTCACTTATGGTTTAACCTGTGGTCCGTACTTAGCGAGCAGGACTCTCAAGCAACTAGCCAAAGACGAGGCTCACAGTTACCCACTTGGGTCAGCTGTACTGCTGCAAGATATATACATGGATGATTTACTCTCTGGCGCCGATGATATCGAAACCGCTTTAGACAAACAGCATCAACTAATTGAATTGACCAGGGCGGGCGGATTTCATTTGCGGAAATAGACCGCCAACCATCGCAGCACAGTGGCACATCTACCTGCGAATAGTATCGCAACTTCAACTGTAAGCTGGCAGTCTGAAAATTCTACGTTTCAGCTTCTTGGCTTAACTTGGCAATCAGAGGACGACGAAATGCCCATTTCCTCAATATTGCATCTACTCGTAGCTCCCCTACTAATATCTCTTCGAGTAATAGATCAGCCGACGGCCCTAGGATCAATAATAACACCAACTCCTTCTCATTTCGATGCATCAGCCTAGATGAACTTTTCTCTGTCTTTAAGAGTATAAAATCTCTCTCTGTAGGAGCTGACAATATTTTTCCTGCCTTTGTACGAATACTTTTCCCATATATATGGCAATATATTCTCCATATTGTGAATTCATGTCTAACCATGAGTTTTTTTCCACTCGCATGGAAGCTTGCTACCGTGATACCTATTCCGAAAAATAAAAATCCCTCTAGTCCTAATGATTTCCGTCCCATCAGCATTGTATGTATCCTCTCTAAAATATTAGAGAAAATCATGTCTATTCAAATGCAGGACTATATACTGAGCAACAAAATGCTATCCTCCTTCCAATCTGGTTTCCGGCCTCGACATAGTTGCGAATCTGCACTAGTTAAAGTAACCTCGGATATTAGAGCTGCTTTGGACAAGACCATGATTACCTACCTTGTTCTCTTAGATTTCTCTAAAGCCTTTGACATGGTGGACCACAACAGACTGCTAGACAAGCTATCGTCAATCTTCAATTTCTCCACTAATGCGGTCAAATTAATTGGTAGCTACTTAGCTAACAGGCATCAGGAAATTACCCCTTCTGTGTGGTGTTCCGCAAGGATCAGTCTTGAGCCCACTACTTTTCAGCATTTATATTAATGATTTACCGGAGATTTTACAGGATTGCAGTATTCATTTGTACGCGGACGATGCGCAGATCTACTTAAGTAGGCCTATTGGGCTAGTTGATGACTGTGTAGAACGCGTAAATCGGGATATTGCTCGTATATTAAGTTGGTCTCAACTTAACTATCTTATGCTCAATGAGAAAAAATCTCAATGTATTGAATTTTATACCGGACTTCCTAATCCTAACACATGTGATCTTCCTCTCCCAATAGTTAACAAAACACCCCTCGCACTCCAAACCCATGTAACAGACTTAGGAGTAATCCTTGACTCGGCTATGTCCGGATGTAAGCAAGTCGATGGTGTCATAAAAAAGGTATATGGTAGTCTGAGAAGACTTTGGGTTTTTGCTAGTGTCCTTCCTATGTATACCAGATTGAAGTTGGTGAGATCCCTAATTATACCTTTCTTTACATACGGTAGTCTAGTATTTCCTAAACATGATTACAAATGTCAACATAGGCTAAATGTGGCTTTCAATGACTGTATCCGCTTTGTATTTGGACTAAGGCGCTATGACCATATATCGCAATTTCAAATGAGCATTCTAGGCTGCACATTATCCTCTTTCCTTAAGCGCAGATCACTAATTTTTATGCACAATATTTTACAGCAAAATGAGCCTTTGTATTTATGCGAGTACCTAATACCTCTGAAAACCAACAGACACCGCAAATTTCTTGCTCCGCGTTTCGCTAAAACAGTTGGTGAGGGTTCCTTTTTCGTCCAGACCATAAGAATCTGGAATAGTCTTCCGCCTCATATTCAGCGTCTTGATGATCAGGGTGCATTCAGGCGATTCGTGTATTCCCTTGAGTTTTAATTTATTTCTCTTTATTTTGATTTTATATTCTTTAAACATACTTTTGGCGCTTCCTTCCTTCCCTCCTTCTTCTTGCTGATATTGTTATTTATATTGAATTCTTTGCTTTATAGTTTTCTAAATTAACTTTATACTATAATTCTTATTTTATTTTTACATTATTTACATTATTTCTATTTTAATATACATCTCTATAACTCACTGTATTTAGTTATAAGTTACTTAATTTAATTTAAATTTTTATTTTTTTGCCCGAGTTTCTACCACATTTTATCTACTTTTAAAAGATTTGTAATCTTGTAGTATGTACCAAATAAATGAAAATGAAATGACTCGTTTGTATTTCAACTACATACTGTTCTAGAGCCTGCTATCATCACCGAACGAAATGTACTATCACAAGCCGCTCGGCTATTTGATCCTCTTGGATGGATATAACCAATTATCGTTGCAACAGAAACTCTAATTCAGTCCTTATGGCTACTAGGGTTGAATTGTGATGACGAAATACCACTTAAAGCACGCACTGAATGGAAAAAAATAAGCTCAGAACTGCATATGATCAACCAATTGAGAATTGCCCGCTGGAACAACTACTCTCCGAAAAATCAGCCAATTAAATTACATGGCTACTGTGATGCGTCAGAACGAGCCTATTCAGCAGTCGTATACTTACGCACAATAGATGTCGACAACAGAGTTTGCGTCTCCTTACTGGCAGCCAAAACTTAGGTGGCACCGCTGAAACAAATTTCGATACCTTGTCTAGAGCTCTGTGCAGCAACACTTGTTACACAGCTTACTAAGAAAATTATCGAATCACTCAACATGAACGAGACTGCAGTTCATTTACATTCAGATTCAACAATCACTCTTTCCTGGATCAGCGGACATCCCACTCGCTGGCAGACCTATGTTGCAAATCGGGGTTCACTTATACAGTGCACACTACCTCAGAGCCAGTGGCACCACATCAGCACATCTAACAACTACTTCACCAAGATATACTGTAAACGATATACCAGAAGCACGGATCTCCATGCAAGTGACGCTCAATGAAATACAGCCAATCTGGAATCTAATCCATCGATTCTCGTCGCTCAATCGCTTATTGGGAATAACATCCTGGTGCCTTCGATTCATCTGTAAAGTGAGACCAGGCTTAGAAAAATATGGGCCTCCGATACAGGCATATTCTACGGTCATCTCAGCCGACGAATTAAATAGAGCCTAACTAATGTGGGTTTCGCTTGTTCAGAAAGAAGCCTTCGCATCAGAAATCTCGGCTTTAAGGCATGAATCTAAAGCTCTCAAGAAAAGTATCTGAGTAATCTCACACCTTTTCTGGATGAGTGTGGACTCCTGCAAGTAGGTGGTCGTCTAAAATATTCCTTATTGGATCCTGACCAGAAGCATCCGCTAATTTTACCAAAGGATAGCCCGTGGACAACTCTCATTATTCGCTATTGTCATCAAAGGACTCTTCACGGTGGAACTCAACTGACACTTAGTACTGTGAGACAGAACTACTGGATACCACGAGGCCGTGCGGCAGTCAAAACGCTAATCAACCGATGCATTCCGTGCATCTGACAACGATCTAAACCTCAACCACCAATAATGGGAAATTAACCTCGCGAAAGAACTACGAAAGCGCTTCGACCGTTCTATAATTCTGGAGTTGACTATGCGGGACTTATCTAGGTGCGAACTACAAAAGGACGAAGCCATAAGTCATATAAAGTATATATCTGCTTATTTATATGTCTGGCCACAAGAACAGTACATCTTGAGCCTGTCTCTGACTACTCTACTGAGGAATTGTTAAACGCTTATAGACGCTTTACTGCAAGACGAGGAATTTGCGCTAGCTTATTAAGTGACTGTGGCACCAACTTCGTCGGCGCGGACAGGGAACTACGAATGATGTTTTCACAGGCTTCTAACCAATCGGAAGCTATCGCTCAACAAGTCACCAATGCACCATTTGGCGTTTCAACCCCCCAACCACTCCCCACTTTGGTGGCATCTGGGAAGCGGCCGTCAAGTCGGCTAAACATCACATGAAAAGGGTGGTTGGGGACTCTACTCTCACTTTTGAGAAACTCGCTACCTAGCTTACACAAATTGAAGCGTGCATGAATTGTCGTCCCCTTCAAGCATTAACCGATGATCCTACCGACTTAACATCTCTAACTCCGGGTCATTTTCTGTTTGGTTCAGCACTGAACGTACTACAAGAACCTCTCGTCGATGGCGTTGCGATTTCCAACCTATCACGCTTGCAACGCATACGCCAGATGCAGGAGCACTTCTGGACCCGTTGGACACAGGAATACCTACAATCATTACAACCACAATGATCTAGTTTCGATAACCAACGAAAAACTACCCCCAACGAAATGGCCACAGGGCCGAGTAGTGGATCTTCATCCAGGAGACGACGGAGAAGTTCGTGTCGCCACGATCAAAACTGCCTTATCGCCATGCTTTGATTCAACTTCAAAGTCGATAGCTCTCATATACTTGAAGGAGAAATGCTTTTCTTGAATTTATAATACAGATATTTGTATGGGAGGTGGTGGAAGGAGTGAAGCGGAGCTGATAATTTTTTCTTACACTTATTTCAATTATTAAGAAACAATCTCTGGCAAAATTTGAAGTTTGTACTTTTTCTAGTTTGAATGGAAATCGATAAAATGCATTTAAGAAAAATTTTGCATTTGTATGGGAGAAGGTAGAAGGAGTGTACGGATCAAAACAAAGTTTTTTCGCATTATTAATATTTCTATTTGTATACTTTACACAAAATATCAAGTTGATAGCCTTAACAGTTTCGAAGAAAAATAATTTAATTTAAATTTCAAAATTTTGTGAAATTTGTGTGGGCCCCTCCCAGAAGGAGTGAGGTGAAGTTGATTATTATTTCTAAAATAAATTGCAATTATAGTAGAATTAATCCTGACAAAATTTTGTCTTTTCAGCTTAACTAGTTTCAATAAAAATCGAAAATATGTATTTTTCAAAATTGTCCATTTGTATGGGAGGGGGTAGAAGGAGTAATTCATATTCAATATTCCGTGAAATTAATGACATCCATATTATAATACTTTGACCTAAATTTCAAGTCGATAGCTTAAATAGTTTCAAAGAAAAATCAATTTCTTAATATTTCGAAATTTCATGAAATTTGTATGGGAGGGGGTAGAAGGAGTGGGGGATGTATCCCATTCACGAACTTAAAGTTACTTTTTTGCTAAAAATGACACACAAAAATTTTTAGCACTATAGCTCAAAGCTTTCGAGAGTTATGCTGTAGACAGACGCACAGACGGACAGACGGACAGACAGACAGACGGACAGACGGACAGACAGTCACTCGGAATCGAGGTTTTTAAGCGACAACAAATTTTTCTGTACCCTTGACGGTTCTGTGCGAGCGTTATTTCTTAGCGTTACAAACGGTAAGGCAAACACAATATACTCTCAGATTTCATCTAGAGTTTAAAAAGGTTTCATATGGTGAAATTATGGTATTTGTGTAGGAGGTGGTGGAAGGCGTAAAGGAATTGAAGTGAAACTAAAAGCGGATTATGGCTCCAAGCATATTCAACAAACTGTGAAATTTCATTAGAATCGGTTCAGTCCTTTTTTGAGTTAAATTCGGCTATGCAGACAGACAGAGTAAAAAGGTACTCTCATGATTAGTTATTGTCTATTATAAATAAAACGCAACATTTAGCCATTTATAAACAAATAACAGGCTGACTGCAATTACATTTGTATGTGTAGATGTATAGATTAGAATAATGAGACGAAATCAAAAGGCACGCAACTCAAAATCTGGTAAAATAATTTGAACTTAGTCAAAGCGACACCTAAATATTCTCAACGTCGTGCCTGATTTTCCTAAGAAGATAATTGAGGTGTTTCCGTTTCTTTCGGGCTGTTAAAGTTTCTTCTTGATACTAATTTGCCGATCTGGAAGATTTTCAAATTTCGTTTATGATAAAAGTAGACTCAACCAAAATACAAATAAACTCAACCCGTAGTTTGATACAAATCTCGTATACTCTACATAGTAGACGCAAACAGCCAACATACCAACCTTTTCTCATCCTCTAGCTACCATTCCGACTATAAACGCTGACGTCAGTGTATTTAATTAAACTCTATTAAATATTCCTCAATTTCACTAATTTGCTAATTACAATGCTAATAAGGAGAGACTCAAATTGGTCTTATAATAAGGACAATTATTTCTGCTTAAATACTTCGCACACAACGTCCAGAATAGAGTTCAAATCATGCGGAAATAGCTTAGCTATAGATTGGATATGAAATGAATGACACACGAACGAAACATTATCGGATTTCAGCATTTCTTAATGCGAAAGGAGATTTCAAGAAAAGCCCGTAAGCATCTTTAGGATTCACCTAGGAATGTCAGTTGTACACTTGATTGGCATAATTCATCCACGAGAGGTAAGAGATTGGTGTACATGTCGTTCAAGGTTTATGAACATTAGAGATTTTCTGGGAAGCATTTTGAGGATTATATTTAAGGAGAATTTATCTAAATAGAAAATGTGAGAGCAATTTAGTTCCTTCATTGTGATTTATAAACTAAGGATGTGGCTTTAATTTCAGACATCGACACAATGATGTTTAATCGGAGTCTTGGAATTGATTTTAAGTTTTTAGCAATCGTTATTCTCACGAATGTTCGTATCAGTCGCCAAAAGGAGTGGGCTCAGAAGTTTGGGTTTTCGGTTACGCAAATAGTTATAGCGCCTTCTGACCAATATTTAAAACTTTGGGCTACGAAGCAAATCGAAATATGTTAGCCTTTGAGCTGCACACCTTCAGGACCTAATGAAGCCTTCAACGCTTCATTGGTTGGTTCACCGAATAAAAGTCTCTTCTGAGATCTTGTGACATCACAACGGATCAGCTTATAGGCTAGGTTTAGGTTTAGGTTGTAGGAGGGTGGTTGCATAGAACCACAAGCACAGAGGCCATCTAGTTGGGCCCATTGTACTCCACCTATAGTTATGAGGTGGAAGTCACTCCTCTTGCTCTAACCACTTGGTTCGGTTTGCGAACCTTAACAGGCTCGAATGTTGGACGCCTCTGAGGTCGTCTAGTTCTGAGAAGAATCTAGAGCCTAAACAAAGGAGACGACTGTTGGAGATTTGCGGACAGCGACAAAGATAATGTTCGATAGATTCTTCGTCTTCCTCGCAACCTCTGCACAAGCTGTCGCTCGCGATTCGCATCCTAAATGCGTGCAGCCTTAGCAAGCAATGGCCTGTGGTCAGGCCGACAATAGTTCGGATACTGTAGCGACTACGTTGAAACAGCTGAGCTGTAATATTTTTGTTCGGTTCTTCCTAAAAGGATTTGGCTGCTTCAGAGTTTTCCAGCTGCCGCCACCCCGCCAAGAAAGAATCCACAATAGTCTGTTTGAAGCTAATCTTCAGGACTGTTGGTGCTACATCGACTGACTTCCTAGTGGAATTGATGTTAGCAGATCCTTGACGTGCAAGCGTATCTGCCGCCTCGTTACCTAGCAGGTCACTATGACCCGGTATCTATATTAGAAAAACTTCCGTTGTGGCCGCTAGGCGATTTAAATTGTGTCTACAGATGGACACTAGTTTGGATGTAGTCCTGTAGGATTGGAGTGCCTGAAGTGCAGCCCTGCTGTCCGAGAAAATGTAACAATTTCCGAGACTGTTCTGCTTATCAAGAATTATTTTTGCACACTCGTTAATGGCTAATACTTCTGCTTGGAACACTGTCGCGTGTTCTGAAAGATGAAATGAAGTTTGGATGTCGAGGTCGTGGGAATAAATCCCTGCACCTGTCCCCTGGCTAGTTTTAGATCCGTCCGTATAGAGATGAGAACCTATACAGGTGCTGAGTATCGTATTTGTTACCCATTCGTTTCGTTCAGGAAACTTAATGTGAAACTTCCGTTTCTCCACCTGCGGTTGGTTCATGCAATCATACTCGACTCGCGGTCTAAAAGGGAGTTTGCGTTTCTAATGACGTTTAGAATTTGTCCATGACCAATTTGTGGCGCTGATCACGATTTAGTGGTTTTTAATCTAATGGCTGCTAGGCCCGCTGCTTCTTTTATAAAAAAATCAAGTGGGGTAGTGAGAGAATCACCTCCAGAGCTGCAGTCGGTGTGGTTCTAAGGGCACCTGTAATGCACAGACATGCCATCCGTTGGATCAGCTGTAAGGGTGCCAGGTTGGTTTTTAGTACCACCGCCGGCCACCACACCAGCGCACCATAGCAAATAATTGGTCTAACAATACTGGTATACAGCCAGTGGATGAGGTGCGGCTTAAGGCCCCATCTCAAACCGAATGTCTTCTTGCAAGCGAAGAAGGCTACTGTAGCCATTTTTGCTCGTTCCTGAATGTTGGCCTTCCAGGATAATTTGCTATCAAGAATTAGGCCTAAATATTTAACTTGATTCGCGAGGACCATATTGATTCCTCGAATGTTTGGTGGATTGAAAACATGTGGTCTTCTTCTTCTGGAGAAGAGGACCAGTTCTGTTTTTTGTGGGTTAATAGTAAGTCCTTTATCTAGTGCCCAGCTATCTAACAGTTGTAAAGCGGATTGCATGAGGTCTCCTAGAACTTGCTCAAACTTACCAGTTAGCATGATGACAAGATCGTCTGCATATGCTATTGTGGTGTAGCCGTTCTGATTTAAGATGGAAAGGGGTTCATTCACTGTTAAGACCCACAGGAGAGGTGATATTATTCCGCCCTGTGGCGTTCCTTTGTGAACAGAGCCTTTCCTTGTCTCTTCACCCATTTATGCTACGATTTTCCGCGAACGAAGAAGCTTATAGGCTATGTACGCCCGGGTTTGTGTCTGGGCAGCCACCACTATCAACCTACCATCCTCAGGTCCGGTCCTACCAAAGTGCAAATAGATTAGTTGCGCGGGCGGCATGCTTGAAGGGGGCAACATCATGAAATGTCGAAACCAGTGTAACGAAGAGGGAGAAGCACTCCATTCCAAGATAATTGGCTTCGTCCGGGCCTCAATGATAGATGAAATGGGTGCAAAAAAGGAAACGGTAGAGGTTCATTTTATTTATCGCAACCATCTTAAGCCCTACGTTGGGTGCCACTGCAACGAAGTGAGACTTAATTTCTTCAATAGATAATGGACATCCTCTGTACCTCACAGCATAGCGTAGGAGCTTAGACCCTGCTTTACAGGACGATCTGGCTATGATTTGCGCGAAGCATGCTTTAGAATGTATCGGTACGGAATGTGTCCCCTTGCCATTTTCCTTTTTTTCTTCCATTCATCACAGTGTTTCAAGTATGGTGTCCCCCTAGAAACTACACGGTACTCAGCCCTTTTCGTACATTATCGTACCAGATGTTCGTGTCAACACTGCGAGCACCATTTCATATCAATTTCGTAACTTTGTTGTAATTGAAGAAAAAAATTGTAAAATTTTTCTTGAAACTGTGTGTCGTATACGTGTTACTGTATTTGCCCTGTATTCAAAATTTGACTTTCAAAGACGACAATTTTTCACACAATAGTGGTTCAAAATTTATTGTTCAGAAATTTGTCGCCATATTTCATTACAAAAGTATGCTTTGGTAAATGTTTTCACAGCGCATTTTGAATTAAATCAAAAGATTTCTGAATTTTACTCTGTTGGATTTATTATGGCGTTTTGGTTTTGGTTTAAAAAATTTTAGTTTTGTTATTGTCACAGAAATTTCGCCAATTGTAACTCTGTAAAATCTTTGTCAAGAAATCTCTAACAAACCACGAATTTATTCTAATACTAGCAAACCCCCGCGACTTCGCCCGCGTACAAATACCAATAATAAGCAATTTTTGAGAGTGTAGTTAGTAATGCATTCTGTGGGATATAAAATCTGCTTACTTTAATGGCTCTTTGAAGAGAATGGTTTGTATATTGTTGGAATCAGAACCATAAATTATTAAGAATGAAAGCATGATACTCCCATTTTTATGGGACAGGCTCGTGATCAAATCAAACCCGTGATTCGAGATCATATACGTGTTGAAGAGCGTTAAGAACATGTGAATAATTGTAGCTGGTGTTAATTAAAAAAAAAAACATAACAGGAGTACGATTGGGCATTAAGCCCAATCGTGCGATACTCTAGATGAAAGAGAAATTTTTGTATCTTAAGAAATTTTGTAGGGGAAGTGGTAGAGGGGGTGAGGACATTGAACTAATTTTTTCACATGACGGTAAGGTTGCTATCAAAATGTTTTATACAAAATTTAGGATTTAAAAATTTAATAGGTACTGAGAAAATTAGTGTATTGGATGTAGTGAAGTAGTGCAGTTTGTATGGGAGGTGATAGAAGGAGGGGCGAGTTTTTGATGACTTCTCAGAAATAACTATAAATATCTTGCTTTTGACATGTCTTAAATTGCAGATCAGTAGTATTCATACTTTTCATGAAAATCTACTTTTTATAAAGTTGTGAAATTGTGTCATTTTGTATGGGAGGGGGTAGAAGGGGTAAAGCTAATCGCCTATTTTTTTTTGGTTTTACTAATAATTCTAAATAAATATTTAGTGCACACTTTCAGCTCGGTCAATTTTATACGCACTGCGTAAATTGGCTTAGAGCATTTCATGAAAAAGTGCAGTTTGTATGGGAGGTGGTGGAAGGAAGGGGAGGACTCAAATAACTTTTGTACAGTAGATTTATATCATCATAAAAGTAATATATTCCAAATTTCAGATCAATAGCATTTACATTTTTCGAGCAAATCTGTTTATTGTGAAATTACGAAATTGTGTCATTTTGTATGGGAGGGGGTAGAAGGGATACAGCTAATCGTCTCATTTTTTTTGGTCTTAATAATAATTTTAAATAAATATTTTGTGCACAATTTCAGCTTGATAACTATTATACGCACTGAGTAAATTGGTTTAGAGCATTTCATGAAAAAGTGCAGTTTGTATGGGAGGTGGTGGAAGGAGGGGGAAGACACAAATTATTTTTATAGAGTAGATTGGAATCGTCATACAAGTATTACAGTCCAAATTTCAAATCAATGTCATTTGTACTTTTCAAGGAAATCCGTTTATTGTTAGATTGCGAAATTGTGTCATTTTGTATGGGAGGGAGTAGAAGGGGTGGAACGATTTGGCTCGTTCACGAACTTGACCTTACTTTTTTGTTAAAAACGACGTATACAAAATTTGAACTTTCTAGCTCAACGCGTTCTCAAGCTAGAGAGGACACGGACGGACAGACAGACGGACAGACAGACGGACGGACGGACGGACGGACGGACATCCGGTTTTGAGATTTTTGAGTGGTTATATGAACTTCTGTATCATTCATTTTTTTCTCCGAGCCTTATTTCTTGGCGTTACAAACTTTGTGGCAAACTTATAATACTCTCAGATTTCATCTAGAGTATAAAAAGCAAATAAAATAACATTAAGCATAAAAACATAACAGGACTACGATTGTGCGTAAAGCCAAATCATGCGATATTATTAATAGATGAAATCGAAATTTTTGCGGTGTTAAGAAATTTTGTATGGGGAGTGGTAGAAGGGGTGACAGCACTGAACAATTTGTTTCACATCATGCTAGAGTAGCTATAAAAATGTTTTGTACAAAATTTAAGCTTCAAAAATTGAGTAGGTACTGAGAAACTTAGTGCACTGAATTTAATGAAATTGTGCAATTTGTATGGGAGGTGGTAGAAAGAGTGGGGGGTTTTTGGTGATTTTTCGAAAAACAACTATAATCATCATGCAATTAATACACTTTAAATTTCAGATCTGCATCATTCACACTTTTCAAGAAAATCGAATTGTTACATAGTCGTGTAATGTGCCTCATTGTATGGGAGGGGGTAGAAGGAGTGAAGCTACTCGGTTAATTTTCTTCCCGCTGTTAATAATAATGCTAATTAAGGATTAAGTTTAAATTTTTACCTCGATGAAATTTAAATGTACTGAGAAAATTCGTTTAGAGTATTTTATGAAAAAGTGCGGTTTATATGGGAGGTGGTGGAAGGAGAAGGGGGTTTTTGGTGATTTTTTGAGAAACAACTATAATCATCATGCAATTGATATATTTTAAATTTCAGATCAGTAACATTCAGACTTTTCAAGAAAATCGAATTCTTGTGAAGGCGTGGAACTGTGCCACATTGTATGGGAGGGGGTAGAAGGAGTGAAGCTAATCGGTTAATTTTATCTCGATATTAATAATAATGTTAATTAAGGATTTAATAGAACATTTTAGCTCGATGAAAGTTACACGTACTGAGAAAATTGGTGTAAAGTGGTTCATGAAAAAGTGTAGTTTGTATGGGAGGTGGTAGAAGGAGTGACAGATTTTAAATTATTTTGTATACCAAAAGACTGCATTTATAATAGAAATAATATAGTCCAAATTTCAAATTAAAAGCTTTTATAGTTTTCAAGAGAATTTGATTAATATATATTTTTGAAAATGAGTCACTTTGTATGGGAGGGGGTAGAAGGCGTGAGGAGAGTGAAATAAAACCAAAAGCAGATTTCATTCCGATGGACACCTAACAAACTGTGCAAGTTTCATTACAATCGGTTCAGCCATTTGTGCGTGAAAAGCGGTCGTACAGACAGACAGACAGACAGACAGACAGACAAAAATTTCAAAAATGTGTTTTTATGCTTAGTTAGTGCTAAAATAACTCAAAAAACTAACTTATAGCCATTTATAAGCAAATAACAGACAGACACTACAATTATATTTATATGTATAGATGTTGCACATTTAAACTCTTTCGTCACACAATTTTGTCGAGAAACAAATTTTTTTGGGTCATTTCTGTCGATATTTTGTGACGTTTTTTGTGAGCATTCAATGCAAAAACTATAACAAGATCTGTGACAGATGAAAGTATACGAAATGCCCTGTAGCAATATGTGCAATAGTTTTGTTGTTTTTTGTAAATGGAGGTGAAAACTTTGAAGCGCGAGTAGCAATTAATGACACAACATAGCTTGAAGATGCAAGGCAAAATCTCGGCTATAAGAAAAGTTTTTTGGATGGGTGCACTATCATTAAAATGATCCGGGTGGCTAATTAACTTAAACCGGCATCCTAATATTTGCTTTCTTCAGGCTAAGCTTGGTCTGCCTGCACCTTTAGACGACGTTGATTAATGTAATCAGAACTCTTAAAATTACCTCATTACTTTCACTACTTCGCATACAAACTGCGCAACTTCACAAAAGCTACTCAATTTACTTTCTTCAAATCTATCGTCAGACAGGACTGAAATTTAGCTCACTAAATTTGTTTACTCATTATACAAAAATATTTACCCTGTACTTATGAAACCACTCAGATTACAATGTAATGAATAGCCATTTAATAAACTTATGACGAAAAAAACGTTTAAATCCTTTTTTCCATGAATCCTTTTTACGCATTTAAGTTTATAAGAGCATTAATATCTAAAATCTTAAAATACTTTTAAAAGACTCCCATTTCAATTATTTTCCTTCCATTTTTTCTTTCTCTCGAATATTATTTTAAACACAATTACTATTGTCTCAAGACTCCTGCAACATATTTTTTGCTCCCATAATAATTACCTCGTAACATAAGGCCTAGAATTTGCGCAAGGGTATAAGTATTTCCTCTTCAAAGAATAGTATAAGAAAAAAAAAAGGTTTTCTTGGAAAGCCTTCAGGCAGTTGAGAATAAAATTCTCTCGTCAACAAAGACTCGATATTGTTTGTCTATACCGAGTTGAATAAAACCTCGGAAGTTTAAATCATCATTTAAACGAATTCTTTACCCTAAACTGACAGACTCTCGCAGGAAGCGTCTAGAATTTTGAAAATATGAAAAGAATTTGCCAAGATACTTTATTTTACCCTTAGATTCTAGGCCAAAATATAAATAAAAAACAATACATACAAGAATAATATGATTTTCTAGCAATTTCTTTTTTTATTTTTGTTAACGACGCCATTCTGTATTTTATTTGGAGGCAATGCTTTTCTTGTTTTTCGCAAGATAAATTAGAGTATATGCCGAAATCTTAAGTACAGCACAAACCCACAGGTTGTGATTTATGAAGATCAAGTTTAAAGCTGTTGTCGAGAAAGAAAAACATAATCGAAATATTTTTTCTTGTTGAATTCAGAGCCTTTGAAATTAGAAAGTAAAAGGATCCATGAGATATTGTTTCTTGTTTATTAATTTTCTTTGGGATAAATAATTTCTGCAAACAATTTAACATTGAATTTTTAAAAACTGTATAACCGCTTGGTTGATTTTCATCTATATCTGGTCATGTCCTTAAAATATCACTGCTAAGCATATGACCTGATATCGATTATGTTAAAGCAGTGACACGTTGCGTGATTTATGGCTCCTTGAGTTCAGCGCTGGGAAATGGCTGTTTGATGCTTTGACTGACACAGCGATTCAGACGAAAGATTTCCATATCGGATCTTACTATTCAAATCCTGTCGAAAAGAAAAGGGAATTTTGGTATTTCATGATATTATAATATTTTACGATATTCTGAAAAAGTGGGATGATGATGATGACGATAGAAAATGATAGCGTCGTGCTATACTATCAAACTTATTGAGGAAGTGGATTCCAATACATTTCATAGGCGGAGGAATTTGATATGAGCTCATAAAAGTTGATTTATGTATATAGAAATGCAAGATATAGATGTCCTTAGGCATTTCTGGGTGGATATTGTGGTTTCGATATTTATGAGTTATAGCGATAGAGTATACATTTCTATGGGGCGGAAGAGTAATATTTTTCGAATTAGGCGTTTTATAGGCCGTAATGAAAAAAATATCGATGAAACATTTGAGATATGGTGGTTTTGTGTTATCTTGTGAATTGAGAAATTGTACCCTAGGCTGGATAATTCTTATTCAAAGGGTATTCCTTCTTTAGCTAGAATTAAAATATTTTTTATTATTGTTATAACTGATTCAAATCTTACTTTTGACGGGAAAAAACCTAAATTAAAAGAATTGCAATACCTTTATTATAAAAAGGATCCATTCGAAAAAAAGCATAGGAAAAATAACGTTGAGATATATGTAAAACTTTTCAGATATTGTCATATTTGATGGTTTTTGCAAAAGAAATCAGGAATTACCCGACGGAATATATGTATCTATGTAAGTACAAATATTCTCACCGGATTAAATGGATCAGTATCATGTGTTCGCGTTTTTCGGCGGACCATTGTGTTCAATTTCTGCAACAAGTTTATGGAATTCGAATTTTGTTCATCTGTTTCTATCTTGTTCTTCGTGTTTTCTATGTTTCGATTTTCGTTTGGTACTTCCGTAATTTAATTTCATTTGTTGGGTTAAAGCAGAACTCAAGAATTATCCGAAACTTAAATTCGCGCGCATAGATGACATTAGTGAGCGTATTAAGCTACCATGAACACGCCATACTTTTGTTTTATGAGAGTGACTTTTGTCAATATTAATTAGTGCACATCGTCAGCAATTTCGTACAACAACATACACTTCTCAATTGGTAATCATGTCTAGTTTTGTGCAAAAAAAGAGCGTATGCGGGAAGCTCTGCTTTTCTGCTTCAATTTGAAGAAATCGGCTGTCGAATTACATGGAATGCTGGTGGAGGCCTAAGGTAACAGTGCTTCATCGGAAACAACGTGGAAAGATTAGTTCGTCGGTTCAAAGATGACAATTTTGACCTGAGCGACAATAAGCATGAAAATCGGCCCAGGAAGGTTGAGGGCCATCAATTGCAGGCTCTTTTGGACGAGGAGTATACCCAATCGCAAAAAATGCTTACCAAGTAATTGGGTGTTGCTTAACCCGCCATTTTCATGTGTCTACGTGCCATGTGAAAAGTTCTTAAGATCGGAAAATGGATGTCACATAAATTGAACGATAGCTAGATGGAGCGACGCCAAAGCACATGTGAAATCTTGCTCGCCAGATAAAACAGAAAGTCGTTCCTTCATCGGTGACTGACGATGAAAAGTTGAAAATTCTAAAAGGAAGAAATCATGGGTTGATCCTGGCCAACCGTCAACATCTTCCCAAGACCAAAACGCAAAACTTGGAGACACTCAACTTGGCCATGCCTCTTATTCACCAGACCTGGCCCCTTCCGACTACCATCTATATTCTTCGATAGGCCACGCGCTTGCTGGGCAGCACTTCGATTCTTTCGAAGACGTCCGAAAATGGCTTGATGAGTAGTTTGCCTCGAAAGAGAAGGAATTTTTTTTGGCGTTGTGTCCAAAAATTGCCCGAGAGATGAAAAAAAATGTGTAGCTAGCAAGGGCAAGTACTTTGAATAAATTTGTTTTTGCTTTCTATAAATATAAAACTGGTTTTTCTGACAAAAAGCAGTGGATTTGAGCTTATATATCTTGCATATTTTTAAAGGTGGAACCTAAGAATTTCCGAAGCGAAATTTGTTTCTTGTAAAAAATTAATCATAGTTTTTGTGCACAGCACAAGGAACCGAAAGCTACCATGGCTGTAGATATACAGCTGAAAAACGACATAAATGTAGGGATTTGCGGTACAATCTTTAAAATTAACTTTAAATGTGTACAGATCAGTAAATACATTCAATCAATATTCAGTTAAGGACAAAAAGTGAATATTCAGAAGGCCACTTGGTCGGATGTCTCCCTTCAGGGTTATTATCTAGAACTTCCTTAGAGATGTCTTGGTCTGATATCTTTAATGTATGACCCATCCACTGCCGCATTTGCTTCTAAATCTCAATGTCTATATTAGTCTGGCCAATCTCACTCCAATCTTGTCGTTGGTTATAAAATTGGGCCAGAAGATCCTTAAATATGTCAGAGGTACTGGTGCACGAAAGTATTAGTTTCTTTTATGTCACCTTCAGTATGTGAAGCCCAAAATAACGTAGCAGTCGTCCTTATACCGGGAGCGAGAAATAGTCTTATCAGCTGGGAACCATCTTTTGATGGGATTATTGTCGTCAGGCTAAGGACAAGCGCCAGGAATACCACAATTCTGCAGTGCTACGCACTAACTAATGTCGCTTGATGACTAAAACGAGTTTTATGACCAACTGAGTGCCATTTTCGAGCGTGTTCCAAGAGGTTGTATTATTATCATCTCAGATTATATGAACGCCAAAATTGGCTCCGACAACAGTGGACTAGAACACGTCGTGTGAAAGCATGGTGACCCTTGGGTCGACGCGTCACGACCTTGACCCGAAAACGGCAAATTATTTATGAAGTTTTGAAGTAGTCGACGAATGGTCTTCCTTTTTCCACACACGAGTCACCATAATTCATCTTGGGCTTCCCTCGGTGGTGTTACTTAGAACCAAATCGACCATTTGGCCATAAATCGGCGATGAAGCAGATATCTCTTCGAAGTGCGAGCGACGTTTAAAGCGATCTCTACCTAATGGTTGCCTGCTTGAGTTTGTGCACAGGAGCTATCCAAAGGCCAAAAATTCTTCAAATGAAGAGCAAGCTTAAAGTGTATAAACTTGAAGACTACAACAAAAAACGCAAGTATTCCGCCATTCTGCACGAAAAGCCATTCATATGGGGCGGATATTGGACACCAAGTGAAAGCCAACAAACACAAGTGCTGAAAATTCTTTGAGATATGCGCAGTACGGTGAGAAACCCTGGATATCGCCAGATACATGGAACAAGGTTGGAAATCGGAAAAACTTAATTTGACAATCATCTCTTAACCCAATGTAAGTCAAAGAACTCCTGATTTGAGAGGGAACTAGAGCTCTGCATAATAACACATCGGTCAATAAGTCCGTAGGATAACAAAGAAAATACAGTTTTTTCGGTCTAATTTTGCTTTATTCTTCGACATAGTTTCCTTCAAGAGTGATACAATCCGTCCAACGCCTCTCTAGCTTTTCGATACCAGTTTTGTAGAACAACTTGTCTTTCGACTCAAAATGTGCCTCAGTTGCGGAAATTACCTCTTCATTTGAGCCATATCTTTTGCCAGCGAGCATTTTTTTCAGGTAGCCAGTAGTCGCTGGGGGTTAGATCTGGAGAATACGGTGGGTGCGGAAGCAATTCGAAGCCCAATTCATGCAATTTTGCCATGTTTTGATCGACTTGTGACACGGAGCATTGTCTTGATGAAACAGTATTTTTTTCCTCTGCATGTGTGGCCGTTTCGCAGCAATTTCTCGCTTCAAACGTTCGAGTAATGGTATATAGTAATCGGTATTGATGTTCTTTCCCTTCTCAAGGTAGTCTATGAATAATATACTAAGTGCATCTCAAAAAACTGAAGTCATTACCTTGCCAGCCGATGTTTGAGTTTTTGGTCGCTTTGGTTGCGGTTCTCCCGCTGCTGTCCACTCGGATGACTGCCGATTTGACTCTGGTGTGAAATGATGGATCCAAGTTTCATCCATTGTCACATATCGCTGCAAAAAATCTTTTCTATTGTGTCGAAACAGCTTCATACAGGCCTCCAAATCGTCGACACGTTGATGTTTTTGGTACACTGTGAGCAAACGCGGCACCCACTTTGAAAAGAGCTTCCGTATCGACAAATGTCCATGCAAAATTGTATGTACACTGCCTTTTGATATCTTTAGAGTGTCTGCTAACTCTTGCAACTTCACTTTACGATCGGCCAAAACGATTTTGTGGACTCTTTTAATGGTACATAATAGTAGATAATAGAAAGGTCATTGAATATCTTACCAATAAGGTGGAATCTGAGGCTTAGCTGGGGAATATGGGTTCCCAATTCAAAATTTTACAACAGTAAAAGAACAGGAATTTTGCCACCTGGTGAGAGATTTCAACGAAGCAGCGAGGAAGGAGTACTTCCCTGATTTTTTATACATCGTGTCATAAGAAGACATCACAGAAACTGAACAATTACCAAACATCCAAAAGTAAAAATGATGGGACGGATCCTCCAGATAAGTAGACAATAGTTTAACCCATGGTAAGAAAGCCTCAGGTATAGATGTACTGATAACCGAACTATCAAAGCGGACCCGGAAATACCAACTGACACACTCCGCACACTCTTCATTGTGGTATGGAATACAGGAAGGTATCCAGCTTAATGGAAGGAGGGAGTTATTGCAAAAACTCCAAAGAAAGGCGGCCTTAGGGATGGTGGCAATCGGCGTGGTATATGTCAACTTACGCTCGTATCGAAAAACATGGCTAAGGTAAATCTCAATAGAATTAGTGATGTTGTAGAGCACCCTTTCATCGTTTATCAGACTGGATTTCGTAAAGAGTCGTCTTGTATAGGCCACACAAATACCATACGGCTAATACTGGAGTAGTTCGCCGAAATTGGCTTGCCACTTCATCTCATGTTTGTAGACTTTGAGAAGGCTTTCGACAGTGTTAAGCGAGATTACATATGGAATGCTTTGCGTAGGAGAGGTATTCCAGATAAGATCATAGCTATGAGTAAAGAATCCTACGAAGATGCCAGATGTTGCGTCTGAAATAGAGAAGAGCTGTCCGACAGCTATCCTGTACACTCGGGTATCATACAAGACTGCATATAATCACCAACCACGTTTCTTACATTGCTTACATTGCTAGGTGAGGCGGATTGAGATCTTTAGATCTTCATTATAAATGCAAAGGGGCAGCACTGAAAATAACTGAGCATAACACCAAGTAAATGCTTCTGGGCTCGAGCCCAGATACATCGATTATTCTTAATGGACAAGGTGTGGAAAAGGTTCAAGGTTTTTATTGCCTCGAAAGCATTGTCAGCATGGACAGCGGAGGCAAAGAGGATCTTGAGGCTCTTATAAATAAAGCTCTTCAGGCTTTCGGTATCCTTTTCCTTTTCTGGAGGTTAAGTTTGATGCGTATACCAAATCTGTGTTGTTGAATAATTGTGCTTCATGGAAAGTGACCGCAAGAATTACCAAGAAGATGCAAACCTTCTTGAACCAATCGCTCTGACGCATTTAAGAATGTTCTGGCCAGATGTGATCTCCAACGACGAACAATGGACTTAGTTAAACACTGATATTCAAGGGCGGAAGTGGCAGTAGATCGGTCACACTTTTAGGAAATCAGAGCGAAAAATCGCCTGGATTATAATTATTACGGGAGACCTCGGGTTTGGCGACTTTGGAGGACTATGGAATAAGCAAGTTCCTACGACAAATAAATTTTGATGCTCAGATTCGCACCTTGTGGAAGAGAACTTTTCTCTCCTGTGCCTCTAAAGAGAGTTGTAATAGGAAATTGATTGTAGGTGGTTTCTGTTCGGCTTATATATCTTAGTACCCCACAAAATGTGCGTGAATATTTGTCGCTAGAAGCCAGTTCAAGTGAAAATCATACCCGCTTCGCCAATCGTTACAGTTCTTACTCCCATTCCGCTACCTTCAAATTTCTATTAATCCTTCTCTTTATGAAAGTAAGGAAGGAATACTTCTCTGATATTTTAAACATCTTGTCAGATGAAGATATTCCGGAAACAGAACAACTTCCAAACATCCAACCGCAACAATCCTCTATTAGGGACGATCCCCCAGATAAGGAAGAGATAGTTTCCGCCATTCGGTCAATGGCGGGAAGGAAAGCTCCAGGTATAGACGGACTACCAACCGAACTCCTCAAAGCGGACCCAGAAATAACAGCCGATATACTCCTCCCACTCTTCACTAAGGTGTGGAATGATGGAAGATATCCGACTGAATGGAAGGAGGGCGTCATTGTGAAAATTCCGAAGAAGGGCGACCTTCGGGATTGTGGCAATTGGCGTGGTATATGTCTACTTACTGCCGTATCAAAAATTATGGCTAAGGTAATTCTCAATAGGATTAGTGATGTCGTCGAGAGCACTCTCGAAGTTTATCAGGCTGGATTCCGTAAAGGGTCATCTTGTACCGACCACACAAATACCCTACGGATAATATTAGAGCAGTCAGCCGAAATGGGTTCGCCACTACATCTCATGTTTGTGGACTTCGAGAAGGCTTTCGACAGCGTTAAGCGAGATTACATATGGAATGCTTTGCGTAGGAGAGGTATTCCAAATAAGGTCATAGCTATGATTAAAGAATCCTACGAAGATGCAAGGTGTCGCGTCTTGCATAGAGGAGAGCTGTCCGAGAGCTTTCCTGTGCGAACGGGTGTCAGACAAAGCTGCATATTATCACCAGCCCTGTTTCTGGTGGTAATAAATGACATCTTGAAAGCTGCACTGGAAGGTGGGGAAGGTAAAGGTCTTCAATGGAGACTATTTAACATCTTAAGTCACCTTGATTATGCTGATGACGTGTGTTTGCTTGCACATACCCGTTCGGACTTAGAGTCAAATGTTCGCTCGTTGCATTCTAAATGCAAAGAGGCGGGACTGAAAATAAATGTGCGTAAAACCAAGTACATGCACATGGGTTCGAACGCAAGCACACCGATTGTTCTTAATGGACAGGATGTGGAAGAGGTGCAAGATTTTTGCTATCTCGGAAGCATTGTCAGCATGGACGGCGGAGCCGAAAAGGATGTTGAGGCTCGGCTAAATAAAGCTCGTTAGGCCTTCGGTATCCTTTCCCCTTTCTGGAGGTTAAGAGAGATCTCCCTTCGCACGAAGCTGCGAGTTTTTGACGCATGCGTCAAATCCGTGTTGTTATATGGTTGTACTACGTGGAAAGTGACCGTTCGACTTACCAAGAAACTACAGACTTTCGTAAACCAATGCCTCCGAAGCATTTTAGGAATATTCTGGCCAGAAGTGATCTCCAACGACGAACTTTGGAGTACAACTCGCCAGACTAAAATAGGTATTGAGATTCAACGGCGAAAGTGGCAGTGGATCGGTCATACTTTGAGGAAACCAGAGCAAAACATCGCAAAACAGGCTCTGGATTATAACCCTCAAGGAAGACGTCGGGTTGGTCGACCATGTAACACATGGAAGCGAGCAGTTGAACAGGAGGCCAGAGGAATAAACAAGTCCTGGCAACAGCTTAAAGCCGATGCGCAGGATCGCGCCTTGTGGAAGAGAGTTGTTTCTGTCCTATGCCCCTATAGGGGGTCTTAACAGGAATTTGATTGATTGATTTATGAAAGTGCTTGAGTATTGCAAGTACATGCAGATTTGGCTACACCAAAACTCAATTTTAAAAAAATCCAAAAACTTGAAAATAATTAAAGTGCATGATAATATCAATAGTGATCAGATGTTTCAAAATCACACATACAATAAAATACGGAATTTGAGATTAGATATTTTCTGGAGCGTTCCACCGTTTGTCCGTCTGTCTGTCCGTCTATCTGTCTATAACCGAATTCTCGATCGCTTTGAGATTTTCTGCTGAAATTTTGTTATTGTCATTTTGACCAAAAAAGAAACTTCGTTTTATCCCATCTCATACAAATTTCATGAAATTTCAACATTTGAAGAAATATATCTAACTCCGAAACTATTAAAACTACCAATTTGAAAATTTAGCCAAGTATAATGATATAAATATTATTACAATCAAAATACATTGCTTCGATCCGCTCACTCCTTATACTCCTATCCTATACAAATCTTCTTCTTCAGCTCCCATACAAAGGCATTTTAGTAATCTATACATATAAATATAATTGTAGTGTATGTCTGTTATTTGTTTATAAATGGCTATAAATAAGTTTTTTGCTTTATTTTAGCAATAACTGAGCAGAAACAAACGTTTTTAAAAATTTTCTCTGTCTGTCTGTCTTTCCTGTTTTCACGCAAAAACGGCTCAACCGATTGCTATGAAACTTTCACAGTTTGTTAAATGTGCACCGAGATTTAATCTGCGTGTGGTCTTATTTCAATACCCCCACGCCTTCCACCCCCTCCCATACAAAATGACTCATTTTCAAAAAAATATATAATAATCAAATTTTCTTCAAAACCATTGAAGCAAATCATTTGAAATTTAGAACATACTATTTTTATCAGAAATGTGATATATGGTATACAAATTATTTGAATCTCCCTACTCCTTCCACCACCTCCCATACAAACTGCACTTTTTCATGAAATATTCTAAACCAATTTTCTCAGCACGTGTAACTTTTATCGAGCTTAAATATTTTGCTTAATCCTTAATTTGCATTATTATTATCGAGAAAAAATTAACCGAGTAGCTTCACTAGTTCTACCCTCTCCCATAAAATGGGACACAATTCCACGACTTTACAAAAATTCGATTTTCTTAAAAAGCGTGAATGATACAGACCTGAAATTTAAAATATATCAATTGCATGATGATTATAGTTGTTTCTCGAAATATCACCAAAACCCCACTTTCCTTCTACCACCTCCCATACAAATGGCACAATTTCATTAAATTCAATGCACTAAGTTTCTCAATACCTACTCAATTTTTAAAGCTTAAATTTGGTACAAAACATTTTTATAGCTACTCTAGCAAGATGTGAAACAAATTAGTTTAGTGCAGCCACTTCCCATACAAAATTTCATAATATCACGAAAATTTCGATTTCATCTATGGTATCGTATGATTGGGCTCTACGCACAATCGTAGTCCTGTTAGGTTTTCAAGCTTAATGTTATTTTATTTGGGCTTTTTTTTAATTAACACAAGCTATAATTATTCACATGTCCTAAATGCTCTTCAATACGTATATGATTTCAAATCAAGGGATTGATTTGATCACGAGCCTCTCCCATTCAAATGCGAGTATCATGCTATCATTCTTAATAATTTATGGTTCTGATTCCAACAAAATACAAAACATTGTGTTCAAAGAGCCATTAAAGTAAGCGGATTATATATTCCATATAATATATTACTAACTACATTCTCAAAAATTACTTATTATTGCGATTTTTATGCGGACGAAGTCGCGGGCGTTTGCTAGTTTTCAATAAAACTGGAAATGGTAGAAATACGAATTTTTTTCAAGACCTTTTTTTATATTAATAGCAATCAATTTTGAAAAATATAGCATTGTCACTCCACTCCTACTCCCTCTCATATAAAACACACGAAATTTCAAAATTACCTTAATATATTTTTCCTTAAAACTGTCAAAGTTATCATTGTGAAATTTTGAGTAAAGTATTGTATATAAATATCAACAATGCTTCAAAATTTTGTTTATACGTTTACTCCTTCTACCCCCTCTCATACAAATGCATAATTTTGTTTAATGCATTATATCGATTTTCGTTGAATCGAGGAAAAGTAGAAATTTTAAATTTCAACAGATTTTTTTTTTATTAATTGCAATAAATGAATGCTCCTACCCCCTCGCATACAAACTTCTATAATGGAAGTTCAAGAAAAACATTTCCCCTACCTACATGTGAGAGCTATCGACTTTAAAACTGGAACAAAGCATGGTGATAAGAGAGTTGCTTTTTTTCAATCATTCAAAAACCTTCCACTCCTTCTATCACCTCCAATATAAATGTTATATTTTCCATAATTTCTTTGTAAATTATGAAATGTTCATACATTAAATTCATTACGAAATATTTACATGCCTAGATCAGTGTGATATTCAAGAATTGTAAGCCTCTCCCCCCTCCTCAAAAACTCACGATTCTGAAAAATTCGTAATAATATATTTTCCTATGACTTAATCTCTGGGATTTTTCGCCCAAAAAGTGATATTTCGCATTTGTTTCAAATCAGCTACCAATTATAAGTTTCTATCGAACAATTTAAGTGAAAAACGTTCTTCCACGTTTCAGGATGCCATTAAAAGCACACGCGACAATGTTCGAATTTATTTGCTTTCCTAAAAATATCCCAAAAGTCCAGTTTATCCTTGGCTATAAATTGTATAACCCGATTTAATGGAAATCCAAGGGCAACGAGACCCTACTTTTCAACTTTTGATGGCTTTCGTTTTCGCATCTCTGTAAATCCTTGCAAATTGGCGATTGCATTCCTTTTAATTTGTTTTTTTTTCTCTATTTTTAACATCCAATTTAATAATCGTGTCCTATAAATAAAAAAAATTCCTAGATCTAACTATTAAACAAATTGTACGGATAAAAATCGATTATAAAAAAATTAATCCAATTTCGTTTTGGTAGATTTTTGTACAGGAAACAGAACCATTGGATTTAGACAAAAGAGAAGGATGCGAAGGGCGGCAGAGCACAAGCAGGCATTGGTATTGCAAAAACAAAACAATAATATTCGAATGATATACAAAGCTATTAGTAGGTTTGCTTTCAATTTTGCCTGAGGAAAAAAGTCGAATGTTACCAAAACACTATATCTTCAAGTTTCTTGCAGGACTCCAGGCTATTTTTATTTTAAACTTGAAGCCCTACTTTAAACATGAAGCCTTGCGGAAAAAAAACCCAAAAATAAATTCGTTATCGTTAGTGGAGGCACAGGACCTTCCACTTCAACAGTTGGATTAGGTCACTTTTTAGAAAATCTTTTGGCTTTGAATTCGATAACGGTTTTGGTTTAAAATTGGAAACGTTTTCTGCTTAGATTCGAATATGTCGTTCAGTTTATCGACCAGGGTGAAAATATAGTAAAAAAAAAGGGTGTTGAGAAGAAGATTGAAAGGCAACGATGCTAGGGAGTCATAATTGAATTATAATTCGATGAACTGTTGATAACTAGTTGATTTCATGCTGACACTAAAGACATATTCCATCAGATATAATTGTACGGCGTATATCCCACAAGGGATGAAGGGAGAAGGGGGAGGGGGGAAGACTTAATTCTTGCACAGTATTAAAACCAGTACGATAGTATATTTTCCTGGGCGAGAAGGAGTGAAATACCCATTACGAGTCCTGATTTAGCGGTAAATTTGTTCATTAAAGTGGAAAAGTTATGATTTTGCTGAGTGGATTTTCGCTGAAATCACGCTATCTACGGTCCTTATATAATGGTATAGGCGTTAGTTCACTTTTCGGAAGGATGTTTTTTATGGCTCATCTTAATTAGACTTTGTACGCATGATAATTCAAAAAAGTAATAATTTATGTTCTCTCTTTTCTACAGGCTTACCAGGTAAATTTAACGAAACAACTTTAATTGGAATTATTATACAAGTGTAACGTGGGATTAATTTTTGTTATGTAAGTACACATAAAAAAAACACAAAATAAAATATAATATCCTCCTAAAAGAATCTCTTAAAATTTGAATCGTTTTCTTCAATGGCTCTACACCCCAATTAGCGCTATGACATTACAAATATATGGGCTCAGGTGGTTCGCTGGAACTATGCGCCGGCCGGGACTTTAGCTCATAACAATCATCAATGGCGCGACAGCCCAAATCGGGCCCTGGCCTCCTGAAGTCGTCGCCTCCAATCGTCTCGATCCAAAGACCGCGTCCTCCAGCTGCTAATTTTTAGAATGGCTTTGCTGTCTTCATCAACCGAGTCTTCCCATCGCTTGCGTGGTTTGCCTACTGGCCGGTTACCACTCGCTTTGCCTTTAAGAGCACGTTTGGGGATTCTTCTGTCTTCCATTCGCTCTACATGGCCAGCCCACTGCAGTTTACGTAACTTAATGAACGTTGAAGCTTCTGGCTCGTCGTAGAGTTGATACAACTCATGGTTGTATCTTATTCGCCATTCCGTTCCTTCCTTCACAGGTCCCAAAATTCTTCGCAGGACCTTTCTTTCGAATGCGTTAACTGCTTTTTCGGAAGTTCGCGTTAATGTCCACGTCTCGCTGTCATAACAGAGCACTTGTCGTGTAATAGTTTTATAAATCCGCAGCTTATTGTTCCTGTGCACTTTCTTGGATTTCATTATTGGAAGTACCGAATAATACGTCTTATTTGCTAGTATTATCCGTCGTTTGATTTCGTCTGTTTCATTACCGTCCTTTGCTAGATTAGCCCCAAGATATATGAAGTTGTCCACACTCTCCAAATTATATTCCGCAATTGTTATGTTTTGTCTGATTGGCGTTCTCCTTCTTGTTTGCGTCATTACTTTTGTTTTGCTTTCATTAATGCGCAACCCGACTTCTTTTGCGGCGGAGTCAAGATTGACAAATACCTCCTTAGCACTAGGGAAGGATCTTGCTAGAATGTTAATGTCGTCAGCGTATGCTACTAGTTGGGTGGACTTGAATAGTAGTGTCCCGTTGGTGTCGACTGGGATTTTTCGGACGACATACTCTAGTGCCAAGTTGAAAAGCATAGGGGCTAGACCATCTCCCTGCTTTAAGCCACATTCCGTTCGAAAGCTGGTTGTGGGAACGGTTTGTATTCTCACTTGGGATTCAGTGTTCGTCATTGTGAGTCTTGTTAGTCGAACTAGTTTTGGAGGAATTCCAAAGTCAAGCATGATTTGGTACAGTACGCTCCTGTCGATACTGTCGTATGCTTATTTAAAATCTACGAATATTTGGTGCACGTCTGTGTTATATTCCCAGCATTTCTCAAGCACCTGTTTCACCGAGAATATCTGGTCTGTTGTAGATCGTCCGGTTCTGAATCCGCCTTGGTATTCGCCAATTATTTGATTAGTATAGGGCTTAAGACGACGTTCAATTATTTTTGTCAGTATTATATAGGACGTACACAACAATGATATACCTCTGTAGTTCTCACAGCAGAGTTTGTCTCCTTTCTTGTAAATTGGACATATAATGCTTTTTCGCCAGTCGTCGGGTATGATTTCCTCTGTCCAAATTTTGCATATCATACTGTGCAGTATTTCAGCGACACAGTTTCCACCGTTTTTCAGAAGTTCAACTGGTATTTTGTCAATTCCCGGCGCTTTGTTTCGTTTTTGGTCACATAGGGCTGCTTTGATTTCAGGAAGCGAGGGTGGTGTCGATGATGGTTCATCTTCGTCAGTTGAGGCTTGAATTGAAATGTTGTCTGTCGTTATCGGTGCTACTGGGATGGGATTCAAAAGATGTTCGAAGTATGAAGCCCATCTCCTTTTGATTTCTTCTGTGTCGCTGATGATATTGCCCTCTGCGTCTTTGCAGAGACTGGTTTTTGGTTTATATCCCTTTTTCACGTCTTTTACTATGGCGTATGCGTCCCGCGTATTATTTTTTCTCATGTCGTCGTCCATTTTTTGTATCTTGTCATTATGGTACTTCCTTTGTTTTCGTCTGCAGGTCTTTTTCGCATATCGCCTAAGCTCGTCATATTTTTCTTTTTTGGCTCGTGTTGGTCGTTCAGTAAAAATTTTGTAAGCTTCGTTCTTTCTATCTATTGCGTCGCGACATTCTTGGTCGAACCAATCATTACTTTTTCGCCGTGCTTGATATCCTAATACCTCTTCCGCGGAGGATTTGATGCCGTCTCGTATTTTCATCCACGCATTATCCACTGGCATATTTTGGATATTTTCATATATTGGTGTCAGGTGTTTATTACATGCTAGCATGTAAGCCTGCGCCACCGTTTCGTCGTTAAGCTTGTCGACATTGAATTTGCGAGCTCTACTCGTTTTCGAATACCCACGACACGCTATTTTGCATCGATACTTAGCTCTGACTATATAGTGATCAGAGTCACAATTCGCACCGCGGAGAGTTCGTACATCAAGTATGCTGGAAGCAGCCCTTTTCTCAATAAGAACGTGGTCTATTTGGTTGAAGGTGTGACCATCTGGTGATGCCCACGTTCGTTTGTGAATATCGCGATGTGGGAAGCACGTAGAGCTTACTATGATATTTTTGCTGCTTGCGAAATCAATAAGACGTTGGCCATTGTCGTTGGTTATGTCATGGAGACTGTGCCCTCCTGTTGTTCCTCTATGAGCCTCCTCCTTTCCGACTTTTGCATTAAAATCCCCTAAGACAATTTTTAGGTCATTCAAGGGCAGTGAGTCATAGGTTGTCTCTAGGGTGGCATAAAATTCGTCTTTAGTTACATCGTCCTTGTCTTCTGTTGGTGCGTGAACGTTGATCAACCAAGTGTTGAAAAATTTAGTCTTTTTTCGGATTGCACACAATCTTTCACTTATTGGTTTGAAGCTCGTGACCTGCTGTTTAAATTTTTTGTCAACGACAAAAGCGACTCCAAACTCTCTGCTTCCCGACAATTTTCCACTTGGATAGATTGTGTGTGATCTCATTTCCATGATTTCGCTACCGAGCCATTTCGTTTCTTGGATGGCAGTTATGTTGATGTTGTGTTTTGCCACTTCTTCGAGAAACTCTTTCAGAGCTCCTGTCCTAAATAAGGATCGAACATTCCAAGATCCAATAGAGTAGTCCATTTTTCGTTTGCGGGGTCGTTGCCGTTGAGTCCATCCTTTCCGAGGCTGTTCTTCAGGTTTCTGGACAGTGTTCTTTTTCCGGTGATGCGTTGTCGGCGCCTCGCCCAACCCCCGACCTGGAGGACCGGTCCTACTTATTTATTACACCCTAGTAGAAAAAGGGTGGGAGTTTTGAGCTAAATATGACATGCTGGAGTTCTCACAGCTATGCTGCAAGTCCAACTATGTCATACTTTTTGCCTACTTCCTGAGACGCACTGGTGTTACTGGCCATTCAGGTTAACTCCATTTACCCTCCTCCTTTCTCAACTCGGGCTTGGGACCGTCTATGGCGGTTCAATGGCTCTACACCCCAATTAGCGCTATGACATTACAAATATATGGGCTCAGGTGGTTCGCTGGAACTATGCGCCGGCCGGGACTTTAGCTCATAACCATGGACCAGCATTAAAAATGTTGATCGCTAAAGTTTTAAATAAAATTTTGGTTGTCAAAATACCTATTGTGGAAATTCCATTACAGACAAATCACGATTGCGTGAAGCTCATTTTAAAAGTTTGATATTTATATTTCGAATGCCAAAAAGCCACAGTAAGCCACTTTTGTTAGCACCAGAATTTCGATTTCGAAAAAATATTCCTCGCCAAAATTTATTGTTTTGAACAACAATCTGTTGTATCTCTGGGAATTGATTTTAAGGATTTTTTAAAATATTTGAAAATGTTCAATTTTAAATTAATTTGTCTTATATATAAATTTTTGTAGTTTATGCGCCCGTATCTTCTTGTTGTATTTTTTTTTTAATTTCTATTATATGGGAAATTTTTATGGAAGTAGTTAACAGGAGTGGAATTAAGTTGCTAATTTTTCATAAGTTTTTTTGCAATTAGCACAGAAAAAAATGATCTAGTTTTGAAGAAATTTTATGAAATATATTTTCTGAAACTGTTCATTGGAATGGATTGGTATTTAATGTAGCGAGATCTTATTGGGACCACTTACAGGGGCATATGACAAAAAAGACTCTTCCACAAGGCGTGATTCGGACCATTGGCCTTTAGAAGCCACCAGAATTCCTTTATATCTGCTTTTCCCAATATCTTTTTTCATAACATGCCATGACAATGAAAAGTATCTAAACACTAAATTTGTATTTTACTTTTTTCCTCCTTTAGTGGTTTTCTGTGGCAGATATCGTATTTGAAACTTTGTCCGTAGCTTAGTTGTTTGGCATGGCGTGTTGCGAATGCTTCATTATATTCCAGAACTCGTTTGCAATGATTTGCTCTGACTTTCAAGAAGCTGCCAATATCAAGATCTATTTTAGCGTCACCAGTTGTTCTCCAAAGTTCCTTGTTGGAAATGACTGGCCAGAACATAAGGAAATATAGTCTTACGAAAGATTCTAGTCTCTTGATAAGCTTATCGGTTACTTTTCAGAAAGCACGGATTTCACGAGTGCATCAAACACTTGCAGCTTCGTACGAAGGGATATCTGTCTTAATCATCAGGAACGGGAGGGGACACTAAAGGTCAGACTGCTTTATTTATACGAGCTTCAACATCTTTTTTAGCTCTACCGTCTGTGTTGACAATGCTTCCAAGATGACAAATACGACTATGTTGTACCTATACCTTATCTTCTTCACTCAGGACAATGGATCTGCCTGTGTTTTATATTTTAAATAGATATATAGCCTAGTGGGTGGCATGTTGATCTACAATGTGAAGATCGTAGGTTCAAACCCCGGTCGACGTATAAGTCCAGCACACTACCTGTTTGGGTATCTTGGTCACCTCAATCAACAAAAATTAAAAATTCGTAATTAGAGGGTTGTACGAAGGACTAACAACTCTTACACAAGAAGTTATGAAAATGTGAAAGATCCTGTAGTAATATTATATACGAAGAAGATTTGTTTTCAGTCCTAACTTTTTATTGGAAATATAAGGATTGGACATTTCAATCTAGGTTTTACCAGTTATGTGTAAGCAAACACATTTTACTCACATATTAAAGATATCTTAAGATGTTAAACAGTCCCCACTGAAGTTAATCAGTCCCATTTCTTTCGGGTCTTGACAATGTTATATTCCTTCTAATCAGCCGGATATCTCCCTTGATCCAACACGTCAATGAAGAGGAAGAGGAGAATTCCAGGTATCTATTCCGAGTCCGTTTTAAGAAGTTCGGTTCGGTCTTCCTGAGGCTTTCTCTTCCAGCCAGCATTGACCGAATACTGGAAACTATTTCTTCTTTATTTGGGGATTCACCTCTAATAGAAGCGGGTTGTCAATTGCTGTTTTCTTATGGTACTGTTTCTGAATTATCTTCATCTCCTTATGTGACAAGGAAACTAGAGGGGTTAGTCTTTTGTTTTAAGGCACAGCTCTGGTGAGGTGCGAAGGATTTTGATTCTTGGAATTTAGGGGTTAAGGGCGGAGAATTAATACTTTTCTTGAATTGCTTATTGTTGTAGTCTGTCGGGAATTCTGAGATGGGCAGTAAGCTGCATATTCGAACTGTTCAAATTAAATACCGAAGATACGGAGTAAAGTAATGCATGGTGGTTAGAGATCCGTCCGAAAAATCTCAATTGTAATATCGTTACAGAAGGATTAAGGCTTCCAATTCATCTGTGCTTGATTTGACACTATACAATTAGAAAAGAGAGGTTTTTGGAGCTCACGCCAAAAGGTGAGAATTGAAGTTAAGATGTGGCCTAATATAGGCCTTATAAATTGTCAGTAAGCCTAAAGCAGTGAAGAATACTTCATAGCACTTTATTTCACTTCCCTTACGATGGTGCTACAGCCCAAATCGAGTCTTGGCCTCCTGAATATCTCGCATCAATCCATCTCGGTTCAGTAACCGCGTCTCCCATTTTGAAAATCTTAGCAGTGATTTGCTGTTTGCGTCAATCGAATCCTCCCAGCGCTTCCGTGGATTCCCGATCGGTCGTTGTCCATTAACTCTTTTAGTATACGTTTGGGAATTCTTCCGTCATCCATCCACTCCACATGACCAGCCTATTGTAGCTACTTAAATTTTATGAGGGTTGACTTTTCTGGATTGTCGAATATGGCATCCAATTCGCAATTGTATCGTATTCTCCCTCACAGGTCTGAGGACTCTTCTGAGGACATTTCTTTCAAAAGGCGTTAAGTAATTTTTTGGATGCGTGAATGGATGCCATAGTATAACACAGGTCTAAGAATTGTTTTTATATATTTTTAGTTTAGTCTTCCTGTGTACGTTCTTGTTTTTGATTATGAGAAGATCCGAATAATACGCGTTATTTGCCATCATTATCTTTCGTTTAATTTCAATGGGTTCGCTTCCATTCTTCGATAGGTTTGCTTTTAGGTTTACAAAGTTGTCTATGTTTTCTAGGTTATAGTCTCCTACTGTAATTTATTTGTCGTCTTTTTCCGAGTTTGTGTCATAAATTTTGTTTTGTTTTCGTTAATCAGTAGTCCAACTTCGCTTGCCACCGAGTCAAGACTTACAAATACTTCTTTAGCACTCTCTAGAGATCTTGCTAGGATATCTATGTCATCGGCATATGCTATGAGCTGTGAGCCGAACCGATTTTTGTAAAACTCCAACATGATTTTATACAGTATCGACAGGCGCGATACTGTCGTATACTTGTTTGAAGTCAGCAAATATCGGGTGTAAATGAATATTATATTCCTAGCTTTTTTCCAGCACATTCGGAATGTATTCCGGATCTATTATATGAGTAGTTGATGATCTTTTCTATTATTACCAGAATGCGAGTGTATTCATTTGCTATAGCCATATCCGATTTGCTCGGGTGGTGATTTGTTATCGTTTGATATACGAGCATCAAACATCCATTAAGAATGCATTCAAAATGCATGCTCAATGTATTCCAAATGGATTTTCAATGCTTGCATTTCCGACTGTTTCCATCATTCCGCAAGCTTTCGGAATGAATGCTGAAAGTTCATGAAGGAAGAAACGGGGGATGAAAAATGGCTTGAGTGAGAAA
The DNA here is from genome assembly GCA_963669355.1 of Chorisops tibialis. Lineage (NCBI taxonomy): Eukaryota > Metazoa > Arthropoda > Insecta > Diptera > Stratiomyidae > Chorisops > Chorisops tibialis. Next base: position 78,599,301 of record OY770263.1, read on the forward strand.
AAAACCCCACAACCTAAACCTGAGTCACATTCCAAAAATTTCCATCTAGACCAGGTAAATCACATAATCGAAAAGTTTAAATTAACCACACTGCACCGAATAGCTGAGTTGAGGTCACAAATTTTCCACACAATTTCGTGTTGCATTAAACCACAAATTAATGAAATTAAAAGAAATCAGTTCAAATGTTTGAAAGCTAGAAGTACAATACGACGAAGCCATTTTCTCATATATTTTCCGTTACTGATCGTAAGCCTCCTACATACATTACAGATGCATTCAACATGAGAAAACCTGCGTAGAGACACGATCATTTGCATTCGAGAACAAATTCTTGTCAGTATATATGGAATTCATTCCATTTGGTTTGGTGGGTTGGCGTTCAAACTTTTTGTCAAACGATAAACTTAACTCCAAGCTCCTGGCTTCCCGATGATATCCCACTTTTGAAAATTGTGAGCGATCTAATGTTAATAATCTCGCTACCTAACAATTTAGTTTCTTGGAGAGCAATAATGTTTATATTGTTTTGCTTGCCTGTTCCAGAAGCGATCTCACTGCTCCTGCCCTGTATAGAGATCGAATATTCTAAGATCGGAAGGTTTTGCCCATTTATCGTTTGTCTGGTCATTGCCGCTGAATCAATCCAGTCCAAGGCTACCTTTCATGCTTCAAAACAATCCTAATTTTTTCGAGGAGGGTCATATTATAGCGCTTTGTTTAACCTAAAAAAGTAGATGCTTCGCGATGTTAAGTATAAGACTATTCCATGAAGTTTTCTGCGATTTGGAAATCTCGCATCTTAAGGCTTGTAGAATTTGATAATGTCTGATCTCCGAAGGTGATTGGAACTACAAGTAAGAGTCATTTTTGTGGGATACATGGCAGCACTGGTTTTTCGAAGTATTAGACAAGTCCCAAGATAAACCGCAGATTTTCGATCGGCAATCTTTTTTTATGTGTCTTGCGACATTCAGGATTTCTCACTTCCTTGCAGACATCTCACTGTTTCCTCGCACTTACTAAAAACATCTTTCTGGTTTGCTTTTCTTTGGCATCTCCTCCTAATTTGAATGAATTGTCGAGTAGAATAGGGGAACTTTTGTGTTGTTAGTTGAAATTTTCAGGTTATATTTAGCTTCCTGTTTATTCAAAGAATCTGTGGCCATCCGACTACTGCTGTGCACAATGTTGGCTGTCTGTTATTGCATATATGTAAATGGCTAAAAGTTAGTTTTTTGCTTTATTTTAACAATAACTAACCATAAAAACACGGTTTTGAAATTGTTGTCTGTCTGTAATTGTAATGAAACTTATACAGTATGTTCGGTATACTACTTGATATAATCTGATTTCGGTTTTATTTCCCTCCCCTCACGTCTTCTAGCACCTCCCATACAAAGTGACTTATTTTCAAAAATATATACTAATCAAATTTTCTAGGAAACTATAAGAGCTATTAATTTTAAACATATATTATAATGTTTCTATCATAAATAATATCTATTAACATACAAATTATTCAAATCCTCAACTCCTTCCGCTACCTCCCATTCATGAAATACTCTTCACCAATTTTCTCAGTATGTATACCTTTCATTGATATAAAACTTAGTACTAAATCCTTAATTTGCATTATTACTAATTTCGGGAAAAAATAAACCTATTAGCTTCACTCTTTCTATACAATGTGATATAATTCCACAATTTTTCGAAAATTCGATTTTCTTGAAAAATTGGAATGTTACTGATTTGAAATTAAAAACATATCAAAGTCATGATGATTATAGTTGTTCTCGAAAAATCACCAAAAACCCCCCACTCCTTCTACCACCTCCGATACAAATTGTAGAATTTCAATAAGTTTCTCAGTATTAATTCAATTTTTGAAGCTTAAATTTGGTGCAAAACATTTTTATAGCTACCACTTCCCATACAAAATTTCTTAAGAACACAAAAATTTCCATTTCATCTATAGTATCGTATGACTGGACTTTACGCACAATCGCAGTTCTGTTGTGTTTTTGAGCTTAATGTTATTTTTTTTATTCTTTTGTTTTGAATTAACACATCCTTTAACTATTTACATTTCCTTAACGCATTTCAATATGTATACGATCTCAAATCATTCACGTGAGTACGGGCCTGTCCCATACAAATACGAGTATCATGGTTTCATTCTTAATGATTTATGGCTCTAATTCCAACAAAGGTTGTGTTCCTAGAGCTTAATAGCACATTATATATCCCACATAATGTATTACTGCATTCGCCACAATTGCTTATTATTCCGATTGTTATGCGGGCGATCGCTACTAAAGAATAAAATCAGTGGTTGTTGTAATTTAGAAAAAGAAATAAGTAGGCTTGGTCATGATTTCAAATAGTTATTTGGAAAATAAAAATGTGAAAATATGATAACGATTTTTATTGTTGTTGGTAATTTGTGCGTAATACCATTTGAGGAATTAACATATATTGATCAAAAATAACTCTAGACATACAAATAACATAACTAACTCTATTGGGATTTATGGAGCATGTAGTTCGGAGCACAGCGCCGATTTATAATGCATTTAGCATTATTCAGATAAACCTGGGATTTTTTATAGATGAAGTCTGATAATGTATAGCATTTGTTAATTATATCTTTTGTCGATCAGTTTGATAAATGTCTGAACAGAGACCGGAACGTCACAAATAATAAACCGTGACATGAGGTCAATCTTGTTTATTGTGGTGCATAACTCACGTTGTGGAATTGCCACACAGTTGTCTTTAGCAACGCGGATTGTTTCTGACGACAATCATTGACGCCCCCGAAGGTGGCAGTTTTTACTATTAGCAGGGTCAGTATTTCTTACTGCTAGAAGCGAGACCTATCTAAATCTCTGCCAATCTTTCGTTCATGGCAACAGGTTGTTGATCTTAGGTATTTTTCCTTTTTATCACGCAACCTTACGCCGAGCTATTACTCTTGCCCGCGATATGGGCACCACAGCCACCACGTGTATGTCGAAGACATCCTCAACCATCGCCGGGGGTGGAAGTAACCTTCCATGGGCTCCCCGGCTTCCGTGGTACCAGTGAACCACTGATAAGGCTCTTCGACTGAAGCATAGCTTCCTGCACTGTGATCAGTATGTCCCTCGGGTACGTGGGGATGGTAAACCCCAAAAGTAGTTACTGGAATCGCCGAAGCTTTCTGGACCAGCACTTTCTTCCCTGCGTTGTAGGTTTCGGAGCCGGTGATCTTAGTATGATTAAATTGATTACTCAATTTAATATACAACATCGTCTTAATCCCCCCTACTTGAGTATGATAGTCGGAGTGGACAGACCGTTCAACTTTATCCCCCCCACCTAAATGGGTTGCGGAGCTGACGGTCCATCAACTTAATCCTCCTATCATTGCAGGATCGGAGCCGATGCCAGTAGTATGATTGAACTAAGTTCAATATACAAGACATCGACCCGTCCCATAGTTGTCGGATTTCGGAGCCAGCGAATATAGTGTAATAAGTCTTCTTTAAAAGAAGGCTCAATACACCAAGCGCTGACTGCCCCCCCCCCCCCAGTTGGAACGTTTCGGAGCCGACAGCAAGCTGCCGACTTACTCCCCCTATCCATTGCACATTTAATAGCATCAGTATGCCGACTTATTCAACTTCGGATGTTTCTATCAGTTGTACGGGCTCATACTGTTTTCAACTTTGCCAGTCCTTAGTAACCTTGCTACTTTGTCTCAGCATTTCGCAACTAGTTATCTTTGGCTGCCTCAATTTACGACTATTTGTGCTCGTGTTTTTTCAACATTTAACTTCAAACATCGTGGCTTTACGCACACTTGTTCTTCAGTTTGTCATTTGGTACCTCATTTCGGCTCACATTTGCACATAGTTATCTGTGCTGGGATTCAAGGAAGACACAATGCGTGCAGGCTCACGCCAGTATCGACCTTGTCCCCCCTCACAGATCTCAACTTCGACAATATTTCTTCGATTGCCTCCGTCTCTGCATCGGTTTTGGCACCAGTAATTGCAGATCTTCAGCCAATATAGCAGCCCGGCCCCAACAGGGTGCCACTTCGGACCTTCCAGTCGTTACTTTCCTCGCATCATGCACACTTTTTACACATATTGGCGCCGCCATGATTTCCATTCACTGCCCATTCGCTTTACATCATACTGATATGCTCGGATTTTACTTCCTTGGGACCTCAGCGACACCTCGTAGGGCCATAGGCTACCAATTGCAAGTTCGGCAAGTGATGGGTTACGGAGCCGGTGTAATATATTGCAATAAGCCCCGGGGTGTAAAGATCTCAAGGCAACTACCCCGACGGATTCCCTCCCCATGGATAGGTTTCGGAGCCGACAGCAAGCTGCCGACTTGGTCCCCCCTATCCATTGTGGCTCGACCGTACCTCCAAGGTTTGCGACCGAGCAATGCCGGCCATACCGGACATCCACTCTTCGCGCCCCTTGTCAGTCGTATCGAGCCAATCTCATCTTTCGGGCATCATAGGTCCAATCATCGATCCATCATACTTCTGATATCAGTGTCACCTACTTTTTGTAACATCCATTTTTCACTGGGTACTAGACTACTCCGCTAACGCCTCGAAGACTACCGCAATTTTGCCAACTTTCCCCACTTACTACACTTCAGTATTTTCGGCTAACCATCTATCGTTCATCAATATACATCTTTAGGCATCATATGAGCAACAACTTCAACGTCGTCTAGTCCACCATGTCATATATTATGGGGTCTTCCCCTGTGACTCTAGCGAATCTATTCAACTCCATTAAATGCTTCACATCAAGCATCTGTCGTACATCAATATTCATCTCTAGGGCCTCATTTTCTACAGCATGGGACGGGTTGCGGAGCCGGCGTAATATATTGCAATAATCTCACGCGTGCTGTGAGCTCAAGGCAACTACCACCGACGGATTCCCCCCATCTGTAGACCTCTTAGCGTTACCTAGCTTGCACCGCGGGGAGGTGGGTCTACTTCGCAAGCCAATAAACCGTAACAGTTTAAAATCCGAAAATCTTCCTTTTCAATTCGAAATGTACTGTGAAAATATTCACCAAACCATTTGATATAAAGTTTTTACACGCTAAGAAAAACTTCTTCACAAAACCCCGAGTAATCGTCGGTTTGTCTAAATGTCAGTCTGCATTTCTTTCCATCTGTCTACAAAACCATTCTCGAGTACTTGGAGCTATCGGTCTGGAATTTTTTTCTTATATTATTTTTACCAAAAAATTGGCATGAAGATTGTGAACGGGTCAAATCCCCCTATTCTTTGTACCACCTCCCATATTAAATTCAAAGAATCATGAAATTGGAAAAATTTTCTTTCTCTTTCAAACTACCACAGTATTCAACTTGAAAATTTGAATAGAATGATGAAAATATTATAGGAGGAGGGAGGAGCATAAAGCTCAAATGTCAGTTAACTGTCATATGTAATGTCTTGTCCATGTCACATTGTCTATGTCATCATCATCATCATCAATGGGACGACAGCCCAAATCGGGCCTTGGCCTCCTGAAGTCGTCGCCTCCAATCGTCTCGATCCAAAGACCACGTCCTCCAGCTGCTAATTTTTAAGATGGCTTTGCGATCTTCATCAACCGAGTCTTCCCATCGCTTGTGTGGCTTGCCTACTGACCGTTTACCACTCGCTTTGCCTTTCAGAGCACGTTTGGGGATTCTTCTGTCTTCCATTCGCTCTACATGGCCAGCCCACTGCAGTTTACGTAGCTTGATGAACGTTGAAGCTTCTGGCTCGTCGTATAGTTGATACAACTCATGGTTGTATCTTATTCGCCATTCCGTTCCTTCCTTCACAGGTCCCAAAATTCTTCGGAGGACCTTTCTTTCGAATGTGTTAACTGCTTTTTCGGAAGTTCGCGTTAATGTCCACGTCTCGCTGCCATAACAGAGCACAGGTCGTAAAATAGTTTTATATATCCACAGCTTATTATTCCTGTGCACTTTCTTGGATTTCATTATTGGAAGTACCGAATAGTACGTCTTATTTGCTAGTATTATCCGTCGTTTGATTTCATCTGTTTCATTACCGTCCTTTGCTATATTATTTTATTAGATATATGAAATTGTCCACACTATCCAAATTATATTCCGCAATTGTTATGTTTTGTCTGATTGGCGTTCTCCTTCTTGTTTGCGTCATTACTTTTGTTTTGCTTTCATTAATGCGCAACCCGACTTCTTTTGCGGCGGAGTCAAGATTGACAAATACCTCCTTAGCACTAGGGAAGGATCTTGCTAGGATGTTAATGTTGTCAGAGTATGCTACTAGTTGGGTGGACTTGAATAGTAGTATCAACTGGGATTTATTGGACGACATACTCTAGTGCCAAGTTGAAAAGCATGGGGACTGGACCATCTCCCTGCTTTAAACCACTTTCCGTTCGAAAGCTGGTTGTGGAATCGGTTTGTATTCTAACTTGGGATTCATTGTGAGTCTGGTTAGTTGGCCTAGTTTTGGAGGAATTCCAAAGTCAAGCAGGATTTGGTACAGTACGCTCCTGTCGATACTGTCGTATGCTTGTTTAAAATCTACGAAGATTTGGTGCACGTCTGTGCCCAGTGTAACTACTGCACAATATTTCTTTGTCCCTCATTGCCTTCTTTATCTTGTATGGCCTCAGCTGTTGTATCGACTTCCACTTTTATGGAGTCAACAGTGGGACGCGATTTCCTGAATCCAAACTACTGACTTTCTCCTCTGCTATTGCAAGCAGTCTGTTGTACATAATACGCTCCAGGATCTTTTCTAATGTGTCAAGTAGACATATTGGACGATATGACTATGGTTTTCCAGTAGGCTTATTGCCTTTTGGTAATAGTACCAACTGTTGGAGCTTTTATCGTTCCTTTCTCTCAACCCTTTTGCATCGCTGTTATAAAGATGTCGGGCCTCGTTTTGAACAGCAACTTTTGCTGCCATATTTGAGATGCCATCGGCTCCAGGTGCCTTGTTGTTGTCTATTTTCCTGCATGCTTCAAATAGCTCCTCGTAATTGCAAGGATAGACTCTATGCTGAATATGCATGTGTATGTGTGTGTGTGAGAGCTCGCGTGAGTGTAAATATGTGTGCGCGTAAGAACAGTTCAAGGCCACAAACAATTGACCATCCCCAGATTATTCCAATTTGAGTTGAAAATTGTAGACAGTTGACGATCGCGATCATTTGAGTGCCGGTCCTATTGTTGACAAGTAACAATTCTTACAAGAAATTCAGCACGAAAAGTTTTCATTCCACATGTTTATTATTATAATGAAACTTGTAAACATTTGCTCTCTTCACCAACTCCCATAAAAATGATTCAAGAATCCAAAGAATTGATATGACATATTTTTTAGTGCATCATGACTGATCTTTATGCCCAATAGTAATTCTGTTATAATTCTAAATACTTTGAATTGTTTTCGAATATTGTCTCATCATCATCATCATCATGATAGGCGGGCCTTGGCCTCTGTATGCTTCATCTCCGATTTTTTCGGTCCATGTTGAAAATTTCAGAAGCGATTGGCTGTTTTCATCGATTGAATATTGCATAATTATCGTTAATCATAGCTCTATTTATTATCTATTATTTTAAATAGTGGACCCAAATTGTTAATTGATTTTGCAAACATAACAAAATCAAAAGACAATATCCTTGAACTTGCTTATGACATACATATCATATCAATTTAAAAAGAACATAACATTAATTTCAATTCAATTCGTGACAATTTTATTAAATTTTATGAAACCTAAACTCAGTTCAAAAGTCTAATTTCAATGAAATGCAAATAGCGTATTATCCTCTAAAGCTCTGAACAAGCCCTAAAAAGGTCACCCACAATAGGATCGTTAAGGGTCATTCAAGTGAGAGTAGACATAAAAAATGAGAAATTTTCCATTCAAATATTATATATGTATATATATAAAAAAAAACATGACCATCATGGTAAACCATTCTCACCATAGTTCTCATTACTTATGCAAAATCGTTTTGGAACCAATTCAGAAAATTCCGCAGAAAAATTAGGACGTCCATATTTCGGATAATATTTTAGAGGGCGTTCATAAAGGTGAAATTTAGTATTCCCCAAACGAATAAGGTAACACTTGGTAAAAGATTATTATTCGTTGGGAGAATTTCGGTTGGGAATAAGTAGGATACACAAATAGTACTCGTTCTGGCTACAAAAACGAAAAACTTCTAACCATGTGCTACATAATTCGAGAGATTCCTTTTCTTTATCCTTGTTGAGTTTTCGGTATTTTCGAAATGCGTATACTATAGTATAGTTTTAAATGTGGGCTGCTATGGAAACTAGAATTCTTCAGATTTTTTTTTTTTATCGAGAATGAGAGAGAATAAAGCACCCAACTAGCTACATTCCTGAAAAATGGAAGCATCTGAAAAAGATAATTTCTACTATTTGGTTGAAATCCTGATTTTATTTTCAACTAAATGAAAAACGAAAAAAAAACTCTTTCCTTTAATAAGTTTCAGTTGTATTCAAGTATTCGCGAGAAGAACCGTGTGATTTGATTTAGTACGTTGAATTTTCATCTTTTTAATGGATTTCAAGGGAATTTCATTAAAGAATATCTTTAGCTCGATGAATTTCAATTCATGCGAATGAAATTGTTAAAATTCATCAGATTAATAATAATAGCAAAATTAGTTGAATAGAAAAAAAAATTCATCATATTGAAATGGTTTTGTCAAATTGAAGAAATTTTCCTGAAATATTAATTTCGTCGAATTGACAAAACTTTCACCTTCAAAGTGACAATTTCTTTTATCAGCAATATTGATGTTAAATGCGCAGAAATAAATTAGAAATAAATATTTTCATGTTGAGCAAAATTCTGTTAAAATTTGTGTCACAATTAGTTGGTCTAATCAAATTCTACTTCTACTATGGCGCTACAGCCCAAATCGGACCTCGGCATCTAATCAAATTAGGCAGCATAAAATATCGTTGAAGATCACCGAAATAAATAGTTAATGTATCGAAAGGGTATAGGTAACTGTGTTGAATTGCTCAAAATGTCAAAGGTGTCAGCAGAGACCGAAACGTCACAAATAATAAAGCATAACAGTGTAGAATCCGGAAATCTTTTCTTTCATTTCAAAATGTACTGTGAAAACATTCACCAAACCATTAATCTAATATCATCTATTTTCATTTAGAGTACATTTCTATTCCTATTTTTTCTATGTACGTAACTTGAAACCACTTTAATCCTCAAACTGTATTGAGCATTTTTGTCAAAATTTAGATTTTGTAATAAAAAACATAACATGACTACGATCGAACGTAAAGCGCAATCGTGCGATACTCTAGATGAAGGAGAATTTTTTTATTTTAAGTAATTTCGTAGTGGTAGAGGGGGTGCAACATTGAACTAATTTTTTCACATCACGATAAGGTTGCTAACAAAATGTTTTATACAAAATATAGGATTCAAAAATTTAATAGGTACTGAGAAACTTAGTGTATTGAATTTAGTGAAATTATGCAATTTGTATGGGAGGTGGTAGAAGGAGAGTGGAGTTATTAATAACTTTCTTAGAAATAACTGTAAACATCATTTATTTGGCATAGCAGATCAGTAGCATTCATACTTTTCAGGAAAATCGACTTTTCGTAAAGTTGTTGAATTGTGTCATATTGTATGGGAGGGGGTAGAAGGAGTGAAGCTAATCGCCTAATTTTTTTTTTGTGTTACGAATATTTCAAAATAAATGTTTAGTGCACAATTTTAGCTGCATCAATTTTATACGTACTGAGTAAATTTGCTTAGAGTATTTCATGAAAAAGTGCAGTTTGTATGGGAGGTAGTAGAATGAAGGGGAAGACTTAAATAATTTATATACAGCAGATTGGGATTTTATTATAAAAGTAATATATTCCAAATTTCAGATCAATAGCATTTAAACTTTTCGAGAAAAGCCGTTTATTGTCACATTGCGGAATTGTGTCATTTTGTATGGGAGGGGGTAGAAGGGGTGAAGCAAATGGTCTATTTTTTTTTGGTCTCACTAACAATTCTAAATAAATATTTAGTGCTAAATTTGAGCTCGATCAATTTTATACGCAGTGAGTAAATTGGCTTAGAGTATTTAATGAAAAAGTGCAGTTTGTATGGGAGGTGGTGGAAGGAGGAAGAGGACATGTATAATTTTGTATACGATAGATTAAAATCATCATAAAAGTGATATATTAAAAATTTCAGACGAATGGCTTTTAAAGTTTTCGAGCAGTTTTCGAGGGGGTAGAAGGGGTGGAGCGTCAGGCCTTCGGTATCCTTTCCCCTTTCTGGAGGTTAAAAGAGATCTCCGTTCGCACGAAATTGCGAGTTTTTGACGCATGCGTCCCGTGTTGTTATATGGTTGTACTACGTGGAAAGTGACCGTTCGACTTACCAAGAAACTACAGACTTTCGTGAACCAATGCCTCCGATGCATTTTAAGTATATTCTGGCTAGAAGTGATCTCCAACGACAAACTTTGGAGTACAACTGGCCAAACTAAAATAGGTATTGAGATTCAAAGTGGATCGGTCATTCTTTGAGGAAACCAGAGCGAAACATCGCCAAACAGGCTCTGGAATATAATCCTCAAGGAAGACGTCGAGTTGGTCGACCATGTAACACATGGAAGCGAGCAGTTGAGCAGGAGGCCATAGGAATAAACAAGTCCTGGCAACAGCTTAAGGCCGATGCTCAGGTTCGCGTCTTGTGGAAGAGAGTTGTTTGTGTCCTATGCGCCTATAGGGGGTCTTAGGAATTTGATTGGTAATATGCAACAATATAAAACTATTATTAGAGCTGTGCTTTGTTAATGCAGAGAAACGTGGACATTAACTCAGGAATTCGAAAAATTACTTAAAAACTTTGGAAGAAAGGTCCTCAGATGAATCTTCGCACTTAAGAGGGAAGACTTAATCTGAAGAATACGATAGAATAGAGAATTGTATGCCGACAATCCAGAAGTGTCAACCCTCATAAAATTTAAGAAGCTACAATGGGCTGGTCATGTGAAGCGGATGGATGACGGAAGAACTCCCAAACGCACACTAAAAGGGAAAGTTAATGGACAAAGATCGGTCGGAAAACCACAGAAGCGCTGGGAAGATTCGATGGACTCACTCAGCAAACCACTGCTGTCCACCATTGAACCGGAATGGATGGAAGCGAAGTAAGTAAATTAGGGCCCAAATATTCCAAAATTAATAAGTAACACGACAAAGCAACCGAAATGAAGTCATTGTGTTTGACTGTTTCATCCACATATACTCCTTGAAGTGTGTTAATCTTACTACATGACTCTCACTTAAGCTTTAGCTTTGCATAGTACAGTCATATAACTGGCCGTGTAGGGCATAACATATTTTGATTTATTTCGGATTCAACTTATGATTGCGTGAATCATTTAATTGTATTTGGGCTTCTGCAAAGCTCCACGCATATAATTCTATTTAAGCTATGTCTACCAATAGAATGTTTGCTATGTTACTGAAAGCAATTAAAAATCTGCTACTGCTGCCCATCATCAGTTAAGAGCAGCAAATGTACAATACGATCTCGCCTATTATTCTATTAATTGCCTAAGCACATGTGCTATTGAGAATAAATGTTTTGCGTGAATAAGTGGGCCATAAATAAAATTAATGTGAATTACGTGAGTCTTTATCGAAATATGTGTAAGCTTTATGAAAGGATAAGGGGAATTCTGTTTTACTCGATTTCGTTAATTATGTCCTGTAGTTAAGGGCAATAGTGAACTGCTTTAAAACAACCGTTCCAAAATCGATTGAACATGGCGATGATTTGAAGGATATTGAATTTTAATCGTATATTCTGTAGTTTATGCAAGTAATATGGAATTGTGTTCGAGGGAAGTGTTCAGTTTCGTGTCTAGTGGCAAAATATTCGTATCTAACAAATTTATAAATTTAATGTTGCTGATTTGTGTGGTGCTTGAGAGTATTACGGGTGCTTATGTGTTATTGGAAACCCCCATATTTTGATATTTTGAACTTTATCAGTTTTCGGGCACAGTTAAAATTAATTAGGTTTTATTTGTTTGATACACGGAAGAGGAATCTTTGTTAAATTTAGGTTTGCTTGATTAAATTAAATTACAGATGGAATGTTCTGTGTAGGAAAGGTATTCCATACAATATCATACTTATGATTAGAGAATTCTGCGAAAACGATCTATGTCATGTGTTACATAAAGTAAAGAAGTCGGAGAGCTCTCCTGTGCAAACGAGTGACTTTAACATTCCTTTACTACAGACTTCGAGGAGCGCGATACTGAGCTTATTGTCTCCATAAACGTTTTAACACAGATGGTAGATAGCCTACTCGATTATTACATATTACAGGAAATTTTTCCAAAATTCTTGACCTTTTTCTCAACAGCAAAACTGAGAAATATTCTGTCTCTGTCATATCAGCATCGGCAATTAGAAATTCGGATAATTTCTTGATTGGTGCAGAATTCTCAGTTGCAGCGATATAAACAATCAAAGCAACTCGAAGAAATCTCTGGCATTTCAAAAAGCCAATTGGCTGGCGTTAAGTGACTTCTTCAATGCCTTTAATTGGAAGTCGAGCTTTGATTCTAATGACTGTGGAAGTGCTCGTAGTCTGGTCGCCGAGATTATCCTAACAGGTTCGAAGCTCTACATACCTTAGAAACTCACACCGTTCGCCTTCAAAACAATCCCCTCCCGCTTGAAATAATTCTGGTTTCTCATTGCCTACACTACATTTTTGCACGAAGAGCTCAATATTTGAAAATTTGCTGGTCCGGATGATATACCCCGCATTAACCTTGGAAAGTGGTCCTCTTATTTGGCTAAACGTCTTCGCGATCTTTTTTATCTTTCCTACACTTCTGGGTACTTTAAACGTATATGGAATGCTTTACACGTAAGTGGAAAGTTGTGAATTTTGAGCCGATGCCTAAGAAAGGAAGCAATGGGAACCCCGCCAAGTACCCCGCCAAGTACTTCAGTGCTCTCGAAATTAATGGAAGCTACTATCAATCGTAAAATTGTCCAATATCTCGAGGAAAATCAGCTAATCCGTGATTGTCAGTATAGCTAGGGTGTAGCGTAGTGGATAGCGTGTTAGTCTACAATGCGAAGGTCGTGAGTTAAAATCCCTGTCGATGTATAATTCCCGCACATTGTTTGCTTTACCTCATTGTACGAATATGAAAAAACTCGTAGATAGAGGGTAGTGCGAAGGACTAACAACCCTTCCACAATAAGTAATGAAAAATGTTAAGGAACCTGAAGGTCTGGAGGCCAAGGTCCGATTTGGGCTGTAGTGTTATTGTAAAGAAAAGAAATGAATGATGATTATCAGCATAGGTTCCGTTCTGAAAAGTCAATAAGATATCTTTTAGTCTACTTGACAGAATCTTGGACCTTATGCATACATAAATATTGCGAAGATTAAGTTCTGGCACTTGACATTTCAAAAGCTTTGGACAGAGTTTGGCATGACTCTCTTTTAGCTAAGTTTACGACCATAGGAATTAATACTGCTATTGTCCAATGGACAAAGTGTTTCCTTTCTGGACGCACTTTGCAAGTAATGTTAGGTGGCGTTACATCCTCCTCCTCCTCAACGCATTCCGACATCCCACAAGGCTCAGACTTATCTTCAACTCTTTTCTTAGTTTTTATTGATCCATAATTTTGATTAGTAAAATAATTTTATAAATGGTTTGCGATATATGCTCCTTAAAGGTGAGTGATTTATCAAAAACGACACCAAGATGTTTTAAATTTGAGCTCCATTGCACTGAGAATCCATTAAATGCTAGGTTTGATGTAGGCACCTATGGTGCCACTTTGCGTTTTTAAAAGAAGTTTGTTTGAGCTGTGGAACTGTTAATTTTGATTTTTCAGTTCTTAAAGTATACGATAATAATTTTCATTGCATTTTCTAAGGAATTGTATATTGTAGAACACAGGGTGTTGGTAGTATGAATTATAGTGCCGTCAGCAAATAATTTTCAGGACGAGGAAAATCGTAAGTGAAAATAAGATACAGTAGTGGAGTTAGAGCTAAGCCTTGTGGGACCCCCTCTCTTATTTTATACTTTGACGAAAGATGATTGTTGATGGCTACTTGAAAAGTTCGGTGTTCCAAATAACGCTGAATTAGTTTTTCGAACAAGCAGTTTATCATTTCCAATCGCAGGGAGTTATTCAGTTCACTCAACTCTGATCTAAACTTAATCCTGGAACGGGCAGAAAAAATAGAGTAGAGTTCAACGTCTATAATACACAGGCCTGTGATCTATCCCTCAAACGTGATGTTCCAGTGTTGTCTCAAAATGTGACTTTTAATAGCGCAAAACTATGCACTCCAGAAAAATTCGCACATTAGGCGTTAAAATTAATTATCACCTGAACTGGGATCAGCATATCTTTGATGTTGCCCTCGACGCCTCTAACGTTCTTCGAAAGTGCAAAAATCGTCCTAGCAACCATCTATAAAGCATGTTCGGGCTTGAGTAGTCAAAACACAACCTAGCGTTGCTCGATCGTATTCAAAAACATAACCGGACTGCGATTGCGCTTAAAGCCTGGATGAAATTGATATTTTTTGTAATCTTAAGAAATTTTGTATGAGGAGTGGTAGAAGGGGTGATAGTATTGAACTAATTTGTTAAACAAATGCTTGAAAAAAATATAACGGGACTACGATTGGACATAAAGCCCAATCATGTGTTACTCTAGATGAAAGAGATTTATTTTAAGAAATTTTGTATAGGGAGTGGTAGAAGGGGTGAATGGGGTTAGTATTTCATGAAGAATGGGGGATTCAATAATTTTTTTACTATGGAAGCAAATCGTCGTTAAAACAAAGAATTTTACAAATTTCAGATCAATAACTTTTATGTTTTTCGAGAAATTCTGTTTCTTGTCAAATTATTGTATATGAGGGGGTAAAAGGTGTGGAGTAATTTGCCCCGCTCACAAACTTTACTTTGCTTTTTTTGCCAAAAAAGCGACGTGTACAAAATTTTGAACTTTTCAGCTCTACTCGTTCTCGAGCAGGAGAGGATACGGACGGACGAACGGACGGACATTCAGTTTTGAGATTTTTTTGTAATAATATGATCTTCTGTATCATTAAATTTTTTCGCCAAGCCTTATTCCTTAGCGTTATAAACTTTGTTTGCAAGCTAATGTTATTCATGTTTATACATGAAAATATTTCTTAAGATTTGGCAGTATTTTAGCATTTGGATTTTAGTCTCGCAATTCTTATTCCTTGACAATATGAAGCATTATCTTTGTTTAGTTGCGATTTAGTACTTTCGTGGTATACAAGAACAGAAATATTACTGTTTACATGCCATGCTGAAATGATCACCCATTTTGGCTAGAAAAAATTAAATTTTATCACTCAAATTTTTTGTGTCATGTATAATCTAGTGCTAAAATCTGAAGACAACGATTCTGCAGACAATTAGGTATATTGAGGCTGAAACATTTGAATAATCTCTAACTCGAAAATCTATTTAATTTAAAATTTTTGTATTTATAATCACCAATTTCCATTTTGAGTATTACCATTTTTTAACTATGGAAAAGCAAAATTTTGAAATCAATGAGTTTCAATAACAAGTATCTAATTCTGAAAACTAACGATTTTCCAGACGCTTCAAGTCAGCTAAAAATTTCTGATTTGACTCGCTTATAGAAAGGAGTATTGTGACTTTTAATATGTGGTTTCTAAGATTTTATTTTACTGTATGTATTTTGGGTTCATAACATTCTTACTATTTGCCCGGACTTGTGTGAACTTTCTCCAAAAAGAATTGAATTAATCATTTTATTTGTTTGTATTTTGTTCAACGATTCTCCCACGATAATCTCACTTGATTGATTACAGACGTTTCAAAAAAAAATCTTCAACAAGCTTAAAAGGCTGAAGTGTGAAAATTTTGATAGCTCTTACTCCTCTATAAAATCCAATCGAAAAACTTTAAATTTGTTTTGCAATTTGCTCTGGAAGAAGAGTAGCTCGAAAATTCGAAGAAAATAAAGAAGGATGGTAAATGTTTAACAGACGTCTTAAAACCAATACGTACCTGTCAGCCAATACCACGATTCGGAATTGTTCTCATTCTTGTGTTGGTGAAAAAAAAAGAATTTCCAGTGGTGAAATGAATTTCCGCAATAAAACTGGTGCGAAAAACCTCCCATTAATTTCGAACCGAATTGCGAGTAATAAATCACACCATATCCAAGTGTGGTATAGAAAAGAAATCCCCTTCAATTCGTAGCCATAAATCTCGATCAGAAGAAATCAATGTCAATATAATAACGACCTTTACACAAGATTATCCTTAGTGCTCTCCTCATCGAATCAAATTGTATATCACCTTAAAAAACGCCGCTACGAACTGGCCCAATCTCCAGGGAGAGGTACGCTCCAATTAGCAATGTCGGTAGCTCGTCGAAATTAATTGAAAGTAACTATATATGTGGTCGACATCTGTTTAGGTGGGGGAGGGGGGATGAATTTTGGGTTAAAAATAGGTTATATGATATACATATATGCTCGGATGTAAGTAGCTGATAGAAATTCCCAGACCGAACGTTAGCACCTACAGACTTGCGTTTTTTTTTATTAAATTCTTTGAAACATGAAAGTACATATACATTATAACAACTTTTGGTTCTAAAAAATATTACACCCTAATCCTCCGAAAATAGATTTAAATGGTTCACATATAAAAAAAATAGTCAAAATTACGTAGATGACTACATTTTGGCGAGATAACTATATCATAGGTGGCTTAGTGGTAGAATGCTCGTCCGACGTGCGGGCATCGATTCCAGATCTGCCTATACAGTTTTTTTTACAATTATATATTATATATGTACATATATGGATATATGTATGTATATATATTTTTTTTAAGATTTGACTTGAGTAAAACTATTTTAATTCCAGCACGGCAGCAAATGTGCCCATGCGATTCAAAGCCATAATAGTTATTAGTGATTAAACACAGCCCTATTCGTTTTATACACGTAACAGTAGAAAAAGACCAGCCGAAGGCAGGTGCTCACGTCAAGTTTACATATATGGCAGAAAAATCACGTATTCTAAAGTGACTGAAGGATTATTTCATCTGCAAAATCGCATGATTGTTTCATAGTTCAGTTACGAGTGTGTTTAATACAAAATTTGAGCTTCGAATGTTTTTTTTTTAATATTCAGCAAATTTTCCTAATATGTATCATGAAATTGATTGCGAGATGATAGAAGGAGGGTTGGGATTGAACTAATTTCTTCACAGTTGATATAAAGTTATTTTGTTCTAAATTTGGTGAGAAAATTTGGTATATTGTATTCATGGCCATTAGGTTTTACACTCTCAAAGAAAATCAATTCATTACGAAGTTATGAAATAGTGTCATTTTCGGTTGGAGGAGGCAGAAGGAGCGAAGGCATTGGGGTAATTTGTTTGCTCTTACTAAAAAGTTACTAAAATATCGTGTAACTAATTTAAAGTCGATAAATTTAATGCCTGCTAAGAAAAATATTGCATTTCGTAAAAGAGTTCAGTTTGTCTAGGATTCTTATATTCTTATAATTTTTTGCAAAACGGTACATTTTCTCCAGTTCTACTTAACTTTTCTATTTGATTTTTATTTTATTATTCTAATAATAATGTATTGTGATCGACACAGAAAAAAAAATTTGCTATCCTTAAATTTTGTTTTTTCACGTTCCATGACTAAATTAGCCGAAAAAAGGAAAAAAAAATCCGTCCCGTCGTACACCATCCGCCGTACACAAAAATAATTTAATTTTTTTATCCATTGGCGTCCGAAAAGGGGGGGGGGGGCTAAGAACACATTGTCGGCCGAATTGTTTTTTCAAATGATTATATCTTCGAAATTACTTATCATATAAAATTCATATTTTGAGAACAATAAAACGGCATATAGCTCCACCAGAATCAGCTTAGAAAGAGGCTAATTACTGCAAGGAGGAGGGTCAGGAGGTGTTCAAAGAAAAACACTTAAAAATGAATATCTCAACTATATATAAATATCTAAACATACGAAATGTTAACTGGTCGGAAACCTTTAAGACTTCTACCCCCTCCCATACAAAATTATTTTTTCGACCATTTTCAAGAAATGAATTATCACCTAACTTTTATCATTTTGATCGATTTGAAATTTTGCACAAAAATTCACAAAAATAGTTGGAATGAAATTACGTTAAAAGTATTGAAATCGGGTTTGCCCTTCTACCCCCTCCCAAATCAACTAATAACCAACAAACTAAAAGCTACGAACTTGAAATTTTGTACAAGTTACAAGAGAAAGAAAATAAAACTGCATATCAAATTTTACGATTCCCCTACCTTTTCTACCCACTCCCATACAAATGTTCGGTTTCGTGAATTTAAAATACACCGAGTTTTATGAAAATTCTATGCAACTTCGTCTATGAAACTGACATTCTATACAGAGAATATTGGACGTGATTCAAGCAATCAATTAAAAAACTATTAACATCCACCCATCCTTACTATTACCCCTCACAACTCCTCTCATAAGAACTTAAACTTGCATAAATAAACGAACGACTGCTGCCCTACCAAAGAACCCCCTTTCACTTAGTCTTCCCTAACCACTCTAACCTGCATATTGACTTTTCACGCATCCGCAACTTGCCCCAAGAATAATAAAGTTTCGCCCGACTTGTTGGTAGTTTTTTTATTTTTAATGCAAATATAGATAAAGGATTCTTCGGAGAAGGTGATATTTTAAAATATCAATATGTTCAAAATCTATCCATCCTAATAATAAAATCGTTCGATTCAAAAAGTAAGTTACATCACTCCTAAGCTACTAAACGGATTTTGATGAAGGTTTCACTACAAGACAGCTTATTAGTATAATAACTGCTTAGACTGTGGCGTATGTTATCTTGTTAATAAAAATAGCGTTACAGTCTAAACTGAGTTTTCAAATTTCATAGCAGTCGGATCGAAAAATTTTGTAGGCGAAAGTTGTAGAACATGAAAAATAATCAAATTCTTTCTGTACATGTATTTTCGCTTTGACTTAAAATTATTGAATAAAATGTCTCTCTTCGTCGTCCGTTCTATCGCTTTTAACTTGAAAACGCCTTAGACCAAATCCCCTCACCCCTTCTACCTCCTCCCATACCAAATGGTACATTTTCACAACATCACTAGAAGCCGATTTGGATAGAAACTACATAAATTATTGACTTGAAATTTGGAATGAAAAGTCTTAGTGCTATTTTGATTCTACCGAATAAAAATTGTTAGAGCGCATTCGCCATATGCCCTATAAAATGAACGTTTTCACGTAATACAATAAACCAATACTTCAGTATGAATCAACTCGTTTACAAGAAATTTCAATTCCAATCTTCTTGACTTATTTCTCACCAGCCAACCTGAGAAATACTCTCTCTCTCTCTATAATATCCCCATGGCCAATTGGAAATACGGATCACTTCTTAATTCGTGCACAATTTCCAGTTGCAGCATTAAAACCGGCGACAGTTAAGGCATCCCGTAGAACTGTTTGGCATTTTAAAAGAGCCAATTGAGGGACGCTAAACGAACTCTTTAGCTAGGGTGTAGCCTAGAAGGTAGCGTGTTGGTCTTGTAATGCGAAGGTAGTGAGTTCAAATCCCGGTCGGCGCAATACATAATTCCAGCACATTGCTTGCTTGGTCCTTGGTCACCTCAATCTATGAAAATGAAAAAATTCGTAGAAAGAGGGTTGTGCGAAGGACTAACAATCTTTCCACAATAAGTATTGAAAAATGCTAAGGAACCTGAATATCAGGAGGCCAACGTCCGATTTGGGCTGTAGCGCTATTGTAGTAGAAGAAACGAACTCTTGCCTTTAATTGAATATTGTGCTTCGATTCTAATGACTGCCATAAAGCCCTTAGAATTGTCACCGAGACTATTTTGAAAGGTATGAAGCTCTACCTTCCTTCTAGTCAAAGGAAAGTCCAGCCGTCAAAGGGGTCTTGGTTCACAAATCAATGTCTCGCGGCAACTCAGACTAAAAAACAATCGTTTAAAATTTTTGAAAATTGTCCAACTCCAGTTAACAGAGAGCTTTATGATACATCAAGAAATACCTGCAAGTCTATACTCAAACGTGTTAAATTTGATCACGACCAAAAACTTCGGCGGAAGATCCTTCAGAGTCCAACCGGCTCAAGATCTTTCTGGTCTTTTATCAAAACGGTCAACAATAATTTCTACTCTTCATCAACACCACCACTCATTGATGGTTGCCGTACCGTTATTGCTAACCTATAGACAGCAAGCTTCGCGAGAAAATCCATACTCCCACCTTCAAACCAAACACCTCCTATCGCAGCATCTGGTTTTTCGTTTCCTCCGCTACATTTCTGCATACATCTCATATTCAGGAACATGCAAAAGCTCAATGTTCCGAAGTCCGCAAGCCCTAATGGCATTCGCCCAATTACCCTTAAAATTCTCTTCTCTTCTTTGGCTAATCCCCATCGCAATCATTTCCATCTATATTACATTTCTGTTTCTTTCCATGATTGCGGAAAGTTGCGAATATTTAGTTAATTCTCAAGAAAAGAAGCAAAGTGAACCCCGATAAGTACCGCCCGATAGTCATTACTTCAGTACTCTCGAAAATAATGGAAACTACAGTCAATTGCAAAATCATTCACTGCCTCGAGGATAAACACTTTATCCACAATCGCCCATACGGCTTCCGTTCTGGAAGATCGACGGGAGATCTCTTGATATACCTGACGACGGCGAAGGTCAAGTTCTTACTTTTGAGATTGCAAAAGCTTTCGACAGAGTTTGGCATGAATGTCTCCTTGTTAAGCAAACGGCCATTGACCTCGATGCTACCATCATTCGATTTGAGAGTTTACTGTCCGAACGCATTATACGAATGGTATTAGATGGCGGTATTTCTTCCTATTTCCTACTAATTTTGGTGTTCCTCAGGGTTTTGTCTTATCGTCTACTCTGTTCTTAGTATTCATTAACAACCTTTTGTCTTCTACTCTCAACATAATCCTGGAATGGGGCAAGACAAACAGAGTAGAGTTCAATGCTTCTAAAACACAGGCCTGTCATCTTTCCCTTAAACGTGATGTTCCAGCGTTGTCGTTTAATTTAGCCTTTAATGGCGTACCAAATCGCTCTTCAGATAAGTTTATCCTATTAGGCGTACAGTTAAATAACCACCTTGATTGGAGCAAGCATATCTTTGATGTTGCCCTTGATACATCCATGCGCTTAGGTGTTCTTCGCAAATGCAAAAAATATTTACGCCTCATGACTTAGCTACCATCTACAACGCTTACATTCGACCTTGTTTAGAGTACAATTCGCATTTATGGGCTGGAGCACCCAAAACACACCTTGCTCTGTTCGATCGAATCAAAAAACATGCGTTCCGACTAATTGGAGACGAAACCATTACGGTTTCTATTGACTCCTTCGAGCATCATAGAAACGTTCGAGTACTCAGCATTTACTATCGCTACTTTCTTATATTTTTGTATGAAAAACTTAGCGACCCACTTATTGAGAAAAATAAAGTTGATAATTCAAGGGTATTTTCTATCTTCCTTTTTAACAAATTTGTTTTTATCAATTCTTAAATCATTATGTATCTACAAAATATAAAACATTTTAAACGTATGTATTATTGTACAAACTCTTAATTTTTTAAAGAATAGCAAGACCTTGTTCAAGTATCTAATTAGAGAATGCATCGCACCGAAAAGCCTAGAAGGATGTGCTGATAATCGGAATATACTGAAAAGTAGCTGTAGACACATTCTTCATAATTACACTCCAATTTTCGAGTGCTCTTCTAAATACACTTCATGTATCCCCACATGTTGATCCGTCCGTAACTTTATCATCACCTTTGCTGTGAAAGTATCCTTATAAAGAAAGAGAATGGTTTTGATAGCGGTTTTGAGTAATAATAAATTTCTGCAGCTATGAGTATAGGTATAAAATGGAATTAACTTCTCAATCTGTGGCTTTCAAAATCCTTTAGAAAAGTTGTTGTGATATGATACTCGTATGTTATGGCGTTCGAGAGCTTGAAGAAATTTTTTTAAATCAACATAACCATCTCATATTCATTTATAACTTATGTATATATGAAGGAATTCATATGTTTGCATTAATGAATGTTAAAATTTATGAGATTTTGTATTACTACTTGAAATGTGAAATCCTGCATTTTAAACTACTGGTTATAAGGAAATTTTCGTAGAGGAAATTGTTGAATATTACATCTTTTTATTAGTTATCAATGCTTATTGTTAATTCTTAGCTAGGGTGTAGCCTTGTGAGTAGCTTGCTAGTGAAGGTCGTGAGTTCAAACCCCGATTGACGTATATAAAATTCGAGCATGCACACGGATATACTTAATTTTTTTAATGTACCTCGTCGGTATAGGAAGAGTATGAAATTTAGTAGTGTTATGGGAATTTCGAGGGAGATGGATGGACTTGCTTGGAAATATCCTAGCAGGCAATACGTTCCAAAGTCTGAACGTTCGGGATATAAATGCTTGTCTACATTTCACTGTACGAGTAGGAATAGGGTTGACTGTATACTCGTGTGTGCGTTTAGTTTGACGAGTATTTCGGACAAAGGTGTAAACTGCAGGAATGAATGGTTTGAGTTCCGCACTACATTTACCATGAAAGTAGCGATAGTAGATGCTGAGTACTCCAACGTTCCTCCGATGCTCGAGGGAGTCAATAGAAACCGTAGTGGTTTCGTCTCCAATTAGTCGGAACGCATGTTTTTGGATTCGATCGAGCAGCACAAGGAGTGTTTTGGGTGTCCAGCCCATAAATTCGTATTATACTCTAAACGGAGTCGAATGTAAGCTTTGCAGATGACAGCTAAGTCATAAGGCGTAAAATATTTTTTGCACTTGCAAAGAACACCTAGGCATTTGGAGGAACCAAGGAGATAAAAGATATGTTTGCTCCAATCAAGGTGGTTTTGTAACTTTACGCCTAATAGGATAAACTCATCTGTAGAACAAATTGGTATGCCATTAAAGGCTAAATTAGACGACCACGGTGGAACATCACGTTTAAGGGAAAGATAACAGGCCTGTGTTTTAGTGGCGTTGAACTTTAGTCTATTTGTCCAGCCCCATTCCAGGATTAAGCCGAGGTTGGAGCTCAGCGAACCGGATAACTCCGTGTGTACGGAAGAAACTAACAGCTTGTGAAAATTAAATTAAATTAAATTCAAGGTGTTGTCTAAAGTACTGTCATCTGGAAAACTATGGGTTGGATTGAGAGTACAAGACAAAAGTTTGTTAATGAATGCTAAGAATAGAGTAGAAGATAAAAACCCTGAGGAACACCAGAATTAGTTGGAAAAGATGAAGAAATAACGCCATCTAATACTACTTGATGTCTCCTCGATGTGCGAGCAAAACGTGGAGCTGACGTGGGGAGCGATCACCACTTGATGGTTGCCTGCTTGAGATTGTGTACAGCAGCTATTCGACGACCACAAATTCTTAAAATGAAGCACAAAACTCGGTGATCACAACAAAAAACGCTAATACACCACTATTCTACGCGAAAAGTCCACATTGGGTGAATGTGAAATGAGTTCACTGGACGCCAATTGGGAGGCAACCAGAAACATTTTTCTCTGAAACATGTGTGGGATATGGGCAAAGCGGTGAGAAACCCTGGATGTCGCAAGACACATGGGACAAGGTTGGCAATCGGAAAAGAAGCCGAATTGGCAATCATCTCTCAACCCGATGTTAACCAACGAACGCCCGACCTGAGGCAGAACTATCGCGATGCTCATATACAGCTTAAAAAGACTGTTCGACGCGACAAGAGAAAGGCCATTGAAGATCTGGCAAACAAGGCAGAATCTGCGGCTTACCTTGGGGATATGGTTTCACTATTCAAAATAATGAAACAGTTGACGAACAGGAATTTCACCGCCAACCACCTGGTGAGAGATGTCAACGAAACTCTCCTTAATATGAGTGAACACCAGTTGCGGCGATGGAATTTTAAACATCTTGTCAGAGGAAGATATCACAGAAACAGAACAACTACCAAACATCCAACCGCAACAATTCTCTATTAGGGACGATCCCCCAGATAAGGAAGAGATAGTTTCCGCCATTTGGGAAGGCGGGAAGGAAAGCTTCAGGTATAGACAGACTACCAACCGAACTCCTCAAAGCGGAGCCGGAAATAACAGCCGATATACTCTTCCCACTCTTTACTGAGGTTTGGAAGGAAGATACCCGACTGAATGGAAGGATGGCGTTATTGTGAAAATTCCGAAGAAGGGCGACCTTCGGGAATATGGCAATTGGCGTGGTATATGTCTACTTACTGCCGTATCAAAAATTATGGCTAAGGTAATTCTCAATAGGATTAGTGATGTCGTCGGGAGCACTCTCGAAGTTTAACAGGCTGGATTCCGTAAAGGGTCGTCTTGTATCGACCACACAAATACCCTACGGATAATATTAGAGCAGTCAACCGAAATGGGTTCGCCACTATATCTCATGTTTCTGGACTTCGAAAAGGCTTTCGACAGCGTCAAGCGAGATTACATATGGAATGCTTTGCGTAGGAGAGGTATTCCAGATAAGGTCATCTACATCATCATCAATCGGACTTTGGCCTCCTGACATTCAGGTTCCTTAACATTTTTCATTATTTATTGCAGAAGGGTTGTTAGCCCTTCGCACAACCCTCTATGTACGAATTTTTCATTTTCGTAGATTGAGGTAACCAAGGTAAACTCAAGCAAGTAGTGTGCTAGAATTATGCGCCGACTGGGATTTGAACTCACCACCTTTGCATTACAAGACCAACACGCTACCTACTAGGATACACCCTAG
The DNA here is from genome assembly GCA_963669355.1 of Chorisops tibialis. Classification (NCBI taxonomy): domain Eukaryota; kingdom Metazoa; phylum Arthropoda; class Insecta; order Diptera; family Stratiomyidae; genus Chorisops; species Chorisops tibialis. Next base: position 78,624,341 of record OY770263.1, read on the forward strand.
CTCATATAAGCTCATAGCTATGATTAAAGAATCCTACGAAGTTGTAAGGGGTCGCGTCTTGCATAGAGGAGAGCTGTCCGAGAGCTTTCCTGTGCGAACGGGTGTCAGACAAGGCTGCATATTATCACCAGCCCTGTTTCTGGTGGTAATAAATGACATCTTGAAAGCTGCACTGGAAGGTGGGGAAGGTAAAGGTCTTCAATGGAGACTATTTAACATCCTAAGTCACCTTGATTATGCTGATGACGTGTGTTTGCTTGCACATACCCGTTTGGACTTAGAGTCAAATGTTCGCTCGTTGCATTCTAAATATAAAGAGGCGGGACTGAAAATAAATGTGCGTAAAACCAAGTAAATGCACATGGGTTTGAACGCAAGCACACCGATTGTTCTTAACAGACAGGATGTGGAAGAGGTGCAAGATTTTTGCTATCTCGGAAGCATTTTCAGCATGGACGGCGGAGCCGAAAAGGATATTGAGGCTCGGCTAAATAAAGCTCGTCAGGCCTTCGATATCCTTTCCCCTTTCTGGAGGTTAAGAGAGATCTCCCTTCGCACGAAGCTGCAAGTTTTTGACGCATGCGTCAAATCTGTATTGGTATATGGTTGTACTGCGTGGAAAGTGATCGTTCGACTTACCAAGAAACTACAGACTTTCGTGAACCAATGCCTCCGACGCATTTTAGGAATATTCTGGCCAGAAGTGATCTCGAACGACGAACTTTGGAGTACAACTGGCCAGACTTACATAGGTATTGAGATTCAAAGGCGGAAGTGGCAGTGGATCGGTCATACTTTGAGGAAACCAGAGCGAAAAATCGCTAAACAGGCTCTAGATTACAATCCTTAAGGAAGACGTCGGATTGGTCGACCATGTAACACATGGAAGCGAGCAGTTGCGCAGGAGGCCAAGGGAATAAACAAGTCCTGGCAACAGCTTAAGGCCGATGCTCAGGATTGCGTCTTGTGGAAGAGAGTTGTTTCTGTCCTATGCCCCTATAGGGGGTCTTAATAGGAATTTGATTGAATACTACTCGTGAAGTGCATCCCGACAGGAAACTGTCAATGCACCGAATGAGGGTAACATCGAGACATTCATGTCAAACTTTGTCAAAAGCTTTTGCAATGTCAAGAGCAAGAACTTGACCCTGACTGTATTTATGCAAGCAAGAGTCCCAATGTTCCGTCAGGTAGTCCAAGGAACCTCCCGTTGACATTCCACAACGGAAACCATATTGGCGAGAGTGGATAAGCTGTTTATCCTCGAGATAGTGAAAGATTTTGCAATTGACACTTTCGAGAACATTGAAGTAATGATTATCGGGGTTCGCTTTGCTTCCTTTCTAGGGAATTGTTGAACATTCGCAACTTTCCGCAATCGTGGAAAGCTCCCGGAAGAGTAGGATAGATGAAAAAAATTGCGAAGGGGTTTAGCCAGAGAAGACAAGGACATTTTAAGGGCAATGCCATTATGGCCAGAGGACTTGAGAACATTGAGGCTTTGCAAGAAAATAAGACGTGTGCGGAAATATAGCGAACGCAGCGAAAAACCAGACGGTGTTTGCGATAGGAGTTGTTTGGATTAATGGTGGTAGTGAGGAATTTCTCACGAAGCTTGGTGCCAATTGGTGAGCTTTCTCAACCGGATCAATAATGCAATAATAACGGTACGGTCGCCATCAATAAGTGGTGGTGTTGATGAAGATATGAAATTATTGTTGACAGTTTTGACTAAAGTCCAGAAAGATCTTGAGACTTTTGGACTCAGTAGAACCTTCGCCGAAGTTTTTCGATGTGATCAAATTAAAATGTTCGAGTACAGACTTGCAAGTATTTCTTGATGTCTTATAAAGCTTACAGTTGGCTTTGTTGTTTCTGGGCCTAAATTGTCGCGAGACATTCACTTTTGAATCAAGACTCCTTCGACGGCTGGATTTTTTTTTAATTAGAAGGTACGTAGAGCTTTATACCTTTCAGGATAGTATCGGTGAAAAGTCTACAGGCTTCATCGCAGTCATTAGAATCGAAGCACAGTTTCCAATTAAAAGCATTGAAGAATTCGTTCATCGCCCCACAATTGGCTCTTTTAAAATGCCAAACAATTCTACGGGGTGTCTTGTCTGGCAGCGGTTTTGGTACTGCAGCTGGAAATTGTGCACGAATCAAGAAGTGAGCTGTAGTTCCAATTGGCGATGGGGATATTATAGAGAGGGAGAGTATTTTTCAGGTTAGCTGGTGAGAGCTAGTTGAGCTAGGAGCTCCAACTTTTGTAGACGTCGTTTTTGATGAAAAACCAAGGTCAAATTCGGAAACGGGCAAAACTGTTCTGACCCTTCTACCTCCTCACATACAAAATGACTAGTTTTCAATCATTTACAATAATCAAATTTTTTTGGAAAAAATAGAAGCTACTAATTGTCCGTCTGTCCGTCTGTGCGCCTATCTACAGCATAAGTCTCGAAAGCTTTGAGTTATAGTGCTAAAAATGTTTGTGTGTAATTTTTAGCAAAAAAGTAACTTTAAGTTCGTTAATGGATTACATCCCCCACTCCTTCTACCCCCTCCCATACAAATTTCATGAAATTTCGAAATATTAAGTAATTGATTTTTCTTTGAAACTATTTAAGCTATCAACTTGAAATTAAGATCAAAGTATTATGATATAGATTTCATTAATATCATAGAATATTGATCCGATCCCCTCACCCCTTCTACCTCCTCCCATACAAATGGACAATTTTGAAAAATCCATATTTTCGATTTTTATTGAAACTAGTTAATCCGTGCTCTTCCTCGCATACAAATTTCACGAAATTTTGAAATTTAGATTAAATTATTTTTCTTCGAAACTGGTAAAGACATCAACTTGATATTTTCTATAAAGTATAAAAATATAGATATCAATAACGTGAAAAAATGTTGTTTTGATCCGTATACTCCTTCTACCCCCTCCCATACAAATGCATAATTTTGTTAAATGCATTATATTGATTTTCATTAAAACTAGAAAAAGTACAAATTTAAAATTTTGCCAGAATTGCTTTTAATAATTGCAATAAATGCTGGAAAAAATTATCAGCTCCGCTTCACTCCTTCTACCCCCTCCCATAGAAATATCTGTATCATAAATTCAAGAAAAGCATTTCTTCTTCGTATATATGAGAGCTGTCGACTTTGAAATTGACTCAAAGCATGGTGATAAGGATGATGATAAGCAATTTCAAAACCATTTTAAACGCTTCACTTCCTCTGCCACCTCCCATACAAATTCCTTAATTTCAGGAAAACTGTGTAAAATTTCTTTAAAAATAATGAAAATTAAGAACTTTAAATTTAGCAAAAAGTATTTTACATGCCATCTTGAGTGTCATATACGAAAAATACAAACCTCTACCTCTACTTCTACCATCTCCCATGCAAAATTGTTCACTATTCGACAGAATTTGAGATGACATATTTTCCGGTATATTAAAGTCATTCCCATTTCATGTATAGTATCATATGATTGGGATTTATGCTCGGTCAAAATTCTATTATGTTTTTGAAGATGGCTTTGCCGTTTTTATCATCCGAGTCCTCATATGGCTTGTGTTGTTTGCCTTACTGGTTTGTTACTAGAGAACGACAAAATAGTTTCTTTTATTGAACTAATTCACTAAGTCTTATTCACTAAAAGGATTAGTTATTTGTGTTAGGTTTTTCAGTTCATTTAGTTTTTAGGGGGTTGTATCTGCAAAATTCAGCCTTTTGTAGATATCTCGTGGACAAAACAGAAAGTAGAAAAAAAAAAAAAAATCTTCGACTAGATCCGAGCAGCCGTTCCGAAATATTTGTAAAAAATGCGAAATTAAGCTTTATGCAAGACATCTCGAAAGAAAAAAAAAGAAAAAAAATTCACTCGACTTAATACGAGCAGCTGTTCTCGAGAAAAAATCTGCTAACACGGTTTTTTTCAGATCTTCCGACTAAAAGGGAATGAGATGGACATACACCCGACTTGATTCCAGTAGCCGTTTTCATGATATCTGGGAAAAAATAGTTAATTAAGTTTTTTCGCAGATACATCGAGTCAAAAAAGGAAAAGAAGTGATGCAAAAAAATCACACCTAACTCAGTCCGAGCAGCCCTTCTCGAAATTTGGGCAAAAAACTACAAAATATTTTTTTTTCCAGATAATCGAGTCAAACTCTGAATCTCATAAAGTGAATTTTACAAATATCGCAAGTCGAAAAAGGGGAAAATGGTGCACCCGACTCAATTCGAACATCTGTTCCCGAGGGTCACAAAAAAAAGAAGAAAAACTGAAAACCTGAAAGTTCTTTTGTGAATCGAATCGAATCAGAAACGTATCAATTTGGAAAAAAAAATGCTTGATTAGTTCGATTCACAAACAGTTCTGTAGTTTGTCTTCAAACTAAATGCTTTCATTTATAGTTCATTCGTGAACTAAACATATACATCAGTGCACCAGTCTGATCAGTTCAGTTCCAAAATACTTCGTACGAACATTCATAGATACAGTATACAAGATACAGTTCGTTCTTTGCGTAAGAGGCGAAATACGATCATATGAAATGAATGCTGCTTTTGCGAATTTGTTGAACGATGAGGTAATGCTTTTATATGAATAATGAATTTTCAACCAAAAATGCAGACTTTAGAATTTTACATTCAGCGCACTACCAGTTCATTTCCAACTAAATGTAAAATTTTTTAGTGAATAATTCGTTTAGTTCGAAGATGTTAATATCACTATCAGAATTCCTTAATGCAAGGAAATGCCATAAATCGGTTCCAAATTCAAAAGATGGAAATCGAATTATCCTCTGGCTCATCATTTAGTAAAGGGACGAAACAAACAAGAACATCCCTACACCAAGTACATAAATAAAATTAACACAAAAAATTAACAAGAAATTGACAAAAAAATTGGTATCAACCAGCATTAAGTCTACGCTTTAAGCTCATCTTATCAATAGAGAAGTCTAATACATCAGCATTCTTATTAACTTCTGTCGGGAGACGCGAAATCGGCTCATTCATACCATAGGTTGTCCGGTGAAAGCAAATCTGAAGAAGTCTAGGCTGCCTGGGTAAAAATTGACCAACAGCAAACTGCATCAAGCCCAAAAGTGTGAAAGAATCAACTAATCCTAGAAGAAGTTCATGAGCAAAAACTACATCAGCTACCTGGCTTAAGTCGATTGATATAAGAGGGAAGACGAACACTGTCATTCCAATTAAGGTGGCATAAGGCAATTCTCACAAATTTACGCTGAATTGATTCAATTCTGCCAATGTGCTCATCATAATAAGAAGACCAAACTTGAGAAGCATTTTCAAGGTGAGATCTAATGAAGGTGTTATAAAGAATCAATTTAACAAAGGGATTGTTAAATTCCTTGGATAGGCGTGTGGTGAATCCTAATATAGAATTACCCTTTTGCACAATCTTATTTATATGCAAGGTAAAATCAAGTTTATGGTCAAATGTAACATCTAAGTCAATTATTGATTTTACACGATCCAAAATAAGACAGTCATTAAGACTATTATTACAAACGGTGAGACTTTTCTAGTAAACGACGTAACATGACATTTATCCACATCAAAACGAAGATCATTGTGGCGACACCAATTACTAAAATTAATCAAATCTTCTTGAAGAAAATTGTCGGAGTTGGAACTAAGAGACCTAAAGATCTTAATGTCGTCTGAATAAATAAGTACTTCCGAGTATTTAAGAACAGATGCAACATCATTAATGGCCAGGACAAACAAAAGTGGCCCCAAGTGACTTCTTTGAGGAACACCGGAATGCGCAATAAATGGCTTAGAAGTAAAATCACGAAAGAGAACTTGATAAGATCTATTAAATAGCTATGACTTGATCCAATTAATAAACCATGTAGGAAAACCCAACATGTCTAACTTCAACAAAATAATGGAATGGGGTAGTTTATCGAAAGCCTTACTAAAATCAGTATAAATGCTGTCCACCTGATTACCCTCCTCAATATCCACAATGGATTTATTTGTAGACTCCATCAAATTAGTGACTGTTGACCTATTTTTGACGAAACCATCTTGTTTACTTGAAATCAGGGATTTACAGTGAAACGACAAGCACTCATGTTAATAGTTCAAATGAACTAGTTCGTTCGTAAACTACACATCTCTATTTGTTACCACTTGCTTTTCCTTTAAGAGCATGTTTGGGGATTCTCTTATCTTCTATTCGCTCTAAATGACCAGCCCACTGCGTTTTACGTAGCTTGATGAACGTTGAAGCTTCTGGCTCGTCGTATAAACGTCGCCTAGCGAAGCTCAAAGTAGTTGACTTTAATTATAACCTCGTAAAATGGATTGAGAGTTTCTTATATGAACGCACCACACAAGTCGTAATGGATGGAGTGGATCCTAGGAGAGCTTTTACTTGCTGTAACTTTTCTCTTCTATGGAATGATACATCTTTATTTATTCACTTATCTTTGCTATTACTTAATATAGTTTTTGCCATGCCCATAAGAGATAAACTTTTGTAGATAGAAGTGAAAAATAATGCTCATACTAAAAATAGTAGCCTCATGTATTTCCCATCACCATAATGTGCGACAATATAAATTTACTCAGGGTATTTGTGAGATATGATTCCCAATAATAAAGAACCAAAAAAAAGCTCAATTTTGCAGCAATTTCGGCTATCAAGGCTATAATTTTGATGACATAAATTTACAAAGACCTTGCTTTTACAGGACATTAGACGAGTATTTGTAGGATTTTTTGCTCCATTTCTAGCTTTTTACCATTTCTCGCTCACAAAATATACGTATACATTCTGGTCTGTAACGATCCAAGCTATAAACAGACATCGTACAATGTTCTGATTAAATTGTTTCCGAAGATCGTAAATAAGACGAAGAATTGCCATCTAGGTTTCAACCACACCGCTCACTTTGTTGAATAATTATGGTACGAATTTGCCTTGGTTCTATTTATAAATCAGCGTTTTTCGTGTAAGAGCCTTCCGTTTTGAATAATTCGCATTATTTGGTAATATAAGAGACATAATTTTAATATAGCTTTAAGAATGGATGGGAATAATTGGCTTTTAGTATTTATGGCTTTTCATTCGTTTTCCAATTGTCCTTTTCGGGTACAGAAAGTTTTTGGTAATTCGTAGTTATGATTCATTGGTTTGAGATACATTTAATGCTCTGGAGGATTCTTGATAACGCTATCACAAAAAAATAGCTGTCAACAAGTCGGTTGCAACTTCTTGCAGCAAGTTAGGAATGTGTGGAAAAGTAAGAGTTATAGTTCCAGGGTATACAGGGTGTGATAGTATGATAGAATTACCGTCAGGAAAGTATGACTAGAGGCTACTAGAAAGTAGAAGATGTGGATGGATGTTTATAATTTTTTATCTACCATTGAAAATATGGATAAAATCTTAACAGAATGTCAGTTTCTTAGTAAATTCCAAGAAATTTTATGTCATTTAAACTATTCATTATGAGAGATGGTAGAAGAATTGAGAGGATTACAAAAATTATGATAAAAATGTGTTCTTACAATTTTTCAGTTACGTAACTTTTAATATGTTAGGGATAATTGATTTATTGAAAATGCTTGAAATAGTAATATTGAAACCATTAATATCTTATACCATTGCTACATAGCCGCCCTAAATTTTTTTTTCTACAATGGAATTACTGCCCAAATCGGGCCTTGGCCTCCCAATTTTCAAGTTCGTTAACATTTTCATAACTTATTGTGGAAGAGTAATTAGCATTTCGTACAATCTTCTATCTCCTAATTTTTAATTTTCGTAGATTTAGATAACCAAGATATACTCAAGCAGGCAGTGCGCTGGAATTATACGTCGACCGGGGATTTCAAATCACGACCTTCGTATTATCGACCAACACGTAGGCTACACCCTAGATGATAGATAGCCGCCATTAATTAGTATTATATAATTAGAAGTTAGGCTAGTCTTTATCGTTAGTAGAATGGGAAGAGCAATTCACTCATCTGTCAAATTTTAATAGTGAAATTAAATAGCCAATGGGCAATATAATTTTGCAAGAAAGGTCCCAAAAGAAGAAAAAGAATTTTTGGCTCTGTATTGGAGTCGTATGCAAGCCATCTTTGATAGCTAGGCCATTAAATAACGCCTTATATAAGTCAGAGCTTTCAGAAAATGTACTGGCAGTACATTCTTCATCATTATAAACCTAATGATAAGAAAACGAGATCATTAGTTGTAATCGATATTATCAATATTTTGTTGGTTAGGTTAGGCTAAATTAGTGTATTATCATTTCTTTTTCTTCAATGGCACGACAGCTAGTAGTATATTTATTTCAAATTTCAACTTTGTCTCTTTCAGAATAGTCATGCTGCAGTTTTTAAATCGCCTTTCTGCCGGTCTCAATGGATCCAAAAATGACTCGCACCTACAAACTCTCCCTTGCCCCCCTTATTATTAGACTAATTAAGTAATTGCTTATCAATAAAACAAATAATGCGCAAAGGTTTTAATCTTTGCTAACTTGTCGGTTCTTCATATATATTGTAGTCTTTACAAATCATGACATAGCGGTGGCAAACGATGTTTACAATTTTTTCTAGTAAGGAAGCTAGCTGGGCTGGTTCTGTCGCTAATTTTAGTGTCACTATTTTTATGCGATCAGTTGGTCGCACGATCGTTTTCTTGAATCGTCGTCCATCAGTTTGAGTTTTTCTAGCAAGATCAGTGAGTGCACTTGGTGTCGATAAACATTTTCGTCTTAGTGCATCATTATTGATGATTTTCATTTAAATAGTAAGCTTATCTTCTTAAAAGTTAGAGTGCCATATTCAATGTGCGTTTTCATTAAGATTATAGCTACTTTAAACGCATCCATTAAGTAAAAAATGAAATGTTGTTGCGTTAATTCGTTTAAATGTGTCCAAAATTTTCTTTTAGTAGTAATTCGAGTTAATACATAATAATTGATAATATTTTTTGGAAATCTTGAATCTGACGACAATACTATTGTATTTTAAAATATTTGAGATACATACAAAATGTTTTACCCGAATTGTGTTATCTAAAGGCGTGTTTTTGTGTTTGTTTGTGTATTCTCTCAGTATTTTTATCAATAGCGATAATAGGCCAGAGATCACTGAAAGAATTAAATATTCTATAAATAAGCGTTCGATTCTTCATGATTTCTATATTTTTTGACTATTTAATATGCAGCCTGAAAGTTCTAGATGACTATTTTTATACTTTAGATGAAATTTGACAGTTAATTGTTTTCAATTGAACATTCAACAAGAAACACGGATCGTTTCAAATTCGGGAAGAGCCTGAAAATTGTTTTTTCACGTTTCATGAGTAATCAAGTCGAAAAAATACAATAAATAAAAATCCTTAGAGATAGAAAGATTATTTTTGGGTGAATTGTAGATTGGGTAGGTGAGTTTCATAATCTAAATTTTGAGAGTCCAGTTGCGGCGATGGAAGAAATACTTCTTTGATATTTTTAACGTTTTGTCACAAGAAGATACTCCAGAAACGGAACAATAGCAATCTAGCCGCAACAATCCTCTATTAGGGGCGATCCCCCAGATAGCAAAGAGATAGTTTCCGCCATTCGGTCAATAGCGGGAAAGAAAGTCACAGATGTAGACGGACTACCAAGAGACCCCCCCCTATTCTTCCTGAAGTATGGAATCAAGGAAGAAGGGCGTTGTAAAAATCCCGAAGAATGGTAACCTTTGGGATTGTGGCAAATAACGTGGTATACTACTCTGGGCGAAAAATAAAGGGGCATTTCAATTTTAAATACGCATTGAATGTGTGTGAATAGTTGTTTTTTTCTTGGTCCTGATAGTACACCTGTTATGTGAGATATTTCAAATAGTTTATTAGTTACAACTGTATCCAATTTTACTTTAAAAAATACTTTAACGGTGCCGATACGTTGAAAATGATGCAAAAGGCATTTGGTTATGAATAATTGTCGAGATCAAAAGTTTTCCAATGGCACAAGTTGCTCAAAGAGGCGACCCTCTTTGACCTAGCTGAAGATGAAACTCGGCCTGGTCGTCTATCAACAGCAACAACCCATGAAAACATTGAAAAAATCAAATTGAAAATCGTGGCTAGACTATCAGGGAGTTAGTTGAAGATACTACAATATCGCAAGGAACAGTATAATTTTGAGCGATGAATTTGGTATGAGACGTTTAGCAGCAAAACTTATTCTTGTACCAATCATGCAAATACCATACGGATTATCTTGGAGAAGTCCATCGAAATAGGTTTGCCACTACATTTCATGTTTGTGGACATCGAGGAGGCTTTCGACAGCGTCAAGCGAGATTACATATGGAATGCTTTGCGTAGGAGATGTTTTCCAGATAAGGTCATAGCTATGATTAAAGAATCTTACGAAGACGAAAGATGTCGAGTCTTACAGAGTTTTCCTGGGCGAATGGGCGCCAGGCAAGGCTGCATATTATCACCAGCCCTACTTCTGGTACTCATAAATGACACTTTGAAAGCTACACTATAGCGTGCGGTGCATAAAGATATTCAGTGGGTAATGTTTACCATCTTAAGTCCCCAATATGACTATGATGAAGACGTACGAATTTTTGTACATAGCCGTTCGGACTTAGTGAGAGAGTTAATGTTCGCTCTTTGAATTCTAAATGCAAGGAGGCAGGACTGAAAATAAATGTGCTTAAAACCAAGTCCATGTTTATAGGATCGAATACAAGCGTGGCAGGGAAGAAAAGGATATTGAGGCTCGTATAAATAAAATTCGTCAGGCTTTCGGTATCCTTTACCCTTTCTGGAGGTTAAAAGAGATCTCCCTCAGCACGAAGCTGTGGGTGTTTGACGCATGCATCAAATCCGTGTTGTTATATGGCTTCACTACAAGAAAAGTGATTGTTCGACTTACGAAAAACTGCAAATTTTCGTGAACCAATGTTTTCGACGCATTTTTGGGATATTCTGGGCAGAGTTGATCTCCAATGATGAACTTTGGAGCACGACTAGACAGACAGAAATAGGCACTAAGATTCAAAGACCGAAATGGTAGTGGATCGGTCACACTTAGAGGAAACCAGAGCAAAGCATCGCAAGACTTGGAAGCGAGTATGTGTGTCCTGGCGACAATTAAAAGCCGATGCTCAGGATCAAGCATTGTTATGGAATATTGAGGCCGTAGTATTCCCAAAATACACAACTTTATTCTATTCAAAGAATATAACTTTATTAAAAAAAAAACACAACGTTATTTTTATTAATTACGCAGACTTATCCAAATTATCGACTCTATACTCGACAGTGGCCCGGCTTGGCCCGGCTTGGCCCGGCTTGGTCCGTCTGACTTTCTATGTGGTCAGAATACGAGTACCCGGAAGTCCATCCACTCGAGCACACATTACCTACATTTCTTTTTCAAAAGTGCCTGGTATTCCAAATTTACCTATATCTGGGTGAGACTACCAAGGCCACCCAATCGCTCCATAAATCAATTTCGGGTCATTATATAAATGTATGTCATGAATTTGATTCTCGCATGCTCAGGTCAGCGGTGAGAAACCTTGGATGTCGCAAGACACATGGGACAAGGTTGGCAATCGGAAAAAAGCCAAATTGGCAATCATCTCTCAGCCCGATGTTAACCAAAGAACGCCCGACCTGAGGGAGAACTACCGCGATGCTCATATACAGCTTAAAAAGGCTATTAGACGCGACAAGAGAAAGGCCATTGAAGATCTGGCAAACTGCGGCTTACCTTGGGGATATGGGTTCACTTTTCAAAATCATGAAACAGTTGACGAAAAGGAATTTCACCGCCAACCACTTGGTGAGAGATGTCAACGGAACTCTCCTTAATATGAGTGAACACCAGGTGCGGCGATGGAAGGAATACCTTTTTTGATATTTTAACATCTATCAGAGGAAGATATTCCAGAAACAGAACAACTACCGAACATCCAACCGCAACAATCCTCTATTAAGGACGATCGCCCAGATAAGAAAGATGTAGTTTCCGCCATTCGGTCAATGGCGGGAAGGAAAGCTCCAGGTATTGACGGGCTACCAACCGAACTCCTCAAAGCGGACCCGGAAATAACAGCCGATATACTCCTCCCACTCTTTACTGAGGTGTGGAATGAAGGAAGATATCCGACTGAATGGAAGGAGGGCGTCATTGTGAAAATTCCGAAGTAGGGCCTTCGGAATTGTGGCAATTGGCGTGGTATATGTCTACTTACTGCCGTATCAAAAATTATGGCTAAGGTAATTCTCAATAGTATTAATGATGTCGTCGAGAGCACTCTCGAAGTTTATCAGGCTGGATTCCGTAAAGGGTCGTCTTGTACCGACCACACAAATACCCTACGGATAATATTAGAGCAGTCAGCCGAAATGGGTTCGCCACTACATCTCATGTTTGTAGACTTCGAGAAGGCTTTCGACAGCGTTAAGCGAGATTACATATGGAATGCTTTGCGTAGGAGAGGTATTCCAGATAAGGTCATAGCTATGATTAAAGAATTCTACGAAGATGCAAGGTGTCGCGTCTTGCATAGAGGAGAGCTGTCCGAGAGCTTCCCTGTGCGAACGGGTGTCAGACAAGGCTGCATATTATCACCAGCCCTGTTTCTGGTGGTAATAAATGACATCTTGAAAGCTGCACTGGAAGGTGAGGAGGTAAGGGTCTTCAATGGAGACTATTTAACATCTTAAGTCACCTTGATTATGCTGATGACGTGTGTTTGCTTGCACATAACTGTTCGGACTTAGAGTCAAATGTTCGCTCGTTGCATTCTAAATGCAAAGAGGCGGGACTGAAAATAAATGTGCGTAAAACCAAGTACATACACATGGGTTCGAACGCAAGCACACCGATTGTTCTTAACAGACAGGATGTGGAAGAGGTGCAAGGTTTTTGCTATCTCGGAAGCATTACCAGCATGGACGGCGGAGCCGGAAAGGATGGGCCTTTGATATCCTTCCCCCTTTCTGGAGGTTAAGAGAGATCTCCCTTCGCACGAAATTGCAAGTTTTTGACGCATGCGTCCCGTGTTGTTATATGGTTGTACTACGTGGAAAGTGACCGTTTGACTTACCAAGAAAGTACAGACTTTCGTGAACCAATGCCTACGACGCATTTTATGAATATTCTGACCAGAAGTGATCTCCAACGACGAACTTTGGAGTACGACTGGCCATCCTAAAATAGGTATTGAGATTCGAAGGCGGAAGTGGCAGTGGATCGGTCATACTTTGAGGAAAACAGAGCGGAACATCGCCAAGCAGGCTCTGGATTATAATCCTCAAGGAAGACGTCGGGTTGGTCGACCATGTAACACATGGAAGCGAGCAGTTGAGCAGGAGGCCAGAAGAATAAACAAGTGCTGGCAACAGCTTAAGGCCGATGCTCAGGATCGTGTCTTGTGGAAGAGAGTTGTTTCTGTCCTATGCCCCTATAGGGAGTCTTAACAGGAATTTGATTGATGCTCAGGTCGCACGAAAGGTCCCAGCAAACAAAATAATTCATTAAAGACTCGTTGATGAATTATATAAATGAGTATTTTGATCATTAACGAGCGTCGTTAACGATACATTAACGAGTTATCAAGCGGACTAAATGGACATTCATTAATGAATTACTTTTAACTATTCATTAATGAATTGCAAAACGCTTACAAGAAACGAGTATATAAGCAAGCATATCGAAGATCGTAATTGCTTCTCTGTTTCTATTGTTTATGCTTTGAATGTTTCACGCACAAACGAAATTGTGATATACCTATAGACATAGCTATATCGACATCATTTTCGGACTCGCATATCGCACGTGCGATGTTAACTCTGCAGAGTTTTGTTTAGATATGGTTTCCATAATTTTATTTCACCCTCCTGCTCGGTTCTTGAACGTTTAGATTACTCATCGTGTTATTTGTTTTTCAAGCATATTGCAGTCGGGCAGTCAAAACGATCGTTTTTCGATCATAAATTTATGAGCGCTCGTTAAAATGTCTGCTGGGGTCTTACACTTGACACAATAACAACAATTGCATACGAAAACCTAGATAAGTGTTTGCGTATGACATGTGTTGCCATTAAAATGTGTGCAGCGCAATTCGGTGGCTTGGGTGTTCTTTAAAAATGAACACTTGAGCACTTTAGACCATGCGAAGGAAACAATTAGAACGACGCAACTCATGATGCCCGGATAGATATTTGATCTACAGGAACAAGAAGGCCGGTAGTGAGTAATCACTACAAAGCTCAGGGAAAGCTGGAGCCGAAAATTAAACTTGCTAACATTTCCACTACGAAAGCAAATAAAAAGCTGGAACTTGACATTCAGAAACCAAAAGCAAAAATAAATTATTGTTTTTATCCAGTGGAGTCCGAAAAGAGGTATGATTTCTTTTGTTTTCAAATGTGTATGTCTTCAGAATTACAGAACATAAAAAGTCCATGTTTCAAAGCACAAAGCCCCAAAATCAAATTATAGGGAGACCAATAATTTTAACGAGAAGGAGTTCTGGGGCTGCAAAGAAAACCACTTACTCCTAACATTTATTAAGTAATGCAAGCGAAATAGGGGAAAAATATAACATTTGGACATTATAGTAGTAGAGAAAATTGGAAGCATTTCAAAAATGGCGCATTTCCCAAAATTTCAAAACGTTACATTTCAAAAGTCAATGCAGATATTTCATTAAATTTTCGTCATTTTGCAGAACTATTTGATTTGTAATTTCTATAAAGTTTTCAAGTTGGTATGAGTAATGTGAGGGAGGTGGTGGACCAAAATACCGAAAATTTTACAAATTTTTTTTATGGTGCTGGTAAAATACACAAAGTTCAGATGTTGCAGGTGGATACACCTAATTGATACACAAAAGGAAAAAATTATAATTTGTACCACAATTCTAATGCACCGAAGCGGTACTCTACTGGCACATGAAACATCATGTGCATTAAAAAAAGATAAAAAAAAAACAAAAACGCAAAATGTTTCATAGAAATATTACGCATAAAAATTTGCAATATACTTTTGAAAAATGGACGAAAGCTCAAGATATTAACTGGTCGAATATTATTAAAACTTCCACCTCGACTATTGTAAATAAGTTATCACCAACACATTAAAAGCTATCAATTTGAAAATTTGTACATTTTTAAAACAAATGTGTGAAACAAATGTGCATCCATAGTTTTGAAATTCTTTAGCTCCTTCTACACAAAAGTGTAATTTCGACCAATTTCAATAAATCAAGTAAAAACCGTCATATAAAAGCTACGAACTTGAAATTTTGTACAAATACCTTTCAAAAGAAATGAAATAAATTGCATCACAAATTTTACGATTCCCCCAAATCTTCTAGCTTCTCCAATAAAAAATATGTTTTCTTCTTTAAAAATTAAATCTTCCCCTCCCTGTACCATACGATTCTACATTTGCTTAAAAAATGAATGAAATATTGATTCTATGTACTGGACCTATTGGACATTATCGCACTTAATTGTTGTATAATTAACAATACCTTTCTCCTTGAACCCCCATCTCCTTTCTTTCTCCCTTTTTCTGCCCCTACCACCCACACTCCAGATTAAATTTGCGCTTATTATAAGTTTGCTTTAAGGTTTGTACGGCTAAAAAATAAGTTTTGAGGTGTAATGGTTTGAAATTTCGGAAAGTGCAATACTCACCATTTTCCCCCACTACTATTTTGTCCAAATGGTATATTTTTCCCGTATTTCTCTAGTATAGCTTAATATAAGTACCAAGTTTCAATTATATAGCTCAAGAAACAGCCAAGATATTGATTCTTAAGTGTTTTTCCTTGCACCCCCCCCCCTCAACCTCTCCCTTACAATAATTAGCCTCTATGTAAGCTGATTCCAGTGGATCTATATGTCACCTTGATGGTCTAAAAATATAAATTTTTTATGCTAAGTAATTTCGAAGATATAATCATTTGAAAAAAAAAAAATTCGGCCGACAATTGGTTCTTGGCCCCCCTTTTTGCACCTCAGTTGTCCAACAAAACCTTTTATATGTATATCGATTTATAGCTTCCTAGCTGTAACCATGGTTGAGATATTTGAATTCGTATTTATCGGTTTAAGCGCTCTCCCGCCTCCCCCTGAACCCTTAAACCACCCAACGTGGGTGACCGCCTGAGATCCGCAACTATCTACAATCCCTCCAAAAATGAACTTTCTATCTTGAAGGGTTTGGGGGTTAATGTGCGCTTAGCGTACGCACCGGTGTACGGCGGACGGGGTACAAACAGATGGATTTTTATACTCTAGATGAAATCTAAGAGTATATTGTGTTTGCCTTACCGTTTGTAACGCTAAGAAATACCGCTCGCACAGAGCCGCCAAGGGTACAAAAATATTTGTTGTCGCTCAAAAACCTCTATTCCGAGTGACCGTCTGTCTGTTTGTCCGTCTGTGTGTCTGTCTATAGCATAACTCTCGAAAGCTTTGAGCTATAGTGCTAAAAATTTGTGTGTGTCATTTTTAGCAAAAAGGTAACTTTAAGTTTGTGAATGGGCTACATCTCCTCACTCCTTCTACCCCCTCCCATACAAATTTCAATCAAAAACGATATTGCGGCTGAGTTTAAAATTTTCAAGCCATTCGTTTGAAGCCTAAAAGTAATTCATCTTAAATTTTCGCGAAATTTTCAAAGCTTTCGCTTGCATAATTGAACCTTTAATCGTTTTTTGTCAATCGGACAGAGTTGTTCGAAAACTTTGTTATCTGATCTAAGAAAAAACTTTAAGTAAGTGTCCCGATTCGAAGTTTTGAAAGTCAAATTTTAAGCTAAACTGTACCAAATACGAGGTTTTTGTTCCATTTGCAGGGTTAGTTTAGGTTACATAGACATACGAGGGCGGATTGATAACAACTTGTAAAAATGAAGAAGGAAGACGTAGGTAAGGAATTTGGTATTTTTGTTACCTGCTTCATCCTTAAATAGACTACTTGCAAGGGCATAGCCTGATACCTTTTTTTAGTTTTTGTAAAATTGCTGTCTAAGCAAGTCAACTTTTAATAAATTTCAAAAATGGACAAACGAAAACGAATTTCATGTTAAACATAACTTTCTAAAAGGGAAAAGAGCTAAGGTAACCAAAAAAAATTAGATAAACATTATGGGGACTCTGCGCCATCAATTGCAATGATTTACAAGTGGTTTTCAGAATTGAAGCGTGGTCGTATGAGCACAGAGACCATGCAAAGTCCAGGTCGTGCAAATGAGGTCACCATGCCAGAAATGATCGACAAAATCCATGATTTCATGCTAGGAGATCGTCGAGTGAAGTGCGTGAGATAGCTAAGGCAGTAAGCATCTCACATGAACGCGTTCGGAGTATTTTGAAAAGTCATTTGGACATGCGGAAGCTATCCGCAAGATGGGTGCCGCGTTTGCTCACAATCGACCAAAAACGCAATCGTGTGACAACTTCAAGGCACAATTTGCAACTGTTTCAACGTGATCCAAATGAATTTCTTTGTCGATTCATAACTGTTGATGAAACATGGATCCACCACTACACTCCAAAAACCAAACAACACTCAAAACAATAGATGGAAGCTGGTTCAAGCGCATCGAAGGCAAAAACCGTTCGATCGGCTGGAAAGATTATGGCGACAGTTTTTTTGGGACTCCAAAGGAATAATTTTCACCGAATACTTAGAGAAAGGAAAAACTATAACGGGAGCATATTATACTCAGTTATTGGATCGACTGAATGCTGCAATCAAGGAAAAACGGCCGCATTTGGCGAAGAAAAAAGTGCTGTTTCATCACGACAACGCTCCAGCTCACACGACTGCTGTTGCCGTGGCAAAATTGTTGGAATTACGCTACGAATTGCTTTCTCACCCACCGTATTCTCCAGATTTGGCCCCATGTGACTTTTTCTTGATTCCAGACTTGAAAAAATGGCTTGCTGGAAAGAGATTAGCCAGGAATAGTCACGTCATCAATGAAACCAACGCATATTTTGAAGGGTTAGAGAAATCTTATTATTTGGAAGAGATCCAAAAACTGGAAAAACGCTGGACTAAGTGTATCGAGCTAAAAGGAGAGTATGTTGAAAAATAAAATAAATTTTTCCCGAAGAGATTTTGTTTTCTTCATTTTTACACGTCATTATCAATCCCTCGTAGACCCCTTAGGGCCCATAGCGATACTACATGAATTTGAGGAAAACCTAATGTGCGTCATCCAGCGGTATTACGAATTCCTTGTTGAGCTCAAAGGTTTCCGTTGCCGTGGCGAAATTTAACAGATTCCGCATACCGCAGCTCGAGACCTGCTTGAGGTCGGGAAATACGGTGCGTCGGTGATTTTAAGCCTTCTGTTCTCAAAAGCCGGGTAGTTACGTAACACATGCTTCACTGTCTCCCTTATTCTTGGCTGTTGGTAATTTGAGATCATGTGCTACCAAACCCATTCTGTAAGCATGTGCTCCAATAAGGTAATGGCCGGTAATCATACTAACTACTGTCGCACATTACTTCTTGGTTAGCAAGAGTTTGTCTCTTCGTGTCACTCGTATCCCACATTAATTTCGTAATTTTACAATTTGTGGTACATTTCCACCTGGCTTTGGCTCTATTCTTATCAGCGTATCTATAGACTCTTTGACGATATGTATGGGAGGTGGTAAGTTTTCTGTGGAATCCTAGTTCAAGGTTAGCAACTCTTTTTACCAGCTTCTCCGCTGCTTTATTACCTGTTGCTCCACTGTGACCCGGAACCCAGTAGAGTTCGACCTTTCTTTTGGCACAAAGATTTTGTAGTGCGCGACTACAGTTGGATGTCCCCGACTTGATAGTACATGATTATAGTGTCTTCAAGGCAGCCTGACTATCTGCATATGCATTAATTTTTCCATTGCCAGTCGGCGGCGTGTTGGTGGTCTTAACTGCCTTCTGGATTACCACAATTTCCGCCTGAAAAATGCTGCAGTCATTCGGCAACCTGAAGAACGATCCCATTGGAACATCAGTTGAGTCTATTGCTGCACCTTCTCCTCCTTCCGTTTTAAACCCGTCAGTGAAAAGATTTATTGTTCCTATAGGGTGCCCAGTTCTTGTTTCCCCGTGCTCGAGAATATCCTATCAAACCCAGACTTTGTGACCATAGAATCTGTATTTATTGCAGGTAAGCTAATGACACTATGTCCATGCAAGCGCGTTTTTATTTGCTTGGCCTCCTCGAGCCGAAGAGCGCACTTGGTAGCCACGCTATTTGCGAACAGGTCGATTGGCGGCAAAGAGAGTAAGACATTCAACGAATCTGAGAATGTGGTCTTAAGAGCCCTAGTGATTCCCAATCTTTGCCGGAATGCTAGTTTATTCAGTGCAGCCCACCATGTCAATATACCATGCAGCAGAATTGGTCTTACTATAGTCGTGTAGATGTTAGCTTACTGTCTAGGATCATTCCCAGATACTTTGCATGGCTGGACAGAGTTAGTTCCGTGCTTCCTATTCGATAGCCGAAACTACTGAGTTTCGATTTTTCTAGTATTATTATTATTATTACTATTAGGGGAACGCGTGAGAGCACTGCGACCTTCTTGACCTACTGTGCGTTTATAGCCCCTTCACCCTATTATAACTCAATAGCTTTAGATAATTTGAGAATCTTTAAGGGAGCAGTATTGGCTAGTTCTTCCGTAGAAAGGAAACCCTTTCCAAGAAGACTGTCTCTTTTTCTAGCTACTAGAGACAAAGGCGACAAATGTCGGTTTCAGCTAAGCCTATATTTTTGAGGTGGTGGTTTACTCCACTGTGCCCCGTCATTAGGCCGATTAGAGTACTAATATCCTTCTTGCTGAATTTTAGAATATCCTCCACTTTGTTTTTTGTGGTAGGATCAGTTTTTTTGAAATTGACAAGCCTGGAAGTCTATTCCAGTATATTTTATGTTCTTTTTCTACCCACTTTTTGAGTATGGGGTTGAAGTACCCTTTTGGTCTTCCGCAGATTGGCTCTGGACCAATAAAATTTGTTTCTGCGCCGTTTTTTGCAAGGCGATCAGCCTTTTCATTTCCCTCAATTCCCATGTGTCCTGGTACCCACATTAAGGTTACGTCATTCCTTTTCCCCAGGGTGATTAGGTCTTGAAGGCATTCCCATAATATTTTCGATCCGTGTTTATTGGATGCTAGAGCTTTGAGAACCGCCTGACTATCCGATAGGATATAAATGGATTTATTGCGATGAGCTCTCCTTATATTTTCTTGGATGCATAGCTCCATTGCAATTAGTTCGGCCTAAAAGATTGTGGCTTCTTTACCGAGTGGTTTTGACACCGAGAAGTTAGGACCTTTGACTCTGGCTGCTGTCCCTTCAGATGTGCGAGAGCCATCTGTATACCAGATGGTTGATCCCTCTACTATATCAGGTAGCATGGATTGCCAGTCCTTGCGTTCTCTGATTATAACTTTGAAGGGGTTCTCAAAGTTGAATTTTGTCGGCATCGCGTCCGATAATGTGGAAGTTATAACCTCTATTTTCGGGTCTTTTAGGATTTTGAGGTGACCTCTAAAATCCCCTGACTTATAATTGTTTCTCCTGTATGCGTAACACTCCTTTGATAGCTTCCTTTTTATTTGGATATGTATCGGAGGGATGTTAAGGAACATTTCCATTGCCGCTGTCGGACAGGTTTTCATTGCACCTGTGATACCAAGGCAAGCTGGCCTTTGGATTTTTTGTAGCGTAAGTTGTGCTTTCCTTTGTAATATTTTAGTCCACCATATCGTTGATCCGTATGTGACTATTGGGAGAATGATTGTTCTGTAGCACCAGTAAATCATTTTGGGCTTTAACCCCCATTTTCTGCCAAATAAGCTTTTACAGGCCCAAAATGCCTTTAGTGCTTTGGCATGAGTCCATTCTATATGTTTGTTCCAGTTGAGTTTGTTATCCAGTATAACACCTAGATATTTTACCTCATCTGAAAAGGGTATTATTGTTCCATTTATTGCAGGAGGTACAATGTGGTTTATCCTTTTATTTGCGAATGGTACTATCTTAGTCTTACTTGGGTTAATGTTCAAGTTATTAGACTGACACCAGTTCATTATCACCTCTATGGCTGGTTTTTCTAGTAAATAGCACAAGTTCCGTTTTTTGCGAGTTTGCGTTAAGCGGGGTGCTTTTTGCCCAGTCATATAGTTTTTTAAGAGCTCCGTCCTTGAGTTCGGATATTGAGCTTATGTACAGAATGACCTGTGTTATAGACAATTTCGGCCTTTATGTGCAACGCACAAGCACAGTCATGGAGGGAAGGAATGGGATTGGGAAGGTTGGGGAAGGGGAGTGAGAACGACCGTAACGAGTAAGCTGAAATATTTTTCAGTTGTACTGGCTGTTACTGCAAAATATTTGCAGATTTCATGGGGTACTGAATGATAGCAAGCGAACAAAAACCATCTACTGAGTATTTAGGCCTTCTTGAAGTGGAACTGTTTAGCTTTTACATGGTTTGCCCATTTCATTTCGAATAATTTTCATCGTCAGAACCAACTGAAAAATTCGTGCTTAGAAAATTTGTGCTTACGGAAATCCACTGTTTGGAGTGGGAATCGAACCCGCGACCTATTGGCTGTGAAGCAAGCACGCTGCCCACTATGCCATGGAAGCCTCTACTATTATAGTATCACTGCGTCATCAGCATAAGCTACAACATTTACCGCCGAACTTTTCAGATTCTTGAGTATGCCATTCAGTACCCACAAGAGTGGAGATAAAACCCCTCCTTGTAGCGTTCTTCTACTGGTGCATTTGCAGGATTGTGTTTTGTCCCATTCCGACGTTATAGATCTGTTTCTTAACAATGTTTCGATCCATGCGCTGATCGTTTTATTTACCTGAGTAGCGCAGAGAGCCTCCACAATAGCTTTCGTCATTGTTGAAAGCTATATGAAATTTACATTTCTATATTTATTTTAGTTACTTTTGTGAAAATCTTTGAAATCTTTCCACTTGTTTTACTACCTTTTAAGCAAAAGTCGCAGTTCGAATTTATGTGTTAAATCAATTTTCGTGACAATAGTGCAAATTAGGCATAATATAGCTTACATAAATAGGTTATTGGTTTGCTGGGAACATTACCCCTAAAGCCATCTTGAGCTACGCATTTTCGGGGTTTATCCGCTGTTGTAGTTCTGTTACTTTTTTATTCAAAGGTAAAAACATGGAATTATCTCTTTGAGCATAAAGAACGCTCTTGAACTATCTGAAAGTGGTACAGTGCGTGGTAATAAGAATGTTGATTGATAGCCTCAAAATCAATCGAAATTTCTGCACTGCTTCTAACGCCTCTCATAGAAATGGCACAATCTTTGAAAGCTAGTCCGTTAATTTCATAAAAATTGCAAACATAAAATTTTAATTAAGAAATTTTTTTATCCATTGCAATTAAATAACAATAATCTTCCCCCACTACCTTAAACTCCGGGTAGGTATGTGCTGAAATTGACAAATTAAATAAATATATAAATTTTGCATACGAACATAATTGGTGTAGAATTTCATACTCTTTCTGCCATCTACATTGCAGAAAATACCTATCAAGAGGGGAGGGTCTTGTTTCCCCTTACAATGCTAATATCATATAAAGTAAACTCAAATGCTGTAATTTAAAATTAGGGTATCATACCCTAATTTCAAATTACAGTGTTCCTGACTTTATTTATTATGAAATAATTTTTGAATCACTAATTCTCCAATAGCCACAATCATTGACACGCTCGTAAATATCTCCAAATTATGCAAACAAAATCATCCGAATTAAATTCCTTTAATTGAAATTATGCAGTGAACTAAAAATTTCCATAAATATCTAAATGGGATGTCATTTAATAAAAACTAAAATCGAAATAACGACCAGGCGATAAATTCAAATGATTTGAAACGTATTTTAGCTTTTATTGGTTTCTATTTTTTCATTCTATTTATGAAAAATCATCATAATGAACACCGATGGCCACGTCAATGTAAATATTTACATTTTCATCCACAAAAGGCTTTTAAACAATTGGAAAATCAATAGAAAATGTGAAATGTCCTTTTTATTTGTTTTATTGGGCGCAATACAATAAACGAGAACGTGTTGTAATTATTACAAAAACAAGATTAAATTGTTTGTACACAGAGCTCAGCTTTTTAGAAAATCATAATATTACAATATTGAAATAATTTGTAATTTCCAAAATGATTTAAAAAACTAAAAAGCTTGCGTAATAAATATGAACTGTGTAGTATTATGTGTGCTGAACTATTTATTGATATTAGAAGGTAACGCGAACGAGTGTACGTGTGTGATCAATTTTTCGCGGTATTATGCTTAATAGGATAAATATAGGCCTGTAAGTTGCCTCAAAATTGAATATTTGCTATTGCGGCAGAGCCTATAATAATAATACTAATAGCAACTAGAACGTACAATTGGATTTGAAATGAAGTCTTTTGGCCTTGTTAAATTTTTATGAAGTTGATTGAAAAACATTGCCATTGCATAATATACCGGCATAAACTCATTTCAAAAACTTCACCTTAATTCACTTCAATAAATATGTAGCCAACAAATAAAATATATGCTAACAAGTCGAGCGCGACTTTATTATAATTGGGACAAGTTGAGGATGCGTGGGAAGTCAATATGTAGATTAGGGTGATAGCATTGGAGACTAATGGGGTGTGGATTCTGGGAGCAGCACTATTGTAAATTATTTAATACTTATCTGCGATTATTATTAAAAGCTGTAGTACATAGTTTGAATTTTTTATTTGTTTATTTTTGCAAGTTTAAAATTTCATTCATTTTCACTCGCTACAGTTGTGTCCAAATTTTATTTTGCTTGCTTAATTACGATGGTGCTACAGCACAAATTGCGTCATCAATTTTAAAAATCTTTGCAGTAATTTTCAATCTGCGTCAATAGAATTCTCCCAGTGCTTATGTGGTTTTCGTTAGTCTTTGCCCATTGACTTTCTCTCTAAGTGTTCGTTTGGGGATGCTTCTGTCATGTATCGGCTCCACATTTTTTTTATGTGACACCGGAATTAAAGGGGTTACACCCTTTTATACTGAAGCACAGCTCCAGTGAGCGGGGAAGGATATTGGTTGTTGGGAATTAAGGGGGTAGAGACGGAAGTGGCTATGAATATTTCTTTAGAATTATTGAAGTTGAAGTCACGCAGGAATAGTGAGATGGGCAGCGCGTTTTATATTCGAACAGTCCGATTTAAAAACGAACCACGAAATTAGACAGTGTGACTGAAGATGGGGTTGAGAGAATACTTATAAGCAGGTGAAGCAGCTCTAGTATTACGGAATAAGGGCATACATGGGGGCAAGAGATTAGAGATTTCATCCGAACAATCTCCATTGAAATAGGAAGCTTACAGTTCGTCTATGCTCGAGTGTATCGAGCGATGAAGTGATGTCAGAATCTCCCATAATTTTAATAATCCGAGACTGGATACTATCCATATAGGACAGAGTGTGTTTAAAACTTCTGCCCATAGGTCGGAATTAAATCTAATATAGGCCTTATAAATTGTCAGTAGCCCAAAAGCGGAGAAGGAGTTTTTTCACCGTTTTCGGTAACCCAAACATTTAGATACTTCCTTGACGATATTAAATATATGATCGTTCCAAGATAAGTTATCAGTGATTTGGATACCTAACATCTTAACACTTGAAGAGTTACTTAATGGATGGCCTCCTTTTTTTAA
This sequence comes from Chorisops tibialis, assembly GCA_963669355.1. Lineage (NCBI taxonomy): Eukaryota > Metazoa > Arthropoda > Insecta > Diptera > Stratiomyidae > Chorisops > Chorisops tibialis. The sequence continues at coordinate 78,649,158 of OY770263.1, forward strand.
ATTATTGGTTGTTATTCGCCATCCTTCGATAAGTTTACTCTTGGTATACAAAGCTTATTATGTGGTCTAGATTATAGTCTCCTACTGTAATATTTTGTCTGATTGGCGTCTTTTTTCCAGTTTGTGTCATAACCTTTGTTCTGTTTCTTTTCTTTTTTTTTTTAATACGTAATTCAACTTCCCTTCCTATGGAGTCAAAGTTTACTAATATTCCTTTAGCACTTACTCTGTGGGATAGAGGCGGAACACCGGAACACCCACAGCCAGTCCTACTTGCCCTAACAATGGCAAATAGATGCCCACTGGATGATATACGGATGCAGCGCCTCGTATATGGACGGATTCTTCGGTGATGACTTTTGGAATTCGAAAACGGACTATGATTGGCTTCTGGAACGCTCAAACATTGAATGACGGTGGAAGGGCTGGGGTCAGTCGCTCCATACACCCTAAACCAGTGAAAAAAAAAGAGAACATGTTTTTTTTCACTTCCCCCGCCTCCTCTGACACTCAACAAAATTAAAATTTAGGTTATGAAACTCAGTTACCCAACCTACAATCCACCCAAAAATGTACTTCATGTCTTCAACGATATTGGAGATATGAGTCTACCTGTACGGTATACGGCGGACAGACTGACAGTTAATATTTCTTGCATTTTCAGGGTAATTTAGTCATAAAACGTGAAAATACAAAATTTCATGTTATCATTTTTTTGTTTCCCGAAGCCGGTTAAAACAGTTTATTGTCAGAATAATAAAGTAAGATGAAATTTTAGGTTTGATAATTACTTATCCTCAGGATTACTTTTGAAGTTTGGCCAAAAAACTTTTTTTATGTAATTTGGCTTTTTTCTTCTACCTCTCAAACACTCCTCGTGCGTTCCTATTGCCTCTTCAACCCCAAACTAGAGTTCGGCTGACAACATACTCCATTTATTCTTTACTAAAAAGAAAAGTTTCTGTCTGCAAGGATTTGGGAGTTATTGTATGCTGAGCTCAAACGTACGGCGTACAGACACACGATTTTTTTTTTAAACATTTTCGTACTAAATTATAATGTGAAAACAAATTTTTTCAGGGTAGGAAAATGTTTTCTCCCCAATCGATAGCTTTGTTATTAGATTGCTAACGTTAAACACTAAAAAGATAGTGTCGAAAATTTGTATAAGTAATTTATAAGTATACAAGTATTATGTAAGACAAATTTTCATACACATATACTGCAACACGTTCTTCACCAATAGCCAATAAAATTTAACAAAACAAAAATAAAATTTATTTCAAAATTTTTAAATTAAAAACAAAATTCTTCAATCGAACTATTTCAGAAAGCCCTTCAGGGCATATCAAACTGGCCCATCAATTTTGGTTTTCTTATCCGCCACCAGGCGTTGGTGGAGGTTCTTCAAGTAAGTACAACTTGTTGTTGTGAGTAAATACTAAGGTGTCTCACTACTCTACTACTACTACCACCTACTGCAACACTAATTCATTCTATCTGTGCATCTTCTCTGTAAAATTAGCTGGAAAATAATATAATTTATTTCTGAGCTCTATGTTACTAAAAAAAAGAACTAAGTTTGTGCTTATTCGTTTTTATTTTTATGTTTTTGTCCTGTGAATATTTATGCCAATGATATGCGTAAAGATAAAAATAAATATCTTTTATAATTTTAAATGCATTTTAAAGAATATTTTAAATCAATTTTACAGTCGGTACATTTCAATGAAAAGATTTGTTTCTATGATTCGGTTTGTATCTGAGATAATCAACCGAGGAGTCCAATTTAAAATTCAGGCCGACTTGTTCAACTGGTTTATGTATTGTAAATGTTCGATTGAAAAAAAATGTTGCTGAATTCTTTGTATTGTCTTATTAAATTTTCAACTTTATGTACTTGTATATCTAAAGTTTACTTCTTCTTGTTCTTGTAAAACAAATGTCGTTGATTAATTAAATAAATAAAATTATATTGCTTTATATGGTTTTTGTTTTGTTGTTGTTATTGTTGTTGTTGCTGATGCCTCGTATATAATTTTGGCGTTTAAATTGATGTGGTTTTTTGTTTATCTGTTTTAAATATATAATTAAATAATTAATTTTGAGTAAAAGACTTACTAACCGAATAGATCATTGGGAGATAGAACAATTAATTTTAATTTTATGATTTTTGTTATAGTGAATTTTTTAGCCGTTAAGCGCATGGTAAATAAATACTACGTAGGCGCATGCATGGGTACGTCTTTAAGTTCATACAGATGATACTGAGGTCTAGAATAATTGTACTCTAAATGAAATCTTAGAGTGTCCTATGTTTACTCTAAAGTTCGTTATCTTAGGAAATAAGATTTCGAGAAAAAATGATTTACACAGAAACACTTGAAAGTCTCCAAACCGAACGTTCGTTCGCCCCTGCGCTTCCTAATTCGTGTACGTAATTCTCGACGACAAATTAAAGTTTAGTTCGCAAAACTCTCCACACCTTCCAACCCCTCACATACAAAATAGCGAATTTTCACTAGTTCTGAAATTTGAAAGATATTATTTTATAGATGATTGTTACTATTTTTATCAAAATTATTTAAATTTTCGGAATCCTTTTACCATCTCTCAAATAAAATACATAATAACATGAAATATAATACAATAAACTAATTTTCTAAGTAATCAGATAGTTACTGAGTGCTATTTACGCAAGATTGAACTCGTTGAGAAACCTCTCGAAAAAGTTTTTATCGATCATATTTTACGGAATCCGAAATAACTAAGGAGGTAACCCTTTAATGCGTAGTACATAGTTAGATCGAGATGGGTAAGGTAAGCAAATGAAAATAGGGAAGTTCAAAAAGAAACATAAGAGGAAAAATCTGAACGTTGTTTTTGAATTGTTGGGGATTGTACGCCGCAGGAAACAGATTGCCCTGTAATGCTTTCCACATCATTGATGTAGGACTGCCAAAATTTCACTGTTCTTCACGGTAGATATTTGGCAGGGTTCTTGTGAGTGTGCCCGTGAGTCTGGCGACTATTACGAGGGGCTGGTGAGAGATGAGTTATTAGGTTCATTACTTCCTTATTACATTTGCCATGGAAATATCTAAAAAAAAATGCGGCGTACTGCAACATTTCGGCGATGCTTGACGGAATACAGAATCCGATACAGTTTGTTATCCAATTAGACGGAATTCATGTTTATGGATACTGTCGAGCAACGCTAGGTGGGAGGCCAGACATGCGGTAAGTACACCGCTTTAAGCCGTTTAGATGGTAGCCAGCTCAGACGCAGAAAAATATTTCTTACACTTCCGCTGAATACCTACATATTTCGAAGCATAAGAAGCGACTTCGTAGATGTGTTGAATCCAGTCAAGATGATTGTTAAATTTTACACCTGATGATGATGCAATGGCGCTACAGCCCATATCGAGCCTTGGCCTCCCGGATGAACCTCCTCCAGTTGTCTCGGTCCAACGACCGCGTCCTCCAGTTTGAAAAATTGAGAAGCGATCTGCAGTCTGCGTCGACTGAGTCCTCCCATCACTTTCGTAGCTTCTCCTGTGGTCGGTTACCTTGAGCTTTGCCCTTAAGCACTCGTTTTGGGATTCGTACCTCGTGCATTCGTTCCACGTGGCCAGCCCATTCCAGCTTGCGCAGTTTGATCACCATAGATGCTGGTGGGTCGTCAAATAGTTGAAACAGCTCATGGTTGTATCAAATTCGCTAATCATCTCCTTCCTTAACTGCTCCGTATACCTTCCGAAGAATTTTTCGCTCAAAAGTGTCTATTAACTTTTCCGGAAAACCGCGTCAACCGCGCATCCATATAGCAGCACAGGACGAATTAATATTTTACACCTGGTATCGTTAAGTCTGCAGAAGGTGGAATCAGCATACCACTGCAGGACATTACAGTGACCAACGCCTGAACATTATGTTTTAGAGATAGAACACAGGACTAGGTTTTCGAGGCAATAAGGTCAACTCTGTTTTTCCAACCCCATTCCATGATTAAGTTGAGGTCAGAGTTTAATAAACCTATTGACTCATTATGACAATTGGATGTGCCTCCACAGAGGAGTTAAATTGGAAGATGTTATCAAGTGTGCTGTCATCAGCGAAACTATAGATAGGATTGAGAGTTAACGACAGAAGATTGTTTATAAGGACTAAGAAGACAATGGGCGATAAAACTTCGCCTTGAGGAACGCCGGAATCTATCGAGAAGGGGGCAGATGTAGCTGTATCTAGTACAACTCATATGGAGCGCTCAGAAAAAAAGTTTTCAATCTATTATATTTAGGGAAAATCGAGTTAGACGAAAAGCTTTAAGCTTAGCTATGAGGCATATATGCCAAACGCAATATCAAGGGTACTAGCCTTTCGCAGAATTCGTAAATACAAGAATTTCAACATTCAGTCTCATTTATATTCACGATCGTGGATCAGGTTTTTTTCCACATAAGGAAAATATTTGCTAAGATTTTATTCTCTAGATGAAGTATTAAAAGTTTGCTTCAACAAACTTTATAAAACGCGGTGAAAAAAGGCTAATTGAAAAAAAGTGCATATCATCACAGAGAATGTGCAAAAACCGGGTGCCTGGAGTTCCGCCCGTTCGCACTCTCGCTTGAGAACGCGTTGAGCTACAAGATTTAAATTTTGTACGCATTATTATTGTCGAAAAAGTAATGTCAAGTTTGTTAAAGGACTGCATCTCAAAACGCGTCTTCTCGCTCCCGTGCAAAATTACACGTACATGCTACTTTATAATTCAGCTTATTTTTTGGAAAGTATTAATGTCGTTGAGGTAATATTTTAAATTTAATGTTTTCCCGATAATAGCATAATAATCGTATGTATGCAAATTATTAGAATGCGCTCAAACTATTCACCAACCCAAAAAAATTAAATCTATTACCATGTCTTATTTTAACCCTTCCCGTAAACAACATATTACTTATTTTCAAATTACTTCTACCACCTCCCGCATAAACTGCACGATTTCTCAAAATGCAATACACCGAGCTTGAATAAAGCTAGGGTGCAGCCTAGTAGGTAGCGTGACTTCCAGCGCACTGCTTGCTTGGGTATACCTCGGTTACCTCAATCCATGAAAATGGAAAAAATCGTAGATAGACGGTTTTACGTAGATCCAACAACCCTTTCACAATAAGTAATGAAAATGTTAAGGAACCTGAAGGTCAGAAGGCCAAGTCCCGATTTGTGCTGTAGTGCCAGCTGTAGAATAATTTTTAACAATCTATAAAATTTATGATGCTGAAATCTGGTGAAAAATATATAGGTTAGAAACTGTAACATTATAGAGAGTGAAAAATAATTAATTCTATTGCAAATCACCATATTCCCGATTCTCAATTCAGCACCAATCCACGTCAATTACCACAAATCCGAAGATCGCCCTTCTTCGACATTTGGACAATGACGCCATCCTTCTCAATCAAATCAATCAAATTCCTGTTAAGACCCCCTATAGCGGCATAGGACAGAAACAACTCTCTTCCACAAGGCGGTTACATGGTCGTCCAACCCGACGCCTTCCTTGAGGGTTATAATCCAGAGTCTGTTTTGCGATGTTTCGCTCTGGTTTCCTCAAAGTATGACCGATCCACTGCCACTTTTTTTTTTTACAGAATGACCTGCGCTATAGGCAATTTTGGCCCTTATGTGCAATGCACAAACACAGTCATGGAGGGAACAAATGGGATTGGGAAGGTTGGGGAAAGGGAGTGAGAACGACCGTAACGAGTTGAGAAGCTGGTATATTGCTCAGTTGTACTGGCTGCTTACTGACAAATATTTGCAGATGTTATGGGGGACTGAATGACAGAAAGCGAACAGAAACCATCTACTGAGTATCTAGGCCTTCTTGAAGTTGAACTGTTTTACTTTTACACCTTTTCTCCATTTTATTGCGAATAATTTTTTTTATCACCAGTAGCAACTGAAAAATTTGCGCTTAAAAAAATCCCGCCTGGAGTGGGAATCGAACCCACGACCTATTGACTGAGAAGCAAGCACGCTGCCCACTACGCCACGGAAGCCTCAAAGTATGACCGATCCACTGCCACTTTCGCCGTTGAATCTCAATACCTATTTTAGTCTGGCGAGTTGTACTCCAAAGTTCGTCGTTGGAGATTACTTCTGGCAAGAATATTCCTAAAATGCGCCGGAGGCATTGGTTTACGAAAGTCTGTAGTTTCTTAGTAAGTCGAACGGTCACTTTCCACGTAGTACAACCATATAACAACACGGATTTGACGCATGCGTCAAAAACTCGCAGCTTCGTGCGAAGGGAGATCTCTCTTAACCTCCAGAAAGGGGAAAGGATATCGAAGGCCTGACGAGCTTTATTTAGCCGAGCCTCAACATCCTTTTCGGCTCCGCCGTCCATGCTGACAATGCTTCCGAGATAGCAAAAATCTTGCACCTCTTCCACATCCTGTCCATTAAGAACAATCGGTGTGCTTGCGTTCGAACCCATGTGCATGTACTTGGTTTTACGCACATTTATTTTCAGTCCCGCCTCTTTGCATTTAGAATGCAACGAGCGAACATTTGACTCTAAGTCCGAACGGGTATGTGCAAGCAAACACACGTCATCAGCATAATCAAGGTGACTTAAGATGTTAAATAGTCTCCATTGAAGACCTTTACCTTCCCCACCTTCCAGTGCAGCTTTCAAGATGTCATTTATTACCACCAGAAACAGGGCTGGTGATAATATGCAGCCTTGTCTGACACCCGTTCGCACAGGGAAGCTCTCGGACAGCTCTCCTCTATGCAAGACGCGACACCTTGCATCTTCGTAGGATTCTTTAATCATAGCTATGACCTTATCTGGAATACCTCTCCTACGCAAAGCATTCCATATGTAATCTCGCTTAACGCTGTCGAACGCCTTCTCGAAGCCCACAAACATGAGATGTAGTGGCGAACCCATTTTGCCATCCTTCTATGCAGCCAGATATCTTTCTTCATCCCAACTCAATAAAGAGTGGAAACATCCGTTTTAAGGAATTCAGCTGGTAGTTCGTTTTTACCAGAGGCTTTCTTTCCGACCATTGACCGAATGACGGAAACTGAAGAGTCTTTGAGCAAGAAGTGTGGGGTTGGGAAGGCCTATTATTCGACAGCTAAACACCTTCATTCGTTACCGTTCTCAAGAACTCAACCTCTCCACGTCCACATTGCAGCGAATATTGACGAAAGGTTTGACTCTGCATGCCCACAAGGTCCAACTCACTCAAGAGCTGCAGCCGGCGGACCACCAGCAGTGCCGTGCGCTCTCTCATTGGGTCATGGAAACAAATCCTAATCCCATTGTTCCCAGTCTGAAGGTTCTGACTAATACAGGATTGTTGTGGTTGGGTATCTGGGAATTATTCTGTTTCTTTACCATGCGCTTAAAGGTTAAGAAATCAACAAATAAATGATTTATATTTTAGTTGGACAATTCGACTAATCGAAGCTATTTTAAAAAATAATAAAAATTATATCCAAATTAAGAGTATTTTTAATGATTGGTCTATAAAATTTTGTACGATACTTTTATACTTTTTTTCATTCAGTATTTTTTTTAACTTAAATTTAAGGCCCCTCGTCTTTAATTTGTTTCAAATTTCTTACACTCACTTGCTTACACTCCAATCCGTAAATTTATCACTATGCAGTTTTTTATTCGCCTTGTATTATTTGAGTTGAAATTGATAAATCTTGGAAAATGGCTCGGTTTGTATATTAAATTAAATTGAAAGTGTGGTGAATACGTAGTGCGAATTTGTAATCCTGGCGGTAGAAAATTTTATTTGATTTCTAATGTGTATAAAGATATTACGCAAATAGCGCAATTAGTGTACGGGTGTGAAACATAGCCGCTTTTTACCACCGATCACGTTTCGGGTATTTTTCTTTGAGGGATGTCCTGCTTGCGCTAAAAATAGCAATAGGTCACTAACTGATAGGAGAAACGGATACAATGTTTCGCAAATGGGGTAACTCGGTCTATCAAACGTCAATTAGTAATCAATTAATCACTTGGTAAACATTCAAATCTTAGGCTTACACAAATTCAGATTGGATCAGGAACCCTTAGAAAAGATACGATGATTCAGACTGTGAAATCCAAAATAACGTGACGATTGTCATTACCGCGAGAGCAAGAAACAATTTCATTACATGAGCACCAATCATCAATAGGATTATCATCGTCGAACTCAGTGCCAAGGTCAGAAATGTTACCATTCCTATTATAATCTCAGAAAATATGAACGCTCAGGTGAGTGATAAGGTGAAATCTTCGGCTTACCTCCTAGATATAGGCTTGCTATTAAAAATTATGAAACATTTGAGGATTGGGTTTTGCAGCCAACCACCTAAGTGAGAGATTTCAATAGAACCCATATGTGAGTGACTAACAGTTGTGGCAGACAGCTGATATTCTGCTAACACTGTTTGGACCAAGAAAAATATCCGGCTGAATGGAGGCGTCATTGTTAAAATACGGAAGAAGGACGACCTTTGAAACTGTGACTGAATGTATCGAAAATCATGCATTCCGTATTGTAGTTTTTTGAATTAACGTGAACTTCACCCTCTAGTGCTTTACCCTGCGGTTCTTTACGAATACGAAGTGATTTTGTGACGATAATCCGCGCCCTTCACAGTACCCGTCTTTACTGAATGCAAAGTCAGCATTCGCACTAATGCGTACGAGTCCTATCTAAATCTCTATCGTTCTGAGGGTCCAGGCATTCGGTTGATAAACGCAACTCCACGTCAAACTGCGAGGAACTCAACCTATATTTGGGCGTTAAACCACAGGAACTAAGCTTCGCGAAGATCGATGTTTGGTTACCGGGGTTGGAAGAACCCTTCTATGGGCTCTCCGGTACCCTTGTTACGTCTCACTTAGACGTCGCTTGTGGATGAACTCGTTTTTAATGCCGTGGCTCGTTAAGAGAAAATTTAGTCCAAACGAAAGTCAAAGTTGGTACGCTTTAATCAAAAGAATCCTCTTGTCAGACGTTTCAAACTGACACCCCATACGTCGCACATGGAACGAAAACACGAATGGAGTAAGTACGTACGTACGTATGGTCTTACTCCATTCGTGTCATAGAACTCTGCGCATCTGATGCAAAGCAGGAAGGAAACGCTCTTTGAGTTTTAGAAAATGCAGTTCATGCCCTAACTGTTCAAAAATGCTAATGCTCAGGCATTGGGCACGAGTCGCATACCTGAGCTCCCTCTTTTCCTGCTTTGTCGAAGGCGGACGAGCGTGCGACAATAATGCTTTTAGCATCATTGTCGTCGTCTTTTTCTTCGACCTCACATCAGAGCTGCACCCTTACGCTTTTTTCCCAATTTTGAAGTTCTGATTTTTTAATATGAGCAAATCATTAGCGACACTGCATTCTTTAGTCCCCCATTTTCGGACCCTGATCGATAAAAAAATTGAACTATTTTTTATGTTTATAGCACAAACCTCTCTATATGTGTGTAGATTTGAGCTTTCTAGCCACAGCCATTGTTGAGATATTCGAAATTTTAGTTTTCGGTTCCAGCGCTCCTCCACCTCTCCTACCACTGTAACGCTAAAAACTGGTGTCCGCCTGAGATCAGCGCCATCTATCCACCTAAAACTTCAAGGGTTTGGGAGTTATTGCGTGCTGACAGCAAACATACGGCGTATAGACAGATATATTTTTTTTGTCATTTTACTCTATTGTTTTAATATTTTTTATCGACTTGGAAAAAAAAATTGATACGCTGAAATTTTGTTTTATTTTCGTGTTTCATGACTAAAATAGCCTAAAAATGCAAGAAAGAAAAATCCGTCTGTCTGTACGCCGTACGTGTACGCTCAGGGCGAATTAACTTCCCAACTCTTCAAGGTAGAAAGTTCATTTTTTGGTAGATTGTAGATGGTTGCGGATCTTAAGCGTACCTTTTTGGGGGGTGTAAATGTTAAGTGGGTGGGAGGAGTGCTGAAATCGAAAACTGAGAATTCGAATATCTCAACCGTGGTTCTAGCTAGGAAGTTGAAAAATAACACATCGTTGGACAAACTTTAAAAATAATTTAATTTTTTTATCGATTGGAGTGCGAAGGGGAAGGGGGAGGGGGCTAAAAACAAATTGCCGGCCGAATTTTTGTTTTAAATGATTATATATTCGAAATTACTTACCATAAAAAGTTCATATTTTGGGACCACTAAGGTGGTATATAGAACCATCAGAATCAGCTTAGAGGGAGGCTAATTATTATAAGGGGGAGAGTGGAGGGGGGTGCAAAGAAAAACACTTTAATGAATATCTCGAATATCTCTTAAGATATGTAATTGGAACTTGCAAAATATATTAAGCCATACTAGGAAAATACGAGCAAAATGTAGTATTTGGACATAAAAGCAGTAGGGGAAAATGACGAGCATTTCAAAAACTGTGCTCTTTCTAATATTTTAAACCGTTACATTTCAAAACTAAATACAGATATTAAATTGAAGTTTTGCCAGATTATAGAATTTTGGTAAACATTTTAAGGTGGGAGGTGTAATGGGAGGGAGGTGGTAATCAAAAATATCGAAAATTTTGAGTGCTTTTCTTGGGGCTCTAGTGAAAGATACAAAGTTTAGATTTTGCATGTGGGTACAAATATTTAATGTATATAGAAAAAAAATAGTAATTTGTGGCACAATTGTTATGCACCAAAGGGAGGGTCTAACATGCATAAGGTGTATCAAATGCAATGAAAAATACACAAAAACTGAACATTTTCTAATGAAATTTTAAGGTAGAAACTTGAAAATTTTCGAAACGTATCTAAAAAATATTCCTAAAAGTATGATATATTAACTTAAAACTTCTACCCCCTTCCATATAAAACTATTTTATCGGCCATTTTTAAGAAATCAATTTACAGTTAACTATTAAAAGGTGCCCCCGAAATGCGATAAAGGCAAAATTTTGGGTAGACATTTTTTTTTATTCAAGTTGAACAGAATATTTTATTATTAGAATAATAAAGTAATATTCTAGCTGAATTTAAGTTATTTGAAAACTTTAACTATTTTTGAGGCTATGATAATATTCAATTTAAATACTTTATTAGTACATATTAGAATACTCGTAATAAAGTAAAATAAACTGCCAACAAGTCGGGCGAAACTTTATTATTCTTGGGACAAGTTGCGGATGAGTGGAAAGTCAATATGCAGGTTAGAGTGGTTAGAGAAGGCTAAGTGAAAGGGAGTTCTTGGGCAGAACTGTTAACAATATTTCATTCGTGTCTGTAAGTTTGGGTTTTTATGAGGGGAGGAGTAGGGGTAATAGTAAGGGTGGCTGGATGTTAATAGCTTTTTAATTAATTACTTGAATCACGTCCAATATTCTCTGTATAGAATGTGTCTCATAGACGAAGTTGTATAAAATTTTCATAAAAATCGGTGTATTTTACATTCATGAAACCAAAAATTTGTATGGGAGGGGGTAGAGAATATAGAGGAATCGTAAAATTTGATACGCAGTTTTATTTTGCGTCTCTTGTAAGGTGTTTGTATAGAATTTCAAGATCGTAGCTTTTAGTTTGTTGGTTATTAGTTGATTTAATGAAATTGGGCGAAATCATAGTTTTGTATGGGAGGGGGTAGAAGCGCAAGCGCGATTTCAAAACTTTTAAAGCAACTTCATTTGAATTATTTTTATAAGTTTTCATGCAAAATTTGAAATTGATAGCTTTTAAGAGTTAGCTAATAACTGATTTCTTAAAAATGCTCGAAAAAATAATTTTGTATGGGAGGGGGTAGAGGAGGTAGGGGAATCGTAAAACTTGTGATGCAGTTTTCTTTCATTTTTGTTGTTAGATTCTCGTACGTATTTCAAGTTCATAGCTTTTAATTTGTTGGTTATTAGTTGATTTAATGAAATTAGTCGAAATCATACTTTTGTATGGGAGGGGGTAGAAGGTCAACCGCGATTTTAAAACTTTTAACGCAATTTCGTTTTAATTATTTTTGTAAGTTGTTTTGCAAAATTTAAATTTGATAGCTTTTAATGGTTAGGTGATAATTGATTTCTTGAAAATGGTCGAAAAAATAATTTTGTATGGGAGAGGGTAGAAGTGTTAAAGGTTTTCGACCACTTAATATTTCGTATATTTAGTGATTTTTTTTAAATGCGTTTCGCAACTTTTCAAGTTTCTACCTTAAAATTTCACTCAAAAATTTTCAGTTTATGTGTTTTTTTCAATGCACATGAAACACCTTGTGCACGTTAGACCGGGGGGTCGGTTTATAATAAATATGGATCAAGTTAATATTATTTTTCTATGAACATTAAATATAGGTATTCACATGCAAAATTTTAACTTTGTATCTTTCACCAGAGCCCTAAAAAAATTACTCAAAATTATCGACATTTTTGCTTATCACCTCCCTCCCCTTACACCTCCCAACTTAAAATTTTTACCAAAATAACTAATATGTAGTTCTACAATCTGACAAATTTTTGATTTGATATATGTACTATTTTTTGAGATATAAGGATTTGTAATTTTGAAAAGTGCGCCATTTTTGAAATGTTTCCCATTTCCCCCCACTACTATTATTTCGTCATGTTATATTTTTTTTGTATTTGCCTAGTATAGCTTAATATACTTTTTAAGTTTTAATTACATAGCTTAAGAGATAGTTGAGATATTAATTTTTAACTGTTTTTCTTTGCACCCTTTTTGACCCTCCCCCTTACAATAATTAGCCGCTTTCTGAGCTGGTTCCGATGAAACTATATGCTACCTTGACGGTCTCTAAATATGATTTTTTTACGATGAGTAATTTCGAAGATATAATCAGTTGAAAAAAAAATTCGGCCTACAATTGGTTCTTAGCCCCCTTTTTCGCACCCCAATGGATAAAAAAATTAAATTATTTTTTAAAGTTGTCTTACAAACTCTTCTATATGTATGTTGAGTTTTAGCTTCCTAGCTATTACCATGGTTGAGTTGAGATATTTGAATGCGTATTTTTCGGTTTAAGCGCTCCCCCCGCCTCCCCCTGAATCCGTACACCTCCCAAAATGGGTATCCGCCTGAGATCTGCAACTATCTACAATCCCTCCAAAAATGAACTTTCTATCTTGAAGGGTTTGGGAGTTAATGTGCGCTGAGCGTACACGTCGGCGTACAGACAGACGGATTTTTTTTTTTGCATTTTTAGGCTAATTTAGTCATGAAACGCGAAAAAAAAAATTTCAGGGTAGCAAACTTTTTTTTTTCTTGTGTCGATCACAATACTTTATTATTATAATAATAAAGTAATTGTTCAACTGTTTAAAATTGGCAGCTTTTTATTTATTTTAATTTTATTTTATTTATTTTTATTTTATCACTTCGTCAACATATAATTACTTACAAAAAATTAATTACAACATTACTTATTTTTTAACAAAGCTGACTTTATCTGAGCAATACTTAGATTGAAATCAATGTTGCTATAATTAGCGTTAAAAGCCCGTGAAATAGAGGTTATCGGTTCGCGCTGGCCGTAATTAGTTCGATGGAAACGAATGTCGAGGAATACGTAGTCTCTCAAGGAACGGTAAGGAATTTTGAAGGAGAGAGCTCCAAGCAAGATAGGGGAGTCAATTTCGCCTGAGATTAATTTGACTGCGACTGCAGTACCAAGAACAGATCGCCAATCTTCGAGTGAATCCAACGAAAGCAGTTGAAGTCGTTCTTGGTAAGGGGGGAGACATATTGGGTCTGACCAGGGAAGTCCCTTAAGAGCAAATCTCAAAAATCTTCGCTGCACGGACTCAATTCTATTCTTATGAATATCATAATAAGGAGTCCACACCGGGCAGGCATATTCGAGAATTGATCGCACAAAAGTACAGTAAAGTGTCTTTGTGATGTAAGGGTCATTAAAGTCCTTAGACCATCGTTTTACGAAGCCCCAAATGGAGTTAGCCTTGATAACAATACAGTCAACATGGTCGTCGAAGGTAAATTTATCATTAAAAAGTACGCCTAAATCGCGGACTATGCTTAATTTTTGCAAAGCAATTTCCTCTAAAACATACACAAATTCAATTGGATCCTTTTTCCTAGAAAAAGATGCAGTGGTGCACTTTCCAATGTTTAAAGGAATACAGTTTAGGGTACACCAGTCAAAAAATAGCTTTAAGTCATTTTGCAAAAGTAAATTATCATTCGTACAGGTGATAGTACGAAATATTTTTGCATCGTCAGCATATAAAAGAATATTAGAGTTAGAGATTACCGAACTCGCGTCATTAATAAATAAAATAAACAGGAGTGGGCCGAGATGGCTACCCTGAGGTACACCAGAAGTGTTTGGAATAACCGATGAAAAAACATCTCGAAATTGCACCTGTTGGGTGCGACTAGAAAGATAGGATTTTATCCAATTAGTAAAAATAGTAGGAAATCCAAGTATGCAAAGCTTGTGAATCAGTATTTTGTGATTAATCTTATCAAATGCTTTGCTAAAATCTGTATATATGCAGTCAACTTGTTTGCCTGCTTCAATCGCTGGGATGGCAAAATTCGAAAATTCTAGAAAATTTGTTGTTGTGGATCTACCTTTGATGAACCCGTGTTGGGTTGGGCTTATTATTGATTTGCAATGAAAGTACATTGCGTCACAAACAATTGCTTCGAATAATTTTGGAACAGCTTGGCTATTGGCCGGTAATAGCATACGTCGTTCCGTTTACCTTTCTTAAATACAGGAGTTATTGTTGAGTATTTCCACAAACTAGGGAATACCCCACAACGAAGAGATGAATTAAATAGGGACCTAATTGGAGATAAAAGTGCAGAAGAGCACCTTTTAAGTACAATAGATGGAATTCCATCTGGACCACTATTAAAACTCTCAGTGATGTACGGGATAAACTTTGATATAGTGGGTTCATCAATAAGAAGATCCTTCATCTCCAGTGTAGTAGAGGGAAATTTTATCAAGTATTGAAAATTATTAAAGTCAATACCACAGTCCCGGGCATCAAAAGCAGCCCGAAAGTGATCGCCAAAAAAGTTGCTAATCCTTTTAGGGTCATCACTAACTTCACCATCAAAAGACAGAGTCGCAGGGAAACCATCTGTGCGCCTCTTAGAGTTCACAAAATTCTAAAACAGCTTAGGCTTATCTTTAATAGACTTCTTCATATCGAGCAGATAGCACTGATAGGCCAATTTTGACTTATTAGTAAATAAATTGCGTAGCTCGGAGCAGCACCTATAGTCAGATTCATTCCTTGAGAGACAGTACCTCTTCCATGCTTTAGTTTTCAAATTTTTCAGATTAATTAAATCGTCGTCAAACCATGGCAATCTTTTAGGTGAACTATTATTCGTAACCGGCACGCATCTAGTGAAGCAACCGAAGAGGATATTGTAGAAATTAAGTATTAACAGCAGTATCAATGTCTGTTTCGTTAAGTACGCCCGACCAATCACATTTCGAGATATCTTCATTCAAGGCAACAAAGTCAGCTTTGTTAAAGTTAAATCGATGAGAAATATCAGTGTTCAAATTCTTAACATTATCAGCAGCAGTATTTGAAGAAAAAATCACGTGGAACGCCGGATGGCGTGCTGATTCTGGAAGCAAAGGCGAGTTGCATCTGTTGATAGTTAGGTGACTCACATCCGAACAGAACACCAGGTCGAGGAATGTTCCAAAAGAGTTAGGTATTGCATTGGATTGATGTAGGCCTGTTGAAAACATACTATCCAAGAATTTTTCATCTTGTCGTGAGCAGGTTGAAAACGCTGGCAGTAGGCAATCGTCACTGTCGGAATAACACCAATTAACAAGAGGCATGTTGAAGTCACCAAAAATTAGTAGCTCATCTCGAGATTGCGTAAGATTGCTGACATACTCAATCGCATTGTAGGCTGCCTCGTATACAACATATGGTGATAAGGGTGGTATATACAACGTGACGATATATATTTGTTTGTCCGTAAGTGAGAGAACGACACATAAAATCTCAATTTCAGAAGCTTCAGTGATGACCACAACTTCAGTCGGAAATTGGCTTCGAACCGCACAAAGCACTCCACCACCCACATTGGCATCCAAAAGCTCCAGATGGCGATCACGGCGAAAAATTTGGTATTCCGAGTCGAGTAGTTCAGCATCAAGGAAACTACCACAGAGCCAAGTTTCAGTGAGGCAAATAACATCAAAGCAAGAGCCAGCAGCAGCGATGTAAAGTTGTCGTGTTTTGGTTTTTGGTTTGCGGTGCATCAATTGCAAGAAACGCAATGCCACCGAATGTTTTTCCTATCGTCAAAATCCAAAAAAATAGAATTTTCCTCCAAAAGTAATTCACAATACTCATACTTTTCAAATAAAAAATTCGCATTGAAGTGGCAATTTGAGACTTTTTTCGATTACATGATTGTAATTGCATTTTTATGGTTTAAGAGGCCGTGACTATGAAATAACCTTTTTTTGTTGAAGAAAGGGTAATTTGGTGAGCCAATCGGAGCTAAAATTAAAAAGTGGTAATAGAAATAATTTCTGAAAAGCTGATTAGATTTCGTCGGACTGGAATTGAATTTATTTCAAAATTTTATGTGGCTACGCAATTCACTTTTTTTTTACCAAGACCGTATCAATTTTTGTACGATTTCAATCCGTTCTTGTAATTTGTTAATTAAAAAATATTAAAAAAGTGAAGCAATCAAAACTCCAACCGAAATCTTATTTAAAAAAATTTCTGACGGAACAGAAATGGTAATCGGCGAAAATGTGTTGTAACGTCAAAAAAAAAAGGAAGATGCCTCCAGGTACAAAGCACTGCGATTTGGAATCCATCTGAATGCAAAAAGTTCTGAAAAACAATGTGCACAGATGGGAGAATAGACTTGATTTATGAGTGAAAATTAGCAAAAAATTGCTTAGCAGTACGAAAATATGATATACACTAGCGATCGCCCACGACTTTGTCCTCGTAAGAATCGCAAAATAAGCAATTTTCGTGAATGTAGTTAATAATACATTATCCGGGATGTACAATCTGATTAAATTAAAGGCTCTTTGAAAACAATGGTTTGTATTTTGTTGGAATCAAAAGCATAAATTATTGAGAATGAAACCACGATACTCGCATTTGTATGAGACAGGCTCGTGATCAAGTCAATCCCGTGATCTAAGACCATATTCGTATTGAAGAGCATTAAGGACATGTGAATAGTTGTAGCTTATATTAATTTAAAAAAAAGTCCAAAACAATAAGCTTAAGACCATAACAGGACTACGACTCTGCGTAAAGCCCTCTCATACGATTTTGTTTGGGGAGTGGTAGAAGGGGTGATAATAGTGAACTAATTTGTTTCACATCATACTAGAGTAGCTATAAAAATGTTGTACCAAATTTAAGCTTCAAAAATTGAATAGGTACTGGGAAAATTAGTGCATTGGATTTAGTGAAATTGTGCAATTTGTATTGGAGGTTTTAGAAGGAGGGGATTGTTTTTTGGTGATTTTTCGAGAGAAAAAACGGATATATTTTGAATTTTAGTTCAGTAACGCTAACACTTTTCAAGAAAATCGAATTTTTGAAAAGTTGTGAAAAAGCTATGAAATTGTTTCACATTGTATGGGAGAGGTAGTAGGAGTGAAGCTAATCGGTTAATTTTTTCCCCCGATATTAATAATAATACTAATTAAGGATTCTATACAAAATTTTAGAAAATTGGCTTAGAGTATTTCATGAAAAAGTGCAGTTTGTATGGGAGGTGGGGGAAGGAGTGAGGGGTTTGTAGTGATTTTTTGAAAAACAATTACAATCATTGTGCTATTGAATTATTTTAAATTTCAGATCTATGACTTTCACACTCCCCAAGAAAATCGAATTTTTGTAAAGTCGTGGCATCGTGTCCCATTGTTGGGGAGGGGGTAGAAATAGTGAAGGTAATCGGTTAGTTTTTTCCAGATATTAATAATAATGCTAATTAATGATTTGGTACAAAACTTTAGTTCGATGCAATTCATACGTACAGAGAAAATTGATGAATAGTATTTAATGAAAAAGTGTAGTTTGTAAGAGAGGTGGAGGAAGCATTAAGAGGATTTAAATAATTACTAAAATTGCATTTGTAATAGAAATAATATATTCTAAATTTCAGATGAATAGCTCTTATAGTTTCCAAGAAAATTTGATTATTACATATTATTAAAAATGAGCACTTTGTATGGGAGGGGGTTGAAGGCGTGAGGGAAGAGAAATAAAACCAAAAGCAGATTACATCTTGGAGTGTACCTAATAAACTGTGAAAGTTTCATTACAATCGATTCAGCCGTTTTTGCGTGAAAGCCGGACAGACAGACAGACAGACAGAGAAGAATTTTGAAAACGTGAGTTTCTGCTTAGTTATTGCTAAAATAAAGCAAAAAACTAGTTTATAGCCATTTCTAAACAAATAACAGACAGACACTACAATTACATTTATATGTAAAGATTTGAGAGAAAACCTTGGATTATCTAGAGTTTGGAAAGTAACTGAAAATACTCATTATATTGTATATATGTATATTTCGTTATATTTGTATAGCTACAAAACCTAACAATTTGGAATTTGAAGACCAAAAATTAGTTTTTTATAAGAAAAATAGAATGGTCACCGCTGTAATTTCAAAATGGAAAATTTTAACTCAAAAACCATGAATTTACAAAGAAGAGATGCCAAGTCGAAGCAAATCGGTTTTCGGTCAGAAAGATCCACAGGTGATTTGTTGGTTTACCTAACCGAACGCTGGAATACTTGCATACATAAATTTGGCGAAGGCCAAGTACTTGCATAAGACATTGCGAAAGCGTTTGACAGAGTTTGGCATAAATCCCTACTTTCCAAGCTTTAAGCACTTGGCTTTGTGCTTCTTTTTTGTTATGGATTGAGAGTTTTCTATTGAAGCGCGCCATATAAATTGTTTTAGATGGCGTCTTTTCAACTCCCTTTCCTATCGATTCGGGCTCCTTTTTATCACCTACTTTATTTTTAATCTTTATTAACGACGTCGACTCTCAACCCAATTAACAACTTCGCAGATCACAGTAAGCTTGAAAATACTTACAACTTCTACTCAATTGCTGATGTGCACCAGTCTCCTGCGCCTATTAAGCGCGGTGAGTTATTTGATTCATTAAAGAATGGAGCAGGATGAATCGAGTAGAGTTTAATGCCACTAAAATACGAGGCTGTCATCTTTCTTTTAAATACGACATATCGGTGCCTGACCTAATCTTTGGTGGTGTAACACTTGATCAGATATTTCCAAGGCCGATTTCTTTTATCCTGTCCGGCCTAATTTAAATAACTGTATATTTTGTTTATTTCCATTTTGTTTCATCCCTTCCTAAACCGACTGGACTATACGCTAGAGTAAGCTCTTAAGTTTAATTTAAAAATCGATTAGTGAACAACGTCATGGTATCTTGCAAACGTGTATGGAAGCAATTAAGTTGACAGGAGGAGGAAATTTTTATAAAGTTCCTCATATAAGTAAAGTATAATTTCGTTGTTAGGGTCGATTAGCTGAAAAGTATACCTAGTCCTGCCATAAGTTCTGTCACATAATTTCTCACATTGGCAACAACTTTATTTTATGAGTGACATTTCAATATCGGCCAGTTTTATAAACGTTATAATGTTGTTGACAGTTGATGGTCATTTAAAGTGTGTTCGTTAACGTGTGAAGATGGAATGGGGTGTAATAGAAAACCGAACTGCAGTGATTGCACTACATAAGTGTGGAAAATCCGCGAGTGAAATTTTCAAGTTGTTGTGCCCGTTAAAAATAACGCAAAGATTTGTGTATCGTGCGATCCAGAGATATAACGCGATCCAGACTATTGAAGATCGACCTCGTTCTGGACGTCCGCGTGATGTACGTTCTTCTGCTGCCATCAAAGCGGTCGAGAGTCGAATTCGTCGAAATCCGCTTCGTAAACAACGAATCATGGCTCGAGAGATGAACATCTCCACCCGAAGTATGTCTCGCATCATAAAATCTGACCTCGGGATGAGTGCCTTTCGACGATCAACGGGACATTTGCTGACTGAGCAGTTGAAGCAAATTAGGAGCACCAGATCGAAAGAGCTCCTTCGGCGGTACGGCAACAACAAACATCGAGAAATTTTATTTACCGATGAAAAAATTTTTACGGTGGAGGAACATTTCAACCGCCAAAATGATAAGGTGTATGCCCACAGCTCCGCAGAAGCCCGAGAAGTTGCCACTAGGGTACAACGAGGACATCATCCAGCATCAGTCATGGTATGGTGGGGAGTCAGCTACGAAGGGGTCACCGAGCTTCATTTTTGCGAAAAAGGCGTAAAAACTGCAGCGAAAAATTATCAAACGGACATCCTGGAGGGATGTGTGAAGCCGCTGAACTCTACGCTATTCAACAATCGACATTGGGTTTTCCAGCAAGATTCTGCGCCAGCCCATAAAGCTCGAACCACACAAGCGTGGTTGGAAACCAATATTCCACGTTTATAAGGGCGACGGAATGGCCTTCTGGGAGCCCAGATTTGAATCCCCTGGACTACAAACTGTGGGCGGAGTTAGAGTCCATGGTGTGCACGAGACGACACCCAAATATCGAGAGCCTTAAGCGATCTTTGACA
The DNA here is from genome assembly GCA_963669355.1 of Chorisops tibialis. Taxonomy (NCBI): domain Eukaryota; kingdom Metazoa; phylum Arthropoda; class Insecta; order Diptera; family Stratiomyidae; genus Chorisops; species Chorisops tibialis. The sequence continues at coordinate 78,669,846 of OY770263.1, forward strand.
GAAGCAGTAGCTAATTTTCCGCTAGAAACAGTGCGTACTGCTATCGATGACTGGCCCAACAGATTAAAGAGCTGTGTTAAGGCTAAAGGCGGCCACTTTGAATAATTTGTTGCTTATTTTACTTCCATTAGTATGCCAAAATAAAATATATTTTCCTTTGTCAAAAACTCTTTTTCATTTATACAAAAATTGCCCATATACGTGTGACAGAACTTATGGCACGACTAGGTATACATATGTATGTTCAGATAAATTACACTAAATTAATTTGTTCTTAGTTATATTGTGGTAATAAAATGAATTTAATATTGCTTTTATTTTTAATTTCAGTTTTATTTTCATTTTTTCACAAACGTATACCATATTTTCGGACAAAAAAAAAATTAAAACGTTTACCTTATTTTCAGACAGAAGGAATAGTATATTTGACGTTTTGCGCAAGTGCAAGATGTATTTTATTTGTCTCCAAAATAAATCTAGGGGGTAACCCTTTAATGCGTGATGCACAGCTAATTGTACATGGGTAAGGGAAACAAGTGGGTATAGGGAAATTAAGGGAAACACTGGAGGGAAGACTTTGACGTGCTAGTGGACGTTGCTTTTAAACTGCTGGAGGTTGTATTCCGTTGGAAAGAGTATGCATGGTAATAGATTCCACATCAATGTTGACCAGGAAATGAATGACTGCCTGAATTTCACTGTTCCACTTCACAGCAAGGGCTTCGCAGTGCACTCTTCTGAGTGTTAGCGTTAGCATTAGGGCTTTTAGTTCCTTGCTAATCGAAAGGAGATGAAGAGTGCTCTGATATTTCGACGATGATCGAGAGAGTCTATTCTCCGAATAACCGGGATGCATGTTTTTGGATACTGTCGAGCAGTGGTTAAGTATATATAAGCCATACACTTAGTCCCGCCATAAGTTCTGTAACATTGGTTGAGCTTTGCTTATTCTCTTTGAACAAGAAGAAATAACCTGTTTTTTCCCCGGTAGTTTATCTTGAAGAATATAAAATCCTCCAGCTCAACCTTTGATCACGAGTTATATGAAAGGATATAATAGATAGAAAGATCGTTTCGCGACTAGTCAGTATCACACCATCTTGTTTTCTGATGCAAAAATCTCGTGGAAGGAGAGGGGGTATTTATTTTAATGCTTTTCAGCGATATCAAGTTTGGGAGATGATACTGGGCGTTCCAGTAAGATTCTGCACCCGCCCAAAAGGCCAGATCAACTCAGCTTTTGCTTAAGGAAAACATTCCTGAGTTCATAAGGGCCACAGATTGGTCCTCTGGGAGCTCAGACCTCAATCCTTTAGACTACTTCTTATGGTTCGCCTTGAAAAAATGGGCTGCCGAAGACATATTTGGAGAGCAAGAAGAGGTCCTTGATCAAATCAAGGGACGAATTCCCGCTGGAAAATGTGCGTACTGCAATTTACGACTAGCCACGATGACTCCGGGCTTGTTTAGAGGCAACAGGAGGCCATTTTGGATATTTTTTTTACCATTTGAAATACGTTCGCAACATTTCCTGAAAATATGAACTTTCAAAGAGAAGGTCTTTTCTTTTGAAAATTTTCTTTAAGGCAGGACTAGGTAGATCGTACCTAGCTCGAAGGCAGAAAAGTATTTCTTACACGTGACTCCAGTTATCGGAATTTTCTTCTTAAGAGATAGTTCACGGGACTGTTTTTTTAAGGCATTAAACTCTTCTCTAGTTTTTCTGCCCCATGCCACGATTAAACTGAGGTTGGAGTTCAATGATTGCACTGATTCTGCACGGCATGAAGCTATGTCGGGTGTGCCTCCGCCGGGAAGTTGAATTGGGAGATGTTATCTAGAGTAATGGCATCTGCAAATCAATGAATAGGATTAAGAGTAGACGACATAGGGTCGTTATGAAGTCAACAGTTTCTTTTGAAAGCACTGAGATAATGGCTATGGAGCAATAATTAGCGACGACCGCTTTGTTCCCTTTTTTTTTGGAATGTGCTTAACATTGACGACCTTCCAGATCTGAGGAAACCACTCCGAAGAGTATGAAATATGATAGAGACTACGACGAGGTTTCGCTAGAGATAAAGCGCGCTCATATGGCTTGTTTGACAGAATGTTGAATATTTTGGACAGAAAGTTCCGATGACGTGCTCTGCAGTAATTCTTTTTTATATAAATTTCTGATTCAAATGATTTCAAATCTGTACTTCGAGGTCAACTATGACAATTCTACTAATATAGAAGATGTATCGATTATATCCAAGGAGCATCCAAAAAACAATTGATGCACTGCAACTTTTCTTAATGCAAACAATGCTTGAAGATTTCACTATAAGACTTTGTACCATGTCTTAAGAAAGAATGGTTAATAGACTTTCTCATACTTTGCAGTTTGGTAAAAGCTTTATTGAGTTTCATCACAACATGGTCCAGTTCCCTTCCATTTCGTGTATTATATACAAAATTAGAGTGAATCTTGCTGAAAGCTGGAATCAGTAAGTCCCATTTTAGATCTTCAATCGATAAGGTCAAAACTTGGAATTCCATCAATCAGTAGGCTTCCAAGCTGCCATGAAACATTGTGGTATCTAGGTATTATTTTTTTTTTATTATTTATTTTTCACACTTAACCAGAAATCCAATTAAGTTCGTGCTTCTTAACGCTTCCTTGGGTTTTGAAAAAAAAAAAACCAATAAGTTTTCACATTTATGTATTTAACTATGAAAAACTATTACGCCCCCATTATTGATTGCCAATTATCCGAAGAGTATGGGCATTTTACGTCAAAGACCATCCAGTCTCCGGTTTTAATTTGAAAAGAAAGCTTCGAATTTGCCATGTCCATTAAGGACAACGCATCGGTAATCAGTTTAATTCTCACTAATTGTGCATTAATACTATCTCTCCCGTTCTACATTGTCCATCATCAGAAAATTGTCCGATTTCCAGATTACAATCTCTTCAGGACCTTGAATTAGATACGAAACTTATCGGAAATTAATGGTTTCTGTCCGAGCGGAGAACGTGTCCTGGAGAAGACGATCCTGTGCACTACTTGCTCACCTTTTGAATTCGACATCGACATACAATTCGAGCCATTTCTAGATTCGTCCGTCGTCCACAATAACGAGGCTTTTTACAATTGCCGACTTTGATTAAGGGCTCATTGTGTAGTGGTCGAGCCTATGGCGTGGTCGGTCATACCACGAATAGCAGTGAGCCGTATAGTGTGAAATTAGTGTTTAAGGTGTCCTTTAATAGAGTGCAGGTGCTGTTCATTTTGTGTTTGCTATTATAGGAAGGATAATCAGAGAGGTGTCCATTCATGCCGAACTTAAAGGAGCATTTAATGTCAGTCCGTGAGCCCAAACCACGTAAGTTCTAATCTTTTTGGTTTTTGTTTCTATTTTTGTAAAAATGCACTACTCTCTAGCCACTGTAGCAATTTCCTTCCTAGAATAGTTGATATATATGTGTACATCAAATTTCTTACTTTAAAAAATAAAAAATTAACATTCTCAATGTGTCCTCTAAGATCCTCATCGACCCACTTATTCATCCATCTTTTTTACAAATTCATGAGTGTATCAAGTTGAAAAATGTCCAAACTATAGAATATCGAGTCCTTTTTAAAATTTGCATCCTTTCCTCAAGTTGTTTTTGTTTTCGTTTACCCAAGACTTTTTAATGGAGCGTTCGCATGCTCTATTGTCATTGTATTCTTCTCCTTAAGTTGAAGCGATATACTCGAGTTTGTATGTACAACAGAAAACGTCCTTTCGACTTGATGGCATAAATAGAAAACACAAACTTGCTGTGTGGTTTATTTCATGGCATAGGAGATGGATATGCAATCTAGAGGCAACTATTACCTACGATTTTGTAGTAAAAGCATGGCTCTTAAACTGACAAGGACATGTCCGGTAGAACTTTGCCACAAATGGCAATTTCCTGAACGGGCTTTTATAGCCGTTTTCTACTTTACGGTGAGCTAAGAAAAGGAGAAAATTGTAACTATCAGAAAGGCTATGTTTAACGGAAGTGTTTCGCACACAATTTCTATAAAGAGAGGAGTAAAGTAAAACACTACTATGTAGTAACTTATTGTTAAAAAATAAAAAAAATTCTCTGCAACTGTGTATGCTCACTTCCTTCTCACCTCAGTGGTATTGAGCGTGGATCCGGAACTCAGAGGATCTAACTCGAATAATGTTCATCCTGATGTTACTTCCATGCCAGTACTTGAATTTCGATTTAGTAATATTCTATGCATATACAGAAGTAGTTTAGCTGAATATAATCTCATCAAGGTTTCGCTTTATAGTTGGAGCGTTTCCATAGAAGAACGGAAAGAGTTTTACTAGAGGGATGGCGATACGTCCACTTTTATGCAGATGGCAAACACAAATGAAATTTGTTGGTATTAATTGTCTATATTGTAGGATTTCAAGTTTTTTTAATTTAAAAACTGGTTCTAAAACTGGTTTAATTTATTATTGGAAGTTTGACAAAATTTAAAGAAGTTTGTGTTTAAGCTTCCTCTTTCAAAATTGGTATTAAAGTAAATATAAAAGAGGAAGCTTGGTTGAGCTTTAAGCCTGAAGATCGTGAATACCCAATTAACGACTGGGGCTGACATGTAATAATACAATAATTGTTTATGGTTCATATATCAAAGCTTATCTAGGATCTTAAATCAATTATTCACTTAACGACAACTAGAATAAGTACCGCGAAAAATGCTTTATCCTTTTCATTGTTCTTGAATGTGCAATAAACAAACACAGTCATAGGGGAAAATAATAATTTATTTATTTTAATATTTCAAATCATTGTTCTTCATCTCATTTATTACAATCCTGTGTGGATACAAATTCTATTTTGGATTTAAATTTAAAAAAAAAAGCAAATCAATTTATTTGGAGTCTTAAGACTTATTTTCAGCAATGTGAGTGCGAAAAATTTCATAATTTTAGAGCTAATTATTTCCTAAATATAATATCTGAAGATTGTTTCATGTTTCTTTTGTGAATTACATTTCCCAATATTTTGATATTAGATGCTACATGAAGAGAAGTGGAGAATTTTCTCACTCTCATGATTTATTATATTATTATTAAAAAAAATTTATTTTTGACATATTATTTAGCTTTGGACTATACACAAGAGCGTATATCTCAGATTTCATCTAGAGCTTAAGGATGAAAAAAAAAAATAAAAATTCATTACTTTTCCTTGCTTCTTCAAGAGCAAGCTATATCTTAGTCTTAAGAAAATGATTTAAGTTTTAATTGCCATTATCGTTCAAAACAACTCTATTTAACGGTTGTCGTAGCTAATACTCATTGGTTAGAAATTTTGAAATGTTTTTAACCCAATTATGTTCGAAATAATAACAAACCCGATTTGCATACGAATGCCTCATACATGTACATACACCACCAATCATTCTTAAAAATAAGCACTAAATTTGCACTAAATACCTACTTCAAACACTTTGGTGCAAATGTGTAGAAGTCGATTAACTCCGATACGATCCTGGATTTATCCTTACATCTTTTTTTCTGTTGCAGCTACTGAATGAAGTATCGTAGTATTCGCATTTACTTTCATCGCAATTCAATATTTTATAATTAAGAAAGGAATTGATTAGGCGTAAAGCCCAATCATGCGATACTCTAGTTGAAATGAGAAGGAGTTTAATGCACCAGAAAATATGTCATATCAATTTCATATGAATAGTGACTTTTGTATAGGAGGTGGTAGAAGCAGGGGAGAGGAGAGAGGTTTGTAGTTTTTTTGAACGTGGTATAGAAAATTATTCGAGCGGATTTTAAAGTTTGTAACTTTTATAATTTCCATTTTCATTTTCAAATTGGACATTGCTGTCTGAAATTGTGTTATTTGTATGGAAGGTGGCAAAGGAAGTGATAGGTTTTGGGTAATTTACAAACTGCTTTTCAGCCTCCTTATCATTCTTATCATGCTTTGCTTCATTTTGAAAGTCTATATTCGAAGAGAAATGCTATTCGTGGACTTCTGGTACAGAAATTTGTACGGGAGGGGGTAGAAGGAGTTAAGCGAAGTTTATTTCTTTTTATTAAGGGAACAATTCTGGCAAAATTTCAAGTTTCTACATTTTATAGCTTTAATTATTATTATTATTACTATTAGGGGAACGCGTGAGAGCACTGCGACCTACTTGGCCTATTGTGCGTTTATAGCCCCTTCACCCTATTATAACTCAATAGCTTTAGCTAATTTGAGAATCTTTAAGGGAGCCGTATTGGCTAGTTCCTCCGTAGAAAGGAAACCCTTTCCAAGAAGACTATGTCTTTTCCTACCTACTGCTTCACAGTGACATAGGATGTGTACTGTTGTTTCTGAGTCCTCGAGACAAAGGCGACAAATGTCGGTTTCAGCTAAGCCCATATTATTGTGGTGGTGGCTTACTCCACTGTGCCCGTCATTAGGCCAATTAGAGTACTAATATCCTTCTTTCTGAATTTTAGAATATCCTCCACTTTGTTTTTTTGTGGTAGGATCAGTTTTTTTGAAATTGACAAGTCTGGAAGTCTGTTCCAGTAGATTTTATGTTCTTTTTCTACCCACTTTTTGAGTATGGGGTTAGAGTACCCTTTTGGTTTTCCGCAGAATGGCTCTGGGCCAATAAAATTTGTTTCTGCGCCGTTTTTTGTAAGGCGATCAGCCTCTTCATTTCCCTCAATTCTCATGTGTCCTGGTACCCACATTAAGGTTACATCATTCCTTTTCCCCAGGGGGATAAGGTTTTGAAGGCATTCCCATACTATCTTCGATCCGTGTTTATAGGATGCTAGAGCTTTGAGAACCGGCTGACTATCCGATAGGATATAAATGGATTTATTGCGATGAGCTCTCCTTATATTTTCTTGGATGCATAGCTCCATTGCAATTAGTTCGGCCTGGAAGATTGGTGGTGCGAGAGCCATCTGTATACCAGATGGTTAATCCCTCTACTATATCAGGTAGCATGGATTGCCAGTCCTTGCGTTCTCTGATTATAACTTTGAAGGGAGTTTCAAAGTTGAATTTTGTCGGCATCGCGTCCGATAATGTGGAAGTTAAAACCTCTATTTTTGGGTCTTTTATGATTTTGAGGTGACCTCTAAAATCCCCTGACTTATAATTGTTTTTCTCCTGTATTATGCATACACTCCTTTGATAGCTTCCTTTTTTATTTGGATATGTATCGGAAGGATGTTAAGGAACATTTCCATTGCCGCTGTCGGACAGGTTTTCATTGCACCTGTGATACCAAGGCAAGCTAGCCTTTGGATTTTTTGTAGCGTAAGTTGTGCTTTCCTTTGTAATATTTTAGTCCACCATATCGTTGATCCGTATGTGACTATTGAGAGAATGATTGTTCTGTAACACCAGTAAATCATTTTTGGCTTTAATCCTCATTTTCTGCCAAATAAGCTTTTACAGGTCCAAAATGCCTTTAGTGCTTTGGCATGAGTCCATTCTTTATGTTTGTTCCAGTTGAGTTTGCTGTTATACTGACTTAGATATTTTACCTTATCTGAAAAGGGTATTATTGTTTCATTTATTGCAGGAGGTACAATGTTGTTTATTCTTTTATTTGTGAATGGTACTATCTCAGTCTTACTTGGGTTAATGTTCAAGTTCTTAGACTTACACCAGTTCATTATCACCTCTAAGGCTGATTGTATTCTTTCTGATATTATAGAATCATATTTGCCTCTAATGATAATGACAAGGTCATCAGCATATCCTATTACCTCGTATCCCTGGTCTGTTAGACGGTCCAGGAGCTCATTTACTACAATTGACCAAAGTAGTGGGGATAGTACCCCACCTTGAGGACATTCTCTATAGGTCTGTGCAGTCACTGTGCTATCACCTAGATCCGTGGTTGTCATTCGGCTTTTCAGCATGGCGTGTATCCATTTTATCGTGGCCGTTTCCAGACCCTTTTTCCTAGCTGCCGCTATTATGGCTTCATGGGGAGTATTGTCAAATGCTCCTTCTATATCTAGGAATGAACAAAGTGCAATTTCTTTATAGTCTTTTGCCTTTTCGATTTGTAACTTTAATGGAAATCGATATAATGCAATTACCAAAATTATGCATTTGTATGTGAGGGGGTAGGTTGAGAATACGGATCAGCACAAGATTTCCGACATTAATGATATTAAAATTATTATAATTTGCTTAAAAATTCAAGTCGATAGCTCTGATATTTTCGAAGGGATGTAATTCAATTTAAATTTTATAAAATTTGTATGACGGGAGTGAATTCGGTATATTTTGTTCAGAACTTATTGCAATTATAATAAAAATAATCCTGACCAAAAACACGTTTAGTTAACTTTGCTAGTTTCAATGAAAATCGAAGAAATATATTTTTCAAAATTGTGCATTTGTAAGGGAGAGGGTAGTAGTGACGCGATCGGATCAATATTTTTTAAGAAAAAAAAAATTTTTTTCCATCATTATGTGTTCACCTAATTTTCAAGTTGAGTCCTTCAATAATTTCAGAGAAAAATAAAATTTCTTTTTGTTTCAAAATTTCATGAAATTCGTGAGCGAGTGGTTGAAGGAGGGGGATGTGCGCCGTTTACGAACTTAAAGTTTATTTTTTGCTATAAATATTATGAAAAAAATTCTGCACCATTGCTTAAAACTTACTTACTTACTTTCGATGGCGCTACACCCCAAATCGGACTTTGGCCTCCTGAATGCTTTGCCTCCATCCATCTCGGTTCAGTAACCGCATCCTTCAGTTAAAAAATCTTAGCAGTGATTTGCTATCTGTGTCACTCGAATCCTCTCAGCGCTTTCGTGGTTTTCCGATCGGCCTTTGTCCGTTGACTTTCCCTTTTAGTGTGCGTTTGGGAATTCTTCCGTCATCCATACGCTCCACATGACCAGCCCATTGTAACTTCTTAAATTTTATGAGGGTTGACACTTCTGAATTGTCGAAGATGGCATACAATGCTCTATTGTATCGTATTCGCCAGGTTGAGTCTTCCCCCACAGGTCCGAGGATTCTTTTGAGCACCTTTCTTTCAAAGGCGTTAAGTAGTTTTTCGGAAGCCAGAGTTAAGGTCCACGTTTCGCGGCCATAGCATATCACAGGTCTTATGATGGTTTTGTACAGCTAAAGTTTTGTTTTCCTGTGCACGTTCTTGTTTTTGATTATTGGAAATACCGAATAATAAGTCTTGTTTGCCATCATTATCCTTCTATTGATTTCGATGGGTTCGAATCCATCCTTCGATAGGCTCGCCACTGGGAATATGAATTTGTCTACGTTTTCTAGGTTATATTCTCCTACTGTAATATTTTGTCTGATTGGCGTCTTTTTCCTAGTTTGAGTCATAATTTTTGTTTTGTTTTCATTAATACGTATTCCAATTTCCCTTGCTACCGAGTCAAGGTTTACAAATACCTCCTTGGCACTCTCCAGAGATCTTGCAAGGATATCTATATCGTCGCCATATGCTACGAGTTGTGTGGATTTGAAGCATAGTGCTCCCTTGGTGTCAACTGGAAGTGTCAAATTAAATAGAATTGGTGCAAGGCTGTCACCTTGCTTAATGCCGTTGTATGTTTTAAAACTGGAAGTCAAATCGTTTCCTACTTTGACTCGTGACAAAGACTCGGTCATTGTCATTCTTGTTAGCCGAACCAGTTTCGGTGGGACTCCAAACTTTACCATGATTTTACACAGTACGCGCCTGTTTATACTGTCGTATGCTTGTTCGAAGTCCACAAATATCTGGTGCACATTAATATTATATTCCCAGCATTTTTCCAGCACCTGTTTAACTGAGAATATCTGGTTCGTGGTTGATCGTCCAGCTCTAGCTCTTTTCCAGAATTTTTGTCAAGATTTTATAAGACGTCCACAACAGAGATATTCCTCGGTAGTTTTCGCAGCAGAGTTTGTCACCTTTTTTATAAATTGGACATATGATGCTCTTGCGCTAATCTTCAGTAAGTGTTTCCTGCGCTCATATGTCCGATTGCTTAAAACGTTCGAGAGTTATGTTGTAGACAGACGAACAGGCAGACGGACAGACAAATGGACATCTTGACAGGTGAACAGACGATCAACCTGAATCGAGATTTTCAACTGACAACAAATATTTCTGTACGTTTGACGACTCTGTGCAAGTATTATTTCTTAGCGTTAAATAAGTCAAACACAATATACTCTTGGATAGGTCAAAAAGTGCCCAGCCTAACTAAGAAAACACATTTTTAGGCAGAGTGGTACAATAATTCCAGTGCCGCTAGAACTTTCCCGAGCATCATTCCTCTGGCCTCCTGCTCAACTGCTGGCTTCCATGTGTTACATGGTCGACCAACCCGACGTCTTCCTGGAGGATTATAATCCAGAGCCTGTTTGGCGATGTTTCGCTCTGGTTTTCTTAAAGTGAGGCCGATCCACTGCCACTTCCGCCTTTGAATCTCAATGCCTATTTTAGTCTGTCCAGTTGTACTCCAAAGTTCGTCGTTGGAGATGACTTTTGGCCAGAATATTCGTAAAATGCGCGGCAGTTCACGAAAGTTTGTAGTTTCTTGGTAAGTCGAACGGTCATTTCCCACGTACTAAAACCATATAACAACACCGAATTGACACATGCGTCATAAACTCGCAACTTCGTGCGAAGGGAGATCTTCCTTAACCTAGAGAAAGGGAAAAGAATACCGAAGTCCTAACGAGCTTCATTTATACGAGCCTCAATATCCTTTTCGGCTCCGCCGTCCATGCTAACAATGCTTCTGAGATAGCAAAAATCTTGCTCCTCTTCCACATCTTGTACGTTAAGAACAATCGGTGTGCTTGCGTTCGAACCCATGTGCATGTACTTGGTTTTACGCACATTTATTTTCACGCCTCTTTGCATTTAGAATGCAACGAGCGAACATTTGACTATAAGTCCGAACGGTTAATTGGAACACACGTCATCAGCATAATCAGGGTGACTTAAGATGTTAAATTGCCTCCATTGAAGACCTTTACCTTCCCCATCTTCCAGTGTAGCTTTCAAGATATCATATATTACCACCAGAAACAGGGCTGGTGATAATATGCAGCCTTGTCTGACACCCGTTCGCACAGGAAAGCTCTCGGCAGCTCTCCTTTATGTAAGACGTGACACCTTGCTTCTTCGTAAGATTCTTTATTCATAGCTATGAACTTATCTGGAATACTTCTCCCACGCAAAGCAACCACTACGTGTTTCCCGAAGGGACCTCACCATGGCTGTATTGGTTTGCCCGCACAGCGAAGTATCGAAATGTCTTAAGCTCATTCACACTTCGTACAATCATCAGATGTTCGATCATACCGTCTTCTTTTGCGACAGATTTTGCTTCCTTCGTGTCCTCAGTGACATCTATGGTGGCTTGGAACCAAAGCGTCACCTTGCACCTTCTGGTTGCTACTTTCATCCGCTTATTAGCCATTCACCATCAATTCACACCGAATGAACTATTCAGTTTGTATTCAAATCAAATTATCTTCATCCGTTACTACTAATCCCCACCGGCTATACTGGCCCAAGCTTTTTGTGTACTTCCGACAGCGTAATTATCATCGTTTTTGCATCAAATTATGTTCTTCTGTGACTACTCAGCCCCTCGACTATACCAGGCCCAAGCTTTTCGTGCTCTTCGGACAGCGTAATTCTCAACGAATTGTTCAACAATTTCAGTTCTATAGGGTGGTCCAACCAAAACGCACGATGTTAGTTTCTCGCGCAAAAGAGCCATTGTTTCGTTGGCTGTGTGGCAAGTGGCACCATCCTGTTGGAACCACATATCGTCCAGGTCCATATCCTTAATTTCTGGTAACTGCTTGGCCGTCCTCATTTTCGAAGAAGTACGGCCCGATGACGCCGCCAGCCCATAAACCGCACCAAACAGTTACTCTTTGTGGATGAATCGGCTTTTCAACAATCACTTGTAGATTCTCATTTGCCCAAATGCGGCAATTCTGCTTGTTAACGAATCCACTGAGGTGAAAGTGTGCCTCGTCGCTGAAGATGATTTGAACGCCCATTTTCGTAAAAGGCTTCAACAACCTAAACGCGCTGCTCAATTGTGTACCTCTCCATGGTTAAATTTGTCAAACACTGAAACAAAGAAATGTCAAATTAAGTTGGGCGAAAAACTTTAGGTTGAGGTGTGACTCACAATTAACATCGTGCATTATGGTTGGACCACCCTATACAATGTCAACTTCAGATACAATACACTCCAGTGTTATCAGTATTATATCCATTTTGCACACTCATATATCATACATCCTCATTTTCATCGTTTTATGGTACATCATTTTACATCTTTACTACATAATTTTATGGTTGCCAATCCAGCCTCCCGTAGTACCAAGTTTAAAGTCCTTGGTGAGAACCTTCGTGAAGCAAGCTTCACTTCGGTCTAAGTTCACGTATAACTTTGTTACCGATTAAACAGCTCGAGTTCGTGGAGTTTCCATGCTCCAAAAGGAGTTACTGGAATCGCCTTAGCTTTCTAGACCAGCACTTACTTCCCCGCGATCAATAGGATTCGGAACTGACGGACCGTTCAACCCCCCCACCTAAATGGGTTTTGGAGCCGACGGACCGTTCATCTTGATTCCCACCTATCTGTGTAGGTTTCGGAGCCGATGATAATATAGCATAATACATAAACATATCATTCGACTTGATTCCCCCCTATCTGTAGATCTCTTAGCGTTATCCAGCCTGCACCACGAGCAGGTGGATCTACTGCGCAGACTAAGTGAAGTAGCTACAATTCCTTTCTGGAAGGGCGACTTGACTAGTGAATGTTTTTCAATACAATTTTCTTTTCAAATTAGGAGACCACGTTGATCTGCAGCCGAGACTAAAGTGAGATCTTCTCGTCGGGGTAAACGGGTAGTGAATAAATAAAATTTTACTCGTATGTTATGACGTATTCAGGTAAATCCCTTCAATTCAGTTCAAAATTGCAACTGATGCAGTTGTTGTAAATTACCTTGACCTTAAATAGACTTTTATAACGGTTTGGTGAATGTTTTCACAGTGCATTTCGAATCGAAATAAAAGATTTTCGGATTCTACACTGTTACGCTTTATTATCGGTCTCTGCTGAGACCTTTATGATAAAGGTCTCAACAGAGACCAAAACGTCATGAATATAAAGCGTAACAGTGTAGAATTCGGAAATTTTTTTTTCAAACAGACTTTTATAACGTTTGTTGGAAAAACGATTTCATAAAAAATCTAAATAAATCTAAATCTAAAACTTGCTGCTCTCAGTCACCTGATTTGAGCTCCTATGTTTTGTTTTTGTTAGGTAGCCACTTCTATTATTCACATCCCACCATATTTCAGCGTCATAGCATACATTTGTAAAAGTTTTGCCATCAGAGCCGTCTACGATTTATCTATTGTCTATTTGTATATTCGTTGTGTGCTTAAGATCGAAATTCGGAACCGCTTGCCTTTTGACCCAATCAGCTATTGATAGGATTTTCATATTTACATTTTTTAAAATATTTTAATCACAAGATAGCGAACCGTCCATTGGGTTTACCTTTTTGTAAGAGTTCAAATAATTTAATGCAATTCACATTCATCGTTAGTAACCCTCAAATGTAAATAAATTATGAAAAAGGTAACTTGTCCACGAAGGGCTGGAGCCCTCTTACTCCTCTCCACGAACGTTCCATGCTGTTGATTAATTTCATCTGAGCTCCAAAATAATAATTCTTTCGCAAGTTAGAGACAATTTATAGGTGGATTGGGCTGAGAGTAGACGACAGAAGTTTATTGATGAAAACTAAGAAAAGTATGGCAGATATAATAGAACCTTTAGGGAGGCTGAAGTCAATTGGGAGAACATTCTTTCGTTTGAATAGTGCGTACGGAGAAAACTCTGTCCATCCATTGATCATGGTTTATGGCGGCACAGAATAATGTAAAGTAAATCACCATCGGAGCTGCATCTATTTAAGTCGATCATAAGCCGATATCTTAAAATTAATTATTGAATATTTCTGTGCAAGTATTTTGCGAAATGTTTAATTGATTTGCAAATTCTGAATGAACTTTTTTTAAAACTCATAATAAATTTATTCATAAAGTTTCTTAAATGGGCATTCACAATGAAATTTATTTTAGAGATTAGAATGATCTTTACAGCTGTGTTTTTTATACTTAGCGCTTGGCTGTTAATTTTATTTTAATTCATAGTTGGTATTTGTCTGTCCAAGGAAAATTTATAAAAACAAAAAACCTTGGTTTTAACAACTTAAACTACTTAAAGCTATCTTATAACTAAATAAAATATGATAAATGGAATTAGAAATAACTTAACATGCTCGTAAATACAAAATACTATTGTTCCAAGTAATGTACATACATATGTAGGTATATGTTTTATTAGTCACAGATAAAGTGTAACCTGGTGGGTAGCTTCTTGATCTACAATGCTAAGGTCGTGAGTTCAAATCCCGGTCGAAGCATAATTCCAGCACGCTGCCTGCTTGGATATGCCTTGGTCACCTCTATCTACGAAAGTGAAAAATTCGTAGATAGAGGGTTGTGCGAAGATCTAACAATCTTTCCACAATAAATAATGAAAAATTGTAAGGATTCTGAAAGTCAGGAGGCGAAGGCCCGATTCGAGCTGTAGTGCCATTGCAGAAGAAATAGATTAGTCACAGATTAGAGCAATTATGCAATTACAGGATTGATTAAATTCCGAGCAGAGCAGAGCAGAGTCTAGCATTGGTTAAAGTTTTAATATCGAGCTCATAAAATAATAAAAAAAAAATATATATGAAAATAAATTGTAAAATGCACCACCAGATTTTTCGCTGCTTTAACCTTGAAGTGGAATGCTTTTATTTTTAGATCTTGAAAGGTGGCATGCTTAATCTAATTTCTTAGCATACAATTAAATGGGAGGGAAGAATAGGGTTTTCGTATGTCACTCGGTTTATTGCTGTGTACTCGGTTTATTGCTGGTGCTTTTACATTTTCCTAAGAGAGTTTGCATTCCTATTTCTCGAAGTATTGTTCGATACCAGATGTTCTTTGACCAGCGAGGTCCTTTGGTTTCTCGGTGGTTCTCTTATAATGTCCTCATTGTGATACTCTTGAGCAGTTATCAAGTTCTGTAAGTGACTATGTAAGGTAAGTTAAATAAAAATGCTAAAAGATACATATCGCTGCTTACGTAAAATAGTGACACAACTCTCATGTACACCCTTTGGTGTCCCATTAAGACCGTCTATTTTCAAATTTGAAAAAAAACGTAGTGTTTATTTGAAAAGCTATGTCTTAGTAAAAAAAGCAGACATGGAAATTATGTATGGAACAGAATACTTGACAAATACTGCACGACCGACACAAATAAATGGTGAAAATGGATTCCTCTTCTTCATAAGTAGCGATATGTATTTACAGTCAAATATGAACTTGCAATAGTTTGGTGAATGTTTTCTCTATGCATTCCGAATTAAAAAAAAAGATTTCCGGATTTTACACGGTTATACTTTATTAATTGTGAGGTTTCGTTCTCTGCTGAAACCTTTATTAATATAATAATGAACAGGTTATTAATGACGTAGTTGGCGCTAAGCTTGAATAAAAAATCATTCGAAAAAAATTATTCTTGCTTTAAAAACTAGTTGGTTGTCATTTCCAATTTAATTTTCAGCCTTCTGTCACGTTCACTGGCATAAAAACTTGTAGGCCACTTGTAGCTGAAAATTCGCAAAAATGTGTGCGTGAAAATTGTGATTTGGGTAAATCACCCATGGAATTCAAGCGAAACTCTCACTGTGATGTATTCCTCGCACTTCAGAATGCACTCCATTCTGGGTCTGTAATTAATTCCAAGTAGCTATGCGAAAATATACGAATGCCTGCGAATTCCGGGCACATTTGATTAAGTTTGTTACTTTAGCAGAATTTTAGTGGAGATGAGTTATTTCACACGAATAAATTTGCACGTGATGGTGTACCCAACGTTTTCCTCTTGATCTGTCTCATTATGATTTCCTCGTTCGTTAAGTTTCAGGGGTCCATGTTGGCTAGAATATTCTTCACGTTATTCGTAGACACAAGTTGATGAAAGCCGCCAGCCTCGCGGTGATGATGTTGGATATTAATCAGGTTTTTCGTATATGTATCGTACATACATATGTATATATGATACTGGAGCTAGAGGAGTTAGTTACCTTTTTCTACTAAGCACAGCTCCGGTGAATTGGCGAGAAAGTATGTTCTTGGGATTTAAAGGTACAGGGATGGAAGTGACTACGAATATTTCTTTTGACCTGCTGAATGTTGTAGGCTTCTGGGAGATAGGCGTGGACTTCCGTATTTTAGTAGCAGGGTCGGTTCTACCTAGGTGCAATTGGAACAGTTGAGCCGGGCAGCATGTTTAAGTGGCCGCATTATTACAAGGCCGAAAAGTTTAACCCAGTCATAAACTTTAATGTCTCCGTTGTAGTCAAATTTTGCCATTACCCAAAAAAATCTGATTATCCCAATGGCAATGCCAAATTTGTTTTGAAAAAATTATGAGAAAATTGTCTACGGTATAGCCTAGTAGGTAGTGTGTTGGTCTTGTACTGCGAAGGTCGTGAGTTCAAATCCCGGCCGGCGCAACATATAATTCCGGCGGTATACCTTAGTCACCTCAATCTAAGAAAATGAAAAAAATCAAAGAAAGAAAGAAAGTAATGAAAAATGGCCAAGGTCCGAGTTTGGCTGTAGCGCCATTGTAGATGTAGATGAGAAAATTGTCACAAAAATTTGTAAACGTTCAATCTGATTTTAACATTGTAATGCTGATTTTTCCTGGAAACATTCACCAACTAATTTTTCGATTTTCAAGCGCATATCCCTTTGTTTCCTTGGACATGTCAGATAATACTCTAAAGGTTTCTCAGTTATTCTTTCTTTGTAACTGCTTAATAGTTAAATAGCAATGTAGTTAAAGTTTAAATTGTTTTCAGCCACAAGAACAGTTCTAAATGCTACCAAAATTTGTTTTAACAAAATGTTGAAAATAATTTCACAAATTTAACACTTAAATTGTCGTGTCGGATATTTCAACACCGCGTTACCCCTAAACATTCATTCTATAACAATTTCGTCATCTATCTTGTCGTTCTAAATATGTGACCGTTCATGTGAAAAGCCAGGGGTCAAAATTGAGTTAGATGCATTTCGTAATACTAGAAACAAATCTTTTGCCATTAAAATATTCCAAATGGAACGGAATTTTAAAGTTTTATGATGAAAAACTTTGTTTTGAGCCATTGCGGTTTAAAGTGTCGAAATTTTCAAAAACGATTCTTGAAATTCACTGGTCTCAACTTTTGTCCGATTAGTATAAAATGTGAAACATGTCAAAATCTCAACTTACTTATTTACTTACGACGGCGCTATAGCCCAAATTTGACCTTGGCCTCGTGAATGCTTTGCCTTCATCCAGCTCGGTTCAGCCACCGCAGTCTGAAAATGTTAACAGTCATTTGCTGTCTGCGTCAATCGAATCCTCCCAGCGCTTCCATGGTTTTCCGACCGGTCATTGTCCGTTGACTTTCCCTTTTGGTGTGGGTTTAGGAATTCTTCCATCATCCATCCACTCCACAGGACCAGCTCATTGTAATTTCTTAAATTTTATTTATGATGGTTGCCACATCTGGATTGTCGAAGATGGCATACAATCCTCTATTGTATCATATTCTCCAGATCGAGTCATCCCTCACAGGTCCGATGATTCTTATGAGGACCTTTCTCTCAAAGGCGTTAAATAGTTTGTCGGACACCTAAAGTAATGTCCACGTTTCGCTGCCATAGCATAGCGCAGGTGTTATAATTGTTTTAAACAGCTTAAGTTTTGTTTCCCTCTGTAAGTTCTTGTTTTCAATTGTTGGAAGTACCGAATAATTTTTGGCGTTAACCGTCCAAGTAATGTTCTAGCGTTTGTCAAGTTTATTGTTTGCATCAGTTTAAGCACCATTTGTTTCTCCATCTTATTTTCCAGATAACAAAACCTGTCTACGTATTCGCTGACGTAGTTGATTTTCATGCCCTTGATTTTCCTGATACTTCAAGTCAAGCATTACATTCTACTTTTTCCAAACAGATTTCTCTCACAGGTATGTCCAGGATAATTACAATAGCTCATAGCAGGCATTCTCATTCTATTCTAGTGTTGGTCACTGATGTTGCTATTGTGTAGTGTGCTTGGATGAGCGATAAGGATGATCCTGATTAATTTCTGAAGGTTTAATTTTCGAATAATTTCGGTATAGCTGATAGAATTACTATTCCTCTGTAGTTCTCAACCTTTCGTTTGTCTCCATTCTTGTGGATGGATGCGAAATGCGACGATTTCCAGACCGAAGGTTCCCAATGACAGTGACTTGTTGAAGAGAAAGTATAAATGTCTTAAAGTTGATGGGCACACTATGATAAGAATAGTGGAGGAATAAGATCAAAACCAATAATTGCAAGAGCATCAACCACCTCCTCAACGGACAATGAGATATTGTCAACGAAATGTTGGGTTTGCTGTGGATTGAATCAGACTGGGCATCAAAAACTTCATGAAAACGGTCAGCAAACTTATCGCAGATATTTCACCGACAGGAAGATTGCGTAATTCTATTGGACATGGTTACGGGATAACCCGAACTTTTTCGTTTTGTATTAACAAATTCTAAAAATCTTTTTTGGTCTGTTATGATATCTTCACTGTTTTTTTTACATAACACTCGTATGCAACGCGGGACTTAGAAGAGAGCTCTGAGGCCAGCGTGTCATAACTTCTCTGAAGATTAGGAGTAATTGCGCACGTTTTCTTAAGTTTTTTAAATAGCTTATTTCTTCTATTCCGCAGTGATCTGAGGTTTTTATCTAACCAGGGTTCTGAAACTTTTTCTTTTTGCTTTATTATAGGGCTATAATTATCGATAATTTTAATGATCACATCATAGAACGATATTATGTCATTGTCAAGATCATTAGATCAGATAAGAGATGTACAGTCTATCGAAGACATTTTATTATTAATGCGATTGAAATTAACATTACGGAATTCAAATACAATCTTATTACTGTAAGAGTGAACAAAATTAGTGCAGTCGCATGGTAGTTCCATTATGAAGGCAGAGTGATGTTGTGTATTAGCGCAAAAATTCTCAGCGTCAGAGGCAGGACTAACAATCTCTTTATCACATGCGTCGGTAAAGGTCATATCAAGTCATCTTCCATTTTTATTGGGAAAATTCACTAACTGATATAAGTCGTTAATATCCAGTGTGCCGATAAAAGTGATATCAATATCAGACGTAAGATTCCCCGGTATAAAAGTATTATCGGAATGATTAATATGAAAAGACATACTTGTGCGATTAAAATTGCCGAGAAGGATGATATTGTCATTCTCTGTTAACGAGCAACGAACACTATGAAAAATGTCAAGAATGACGTGGTCTTCGGATGTAGGCTAGATATATGTTTGTATACAACACCTATGCAAACATATTTATTAATCAGCTTGATTCTGATAAATTTATGTTCAATTAGTTACTATTTTAGGAACGTTCACTGATGTAGGAATGCATTACCGTAGTCACATATATCTGGAATTCTTATTGGTTAGGATCAAGTTTATCACTGAGTAATTTAATCCATACACCACCAAGTATATGAGTGTGGAACTACAAGTGGCTACAGAGCTTTTTTTTATTATCTGTTAGTACCTATCGTACTAAATTTGTGGCAACGCATCTTAACCACATCATAGTAGTCGAGCATTGAAGCCAATAAGAAAATAGACTATTAGTGATAACTTAACATTCTCAATTATCACATGATCCGCTCGAAGGGTTATCATATCTAAAAATTATTGATAACGTTAGCACTTTGATGGAACTACTACGGCAACCCATCTTAACCACATCATACCCGAGAATTAAAAGCTATTACAACCATACCAGAATTACGAAAGCAAAAATGATACTCTAGATGAAATGGGAATGATTTTAATATACCGGAAAATATTTCATCTCAAATTCTTTCGAGACTTTTGCATGGGAGGTGGTAGAAGTAGAGGGGGAGGTTTGTATTTTTCGTATATGACACCGAACATGGCATGCAAACTATTTCATGTTGAATTTAAAGTTCTTAGTTTTCATTATTTTTAAAGAAATTGGACATGGTTTTCCTACAATTGGGGCATTTGTATGGGAGGAGGCAGAGAAAGTGGACCGTTTAAGAAGATTTTGAAACAGCTTATCATCATCCTTATCAACATGCTTTGATTCAATTTCAAAATCGATAGATCTCATACATTCGAATGGGAAATGCTTTTATTGATTTTATAATACAGATATTTGTATGGGAGTGGGTAGATGGAGTGAAGCGGAGCTGATAATTTTCTGTAGTACTTATTGCAATTATTAAAAAGCAAATTCTGGCAAAATTTTACGAGTGTACGAATCAAAACAAATTTTTTTCGCGTTATTGATATTTCAATTTTTACACTTTATACAAAATATCAGTCGATAGCTTTAAGAATTTCGAAGAAAAACAATTTAATTTAAATTTCGCGAAATTTGTATGGGAGGGGATAGAAGAAGTGAGGTGAAGTTTTTATATTTTTTTAAAACTAATTGAATTATAGTAGAATTAATTCTGGCAAAATTGCGTCTTTTTAGCTTTACTAGTTTCAATGAAAATCGATAATATGTATTTTTCACAATTGTCTATTTGTATGGGAGGAGGTAGAAGGAGTAAGGGGATCGGATCAATATTCCGTGATGTTAATGAGTCGATAGCTTAAATAGAAAGAAGAAAAATTAATTTTTTAAAATTTCGAAATTTCATGAAATTTGTATGGGAGTGTATGTAGCCCATTCAGGAACTTAAAGTTACTTTTTTGCTAAATATCACTCACAATTATTTTTAGCAATATAGCTCAAAGATCTCGAGAGTTATGTTGTACACAGACAGACAGACGGTCACTCGGAATCGAAGTTTTTGAGTGAAAACAAATATTTCTGTACACTTGGCGGCTCTGTGCGAGCGTTATTTGTTAGCGTTACAAACGGTAAGGCAAACACAATATACTCTCAGATTTCATCTAGAGTATAAAAATGAGCTCCCATAGCGATGCGTCTTAACCACATTATACATAGTAGTCGAAAATTGAAAGTCACGTAAAACAAAAAAGAAATTCGGGTATCTAAATAAAATAAAAAATTATTGAGTAGTTAATTGAATTCTTTTTTATTTTGGCCAAATCATATGTTTGCTACTAGTCTAGCCTAGCCTTGCCTAACTCTGCACTTCATACTCTAAGCTACGCTAAGGATTTTGAGCAGTCAATCAATCAAATTCCTGTTAAAACCCCCTATAGGGGCATAGGACAGAAACAACACTCTTCCACAAGGCGCGATCCTGAGCATCGGCCTTAAGCTGTTGCCAGGACTTGTTTATTCCTCTGGCCTCCTGCTCAACTGCTCACTTCCATGTGTTACATGGTCGTCCAACCCGACGCCTTCCTTGAGGGTTATAATCCAGAGCCTGTTTTGCGATGTTTCGCTCTGGTTTCCTCAAAGTATGACCGATCTACTGCCACTTTCGCCGTTGAATCTCAATACCTATTTTAGTCTAGCCAGTTGTACTCCAAAGTTCGTCGTTGGAGATTACTTCTGGCCAGAATATTCCTAAAATGCGCCGGAGGCATTGGTTTACGAAAGTCTGTAGTTTCTTGGTAAGTCGAACGGTCACTTTCCACGTAGTACAACCATATAACAACACGGATTTGACGCTTGCGTCAAAAACTCGCAGCTTCGTGCGAAGGGAGATCTCTCTTAACCTCCAGAAAGGAAAAAGGATACCAAAGGCCTGACGAGCTTTATTTAGCCGAGCCTCAACATCCTTTTCGGCTCCGCCGTCCATGCTGACAATGCTTCCGAGATAGCAAAAATCTTGCACCTCTTCCACATCCTGTCCATTAAGAACAATCGGTGTGCTTGCGTTCGAACCCATGTGCATGTACTTGGTTTTACGCATATTTATTTTCAGTCCCGCCTCTTTGCACTTAGAATGCAACGAGCGAACATTTGACTCTAAGTCCGAACGGGTATGTACAAGCAAACACACGTCATCAGTATAATCAAGGTGACTTAAGATGTTAAATAGTCTCCATTGAAGACCTTTACCTTCCCCACCTTCCAGTGCAGCTTTCAAGATATCATTTATTACCACCAGAAACAGGGCTGGTGGTAATATGCAGCCTTGTCTGACACCCGTTCGCACAGGAAAGCTCTCGGACAGCTCTTCTTTATGCAAGACGCGACACCTTGCATCTTCATAGGATTCTTTAGTCATAGCTATGACCTTATCTGGAATACCTCTCCTACGCAACGCATTCCATATGTAGTCTCGCTTAACGCTGTCGAAAGCCTTCTCGAAGTCCACAAACATGAGATGTAGTGGCGAACCCATTTCGGCTGACTGCTCTAATATTATCCGTAGGGTATTTGTGTGGTCAGTACAAAACGATCCTTTACGGAATCTAGCCTGATAAACTTCGAGAGTGCTCTCGACGACATCACTAATCCTATTGAGAATTACCTTAGCCATAATTTTTGATACGGCAGTAAGTAGACATATACCACGCCAATTGCCACAATCCCGAAGGTCGCCCTTCTTCGGAATTTTCACAATGACACCCTCCTTCCATTCAGTCGGATATCTTCCTTCATTCCACACCTTAGTGAAGAGTGGGAGGAGTATATCGGCTGTTATTTCCGGGTCCGCTTTGAGGAGTTCACTTGGTAGTCCGTCTATACCTGGAGCTTTCCTTCCCGCCATTGACCGAATGGCGGAAACTATCTCTTCCTTATCTGGGGGATCGTCCCTAATAGAGGATTGTTGCGGTTGGATGTTTGGAAGTTGGGCTGTTTCCGGAATATCTTCCTCTGACAAGATGTTTAAAATATCAGAGAAGTATTCCTTCCATCGTCGCAACTGGTGTTCACTCATATTAAGGAGAGTTCCGTTGACATCTCTCACCAGGTGGTTGGCGGTGAAATTCCTGTTCGTCAACTGTTTCATGATTTTAAATAGTGAACCCATATCCCCAAGGTAAGCCGCAGATTCTGCCTTGTTTGCCAGATCTTCAATGGCCTTTCTCTTGTCGCGTCTAACAGCCTTTTTAAGATGTATATGAGCACCGCGGTAGTTCTGCCTCAAGTCGGGCGTTCGTTGGTTGACATCGGGTTGAGAGATGATTGCCAATTTGGCTTTTTTCCGATTGCCAACCTTGTCCCATGTGTCCTGCGACATCCAGGGTTTCTCACCGCTTTGCGCATATCCCACAGATTCTTCAGTACTAGTTAGAAAAGTGTTTCTGGTTGCCTCCCAATTGGCGTCCAGTGTGCGCATTTCATGTTCACCCAATGTGGATGACTTTTCGCGTAGAATGGTGGTGTATTCGAGTTTTTTGTTGGGATCTCTGAGTTTATCCACATTAAGCTTGCGCTTCATTTGAAGAATTTGTGGTCATCGGATAGCTGCTGTACACAATCTCAAGCAGGCAACCATCAAGTGGTGATCGCTGCCCACGTCAGCTCCACGTTTCGCTCGCACATCGAGAAGACATCTTCTCCATCGGCGACTTATAGCCAAATGGTCGATCCGGTTCTGAGTAACACCATCAGGGGAAACCCAAGATGTTTTATGATGACTCTTGTGTGGAAAAAGGGTCCCTCCGATGGCCATTTGTCGAGTACTACAAAACTCCACAAATAATTCGCCGTTTTCGGGTCTCTTAATCCAAGGTCGTGACGCGTCGACCCAAGGATCACCATGCCTCCCCATGACGTGTTCTAGTCCAGTGTTGTCTGATCCAACCTGGGCGTTCATATCTCCTGAGATGATAATAATATCACCTCTTGGAACACGTTCGAAGGTGGCACTCATTTGGCTATAAAACTCCTCTTTGTCACCAGATGTTGCGGCATTAGTTGGTGCGTAGTACTGCAGAATTGTGACGTTTCTGACACTGGTCCTGAGCCTGACGACGATAATCTTATTCGAGATTGGTTCCCAGCTAATGAGACTGTTTCTCGCTCTCGGCGTAAGGACGAACGCCACGCCATTTCTGGCTTCACTTTCAGGGCCAATGTACAGAATAGTGTTTCCACTAGAGGTTCGTTCTTCTCCTGATCCTGTCCACCTGACCTCGCTCAAGCCCAAGATTTGGATGTTGTAGTGCTCCATTTCACGGTCGACCACCGATTGGTGGTGCAAGGGCTGAGTAACCCCAGCTCTTCCCCCGTCATTCAATGTTCGAACGTTCCAGAAACCAATCATAGTCCGTTTTCGAATGCCAAAAGTCGTTACCGTAGAATCAGTCCGTATCCGAGGCGATGTATCTATTTCTCGTATCATTTGGGTCTTAAGATCACGGGTGATAAGCCCATGATCCAGTGAGTGTCCATTTGCCATTTTTTAGGGCAAGCAGGACTGGCTGTGGGTGAATTCTACAGCCCCTATCCCACAGGGTGATAGTTAGCTAAGGTCCATGGAGTCGCTATTCTCCAAAGATAGTTGCAGGAATTGGTAAACCTCATCCTACAACTACCCCCTTGAGCAGTAGAATGCATTATTTTCCATATTTCATGGTAAGAATTATGCAAGTACTTACATTGAGCAATCCACTGCTTGAACTAGTTATGTTTACATGATTCAAGTAAATTAGGCAATATACTCGTATTCAAACATGACAGAATTATGATCGGGCGTAAAGCCAAATCATACGATACTCTAGATGAAATGGGAAAGAGTTTAATGTACCGGAAAAAAACGTTATCTCCAATTTTTTTTTTTTTTTTACAGAATGACTGTGTTATAGGCAATTTTGGCCTTTATGTGCAATGCTCAAACACAGTCATGGAGGGAAGGAATGGGATTGGGAAGGTTGGGGAAGGGGAGTGAGAACGACCGTAGCGAGTGGAGAAGCTGGTATATTGCTCAGTTGTACTGGCTGCTTACTGACAAATATTTGCAGATGTTATGGGGGACTGAATGATAGAATAGCGAATAGTGAATTTTGTATGGGAGGTGGTAGAAGCAGAGAGAGAAGTTTGTTATTTTTGTATAGGACACCGAACGTGGTATGCAAAATGTTTCATGCTGAATTTAAAGTTTGTAGCTTTCGTTATTTTCAAAGAGATTGCACTTAGTTTTCCTGAAATTGGGGCGTTTGTATGGGTGATGGCATCGGAAGTGGAGAATTTCAGATGATTTTGAAACTCCTTATCAACATCCTTGTCATGCTTTGTTTCAATTTCAAAGCCGATAGCTATATATGTTCGAACAATATATGCTTTTCTTGAATTTATAACATAGATATTTGTATGGGAGGGTGTAGAAGGAGTGAAGCGAAGCTGATAATTTTTTTAGCACTTATTGCAATTATTAAGGGGTAAATTCTAGCAAAATATTAAGTTCATACTTTTTCTAGTTTTAATGGAAATCGACATTATGCTTTTACCAAAATTATGCATTTGTATGGGAGAGAGTAGACGAAGTATACAGATCAAAACAAAGTTTGTTTACTTTAATGACATTTCTATTACTTTACTTTGAACGGAATTTCAAGTCAGTAGCTTCGACTGTTTCGAAAAAAATAATTTAAATGAAATTTAAAAATTTCGTGAAATTTGTATGAAAGGGTTTGGAACGAGTGAATTGAACTTGATAATCTCTTCAAAACTGTTTGCAGTTATAATAAAATTAATTGTGGCAAAACCTCGTCCTATTAGCTTTGCTAGTTTCAATGAAAATCTAAAAAATGCATTTTTCACAATTGTGTATTTGAAGCAATATTTTGTGACTTTAATGAAATTTATATCATTACACCTTGACCTAATTTTCAAGTCGATAGATTAAAAAGTTTCGAAGGAAAATCAATTTCATAAAATTTCGAGATTTCATGAAATTTGCTTGGGAGGGATAGAAGGAGTGTAAGGATGTGCCCGTTCACAAACTTAAAGTTACTTTTTTGCTATAAAAGACACACAGCAAATTTCAGCACGATACCTCAAAGCGTTCGAGAGTTATGTTGTAGTCAGACAGGTAGACGGACAGACGGTCATTCGAAATCGAGGCTTTTGAGCGACAACAAATATTTCTGTACCCTTGGCGGCTCCAAGCGAGGATTATTTCTTAGTGTTACAAACGGTAAGGCAAACACAATTTACTCTCAGCTTTCATCTAGAGTACAAAAATATTTTGAGTATGTAAAGAGCAATAACACGACTTAAATAATAACATTACATGCATATGTGTATGCAAGTATTCCTAAAAAAAGTAAATTTGTTATATTTAGTGAAGAAGATTTAAGCATACAAAAATTAATTGTTTCTATGAATTATTTGGTTATGCTCCTATTTATATATACTTTATCGGGTAGCTTTCTAACATTTTTTCTACCATTTTTAAGATTTTCCTATTTGTATGGACCCTATTAAAAAGTGATACAGCAAAACTGGGGTATGATTGTTTTAATATAAAAAACAAACGCCAATAAGTAGTTTGTCATTTTGAAATAGTAAAGAAATTAAAATCAAATGCTGCTGAGACAAGATGTGTTTTAGGCTTGTTTTTATTAAATGTTCATCCGTTTGCTCCTTGCATAATGTATCTAAAGTTATTTTATTTTCATCAATGCAGATAACCATTTCTAATATATATTTGTTTCGCAATAAACAAATTATTAGCCATTCAGTATCGCACTAATGCAGTTCTTTTTCGAATTAGCTTACATAGCTTTCGCTTTCTAACTCACTAAAAATATTAATTTCATTAACCCGAGACCGAGTGTTTTGCATTAAACTACACTAAGGATAAATATTGATATTGGTTTTTTTTACACTTCAGAATTTCATTTTCAAACTTTCTCTCTTTTACGATAATTTTAGATTTTTTTTTAGAATCCAGTCAATAAATCAACAATGATAAGAATTTTTACTCAGAAATTGAATGATTATGAAGTGTGAAAATTCTGCAGGACGATACGACAACACCTTCTTTCGAAAAAAAAAAATTTTAAATAGATAGATAATTAATGAAAAAAAATGGCTCATGTGAAGAATGAGCAAATAACGATAGAAGGTATCTTGTATAATTGGACATAGCGTAAACTGCGTTTATTGTGATTTTTAATTTAATTTTTTTTTTAATTTTTTTTTCTAAACAATCACGAACAACAGTCGCCTTTTACAAATTTGCTATAGTATTGCAGCATTGAGTAAAAGATTGAATATAATTTTATTATATTGCATAACGTAAACATTACACACATCATATAGCTAACTGCAAGGATGAGTAGCTTTTTTTCGGGACTTCATTCCACATCTATGCGTGTAGCTAGACATTTTGTCGGTAGGTATTTATATAAAAACTTGCGCTACAAAAATATGCCGATGTTATTAAGAAAAAATTGATTTAATATGCCAATCTTGCAAATATAACATTCGGGTAAAAATTTAAATGCACTACTAGAAATTTAATGTTCTCTCTAAAATATTAGATTTGACCAAAATTAACTAAAAATAACCAATGATTAGAATAAAATCTGTTTTCCCAAAATTACTAATGCCGAGGGCATGTGAGTTAAAATATTTGAAATCGTTATTTTGACTGAAGTATGCTGAATTTTGTATTGGGTAGTGACATTAGTAATATCTATAAGAGAGATAAAGTAATTTAAGGGACTGTATACACCGAAAAGATGTTTTTGTTGAAGATGATGCGAATTTTACAAAATAGTTACAGTAGTGATAAATTGGCTGTGAAAGAGTCATTCGATTAGCTGGATGGTCAAGAACTGACGGGAAATAAATTGACTTTGAAAATTCGATGTACTTCTAAATGGTTATAAAATCCAATTCAGTGCGTTATTTCCATTTCCACTGTTTTGTCGACTCACAAAAAATTAATCTTTGTACAAATAATGAAAAAAGGTCGAAAAATATTATAATATTTAAATGCAACGAATTTGAAATCAAAATCAAGTTTTTTCAGTAAAAAAAAGCTATTTCAGAATGTTCAAATATTATTAATAAGAACTTAGAAGTTTGAAAAACTTTCTAGCCATTTCCCTCCGCAGAAATGTTTGTTTTTCGGTTATGGGGATAAAATTAACACTTCCTCCCAAAATATAAGCAATGCTTGTTTTTGAAATCTATATTTCTATATTTTTTTAAAAAAATTTCTGCACCAAAGCGTAAATAACTCCAAAATCAATCAACCACTCACATTGTCATTAAACAATTTATTTCTGAATATTCGAAAAAAAAGTAACGTTTCAAATGTCCAAGAGGCTTCAGTATTTGATCTTGTAAGAGTGTAGGCCAAGATCTTGATGCAAATTTCGTCACAATGTGGACTGAGAGATTCTCAGTTCCTGTGATTAGTGTGGAATCGACTGATTTAGCTCATTTCGAATTGAAGCTCTTACGGCTGTGATATTTGTGTTACTTCGACCGTTGCGTTATCTCACTAGCACATAAACATTCAATAGTCAATATATTAACTCGAATTTATCTACTGTAGCACGCACATCCTGCCTCATCAATGGCGCGACAGCTCAAATCGGGCCCTCGCCTCCTGAAGTCGTCGCCTCCAATCGTCTCGATTCAAGGACCGCATCCTTCAGCTGCTAATTATACTCTAGATGAAATCTGAGAGTATATTTGTGGTGCGCTCGTCTCATACTATACAGATTTTCATAATGAACAGGATTTAAAATCAGCTACTGTAAATCTACTTACAGTAGCAGGCGATTTTGAGTCCTGGCTTTAAAAATAAAAATGAAATAAAAAACTAAAAAGTCAGTTGGAAAAAAGTTACTGAATAAAATGAATTCGAAAATATTATGTTGTTAAAAATAAATAATTGCTTGTGAAAATATTAAAAAATTTTATTTTGAAAAGACCTAAATAATTGTAAATAAATAGTCGCTTAAAAGTGAAAGTTAATAAAAACGATAATTAAATAATTGTATAAAGTCCAAATTATTTTTTAATTTATTGAAACAAAGGGGTTGAAATTTTTAACGCTAAGACCCTAAATATTGTGTTTCTAACGCTAGGAAATAATGCTCGCACAGAGCCTCCAAAGGTACAAACATAATTGATGTCGCTCAAAAACTTCGATTTCGAGTGACCGTACGTCCGTCTGTTCGTCTATCCGTCTGCTTGTCTGCCTGTCCGTCTGTCTACAACATAACTCTGAAACGCTTTGAGCTATCGCGCTGTGTGCCATTTCTAGCAAAAATTTAACTTGAAGTTCGTAAACGGGATACATAAATTCAAGAAAAGCATTTCTCGTTCGAACATATGAAAGCTATCGACTTTGAAGTTGAAACAAAGCATGCTGACAAGGATAATGATAAGCAGTTTAAAAATTGAACTTTCCATTTTCTCTACCACCTCCCATACAAATGCCCCAATTTTAGGAAAACTGTGTCCAATCAAAATAATAAAAACTACAAATTTTAAATTCAGCACGAAACATTTTGTACGCCACGTTCGTTGTCATGTTCAAAAATTACAAACCTCCCTCCGCTGCTTCTACCACCTCCTATACAAAAGCTACTATTCACTATTCGAACAAATTTGAGATGACATGTCACATGTCATCTGGAGTATCACATGAATGGGCTTTACGTTCTGCTTTGCTGTCTTCATCAACCGAGTCTTCCCATCACTTGCGTGGCTTACCAAGCTGGTTACCACTCGCTTTGCCTTTCAGAGTACGTTTAGGGATGCTTCTCTCTTCCATTCGCTTTACATGGCTAGCCAACTGCAGTTTACGTAACTTGATGAACGTTGAAGCTTGGGGCACATCCAAGAGTTGATACAACATTTGGTTGTATCTTATTTGTCATTCCGTTCCTTCTTTCACAGGTCCCCAGATTTTTCGGAGAACCTTTCTTTCGAATGCGTTAACTGCTTTTTTGGAAGTTCGCTTTAATGTCCACGTCTCACTGCCATAACAGAGCACAGGTCGTATATTAGTTTTATATTTTCGCAAGCTTATTGTTCCTGTGCACTTTTTGGATTTCATTATTGGAAGTACCGAAAATACGTTTTATTTGCTAGTATTTTCCTTCGTTTGATTTCGTCTGTTTTTGTTCTTTGCTAGGTTAGCCCAAGATATTTGAAGTTGTCCATACACTTTTCAAATTATATTCCGCAATTGTTATGCGTTCTCCTTCCTGTTTGCATCGTTACTTTTGTTTTGATTTCGTTAATGTGCAACCCGACTTCTTTTACGGCGGAGCCAAGATTGACAAATACATTCACTAGGGAAGGATCTTGCTAGAATATCAATGCCGTCAGCGTATGGTTATAGTTGGGTGGATTTGAAAAGTAGTGTCCCGTTGGTGTCGACTGAGATCTCTCGGACGACATACTCTAGTTCCAAGCATGGGGGCTACACCATCTCCCTGCTTTAAACCACATTCCGCTCGAAAGCTGGATGTTGAATCGGTTTGTATTCTTACTTGGGATTTAGTGTTTGTCATTGTGAGTTTTGTTAGTCGGACTAGTTTTGGGGGAATTCCAAAGTTAAGTATGATTTGGTACAGTACGCTCCTGTCGATACTATCCTATCTTTGTTTAAAATCTACGGAGATTTGTTTCACGTCTGTGTTATATTCCCAGGATTTCTCAAGCACCTGTTTCACTGAGAATATCTGGTCTGTTGTCGATCGTCCGGTTCTGAATCCACCTTGGTATTCGCCAATTGTTTCATTAGTGTAAGGCTTGAGACAACATTCAATTATTTTTGTCATTATTTTATATCAGTGATATTCCTCTGTAATTCTCACAGCAGAGTTTGTCTCCTTTCTTGTAAATTGGACATACATATGATACTTTTTCTCCAGTCGTCGGGTATGATTTTCTCTGTCCAAATTTGTTGTGTAGTATTTCAGCGACACAGTTTTTATCTTTATTCAGAAGTTTAACTGGTATTTCGTCAATTCCCGGCGCTTTGTTCAGTTTTTGGGCACATAGGACTACTTTGATTTCGGCAAGCGCGGAAAGTGCCGATGAAGGTTCTTCTTCGTCAGTTGAGGTCTCAATTGAGATGTTGTCTATTGTGGTCGGTGCTAGTTGGTTGAGAAGATGTTCAAAGTAGGGAGCCCATCTCCTTTTGATTTCTTGCGTGTTGCTGATAATGTTGCCCTCTGTCTCTTTGCAGAGATTGGTTTTTGGCTTATATCCCTTTCTTAGGACTTTTACTATTGCGTATGCGTCCCACGTTTTATTTTACTTTATTATTTTAATAATAAAGTATTGTGATCGACTTGGGAAAAAAAAAATTTGCTGCCCTGAAATTTTTTTTTTCGCGTTTCATGTCTAAAATAGCCTAAAAATGCAAAAAAAAAAATCGGTCTGTCTGTACGCCGTCCGCCGGTATGTACGCTCAGAGCACATTAACTCCCAAACCCTTCAAGATAGAAAGTTCATTTTTAGAGGGATTGCAAATAATTGCGGATCTCAGGAGGACACTCATTTTGGGGGGTGTAAGGGTTCAGGGGGAGGCGGGGGGAGCACTTAAAACGAAAACTAAGAATTCAAATATCTCAAACATGGTTACAGCTAGGAAGCTAAAAATCAATGTACATATAAAAGGTTTTGTGGAACAACTTCTAAAATTAATTTAATTTTTTTATCAATTGGGGTGCAAAAAGGGGGGGCTAAAAACCAATTGTCGGTCGAATTTTTTTTTCAAATGATTATATCTTAGAAATTACTTAGCATAAAAAATTTATATTTTTAGACCATCAAGGTGGCATACAGATTCACTGGAATCAGCTTACATAGAGGCTAATTATTGTAAGGGGGAGGGTCAGTGGGGGTGCAAAGAAAAACACTTAAAAATCAATATCTCAGCTATTTGTTAAGGTATGCAATTGAAACTTAGTACTTATATTAAGCTATACTAGAGAAATATAAAAAAATATAATATTTGGACAAAATGGTAGTGGGGGAAAATGGGAAGCATTGAACTTTCCAAAATTTCAAACCATTATATCTCAAAATTTAGAGCAGATATCAAATCAAAAATTTGTCAGATCGTATTAATTTTTAATTTTGGTAAAAAAATTAAGTGGGGGGGGTATAAGAGGAGGAAGGTGGAAAGCAAAAGTGTTAAAAATTTTGAGTAATTTTTTAGGGCTCTGGTAAAAGATACAAAGTTTAAATTTTGCAGGTCAATATATCTATTTATTGTACATACCTAAAAAATAATAAAAATTCTGCAATTGTTATGCACCGACCCCCGTGGTCTAACGTGCACAAGGTGTTTCATGTGAAATGAAAAAACACATAAGCCGAAAATTTTTGAATGAAATTTTAAGGTAGAAACTTGAAAATTTGCAAAATGCATTTAAAAAAAATCCATAAAAGAATGAATTATTAACTGGTCGAAAATCTTTAAAACTTCTACCCCCTCCCATACAAAATTATTTGTTCGACCATTTTTAAGAAATAAGTTGTCACCTAACTATTAAAAGCTATCAATTTGAAATTTTGCACAAAAACTTACAAAAATAATTGAAATGAAATTACGTTAAAAGTTTTGAAATCTCGCTTGCCCTTCTACCCCCTCCCATTCAAAAGTATGATTTCGACCAATTTCATTAAATCAACTAATAACAAACAAATTGAAAGCTACGAACTTGAAATTTTGTACGAGCACCTTACAACTGAAAAAAAGAAAATTGCATCACAAGTCTTATGATTCCCCTACCTCCTCTACCCCCTCCAATACAACATTATTTTTTCGAGCATTTTTATGGAATAAGTTATCAGCTAACTCTTAAAAGCTATCGATCTCAAATTTTACATAGAAACTTATAAAAATAATTGAAATGAAGTTGCTTTAAAAGTTTTGAATTTGCGCTTGCCCTTCTACCCCCTCCCAAACAAAACTATGATTTCGACCAATTTCATTAAATCAACTAATAACCAACAAACTAAAAGCTATGAACTTGAAATTTTATACAAGCACCTTAAAAGAGAAGCGAAATAAAACTACATATCAAAATTTACGATTCTCCTACCTTCTCTACCCCCTCCCATACAAATGTTCGGTTTCGTGAATGTAAAATACACCGAATTTTATTAAAATTCTATGCAACTTCGTCTATGAAACACATTCTATACAGAGAATATTGGACGTGATTCAAGCAATTAATTAAAAAGCTATTAACATCCACCCACCCTTACTATTACCCCGCTCCTCCCCTCATAAAAACCAAAATTTGCAGAAACGAATGAAATATTGTTAAATAGACAACAGCCCTGCCCAAAAACTCCCTTTCACTTAGTCTTCCCTAACCACTCTAACCTGCATATTGACTTTCCACTCATCCGCAACATGTCCCAAGAATAATAAAGTTTCGCCCGACTTGTTGGCAGTTTATTTTCTCATATCGTCGTCCATTTTTTGTATCTTGTCATTATGGTACTTCCTTTGTTTTCGCCAGCACGTCTTTTCGCACATCGCTTAAACTAGTTATATCTATCTATTTTGGCTCGTGTTGGTCGTTCAGTAAATATTTTGTAAGCCTCGTTCTTTCTATCTATTGCATCCCGACATTCTCGGTCGAACCAATCATTATTTTTTCGTCGTGCTTGATATCCTAATATCTCTTCTGTGGAAGATTTGATGCTGTCTCGTATTTTCATCCACATATTCCCCATTGGTATATTTTGGATGTTTTCATACAGTGGTGTCCAGTGTTGATACAGTGCTGTCATGTACACCTGTTCCACCGTTTCGTCTTTAAGCTTGTCGACATTGAATTTGCGAGCTCCACACGTTTTCGAATATCCACGACAAGCTATTCGGCATCGATACTCAGCTCTGACTAAATAATGATCAGAGTCGCAATTCAAACCGCGGAGGAATCGTACATCAAGTATGCTGGAAGCAGCCCTTTTCTCAATTAGAACGTGGTATATTTGGTTGAAGGTGTAACCATCCGGTGATGCGCACGTTCGTTTGTGAATATCGCGATGTGTAAAGCAAGTAGCTTACTATGATATTTTTGCTGCTTGCGAAATCAATAAGACGTGGGCCATTGTCGTTGGGTATGTCGTGGAGACTGTTCCCTCCAGTTGTTCCTTTATGAGTCTCCTCCATTCCGACTTTTGCATTAAAATCCCCTAAGACAATTTTTAGGTCATTCGAGGGCAGTGAATCATAGGTTGTCTCTGGGGTGGCATAAAATTCGTCTTTAGCCATATCGTCCTTGTCTTCTATTGGTGCGTGGACGATGATCAACGAAGTGTTGAAAAATGTAGTTTTTATTCGGATTGCACATTATCTTTCATTTACTGGTTTGAAGCTCGTGACCTGCTGTTTAAATTATTTGTCAACGACAAAAGTGACTCCAAACTCTCTGCTTCCTGACAATTTTCCACTTGGATACATTGTGTGTGATCTTATATCCATGATTTATTTACCGAGCCATTTTGTTTCTTGGATGGCAGTTATGTTGATGTTGTGTTTTGCCACTTCTTCGAAGAAATCTTTCAGAGCTCCTGTTTTAAATAAGGATCGAACATTACAATATCCAAAATATTAGTCCATTTTTCGTTTGCGGGGTCACTTCCGTTGAATCCATCCGTTTCAAGGCTGTTCTTCAGGATTCTGGACAGTGTTTTTTTTCGGTGATGCGTTGTCGGCGCCTCGCCCAACCTCCGACCTGGAGGACCAGTCCTGCTTATTTATTACACCCTGAGAATTTTCAGCTGAGTATGATATTCTGAAGTTGTCACAGCTATGCTGCGAGTCCAACTATATCATACTTTTTGCCTACTTACTGAATCGCACTGGTGTTGCTGGCCATTCAGTTTAACTCCATGCTCCGTCTTTTTTCTCAACCGGGCTAGGTACCAGATATGGCGGAATTTTCCCATCTGGTTGGCTGGTAAGTATATTACTTTGTACCATCGCCAGTATGCGATGGTCATTAATCATTAATGTCAAAATCAGCTGAGATACTTATCGAAAAATACAAAGGTGCAGAATGAAATGGGGTTTCATTTCGCGAAACAAATTTTTGTCATAATCAAAAATAGTTCATTTTGGAATTTCATGAAATAGAAAAATAATTACTCGATATTAATTTATGGTAAAACCATTTTCAGAGAGATTTTCATATTATTATTTTTGCGTTTATGAAACCCCAAACATTTAAATCACTTTTTAGCGACACCGCTGCGCTACTACTAGTTTCAGAGTTTAAGCATTTCATTTTTGCTTCTTCATTGATTTTAAATCACGTCCGTGTGTCGAGTGTATGATTATTGTGTATCCAAAAGAGATAATTTTGAATAAATTATGCTGCACCAAAATTTTTTCCTTAAATAGCATTCCCAAGGCAAATATAACTATTTCGAGTAAAAATTAGATGTTTTAAATGACCTTCGACTTTTTCAAATGAAATCGAATATAGTATAGGTACAACCCGGATCAAACCACATATTTTCAAATAAAATTGAACTTATAATTTCCAAATTTGAAGTAAATTTTTTTGAAAAACATACAAATTGGAAAAAAATCTGAATAGTTTTGAAATTCTTTAGATATTAAATAAATTATAATACTGGACCTTGGCGGTAGACTTCGCTAAGTCATTTTATTCAAGTTTTTAGTAGAGCAGTTTAAATGGTATTGCAATCATTTTTGTACTACAAAATAAAATTTGTTTTGCCCAGCACAGCAGTACACATAAACCATGTTTTATGACGTCGTTAATACATAGTGTAAGACATATACCTCTGGAATGCTCTCAAAGAGATGAGTGAATTAAGGTTACTTTTATAAAACAACGCCAAGTCGACATAGTGCAGTTTACCTCCGAGGTCTAGATATAATGTTAAAAATGAAGAACAATGTTAAGACTCTGCAATGTTTGCGATAGAAATTTCGTCTATCATATCTAGGAAGTAGTTTCCGCAGTGATTGGTAATGCAGCTTAGTTGTGGTCAACTATAGATTCTCTTCAATTTTCTCAAACTGCTACTCTTATCTTTGAAAAGACTAGTTCGATGTGATTCAGCATGGGCCAATAAATCGTTAGAAAGAGTAACGAGTTGTTGCAATACAGCTATTTTTCAATACAAAATTTTCATGAGCTGTAAATTCCTATTTGTTCCAAAAATTTATGTTTTTGATACAGAGAAAATCGTTTTAAATTACAAAAAATAAAAAAAAATTTATTTTACAATTTGATTCAGAAAAATTTTAATTCCATTCCAAAAATTTCAAACAATTTAATTTCGAATAAGTTTAATTTGATTTTCTTCTTCAATGACACTACAACCAAAATCAGACCTTGGCCTTCTGACCTTCATGTTCCTTGGCATTTTTCCAATTTAATATTGTGAAAGGGTTTTTCACAATCATCTTTTTTCCGGTTTTTAAGATCGCAGATTGTGCAGTGTGGTGGAATTATATGTCGACCTAGATTTAAACTCACGACCATCGCATTTTGGACCAATGCACTGCCCATTGGGCCCCACAGAGGGTTCATTTGATTTAGAAAAGATTATTTTCATGTAAAAATAGTTGGTTTTGGGCTGTATTGTGCTTATTTCGATTTTTTGTCATGTATGTGAAAAGCGCCATTCGGTCAATGGCGGGAAAGAAAGCTCCAGGTATAGACGGACTACCAACCGAACTCCTCAAAGCGGACCCAGAAATAACAGCCGATATACTCCTTCCACTCTTTACTGAGGTGTGGAATGAAGGAAGATATCTGTTTGAATCTAGTCTACTTGACAGAGCGTTGGAACTCATGCTTACATAAATATGGTGATGGTCAAGTCCTCGCACTTGACATTGCAAAAGCTTTTGACAGAGTTTGGCACGAATGTCTCTTAGTTAAGCTTAGGGCCATCGGCCTAAATGATACCCTTGTTCAATGGATTGAGAGCTATCTCTCTGAACGCACTATACGAGTAGTATTAGATGGCGTTACTTCTTCCTCCTACCCAATTGATTTCGGCGTCCCATAAGATTCTGTTTTATCTCCAACGCTTTTCTTAGTTTTCATAAACGACCTTCTGTCGTCCACTCTCAATCCAATCCATAGTTTTGCAGATGACACTACTTTAGACAACATCTATGAATTTAACTCTGCTGCGGAATGAAACATTCATTCTATTGCTTCCAATCGCAGGGAGTTATTCAGTTCGCTGAACTCGGATCTCAACTTAATACTGAGATGGGGCAGAAAAAACAGAGTAGAGTTCAACGCATCCAAAACACAGGCCTGGCATCTATCCCTCAAACGGGATGCTTCAGTGTTGTCTCACAATGTAACTTTTGATGGCTTACTACTTCGGAGAATTTCACATTGTTAGGCGTCAAAATTAGTGACCACCTGAATTTCTTTGATATTGCCCTTGACGCCTCTAAACGTCTAGGTGTTCCGAAAATGCAAAAAATATTTCACACCCATCGACATAGCAACCATTTATAAGGCTTACATTGGACCACGTTTAGAGTATAACTCTCATGTTTGAGCTGGGGCACCCAAAACACACCTCGTGTTGCTCGATCGTATTCAAAACATGCGTTCCGACTGATTGGAGATGAAACCATCACGTCTTCTATAGATTCTCTTGAGCATCGCAGAAATGTCGGAGTACTGGGCATTTACTATCGATATTTCCACGGTAAATGCAGTACGGAACTAAGCGCACTCATTCCTCCACTGCATACTCGTCTTGTACCGACCAAACAAATACCCTATGGATAATATTAGAGCAGTCAGTCGAAATGGGCTTGTGGACTTCGAGAAGGCTTTCGACAGCGTTAAGCGAGATTACATATGGAATGCTTTGCGTAGAAGAGGTATTCCAGATAATGTCATAGCAATGATTAAAGAATCCTACGAAGATGCAAGGGGTCGCGTCTTGCATAGAGGAGAGCTGTCCGAGAGCTTCCCTGTGCGAACGGGTGTCAGACAAGGCTGCATATTATCACCAGCCCTGTTTCTGGTGGTAATAAATGACATCTTGAAAGCTGCACTGGAAGGTGGGGAAGGTAAAGGTCTTCAATGGAGACTATTTAACATCTTAAGTCACCTTGATTATGCTGATGACGTGTGTTTGCTTGCACATAACCGTTCGGACTTAGAGTCAAATGTTCGCTCGTTGCATTCTAAATGCAAAGAGGCGGGATTGAAAATAAATGTGCGTAAAACCAAGTACATGCACATGGGTTCGAACGCAAGCACACCGATTGTTTTTAACGGACAGGATGTGGAAGAGGTGCAAGATTTTTGCTATCTCGGAAGCATTGTCAGCATGGACGGTGGAGCCGAAAAGGATATTGAGGATCGGCTAAATAAAGCTCGTCAGGCCTTTGGTATCCTTTCTCCTTTCTTGAGGTTAAGAGAGATCTCGCTGCGCACGAAGCTGCGAGTTTTTGACGCATGCGTCAAGTCCGTGTTGTTATATGGTTGTACTACGTAGAAAGTAACCGTTCGACTTACCAAGAAACTACAGACTTTCGTGAACCAATGCCTCCGACGCATTTTTGGAGTATTCTGGCCAGTAGTGATCTCCAACGACGAACTTTGGAGTACAACTGGCCAGACTAAAATAGGTATTGAGATTCAAAGGCGAAAGTGGCAGTGGATTGGTCATACTTTGTGGAAACCAGAGCAAAACATCGCCAAACAGGCTCTGGATTATAATCCTCAAGGAAGACGTTGGGTTGGTCGACCATATAATACATGGAAGCGAGCAGTTAAGCAGGAGGCCAAAGGAATAAACAAGTCCTGGCAACAGCTTAAAGCCGATGCTCAGGATCGCGCCTTGTGGAAGAGAGTTGTTTCTGTCCTATGCCCCTATAGGGGGTCTTAACAGGAATTCATTGATTGATGTGAAAAGCTGTACTTTATAAGAAAATTAAGCATATGAATTATTCGTTTAGATTGTTTTAATGTTTTTAAAGTATAGGGTTTTTTAATAAGGACGTAACATAGGTTTTAGAGAGTTCAATCGGAGAAATGTCGGGGCTTCAAATGGTCAAGAGGCTTCAATATTTGATCTTTTAAGAGTGAAGGCCAAGATCTTTATGTTAAATTTGCTACAATGTGGGCTGAGAGATTCCCAATTCCATTGAAAAACGTGGAATCGATTGATTTGGATCTTTTTGAATTGAAGCACTTAGAGCTGCGATATTTTTGATACTTCTTCCGTTGTGTTATTTCACTAGCACAGGAACATTTAATAGTGAATATGTGGACTAGAATTTATCCACTATACCACGCACATCCTGTCTGGTGAGCCGATTACTATGACCGGAAATTGGAGTTAGTACTCTTAAAGTTGTTACCACAAACTCAGGAGTAATTTTGAATAATCTTCAAACATTCCTCGTTCGTGAATTTCACCATGACAGAAATATAAACCTTGACTGACGTTTTGATACTAACAGATCATAAAAAAGTTTAAGGGGGTGTTTTTATTAAAGTACTAAATTGGCTTGTCCCTATTAAAAAAAACCCCATCATCTCTTCTCAATTGTTAGATATTTGAATTAGAAATACTTGCTTAGACTCCATCCAATTAAATCCAATTCATGCACATATTATGTACACACTTACTTGCCCAGAACAATTTCTAGCTAAATAGAAATATCAGATTTTTTCCTTGATTTTACTAAAAAATAATTGAATTAAGACGAACCAGCCTTGCAGCTCAATTTCATTATGAATAATTCACATTTTATGCTGTTGGATTTCAATTAATTGAATTTTTTTACTTTTTGTTTTCATTTTTTCATTTGAATTCGGTAAATAAATTCATCCCACTAGATTATTCCCTTGCTCTGGTGTCGATAGAAAGGATGAGTAGATATTAATAATTTCTTAAATGATTACTTGTTCAAAATTCGCAGTAAAGACTATTAATTTCATAGACAAGAAAATTCTATGAAATTCGGTATATTTTACATATATTCTTGAAATTTTACATTTGTATGGGAGGAGAAAAATGATTTAAGGAAATCGTTAAATTTCTAACACAGTATTATTTCGTTTCTCTTGAAAGGTGTTCGTACGAAATTTCAAGTTTGTTACTTATTAGTTGATTTTTTGAAATCGGTCGAAATTATACTTTTGTATGGGAGGGTGTTGAAGTGATAATGGGATTTCAAAACTTTTGGTGCAACTTTGTTCCAAATATTTTTAAAAGTGTGTGAATAAAGTTTCAATGGCTTAGTGATAATTAATTTCTTAAAAATTGTCGAAAAAAAGGCCAGCGACCAGTTAATATTTTTCTAATAAATTTCACAAATTTTTAAGTTTGAATCTTAAAATTTCAATCAAAATTTTTAGTTTTTATGTTTTTTTTTCAATTCACTGATTCAAATTATTATTTGTTCTTCTACATCAAATGAATGCACGGAAAATTTGTAAAATTTGAATTTTGTATATTTTACTAAGGCCATAAAAAAATGTTGATAGTATTCGATACTTTAGTCTGCCCCCGCCCCTCCTTATACCACCAACTCAAAAAATTATGGGTCATGTAGCTCTACAATCTGACAAAATTTCAACTTAATACCTGTATTGAATTTTGAAATATAACGATGAGAAATTTTGGAAAAGTGCACAACTTTTGAAATACTCTCCATTTCCAAATGTTATATTTTTCTGATATTTCGCTAGTACAGTTTGATATATGTTTAAAGTTTCAATTACATAGCTTAAGAGATAGTCGAGATACTAATTTTTAACTGTTTACAATTATTGGCTTCCCGCTAAGTTATTTTGTTGCTGCTGTATACCTGGTCCTAAATATGAGCTTCTTATAATAAGTAATTCCGAAGATATAATCATTTAAAAAAAAATTTGGACTACACTTTCTTTTCAGCCCCCTCTTTTCAGACCCCCTCACCCCAATAGATAGAAAAACTAAGTTTTAAATCCAAATCTTTTGAGTTTGTCCGCTAGATTCCTCTATATGTGTGTTGTTTTTCAACTTCCTAGTTAGAACCGTGGTTGAGATATTTGAACTCCTATTCTTTGGTCTTAGCGCTTCCGCCACCTGCCCCCGAAATCGGGTTTCCTGAGACCCTGACATCACAACCAATCTACAATCCACTAAGAATTAACTTTCTATCTAAAAATGTTTGGAAGGTCATATGCGCTGAGCGGACACGTGCGGCGTACGGCGAACAGACAGTTCATTTTTATACTCTAGATGAAATCTGAGAGTATATTGTGTTTGCCTTACCGTTTGTAACGCTAAGAAATAACGCTCGCACAGAGCCGCCAAGGGTACAGAAATATTTGTTGTCGCTCAAAAACCGTCTGTCTGTCTGTCCGTCTGTGCGTCTGTCTACAGCATAACTCTCGAAAACTTTGAGCTATAGTGCTAAAAATTTTTGTGTGTCATTTTTAGCAAAAAAGTAACTTTAAGTTCGTGAATGGGCTACATCCCCCCACTCCTTCTACCCCCTCCCTTACAAATTTCATGAAATTTCTAAATATATATTAAGAAATTGATTTTTTTTTGAAACTATTTAAGCTATCGACTTGAAATGAAGGTCAAAGTATTATCATATAGATGTCAATAATATCATGGAATATTGACCCGATCCCCTTACTCCTTCTACCCCCTCCCATACAAATGGACAATTTTGAAAAATACATATTTTCTATTTTCATTGAAATTAGTAAAGCTGAAAGGCGAAATTTTGTCAGAACTAATTCTACTATAATTGCAATTTATTTTAATAATAATTATTAACTTCGCATCACTCCTTCTACCCCCTCCCATACAAATTTCACGAAATTTTGGAATTTAAATTAAATTATTTTTGTTCGAAACTGTTTAAGCTATCAACTTAATATTTTGTATAAAGTATACAAATAGAAATATTAATAATGCGAAAAAAATGTGTTTTGATCCGCACACTCCTTCTTCCCCCTCCCATACAAATGGATAATTTTTGCTAAATGCATTTTATCGATTTCCATTCAAACTAGAAAAAGTACAAACTTGAAATTTTGCCACAATTTGTTTCTTAATAATTGAAATAAGTGTTAGAAAAAATTTTCAGCTCCGCTTCACTCCTTCTACCACCTCCCATACAAATATACTTACTTACTTACTTACGATGGTGCTACAGCCCAAATCGGACTTTGGCCTCCTGAATGCTTTGCCTCCATCCATCTCGGTTCAGTGACCGCGTCCTCCAGTTTGAAAATCTTAGCAGTGATTTGCTGTCTGCGTCAATCGAATCCTCCCAGCGCTTTCGTGGTTTTCCGACCGGTCTTTGTCCGTTGACTTTCCCTTTTAGTGTGCGTTTGGGAATTCTTCCGTCATCCATACGCTCCACATGACCAGCCCATTGTAACTTTTTAAATTTTATGAGGGTTGACACTTCTGGATTGTCGAAGATGTCATACAATTCTCTATTGT
Organism: Chorisops tibialis; assembly: GCA_963669355.1. Taxonomy (NCBI): domain Eukaryota; kingdom Metazoa; phylum Arthropoda; class Insecta; order Diptera; family Stratiomyidae; genus Chorisops; species Chorisops tibialis. Next base: position 78,712,430 of record OY770263.1, read on the forward strand.
ATCGTATTCTCCAGATCGAATCTTCCCTCACAGGTCCGAGGATTCTCCTGAGGACCTCTCTTTCAAAGACGTTCAGTAGTTTTTCGGACGCCTGAGTTAATGTCCACGTTTCTCTGCCATAGCATAGCACAGGTCGTATAATCGTTTTATATAACTTAACTTTTGTTTTCCTGTGTACGTTCTTGTTTTTAATTATTGGAAGTACCGAATAATACGTCTCGTTTGCCATAATTATTCTTCTTTTAATTTCGATGGGTTCGCTTCCATCCTTCGATAGGTTCGCCCCTAGGTATATTAAGTTGTCTACGTTTTCTAGGTTATAGTCTCCTACTGTGATATTTTGTCTGATTGGCGTCTTTTTCCTAGTTTGCGTCATAATTTTTGTTTTATTTTCATTTATACGTAGTCCAACTTCCCTTGCTACCGAGTCAAGGTTTACAAATACTTCCTTAGCACTCTCCAGAGATCTTGCAAGAATATCTATGTCGTCGGCATTTGCTACGAGTTGTGTGGATTTGAAGCATAGTGTTCCCTTGGTGTCAACGGAAAGTTTTCGAACAACATATTCGAGTGTTAAGTTGAAAAGCATTGGTGCGAGGCCGTTACCTTGATTAAGGCCGTTGTCTGTTTTAAAAATACAAATATCTCTATTGTAAATTCAATAAAAGCATTTCTCCTTCAAGTATATGAGAGCTATCGACTTTGAAATTGAATCAAAGCATGGTGATAAGGATAATGATAAGCAGTTTCAAAATCATCTTAAACGCTCCACTTCCTCTGTCACCTCCCATACAAGTGCCCCAATTTCAGGAAAATAATGAAAATTAAAAATTTTAAATTCAGCAAAAAACATTGTGCATACCATGTTCGGTGTCATATACGAAAAATACGAACCTCCCCCTCTACTTATACCACCTTCCATGCAAAAATCTCTATTCACTATTCGAAAGAATTTGAGATGACATATTTTCCGGTATATTAATACCTTTTCCATCTCATCTAGAGTATCATATGATTGGGCTTTAAGTCCAATCATAATTCTGTTATGTTTAAGTCATCGCATCAAAATCGAGGCCATCTACTTAATTCGAGCTATATGGCTTCAAATATATGCACAATTTTTACTTGTTGTTATTATGGATGACCTTAAATATATGCATACTTATTTATATGGATTTGAAATTATGATATTTTTATTGTAGTGAAATCGTAAAAAATATTTTGACAAAATTCGAGCTTGAAAGTGCAAAAGAACTATTAAAATAAATTTTCGAGGGCCGGGAATCGAACCTGAGCCGCCTGCCTGGCAGGCGAACATTGTACCACCCAAGCAATGCTAATGAACTTTTCTTGCCAAGATTTAGCCACAATTTTTCGATCTACTTAAAAAATTAAAAGTCAAATGGACTCATTTTTGGACATAAAATCGCTAGTTTCGAATTAAAAAATTTGATTTTATTTTCAACTCATGCAGGTTTTTACTTTAGCCAAATCGTAACAAAAATTCCTGCAGTGAATCGAACCCGTGGACGCCCGCGTGGCAGGCGAGTTTTTCCACTGAACCACCTACTTTAAGTGAGTCACTTGACTTCAAATATGTGCACAGTTTTTTTTTTTTATAGATAAAATAATAAATTAAAATATAGCATATGGTCATAACAGTAGCACGGGGAATGGGGAGCACATTATATATCAAATTTGAATGCAGATATTAAGCAGAATTTGGAAAAATTTTAAACTGGGCAGGTGTAAGCAAAAGGATATGGCAAGCCAAAATGTCGAAAACTTTCACTAACTATTTTATGACTCTGGTAAAAGATACAATGTTCAAATTTTTCAAATTTTACGTATATCCATTTAAAGAAAAAATTATAAAATAATTTGAATCAAAATTGTAATGCACTGAAGCTTGGCCCTAACATGATTTCATAAGTATTGACAAAAAAAAATATTAATAAATAAAACGTAAAATATTTGATTGGTAAGCCCATTTAGAAAAATGCACGAAAGTTCAAAATATTAACTGGTCGAATACCTTCAAGACTACTACACCGTCCCATACATAAGTATTGAAGAGCGCAAGGGCTCGCTGGATTTCTAGTAATATTATAACTACTACTTTAACAATTTAACTTTAATTTAACCTCAAACTTTCAACTAAATCGCACCATAGTTTTCACTTACCTTTTCGCACACAAATTATCGCATTCCAATCTCTTTTGTTTTTTAAACAGCGACTGATCCGACGTCTGTTCAATCTGGACTGACTACTTTATCAACGCTCGCTCTTCATTTATATCGTTCTTGTTGGCCGAATCATTCTTTCCCATCCGCATCATTTTCTGACGGCCAAATCGATACATAATTGTTGTTGCTTTCTCTGCAAAGAATGTGCAGGTGTTCCTCAGTACAGTAGAATTTTCGTAGGTTGAAGACCTTGAATATCTTATGAGCGGCATAGTGCGGGAATGTGCGTGATCGGACTTCGTTGTTTGTTGTTGATTGCTTCTGTAGGTTTAGAATTAGGTCGCAGGAGGGTGGTTTTGTAGAGCCACAATGCACTGAGGCCATCTAGTAGGGGCCATTGTACTCCCCCTATTGATTATTAGATGTATGTCACTTCGCTCATTCTAGCCACTTGGTTCGATTTGCGAACGATAGCAGGCTCGAATGTTTGACGCCTCTGGGGTCGTCTAGTTTTGAGAAGAATCTAGAGCCTTAACAAAGAAGACGACTGTTGGAGATTTGCGGACAGTGCTTCTGTAAATCATTTCCTTGTCGCCCGATCGTTATCTACCGTTTCTACAAATCTTTCTCTTGTCGTCCGAATCTTTTTCTTCTCGTCCGAATTATTCTCTTATCATACAATCGCTGTCGGTTGCTTCTCTACATCGCCCGTATAATTAATTGTTGTTGGTTGGTCGAATGTTCAAGGTTTTCAGAACTTGAACATTCGATGATCGCGAGTATATTTTGTTGTTGGTCACAGGTATTCTTTATTTTCATAGTGTTCGCACGCGTGCACTTATTTGTATTGGTAATTCATGCGATGAGCAAGTAGAGCCAACATGTTACAGTGTTATTTCAACCATTTTTAGTAAATCAATTATCACCAACACATCTAAAGCTATTAACATGAAAATTAGTAAAAACACTTTTATATATATTTTAAACAAAATTGCTTCAAAAGTCTTGCAATCCCTCTTCATCATCTACATCCTCCAGTACAAAAGTGGAATTTCAACCAAAATCAACTAAATCAGCAAATCAAAAACAACGAACTTGAAATATAGTATTCTAACCTCTTCCATACAAATATATGGTTTAATGAATATAAAGCGCATCGAATTTCATAGAAATTACTCTTTTACTAAAATTCTATGTAACGAATTTTGAACGTGATTTAAGCAATCAATCAAACAATTGTTAATATCCACCCAATTCTGCTTTCGCCCTACCCCTCTTCCCTTCCATACAAACCCTTGCAAAAATAAATGAATGAAATATTAATTTTATGCAGACATGCTCTTGATCGAAATCCAAGTTAAGTGTTAAATAATTTGACAACAGTCATGCCCTAAAAGCTCCATCCATAATTAAGTAGCGCCCGACTTCTTAGCAGATATTTTGTAATTGGTCTTATATTGCCTTTTCTTTATCATGTCTCTCCACAATGGCACTACAGCTCAATTCAGGCCTTGGCCTCCTGACCTTCAGGTTCCTTAACATTTTTATACTCTAGATGAAATCTGAGAGTATATTGTGTTTGTCTTACCGTTTGTAACGCTAAGAAATAATGTTCGCACAGAGCTGCCAAGGATACAGAAATATTTGTTGTCTCTCAAAAACCTCGATTCCGAGTTGCTGTCTGTCCGTCTGTTCGTTTGTCTTCAACATAACTCTTGAACGCTGAAATTTGTTAGCTATCAAATTTCAAATTTGAGAAAGTTATAATATTTTAAATATGATTAATGTTGAAAAATTGGGTTTTGATTCGGATATTTCTTCTACCCCCTCCCATACACATGCAGAATTTTAGTAAATGCATTTAACCGATTTTCATAGAAAGAAGAAGAAGTAGAAACTTGAAATTTTGCCAGAATTTGTCCCTAAATAATTGTAATAAATGCTAAAAAATATATTATATTTTTATTTTAAATTATTATATTATATTAAAATTGTTCAATTTCCTCGAAAATTATGAAAGCAAGAAACTTTAAATTCAGCATGAAATATTTTGTATACTACGTTCTGTGTTACATACAAAAATTACAAACCTCACTCCTCTGCTTTTACCACCTCCCATACAAAAGTCATTATACACTATTCGAAAGAATTTGAAATGACATATTTTCCGGTACAATAAAATCTTTCCAATTTCATCTAGAGTATCATATGATTAAGTTTTACGCCCAATCATAATTACTTTAATATTATAATAATAAAGTATTGTGATCGACACAAGAAAAAAAAAATTTGCAAACCTGAAATTATTTTTTTTTCGCGTTTCATGACTAAATTAGCCTAAAAATGCAAAAAAAATCCGTCTCCGCCGTATATATCTCCGAGACCGTTAAAGGTAAAATGTTCGTTCTTGGGTGGATTGTTGATTGGGTAAGTGAGCTCTATTTTCTAAATTTTGGGGGGGGGTTAGGTAGAAGGGGGAGACGGGGGAGGGAAAAGTCGAAACTACACTTGCTCTCCACCACGAATGCAGATAGAAAGTTGAAAATCAGTAGAGATATAGAGAAGGTTGTGGGACAAACTTTAAAAATAATTAAATTTTTTTATTCATTGGCGTCCGAAAAGGGGGGGCTTAAAACAAATTGTCGGCAGAATTGTTTTTTCAAATGATTATATCTTCGAAATTACTTATCGTAAAAAATTCATATTTTGGAACCATGAAGGTGGCATACAGTTCCATTGGAATCAGCTTAGAGAGTGGCTAATTATTGTAAGAGGGAGGGTCAGGGAGGGTGCAAAGAAAAACACTTAAAAATGAATATCTCAACTATCTCTTAAGCTATGTAATTGAAACTTAAATCGTGTATTAAGCTATACTAGGAAAATACAAAAAAATATAACATGTTGAAATAATAGTAGTGGAGGGAAATGGGGAGCATTTAAAAAATGGCGCACTTTTCAAAATTACAAATCCTTATATCTCAAAAAAGAGTACAGATATCAAATCGAAAATTTGTCAGATTGTAGAACTACATAATGGTTAATTTTGGTACAAATTTTAAGTTGAAAGGTGTAAGGGGATAAGCAAAAATGTCGAAAATTTTGAGTAATTTTGTTTGGGGCTCTCGTGAAAGATACAAAGTTTAAATTTTACATGTGGATACGTCTATTTGATGTACATAGAAAAATAATATTAATTTGATCCATAATTGTTATAAACCGACCCCCCCGGTCTAACGTGCACAAGGTGTTTCATGTGCATTGAAAAAAACACATAAACTGAAAATTTTTGAGTAAAATTTTAAGGTAGAAAGTTGAAAATTTGCAAAATGCATTTAAAAATAATTTCTAAATTTTCGAAATATTAACTGGTCGAAAACCTTTAAAACTTCTCTCCCTCCCATACAAAATTTTTTCGACCATTTTTAAGAAATCAATTATCACCTAACTGTTAAGGCTATCACTTTGAAATTTTGCAAAAATACTAACAAAAATAATTCAAATGAAATTACGTTAAAAGTTTTGAAATCGCGCTCGCCCTTCTACCCCCTCCCATACAAAAGTATGATTTCGACCAATTTCATTAAATCATCTAACAACCAACAAATTAAAAGCCATGAACTTGAAATTTTGTATGAGCACATTACAATAGAAAAGAAAGAAAATTACATCACAAGTTTTACGATTCCCTTACCTCCTCTACCCCCTCCCATACAAAATTATTTTTTCGAGCATTTTTAAGAAATCAGTTATCAGCTAACTCTTAAAAGCTATCAATTTCAAATTTTTCGTGAAAACTTATAAAAATTATTCAAATGAATTTGCTTCAAAAGTTTTGAAATCGCGCTTGTCCTTCTACCCCCTCCCATACAAAACTATGATTTCGATCAATTTCATTAAATCAACTAATAACCAACAAAATAAGATCTACGAACTTGAAATTTTATACAAGCACCTTACAAGAGAAGCGAAATAAAACTTTATATCAAATTTTACGATTCCTCCACATTGTCTACCCCCTCCCATACAAATGTTCGGTTTCGTGAATGTAAAATACACCGAATTTTATGACAATTCTATGCAACTTCGTCTATGAAACACATTCTATACAAAGAATATTGGACGTGATTCAAGCAATTAATTAAAAAGCTATTGATATCTACCCACCCTTACTATTACCCCTCCTCCTCCCCTCATAAAAACCCAAACTTGCAGAAACGAATGAAAAATTGTTACATTGACAACAGCCCTGCCCAAGACCTCCCTTTCACTTAGCCTTCCCTAACCACTCTAACCTGCATATTGACTTTCCACTCATCCGCAACTTGTCGCAAGAATAATAAAGTTTCGCCCGACTTGTTGGAAGTTTATTTTCTTATGTTTTCATTTCTGATTGTGGAAGGATTGGTAAACTTTCGCACAACCCTCTATCCACGAATTTTTCATTTTTCGTAAATTGAGATGACCAAGGTATATCCAAGCAGGTAGAGTGTTGGAACTATGCGTCGACCGGGATTTGAACTCACGACCTTCGCATTGTAGACTAACACGCTACCCAGTAGGCTATACCCTAGCTTTTCATATACTGAGATAAATTCGGAGATCAGTTTTATTGCTATCGACTATTCTCATTGAAGAATAAAAAGATAAAGATTTATAAATAGCAATTTTTCTTACCGAAATCTTGGAAGCCTTGTAAGTGATGCAGTGGTTGTTAACTAAAAGCAAGCAAAACTTCAAAACAAATCAGTTTCATGGGTTGGAACGTATGTTACCAATTGTTGCTTAGTTTTATAACAGTTATTATCGTTATCAAAATTATGATAATTGCTACTTAAAGTTGTATAATGCAATGATTAAACATAGTATACTACTGCGCGTACACCAGACATTTTTGAACTTAAGGGAATTATATTTTGTGCGGGAGTTAGAAGAGGTGACGACTTTCAACTAGTTTTTTCACATCATGCTCCATTTGCTATCAAAATATATTACACCAAATTTGATCACCAATAATTTGAAATGACATTTAATAAAGCATAATAGTGTGAAATCCGGAAATCTTTCTTTTCAAAACATGTACAAAGTTTGAAACCCCGGTCAAGATATAATTTCAGCACACTTCCTGCGTGGGTATATCGGCGCTGCATTATTCTGAGAAATTAAAAATTCATTGAAAGAGAATTGTGCCTTGGACTAACAGTCCTGCCATAATAGCAAATAAATGTTATGTTTTATCAGGAGGCCAAGGTCCAATTTGGGATGTTTTGCCATTGAAGATAAATCGATTGCTATAATTGAGCTATTCGCATCTACAGTTTTCAGTTCAACGCATCTTTTTTATCCCTCACACTCCCATATTAGAGTATAGATGACACCCTATATATGTTATAATCTATTAAAAAAATTAATTTTTATTTTGAAGGCTTGGAGAATTACCCGTACGACGAACAAACATAAGGATTTTCTTTTTGTTTTGTTTTGTCTTAATATGGTTATAAAGCATGAAAACAGTTCAGAGTAGAAAAATTGTTTTCCTAGTCATTGACCATACAATATTATTAGAGTAATGAAGGAGAATTGTAAACTTTCCCACACCTTTTACCACCTCCCACACAAATGTCACTACTCAGCATTGTGAAGAATTTTGGATGTTATATTAAAATGCTATCTATCCCATTTCATCTAGTATCGCATGGTTGTGCTTAACGCCTAATCGAAATTCTGTTATATTTTTAGAAACATTTCAATCATAAAATTCGGTTCTTCTTATTAGTAGTCTATAAAAAAAAACTGTTCGGCTGTTTCTTCATTTAGAATTAGTTTTTTAAATTTAATTTTTAAATAAATTTTATTAGTTTGCTTAATTAAAATTTTCAATATGTTCTTTGATGAAATATAGTACTGAAAGAAAAATTCCTGAAAGAAAAGGCAAAATTCATAATGCTTAAATTGTAAAAATTTTTCAAAAATCTATTAAACATGTATTGTTTGCTCATTATAATAAAAACTACATAACATAATAACAAAGACTAAATGCTATTCGTCAAAATTACAAAATAAAATGATTTTACATAGAAAAATTGTGTAATAAAATTGAATAGAAAATTTCCATCTTCATCAATGGGACTTCAGCCCAAATCGGGCATTGGCATTCAAACTCTTAGGTTCTTTAACATTTATTTGTTATTATAAAAGGGTTCTTAACCCTTCGCGCAACCCTCTATCTACAAATTTTCATATTGCAAATCTAGGTGACTCAGACATACCCACGCGAGTGTGGCGAAATTATATGGCGTAGGCCAACATACTACTCACTAGGCACCATTCTAGCACCAGAAAATCTGGATAATTTAAGGAACTTATATCTGAAATACTCGTAAAAATATAAACTTTTGAAGGACTTTGATATATAAAGAATACAATCCTCCCCTAAATCTCAAATGCCACAAATTAAAGAAGATAATATTCTCCTAGGCTTTTCTTAACATAAAAAAAATACAACCCACCATGGCATAAATAGAGCAATTAACCTGTTTGACCGACAAATTTATTGGTTCCTGAGTAGTGGCTTCCATCTATGTCTCCAGTGGTTCCATCTCACAAACTGAACAGAGAAATCGTACACCAACCACACACAAAACGTATCGCATCCATTTCACAACATTTAGTTCCATGAACCTATATCGTTACGGAGACGTAGTCAACCCATATCCCATGGAAGATACTGATAAAGTCCAAGGCAAGGTTTCTAGTTACGATGAATATGTCCTTACGAATCCTTCCGAAATTTACTGCTGCCAGTGTCGGTCAGTGTTGTATTCATGTTTCACTTTAGGTACTGATAAGAAAACTGACATATATCAAAACTAAACAAATTCTTATCGCCGTTTGTGTCCTTTTCATTATGCTCTTTTCTTTTTTGTTGTTGTTTCTGTTGTGAGCGTTTTCCTTTTAATACAAAATGCTTGTGTTTGCTATTTTAGTAGCTGGTTATGTGATGCTAGTTATATATTTCTTAATAATTATGTGATCACCTTAAATATTATTTGTATACCTTGTAATTGTTATTATGTTTGAATTTAATTATATTTTTTTTAAATAAATTTTCAGATAGCAAATCATCGCAGACTGACGAAGAGAAACAACGGGAACGACAGCGCAACGAACGCGAACAGAAAAACGCTGAACAGGAAGCTATTAATTATAAGGTACATGGCAAAATTGGTTAAAATTTTGGTCGTTGTGTGTTAATAACTTGAGGATACTTGTTTATTCACATAAATCCATTTTGTTCGGATATTTCAGAAGGAACGTAACGCACGTGAGGCCCGACTCCTTGATTTCGAGATCCGGCGAGCTCAGGAGAAGGACCGTAAAAAGGAAATTGAAAAACAGCATATTCTAAAGCAACAACAACACCAACAGCAGCAACAGAGTCAAAGCGAAAGAAGTACACCAAGTTCGATTGGAACGTATCTAAGTGATTCGAAGTCGCCACGTGATCTGTCTGAAAGAAGTTTTTCCGAAAGCCGAACAAAATCCTTCGAAGAGGATATAAAGGAGCCGATAACCAGTCCAGATAGAAAAGGAGATTTAGAAGCCGGCGAAATCCAGGTATTAATGAGGAAACAAATTTTACTTGGAATAAGGATATCCCAACTGTGTCTAGAGTAAAGCTTCTTTAGTTACGTCCTTAGAGAGTCGTCACAAATTTCTTATACTTGAATGGATTTCGTCTGATAATCAAATTAGAGTTTTGGAAAGAGTCGTAGTACAGAAACGATAATGGCTCGTACAATTTATGGCTATAGTAAGGATCGGATTTAATTAAGATGTTATGTAAGTTCGATGATAAGTTTAGTCTATCGGTAAATCAACTCGTCTGATGAGATGACAATAGTCTGGACACTTCTGAGTTAACTTATTTCATGTTGAATGTTTAGGTGATCTGGTGTAATGTAACGAAATGATTGCAAATTGTAAAAATTTTGAATTTTTTGATTGGTTTTGAGTTGCAAACTTTTTAGACTAAAATCGATTCGAAAGCAGTTTCAGTATCGTTGGCAGTAAATTAGCTCATCACGTACTTTATAAAAGTCTCACGTTACATTGCCCAACACCACAGGCCTTAGAATAGTGCAGTGTTTTTCTTCCTTTCTTGGGTGTTGCGGATTTCTCTTCAATGCCGACAAATGAAGATTTTTATCTAATAACTACAAAATAAACCAGCTTCACCGCTGGTTACAGTTGCTCTCACTCACCGTCCCCAAGCTTCCCATTCCTTCCCTCTGTGACTGTGTTTGTGCATTGCACATTAAGACCGAAATTGCTTATAACACAGTTATTCTGTAAAAAAAAACTTTATTGCAATTTTTAAGTGTTTTTAAATCATTAAATATTTCTATATAGAAAAATATACCTCTAAAATATGACTGATATTGAAATTTCGTCTCTTTACTAGATTTACTTTTGGGCAGAATGGCATTTGCCAGACTTTTAGTTTTTGCCCATATTTTCATTTTCCAGACTTTATTTCATTTATAAACTAATTTTCGGTATTTTAAATTTATGCAGAAAATTTAAAATCGACGACCTTAAAACTGCAAAACACTATGGTTTAATAATATTATCAAATCAAATATCGAAATTGATTAATTTCTCCCTTTTTGCATAAACCAATATTCCATATCAGTAGTTTTAGTGTTCTATCTACATCCCAAGTCGAGATTTTAGCAAGTGTAGATTTGGACTCTAACTCTAACCTCGCCTACATCTTAATCTCAACAAACCTCGAAACTTAAGTAGTGAAATTTTCTCATCCAATATAAAACCTTCTAAAACGAGATCGTTATATCTATGGCATTCAGGATTATATTATATATATGGTGGATTTTTAAATCTGTGCATTGTGCTTACTCTAATGTTTGTAAAGGAGCATTCAGAATCTGTCATGCAAACCAACCAAACTATGGGAAAGTATCCAAATACTTATCTGTCTCATTCTCTCCTGTAATTGTTTTTCGAGACACGTATCGTGCTTGGATATTTTCCCACTGTTTGGTTGTTTAGCTTGGCAAATTGTAAACGCTGAGAATTAAAGCTCGTTCAGAGTCGCCAAGGTACCAGAAATTTTTGTTGTCGCACCCCACACATACATTTTTTTTTTTCAATTTCGAAAAGTATTAAAGTTATCGTAATAAAATTTTTTTATAGTATTCCAAAGTAAATGCCTTCGATAGAAGAAAAATAAACTGCCAACAATTCGGGCGAAACTTTATTATTCTTTGGGACAAGTGGCGGATGCGTGGAAAGTCAATTGCTGGTTAGAGTAGTTATGGAAGACTAAGTGGGCAGGACACTTCTGAATTTAACACTTTACAGGAACGTTCAAAAGCTCCAGTACATACTATAATCAATATTTCGTTCGTTTATTTATGCAAGTTTGAGTTTTCATGAAGGGAGGAGTGAGGGGTGATAGTAAGGGTGGGTGGATGTTAATAGTTTTTTAATTGATTGTTTGAACCACGTCCAATATTCTCTGTATAGAATGTCATTTTCATAGAATTTTCATTGGATTCGGTGTATTTTACATTCACGAAACCTAACATTTGTATGATGTGATGCAATTTTATTTCCTTTCTCTTGTAAGGTACTCGTACAAAATTTCAAGTTCGTAGCTTTTAATTTGTTGGTTATTAGTTGATTTAATGAAATTGGTCGAAATCAGAGGAGGCGGTAGAAGGGCAAGCGCGATTTCAAAACTTTTAATGTAATTTTATTTCAAACTAGCAAACGCCCGCGACTTCGTCCGCGTAAAAATAACAATAATAAGCAATTTTTGAGAGTGTAGTTAGTAATACATTATGTGGGATATATAATCTGCTTACTTTATTGGCTCTTCGAAGAAAATGGTTTGTATATTGTTGGAATCAGAACCATAAATTATTAACAATGAAAGCATGATACTCGCATTTGTATGGGACAGGCTCGTGATCAAATCAAACCCGTGATTCGAGATCATATACGTGTTGAAGAGCGTTAAGGACATGTGAATAATTGTAGCTGGTGGTATTTAAAACAAATAAAATAACATTAAGCTTAAAAACTTAACAGGACTACGATTGTGCGTAAAGCCCAATCATACGATACTATGTATAGATGAAATCGAAATTTTTGCGGTGTTAAGAAATTTTGTATGGGGAGTGGTAGAAGGGGTGACAGTTCTGAACTAATTTGTTTCACATCATATTAGAGTAGCTATAAAAATGTTTTGTTCCAAATTTAAGCTTCAAAAATTGAGTAGGTACTGAGAAACTTAGTGCATTGAATTTAATGAAATTGTGCAATTTGTATGGGAGGTGGTAGAAGGAGTGAGGGGTTTTTGATGATTTTTCGAGAATCAACTATAACTATCATGCAATTTATATAGTTTAAATTTCAGATCTGTATCATTCACATTTTTCAAGAAAATCGAATTGTTATAAAGTCGTGAAATGTGTCTCATTGTATGGGAGGAGGTGGAAGGAGTGAAGCTACTCGGTTAATTTTTTCCTAATATTAATAATAATGCTAATTAAGGATTAATTTAAAATTTTTACCACGATGAAATTTAAATGTACTGAGAAAATTCGTTTAGAGTATTTCATGAAAAAGTGCGGTTTATATGGGAGGTGGTGGAAGGAGAAGGGGGTTTATGGTGATTTTTTGAAAAACAACTATAATCATCATGTAATTGATATATTTTAAATTTCAGATTAGTAACATTCAGACTTTTCAAGAAAATCAAATTCTTGTGAAGTCATGGAACTGTGTCACATTGTATGGGAGGGGGTAGAAGGAGTGAAGCTAATCGGTTATTTTTCTTCCTTTTTTAATAATAATGTTAATTAAGGATTTAATACAACATTTTAGCTCGATGGAAGTTACACGTACTGAGAAATTTGGTGTAAAGGGATTCATGAAAAAGTGTAGTTTGTATGGGAGGTGGTGAAAGGAGTGAGGCAACTCAAACAATTTGTATACCAAAAGACTGCATTTATAATAGAAATAATATGTTCCGAATTTCAAATTAATAGCTTTTATAGTTTCCAAGAAAATTTGATTAATATATATTTTGAAAATGAGTCACTTTGTATGGGAGGGGGTAGAAGGCGTGAGGGGAGTGAAATGAAACCAAAAACAGATTTCATTCCGATGGACACCTAAAAAACTGTGCAAGTTTCATTACAATCGGTTTAGTCGTTTGTGCGTGAAAAGCGGTCGGACAGACAGACAGACAGACAAAAATTTCAAAAATGTGTTTTTATGTTTAGTTAGTGCTAAAATAACTCAAAAAACTAACTTATAGTCATTTATAAGCAAATAACAGACAGACACTATAATTATATTACTATGTATAGATGAATACATATAGATATTTTTAAAAGTTTGTGCAAAATTTCAAATTGATAGCTTTTAATAGTTAGGTGATAATTGATTTCTTAAAAATGGTCGAAAAAATAATTTTGTATGGGAGGGGGTAGAAGTTTTGAAGGTATTCGACCAGTTAATATTTCAAACTTTTAGAAATTTTTTTTAAATGCATTTCGCAAATTTTCAAGTTTCTACCTTCAAATTACATTCAAACATTTTCCACCTTCCTCCCCTTACACCCCCATCTTAAATTTTTTGTCAAAATTAAAGACTATATAGTTCTACAATCTGACAAATTTTTTATTTGATGTCTGTACTCAATTTTGAGTTATACCGATTTGTAATTTTGTAAAGTGCGCCATTTTTGAAATGTTCCCCATTTCTCCACACTACCATTATGTCCACATGTTATATTATTTTCATATTTGGCTAGTGAAGCTTAGTGTACGTTTCAAGTTTCAATTACATAGCTTAAGAGACAGTCGCGATATTCATTTTTAAGTGTTTTGCACCCCCTGAACCTCCCCCTTACAATAATTAGCCTTTTTCTAAATTGATTCTGGGGGATCTATATGCCACATTAGTGGTCCCAAAATAGGAATTTTTTTTTGATTAGTAATTTCGAAGATATAGTCATTTGTAAAAAAAAATCGAACGACAATTTTTTTTAAGCCCCTCCTCTTCTCGGACGCCAATGGATAAGAAAATTAAATTATTTTCAAAGTTTGTCTCACAATGTTCTTCATACCTCTGCTGATTTTCAGCTTCCTGTCTGCATTCGTGGTGGAGATATTAGCAAGTGAAGTTTTTGACTCTTTCCCTCCCTTTGCCTCCCCCTTACACCTGGCACTCTCCAAAATTTAGGTAATGGAGCTCACTTACCCAATCAACAATCCACCCAAAAACGAACATTCTACCTTTAATGGTCCTGGAGATATGAGTCCATATGTACGGCGTACGGCGGGATGGATTTTTTTTTTGCATTTTTAGTCATGAACGCGAAAAAAAAAATGTCAGGGTAGAAATTTTTTTTTGTGTCGATCACAATACTTTATTATTAGAATAATAAAGTAAAATGTTGTGTTCCGTCCACCCCTCCTACCACTTCCGATATATGTAAATGCACAATTTCAATGAATCGATTTCTCGTTGAGACCCCATATAGGGGCATCGGACAGTGATAGTTCGACAAGGCGTGATCCTGAGCATCGGCCTTAAGTTGTCGTTAGGGATTATTTATTCTTTAGGTCTCAGGATCAATTGCTACATGGCTGACCAACCCGACGTCTTCCTTGCGGACTATAATCCAGACCTTGTTTGGCAATGTTTTGCTCTGGTTTCCTCAAAGTGAGACCGATCCACACCCCGAATTCCACCCTTGAAACTCAGTGCTTATCTTAGTCCGTTTAGTTGTACTCCAAAGTTCGTCGTTGGTGATCCAATTTCGCCAGAATATCCCTAAAATTCGTCGAAGGCATTAGTTCTTGGTAAGCAGCAGTCACTTTCAATGTAATAAAACCTTATAGCAACAGGGACACTTGCATTTTTGTGCGAACGAACATCTCTCTTAACCGCCAATTCGTTGTACGTGCCTCAATGATCTTTTCGGCACTGCCGTCCATGCTGACAATGCTTGGTAACATAAATCTTGCACCTTTTTCACATCTTGTCCGTTAAGAATAATCGGTGAGCTTGTCTTCGAGCCAATGTGCATATGCTTGAAAGTTTTGTTTAAGTACATCTATTTTCAGTCCTGCCTCTTTTCATTTATAATACATCTGAATCTCCAAGCGGTCATGTGCAAGCACTCATACATCATCAGTACAATCAAGGTGTCCAACTGAAGACCTTTATCTTCCTCACCTTCCAGTGCAGCTTTCTATGTAAGACGCGAATTCTTGCATCTTGGTAAGGATTCGTCATCATAGCTATGATCTTATCTGGGATACCTTTCCTAAGCTATGTAGCAATTGATAATTATAGCAGTTATTTCAAGTTCAATAATACAGACACTAGAAAGCATCTTGTCCCATTTATGCATATAATCTCTCCTTATCACCGTAACCTGCACAATATCTTCCGAGGCATCCCCAACTTATCCAAAGAATAACAAAGTTCCACCCGCCTTATTGGCAGTAATTTGACATCAAATTGGAAATCAGTAGTAATGTGTTAATGTTTTTTTGCAGGACCACGCAAGCACGACACCATCACCGCAAACTGTAACTGGGCCACCTCCATCCCGTTCGGTGGTGGCGGGCCCACCGGCAACGGCAGCTGCTGCCACAGCTGCTATTATTCCAATCCTACCGCTTGGAGTTGCTGCATTACGCGATGACTCCACCGAAAGTGATCAATCTTTGACCTTTTCCCAATCGCAATCGGATGCCTATCACCGGATCATGTGAGTAACTTTGATATTTTTCTAATTCATAAATGATTTTAAATGAACTAATTTTGGCCTGCAAAGTGGCTAGTGTTAAGTTTAATGAAATACTTATTGTCCTGCAATCGAAAAGGACTCAAAGGATTCAAAGGATTCAATGGTTCTTGTATTCGGTGGTTTGTGAATTCGAATTGTAGGTATAAGAAGCTTTAGCTGAACTCGGTTAGCTTTTCGAATGGTTTGCATATTCGATAACAAACAAGAACTTGTATAAGCTTATGAAAGCTCAGGACATCGAGTTCGAATGGAGGTGTTTAAGTCGTTTTCAACACTGTCCTTAACTGCGGCGATATTTTTGGTCGAACGTCCGGGGCGATAACAAACAAGAACTTGTATAAGCTTATGAAAGCTCAGGACATCGAAAAGTTTCAATTTAGGTTTTATGCTTTGGTAATCTAAGTTGTATTTCTTATATTAAAGCTGAGACATTCTTCAGTTTATTGGAATATCCTGAATTGAATTACATTTTAAACAATTTCGCTTATGAATTTCAGTAAGATAGCTTTAATATTTTGAGCTTCGATTTGTTGTTAGATTTTGTTTATAGAGACGGAAGTTTCCAAAATGAGATTTTGCTGAAATCGATTTAATACATCACAGAATTATGATTGGGCGTAAAACCCAATCATATGATACTCTAGATGAAATAGGAAAGATTTTATTGTACCGGAAAATATGTCATCTCAAATTCTTTCGAATAGTGAATATTGACTTTTGTATGAGAGGTGGTAAAAGCAGATGGGGGAGCTTTGTAATTTTTGTATGTAACACAGAACGTAGTACACAAAATATTTTATGCTGAATTTAAAGTTTGTAGCTTTCATAATTTTCGAGGAAATTGAACTATTTTTGTCTGAATTTATGGCATTTATATGGGAGGTGGCAGAGAAAGTGAGAGGTTTTGGATGATTTGTAATCTGCTTATCAATATTCTAATCACATTGCTTTGCTATAATTTTAAAGTCGATAGCTCTTATATGTTCGAAGGAGAAATACTTTTCATGAGTTTCCAATACACAAATTTGTATTGGAGGTGATAGAAGGAGTGAAGCGAAGTTAATATTTTTTTTAGCATTTATTGCAATTATTAAGGGATAAATTAAGACAAACTTTTAAGTTTTTACTTTTTTTAGTTTCAATGAAAATGGATTAGCTGCATTTATCAAAATTGTGCATTTGTATGGGAGGGGGTAGAAGGAGTATTCGAATCAAAACCAAATTTTTTCGACATCAGTAATGTTTATAATAAAATACTTTTCTCAAAATTGAAAGTTGATACCTGTGACGGTTTTTGAGAAAAATAATTTAATTAAAATTCTGAAATTTCGTGAAATGCGTATGGGAGGGTGTAGAAGGAGTGAGGTGAAGTTGATAGTTTTTCCAAAATTGGTTGCAATTGTAAACAAATTGATTATGGCAAAAATTGGTTATTTTAGTTTTTCTAGTTGCAATGCAATCCGAATAAATACATTTTTGAAAATTGTGCATGTGTATGGGAGGGGGTAGAAGGAGTTCAATTTTTTTTGACGTTAATGATATTTATATCATTATACTATGACCTAATTCTCAAGTCAATAGCTGAAATGGTTTCGAAGAGAAATCAATTTCTTTAACTTTCGAAATTTCATGAAATTCGAATGGGACGGGGTAGAAGGAGTGGGTGAATATGGCCAGTTCACGAGCTTAAAGTTGCTTTTTTGCTAAAAATGATATATGACAAATTTCAGCATGATAGGTCAAAGCTTTCGAGAGTTATGTTGACGGACAGACAGATGGACAGACGGTCACTCGGAATCGAGATTTTTGAGTTACAACAAATATTTCTGTACTCTTGGCAACTCTGTGTGAGCATTATTTCTTAGCGTTACAAACGGTAAGGCAAACACAATATGCTCTCAGATTTCATCTAGAGTATAAAAATGCAATACAGTTTATAGGTCGAAAAGCTCGATAGAAGATTTTCCATACTATGGATTCAGTTTCGAAGTAAAAGGGGACCAAGTGACTTACATTTTTCGACTTTCCGTTCGCTTTTAGTCAGTTTAAAAAGCTGTGGCAACTGTTTGGAACAAATCATGAAATGCAATGACTACAAATATAAAAACGAACATAAAAGTGGAAAAATTCCGCTTGATAAATTTCATACAAACTAAGTAAATTAGTTTAAAGTATTTCACGAGAAAGCGCAGTTTGTATGAGAGGTGCTAGAAGGAGTGGGAGTTTTTAACAGCCCAAATCGGGCCTTGGTCGCCTGAAGTCGTCACCTCCAATCGTCTTTTTTTTTTAAGTAGCCGAACACAACTTAGGGGGTCACCCTTTAATGTAAATTACACAGTCATGTCGGTTAGGGAAAAAAAGGAGTTAAGGTAGTCAGTCTCAATCCAAAGACCTCATCCTCCAGTTGCTAATTTTTACGATGGCTTGCAATCAAAGCTTTCGATCGTTTGTAAATTTTTTGAAAGAATTATAGAGAATTATTTAGATACTTTTTGCGACAAAAGAATTATTGTTCCATACTTACAAGTTCTAATAAACTCGTTTAATGTGAGGCTTGGCTCATAGATGGATTTGCTTTGCGGTTGTCTTTAGCAACACAGATTATTTTGAATGACAATCAGTAACGCCTCCGGAGGTTGCAGTTTATTCCTAATGTAAGATCGATAATCATACTGCTGGTTGCAAGACCTATCCAAATCTCTGCTTTCTGCTATTATAATCTATCGGTTATGGCAAGGGGTGGAAAACGCAATTCCTCGCCGAACTTCTAGGAGCTCTGCCCGTGATATGGGAGGTAACACAGCCACCAAGATACTCCCCGAAGGGCTGTCTTCCATTGTCAAGGGTGCAAGCAACCTTGCATGGGCTCTCGTGGTACTAGAAAAACTCCGATCGGTTCATAATTGAATTTACTTCCAGTTTAGGTCCCTTTGCGAACCCGTGACAGGTAGCTCTCCGGTTCGGTAAACGTGGGATCGGTACTCCCAAAGGTTATCCCATACCTACAATTCGATTTCAAAAAATACCATTGCACAGAGCGTGGATTACAAGAAATGCTTAATGATATCACAAATAGCTTAAAAAAAATAGGTAGCAATTGTAACATGTTACTTTGCTATCAAAAAAGCATTCGATCTTCTATGGATTAAATGTCTTCTGAACAAACAAATCAGCCAAATCAGCCAATCTACTCAGGATGTTCCATAGTTTTCTAAAAAATTGTATGTGGAAATATATAGTGAGGATTCATCAGGAGTAGCCCAAGCATCGGGACCTAAGCCTTATAATTTTTTCCTACACGACTTCCCGCATACAGTACAAGAAGGATCTGTGGCAGTACTGTTTTTTTAAGGCACCGAGTTTAACTTACGGGGTCACCTTTTATTGTATTGCACAGTTAAGTCGGTAAAGGAAGTGGATTAAAATTGTGTGTATTATGGAAGTTCGGATGGAGAGAGATGGAAGTGACGATGAACATTATTCTTAAAGGACTGGAGGCTATACCCGTTTGGAAAAACGTTAGCCGGTAATGCGTTCAGAGTCTGAAATGTCGTGGAAAAGTGGAGGAATAAGTGCGCATAGTTCCGTATTGAATTTAATATGGAAGTAGTGATAGTAAATGATGAGTACTTCAACATTTCTGCGATGCTCGAAGGAGTCAATAGAAGCCGTAATGTTTTCATCTCCAATAAGTCGGAACGCATGTTTTTGGATTCGATCACGCAGCGCAAGGTGAGTTTTGGGTGCCCCAGCCCAAAGATGCAAGTTGTACTGTAAGCGAGGTCGAATGTAAGCCTTGTAGTTAGTAGCTAAGTCGTGAGGCGTAAAGTATTATTTATATTTACAAAGAGTACCTAGGCGTTTGGAGGCATCAAGGGCAACTTCAAAGATGTGTTGACTCCAATGGTTATTGATCTTTACGCCTAAAAGGATAAAATCTTCGAAAGAGGAAAGTTTTACGCTATTAAAGGTTACATTAGCAGACGACGCTGGAACATCACGCTTAAGAGAATGATGACAGGCCTGTGTCTTAGTTGCATTGAACTCTACTTTATATTTCCCGCCACATCCCAGGATTAAATAGAGATCTGAATTCAGTGAACGGAATGAATTTCTGCGATCGGAAGCAATAGAATGCTTGTTTGATTCGGCAGCAGAGTCAAATTCAAAGGTGTTGTCTAAAGTACTGTCATCCGCAAAGCTATGGAAAGGATTGAGAATAGAAGACAAGAGATCATCAATAAATATTAAGAACAGAGTCGGCGATAAGACGGAGCCCTGAGGGACACCGGGATTGATTTGGAAGGAGGAAGAAGTAACACCATCTAATACTACTCGTATAGTGCGCGTGGACAAAAAACTCTCAATCCATTGAATGAGGGTAGCATCAAGGCCAATGGCCGTGAGCTTAACTAGAAGACATTCATGCCAAAGTCTGTCAAAAGGTTTTGCAATGTCAAGCGCAAGAACTTGACTTTTGCCGTATTTATGCAAGCAAGAGTTCCAGCGTTCCGTCAGATAGACCAAGACATCTTCCGCCTATCTTTCAGAACGGAAACCGTATTGGCGATCGTGGATAAGCTGTTAATCCTCGAGATATTTAGCGATTTTGCGATTGACAGCAGTTTCCATCATTTTCGAGAGCACTGAAGTAATGGCTATTGGCGGTAGTTGGCGGGGTTCGGTTTGCTTCCTTTTTTGGAATTGGGTGAATATTCGCGACATTCCACAATTGTGGACAGAACCCAGAAGATTAGGATAGATGGAAAAGATTGCGAAGAGGTTTATTGAAATAGAGGAGCACATTCTAAGGGTAATGGGGGAATGCCATCAGAGCTAGCCGACTTGTTAACATTAAGCTTTTGCAGAATTCTGGATATGAGATGTATGCGGAAATGTAGCGGCGGCAGCGAAAAACCAGATGGTGTTGCGAAAGGAGGAGTTGAGTTTGAAGATGGTAGTGTGGAGTTTCTCACGAAACTAACTGACAAGAGGATAGCTTTCTCAACAGGATCAATTAATTAATTAATAATTAAATGATCTTCTGTCGAAATTTTGGTTGTGATCAAATTTAACACAATTGCAAATGATACAGTCTGACATGCCCAATCCAACGACCCGAGAGTAGCACTATCACAGTACATGGCGGTTATTGACAACTAAATACTATAATATATTATGGGCAAATATGTTTTAATAATTTCCCTGTGGACTATCTATCGGCCACGACTTCGTCCGCGTAAGAATCGTAGTAATACGCAATTTTTGAGAATTAGTAACGTATAATTTGATTGTTCACAATATTTCGTGTTTCTTTGAAATCAGAGGTACAAATTATAAAATTAGAGGAATCACTAACTCGTGAGAATGCTACGCATAACTGCCCATGAGTAATACTATTTTACTTTATTATTCTAATAATAAAGCATGTATTATGATCGACTTGGAAAAAAATTGCTATCCTGAAATTTTGTTTTTTTCGCGATTCATGACTAAATTAGCTTAAAATTGCAAAAAATAAACGCTAACGAAATGCGAATAGTTGTAGTTTGTATTAATTAAAAAAAAAGTATAAATAATATAACATTAAGTTCAAAAATATAATTGAATCCATCCCTCAATTCTTGCACACGGACCTGAGCTAGAAGGTACTAAAAGGGGTTGAATTTATGGCTTAGTGAATGTTTTCACAGTGCATTTAGAATTGAAAGGAAAGATTTCCGGATTCTATACTGTTACGCTTTATTATGCGTGACGTTTCGGTCTCTGCTAAGACCTTTTTCAAACCGCTGTTTAAGTTCGATAAAGGTCTCAGCAGAGACCAAAACGTCACGAATAATAAAGAGTAGCATTGTAGAATCCGGAAGCCTTTCTTTTCAATTTGAGTTGAATTTCATTAATTTTAATTTAATAATTTCAATTATTACTAAGACGTCATTTTCGAAATATTAGGTGAATAAATTGATATATTCCAAGAAAATAGTCCATAGCATTATGAAAATGACACAATGTATGGTAGAGCTGAACAGATTACGCATACCATATATTACTAACTACATTCTCAAAAATTGCATATTATTTCGATTATTATGCGGACGAAGTCGTGGACGATCACTAGTTCATAATAAACTCCTTGAAACATGCTCGTATAAATACCAACTGTTAACACGAAACATACATATTAGCTATATTTTGTACATCTATGTCCATATTAATATCTGTGTTGAACATTCTACCTTTTTCTTTTCAAAGAATCAAATTATCGACTCGTACTAAAAAGGATCAGATTACCCTTTGCCCTTAATACCTTAAAATCAATTTCTCATTTAAGAATAATAAATTTTTTTGACCAGATTATGAATAAATTTCTTTGTCACATTGCCAAAATAGTTATAAGATATTTTACAAGAATTTTAAAACTTTCCTGGCAATTTTGAAAATCATGCAGCTTTCATAAATCTTTCGAAATCTGTTTAGTTCAAGTCAAATTTCCATGTAAAAGTCATCATTCAAGTTTCCTTAAAACTTCAGAATAAATATTTGTAGCAGGCTCTAGAGAGGTAGCTAACACTAGATATCAGCTACTTCTGCAAGGTAATTTATGGATGGAGGGAAATGAGAGCCCGAAGATTAAGTATATGAAAATATGATTTCTGCTTTCATATCTATTCTAGAAGGAAAATGTCTATAAAGTAGGTCGATGTCATTCCATGTCAGATAAATAATGTATCCTTCCTTGAATGCGGACTATGTGAAGCATAAGGTGCAATGAAATTTAAATTGAAATGGTAGGTGTTTCGTAATTTAAAGGAACACTTTGGGGTTGAGTAGGTGTCAGAAATTGTGGGTGCCCTGTGTGTTATTAGCTAATTACACAGCTACATGGATAATAAGTTTTAAGCTCTGGATCCTCGCGCTTAATTTAAACTAAGTGCAAGTCTCAAGCCGTGCTATATTAATACGGAGTACATAATTTAATCAAAATTCTATGTGATCCTTGAACAATTTGCATAGGTTGAGATGAGTTTGCTGAGCATGATAAATGTTGAATTTTTATTTCTTTCTTGACATGAATCTCCGGCATGAAGTTTCATAGAACTTTGCTTTGAATTTAACGTCCCTTAATGTAATTAAGTGCGTTTGTTTGTTTGTTGCCGCAAATCTGGGAAACTACTGAATTCGAATGGAACTTTTTGTAGCATGTTACTCATCATTTCTCGTTAAAAAAAGGGTTGGTCGTTTTTATTTTATGATCAACGGCTACGGCGATCTACATATGGTTTCCACAAAAGGCTACAATTTAATAGGAAGGAATTTTAAATGCACGTTTTCAATTTTTTTTTGTACACAGTTGCTTAAGAGCCGCTAATTTGTATAGTTTATTTTTGTGCAGAATTTTTTAGAACAATATGAGTTATACATTCACGATGCCGGTGCACAATTAATACACTATTACAATAATATACAAAGAAAAAACCGGCGCTCCAGTCCAAAGAGATTATTGTTTTATTAATTTTTTTTTTATGTGATACCGGAACTAGAGGGGTTGCCCTTTAGTACTGAAGCAAAGCTTCGGTGAAGGGGGAAAGACATTGGTTGTTGGGAATTAAGGAGATAGAGAAGGAAGTGGCTATGAATATTTCTTTTGAATTGTTGAATGTTGTAGTCATGCAGGAATACTGAGATGGGCTGCGAGTTCCATGTTGGAACAGTTCGGTTTAAAAACGAATCGTGAAATTTGACAATGCGATCGAAGACGGGGTTGAGAGAATACTTATGAGCACATGAAGCAGTTCTAGTATTACAGGGTAAGGGCATACATGGGGACAAGAGATTAGAGATTTCATCCAAACAATCTCCATTGTAGTAACGATACAAAAGAGTTAAGGAGCTTACAGTTCGTCTATGCTCGAGCGAATCGAGCGATGAAGTGATGTCAGAATCTCCTATAATTTTAATAGTCTGAGACTATATACTATTCAGATAGGAGAGAGAATTTTTTGCAGTTCCCGCCCATAGGTGGGAGCTAAATTCAAGACATGGTATTATATAGACCTTATAAATTGCAATTAACCCAGAAGCGGTGAAGGAGTTTTCACACCGTTTTAGGTAACCTAATCATTTAGATACCTCCTTGGTGATGTTAAATATATGATCGTTCTAAGATAAGTTATCTGTGATTTGGATACCTAACATCTTAACACTTAAAGAGGTGGTTAATGGCTGACCTCCGAAGGTGATTGGATCAAGGTTAGAATCACGCTTGTGGGACACAAGACAGCACTGGGTTTTCAAAGGATTAAATTCGACTTGATTTTTATCACCCCAACTAAAAATCTTAGCCAAGTCGTCATTCAATGATTGAACCATGTACCTACGTTATTCTACTAATTTAGTACATCGGGCTAAAGACGCAGTGTTAAAGTAATAGGAGAAGTCTAATGTGCTGTCATCAGCGAAGCCATGTATAGTATTGAAAGTTGAAGATAGCAAGTCATTAATAAATATTAGAAAAAGAGTGGGAGAAAGAAACGAGCCCTGAGGGACACCAGCGTTAATTTTATTAGAAGGCGAAACCACACCATCCAACACCACACGCATTGAACGCTTGAGTAAAAAACTTTCAATTCAGGAAATAAGAGAGTCGCCCAAACTAACAGTTTTAAGTTTGATTAAAAGGGCAAAGTGCCATATTCTGTCAAAAGCCTTGTAAATATCGAGAGCGATAATACAAGATTCACCAAAAAAAATTTGCTACCCTGAAATTTTGTTTTTTCGCGTTTCATGACTAAATTACCTAAAAATGCAAAAAAAAAAACCGTCTGTCTGTACGCCGTCCGCCGTACGCCGGTGTGTACGCTCAGCGCACATTAGCTCCCAAACCCTTCAAGATAGAAAGTTCATTTTTGGGGGGGTTGTAGATAGTTGCGGATCTCAGGCGGATACCCATTTTGGGAGGTGTACGGGTTCAGGGAGGCGGGGGGAGCACTTAAACCGAAAAATACGACTTCAAATATCTCAACCATGGTAACAGCTAGGAAGCTAAAACTCAACACACATATAGAGGAATTTGTGGGACAGCTTTTAAAAATAATTGAATTTTTTTATCCATTGGGGTGCGAAAAGGAGGGCTAAGAACCAATTGTCAGCCGAATTTTTTTTTCAAATGATATATATATGTTCGAAATTACTTACCACAAAAAATTGATATTTTGAGACCATTATGGTGACGTATAGGTTCACTAGAATCAGTTTAGATAAAAGCCAATTATTATAAAGGCGAAGGTCAGGGGGGTGCAAAGAAAAACACTTAAAAATCAATATCTTGGCTATTTATTAAGCTATGTAATTGAATCTTAGAATCTATATTTAGCTATATTAAGGAAATACGAAAAATATATAACATTTGGACAAAATAGTAATGGGGGAAATGGGGAGCATTTCAAAAATGGTGCACTTTCCAAAACATCAAACCGTTATAAATCAAAATTGAGTACAGATATCAAATTCAAATCCCGTCAAATTGTAGAACTAGGTAGTTTTTAGATTTAGCAAAAATTTTACGTCGGGAGGTGGTAAGCAAAAATGTCGAAAATTTTGAGTGATTTTTTAAGGGCTCCGGTGAAAGATACAAAATTTAAATTTTCCATATAGATATATCTATTTGTTGTGCACACAGCAAAAATAATAAAATTCCATAATTGTTATGCACCGACCCCCCTGGTCTACCGTGCACAAGGTGTTTCATGTGCAACGAAAAAACCACATAAACTGAAAATTTTTGAATGAAATTTGAAGGTAGAAACTTGAAAATTTGCGAAATGCATTTAAAAAAAATCACTAAAAGAATGAAATATTAACTGGTCGAATATCTTGAAAGCTTCTACCCCCTCCCATACAAAATTATTTTTTCGACCATTTATAAGAAATTAATTATCACCTAATTAGTAAAAGCTATCAATTTGAAATTTTGCACAAAATCTTTTGAAAATAGTTAAAACGGAACTCCGTCAAAATTTTTGAGATCACACTTGCCCTTCTACCCCCCTCCCATACAAAAGTATGATTTCGACCAATTTCAATAAAACAACTGCTAACCAACAAATTAAAAGCTACGAACTTGAAATTTTGTACGAGCACCTTAAAAAAGAAAGAAAAGAAAATTGCATCACAAATTTTGCGATTTCCTTACCTCTTCTACCCCGTCCCATACAAAATTATTTTTTCGAACATTTTTAAGAAATCAGTTATCAGCTAACTCTTAAAAGCTATCAATTAAAAATTTTGCACAAAAACTTATAAAAATAATCGAAATGAAATTCTTTTAAAAGTTTTGCAATCGCGCTTGCCCTTCTACCCCCTCCCATACAAAAATATCATTTCGACTTATTTCATTGAATCAACTAATAACCAACAAATTAAAAGCTACGAACTTGAAATTTTGTACAAGTACACTACAAGAGAAAGGAAATAAGATCGCGTCACAAATTTTAAGATTCCCTTACCTCCTCTACCCCCTTCCATACAAATGTTTGGTTTCGTGAATGTAAAATACATCGAATCCTATGAAAATTCTATGCAACTTCGTCTATGAAACTGACATTCTATACAGAGAATATTGGACGTAATTCAAGCAATCAATTAAAAACCTATTAACATCTGCCCACCCTTACTATTACTCCTCACCCCTCCCCTCATAAAAACTCAAACTTGCATAAATAAACGAACGAAATATTGATTACATGCACTGGAGCTTTTAAACGTTTCCGCAAAGTGTTAAATTGACAATTGCCCTGCCCAAGAACCAACTTACACTTAGTCTTCCCTAACCACTCTAACCTGCATATTGACATTCCACACATCCGCAACTTGTCTCAAGAATAATAAAGTTTCGCCCGACTTGTTGGTAGTTTATTTGATATTATTTTACTCCTTCCAACCCTTCCTATACAAAATCATAACTTCCGCTATCAATTTCAATAAACTAATTGACATCCAACAAATTTAAAGCTATGAACGTGAAATCTTGTTTTCAAGATAAACGGAAACGAACTGCATCAAAAATTTTACGGTTACACCAGCCCTTCTACCCCCTCTCATACAAATATGTGATGAGTATGGTGTTTATATTCAACTGTACAGAATTTCTTGGAATTTTCTCCAGCTATGTAACTAATCTTCTATGCAAAAATGTTTGAGCATAATTCAAGCAAGTAATTAAACAGTTATAAAACCAGATGGTTGGTTGATAAACAAACGAATGAAATATTAATTTTAATATATATATGTACTGGAGCTATTGATCGTAATTAGTTAAGTGTTAAATAATTGAACCACCATCAACTAACAATAATCTTCTCTATCACCCTTATCCTAACCTGCATATTGACTTCCCTTGCATCCTCAACTAATTGCGCATTAAAGGGTGACACTCTTTAGTTTATATTAATGCTTTGAATTTATTTAATTCACATTAAAAACCCACCCTTTTTATTGAACAAGTTTATCTACGATACAAAGTCGAACTCTGTGAACACGACATTTTAAAAATTCGAATTCTAAAGACAATCTCATTATTTTTTTTATATTAAGCCCTTAGCATATCAACATATAATCCCACATAGGATAAGGATATTTAAAATGTCTCTCATTTTTTAACATATGCAACAGTTTTTCAATGAGTTGGCTCGATTTTTAAATTCAAATAAGAAAAGATGTGTGAGAGATAGTTTTTTTTTGCATTACAATCATTGGTATTTTGTATGGCAAATAATATCTGACAAATGCGCGATCTTTAGTTTCAATTTTCGGTGGCGCGACCGTATAAACCGCAATCGAATTTATTAATGGCATGTGCATGAGTAATGTTGGACTTCGATCCATACTCCATTGGTTTCGGGAGCTGTGTAGCATATAGCGGTGGAACCATATTGTTGCAAGCTAGGGGTTCGTCGGGATTTCAAGTAAAACACAATTCGTTTAAAAATAAGTGATAATTTATTTATTCGCACTTTAATTCGGTTTTTGCTTAATTCGCACTTTAATGGCAATACCGTCGCGTACTTTTCTATCGCTTTCTTGGTTCGCGTCTTCCATAAATAAAAGTCGCTGACTAACTAACTGCTCGCTGAAAGCTTTCGTGCTTTTATACATCTTATAACAGCTCTCGAAGCTTCCTTCGGTGTGTATGTGTGAACTATGTGTGAACAGTTCTCGAAGCTTCCTTCGGTGTGTATGTGTTATACTGGAAAGCTCTAGAACTTTAATTGCGGCTTTCTACATAGTAGAATATACTGTTCTTCATAATTCTTGTCTATTCGAGAGAGGTCGAGTTGCGGTGCTG
Source organism: Chorisops tibialis (assembly GCA_963669355.1). Lineage (NCBI taxonomy): Eukaryota > Metazoa > Arthropoda > Insecta > Diptera > Stratiomyidae > Chorisops > Chorisops tibialis. Next base: position 78,740,815 of record OY770263.1, read on the forward strand.
CCAGACCTGCATGTCACAATATGTTAATTAGATTAATGTGTAATGTGAGCAAAAAATAATCACTTAACATCGCTCAATTTCCATAGCCATTAGCAGTGACGGGAAATCGTTCTTTATTTTCAAAAAACTACGGGTCAATGATGCCGGGGGACAAAAATACGCACCAAAAAGTAATCTTTTGCGGATGCATTAGCTTTTCTTGAATCTCGTTTGGATCATGGTCGCCTCAAACTTTCCAATTATTGACTAAGCTACTCATCCAGAAATGCGCGCCGTCACTGAAGATGGTGTTTTAACCAAAATTGGGATGAACTTTCAACCGCACCAGAGTTCAGTCAACGTATATCTGGTGATTCTTCTTTAACTATTGAGCAAATAGTCTTAGAAGATAGAAGATGTGGCTTATGATTTTATTCTTTCTTGAATGTTATTCGGGGTTTTTGTACCCATAATTTTGTAATATTTTGGCTTACGTTGCGTACGTTTTCGTGTAACTCATACCTATGTTTCGGGGTGCTATTCGAAAATTAGTAAATCGGCGGTACTATCACACATACATAAAGTAAGTCTTCATGCAGCACATCAATAAAGAATCCATTCCAATTCTAGAAATATATCAATGTAGAATTTACTCTAGTTCTATTACTGTTTCCAATTTCAAAATACCAGGATATTATTAAAATCGATTTAATTTCCAATTCCATACTTGCCCAATACACTCATGTTATACTCGAAAAAAATCTATAAAATGCATTGAAGCTGGACCATTTTTTCCTCATTTATAAAATTCTTTACATCCTCAAGAATAGGTTTATGAAACATCGAAAAAAACATTCTATTCTGAAGGAACCTTAATTACATCCTACATATTTTTTTTTTGTGTGTTTTCTCATTTTCAATGCATGACTCCTCATGCTGATAATGATGACGCCGACGACGACAAGGACGACCATGATTATAGGGATGTCGCACTGCAGATAGACCAGTATGGAAGGACTGCTTAACGGCAGTGTCAATGTTGACTAAAATTTATATGCTACGTTACGTTAAGCTAGAGAGAATGAATTTATCATTTGTCTTATAAGCTATTCCGGACTCATTAGCATCTGTTGTGTGCTGGAGGAAAGCAATGCTCTAAGAATTTGTTTGGAGTCGGGACATAAAAAAGAGGATGTCATTTGATTTTCTAGATGAAGGCGAATAGTAATGTGATGGTAGAATGAATCTTATCGGAAGTTAAGTTCTTAGTCCTTCTCACAAGAGATCATAAAGCTCCTTAGCTGAAAGAGGAACAATGGAAATAGTGAATAACTAGAATGGTTATCACTTTCAGAAAGCAAAAATATAGCACAGTGAGTAGTTCTCGTCGGACGAACAGATTTTTCTGCCAATATGATGACTGAGATAGAGATACCATAAGCGAAGTGACTAATAGCATATATTACAGTATATAGCGGGACAACTATGCCCTTATGATCGTTCTTAAAGGAACGAAATTCATTTCGGTGGATTTCTTGTAATAACTAACGTAATTCAGGATTTTATTAACATTTTAAAATGCCAAAAATGTCTGAACATGCTTTCACACTAAGAAATCCTCTAAATCCCTTTATAGCAACATTTCCGCTTTTCTTATGATCTTGTAATTTCAATCTAATGCTTGGGATTCTTGTAAGCCCTCATATGAATTGCAAATCTAAATTGAATCGTAAAGGCGTTAATGCGAAATTAATGATATTTTTGCCATTTCTAAGATATTCAACTCTCAATTTACTGTTGAAATTATCTCAAGTGTTGGATTATACCAGGACTAAAGCTAGTTTCGTAATACCATCCTTTCGTGCATAGTGCTCGCTTATGTAGGAACTCTTTTGCCAACAACGACTTTAGGGAGATAGAGTACTATAGTGCTGGCGCCCTTAAAAACACTCCGAAAAAACCTTACTCCCATTTCGAAATGGCAAATCCTTTTTATCCGATTTTTCGTTCGTATTTTTCAGCCAAAGAGTGGCTCATATCCTTGTATATTCCTACCGGCAAGCAGATCCCATGGAAATAAAATCAAAAATTTAACGAAGCTTACTCCATTGTTCTTACACAAGAAGGATCACCATCATGGTATGAAAGTAGGTTTATCATGACGATATGTGCTTTTTGTTGTTGTATCATATGCGTGCCTGGCATGATAATGATATCAGTGACATTGGAATCAATAAGCAATCAATCAATTTGCAAGCTACACTGCCAGGCTTTTGTTTGTTTTCTGTGGTGCATGGAAGCTGTGGATGAATGTGGAAAGAAGTATGCCTAATAGCATCCGTGGGAAACTCTAATGTTAGAGATGTGGTTTCTAAAGATACTACGAACGAGGAAGAGTTTCTTTCGGATGGGCTGGTTAAGAAGGTATCATCAATTGATAATTAAAGGTTCTTTCAAACTACAGATCTTATATTTTCAAGATTGTGTTTAATCACGGAAGTTTTGGTTGTAAGATTATCTAATTATTGTTTCACTTTTAATGTTTGAACTAAATTATGATATCATTATTTTAAGTGAAGTTAAAATATAAAAGCTCACGTCTATCAATACTCGTCGAATACGGGTATCTGATTTTCAATGTTCTCAAATTAGTTTTTCGCTTTTTATAATTAAAATTTTGGCTTATTTAAGCTTAATGCATAATGGAAGTTAGTTAGCTTTCTAAATTTTGGTACAAACGCTAACAATTATCCCATGTTTTTATTTCCTTGATGAAACCTGAGAGTGTCATAAGTTTGCTCCAATGATTTCTGCTGACGCAATGAGATAAGGCACGGAGAAAAAATCTGATTGAATAAATGCTAATACCTTTGCTCAAAAAATAAAAAATCAGATGTCCCTTCGCACTCTTGCATGAGAGTGTTCGAATTTCAGTTCTTTGTATTCCACATATAAAGATGCAGGCCAGGAAATAACTTAACTAGCGCGAACTAAAGACCAATGCTCAGGATCGCAGCTTATGCCTTGACAGGAAATTGATTGCTTGATGATTGGGCCTTACGCCCTATAGTAGTTCCGTAATGTTTATACTCTAGATGAAATTTAATAGTACTAAGGGAACCCGGGCAGAACAGGGTACTAAGTTGAAAATATGGTTTAACAGCACAAATGCGTTAATTAAGGGATCTGCAAATTTTTCTATAAGAACATTACAATAAAACTAGCAATCCCCCACCACTTTGTCCGCGTAAGAATTGCAATGATAAGAAATTTTGGAGAATGTAGTACTAACTACATTATGTGGGATATATAATCTGCTTAGTTTGATGGCTCTTTGAACACAATGCTTTCTATTTTGATGGTATCAGAACCATAAATTAAAAGAACAACTATAATTATCATGCAATTGATATATTTTAAAAGAGGAGAAGTTAATCTTCTTCCCCATATTAATAATTGTGATTGTTAAGGATTTACTACATTTGAATTTGAGCTCGATAAATTTTATACGTATCGAGAAAACTGATTTAGAGTATTTCATGAAAAAGTAAAGTTTGTATGGAAGGTGGTGGAAGGAGTGGGGGGATTCAAATAATTTGTATGCCATATATCACAGGGTATAGCCTAGTAGGTAGTGTGTTGGTATTGTAATGCGAAGGTCGTGAGTTCAAATCTCGGTCGGCGCAATATATAATTCCGGCACATTGCCTGCTTGGATATACCTTGGTCACCTCAATCTAAAAAAATGAAAAATTCGTAGAAAGAGGGTTGTGCGAAGGGCTTAACATTTTTCATTATTTATTGTGGAAGGGTTGTTTCCACAATAAATAATGAAAAATGTTAAGGAACCTGGAGGCCAAGGTCCGATTTGGGCTGTAGCGCCATTGTAGAAGAAGAAATCACATTTATGATACAAATAACATTTTCAAAATTTCAAATTATTTGCTCCTATGGTTTTCAAGAAAATTTGATTATTATATATTTTTGAAAATGTACCACTTTGTAATAAAACCGATTGAAATAAAACCAAACGCAGATTGCATCTCGAAGCATAGCTAATAATAAATATCTCAATCGGTTCATTCGTTTTTGAGTGAAATCCGGACAGACAGACAGACAGAAAAGAATTTTAAAAAAGTGTGTTTGTGCTTAGTTATTGCTGAAATATAGCCAAAAACTAACTTATAGCCATTTTTAAACAAATAACAAATAACTACAATTATATTTATATGTAGATAATCACATGCTGCAATAATATTGAAAGAAAACAAAAGAACAGTAGTTTTGTTTTCAAAAATAGAGAATAATATCATTTAACCCGTTCTGCTCTGGGCATGGGGCAGAATAGGGTGGTTAGAACAAGTAAAAGCCAACCGTTCATATTTTAGGACCATTAAGGCGGTGTCAATCAAAAAAATCAAATTCCTGTTAAGACCCCTTATAGGGGCATAGGACAGAAACAACTCTCTTCCACAAGGCGCGATCCTGAGCATCGGCCTTAAGCTGTTGCCAGGACTTGTTTATTCCTCTGGCCTCCTGCTCAACTGCTCGCTTCCATGTGTTACATGGTCGACCAACCCGACGTCTTCCATGAGGATTATAATCCAGAGCCTGTTTTGCGATGTTTCGCTCTGGTTTCCTCAAAGTATGACCGATCCACTGCCACTTTTGCCGTTGAATCTCAATACATATTTTAGTCTGGCGAGTTGTACTCCAAAGTTCGTCGTTGGAGATTACTTCTGGCCAGAATATTCCTAAAATGCGCCGGAGACATTGGTTCACGAAAATCTGTAGTTTCTTGGTAAGTCGAACGGTCACTTTCCACGTAGTGCAACCATATAACAACACGGATTTGACGCATGCGTCAAAAACTCGCAGCTTCGTGCGAAGGGAGATCTCTCTTAACCTCCAGAAAGGGGAAAGGATACCGAAGGCCTGACGAGCTTTGTTCAGCCGAGCCTCAACATCCTTTTCGGCTCCGCCGTCCATGCTGACAATGCTTCCGAGATGGCAAAAATCTTGCACCTCTTCCACATCCTGTCCATTAAGAACAATCGGTGTGCTTGCGTTCGAACCCATGTGCATGTACTTGGTTTTACGCACATTTATTTTCAGTCCCGTCTCTTTGCATTTAGAATGCAACGAGCGAACATTTGACTCTAAGTCCGAACGGGTATGTGCAAGCAAACACACGTCATCAGCATAATCAAGGTGACTTAAGATGTTAAATAGTCTGCATTGAAGACCTTTACCTTCCCCACCTTCCAGTGCAGCTTTCAAGATGTCATTTATTACCACCAGAAACAGGGCTGGTGATAATATGCAGCCTTGTCTGACACCCGTTCGCACAAGAAAGCTCTCGGACAGCTCTCCTCTATGCAAGACGCGACACTCTTTAATCATAGCTATGACCTTATCTGGAATACCTCTCCTATGCAAAGCATTCCATATGCAATCTCGCTTAACGCTGTCGAAAGCCTTCTCGAAGTCCACAAACATGAGATGTAGTGGCGAACCCATTTCGGCTGACTGCTCTAATATTATCCGTAGGGTATTTGTGTGGTCGGTACAAGACGACCCTTTACGGAATCCAGCCTGATAAACTTCGAGAGTGCTCTCGACGGCATCACTAATCCTATTGAGAATTACCTTAGCCATAATTTTTAATACGGCAGTAAGTAGACATATACCACGCCAATTGCCACAATCCAGAAGGTCGCCCTTCTTCGGAATTTTCACAATGACGCCCTCCTTCCATTCAGTCGGACATCTTCCCCCATTCCACACCTTAGTGAAGAATGGGAGGAGTATATCGGCTGTTATTTCCGGGTCCGCTTTGAGGAGTTCGGTTGGTAGTCCATCTATACCTGGAGCTTTCCTTCTCGCCATCGACCGAATGGCGGAAGCTATCTCTTCCTTATCTGGGGGATCATCCCTAATAGAGGATTGTTGCGGTTGGATGTTTGGAAGTTGTTCTGTTTTCCGGAATATCTTCATCTGACAAGATGTTTAAAATATCAGAGAAGTATTCCTTCAATCGTCGCAACTGGTGTTCACTCATATTAAGGAGAGTTCCGTTGACATCTCTCACCCGGTGGTTGGCGGTGAAATTTTTGTTCGTCAACTGTTTCATAATTTTAAATAGTGAACCCATAAGCCGCAGATTCTGCCTTGTTTGCCAAATCTTCAATGGCCTTTCTCTTGTCGCGTCTAACAGCCTTTTTAAGCTGTATATGTGCATCGCGGTAGTTCTGCCTCAAGTCGGGCGTGCGTTGGTTGGCATCGGTTTGAGAGATGATTGCCAATTTGGCTTTTTTCCGATTGCCAACCTTGTCCCATGTGTCTTGCGACATCCAGGGTTTCTCACCGCTTTGCACATATCCCACAGATTCTTCAGCACTAGTTCGAAAAGTGTTTCTGGTTGCCTCCCAATTGGCGCAAGTGTGCGCATTTCGTGTTCACCCAATGTGGATGACTTTTCGCGTAGAATGGTGGTGTATTCGAGTTTTTTGTTATGATCTCTGAGCTTATCCACATTAAGCTTGCGCTTCATTTGAAGAATTTGTGGTCGTCGGATAGCTGCTGTACACAATCTCAAGCGGGCAACCATCAAGTGGTTATCGCTCCCTACGTCAGCTCCACATTTCGCTCGCACATCGAGGAGACATCTTCTCCATCGTCGACTTATAGCCAAATGGTCAATCTGGTTCGGAGTAACACCATCAGGGGAAACCCAAGATGTTTTATGATGACTCTTGTGTGGAAAAAGGGTCCCTCCGATAACCATTTGCCGAGTACTACAGAACTCCACAAATAATTCGCTGTTTTCGGGTCTCTTAATCCAAGGTCGTGAAGCGTCGACCCAAGGGTCACCATGCCTCCCCATGACTTGTTCTAGTCCAGTGTTGTCTGATCCAACCTGGTCGTTCATATCTCCCGAGATGATAATAATATCACCTCTTGGAACACGTTCGAAGGTGGCACTCAGTTGGCTATAAAACTCCTCTTTGTCACCAGATGTTGCGGTATTAGTTGGTGCGTAGCACTGCAGAATTACGACGTTTCTGACACTGGTCCTGAGCCTGACGACGATAATCCTATCTGAGATTGGTTCCCAGCTAATGAGACTGTTTCTCACTCTCGGCGTAAGGACGAACGCCACAGAATAGTGTACAGAATAGTGTTTCCGCTAAGGGTTCGTTCTTCTGACAGGACAGGCCACCTGACCTCGCTCAAGCCCAAGATTTGGATGTTATAGTGCTCCATTTCACGGTCGATCTTTGATTGGCGGTGCAAGGACCGAGTAACTCCAGCTCTTCCCCCGTCATTCAATGTTCGAACGTTCCAGAGGCCAATCATAGTCCGTTTTCGAATGCCAAAAGTCGTTACCGTAGAATCAGTCCGTATCCAAGGCGATGTATCCGTTTCTTGTATCATTTAGGTCTTAAGATCACGGGCGGTCATTAAGGCGGTGTACAATCAATCAATTAATCAAATTCCTGTTAAGACTGGGTATTATCTCCACTTCTTTGTTCAATTGTAGTAGATGAGCTCCTAAACCGTCTAACACAACAAGGATACAAGGAAATATGCCGATGACTTCGTCATTATCATTAGAGGCAAATATGATTTAATAATATCGGAAAGAATACAATCAGCCTTAGAGGTGATAGTTAAATGTTGTCAGTCTAAGAACTTGAACATCAATCCAAGTAAGATTGAGATAGTACCATTTACAGATAGAAGGAAAATCCACATCATACCTCCTTCAATAAATACCAAATATCCTTTCCAGATGAGGGAATATATCTAGGTATTATACTGGATAGCAAACTCAACTGGAACAAACATATAGAATGGACTCATTTTGGGCCTGCAAAAACTTATTTGGCAGAAAATGGGAATTACAGCCCAAGATGATCTACTGGGGCCACAGAACAATCATCCTCCCAATATTCACATACGGATCAACGATATGGTGTACTACAATTTTACAACAAAAAGCACAGCTTACACCACAAAAAAAAAATCCAAAGACTAGCTTGTCTCGGTATCACAGGAGTAATGAAAACCTGTCCTACGACGGCAAAGGAAATGTTTCTAAATATCCCTCCGATACATCTTCAAATAAAAAAGGAGGCTATCAAGTGAGTGTTACGCATATAGAGGGGATTTTAGAGGTCACCTTAAAAATAGAGGTTCAACTCTGAAACCCTCTTCAAAGTTATAATCAGAGAATGCATGGACTGGTAATCCATGCTACCTAAGATCAGAGATAAGTGAAGACATAAAGATGTCTCACTCAGTACAAGAAAATTGTCATATGAAGGAAAAGCTCGCCGGATTGTCTCGCATCCAGGCGAATTCAATACCAGTGCCAGTACGAAGGGGAAACAAAATTCAAGGCAAATGATGACGTAGTGTGGCAGAAATTGATAATGAACTGGTTATGGCCAGGTCGAAAATACACGATCCTTAGAAAAGGGATACTTGAGCTGTACGTTTTTTTCGTATGTAGAATTGAATTGATCTCCTGAACGTTTATTTTTCTTTTAGCAAAGCCAGTACAGTGGTTTTGTTTTTGATTTCATGTGCTTTTTGAATCCCTAGTAAGGCGTAGGTTTTGTATGATTTATGAATGAATAAAATTGTCTTTTGGACATTTTGCGTTTTAGGATAAGTTAGAAACATGAGATTGTGCATAAAATTATTCAATACCCTTCGAACTGCAAAGTTTTTAATCCATGCCCATATGACGGTTATTTATTTGGGCTTTGTCGGACTCCCATTTACAATATTTCTTTAAAAGGATTAATATAAAATAATCTAGAGCCTCTAAATGATATCAATAACACGGATTTTCGGAGATCAATTCAATTCTACATACGACAAAAAAGCACAACTTAAGTATCTCTTTTCTTATATTCGACCTGGTCATAACCAGCTCATTATCAATTTCTGCCACACTACGTCATCATTCGCCTTGAACTTTGTTTCCGCTTCGTGCAGGCACCGGTATTGAATTCGCCTGGATGCGAGACAATCCGGCGAGCTTTTCCTTCATATGACAATTTTCTTGTACTGAGTGAGACATCTTTATGTCTACACATAAGTCTGCTGAAATGGAATAGGAATCAACCACCAGGTGTACAGATGGCTAACGCACCTCTGAGCGGACTGGAGCCGGAGTTAAAGGTCCTAAATTCTCGGTTTTAAAACCACTCGGCAAAGAAGACACAATCTTCCAGGCTCACCTAATTGCAATGGAGCTATGCAATTAAGAGAATATAAGGAGAGCTCATCGCATTCTATCGGATATTCATGCGGTTCTCAAAGCCCTAGCATCCACTAAACACAGATCGAGGATAGTTTGGGACTGTCTTCAAAACTTAATCATCCTAGGAAAAAGGAACGAAGTAACCTTAATGGGGGTACCACGATATGTGGGAATTAAGGGAAATTAAGAGGCTGATCGCCTTGCAAAAAACGGCGCAGAAACAAATTTTAATATTCCAGAGCCATTCTGAGAAAAACCAAAAGAGCACTCCAACTCTTCACTTAGAAAGCAAGTTGAACAAGAGCATAAACTCTACTGGAATAAACTTCCAGGCTTATCAATCTAAAAAAAAAACTAATCCCACCACAAAAAAACAAAGTAGAGGATATTCCAAAATTCAGCAAGAGTGATATTAGTATCCTTATCGGCCTAATGACGGGGCACGGTGGAGTAAACCACCACCTCAAAAATATGGGCTTAGCTGAAACGACATCTGCCGCCTCTCAATGAAACTGTTTCCCAAATAATACGATTCCTTCATCTCCTCTTCCCCCTTCCATATATATGTATGGTTTCATAAATATAAAATACTCCGAATTTCATAGAATTTACTTCGTACATGAAACGTACATTCATATTATAAATTGAATTTTGAACGTGATTTAAGCGATTAATATAAAAACTGTTAACATCCACCCACCAATCCATCTATCGCCTCCCACCCATTCTCACTTATCCAAGCTTGCATAAATAAACGAATGATATATTGATTCAATGTGCTGAAGCTAATGATCTTAATCGCAGTTAAGTGCTAATTAATTGACAACTGGACACTATTTCAGAACCCCCATTCACTTAGTCTCTCCTGTTCACTATAACCTACATATTGACTTCATACACAACCTTAACTGTCCCAAAAATAATAAAGTTGCACCTAACTTGTTGGCAGATATTTTAAATTCGTATTTATTCGCAGAATTTTTGTGCTTTAGATTGCGTTCTGCATTAAACATCAGTAAAAAAAAGTATATTTGCGTGTGAAAACAAATATACGTAGGTCCTTCATCAGAACTCGAAAATGTCCTTTTTATAGGTAAATGCCATCTCGAAACGAGAAAAAAATCGAATATTCTGATTTATAAGGGCGAGCGGCATTTGCCGAACCGACGGCATTGCGACATGTTTTATACGTGAAATGGAATTAGTGCGACATGGATGAGCCGACATTGCTAGAAAAGTGAAATAGAAGGTAAAATTACTTCACAAATTTCGCTATCTGCCCCATACATATTTATCGTTTCATGAATATAAATTACACCGAATTTCTTAGAATAAATTGCGACTATGAAACTGACCAGCACAAAGCATATTAATCCTAATTCAAATGATTATTTAGAAAACTGTTTAACACTATTCGTTCCTTTTTGCAATTAAGCACTAAATAGTTGGTTAATGTAGCACGCCGTCTCTGGAACGTTGAACCCATCAAAAACCTAATCCTGTATGTACCCAACGAGTCCCAATAATAATAAATCTGCGTCCGACTTGTAGGCAGCTATCTTGTGGAGTTCACTTTTATTCATTCATTGACATAATGTTTCAAGCATTCTTTCGCGGATAAGATAATTATTTGTGTTTTTATAATTTCTTACAAGATCTTCTGTTAATCTTTAAATTATTTCTAGAGAGTTTTACTAACAGAGATCGAGGCTAAGTAACGAAATCACTATGGCTTCAACTGGAAAACTATTAGTCACTAAGTCAACTCAAAATAACTAACAATACAGAAAAAATATTTACAAAAAACTGCAAGAAAGTTTCAAAGTCCTGAAGTTTTTTTCGAAATGCCCTTAAAACGTCGCCGAAAAATTTTCGTTGAGTAATTTCTAGCAACCCCAACTACATTGTAACTTTTTAAACTGGACTGCAAAAGCAATTTATCAACGAGAGTCCACACCACCACAAAACAAATCCCAAGACGCCTTTTCATTGTCAACCATAACTCCTTGTTTCGTTCTTTCCCACCAACCACATTTCAACCCAATCGCATCCATTTGGGCAAAAAGATTCCAAAATTTAGGTCACCCTTCTTAATTGCACATCACAAAGGCTCATGTTACGTCATGACAACGTAGTGAACCGATTCTAACGGAGCAAGTCCCTCATTGCATTGCATTCGAAAAAAAAAAATGTTTCATATAAATCCCCAAAGGATTTCAAACGAAAACATTGGAGAAGCTAGTGGTGGTGGTGGATAGCGATTTTAAAGGCGACGATTACGTTTAAATTTTGAACAATTTGTCCAACAAACACAATTAACTCAGGTTTTCCGACTCAAGCAGTACCATTCGTTCCTAATCGAACGGAAGCATTCTTTCGGGCGCAAGTCGATTTCCAGGTGAACGCTTGAAGTGCAACGGTCAGGCACAGTCCTAACACGAAATTACGACAAAAACGACATAGGAGTTTTTTTGAAGTTATGCAAAACGCAGGATGGCGCCTATCTGTATGGACTGAGTTCGGTGCTGGGAAGGATGTTGTTTTTGGCAAAGTTCCCAACTTTTCTGAAGCCAAAGCCAAGTTCGCCCTCGAAAGAGCGTTGAAGAGAATAATTATCATTCTGGTGTATTCAGTCTGAACGAAAAGCATCAAACCGAGGATAAGAGAGCTGAGTCCTGGTGAAATATTTTGGAGAAAAGCTTCACTTTGTGCGAGGATTCTGTAAAGCGTAGTGAAGCCGGCAGGATATCTGGAATTAAAGGAATCGGTTAGTATAAAAATCAAGATGTTAGTAAATTAGTCCTGTGTTCCGTTCTAGTGAATGTTTTGTTCATTTAAGTATCTTTTATGAAATAAGTTTTTTGCTCTAAAATTTATCATAGTCAAGACAATAGCAAAATACTAAATCAAAAATGAAAAGTGATTTCATAATTACAACTGCACTGTTTCACGAAACAAAAAAAAATTCAATATGTATTCAGTTTATCGAGCTCAATTTCAGTAGAAAACATAACAGGAATACGATTGGTCGTGAAGTCCAATCATGCGATACTTTTGATGAAAAGAAATTTTGTATGGAGAGTGGTAGAAGAGGTGACGGCATTGAACCAATTTTTTCACATCGTGCTAGAATTGCTATCAAAATGTTTTATAGAAAATTTAAGCCTCAAAAATTGAATAGGTACTGAGAAAATTATTGAATTCAGTGAAATTATACCGTTTGTATGGGAGGTGGTAGAAGGAACGGGAAGTTCTTTATGATTTTTCACAAAAATTACAAAAAACATCATTGAATTGATATGCTTTAAATTATAGATCCGTAGCATTCATAATTTTCAGGAAAATCTACTTTTTGTGAAGATGTGAAATTGTGTCATATTGTATGGGAGGGGGTAGAAGCAGTCTAATTTTTTACGGTCTTACTAATAATTCTACATAAATATTTGATGCACTATTTCAGCTTGATGAATTCTATACGCATTGTGTAAATTGCTTTATAGTATGAAAAAGTGCAGTTTGTGGAGGTGTTGAAAAAAGTGGGAGGATTCGAATAATTTTTAATTCGTAGATTGAAATCAATACAAAAGTAATATATTCCGAATTTCAGATAAATAGCTTTTACGGTTTTTTACGGTGTAGACTCGAATGAAACAGGTCAATTATCGAAATTTTCATTTGTGCTGTTATTTATCTTTCAGCACCTACTCTCCTATTTGGCTCACTTGCTTTCAACTCCAAGTGTTCATACTCTTGATGAAATCTAAGAGTATTATAATATATATAACAAAAATCAATATGCAGAATTCCATATTATCACTGAAAAATCTCACAACCAGATGTTCGACCGTCCGCCTGCCCGTTTATTTGTCCATTTATTTGTCCGTCTATTCGTCCATCTGCCCGTCCGTATTCTCGCCAGTTCGAGAACTTATTAAGTCAGAAATTTTATACTTTGTGCACACCGATTTAACGAAAAAAAAAGTAAGGTCAATTTCGTGAACGGGCCAAATCGCCCAACTCCTTCTCCACCCTCCCAACCAGAATGACACATTTTCAAAAATTTACTATAATCAGATTTTCTTGGAAACCCTAAAAAGTATTGACTTGAAATTTGGGTATAAAAATTATTTAAATCTCCTTCCATCACATATTACACAATTTACTCTGTACTCGCGCTGTTATTGTGTACTAAATATTTAATGAGCATTTTAAGTAAGATCGAAAAAATACCAGACAAGCTTTACTCCTTCTACCTCTGACACAATTTCACAACTTCTTTTAAAGTAAATTTTCAAGAAAACCTGAATGCTGCTGATTTGCAATTTAAGATGCGTCAATAACGTGATGATTTTAGTTATTTCTGAAAAAAAAACACTAAAAATCCTTCATTCCTTCAAAAATCTCCCATTCAAACTGCACAATTTTACTTAATTCAATACACTAATTTTTGCAGTAATAAACATTTTGATATCAACTAAGTAATTTTATCACATCACGCTAGATGTGACAAGAATACTCCAATTCCTTCACTTCTTCTATTACTCTCCATACAAAATTTCCTTATCATCATCATCAATGGTGTGACACCGGAAATTGGGACCTGGCCTGAAGTCGTCGCCCCCAATCATCTCGATCCAAGGACCGCGTCCTCTAGCTGCTAATTATTCTCTAATGAAATCTGAAAGTATGTTATGTTTGCCTCACCGTTTGCAGCGCTAAGAAATAATATTCGCATATAGTCGACAAGGGTACATAAATATTTGTTGTCGCTCTAAAAACTCGCTTTCGAGTGTCCGTCTGTCTACAACATAACTCTCGAACGCTTTTAGCTATCGTGCTGAAATTTTTTTATGTCATTTTTGGCAAAAAAAGAAATTACGTTCGTAAATGCGCCACTCCTTCTACTCTCTCCCATACACATTTAATCAAATTTTAAAATATTGATTTTTCTCCGAAAGTTTTTAAGCAATCGACTTGAAAAACATAACAGGGCTACGATTGCGCATAAAGCGCAATCTTACGATACTCTAGATGTCATCCCAAGAAATTTTGGATGGGGAGTGTTAGAAAGGGTGATAGCATTGAAATAATTTTTTCCCCATCATGCTAAAGTAGCTATAAAAATGTTTTATACGAAATGCTTACTCCAAAAATTGAATGGAGTCTGAGAAAATTAGTGAGTTAAATTTAGTGAAAATGTGCAGTTTGTATGGGAGGTGGTAGAAAGAGTAGGGGGATTTTAGTGATTTTTTCAGAAAAAACTAGGAATATTATAAAATTGACAACCCTTAAATTTCAGATTAGTACCATTCATACTTTTCAAGAAAATCGATTTTTTGTGAAGTTGTGAAACTGTGTCATATTGTATGGGAGGGGGTAGAAGTAGTGAAGCTAATCAAATATTTTTTTCTGATCTTAGTGATAATACTAATTAAGTATTTATTACAAAATGTGAGCTCTATAAATGTTATATGTTCTGAGAAAATCGTCTTAGAGCATTTCATGAAAAAGTATAGTTTGTATGGGAGGGGATGGAAGGAGAGGGAGGACGCAAATAATTTTTCTACTGTAGATTTAAATCATTATGAAAGTAATATATCCCAAAACTCAGACTAATAGCTTTTATACTTTTCGAGTAAATTAATTTATTGTTAAATTGCGAATTTGCGTCATTTTGTATGGGAGGGGGTAGAAGGGGTGAAGCTAATCGTCCAATTTTTTTTCACCTTACTAACAATTTTAATTATTATTTGGTGCACAATTTCAGCCCACTAAATTTTATACGCACTGAGTAAATTGGCTTAGAGTAATTCATGACAAGTACAGTTTGTATGGGAGGTGGTAGAAGGAGGGAGAGGACACGCATAATAATTTAATAATTTATATACGGTAGATTGATATTATCATAAAAGTAATATATTCCAAATTTCAGGCCAACAGCTTTTATACTTTTCGAGCAATCCGTGTATTGTCAAATTGCGCAATTGTGTCATTTTGTATGGGAGGGGGTAGAAAAGGTGGAGCGATTTGGCCCGTTCACGAACACGGACGGACGGACGGACAGACGGACAGACGGACATCCGGTTTTGAGGTTTTCGAGTGATAACATTAACTTCTGTATCATTCATTTTCTTCTCCACGCCTTATTTCTTAGCGTTACAAACCTTAGAGCAAACTTATAATACTCTCAGATTTCATCTAGAGTATAATTAGCCCAAATTATAATGATATGAATATCATTGATCTTAAAAAGTACTGATCCGATCCTTTTACTTCCCCCACCCCCTCCCAGACAAACGCGCAATTTCCAAAAATGCAATTAATCGATTTTCATTCAAGCTAGCAAGGCTAAAGGAACGAATTTTTGTCCGGATTAATTTTTTTATACTAACTTACTTACGATGGCGCTACAGCCCAAATTGGACCTTGGCCTCCTAAATGTTTTGCCTCCATCCATCCAGTAATTGCATCCTCCAGTTTGTAAATCTTAGCAGTGATTGCTGTCTGCATCTTCCAGCGCTTTCGGTGTCTTCCGACAGGTCTTTGTCCATTGACTTTTCCTTTTAGTGTGAGTTTGGGAATCCTTCCGTCATCCATCCGCTCCACATGACCATCCCATTGTAACTTCTAAAATGTTATGAGGGTTGACACTTCTGGATTGTCGAAAATGGCAAACAATTCTCAATTGTATCGTGTTCTCCAGATCGAGCCTTTTCTCACAGATACGAGGATTCTTCTGTGAAACTTTTTTTCAGAGGCGTTCAGTAGTTTTTCGGATGCCTGAGTTAATGTCCACGTTTCGCTGCAATAGCACAGATCTTATGATCGTTTTACATAGCTTAAGTTTTGTTTTCCTGTGTCAATCAATCAAATTCTTGTTAAGACTACCTATAGGGGCATAGGACAGAAACAACTTTCTTTAACATGGCGCCATCCTGAGCGTCGGCGTTAAGCTGTTGCTAGGACTTGTTTATTCCTCTGCCCTCCTGCTCAACTGCCATGCGCTACATAGTCGACCAACCCGACGTCTTCCTTGAGAATTATACTCCAGAGCCCATTTGGCGATGTTTTGCTCTGGTTTCCTCAAAGTGTGACCAATCCTCTGCCACTTACGCCTTTGAATCTCAATGCCTATTTTAATCTGTTCAACTTTGGAGTACAAATTTCGTCGTTGGAGATCATTTCTGGCCAGAATATTCCTTCAATCCATCGGAGGCATTGGTTCACGAAAGTTTGCAACTTCTTGGTAAGTCTAACGTCTATGCTGGCAATGCTCACAATTTAACAGAAATCTTGCACCTCTTCCACATCTTGTCCATTAATAAAAATCGGTGTGCTTGAGTTCGAACCCATGTGCATATACTTGGTTTTACGCACATTTAATTTCAGTTCCGCCTCTTTTCATTTAGAATGCAACGAACATTTGACTCCAAGTTCGAACACATGTCATCAGCATAATCAAGATGGCTTAAGATGTTAAATAGTTTCCATTGAAGACCTTTACCTCTCCCACTTTCTAGTGCAGCTTTCAAGATATCATATATTACCACCAATAACAGGGGATAATATTAAGCCTTCTCTGAAACCCATTCGCATAGGATACTGTATGTAATCTCGGTTAACGCTGTCGAAAGCCTTCTCAAAGTCCACAAACATGAGATGTAGCAGCGAATCCATTTCACTGCTCCAATATTATCCGCAGGGTACTTATGTGATCGGTACAATACGACCCTTCACGGAATCCAGCCTGATAAACTTCGAGCGTGCTCTCCACGACATCACTAATCCTATTGAGAATTACCTTAGCCATAATTTTCGATACGGCAGTAAGTAGACATATACCACGCCAATTGCCGCAATCCCGAAGGTCGCTCTTCTTAGAAATTTTAACAGTGACACTTCCTTCCATTCAGTCGGATATCTTCCTTCATTCCACACCTCAGTAAAGAGTGTGAGGAGTATATCGGCTGTTATTTCCGGGACCGCTTTGAGGAGCTCAGTTGGAAGCCCGTCTATACCTGGGGCTTTCCTTCCCGCTATTGACCGAATGGCGGAAACTATCTCTTCCTTATCTGGGTGATGGTCCGTAATAGAAAATTGTTGCGGTTGGATGTTTGGCAGTTGCTCTGTTTCTGGAATATCTTTCTCTGACAAGATGTTTAGAATAACAGAGAAGTATTCCTTCCACACCGCAACTGTTGTTCACTCATTTTAAGAAGAGTTCCGTTGACATCTCTCATCAGGTAGTAGGCGGTGATATTCCTATTTGTCACTGTTTCATGATTTTAAATAATGAAACCATATCCCTAAGGTAAGCCGCAGATTCTGCCTTGTTGGCCAGATCTTCAATGGCCTTTCTCTTGACGAGTCTAACAGCCTTTTTAAGCTGTATATGAGCATCGCGGTCCAATTTTAAAACAAGGTGACGACCTAGCACTCGAATATGTTGTTCGGAAACTTCCCGTTGACACCAAGGGAACACTATGCTTCAAATCCACACAACCCGTAGCATATACCGACGATATAGATATCCTTGCAAGATCTCTGGAGAGTGCCAAGAAAATATTGGTAAACCTCGACTCGGTAGCAAGGGAAGTTGGACTACGTATTAATGAAAACAAAACAAAAATTATGACGCAAACTAGGAAAAAACGCCAATCAGACAAAATATTACGGTAGGAGACTATAACCTAGAAAACGTAGACAACTTCCTATCCATCGAAATCAAAAGAAGGATAATGAGGCAAACAAGACTTATTATTCGGTACTTCCAATAATCAAAAACAAGAACGTGCACAGGAAAATAAAACTTAAGCTATACAAAACCATCATAAGACCTGTGCAGCGAAACGTGGACTTTAACTCAGGCTCCCGAAAATCTACTTAACGCCTTTGAAAGAAAGGTCCTCAGAAGAATCCTTGGACCTGTGAAGGAAGACTCGATCTGCAAAATACGATACAATAGAGAATTGTATGACATCTTCGACACACCAGAAGTGTCAACCCTCATAAAATTTAAGAAGTTACAATGGGCTGGTCACGTGGAGCGTATGGATGACGGAAGAATTCCCAAACGCGCACTAAAAGCGAAAGTCAACGGACAAAGACCGGTCGGAAATTTACGGAAATGCTGGGAGGACTGGATTTACGCAGATAGCAAATCAATGCTAAGATTTTTTAACTGGAGGACGCGGTCACTGAACCGAGATGGATGGAGGCAAAGTATTCAGGAGGTCACAGTCCCATTTGGTCTGTAGCGCGATCGTAAGACACTAAATAATTAATGAGCATCGCGGTAGTTCTACCTCAATTCCGGTGTTCATTGGCTGACATCGGGTTGAAAGATGAATGCTAATTTGGATTTTTTCTGATCGCCAACCTTGTCTCATGTATCTTGTGTTATCCTCGGATTCTCACTGCTTTGCACATATCCCGCAAATTCTTCAGCACTGGTAAGAAAAGTGTTTCTGGTTGCCTCCCATTGGCGTCCAGTGTGCGCATTTCATGTTCGCCCAGTGTGGATGACTTTTCGCTTAGAATGGTGATGTATTCGCGCGTTTTGTTGGGGTCTCTGAGCTTATCCAAATTAAGCTTGCTCTTCATTTGAAGAATTTGTAGTCGTCGGATAGCTGCTGTGCACAATCTCAAGCAGGCAACCATCAAGTGGTGATCGCTGCCCACGTCAGCTCCACACTTCGCTCGCACATCGAGGAGACATCTTCTCTATCGATGACTTATAATGGTCGATCTGGTTCTGAGTAGCACCAGCAGGGGAAACGCAAGTTGTTTTATAGTTACTCTGGTGAGAGAAAAGAGTCCCTCGGATGACCTTTTGCCGAGTACTACAAAACTCCACAAATAATTCGCCGTTTTCGGGTCTCTTAATCCAAGATCGTAACGCGTCGACCCAAGGGTCACCCCACTTCCCCATGACGTATTCTAGTCCAGTGTTGTCAGAGCCAACCTGGGCGTTCGTATCTTCTGAGATGATAATGTCACGGTTGGCTGTAAAACTCCTCTTTGTCACCAGGTGTTGGTTTATTAGTTTGCGCATAGTACTGACTCGTGACGCTTCTGACACTGATCCTGATCCGGACGACGATAATCCTATCCAAGATTGGTTCCTAGCTGATGAAAATATTTCTCGCTATCGGTGTAAGGATGACCACCACGCCATTTTTGGCTTCACTCTCAGGACCAACGTATAGAATGGTGTTCCCGCTCGAGGTTCGTTCTTCTTCTGATCCTGTCCACCTCACCTCGCTCAAGCCTAAGATTTGGAGGTTATAGTGATCCATTTCACTGTCGATCACTGATTGTCAGTGCAAGGACCGAGTGACCCCTGCCCTTCCACCGTCATTCGTTGTTCGAACGTTCCAGAAGCCAATCATAGTCCGTTTTCGAATGCCAAAAGTCGTTACCGTATCCGTCCATATCCGAGGCGCTGAATCCATTTCTCATATCAGTTAGGATTTAAGATCACGGATGATAAGCCCATGATCCAGTGAGTGCCCATTGGCATTTTTGGGGCAAGCAGGACTGGCTGTGGGTGAATTCTACTGCCCCCATCCCACAGGGCGATGGTAAGCTCAGGTCCGTGGAGTCGCTAATCTTTAAAAATAGTTGCTGGAATTGGTAAAACCTCATCCTACAACTACCCTCTTGCGGATAGATCCGCAGATGTTAAATCTCGTAAGCTGCATAATAAAAAAAACTATTCACTATTATATCTGTCGACAGGGATTTCACTGGAAAAATAGGTCGCATTTACTAAAAAATTGCTCAGAGCATCACTTTGACATCATAAATTTGCATACACAGTTTTAACGCAATAATTGTAGCTCTAGGTGAGGGAAAATATTCCGAATATTTTGCGGAGCGCAATGCTGTTTGTTCCCACTCCCATACGAATTTCTACTTTAGAAATTCAAAAATAGCATATCCCATTTGAACATATGAGAGCAATCGATATAAAAATTGGAACACAGTATTGTGGTAAAAATATTAATAAGTAACTTCAAAGACGTTCTTAATCTTTCACACTTCGTACCACCTTCCATGGAAATGTCATAAGACATTGTTTTAATTCCCTATTAAAGCTACAAACATGAAATTCATCATGAAACGTGTCCAGCACATATTACATATATTTTCTTTCATATTCAAAAATTGTAGACTTCATGCACTCTTCTACCACCCCTCATACCAAATACCATAGATATATACTATTCACTATTCTGAATATTTTAAGATGATATATTTTTCAGTGCATTAAACTATTTCCCAGTTCATCTAGATTATCGCTTGATTGAATAGGATAATAATGGAAAGGAAAGATTTCCAAATTCTACACTGTTGCGCCTTGTTATTTGTGACGTTTCGATCTCTGCTGAGACCTTTGTCGAACTGATAAAGAGAGCTTACAAAAAAAAAAATTTAATATAATTCCCCAGAGTAATTTTAATTACAAATTATCGATACTTGTTTGTCACAGTGTATATCCCAAATAATGTATTACTAACTACATTCTCCAAAATTGCTTATTATTGAGATTTTTACGCGGACGAAGGAAGGGTGTGAAATCCATGTCCCCTACCTAAGAGTGGATTATGGAAAAAACTAGTGTGATTAAATTTGTCCACAGAAAGCTGAAAAAAATCCTTAAATTTTAGATTATCTAAGGACGAAATAATTATAGCGACAAATAGCACCACCCAAGCTTGTAAATGTCATTTAAAGCAGGCGTGATGACGAATAGAACTAATCCTTCTTGGGGCAAATTAGCAGGGTGGTGACGACACGGTGCAGTTATTCTAACGATAGAAGTGAACCGAAAATAGAACTCTGACCTTCAGCTCAATGAGAACCTAGTGCTCCACACATTCTCAAGCCTACTTCGGAACCTTATCCTTTCCATTGCTAAGAGTCTAGACCTAATTTACTGTGAGCTATCTTCTGTCCCGTTCTAGTTTGCCGTATCTTCCGTTTACCTTGTGAACTAGTTAGGTTACATCATTTGGCGCCATAAGCACGGCGTCGGTCACATGCTAGCAAAATAGTCGGTTATCGCGTAAAAGCTTCATTGAAATACGTTTCCCGCTTTCGATCAATGAGCCTTGACAGTCGCATGCGCATAAAAATAGCTGCGAAAATTTTCTCTTTGCCAAGAAAGCTTCTCGACGAAAGCCAAGCTCGGCCTCTGAATTTTTGGCAAAACTCTTCGTGTCCTTGTACTGCGAAACTTGGGGTTTGCGTTAGGGGTTCTTGAGGTCGGCGTGTCACCCCGCACCGCCGCTCCTCCCCGTGGAAATACTGGCATTCTGGCACAAGTCAGGTAACTACCATTCAGCTTCAGCCGCATGTTCGCCTGCAGAGCCATCAATTTGCAGGATGGTTCCAGCGAACTTAGGACACTAGGCCACTGGCACTTGGCAGAGAACTGAAAAGCGGTCTCACTTCATTGCGGTGTTACGGGTGCCTTGTGCCAGTCATATGGTTCTGTTCTCCTTATTGTTGTTGTTCTAATTTTCTAGATCCTTAAATCCTAGTTTTTTTTTTGTTTTACGGATTGTTCGTTTCGATTCGATCCGGTTCGGTTGGATCCGGTTATTTTTGGTGTCTTTTCATTTTTTAACAGTTCGGTTGTATCTATTAATTTGTGAAAATCTACTCCAATAGTGCCCTTAGAATGGTTTCTACTCGAAGTGGACTTTGTCGATATCCTTTTTGCTTCAATCCAGGAAAATAATGTGAAATAGTGCGGATAATTCGGCTTGTTTTTCCTCGTTTGTTAAATTGGAATTCGGGTCAATTGAATTATGAAAACTCGCGCCTGGCATCGATAGACGTCTTCAGTTGACCATCATCCTTTCGAAACAGGTGTACTCGTAAAATCGACAGCTCCAGATACGGTGCAGCTATGGCGCGAATAATTCAAACTTCAACGGAACGTAAGTGCACAGCGACGTGAAATCGCAATATTGTGATATAACACAAATGTGTTCCAGCTGAAAGCCGACCGCGAAGGATATTCAAACCAATCGGATTTCATTTGCTTATCGAAAAAATTTGCACTCGAATATATTTCGCTAGCAAGCAATTTGATGTTAAATGCTGTAATCGTATTTTAATAGGTTGTTAAGCGGAACAAGTAGTAACTTTCAGAATACTACGGGATTGGGAGAGCTTCTGGCAAAGGACTACGATAAATAGTCCGAATGTAGCAAAAGTTTCGAGGCGAAATAAAACGTGTAAAATTATTCCGCAAAATGATGCAAAGGACTTGTGTATTATATAACCGATTTTTTTTCCGTACAGAAGAGTGTACCAAACTGAAGTTATTGCATAAATGTTGGTAGTGTTTGCTGTTTTAATGAAAACCTGATTAAAGCTTTAATAATTTCAATTCAAATTGAATTCACTCTTCATCTATTTATTCTATCTAATTAGTACGTTTTAAATAATAATTAATACAAGTTCTTTGCAAATTGTCTGCACCAGCCAATTTTGTTGACAAGCCTTATGCATATCTTGATCCTTCAACATTTTTAATACCCAACACATAATCGCAGGACACAAGTATCATGAGTTTTTCAAACCGGCTTACTACACATTTTTGTTACAGTTTTTTGAACATGGCGCATTAAAATAAACCCGACAAACATTTAAAATTATTAACAATTTGAATGGTTAGACTAAGCTGATAGTTGGAAGATTGCGATAACTTTCAATTCGGTTACTTCCTTGTACGACTATTTTGGCACATTTTTTTTTAAATTTGGCACAGTTACTCAGACTTGATAAAGGCCAAAACTTTATGTTTAGGATGGACGCGACCTGAACCACAGCTTTCCTAGAACGAGCAAAATTTAAAAGATTTTCTGCCGAAAACTATTACCTTGACCCATGCAATTTAAAATATCTGTAGACGTTTTATGACGATGATAACAATTGCTATGAATTAAAAAGTATGTTAAAATCCTCCAACTCCCACTTAAATAGCATAATTTCAGAAAAGTAAATTTATCAATTTTCATCAATCTTATATACTTAATAAGATGAGAGCATCAAAAATTATCAGTGACTTTTTTTATTTATTACAAAAAGAAAGGAATGAAACTTATATCATTAAAAAGATACTGTGGCAAAGAAGTACACAATCCATGTTTGTATATTGCCGTTAAGGTTTTACCTGCCTTAACGGCAATATACAAACATGGTTTGTAAAGCGGGAATATACATCATCATCAATGGCGCGAAAGCCCAAATCGGGCCCTGGCCTCCTGAAGTCGTCGCCTCCAATCGTCTCGATCCAAAGACCGCGTCCTCCATCTGCTAATTTTTAGAATGGCTTTGCTGTCTTCATCAACCGAGTCTTCCCATCGCTTGCGTGGTTTGCCTACTGGCCGGTTACCACTCGCTTTGCCTTTAAGAGCACGTAACTTGATGAACGTTGAAGCTTCTGGCTCGTCGTAGAGTTGATACAACTCATGGTTGTATCTTATTCGCCATTCCGTTCCTTCCTTCACAGGTCCCAAAATTCTTCGGAGGACCTTTCTTTCGAATGCGTTAACTGCTTTTTCGGAAGTTTGCGTTAATGTCCACGTCTCGCTGCCATAACAGAGCACAGGTCGTATAATAGTTTTATAAATCCGCAGCTTATTGTTCCTGTGCACTTTCTTGGATTTCATTATTGGAAGTACCGAATAATACGTCTTATTTGCTAGTATTATCCGTCGTTTGATTTCGTCTGTTTCATTACCGTCCTTTGCTAGATTAGCCCCAAGATATATGAAGTTGTCCACACTCTCCAAATTATATTCCGCAATTGTTATGTTTTGTCTGATTGGCGTTCTCCTTCTTGTTTGCGTCATTACTTTTGTTTTGCTTTCATTAATGCGCAACCCGACTTCTTTTGCGGCGGAGTCAAGATTGACAAATACCTCCTTAGCACTAGGGAAGGATCTTGCTAGAATTTTAATGTCGTCAGCGTATGCTACTAGTTGGGTGGACTTGAATAGTAGTGTCCCGTTGGTGTCGACTGGGATTTTTCGGACGACATACTCTAGTGCCAAGTTGAAAAGCACAGGAGCTAGACCATCTCCCTGCTTTAAACCACATTCCGTTTGAAAGCTGGTTGTGGAATCGGTTTGTATTCTCACTTGGGATTCAGTGTTCGTCATTGTGAGTCTTGTTAGTCGGACTAGTTTTGGAGGAATTCCAAAGTAAAGCATGATTTGGTACAGTACGCTCCTGTCGATACTGTCTTATGCTTGTTTAAAATCTACGAATATTTGGTGCACGTCTGTGTTGTATTCCCAGCATTTCTCAAGCACCTGTTTCACCGAGAATATCTGGTCTGTTGTAGATCGTCCGGTTCTGAATCCGCCTTGGTATTCGCCAATTATTTGATTAGTACAGGGCTTAAGACGACGTTCAATTATTTTTGTCAGTATTTTATAGGACGTACACAACAATGATATACCTCTGTAGTTCTCACAGCAGAGTTTGTCTCCTTTCTTGTAAATTGGACATATAATGCTTTTTCGCCAGTCGTCGGGTATGATTTCCTCTGTCCAAATTTTGCATATCATGCTGTGCAGTATTTCAGCGACACAGTTTCCACCGTTTTTCAGAAGTTCAACTGGTATTTCGTCAATTCCCGGCGCTTTGTTTCGTTTTTGGTCACATAGGGCTGCTTTGATTTCAAGAAGCGTGGGTGGTGTCGATGATGGTTCATCTTCGTCGGTTGAGGCTTGAATTGAAATGTTGTCTGTCGTTATCGGTGCTACTGGGATGGGATTCAAAAGATGTTCGAAGTATGAAGCCCATCTCCTTTTGATTTCTTCTGTCTCGCTGATGATATTGCCCTCTGCGTCTTTGCAGAGACTGGTTTTTGGTTTATATCCCTTTTTCAAGTTTTTTACTATGGCGTATGCGTCCCGCGTATTATTTTTTCTCATGTCGTCGTCCATTTTTTGTATCTTATCATTATGGTTCTTCCTTTGTTTTCGTCTGCAGGTCTTTTTCGCATATCGCCTAAGCTCGTCATATTTTTCTTTTTTGGCTCGTGTTGGTCGTTCAGTAAAAATTTTTGTAAGCTTCGTTCTTTCTATCTATTGCGTCGCGACATTCTTGGTCGAACCAATCATTATTTTATCGCCGTGCTTGATATCCTAATACCTCTTCCGCGCAGGATTTGATGCTGTCTTGTATTTTCATCCACGCATTATCCACTGGCATATTTTGGATATTTTCATATATTGGTGTCAGGTGTTTATTACATGCTAGCATGTAAGCCTGAGCCACCGTTTCGTCGTTAAGCTTGTCGACATTGAATTTGCAGGCTCTACTCGTTTTCGAATACCCACGACAAGCTATTTTGCATCGATACTTAGCTCTGACTAGATAGTGATCAGAGTCACAATTCGCACCGCGGAGAGTTCGTACATCAAGTATGCTGGAAGCAGCCCTTTTCTCAATTAGAACGTGGTCTATTTGGTTGAAGGTGTGACCATCTGGTGATGCCCACGTTCGTTTGTGAATATCTCGATGTGGGAAGCACGTAGAGCTTACTATGATATTTTTGCTGCTTGCGAAATCAATAAGACGTTTGCCATTGTCGTTGGTTATGTCATGGAGACTGTGCCCTCCTGTTGTTCCTCTATGAGCCTCCTCCTTTCCGACTTTTGCATTAAAATCCCCTAAGACAATTTTTAGGTCATTCGAGGGCAGTGAGTCATAGGTTGTCTCTAGGGTGGCATAAAATTTGTCTTTAGTTACATCGTCCTTGTCTTCTGTTGGTGCGTGAACGTTGATCAACCAAGTGTTGAAAAATTTAGTCTTTATTCGGATTGCACACAATCTTTCACTTATTGGTTTGAAGCTCGTGACCTGCTGTTTAAATTTTTTGTCAACGGCAAAAGCGACTCCAAACTCTCTGCTTCCCGACAATTTTCCACTTGGATAGATTGTGTGTGATCTCATGTCCATGATTTCGCTACCGAGCCATTTCGTTTCTTGGATGGCAGTTATGTTGATGTTGTGTTTTGCCACTTCTTCGAGAAACTCTTTCAGAGCTCCTGTCCTAAATAAGGATCGAACATTCCAAAATCCAATAGAGCAGTCCATTTTTCGTTTGCGGGGTCGTTGCCGTTGAGTCCATCCTTTCCGAGGCTGTTCTTCAGGTTTCTGGACAGTGTTCTTTTTCCGGTGATGCGTTGTCGGCGCCTCGCCCAACCCCCGACCTGGAGGACCGGTCCTACTTATTTATTACACCCTAGTAGAAAAAGGGTGGGAGTTTTGAGCTAAAAATGACATGCTGGAGTTCTCACAGCTATGCTGCAAGTCCAACTATGTCATACTTTTTGCCTACTTCCTGAGACGCACTGGTGTTACTGGCCATTCAGGTTAACTCCATTTACCCTCCTCCTTTCTCAACTCGCGGAATTTAAATTTGAGTACTACACGTGTGCAATGCTGCTTTACTTCGGTGATTGAACGAGAACCGGTAGATCCAGTGCACTGCATTGAGCTTTTACGCAAGCGCTTTTAGGCAGTAAAGGTGGAAATGGTAAAGTCTCAAATTAAAGAATGCTTGCAAATAGGCGACGTAATACTGAAAGTATTCATCGAAGGCAAAAACCAACAAAAGCAATCTTCAAAGCTAGGGACTTCCATTGCTGTCCATTGCTGCTTGACTTACTACTTTAAAATTAAAAATCGTGGTAGTTTTTTTTTAATATTTAAAGGAGGGGAATGCAACTTACATATAAGAATTAAGAATTTGTATACAATTAAATTCCAATTAATTATGTTCAAAACAAGATGAATTTCGTTATTTTAAAAAAATAATTGGTCGAAATTCGACCACAGGCGATACTAATACTAATAAAGGTGCAAGCTTGAAATTTTGTTGGCAAAGTTTTTATAAGAAATGCAATAATATTTGAAAATTACCTTTCTTGTGAACAATTATGAAATAAATAATAATAATAATAATAATTCCATTAAGTTCAAGCTATTGGATTGAAAAATACCTTCATTTCATTTCCCCTTAATACATTTAACTGATGAGTATTTGTGACCATCCATTTGAAAAGTGGCCTTATCTTGACGGGCCACTTTTTTCAGTACAGCCAAAAATCAGTGTTTGAGTTATTTTGTCAATTTGGAAATTTTGGTTGATGCTATTGATCAGAAATGTCCCGCACACTTTCCATAGAGATTATTCACTCGAAAATATCTTAAGAATGGATTTTCTCCAACCACTATCCTACAGAAAAGGGAGCTTATCTTGCCTCATGTATTTTAAATGTGACAAGCTAAGGTTCCTTTTTGTAAAACAATATACCAACTGTATTTTATTTTATCATGTGCATACAGCCCCGTTGAAAAAGCAATTTTACCAACTCAAGCGTTGAATCAAAATTATTTGAAATTATGATATTTTTACAAATCGTAAAAAAAATCCGGCCTGGGATCGAACCCCGGGCTACCCGCTTTGCAGGTGAGTTCTTCCACTGAACTACCGATATCGACGAAATTATCTCACCAAAACTTAGTCCCCTAATTCACGAGACTTAAAATATATGCACAGTTTTTGCGTATTATTATGATTAATTTTACTTTATTATTTTAATAATAAAGTATTGTGATCGACTTTGGAAAAAAAAAAAATTTGCTACCCTGAAATTTTGTTTTTTCGCGTTTCATGACTAAATTAGCCTAAAAATGCAAAAAAAAAAAATCCGTCTGTCTGTACGCCGTCCGCCGTCCGGCGTCCGCCGTCCGCCGTCCGCCGTCCGCCGTCCGCCGTCCGCCGTACGCCGTACGCCGTACGCCGACGTGTACGCTCAGCGCACATTAACTCCCAAACCCTTCAAGGTAGAAAGTTCAATTTTGGGGGGATTGTAGATAGTTGCGGATCTCAGGAGGATACCCAATTTGGGGGGTGTACGAGTTCAGGGGGAGGCGGGGGGAGCGCTTAAACCGAAAAATACGAATTCAAATATCTCAACCATGATTACAGCTAGGAAGCTAAAAATCAACACACATATAGAAAAGTTTGTGGGACAACTTTTAAAAATAATTTAATTTTTTTATCCATTGGGGTGCGAAAAGGGGGGGCTAAGAGCCAATTGGCGGCCGAATTTTTTTTTCAAATGATTATATCTTCGAAATTACTACCCATAAAAAATTGATATTTTGAGACAATTAAGATGGCATCAAGATCTACTAGAATCAGTTTAGATAGAAGCTAATTCTTGTAAGGGGGAGGGTCAGGGGGGGTGCAAGGAAAAACACTTAAAAATTAATATCTCGACTGTCTCTTAAGCTATGTAATTGAAACTTGAAACGCATACTAAGCTTTACTAGTGACATACGAAAAAAATATAATATATGGACATAATAGTAGTGGGGGGAAATGGGGAGCATTTAAAAAATGGCGCACTTTCCAAAACTACAAATCACCAAATCTCAAAATTGAGTACACATATCAAATTAAAAATTTGTCAGATTGTAGAGCTATATAGTCTTTAATTTTGGTAAAAAATTTAAGTTGGGGGGTGTAAGGGGAGGGAGGTGGGAAGCGAAAATGTTGAAAATTTTGAGTGATTTTTTTATGGCTCTGGTAAAAGATACAAAGTTTGAATTTTGCACGTCGACACATCTATTTAATGTACATGGAAAAAAAATAATAATTTGTTCCAAAATTGTTATGCACCGAAGTGGGGGTCTAACGTGCACAAAGTGTTTCATGTGCAATGAAAAAAACACATAAACTCAAAATTTTTGAATGAAATTTTTAGGTAGAAACTTGAAAATTTGCGAAATGCATTTAAAAAAAATCCCCAAGAGTTTAAAATATTAACTGGTCGAATATCTTTAAAACTTCTACCCCCTCCCATACAAAAAATTTTTTTCGACCATTTCTAAGAAATCAATTATCACTTAACTATTAAATGCTATCAATTTGAAATTTTGCACAAGAACTTACAAAAATAGTTGAAATAAAATTACGTTAAAAGTTTTGAGATAGCACTTGCCGTTTTACCCCCTCCCACACAAAAGTATGATTTCGACCAATTTCATTAAATCAACTAATAACTAACAAATTAAAAGCTACAAACTTGAAATTTAGTACAAGCACCTCACAAAAAAAAAGAAATAAAACTGCATCACAAATTTTACAATTCCCCTACCTCCTCTACCCCCTCCCATACAAATGTTTGGTTTCGTGAATTTAAAATTCACCGAATCCAATGAAAATTCTATGCAATTTCGTCTATGAAACTGACATTCTATACAAAGAATATTGGATTTGGTTCAAGCAATCAATTAAGAAACTATTAACATCCACCCACCTTTACTATCACCCTCCCCCCTCCCTTCACGAAAACTCAAACTTGCATAAATAAACCAATGAAATATGGAGCTTTTGAACTTTTCCGGAAAGTGTTAAATTGAGAACTGCCCTGCCCAAGAAGCTCCTTCACTTAGTCTTCCCTAACCACTCTAACCTGCATATTGACTTTCTACGCATGCGCATTTTGTCCCAAAAATAATAAAGTTTCGCCCGACTTGTTGGCAGTTTATTTATAAATATTCTCTCTTTTGTCGAAGATGTCGTACAATTCTTTAAACGAAACTCCAAACTGCCAGCTTCCCGAAGATTTCCCAATTTTGCAAATTGTGCGCGATCTGATGTCAGTAATCTCGCTATCTAATAATTTGGTTTCTTGAAGTGCAGTGATGTTTACGTTGTATTGCTCACTTGTTACAGAACCGCTTTCACTGATCCTGTCCTGTACAGAGGTCACTCGTACCGAGATCCGAAGGAATAGTCCATTTTTCAAAAGCGTGAGCGTTACCGTTGATTTAATCCAGTTCGACGCGGTGTTTCAGGTTTCGGAACAAGTTTGATTTTGCCGAGGATAAGTTGTTAAAACATTGCCTAACCCCCAACCTGGGGGATCATTTTATAGTGCTACATTTTCCCCGTTTCATTAGCACTCGCACTTATCAGTTTAGCAAGCCAGGTCCTGATGGACAAGACCAGTGCCTGGCGGCCACCACCCGAAAGTATGATGAAAACAATTGTTTGTATATGATGGTTACAGCACTGGACGTTGTCTAATGGTGTCTATCCTATCTATACCCATCCAAGCACCAATATGGTTTGTTTGTAACACTAAAAATAAAGCGGAATTTTCATGTCTTCTCTATAACCGTTTATCGTTTATTACTGTTTTGTTCGTTTGACAAAATTATAATACATGAACTTGGATAAGTTAAAAGTCTTTGTATGAAAAGGAGACTTTTTTACAATTTTTTGGCCATAGTTTGGATAAAATGGCTGAATTTACTTTAACCGATTCGAATGGTTAACAAACTTAACACAGATCAATCGGACAAATATTGTGACCTGTGAATTTCAAGAATCGTTCTTGAAAATTTGCCAAACTTTAAACCGTTACATCGCAAAAAAAAAAATTTATTATAAAACTTTAAAATTCCACAAATCGGCCAATATTTAAAATTTTAAAATTTTATATAGTATTAGGAAATGCTTCCTTTCCCCTTCCTGGAGGTTAAGGGAGATCTCGCTTCGCACGAAGCTGCGAGTGTTTGGCGCATGCATCAAATTCGTGTTGTTATATGGTTGTACAGGGTGCGCCATCTAAATGTGGTCGATGGAAATATTGAATAACTTGAACAATTCTCAATCGATTTTGGAAAACTATTTATTTTTATAAAATTTGAAGCTTTACAATTTTTTCCATTCAGTTTCCAAAAACAACGTCGATCAAATGACCACCTTTATTGCGGATACAAAATTCAGATCTTTTTCTGGCATTTTCCATGACATTTGCCAGCATCTCGGGTGATATCGCAGTGATTTCGGCTCGAATATTGTCCTTAAGCTCGTCTAAAGTATTCGGTTGGCATACACTTTGGTTTTTAAAAATCCCCACAAAAAAAAGTCCGGTGCCGTTAAATCGGGCGATCTCGGTGGCCAGTCAATATCCCCCCCTTTCGATACCACACGTCCTGGGAACTTTTGACGCAAGAAGTTCATCGTTGATTTCGCGGTGTGACATGTCGCGCCGTATTGTTGAAACCAAAAGCCTTTAAGACCTTTTTCACGCATTTCTGGTAAAACAGAGTGTGCCAACATCCATCGATACCGATCCCCATTGACAGTTTCCCCAACTCTGAAGAAGAACGGACCAATGATGGTTTTTGAGCAGATACCGGCCCAAACAGTCACTTTCTGATCATGCAGTGGAGTTTGATGTATAGCATGAGGATTTTCTTTCCCCCAAATGCGACAGTTTTGTTTATTTACAGTGCCAGATAGCGTGAAATGAGCCTCATCAGTCATTAAAATTCGCTCCCAAAAATTGGGCTCCGATTCACTCACTCGAATAACGTTATTGGCGTAAGCCACGCGTCGCGGATTGTCTGTTTCCAATAATCTTTGGGTTAACTGCACTTTATATGGAAACATATCCAGATCATCTTTCAGAATCCTCCTCAAAGTTGTTCCACTGATGTTTAGTTGCTGAGACCGGCGGTGGTACGAGACAGAAGGATTCTCTGCAACGCTCCGTTGAACAGCTTCAATATTTTCATTTGATCGTCGAGGACGTGGTCGATTTGAATGTGGACGGTCCACTACCGACCCGTGATTCTCGAAATTCGAAGCTAAGCGACGAATAGTGTCACTCTTAGGCGCAGAACGACCGCGATACTTTTGACGATACGCACGCTGTGTTGAAACAACTGAACGATTGCATTTAATGAACATTGTCACTATTTCCGCGCGTTCTTTGGGCGTGAATCGATTCATGGTTAAAATTGTAATGCAATAACTTTTCCGAAATGTGTTCGACGACGTCAATCGGTTTAAATCTGTCAAAGTTATTCAATATTTCCATCGACCACATTTAGATGGCGCACCCTGTACTACGTGGAAAGGGGCTGTTCGACTTATCAAGAAACTGCAAACTTTCATGAATCAATGCCTCCGATGCATTTTACACATATTTTGGCCAGAAGTGATCTCCAACGGCGAACCTTAGAGTACAAATGGACAGACTAAAATAGGCATTGAGTTTCAAAGGCGCAAGTGGCAGTGGATCGGTCACACTTTAGGGAAACCATAGCAAAACATCGCCAAACCGGCTCTGGACTATAATCCCCAAGGAAGACGGCGGGTTGGTCGACCATGTAGCACATGGAAGCGACCAGTTGAGCAGGAGGCCAGAGGAATAAACAAGTCGTGGCAACAGCTAAAAGCCGATGCTCAGAATTGAGCCTTGCGGAAGAGACTTGTTTCTGTTATATGCCCCTATAAGCGGTCTTAACAAGAATTTGATTGATTGGTTAGGAAACACATCTATTTCAATTTACTTTGCACAGGAAACAAAATAATTTGTGGTTGCAAAAAGTAAATTTTTTAAGAATTATTGTTTATAAAATAATTTACGAAGTCGCATGACTATTTTCTTTGTAGTTTCTTCTTCGTCTTGCTTTTTTACCCACTTTCTGTATAACAAGAGTATTTATTATAATGTATTCATGCGAAATTTCCCATTCTGTTTTTTAACAAAAAAATATGCATACGCCAGTACTAAAATAAATATTGGGTGGAGTATAACTCTTTTCGTGTTTTGCTGACAGATGTCTTTGAAATTGATTATCCCTGGTAGTACCAAACAGAATTTAGATAAAATATATTTGTTAGAAATGCGACATTTTAGATAACATTTTTGTCAAGAAAGTGTGCAATTTCATTTATCTGCTTAAAAGTTATTCTCATTTGAAAATGGAAGTCTCTTCCGAAGCCATTCGCTGAATTTTGAAGCTTTACTTCCACAAAGGCAAAAAAGCGTCGCAGGCTAAATAAACTGCCAACAAGTCGGGCGAAACTTTATTATTCTTGGGAAGTTGCAGATGCGTGGAAAGTCAATATGCTGGTTAGAGTGGTTAGGGAAGACTAAGTGAAAGGGAGTTCTTTGGCAGGGCAGTAGTCGTTAGTTTATTTATGCAAGTTTGAGTTCTTATGAGCGGAGTTGTGAGGAGTGATAGTAAGGGTGGGTGGATGTTAATAGTTTTTTAATTAATTGCTTGAATCACATCCAATATTATCTGTAAAGATTGTCAGTTGCATAGACGAAATTGCATAGAATTTTCATAAAATTCGGTGTATTTTACATTCACGAAACCGAACATTTGTATGGGGTAGAGAAGGTAGGGGAATCGTAAAATTTGATATGCAGTTTTATTTCGTTTCTCTTGTAAGGTGCTTGTACAAAATTTTAAGTTCGTAGCTTTTAGTTTGTTGGTTATTAATTGATTTAATGAAAATTCAGCACAAAACATTTTGCATGCCACGTTTGGTATCATATAGAAGAACTACAAATCTCCCACGTCTACTTCTACCACCACCCATACAAAAGTCACTATTCGCTATTCGAAAGAATTTGAGATGACATATTTTCCGGTCCATTAACCTCTTTTCCATTTCATCTAGAGTATCATATGAATGGACTTTACGCCTTTTGATGCTGAAATATATACCCTTAATACAAGATGAACGAAAAATATCTCGCATTAATATTTTGTACGTTAGACTGTATTAAATGAAAACCGCTTTTCATATGGTCCGCACCAAGGTACAATTTCGTCCTCTACTGCAAAATTTCTTAATTTTTTAAACGCGACACATAGAACTTTTTTTTAAATTCAATACTCTCCAAGCATTATAACGTTCAAAAAAAAGTGCAGCTAAACTATTTCTTATTTCTTTTCTTTAAAAGTTGATTTTAGTAAAATGTGCTGAACATGATACTGTCAAAGCTAGGGTGTAGTCTAGTGGGTAGTGTGTTTGGTTTACAATGCGAAGGTCATGAGTTCAAATCCCAGTCGACACACTACCTGCTTGAATATACCTTGGTTACCTCAATCTACGAAAATGAAAAATTCGTAGAAACGTGTGCGAAGAGCTACCTACTCTTCCGCAATAAATAATGAAAATGTTAAGGAACCTGAAAGTCAGAAGACCAAGGCCCAATTTGGGCTTTAGCGCCATTGAAGTAGATGATACTATCAAATTCCAATAATATTAGGGACTACAAATCAGTAGTAATATTAAGATATTACTAAAGTTGTTTCTAAAGTGGATAACTTTATTTCGTCAAATTTCAAATGAGAAACTCTCAAATTAACTAGCAAGGAAAAACTTAAAAGTGTTGCTACGTCCTAATCTTCGGATTAAGAAAACTTACGGTAAATTTTCAACTCACATACATTTTTGTCGAACTTTTCACAAGATTAACTTCGCTTTTTTTAACCTCAATCGTAACTGGTTAATCACTCATTGAGCGCATATTTAGAGTTTTCTAAAGGATTAAAAGAAAACTTTCGGTAAAGCGTCATCTCAATGCTATCTATTTCTAAAACACATTCATAAATACTTAATCTCAATGAAGTATGCTATAAGCTACATACTTAATCCAAATAATACTTAAACTCTGTGAACATTTGTTTGTTTATTTCGAAAGTATCAAATACAATATATAGTTCGCATCCTTCAACTATTTTTTTCGTATCATATGCTGGGATTTTTTCATAATGCTTTCGAACCTCATCATCGTCATCTTATACCCGTTCTGCTACTTCTTCTTTTCTTCTTCGTCTCATGAATTTGCAAAGAATTTCCTTGGGATAATATGAAAAATGGCCAGAACCTACACATTTATGTTTTCTATTCAAGGTATATACCATCAAGATAAAAAAGTAAAATGGCGATTATGTCGTTGCAGATAAAAAAAATTAAATTTCTTTTCATTTTTATTTTTCTTGAACTGAATTTTCAGATTTTCTTGAAATTTGAAATTTTTTACCATGCTGTGAATGTGCGGTCGGGAGTAGAAAATATCGTGCCTAATCACAAAAATCTGATTTTCAAACAGAATTAAGTAGATCTGGTGCGATTGGGCACGACTCTTAATGGAAAATAATCCTTTAATTATAAAATTCTTCTAGAACTTAAATGTTGTTGAAAAGTGTTGTTATATTCTTCATCGCTGATTATTTTGCTGAAGTTTACATCTGTTATATTGCTTCTCCATTATAATACAATCACCATCAATATTTTAGTAAATCGAAATTTTGAAAGTATTCGACGAGTTAATATCTTGGACTTTTATGCATTATTTTTGAATGCATTTCATGAATTTTCACGATTCAAGCTTTAGAGTTAATATTCTTTTCACATAAAACTCCTCGTGCAGGCTAGAGCTCCGCTTCAGTGCATAGATGTTCTGGTTTATACAATTATTTGCTGTTTGTGTAGATATATCAACGTCCCTGTAAAATTTCAACGTTTTGTCTTTTACCAGAGCCCTAAAAAATTACTCAATATTTTCGACATTTTGGTCCATCAACTCCCTCCCTTACTCCGTCCAACTAAGAAACTTTACCAAAATTATTGATCATTTCAATCTAACGAAATTTTAACTTACAAGGAAACATTCCCGAATGTCCCACGCCGATTTTGACAATTTTCGTATATGTTATATACCTCGAAAATCTAAGGGACACGTATTTTTTCGCCGACAGTGAT
This sequence comes from Chorisops tibialis, assembly GCA_963669355.1. Lineage (NCBI taxonomy): Eukaryota > Metazoa > Arthropoda > Insecta > Diptera > Stratiomyidae > Chorisops > Chorisops tibialis. The sequence continues at coordinate 78,776,706 of OY770263.1, forward strand.
GAGCAATTAAAGGGTGAAACACCCTCCCAAAGTTGGGCACATAATTGACTGAACTTTCGATTTCCGTAAAAGCGCTCGATGAATTTCAATACTTGGCAAGAATATATATTCTGCGATCATGATCCAAAAGCAATATAGCCTGATAAGAGTGCACCCATGTAAAGGAGTAAGGTACCCTTATTTTTATACTCTAGATGAAATCTGAGAGTATTATAAGTTTGCCACAAAGTTTGTAACGCTAAGAAATAAGGCTCGGAGAAAAAAATGAATCATACAAAAGTTCATATAATCACTCAAAAATCTCAAAACCTGATGTTCGTCCGTCCGTCCGTCCGTCTGTCCGTCCGTCTGTTTATCGGTCCGTGTCCTCTCTAGCTTGAGAACGAGTTGATCTAGAAAGTTCAAATTTTGTACACGTCGTTTTTGATAAAAAAGTAAGGATGAGTTCGTGAACGGGCCAATTCGCTCCACCCCTTCTACCCCTCCCATACAAAATGACACAATTGCGCAATTTGACAATAAACAGATTTGCTCGAAAAGTATAAAAGCTATTGGTCTCAAATTTGAAACATACAATTACATCACCCCCTCTACCACTTCCCTTACAAAATTTCTTAAAATAAAAAAAATTCTCTCTCATCTAGAGTATTGCACGATTAAGCTTTACGCCCAGTCGTAGTTCTGTTATGTTTTTTTTGTAATTTTTAGTTTTTTTGTAAACGAATGCTCTGATTTTGATAATTTTCATATATGCTGTAGAACTCGAAAATCTAAGGGACACGTATTTTACTTTATTATTTTAATAATAAAGTATTGTGATCGACTTGGGAAAAAAAAAAATTTGCTTCGCGTTTCATGACTAAAATAGCCTAAATAAACTGCCAACAAGTCGGGCGAAACTTTATTATTCTTGGGACAAGTTGCGGATGAGTGGAAAGTCAATATGCAGGTTAGAGTGGTTAGGGAAGACTAAGTGAAAGGGAGTTCTTGGGCAGGACTGTAAACAATATTTCATTCATGTCTGTAAGTTTGGGTTTTTATGAGGGGAGGAGTAGGGGTAATAGTAAGGGTGGGTGGATGTTAATAGCTTTTTAATTAATTACTTGAATCACGTCCAATATTCTCTGTATAGAATGTGTTTCATAGACGAAGTTGCATAGAATTTTCATAAAATTCGGTGTATTTTACATTCATGAAACCATGGGAGGGGGTAGAGAATATAGGGGAATCGTAAAATTTGATACGCAGTTTTATTTCGCGTCTCTTGTAAGGTGCTTGTATGGAATTTCAAGTTCGTAGCTTTTAGTTTGTTGGTTATTAGTTGATTTAATAAAATTGGTCGAAATCATAGTTTTGTATGGGAGGGGGTAGAAGCGCAAGCGCGATTTCAAAACTTTTAAAGCAACTTCATTTGAATTATTTTTATAAGTTTTTATGCCAAATTTGAAATTGATAGCTTTTAAGAGTTAGCTGATAACTGATTTCTTAAAAATGCTCGAAAAAATAATTTTGTATGGGAGGGGGTAGAGGAGGTAGGGAAATCGTCAAACTTGTGATGCAATTTTCTTTCATTTTTGTTGTTAGATGCTCGTACGAAATTTTAAGTTCATAGCTTTTAATTTGTTGGTTATTAGTTGATTTAATGAAATTAGTCGAAATCATACTTTTGTATGGGAGGGGGTAGAAGGGCAAGCGCGATTTTAAAACTTTTAACGCAATTTCATTTTAATTATTTTTGTAAGTTGTTTTGCAAAATTTGAATTTGATAGCTCTTAATGGTTAGGTGATAATTGATTTCTTGAAAATGGTCGAAAAAATAATTTTGTATGGGAGGGGGTAGAAGTTTTAAAGGTTTTCGACCAGTTAATATTTCGTATATTTAGGGATTTTTTTTAAATGCATTTCGCAAATTTTCAAGTTTCTACCTTAAAATTTCACTCAAAAATTTTCAGTTTATGTGTTTTTTTCAATGCACATGAAACACCTTGTGCACGTTAGACCGGGGGAGTCGGTTTATAGTAAATATGGATCAAGTTAATATTATTTTTCTATGTATATTAAGTATAGGTATTCACATGCAAAATTTTAACTTTTTATCTTTCACTAGAGCCCTAAAAAAATCACTCAAAATTTTCGACATTTTTGCTTATCACCTCCCTCCCCTTACACCTCCCAGCTTAAAATTTACCAAAATTAACTATTATATAGTTCTACAATCTGACAAATTTTTGATTTAATATCTGTACTATTTTTTGAGATATAAGGATTTGTAATTTTGAAAAGTGCGCCATTTTTGAAATGTTCCCCATTTCCCCCCACTACTATTATTTCGATATGTTATATTTTTTTTGTATTTGCCTAGTATAGCTTAATATACGTTTTAAGTTTCAATTACATAGCTTAAAAGATAGTTGAGATATTAATTTTTAAGTGTTTTTCTTTGCACCCCCCTGACCCTCCCCCTTACAATAATTAGCCGCTTTCTGAGCTGGTTCCGATGGAACTATATGCCACCTTGACGGTCTCTAAATATGATTTTTTTACAATAAGTAATTTCGAAGATATAATCATTTGAACAAAAAATTCGGCCGACAATTGGTTCTTAGCCCCCCCTTTTCGCACCCCAATGGATAAAAAAATTAAATTATTTTTTAAAGTTGTCCCACAAACCCTTCTATATGTATGTTGAGTTTTAGCTTCCTAGCTGTTACCATGGCTGAGATATTTGAATTCGTATTTTTCGGTTTAAGCGCTCCCCCCGCCTCCCCCTGAACCCGTACACCCCCCAAAATGGGTACCCGCCTGAGATCCGCAACTATCTACAATCCCTCCAAAAATGAACTTTTTATCTTGAAGGGTTTGGGAGTTAATGTGCGCTGAGCGTACACGTCGGCGTACGGCGGACGGCGGACGGCGTACAGACAGACGGATTTTTTTTTTTTGCATTTTTAGGCTAATTTAGTCATGAAACGCGAAAAAAAAAAATTTCAGGGTAGCAAACTTTTTTTTTTTTTTGTGTCGATTACAATACTTTATTATTAGAATAATAAAGTAAAATGCAAAAAAAAAAAATCCGTCTGTCTGAACGCCGTCCGCCGTACGCCGACGTGTACGCTCAGCGCACATTAACTCCCAAACCCTTGAAGATAGAAAGTTCATTTTTGGAGGGATTGTAGGTAGTTGCGGATCTCAGACGGATACCAATTTTGGGGGGTATACGAGTTCAGGGGGAGGCGGGGGGAGCGCTTACACCGAAAAATACGAATTCAAATATCTCAACCATGGTTATAGCTAGGAAGCTCAAAATCAACATACATATACAAGAGTTTGTGAGACAACTTTTAAAAATAACTTAATTTTTTTATCCATTGGCGTGCGAAAAGGGGGGGCTAAGAACCAATTGTCGGCCGAATTTTTTTTTCAAATGATTATATCTTCGAAATTACTTCCCATAAAAAATTGATATTTTGAGACCATCAAGATAGTATATAGATCTACTAGAAGCAGTTTAGATAAAAGCTAATTAGTGAAAGGGGGAGGGTCAGGAGGAGTGCAAAGAAAAACACTTAAAAATTAATATCTCAACTGTCTCTTATGCTATGTAATTGAAACTTAAAATGTATACTAAGCTCTACTAGCGACATACGAAAAAAATATAATATGTGGACATTATAGTAGTGGGAGGAAATGGGGAGCATTTCAAAAATGGCGCACTTTCCAAAACTACAAATCATCAAATCTCAAAATTGAGTACAGATATCAAATCAAAAATTTGTCAGATTGTAGAGCTATATAATTTTTAATTTTGGTAAAATATTTGAGTTGGGGGGTGTAAGGGGAGGGAGGTGGAAAGCGAAAATGTTGAAAATTTTGAGTGATTTTTTTATGGTTCTGGTAAAAGATACAAAGTTTAAATTTTGCATGTCGACACATCTATTTGATATAGATAGAAAAAAAAAGTAATTTGTTCCAAAATTGTTTTGCTCCGAAGTGGGGGTCTAACGTGCACAAGGTGTTTCATGTGGAATGAAAAAAACACATAAACTGAAAATTTTTGGATGAAATTTTTAGGTAGAAACTTGAAAATTTGGGAAATGCATTTAAAAAAAATCTCTAAAAGTTTGAAATATTAACTGGTCGAATATTTTTAAAACTTCTACTCCCTCCCATACAAAATTATTTTTTCGACCAATTTTAAGAAATCAATTACCACCTAACTATCAAAAGCTATGAAATTTTGCACAAGAACTTAGAAAAATAGTTAAAATAAAATTACGGTAAAAGTTTTGAAATCATGCTTGGCTTTCTACCCCCTCCCATACAAAAGCATGATTTCGACCAATTTCATTAAATCAACTAATAACTAACGAATTAAAAGCTACGAACTTGAAATTTTGTACGAGCACCTTACAACAGAAAAGAAAGAAAATTCCATCACAAATTTTACGATTTCCCTACCTCCTCTACCCCCTCCCATACAAAATTATTTTTGCGAGCATTTTTAAGAAATCAGTTATCAGCTATCTCTTAAAAGCTATCAATTTCAAATTTTGCATGAAAACTTATAAAATGAAGTTGCTTTAAAAGTTTTGAAATTGCGCTTACCGTTCTACCCCCTCCCAAACAAAACTATGATTTCGACCAATTTCATTAAATCAACTAATAACTAACAAACTAAAAGCTACGAACTTGAAATTTTATACAAGCAACTTACAAGAGAAGCGAAATAAAACTGCATATCAAATTTTACGATTCCCCTACCTTCTCTACCCCCTCCCATACAAATTTTCGGTTTCGTGAAAATAAAATACACCGAATTTTATGAAAATTTTATGCAATTTCGTCTATGAAACACATTCTATACAGAGAATATTGGACGTGATTCAAGCAATCAATTAAAAAACTATTAACATCCACCCACTCTTACTATCACCCCTCACCCCTCCCCTCATAAAAACTCAAACTTGCATAAATAAACGAACGAAATATTGATTATATGTACTGGAGCTTTTAAACGTTTCCGCAAAGTGTTAAATTGACAACAGCCCTGCCCAAGAACTCCCTTTCACTTAGCCTTCCCTAACCACTCTAACCTGCATATTCACTTTCCACTCATCCGCAACTTGTCCCAAGAATAATAAAGTTTCGCCCGACTTGTTGGCAGTTTATTTTTATCGGCAGCGATGAGCATTTGAAGGGTAAAACAATATGAAAACTGGCAAAATAACGTTGCACACGTGGGAATGTGTCCTTGTTAGTGCCTCTATTGTATTTCGGTATATGTATAATGTTTTATAATTTTGAAATGTTAACCATTTTTAAAATGCCCTCCATTTGCAGTAGCAATTGTAGTAGGGTGTATCCTAGTGAGTGGCGTGTTAGTCTATAATGCTCAGGTCGGGAGTTAAAATCCCTGTCGACGCATAATTTCACACTACTTGCGTGGGTACATCTTGGCCACCTCAATCTGCGAAAAAGAAAATTCATGGATAGAGGATTATGCAAAGGGCTAACAACCCTTTTACAATAACAAATAAAATGTTAAGGAATCTAAAGGTGAGGAGTCTAATGCCCGATTTCGGTTATAGTGCCATTGAAGAAGGTAGAAGTGTAGTTTTTGGCTCTACTCTTCCCACGGCCCTCTCCTCCCACATGATACTCCCCAAAATTTAGATAATGGAACTAACTTACCCAATCTACAATCCTATTTATGTATATCTCTAAAATATGAGCAGGATTTTTTGCCCCTTTAGACTTTTATTCTCCAAGATGCTTGCTCTAGCGCTAAGAACTAAGGCTCGTACAGTGATGCCAAAGTTGCAGAAATGTTTGTTGGCGACTGTCTATCCGCTTGTCCGTCTGACATGAACTTGAGCGGGAAAAGCTTTTATACAATTATAATTATTGAGTTTTCTAATGAACCCGAGAAGAACATACTAATACTCTAGACAAAATCTTAGAGTACTTTAAGTCTGCCACAAAGTTTGTAACGCTAAGAAATAAGGCTCGGAGAAAAAAAATGAAAGATACACAAGCTGATATTACCACTCAAAAATCTCAAAATCAGATGTCCGTCCATCCGTGCTTCCGTCTGTCCGTCTGTCGGTCTTTCCGTCTGTTCATCTACCCATCTGTCCATCTGTCCGTCTGTCCGTTTGTCTGCCCATCCGTCAGTATGTCCGTCCGTCTGTCCGTCCGTCCCTGTCGTCTCTAGCTCGAGAACGCGTTGAGTTACATAGTTAAAATTTTGTACACGTTATTCTTGACGAAAAATTAAGATGAAGATCATGAATGGAGAATGACTTAATTTCGAAATTTCATAATAAACGATCTGAAATTTCGAATGTATTACTTTTATAATGATTTCAGTCAGTGTTATTCGAAACCCTCAACACCTTCTACTACCTCCCATACAAATTGAACATTTTCTTGAAATACTATAAACCAATGTACTCAGTATGTATAAAATTTATTGAGCTGAAATTGTGCACTAAATATTTATTTAGAATTATTAGTAAGACCCATGAAAATTAGACGATTAGCCGAGAGAGCAATCATTCTTCCAATAGTCACATACGGATCAACGATATGGTGGACTAAAACTTTACAAAGAAAAGCACAGCTTACGCTACAAAAAATCCAAAGGCTAGCTTGTCTTGGTATCACAGGAGGTATGAAAACCTGTCCCACAGCGGCAATGGAAATCTTCCTTAACATCCCTCCGATACATCTACAATTAAAAAAGGAAGCTATCAAAGGGGTGTTACGCATACAGAGGGAAAACAATTACAGGGGATTTTAGAGGCCACCTCAAAATCCTAAGAAACCCAAAATTGGAGGTTCTAACCTCCACACTATCGGATGCTATGCCGACAAAATATAACTTTGAAACCCCCTTCGAAGTTGTAATTAGAGAACGCAAGGACTGGCACGCTCGCTACCTGAAATGGAAGAGGGATCAACCATCTGGTATACAGATGGTTCGCGCACCTCTGAGGAGACAGGAGCCGGAGTCAAAGGCCCTAACTTCTCGGTTTCAAAACCACTCGGCAAAGAAGCCACAATCTTCCAGGCTGAACTTATTGCAATGGAGCTATGTATCCAAGAGAATATAAGGAGAGCTCATCGCAATAAATCAATTTATATCCTATCGGATAGTCAGGCGGTTCTAAAAGCCCTAACATCCAATAAACACGGATCGAGGTTAATTTGGGACTGTCTTCAAGACCTAATCATCCTGGGGAAAAGGAACAACGTAACCTTAATGGGGCTACCAGGACATATGGGAATTGAGGGAAACGAAGAGGCTGATTGCCTTGCAAAAAATGGCGTGGAAAAAAACTTTATTGGTCCAGAGCCATTCTGCGGAAAACCAAAAGGGCATCAAAGTTCGACACTTAAGAAGTGGGTTGAACAAGAACACAAAATCTACTGGAATAGACTTCCAGGCTTATCGACCTCAAAAAAACTAATCATACCACAAAAAAACAAAGTGGAAGATATCCTAAAATTCAGAAAGAGCGATATTAGTACTCTAATTGGCCTAATGACGGGGCACAGTGGAGTGAACCACCACCTCAATAATATGGGCTTAGCTGAAACCGACATCTGCCGTCTCTGTCTCGAAGACTCAGAAACGACAATACATATCCTATGCCACTGTGAAGCAGTGACAAGGAAAAGGCATAATCTTCTGGGGAAAGGTTTCATTTCCACCGAGGAACTAGCCAACATGGCTCCCTTACAAATACTCAAATTAGCTAAAGCTATTGAGTTATGGTAGGGTATAGGGGCAATAATCGCACAGTAGTCCAAAAAAGGGCGCAGTACTCTCACGTGTTCCCCTAATATAAATAAATAAATAATGGTGTTCTTAGTTAACTCTAAAAAATTCATTAATAACTTCGTCTACTACCTCCCATACAAATTGCCCAATTTCAGTAAATCTGACAGACTAATTTTCTCAGTATCAATTCAATTTTTGGAACTTAAATATTGTATACAACTTTTTTATAGCAACTCTAGCATGGTGTGAGAAAAATTAGTTTAATGCTGTTACCCCTTCTACCACTCCCCATACAAAATTTCTTAAAATCAACAAATTTCATCAAGAGTGGCCTTACGCCCTGTTATGTTTTTTCATTAAATTTCGAAATGAAAAGATGTTGATTTTTTTCTGAAACTATTTTTGCTATCGACTTGAAAATCAGTTCAAACTATAATGATGCAAATATCATTAATGTGAAAAAACCCGTTCCCATACAAATGCACAATTGTCGAAAATGCATTTAATCGATTTTTATTGCAACTAGCAAGTGTAAAGAAATAAATTTTTGCCAGAATTATGTCTATTATTTGCAATCAATTTTGAAAAAAACTATCAACTCATTCTTCTCCCATTCACGAAATTTCGAAGCTCCAATTGAATTACTTTTCTTCGAAATCGTCTAAGCTTTTTACTTGAAATTTTTAGCAAAGTATAATTATGTAAATGAGTACCAATTAAAAATCCAAAACGAGTTAACTCAAAGCTTCCCAATGGAGTCAGGGGATGGTAATGCTCTTCAACGTGGTGCTCGAGTATGTGGTCAGGAAGGCAACTTCAGTAACCTCAGTGGGCACCAGAGGTACACTACTCTTAAGATCCGCACAGATGGTGGTATACGCAAACGACATGGATATTCTGTCTCAATCAATACTTAGTGATAAGGAGGTATTCCAGGAATTGGAGTCGGCAGCAGGTGAAGTAGTTAGTGCTCAGGGCCAATGAAACGAAAACTAAATACATGACCCAGATACGAATACTGTACCAGAGAGGCAGAATATTATTATGAGTGAATATAACTTCGAGCAGGTGGATGAATTCGTATACCTTGGAGCCTTTCTCACAAAGGACGGCAATGAACGATATGAAATTCAAAGAAGGATTACGATAGCTAACAAATGCGGTTCTCCTCGTAATGAAATCAAGGAAGGTCCATCGAAACAATAAACGACGCATCTACAAGATATTAATTCATCCCGTGCTGTTATATGGATGCGAAACGTGGACCTTGATGCGTGTGTCAGAAGATTTCATTGGCATCTTTGATCGAAAAATTGCTTGGAAGGTGTACAGGAGCAATAAGGAGATGACTGGCGAATTCGATGCAACCATAGGCTGTATCAACTATTTGACCCACCAGCATCTATCGTGATTAAACTCGACAATTTTTAATGGGCTGGCCACGTGGAGCGAATGCATGTGGAACGAATTCCAAAACGAGTGATCAAAGACAAAGCTCAAGGCAGCCGACCGCAGAGGAAGCCACGAAAGCGATGAAGGGACTCAATCGACGCAGATTGCAGATTGCTTCTCGATTTTTCAAACTGGAGGACGCGGTCGTTGGACCGAGATAACTGAAGAAGGTGCATCCGGGAGGCCAAGGCTCGATATGGGCTGTTGTATCATCATAACTATGCAAATATCCTTATACTTCTGCTACACCCTCCCGTACAAATGCATGATATCGATTTCCATTAAAACTGGAAAAGTTTGAACTTAAAATTTTTGTCAGAATTAGTTCCTTAATAATTGCAATAAATGCTAAAGAAATTAACTTCGCTTCACTCCTTCTAGCCCCTCCCATACAAATCTCTGTATTAGAAATTCAAGAAAAGAATTTCTCCCTCGAACATATGACAGCTATCGACCGTAAAATTGGAATAAAGCATGGTAATAAGGATGCCTATAAGGATACTGATATGTAGTTTCAAAATCATCCAAAACCTTCCACTTCCTATGTCACCTCCCATACAAATCCCCCGATTTCTGAAAACCAATGTTCAATTTCTATGAAAATTATGAAAGCTATAAACTTTAAACTCAGCGCGAAACATTTTGCATACAATATTTGGTGTCATATACAAATAAACTGCCAACAAGTCGGGCGAAACTTTATTATTTTTGGGACAAAATGCGCATGCGTAGAAAGTCAATATGCAGGTTAGAGTGGTTAGGGAAGACTAAGTGAAGGAGCTTCTTGGGCAGGGCAGTTCTCAATTTAACACTTTCCGGAAAAGTTCAAAAGCTCCATATTTCATTGGTTTATTTATGCAAGTTTGAGTTTTCGTGAAGGGAGGGGGGAGGGTGATAGTAAAGGTGGGTGGATGTTAATAGTTTCTTAATTGATTGCTTGAACCAAATCCAATATTCTTTGTATAGAATGTCAGTTTCATAGACGAAATTGCATAGAATTTTCATTGGATTCGGTGAATTTTAAATTCACGAAACCAAACATTTGTATGGGAGGGGGTAGAGGAGGTAGGGGAATTGTAAAATTTGTGATGCAGTTTTATTTCTTTTTTTTTGTGAGGTGCTTGTACTAAATTTCAAGTTTGTAGCTTTTAATTTGTTAGTTATTAGTTGATTTAATGAAATTGGTCGAAATCATACTTTTGTGTGGGAGGGGGTAAAACGGCAAGTGCTATCTCAAAACTTTTAACGTAATTTTATTTCAACTATTTTTGTAAGTTCTTGTGCAAAATTTCAAATTGATAGCATTTAATAGTTAAGTGATAATTGATTTCTTAGAAATGGTCGAAAAAAATTTTTTGTATGGGAGGGGGTAGAAGTTTTAAAGATATTCGACCAGTTAATATTTTAAACTCTTGGGGATTTTTTTTAAATGCATTTCGCAAATTTTCAAGTTTCTACCTAAAAATTTCATTCAAAAATTTTGAGTTTATGTGTTTTTTTCATTGCACATGAAACACTTTGTGCACGTTAGACCCCCACTTCGGTGCATAACAATTTTGGAACAAATTATTATTTTTTTTCCATGTACATTAAATAGATGTGTCGACGTGCAAAATTCAAACTTTGTATCTTTTACCAGAGCCATAAAAAAATCACTCAAAATTTTCAACATTTTCGCTTCCCACCTCCCTCCCCTTACACCCCCCAACTTAAATTTTTTACCAAAATTAAAGACTATATAGCTCTACAATCTGACAAATTTTTAATTTGATATGTGTACTCAATTTTGAGATTTGGTGATTTGTAGTTTTGGAAAGTGCGCCATTTTTTAAATGCTCCCCATTTCCCCCCACTACTATTATGTCCATATATTATATTTTTTTCGTATGTCACTAGTAAAGCTTAGTATGCGTTTCAAGTTTCAATTACATAGCTTAAGAGACAGTCGAGATATTAATTTTTAAGTGTTTTTCCTTGCACCCCCCCTGACCCTCCCCCTTACAAGAATTAGCTTCTATCTAAACTGATTCTAGTAGATCTTGATGCCATCTTAATTGTCTCAAAATATCAATTTTTTATGGGTAGTAATTTCGAAGATATAATCATTTGAAAAAAAAATTCGGCCGCCAATTGGCTCTTAGCCCCCCCTTTTCGCACCCCAATGGATAAAAAAATTAAATTATTTTTAAAAGTTGTCCCACAAACTTTTCTATATGTGTGTTGATTTTTAGCTTCCTAGCTGTAATCATGGTTGAGATATTTGAATTCGTATTTTTCGGTTTAAGCGCTCCCCCCGCCTCCCCCTGAACTCGTACACCCCCCAAATTGGGTATCCTCCTGAGATCCGCAACTATCTACAATCCCCCCAAAATTGAACTTTCTACCTTGAAGGGTTTGGGAGTTAATGTGCGCTGAGCGTACACGTCGGCGTACGGCGTACGGCGTACGGCGGACGGCGGACGGCGGACGGCGGACGCCGGACGGCGGACGCCGGACGGCGGACGGCGTACAGACAGACGGATTTTTTTTTTTTGCATTTTTAGGCTAATTTAGTCATGAAACGCGAAAAAACAAAATTTCAGGGTAGCAAATTTTTTTTTTTTCCAAAGTCGATCACAATACTTTATTATTAAAATAATAAAGTAAAATTACAAACTTTCCCTTTGTTTCTACTACCTCCCATACAAAAGTCACTATTCACCATTCGAAAGTATTTTAGATGACATGTTATATTTTCCGGTACATTGAATTCTTTCCCATTTAATCTTAAGTATCGCATGTTTGGGCTTTACGCTCAGTCATAATTATGTTAAGTTTTTAATTAACTCTCAGATTTCGTACGGTCCAAAATGATATTACATTTAGTTTAAAAACGAAAAATTGTACATTGTATCGAAGAATGTAGTAGCGAATTCTATTAAAATTGAATTGAGGCTAATTTTTTCGTAATTTGCCGACAAAAATGCGGGAATATTTAAATTTTTTTCAGAAATCGGCCGGCAAAACTTTCTCTAACTTTTCGTTCCCGATCAATAAATATCTTCTGTACGAAAGTTGAAAAGTGAAGCCTTGTGTTACGCCCCGGTTGTAGTTTAATTACAAATTAGTAGGGTAATAAATTAATGTGTCTATTACGTGATCAATAAAATCAATGAAATCCCTGGAAATTAAACATTACATTCCTTCCAAAGTACATACACATTGGCCCAAGATGAAATGGGTAACTAGTGCCGATTCGATTTCACCTCGCTTTAAATCCGTACCTTAACGAGGCAGATCCTATTAAGAGGTTTCAGGTCGATAGATCTAATTTAATTTTCACCTGATGCCACTTTTTTTTCCAACCCAACGCAATAAAAGTAAATTGCATATCGGATTCGTAAATTTTATGCAGGACACAATATGCGACCTAGTTAATTAGTTAGCCTATTGGAGAATGCAGAGAAAAAGATGTAAATACTGACTCCACGTTGTTCGGATGAAATCGATCGACTGCACTAAATGGTTGCCAGCCGAGTAGAAACAAGGATTTCTCTGCTGCAGTGCTTAATGGTGGAGTTTGCAATGCAAAAGTGGCCTATAAAATTTAATAACTTCATTAATTTATAATACCCTTGTTTGTACGATGGCCTGCTGGTTATATACGTGCTGCATTGTATATTTATTTACAAATTCACCATAAAGTGGTTGTTGTTTTCGGAGGTTCCAGTGTGGTAATTACAGAGAGCTATGGTTAGGATGCTTTTTGGTCGAAATTATTAATGCAGTTTGGAGAAATTGTACTTAATTAGAAAGCTTGGTGAAGTGATACTTTACAACGGATAGATAAAATAAGCTAAAAGAAATCAGCAATGTTTTAATTAATTATGAAATTCGATGTGAGAGTATCCAAAATATTAATTCCAACTGTAAATTCTGATTCGAAGAGAAACAAGTATAATAATTTAGAGCCTGGCGAGCATTTCTGCTAAAGTGTGAAGGTAGAGAGTTTCGATTCCGGTCGACGCATAACTCTAGTTAGCTTCATGCAATTATATTCTGTAATGGCGCTACAGCCCAAATTGGACCTTGGCCTCCTGACATGCAGGTTCCTTAACATTTTTCATTATGTATTGTAGAAAGGTTGTTAGCCCTTCGCACAACCCTCTTTCTACGAATTTTTCATTTTCATAGAATGAGGTGACCAAGGTATATCCAAGCAGGCAATGTGTTGGAATTATATATTGCGCCGACCGGGATTTGAACTCACGACCTTCGCATTACAAGACCAATACGCTACTCACTTGGCTACACCATAGCTGATATACCTCTCTTTTTAATGGCACTATCGCCAAAGTAGGGTCTTGGCCTTCTGACCTTCAGGTTCTTCAAAATCATTTCCTGAAGAAGTTTTGTTAACCCTTCGAACAACCCGTCATTTTGGAATTTTGTATTTTTCCGAAGAATGAGGTGGTCCAGATACGAGTACTTCCAGGCAGTGTATTCCGCTTGCGGCTTGCAGAGCAAAGTGACCCACTATTTAAATCAATCCGCGAAATCTTTTATTTATGGAAAAGATAAGAGATTGCTTAAGCATCTATTAAATAATCCACTGATGCGAAAATTTTGTCGTTTACAGTAGATTAATTTGAATTTTTAAGGTGTAGTTTAGTGCGTAGCGTGTTGGTCTACAATGCGAATGTCGGGGGTTCAAATCAAATTTCAGAACACAGCGAAAATGAAAACTCGTAAATAGAGGAGTGTTCAAAGGGCTAACAGCCCTTTCATAATAACAAATAAAATGTCAGGAGGCCAAGGCCCGATCTAGGATGCAGTGCTATTGAAACAGAAGAATTTGAATTTCATCACATTCAAATAAGTATATATTAGAGATAACTATTTGCGAAAAGTATTAATTAACTGTAAACTGCCACATCACAAGGCAAAGAATTTTAGCACTTAAGCATATTTATATACAAATTTCTTATTGACAGATTGAACAACAATCAATCTCATATAAAAGATCTCTTTCCACCTTATTCTTATCAAATTAATAACTCCATACCGATTAACCAGCCAAATAGAAAATCAATCGATTCATCCGAGATGAAAGATCCACACATCAAAATATATACAAAATAATATCGTAATAACGAACATTTTTCTAGAGTTTGATAAAGTTTATACAAGTTTCTTTTCCTTAATTAGTTCTCGACTACTTAGAAACCGTTGAAAGAGTTTTCTATTCATTTTCAAGAAAGGATTTCATTGAAAAAAAGTAGATAACAGCATGACTTTCTTCAAATCAATCACTTGCCACCAATTATACAATATGGTTTATAGTCGTTTTACAGAACATCGTATAATGATAGCAAAAACTAAAGACTCCAAGCAAGCCAAATCTCGATAACTGAAAGTTTTTGTCTTTTTTGAAAATCTAAGAAAACTTTCACAAACTACCTCAGGTAGAAACAGACTTATACTTTTAGCATATATAAAGGCTTAAGTTAATTTTTGAATCAAATTGAACTTTATAGTTCATAGAATTAAGGAATAAATCTTGAAAGTTTCAAGGAATTCTTAGAAGAAAATGTCTGCTATCGGGCGCAATTTTGTTATTCTTGGTATATACAAATTGAGGATGCGTGGTAAGTCAATATCCAGGTTAGGGTGGTAGCAGAAAGGGGTGATTATGAGAATGGAGGTTCTAGGGCCGAACTGCTGGCAATTATTTAACACTTAACTGCGATTATGATCTATAGCTTCAGTACATAGAATCAAGATTTCACTCGTTTATTTATGCAAGTGTGGATTTGTATGGGAGGGAAGAAGGGGCTAGAAGGGGCGGATGTTAATAATTGTCTAATTCGTTGCTTGAATCAAGTTTGTAATTCAATGCACAGTATGCTAGTCTCATTGTCAAACTAAATTCTATTAAAATCGACGTATTTTATATGATAAATTTGTATGGGAGGGGTTAAAAGAGTTGGGGTAATCGTAAAATTTGTGATACAGTTATTTTAGTTTGCTTTTAAAGGCTTTTCTACAAAGTTCGTAACTAACAATTTGTTGGTAGCCCAAATCGGACCTTGGCCTCCTGACATGCAGGTTCCTTATCATTTTCATTACTTATTGTGGAAAGGTTGTTAGCCCTTCGCACAACCCTCCGTCTACAAATTTTTCATTTTCGTGACCAAGGTATATCCAAGCCGGCAATATGTTGGAATTATATATTGCGCCGACCGGGATTTGAACTCACGCCCTTCGCATTACAGGACCAATACGCTACCCACTAGGCTACACCCTAGTCCTAGATCTAATGTGTTGGTAATAATTGATATTATTTATATTAAAAACAATACTTTTGTATGGGAGGGGTAAAACTTCTACTATTTTTTTAGTTTCCCATACTCTGAAATACTAATAATTTAGTAATCTTTAAAATTTTGGATATCCGTTTCTTGATGGATTTACGTGTTCTGTGGTCCCAGGAGTCCAAGAACGAGTTTTTTCCGTAACGTCTGTCTGTCGGTCTATGTGCGTATGGTTCTTGACGATAACCCGAGTAATCGCAATAGAATTGGGAGTCACAAAAATCGGGCTCCGTTTCGAATAGAACGCTATAGTTTTGAACATGACCGCTTGCCGGAAACGGAAATTACAACTCTATAACATATAAAAAATCACAAAAACTGTATTTTTAACGGATTGAAAAATGTTGTAAGAAGAAGCTGTAGAGCACATAAAAACAATTTTGTGGCGGGATCAATATAATGTTTTCCCACATCGCTATAATTGCCATCAAAATGCTTTACACAAAATACATTTTAAAGATACTAAAAGAAATGGTTCAGTGCATTTCGTGAAATGGTGCAGTTTGTATGGGAGATGGTAGAAGGAGTAAGGCGATTTGAATTATCATTATAAGAAAAATAAACGACCAACAAGTTGGGCGCAACTTCATTATTTTTGGGACAAGTTGAGGATGCGTGGAAAGTTAACATGCAGGTTAAAGTGGTTAGGAAAGGCTCATTGAAAGAGGGTTCTAGGGCAGGGCTGTTATCAATTTAACACTTAATTGCGAATACGATCAATAGCTCCAGTACATATAATCAATATTTCATTCGTTTATGTTCATGTACGGGTTTCTATGCGGGGGGAGGGGTGATAGTAAATGTTAGTGGAGGTTAATAATTTTTGATTGCTTGAATCACGTCCAATATTCTCTGTGTAAGATGTCAGTTTCATAGACGAAGTTGCATTTTCATAAAATTCGGTGTATTCTTCATTCACGAAACCGAACATTTGTATAGGAAGGGGTAGAGCAGGTAAGGGAATAGTAAAATTTGTGATGCAGTTTTATTACGTTTCTTTTGTAAGGTACTCTTACAAAATTTCATGTTCATAGCTTTTAATTTGTTGGTTATTAGTTGATTAATTGAAATTGGTTCAAATCATGCTTTTTTATGGGAGGGGGTAGAAGGGCAGACGCGATCTCAAAGCTTTTGACTCAATTTCGTTTTAACTATTTTCAAAAGTTTTTATACAAAATTTCAAAATGATAACTTTTAATGGTTCTTAAAAATAGTCGACAAAATAATTTTGTATGGGAGGAAGTAGGAGTTTTGAAGGTATTCGACCAATTAATATTTCGTACTTTTACTGATTTTTTATAAATACATTTCACAAATTTTCAAGTCAAAAATTTTCAATTTTCATGATTTTTCATTGCACTTGAAACACCTTGTTCACGTTAGACCCTTCCTTCGGTGCATAACTATTGTGGAAAAAAATATTATTTTCTTTCTATGTATATCAAAAAGATGAAAAATTTGAGCTTTGCACCGTGCATCAGAGCTCTAAAAACATGCTCAAATTTTTCTACATTTTTGCTCACCACTCTTACACCCTCCTCTTAAATTTTTTACCAAAATTAAAGACTATGTATTTCTACAATCTGACAAAGTTTGAATTTGATATCTGTACTCAGTTTTGAGATATAACGGTTTGAAATTTTGTAAAGTACACCATTTTTTAAATGCTCCCCATTTTCCCCACTAATATAATATCCAAATGTTATAGTTTTCTCATATTCTTCTAGTACAGTTTAATACATGTTTCAAGTTTCAATTACATAGCTTTAGAGATAGTCGAGGTATTCATTTTTAAGTGCTTTCCTTTTTTCACCCCCTAATTAATGTAACATTAGGCTGCCTCTAAGCTGATTCTGGTGGATCTATATTCCACCTTAACGGTGCCAAAATCTGAATTTTTATGGCAAGTAATTTCGAAGATATAATCACTTCAAAAAAAAAATAAAAATTCGATCGAAAATTTGTTTTTAGCCTCCCCTTTTTGGACCCCAATGAATAAAAAAATTAAATTATTTTTAAAGTTCATCTCTATATACATATGTATAGGTATCTTGACTTTTAGCTTCCTAGCTATCCATACTGGAGATATTCGAATTCTTAGCTTTCGGTTTTAGCGCTCCCCCAGCCTCCGCCTTAACACTTACATCCCCCAAAATGGATGTCCGCCTGAGATCCGCAACCATCTACTACATTGGCGCTACAGCCCAAATCGGACCTTGGCCTCCCGACCTTCAGGCTCCGTAACATGTTTTCATAATTTATTGTGGATGGGTTGTTAGACCTTCGCACAACCATCTATCTCATCATCAATGGCGCGACAGCCCAAATCGGGCCCTGGCCTCCTGAAGTCGTCGCCTCTAATCGTCTCGATCCAAAGACCGCGTCCTCCAGCTGCTAATTTTTAGAATGGCTTTGCTGTCTTCATCAACCGAGTCTTCCCATCGCTTGCGTGGTTTGCCTACTGGCCGGTTACCACTCGCTTTGCCTTTAAGAGCACGTTTGGGAATTCTTCTGTCTTCCATTCGCTCTACATGGCCAGCCCACTGCAGTTTACGTAGCTTGATGAACGTTGAAGCTTCTGGCTCGTCGTAGAGTTGATACAACTCATGGTTGTATCTTATTCGCCATTCCGTTCCTTCCTTCACAGGTCCCAAAATTCTTCGGAGGACCTTTCTTTCGAATGCGTTAACTGCTTTTTCGGAAGTTCGCGTTAATGTCCACGTCTCGCTGCCATAACAGAGCACAGGTCATATAATAGTTTTATAAATCCGCAGCTTATTGTTCCTGTGCACTTTCTTGGATTTCATTATTGGAAGTACCGAATAATACGTCTTATTTGCTAGTATTATCCGTCGTTTGATTTCGTCTGTTTCATTACCGTCCTTTGCTAGATTAGCTCCAAGATATATGAAGTTGTCCACACTCTCCAAATTATATTCCGCAATTGCTATGTTTTGTCTGATTGGCGTTCTCCTTCTTGTTTGCGTCATTACTTTTGTTTTGCTTGCATTAATGCGCAACCCGACTTCTTTTGCGGCGGAGTCAAGATTGACAAATACCTCCTTAGCACTAGGGAAGGATCTTGCTAGAATGTTAATGTCGTCAGCGTATGCTACTAGTTGGGTGGACTTGAATAGTAGTGTCCCGTTGGTGTCGACTGGGATTTTTCGGACGACATACTCTAGTGCCAAGTTGAAAAGCAAAGGAGCTAGACCATCTCCCTGCTTTAAACCACATTCCGTTCGAAAGCTGGTTGTGGAATCGGTTTGTATTCTCACTTGGGATTCAGTGTTCGTCATTGTAAGTCTTGTTAGTCGGACTAGTTTTGGAGGAATTCCAAAGTCAAGCATGATTTGGTACAGTACGCTCCTGTCGATACTGTCGTATGCTTGTTTAAAATCTACGAATATTTGGTGCACGTCTGTGTTATATTCCCAGCATTTCTCAAGCACCTGTTCCACCGAGAATATCTGATCTGTTGTAGATCGTCCGGTTCTGAATCCGCCTTTGTATTCGCCAATTATTTGATTAATATAGGGCTTAAGACGACGTTCAATTATTTTTGTCAGTATTTTATAGGACGTACACAACAATGATATACCTCTGTAGTTCTCACAGCAGAGTTTGCCTCCTTTCTTGTAAATTGGACATATAATGCTTTTTCGCCAGTCGTCGGGTATGATTTTCTCTGTCCAAATTTTGCATATCATGCTGTGCAGTATTTCAGCGACACAGTTTCCACTGTTTTTCAGAAGTTCAACTGGTATTTCGTCAATTCCCGGTGCTTTGTTTCGTTTTTGGTCACATAGGGCTGCTTTGATTTCAGAAAGCGTGGGTGGTGTCGATGATGGTTCATCTTCGTCAGTTGAGGCTTGAATTGAAATGTTGTCTGTCGTTATCGGTGCTACTGGGATGGGATTCAAAAGATGTTCGAAGTATGAAGCCCGTCTCCTTTTGATTTCTTCTGTGTCGCTAATGATATTGCCCTCTGCGTCTTTGCAGAGACTGGTTTTTGGTTTATATCCCTTTTTCAAGTCTTTTACTATGGCGTATGCGTCCCGCGTATTATTTTTTCTCATGTCGTCGTCCATTTTTTGTATCTTGTCATTATGGTACTTCCTTTGTTTTCGTCTGCAGGTCTTTTTCGCATATCGCCTAAGCTCGTCATATTTTTCTTTTTTGGCTCGTGTTGGTCGTTCAGTAAAAATTTTGTAAGCTTCGTTCTTTCTATCTATAGCGTCGCGACATTCTTGGTCGAACCAATCATTACTTTTTCGCCGTGCTTGATATCCTAATACCTCTTCCGCGGAGGATTTGATGCCGTCTCGTATTTTCATCCACGCATTATCCACTGGCATATTTTGGATATTTTCATATATTGGTGTCAGGTGTTTATTACATGCTAGCATGTAAGCCTGCGCCACCGTTTCGTCGTTAAGCTTGTCGACATTGAATTTGCGAGCTCTACTCGTTTTCGAATACCCACGACAAGCTATTTTGCATCGATACTTAGCTCTGACTAGATAGTGATCAGAGTCACAATTCGCACCGCGGAGAGTTCGTACATCAAGTATGCTGGAAGCAGCCCTTTTCTCAATAAGAACGTGGTCTATTTGGTTGAAGGTGTGACCATCTGGTGATGCCCACGTTCGTTTGTGAATATCGCGATGTGGGAAGCACGTAGAGCTTACTATGATATTTTTGCTGCTTGCGAAATCAATAAGACGTTGGCCATTGTCGTTGGTTATGTCATGGAGACTGTGCCCTCCTGTTGTTCCCCTATGAGCCTCCTCCTCTCCGACTTTTGCATTAAAATCCCCTAAGACAATTTTTAGGTCATTCGAGGGCAGTGAGTCATAGGTTTTCTCTAGGGTGGCATAAAATTCGTCTTTAGTTACATCGTCCTTGTCTTCTGTTGGTGCGTGAACGTTGATCAACCAAGTGTTGAAAAATTTAGTCTTTATTCGGATTGCACACAATCTTTCACTTATTGGTTTGAAGCTCGTGACCTGCTGTTTAAATTTTTTGTCAATGACAAAAGCGACTCCAAACTCTCTGCTTCCTGACAATTTTCCACTTGGATAGATTGTGTGTGATCTCATGTCCATGATTTCGCTACCGAGCCATTTCGTTTCTTGGATGGCAGTTATGTTGATGTTGTGTTTTGCCACTTCTTCGAGGAACTCTTTCAGAGCTCCTGTCCTAAATAAGGATCGAACATTCCAAGATCCAATAGAGTAGTCCATTTTTCGTTTGCGGGGTCGTTGCCGTTGAGTCCATCCTTTCCGAGGCTGTTCTTCAGGTTTCTGGACAGTGTTCTTTTTCCGGTGATGCGTTGTCGGCGCCTCGCCCAACCCCCGACCTGGAGGACCGGTCCTACTTATTTATTACACCCTAGTAGAAAAAGGGAGGGAGCTTTGAGCTAAATATGACATGCTGGAGTTCTCACAGCTATGCTGCAAGTCCAACTATGTCATACTTTTTGCCTACTTCCTGAGACGCACTAGTGTTACTGACCATTCAGGTTAACTCTATTTACCCTCCTCCTTTCTCAACTCGGACTTGGGACCGTCTATGGCGGAGTTAAACCCTCTATCTACGAATTTTTCATTTTCGTAGATTGAGGTGACCAAGGTATACCCTAGCAGGCAGTGTACTGGAATTATACGTCGACCGGGATTTGAACTCACGACCTTCACATTGTAGACCACATTGTACCCACTAGGGTACACCCTAGTCCGCAACCATCTACAATCCACCTAAAAATTAACTTTCTGTTTTGGGTTTGGAGTTAATGTGCGGTGAGCGTATACGTACGACGGACAGGGTACGGCGTGCAGACGGACAGGTTTTTTTTTTGCATTTTTAGGCTATTTTAGCCATGAAATGCAAAAAAGCAAAATTTCAGCAATTTTTTTTCAATTCGATCACAATACAATATTTTAGCTCAATACGTTCTCATGCTAGATAGCAATCATCCGGTTTTGTGATTTTTAGCCACAACAAATATTTCTGTACCCTTGGCAACTTTGTGGGAGCATTATTTCTTTGCGTTACAAACTTTAGAGCAAACTTATAATACTTTTAGATTCCATCTGAAGTATATAAATGTATGAAAGGTGGTAGAAGGTGTTGGCTATTGGGTAACGTGTTGGTATATAATGCGAGGGTCGTTCAAAGATCAGTTCAAATCCTGGTCGACGTATAATTTTAACACGCTGCATCCGTGGGTATATCCTTTCAAAATCGCAATGAGCGAATCGTCAAAATGAACAACTCATATACATTTTTAATTAATTTTTTTAATAAATTTAGTACAACCTACTATTAATCAAAATCAAATTCATGATAAGACCCCCTATAGGGGCATAGGACAGAAACAACTCTCTTCCACAAGGCGCGATCCTGAGCATCGGCCTTAAGCTGTTGCCAGGACTTGTCTATTCCTCTGGCCTCTGCTCACAACAACCTACTAAAGTGACATCAACAACGTGAACATCTGCCTAAAGTGATAATTTATGTTTTTTCTACGATCCCAATTGAACATTTCTCTAATAAATGTCTCTCTATATAGTGACCAACTGTTTAACCAATGACCACTTTTTCGTTTTGACTTTATTTTTTAAAACATCAAATACCTGTCGTAATGTGACCATAATTCTGTTCAGCGGTTTTAAATATGAATTGACACAATTTAATGGTTGGCGTGACAAAAAAAAATTCTAATCAATCACCGTATGAGTTTTCCACTCGTTACAGCCCACTGTAAGAAGTAGCTCGCACGTAAAGGATACAAGTTGAAATTTTTTTTTTCATGTCGATAACATTGAGGCACTCTGGAAAAAGTTACTACTATCGAACTTATTTTCAAAATGCAAAATTAGTAATAAATGTTTTTGAAGCTTTTTTTTAGTTAAAAGAAAATCAGCTTTCTTCTTTGAATCAGACAATTAAAACGATATTCAGATGAAACCGCCTTAGTACTGTTTCTTCAAAACCTTTCGGCTTACAGTTCCAATGAAGAATTACTGCGCAGAAATTATCGTATCTGATAGTAATAACTCGCTAGGGTGAAGCCAAGTGGGTACCGCTTTGGCCTAAAATGCGAAAGTCGTGAGTTCAAATCCCGATCAATGTATCATTTCAGCATACTGCCTGCTTGGATAAAATTTGGTTACTGCAATCTACGAAAATGAAAAAAATTATAGAGGATTTTGCGAAAAGCTAACAGCCCTTCCACAACAATTAATGAAAAATGTTGAGGAACCTAAAGACCAGGAGGTCAAGGCTAAATTTGGGCATTAGTTCCATTGTAGAAGAAGAAGATAATAGTGACTTTATCTATTGCAGGTTTCATTCGAACTACCAATGGGTGCAACCTAGTCTGTAGTCCTATGGTATACAGGGTATACGCCGTATACCACCTGGTCATTTTTTAGAAATAACGTATAGCCAGAGGGACAACGTGGCGGAATACGGTGGTATACGCTGTCATATATCCCTTATAGATACGTACAGTCATTATACTGCCCGAATTGTCTATTTGTGCTGATTGTTTTAGATCCTCTAGTTGTGTGTATCATTTCGATCATGTTTGTGGTTTGGAAATTTTTCGCATCAAAAAGTTCGAATCGATTACGAATCGAGACAAGACAGTACCCATGGTACCATACGTCTCATCACACATCCATTTCTTATAAAGTTCAATACCATGAATTACATAGTATTAGAAATTTAGTTTTTGTAGTTGCGTTTATTGCAATTTTATGCTTAATAGCGCGTTTTCACTGCACCGAAATCACGTAATTTCGAGCGGGTAATTTGTTCACACTGCACCTATGTAATTTTGTTTTACACTTTTCGCTATAAAAACTAGCAGAATTTTTATTACTATTGATAAGTATCAGAAACATCATCGAAACGCTGAGCTTAAAAATCTATGTGTAGTCAATCTGTGCAACATAAAAATGGACGTAATTTCGATGAATTTACACAAAAATTGTTAATTTCGAAGTGACTTCATTAAATAGAAAATTATGCAATTTCGAACGTAACTGATTTTGATGAAATAATGTAATTTCGGCACAGCAAAAACACGCTATTAGGTTGCCATCTGTTTAAATGAGAAATTTGAATACTGAATTTTTCCAGTGAGTTGCCATTTCGATCGTATTTACTGCTGCCACCGTATTTTAAATAAACTCTAAAACTTTGAAAACATTTAATAAGCTTGTCTTTGTGTCGAATTCCTTGAAAGCTTGAAAAGTACACGCTTTAATGAATTCATTATTTCCATAAACAAATAAATCGTATTGCTCTGAATCTCATTTGGTCAATCCCGAGAACAATAAGTTGGCCCGTGTCTTTTTGTTCTCTATAGAAAAGGTTCCATACCTCGATGCAAAAAATCAGTTCGCAGCTCAATGTCTTGCAATAGGCGCCCGGGGTCTTCAATGATACCCATACAGACACTTTCGTCAGTTTAGGAGTCTCGGCACCTTCTACCACCATCAGCTTGATGTCCTTCAAGAGTTCGTTCATTTTGGGCAAAAGTTATCCTAAGACAATCTGGCTCGATGTCGTACTTGAAAAGGCTTGGATTAGATGGTGGATTACCTACGAGGTGTTCCCTCAGAATGTTTTTCAATAAAGAGTAGATCTGAGGCCTCACCGACTCTAGTACGACACAAGCTGTTGGTGATAATGACTTCTGCCTGGAGGGTATTCCTAGCGACGTCGTTATAGATTTCTTTTTCGCTGCAAATAAACAAACAACAAAGTTTAAAAACAAAAAACCATCTTTAGGACTTTTTTATAGCATCGAACATAACTTACTGTGTCATCCTTTAATGCATTGGATGCAAGGGAATTTCAGGAGGAAAGAGTCTAAACTGTTGGTGAACGTTGCTCTAGAAACACTGAATGCTGTAAGTTGCTGCAATGCATTCCATAGTTTTGATGTTCGGGTCATGAAGGACTGCCTATATTTAACTGTATGTGGTAGTTAAGGCTTAACAGTGAACTCATGAGCGCGTGTAGCTTCCCGCGTATTTTTTAGTTGAAAAGAGGAGGGATGAGGTTGAACAGTTCCTTGCTGCATTTACCAAGAAAATATCGATAGTAAACGCTAAGTGCCCCGACGTTTCTGCGATGCTCATTGGAGTCTATGAAGGCTAATTTAGGCTTATCTCCAATTAGACAAAATGGATGCTTTTGGATTCGATCCATTACCGTAAGTTGAGTTTCGGGTGTCCCAGCTCATATGAGCTAGGGTGTAGCCTAGTGGCTAGCGTGTTGGTCTTGTAATGCGAAGGTCGTGAGCTCAAATCCCGGTCGCCGCATAATTCCAGCACACCGCCTGCTTGGATATACCTTGGTCACCTCAATCTAAGAAAATTAAAAATTCGTAGAAAGAGGGTTGTGCGAAGGGCTAACAACCCTTCCACAATAAGTAATGAAAAATGTTAAGGAACCTGAATGTCAGAAGGCCAAGGTCCGATTTGGGCTGTAGTGCCATTGTAGAAGCCCATATGAGCGAGTTGTCTGGGGCAAACTCGTTTCGATGTCTTCACATCTTGCACTGAGCCAGTGTCTTGGAATTTTTGAGTAGGTTGCGCACACACGTCTCAGAAGGCACATGATTATGAAAAAAATTTGCTCGAATTTTGCATTAACTGCGATTGAAAGCGAATTTTCATAATAAAATTCAACGACTGTGTAGCGTTCCCGCGTTTATATATAACAAATGTCAACATTTGACAACTTTCAAAAAACCAGCTGTCAATTAATATGCCTTTCCAACCCTACACCTCTTGCTCAAACACCCTATAGTATCGTATATTGTTAAGACTAGTTATTCTGTTTATAGTTTTTTCATTTGAAAATATGTCCATTACGGGGCTTCCTGCATAATAAAATCTTAAAAAAAAATATATTTTCAAGCATTTGCATTTATTTCTAATAACTTTAATATATGAATTAATCATTCAAAATAATCCTCATTTTGTGAAAAACAAAAAAAAAATTAAATAATTTCCACAAAAACATGGTAAAATTAAAATAAGTCAACCTAATTGACTTATTTCAATCAATTACAGAAAAGGACAGCTTAATTTATGCCATGTTATCTAAACAGTATCGATTATTCCGCTTAATCTATTAATTAATCGAAATTGAATTAAATTTAAATTTGAATTTTCCTAACAACAAAGTAATTTGAAAGCACTGTAGGTATCTCCGTTATATAACATACATATGTAGGCATTTCTACGTATATAGAACAACAAAAACACAGATCAAATATTTGACCACCATAACAGCAAACATATGTGTACGCAATTTATTCTAATAATCATCGAAACAGCGCATTAAATTCTCATTATGATTGAGAAATTAATCGTGTACTGACCTATTTCTGATCATGTATATTTACACTATGCAATTAGTTGGTCGGTGTCTGTTTTGAAAATACTATGCCTAACAAAAGATACGATTTAACTCAATTATTTTCTACATTTGGTTTGCCGGTACGAGCATTTATTGAACGTCATACAAATCAATGCTTGATAAACACTTTAAACTTGCGTTATTGGATACGAGCTAATACCGCAATTACCGGCAGTGGTAAATAGTTCAAAATTTCACATAATTTTGAATTGTACTGTGGAATAGTTTGGTGGCAAAAAGGAAAAAACCAAAACCAAACTATACGTAGACTGGCGCAAGTTTGGGGATGCGAAGAAAGTCAATATGAAGGTTCAGGTGGTATTAAATTAGCGTTTCGAGGGGTGGGTGACTTAGGAACGGGCTGTCACCAATTATTTTACTTCATCTTCTTTAATGACAGAACAGCCTAAATAGGACCTTGGCCTCCTCACCTTCAGGTTCCTTAACTTTTATTTGCTATTGTGGACGGGTTGTTGGTATTTTGCGCTGCACTCTAGTAACGAATTTTTATTTTCGTCGATTGGGGAAGCCCTGATACACCCAAGCAGACAGTGTACACGTTGACCGGGATTTAAACTCATGACCTTGCCGTTATAGACCAAAACGCTACCCACCAGGCTACACTAAGGCTACCGACACACGATGCGAGTTAATATATATTATCTCGCTTTTCGATATTACTAATGTCATTATCCTATACATAATTCGGCCTACTTATATCAAAATAGGAAGTTAATATATATTAACTCGCATCGTGTGTCGGTAGCCTAAGGCTCACTAGTTCCAATACATAGACTCAACATTTTATATGTTTATTTATGCAGGTTAGGATTTGTGTGATGGTAGTGGAGGGGAACTAGGATCTAGGGTGTAGTCTTGTAGGTAGCGTGTTAGTCTATAATGCGAAGGTCGAGAGTTCAAATCCCGGTCGACGTATAATTTCTGCACACTGCCTGGTTGTATATATCTTGGCTACCTGAATATGCGAAAATGGAAAACTCGTAGATAGAGAGTTGTGCGAAGGGCTAACAACCCTTTCACAATAACATATAAAATCTTAAGGAACCTAAATACCAGAAGGTCAAACTCCGATTTGGGCTGTAGTGCCATTGAAGAAGAAGTGGAGGGGATAAATGGATGAAAATAACTTTTTTAACGATCACTTGAATCACGTTCAAATTCCTTTCAATAGAATATCCGTTTCATAGATGTAGTAAACTCCAAGAAATTAAAAAAGAATACAATTATGTAATCATGTCATTCTATGGGAGGGGTAGAAAAAGTTTTTTTTTTCGTTTTTTTTTTTTTTAAATGTTCAAACAAAAATTTCCGATCCTAGCTTTTATTATTTCGATTTTTAGTTGATTTTTTGAAATTGGTCAAAATCATGCGTTTCTATGGCAGTTGGTATAAGCAGTGTAGAGATTTCAAAATTTCTGATAGAGCTTTTTTCAAATTTTTTAAATTTTTATTACAAAATTTCAAGTTCAAACCTTTTGGTCTGGTAATAATTGATTTCTTGAAAATTTTCAAAATAATACTTTTATATGAAAAGGGTTAGAAAAGGTGAACGCATTACATCCGTTAAATTTTTAAATTGTCATGCATTTTACTTTATTATTCTAATAATAAAGTATTTTTAATTAATGCTGCAAGTTTTCAACTTCTTACCTAATATTTTAAACCATCATGCGTTTTCTTTTTTACTAAATACTTGAAACACCTTATGCAAGTAGGGCAGAAACTGGGTGTAGCCTGGTGGGTGGCATGCTAGTTAAAAATGTGAAGGTCGTGAGGTAAAATCTTAGTCGACGTAAAATTCCAGCACTCTGCTTGTAACGAAATGTAGCACTTCATTCCGCTAACAGATAATGGGCTTCTTCGGAACTCATAACATGGTTGCCGGCAAGTCTTCCGCGTGGGCGGAAGGATTTGGTCCGGGGAAGACAACATCCTAGAATAGCTGTGATAAGGAAAGAGAAAAAAGGGGAGGACGGAAGGTTCACCCTACCTACCGGTACATCCTTGCGCCGATTCAGGGAAGATCATTGCAAGAAAGTCCTGAGAAGTAAGGCTTTCTAGCAACGTGCGGCGAAGGTAGAAAGGTAGCGACACATGTTATTATATAAAACAAATTACCTCAATCGTAGCTGATCGATCGCCTATGTGGAATGTTTTGTTATTTTTTTTTCTTCTTATTTTCATTATTTTATTTCACTTATAGTGAAAAGAACTTCATAATTTTTCCAATTCTACAACTTGCCCTTACATATTTTTTTTGATCCGATTGCTTTGTAATTTCAAAACTCAATTTTGGCTGTAGCGCCATTTAATATTGAAATGACATATGCATCAGTTTAATTGCCGATTAACAAGCTATCTAATGATGAAAACCGCATCAAATTCCGGTCATTGGTTTTTGAGTGATGCGGAGACAAACTTTTTGAATCAAACGATTTTATTATTGTAGATATACCTAGTCTAGCCATAAATATTGTTACAAGGTTTGACAACCCTGCAGAAAGGAACCGTTATATTGCATTTCTTAAAAATTGAGCTAATCGCTATAGTACGCTTGTGCTTGATGCAATTGTCATCATTTGAGTTTAATTTTTAGTGTAGTGAACATGGATTGGGGTGACAAAGAAAATAGAATTGCTGTGATTGCACTTCATAAAGTAGGAATGCAACCAAGTGATATTTTTAAGACTCTGCATACCCTTGGTATAAGCCGAATGTTTGTATATCGGGCTATTGAAAGATTTAATGATACGTCTGGAGTAAGTGACCGTGAAAGAAGTGGCAGTCCGCGAACTACTCGAACACCTCAAGCGGTTAAAGCCGTGCGCGAGAGAATTCGCCGTAATCCTCTTCGGAAACAAAAAATGTTATCGCGTGAGATGAAAATACCCCAAAGAACAATTTCACGTATCATCAAAAGTGACTTGGGGTTGGGTGCTTATCGTAGATCTACCGGGCATTTACTAACAGATTCGTTAAAAAAAATAGAGTGGAAAAATCAAAACGATTACTTTGCCGGTACGCAAACCAAGAACACCGTAAAATTTTGTTTACGGACGAAAAAAATTTTACTGTCGAAGAAACATTTAATAAACAAAACGATAGGGCTTATGCTCGCAGTGCCAGAGAAGCTTCTCAAGTTGCCCAAAAGGTTCAAAGAGGTCATCATCCAGCCTCAGTAATGGTTTGGTGGGGTGTTAGCTACAACGGGGTGACAAAGTTGCATTCTTGTGAGAAGGGCGTCAAAACGTCTGCCAAAATTTATCAAGAAAGTGTCCTTGAAAGTGTAGTGAAACCTCTCAACACGTCATTATTCAAAAATCAGCCTTGGAGTTTCCAGCAAGATTCTGCACCAGGTCATATGGCGAAGTCAACCCAAAAATGGCTTGAAGAAAATGTTCCAGATTTTATTAAAGCTGATGATTGGCCTTCCTCTAGCCCAGACCTGAATCCGCTGGATTACGAATTATGGTCTGTCTTAGAGCAAATGACGTGCTCTAAAAGACATCCTAATATCGAATCCTTAAAGAAGTCTCTTACACATGCAGTCGCCAACTTTCCGATTGAAGTCGTGCGTGCTTCCATAGATAAGTGGCCAGCTCGATTAAAGGCTTGAGTAAAGGCAAAAGGCAATCACTTCGAATAACTTGTTGCAATTTCTGTTGTTGACACTGCATTTAATAAATAAACAATGATTTCTTAACATATAACAACTCTTTTATTGAACAGTGCTTCAAAAAGTTTGTAACAGTATTTATGGTTAGACTAGGTAAATATAGATTTTCTGTCATATTTATGTTTCAAGTCAAATTTTTTGTTTTTGTGAAATCTTAAGTTCTTATAAGTTTTTCAGAACGTGCAGTCACTCATTGATTTTTTAATCTCGCCAAGTGACAGCTCCATTACCGAAAAACTCGACATCGTCCGTTCGTAAACAGAGACTTTTACCAACACTATTCGATTTTTGTATCAAAGTATTTTACAATAAGCGTCTTACTTTATACGGAAAATGCCACGAGACCCAACAATAATCTGATGGTTTCTTAAACTTTACTCTCATTATTATTAAAAGGATATGAATTGAGAAAATAATTTAAAAAGAAGAATCTGTCCCTTTTTCTTGAGCCAACACTAAAGATATAGACATATCTGAGCTTGATGAGATGGAGTTATTTCAGAAAATATGATTAAAGGCAGAATTATTCATTCCACGATTCTACGTAATAGAAACCTGTTGCTCAGCTCGATAAAACTGAACGGATCAATCAATGTAACACTAAACTAATACAAATCGTGTCTATCATATTCCATCGAATTTGCCATCAATCATATTCAGTCTCAGTCCTCACTACTTTTATTCAATTCATCACTATTCTATTTCATTATCACCTATAGATTTAACCTGTGTAATTTGTCTTTACGCTATCATGTCCAAGATTTCATTTAATTGAATTTCCATGAATTCTGATGGTATAAAAAATTTTCTTATTATCCTTTATCAAAAAATTTCACAAGGCTTCATTTAAATTGTACCTTTAATATGCCGCGAGCTAGGGTTCTAAAAAGATGAGAATTGTGGATAAATAACTTAAATGTAATATGTATCTACTGAAATAATAAAATATGCACACAGATACGTAAAACCAACAGCAGTAAAATTTGAAACTTTGAGATCTTTTTTGCATATGTTTATTTATTGCCGAAAGACAATATGATTGAAAATTTTCGCGTACCTTTTACCTTTGAACTGAAATGTATGAATTTTAGATGTAATCGTTTTTTGTGGGATTGTTTTTTAGGAATTCTTCAACTTTTTAGAAATATCTTATCAAATAAAGATTTGTGATAACTTCGGCCTTGTGAGATGATTTTATGTTTTAGATTGATTTATTTATTTTACTGAAGTAGATTGGAACTGATGATAAGATAAGCCCCTGGTCTTCCTTATAGATTCCAAGGATTTCAACTCTGTACAGACTTGTATTTTGACTTTCTTATAGCCCATTTAACATTTGAAGTTTAAACGGTTTATTGGGTTCTAATTGCGAAACGGTTTAACATCACTATTAATGATATCCTGGGGCAGGGGTATTTGGTCCATGTCAATGTGCTTAGGAAGGCTAGGCTGTAGCCTAGTTGGTAGCGTGTTGGTCTACAATGCGAAAGAAGTTAGTTCAAATACTGGTGACGCATAGTTCCAGCACACTGCTTGCTGGGTATACCTTGGTCCCCTCAATCTGCGAAAATGAAAAATTCGTTGATAGAGGGTTGTGCGAAGTCTAACAACCCTTTCAGAATAAATAATGAAAACATTTTAAGGAACCTGAAGGTCAGGCCAAGGCCCGATTTTGGCTGTAGCGCCATTGTAGAAGTAGAAGAATGTGCATAGGAATTCGTTCCCACACGATCTCCTTTAAATTCTTAGCAAGTGACTAACTCTAAGACTGAGGCACTCCCGCTGAGTGGTATCTTCTTAGCTAGCACTCACGATCTTGAGCACGCAGATAATGAACCGAAGATAACGATGACTGGTCTCTATATCGCTCAATCCACATCGCAGGGGGTGTTTTAGACTGCACATCTGGTGGTGGAAGTAACACTACTTTTTGCCTTATATATGTTTTTTCGTGTCGGCGGAGCTTTGACCGCAACGTTCTTTCCTTGTATTTATTTCGACTTTTGAGGTTTAACACTAGAAAACCGTCAATTGACGGGTTGCTCTTTTTACTTTTTTAAACCCTTTTTAACCTATTTAAAGTTCCTAGTAATATAATTAACTTACCAGGTGTGGCGATTTATAACTATTAATTTTTCTTTAAAAAAACACGTTAAAATTGGGAGAAAAGTTAAAAATCATGTATTCAAAGTATGCGCCATCGTTAGTCACGCATTCTCTTAGGTAATTTGTGGATGATCTCCCACAAAAACCCCTTTCGCTGTATGTTATTGTGCTGCAAAATTACTTTTTCGTGAATTGTATTCCATTCTGCTCGCTTTTCATTGATTGCCTTGATCAAATTGATCATTTATTGACGGTAGCATACAGTATCAACTGGTGCACCTAGTTTCAGAAGGTCGTGGTCCACGACATCCTTCTGATCCCCCTAAATATACAGCATTGTCTTCTTTCCAAAGCGATTATATATATATTGTAAACTAATCCTTATTTTGAGCGCCTTCTGTTAAAAATTAAGAATTATTAACCGCTATACCTAGCATGTAGGTAATATATAAAATATAATTACAAGAATCAAATTTTCTTCGAAACTATAAAAGCTAATTTAAAATTTAGAATATAAAATTTTTTATACTCTAGATGAAATCTGAGAGTATATTGTGTTTGCCTTACCGTTTGTAACGCTAAGAAATAATGCTCTCACAGAGCCGCCAAGGGTACAAAAATATTTGTTGTCTCTCAAAAACCTGTATGCTGTAACAGCTTAAAGCCGATGCTCAGGATCGCGCCTTGTGGAAGAGAGTTGTTTCTGTCTTAACAGGAATTTGATTGAAGTTCGTGAACGGGCCACATCCCGTCAAAGCTATCAACTTGAAAATTTGAGAAAAGTATACTATTTTAAATATAATTGATGTCAACAAATTTGATTTTGATTCGGATATTCCTTTTACCCCCTCCCATACAAATGCAGAATTTTGGTAAATGCATTTAACCGATGTTCATAGAAACTAGAAGAAGTAGAAGCTTAAAAATTTGCCAGAATTTGTCACTTAATAATTGCAATAAATGCTAAAAAAATTATCGCCTTCACCTCACTCATTCTACCACCTCAAATACAAATTTTTGTATTTTAAATTCAAGAAAGATTTTTCTCCTTCGAACATATGAGAGCTATCGACTTGAAAATTGTAACAAAGCAATGTGATTAGGATTTTCATAAGCAGATTCAAGATCATCCAAAATCTCATACTTTCTCTGCCACCTCCCATACAAATACCATAAATTCAGACAAAAATTGTTCAAGTTCCTCAAAATTATGAAAGCAAGAAACTTTAAATTCAGTATGAAATATTTTATACATACACCACGTTCAGTGTTACATACAAAATTTACAAACCTCCCTCTATGCTTTTACCACCTCCCAAACAAAAGGTAAGTGAGTATTTCATCTAGATGATAATATGATTGGGCTTTACGCCCAATCATAACTCTGTTATGTTTTTATTATAAATATGATCTATAGTATAAAAATTATTCGAATCTCCCCAACCCTTCCACCACCTCCCATACAAGCACTTTTGTATGAAATACTGTATAATAATTAACTGCTTGTACCCGCTCCTCTACAAAATGACGCAATTTAACAACTTCACAAAAAATCGAATTTCTTAAAGTGTGGTACTGTTCTGAAATTCGATATTCATAGTTAATTCTGAAAAAAATACTAAAAATCCCCTATTCCTACCACCTCCCATATAAACTGCACAATTTCACTAAATCTAATACACTAATTTTCTCAGTACCTATTAAATTATTGACACTTAAATTTTATTTAAAATGCTACATTAGCATGATTTGAAAATAATTATTATATTTCAATGCTGGCACCCCTTATACCACTCCCCATACAAAATTTCTTGAGATCACAGAAATTTATATTTCATCCAGAGTATCGTATGATAGGGCTTTACGCGCAATCATAGTCCTTTTTTTATACTTCCTCTGCAGGTCTTAGCTCGTCATTCTTTGAATATAGAAAGGTATTAACTACAATATTGTAGGATTAAGTTGTAAACATTCCATTGGGAATGTATATATTTGAAGTAATAAAAACCACTGTAAGAAAAACCATTGGGAATGGACATTTTATGTTGTTATGGAGATGATTGTAAAAAGAATAATATAAAAAAAAAAGAAGAGCGCGGGTGATTTTTCTATGGGACACCATTTTTTGTTTTGACGAAAAATAAAAAGATTGTTATTTCGAATAAAAAGATTGTTATTTCAAATAAAAGATTGTTATTACAAATAAAAAGGAGTGTTACTACAACTCAGAAGTGGGATTATCACACCCGCTATTTGGAAGGATGACCAAACGCGTGACTAGAAGCCAGAAGCTGGAGATGAACAAAGTTATGGATGAAAACCCGCTGGAGGATGCAGCCACAGAGGGCAACACGGACGAAAGTGACGCAGACGTTTCGGAGGATAACATGGGCGTGCCAACACCGCCGAAGACAGGAAACCATGCACCGCAGACTCCGCCGGCTGATCGGGAGGCGGAAGATTTGGAGCGAGAACTCGCCAATTTGCGCCGCCGGCACGAAATCTGGAGATTAAAAAACGAGATCGCTAGAATGGAGAGTGGAGAAACGGTTCTGGAAGCAAGAGTTCCCGAAAGAAACGCCGCAGCCACCCCGAGTGAGTCACGACCGAGAGTAGTACATTTCCAGGACCTGGAACACGCCATTATTAAGTTTAGTGGCGAAGATAGGAGGTATAGTGTGCACGATTTCTTCCGACACCTGGAACAGATTTTTCGACAGGTAAACGCTGATGAATTATTAATGTTCTTGACGCTACGAAATTCACTCATGGATCCCGCTCGACTCTTGCTCGCTCGAGGCGCTTTAACGTACGCCGAGCTGAAGGAAAATTTGATTATGGAGTTCGGACGTTCTATAAGCCGACAAGAGGTATATCAGACTCTTCGCCACCGTGTCAGAAAGTCAAACGAAAGTGTTCGTCGTTATGTGATGGAAATGGAGTCCATTTCATTTCGCAGTGACGTCACCGAAATGGAGTTAGTGACTTTCATTTTAGAAGGTCTTAACAATCGCACGACTGATTACGCTATTTTTGTCACCGCCAGAACTATGGAGGATGTGAAGAAATCAGTAGACATGCTCGAACACCGACAGGCGATGCGTGGTTTAGACGGTAATGTAGCCGCAGTAAAACAGAGGAACCAGGTTGATCACCCCGCTATAAGAATTGCCTCCGCTACCGACAGCGACCGATGTTTCAACTGCTCTCGCGTTGGACACCGTAAGCCGACCTGTCCCTACGAAGAAAGACCGAAGGATGTATGCTATAATTGTTGGAAACCCGGACACGAGCGCCGATCGTGCAAGAACCCGAAATACTATCAAAAGCTGAAGAAGTCAAATTTGGTGGCAGCTATTGTCAACGAGAACATCGAAGCCGAGCCCGAAGAAGATGACGAGGGTGCTAATTCGCTTAGCGCGCTAACAATGGTAAGTGTTGCCTTCATTAATACCGGGGGTGAGTGTAATAGGGATATAACTGTCCTTTCTCTTTTTGATACGGGTAGTCCCGCTAATTTAATCAAAAGATCCGCTGTTCCATTCACTATGAAGGATGAGTTACTTGAAACGCCGTATCGTGGTTTGGGCAAAGTCACTATCAGAACTTTCGGTAAGGTCGAATGTCACATAACTATTCGAAATCGTTGCAAGAAAATAAACTTATTGGTTGTTCCAGATGATATGACACCTATGCCATTACTTTTGGGACGAGCTGCGTTATCAAAATTCGGAATTGTTCTGAAAATGATTAATGAAAAACTGTTGAATGCAAGTTCCAATAGAACATTTAATAAAAGAAATGGAACAGCGGAATCTGAAAGGGACAAGTTGTGTTTCTGTTCACTTGATTGTGGTATTTTAGAAGGAGTAGCTTTAGCGAATGTTGCCTTGTTACCCTCTGCTCTGTCACCGTGTAACGAATCTGTAGATAAAAAAAAAGAAATACCCGCAGTTGTGTCGAATGGACACCAAAAGCACCAAGAAAACTCTGAGTCGGTTAGCCCGCCAGTGGAAGAAGTAGAAAATATGATGGCGATTGACTATGAAACGTCTCAGGATTCGATCGATATAAATCCATTTCTGGGTAAAGCAGTAGTATTAAACATTAAGCAGATGATAGCAGACGAATACTTATACCCTGAAGACATACCAGATGAGTGCGATTTTGAAATGAATATCCGTTTGGAAAACGATGTACCGATTCATCATTATCCGAAGAAGTTATCATGGGAAGAGCGAATTGCTCTGAAAGAGATTATCGATGAGTTATTGGCAAGGGAAGTCATTCGAGTAAGTGAGTCACCGTACACCTCTTCAATTGTGATGGTGCAAAAGAAAAACGGAAAGTATCGAAAATGTGTGGATTACCGTAGCTTGAATAAAGTAATGATCCGCGATAATTACCCAATGCCACTGATGGAAGAGTGCTTGGATTACTTGGGTGGAAAGCGTTATTTTACTGCCCTGGACCTGGAGAACGGATTTTTTCACGTAAAGATAGCCGAGAATTCGAGGAAATACACCTCCTTTGTCACCCCATATGGACAATACGAATACAACCGAATGCCATTTGGCCTCAAAAATGGACCGGCAGTTTTTTTTCGATACATTCATTGCAGACTGAGGGATCTAATAGAGGCAGGAAAGATAATTGCATACATGGACGACATCATAATAGCCACCGATGACATAGAGTCTCACGTGGAGACACTTGCTGAAGTTATGCGGCGCTTAGCCAAATGTGGATTAAAGTTGAATTTAGGTAAATGTCGAGTCGCTTATGAAAATATCGACTTCTTGGGATATTCCGTGAGTAAGGAAGGTGTCAGACCAAGTGACAGTCATCTACGGTCAATGAGAGACTACCCGCTGCCAAATACGATCAAGCAAGTCCGATCGTGTTTGGGCTTGTTCTCTTTCTTTCGGCGATTTGTGCCAAATTACTCGAGAATTGCTCATCCGCTGCAAAGATTACTACGAAACAATGTCAGATTTGAGATAGATGACCGATGTAAGCAGGCATTTGAAGAATTAAAAGCAAAAATGTTGGCCGCTCCAGTGTTAGCCATCTTTGATCCGTCCAGGGAGACTGAACTTCACACCGACGCCTGCAGTGTAGGTTACGGCGCGATATTGATGCAAAGGCAGGAGGATGAAAAATTCCACCCGGTATATTATTTTTCGAAGGTGACATCACCCGAAGAGTCCCGTATGCACAGCTACGAGTTGGAGACGTTGGCCATCGTTTATGCAATGAGGAAGTTTCGTAACTATTTGCATGGAAAAACTTTTAAGGTAATAACGGACTGCAGCGCAATATCATTGACATTCGACAAGAAGAATATAAGTCCGAAGATTGCAAGGTGGGCCTTGGAGCTTCAGCATTTTTCGTTCCGTATGCAGCATCGCAGTGGAATATTAATGGGACATGTTGACGCCTTGAGCCGATGTCACAACCCACACAACATGGAACCGATCGACTTCCAGACTGAAATCAATAACCGCATGACCGCCATATGCGCATTGGATGATAAGGAGAAAGATGAGTACAACGAAAAAAATGTTAAGGATGATGAAGATCCGGAAGCTAAAAATCAGGGAACTGAAGAAGACGAAGATGTGGAAATTTCTAAGAAATTACCTTGCAAGGTAGTTACTGTAGCAGACCAAATGGAAGTGAATTTCATGATCCAGGCAACGCAGAACCGAGACACAAAAGTGTTATCTTTGCGAAGACAATTAGAAGAACAAGAAATGGAGGGATTTAAGCTGAGAGATGGATTGGTGTTTCGATGTGATAAAAGGGGGCACCTTCAGCTATACGTTCCGGAAGAGATGGAAGAGAACGTTATAAGAATGATTCATGAAAAGATTTGTCATTTAGGGGTCGATAAAACGTATGAGCAATTGAAGAGGAACTACTGGTTCGACCATATGAAACCGAAAGTCGAAAAGTTCATCAAGAATTGTATTCGGTGTATTATGTGCTCACCACCTGTCAGGATAACGGAAAGAAACCTGTTCAACATTCCGAAAAAGCCAATACCCTTCGATACGATACATGTGGACCATTTTGGGCCTTTGCCGTCTGTCCGAGGAGCCAGAAAGCATATCTTAGTAATAATCGATGGCTTCACGAAGTTTACGAAACTATTCGCGGTAAAATCCACCGGCACCAAGGAAGTCGAAGTATGTTTGGATAAGTATTTCGCTATGTACAGTCGACCACAACGTATCATCTCTGATAGAGGTACGAGTTTCACGTCCATTAAGTTTGGAGAATATCTACTAAAGCGAAACATCGATCATGTGAAAGTAGCCGTTGCATCCGCCCAAGCCAATGGACAAGTCGAGCGAGTGAACCGCATTATAAAAGCAATGTTTAGCAAAATTACGGAGACTGTCGAACATTCTGATTGGTTGAAGATGCTGGAGCAAGTTGAGTTCGCACTAAACAACTCACAACAAAAATCGACAAAGAAGACGCCAAGCCAGTTACTATTTGGAGTAAACCAGAAAGGCGTTATCGTAGACTATTTGACCGAGTTTCTACAAAAAGAACACGATACTGAAGTTGACCGAGACCTGGATGATATACGACGAGAGGCCGCCGAAGCAATTCGACAATCGCAGGAAACAAATTTTAAATATTTCACGGCTAAAAGCAGACCACCAAAGCAATACTCAGTGGGTGATTTCGTGGTGATTAGACATGTTGACACAACAGCGGGTACCAATAAGAAATTCAATGAAAACTATCGCGGACCATACTTAATATATAAAGTTTTGCCAAATGACCGGTATGTCATTAGAGACATCGAGAATTGTCAAATTACACACTTACCGTATGATGGAGTTGTAGAAGCAAACCGAATAAGAAAATGGACAGAGCAGTGAGTCACGCAATTCGTTCGAAGAGGCAGAACTAAAAAAAAAAAAAAAAAAGATGATTGAGGGCAATCAAATTTGTCAGGATAGCCGAGTTGTAGGATTAAGTTGTAAACATTCCATTGGGAATGTATATATTTGAAGTAATAAAAACCACTGTAAGAAAAACCATTGGGAATGGACATTTTATGTTGTTATGGAGATGATTGTAAAAAGAATAATAAAAAAAAAAAAGAAGAGCGCGGGTGATTTTTCTATGGGACACCATTTTTTGTTTTGACGAAAAATAAAAAGATTGTTATTTCGAATAAAAAGATTGTTATTTCAAATAAAAGATTGTTATTACAAATAAAAAGGAGTGTTACTACAATATATACCCGATTTCGCACCAGTTTCTATCCAGTATATCATTGCATATATGTATAATAGACTTATTGTGAATCCTATCTGGCTGCTTACAATGAGACCTTATTTGTCGTCAAGGGACGCAAATTTCAATATTTCCTTGAACATATTCTTAAACACAGTTCTTGCAAAGAAAAGAAAGCCCCATGTTTTATTTCCCAAATTGCTTAGCTCGATTGTTCTGGCCTGTTACGCTCTACCATACAATTGAAATAAAAGCAACACGAGTTTTTTTTCCCGTCACGCGATGTCCTTTTTTGTCCAGTTCTTTAAGAGCCTCAGGATAGGTTCGCTTACAAATAATCTCGAACTACTGAAAGGTGAATCTTTTTCCATTTATTTTCCTAACATTACCTGCACGTGGAGCGATACAAGATGTTCCATCTTCAATAATTTCCTTGTTATTTGGAGCAGTAAATAATCTACTCCTGCACGCTTCTGGAAACTGTGGTGTTTCGAATTCGGTGACTTCTATGGTCTGTAGTGCGATATGTTGATCTGCGAGCATACAGAAACTTCATATCGCCGATAAGAAATTTCTCATCAATATCACTATTCTTATTTGAAGATTGACGAGAGCAATATTCATCGAATGAATTTTCAGTGTCCACTCCAATATCGGTCTTATTCTCCGACTGAAAAAAATCGTCCTCAAAAAAAAAATCCTTCTGTTTGGGGTGGGAATCGAACGCACGACCTGCCGGTCCCCTTATTGTTAGCTAAATTTCCATGCGCCTTACTACCAGAGGTAATTGGCATAAACTAATACTAGATATATGATATAGGGCATTAGGTTTAGGTTGTAGCAGGGTGATCTCGGAAAGAGAAACATACTTCAGATTTAGCAGCTAACCGATTCAAATTGTGCTTACGAGTTGACACTAGTTTGGATGTGGTGCTGTAGTATTGGAGTGCGAGAAGCGCGAAAATGTAAAAATTTCCGAGACTGTTCTGCATTTCTAAAGGAATATTTCTGCACTTGTTAATGGATAATACTTCCGCTTGGAAGGCAGTCGCGTGTTCTAGAAGATGGAAAAAATTTGGATGGCTAGGTCGTGGGAATAGATCGCTGCTCTTGTCTCCTGGTTAGTTTTACATATATTCATACGTATAGAGACGAGGACCCTCGCAGGTATTGAGTATCGTGTTTGTTTCCCATTCGTTTCGTTCAGGAAACTTAATGTAAAGGGCGCCATAATATCGCCTCTCCTGTGTGTCCTAACCGTGAACCGTAAGCCTCTGTCCGTTTTATACGGTACGAGTACCACTTATGACGATCTTGTTATCATGTTAAATGGTAAGTTTAAGCAAGTTGTAAGTGGCCTTATGCAGTCCACTCTTAGATTGCTGAGCATCAGATGAAAGACTTACCATCAACCTTCTAAAGCTGCACGCATTCAGGCTGCCAATCGCAAGCGACAGCCTTTGCAGAGGTTGCAAGGAAGATGAAGAATCTATCGAACGTTATCGTTGTCACTGTCCGCCAATCTCCAACAATCATCTCCTTTGCTTAGGCTCTAAATTCTTCTCAGAGCTAGACGACCTCAGAGGCGTCAAACATTCAAGCCTGCTTTGGTTTGAACCAAGTGGCTAGCACAGGAGAGAAAAATCCATCTCATGATAAATAGGGGGAGTAAAATGGACCCAACTAGATGGCCTCAGTGCATTGTGGTTCTATAACGTAAACCTAAACCTACCATCAACCCTCAAAAACAGATTTGGTCATCTTTTCCAGAAGAAGAGACTACACGTTTTCAATCCATCAACCATTCGGGGTATCACTATGATCCCGTCGAACCAGGTTTAATATTTATGTGTTATTCTAGATAACAAATTAGCCCATAAGGTCAATATACAAAAACGAGCAAAATAGTTACCGCAGCCTTCTTCTCTTACTAAAAGACATTTGGCTTGAGATTGGGCGGCACCTTATCCTTTGGATGTATGCTAG
Source organism: Chorisops tibialis (assembly GCA_963669355.1). Lineage (NCBI taxonomy): Eukaryota > Metazoa > Arthropoda > Insecta > Diptera > Stratiomyidae > Chorisops > Chorisops tibialis. Next base: position 78,817,792 of record OY770263.1, read on the forward strand.
TATCGTCGTGTTGTGGCCAAATGTGGTACTAAAAGCCAGCACCTAGCACCTTTACAATTCATCCAACAGATGACATGGTTGTTCGTAACAGGTGCTTTTAGAACTGCAGCCCCAGAGGTAATTCTCTCACTACCTCAACTTGATCTTTTTATAAGACAAAAACCAGGCGTAGCTGCCATTTGCTAAAAAACCTCTAATTCGTGGTCAGCAACACTAATTGTTCATGGTAAAATTCTAAACGTCATAAGAGACGCATCTTCCCTATTAGACTGCAAATACGATTTTTGGAATCTTTTCTTGTCTCATCACCCATCCATGTAACGATATTTCGTGATCGAAGAAGCCTACCTATCCATGCAGTTAAGAGAGGTTCCACACTATGGCTGCGCAAGGCATCAAGTATAGGAGCAATGTTGACAAGGTTAAATACGCCCTCCACCTCTTGAAAGGCACTAAATGCAAACTATTGATGAAGGAAGGCTTTCTCTGTGGTGGCTACCGGTCATGCAAGAGCAAATTGGGGGGCGCTAAACGAGTTCAGCAATGTCTTCAATTGGAAATAGTGCTTCGATTGTAATGACTGCGATGAAGCCTGTAAACTTGTCACCGAGACCATCCTGAAAGGTATGAAGCTCTACATAGAGCAAGAGAGTCCGGCCGTCGATGGACTCTTGGTTCATTAATGAATGTCTTGCAGCAATTCAGGCTAAGAAACAATCGTTTCAAAATTTTCAAAAATTTTCCAACTCCAGCTAACAGATAGCGTTATAATGAAGAAGAAATACCTGCAAATCTATCCTTGAACGTTTTAAATTTGACCACGACCAAAAACTTCGGCGGAAGATCCTTCTGGTCCTTAGTCAAAACAACAATAATTTCATCTCTTCATCAACACCACCACTCGTTGATGGCGACCGTACTGTTATTGATCCGGTTGAGAAAGCGAACCTTGGCAGTAAATTTCGCGAGAAATTCTACACTACCATTTTCAAACCAAACCCCTCCTATTGTAACACCATCAGGTTTTTCGCTGCCTCCGCTACATTTCCGCACGCGTCTCATTCTCAGGATCCTGCAGAAGCTCAATGTTCACAAATCCGCTGGTCCTGAGGGCATTACCCCCTATTACCCTTAAAATGTGTGCTTCCTCTCTGGCTAAGCCCCTTCGCAATCTTTTTCATCTATGTTTCTCTTCTGGGTGCTTTCCACGATTGTGGAAAGTCGCGAATGTTCAGCCAATTCCCAAGAAAGGAAGCAAAGCGAACCCCGTTAACAACCGCCCGATAGCCATTACTTCAGTGCCCTCGAAAGTGATGGAAACTGCTGTCAATCGCAAAATCGTTCACTATCACGAGGATAAACAGCTTATTCACGATCGCTTATACGGTTTCCGTTCTGGAAGGTCAACGGGAGATCTCTTGGTATACCTGACGGAACGTTGGAACTCTTGCTTGCACAAATACGGCGAAGGTCAAGTTCTTGCTCTTGACATTGCAAAAGCTTTTGACAGAGTTTGGCATGATTGTCTCCTTGTTAAGCTAACGGCCATTGGCCTCGATGCTACCCTCTTTCGATGGATTGAGAGTTTCCTGTCCGAACGCACTATACGAGTCGTATTAGATGGCGTTACTTCTTCCTCTTTTCCAACTAATTCTGGTGTCCCTCAGGGTTCTGTCCTATCGCCTACTCTGTTCTTAGTATTTATCAACGACCTTTTGTCTTCTACTCTCAATCCGATCCATAGTTTTGCAGATGACAGTATTTTAGATAACATCTTTGAATTTAACTCTGCTGTCGATTCTAACAAGCAATCTGTTGCTTCCAAACGCAGGGAGTTATTGAACTCCGACCTCGACTTAATCCTGGAATGGGGCAGGAAAAATAGAGTAGAGTTCAACGCTGCTAAAAAACAGGCCTGTCATTTTTCCTTAAACGTGATGTTCCAGCGTCGTCGTCTAATTTAGCCTTTAATGGCGCACCATTTTGCTCTGTAGATGAGTTTATCACATTAGGCGTAAAATTAAATAACCATCTTGATTGTAAAAAATATTTTACGCGTCACGACTTAGCTACCATCTACAAGGCTTAGATTCGACCTCGCTGAGAGTACAAATCACATTTATGGGCTGGGGCACCCAAAACACACCTTGCGCTGCTCGATCGAATCCAAAAACATGCGTTCCGACTAATTGGAGACGACACCATTACGGTTCCTATTGACTCCCTCGAACATCGTAGGAACGTTGGAGCACTCAGCATCTACTATCGCTACTTTCATGGTAAATGTAGTGCGGAACTTAAATCACTCATTCCTCCCCTTTTCATTTTTCCCCGAAATACTCGTCAAGCTAAACGCGCACACGAGTTTACCGTCAACCCTATTCCTACTCGTACAGTGAAATATAGACAGTCATTCATCTCCCGAACGTCCAGACTTTGGAACGCATTGCCTTCTAGCATATTTCCAAGCAAGTATAACCTTCAGTGCTTCAAAAATAATGATTGTCGCCATTTCCGTACCTCTCCCCCAAAATTCCCATAACACTACCAAATTTCATTCTCTACCTATACCGACATAACTGTGTAATGCATTAAAGGGTGACCCCCTAAGTTATAATCGGTGCCATAAGAAAAAAAAAGTATCAGTGGATCCACCTTGGGTATTAATCGAATACAAATATAAATAACTGAATTTGTGTTCTTAACAGCAAGATTCGGTATCGACTTTTACGTTAGTAAGCATTTGTTCACAAATAGTTACAATGTTTCTTCACTTTTTCTTGCAATAGCAAACGATCGAAGTACATGCATATAGAAATTAACTATCAAATTCTATCAATCTACATTATTATCTCCTATGCTACTATATTGAAAGGAATCGCTGAATTTTAAGCAAAAACAAAGGAACTTTAATTTAACTGCAAAACTTGAGACTTTTTCGCCCACAAATTGTTTCTTAATTCCTTCGCTTTCAAAACATCTACCCACTCGTCGATGGCGTGAAACTAATCCAGATTGAATGTTCACCAAAATACGCTCGCCTTTCTATATTGCTCTTGTCGGGCGAATCATTTCCCTTGTCGTGTGAATCTTTTCCTTCTCGGCGGTTCGCTGTTAATTGCTTCTATAAAGCATTGCCTCGTCGGCCGAGTCTTTCCCTATCGAACGTGTGATTTTTGTAGCTGAGCATTCTGTTCGAGTCGCATTTGGTGACAGATGTTCTTCATAATGTTTTTGTTATCGCTCTTCTCCGCCCAGCGGTGTTAATAGCTTCTATAGAGCATTTCATCATCGCCCGAACCATTACCCATTCGTACGAGCCCATACGTGTTGTTTTTGTTGTTTTCTATAAAGTAACTTATCGTCGCCGGAGTCTTTTCATGTCGCTCGATCGCAGTCGGTCGCTTCTCTACATTGCCCGTCTTATTTTTGTTAGAAACCTTCAATGATCGGGCGTGCTGGAGTCCACGTGTTCTTTCATTGAGACCTATTAAACATTTCATTCTCGCCCGATTCATGTCGCCCGATCGCTATCGTTGCTTTTTTGGTAAAGAACTCACAGGTGTTCAGAATTATTTCGATATCGTTCGATTCTTTTTCCTGTCGGTTGAGTCTTTACGTGTAGTTTGCTGGCTGGTGCAATGCTTCAGATCCCCGAACACTCCATGATCGTGCGTTTTACAGTGCAGGTATTCATAAGAGATCTCGTCCGCGCGCATTAATTTGATTCAATGTTGAGTGGTAGATGATAAGCAAGCAGAGCTGACATGTAACAATATTTACAAAGCTTTTGAAAACAACCACTACCATCAAATATCAATTTTTCAAGATTTAAGCGAATTCAATTGTTTCACGTCACTATCAATCAGAAAACTTGTGCAGGAAGAAAGCGAGTAAATACCTTCATGATGAAACAGTAGAGATTTATAAAAGTTATCACATTCACTATTTTATACCGCTACACTATCGCACGAGAAGACATGTATCTTACTACTTGTCCTAGCCTTGTTTATCCCAGATATAAATGACTTGAAAATTCTCACATAAAACATTGTCGAGTTCTTGTATCTGCTCTCAACACTGAACATATTCCAAAGGATTCCTTGTTTTGTCGAGATACAGTCGTGATGAAACGTTTCAGGTGCATTTCGAAAGAAAATATGTATATGAGAAGGAAATAATGGAAGTATCCCTTTTGTTCGATTTCTGCTATCTGTTATGTGTTTTATGTAGGTAAGTGCTAATTTTAGTAACGACGACAAGGAGTAATACAAAAAAAAATGTCATGATAGTGAATTATAGTTAATTTCTTAGTAATTTTTTGAAGAAAAAGATTTTCTTTGATAAATCCGAAATTAGTTTTGTGAAGAATGATGAGTAGTTGAAGTATGCCAACTGTGTAACCATTTTCAATTACGTTTTAATTTTGAAACACTTGTCGATTAATAATCAAGGTCATGGCTACGTATAGAATTAGTGTTTAAAAATTTTAAATGACTCCTTCTTCTGCAATGGCACTACAGCCCAAATCAGGTCTTGGCCTCCTTCAAATTCCTAAACACTTTTCATTATTTATTGTGAAAGAGTTATTGGCCCGTCGCACAACCCTCTATTTAGGAATTTTTGATTTTCGTAGATTGAGGTGACCAAGTTATATCCAAGCAGGCAGCGTGCTACAATTATACGTCGATCGAGATTTGAAGTCACGACCTTCGCATTGTAGACGCTTCCCACTAGGTTATACCCTAGCTCTCCATGACTCGATAAGCATTAACTCATATTAGTTATTTAACGAAAAAATTTATATTTAGATAGATATAGATTTTTCGTTTAGTTTATGTGTACTTATAGAACTATAGTTTGCAGTACAGAGCTCAATGTATTTTAAATAAACTGCCAACAAGTCGGGCGAAAGTTTATTATTCTTGGGACAAGTGGATGAGTGGAAAGTCCTTATTATTCTTGGGACAAGTGGATGAGTGGAAAGTCAATATGGAGGTTAGAGTGGTTAGGGAAGGCTAAGTGATAGGGAGTTCTTGGGCATGGCTGTTGTCAATTTAACAATATTTCATTCATTTCTGCAAGTTTGGGTTTTTATGAGGGGTAATAGTAAGGGTGGATGAATGCTAAAAGCTTTTTAATTGATTGCTTGAATCACGTCCAATATTCTCTGTATAGAATGTGTTTCATAGACGAAGTTGCATAGAATTTTCATAAAATTCGGTGTAACCGAATATTTCTATGGGAAGGGGTAGAGAAGGTAGGGGAATCGTAAAATTTGATATATAGTTTTATTTTGCTTCTCTTGTGAGGTGCTTGTATAAAATGTCAAGTTCGTAACTTCTAGTTTGTTGGTTATTAGTTGATTTAATGAAATTGGTCGGAATCATACTTTTGTATGGGAGGGGGTAGAAGGGCAAACGCGATTTCAAAACTTCTAACGTAATTTCATTTCAATTATTTTTGTTAGTTTTTATGCAAAATTGCAAATTGATAGCTTTTAAAAGTTGGGTGATAATTGATTTTTTAAAAATGGTCGAAAAAATAATTTTGTATGGGAGGGTGTAGAAGTTTTAAAGATTTTCGACCAGTTAATATTGCGTATATTTATGAATTTTTTTTAAATGCATTTTGCAAATTTTCAAGTTTCTACCTTAAAATTTCACTCAAAAATTTTCAGTTTATGTGTTTTTTTCAATGCACATGAAACACCTTGTGCACGTTAAACCAGGGGGGTCGGTTTATAACAATTATGGATCAAGTTATTATTATTTTTCTATGTATATCAAATAGACGTATTCACATGCAAAATTTAAACTTTGTATCTTTCAACAGAGTCCTAAAAAAATCGCTCAAAATTTTCGACATTTTTGCTTATCACCTCCCTCCCCTTTCACCACCCAATTTAAAATTTTTACCAAAATTAAATATTATGTAGTTCTACAATCTGACAAATTTTTGATTTGATATCTGTACCCTTGTTTGAGATAAAAGGATTCGGAATTTTGAAAGTGCGCCATTTTTGAAATGCTCCCCATTTCCCCCCACTACTATTATTTCAACATGTTATATTTTTTTTGTATTTTCCTAGTATAGTTTAAAATAAATCTAAAGTTCCAATTACATAGCTTAAGAGATAGTTGAGATATTCATTTTTAAGTGTTTTTCTTTGCACCCCTCCTGACCCTCCCCCTTACAATAATTAACCACTCTCTAAGCTGATTTCAAAGGAACTATATGCCACATTGACGGTCCCAAAATATGAATTTTTTACAATAAGTAATTTCGAAGATATAATTATTTGAAAAAAAAATTCGGCTGACAATTGGTTCTTAGCCCCCCCTTTTCGGACGCCAATGGATAAAAAAATTTAATTATTTTTAAAAGTTGTCCTACAAACTCCTCTATATGTGTGTTGAGTTTTAGCTTCCTACCTGTTACCATGGTTGAGATATTTGAATTCGTATTTTTTGGCTTAAGCGCTCCCCCCGCCTCCCCCTGAACCCGTATACCCCCCAAAATGGGTGTCCGCGTGAGATCTGCAAATATCTACAATCCCTTCAAAAATGAACTTTCTATCTTGAAGGGTTTGGGAGTTAATGTGCGCTGAGCGTACACATCGGCGGACGGCGTACAGACAGACGGATTTTTTTTTTGCATTTTTCGGCTAATTTAGTCATGAAACGCGAAAAAACAAAATTTCAGGGTTTCAAATTTTTTTTTTTTCCAAGTCGATCACAATACTTTATTATTACAATAATAAAGTAAAATTGGAATTGTTCACTTTCAATCTGGATTTAAAATTTGTTTTTGGTAATGCAACCTTTTATTGATCAAAAAGTGATTTTGCATTTAAGATTCTGTTTTTCTTGTAACATTGTACATAGGTCTTAACTTAATTTAAATCGTTTTACTTAAATTTTGTCTATTAATGGAAAACGCCAAGTATGACGTTGCGAGACCTATCTTATACTAACACCTCAATGCTCATTTAACTTACATATTAGAAGAATCTATCACTTATGTATTTAACCTTTGTCTACATTTACAGCTGATTAATTAATGTTTAGCAATATCTGAAATCATTAAAGTCATCATTCAACAAACCAATAACCCACAACGACTTGAATAGTTAAAATTTCAATCGACTTTAAATTAAATATTTAACAGAGAACTTGAAAAGGGTCGTTTAAAAAGGATTAATTTAAAAAGGGGATCGTTTTGTCTTTCATTTGACTTTTCGGTTATCCATTGTAATCAATTTCGTCCTGGCATTTGTGACTGATGCGACAGCGAGCAAAAAACTGAAACCTCGGTCATCGTTTAATCCTTTTTATGGCTGTGCATAAAAATTTCTAATACACAGAGTTGTTGTATTTCACTATAACACAGTAAATCTTTTCTTTTTTTTTCGTTGACTGTGGTATTAATATAAACTAATCGAGCCGGAAGTGTGTTTAAACGACAGGAAAAATTGCAATTTAATACGATTGCGGAAAAATTGAGCAGCCACGATTCAAGAAATATAAGAGTAGAGCACTTTTGATAAATCAACCGTAAACCTAGCATCCGGAGCACATACGAGCTCACGTAATAAAATTTTCTACAGAAATTTATGAACTAAATAGATTTTAGTGAACATAGCAAAGATTCTTTTAAAATTCATCTCGACTACTTTCGTTATGTCGAAAGTCTTATTGATATTCACTTTGAGTATGTTCACCATGGCACCTGAATCGTCGTCAATCCTGGAAATAATTGAAAATATCTTGAGTGGATTAATTTGGTTAGATTTGTGCAGTTCTAGCCAGATATTCCAAAAAAGATTAAATTTATGATCGTCTCCTTCAACGTTCTGAAGAAAGAAGGATCAACAGAAGAGGATACGCTTTACATTAAATTGGTTCAATTTATTCAATCCCTTTAACAAGACTAGCTTGCTATTTTACTTGGCTTTTTTGTGTTGGTGATAGGGCTGAATTGATATCCTTGTTTTTCTAAATCATAAAACAACATCGATTTTCTTAAGGAGGGCGGAAATGTAAACGATGTTTGTATGCAGGTGGTAGAAGGATATTGAAATTCAAACCACTGATGCTTGACGATACCGTGATTGGAAGAAGGAACTTTGATGCCATTTCATATTACAATAAAAACGTAACTGCTTTTGCAATCAGAAACAAGATACTACAAAGATTACTAGATTACATATTCCAACTCAATTTTGAAGCTGCGGATACTAAATACGACAGCGAAACAAAATTTAATTATGCAGTTTTGAAAAATTCAGCTCGAAGTTTGTTTTCATTTTTATACTCTAGATGGAATCTGAGAGTATTATAAGTTTGCTCTAAGGTTTGCAACGCCAAGAAATAAGGCTCGGAGAAAAAAATGATGAATACAGAAATTAATATTATCACTCAAAAATCTCAAAACCGTCCGTCCGTCCGTTCGCTCTCTAGCTTGAGAACGCGTTAAGCTAGATAGTTCAAATTTTGTACACGTCGTTTTTGACAAAAAAGTAAGGTCAAGTTCCTGAACGGGCCAAATCGCTTCACCCCTTCTACCCCCTCCCATACAAAATGACACAATTGCGCAATTTGACAATAAATGGATTTGCTCGAAAAGTATAAAAGCTATTGGTCTGAAATTTAGAACATCTTACTTTTATGATAATATTAATCTATCGTATAAAAATTATGCATGTCCTTCCCTTCCTTCTACCACCTCCCATACAAACTGTACTTTTCATGAATTACTCCAGGCCAATTTACTCAGTGCGTATAAAATTTAGCGGGCTGAAATTGGGCACCAAATATTTATTTAAATTTGTAAGTAAGGCCACAAAAACTTAAACGATTAGGTTCACCCCTTCTACCCCCTCCCATACAAAATGACACAATTTTGCAATTTGACAATGAAGAGATTTACTCGAAAAGTATATAAGCTATTAGCCTGAAATTTGAAATATGTTATTTCCATAATAATATCAATCTACTGTATTAAAATTATGCGTGTCCTCCCTCTCCTTCTACCACCTCCCATACAAACTGTACTTGTCATGAATTATTCTAAGCCAATATACTCAGTTCGTATAAAATATAGCTGGCTGAAATTGTGCACCAAATATTTATTTAAAATTTTTACATAGTACGGCCAAAAAAAATTAGACGATTAGCTTCACCCCTTCTACCCCCTCCCATACAAAATGACACAATTTCGCAATTCGACAATAAATGGATTTGATCAAAAAGTATAAAAGCTATTAGGCTGAATTGTGGGGTATATCACTTTCATAATGATCTAGATCTACAGTAGAAAAATTACTGGCGTCCTCCCTCTCCTTCCACCCCCTCCCATACAAACATCACTTTTTCATGAAATGCTCTAAGACGATTTTCTCAGAACATATAACATTTATCGAGCTCACATTTTGTAATAAATACTTATTTAGCATTATCACTACGATCAGAAAAAAATATTTGATTAGCTTCACTGCTTCTATTCCCTCCCATACAATATGACACAGTTTCACAAATTCACAAAAAATCGATTTTCTTGAAAAGTATGAATGATAATAGTCTGAAATTTAAGGGATGTCAATTTTATAATATTCCTAGTTATTTCTGAAAAAATCACTAAAATCCCCCCACTCTTTCTACTACCTCCCATACAAACTGCACATTTTCATTAAATCTAACTCACTAATTTTTTCAGTTCCCATTCAATTTTTGGAGTAAGCATTTTGAATAAAACATTTTTATAGCTACTTTAGCATAATGGAGAAATTAGTTCAATGCTATCATCCCTTCTAACACTCCACATACAAAATTTCTTGGGGTCACAAAAAAAATTATATTTCATCTAGAGCATCGTTAGATTGCGCATTACGCGCAATCGTAGCCCTGTTATGTTTTTTCTTTTAGTTTGAAAGGCTGTTTTCTAGTGGGATTGGCTCTACTTTGTTTATACTCTAGATGGAATCTGAGAGTATTATAAGTTCGCTCTAAGGTTTGTAACGCCAAGAAATAAGGCTCGGAGAAAAAAATGAATGATACAGAAGTTAATATTATCACTCAAAATCTCAAAACCGGATGTCCGTCCGTCCGTCCGTCTGTCCGTCCGTCCGTCCGTCCGTCCGTGCGCTCTCTAGCTTGAGAACGCGTTGAGCTAGAAAGTTCAAATTTTGTACACATCGTTTTTGACAAAAAAGTAAGATCAAGTTCGTGAACGGGCCAAATCGCTCCACCCCTTCTACCCCCTCCCATACAAAATGACACAATTACGCAATTTGACAATAAACGGATTTGCTCAAAAAGTATAAAAGTTTTTGGACTGAAATTGAGAATATATTACTTTTATGATAATATCAATCTATCATATAAAAATTGTGCGTGTCCTCCCTCTCCTTCTACCACCTCCCATACAAACTGTACTTATCAAGAAATACTCTAAGCCAATTTCCTCAGTGCTTATAAAATTCAGCGGGCTGAAATTGGGCACCAAATATTTATTTAAAATTGTTAGTAAGGTCAAAAAAAATGAGATGATTAGCTTCACCCCTTCTACCCCCTCCCATACAAAATGACACAATTTCGCAATTTGACAATAAATGGATTTACTCAAAAACTATAAAAGCTATTGGTCTCAATTTTAGTATATGTTACTTTTTTAATGATTTAAATTTTCAGTACAAAAATTATTTGCTTCCTCCCTTTCCTTCCACCCCCTCCCATACAAACTACACTTTTTCATGAAATGCTCTAAGCCGATTTTCTCAGAACATATAACATTTGTTGAGCTCATATTTTGTAATAAATATTTAATTAATATTATTACTAAGATGAGAAAAAAAATATTTGATTTGCTTCACTACTTCTACCCCCTCCCATACAATATGACACAGTTTCACAACTTCACAAAAAATCGATTTTCTTGAAAAGTATGAATGGTAGTAGTCTGAAATTTAAGGGATGCCAATTTTATAATATTCCTAGTTATTTCTGAAAAAATCATTAAAATCCCCCCACTCTTTCTACCACCTCCCATACAAAATGCACATTTTCACTAAATCAAACTCACTAATTTTCTCAGTTCCCATTCAGTTTTTGGAGTGAGCATTTTGTATAAAACATTTTCATAGCTACTTTAGCATGGTGTCGAAAAAATTAGTTCAATGCTATCATCCCTTCTAACACTCCCCATACAAAATTTCTTGGGATCACAAAAAATTCTATTTCATCTAGAGTATCGTAAGATTGCGCTTTACGCGCAATCGTAGCCCTGTTATGTTTTTATCATATTTTCATTCACATCAGAATGGCGTTTATTCAAAAAATAACACAACATGCTTTTGAATAAATTGTTAGTCTATTCCTTGAAAAATATCATAATTATTAAATTAGATTTTTTTTTTCAAATTTAGATCTGAAATTCTCCAATTTCAATTTTCTGCATCTCAAATTGAAGTTATTGAACATTTGTCAAAATATTTACAAAACTTCACAACATTTCTATCAACCATAACGACCCTCAATTAACCCCTAAGTACATAACGAATTTCGAACGGAATTAAGGATACCACGAAATCATAACTACATTTCTGAACAATTTTCTGCTTCATGTAAAATATGTCAGAGCCTTGAATCTATACAGCACATCCTTACATGACCCTTGCGCTATTTCTATGCTTCATGCTCCTGAAGATTTCCTCATTTCTCGCTCCACATGCATTACCACACCCTGAACTTGCATCCGTATATATCTAGACTACCTTTTCTATAAAGTTTAAAGTGGTATGAGATGTTATAACTTTGGCATTAACTTGCGAAGAACCATACGTCCTGAAGATCTCCATCATATCCAGGCATGAAGTGCTTCTCATTTTGCTTATACGCTCCTGAATACCACTTTTCGCCGTCATATTCTCAAGAGTATCTCACTCCGAAATTGGTAGAAAGGAAGAAATTTTCAATTCATGAAATGCAATTTCCACACATGATACGAAGCAGAGACTTCAAGGATAGTTTACATTAATTTTAGCAATTTCTGTGCATTCGTAATCATTGCACTCGAGTCGTAAAATAATACACATAGGTTCGGTCCCGATGTAATTGATCTTATCAACTTAATCTTTCAGTTTTTGCCTGGGCTTCTATTACACAATCTTTGCAATACTTGACGACGACGACGATTTCGAATTAATTACACTTTTCAAAGAGCAATTCGCTATATAAAAGCGTTTTCTGAGAGGCGCATTGATATTGCGCAAAATTAGAACAAACGAACGAGCGATGCTTTGCACGTCCTTTTTCTCGTAGTTTTGTTTTCACGACATGGGAATTTTCTTTTCTAGTGCGGCTGAACACAAAACCACTTGTATTAGTGCTCCTTAGAGAGCAGGCTTGTATTATACGGCACTGAAAATGAAAAAAAAAAACGAGTGAAGTTGTCGTTGGGTAGTGCTTTCCAGATCCTTGAAAATCTTTCTTAAATTCAGAATGGATGAGATACGAAACTGAGAGCTTTTCAAATCTACTTTTCTTTTTGAGCTGAGAAGTAAAACATGGTTTTGTTTTCGTTCATGAACAAAAAAAAAACTCTGTGATTGTTTAAAATTTTCTTCAAGAAAACTTTAATTGCCATGAAAATAATGCCAACAAGAAACTAATTTTTAAAGATTGTGCAACTAGATTGAAAATTGCTTTAGCTTTTGTGCCAAAAACGGAAACGATTTAAAAGGATCTTTGAAAAGTTAATGTACTGTAAATACTCATTTTTGCGCTCTAAAGTGCTAATTGTGGACTATTTCCACTCTAACTGAAATCTGTGAGCATCAGTGTATTGCTATAAATTTCGTAATCCTAAGATATAATGCATCTCACATCTCGTGTTTGTGGACTTCGAGAAGGCTTTCGACAGCGTTAAGCGAGATTACATATGGAATGCTTTGCGTAGGAGAGGTATTCCAGATAAGGTCATAGCTATGATTAAAGAATCCTACGAAGATGCAAGGTGTCGCGTCTTGCATAGAAGAGAGCTGTCCGAGAGCTTCCCTGTGCGAACGGGTGTCAGACAAGGCTGCATATTATCACCATCCCTGTTTCTGGTGGTAATAAATGACATCTTGAAAGCTGCACTGGAAGGTGGGGAAGGTAAAGGTCTTCAATGAAGACTATTTAACATCTTAAGTCGCCTTGATTATGCTGATGACGTGTGTTTACTTGCACATAACCGTTCGGACTCAAATGTTCGCTCATTGCATTCCAAATGCAAAGAGGCGGGACTGAAAATAAATGTGCTTAAAACTAAGTACATGCAGATGGTTTCGAACGCAAACACACCGATTGTTCTTAATGGACAGGATGTGGAAGAAGTGCAAGATTTTTGCTATGTTGGAAGCATTGTCAGCATGGACGGCGGAGCCGAAAAGGATGTTGAGGTTCGGCTAAATAAAGATCGTCAGGCTTTCGGTATCCTTTCCCCTTTCTGGAGGTTAAGAGAGATCTCCCTTCGCACGAAGCTGCGAGTTTTTGACGCATGCGTCAAATCCGTGTTGTTATATGGTTGTACTACGTGGAAAGGGACCGATCGACTTACCAAGAAACTACAGTAATCTCCAACGACGAACTTTGGAGTACAACTCGCCAGACTACAATAGGTATTGAGATTCAACGGCGGAAGTGGCAGTGGATCGGTCATACTTTGAGGAAACCAGAGCGAAACATCGCAAAACAGGCTCTGGATTATAATCCTCAAGGAAGACGTCGGGTTGGTCGACCATGTAACACATGGAAGCGAGCAGTTGAGCAGGAGGCCAGACGAATAAACAAGTCCTGGCAACAGCTTAAGGCCGATACTCAGGATCGCGCCTTGTGGAAGAGAGTTGTTTCTGTTCTATGCCCCTATAGGGGGTCTTAACAGGAATTTGATTGATTGAAGATGTAATGCGATCACAGAGCCGCCCAGACCATATGTTCCGGCTCCTATAAATTCTAAGATCTTAGAAAAACGTCAAATATTTTTCGTATTGGTGCAAGATACGTTTATTGTGAATCGTTTTTAAATCTTTTCTCCTTACAGTGATAACAAATGACAAAGATCTTCCTCTTAGTGGTATTTATCTAGCAAACTTGAGAAAAAAACTGTACCCAATTTCCTAATAACTCATTATTTTTTGACAAATCAAATTGTTCTGATCTTCAGGTGATCCCAGAAGATTGACGCTTCGTACCATATAACGCACATAACCATCATCTAGAGAGGCAGCGATATCTTATAAATCATCTCTTTTACAATGTCTTTGAAAATGAAACACAACGGGGCATTTCAAAAATGTTGCACTCTTCAAACTGTATCTCAAAATTCACTTCGAATCGATCAATCTGTTTCCAGTTAGAACCTTCTAAAGAGGCCCTCCTGTGGGATGGGGGCAGTAGAATTCACCAACAGCCAGACCTGTTTGCCCTAAAAATGGCAAATGGACAATCTTATCACCCGTGATCTTAAAATCTAACTGATACGAGAAACGGATGCAGACCCTCGGATACGGTCGGATTCTACGGTAACAACTTTTGGCATTCGAAAACAGACTATGATTGGCTTCTGGAACGTTCGAACATTGAATGACGGTGGAAGAGCTGGGGTCACTCGGTCCTTGCACCGTCATTCATTAATCGACCGTGAAATGGAGCACTATAACATCCAATCTTAGACTTGAGTGAGGTTAGGTGGACAGGATCAGAAGAAGAATGAACCCGGAGCGGAAACATCATTCTGTACGTTGGTCCTGAGAGTGTAGCCGAAAATGACGTGGCGGTCGTCCTTACACCGAGAGCGAGAAACAGTTTCATCAGCTGGGAACCAATTTTGAATAGGATCATTTTCGTCAGGCTCAGGACCAGTGTCAAAAACGTCACAATTCTCCTGTGCTACGCACCAACCAATACCGCAACACCTGGTGACAAAAAGGAGTTTTATAACCAACTGATTGCCACCTTAGATCGTATTCCAAGGGGTGATATTATTATCATCTCAGGCTAGCTCTGGCAACACTGGACTAGAACACATCATGGGGAAGCATGGTGATCCTAGGGTCAACGCGTCACGACCTTGGATTACGAGAGACCCGAAAACAACGACTTATTTGTGAAGTTTTGTAGTACTCGGCAAATGGTCATTGGATGAACCCATTTTTCCACACAAAAGTCACCATACAACATCTTGGGTTCCCCCTGATGTTGTTAATCCGAACCAGATCGACCATTTGGCTATAAGTCGCCGCTGAAGAAGATTTCTCCTCGATGTGAGAGCGAAGCGTGGAGCTGACGTGGGAGCGATCACTAATTGATGGTTGCATGCTTCAGATTATGCACAGTAGCGATCTGACGACCACAAATTCTTTAAATGAAGCGCAACCTTAATGTGGATAGACTTAGAAACCCCAACAAAAATTGCGAGCACACTACCATTCTACGCGAAAAGTCATCCACACTGGGCGGATACGAAACGCGCACACTGGACGCCAATTGGGAGGCAACCAGAAACACGGTTGTAACTAGTGCTGAAGAATCTGTGCGATATGTGCAAAGCGGTGAGAAACCCTGGATGTCGCAAGACACATGGGATAAGGTTAGCGATCGAAAAAAAGCCAAATTAGCAATCATCTCTCAGCCCGATGTCTACCAACTAGACAGTACTTTTGAGTACAATTGGCCAGACTAAAGTATGCATTGAGATTCAAAGGCGGAAGTGGCAGTGCATCAGTCACACTTTGTGGAAACCAGAGCAAAACTTCGCCAAACAGTCTTGGGATTATAATCCTCAAGGAATACGTCGGATTGGTCGACCATGTAGGTCGGTCGACCATGGAGGCGAGCAGTTGAGCAGGAGGCCAGAGGAATAAACAAGGCCTAGTAACAGCTATAGGTTTGAATTTCGCCAGATTGTAGAGCTATATTATTTATAAATTTTTTAATTAAATTAAAATACCATTTTTTTTAGAAATTTTTTTCAAATGCATATAGTAAATTTTCAATTTTCTATCTTAAAATTTCATTCAAAAATTTTCAGTTTTTGAGTTTTTTTCATTGCACATGAAACACCTTGTGCACGTTAGACCAGGGGGCTCGGTACATAACAGTTGTGGAATTTTTATTATTTTTTCTATATGTATATCAAATATATGTATCGACATGCAAAATTTAAACTTTGTATCTAAAAAAATCACTCAAAATTTTCGACATTTTTGCTCACCACCTCCCTCCCCTTACACCTCCCGACGTAAAATTTACCAAAATTAAAGACTATGTAGTTCTATAATCTGACGAATTTTGGATTTGATATCTGTACTCAATTTTGAGATATCCTTCTACACTTTCAATGGCACTGCAGCCCAAATCGGGCCTTGGCCTCCTGACTTTCAAGTTCCTTGACATTTTTCATTATTTATTGTGGAAGGGTTGTTAAACCTTCGCACAACCCTCTACCTTCGAATTTTTTAATTTTTCATAGAATGAGGTGGCCAAGGTATACCCAAAGCAGAAAGTATGCTGGAATTATGCGTCAACCGTCAAAATGCTAACTACTAGGCTAAACCCTTGTTAATTTTGCGATATAATGATTTGAAATTCTGAAAAGTGTACCATTTTAAAAATGCTCCCTACTCTCTTCCCCCCCCCCCACTACTGCTATTACCAAATTTTTTTGTATTTCGATGGTATAGCTTAATATATGTACCAAGTTTCAATTATATAGCTTAAGAAATAGCTGAGATATTTATTTTTAAGTTTTTTTCTTTGCACCTCCCGTGACCCTCCCCTTACAATAATTAACCTCCGTCTAAGCTGTTTTTGGTGGATTTGTATGCCACCTTAATGGTCCTAAAATATTAGTTTTTTATGGTAAGTAATTTCGAAGATATAATCATTTGAAAAAAAAAAATCGGCCAACAACTTGTTCTTAGCCCCCCCTTTTCGAACGCCGATGGACAAAAAAATTAAATTGTTTTTATAGTTCGTCTCACAACCCTCTCTATATCTGTGCTAATTTTCAGCTTCCTACCTGCATTCATAGTGGAGATAATAGCAATTGTAGTTCTTGACTTTTTCCCGCCTCCCCCTTTCACATGATACTCCCCAAAATAATAGAAAATGGAGCTCACTTACCCAGTTAACAATCCACCCAAAAACGAACATTCTACCTTTAATGGTCTTGGAGATATGAGTCCATATGTACGGCGCGCGGATTTTTTTCCTTGCATTTTACTTTATTATTTTAATAATAAAGTATTGTGATCGACTTGGGAAAAAAAAAAAATTTGCTACCCTGAAATTTTTTTTTTTCGCGTTTCATGACTAAATTAGCCTAAAAAAGCAAAAAAAAAAAATCCGTCTGTCTGTACGCCGTCCGCCGTACGCCGTACGCCGTACGCCGACGTGTACGCTCAGCGCACATTAACTCCCAAACCCTTCAAGATAGAAAGTTCATTTTTGGAGAGATTGTAGGTAGTTGCGGATCTCAGGCGGATACCCATTTTGGGGGGTGTACGGGTTCAGGGGGAGGCAGGGGGAGCGCTTAAACCGAAAAATACGAATTCAAATATCTCAACCATGGTTACACATATAGAGGAGTTTGTGGGACAACTTTTAAAAATAATTTAATTTTTTTATCCATTGGGGTGCGAAAAGGGGGGGCTAAGAACCAATTGGCGGCCGAATTTTTTTTTCAAATGATTATATCTTCGAAACTACTACTCATAAAAAATTGATATTTTGAGACCATTAAGATGGCATCAAGATCTACTAGAATCAGTTTAGATAGAAGCTAATTCTTGTAAGGGGGAGGGTCAGGGGGGGTGCAAGGAAAAACACTTAAAAATTAATATCTCGACTGTCTCTTAAGCTATGTAATTGAAACTTGAAACGAATACTAAGCTTTACTAGTGGCATATGAAAAAAATATAACATATGGACATAATAGTAGTGGGGGGAAATGGGGAGCATTTAAAAAATGGCGCACTTTCCAAAACTACAAATCACCAAATCTCAAAATTGAGTACACATATCAAATTGAAAATTTGTCAGATTGTAGAGCTATATAGTCTTTAATTTTGGTAAAAAACTTAAGTTGGGGGGTGTAAGGGGAGGGAGGTGGAAAGCGAAAATGTTGAAAATTTTGAGTGATTTTTTTATGGCTCTGGTAAAAGATACAAAGTTGGAATTTTGCACGTCGACACATCTATTTAATGTACATAGAAAAAAAATAATAATTTGTTCCAAAATTGTTATGCACCGAAGTGGGGGTCTAACGTGCACAAAGTGTTTCATGTGCAATGAAAAAAACACATAAACTGAAAATTTTTAAATGAAATTTTTAGGTACAAACTTGAAAATTTGCGAAATGCATTTAAAAAAAATCCCCAAGAGTTTAAAATATTAACTGGTCGAATATCTTTAAAACTTCTACCCCCTCCCATACAAAAATTTTTTTCGACCATTTCTAAGAAATCAATTATCACTTAACTATTAAATGCTATCAATTTGAAATTTTGCACAAGAACTTACAAAAATAATTGAAATAAAATTACGTTAAAAGTTTTGAGATAGCACTTGCCCTTTTACCCCCTCCCACACAAAAGTATGATTTCGACCAATTTCATTAAATCAACTAATAACTAACAAATTAAAAGCTACAAACTTGAAATTTTGTACAAACACCTCACAAAAAAAAAGAAATAAAACTGCATCACAAATTTTACGATTCCCTTACCTCCTCTACCCCCTCCCATACAAATGTTTGGTTTCGTGAATTTAAAATTCACCGAATCCAATGAAAATTCTATGCAATTTCGTCTATGAAACTGACATTCTATACACAGAATATTGGATTTGGTTCAAGCAATCAATTAAGAAACTATTAACATCCACCCACCCTTACTATCACCCTCCCCCCTCCCTTCATGAAAACTCAAACTTGCATAAATAAACCAATGAAATATGGAGCTTTTGAACGTTTCCGGAAAGTGTTAAATTGAGAACTGCCCTGCCCAAGAAGCTCGTTTCACTTAGTCTTCCCTAACCCTTCTAACCTGCATATTGACTTTCTACGCATGCGCATTTTGTCCCAAAAATAATAAAGTTTCGCCCGACTTGTTGGCAGTTTATTTATGCTATTTTAGTCATGAATCGCGAAAAACAGAATTTCAGGGTAGCATTTTTTTTTTTTGTGTCGATCACAATATTTTATTATTAGAATAATAAAGTAAAATTGCTTCACAAACTCTACGATTTTCTTAACTTTCATCATCAGCACAAGCGCTACAGCCCATTTCAAGCCCTGGCCAGGCTCCTTAACATTTATTTCCCATTGTGGAAGTGTGTTAGCCTTTCGCACAATCCTATATAAATTTTAATTTTTGCAGATTGAGTTGGCCCAGATATGTAGACCCAATTATGTTGTGCTGGTGTTAGAGTTATTCGTCGATTTGAATTCACGGCCTTCGTATTATGAACACGTTACCTAATACTATATCTACGGTTGCACCGAATTTCTTTGAATTTACTACAACTGTGACATCCAGTCATTCCTTCCACTAAGCTCTAAATAAAAATAAATAAACGAATGAAATCTTTGTAATGGAGATAATAATAATAATAATTGCAGTTGTTACTGTTATGTAATTGACAATAGCTCGCCCAACTTCGTTCACCCTTGCAGTTAAGTAAGGGGATTTGAAATTTCACCTATAAAGTCCAAGAAAAAATAAACATTAAGAAAAGAGGAGAAGTACGTGTACAGAAAAAAAGTTCACCAATGGATATTACAGTTTACTTTAAAGGAAGATTCACTACGCAGCATTTTCTGGATACTCAAGAGTCGTGATCCTTAAAAAATCAGAAAACACATAAAAAAGAAAATCAATTACTTTGATTTCAATCATTTAAAATGAAATATTATTTCGCTACCGACGGGTAGCTAGCTATATCGATTAGATTATCTCTCTCTGCATCAATTTAAGAGCAGAGTATTAAAAGATCCCTGTCTGCATCCGAGTGAAAAATTAATCTTGAGTTTTTCAAAATAAACGACTTGACAGGCTTGCAAAAGTATATCAACATAAAATCTTTCAGTGTATCTTAATCAAAAACAAAGGTGAATTGAATATTATTAACAAAAGTTATTAATATTTTATATTTCTATCCTTATCAACAATAGGTTGATGGCTTATTGGTGAAAAATTCGATTACCTGTTTAACGGAATGGCTATTCAAAGAGCATTTCTCATTGCTGGTGCTTCCTTTTCCTTGATGTACGAGTATCCATCACTAATATGATTTCGTTTGAAAAGAGACAAAACATTTTCAAATTGAGCTCTGGAAGCATGTTGTAACATTTTTACTTTGTGACATGGAGCTATTAAATCCAGTATGAAGTTTGATGCATTCTGTTTTCAGAAGAAGTAAAATCATCCTAAGCCAACTAAATAATATACGGGGGGAGGTTAACAATTTCGCGGAATGAAGATGATGGGCAATGGAGGGGAGACAAATTTTACCTGGAGGTATTCTAACACTCAATACAGATATAAATACAAAGTTTCTGTCAAATCGAATCACTAACATTTTAGTTATCGCCAAATCAACAAGTCAATTGGAAAGAAAACGCCAACTGTGAATAAAATTGAGTTTCGTACGTCATAAACTTCCTTACCAAGCAAGAAAAACGACAAAAATTATTTTAGAAGAAATATCATCCGTTCACAGGGACTCTTGCCCTGGAAAAACGATGATTTATCAGTCGGATAGTTAATTTAGGCAACGCAGAGAGTTAATTGCAGATGATAAATAATCGGGCCGGCCAATTGAGGCCAATTCCACAAAAATCATCAAAAAAGTGGAGGAAATTGCTCTCGAAGATGCTCGTTTAAGGAAGAGACAAATCGCAGAAATTGTTGAAATATCAGATACAGCTATTCTAAATATCCTCCACGATCATCTCGGCATGTCTAAAGTCAGCGCAAGGTGGGCACTGACAATGGTCTCAGCTATTCAGAAAAAGCAACGCGTTGAGTGCTCACGTGAGATTTTGAGATCTCTGTAGCAAGAACAGTGATGCAATTTTGATCCGGATTGTTACTGGATATAAAAAATAATGAATGTCATCAAAGATAAAAAAAAGAGGAAAGCAGACTCGAGGTGTGCTGCTTTTGCACGCCAACGCACCTGTTCACTAGAGCCACGTTATAATGGTTGGTCTACAAAAATGCGGGTACGGAATATTGAACCACCCCGTTATAGTCCACATGTGGCCCTTCCGATTACTATTTGTTCCCAAAACTGAAGAAAGGCCTTCGGGGAAGAAAAGTTAACAACGATGAAGAGGTGAAGGCAATTTCAGCCTATTTTGATAATACTTTTTTTTGGAATTAATAAACTTTGTGAGAGATGTGATAAATGTATTAGGCTTAAGCGAGAATGAATCAAAAAGGAAAAATAATATATTATATATAATGTTATGTTTTAGCTAGGGTGTAGCCTAGTGGGTAGCGTGTTGGTCTTGTGATGTGAAGGTCGTGAGTTCAAATCCCGGTCGGCGCAATATATAATTCCAACACATTGCTTGCTTGGAGATACCTTGGTCACCAAATTCTACGAAAATGAAAAATTCGTAGAAAGAGGGTTGTACGAAGGGCTAACAACCTTTCCACATAAGTAAAGAAAAATGTTAAGGAACCTGCATGTCAGGAGACCAAGGTCGTATTTGGGCTGTAGCGCCATTGTAGAAGAAGAATAACTTGTTTAATTTTACCTCCTTCCCTGTCATTCCCCTTGTAGCACACATTTCGAAATCATGATTGAATCATCTTTGTGTTTCTGAGTCCTCTATATAGTCGCTGCATTTTCATTCTCAAGATGAAATCTGGGAGTATATAAGTTTACCACAAAGTTTGTAACGCTAAGAAATATGGTTGGGAGATGAAAATGAATGATGCATAAGTTCATATTTCTACAATGGCGCTACAGCCCAAATTGGACCTTGGCCTCCTGATATTCAGGTTCCTTAACATTTTTATATTATTTATTGTGGAAGGGTTGTTAGCCCTTCACACAATCCTCTTTCTACGAATTTTTCATTTTCGTAGATCGAGTTGAACAAGGTATATTCCAAGCAGGCAATGTGCTGTAATTATATATTGCACTGACCGGGATTTGAACTCACGACCTTCGCATAACAAGACAAACACGCTACCTACTAGGCTACACCCTAGCTTAAGTTCATATAATCACTCAAAAATCTCAAAACCGTCCATCCATGTCCTGTCTAGCTTGAGAACGCGTTAAGCTAGAGAACTGAAATATTTTACACGCTTGAAAAGTATAAATGCTATTGATGTGAAATTTGGAATGTAACACTTTTATGATAATTTCAATCTACTGTATCAAAATTATTAGAGTTCTCTCTTTCCTTCCACCACCTCCCATACAAACTGTAGTTTTTCAACGTATAAAATATATCGAGCTGAAATTTTGCAAAAAATATTTATTTAGAATTATTGATAAGAGCAAAACATTTAGATGATTAGTTCCACTCCTTCTTCCTTCTTCCATTGAATCTGACACAATTTCACAACTTTACAAAAATCGATTTTCCTGAAAATTATGAATGCTACGGATCTGCAATTTAAAACATATCAAAAGCCTGATGTTAGTTATTTCTGAAAATAGTCATTAAGAACTCGCCCCCCTTCTACCACCTCCCATACAAACAAAATTTCACTAAATCCAATACCCTAATTTTCTCAGGATGTATTAAATTTTTGAATCCTAAATTTTGAAAGCAACCTCCTAAACTTTTTCTCATTTACATACATGGAACGTGGAAGAAGTCTCATCTGAAAAAGTTAAAGCAGTAATATGCTGATTCCCCGGAACTTTAAAAAAATTCTTAAAATATTCGATACTAGATTTGATTTTGTTTATCCGCCAGAGACACGCAATGAAATAAGTTTGAAATCGCTTTTACATTACGCGAATCCTCGAGAATGTTCTTTTGTTTTCAAAAGGAAAAAGCAATATCATTTATCATTTTACAGGTCAGTATCGATTGGAATCCATTATCATGAATGATATATGGAACTTTCAGAAAAAAATTGCAAGCTTCCGCTGAAACTTTTTAACACTTTAAACTGGAATAGTGCACGATATTGAAGCGTGTTGCTGTAAATATTTATTTAGCCATGGATAGTAATAACGAAATAATTTCGAATATATAAGCAATGCCATGAAATACATATGTGCATTAAACAATATGACAGTAATGATGCAACATTATCATATATACAGTATGTACTCGATTTATGTATCGATTTATTTTTTATTTTAAATAGATTTCCCAGGGGGGTTACTGAATTATTCACTCCTGACAGCGACCTGTAATATTGATTTATTTCGCACAGGCATTTGAAGTTTGCTATTTTCATTAATCACGTCGTCGTCGGCCACAAGCATTCGGATTCGGGTGGTATAGTAGTAACGTGAGCGTTGTAATATCGTCACGCAATGCTAAAACCACCACCTATTGTGAGAGTACTGAACCCAACATATCATCGCTACCACGTCAAACTATCGAATGTGAAAATGACTACTATTCAAGACGGCAAGGAAACTTTTGTAAATAACAAAGTTTTAGATTTTTCTGTGCTGTTTGCGTTATTGAAATATGAATCGTAGTGAAAATAGAACTATTTATACAATGATTAACAAAAAAGATAGTTTCACATGGTACCGATATAATTTGTCGAAAAAAATTAAACACATATATGAAATGGAACTGGATTGCATAATTTCTTGTCTGAATCTGAAATAGAAAATCTATAACAAATAGAATATACAGATGGGATCTGAATTAGGTACGTCGTACGCATTCACCAAGTTTAACCCAGTGTTAAGCGTGTTGGTCAAAAATGAAAGGCCGTGAGTTCAAATCCCGATAGACGCAGCTGCTTGGTCACCTCGATCTACGAAAAATAAAAAATTCGTAGATAGAGGGTTGGACGAAGGGCTTACAGCCCTTCCGAAATAAGTAATGACAAAAAGAAGAAACTTAAAGGTCAGGAGGCAAAGGCTCCATTTGAATGTTGTTGGCCGATTTTTTGAAAAAGCTTTGAATGTATTGAAAAAACAAAAAAAAAACCTTAAAAGTTCGTATCAATTTTATCGTTAGATCATCGCTTCTCCCTTAAAATTCAAGGATCTCATAATTTTTCCTTATTCTAATCTCGAAATACTTCTTAAAATTTTCTGAGTTGCATCACTCTCATAAATGACTTACCAAGGAAATCGTTATTTATTTATTTAATAAAGAACGAAGAAACATTAGACATATCCCTTTTATTTTTGTATCCTTAAAAAACATTTTTAATGCATGTTAAGAGATACGTTTTTGTTTTTAATATGAATATTTTCTACTGTCACTTCCTCGGAAATGAGCAATATTATCTTACCAGTAATGTTTTTCTATTTAGTAAAAAAAAAAATTTTGTTATGATGATTTTTAATGCTTGACGCAATGGAATGAGAATATTTTTCTTTAATATTTATACGGAACTTGATAGGGCCAATCGTATTTGTGAAGTTTTATTGTTATGAAAATGGTAGATTTCTGACAAGGGTATTTCGGTTGCGCGTATCATAAAATAAACGGATGTGATAGGTATGATGTTTTTGAAGATTTCAATACATATAGGCTGGATAAAGAGAGAATTGATAGCGCTAAATTTTTAGTAGTAAAACCCATTTCGGTTTTATTGGACAGAAAAGGTTTAATGTCCTGAATGGAGAATGTGTGAAAGATGTGCATGATTTTTGTTACCTTGTTAGCATAGATGCCGGTATCGAAATTGATGGTTTTTCTTTACAGAATGACTTGTGATAGAGGCAATTTCTGCCTTTATAAGCAATGCACAAAAACAGATAAGGAAGGAAGCAATGATTAATCAGAATGGGAAGGTAGGGGAGTGGAATGATGACGGTAGCGAGTGGTTAAGCTAGTATGTACATATTTTTTAGTTGAACTGGCTGCTATTGACAAATGTTTCCAGATATATGGGGGGCTGAATTGTGGGAAGCAAACAAAAACTACCTGCATAGAGTGCGGAGCTTCTATATGTGGAACTGTTTCACTTTTACATCGTTTGCTCACTTTGTTGTGAATAATTGTTCATTGCCAGTAGCAACTTAAAAAGCCATACTTACATAAATCCTACTGCCAAGAGTGGGAATCGAACCCACCACCTGGCTATGAAGCACCACAACGCCAGTATAAATAAAGCACGCCAGAGCTTTGTTATGCTTTTCTAAAAGCTGAGAATGATTCAAATGCCTAAACAATGTTAATCGTTATTGTGGAACATAATAACCATAACCATCTATTGACTAATTTTCATTTTCGCAGATTGAGGTGGCAGTGTGCTGGAATTATAAGTCGACTCTGGTTTGATCCCACAATTTTTGCATTATAAACCACCAATACGCTACGTACTTGGCTCCATCATTGACATACAGCGCAGGTAAACTAATAATTGGGAATAATTAATCACAGTGTGAATGCACATTTAAGCTTAATCAACACCTAACTATTGAAATATTGATCATAACTTCTCAGGTGAGCATCTTCTTTTTTCCATCATTAGGTCTGTAATGATGAAGAATGTGCTAGAGCTGGCCATTTCTTATAAAATTGTTGGTGCAGCAAGAATGAGAAAATCCATTTTTTGCAGCTCGTCTTTTTTTTTGGGAAACACATGAAAGCAATGTGACATTCTCGGCCTATTGTGCGTTTATTGCTCCTTTATACTGCCACACCTTGATAGATCTCACTAATTTACGTATGTCTGAAGGACCTATGTTGACTAGTTATTCGGCTATAAAGAAACCTTTTTCTAGAAGATTTTGCCTTTTTCTTGGTACTGCTTTGCAGTGACGCAGAATGTGTTCCGTCGTTTCTGAATCTTTACGACAAAGGTGGCAGATGTCGATTTCAGCTAGACTCATATTTTTGAGGCGGCCCGTCATGAGGCCGATCAGAGTACTGATATCCATCTTACGTAATTTTAGAATTTCCTACCATTTGTTTTTCTGGGGTTGGATTAATTTTTTGGACATTGATAAACCTAGAAGTCTATTCCAGTAGATTCTGTCCTCTTGTTCAATTCACTTTATCAGTATAAGGTTTACGCAGGATGGCTGTAGTCCAATACATTATTTTCTGCACCATTTCTTGCCCGTTTGTTTTCCTCAATCGCCATTTGTCGTACCACATTAAGATTATTTTATTCTTTATTCCCAGGGTGATTAGGTTTTGAAAGCAATCCCAAACCAGCATCAATCCTTATTTGTTGGATGCTAGTGCTTTGAGAACCGCCGGACTATCCGATAGAATATAAATAGTTTTGTTGCGATAAGTTCCCTTAATATTCTCTTGAAAACATTTCTCGATTGCAATTAGTTCGACATGGAAATTTGAAGCTTCATAACCGAGGAGTTCTGAAACCGAGAAGGACCTTTAACTGACTCCAGTTCCCTCCGAAGTCAGTGAGCCATTTGTATATCAGATGGTTAATCTCTCTTCCATTTCAGGAAGCATGGATTGCCAGTCCTTGCTTTCTCTGATTATAACTTTGAAGAGGGTTTCGAAGTTGAATTTTGTCGGTATTGTATCCGATAATGTTGAGGTCTTAGGACCTTGAGGTGACATCTCAAATGCTCCGATTTGTAATTAATTTCCCTCAGTATGCGTACCACCTCTTTGATGACTTCTTTTTTATTTGGAGATGTATCGGAGAGATATTTAGGAACATTTCCATTACCTCAGTAGACAGGTTTTCATCGCCTGTAGTACTAAGACAATCTGAATCATTTGTAGCGTGATCTATGCATTCTGTTATAAATTGAGTCCACCAGACTTTTGATCTAGGGTCTAGCTAGGGTGTGACCTAGTGGGTAGCGTGTTTGTCTACAATGCGGAGGTCCGTGAGTTCAAATCCCGGCCGACGCATAATTCCAGCACCATACCTTGGTGACCTCAATCTACGAAAATGGAAATTCGTAGCGCGAAGGTCTAACAACCCTTCCACAATAAATAATGAGAAATGTTAAGGAGCCTGAAGGTCAGGAGGCCATTGTAGAAGTAGATGCGGATACTTTTGATCCGCATGTGATTATTTGGAGGATGATTGTTCTGTAACACCTGTAGATCGTCTTGGGCTGTAATCCCCATTTTCTGCCAAGCCATGCACTTGCAGGACAAAAATGCCTTTTATGTTTTGGCATGAGTCCATTCTATATGTTTGTTCCAATTTTGTTTTTTTTTTTAACAACGAGATCAACTTAGAGGTCACCCTTTAATGCTATGCACAGTTGATCTCAAATAGGGAGGATTATAATGGGCATTAAAGAAGCTTGAGCGGCAATTGAGTTGATTATCAAATATAACACAAATGTATTTGACCTTATTCGAAAAGGTCCTGATATTCCATTTATAGAATGAAGTGCTATGTTGGTTTTCTTTCTGTTCGTAAATGGTACAATTCAGGCTTTCTTGGGTTGATGTTCAAGTTGTTAGACTAGTACCAATTCATTATCATCTCTAAGGCAGATTGTTTTCTTTTCAAAATTGTTAAGTCATATTTGCCTCTAATGGCAATGACGTGGTCATTAGCATATCCTAATACTTCATAGCGTTGTTCCATTAGACGATCCAGGAGCTCAACGACTACACTTGCCCAAAGAAGTTAAGATAGTACCTCTCCCTGTGGGGACAGCCCCTATAGGTCTGTGCTGTCACCTAGATCGGTGGATGTCATTCGGCACTTTGGTATGGCGTAGGTCCATTTTATCGTAGCCATTTCTGAACCTTTTTTCCTAGCTACCGATATTATGGCGTCAAGAGGATTGTTTTCAAATGCTCTTTTTTTGCCTATAAATGTGCAAAGGCCAAATTTTTTGTAGTTTTTAGCCTTTTCGATTTGTTTTACTAGACCATGAAGACCTGACTCCGTTGATTCACCCTAGCTTTCCTACAGATTTTTTGAAAATATCTCCATATAAAACTAGCTTTAAAGATCCTTATTATCATTGATGTTACGATCTCTGTAATAATTCGGAGAATATTTTATCTAGGCTGATTTGTAGGACTTAAAGGTGCTTATCGCCCATCTGATCATTTCCGGAGTGAATGTTTTACCAGCAATGTTATTGCTGAACAAAGTTTGACGATACTGCCTTTCCTCTATTTCTAAATCTTCATTGTTTTAAATTATTTAGCAGCATGGGAAATGTATTGCCATTAGCAATTCAAGTTTTTCGTTACTACTTTTAGTTAAGGGCTCATCTGATCTCTCTAGGAGTCCGATATCAATCGGGGTGTCTTTTGCAAACACCTTCTGGAGTCTTAAGGCCCCCAACTGCCACTCTCCCTTCACAGAATCTTCTACATGGCTCTTTTCTTAATACTTCGTTGTACGGGGAGTTTCTATATTCATCCCAGTTACGAAATGTGTTTGCTAGAGCAATTTTCTAGGTTCCTTGCGTTTTATGGCCAATTCTTCGTTTCGCCCTTTTCTTATGTACAAGACAGCTTTTGTTCAAAAGTATTAACAATATTATCAGAGATGCTAGCTATTGAATCGATGCAGTCTGGAATTATTCATTCTTCTGTGTTATCTGCTTCGTACTCAAGAATTGCCTGATATAGATTCCAGTTTGTGTTTCTACCTATATACTCGCTTAAATAGCTGAATGAAGTTTGTGCCGATTTTCGCACTTGTCGACCAGGCAGCGGCTTGTTATGGTAGAATCAAATACTTTCCGCCTAGCAGTATTCATGAAGGTTAGAGGGCTGCCTTCATTTATTATGTTCAGATTGTTAGTAGTAAGATAATCTAGAAGTGACTCATTTCTTTTATTAATGATACTTCTTCCCCATATTGTGTGCAGTGCGTTAGCGTCGAAGGCCAGGATAACTGGTATGTTGTGGATCTTACTACATGTATATTCCACTCACTCCTTGACGTCTTAAGGAGGAGCATGTAACCAGGAAAATATGCTCACCAGGAAAATATGCCGAGGCAAGTATCGCCTGTTTGGATGAAAAGAAACATATTTAGATAATTAATTTAAGATGACATTAAAATTGTAGCTATAGGCCCGTCGGTTTTTTTTATCGTAAATTAACTCACCCATTTTCCCAGGAAGAACAATAATTTTACCCTTCGCGGCCCTTAGTTCTTGTAGAATGGCCACTTGGAATTCCTTCTTTACGAATCTTCGTATTATTAGATCCATTGCCGCTACTGCACGATAAAGATTGGTCATCTGCGGTGAGCTGCTGCTTGCCGCTTCTGACCTCTGTACTGGAGAATTTAAAAAAGACCCTATGTCTTCTGTTTAAGCCTTTCCATGGATTGGCCGTCGATGGAAAAAGTTATTATCGTGTTTATGCTCTCTATCCTTTTGCTGAAGACTTTCCAGTTATTGGCGCACAAACCAGCATTTTGATCGTCAAGGAGGATGGTTTTCTCTTCAAACGAATCCTCTTCGTGCGGAAAACATCTCTTTATTATTTCTAATCGCGGAATATTTTCCTCTCGGATGACCCTGATGTTAAAGAACTCGTCCGGCTTGATACTCGCAGCTGCTTGTTCCAACCAGGGTGCGGTTTGCTTATCTTTACAAACAATCAGCATCCATCCTGGCTTGAGGCTGAACCCACTAAATTGTGGATTTATTCTCTTTTTCACTGCTTTTGGAATTTCGGCCAGAATGGATTTTTAAATTACAGCTAGCTGTTCTGGAAATAGGATCTTGAGCGGATGTTCAGTATAAGTAATACCGATCCTGACCTAGTGCCCAACTTAGAGGGCTGAGCCCTACTGCAGGCTTATGCCCGACGCTTTTGTTTAAGGCTTTGTGCCTTTTGTTACCACCTCCGATGGATGACGATATTGTTGGTGAGGTTTTGTCCCTTTTCTCAGCCTTATTCTGTGCGGGTGATAAAGTATCTTGCATTGACAAGCACGCAAGATCGTTCTCTTCAATTACTATTTTGCAGTCTTCTAGTAGCAGCGGTTAGCCTCTTTTTGTTCTCTACTACTTCATCTCTGCTGATAGCAGTCGTTCGTATAAATGAGGCTTGCTGACGGTTTTCTCGCCCGCTTTGAGTAGCGAACTCTTGACCGAGGGATTAGCGTCTAGAGTCACTTCAAGCGCGGCTTTTTGAGGGGTAGTATTTCCATTTATGACCTCTTTTGTGGCATACGCCACTGTTTGTGATGCTCTGTGGGTGGCATTAGCCCAAAGTATTGTTTTGTTTATGTCATTAATAGGATTTCTACGAGTAACGCAAGAAATAAGAGTTACGCCTGACAGAGCCCTGCAAGACCAGTGGAAGGCTGATTGAAACTGCAGGGCACCTGGTACTTAGAGTTCGCATATTAGAGGTTAGTTACCCATAAACCATTCATCCTTGGCATATGCTGTTCTACCGTAGATTATGCGATTTTTATTTCCAAGATTTCCTTCTCTAGCATTGTATTATAATTTATATTGGACGTCATATAGGTGATACGAGCACTTGCGAATCACTTTAGATAGATAGCTTCCCTTGTAACCATTGATTTCTTAAGAACTGCCTGTAACCTGAACAGTGATGATTTCGAAGGGATCAGTGCAGTGATGGGATACGGAACCAACAGCTAGCTAAACGATTTCAATCCCTCCTATCACAAACACTAAACACCATAGATAGAATATGGAACCGACTGCAAGCTGTTCGAATTATTCCCCCTCCTATCTAGATAGGTCACGAAGCCAACAGCAGGTTATTCGACTTGGTCCTCTGAATGCTGGTCTTGAATGCTTTGCCTCCATCCATCACGGTTTCCGTGGTTTCCCGACTGGTCTTTGTCCATTGACTTTCCCTTTTAGTGTGTTTTTGGGAATTTTTACGTCGTCCATCCGCTCCACATAACCAGTCCATTGTAACTTCTTAAATATTATGAGGATTAACACTTCTGGATTGTCGAAAAGGGGAAAAAACTGCATACCGCCCTTGAAAAAAAGGTCCTCAGAAGAATCCTCGGACCTGTGAAGGAAGACTCGATCTGAAGAATGCGTTACCTAATGTAACGCACTCTCCAGATCGAGTCTTCCCACACAGCTCCGAAGATTCTTCTTAGGACCTTTCTTTCAAAGGCGTTAAGCATTTTTTGGGACGCCTGAGTTAATATCTACGTTTCGCTGCCATAGCATAGCACAGGTCTTAGCATCGTTTTATATAACTTAAGTTTTATTTTCCAGTGTACGTTCCTGTTTTTAATTATTGGAATTGCCGAATGAGACATCTTGTTTGCCACCATTATCCTGCTTTTAACTTAGATGTGTTCGCTTCCAACCTTCAATTGGTTCACCGCTATGTATATAAAGTTGTCTTCATTTTCTAGGTTATAGTCTCCTACTGCAATATTTTGTCTGATTGTCGTTTTTTTTCTAGTTTGTGACATAATTTTTGTTTTGTTTTCATTAATACGTAGTCCAACTGTCCTTACTACCGAGCTATGCTTGCTTGAAGTCAACAAATATTTGGTGAAGTCATCAAATGTACATCAATATTATATTCCCAGCACTTTTCCAGCACCTGTTTAACTGAGAATATCTGGTCCGTGGTCGATCGTCCAGCTCTGAATCCGCCTTGGTATTCACCAATTACTTTGTCAGCATAAAGTTTAATTCTCTTTTCCAGAATTTTCGTCAAGATCTCTAAGACGTATTTAACAGAGATATTACTGAGAAGTTTTCGCAGCAGAGTTTGTCAACTTTTTTATAGATTGGACATATGAGCCGTTCACTGCACAAATCGATTAACTCTATAAAACGAAATGTGAAGAAATGCGGTGAACTAATGTACATTGTTTTTTAATAATATAAATTCAAATAAATATTGTATTGTAAAATGCAAATATACAGATGTAGCTTTCATCTAATTTATTAAACATATAAAAAGCTATGACTGAACCAAGTGTTTTGGCACTTAAATTGTGTTGAAAATGTTAAATTCAAAAGTGGAGTTAATCGATTTGTGCAGTGAACGGCTCATATGATGCTCTTGTGCCAATCTTCAGGAAGTATTTACTGCATCCATATGGTCTAATCTGGGATTTGCTCAGTGCCCGGTGCTTTGTTGTTTGGTTGCTTCCTCAGGGCTGTTTTTACTTTTTCGAGTGTGGGAGGACTCAAAACGGATCCTTCATCAGCTGTTACATCGGTTATACCTGCCATTGTGTCTGCTGTTTGTATGGGTCATGAGGTCGGGTTAAGAAGATGTTCAAAGTATTGCGCCCATCTTAGTTTTATATCTTCCGCATTACTTACATATAATGTTCACTTCTGCATCCTTGTAGAGATCGTTTTCGGTTGGTATCCCTCTCTCATTCTTTTAACAAGGGAATACGCGGCTATGTGCTGTGTAATTTAAAATGTCCTTCCATGTTTTTGATTTCGTTATTATTGTACTTCCGTTTTTTTTTTTTAATCTGCATATTTTGTTTTCAAATAGTCTAAGATCATTATATTTGTCCTGTTTGACTTGTGTCAGCCGTTCTGTTAATATTTTGTAAGCTAGATTTTTTCGCTCTAAGGCCACCTCCTCTGCAACAGATGTAATGCTATCTTTGATATTTTGCCACATTTCTTCTATTGGTTTGCTGGCGTTGGTGTCCAGGATTATCGCAAAGAGCATATTCAATGCTGATACATATTTTGCTACTATTTTCTCGGCTTTGAGTTTTCCAATGTTGAATTTAAGAGCCGTTAGTGTTCTTGAGTGTCCTCAGTTTGCGATTCGACATCGGAACTTGGTCTTTACCAAATAGTGATCTGCGTTGCAATTAGCACCTCGAGATGTACGCACGTCGCGAATGCAGGGAATGTTGATTCTAAGTTGCTGTAGAAATCGTCTTTACCTTCGTCATCTTTGTCTTCTGGTGGGGCGTGGACATTAATAAGCCAGACATTAAAGAATTTTGTTTTGATGCGGATTGCACACAATCGTTCATTGACAGATTTGAAGTTGGTAACTTGGTGTTTAAACTTCTTATCGACGATAAGCGCAACTCCAAAATCCCGGCTTCACGATTTTTTCCCACTTTTGAAAATTGTGTCTGATCCAATGTCAGTAACCTAACAATTTAGTTTCTTGGAGTGCAATTATGTTCATATTGTATTTGCTTGCCTGTTCCAGAAGCGCTCTCACTGCTCCTGCTCTGTACAGTGATTGCACGTTCCAAGATCCGAAGGAATAGTCAATTTTTCGTTTGCGTGGTCGTTGTCGTTGAATCAATCCAGTCCGAGGCGGTGTTTCAGGTTCCGAAATAAGTTCGGTTTTTCCGAGGATGAGTTGTTAGCACATCGCCCAACCCCCATCTTGGAGGGCCATATTATTATAGCGCTAGAATTTTTCTTTTTCATTAGCACTCGCGCCTATCAGTTCAGCAAGTTCAAGTCCAGATGGACCAGACCAGTACCCAGTGGCTTCCACGTGGAGGTATGATGAGCACGTTTGATGTATATGATAGTTACAACACTGGGCGTCGCCTAATGACGCCGATCAGATGCCTACCCTATCTATACCCATGCAACCACCAGGAGACCAGCTCTACTTTCTATGAAATCTTTGAGAAATATTTGAATGAATAATGGCCCCTTGCTAGTTGTAGTATGAGATTTTACCAATTCCTGCAACTATCTTTGGAGTTAGCGACTCCACGGACCTGAGCTAACTATCCCCCTCTGGAATGGGGGCTGTAGAATTCACCCACAGCCAGTCCTGCTTGCCGTATAAATGGCAAATGGACACTCACTAGATCATAAGCTTATCACCCGAGATCTTAAGACCTAAATGATACGAGAAACGGATACATCGCCTCGGATATGGATTGATTCTACGGTAACGACTTTTGGCATTCGAAAACGGACTATGATTGGCTTCTGGAACGTTCGAACATTGAATGACGGGGGAAGAGCTGGGGTTACTCGGTCCTTGCACCGCCAATCAGTGATCGACCGTGAAATGGAGCACTATAACATCCAAATCTTGGGCTTGAGCGAGGTCAGGTGGACAGGATCAGAAGAAGAACGAACCCCTGGCGGAAACACTATTCTGTACATTGGCCCTGAAAGTGAAGCCAGAAATGGCGTGGCGTTCGTCCTTACGCCGAGAGCGAGAAACAGTCTCATTAGCTGGGAACCAATCTCGGATAGGATTATCGTCGTCGGGCTCAGGACCAGTGTCAGAAACGTCACAATTCTACAGTGCTACGCACCAACTAATACCGCAACATCTGGTGACAAAGAGGAGTTTTATAGCCAACTGAGTGCCACCTTCGATCGTGTTCCAAGAGGTGATATTATTATCATCTCGGGAGATATGAACGCCCAGGTTGGATCAGACAACACTGGACTAGAACACGTCATGGGGAAGCATGGTGACCCTTGGGTCGACGCTTCACGACGTTGGATTAAGAGACCCGAAAACGGCGAATTATTTGTGGAGTTCTGTAGTACTCGGCAAATGGTCATCGGAGGGACCCTTTTTCCACACAAGAGTCATCATAAAACATCTTGGGTTTCCCCTGATGGTGTTACTCAGAACCAGATCGACCATTTGGCTATAAGTCGCCGATGGAGAAGATGTCTCCTCGATGTGCGAGCGAAACGTGGAGCTGACGTGGGGAGCGATCACCACTTGATGGTTGCCTGCTTGAGATTGTGTACAGCAGCTATCCGACGACCACAAATTCTTCAAATGAAGCGCAAGCTTAATGTGGATAAACTCAAAGATCCCAACAAAAAACTCGAATACACCACCATTCTACGTGAAAAGTCATCCACATTGGGTGAACATGAAATGCGCACACTGGACGCCAATTGGGAGGCAGGCAACCAGAAACACTTTTCTAACTAGTGCTGAAGAATCTGTGGGATATGCGCAAAGCGGTGAGAAACCCTGGATGTCGCAAGACACATGGGACAAGGTTGGCAATCGGAAAAAAGCCAAATTGGCAATCATCTCTCAACCTGATGTCAACCAACGAACGCCCGACTTGAGGCAGAACTACCGCGATGCTCATATACAGCTTAAAAAGGCTGTTAGACGCGACAAGAGAAAGGCCATTGAAGATCTGGCAAACAAGGCAGAATCTGCGGCTTACCTTGGGGATATGGGTTCACTATTTAAAATCATGAAACAGTTGACGAACAGGAATTTCACCGCCAACCACCTGGCGAGAGATGTCAACGGAACTCTCCTTAATATGAGTGAACACCAGTTGCGACGATGGAAGGAATACTTCTCTGATATTTTAAACATCTTGTCAGATGAAGATATTCCGGGAACAGAACAACTTCCAAACATCCAACCGCAACAATTCTCTATTAGGGACGATCCCCCAGATAAGGAAGAGATAGTTTCCGCCATTCGGTCAATGGCGGGAAGGAAAGCTCCAGCTATAGACGGACTACCAACCGAACTCCTCAAAGCGGACCCGGAAAAACCAGCCGATATACTCCTCCCACTCTTCACTAAGGTGTGGAATGATGGAAGATATCCGACTGAATGGAAGGAGGGCGTCATTGTGAAAATTCCGAAGAAGGTCGAGCTTCGGGATTGTGGCAATTGGCGTGGTATATGTCTACTTACTGCCGCATCAAAAATTATGGCTAAGGTAATTCTCAATAGGATTAGTGATGTCGTCGAGAGCACTCTCGAAGTTTATCCCGTAAAGGGTCGTCTTGTACCGACCACACAAATACCCTACGGATAATATTAGAGCAGTCAGTCGAAATGGGTTCGCCAGTACATCTCATGTTTGTGGACTTCGAGAAGGCTTTCGACAGCGTTAAGCGAGATTACATATGGAATGCTTTGCGTAGGAGAGGTATTCCAGATAAGGTCATAGCTATGATTAAAGAATCCTACGAAGATGCAAGGTGTCGCGTCTTGCATAGAGGAGAGCTGTCCGAGAGCTTTCCTGTGCGAACGTGTGTCAGACAAGGCTGCATATTATCACCAGCCCTGTTTCTGGTGGTAATAAATGACATCTTGAATGCTGCACTGGAAGGTGGGGAAGGTAAAGGTCTTCAATGGAGACTATTTAACATCTTAAGTCACATTGATTATGCTGATGACGTGTGTTTGCTTGCACATACCCGTTCGGACTTAGAGTCAAATGTTCGCTCGTTGCATTCTAAATGCAAAGATACGGGACTGAAAATAAATGTGCGTAAAACCAAATACATGCACATGGGTTCGAACGCAAGCACACCGATTGTTCTTAACGGACAGGATGTGGAAGAGGTGCAAGATTTTTGCTATCTCGGAAGCATTGTCAGTATGGACGGCGGAGCCGAAAAGGATGTTGAGGCTCGGCTAAATAAAGCTCGTCAGGCCTTCGGTATCCTTTCCCCTTTCTGGAGGTTAAGAGAGATCTCCCTTCGCACGAAGCTGTGAGTTTTTGACGCATGCGTCAAATCCGTGTTGTTATATGGTTGTACTACGTGGAAAGTGACCGTTCGACTTACCAAGAAACTACAGACTTTCGTAAACCAATGCCTCCGGCGCATTTTCGGAATATTCTGGCCAGAAGTAA
This sequence comes from Chorisops tibialis, assembly GCA_963669355.1. NCBI lineage: Eukaryota > Metazoa > Arthropoda > Insecta > Diptera > Stratiomyidae > Chorisops > Chorisops tibialis. The sequence goes on from OY770263.1 coordinate 78,854,492, forward strand.
TCTCCAACGACGAACTTTGGAGTACAACTCGCCAGACTAAAATAGGTATTGAGATTCAACGGCGAAAGTAGCAGTGGATCGGTCATACTTTGAGGAAACCAGAGCGAAACATCGCAAAACAGGCTCTGGATTATAACTCTCAAGGAAAACGTCGGGTTGGTCGACCATGTAACACATGGAAGCGAGCAGTTGAGCAGGAGGCCAGAGGAATTAACAAGTCCTGGCAACAGCTTAAAGCCGATGCTCAGGATCGCGCCTTGTGGAAGAGAGTTGTTTCTGTCCTATGCCCCTATAGGGGGTCTTAACATGAATTTGATTGTCTAACATATTTTGCAAATGACTCCAATAGAGGTCTAAGGGCTCTTCTTTTTCGTTTATGCTCTTTCTTGCAAAATTTTATTGCGGCATTAGCTACTCATTTTAGCTTTTAAAATTTGACATAGGGGTGACAGGCTCTTCTTCATTGGAATCTTACTGTATGTCCCCATCCTCTTGATGATAAGGACGAGCCCAACTACTAATAACTTAATTAGTAATGAATGTGGCCTGAAAATGCACTTTAAAAATACATTTTCTTCCGTCTCTTGCTATGATACCTACCGAAGAAGTGATTGTGTGGTTGTAAGAAAAAGTAATTAATTTTTATAGCCTTTATTTATACTTTCATTCAGAATATTATTTGATCTGAGGTAATTCTAAGCTTTACTAAAAAAACATTTCTCAACTTTATCTCAGGAATATAAATCGCAATTGCAAATGTTTTCTCATAACTCTCCACTCACATACTCACTGCAACTTTCAAACTACTCTGCAAAAACATATTTCCAAAAAAATAAAAACATACACTCCTCTAAATTACTGTCGATTAGAATGGACATATACAGTGAACGAGCTTAAAAAAATACTCAACTTTAGCTGCTAAATAAAAATGTTTGAAACATTCAAGGGGAAAGATATTTTAGGTCATGAGTTCACCAGCCCTTAAAATTTAATAAATTCGTTAAAAGAATTTTTTCACCCAAACTTTCCTGTAAATTCATAAAAGGCTACAAAACTATTATTATAACTTGGTTAATCGCTATTTTATGGCAATAATTTTAAATTGAAAAATTCAGCACAGGATTCTTTCAGGAAATTAAATTATTTCATTGTCCAACTAATAAAAGATTAAACGAAATTAGAAGAAAGTTACACATCCATTTCAATCAATTGAATGATCTATGATCAGTCAAAATTCACAATGACATTATAAATTAAAAAAATAATAATAATACGATTTGCTTTGAGATAAAAAAAATCATCTTAACCTCGTTTTTCAACACCACAATCCGAAAATCAAAGACCAGCTACGAAAAAGGATGAATGCAATGAAATCAAATCTGCAAAGTGGACTTTCTCGCTAGTTCAGTGACATTATAATGCTTTTGATATTGCATTAGTGAAATTTGATTTCTACAAACTTGCTAGTTCCATTAGTTAATCGTTTTTCTTTCGTCCTTTTAACAAAATCGAAAGAAGATTTTACTGTGCTTTTTCGGCAGAATCAAACAGAAATTAATTCTAACTCGTGCTTTACGATGCGTAATTTTTTATCTTGGTATTTCGTTCTTTATGCTTCAAAAATATGAACTTAAATCCTAATAAATTATTAAATATTGTATTAAATTTCTTACTTATAAAACGTATCTAAGCTCCTTAATTTTAAGTTTATGAACGACCCTACAAAGATATCTCGTCATCTGCACAATAAATGCATTATTATCTGTAATACGTTTATTATGCCATTAATGAGCAGTATCACCAACAACATATGTCTTGGAACCCTTATCGTAACAAATTCAAACTTAACCAATATTCAGTAATCTTTAAATCGAATTGTCAAACTCTGATTAATAACAAATAATTTGCTTTCGATAAATTCAAAATTTTCGTGATTCAAGGATAATTTAATGAAAACCATTCCAAATGGTCAGAACATTATTGATTTCCCGAATGTATGCACGGTGTGACATTTAGCGCAAATACGATTATGATTATACGATATGTCATTTCATTGGTATACAAGCAAATTAAATCATATCTCACGCCTCACTATCCGTCCGTCTATCTCATGCAAGGAGGATATATAAAAGGAGTACCTGATAGTCTGTCTCATGTGGGAATATTTTTTGATTCGGAAATTTTCGAAAATTGTGTCCAAGCTTAACTTGGCTTCAAACTTTTGCAAAAAAAATACAATAATTTGTATTCTTTCTTGGTTGCTAATATTCAGTCAGCAATAAAGTAATTTTCAATACAATGGTGTTTGCTGTTTCATTTCAGAAATTTTTATTTTTTCAAGTTTTATTAGTTTTGGTTTGTGTTTAAACTAAGCACTTTAGCAACGGACAATATAACGCGGGACAGAGATAGTTACTTTGGGTTTAAGTATGTCAAACAAGGATAGCGAAACAATTTTTTTCGAAAATTTGACAACTGTTTCGAACAATTTATCGTGGGAAAGAGTTAGTTGCAATATTTTTAAGTGTGGCAGACAAAGATAGCGAAACGATTTTTTTCGAAAAATTTCGAGCATTTCGGTAGTAAGTGAGGGAAATACATTCATTCCCATTGTGCTTACAAGGCAAAGCATGCTCATAGTCACTCCTTTTTATATATCCTCCTTGATCTCATGTTGAATTTATCCGCACGTCTTGTCTCATTTGGCACACATGTTTTAATGTAATTTTACTAAAGGACTCTTCCTTCAAATTCGCACATGTAAGCGGATTCGTTAAAACCTATGTCGTAGGAAATTGTTTTATATATGCGGAAATTGACACAGTTTACATGTCCCAGTCATGAATATGCAGCATTAGGTTTTCGGGATAGGGAACTTCGCTTAAGGCGGTATCAAGCGAAATTTGAAACCCAAATTGTGAAAAACAGCTTCAAGTTAATTCCTACTATGATTTTTGGAAGAGGGGGTTGCGAGGAGAAAAAGAGGACTTTTGTAAGAGAGGAGTGCGGGGAGAAAAAGAGGAGCAGCGGTTATTGCAAATTTAAACACTTGCCTTATGTCCGAGCTCCGAACAGGAAATATGAATAATACTTAAGAAACATAGCACTAACTTGTTGTATAGATGAGTCATTTGTGTCCTTTAAAGAGCGCAGGCTTAGCCAAAAGCTTCTCTTAAAGGTGCGATAAAATTTTCTATACGGGCAGTGGAGCAGGGCATTATGTGAAGTCTTCTCTCGTTAAGAAGACAAGGTGCACAAAGTATAGAGGAATATCCTTGTTGTGTCGTCATCGCATGATATTGTGATAGCCATACATATACTGGAACGAATATCTAACATAGAAGCGCATTGCAGACCTTAACCGAGTCATATGGTTTTTATAATGCGAATATGTCGTCGTCGACACGGAGGTATATCTTCTATACAAAAACAAGTTCAGTATACGTGCCTATGATGTCCTTACTGAATGCCACATGTTTCTCATGGGTTATTTTGTTTTATGAGCACTTTATAGCCGCACTGACAAAACAAAGTCGGGAAACGAGTAATTTGCCTTTGGGAAATTTGAAAAGGACACTTTTATTTCTTTATTCGAAATGATTATGTTGTGGTGTTATGAATTGCATGAATTTTGTGGATGTTGCAAGTTTGCTGATCGAAATCGTTTTTTTTTTTCTTAAAGAATATTGAGTATTAAGAGAAAAAGGGTGATTAACGATAAGAGTTTTATTTTGCAGTTTTATTCGTTTTTTTAAAGCTGTTCGTACAAAATTTCAAGTTTCTAACTTTAAATTTATTGGTTATTAGTTGTTTTATTGAAATTGGTTGAATTCACACTTTTGTATGGGAGGGGCAAAAGGGATTTCAAAACATTTGAAACAGTTTAATATTTATAATCTAGATGATATTTGAAAGCATTATAAGTTTGTCACAAAGTTCGTAACGATAAGAAATAATGCTCGGAGAAAAAACTGAATGATATGGAAGTTCATGTTATCACTCAAAAATCTCGAAACCTGGATGTCTATCCATGCGTCCATCCGGCTATCCATCCGTGTCCTCTCTAGCTTGAGAACGCGTTGAGCTAGAAAGTTCAAATCTTGTAAACGTCGGTAAGGTCAATTTCGTGAACGAGCCAAACCTCTCCACCTGTTCTATCACCTCTCGTACAAAATGACCCAATTTCGGAATTCCACAATAATTTTTCTAATGAAAGCTATTGATCTGATGTTTGGAATACATTATTTTTATGATGATTTCAATCTACGGTATAAAAATTATTTGAATTCCTTCACTACTTCCACCTTTCATACAAACTGCACATTTTTCTGAAATACTAAAAATCTATTACTCAGTACATATAACATTTGTCGAGCTGAAATTGTGTACTAAACATTTATTTAGAATTATGAACAACACCGAAAAAAAAAATTAGATGATTAGCTGCACTTCTTCTACACCCTCCTACATGTATACAATATCACACAATTTCAAAAGTTTACAAAAATTCGACTTTATTGAAAAGTGTGAATGTTACTGATCTGAAATTTAAAATATTTCAAAAACCTCCTACTCCTTCTAACACCTCCTATACAAACTGCACAATTTTCCCAGTGCCTTCTAAATGTTTGGAGCTAAGAAATTTTATGAAACATTCTTATAGCTACTCTAGTACGATGTGAGAAAAATTAGTTCAATGCTGTCACCCCTTCTACCACTCCCCAAACAAAATTTCTCTTTCATCTGGAATATTGCATGAATGCGCAGTCGTGGGCCTGTCATGTTTATACTCTAGATGAAATCTGAGAATATATTCTGTTTGCCTTACTATTTGTAACGCTAAGAAATAATGTTCGCACAGAGCCGCCAAGGGTACAGAAGAATGTGTCATTGCTCAAAAATCTCGATTCCGAGTGACCGTCTGTCCGTCCGTGCGTCTGCTTACAACATAACTCTCAAACACGTTGTTAATGTGGTGTATCCCCTACTCTTTTCAACCCCTCCCATAAAAATTTCACGAAATTTTGATTTTTCTCCGAAACAATTTCAGCTATTGACTTGGAAATTAGGTCATCAGTGTCAAAAAAATATTTATCTCATCCTCTTACTCCTTTTACCCCCTCTCATACAAATGTACAATTTTCACAAATGCATTTATTCGGTCATTGCAACTAGCAAAGTTAAAACAACCAATTTTTGCCATAATAAATTTTATTTCAATTACAACCAATTTTGGAAAAACAATAAACTTCACTTCACTCCTTCTACCCCCTCCCATACAAATTTCTCGAAATTTCGAAATTTAAATTAAATTATTTTTCTTCAAAACCGTCAAAGCTATCAGCTTTAAATTTTGAAAAAAGAATACTATTACAAATATACTACAGACCAAAAAATTTGATTTTGATTCGAATACTCTTCCTAAACCCTCCCATACAAATGCACAATTTTGGTAAATGCATTTAATCGATTTTCATTGAAACAAGAAAAAGTACAAACTTCAAATTTTGCCAGAGTTTGTCCCTTAATAATTGCAATGAATGATAAAAAAATCTGAACTTCGCTTCACTCCTTTTACCATCTCTCATACCATTTTTTGTATTGGAAATTCATGGAAATTATTTCTCCTTCGAAAATATGAGAGCTCCCGACTTTAAGACTTTAAAATTGTAACACAGCAATGTCAGTAGGATGTTGATAAGCAGATTCAAAATCATCCAAACCCTTCCACTTACTCTGCTACCTCCTATACAAATGCCATAAATTAAGACAGAAATTGTTCAATATCTTCGCAAAATATGAAAGCTACAAACTTTAAACTCAGCATGAAACATTTTACATACTACGTTCAGTGTTATGTACAAAAATTACAAGCCTCTCCCCTCTGCTATTACCACCTCTCATACAAAAATCACTATAATAATTATTCGAAAGAATTTGAGGTGACATATTTTCCGGTACAATAAACTCTTTCCTATTTCATGTAAACTCAGCATGAAACATTTTACATACTACGTTCAGTGTTATGTACAAAAATTACAAGCCTCTCCCCTCTGCTATTACCACCTCTCATACAAAAATCACTATAATAATTATTCGAAAGAATTTGAGGTGACATATTTTCCGGTACAATAAACTCTTTCCTATTTCATGTAGAGTATCATATATTTGGGCTTAACGCCCAATATTAATAATGTTTTTAAGGTTGTTTTTACAAAACTTCAAGTTATGTGGCACTATAGCTCCTTGACCTTCAGGTTCCTTAATATTTTCAAAACTTATTGTGAAAGAGTTGTTAGCTCTTCGCACAACCCTCTACCTACGAATTTTCATTTTCATAGATTGACGTAACTAAGGTATACCCAAACAGGTGGTGTGCTGGAATTATGCGTTGACTGGGATTTGAACTCACGATCTTCGCATTGTAGACCAACACGCTAACCACGAGGCTACATCCTAGCTAAAATTTCAAGTTGATATCTCTTAATGGTTTGGTGATAATTGATTTCTTAAAAATGGTCGAAATATTATTTATGTAGGGGAGGGGTTAGAAATTAGTATCTTAAACTTTTATCAATTTTTTTTAAATGAATTCAAAAAGTTTTCAAGATTCTACCTTAATATATTAATCAAAAATTTTGCGTTTTTTCCAATACTCATGAAACACCTTGTGCACTTTAAGGTCCCACTTGTATAACAGTTTTGGTTCAAATTATTATTTCTTCTTTATGTATATCAAATGGATGTATGCACGTGAAAAAATTGAACTTTGTATCTTTTGGAAGAGCATTAAAAAAGTACTCAAAGCTTTCGACCGTTTAGCTTACCATACACCATCGAACTTTAAGATCCTCCAACTTAAAAATTATAGGTTGTGCAGCTCTACAATCTGATAAAAATTCATATTTACATATGTATCGGATTTTATGATATAACTGTAACCCCCCCTCTTTATCGAACCCCACTGGATACAAAAATAATTTCTTTTTGCATTTCTCCATAAATCTGTATATCTGAATGTCGAGTTTCAGTTTTCTATCTGCATTCCTAAGCTACAGTTCCTAATATCTCCATTAGGAACTGTAGCTTTTGACTCTATCCATCACCCGGTAGAGCACGACACTCTTCAAAATTTAGGTAATGGAACTCACTTACCCAATTTCTTCATCTTCAATGGTGGTGCAGCCCAAATCGGGCCTTGAGCTCCTAACCTTCAGGTTCCTAAACAGTTTCATTACTTACTGTGGAAGAGTTTTTAGCTCTCCGCAAAACCTTCTACCTTCGAATTTTTCACTTTCATAGATTGAGGTAACCAAGACATATCCATGTAGGCAGTGTGCTTGATTTATGCGTTAACCGGGATTTGAACTCACAACCTTTGCATTGTAGACCAACACGCTACCCACTAGTCTTCATCCTAGCTACTTACCTAATTTACGTTTCACCAAAAAATAAACTTCCTGTCTTCAAGGATCTCGGAGATATGAGCACATTAATACGATAGACGCTTTCCTCTTGACCGCAAGGTTGCTGGAAAGTCTGGGTATCGGAGAGGGAATTTGGTCCGGCGAAGATGCCATCATTGAAAAGCCGTAATAAAAAAGGCGAATGAGAAGAGCGGTAGGGGATCACGTTGCTTACTAGTACAATCTTAAGCCCTATGTTGAGAGCCACTGTATCGGACCTCCGGATCTCACTGCATTGTGAGGGCGCTGAGATAAGTCTTGTTCTCGATTCTGCCATGTAAATCTTGCTACTCATCAGGATATTCTCGCAATGATTTTCCAAAGCAGGCTTAATAATGAACCGGTATGCAACATCAACCCCTACCGTTTTCCTTTTTTTTCTCCTTTTCATCACAGTTCTGCATGGATGATGTTTCCTGTGGAGACTACCCCCTTCCCTATCTTTCCCCACACCCCAGCATTTCAATTTCCGTACAGTTCGCGTCAGCTCTGCATTCAATACTTTAAAGCTATTTTGTGAAGAAAAAAATTGTTCAAATTTTTATTCAAAATAGTTTGGCATATAGAGCTGCCTCAGCGTCGTATACGTGTTACTATTAGACTTTTGTATTCTCACTAAAATATTATTCGCCCTATATTTAATATTTCTCTGCGGCAATTTTGTCCAAAATAGTGGTTCAACATTTATTATTCTGAAATTCGTTTCAAACTTTAATTTCAAAAGTATGTTTTAAAAACTTCAGCTTTCTTATTGTCACAGAAATTCGTAGTTAACGTGCCTCAGACTAGGGTGTAGCCTAGTAGATAACGTGTTGGTCTTGTAGTGCGAAGGTCGTGAGTTCAAATCCCGGTCAACGCAATATATAAGCACATTGCCTGCTTGGATATACCTTGGTCACCTCAATCTACGAAAATTAAAAATTCGTAGATAGAGGGTTGTGCGAAGGGCTAACAACTCCTCCACAATAAGTAATGAAAAGTGTTAAGGAACCTGAATATCAGGAGGCCAAGGTCCGATTTGGGCTGTAGCGCGATTGTAGAAGAAGAAGTAGAAGTGTCTTGGACTACTATCATATCTTTTTGTCAATTGTAACTCTGTTTTGGGCCTTGGAGCGCGGACGAGGTGGTGACTAAAAAACGTTTTTAGAAATAATAAATACTTTATTTAAACATAAAAGTCGACGCGTCGTTGGGACCACGGATTAAAACTGAAGACAACTGAACTCTCTAAGAAGGCCAGCGCAACTGCCTTTTCATTGCATCTTAATGCTGACTCCGCGGCGTGTCTGGCTGCGTACTTTGGTTCCACTTGTGCGCGATAAGCACAAAGTAATTACTGATCGCGCGCGTCGTCGGACATGACACTTGATATCTTTCTCGTTGCATATCTGGCGATATGAAAAAGAGGACGGTTTGCTTGTGCGCGATAAGCACGTATACGTCTGGTATCTTTAACGCTGGAATGTGTCGACGACGTCATAAATTTAATCTCAAATGTCACACATTTAAACTCATTTGTCACACAATTTTGTCAAAAAAACTAATTTCTTTCAGGCGTTTCTGCTGGAATTTTGTGAGTTTTGTTGTGTGTATTTAATGCAAGAACTGTGGCGAGATCTGCATAGGATAGAAATAAACTAAATATTCTCTAGTAATATATGCAAGAATTTTTTTTTCTCTATATCTGAAGAGTAAAATAGAGTTGAGTTTGCGGTTGTAGCAAACAGAGGTAAAAACTTTGAGGCACTAGCACTGAATAAGACCCAAAATAGCTGGAAGATGGAAAGCAAAATATAACTAACACTCTCGAATATAAGAAAGGTTATTTTGAAGGGTGCGGGATCAATCATATGATCCGGGCAGCAAATTAATTTAAACCGGCGCAGTGCATTACACCGGAAAAAATTAGCTTCTGTTCCATGAGATTAGCTCAAATTAGGGTTTGGCATTTAGAGGCTTTGGTTTTTTAAATACTTTTCCATTATTGCTCAATGTATATCTACAATGGCACTGTAGCCCACGATTGGGCCTTGGCCTCCTGACCTTCAAGTTCCTTAACATTTTTCATTATTTATTGTGGAAGGATTGTTAGCCCGTCGCACAACCCTAGTCTATGACTTTTTCATTTTCGTAGATTGAGATGACCAAGGTTTATACAAGCAGGCGGCATGCTGTAATTATACGTCATCGAGATTTCAACTCACGATCTTCGCATTGTAGATAAAGATGCTACTCACTAGGCTACAACCTAATACTATGAATAGTATGCATAGGATTTTCCCCTGCTCGTTCAAGATTATGGGCGTCTGTTGATCAGAGTCCGTTTTGTAGGAATTTAAATTGTTGCCTGGCCGAGTTTTGAGTGATTGCTGGTAGATTCTACGTCCGCGTTTTAAATTTGCTAGCTTACAGCCAAAGCTGAAACGTTTGTTTAAAGAACTTTACGAACGTCGATATTATTAAAGACCTATAATTCTTGGCGGCCATCTAAATTTGGATATACGCGGTCGTAATGGTACCGAATTTTTGCACAACGGACTCAGATTGGCATTAAACAACGACGTCACCGTTTTCACCCCACGCAATTCGACCTGTATCGACGCATTTTTGCTCACGCTACATCGACCACCTGAAAATACAAGCCTACGTTTCGTACTTTAGTACACACCGTCCTCTTTTGTCAATAACTTTGCGATCTAACGATTCAATGTAAATAGTACTATCAAATAAATACGATTATATTTGAAAGAAAAGATTTCCGGATTCTACACTGTTATGCTTTATTATTCGTGACGTTTCGGTCTCTGCTGAGACCTTTATCAAACTGATCGACAATTACAAAATACAATTATTATACAGAAAGAAGGATAATTAAGGTTAAATTAGTTAATTAAGGTTAATTAATTAGTATCAGGTAGTTAAATTAGTTAAGGATTTGTGGGTACGGATTTTGTTCTTACCAAATTTTAAGGCAGGTAGCCAAACTGCTGATAACTTGTATCCGGTGTCTCGGTTGAAGTTCTGTGTATGCTTCGAAATTTCTAGAATTTTCGGAATTTGCACATTGTCGATTGTATGGTCTTCTGTCGTTGCATGTTCCGCGATCGCTGATGACTGTGTTTGTTTTTTTCGTGCTCATTGTTGGTGCTCGTTGATCCTTGTTTGGACTGTGCGTCCCGTTTCTCCTATGTATACTTTATCACATGAGCTGCATGGTACCTTGTATACTCCTTCAGTCTCCAATGGTTTTTTGTCCTTCTGGTTTCCTAAAATCCCTCGGATAGTAGTCGGGGTAGTGAATGTTGTTTTGATGTTGGATTTTCGAAGGATTTTTCCAATCTTATCCGTCGTACCCTGGATGTAAGGTAGTTTTACCCATCGTTAATGAATGGAAATGAAGACAAACGATGGGTAAAACTACCTTACATCCAGGGTACGACGGATAAGATTGGAAAAATCCTTCGAAAATCCAACATCAAAAGAACATTCACTACCCCGACTACTATCCGACAAATTCCAGAATGAAAACATTGAACAAACCTTTCAAAAAATTATCTATCCCACTCCTTCTATCACCTCACATTTGAAACTCATAATTTCAGGTAATTCTTCACAAACATCGAACATGAAAGGAGGAGCAAATTGTGATTATTATTCATCATTCACTAATTTATAAATTAGATTCCACCGACCACTTATACCACTATGTTAGTCTTCTACTTCTACTTCTACAATGGCACTACAGCCCAAATCGGGCCTTGGCCTCCTGACCTTCAGGTTCCTTAACATTTTTCATCATTTATTGTGAAAGGATTGTTAGCCTTTCGCACAACCTTCTATCTACGAATTTTTCATTTTCGTAGATTGAAGTAACTAAGGTATACCCAAGCAGGCAGTGTGCTGAAATTATGCGTTGACCGGGATTTGAACTCACGACCTTCGCATTGTAGACCAACACGCTACACACTAGGCTACACCCTAGCTTACCACTATGTTAGTATCCTTATGAATTTATGATGACATATCTTCTAATGAATTAAACTCTTTCCCATTTCATCCAGAATATCGCATGATTGGTCTTTACGAGCAGCCCTAGTCCTGTTACGACTTTTCAATTTCAGTCCTAATAGTTTCGCTAAACCAATATTCATTCCTTTTGCAATATTTGTTCATAAAAAATCTGTCCTTGTATCTACTATATACCTTGTATCTACTATATGCCATATAACTTCACTTCTCAACTACGTTGAAACTTGAACTAGAGATAAGAAAAGTGATTCTGTACCGAATTTTTTCCCGGCAATGATACATAAATATAAATGAATTCCCATACTCCCTACAACTAATTCAGTTTCACAACATTTCTTTCTGACATGTCAACCAAATGGTTATAGAGCTAGGCGTTAGCTCAGAAACGACTTGGCATTTTCCCAATGAGATCGTTGATTGAAAATCTCTGTAACACAGCCAAGGAGGCAATATATACTGCTGTATAGTTCACTTCATGTTTGCAGTTGATTAACTTCGAATCTAAATAGCCTAGTTGTCCTTTACGTATACCTTTACAGATTTACCAAGTTAATTCTGTTATCCACACACTTCATTAGATCCGAAGACTTTAAAAGCGATCCTTACTTATTATGTTCAGATTAACGCTGCTATATTTAAACGATCCCGGTATTTTTTATAGCTATTATTAAAAATTTTATATCATCCTTATTCAAGGATGTTTCCCCTTTAACGTTTCGAGCAGTATTCAAAAAGAAAATTGTGGTTTTTTGCTAATAAAATTCCCTGTTCGGTCATAAAACCTACTTTTAGGTGGTCACGTAATAAGATTAATTTTCGCAAGTTCCTGGATTATTCATGTTCAAAGGGACAGGTTTTTATCTATAAGATATAACAAAAGCTAAATGAAGTGAACTGAATTGGGTCAGATTTAAATTAGATAGGTCTAAGAAAGAAAATGTTTAAAAGCAACTAGAATTAAGATAACTACACTCATAGCGAATGATTTCGATAAAAAAAAATAATAAATTTAATTTAAGGGATCGTATGTACAGAATAGACGTTTTCGTTGAAGATGAGGTCATTTTGAATCGAAAATTTGCGCGAATAGCTCAGAATAAATTGTCTGAAATTAGCTGGATGGCCAGAAGCTGACAGCAAGAAGACTATGCAAATTCGATGCATCTTGTTAGTGAATTTAATTGGTTGCGTCATTTTTATTAATTTTTTGTTCGGCTCATAATGAATCAATCTTTATACTTATAAAGAAAGAGGGTCGAAAAAATGACATTTGCATGCAAAGAATTTAAAATCAAAATCAAGATTTTTCAGTAAAAAAATACCTATTTCAGAATAATAATAATATTATAGATAAAAACTTTGATAAGCTTTCTAACTAGAAAAAATGAACAATTCCTCACAAAATGTAAAAAAAAATTGTTTATAAAATGTGAATAATCGAAAGAAAGATTAAAATTTTCGACGGTTTCGGCAAAATTTTTTGCTTACGTAACACTTCATTTTCACTTAAATATGCGATTTTGTGTATACGGTTGAGCGAAAAGAATCTCCCATAAAATGTTAAGTACTAAATTTTCAGCTAGAGTGTAGCCTAGTGGGTAATGTGTTGATCTTCAATGCGAAGGTCCATGAGTTCAAATCCCGGTCGACACTTAATTTCAGCACGCTGCCTGCTGCCTTGGTCACCTCAATCTACTAAAATGAAAAATTCGTAGATAGAGGGTTGTGCGAAGAGCTAACAACCCGCACAATAAATAATGAAAATTGTAAGGAACCTGAAGGTCTGGAGGCCAAGGCCCGATTTAGGTTGTCGTACCATTGTAGAAGTAGAATATTTCATTAACGTGAACATTTTCGGAATTTTCTGGAAACGATTTCCAATTTGAATCGAAACAAATTACTTGATAAAAAATTATATATATAAATAAAAAACAACCATATCACGTTGAATATTGTTAAATATTATAAAAATTAAGAAAACAAAATTTCTTCGGCAAAAATTTATTTTATTTTCCAACATAGTCCCCTTTTACCTCGATACATTTAGTCCAGCGTTTTTTCCAATTTTTGGATCCCTTCCAAATAATAAGATTTCTCTAACCCTTCAAAATATGCGTTGGTTTCATTGATGACGTCACTATTCGTGGTGAAGCTCTTTCCAGCAAGCCATTTTTTCAAGTCTGGAAACAAGAAAAAGTCACACGGAGCCAAACCTGGAGAATACGGTGGGTGAGGAAGCAATTCGTAGCGAAATTTCAATAATTTTGCCACTGCCACTGGAGCGTTGTCATGATGAAACAACACTTTTTTCTTCGCCAAATGCGGCCGTTTTTCCTTGATTGCAGCATTCTGTCGATCCAATAACTGAGTATAATATGCTCCCGTTTTTGTTTTTCCTTTCTCCAAGTATTCGGTGAAAATTATTCCTTTGGAATCCCAAAAAACTGTCGCCATAACCTTTCGAGCCAATGGAACGGTTTTTGCCTTCTTCGGTGCGCTTGAACCAGCTTCCATCCATTGTTTTAACTGTTGTTTGGTTTCTGGAGTGTAGTGGTGGATCCATGTTTCATCAACAGTTATGAATCGAAGAAATTCATTTGGATCACGCTGAAACAGTTGCAAATTGTGCTGTGAAGTTGTCACACGATTGCGTTTTTGGTCGATTGTGAGCAAACGCGGTAGCCATCTTGCGGATAACTTCCGCATGTCCAAATGATTTTTCAAAATATTCCAAACACATTCGTATGAGATGCTTACTGCCTTAGCTATCTCACGCACTTTCACTCGACGATCCCCTAGCACGAGATCATGGATTTTGTCGATCATTTCCGGCATGGTGACCTCATTTGGGCGACATCGACTTTATATGGTCTCTGTGCTTGTACGAAATTCTGAAACCACTTGTAAATTATTGCAATCGATGGTGCAGAGTCCCCATATTGTTCATCTAATTTTTCTTTGGTTATTTTAGCTGTTTCCCCTTTTAAAAAGTTATGTTTAATCGGCACACGAAATTCGTTTTTATCCATTTTTGAAATTTATTAAAAGTTGACTTGCTTGGACAGCAGTTTCACAAAAACTAAAAACGGTATCAGGCTATGCCTTTGCTTTTTTTTTATAGCACGGATTATAACTTAGGGGGTCACCCTTTAATGCAATTGCACAGTTATGACGGTATAGGAAGAGGATGAAACTTGGTTAGTGTTATGGGAATTTTGGGGGAGAGAGACGGAAGTGCCGATGGACATTATTTTTGAAGCGCTGAAGGTTATACCTGCTTGGAAATACGAGTATGCTAGCAGGCAATGCGTTCCAAAGTCTGGACGTTCGGGGGATGAATGACTGCCTATATTTGACTGTACGAGTACGAATAGGGTAGATGGTAAACTCGTGCGCGCGTTTAACTTGACGAGTATTTCGGGGAAAATTGTAAAGCGGAGGAATAAGTGATCTAAGTTCCGCACTACATTTACCATGAAAGTAGCGGTAGTAAATGCTGAGTACTGCAACGTTCCTACGATGCTCTAGGGAGTCAATAGAAATCGTAATGGTGTCGTCTCCAATTAATCGGAACGCATGTTTTTGTATTCGATCGAGCAACGCAAGGTGTGTTTTGGGTGCTCCAGCCCATAAATGCGAATTGTGCTCTAGGCGAGGTCAAATGTAAGCCTTATAGATGGTAGCTAAGTCGTGAGGCGTAAAATATTTTTTGCATTTACGAAGGATACCTAGGCGTTTGGAGGTATCCAGGGCAACATCAAAAATATGTTTGCTCCAATCAAGATGGTTATTAACTTTAACGCCTAATACGATAAATTCATCTGAAGAGCTAATTGGTACGCCATTAAAGACAAAATTAGTCGACGACGCTGGAACATCACGTTTGAGGGAAAGATGACAGGACTGTGTTTTGGCAGCGTTGAACTCTACTCTATTTTTCCTGCCCCAATCCAGAATTAAGTCGAGGTCGGAGTCCAGCGAACTGAATAGCTCCCTGCGTTTGGAAGCAATAGATAGCTTGTGAGAATCCGCAGCAGAGTTAAATTCAAAGGTGTTATCTAAAGTACTGTCATCTGCAAAACTATGGATTGGATTGATAGTAGAAGACAAAAGATCATTAATGAATACTAAAAACAGAGTAGGTGAAAGAACAGAACCCTGAAGGACACCAGAATTAGTTGGGAAAGAAGAAGAAGTAACGCCATCTAATACGACTCGTATAGTGCGTTCGGACAGGAAACTCTCAATCCATCGAATGGGGTAGCATCGAGACCAATGGCCTTTAGCTTAACAAGGATACATTCATGCCAAACTCTGTCAAAAGCTTTTGCAATGTCAAGAGCAAGAACTTGACCTTCGCCGTATTTGTGCAAGCAAGAGTTCCAATGTTCCGTCAAGTAGACCAAAAGATCTCCCGTCGACCTTCCAGAACGGAAACCGTATTGACGATCGTGGATAAGCTGTTTATCCTCGAGATAGTGAATGATTTTGCGATTGACAGCAGTTTCCATCACTTTCGAGAGCACTGAAGTGATGGCTATCGGGCGGTAGTTAGCGGGGTTCGCTTTGCTTCCTTTCTTGGGAATTGGCTGAACATTCGCGACTTTCCACAATCGTGGAAAGCACCCAGAAGAGTAAGATAGATGAAAAAGATTGCGAAGGGGTTTAGCCAGAGAAGAGGAGCACATTTTAAGGGTAATGGGGGAATGCCATCAGGGCCAGCGGACTTGTGAACATTGAGCTTTTGCAGGATCTTGAATATGAGACGCGTGCAGAAATGTAGCGGCGGCAGCGAAAAACCTGATGGTGTTACGATAGGAGGGGCTTGGTTTGAAGGTGGTAGCGTGGAGTTTCTTGCGAAACTTACTGCCAATAGGTTCGCTTTCTCAACCGGATCAATAACGGTACGGTCGCCATCGACAAGTGGTGGTGTTGATGAAGAGATGAAATTAAATTTTAAAACTTATTTGCTGGTAATCTATTTAAGGATGAAGCAGGTAAAAGAAAATATCAAATTCCTTACCTACCCCCTCCTTCTTCATTTTTACACGTCATTATCGATCCGCCCTCGTAATTGGCAATAAATTTTGAAATTTCAACTTTTCTATTTCTGATAAAAATACTGTACCTATACTTACACAAGTTATAACAAAACAAATTAAACCAATTAAGAAAATAATAAGCCATACGACCATTAAACACATGTACATACATACGTCTACGATTAAGTAGTTACAATCAAATAGAAATCAGACTAAGGCCTTAGTTGGTATCCTAAACGTATGCTCTGATATGAAAATATTTTCATAAAATTGATTGCTGCAGAATTCGCAATGAGGATGAGAAAACAGCAGAACTTATTCTAACTGATTATGAATCACTCGTGAACAAAAGACTGAATTTCGGTGAATGCTTCATGAACCTAATTGAATTTCTGACCATTCTTCGAGATATCATAAGCTTTACCTATAGCACGGGACTCAACAGGAAAATCTAAAACTATAATATCTACCGAGCGATATCACAATAGCTCCGACGAATGCGGCAGTGAGAGAGGAAACCAAATCAACCCCATTGTGTAATAAAACTTAGTCTAATGTAAATTTGATCTAAGAAATATATTAAAAAGGAAAATAGTAAGAGTTTGGTACCTCAACTGAAAGAATTTGGAGAATTCGAAATTATAAACAAACTTGTTTCCGAAATTCTATCAAAAAGGTGTATTTATGTTCTGGATGAATTCTGAGAGTAAGTATTATATATTATGTTTATTCTTACGTTAGTAACGCTGAGATATTAGACGCATGCAGAGCCGACCAGGGTACAGAATGGTTTGCTGTCGCTCAAGATCATCAAATTCGTGAGACCATGTGTTTGATTGTCCGGCTATCTATCTATCTATCTATTTTCGACCACACGATAACTCTCGCACGATTCGTCGATAGCTCGGAATTTGGCCGCTTCTAGCAAAAAAGTGGATTCAATTTCGTGAATACACTATCACTTCCCATACAAATTGTTTTAAATTTCGAATTTCTTTTTTTTTTGTCGAGAGTAGAGAGGGCGAAATTTTATTATTTTTGGGACGAGTTGCGGATGCGTGGAAAGTCAATATGCAGGTTAGGGGATAGAAGTTTTAAGGGTACTCGACCACTTAATATTTCATATATTTAGGGATTTTTTTAAAATACATTTTGCAAATTTTCAAGTTTCTACCTTAAAATTTCATTAAAAAATGGGGCGGAGGGAGGGAAATGGGTGGGAGAAGGTTGTCGGCTTATGACAATTGTGAAACAAGTCATTATTTTTTTCTCAGTATATCAAATAAATGTATCCACATGGAAAATTTAAACTTTGTTTCTTTCACCAGCGTCTTAAAAAATCACTCAAAATTTTCGACATTTTTGCATACCACCTTCAATTTTGGAAAAAAATTTACATCGGGAGGTATAAGGGTAGACCTTCCAATGTAAATTTTTTGCCAAAATTACAAACTATGTAGTTCTATAATCTTACGAATTTTTGATTTGATATCTGTACTCAATTTTAAGATATAACGGTTTGAAATTTTGAAAAGTGCACCATATTTAAAATGCTCCCCATTTCCCCTCACTACTGATATAACCAATTTTACTTTATTATTCTAATAATAAAGTATTGTGATCGACACAGAAAAATAATTTTGCTACCCTGAAAGAATTGTGGGACAAAATTTAAAAATAATTTAATTTTTTTATTCATTGGCGTCCGAAAAGGGGGAAACAAATTGTCGGCCGAATTTTTTTTTCAAATGATTGTATCTTCGGAATTACTAATCACAAAAAATTCATATTTTGGGACCAGTAAGCTGGCATATAGATCCACCAGAATCAGATTAGAAAGAGGCTAATTATTGTAAGGGGAGGGTGCAAAGCAAAACACTTAAAAATTAATATCTCGGCTGTCTCTTAAGCTATGTAATTGAAACTTGAGATGTATACTAAGCTCAACTAGCAAAATATGAAAAAAATATAACATGTGAACATAATAGTAGTGGGGAAAATGGGGAGCATTTAAAAAATGGCGCACTTTCCAAAACTACAAATTATTATATCTCAAAATTGAGTACAGATATCAAATCAAAAATGGTGTAAGGGGAGGGAGGTGGAAAGCAAAAATGTTGAAAATTTTGAGTAATTTTTTTAGGGTAAAAGGTAAAAGATACAAATTTTAAATTTTGCACGTCGATACATCTATTTAAGGTACATAGAAAAAAAGTATAATTTTTTCCAAAATTGTTATGCACCGAAGTGGGGCTCGAACGTGCACAAGGTGTTTCATGTACAATGAAAAAAACACATAAGCTGAAAATTATTGAATAAAATTTTAAGGTGGAAACTTGAAAATTTGAGAAATGCATTTGAAAAAAATCTCTAAAAGTTTGAAATATTAACTGGTCGAATATCCTTAAAACTACCCGCTCCCATACAAAACTATTTTTTCGACCATTTTTAAGAAATCAATTATCACCTAACTATTAAAAGCTATTAATTTGAAATTTTGCGTGAAAACTTTTGAAAATAGTTGAAATGAAAATACGTTAAAAGTTTTGAAATCGCGCTTGCCCTTCTACCCCCTCCCATACAAAAGTATGATTTCGACCAATTTCATTAAATCAACTAATAACCAACAAATTAAAAGCTACGAACTTGAAATTTTGTACGAGCACCTTACAAAAGAAAGGAAACAAAATTGCGTCACAAATTTTACGATTCCCCTATCTCCTCTACCCCCTCCCATACAAATGTTTGGTTTCATGAATGTAAAATACACCGAATCCAATGAAAATTCTATGCAACTTCGTCTATGAAACTGACATACTATACAGATAATATTGGACGTGATTGAAGCAATCAATTAAAAAACTATTAACATCCACCCACCCACCCTTACTATCACCCCTCCCCTCATAAAAACTCAAACTTGCATAAAAAACGAACGAAATATTGATTATACCTACATGTACTGGAGCCTTTAAACGTTTCCTCAAAGTGTTAAATTGACAACTGCCCTGCTCAAGAACCCCCTTTCACTTAGTCTACCCTAGCCACTCTAACCTGCATAGTGACTTTCCACGCATCCGCAACTTGCTCCAGTTTATTTTGTATTCCGCTAGTATAGCTTAATAAATGTTCCAAGTTTCAATTATATAGCTTAAGAGATAGTTGAGATATTCATTTTTAAGTGTTTTTCTGTGCACTTACCCTGACCCTCCCCCTTACAATAATTAGCCTCCCACTAAGCTGATTTATTGTGGTGGATCTGTATGCCACCTTAATAACCTCTCGTATTTTAATATATAACTGTTCATGTATCTCGTTCATTTTCGTGTACTATAATTTACAAAATATTTAGGTATGATATATCTCATTTATCTTGCATTAAAAGTTCATAATCTTGAAAACCATACGAAGATTTTCATATCAATTTGCTGTTATGACCACCTTCCCACCTCCCTCCCATAAAACATAGGAAGGTAATGAGCATCAACCTTTGGTTGTTGCCAGGACTTATTTATTTCTCTGCCTTCCATTGCGCTACTTGGTCGACCAACCCGACCTTGCGGATTATCCAGAGCTTGTCTGTAAATATTTAGCCCTAGTTTCCTCAAAGTGTAACTGATTCACTGCGACTTCCACATTTGAATTTCAATGCCAATGTTAGTCTGTCCAATTGTTCTCCAAAGATCGTCGTTGAAGGTGTCGGAGCTTTGGTTCACGAAAATTTTCAGTTTCTCGGTAGGCCCAACGATATCTTTCTATTTTGTACAACCATGTAACAATACGGATTGTGTCAAACGCTCGCAACTTAGTGCGAATGGAGATCTTTTTTAACCTCTACAAATGAGAAAGGATACCGAAGAACTTACGAGCTTTATTAATACGACCATCAAGATATTTTTGGGCTTCACCGTCCATGATGCCAATGCTTCCGAGGAAATAAAAATCTTGCACCTCTTCCACGTCTTTTCCGTTAAGAACATTTGGTGTACTTGTGCTCGAACCTAAGTGCAAGGTCATACTTGCTCTTCTTCTGCAATGGCACTTCAGCCCAAATCGGGTTTTGGCCGCATGACCTTCTGGTTCCTTAACATTTTTTAATTACTTTTTGTGGAAGGGTTGTTAGCTCTTCGCATAATCGTCTATCTACAAATTTTTCATTTTCGTAGAATGAGGTGATCAAGGTACACCCACGTCGATCGAGATTTGAGTTCACGACCTTCGCATTGTAGGCTAACACGCTACCCACTAGGCAACACCCTAGCTTTTTGTAACACGCACATTTATTTTCAGTCCTCCCTCTTTGCATTTAGAATGCAACGAGCAGAGATTTGACTCTAAGTCAACTCAAGTCTTTCATATAATGAACTTAAATTGGTTTAAGGAAGAAAAGTGAAGCTATGTTGAAGTTAACGCAGCCCAAGATACAATTACAAGTAATACTTGCACCTTCATCTGAAGCTCCATTTACCTTGTATTCACATTTAAAATATCCGCTCTTAATGCAAAATGAGCAAAGTTAAGCTTAAACATTATTTTTAAAGGCAAATAGTCCAAAAATATTAGACAAGGTTCTTTCTTTGGATTGGAACATCGCTGAAATTGGATCTCGGCCTTTTGACCTCTGGCATGTTTATGTGGATCGTTCGCTGACGCTTTGTTCAATTTTCCATTTCCCAGCCCTTAATTTTTCGTAAGAACTAGTACAGTTTGTATAGAAGTGGAGAATTACTAATAACTGTTCTAAAGAAAATTTTCTAGATTTAAGACTAATAGCTCCTGTAATTTCCAAGAAAATCGGCTTAGTGCAAAATTACAGTATCAAAGAGTCAACGGATTCGGCCCTTTCACGAAATTGATTTTACTTTTTGGAAAAAATAATAATACTGTACACAAAATTTCTAGCTCTACGCATTCTCAAGCTTTTGTTTAAAGGTTGTGGCAGAAGGATTAACAATTCCTTCAGAAAAAAAAACTATCAACATCATGAGAATTGCATGTTTCTAATTTTTTGGCGTTGCATTCTTTGTCGCCAACTTTTAATACTTTCAAATTTCATCTAAATATGAAAAATAACTGAGTTCCAGTTTGATCTCTCCTTATTCGCTTTCAACAATGGGCTGGGTATTGAAGACCCATAAAATGGAATTCATAAATTTCTCCGAAAAACAAATTTCATATAATTAAATCCATTAAATACCCTTTCATTATTTGATAATTTTAAATGATAAAATCATAATATGTTTTAAGTCATAAATAATATTAAATTGCATATCAAAATTAACAAGTTATTACTTTTAAATAACTGACATTTTAATCGAAGCTTTATTTGCCATATTAAATATCGAATTTTATTATTAAAATGCTAATTTCAATTGATTGCATGTGGTAAATATTTTATAATATAATTTAAAATCATACAACTTTTTATAATGAAATGTAGATGCGTTTTATTACTGATTTATGATGCAATATATAAAACAAAATTAAAAAATTAGTTTGGGATTAACATTATTGTATACTGAATGAAAATTTTTTCGTCAAAGCGTCGTGTGGGAAAATTTGCGTTGCATTCGCGGTTCATATTTCAAATGTTTTGTTTTTCCAAAAATTCCCACGAACCTAAGTGAAATCTAGTTCTATGCCTAACAATAGTAAACGTCTCAAGAAGGGTTACCAGTTTTCCTTGGGACTTCAGCAGTACCTTGGTATGTTACCTATCAACTTATTTTGGATTAAAAACCTAAAATTTAAAAGTTAATATTCAATGCGAATATATAATTCCCCCTGCGGGATGGGTGGAGCAGAATACACCCACAGACAATCCCGTTTGCCCTAAAAACAGCAAATGGACACTGATCTCACCCGGGATCTGAAAATCTAACTGATACGAGAAATGGATACAGCCAGAGCCTCGAATACGGTCGGATTCTACGGTAACGACTTTCGACATTCGAAAACAGACTATGATTGGCTTCTGGAATGTTTGAAAATCAAGTGACGGTGGAAGGGCTGAGGTCACTCGGTCTATACACTGAAAATCAGTGATCGATCGTGATACACATGCGTCAAATCTGTGTAGTTTTATGGTTGTAGTATATGGAATGTAACCGTTCGCCTAACCAAGAAACTGCAAACTTTCGTGAACCAATGTCTTCGATGGATTTCAGGAACATTCTGGCCAGACGTGATCTCCGACGACGTATTTTTGAGTACCAACCAGAAAGACTAAAATAGGCATTAAGATTCGGGGGCGGAAGTCGCAGTAAATCGGTCACACTTTGAGGAAATCAAAGCGAAACATCGCTAAACAAGCTCTGAATCATAATCCTCAAGGATACAAGGTTGGTTGACCATGTAGCACATGGAAACGAGCAGGGACCAGTGGTATAGACTAGTCCTGGCAATAACTAAAGGCCGATGATCAGGATCGCGCCATGTAGTGGAGCACTGTTTCTGTATTTTTAAATTTAGAATATATTCGTTCGACCACCTCTTATACCGGCTGCACTTCTTCATGAAATACTATCAACCAATTTTCTCAGTCAGTAACATTTATCGAGCTCACAATGTGTGTTGGATGCTTGATTAGCATTGTTACTAATAATAATAATAATAATAATAATAATAATAATTTTTGTTTTTATTATTCCGTAATTCATTTAACAATTTCATCAAAAATTAAAATACTATAAAAAAAAAATTAAGAATTATTTAAAAACAAAACCTACAACTATGACACATAGGTCGTCTGTTGGTGGTTATCATTAACGAAATAGAATAACTATTTTATATGTTCATTAAAACTAATCACTCCATAAATGTATTTATATTTTAACAATTACTGTAAACACAAGTGTTTGATTAAAAATCTATAAGTTGAATTCTTTTATAAGTTCTTTACGTTTTGGTATCGCTGATTTAACATAATTATATAAATTATTCCAATTTTCATCATTTACTCCATCCAAAACATCTATTACTTCATGGTCTTGCAATATTAGTTTATTAAAGTATTTATATCTGAATTCCTTTAATATAGGTCATCTCCCAATAAAATGAAAAATATTTTCTTCTTCTTTTAGACAACATAATGAGCATATTCGCTGATTTCCTGTCCTATGCTTTGCGGCGTTTAACCCTATCAAATCCGTTCTGGCCTTAAATATCCACATTATTTTAGGTCTAGAGTTAGCACTAGTTAAGTAAGAGCTACCCATCGTTACTATGTTACTATTAAGATTAGAAAAATTTACCTGATTAGCTTCACTCCTTGCAGCTCCTCCCATATGAAATCAATTTTCTTCAGTATTATTATTATTATAAAAGTATTAATACAATTGATTTAAACTTTAAGAGATATCAATTGCATAATATTCGCATATATTTTAAAAAAAATTACTAAAACTGCCCACCCTTTCTACCATCTCTCATACAAACTGGACAATTTCTCTAAATTCAATATACTAATTTTCTGTACCTATTTCATTTTTGAATTTTGTATAAAACATTTAGATAGTTGCTCTGGCATGATGTGAAAAAACCTAACAGGACTACGATTGGTCGTAAAGCCCAATCACGCGAAGTTTTACATGTTTGACATGTTTTAAATTGAAGATCACTAGCATTTATACTTTTCATGAAAATCTACTTTTTATAAAGTGTTGAAATTGTGACATATTATATGGGAGGGGGTGGAAGGAGTGAAACTAATCGGATAATATTTTTCGGTTTTACTAATAGTTTTAAATAAATATTTAGTGCTCAATTTCAGCTCGATAAATTTTATATTTATTGAGTAAATTGGTTTATAATATTTCATGAAAAAGTGTAGTTTGTATGGGAGGTGGTGAAAGAGCTGAGAGATTTGAATGATATCTATACCGTAGATTGAAATTGCTATAAAAATAATATATTTTGAATGTCAGATCAATAGCTTTTATACTTTTAGAGAAAATCCGATTATTGTCAAATTCCGAAATTGTGCCATTTTGTGTGGGAGGTGTTCGAAGGAGTGGAGCGATTTGGCATGTTCACAAACTTGTCCTTACTTTTTTGTCAAAAATGACGTGAAACAAATTTGAACTTTCTAGCTCAACGTGTTCTTAAGCTTGAGAGGACATGAACAGACAGACGGACGGGCTTCCGGTTTTGAGATTTTTGAGTGATAATATTAACTTCCGTGTCATTCTTTTTTTCGAGCCTTATTTCATAGCGTTACAAACTTTGTGGCAAACTTATAATACTCTCTCGTTTCATCTAGAGTATAATTTGTTCAAAGCTTTCACTCCTTCTTCCACTACGATACACTCAAAATCATAAGAATTTCTATTTCATCGAGAGTATTGTATGTTTGGAGTTCACGCGCAATCGTAGTCCTGTTATGTTTTAAATTTTACATAACACATATTTTTTCATTTATGCCAGTATCTTCTTATCTTTTATCTAGTTTTCATAATATTCTTTATAAGTGCTTATATTATTTTTATTTAATTATGACTGGTCGTAAAGCCCAATCATGCGATACTCTAGATGAAATAGGAAAGAGTTTAATATACAGAAAATATGTCATATCAAGTTTTTTCGTATATTGAATAGCGGCTTTTGTATGGAAGGTGTAAGCAGCAAAGGGGAGAAGTATGTGATTTTTATGCTCTAGATGAAATCTGAGAGTATTATAAGTTTGCCACAAAGTTTGTAACGCCAAGAAATAAGGCTCGGAGAAAAAAATGAATGATACAGAAGTTCATATAATCACTCAAAAATCTCAAAACCGGATGTCCGTCCGTCCGTCTGTCCGTCTGTCCGTCCGTGTCCTCTCTAGCTTGAGAACGCGTTGAGCTAGAAAGTTCAAATTTTGTATACGTCGTTCTTAACAAAAAAGTCAAGTTCGTGAACGAGCCAAATCGCTCCACCCCTTCTACCCCCTCCCATACAAAATGACACAATTTCGCAATCTGACAATAAACGGATTTCCTTGAAAAGTACAAATGACATTGATCTGAAATTTGGAATGTAATACTTATATGATGATTCCAATCTACTCTATAAAAATAATTTGTGTCTTCCCCCTCCTTCCACCACCTCCCATACAAACTGCACTTTTTCATGAAATGCTCTAAACCAATTTACTCAGTGCCTATAATAGTTATCAAGCTGAAGTTGTGTACAAAATATTTATTTAGAATTATTAGTAAAACCAAAAAAAAATTAGGCGATTAGCTTTACCCCCTCCCATAGAAAATGACACAATTTCACAACTTTATAAAAAGTAGATTTTCATGAAAAGTATGAATACTACTGATCTGCAAGACATGTCAAAAGCATGATATTTATAGTTATTTCTGAAAAGTCATTAAAAACTCACCCCTCCTTCTATCACCTCCCATACAAACTGCACTACTTCACTACATCCAATACACTAATTTTCTCAGTACCTATTAAATTTTTAAATCCTAAATTTTGTATAAAACATTTTGATAGCAACCTTACCGTCATGTGAAAAAATTAGTTCAATGTCGTCACCCCCTCTACCACTTCCCCTACAAAATTTCTTAAGATACAAAAATTTCTCTTTCATCTAGAGTATCGCACGATTGGGCTTTATGCCCTATCGTACTCATGTTATGTTTGAATAAGACACCGAACGTGGCATGCAAAATGTTTTGTGTTAAATTAAAAATATTTAGCTTTCGTATTACTGAAATAAATTGAACATTGTTTTTCTGAAATTTCGGTATTTGTATGGGAGGTGGCAGGGAAAATGAAAAGTTTTGGATGATTTTAAAACTGCTGATCAACAAGGATGATAAGGATTACAACGTTTTTTTGCAATTTTAAAATGAACTGCTCTTATATTTTCGAAGGAGAATTGCTTTTCTTGAATTTCAAATACAAATATTTGTATGGGAGGGGGTAGAAGGAGAGACGGAAAGTTTTTTTTTATCATTTATTACGATTATTTAGGGACAAATTCTGACAAAATTTTAAGTTTCTCCTTTTTTTAGTTTTAATGGAATCGACATAATGCAATTATTATATTGTATGGGAGGGATCAGATGGAGTATGCGGATGAAATCAAAATTTTTCGTTGATAATGATATTTGCATTATTATACTTTGCGCAAATTTTCCAGTCGATATCGTTTACAGTTTCGAATAAAAATAATTAATTGAAATTTCGAAATTTCGTGAAATTTTTCGGGGAGGAGAAGGAATGAGTTGAAGTTATTAATTTTTTCAAAATTTATTGCAATTATAATAAAAATAATTTCGACAAATATTCGTTCTTTTAGCTTTCCTAGTTTTAATGAAAATCGAAAAAATTATGTTTTCAAAATTATGCATTTATATGGGAGGGTGTAGAAGGAGTTATTGATCGAATCAATATATTTTGACGTCAACGACATTCACATTGTTGTGCTTTGACTTAATTTTCAAGTCGATAGCGGAGAAAAATCAATTTCTTAATGTTTCGAAATTTCATGAAATTTGTATGGGAGGGGGTGGAAGGAGTGAGGATAGTAGCCCGTTCACAAAATTAAAGTTTCTTTTGCTAAAAATTTCAGCAGGATAATTCAACGCGTTAGAAAGTTATGTTGTGGACAGACAGACAGATGGACAGGCGGACAGGCAGACGGTTACTCGGAATAAAGGTTTTTGAGCGACAGCAAATATTTCTGTGCCTTTGGCGAATCTGTGCGATCATTATTGCGCAGCATTGCAAACAGTAAGGCAAACCCAATATACTCTTAGATTGCATCTAAAGTCAACGTTGACGTAGTTTACTTTCCATTTCAGGTCCGTCTCGACCATTGTTAAAATATAACTTGTTCACATGAAAAAAAATGATATCCTCAATCCAATATGATTATAAAGTTAAACAATAAATAATACGATACTTTAACAAATTTCAAACATAAGGCACATTAATGACTTTAAATTAAAATTCTGTCGACTCTGATATTTAGATATTTAAACCCCTATTTAACTAAGATTAAAATGTGGATAAAATGAAAGCAAACACTTCCATATTAACCTCGTTAATTTTCAAAACTATCAAAACCACAATTAGTTTATAGCGATGACACGTGATAATTCGGTCGACAAATATTATTATTTGTCAGATCAGCTATCCTACTCGTATGTGGCATTTGTGGCGGCGATATCCTTGGAAACCTATTTCCATTCTTCGCTATGCACTGTTGTATCCTTAATTAAGGATTCGGTAACTTCGGTTCAAGCATATTCGAAATGGAATTCAATAAAATGTGTGATGGTTTTTAAATATTGTTTAAAAGTTTACAGGTTTAATAGGTTTGAATTGTTGGTTTTTTTACACCAGCAAGAAAAGTCAAGGAAACCGTGGAACTATTAACACTGATGGATAAAATTTTGTCTTGACTAGCATATAAAATTGGAGTGGTTACTCGGCTGCTGGTACATGGATGATGCTGAAAAATTAAAGTGAAATTTCCTAGAAAAAATGAAAAAATTCTTGAAATCAAAAATTGAACGGTGGTGTTATTAGTGAGAAACAAAATAGCACCAAATATTTTGTCCAGAATCTTAATTAAGCCCTAAGGGCCATCAAACTATTTCAGAGAATTAAAATTACATTTTGAAACATCGAACCTAAAAATTCCTTTCACGCCTGTGTTTCAATACAGCCCTGAGAAATACCAACAATATTTTGATTTCAGATTTTTTGTTGATGATGCAAATTTTGACAAAAAAGTTGATATTTCACTTTAACAAAAATTAGTACGATGAAAGTAGAAATTTTTAAAAGTTTCGAAAAATAACGATTTTTTTGAGCCTATATATCTTCTATATTATATTAATACGCATGCATCGAAAAATTATCAGTAATTTTTTTTTTATAAACGGAGGGGAGTGCAACTTTCATCATTAAAAAGGTACTGTGCCATAGATGTTCTCAAACCAAAAATCATTGTGTATGTTGCCGTTAAGTCAGGTTCAGGTTTATTACAAGCAGGATTCCTTCTCAGTATTACACGCGCCCTATGCTGCTTGACTTCGGTGACTGGACGAGAACCTGTAGGTCCAGTGCATTGAGCTTTTAGACAGGAAATGTGCAAATGGAAAAGTGCCTAATTAAAGAATGCCTAATATTAAGCGACGAAGGCATACTGAAAGTGTTAATCGAATCTCCAAAGCTTCCGAACTTCCATTTGCATCCAATGCTTCTTGACTTACAACGTAAACATCAAAAATTGTGGTAATTTTTTAGTATTTATGGGAGTAGTCATATATGACTTTACTGAACGTAACTCGACATAGCGAACATAAAAGTTGGCTAACTATCAACGTAACAACTTGAGAATTAGGTTCGTGCCTCAGAAAATAAGCGTCAATTAATGCATGAGCTCTAACATCAGGTTCGAGCCTCGGGAAAAAATATACGTTAGAGAAGTTTCCCGCCATGAAAAAACTTACAAAACAATTTTATTTTCGTTGTATATAAAGGGTTCCTGTAAAGGTGAAATGCGACCAGTAAAAAAATCACAAACCAAACCATTCTTTAAAAAAAAAAAAATTTCGATTGTTACGCTATCAGCCGATTTGACATTTAAAATAAACGTAAAATTGAAATTTGCAAAATTGTAATTTGTTAAGTTATCCCACTTTATGCTAAGTCAAGTTACTTCGCGGAATGTTACTAACATAAAGGATGGGAATGAGACTTATATCATTCGAAAGGAACTCCGCCATAGATTTGCATACAATAAAATGATTTGTAAATATTGCCATACACATGTAAACAGGCAGATAAAATAAAGTGACACAAGCGGTCCCCATCTACATATGTCCAATGTTGCTTGACTTAATTTTTTTAGTTTTTATAGGAGAGCAATGAAACTTGTATAGAAGAATTGAGAATTTGATTTGGTGATTGTTTTAACAGCGCATTTCGAATTGAAAGGAAAGATTTCCGGATTCTACACTGTTACACTTTATTATTCGTAACGTTTTGGCCTCTGCTGAAATAATATCTCAGTAGAGATCAAAACGTCACGAATAATAAAGCGTAACAGTGTAGAATCCAGAAATCTTTCCTTTTAATTAAGAATTGGTATGCAACTAAATTGCAATAATTATGTCAAAAACAAGATGAATCTCGTTATTTTACACACACAAACACTTGGTCGAATTTCGACCACAGGCGGTAATAGTTTTCATAATTTTTACAACTCTTATGGCGAAATCAATTGACTATAAAATTTAAATGATCTCACTTTATTCAATGAGCTAAGGATACGGCAAACACCATTAGAATGCCCAAAACACTGACCAAGCCAATTCCACTTAAAACAAAAAAAAATTCAATAGCATTCCGTCGTCCAGCCTACAATGGTAGTTACCACTTCCTGCTTCTTCTCCTTGGTAGCTTGTAAACAAAATTGATGAAAAACAATTTCCTTGCCATAAAGCAAGCATCGACCGTAAAACATAATTACAAGTCAAAAGAATGGAAACTTTGCACAATCACCATCACCACCACCACCGTATCTTGTCCTTTTCGGAACCGCATTATTCTCAAATATAGTTCTACGAAGTATGGAGGTTTTTGTACGGGAGCCCTTCGCATTCTTCCCGTCCTCCGGAATTCTGAAATTACCACTGAACTTTTTGGGGGTTTTGAATACATACATAGGACCTTAGCAACAATGCCCTTGTCCTGTGAAGTTTTTCTATGCTGTACGTGTAAGTTCTCAAATTGAATTATGTTCGCTTAAATTATCTTTCGGGATTTTTTGGAGCGGAAGCTTACAAATTAATCGTTAAGATCAACTCTCACTATGAAGGTAGTTAGCAGTCTGGTGAGTTGCGTTCTATGACAGTATTTACTTCACATATCCCATATACATATAAGTTGATTCTACTAGTGGAATGTGCTGCTTCTCTTTTAGTATTTTTCATGCAGATGAGACTAATTTTAATTCATCGCACGAAAATAAATGTTTGGTACTTTTGTGGTAAGTGGTTATTTAGCTGCAGCTTGGAAGTTATAAGCGAAAAGTTTTACAAATATATTGGTATCATAATTAAGTAGGCTGAAATTAGAATTAAAGGTTACAATAAAATATTCATAAGCTTATTAAGTACCAGAAAACTGTATTATGTCAGTTTTAATGGTAATTTAGTCGCAAATGGAATTACTGAAGAGTGAAAATAATTGAGCTAGAATGCTTCAACTATATTACATCATTTTTTCTATATTGAATCAAGAACGCTGTTAATGGCACCTGAAGAAAGCCAAATTAATTTGTTTGAGTTAATAAAGCTTACTTAATATTCCACTTCGAAACAATTAATTTCAATATTCGTTTAACTAGTAATATTCATGGGAATCTCTCAAACAGCCATTGCTCTGGCTTAGCTGCGCATGCAGAATTTCAAGTCATTTTCTGACATTCGCGCATCTACGTAACTTGCGATTTATTCAAGTTCTTCAAATATAAATTTAACTTGAATTGATCGGACTTAAGGATGGTTTACATAAAATTTTGTTGAATCTGGTACTGCCAAGAAATCAGCCCGAGCTAAGTTTGACATATGGAACGAGGTTATTTGAACAGAGTACAAACATTGGTATATGCAGACACAATACACCTAACCTGGGCGGATCCCACAAAGGTGCAAATGAAGCAGTTGAAATGGGTGGCATGTTTAAGGGTGCAACTTAATTAAAAGACAAAATTGTTAAAACCAATGTAACGAAATGGCCATTGTGCTAACAGATAATAAGCTTGCTTAATGGTTGCAAGAGAACATCATCCTTGAATAGCCGCGATGAAAGGGTCGAAAAAAGGAAGACGGTGGAGATACATGTTGCCTACTAGTACGATCTTAAGCCCCACGTTGGGCGCCACTTAATAAAAACTTCATTTCGTCAACAGATAATGGACGTGCTCTGGACGTCCCAGCATGGTGATGGTGTAGAATGTAGCTCTTCAGATGTCTTCCCCAGCGACTAAATACTCCTCCCTACGCCTTCGTCTTGCGCTCACCATTTCATAACAATTTTGTGACTTTGTCGTAATTTAAGTAAAAAAAAAACCTATCGTCTGTCCCGTATTCAAAATTTTTCATGACTTTCAAATGCGGCGATATGTCACACAATAATGATTCAAAATTTATTGTTCAGTAATTTGTCGCAAAATTCCATTAGAAAAGTTTTCTAAAAAATGTCTAATTTCTAATTATCACAGAAATTTGCAGAGTATTTTCTTCTTTTTTCGCCAATAGTAACTCTAGAAAATTTTTATCATAAAATTTCAGGCAAAAAATATCACAAATTTAATTTTAAGTGTCACTTATTTAAATATTTTGCAATGAAATTCTGTCGGAATAGAAAATTTGTTTGTGACATTGCTGTTGGAATTTTCTAACATTTTTTGTGGGTATTCAATACAAAAATTATGTCGATATCTGCGTCGGATAGAAATATACCAAATGCCCTGTGTCTGTATCAGTTTTGTTGTTTTGGCTCTCGTCTCTATTATTGTAAGGTTATACGGAGGTAAAAATTTTGAGGCGCGAGTAGCAACGAATTAGTCACAACATATATGTATAAATTGAAGGTGAAGGCAGACTATCACTAAATGGGTTCTCGGCTACAATAAAAGTTATATGAAAGAGCGCGCTATCCATCAAATGATTCGGGCAGCAATTTTACTTACACCGGCACTGCACCCAAAACGCAACAATCTTGTATTAGTTATGATACTTGAGAAAAGGAGGAAAGAATCTCCGCAATTTGCTCAGTGATGGTTAATGATAGACTTAAGGAATTGTAAACTTTTGAACAGCAATGTCTCTGACGCATTTTGGGAATATTCTGGGTAAGTTCTGAGGGACAACTGAACAGACCATGATAGGCGTTAAGATATGTATTAAGATTCAAAGGCTTAAGAGACAATGGATCGGGCACACTTTGAAGAAGCCAAAACGAAATTTCGGCTATAAATCCAAGTTGGTCGACCACGAAGCACATGAAACGAAGAACTTTACAACTAAAGATCATACTTAAAACCGTGTCGTGTAAAAGAGAGCTGTTTCTGTTCTGTAATGCTATAGATAAACGACAATTAACTTATGGATTTATTAATTGACAGCCATACTATTATGCGAAAGGAGTTTACAGTAACAATAAATGTTGAAGAAACTGAAAATCAGGCAACCAAAGCCCGATTTTTGCTGTACAACTATTAAAGAAGCATGAAATAAGACAATTGGGCTCATTGAAGTCTGGCTGAAGCATGTCTAACTCAAGATTGGCTAAAATTTCGTATTCTTCAATAGTACTACAGTCTAAATCGGAATTTGGCTTCCTGACTAACAGGTTTCTTAGCAATTTCAAATATGAAATTGTGAAAGAGTTGTTAGCCCTTCTCACAAACCTCCGTCACCGAATTTTCATTTTCGCAGATTGAAGTCGCTCTGATATACCAACGCAAGCCATGTGCTGGGCTTATAGCGACCTGAACTCGAACTCACGACCCTCGCAATATAGACCGAAACGCTAGCCATTAATTAGGCTCTATTTGGGGTAATTTTATCTAACTAGTTTTAACAAATGAGCGGAGCAGCCAAACTTATTTTCATAAGTCTGGCACATGTTTTTCATTAATAGCTAATAAGCTTAAATTTCAAAATTCCTAAGTAAATACTGATACCCATTTTGACCATAAAATTTTAAAATTTGTGAAAATAAAATTCATTTTTTAACAGACATCATCGTATAACTAATGATAGGTATTACGACACACTATGGCTACAAGTCATTAATGAGTATTTTTCGCAGTATCTTCCAAACCCAAGCAAGCTACCTACATATCTCCAACACTTCCTAGTACGACCGAATTTTTTTTCGTTAGTAATAAAAAGAAGCCTTTTGTTCCACATTCAGGTTGAACTCTATGCCAGTAAACACTTCGTCCTTTTCGCCTCTACCTTTCATCGTTTAAACATTACTTTATCCCTGAGTTAAGTCGACACTCTGTTTACATAATTTAAGGGTAAGAACACACCTCACCCGCATCAGCCAACTTCCGCAAGGTTATGAATATTTATTTCCATAACATGAATATTAAATTTTCTGAAAAAGAAGAAAAGAAGTTGCAGGCTTTTATGCGAAGTATTTTTTCTTGGGTTTTTAATTTCCTCCCGAACTTTGATGAGATATATTCTGGCATGGCATTAAGTCAATTTTCGATATACATAGAACTGTAGATGAATTTCTTATAATGTATGTATCTAGATATGTAGATAGTATTCTGCAGAAATTTTTTTTCTTTTTGTGTGCTATCAAAGTAAATTCGATAATTCCTCATGTCATTAAAGTACCACTGGAACACCTGCACCACAGTTTTCATTAAAAATTTTTCAAATATGAAAGTTCTATATTGCTGTACATACGGGGCGACTTTAAAGGTGGCGAACCGAAACGGAAGCTTTTTGTGTTTATAACTGAGATGTAGTTGACTCTTTAATACGCTATGAGTTGAATCGCTTTTGACGCTAAATTGGGACAAATTTATTAGCAACGCATACCATGAATAAAATCAGGGTTTATGCTTAAGACTAATTTCGTAATTGTAGGACCAAGGCGGTGATGGCCTTGTAGGAAATAATTTGTGCGTCAAAGCATGGAAGGCGCAGTTAAAGATGTTAAACTCCTTTTTATACTCTAGATGAATTCTGAGAGTATTATAAGTTTGCTCTAAGATTTGTAACGCTAAGAAATAAGACTTGGAGAAAAAAATGAATGATACAGAAGTTAATGTTACCACTCAAAAGTCTCAAAACCGGATATCCGTCAGTCCATCCGTCTGGTTCATCCGTTCGTTCGTCCGTCTGTCCGTCCGTTCGTCCGTTCATCTGTTCATCCGTCCGTTCGTCCATTCGTCCGTCCGTCTGTGTCTTCTCTAGCTTGAGAATTCGTTGAGCTAGAAAGCTCAAATTTCGTACACATCGTTTTGAACAAGAAAGTAAGGTCAAGTTCGTGAAAAGGCTAAATCACTCCACTCCTTCTACCCCTTTGCATACAAAATTACACAATTTCGCAATTTGACAATAAACGGATTTGCTCAAAAAATATATGTAAATGCTATTGATCTGAAATTTGGAATATATTACTTTTATAATGATTTCAATTTACTGCATAAGAATTATTTATGTCCCCCCTCTTTTTCCACCATCTCCCATACAAACTGCACAATTTCACTAAATATACACTAATTTTCTCAGTTCCTATTCAATTTTTGGAGGTTGAATTTTGTTTAAATTATTTTTATAACTACTTTAGCATGATGGGAAAACAATTTAGTTCAATACTATCACCTCTTCTACCCCCCTCTACCCG
This sequence comes from Chorisops tibialis, assembly GCA_963669355.1. Taxonomy (NCBI): domain Eukaryota; kingdom Metazoa; phylum Arthropoda; class Insecta; order Diptera; family Stratiomyidae; genus Chorisops; species Chorisops tibialis. The sequence goes on from OY770263.1 coordinate 78,889,416, forward strand.
CAAGGGGGTAGTTGTAGTATGAGGTTTTACCAATTCCTGCAACTATCTTTGGAGTTAGCGACTCCACGGACCTGAGCTAACTATCCCCCTCTGGGATGGGGGCTGTAGAATTCACCCACAGCCAGTCCTGCTTGCCCTAAAAATGGCAAATGGACACTCACTGGATCATGGGCTTATCACCCGTGATCTTAAGACCTAAATGATACGAGAAACGGATACATCGCCTCGGATACGGACTGATTCTACGGTAACGACTTTTGGCATTCGAAAACGGACTATGATTGGCTTCTGGAACGTTCGAACATTGAATGACGGGGGAAGAGCTGGGGTTACTCGGTCCTTGCACCGCCAATCAGTGATCGACCGTGAAATGGAGCACTATAACATCCAAATCTTGGGCTTGAGCGAGGTCAGGTGGACAGGATCAGGAGAAGAACGAACCCCTAGCGGAAACACTATTCTGTACATTGGCCCTGAAAGTGAAGCCAGAAATGGCGTGGCGTTCGTCCTTACGCCGAGAGCGAGAAACAGTCTCATTAGCTGGGAACCAATCTCGGATAGGATTATCGTCGTCAGGTTCACGACCAGTGTCAGAAACGTCACAATTCTGCAGTGCTACGCACCAACTAATACCGCAACATCTGGTGACAAAGAGGAGTTTTATAGTCAACTGAGTGCCACCTTCGAACGTGTTCCAAGAGGTGATATTATTATCATCTCGGGAGATATGAACGCCCAGGTTGGATCAGACAACACTGGACTAGAACACGTCATGGGGAGGCATGGTGACCCTTGGGTCGACCCTTCACGACCTTGGATTAAGAGACCCGAAAACGGCGAATTATTTGTGGAGTTCTGTAGTACTCGGCAAATGGTCATCGGAGGGACCCTTTTTCCACACAAGAGTCATCATAAAACATCTTGGGTTTCCCCTGATGGTGTTACTCAGAACCAGATCGACCATTTGGCTATAAGTCGCCGATGGAGAAGATGTCTCCTCGATGTGCGAGCGAAACGTGGAGCTGACGTGGGGAGCGATCACCACTTGATGGTTGCCTGCTTGAGATTGTGTACAGCAGCTATCCGACGACCACAAATTCTTCAAATGAAGCGCAAGCTTAATGTGGATAAACTCAGAGATCCCAACAAAAAACTCGAATACACCACCATTCTACGCAAAAAGTCATCCACATTGGGTGAACATGAAATGCGCACACTGGACGCCAATTGGGAGGCAACCAGAAACACTTTTCTAACTAGTGCTGAAGAATCTGTGGGATATGCGCAAAGCGGTGAGAAACCCTGGATGTCGCAAGACACATGGGACAAGGTTGACAATCGGAAAAAAGCCAAATTGGCAATCATCTCTCAACCCGATGTCAACCAACGAACGCCCGACTTGAGGCAGAACTACCGCGATGCTCATATACAGCTTAAAAAGGCTGTTAGACGCGACAAGAGAAAGGCCATTGAAGATCTGGCAAACAAGGCAGAATCTGCGGCTTACCTTGGGGATATGGGTTCTCTATTTAAAATCATGAAACAGTTGACGAACAGGAATTTCACCGCCAACCACCTGGTGAGAGATGTCAACGGAACTCTCCTTAATATGAGTGAACACCAGTTGCGACGATGGAAGGAATACTTCTCTGATATTTTAAACATCTTGTCAGATGAAGATATTCCGGAAACAGAACAACTTCCAAACATCCAACCGCAACAATCCTCTATTAGGGACGATCCCCCAGATAAGGAAGAGATAGTTTCCGCCATTCGGTCAATGGCGGGAAGGAAAGCTCCAGGTATAGACGGACTACCAACCGAACTCCTCAAAGCGGACCCGGAAATAACAGCCGATATACTCCTCCCACTCTTCACTAAGGTGTGGAATGATGGAAGATATCCGACTGAATGGAAGGAGGGCGTCATTGTGAAAATTCCGAAGAAGGGCGACCTTCGGGATTGTGGCAATTGGCGTGGTATATGTCTACTTACTGCCGTATCAAAAATTATGGCTAAGGTAATTCTCAATAGGATTAGTGATGTCGTCGAGAGCACTCTCGAAGTTTATCAGGCTGGATTCCGTAAAGGGTCGTCTTGTACCGACCACACAAATACCCTACGGATAATATTAGAGCAGTCAGCCGAAATGGGTTCGCCACTACATCTCATGTTTGTGGACTTCGAGAAGGCTTTCGACAGCGTTAAGCGAGATTACATATGGAATGCTTTGCGTAGGAGAGGTATTCCAAATAAGGTCATAGCTATGATTAAAGAATCCTACGAAGGTGCAAGGTGTCGCGTCTTGCATAGAGGAGAGCTGTCCGAGAGCTTTCCTGTGCGAACGGGTGTCAGACAAGGCTGCATATTATCACCAGCCCTGTTTCTGGTGGTAATAAATGACATCTTGAAAGCTGCACTGGAAGGTGGGGAAGGTAAAGGTCTTCAATGGAGACTATTTAACATCTTAAGTCACCTTGATTATGCTGATGACGTGTGTTTGCTTGCACATACCCGTTCGGACTTAGAGTCAAATGTTCGCTCGTTGCATTCTAAATGCAAAGAGGCGGGACTGAAAATAAATGTGCGTAAAACCAAGTACATGCACATGGGTTCGAACGCAAGCACACCGATTGTTCTTAATGGACAGGATGTGGAAGAGGTGCAAGATTTTTGCTATCTCGGAAGCATTGTCAGCATGGACGGCGGAGCCGAAAAGGATGTTGAGGCTCGGCTAAATAAAGCTCGTCAGGCCTTCGGTATCCTTTCCCCTTTCTGGAGGTTAAGAGAGATCTCCCTTCGCACGAAGCTGCGAGTTTTTGACGCATGCGTCAAATCCGTGTTGTTATATGGTTGTACTACGTGGAAAGTGACCGTTCGACTTACCAAGAAACTACAGACTTTCGTAAACCAATGCCTCCGACGCATTTTAGGAATATTCTGGCCAGAAGTGATCTCCAACGACGAACTTTGGAGTACAACTCGCCAGACTAAAATAGGTATTGAGATTCAACGGCGAAAGTGGCAGTGGATCGGTCATACTTTGAGGAAACCAGAGCAAAACATCGCAAAACAGGCTCTGGATTATAACCCTCAAGGAAGACGTCGGGTTGGTCGACCATGTAACACATGGAAGCGAGCAGTTGAGCAGGAGGCCAGAGGAATAAACAAGTCCTGGCAACAGCTTAAAGCCGATGCTCAGGATCGCGCCTTGTGGAAGAGAGTTGTTTCTGTCCTATGCCCCTATAGGGGATCTTAACAGGAATTTGATGACCTCTTCTACCACTCCCCATACAAAATTTCTTGGGATCACACAAATTTCTATTTCATCTAAAGTATGATAAGTTTGGGCTTTACGCGCAATCGTAGCCCTGTTATGTTTTTTTATCTTGAACCCATATTAAATATTTCATACATTGTGTGGTGTCATACTCTACATCCGCGATGATATGTCTTTCCAATTAGTTCCCTATTTGGGGAACTGCTCCAATCCAGAATTCAATTATATCTGGATAAAATTGCTGTCATGTATTTCTGCTGTCTATGGAAGCCCAGCAATAACTGCAACGAACAGTTTATTAGTACTGGATGGGCTATCTGAATCTATTCAGTCAATATATTGCAAAACTTGACGCTGAAATTGTTATCGCGGGCGATTCCATTATTCATAATATTGCCTCACTTAAATATTCGTCTACTACGGACCAGGAAGGTCGTTATACAGAGCTTTTTGCCTCGATAAGCATGCTGGACATTTTTCCAACCTTTTTAACCCTTTTATCACTAAACATAATTTCAACTCGATAGATTAAAGCGTTGGGGAGTTATGTTTTAGACAGACTGACAGACGGATAGACAAACGGACAGACAGACTCGGAATCCAGATTTCTCAGTGAAACATTTCGTTACCCTTGGCGACTCTGAACGAGCATTATTTCTTAGCGCTACCGATGGTAACGCAAAAAAAAATATACTCTCAGATTTCATCTGGATTATAAAAATTCGTAATCCGAAAACGATTAAGCTCATCTCTTCGATTTACAGCGAAAACTTTACCATTGTGGCCGATTTATTCCTCTAAAATTAAATAGTCTTCAATTATAAAGTAAAAGAATTACGTTGTTATTTTTAATTAAAAAGTGCCCGTTTTTTTATTTGCTTCCGACGAGGAATAGATAAAATCGAAGTTAATTTAATTGAAAACTAACAAAAAACTCTTACTTTAGAGATCCAAATTCAAATCGATTCAATTTTCCATCTTTCCTTCAGCACGAAATACGACCGCATTAGTTCTATGATCGAAACTAAATGTTCTGTGCAACACACTGTATCTGAGAATATCCTCAAGCAAAGTGTCTCTACAAAACGAAAATGTAAGAATAACATTGTTTGCTCCAATTCATTAAAATCCCGTCCGAGCTACAACCAGATGGCAGATACTTTTGTTTCAAACTAAAATTATAACTTTGAGAACAATACAGTCCGGTTTAGTTTCAAATAAAATTTGCTTCACTATGGTCAATTAAGTTTTGATGGAGTTTAAAAGGACAGACACAATATCCGAATCGAAATAGTTGCAAATTGTTCAAATTATGGCGAAGTCAACACATTTATAACTCGCTATGAACATATCTCCGAGGCTACTTATAAATATGTACTACTTTTAATTATTACTGAACTTTGCATTATAGCCATGGCTTTTTAGAAAACGACAGAGATATTAATTATTTTCCTGGCCGGATTCGAGTAAGACAGGCGCAGGTGGCAAATGAAATTATAAGAAACCGAAATTTATAACCGATTTTTAGAAGTGATTACGCTAAATTTCAATTAGAATCGTAAATCGATTGCAAAACATTTATGGAAAATAATTTGCTGGAATTCATTGAGTATTTACTTATTTGACGATTACTAAGCTATTCTACGTTGTATTAATTTTAGGCTCGAAATTCTACTGGAAATTGTAAGCAAGGATTTCATTCAAAAAAGTCTAAACGATTCCGGATTTGAATAAAAAGAACTTGGCAATTTACGAGGTCTCAAGGAATGGGCACGATCAAATTGCACCGATTTCAAATGCATTTTCTACTGTTATTTGAAATCAAATTACGATAAATTTATATTCATTTGTTAGACTTAACATTCTTTTTAAATAATAAAAGAAAAAATCGCATTTAAAATAAAAGTTTATTATAGGGACTGCAAATTTAAGCCAGCCGTTTCCCAATAGATGGCGCCAGCAATAAATGATGATCAATAATTGCGGATCAGAAATATCACGTGGTAAGCTTAGACATCTGTCAATAACTCCTCATCATTCGATCTGTGATGTTTTATTGGCGTCGTATACTTTTTCGTATTAAGACATAGGACAGAAACAACTCTCTTTCACAAGGCGCGATCCGGATCATCAGCCTCTAGCTGTTGCCAGGACTTGTTTATTCCTCTGTCCTGTTCCTCGTCCCGCTCACCTGCTCACTTCCATGTGCTACATGGTCGACCAACCCGACGTTTTCCTTGAGGATTAAAATGCAGAGTCTGTTTGGTGATGTTTCGCTCTAGTTTCCTCAAAGTGTGACCGATCCCTTTCCACTTCCGCCTTTGAATCTCAATGCCTATTTTAGTCTGCCCAATTGTACTCAAAAGTTTGTCATTGGAGATCACTCCTGGCCAGAATATCCCTAAACTGCGTCGGAGGCATTGGTTCACGAAAGTTTGCAGTTTCTTGATAAGTCAAACGGTCACTTTCCATGTAGTACAACCATATAACAACACGAATTTGACGCATGCATGAATAAGTCGTGGCTTCGTGCAAAGGGAGATCTCTCTTCACCTCCAGGTAGGGGAAAGGATACCGAAGGCCTGACGAGCCTTATTTATACGAGCCTCAATTCTTTTTCGGCTCCGCCATCCATGCTGACAATTCTTCCGAGATAACAAAAATGTTGCAACCCATCCACATCTTGTCCATTTAACAATCGGTGTGCATGTGGTCGAACCCATGTGCATGTGCTCGGTTTTACGCACATTTATTTTCAGTAACGCCTCTTTGCATTTAGAATGCGAACATTTGAATCTAAATCCGAATGGTTAACACACATCATCAGCATGATCATGGTGACTTAAGATATTAAATAGTCTCCATTGAAGACCTTTATCATCCCCACCTTCCAGTGCAGCTTTCAATATGTTATTTATTTCCACCTGAAATAGAGCTGGTGATAATATGCAGCCTTGTCTGACACTCGTTTGCACAGGAAAGCTCTCGGACAGCTCTTCTCTATGTAAGACGTGACACCTTCCATCTTCGTAGGATTCTTTAATCATAGCTATGTCCTTATCTGGAATACCTCTCCAACGCAAAGCATTCCATATATAATCTCGCTTAACGCTGTCGAAAGCTTTCTCGAAGTCCAAAAACATGAAATGTATTAGCGAACCCATTTCGGCTGACTGCTCTAATATTATCCGTAGGGTATTTGTGTGGTCAAAACTTAAGTTATATAAAACGATTATACGACCTGTGCTATGCTATGGCAGCGAAACGTGGACATTAACTCAGGCGTCCGAAAAACTCCTGAACGCCTTTGAAAGAAAGGTCTTCAGAAGAATCCTCGGACCTGTGAGGGAAGACTCGATCTGGAGAATACGATACAATAGAGAATTATATGCCATCATCGACAATCCAGAATTGTCAACCCTCATAAGATTTAAAATTTAAAAAGTTACAATGGGTTGGGCATGTGAAGCGGATGGATGACGGAAGAATTCCCAAACGCACACTAAAAGTGAAAGTCAACAGACAAAGACCGCTCGGAAAACCACGAAAGCGCTAGGAGGATTCGATTGACGCAGACAGCAAATCACTGCTAAGATTTTCAAACTAGAGGACGCGGGCACTGAACCGAGATGGATGGAGGCAAAGCATTCAGGAGGCCAAAGCCCGATTTGGGCTGTAGCGCCATCGTAAGTAAGTAAGTATTTGTGTGGTCGGTACAAGACAACCCTTTACGGAATCCAGCCTGATAAACCTCGAGAGTGCTCTCGACGACATCACTAATCCTATTGAGAACTACCTTAGCCATTCTTTTTGATACGGCAGTAAGTAGACATATACCACGCCAATTGCCGCAATCCCGAAGGTCGCCCTTCTTCGGAATTTTCACAATGACGCGCTCCTTCCATTCAGTCGGATATCTTCCTTCATTCCACACCTCAGTAAAGAGTGGGAGGAGTATATCGGCTGTAATTTCCGGGTCCGCTTTGAGGAGTTCGGTTGGTAGTCCGTCTATACCTGGAGCTTTCCTTCCTGCCATTGACCGAATTGCGGAAACTATCTCTTCCTTATCTGGGGGATCGTCCCTAACAGAGGATTGTTGCGGTTGGATGTTTGGTAGTTGTTCTGTTTCTGGAATATCTTCCTCTGACAAGATGTTTAAAATATCAGAGAAGTATTCCTTCCATCGCCGAAACTGGTGTTCACTCACATTAAGGAGAGTTCCGTTGACATCTCTCACCAGGTGGTTGGCGGTAAAATTCCTGTTCGTCAACTGTTTCGTGATTTTGAATAGTGAGCCCATATCCCCCAAGGTAAGCCGCAGATTCTGCCTTGTTGGCCAGATCTTCAATGACCTTTCTCTTGTCGCGTTTAATAGACTTTTCAAGCTGTATTTGAGCATCGCGGTAGTTCTGTCTCAAGTCGGGTGTTCTTTGGTTGACATCGGGTTAAGAGTTGATTGCTAATTTTGCTTTTTTCTGATTGCCAACCTTGTCCCATGTGTCTAGCGACATCCAGTATTCCTCACCACTTTTCTCATATCCCACAGATTCTTCAGCACTCTAACTAGTGCTTGTTTCTGGAATTTGATAATTTTTCGTGATCGAATATGCCGAAGTTTGAGCCAAATTCTCGTCATTTCCGGGAAGTTTTGCTTTTTGTCTTCCATTCAAAAGATCTGCGGCTGAGACGCGTCGAAGAGAAGTGGAAGAACATCAAGAGCGATGATTTTGACGTCGAGGATCGGCATGGTGGTGGTAGAGAGAAAATTGTTGTGGTATCTCATCAGCTGCTGAAACCGAGGGAAACCATCGTAGAAGATCACTATTGACTACGATTGATGCGTTTGAGCCAAGCGTTCAAAGAGTAATGACCGCAGTACCAAAAGAGATACGACAAAGGGACTTTTCTGCACGACAACACTCGCCACATGTTGCTTAGGTTAGAAAACCTACCTGGAAACACTGAACTGAGACAACTTACCCTCTCCGCTGCATTTGCCAGACATCGCCCCTTCTGAATACCACCTATTCCGATCGATGACACATTGGCTGGCTGAGCAGCACTTCACTTTTTACAAAAAAGCCAAAAATAGGGTCGATTTGTGGATCGGCTCAAAACAAGAGCAGTTTTTTCGACGCGAAAGACGTATGCTGCCAGAAAAATGAGAAAAACGCTGTGGCTAGCGATGGCCATTTCTTCGAATAATAAATATTTAACTATTTCTGCAAAATGAAGGCGCGAATTTGGAAAAAAAAATGGCGGTTTTCAATTTTCACTCCCAACAATTAAAAGAAATGGGGAAGAAAATTTTACATTTTTTTGCAAAAAATCTAAAGGCGTCATATTCTGTGATTGCAAAAGGAACCAACACTGTGAAATCAACAGTGACCCAGGTTATAAATCGGTTCAAGCAGACCCAAAGTATTGATCAAGCTCCAAGAACTGGAAGAAAATTACGAAAACGTGATAAGGAAATGGTAAAAGGCGGTAGTTCGGAAGGCGAAGGCAAATCCAGGTCTTCCACAGAGGGAAGTGTTGTTGGATGGCTCAATATGTTTTCATCGTCTGTAGGTGCCTCAGTCAGATTGTCATAGACTACTAATGTAAGTAGTCGATCATGAATCCGGGTTAAGCAACTGTTAGAAATATTGCCCCCATTTCGTTTTTATCTTTTCCGTGTCGCTAATTATGTCTCCTGCTGTGTCCTTACAAAGGCTCGTTTTTGGTTGAAGTCATCGTTTCTGCGTAAACCGCTCTCGTTTTGTGGGATTGAAAATCTTCATCCATTGTACTTAATATTTCCTTTCTTTTTTCTGAAAGTTTTGTTCGCAAATCGTCTTAGCTCGTCAAATATGTCTTCCTTGGTTGTTCAGTAAATTGTTTGCAAGCTGCATTCTTGTTGTCTATTACATCTCGGATTCATCATCGAACCAATGGTTCTTCTGCCGTCCGGTCTGGTAGCTTATAATCTCCTTTGCAGCAGACTTAATACAATTTTTGATGGAGATACATAACCCTGTATTGGCATTTCACGGTGGTTGAATATTTGGCGAAAATGTCTCTCTAAAGATGATGTGTATGTGATTGTGATGGACTCGTCCTTCAGAAATTAAATTTCAGTTGATGACTTGCAGGTTCGGTGTTTGCTATTCGAAATGAGAGTAAGGGATTGATCAAATGGTGGTCAGAGACGCAGTTAGCACCTCTGAAGATTCTTACATCTTGGATGCTGGAGGCTGCGTTTTTGTCTATAAGAACGTAGTTTATCTGATTATATGTCCTTCCACTGGGTGAGACGCAAGTTCTTTTATGTATACTCCGTTGTGGGAAGCATGCTAATCTAACTATGAAGTTTCTATTGCAGGCGAAGTCAACTAAATGCTGGCCATTGTCATTACTAATATAGTGGAGACTGTGTCATCCGATATTTCCTCTATGTGTCTCCTCCTTCCCACCCTTCTACTTCTATAATGGCGCTACAGCCCAAATCAGACCTTGGCCTCCTAATGTTTAGGTTCCTTGACATTTTATATTACTTATTGTGGAAGGGTTGTTAGGCCTTCGCACAACCCTCTTTCTACGAATTTTTCATTTTCGTAGATTGAGGTGACCAAGGTATATCCAAGCAGGCAATGTGCTGGAATTATATATTGCATCGACCGGGATTTGAGCTCATGACCTTCGCATTATAAGACCAACACGCTACCTACTAGGCTACACCTTAGCTCCCACCCTTCGCGTTCTATTAAACAATGGCACTACAGCGCAAATCGAGCGTTGGCCTCCTGATCTTCAGGTTCCTTAACATATTCATTACTTATTGTGGAAGGGTTGTTAGCACTTCGCACAAACCTTTATCAACAAATTTTCATTTTCGTAGATTAAGGTAACTAAGGTTTATCCAAGCAGGTAGTGTCTCGAAGTTATGAGTCGACCGGGATTTCAACTCACGATCTTCGCATTTTAGACCAACATGCAGTCCACTAGGCTATACCCTCGCTTACCCTTTGAGTTGAATTCACCTAAAGTGATCTCGATGTCATTTGAGAGCAATCATAAGTTGTTTTAAGGTGACTATGAAATTCATGCTTAGGTTATGAGTCTCACGTAAGAGGGTTGGATACCAACGCCCCATTGTTCGCCTTTGTGTTTTTCCCATGTAGACCTACATATCATTTAGCCAGCCTACCTGTGAATCTAATGCGCATTATCGATTCAAGGGATCGGAGATCATTCAGCCCGGCATAGAGGTAATCTCCGAGGATTTGTCTTAGAATTGTTCGAAGGTATGTGTAATGGCAGAGGATATGCTCTACAGTCTACAGCCATTCTCCTCGCCGCAGCCTTTGCATATGTCATCGGTTTGAGCGTGTGCTCTAAGAAGATAGTCATCTGTGATTATACTCGTACTTACAAGTGTCCATAGAGAGTTTCTATTGATTCTCAATATTTTTACTGATTTCCCTTTTCCAAACCCTAGCATCTTCGTAGTTTTACACGACTCGCTTTGTAATAATTTGAAATTTTTCCTTCCCTAAACTTTATTAGCGTAGATTGTCTTGATGGCTCTTAAGGCAATGCCATAATTGACCATTTCCCCAACGGTGATAGCGACTGATTCGTTTCTAACCATCTTGTCCGCCATTTCGTTTCTAGGTATGTATATATCTCGATGCCCCGGAGCCCAACAAAATTGCAGGTTTTCCCAATCCTTCCAAAATGTCCATACAATGGTTCAAGGATCTTGAATTGCAGCGGTAAGTGGAGAGGGCCTTCAGTGCAGCCTGGCGTTTCGAGTAAAAATTAACTCGCTTACCATTTATAGTACTCCTGCACGCAAAGCTAGTTCCACTCCTCTCGCAATAGCCATCATCTCCGGTTAGAAGACCGTGACATATTCTGGTAGATGCCTGCAGATTTTCAGATCACTGTCTGTTATTTCGCTGCTAAGCCATTTACTTTCCAGGAGTGCGACCAAATTAATGTTGAATTTAACAACTTTTTCCAGAAGTGATTTTAGTGCTCCAGTTTTCAACAAGGATCGTACATTCCAGGTTTCGAAAGCGTGTTCAATTTTTCGTTTCCCGGTGTGTTTGCGTTGAATTCGTCTAGTCCAAGGCGAAACTTCAGGTTCCGTAACAAGTGTCGCCCAACAACCTGGAGGACCAGATCTATGTACTTAACCGCACAGACACGGTTGGACAATTTCAGCTGAATAGGATTTGTTGGAGTTCTTTCCATTATGCCACGTCCAACTATATCCATTCGTAGCCTACTTCCTGAGACGCACTGGTGTTTTTGGCCATTCAGGAAGTCTTCTCTACTGCTCCTTTTCCAAACCAAGTTTGGGACCATCTTACGCGAAGTTAAAGGCACAAAAGTATGGCTGCGTAATTTCATTTTCAAGCAAAATATTTGGTTTATCTTATTATTTAGTATACTCGTACAATCTGCAAACAAAGGAAAAATATTTAGCATTGGTCATTACATAGAAAGCGATAAGCACTTAATGAACACACAACTAAAATTTGTTAAAATATTTTTACTATTTATGTTATGGGATCTCATTATTAAATTCTGCTTTTAAGAATTAATTAATTTATTATAATTTAGAGAGAAGCATTTTCAAACTGTTGATAAAGATCTCAGCAGAGACCGAAACGTCACGAATAATAAAGCGTAACAGTGTAGAATCCGGAAATGTGTTCTTTCAATTGAAAATACACTGTGAAAACATTCACCAAACCATTACTGTGATTAATATGAGAGGGTAGGTTCATTCACAAACTGGACCTTACTCTTTTGACAAAAATAAAAAAATAACAAGGACAATAGTATAACCTTCTGGCTCAACGCGTTCTCAAGCTAGAGTGCAGTTTTGAGCTTTCTAAGACAAGAACCATTTTAATCCCCGAATTTTATTTCTTAACGTTACAAAATTCGTTGGAGCAGACTTATAATATCCTCAGATTTCATCTACAGTATAAAACCACCTTCTCCTTCAATGACACAACATCCCAAATCATTCCTTCTCCTGACTTAAAAAACTTTAACTATATGTACTCATCTAAAATACACTGAGTTGCATAACTTTCAAGTTTTTCTTCTCTACTAAAAATCGATTTTGATTTTACATTGCCATTATTCGAGAAGAAATTCTTCTTCAATAAAACATCCCCAAGGAGATAGCGCCAATACGAAAGACGAAGAAAAATAAGGAAGTACTTTAGAAACATTCAAAGAAAACCTGGAGGCAAATAAGAAGCTAAAACTTGTGCCAAATTTCCGCGTCGTCGTCTTCTTCTTCCAATAGTAGAGTATGGCAAGTTAGTAGCAAAAACAGAAGTTTTAAATAATGCATGGAGAACAAAGAGAACAGCAAAGTGTACTTGTGTCGAAACAACAGCATCATAGTGAAAAGTTTTAAAAAATTCACCATGATTTCGAAATTTTATCTTCTCCGAATGATGACGGCTTGTCTCCGCAGAGGCATTAAAACGTATACCGGACGAGAATTTCAAAGATTAATCAATCCGGAAAATAAAGCTTTTCCTTATCATTCGTACCGGAAGCTTTTCGATAGTCATTGCGACAACCACCATGACTCTTCTCAATGACCAGAGAATTTATGCTATCAGAGGTGATTAAAATATACTGAGGTACTTTTTTTGTTGATGCAAATGAGATGAATCCTGAAAACTAAATGGCTATATGGTTGGCGTCCCTAAAAAAGGACATGGCTTTAATTTTTAAAATACTGTAATCTTATTGGAAAATTTATACAGGTCATCGGATCATTTCTACAAAAGAATTTTCAAGGATATTCTAGCGGAGGCAATATTTAAAAAAAAAGGAATGAATTTTTTTTTTCGTTACCGATAAAATATTAGGTCCGTGTAATTCGGGACGATACACAAAGGAAAAGACTTAACTCTTAGACTAGCATCGAAATAAATTCCGTGCCAGTTTCAGGATTGCAATCCGATTTGAGTCACGTCTCGTAAATAAATCACCGTTGAGTTGCTGAATAGCATAAAAAGTTATGTTTGCATTTCAGCTGAACGTCGTCAATGTAGGTCCTGTGTGTACTGCTGACATCGTCCTGGACCAAGCGAACAGTGACCTTCTCATCCTTACTATAACCTTCTCTTCGACTTCTATACTCAAGACTATGAATCAGGAAGAGCCTTGGATTGTAGCGTTTGGATCGGAGCCAAATTGAAGTGAACTTTGTGTATATATATTTTCCGTTTCGTGACACGCTTGATATCCTAAGTCGTCGTCGTTTTTTTTTACGACTTTGATGTAGAGCTCCTTTTCTCTAAATAGAAGCTGTTTTTGGGTCCTTTTTTGCTGCAACGTAGATGAAAGGGAGTTTCAGAAGTGAAAATTTCCTTCCTTGTTCGTTAGACTTTGAAATAAAATAGAGTTTCTGTAATAAACAATGTACTTCGTAAATAGTAAGTGCAAAATTGCATGATTCGAGTTTTGACGCTGGTGCCGACAATTGTTCTCTGGTCGATTCTTGCCGGTCTAAAAAACAGCAAATTCGTTCTTGTTCGTATATACGAAGGGTGCTTATTAGCACTCCCTAATGACTTTTAGACAATATGAAAGTGATTTACTATTTGAGAAATGTGCTCTTTGTAATAGTGTAATTTGAAACATCTTACATTTCAATACCATTGTGCACGTTTTATAGTTTGAAATGTTCCTAATTATTACTAAGTTCGTTGGGAATTTGAAAGTTGTGAATGATCTCCAGTTGTACTCCAACGTTCGTCGTTGGAGAACACTTCTGGCTAAAATATCCCAAAAATGCATCAGTGGCTTTTGCTAACGAAAGTTTGCAGTATTTTGGTAAACCGAACAGTCACTTTCCAAGTGGTACAACCACATAACAACACGGATTCGACGCATGCGTCAAATATTCGCTGCTTCGAGCGAAGTAAGATATCTCTTAACCTCCTTCACCTCCACAAAGGGGAAATGATACCGAAGGCCTGCCGAGCTTTATTTATACTTACTTACGATGGCGCTACAGCCCAAATCGGACTTTGGCCTCCTGAATGCTTTGCCTCCATCCATCTCGGTTCAGTGACCGCGTCCTCCAGTTTGAAAATCTTAGCAGTGATTTGCTGTCTGCGTCAATCGAATCCTCCCAGCGCTTTCGTGGTTTTCCGACCGGTCTTTGTCCGTTGACTTTCCCTTTTAGTGTGCGTTTGGGAATTCTTCCGTCATCCATCCGCTCCACATGACCAGCCCATTGTAATTTTTTAAATTTTATGAGGGTTGACACTTCTGGATTGTCGAAGATGGCATACAATTCTCTATTGTATCGTATTCTCCAGATCGAGTCTTCCCTCACAGGTCCGAGGATTCTTCTAAGGACCTTCCTTTCAAAGGCGTTAAGTCGTTTTTCGGACGCCTGAGTTAATGTCCACGTTTCGCTGCCATAGCATAGCACAGGTCTTATGATTGTTTTGTATAGCTTAAGTTTTGTTTTCCTGTGCACGTTCTTGTTTTTGATTATTGGAAGTACCGAATAATAAGTCTTGTTTGCCATCATTATCCTTCTTTTAATTTCGATGGGTTCGCTTCCATCCTTCGATAGATTTGCCCCTAGATATATGAAGTTGTCTACGTTTTCTAGGTTATAGTCTCCTACTGTAATATTTTGTCTGATTGGCGTCTTTTTCCTAGTTTGCGTCATAATTTTTGTTTTGTTTTCATTAATGCGTAGTCCAACTTCCCTTGCTACCGAGTCAAGGCTTACAAATACTTCCTTAGCACTCTCCAGAAATCTTGCAAGGATATCTATGTCGTCGGCATATGCTACGAGTTGTGTGGATTTGAAGCATAGTGTTCCCTTGGTGTCAACGGGAAGTTTCCGAACAACATATTCGAGTGTTAAGTTGAAAAGCATTGGTGCGAGGCCGTCACCTTGTTTAAGGCCGTTGTCTGTTTTAAAACTGGAAGTCAGATCGTTTTCTACTCTGACTTGTGACAAAGACTCAGTCATTGTCATTCTTGTCAGTCGAACCAGTTTCGGTGGGACTCCAAACTCCAACATGATTTTATACAGTACGCGCCTGTCGATACTGTCGTATGCTTGTTTGAAGTCAACAAATATCTGGTGTACATCAGTATTATATTCCCAGCACTTTTCCAGCACCTGTTTAACTGAGAATATCTGGTCCGTGGTTGAGCGTCCAGCTCTAAATCCGCCTTGGTATTCACCAATTACTTTATCAGCATAGGGCTTAATTCTCTTTTCTAGAATTTTCGTCAAAATCTTATAAGACGTACACAACAGAGATATTCCTCGGTAGTTTTCGCAGCAGAGTTTGTCACCTTTTTTATAAATTGGACATATGATGCTCTTGCGCCAATCTTCAGGAAGTATTTCCTGCGTCCATATGTCCGCGACTAATCTATGTAGGAGATGCGCTATGCAGGTGTCGCCGGCTTTCAGAAGTTCAGCTGGGATTTGATCAGTGCCCGGCGCTTTGTTGTTTGGGTGGTTCCTTAGGGCTGTTTTTACTTCTTCGAGTGTGGGAGGACTCAAAGTGGATCCTTCATCAGCTGTTATATCAGTTATACCTGCTATTGTATCTGCTGCTGCTGTTCGTGTAGGTGATGGGCTCGGGTTAAGAAGGTGTTCAAAATATTGTGCCCATCTTAGTTTTATATCTTCCGCGTTACTTATAATGTTCCCTTCCGCATCCTTGCATAGGGTCGTTTTCGGTTTGTAACCTTCTTTCATCCTTTTGACAAGGGAATACGCGGCTCTTGTGTTGTGTAATTTAAATTGTTCGTCCATGTTTTTAATTTCGTCATTATTGTACTTCCGTTTTTTTTGTCTGCATATTTTGTTTGCAAATCGTCTAAGATCCTTGTACTTGTCTTGTTTGGCTCGTGTCGGCCGTTCCGTTAATATTTTGTAAGCTTCATTTTTTCGTTCTAAGGCATCTTGGCATTCTTTGTCGAACCAATCATTTCTTTTGCGCCGGGGTTGTTGTCCTATCACCTCCTCTGCGACAGATGTAATGCCATCTTTGATTTTTTGCCACATTTCTTCTATTGGCATGCTGACAGTGGTATTCAGCATTGTCGCGAAGTGCCTCTCCAAGGCTGACGTATATTTCGCAACTATTTTCTCGTTTTTGAGTTTCCCTATGTCGAATTTAGGAACCGGTTGTATTTTTGAGTGTCCTCGGTTTGCGATTCGACATCGAAACTTGGTCTTTACCAAATAGTGGTCTGTGTCGCAATTAGCCCCTCGACATGTACGCACGTCGAGAATGCAGGAGGCCGTCCTTTTCTCTATTAGAACATGGTCTATTTGATTGAATGTTCTTCCGTCGGGTGAAGCCCACGTTCTCTTATGAATGTCACGATGCGGGAAGCATGTCGAGCTTACAATAAGGTTTTTGCTGCTGGCGAAATCAGTCAGCCTCTGGCCGTTGTCGTTACTAATATCATGGAGACTATGCCTTCCAATTGTCCCTATGTATGCTTCTTCTTTGTCCACTTTCGCGTTAAAGTCACCTAATACTATTTTAATATCATTCGACGGAAGGGAGTCGAATGTTGATTCTAAGGTGCTGTAGAAATCGTCTTTAACTTCGTCGTCTTTGTCTTCCGTTGGGGCGTGGACATTAATAAGCCAAACATTAAAAAAACTTGTTTTGATGCGGATTGCACACAATCGTTCATTGACGGATTTGAAGTTGGTAACTTGGTGTTTAAACTTCTTGTCGACGATAAACGCAACTCCAAATTCCCGGCTTCCCGATGATTTCCCACTTTTGAAAATTGTGTGCGATCTTAAGTCATTAATCTCGTTACCTAATAATTTAGTTTCTTGGAGTGCAATTATGTTTATATTGTATTTGACTGCCTGTTCCAGAAGCTCTCTCACTGCTCCTGCTCTGTACAGGGATCGCACGTTCCAAGATCCGAAGGAATAGTCCATTTTTCGTTTGCGTGGTCGTTGCCGTTGAATCAATCCAGTCCGAGGCGTTGCTTCAGGTTTCGAAACGGGTGTGTTTTTTCCGAGGATGAGTTGTTAACACATCGCCCAACCCCCAACTTGGAGGGCCATATTATTATAGTGCTAGAATTTTTCTGTTTCATTAGCACTCGCGCCCATCAGTTCAGCAAGTCAAGTCCGGATGGACAAGACCAGGATCCGGTGGCTACCACGAGGAGGTATGATGAGCACAATTGATGTGTATATGACAGTTACAACACTGGGCGTCGCCTAATGACGCCGATCAGATGCCTACCCTGTCTATACCCATCCAACCAGCTTTATTTATACGAGCCTATATATCCCTTTCGGCTCCGCCATCCATGCTGACAATGCTTCCAAGGTAACAAAAATCTTGCACTTATTCCACATCTTGTCAATTAAGAACAATCGGTTTGCTTGTGTTCGAACCCATGTAAGGTATGAGTCGTTTAGTTTTTTTTTAAATCATAGGTTATTTTAACACCTTTTTCTTTTTCCTGCTCGAAATATTGTAAGAAAGTTAGTGTCGTACTTCCGATGAAGGAAATGAATCAATCTAGGTTTGATCAACGTTAGGAATTATTGAGAACTTATTTCTAAAGTGAGTTGTCGAAAAATCAACTATTCTGATAAAGCGCATTTCCATCTCGGCGGCTATGTAAGCAAGCAAAACTGCAGCAGCTGGGGCTAGGAAAATCTGCACGTGATCCTCGAGAAGCCAATGCATCCTCAGAAAGTGACAGTTTGGTGTGGACTGTGGATTGGTGCCTTTTTTTTCGAAAATGCTATTAGAAATGCCGTTTCGGTCAACGGGGAGCGCTACAGAGGTATGATAACTGACTTTTTATAAATTAGAGACATGGACTTGGACAACCTTTGATTTCATCAGGATGGCGCGAAATTCCACGCAGCCCATCATCGACCTTTTGCACGCCAAGTTCGGTAATCGTGTAATTAGCCGAATTCGCGATGTCTATTAACCGGTTTAAACAATTTGAACCCGTTGTGATTCTTTTTGCAGGATGCCGTGAAAGATCGAAATTATACGGATGATCCACAAACAATTCAGGACCTTAAGTTGAACATTGACCGAGAGATTCGTCAGATAGAGGACGAAACCATCAATAACGTCATGGGAAATTGGGCTATAGGGAGCGCTACTGCAAAGCCAACCGAGGCGGCCACATGAATGAAATTGTATTCCAAATAAGAATAGGTTCCCATTTGCTCTATCCAGTAAGAATGAATTTTGAAAACTATTAATCAGTATTCATTTTATTATATTTAAAAAAAAAAAAATTTGGGTTTGGCCCACCCTTTACGTGCACTTGGTTGTACACAAATTTACATATTTTTGACCTCTTCTATTTCTACAATGGCACTGCAGCCCAAATCGGGCCTTGCCCTCTTGAACTTTAGGTTCCTTAGCATTTTTCCAAGTAATTATAGGCCGATCTCCTTACTTTCCTCTATCGCGAAACTATTTGAGAAATGCTTAAAAAAAGATTATTAAAATACCTTGAGGAAAATGAAATTATAGCGACAAATCAATATGGCTTTAAAAGTGGACTAAATACAGCGGATGCAGTATATGTTCTCATAGAATATATCAGTCACTCTACAGATAAAAATGAAAAAGTAGTTGCTCTGGATTTAGATATAAAAAAGCATTTGACAGTGTTGATCATTAAATACTTCTTTCGAAACTTAACTTGCTTGGAATCGTAAATAAAGCTCTTTGCTTTTTTCGATCATATTTAAAAAATCGAAATCAACTGGTAAGAGTTTGTGATACTTTTAGTCGACCTTCAACAATAAAATGTGGTGTTCCGCAAGGGTCTGTGCTAGGGCCAATTTTATTCAACATCTACATAAATGACCTCTGCAAAATGAGTGAACTTGAAGTTAATGGACGTATAATCACTTTTGCAGATGATACAGTTCTGTTATTCAAGAGTAATGTCTGGGAAGACACTTTTGTAAAAGCAAATGCAAGCATACAAAGTGTAGTTGGCTGGCTCATAAAATGTCACTAAACTTAAACAAAACCAAACTCATGATATTTGGAAAGGATAGCCCTAACATTCCTAATATCAAAATTCTAAATGAACCAATTCAGATTACGGAGGCAGTTAAATATCTTGGTGTTATCATGGATAATAATTTAAAATGGGATTGTCATATTTTGTACTTGTGCAAAAGATTAAGAAAAACCCTACATACATATTTCAGTCTACGTACGCTTACTGATAGACAATTAATTAGAACCGTATATTTCTCCTTAGCACAGAGTATCATTCAATACTGTATCTTAGCATGGAGATCAGCATGCACGGCAACATTATCGCCATTGATAAATTTGCAAAATAGGTTAATTAAAATATGTTTGTCGCGGTCCAATTTTTATGCTACAATATTCTGAATTTAAAGTCATGAATTTGAGACAGCTCTTTGTCTATGCTTTATTAAAGTCTATGGCTTGCAATTTATCGAAATTTAGAATAAATGTTACGAACTATTCGACAAGGAGTCAAACAAAGAACTTATTAACTATAGAAAAATGCAATAAAACTATGTTGCAAAGGCATGCTTGTATTCTTGGACCTGGAGCCTTTAACATCTTACCAGATTTGGTAAAAAATACTTTAAATATCAACAATCACAAAATTGTCATAAAAAAATTTGTTTACGATAATCTGAACTTTTTCAATGATATTGTTACATAAAATTATTATTTTTTTTTTTTTTAAAGTTTTCTATTTTTTTTTTTCTGTTAGCTTTTGAACTCCCACACACAAGCTTTGGCTTACGTGGGTTTGTATCTTTAATTTTTATTAACATTTGTGTACTATATACACGCATTGTGTCATCACTTATTATTTATATTGGATACAAATAAAGAACTATAATACTTAATTTATTGTGGAAGGGTTGTTAGACCTTCGCTCAACCCTCTATCTTTGAATTTGTCATTTTCGTAGATTGAGGGGACCAAGGTATACCCAAGCAGGCAGAGTGCGGGAATTATGCGTTGACCGGGATTTGAACCCAACACCATTGTAGACCAACATGCTACCTACTAGGCTACACCCTATCTATTTATGTCCTGCTCATTTGCATTTAGAAAGCAGCAAGCGAATATTTGGCTCTATGAGTAGCCCAACACACATCATCAGCTTAATTAAAGTAACTTAAGATGTTTAACAGTCCCCACTGAAGACCTTTATCTTCCACACCTTCCAGTACAACTTTTAAGATATCATTCATTACCATCAAAAACAGGGCTGGTGAAAGTATGCAGACTTGTTTGACTCAGGTTCGCACAGCTCTCCTCTATGCAAGACGCGACACCTTGCATCTTCGTAGGAATCTTTAATCATAGCTATAGACTTATCTGGAATACCTTTCCTACGCGAAGAATTCCATGTATAATCTCACTTAGCACTGTCGAAAGCCTTCTCAAAGTTCACAAATATGAGATGTAGTGGCCAACCCATTTCGGTGGACTGCTCCATAAATATTTATAAGGTATTATATTTGTATGGTCTGCAAAATACGATACTTTACGGAATGATATCTATGGCGTCACTAACCCTACTGATTTTAGCCATGATTTTCATTTGACTTAACCATAATTTTCAATGTGACAGTATGTAGACATATACCACGCTAAACCTAAAATAACGGATTATTGCGATTGGATGTTTGGCAGTTTCATTGGCGATAATTATCGCCCAATAGCAATAACCTCAATTCTGTCAAAGGTCATGGAAACAATTATCAACAATAGAGATATTGAATATCTCAATATCAATGATATTATTGACGACAAACAGTATGGATTCCGCAAAAAACGTTCCACAGGAGACCTTTCAATCATCGTCACTGAATGTTGGAACAAAAGCGTTAACCAGCTTGGTGAATCTTGTATTATCGCTCTTAATATTTCCAAGGCTTTTGACAGAGTATGGCACAGTGCCCATTTAATCAAACTTAAAGCTATTGGTTTGGGCGATTCTCTTATTGAAAGTTTTTTAGTCAATTGTTCAATGCGTGTGGTATTGGATGGTGTGGTTTCCCTTTCTGGGCTCGGTTCTTTCTCCTACCCTTTTTCTAATATTTATTAATGACTTGCTATCTTCAACTTTCAAACCTATACATAGCTTTGTTGATGACAGCGCATAAGGCTTCTCCTATCACTTCAATACTGCGTTCTTAGCCCGAAGTACTAGCTTAGTAGAACAACGTAGGTACATGGTTCAATTATTGAATGGAGACTTGGCTAAAATTCTTAGTTGGAGCGATATGAATCAAGTCGAATTTAATGCTTCGAAAACCCATTGCTGTCTTGTGTCCCACAAATATGACTCTAACCTTGACCCAATCACCTTCGGAGGCCAGCCATTAACCGACTCTTCAAGTTTTAAGATGTTAGGTTACCAAATCACAGACAAATTATCTTTGAACGATCATATATTTAACAACGCCAAGGAAGTATCTAAATATTTGGGCTACCTAAAATGGTGTAAAAACTTCTTTACCGCTTCCGTGTTACTTACAATTTATAAGGCCTATATTAGACCACGTCTTGAATTTAATTTACACTTATGGGCAGGAGCTGCAAAAACTTCCTTCTCCTATCTGGATAGTATCCAGTCTCGGACTATTAAAATTATAGGAGACTCTGACATCTCTTCTTCGCTCGATTCACTTGAGCATATACGAACTGTAAGCTCCCTAGCCCTTTTGTATCGCTATTACAATGGAGATTGTTAGGACGAAATCTCTAATCTCTTTCCCCCATGTATGCCCTTATCCCGTAATACTAGAGCTGCTTCACGCGCTCATAAGTATTCTCTCAACCCCATCTTCGGTTCGAACACAAGCAAACCGATTGTTCTTAATTGACAAGATGTGGAATAAGTGCAAGATTTTTGTTACCTTGGAAGCATTGTCAGCATGGATGGCGGAGCCGAAAGGGATATCGAGGCTCGTATAAATAAAGCTCGGCAGGCTTTCGGTACTCTTTTCCCTTTGTGGCGGTTAAGGAGGTTAAGAGATATCTTTCTTCGCTCGAAGCAGCGAATATTTGACGCATGCGTCGAATTCGTGTTGTTATGTGGTTGTTCTACTCGGAAAGTGACTGTTCGGCTTACCAAAGTACTGCAAACCTGACTGTTCGAATATGGGACTCGCTGCCCATCTCATTATTCCCGCATGATTACAACATTCAACAATTCAAAAGAAATATTCATAGCCACTTCCGTCTCTATTCCCTTAATTCCCAACAACCAATGTCATTCCCCCATCACAGGAGCTTTGCTTCAGTACTAAAGGGCAATCCCTCTAGTTTCGGTGTATCATAAAAAAAAAGTTGTTCTGTTTCTGGACTATCTTCTTCTGACAAGATGTTTCAAATTTCAGAGGAATATTCCTTCCATCGTCGCAACTGGTGGTCACTAGCTAGTTGGCGGTGATATTCCTGTTCGTCAATTTTTTCATTTTTAAATAGCGAACCCATATCCCCAAGGTAAGCAGCAGATTCTACCTTATTGGCCAGATCTTTGGCATTGGCTTTTCTCTTGTCGCGTAAAGCAGCCTTCTTAAGCGTCTCAAGTCGGGAGTTGTTTAGTTCACAGCTGATAGGGTGATGATTACCAATTGAGCTTTTTTCCTACCACTAACCTGGCCTCATGTATATTGTGACATTCAGGGTTTCTCACCTCTTTAAGCATATCCCACAGATTCTTCAGCACTTGATACAAATGTATTTCAGGTGACCCCCAAATCGGCGTCCAGAATACGCAATTCATATCCGCCCAATGTGGATAACTTTCCGCGTAGAATGGTGGTATACTCGCGTTTTTTGTTGGTATCTCCTAGTTTGTCCGATTTACACCATCGCGGAAAACCCAAGATGTTTTATTTTGACTTTATGTGGAAAAAGCGTCCTTCCGATGACCATGCCGCGTATTACAAAACGCCACAAATAATTCTGCTTTCGGGCATTCATGATAATAATGTCACCTCTTGGAAGGCGGCGCTCAAAGGCGGTACTCAGTTCGTTATAGGACTACGCTATGTCTTCAGGTGTTTCGACATTAGTTGGTGCGTAGCACTGCAGAATCGTGACGATTCTAATACTTGTTGATACTGATTCTCGTTCTTGGTATTAGGACGACCGCTACGCCATGTTTGGCTTCACACTCACGACCAACGTTCAGAGTGGTGTTTCCGCTCGGGATTCGTTCTTCTCTGATCCTACCCTGCTGACCTCGCCCAAGCCTAAGATTTGGAAGTTTTAGTGCTCCATTTCAGGGTCGATCTCTGATTGACCCTAGAGATTCTCGATACACACTAACTTCTACTTCTACAATGGCGCTACAGCCCAAATCGGGTCTTGGCCTCCTGACCTTCAGGTTCCTTAACAGTTTTTCATTATTTATTGGGGAAGAGTTGTTAAACCTTCGCACAACCCTCTATCTACGAATTTTTCATTTTCGTAGATTGAGGTGACCAATTTATACTTGAGCAGGCAGTGTGATGAATTATGCGTCGACCGGGATTTGAACTCACGACCTTCGCATTGTAGACGAACACGCTACCCATTAAGCTACATCCTAGCTGATACACATTAATACTTCTGTCCTAATAGAGTTTGAACAATGCTATACAGTTCAGCGTGAGCGTTTAGAAGCACAAGAAGGCAACATAAGAATGTGAAAAACAGCCAAACTTGAGTTTGACCGATTTCAAATGTACGGACACGAGCACAAACTTGCATTAAACTACAAGTTTTTAAATAGAATACTCATTTAAACCGAAAATAAATATGACTTTCATAAATGACAATTCATTTTGATTGTGTTTACTTCATAAAAGAAAAAGAATGGAGAAAACTCAAATCTTCGGACGAAATTTGCCGCGCAATCGCTGTACATGCATTGTCCAAACTCTATTAGGATAGAAGTGTTAGTGTGTATCGAGTATCTCTGATTGACCTCAGCCTTTTCGCCGTCATTGAATTTTCGAACGTTCCAGAAGCCAATAGTAGTCCGTTCTGGAATGCCAAAAGGCGCTACCTTATAATCCGTCCATAACCGTGGCACTGTATCCGTTTCTCGTTCCAGTTAAAATTTAAATTCACAGGTGATAAACCCTTGATCCATTTTGCCATTTTTAGGGCAAGCAGGACTGGCTGTGGGTGTATTCTACTGCACCACAGGGGGGACAATATACAATTTAATTTTTTGTTGGCGAATAGTAAAGCTAACACTTTAAACATAACAGGGCTACGATTCCGCGCAAAGAGCAATCTTACGATACTCTAGATGAAATAGATTTTTTTGTGATCCCAAGAAATTTTGTATGGGAAGTATTAGAAGGGGTGACAGGATTGAACTAATTTTTTACCCATCATGCTAAAGTAGCTATAACAATGTTTTATGCAAAATGCTAACTCCAAAAATTGAATAGGAGCTGAGAAAATTAGTGTGTTAGATTTAGTGAAAATGTGCAGTTTGTATGGGAGGTGGTAGAAAGAGTGAGAGGATTTTATTGATTTTTTTAGAAATAACTAAGAATATCATAAAATTAACATCTCAGACCAGTAACATTCATACTTTTCAAGAAAATAGATTTTTTGTGAAGTTGTATGGGAGGGGGTAGAAGCATTAAAGCCAATCAAATATTTTTTTCTGATCTGAGTGATAATGCTAAATAAGTATTTATTACAAAATGTGAGCTCGATAAATGTTATATGTTCTGAGAAAATCGGCGTGGAGCATTTCATGAAAAACACAATTTCAGCTCACTAAATTTTATACGTACTGAGTAAATTGGCTTAGAGTAATTCATGACAAGTACAGTTTGTATGGGAGGTTGTAGAAGGAGGGGGAGAACATGCATAATTTTTATATGGTAGATTGATATTATCATAAAAGTAATATATTCCAAATTTCAGGCCAATAGCTTTTATACTTTTCGAGCAAATCCGATTATTGTCAAATTGCGCATTTGTGTCATTTTGTATGGGAGGGGGTAGAAGGAGTGGAGCGATTTGGCCAGTTCACGAACTTGACTTTACTTCGTCAAAAACGACGTGTACGAAATTTGAGCTTTCTAGCTCAACGCGTTCTCAAGCTAGAGAGCGAACGGACGGACGGGCATCCGGTTTTGAGATTTTTGAGTGATAATATTAACTTCTGTATCATTCATTTTTTTCTCCCAGCCTTATTTATTGGCGTTACAAACTTTAAAGCAAACTTATAATACTCTCAGATTTCATCTAGAGTATAACCAGATATAGTGACGTGGCGATTATTTGAAATTTATTGCGATTGAAGTATGTTAATCTGAAATATAAAGCGTCAATTCAAAGTTGGTTATTGTTGTTTAGTTCCATATAAATGTTCATAAAAGCTTGAATCTAAATTTTTTCATCTAGCAATTCATAATTAATTAAAATTAAATTATAACATAACAGGGCTACGATTGCGCATAAAGCGCAATCTTATGATACTCTAAATGAAATAGAGTTTTTTGTGATCAAAAGAAATTTTGTATGGGAAGTATTAGAAGGGATGATAGCATTGAACTAATTTTTTTCCCATCATGCTAAAGTAGCTACGAAAATGTTTTATAGAAAATGCTTACTCCAAAAATTGAATGGGAACTGAGAAAATTAGTGAGTTAGATTTAGTGAAAATGCGCAGTTTGTATGGGAGGTGGTAGAAAGAGTGAGGGAATTCTAGTGATTTTTTCAGAAATAACTACGAATATTATAAAATTGACATTCCTTAAATTTCAGACTAGTGCCATTCATACTTTTCAAGAAAATCGACTTTTGGTAAAGCTGTGAAACTGTGTCATATTGTATGGGAGGGGGTAGAAGCAGTGAAGCTAATCAAATATTTTTTTCTAATCTTAGTGATAATACTAATTAAGTGTTTATTACAAAAAATGAGCTCAATAAATGTTATATGTTCTGAGAAAATCGTCTTAGAGCATTTCATGAAAAAGTGTAGTTTGTGTGGGAGGGGGTGGAAGGAGAGGGAGGACGGAAATAATTTTTCTACTGTAGATTTAGATTATTATGAAAGTAGTATATCTCAAAATTCAGATTAAGAGTTTTTATATTTTTCGAGTAAATCAATTTAATATCAAATTGCGAAATTGTGTCATTTTGTATGGGAGGGGGTAGAAGGGAGGAAGCTAATCGTCTAATTTTTTTTGACCTTACTAACAATTTTAAATAAATATTTGGTGCACAATTTCAGCCCGGTAAATTTTATACACTGAGCAAATTGGCTTAGAGTAATTCATGACAAGTACAGTTTGTATGGGAGGTGGTAGAAGGAGGGGGAGGACACGCATAATTTTTATACGGTAGCTTGATATTATCATAAAAGTAACGCAAAATTTCAGGCCAATAGCTCTTATAGTTTTCGAGTAAATCCGTTTATTGTCGAATTGCGCAATTGAGCCATTTTGTATGGGAGGGGGTAGAAGGGGTGGAGCGATTTGGCCCGTTCACGAACTTGACCTTACTTTTTTGCCAAAAACGACGTGTACAAGATTTGAGCTTTCTAGCTCAACACGTTCTCAAGCTAGAGAGCGAACGGACGGACAGACGGACGGACGGACATCCGGTTTTGAGATTTTTGAGTGATAATATTATCTTCTGTATCATTCATTTTTTTCTCCGAGCCTTAATTCTTGGCGTTACAAACTTTAGAGCAAACTTATAATACTCTCAGATTTCATCTAGAGTATAAAAATTTTGATTTATATTATATGATATTCAATTCGATGTACTATTACATCAAATATTCGTTACAAATTCACATGATAACTAATTTCATTTCCCACTCGAAACAGAACTACGAACATAATTACAATTTCATAAGGTTTTCACTAATCGTTATTTCTAAGTGCGAATTTCGTGTTTCGTACCTTTTTTATGGCGATTTTCACCAAGTATTTTGTAGGTTCTCTGCTACTTGATGTTCTTTAAGCAGCAGCTCTATGCAGAATTTTAACTATTCATAACGTGATATTTCTACCAAAAATTTAAGTACTCTTACGGGGGTGTGCAGTAGCTACACCCAGGGATGTACCCGATTCCTGAAAACGTAAGTATATTAAAGCGGGCTGCTATAAATGCCATCTATCTCTCACTCCTGAAAGGCATTTAACAGACTCAACTCATGCATAGCAAAACGTAATACACCTGTTTGGTGTATGGTGCGTGATTGCATCGTGTAAATCAACTTGAATAATTGCCAAAGGTATTTAAAAAAAGGAGTCAGTGCTGTTTATTAAAGCTTTGCATGAACAACTTTAACAAAAGGCATTTACAAGAGCTTTTAATTTCGGCTTATTCAACGAAAAATGGTCAGAATTTCTAATTATTTGTCTCTGAGTCTATATGTTGTAGAAGGATTCAGACTGAACTAATAAAATTTTAGGAATAATGAATTTAAGTTTTGAATTTTTGTCTCGAGATTTTATTTTATGTAATTGTGGTCCTTTTCATTTCAACGAACTGTTACGTCTTTTGGTTGTAATCAGAAACTATGGAAAACCTTTTATTTCATCCAAATAAGGATTTTTTCATTTCGAACCACCGATTGTTTTCCGTTTTTACCAATAATTTTAGAAGGTTTTTCATTCTAAGCACCGATTTGATGCACTGATATTTCTTTTTCTAACCTTTTTCTAGTACGTTTCATTCATTTTTCAAGTATCTAATACAGTGACACATAGCACTTCTAATTATAATTTAACTAGTTCGTAATTTAGCTCGTCTTCATCATTAGTAGAGAGGTGACACATAGAACTTTGCTAATTAAGAGGAGCAACTCATCTGTCATATTTTAAAAATTGAATTGCATAGCAGCAAAATTGGCATGAAAACACACATATTAACATTCTTCATCATTATAGCCCCAATTAAGTGAAAAATTAGATCATTAGCTGAGATCGTTATGATCAATATTTTTGTAATTAAGTGTTCATGAGGCTAAATTAGTGTATGACACATAGCCGGTTTATGATAATTTATGCCTAATTAATAATTTAGTTGTGCTATTTGTAACTGGTATAAGTTCTCTTTCTTTCTCGAGTTTTGCTCATTCCATCAGCATCTTCGGATTGAAATCATCATCATCAATGGCGCGACAGCTCAAATCGGGCCCTGGCCTCCTGAAGTCGTCGCCTCCAATCGTCTCGATCCAAAGACCGCGTCCTCCAGCTGCTAATTTTTAAAATGGCTTTGCTGTCTTCATCAACCGAGTCTTCCCATCGCTTGCGTGGTTTGCCTACTGGCCGGTTACCACTCGTTTTGCCTTTAAGAGCACGTTTGGGTATTCTTCTGTCTTTCATTCGCTCTACATGGCCAGCCCACTGCAGTTTACGTAGCTTGATGAACGTTGAAGCTTCTGGCTCGTCGTAGAGTTGATACAACTCATGGTTGTATCTTATTCGCCATTCCGTTCCTTCTTTCACAGGTCCCAAAATTCTTCGGAGGACCTTTCTTTCGAATGCGTTAACTGCTCTTTCGGAAGTTCGCGTTAATGTCCACGTCTCGCTGCCATAACAGAGCACAGGTCGTATAATAGTTTTATAAATCCGCAGCTTATTGTTCCTGTGCACTTTCTTGGATTTCATTATTGGAAGTACCGAATAATACGTCTTATTTGCAAGTATTATCCGTCGTTTGATTTCGTCTGTTTCATTACCGTCCTTTGCTAGATTAGCCCCAAGATATATGAAGTTGTCCACACTCTCCAAATTATATTCCGCAATTGTTATGTTTTGTCTGATTGGCGTTCTCCTTCTTGTTTGCGTCATTACTTTTGTTTTGTTTTTAATGCGCAACCCAACTTCTTTTGCGGCGGAGTCAAGATTGACAAATACCTCCTTAGCACTAGGGAAGGATCTTGCTAGAATGTTAATGTCGTCAGCGTATGCTACTAGTTGGGTGGACTTGAATAGTAGTGTCCCGTTGGTGTCGACTGGGATTTTTCGGACGACATACTCTAGTGCCAATTTGAAAGCATAGGGGCTAGACCATCTCCCTGCTTTAAACCACATTCCGTTCGAAAACTGGCTGTGGAATCGGTTTGTATTCTCACTTGGAATTCAGTGTTCGTCATTGAGAGTCTTGTTAGTCGGACTAGTTTTGGAGGAATTCCAAAGTCAAGCATAATTTGGTACAGTACGCTCCTGTCGATACTGTCGTATGCTTGTTTAAAATCTACGAATATTTGGTGCACGTCTGTGTTATATTCCCAGCATTTCTCAAGCACCTGTTTCACCGAGAATATCTGGTCTGTTGTAGATCGTCCGGTTTTGAATCCGCCTTGGTATTCGCCAATTATTTGATTAGTATAGGGCTTAAGACGACGTTCAATTATTTTTGTCAGTATTTTATAGGACGTACACAACAATGTTATACCTCTGTAGTTCTCACAGCAGAGTTTGTCTCCTTTCTTGTAAATTGCACATATAATGCTTTTTCGCCAGTCGTCGGGTATGATTTCCTCTGTCCAAATTTTGCATATCATGTTGTGCAGTATTTCAGTGACACAGTTTCCACCGTTTTTCAGAAGTTTAACTGGTATCTCGTCAATTCCCGGCGTTTTGTTTCGTTTTTGGTCACATAGGGCTGCTTTGATTTCAGCAAGCGTGGGTGGTGTCGATGATGGTTCATCTTTGTCAGTTGAGGCTTCAATTGAAATGTTGTCTGTCGTTATCGGTGCTACTGGGATGGGATTCAAAAGATGTTCAAAGTAGGAAGCCCATCTCCTTTTGATTTCTTGTGCGTCGCTGATGATGTTGCCATCCACGTCTTTGCAGAGACTGGTTTTTGGCTTATATCCCTTTTTTAAGTCTTTTACTATTGCGTATGCGTCCCTCGTTTTATTTTTTCTCATGTCGTCGTCCATTTTTTGTATTTTGTCATTATGGTACTTCCTTTGTTTTCGTCTGCAGGTCTTTTTCGCAAATCTCCTAAGCTCGTCATATCTTTCTTTTTTGGCTCGTGTTGGTCGTTCAGTAAAAATTTTGTAAGCTTCGTTCTTTCTATCTATTGCGTCGCGACATTCTTGGTCGAACCAATCATTATTTTTCCGCCGTGCTTGATACCCTAATACCTCTTCCGCGGAGGATTTGATGCCGTCTCGTATTTTCGTCCACTCATTCTCCACTGGCATATTTTGGATATCTTCATATATTAGTGTCAGGTGTTTATTACATGCTAACATGTAAGCCTGCGCCACCGTTTCGTCGTTAAGCTTGTCGACATTGAATTTGCGAGCTGTACTCGTTTTCGAATATCCACGACAAGCTATTTTGCATCGATACTTAGATCTGACTAGATAGTGATCGAAATGATCGAAATGATTACGTAAATTTATTGGGAAAAAAATAAAAATCAGAAAAATCATGGTTCATGATGTCTTTTTTTATTTTAAGTCTCAGTATGTCATTCAAATGATATGACATGTACTCTAGATACAATTAGAGAGTATATTTTGCTTGCGCTAGCATTGATTATAGGGTGTAGCCTAGCCGGTAGCGTTTTGGTGTTTGGTCTACATGCGAAGGTTGGGGTGCACGGATAATTTCTTCACACTACTGGTGTGGGTATATATATCTTGGCCACCTCAACCTGCGAAAATGAAAATTGGTAGGCGAAGTGCTAACAACCCATAACAACTAATAACAAATAAAATGTTAAGGAACCTGAAGGTCATGAGACCAAAACCCGATTTGAGCTGCAGCGCCATTGAAAAAAAAAAGATCCTTTGAAGCGAAAACTAATAAGACTCGCTCGCAGTCGTAGAAGACACAGGGATATCTGCTGTCGCTCAAAAAACTTAAAACGCAATGACCGTCAGTCCACCTGTCCGTCCGTTCATTTATTTATCGGTTTATCTATAGAACAACTCTCGGGAGCTGATCTTTCGAGCTCAAATTTTCTCATGTTCTTTATATGTATTGAAAAAGAAAAATCCACAAACTCGTTCTATCACATATCCATACAAAATTCAAGAAATTTGTTTTTTTCGTAACTATCCGAGCGATCGAATTTAAAATTTGACCATCATTTTATCACTATCAGGATTCCTTAATGCAAGGAATTGCCATAAATCAATTCCAAATTTAAAAAATTGAAAATCGATTTAACCTCTGGCTCATCATTTAGTGAAGGGGCGAAACAAACATTAACATCCCACACCAAGAACAGAAAAATAAAAACAAGAAATTGACAAAAAATTCACATACATCGATGTCAACTAGCGTTAAGTCTACGTCTTAAGCACTGCTTATCAATAGAGAAGTCGAATACATCGTCGTCGTTGCAGCGCTACAGCCCCTTTCGGGCCTTGGCTTCCCGTAACCGAAGTCTCCATCGATCTCGGTCCAGTGACCGCGTCCTCCAATTTTGAAATCCGAGCAGCGATGAACAGTCTTCGTCAACAGAGTCGGACCAGCGTTTCCTGGGTTTTCCCACTGGCCTCCGGCCCTCCGTTTTTCCCTCGAATACCTTTTTAGGTATTCGAG
This sequence comes from Chorisops tibialis, assembly GCA_963669355.1. NCBI lineage: Eukaryota > Metazoa > Arthropoda > Insecta > Diptera > Stratiomyidae > Chorisops > Chorisops tibialis. The sequence continues at coordinate 78,921,284 of OY770263.1, forward strand.
TTTCGTCCATCCTTTGTACATGGCCAGCCCATTGCAGCTTCCGCAGTCTGATGATAGTGGAAACCTCCGGTTCGTCGAATATATCATACAGCTCACTGTTGTATCTAATTCGCCATCGGTCACCATCACGTTTCGCTCCAATTATTCGTCTCAGGACCCGTCTTTCGAAAGCGTTCAACATATTTGCGGATGCTTGTGTAAGGGTCCATGTTTCGCATCCGTAGCAAAGCACAGGTCTTACTATTGATTTGTAAACTTGGAGTTTGGTCTTCCTGTGTACGCAGCTGGCCTTAAGAATAGCTAAGACTGAATAATACGTTTTATTTGCGAGCTGGATTCGTCTTTTTATTTCATTCGTTTCATTTCCACTCTTTGTCAATTTTGTGCCTAAATATATGAATTCGTCCACATTTTCCAAATTATATTCGTCAATTGTAATGTTTTGTCTATTGGGGGTCCTTTTCCTTGTTTGTGTCATTATTTTCGTTTTTGTTTCATTAATTTTCAAGCCAACTTCTTTTGCTGCTTGATCGAGGCTTAGTAGAATTTCTTTTGCGGATGTGAAAGAGCGTGATAATATGTTGATATCGTCCGCATAACCCACTATCTGGCTGGATTTATAAAGCAGCGTACCTCTTGTGCCAACGGGTAACTTTCTGATGACGTATTCTAAAGCTAGGTTAAAAAGCAGAGGGGCCAGCCCATCACCCTGTTTTAGTCCGACATTTGTGTCAAAGGCATCAGTTAGTTGGTTGTTGACTCTGACTTGTGATGTTGTTGATGTCATCGTCATTTTGGTCAGTCGGACTAGTTTTGCTGGGATGCCAAAATGCAGCATTATTTTGTACAGTACGTTTCGATCAATACTGTCGTATGCTTGTTTAAAGTCCACAAAAACCTGGTGAACGTCGATGTTGAATTCCCAGCATTTTTCAAGCACTTGCTTGACCGTAAAAAGTTGATCAGTCGTTGATCGACCAGCTCTAAAACCGCCTTGGTACTCCCCAATCACATTGTCAGCGTAAATTTTAATCTTATTTTCTAATATTTTTGTCAGTATCTTATATGACGTGCAAAGTAGTGAGATACCTCTGTAGTTTTCGCACTGCAGTTTGTCTCCCTTTTTGTGGATAGGGCAAATAATGCATTGGCACCACTCCTCCGGTATTTGCTCCTGATTCCAGATGTACTGAATCACTTTATGGATGGCATTTCGGGTGCAGCTTCCGCCATATTTAATTAATTCCGCTGGAATTTCGTCGATGCCCGGCGCTTTATTGCTTTTCTGGCTTCTGATGGCAAATTCGACTTCTTCCAACGTTTGAGGATCCAGTGGACATTCGTCGGAGGTTTGGAGACCTATCAGCTCCGATGTTCGGGAGCCGTGTGCGGGATTAAGGAGTTCTTTAAAGTATGACGCCCACCTTTCCTTAATCTGATTATCCTCGGCGATGATAGTGCCATTTCTGTCTTTACAGAGGGTTGTCTTAGGCTGATATCCACGTCTTAGGCTTTTCACTACTTTGTAGGCTTGTCTTGTTTTATTGCTCGCAAGATTGTCATCGATATTTCTCAATTGGTCGTCATAATATTTTCTTTTCTTACATCTAATGACCTTATTTGCTACTCGTCGGAGATTTTCGTATTTTTCTCTCTTCGTTCTGGTATTCCTTTCGAGAAACTGTCTGTACGCCTGATTTTTCTTACCTAACGCATCCTGGCATTCGTCGTCGAACCAGTCATTTCTTTTGCGCCGAGCTTCATACCCAACCACTTGTTCCGCAACGGTCTTTATGGTTGCCTTTATATCCATCCAAACTTGGTTCACAGGCTTCGGTATGTCATCCTGCAGAATCGGAGTGAGCTCTCTTTCAAGTGCTGCTGCGTAATTTTCCGCAACTGACGCCGTTTGGAGCTTTTCGTTGTCGAACTTACGAAGAGGGCTGGTCTTTGTTTGATACGCCTTTGACATACGACATCGATATTTGGATTTGACCAAGTAGTGGTCCGAGTCACAATTTGCTCCTCTGAATGTTCGAACGTCAATGATGCTGGAGGCCCATCTCCGCTGTATAAGGACATGGTCTATTTGGTTAAAGGTATTGCCATCTGGTGATGCCCATGTTCTTTTATGGATGCGTCGATGTGGGAAGCATGTCGAACTTATAACTATGTCTCTGCTGCATGCAAAGTCTATCAGGCGCTGGCCGTTGTCGTTACTTTCGTCGTGGAGGCTATGCCCTCCAGTTGTTCCACGATGAGTCTCTTCATTCCCGACCTTAGCGTTGAGGTCGCCAAGTATTATTTTAACGTCGTTTGAGGGCAATGAGTCGAATAGCCTTTCAAGGCTCGTATAAAAGGCATCTTTCGTTTCCTCATCTTTTTCTTCCGTCGGGGCATGTACATTTATTAGCCATATTTTGAAGAATTTCGCTTTGATGCGAATCGCACACATCCGTTCGTTAATTGGCTTGAAGTCGATGACGTGTGATTTAAATTCCCTATCCACAATAAAGGCGACTCCAAATTCACGGCTTCCTGAGGGCTTCCCACTTTTAAAAATTGTGTGCAATCTCATGTCCTGAATCTCTCTACCAGTCCATTTCGTTTCCTGGACTGCCAACACATTTAATTTGTACTGACTGGCCTGTTGTAGTAATTCTTTAACAGCACCAGGTTTGTTTAATGATCTGACATTCCAGGATCCAAAAGCATAGTCCGTTGTACGTTTGCGCGGTCGTTTCCGTTGGTCCAATCCTATCCGAGGCTTCGTCTTGGGTTCCAAAACAATGAAGATTTTTTACGGTGACAGGGGAGTTAACCCTTCGCCCAACCTCCGCTCTGGAGGAGTGGTTATTATTGTTGTTTCCGTTATCAGGCGCGGAAAACTCGCCTTCACCCTCCTACGTTAGCAATTCTCAAGTGAGAGTTCCCAGCGGCCACCACGAGGAGGTGTAGGTAGGATTCGGTAGCAGAGCTGACGATGTTCTTACAGTAGGCTTTTCTCGGCTTTTAATACTTTATTGGAAACCAGTAAACCAATGCAGACCCGAGACCTTTTACTACCATTTGGCCACCGAATACATCAGCATTCTTAATAACTTCTCTCGCGAGACGCGAAATCGGTTCATTCATACCATAGTTTGTCCGGTGAAATCCAATCCGCAGCAATCTAGGGCACCTTGGCAAAAATTTACCAGTATCAAAGCACATCAAACCCAAAAGGGTGGAGGAATCAACTAACCCTGTAAGAAGGTTATGAGCAAAAATTACATCAGCTACTTCTCGTCGTTTCGAAAGCGATGACATATTTAGTAGCTGAAGTCGATCAGTATAAGGAGGAAGACGAACTCTGTCATTCCAATTAAGGTGACATAAGGCTGTTTTACAAATTTACGCTGAATCGATTCGATTCTGCCAATGTGCTCATTATAATAAGGAGACCAAACTTGAGAAGCATATTCAAGGTGAGATCTAACGAAGGTGTTATAGGGACTTAGTCTAACAAGCGAATTGTTAAATTCCTTAGATAAGCGAGTAGGAAAACCCAACATAGAATTACCTTTCTGTGCGATCTTATTAATATGCAAACCAAAATCAATTTTACATCATTCAGTGATGTAAATGCAGTTCACGTAAAAAATATTTGTTCCAATCCTATCACTCCTTCTATTCCTTGTGAAATTTTCGAAAATTCATTGTATGTACATATAATACTAGAGAAGGTGTAGGGCAGAATTTTCGATTCACCTTTAAATTCATAAAATTTATAATTGATTACGTATTGTTTTTTAATTTTTATTTATTTATTTGTTGTGAGCCGAAAAAAATACTTCTCATAATAAATTAATCTTCATACTAATATAGAGACAAGTCGTCCGCAAAATGTCATTTACATTCAAAAATCAAAATCAATCTTTTTGGTCGGAAAAGTGCAATTTCTGAATGTAATATTAATAATAAAATCTTTGAAATTTGAAAAACCGATTATGGGAAAAAACATTAACACTTCCTCACAGAGTATAAAAAAATTTGTTGTTGAAATTTGCATTTTTTTCGTGCAAATTTCATGCACGAAACTGATAAAACCAATCAACCATTTACATTGCCATTAAACCAGTTCCCTGACCAAGATTTTAATGTAAGGATATTGGAAAAAAAATTCGTGTTTCCAACAGCTTCGGCAAAATTTTTTGTTTAGAAAACACTACATTTTCATTTAAATCGTCATTTTGGTATACACGTCATCTGAACGAATTTATATTTAAGAATAAATTCGGTCAGCTCGATGAAAGCATGTATAAAACTTCAGGCATTTTGTTAAAAAGGCAAGGAAAATCACAGTGGACGTTATATTTACTTGCAACGCTGGAAGATATATTCATTACGAAAAACATTAACTGACAATGCATTCCACAGTCTTGTAGTTTTGTAAAAGAAATATTACCTATATTTCACTGTATGAAAGTAATCACGGTTTCACGGAGTACACGTGCATGCAAATCTCTTGTATTAAGATTTGAGGAGTTCAACATTACTGAACTAGGAAATAAATTAAAACACTAAATGCCTTTAAAATAGTTAACCAAACATTTTTTGAAGACGATTGAATTTGTTTGTATCTTTTAAAACAATACTACGTTACTACACTTATGCAATAACTCAAAAAAAAAACCTTCACTAATCTAAAACACTTATTCCAGTACAATATATTTTCATAAATCAAAATGTAAATTTAATTATAAAACTCTGAAAAAAAATACAATGAAATAGTTAATAATTTAAAAGGAAAAGCGATAGAAAAATTTTCTAGTGTTAAGACAATTAAATGAATTAAAACGGTTCAAAATCGCGATAATCTCGGATCGATTTTGATAGCTGTAGCACGGAAAATCGTACGCAAAATGTCGTTAGTTCTTTGTAATATCACTAAAACAGCACCAACTGCACGCGGAACAGGCACTACACCAACAACTACGACAATTTTTGGACCGAATAATGACAATAACAATAATATGGATAATACAAGCGAAGAATCGAATCCAGTCACCATTTACAGGTAAATTAAACCTTTAAAATGAGATCTTGAAATTGATTTATGTAAATTCGAAGATGAAATTCCATTAGAACCACTTGAAGTGTAAGTTTGATTTTTGTGAATAAGTTTTCTGCTTGTCAAAAATTAAGTTTACTACTACTTTTAAAATTATTGTTGTAAAAAATTCAATTGTTTCAGCCAAAATGGAAATCTGAAAGTTTTAATTTACATACAACCTATATATTATATGTACTTACGTTTGTTTATTGATCGAAATTTATTACATTGTATACATAAGCAGTACGTGATTAATAGCTAGGAGAAAAGAGAAAATTTCTGCACAGCCAAGTTATATCTATTTGCCTTGCACAAATATTAATTTTTAGTTTAAAAAAAAAAATAATAATATTCAATTATTCATGGAAAAGCGATCGTCGAAAAAACCTTTTATTATTTATATTAAGAACAAAATAACACAAAAATAAGGGCATAATCAAGAAAACATGATTAGACAAATGCATGAATTTTTTTTTCTTGTTTTAAAATATAATTAAAAAAAATGTTGATGTAAATTATCAGTTTTTTCTTGAATCATTTCCAGCCGAGCAAGCTCGTGTAACTCCTTTGTCAAAATATATCAAGGCTTATTCAATTTGTGCTATTTACAATTTCTTTTTGTGAGAAATGGAACATTCATTCAAATTAGGCCGCCATATAATATCTTGGGTTGCATTGTCACCTTATAGAGAAGCAGCTTGTTTTCTTGAGAGTTTTTAGTTTAATTCATAATTATTAGATTTAATTTTTCCACTTTGTAATAAAAAAAGCTTCATATATTACTAAGCACATACTTCAACTAAAGAATATCATTTTGAATGACACAATCTGTACACAAGGCTTCAATCCCAAGAGAATAAAAAGAAGAACGAAAATTCGCACAAATAAACTGTCTAGGGATAATATCTGAAGGGAACAAAATTTCAAGAAAAAAATTCGTGTACAAAATGCAAAAGTCCACAGCCTTAAGGGACAACAAATACGTAAGCAAATGAATAAGTATCTATCCGTAAGGGGTTGACATTTCATGAAATGAAAGGAATGAAATTTTCAGGAAGAAATTGTTCAGGGTTTCATGATTTAACCCTGGGCCTTTTGTCTCTTAAGGGGCCGTGTATATATAAAAATGAGTATTTTCTTATGGCCATTCCTGAAAAACCTCGCGACATAATCAAAATTTATTTGTGTCATGTTAATCTTTGATAACTGTACTAGGATCGACATTACACAAATTTTTAAAATTATATTTACGAAAGAAGTTATCAGCACAACTCCTGGTATGGTTTTTGAAAAACGCGAAAACTACACTTTTGATACGGAGTTTTCACCTATAATTCAGGCGATAACTAGATATCCTTTCTTGCAATAACAATAGAAAAAGATCGCGGCGAGGTAATGGAGTGACCACATTTTTGATTTTTTAACTTTTATTAATTTTAGATAGAGTTAAGAAAGTGCATTTTTTATTGATTTTATTGTTCGAATTTATGGATCAAAACTAATGACTATGATTTTTTTTTATCAATGACATCAAAGAATAAAATGTTGTAAAGCTTATTCAATGAATTCGGTATTAGGATTCATGGAAAATACTTCATAATTCTATCAAAATCTATCAGTCAATTTCGCAGGGAAAATTCAAGCTCAGTATGCCTTGAGACTAGAGTACATTACACCGAGTAGGATCGCTCTGTATATTGCCCGGGTTAACACGTTTGTCACGTGCTACCTCTTCAAATTCAGGTTTTTACCTCTTCAAATTCAGGTTTTTACTTTTGGTGAAACGTGTTCGCCGAGTCCGCGACATCTTATCTCTCATTCTCGTACATGGCGTTCTTACAGTTTTTGCTCGCGTCGTATTCAACTTGGACGGCGGATGCGTGGGTCATGATCGGCGGGTGGTCGACGAAACTCTTTCCGGTCAATGTTTTCGATATTTTTCGCTTGCTCTTGTCTAATAAAAAACAATCTTTGCGAGAATGAAATGGAAAGATCAGATTAAATGTTCACTGCTTGAGAGAGAGGAAGCACACGTATCAGAGATGAAACACGAGTGTGTTTTCGGCAATTTTCGGAGCCGGGTCGTATTTTTAGCTGAGTTGTCCTACTATGTGTATACTATGCTTGAGACGGTGAACAGAGCAGAGGTTGGTCTACGCCGATTTTTCCTCCGATTTTTCATTCTGTTTCTTTATACTCGATATTCTTACCGAGCTCTCTCTCAAAAAATTTGCCTTTTTCCTTTCGCATTTTAGATGATCGCTTGCATTCAATCAAAAATCGTTGTTGTAGGTGGCAGCGATAGAGGACTGATCGATTCATCCTTTTTGTTTTTTTTTCGTTTACTTATGTTTTCATGATTATCTTTTTCCACGTTCCTTCCCATCTTCCCGCTGCAATGCAACCAAACTATTCACTGAAAAATTTCCCCGCCAGCACGAATTTACTTGACAAGGGGTACGAATAAGTCTTCCGCTCATTTGCTAAGAGTAAATATTTTATTACTCTCTTGCTTTGAAATTCATGCAAAACTGACTGAAATCGAAATAGTCATGGCCCCTTAAGATTTCACACCGTTTATTGGTTGAAATTTTGTATGACGAACAAAGCAAAAAAGTCTAAAGAAACATTGACAAAATCTGCCTAGGCAAAACTTTTAAGGATAAAATATACTTATTAATACAACTTCAGGAGGAAGTGAGAAATTTCAAGGAACAAAACGCTACAATATATTTTAGGGACAATAGCTATATTCGTATAATATCGAAAAAGTGAAAGGGATATGAGTCGAATAATGTACTCAATCTTCAGCAAGGGAATATCGATGAAAAAACATAACTGGACTACGATCGTATCGTGCGATACTCTAGATGAAGGAGAAATTTTTTTATTTCAAGAAATTTTCTAGTGGAACTGGTAGAGACGATAAGATTGCTATCAAAATGTCTTATATAAAATTTAGGATTCAAAAATTTAATAGGTACTGAGAAACTTAGTGTATTGAATTTAGTGGAATTGTGTAGTTTGTATGGGAGGTGGGAGAAGGAGGGTGGGGTTATTAATAACTTTCTTAGAAATAACTGGTTTAATTTTTTTCGGTCTTACTAATAATATGAAACAAATATTTAGTGCTACATTTGAGCTCGATAAATTTTATACGCACTGAGTAAATTGGCTTAAAGTGTTTTATGAAAAAGTGCAGTTTGTATGGGAGGTGCTAGAAGGAGGAAGAGGACATTTATAATTTATACGATCGACTGAAATCATCATAAAAGTAATATATTCAAAATTTCACACTAATGGCTTTTATAGTTTTGGAGTAAATCCGCTTATTGTCGAATTGCGTAATAGTGTCATTTTGTATGGGACGGAGTAGAAGGGGTGGAGCGATTTGGTCCGTTCACGAACTCGTCCTTACTTTTTTGTCAAAAACGACGTGTACAAAATTTGAACTTTCTAGATCAACGCGTTCTCAAGCTAGAGAGGACACGGACGGATGGACGGACGAACGGACAGACAGACAGACGGACGGATGGACGGACATCCGGTTTTGAGATTTTTAAGTGATTATATGAACTTCTGTATCATTCAGTTTTTTCTCCGAGCCTTATTTCTTAGCGTTACAAACTTTCTGGCAAACTTATAATACTATCAGAATTCATCTAAAGTATAAACATGCAATCAAAAAAAGCGCATTTTTAAGGCATCTGTCGATGGCCTGCAAAGATCTTTCAAAGACGGGGTTTTATTGCAGAGTTTAGAAAAAGTGCGCGAACTAGGTAATGGTCGGATTTTCCAATAAGTGCCAACACAGAGACATCATATTTTATGGGATGAGTCGTGAGAAAAATATCAAGTAAACTTGCAAAGTGACCTGCAATGTCATTTAGGAGAGCAGGACTATCTACCAGTTGTGTTAATCCGCTAATGCATGCGAAGATCTTAGTATCTCGACTTGTCTTAATGGAAAAAGTGTTTAAGCCATGCACTGTTATGAACATTGAGATCATCCGCGAAAACGTCAGAACTAGCAGCATAAATATATTGGATTGAATTTGACAAATTATACAATTCTATGGCGGTGTGTGCTCGAGTCAACGCGAGACTTCTGTCCACATAGCGCAGGAATATGATGTGCTTTTGGATATTGATTTTAATCCAAATGAAGCTAAACTCTGGATTAGAGCATGTTTCCAAGTGTGAAAATAACTGAAAGGCAACATCATCGCTGACATAAATGGCGACACCCCGCTTGCGAAAGAAGGAAGGTATTAGATGGTAACCAGGTAAGGCATAAAATTGTTCACTACATGGTAACACCTTGCATTCACTCAGTGCAAGAATGTCCGGCCTCTGGATTTGGGAGTGAATGTACAAAGGAAGGTATGTAGATTCCAACCCTCGAACTTTCGCTTGATTAATACAAAAATTGGTCAAGCCAGTTGATCTATGATATATAAATACATACAATTCAAAACTGGCTTAAATGTTTTTTGTACATATCAAAACAGTGCCGGTGCAAGTTTACTTGCCGCCCGGATCATTTTATTGATACTGTGCCCTTTCAAATAACTAATCCAGGATATATTAATTTGTTTTATGAGCGAGAGACTATTTAGTGATATTTTGCTCCGCATCCTCAAGGTTTGGTGTGACCCAGTCATTGCTACTTACGCTTCTAAGTGTGTACCTCCATTCGGTATAAAAGGAATTTGACGCATGCTTTGTGCAATATGTAATCTCTTCTTCTTCAATGGCACTACAGCCCAAATCGGGCATTAGCCTCCTGATCTTCAGGTTCCTTAACATTTTCTCATTATTAATTGTAGAAAGGTTGTTAGACCTTCGCACAACCCTCTATCCACGAATTTTTTCATTTTCGTAGATTGAGATGACCAAGATATACTCAAGCAAGCAGTGTGCTGGAATTATGCGTCGACCGGGATTTGAACTCACGACCTTCGCATTGCAGACCAACACGCTACTCGCTAGGCTGCACCCTAGCTGTAATTTGTTTTAATACAAAGGAATGGAAATGAATTCAGAAGACTTTGTGTGCTTTATTACTTAGAGCCAAAACAACAAAATTCCTGATATTGCTGCAGAACAATCGGTATACTTCAATTCGGTGTAGATTGACATAGCTTTTGTATTGCATGCCCAACAAATTGATAGAAATTCTAAATGAAAATTTTATTTTCCTACAAAATTTGTGGCATGTAAGTTTAAATCTGTGACATTAAGGATTAAATTTGTGACATTTTCAACAAAAAAAATTTTCTCTAAAAAAAACTAATTGGTTAATTCTGAAAACATAATTCTGTAAAGACTCAAGATTAAGCTCAGAATAGTTCCAACTATGCAGTTAAGCGTCAACTAACGTCACAACACCAGGCGACAAAGAGACGTCATATAGTCAACTGAGCGTGGTCCGTAAGACGGTCTTACTTTCATACAAGAATACATCAACACCCAAGCTGGCTCTGCCAACATTGGATTAGAGGAAGCATGTTGAACCTCTGGTGGAAGCATTACGACCTTTGATTAAGAAACTCAAAAACGGCGAATTATTTATTGAGCTTTGTAGCATTTGGCAAATAATCATCAGAAGGACAATTCTCTACACAAAAGTCATAAAACATTATGGGTTTCCCTCGATTGTATTAATCATAACCAAATCGAACAGTTGATCATCAGCCGTCGATGAAGAAGGTTTCATCTCGATGTGCGAACGAAGCAGGAAACTGATGTGGGAAGCAATCACCGAGATTATATACGTACAGCAGTCACCGGACTGATAAAGCGCAAGCTTAATGTAAGAATCTTAAGAACCCCAACAGACAACGCGATATTACATCTTTTTACGTGAAACAGAAAGGAAATCAGAGATACGTTCTTAGGATACAAAGCGGTGAGAAACATTTGATCTGGCACGACACATGGAACAAGGTTGGCAATCGAAATAAAAAACTGGCAGGTAATCATCTCCAAATCTGATGTCAAGCAAAGAACTTCAGACTTACGAGTACTATCATACTTACAATATAACTATAATAATGTACTGTTAGACGCGAAGGTGGCTAATAAGTCGCAATCTGCAACTTAGTTTAGAGATGCCATACGAGCTCTATTCTCTTCTTAAAATTATAAAGCATTTGACGAACAGGAATATTACCACGAAACACCTGATGTGAGATATCAATGAATCTATACTTAATATACTAGGAGAAAAGTAATGGCAACGGAAGAAATAGTCCTCTAAATTTTTATACTCTAGATTAAATCTGAGAGTATTATAAGTTTGCTCTAAAGATTGTAAAGCCAAGAACTAATACTCGCACAGAGTCGCTAAAGATACAGAAAAATTTGTTCTCGTTGAAAAACCTCGATTTCAAGTGACCCTCCGTCCGTTCGTCTATTCTAGCATCTAGCTTCAGAACGCGTTGAGCTAGGAAGTTCAAATTTTATACACGTTATTTTAGGTGAAAAGTAAGACCAAGTTCGTGAACGGACCAAATTCCTCTGCCCATTCCACCCCCTCCCATACAAAATGACTCAATTTCGGAACTTGGCATTAAACGGATTTTCGCGAAGAGTATGAAAGCTATTACAATTTGGAACATATTTTTTTTATAATGATTTCAATATAATGTTTAGAAATTATTTGAATCCCCCACTCATTTCACCACCTCCCATACAAACTGCACTTTTTCGTGAAATACTATAAACCATTTACTCAGTACGTATACTATTAATCGGTCTTATATTGTGCACAAATACTTATTTAGTAAGACCAGAAAAATTAAACGGTTAGCTACACCCCTTCTACTCCCTCCCATACAATATGATACAATTTTACAACTTTACAAAATATCGATTTTCATGAAAAGTATGAATGCTACTGATCAGTTATTTCAATTGAATGATGTTTATAGTTATTTCTGAGAATGTCATTAAAAACTCCGTACTCCTTCTACCATCTCGCATGCAAACTACACAATTTCACTACATCCAATATACTGATTTTATCGCTAACTATTTAAATTTTTAAGCTTTATTTTTCAATAAAACAGTTCGAAAGCAACTCTAGTATGCTGTGAAAAAATTAGTTTAATGCCGTCACCCTTTCTACCACTCCCAAAAATTACACTTGCTAATATCTCCACCACGAATGCAGATAGGAAGCTGAAAAACAGTAGAGATACAAAATTAAATTTGTTTAACCTAACAAAACCCACGATTTCGAATTTTATTAAAAGCCACATTTCAGTAATTATCCTTGTCAACTGTATGTTTTCATCAATTTAAGCGAAAATGTTCAGTTTATCCCTGATGTCCAATCATTTCCCTCGCGATAATTCTCGAAACTCAAATGAAACGCCAGTCAACTAGAAACTATCTCCGCTCGAAGTATCCAGCCGGAAAATAGTATGTACCGGAAATTCAGCGCTTGAAAACTGATAGCAATAATCTGACGCTAAAAACAAATCTAAAATTTAGCAACATGGCAATAATTCCCGGAGGGTTCATAATATCCTTTTATTCATATTGCTCTTCTTTGTCAGAGGAAAATTTCATTATATAGGAAATACATAAATAAAAAGATACATCGCATGCACTATAGAGTAGATATATACGTAAATTACCGCACCATAAGGATTTATCTCGTTTTATCTACAAGAAGAACGCTAACAAACAAACTATGGAAGGAAAACAACAGAAATCCAGAATTATTGACCAATTTATAGGAGAAAAGTTATGACTGCTCAATTCGAATGAAATCGATGTTATTGTAAGTTGTTGATATGCTAGGGTACTAAGAATTCTGAGTCTTATCGTAATCTATAAGAAGATTGTTCCAACCTTATTTTTATGGTATTAGTTATTTCTTTGCACATTCCGGATGGTGGGAATTTTTATGTATTTTTTGTATTTCACGAACTACTGAGTACAAGAGCTTCAGCTATTTTTCCTGATTCAAATAGTTAAACGGAGACATGCGCGTTAGAATACTAAAAAAATATGATGTATTAAAAGAAAATTATTTAGTTCACAAGGTATCTTCATTATGGATGTATCTGACATATCATATGTACTTGCAATTATTAAAGCGGTTATTTTGGCTCGTATTTCCTTTAAAAGTATTACCATTCAATATTTAATCATCGAGAAAAAAATACTTGCTTTTCTTTTTTTTTTTTGATCAGGAACATTTATTATATATTTTATTTTATTTTCTAATTGGACCAGATCCCTGAACCAAAAAATGACAACGTAAAGCGACTAGAATATGTACATATATGCAATGATGGTCCGCAGCCTTGCTTAAACTTAAGAACAGAAAATCAATTTCAATCATTAAGCGATTTTATTGAAAATTTGAATATTCAACTTGTAATAATAATGATAATGTTTATTTCACACTTAAATAAATAATAATACAAAGTATAAGTTCATGCGATTTTTACATTAAAATAATGACTTCATGCCGTCTATCTAGTTGGTTCCACAGTTTACCACACAAAAATATACATACTGTGTTTTTTTCATTTTTTAATGATTTTTTAAAAAGAATAATAAATGGAATACAATTAAACGAGATAAAGTTAAAATAAGTCTACATGAAATAAAATAAATGAAATATATTTTGAGTTGCAATAAATGCGCACATTAAACAATTGCATTATTTAGTTAAAATAATTCTATTCAAAACAAATTTGAATGAATTAGCTAACTAATAGCTCGTTCATTCAAATTTTTATCATTTAATAACTCTACCAGTTCTTCACTTGAAAAGTTGTTTTTTCCCATAAATCTACTTCTGAATTCCTTGAGAGCCGGGTAAATTGCGATAAAATGATGAGTGTCTTCCTGTTCGAGAATTCTACGTCATCATTAAAATAAATTTGTGTGGCGTTAAAGTTTAATTTGCAGTATTCATCGTGCTTGGGCCTCTCAATGATTTCTTTCTTAACTATCTAGTACATTGAACAATATTTATCTCTGTTCATTTTTATTAAAAATTTCTTTGTTGAAATTATCAATGTCTACTTTTTGAAAAAGGCATTCCCAATCTCTGATACAATAAATTCTTTTCTTTATTAGCTCCTTTGCTAGATATTCGGGCAATCTATTGTCCGGATAACATATAACTTTAATAAAGTATAATAATTAAAGTGATGCTTTACTGTTAAAAGAAAAATTTGATTTGATTTACTCCAAGAATAGCATATAATTCGGTGTAGCTGATGGTAGACCAAGAATCTTCTTAATAAAAAACCTAAGAACCTTCTCCAATTCATCGAACTCTTTAGTGCCCCAAACTCGAGCCCATAACACAATACGAATCTGGTTACTGAATCAAAATTATGAACTTTGCCTCTGATCCCACATCTTTTTTTGACAAGAATTGCAAATTTTATAATACTTGCTTAATTTTGTCATCAATGACAGTTTTGGAGTACGATACCCAAATACTTGTATTTTTGTACAACTTCAATAATATTATTCCGGAAGTTTTTCCAAAATGCCTAATGAATCACCAATCAAGTACCATAATCTTTAATTTTTTATCATTTACAGTCGGATTCCAGTTTAGATAATATTTTTCAAGATTCGTTATCATTTTGCTTAGATTCTTAGGATGATCTGCTAGCAGTACTATATGTAAATACAAATATCATCATCATACATTAAAACATTTGTGATGCGATCGCTAACAATTACTCAGTATTCTCCAAATTGTCATGCAATATCATTAAGAAAACGTGTAAATAAAAGTGGACTCAAACTGCAACCTTTTTTAACTCCCATAAAAGTATCAAACCAGTGCGATGTATTTACTCCATTCCATATAGCGGCTTTCGAATATTTGTACAGCACTCTCAAATTTCAAACAAATTTCCCGGTAATGCACAAACAAACAAAGACTCCCTTTCCACACTATCAAATACTTCTTTGAAGTTCACAAAAATGCATAAGCCTTGTCATTTATTTTCTACAATTTCAAATATATATTATGGACATTAGAATAAAGTACGATATGAGTGAACACCAGTTGCGACGATGGAAGGAATACTTCTCTAATATTTTAAACATCTTGTCAGATGAAGATATTCCGGAAACAGAACAATTTCCAAACATCCAACCGCAACAATCCTCTATTAGAGACGATCCCCCAGATAAGGAAGAGATAGTTTCCGCCATTCGGTCAATGGCGGGAAGGAAAGCTCCAGGTATAGACGGACTACAAACCGAACTCCTCAAAGCGGACCGGGAAATAACAGCCGATATAATCCTCCCACTCTTCACTAAGGTGTGGAATGATGGAAGATATCCGACTGAATGGAAGGAGGGCGTCATTGTGAAAATTCCGAAGAAGGGCGACCTTCGGGATTGGGGCAATTGGCGTGGTATATGTCTACTTACTGCCGTATCAAAAATTATGGCTAAGGTAATTCTCAATAGGATTAGTGATGTCGTCGAGAGCACTCTCGAAGTTTATCAGGCTGGATTCCGTAAAGGGTCGTCTTGTACCGACCACACAAATACCCTACGGATAATATTAGAGCAGTCAGCCGAAATGGGTTCGCCACTACATCTCATGTTTGTGGACTTCGAGAAGGCTTTCGACAGCGTTAAGCGAGATTACATATGGAATGCTTTGCGTAGGAGAGGTATTCCAAATAAGGTCATAGCTATGATTAAAGAATCCTACGAAGATGCAAGGTGTCGCGTCTTGCATAGAGGAGAGCTGTCCGAGAGCTTTCCTGTGCGAACGGGTGTCAGACAAGGCTGCATATTATCACCAGCCCTGTTTCTGGTGGTAATAAATGACTTCTTGAAAGCTGCACTGGAAGGTGGGGAAGGTAAAGATCTTCAATGGAGACTATTTAACATCTTAAGTCACCTTGATTATGCTGATGACGTGTGTTTGCTTGCACATACCCGTTCGGACTTAGAGTCAAATGTTCGCTCGTTGCATTCTAAATGCAAAGAGGCGGGACTGAAAATAAATGTGCGTAAAACCAAGTACATGCACATGGGTTCGAACGCAAGCACACCGATTGTTCTTAATGGACAGGATGTGGAAGAGGTGCAAGATTTTTGCTATCTCGGAAGCATTGTCAGCATGGACGGTGGAGCCGAAAAGGATGTTGAGGCTCGGCTAAATAAAGCTCGTCAGGCCTTCGGTATCCTTTCCCCTTTCTGGAGGTTAAGAGAGATCTCCCTTCGCACGAAGCTGCGAGTTTTTGACGCATGCGTCAAATCCGTGTTGCTATATGGTTGTACTACGTGGAAAGTGACCGTTCGACTTACCAAGAAACTACAGACTTTCGTAAACCAATGCCTCCGGCGCATTTTAGGAATATTCTGGCCAGAAGTAATCTCCAACGACGAACTTTGGAGTACAACTCGCCAGACTAAAATAGGTATTGAAACGGCGAAAGTGGCAGTGGATCGGTCATACTTTGAGGAAACCAGAGCGAAACATCGCAAAACAGGCTCTGGATTATAACCCTCAAGGAAGACGTCGGGTTGGTCGACCATGTAACACATGGAAGCGAGCAGTTGAGCAGGAGGCCAGAGGAATAAACAAGTCCTGGCAACAGCTTAAAGCCGATGCTCAGGATCGCGCCTTGTGGAAGAGAGTTGTTTCTGTCCTATGCCCCTATAGGGGGTCTTAACAGGAATTTGATTGATTGACATTAGAATAAATATATTGTCCAACGTAGAATACCCCTTCTTAAGCTCCGCTTGGCATTCATCGAGTAACTCATTCCTCACTACCCATTTAGATAACCTTAGATTTAGAACCGCATAAAATATTTTTGCCAGTGCGTCCATGAACAAGACACCCGTACAGATTTGAACGATATTCACTTCACCTTTTTATAATCAAGATGAAGTCTGAGAGTATTATGAGTTTGCCATAAAGTTTGTAACGCTAAGAAATAAGGCTCGGGAAAAAAAAATGAATGATACAGAAGTTCAAATAATCATTCCGTCCGTCTGTCCGTGTTCTCTCTAACTTGATAACACGTTGAGCTATAAACTCAAATTTTGTACACGTAAAAAAGTAAGGTCAAGCTCGTGAACGGGTCAAATCGCTCCACCCCTTCTACCCCCTCCTTAGAATATGTATATAAGGAAATGAAGAGCCCTATAAAGCCCTATAAAGAAAACTGAAGCAATTCCTATACATGAATAACACGATCGCCACCTGTCGCCGACCCTTCTCAGATTCCCTAAAATCTGTAAATTTGCTCTCAGTTCGACGACAATACAAGCAAAAGTGCAGGTATCGCCTCTCTTTTCTCCATCGTAAATCATTCCCCTTGCATTTTACCTCCGCAAGTTCCTACAAGACCGGTTTATTTTTAGCCGTCATATTTCTCCGATGTTACACGATCGGGACAAAATCGACCAAGCTGTCAATTTGTCACGTGGTGAAAAAAAGCGGGAAATGAATAAAAATTTTCGGAAGTAATTTCTTGAATGAAAATAAGTGAAAAAATAATATTTTCAGACTCAGGACAATAAAACAGTGTAATTAGTAAACTATTTGCTAAGGATTCCGGAATTTAAAAGAGTTTTTAAGTGAAGAAACACTGTTACTAAGGGAATTAAAAACATGAAGTGTTGTATTTCCACCTGTGGAAAAAAGTACGTCAAAAAGGGCGAAGCGGTATCATTTTTTAGGTAAGTACACAAACAGTGAAACTGGTCGCAGTTGGGGTTTTGTCCTTTTCTTAAGTTTTCATTCAAGAATAACAAATTTAAAAAAATTAAACTTGAGAATCGACCAAATGATATGCGCATTCCGATATTAATGCAGTGGCGTAGTATAAAGGGTTGTAATGCTGGAGTAAAACTATGCTGTTAAAATTAGCAATCGGTTTTTTTTTAAGATCTTTAAGAAGATTACGATTTAGGTCGTGATATAGTGTTTCAAAGAAAAAAATAATAAATCGAATATATAAAATAGAAAAAACATAATTTTTTGGTTTGAGTAATTTAGTATTATTAAAAAAAAATAGTCGTGGAAATGAGGCATTTATATCGGAAATAAATCGTGCGCCTTTGAAACTTTTGTGCTTTTGAGCATATTGAAGAAAACCTGTTCGCACCGTGAATAGTGAAAATTGAGATTTAGATCTTACAATTATTCCCTGCAGCACAGAGCTTATCTAATACACTTATACACAGAAAACATCAGAAAGCAAAAAAAATACTAACATTTACGATATTTCTGTTAATTTTTGTCGGAAAAAAAAATTAAATACTCAAGATCTTCACTACGATTCAAAAAAGTAATTTTCAAAGTTTGCGTTTTTCATTTTAATAGATAAGATTCTGTTTGCGGAAAAAATACACACTCTTACTGAATTAGACACACTTAATATACAAGGCCCCCCCATCCAATTATTCAAACATTAACGGCGGCACTGGGATTTAAACTGGTTTCTCGTTTTTTTCTTACTCATTTTTTTTTCAACGCAAAAAAGCTTCAATTCTCTTTCAGAAATGGTTTTCCTTTACTACTACTTCTATGACCCCCTCCCATACAAAATGTCCCAATTTGACAATAAACGGATTTGCTCGAAAATTATAAAGGCTATTGATCTGAAATTTGGAATACATTACTTTCACGTTTATTTCAATCTACTGTATTTAATTATTTGAGTCCTTCCCTTCCTTCCACCACCTCTCATACAAACTGCACAATTCCACTAAAGCCATTAAACTAATTTTCGCAGTACCTATGAAATTGTTGAACCCTAAACTTTGTACAAAATATTTGATAGCAACTCTAGCGTTATATGGAAAAAAATGTTCAATATCGTCACCCCCTCTTCCACTTCACCTACGAAATTTGTTAAAATCAAAAAATTTCTCTTTTATCTAGAGTATCGCACGATTGTACTTTACGCCCAATCGCAGTTCTATTATAATCTATATAAAGGGAAAACAATTGATCTTTTAAATAAATGGGGAATGCTTCCCGTATCAAACAGTTCATTATAAATCTTATTCAACTGTGATAACATATTCAGTAGTGCGTTCTTAAAGAATTCATAAGGTATCCTATCATGTCCGGAAGGTTTTCCGTTTTTTGTTGCACTAAGAAATTCCATGAGTTCTTCAATACAAATCGGTTAGTCCAAAATTTTATCATGCCAGTATGGTTAAGCGTATTCTATCGGACTCATTGATTTAAATGGGTTCAGCATTTGAATAAGATAACTTGCAAACTGCTCTATACTTATAGCATTCCCTGAATAAAACATTTACCCTTCAGTTCTTTTACCATTTTCCACCGCTCGTTCGCATTTGTGATCTGACTTAATCTAGCACCAAAGTCACACAATTATTTATATCTTTTAATTTCAGCTAAATGCATATTTGTTTCAATCATTTGGTTATTTTTTCTATATATGTACATATGCTCAACATTTTAAATATTTTTTTCCTAGCTTTGAGTCATTCACCATCAAACCAGTTACTTTACTATTTTAATAATAAAACATAACAGAATTATGATTAGACGTAAAGCCCAATCATATGATACTCTAGATGAAATGAAAATGACTTTAATACACCGGAAAATATGTCATCTCAAATTCTGTCGAATAGTGAATAAAAACTTTTGCATGGGAGGTGGTAAAAGTAGAGGGGGAGGTTTGTATTTTTCGTATATGACACCAAACATGGCATGCAAAATGTTTTTGCTGAATTTAAAATTTTAAGTTTTCATTATTTTTAAAAAGAAATTAAACATAGTTATCCTGAAATCGGGGCATTTGTATGGGAGGTGGCAGAGGAAGTGGAGCGTTTAATATGATTTTGAAACTGCTTATTATCATCCTTATCATCATTCTTTGATTCAATTTCAAAGCCGATTGCACTTATATATTCGAAGAAGAAATGATTTTCTTGAATTTATAATACAGATATTTATATGGGAGGGGGTAGAAAGAGTGAAGCGGAGCTGATAATTTCTTCTAGCGTTCATGGCAATTGTTGAAAAACAAATTCCGGGAAAAAATTTTAAGTTTGTATTTTTTTTAGTTTTAATGGAAATCGATATAATGCATTTAACAAAAATTATACAGTTGTATGGGAGGGGGTAGAAGGAGCGTACGGATCAAAACAAATTTTTTCCGCGTTATTGGTATTTCTTTTTTCATACTTTATGCAAAATATCAAGCTGAAAGCTTTAATACTTTCGAAGAAAAATAATTTAATTTAAATTTCAAAATTTCGTGGAATTTGTACGGGAGGGGGTAGAAGGAGTGAGGTGAAGTAGAAAATTCTTCTTAAAACTAATTTCAATTATAGTTTAATTAATTATGGCAAAATTTTGTCTTTTCAGCTTTACTAGTATCAATGAAAATCGAAAATATGTATTTTTTAAAATTGTCCATTTGCATGGGAAGGGGTAGAAGGAGTGAGGGGATCGGATCAATATTCCGTGATATTAATGACATCTTTATCATAACACTTTAACCTAAATTTCAAGTCAATAGCTTAAATAGCTTCAAAGCAAAATCAATTTCTTAATATTTCAAAATTTCATGAAATTTGTATGGGAGGGGGTAGAAGGAGTGGGGGGATGTAGCTCATTCACGAACTTAAAGTTACTTTTTTGCTAAAAGGGACACAAAAAAATTCTTAGCACTATAGCTCAAAGCTTTCGAGAGTTATACTGTAGACAGACATACAGACGGACAGACGGACAGACAGACAGACGGTCACTCGGAATCGAGGTTTTTGAGCGACAACAAATATTTCTGTACTCTTGGCGGCTTTGTGCGAGCGTTATTTCTTAGCGTTACAAACGGTAAGGCAAACACAATATACTCTCAGATTTCATCTAGAGTATAAATATTGTGATCGACTTGGAAAAAAAAATTTCTACCCTGGAATTTGGTTTTTTCATGTTTCATGACTAAAATAGCCTAAAAATGCAAAGAAAAAAAATTCGTCTTAGCGCTCATTAACTACCAAACCCTTCAAGGTAGAAAGTTTATTTGGGTGGATTGTAAGATAGTTGCGGATCTCAGGCGGACACCCATTTTGGGGGATGTAAGAGTTCAGGGGAAGGCGAGGGGAGCGCTAATACCGAAAACTAAGAATTCAAATATCTCAACCATTGTTCCAGCTAGGAAGCAGAAAATCAACATACATATAGAGAAGTTTGTGGGACAAACTTTAAAAATAATTTAATTTTTTTATTCATTGGAGCCCGAAAAGAGGGGAATAAAAACCAATTGTCGGCCGAATTTTTTTTAATTATTATATCTTCGAAATTACTTATCATAAAAAATTCATATTTTGGGACCAACAAAGTGGCATACTGATCCACTAAAATTAGCTTAAAGATAATTTTTGTAAGGGGGAGGTTCAGGGGGGTGCCAAGAAAAACGCTTAAAAATGAATATCTTGACAATCTCTTAAGCTATGTAATTGAAACTTGGAACATATATTAAGCTATACTAGCGAATTATGAAAAAATACAAAATTTGGTCATAATAGTAGTGGGGGGAAATGGGGAGCATTTTAAAAATGGTGGACTTTCAAAATTTCCAACCGTTATATCTCAAAACTAAGTACAGATATCAAAAAGAAATTTTGACAGATTGTAGAACTACATAGTTTTACGTTGCAGAGTGTAAAGAGAGGGAGGTGGTAAGCAAAAATGTTTAAAATTTTGAGTGATTTTTTTAGGACTCAGGTGAAAGATACAAAGCTCAAATATTCCATGTGGATACATCTATTTGATGTACATAGTATAGAAAAAATAATAATTTATTCCACAATTGTTATGCATCGATGGGAGGGTCTAACGTGCACAACTTGTGTTACATGTGCAGTGAAAAAAAACAACACAAATAAACAGAGAATATTGGACGTGATTCAAGCAATCAATTAAGAAATTATTAACATCCCACCACCCTTACTATCACCCCTCCCTCATAAAAAACCAAACTTGCAGAAATAAACGAATGAAATATTGGTTATATGTATGTAATGGAGCTATTGATCATATCCGCAATTAAGTGTTCAATTGACAACAGCTCTGCCCTATAACTACCTTTCACATAGTCTTCCCTAACCAATGTAACCTGCATGTTGACTTTGCACGCATCCTCAACTTGTCTCAAGAATAATAAAGTTGCGCCCGATTTATTGGTAGTTTATTTTTCTTAAATTCAATAATTTCCCCTCAGCTCTCTGATTGCAACCCGCAATACGATAAACTATAATAAATTCGTAATATCGCTTATGTTTCAATCATCTTTCTCACAGATATTTGCATCTATTGAGTTCTTGTAAATATTAGCGTACTTCGCCTTCAAAGAATTTTTGGCATTAGTCGAAGATGTTTGGCTCTTCCTCCAAATTGCAGATTAGAAAAAATCACACATTGGTAGGCATGTGCTCTGAAAATCCTTCCTCTAAAACTTTAAAATCAAATATATTCTCAAGCACTCCTTGCGAGGCACTGCACATATCGTTAACTGATGTCCCTATCGCTCCTAAAAATGGTAACTCCACTTCGTAATCACTAACAGAACGCACATTAAGAATGACTATGCCTCGGTCCTCGTATAATTCAATTAACTTTCTTCCTTTAGTGTTGATTACTTTGCCTTTAAACATTTTAACTGCCAGATTACTAATACTAATTTCACTATAACTCTTGTTGCTCTCCTATGCGTACATTCAAGTCACCTATAATTATTAAATTTTCGGCATCAAGTTCTTCAATATCTTCGATCACTTTACTCTAATCTACTTGCCCCTTATAAAAATTAAGATATATAGAAAAACATTTTCTGCACTAGGCAGTCATTGACAGATATAAATTGGAAGCAGCTAGCAAATTTAGATAACTTATGGATACATAAAGACAGCCACCGATTGCCCTACCGCAATGGTTTTTCTTAATTGCTGCTATCCAATTCAACTCAAAGTTCTTAAAATATTTACTTCAATCATTAAATTGATTCTCCATAATGTGAGTTTCTAGGAGAAAGAAAACTTCGAAAGATTTAACGAAAGAAAGAAGTCAAGAAGAGCAACTTATTGCGAAGACATGATATATTGTACGATAGAATCTCAAAACACTTCATTTTTACAACTCTTATTACTACTAAGGCTATTATAACCTGGAATTGTTGCTCACAGACTTTTAGATTGAGTCAAACATTATATTTAATTACATTTCCAATTATTTTTAAAATAGTTAATATGTCCACTTCCATAGCTCTATTTAATGCCTCCTATACTTCTTGCACAGACAGCTGATTCTTGTTTTCTTGGCCAAGGTAAATGCGACACCCTATACCTCAAGTCGTTCTCCAGGCACGAGTACTATCTTCGCTTTGTGTACATACGAAAGTTTATGTTTAAGTGACCGCAATTTTCGATGTCTCGAGATATGCTGAGGAAAATCTGTACTGATGAAAATTTTGGTGTCTTTCAGTTTCTTGCTCAATTCTTCCGAAATATTTTCAAATTCCACCTGAATAAGGTCTCGGTCCCTTATCTGATACGCTCTGACTATCCGTGGGTTGATTATTGTTGATAGAAAACCACTTTTTTTTAATGGTTACTTATTGATCTAATGCTTCTGACTGTATCAATCCACAAAGGACAAGATTTTGACGGCGCGAATTTTTTTCGAGAATCTCAATATTTTTCCTCGAATTAGCTTCTTGAGCCGAAACTTTAGCAAGTTCTTCATCCAGCCGTCTGCATTCCAATCGACGAACTCCTACTCCTTCGGAGATCGCCTGGATATCAGTTTTGATGACGACATGGACAATTTTTGTTTCCAATAGCTTACCAATAATATTCATTAGCTCGCTAACAGATAGATCGCCTACTTTCGCATCGGTGTCCATTTCATATTTTTTATTGCCCATAATCAACATCTGAGGCGATATTACTTTAAATTTTCGCTTACTTGAAGCCGATTTGGCTATTGATGAGCTCATGGATATTGAGCTTATGTTACTGGCCGACTGTTTCTAAAAACACTTTTCAACAAAAATTTCATTGAAACTATAAAAGTTGACTATTTCTGTATTATTTCCACAAAAGAAATTATTAAATACATTCCAATGAATTTTTCTTTCACGATTTTAAAAGCGCTTGAACAAATTGATAGCTTTTTTGAAAGGCAGTTGTACCAACTTCCATCTTAGATATTCCTCAAGGAAGACCTTGACCCACTAATATTATTCGTCATTCAACACCTCTCTCATTTTGTTTCAATCAGAATTTCAAAAACGTCCTTCGAAGATGTTAAACAAACTCTGGACTATAACCCAGAAAAAAACAATTAATGTTGGTTGATACCAAAGCACATGAAAACGAACTGAGAAGTCGGAAACTGGGATGACCGCAGTTCGCTTTGAAGAAAAATCACTATTTTCATCATCGCTGACGGTAGTAATCTAGAACTATTTCTGCTTTGAAAATACTTAAAGCTAGCTTGAATAGAAAAAAATGCAATGCTAACTAATCTGACCCAAATCGTACAATCTCCGTTTTAATTAAAAAATCCAACGAGAAATGAAAATCCAGGACATGAATGAAAATCTCCTACTAAGCAACAATAGCTGAAAATGATTGGGTTCCTTCCGAAAGAATTTAAGCTCCAATTATTTCTCAGTCATATTTAGGACATTTAATTTTTTACATCCTGCAAGACATCCGGTTGAAGCGATTTCATTCTTGAATCTTTCTCTTCCTCTTTCGAAATTACACCGTTGAAAATAGGGGATAATTTTCAACACAATTAGTGCTTTACTGTGTGCAATTATCACAAAAAAATTCTGGCATCTAAATCTACTTAATGATAGAAAGAACCTTGCCAACTCACTGAGGGGGCTAGGTTTTTTTTTAACAACTACCCTCGACCTCCTTTTGAGTGTAATTATCAGTCCCTTATCTCGAAATACATTTCGAACTAGCGCCATATGCAGATTTTGCAAGGGTTTTTGGCACACTCTATATCAGTTTTAGGATATGTTACAAATTGCTATCTCTACTAATATGTGGTCCATTATTATCGGCTCGAATTCGCCAACGATGTAGTAGCTAATATTCAAATTTTTTTTTAACATTATGTAACAAAGTATTACCCCCGGTTTTCGTGTTCCGAACCGTCCTTAGAATGTTGGGTGTTTAGTCTTTCCGATGAAGACATCCGAAACAGTTACATTTTCTGATTTTAAAGGGTTGAAAGTGATTGGTTCAGTGCAGAACATTTTTGATAGATTTTAATTCAATTTCAAGTTTATATCAAATAAATTTAAAATGCTGACTAGTATGGTTATTGTGAAGAGTGTGAAATCGATTAAGTAAGCTAGTTATTGATAAGTTTGATTTTTGTAATTTTTTAAAACATTGATGAGCAAAAATCGAATTTGAAAATCTGTAAATCACAAAG
Organism: Chorisops tibialis; assembly: GCA_963669355.1. Classification (NCBI taxonomy): domain Eukaryota; kingdom Metazoa; phylum Arthropoda; class Insecta; order Diptera; family Stratiomyidae; genus Chorisops; species Chorisops tibialis. The sequence continues at coordinate 78,946,846 of OY770263.1, forward strand.
CATAATTTCACTCAAGTTTAATCAATGAATTTTATAATTGAATTTTTTAAAACTATTAAGGAGTTTAAGGAATTTTAAAAAATATTTTAATCTACTTATCTACAAATCATAATATTGTAATTTTACTTTATTATTTTAATAATAAAGTATTGTGATCGACTTGGAAAAAAAAAATTTGCAACCCTGAAATTTTGTTTATTCGCGTTTCATGACTAAAATAGCCTAAAGATGCAAAAAAAAAAAACAAAAAGAAAAAAATCCGTCTGTCTGTACGCCGTCCACCGTCAGCCGTTCGCCGTACGCCGACGTATACGATCAGCGCACATTAACTCATTAACCCTTCAATAAAGAAAGTTAATTTTTTGCGGGATTGTAGATAGTTGCGGATCTCAAGCGGACACCCATTTTGGGCATTGTAAGGGATCAGTGGGTGGCGGAAGGAGCCTTAAAACCGAAAACTACGAATTCAAATATCTCAACCACGATTCCAGCTATAAAGCTAATAATCAACATACATATAAAGGGGTTTGAGAGAAAAACTTTAAAGATAATTAAATTTTTTTATCCATTGCGGTCCAAAAAGGGGAGGTGGGGGGGTTAAAAACAAAATGTCGGCCGAATTTTTTTTTTACAATCTTCGAAGTTACTTACCATAAAAAATTCAAATTTTGGAACATTAAGGTAACACATACATACCTATATATATATCCACAAGAATCAAGACAGAGGCTTATTATTGTAACGGAGGGCCAGGGAGGTGCAAAGAAAAACACTTAAAAATCAATATCTCGGCTATTTATTAGGCTATGTAATTGAAACTTGGAACGTATATCAAAATATTTTAGCAAAATACGAGAAAAATATAACATTTGGAAATAAGTATAGTGTGAGAAAATGGGGAGCATTTCAATAATGGTGCACTTTCCAAAATTTCAAAACTGAATGTAGATATCAAATTTGTCAAATTGTAGAATTGCATAGTTTGTAATTTTGATACAAATTTCACGTCGGGAGGTGTAAGGGGAGGGAGGTGGTAAGCAAAAATTGCGAAAATTTTAAGTGATTTTTTTAGGGCTCTGGTGAAATATATAAAGTTTAAATTTTCCATGTGGATACATTTATTTGATATACATACAGAAAAAATAATAAAAATTCCACAACTGTTATTTACCGACACCCCTGGTCTAACGTGCACAAGGTGTTTCATGTGCAATGAAAAAAACTCAAACTGAAAATTTTTGAATGAAATTTTAGGATAGAAAATTGAAAATTGGGTATATGCATTTGAAACAAATTTCTAAAAAAAATTAAATTTTAACTGTTCGAATATCTTCACAACTTCTACCCCTCCCGTACGAATTTTTTTTTAGACCATTTTCAAGACATCAATTATCACCTAACTTTTAAAACCTATCAATTTCAAATTTTGCACATAAACTTTTCAAAATAGTTGAAGCGAAATTGCGTGAAAAGTTTTGAGATAGCGCTTGACCTTCTACCCCTTCCCATAAAAAAGGATGATTTCGACTGATTTCAATAAATGAACTAATAACCAACAAATTAAAAGATACGAACTTTAAATTTTGTGCAAAAAATAAAACTGCATCACAAATTTTGCGATCCACATACCTCCACTTCCCCCTCCCACCCATATGTTTGGTTTCGTGAATGTAAAATATACCGAATCTTATGAAAATTATATGCAACTTCGTCTATGAAACTGACATTCTATGCAGAGAATATTGAACGTAATTGAAACAATCAATTGAAAAATTATTGACATTCACCCACCCTTAATATCACCCCTCCCCCTCCCTCATAAAAACCCAAATTTGCATAAACGAATGAAATATTGATTACATGTACTGGAGCTATTGATCGTATTCGAAATTTAGTGTTAAATTGACAGCAGCCCCGCCCTCAAAAGTGATTCCATTTATGGAAGGGGTTCCACTTAGTCTTCCTTAACCACTCTAAACTTCATATTGACTTTCTATGCACCCTCGAATTGTCCCAAAAACAACAAAGTTGCGCCCGAATTGTTGGCAGTTTATTTTAAATTAATAACACATTTAAAGAGATATCGAAAATATGGCATTATTGACCGTTTTTTAAAGATACCTAGCATTAAATAAAGAGTAATTCTTCAATAGTGAAAACAGTTTAGACTTAAAAAGAAACGGCTACGATTAACAATTTAAAAAAAAAAACACTATTAGAATAAAATAATTCGGTTAATATTGCACTTAAATGCTTCCATCTTATAAACTCTAGTGCATTCCACATTTTCGCTGCATTCCACATTTTGGCTTTCAAATATAGACAGTTGTTTCTAGAACAACTGTCTACATTTGATGGATGTGATTTAGGCGGCTCATAGGTATACTCGATACTAGATCGAGTATGATGTGGGAATATGTGTAACTTCTTTGTGTGAATTTATATAAGTCTTTTGCAATGGCAGTACAGCCCCAATCGGGTCTTGGCCGTCTGATCTTCAAGCTCCCTAACGTTTTCATTTCTTATTGCGGTGGAATTTTAAGCCCTTTGCATAACCCTTTACCTGCGAATTTACATTTTCGTAGATTGTGGTGGCTCAGATATACCATCGCAAGCAGTCTACTGCTATTATCGCCCGGGATTTGAACTCACGACATTCGTATTGTACACTAACACATTACCCATTGAGCTGCGTCCAAGATTGGAAATGAAGGAGGAATAAAAAGACTAATTCCATTATTACAGTGGTAATGATGCTGAACATTTCTTCAAGTTTCAAGTAGTAATGATATTCAACATTTCTACAAGTTTCAAGGGAATCTGTAGATGACGGCATTATTTGCAATAAGTTAAAACAGAAAATGCTGAAAGCGAACCAGAAAGATGATCAAAATAAATCTTAATTACCATAACAGGTGCAAAAATGATGTTTTATTGAAGTAACAAATGGCAACAAGTCTGCCTAAATAATAAGTATAAGTTGCGAATAATAGGAGCGTATAGGTCTGCAATGCTAGTGTCCTGAGTTTGAATCCTGCATAATTCCAGCTGTCCACTGTTCACTTGTGACGATATACCTTGCACTTCAATATCCGAAAAAAATAGCCTACAACCCTTCCACAGATATTGATTTCACGAACAAGCTGGTCAAAAAACCTAGACCTGATTTGAGCTACAGCGCATTTGAAAAAAAATCAAGAAATTCGTTTGTGGAAGCAAAATCATTTATTTATAAATTATTCCGAAATTTCATTTCTTTATTTTTACTTGATATTCTGTATACTGAATATTTTTGTTTTTCCATCCAAAATAAATTCCATTAAATAAGATCATTGTTTTCATATCCTTTTCAATTCAAAACAAACAGAAAATTGATAATTTCGTTGAATTTAATTTTAATAATGTACTTAAGAACCCTCTGCTCATCAAATTAACCGCGAAATCAAAGCAAAAGATTCGTTTAATTTCTGTTATGCATTTAAATTGCTTTTTACTCAGTTTTCAAAAGGACATTTGTGACGATGGGTGCTGAATGCAAGAAAATGTACTGCACACCATCTGTTTGCGAAATAAAAAAAATCCTTCTCAGAGATTTTTATCCTTTTTTGCGCTTTCTCTCTTTGATTCATTATTCTTTATGGTCATCTCTACTCCATAGAATTCTGATATCTTTTTTTTTCTTACATAGCTTTAATTTAGGAAAGAAATTAATTTAATTTTGAGTTGAGTGTTTCTAATTTCTGGATTTCATTTTTTTTTAATTTAATTTTAGAAAATTGAGATTATTTGTGAAGAATTTCCAACAAAGGTTTGCAATAGATGAAGCAAAACAAATATGAATGAATTTGTATTTTTTTGGTTAGCCCGAGGCAAAGCCGAACTAAATTATTCGCAAGGAATAACAAAAGGGCTGTTATAAATTTATTTATTGCCAACATCGTTCTGCTATTCCTCACATCTAATTTAAAATATCTTTTTATATTTTACGAAAAATATGGACATTCGAATACAGTTGTATTAAACACAGGAGCATATTATCCTAAGCCAGTTCTACAATCAAAAACAGAAATCAATAAAAAACGAAAACATCATCGCTGAATAAACAGGTCCTTAACGGTCTTATAGCATCGTTGAAAGGACTCAGCAGAAATATCCTTGTGCTTCACTCTGATACATCCTGTTGCTTATTACAATGGCGAAATATCACTCATGTCCTTAAAGGAAAGAGGACAATCAACACTTAAATGCCACTTTGCTGCCAATTATTTTATACGTTCAATTTACAAGTCAATTCACCTTTTCTGTTCCTTACCATGCACACACGAGTGCTTTCATACTCCTATTATATTCGTACAGCTATATGGTATACCTACCCTACTTATGTTTGTTCTTTCTATTTTCTATCAACAGGTGTCGGGCGCCGATTGCATCCTTGGATTGTATGGAAGAGTTTAGTGGTACAGGCGGTCATCTAGATTTCGGTATTTCAAATTTATTCAAAAAAAAATATCTTTGCTTGTTTCTTTTACGCCTTTTTTACTCTATTTTTATTTTAATGTAGAAATAAAATAAGTTAAGTACATAAGTAGGTGATGATTGTAAATTAGATTCTATATATGGATGATTGATTGATTGATCCTAAGACCATACTATTATTGAGCTATCATAAATCCATGATTGACAACATGCTAATCGGATCCTCAAACAGAAAGTGATGATTGTGCGTTTGATTGGTTGGTGATTGATTATTTTTAAAGCAGTCAATTGTTAAAGTAACCATAAACGAGGACTAGTCAATGAGTTCTTCAATACTTTTGTAATCAATTAGTGAATAAGCTGATGAAATCTGTGAATAATACCAAAGAGCACATTTTGTTTGCTCCAACGTTTGCAAAACTACGAAACACGATACACCGAGAACTCAGAAATGTTCTTTACCACTCAAAACCTCAAATTTAAGTGACGTCCTAGTGACGGAACGAAATTTTGAAATTTAAAGAAATGTTTTTTCTTTCTGCTTTCGACTAGAAAATTCAACGACGGGAAATAGTGCTTAAATCCTATCGCCTCTTCTACCCACTCTCTTTTAAATCAGCAATTCTGAAAAATGCGATTTCTTTAATTGCATTAAATGTTCAAAGAATTATGAACTTCAACCCATTCTGTTTATCTCCTCCCACACAAATTTCTCATGTTTAACAAATCTTTTTGAGAACTATCGACATGAAAATAGGTGCAAATCCCGGAGATAAACCCGTTTTATAGAAGTTTGAAAATTGTCCAGTTCAAATCTTTCCGCATAGCCCACTACTAAGCAAGGGTCACAGTTAAAATAAAATATTTTTCAATTTATCGACTAGAGTGTCTCATGATTCGATTTTCCGCTCAATAATAATTCTATTTTTTTTTTTAATTCAATTAGTAGTCTGTCCGTCTACTAAATAACTATAACATTTCAAGCTATCCAGCTGAACTTGCTTACGTCTCTTTTCTAGGTACAAAGGTTGAAGCTCATGTCCGGGCTAAATCGTCATAGCCCCCTCCCTTCTGCTCCTTCCCATGCAAATCTCTCAAAAATATGTTTCTTCGAAACTAGCAATGCAGATTTGAAAAATTAATAATACGATTAGCATATGTATATGTGACTGAGCTTAAGGTGCGAGTGTTGCGTTTCGTCTCAGGCCGACATACAACAGATTCGTCAGTAAGGCTTGTGCACGCAGGCCTTGCGTTAGACGTTAAGGGAATACCGTGCAAGTAGTGGGATTAGAACCCGGGAATTTCGAGTTGAAAAGCAGCCGTGCTGGTCACTGAACTATCTAGACCCCATTGCGTAGTCTCCCCACCAGTGACAGCGGTGTGTCATGTCTTTGAGTTGGTGGCGACTAGGAGGCAGCTGTGCATGTGCAGCTCTGCTTGTTGCTGTGCAGCCTTGCTAGCGTGCTGCTATATGAGCAAAGTATGAATGCTGTGTGAATTAAAATTATGCTATGTTCTAGCAAGAGGAAGGTGTGATCGCGTTGATCACATCGGGATCACCAATGTAGCGAGTGAGCGGCTACTGCACTGAACAATCTAGACCCCATGGCTTAGTCGGTTAGTAGCGTTGCAGTAAAAGGCACCACAGGACCAAAGCAAAATGTTCGTTACAATCCAAAACACAAGTTTAGGTCAAACTTTTCCAAAATACCATAAGTTGTACAAATTTTGAGATTTATCTTCAGAATTTTGTGTATTTTCTAATGGTGATAAAAGCTCAGTTTTGATCTCTGGAAAGTTGAGATCTCTTTTTTTATGGTCCGTCACATATTATATTTACTCATTCTAATTTCACTTAGAGTGTCACTTAATTGAACCTGTGGATACAACAATGTTCCACTTATTACAAAAGTAACTTTTATTTTTAATGTTAAAAATATTTATTTTTATACTTTTATAATGTTTTTTATAATCCGTGTTCGGTTGCTTTTTCAAAATACTTCACAGCTTTTATTCAAAATATTTTTATTAGGGGGCGACTTCTATCGCGCAGTTTCCTGTGATTCAAAATTTAAATGTTGATCGCCACAGTACTCCCTCACCAGTGACTGAGTGATAGTGAAAGGCACGAAAATCATAGCATTATTGCTTGGCGAAAGCTACGAATCGTTGTGGTTTCTTAATAATTCGTCCGCTTCCTGTCGTTTTTTGTTGAACATCTAGCTCCCTTGGTTGCTTATCTGATTGTATCGATCGATTGATTGAAGTGTTTGACGTTTCTGTTGCTCTTGGAGTAACGTCGTTCGTCGATGATTCATCTTCAAGTGGAAGAAAAGCTGCTTTAATCCTATCGATGCTAACACGAACTTTACGATTTTTGACTTGGAGTTCAAAAGTTTTGTCATTTCGGCTTAAAACTTCATATGGGCCATCGTACGGTGCCTTAAGTGGTGTTCGGACAGCGTCATCACGCAAGAAAACGTGAGTGCAGGTTTGCAAGTCTTTTTGAACAAAAACTTTGTTGATTGCATGATTTGAAGTTTGAACTGGTTGAATTTCCTTCATCAATTCTCTCTCTCGTTGATTTTTTCAAAAAAATCGCATGGCATTTTTAAGGTTGTACCATAAACCATTTCTGAAGGAGTTGCTTGGATATCATCTTTGTGAACGTTGCGCAGAGCGAGCATTATTAGTGGTAATGTTTCGTCCCAGCGTTCATTGTTTTGACATTTTATTGCTGCTTTCAAAGTTCGGTGAAATCGCTCGATTAGGCCATTTGCCTGTGGGTGTCGAGGACTTGAACGGAGATGTTTTGCTCCAATGATTCGTGTCAATTCGTTGAAAAGTTTTGACTCAAACTGTCTACCCTGGTCGGTGGTGATTTGGGTTGGCACGCCGTAATGTGAGATCCATCCATTTATGAACGCGATCGTGACCGTATCTGCATGAATATCTTCCATGGGGATGGCAACTGGCCAACGTGTGAAGCGATCGATACACGTTAGACAATACCGATATCCATTTGATATTGGAAGTGGACCAATAATATCGATGTTTACGTGCGCGAAGCGTTTATCTGGCACTTTAAAATTTTCGAAAGCCGTTTTATTGTGTCGCGCAATTTTTGACTTTTGGCACGCGATACAAGTACTGGCCATTTGTGCTACGTCTTTCTTCATGCTCGGCCAAACGAATCGTTCGCTGATTTGCTTGATTGTTGACTTTTTGCTAGGGTGAGCGAAATTGTGCACTGAATTAAAAACTCTCTGGCGAAATTCTTTTGTGATGAATGGTCGCACTCGTTTCGTCGAAACATCGCACATAATAGCTTTAGTCGCGTTCGAGATGTTGACTAATTTGAGTTGTAATGTTGATTCGTTGGATGTCAACAAATTATTTAACTCACCGTCGATTTTTTGACTTTTAGCCAACCCCTCGTAACTGATTTGTTCGCAACCGTCTATACTTTCAATTCGTGAAAGCAAGTCAGCTACAATGTTGTTTTTTCCAGGGATGTGACGTATGTCAGTGGTGTACTGACCGATCAAGTCGAGGTGCCGCAATTGTCGAGGTGATGCCTTTTTCGGGCTCTGAATGAAGGCATAGGTGATTGGCTTATGATCTGTCATAACTGTGCAGCTTCTACCCTCAATCATGTGTTTAAAATGTTTGATCGATTGGTAGATAGCTAGTAGTTCGCGATCATATGTACTGTATCGTTTTTGGCAGTCGGTCATTTGCTTAGAATAGAAGCCAAGTGGTTCAAGTTGCCCTTCGTTAATGTGATGAATAGCTGCACCAATGGAAAAATTACTCGCGTCAACATGAAGTACCAATTTTGCATCTGGTACCGGATGTGCCAATGTTACAGCATTAATCAATGACTGCTTACTTTCCTCAAATGCTTTTTCCGCGTCACTGGTCCAAATAACGGGTGTTTTATCGTTCTTTTTGTTGCCTTTGATAAGCACACGTAGTCGGCCCTGAATTTGTGCTGCGCTTGGCAAAAAACGTCGGTAAAAATTTAACATACAAATGAATTTGCGTAGTTCGTTCGCCGTTGTTGGTTTGTTATAGTTTGCAATCGCTTCGATTTTATCTGTTGGTGGTCGGATGCCAGCTTTACTGACCTGATGGCCAAGAAATAACACATTTTCTTGAGCAAATACGCATTTTGCGACGTTTATTCTTAAGTTGTATTTATGCAAGCGTTGCAGAATAATGCGTACATGCTGATAATGTTCTTCCTCGCTGCTAGACGCTATACAAATGTCGTCTATATAGCATATAACGAAATCCAGACCGAACAGCACTTGATCCATAAATCGCTGAAATGTTTGTGCTGCATTACACAGCCCAAACGTCATTACGTTGAACTCGAAAAATCCAAATGGTGTTATAATAGCGGTTTTTTTCCTATCCTCATCGTCAATTGGAATGTTGAAATAAGCTTTTTCCAGATCGAGTATTGTGAAAATTGATTTACCGTTGAGTGATTGAGTGAAATCCTGAATATGTTTTATAGGATAACGATCTGGAACTGTTTGATCGTTCAATCGTCGGTAATCGCCGCATGGTCGCCAAAGTCCACCCTTTTTCGGAACCATATTCAATGGGCTGGCCCATTCGCTGCTTGATGGTTGGCAAATTCCCATATTCACCATATATCTGAACTCTTCCGTAGCAATTTTCAGTTTTTCCTGGTTTAAGCGTCGTGCACGTGAAAAAACCGGCTGTCCTGTGGTAATAATTCGGTGTCGAACAGTTGTTTTGAGTGCGGTTTCTTCGTTGTATGAGGTCGGCATTGTCAACTCGATGAATTCCGTCAACAAATCTTTGTATTTGTTGTTGCTGTTGATTGAAAAAACAGGTTCATATTCGGTGAATTCGGAAACACATTTTGTTTCGAGTTTTGTTTCCTTATCGATGAGTGATTTGTTCTTGATGTCCACAAGCAAATTGAATTTGTTGAGAAAATCCGCACCCAAAATTGGTTTTGCAACGTCCGCTATAATAAATTCAAAATCGAATTTACGACGAAGTCGAAAGTCAAGCGATAATAATTTGACACCGAATGTTGCGATCGGCGATCCGTTGACGGCAAATAGTGAATAATCGTTTGATTTTAGTCCGGTTCGAAAGTATGAAACTGGTAAAATTGAGACATCTGCCCCTGTATCAACTAAAAATTTTAATTTCGTTGTAGAATCGATGATAAAAAGACGGCTTGATTTCTTTTTGCTGAATGCTTCGCCAACCGTCGGTGGTAAAGCTTCTTCTAGTTTTTTTCCGACCTATATGAACACGGCTGAGCGCATTTTCTCGCGTCATTACCGAATCGATGGTGATAATAGCAATGCGGAAATTTCTTCACTTGACTATTTGAACGGGTCTGATTTCGTTGTCTGCTGTCCCGTGATGGTGTTTGTGAACGCCCACGTTGTTGATTGCACGATGTCCTGATTTCACTGATTTCCTTTCTTAAAGCATCGATTGTTTGCTTTAATGTTTGCCAATCGTCTGACTTAGGGTGTGATTGTTGCCGCTGAACCGATGAAATAGAACCGAAACTGCTCATTTCCATCATTTTGTCAGCCTGTAGGGCGCATCGATCCAAATCCACTTCAGCTATTGAAACAACAGCGCGTACGCTTTCCGGCAGTCGTTCGAGCCAAAATGCCTTAATTGCATCATCTTTCAATGCAGTACCCGATAGATCACGCATTTGTCGAAGTAATTGCGAAGGCTTTCTATCGCCTAATTCGCATTCTTGCACGAGTCGTCGCAATTTTTTGTTTTCAGAATCAGTGAAATCGTTTATCAGTCGTGTCTTGATTGACAGATATTTGTTTTCCTTCGGTGGTGCACGTACGATGTCCGCCACATTTGCGAGTGTAGCACTGTCCAGCGATCCAACGACATAATCATATTTTGTCTGATCTGTTGTTATATTCGCATTTCGAAACTGCGAATCCATTTGGATAAAATATAAATCCGGATCTCGTTTGCTGAATAGTGGAGGCTTAATCCCGATTCTGCACACTTCATCCGTTGCCGTAGTGTTTGATGGCGTGTTCTCCGTCATGTTTTAACCAAATGTGGGTTTTTTAAACTTCACAAAACCGAAATTGCTTTATATTGCGACGTCGGGGTCACCAAATGTGGATACAACAATGTTCCACTTATTACAAAAGTAACTTTTATTTTTAATGTTAAAAATATTTATGTTTATACTTTTATAATGTTTTTTATAATCCGTGTTCGGTTGCTTTTTCAAAATACTTCACAGCTTTTATTCAAAATATTTTTATTAGGGGGCGACTTCTATCGCGCAGTTTCCTGTGATTCAAAATTTAAATGTTGATCGCCACAAACCTTATTTCCAATCAGAGTTAGGTGAGTAGGTAGAGGTGGCTGCCCAGACACAAGTCCGGGCGCACATAGACCATAAGCTGGTCCGTTGTGATACCGCAAGATCCGAAAAGGAACTCCTACTCGGTGAACCACCTGAAGCGATGAAGGCACCTGGCCTCTGGATTTGCCAAATTACCAAGACCATCGAAGAAGTGTGCACCTAGGTGGTGTCTCCTTATTTTAGAAAGAGCAGGGTGAATGCGAATCAGACGAAGAATCGTAAAATCGTCGTCTCTTCCTCATCGTAGCAAAAACTATTAAACGGAAGGCCAAGGCTCTGTTCATGTCTCCTAATCAGTTAGTGTCCTGCAACGACTCCTACTACGGAGCTGATCATCTGCCTGCTTAGCGAGATCAGTCTACAAGAGCAAACTACATTACACTTCAGCCAGGTCAAGGCTAGTTTTATTGACATCTTTTCTGTTTGGAACAAACTACAATGATCCGGAAGACGGAAAGATATGCTTAAGTTAAAACATCCCACTCCACTTCTAGTTTTTTACTCTTCCTCCCGCATTTTATCTGTCTCCCACTCTTGCCTCGAGGGAATGTCTCGATGTCATACGGGCAAAAAAATAAGCGTTTCAAACTTTTAAAGCTAACCAAATACATGCTAATAGAGAACACTTCAATGCATCAAGAAATACCTGCAAATCCATTCTGAAGCGTGTTAAATTTGAGCGTGACCAAAAACTATGGCGGTAGATCCTTGATTGCCCTAAAGGTTCGAGATCTTACTGATCATTCGTCAAAGCGGTCAACAATACCTTTTGTTCCTCTTCAATACTTCCTTTCAATTACCGAGACCATGATTAATCCTGTAGATAAAGCTAATCTATTGATAGCGTGTTTCGCTTTCAACTCGACACTACAATCTTCTGCTCTGTCCCCTCCTACTCCCTGTGCAACTGATCCCTTTGTACTTCCGTACACGGCTTATGCATTTTGGGCTACTGACACAATTCGGTGGTCGATGTTGCTGGATAGATGAATGTACATCAATTGTTCTACCGTGTTTAGAAGGGATGAGGATAGACTTCTAGATCTTAGATCCTTCGGACATGTATGAGATCTTCTTCCCGCTTTGGTATTAAATTCACTTTCACCTTTTTCCATATTTCAGGAATATGATCCAATCGTAAACAACCTCCCTCGTCCAACCAGAGAAGGATGATTTAAAAAAAATTCGGCAGGTATGCTATGCGGTCCTGGGTATTTATACGGGCTTAATCTGCATATTGCCTATACAATTTTGTTCCGCAAGATTATGATTTCAGAATCGCCCCTTGGAGGCTTGATTTGGTGCTCTTCTCGATGCAAAGTGACTGTACAGCTACCCGGCAAGTGATTATTTAAGAGAGGATCAATAGTTTCATCATTCGAACGTGTCCATGTCTCGTCGGATTTCTTCATGTAGCAGGACGTAGACGGGGAGGAGGAGAGAATTTTGCGAAATCTTGACGCTTCAGATGTCTCTTCTTCCATACCTTTCCAGGACTCGCACTGCGCTTTCCTCAAGTTCTTGTCATAACAGTGAAATGCTTCCTTAAAATATTCCCAGTCCGATGCCTCTTTGATTCGTATGGCGTTATTAAATAATCGCCTACAGGCTTTCCTGAGATCTTTTTATCTTTTCGCTTCCTAGTGAGACAATAGCGTAACATTGCCCCATTTAAAGCCCTTGTGAGGGTTGACACGATCCCATCAAGAACAACGGTGATATCCGGAAGACTTGAAACTTGGAAGGGAAGCATATCCTTGACAGTATCTCTGTATTTGGAACAGTTAGTCTTTCCGTAGTTCTTGAAGACTGGTTTGTCATTAAAACCAGATCGGAGGTATCGATGATCTGAAAAGGAATGTTCATTGGATACTTTCCAGTCCCTAACTAAATGAGCTATATTCTCCGAGACTAGTGTAATGTCTAGAACTTCCGGTCGATTTCAAGTAACAAAAGTGGATTCTCGCACCTCTGCTGCAGAGCAATAGATTGGTGCTGCACCTCGTCTCTTTCATTGTTATTGGAGGTACCCCTTTCTGTGTGATGCGTGTTAGCGCCACATAGCCAGTAGTTTTTCCTCTCGTTTCGAGGCTGGCTGCGATAATATCCTGGTTATTGTGATGAGGGAGTAGAAACATGTTTACAATCCTCATCGCAAGATTACAAGATCTGGGTCTACCTTGACTCCTGGCGTAGATGAGAATATAGTTAGGAGTCTTGAGTCCACAGATTAAGTTCCCAATTGCCGAAGGTTCAACAATCAAGACTATGTGTTCTTCGTGCTGATTCATCCGGAGATGTAAAGAGGCTGATGCCGATTTGGAATGAAAGTTAATTTGGAGAGACTTCAGTTTCTGAGTCATTTCTGAGTACAACTTTCACCACGGTGATGTTCGCTTCTTCCGGATCGAAAGCCAAAGTTCGTCGCTGAGCGGATGCAAACTAAGGTGCTGATACTCCATCTTTGAGCTTAGCTACTGTAAGTAGCTAATGGATCGACTGGATATGCGAAGGAGTGTATCGGGGTCGGATGTAGAGTCTTTCTCCTCTGTGTCTATTATGAGTACTAGAGGAACGAGATCCTGAGCTTTTTGGTCCGCTTCTAATCCGTCCAATTTATACACTTTTATTGTGATGGCACCGAACTCATAATTGATGATGCGTCCGTTTTTTGTCGAAGGATCGATGGACTCTTTATTGATCACTATGACGACGTATCAAGAATTTCTTCCAGCTTCCCAAGGCTACAATTATTAGTAGAAAGATTCAGGTCGCAGGATTGGATATTGTCCAAAATCACATCTGTATTGCTCGGTAACCATGCAAGTGCTCGAGGACGCATTGGGATCTCATGCCTTGATACAACTTGGAGGGAGTAGGCTGGCTGTCTTCCGGCATTTCAAGAGAGTCGGTCTTTTGGGTATGTTTATTGTTTATTATTAGGGTATGCATATTATATAAATTATATTGAGTGTTTTTCAATATTAATTCAATACTAGTTAACTGCAATTCTTTGATTTTAAAACCATTCGTTTTTCGATGACGCTGAAATCGATTATTTTAAAAAAAATTTTTTATAGTCCAGCATCATCGAAGAATATTGGTTCATTAATTTATGTATTAAACAAAATTTCCAACACGTAAACTGAAATTGGGAATGGGATTCTTAGCCCAAGATTTTGGAAAGGAATGGTATTGTCCTTATATCTGATGCTCAACAACTTTAGCCTGTTATTGATTTTTGAATGCAATAAGCATTTTTCTATATATTTTTTGAAACGTTTCTATCAACACTAATGCTACTTTCAGAAAAAATCTAGAATTAACTTTACATTTAAAAACAGGACGATCGATAAGTTTGGGATCGAATCCAGCCTTACCACTACGCCACGGTTCAACACCAACGCCTGGTCTTCGTTTCAAAAATCTAGGGAAGAGCGGTCTTCGTGTTTCGAATGTCGGGCTCGGAACGTGGCCAGTGTTTTCGCCCGGAGTTTCCGAGGAACAAGCCGAAGCTATCCTAAAATTAGCGGTTGAGAGCGGCATAAATCTTTTTGATCTTTCTGAAGCTCATTCGGAAGTCGAATTGGGAAAGATTCTGTTACGATGTGGATGGAAACGTTCCAGTATTGTTATAACAACGAAAATTTATTGGAGCATTAAGTAAGTAAATTAAAAATATGGAACTGCAATACTTTTTATATTAATATTTTGCAATTTCAGATCCGAAGAACGAGGATTATCCCGGAAACATATTATCGAAAGTGTGAAGGCTAGCCTGCAGCGACTTCAACTTGATTATATTGACGTTGTTATCATACACAAGGCCGATTCAATGTGTCCTATGGAAGGTAAGGTATCCATCCAGTTACACCTGAATCTCTAGGTGAAAATGGAAAAGTTCTCCAGTGGGAAAAGTTTTCGTTATGTCAATCTTTGTTGATTTCTCGTTCACAGAGATAGTTCGAGCCATGAACTATGTCATTCATCAAGGCTGGGCAATGTATTGGGGTACAGCACGTTGGTCTCAAGTCGAAATCATGGAGGCTTACTCGAACTGCCGACAATTCAATTGTATCACGCCGATCGTCGAGCAGGCCGAATATCATATGTTTTGTCGCGAGAAGGCCGAACTCTATTTGCCCGAAATGTACAATAAGATCGGTGTCGGACTGATGGCGTGGGGTCCACTTTCGATGGCCTTAAGTGATACCCAGAATGGTGATAAGATCCTGTTCCCGAAGGGATCGTTCAAAACGAAGAGCCACAGCTATTCCTGGACTGAAGACGAAGTGAATAAAAATGCAAGAATTGATAAATATTCACATTTTGTTTGCTAATTAATGCGAAATGCTTTTTTCCTTTTTTCATTCTTTCATTCTTTTCGGATGGATGTTACAGGGTTTCGGTTGGAGTAAGGATCGACTGGACGAAAGTCGACGACATTGTGATAAACTACGGGATCTAGCCACACTCGCTGAAAAATTGGGATGCAGTCCGGCACAGCTATCGATTGCTTGGTCATTAAAACATGAACCGGTCCAATGCTTATTACTTGGTGCTACATCGGCTGAACAGCTTCATCAAAGCTTACAGGCGCTTCAAGTAATTACGATCGAGTTCTTAGTTCCAAGATAAATTTCGAATTTTTTGCAGCTCCTTCCACGTCTCTCCACAAGTGTTATGCTCGAATTGGAACGTATACTTGAAAATCGGCCGGTGCGGCCGCCGCCAATATCAACGCTTGCACTTCGGTGACAATCAGCCTGCCCGCAGGGGCCACCCAGTAGCAGTGGCATCTGTGGGGCAGAGTCACCAAAAGAAGAGGATCTCAGCCTGGGCGAAGAATCAAAAGATGCATCGAAGCAGGGCTTCTGTGAAATCCAGTGACGAAAGGAGTCTTTAGACAACAATAATAAATTTTTGAAACCAATTAACAATAGAAATAGCTTTAGTAATACAACAATAACGACAACGGTTAGCAAACACGATCTACAACAGGCGCAACCGGAACCGCAGCAACGCTCCCTTCTAAAATGTTCAACTTCAAATAATAATCTTCTTAACACCAATTTTAATAATTCAGATAATTCGCGATTAGATAGCTCAACGATTCAAATAGATTCAATTAATAATAATAGTAATAATAGTACTAGTCCCGCAGCTAATAACGCTGGTTGCAAGGATGCCCCCGATCCGCAAATGAGTCAGCCAGCAGTCGCATCCAAGAAGAAATCGATAAAACGCAACACGAGTCTAATTAATTTCAAATCTCTCGATTTCCATATCAAATCGATCTATTCGGGCTTGCGGAATCGCAGTCAACCGGAAACACCACGAAGCACGGCTACATCATCGGCCGGAAGTAATAATAACCGGAAACCACCATATTTACGTGTTGAAGCGGTCGATGAATCCGAGAACTTATTGCTCACGTATCCACAATCGCCGTACGCCCATCGCCACAGTTTCGATAAATCGGGCTCGCAATTGCTGAACATCACGCAATACGAAATCTCCCGATCGCAAGCCAGCTCGCCATTCCTAAGCCCGAGTCCGGTGAACATCAGGCGATCCTCGACCTCGGACATTGTTGTTAAAAAGCCGAGCTCGACCGAAAGCCGTCGGCCAAGTACTTCCGAACTTTTACGGAAGGCTCGCGAACGTAAGGGCAGTGATAGTGGGCGACTAGGACGAAGTGTTTCGCAAGGTGGACTACCGCGTGGCGGATGTCGTGGTGGGAGACGCACCAGTATGGCGTATTAAGGATAGAAATTGAATAATTTTATAATAAGACACCAACATATTGCGTCCGCTAATTTTGCATCAAAATTATTTATAAAAATATGTAAAGAAAATGGATTTAATATATATATATAAAAAAAAACGAGTAGGCAATAGTGTACGACAAAGAGAAATTTTTTTTGGAGAATTTTTGCTGTACTGCATAGCAAATTGTGTTGTAGTTGAGTCACGGCAATAACTTCTTCCTGTACCAGTTAACAACCGAGGAAGAAACTTGAGTAAAAATATATATGTAGTTTAAGCCTTAGGAATTACCTGGTTAAACCGAAATTCAAGCCCCTAAGCTTTCAATCGACTGAAGTGTGTCTTAGATGTGAAGTTCGTTATATCTTTTGACTTCTTCCAACCACATTTTGTATATGCAGGTTGAAATACCATGAAACAACAGAGTATGTTAAGCTAGGCTGATGGGTCGGAAAGCCTTCGGATTGTTATGGAAGGATCTGCCTGGTATAGGTATAAGAACCACCTTAACCTCTTGCCATAAGCGCGGTTTATGCTAAAGACTGATGCATGCGTTCTACATGTCAACCAGGTACTGAATTATCGTTTCATCCGCATTCTGGATCATAGGGAAATAAATCTCGTGTAGTCCTGGTGACTTCAAGGATTTCAAAGAACTGAACGCAGTTTATAAGTGTTCAGGCGCCACGACTATATCTAATAATTCCGAGTAAGCTAGAATACGCCACATTAACTTTTTGACAGAGGCTCAAAGGATCAAATGCGTTTGTAGTAAAAGCTCAAAGGACTCGCCGCTAGACTCCGTCCAGGAACCATCACCTTAATCCAGTAATTCAGGCATGTATGGGTCTTTAAATAGGGTCCTCTTTATCTTAGCGGTATCATTGACGTTATCAATTTCTTCTCAGAATCTCTTTCATGAAATTCGTTTGAGGGTTTTAAACTGTTTTTTATACAGCGTAAGTGCTGATTGGTATTAATACCAGTCTGTGTCACGTTTGCTGGAATCAGCTTTGTCAACAGTTTGCGGGCAGGTTTTTTTTCGGAACATCAAGACCGTTATTCAACCATACAACGTTCTTAAAACCCTTGCAGGACTTCTAAGGGCCAGAGCTCTTATAGGAGATTGTTAATATATTTGTTAGCATACCAACTCTTCTATCGAAGAAATCTGAAATTTTTATTGAATGAACTATTGCTGGTAGTTTACGGTTTACCAGCTCTTGATATTTCACCCAATCTGCTGGATTCCTGTAAAACTGGTTATTTTTGTTGATCCTGCTTTTTCAAACCTTATCCACATGTGGTCTGATAAAGATGGTTCTTTCGAATCCCTCCAGTTGCGGACCACTAATGATTTACAGTTAGTTACAAGAGTTAGGTCGATAGCCTTGTTTCTTACTCAATTATGTTCATGCCCAGAAATTCTGATCTAGAATTCTAGACCAGTAGGTGCGATTGGCATTGGGATCGCGACCTATCTCCAAATCAACTGTGTTAGACTGGACGAGCTGGTACAGGTTTATTGTTGGAACATCCCTTACTTCGTAGTTTAACAAGCTGCGGTGTTCCGTTAAAGGACCTCTCTCAAAGCCTCTTTGTTTGATCCGGACTGCTAAATTGTTGAATTAATGCCAGTACTTTTTTGCAACGACGCAGTAGCTTACCTGTTTTCAGTGCATGAAGGATTGTAAAATTTTTGTGCACAAGCCTAGAATGTGGTTTGAGCCATTCGACCATGGTTCCTGGACAAGTACAACGCCTGCGTGTCTTCTTTAAAGGTCTTGTTGTAGAGTGGCGGTTGCCGGGATCTGCACAGACACTTATGTCAGTTTAGGAGCCCCAGCACCTAGCTCGATGTCCTTCAAGAACTCGCTCAATTTGGAAACCGCCTCTTCAAAGAACACCAATATATTTTGGTCAGCACAAGTTGTCCCAAGATAACCTGGCTCGCAGTCGTACATCAAAAAGCTTAGTTTAGATAGTGGATTAGCTAAGAGCTGTTCCCTCACAATGTTTCTCAATGAAGAGTAAATCTGAAGCCTCACTGACTCCGGTATAATGCCTAACAAGTCGTTGGTGTTGATGACTGCTGCCTGGAGGGTACTCCCGGCGACGTCGTTGTAGGCAGCCGATTTATGATTGGGGACCTTGAGTCAAGTTGTGAATCATTCTCCGTTGGGCTGCACTTCTGTGCATGTCAATCCTTTTCGCTGGCGACAGTTTCGGAACCAAAGCGCTATCCGGAGTAATGTTTAACTCTAACTTCAGAGGTGTATTCGGGGTGGGCAAGGACTCCTTCGCAGAAGGCTGCACTACCTTAACCACCACATTCGCTACAACTTGAGGAGTTAGAATGGTCTCACTACCAAAGCCATCAGAGATAAGTGCTCAGAATATTGTCGAAGTCGAAGTGTGATCAACATCTGTACACACCTACATCGGCTTACTCGGAATCGGCTTCATCTCTGAGTGTCATTAATACGAAGCTACTGAGCTCTGACACGGAAGACTCAGTGAGCTGGGTATTTGCCAGTAGCATAGCATTACTTGAACCTGGTTGCTTCGTTCTAGTAGCTCCCAAACCGTGTTCGAACGCGGTGATCTTAGTACTTAGCACCCCCGGGGACTGAGGACCAAACGGGGAGCTCCATTTCATTGTTTTTTGGGCTGATTCGCGGCATAGTTCTTACAGAAAGAATCTTTGCTGCTATTTCCACCTCATCGTATTCATCAATTTAAACTAACAACGAGGTGGTTGCCGTATATCCGATGACCGCGTTGATTAAAGAATATCTGTTCAACTTAATTTCCTGCTCTTACCATGCTACCCGCAGACGAGGGTCTTGCAATACACCGCGGCGTCCACTAACTATCACTTGAGAACGCGCCTTATAATTAGCCCAACTCACAGGAGCTTTCTGAACGTAATGCATCTACCATCCCTTCGCACTATCCCTATTTAATTCTAACAGTGGATTTAACATGCTTCGAAAACTTGCTCAAATGATCGCTTTTCTGTCAATTATTCTGCACAGTATTGTTCTTAGGCACTCCAGGCTCTATCACGTACCATAGCCCCATATATAACCTAGACCTTACATTGGCAGATTCACTGTCATCCTATAATCAGGACGCTAATCGGTTTCTGGTCTGTGAGTTGATACGTATATAGTTCGTCAATTGAGAAAAAGGAAAATATTTCTCGAAAAATTCATTTCTGAGTTATGTTTTTGATCACTTTGGAACCGCTAGTCTGAAAGTAAATAGCAAGAAAATATTGCAGTATCATTGTTATTGTATTGCCATACATATATAGTTCAGAATATCAGGCAAATCATTTTGTATTTATATACACATAAGTTGAGCAAAAATTGAAATAAAGGAAGGCATGTGTCTTATTTTTCTGTGCGTTTCTTAGCTTTCGCGATCTGCTCAGAACGTTACTTTCCCTGGGATTTGTATACTCCATCCGCTAGAAGTTTGTTACACACATAGGAAATGGGTAGTGGATAATTGGATAATTATATACAACTGACTAGACTTTACAGTATTAAATAGTAAGCTTTAAGTCTAATTTGGTGCTTCGAAAAAAAAAATCACCACACAAGAGGACCTATGTCTACCTCACAACAAACCAACCAAACTACAACAAATTTGCAACTCAGCTAAGGTAAAAAATCCTTCAAAATGACTCAGCAATTAAAATTTTTCCGATATATCTAAGCCGAAACATTCAAAAACAGTTTTTTTCAATGCAGCAAAAAAAAATTATTAAATTAGATAAAAATCTAGACAAACAAAAACATTTAGTAAATATATAAAGTAAAACCTACGAAAATGAGTGATTTATTAGATTTATGAATAAATATAAAAAAATAAATTATTAAATTAAATAAAAATATATATATAATAATATCTTAGATACAAAACCGGAGCATTTTGTTGCCTTTACGGGCTTAACTCGTTCACAATACTTATTACAATTATTTCAAAAACAAAATACAAAATAAATTAATAATTTTTATTATGAAAATAATATTTCTCTCTCACATACGGACTGTGATTTCAAATTAAATATACATTATATATAACTCAAAATATATAATTATATACAAAAAAATTGAAAAAAAAACTTATATTGTAAATTAATTATGTAGATAAAATATTTAACGAATTAGTGAAAAAAAAAATTAAAATATATGAAAAAAAAATTCTATTTAATTCTTATTGTAGACTGTTTTATTCTAAACAAAATAAACCGCATTAAATAAATTTATACAAAAACTAATGAAACCTAAATTGTTATTATAATCGATTATTACGCTTATTTGTTCGATCAAAAACTACAAATTGGGTCGAACTAATCAACTTTCTTCTATTATTTAAATTCACGTTCATATCATAAACTAAATAGAGATCGTATAGTGCAAATTTTAATCATATCATAAAAAAATTCAGTACATTTCAAAATAATTTACTAAAAAAAAAAAAAAAATAACTAGCAAAACACATTATATTCTCAAAGCCACCATAGTTCAAACAAAAATTTATTAAAATCATTAACCACGAAAATTTAAATAAAAATATCTATAGCTATGCACTCAGTAGGAGCTCAGATATATCAGCACGTACGAAACAAACTTAGCGACTATTTAATAATAAAAAAAATATTAAATTATGATATTTATCACATTAATTGTTATTATAACAGTGCATTTTATTTAGCGTTAAATCGATCCATTTTGTTGCTTTTGATTGTCATTCTAAAAAAAACGTTATCAAATTTTATTGTTGTATATATAAAAACATTATTATATCTTTTCTTATAAATCTAGTGATATTTTGTAAATATTTGGCAAAAATTAAAATTGTAATAGGCCGAAAAAGAATCGACAGCATTTGCCGATATGGAACTAAAAAATAAAATAGATTTTTACGCTTTAAACCAAATTAAAAAAAAAAAATAATAAGAAAACAAAACTCTGTATACCTCGTTAAAGTTAAGGCCTTGCCATACAGAAATAAGACGAAATGATTTATCGAATTGGATTTTTTCCTAATCCCGAAATTCATTTAATTTACATTGTGCAACAAAACGAAGGCCAATTTTCGCAACAATCAAACCTTGTTACTTTAGGGATTCTACTTCTTCAATAGCACTACAGCCTAAATAGGGCCTTTGCCTCCTGACGTTCAGGTTCCTTACTTTCTATACTTTAGATATTGGTTAGAGTTGATAACAACTATTTTGCAAAGAAACTCTCTCTCTCCCACACATTTGTTTACACTCCTCTGAATTAAATTTGATATATACGAATATATAATTTGTTTGCCCTTATGTTTGTTTCACTAAGAAATAAGGCTCGTACCGAAGCGCCAAGATTACAGAAATGTGTTTGTCGATCAAAAACCTTAAACCCGTTTGTCCTGCCACGAGGGCTTTACTCCTTCTATCGATTGTTGTGCCTACGAATCGATTATTGAATATGTTGTATGAAAAACGCCCCAAAACTACCAATAGATGGCGTAGAAGCCTTTCCAAAACAAAAAAAAACGAATTACTCATACTGGGAGGGCATGAGGAACATGGAAAAATACGGAAGTAGCTTTTGGCGATCGATTCAAAACTATTCATTTAATAAAAAATATTTATTCAAAGTTTAGTTGAAAATTTATTTTTTTTAACTCCTTCAATTAAATAGTGTTCCACTAAGACCGCCTATTTTGAATTTTGAAAAAAAAACGCTATGATTATTTGAAAAGCTCTGACGTTTTTATTTTAGTAAAGAGTGTAGACATGGAGTGTATGATTTGGTGAATGTCTGCACAGTGCATTTCGAATTGAAAGAAAAGATTTCCGGATTCTACACTGTTACGCATTATTATTCGTGGCATATCGGTTTCTGCTGAGATCTTCATCGAACTGTAGCAGTTCACTTTTGGATTCCCAGCTCTCAAAATGCGACAATAGTGCTTGTTGGCATAACCATCTGGTTCGAAATGCACCTTATCAGAGAAGATGATAGTCTTCGAAAAATCACAATTCACATGCTGTAGCTCCAAAATTCAATGTGTGAACGTTGTGCGTCCGCGTAATTCTTCAGGACTAAACCTCACACCTATGCACACAATATAACTATCAAACACGAACGCTGCACGAACGAAACTGGGGCTAAGTTCAAAGTGGGCGATCTTAATGGGACAAAAAAAAATATCCTGTCGAAGACTCTACCTGTATTGAGGTATCGATTAACCTATTAGATCGGAAAATCGGATATTTAGACAGCATAAATTGGTAGTTTTCAGTTTTCATGAAATATGTAAGAAACTCTGCTGAAAATTGGTAAATTTTATTAAATTATTTGTTATTGCCTTAACTCGTATCGTTTCAGTGAAAGATTTTCCTTTTTTTTGAAAATTGTCAAAAATATGCTCAAAAAAATTTGTTATATACCTTTAGTTCAAAATTATCGAATTTATATTAATAGAAGATTTAGATATTGCAATCAAACCTCATTTTTAGTTCTCAAACTTGGTTTAACAGAACGTTAGAAATTGCTATAAACCACTAACAAAGGGAAAAATTTTCAGATTTTGCAATTTTTCGTATCTAAATACTCTTTCTGCAAACTACGCTGAAAATTAATGATGTTAAGAAAACATCAAGCATTTCACCAGAAAATTCTAATCCGAATGAAATATTTGGTGAAAAACATTTGGACAAGTGCCGCCTTTCAAAAAAAGAGCCAATTTTTATTTTTATTTATTTATTTATATTAGGGGAACACGTGAGAGCACTGCGGCCTTTTTTGGTCTATTGGGCGAATATTGCCCCTATACCCTACCATAACTCAATAGCTTTAGCTAATTTGAGTATCTGTAAGGGAGCCATGTTGGCTAGTTCCTCGGTGGAAATGAAACCTTTCCCCAGAAGATTATGCCTTTTCCTAGGATATGTATTGTCGTTTCTGAGTCTTTGAGACAGAGACGGCATTTGTCGGTTTCAACTAAGCCCATATTATTGAGGTGGTGGTTCACTCCACAGTGCCCCGTCAATAGGCCAATTAGAGTTCTAATATCACTCTTCCTGAATTTTAGGATATCTTCCACTTTGTTTTTTTGTGGAATGATTAGTTTTTTTGAGATTGATAAGCCTGGAAGTCTATTCCAGTAGATTATGTGTTTTTGTTCAACCCACTTCTTAAGTGTCGAACTTTGATGCCCTTTTGGTTTTCCGTAGAATGGCTCTGGACCAATAAAGTTTTTTTCCGCGCCATTTTTTGCAAGGCGATCAGCCTCTTCATTTCCCTCAATTCCCATATGTCCTGGTACCCACATTAAGGTTACGTCGTTCCTTTTCCCCAGGATGATTAGGTCTTGAAGACAGTCCCAAACTAACCTCGATCCGTGTTTATTGGATGATAGGGCTTTGAGGACCGCCTGACTATCCGATAGGATATAAATTGATTTGTTGCGATGAGCTCTCCTTATATTCTCTTGGATACATAGCTCCATTGCAATTAGTTCAGCTTGGAAGACTGTGGCTTCTTTGCCGAGTGGTTTTGAAACCGAGAAGTTAGGGCCTTTGACTCCGGCTCCTGTCCCCTCAGAGGTGCGCGAACCATCTGTATACCAGATGGTTGATCCCTCTTCCATTTCAGGCAGCGAGGATTGCCAATCCTTGCGTTCTCTTATTACAACTTTGAAGGGGGTTTCAAAGTTATATTTTGTCGGCATAGCATCCGATAGTGTGGAGGTTAGAACCTCCAATTTTGGATTTCTTAGGATTTTGAGGTGGCCTCTAAAATCCCCTGGTTTGTACTTGTTTTTCCTCTGTATGCGTAACACCCCTTTGATAGCTTCCTTTTTTATTTGTATATGTATCGGAGGGATGTTAAAGAACATTTCCATTGCCGCTGTGGGGCAGGTTTTTATAGCTCCTGTGATACCAAGACAAGCTAGCCTTTGGATTTTTTGTGGCGTAAGCTGTGCTTTTCTTTGAAAAGTTTTAGTCCAACATATCGTTGATCCGTATGTGACTATTGGAAGAATGATTGTTCTGTAGCACCAGTAAATCATTTTGGGCTTTAGTCCCCATTTCCTGCCAAATAAGCTTTTATAGGCCTAAAATGCCTTTAGTGCTTTGGCATGAGTCCATTCTATATGTTTATTCCAGTTGAGTTTGCTATCTAGTATAACACCCAGATATTTTACCTCGTCTGAAAAGGGTATTATTGTACCATTTATTGAAGGGGGTATGATGTACATTTTCCTTCTATTTGTAAATGGTACCAGCTCAGTCTTACCTGGGTTGATGTTCAAGTTTTTAGACTGACACCAGTTCATTATCACTTCTAAGGCTGATTGTATCCTTTCTGATATAATTAAATCATGTTTGCCCCTAATGATAATGACGAGGTCATCGGCATATCCTGTACCCTCGTATCCTTGTTCTGTTCATCTACTACAACTGACCAAAGAAGTGGAGATAGTACCCCACCTTGGGGACAGCCTCTATAGGTCTGTGCAGTCAATGTGCCATCCCCTAGATCCATGGTTGTCATTCGGCTCCTTAGCATGGCATGTATCCATCTAGTCGTGGCCGTTTCCGAACCCTTTTTCCTAGCCGCCGCTATTATGGCTTCATGGGGAGTATTGTCAAATGCTCCTTCAATATCTAGGAATGAACAAAGTGCAAAAGAGCCAATTTTAAAAACGGTTCAACCGATGATTTTAATTTTTTATACTCTAGATGAAATCTGAGAGTATATTGTTATTGACTTACCGTTTGTAACGCTAAGAAATAATGCTCGCACAGAATCGCTAAGGGTACAGAAATATTTGTTGTCGCTCTAGAACCTCGATTTCGAGTGACCGTCTTCCCGTCTGTCTGTCTACTACATAGCTCTCGAAAGCATTGACCTATCGTGCTCGAATTTTATATGTCATTTTAAGTAAAAAAATAACTTTAAGTTCATAAACGGGCCACATCGCCCTTCCACATAAAAATTTCATGAAATTTCAAAATATAAAGAAAATAATTTTTCTTCAAAACCATTTTAGCTATTAACTTGAAAATTAGGTCATAGTCTAATGATGTGAATATCATTGTCGTCAAAAAATATTGATTTGATCCCCTTACTCCTTCCACCTCCTTCCATACAAATGAACAATTTTCAAAAATTAATTTATTCAGTTTGCAATGCATCTAGCAAAGCTATAGAAGAACCAATTTTTGCGATAATTAATTTTATTACAATTGCAACCAATTTTAGAAAAACTATCAACATCACCTCACCCTTTCTACCCCCTCTCGTAAAAATTTCACGAAATTTCGGAATTTCAATTAAATTATTTTTCTCCAAAACCGACAAAGCTATCAACTTTAATTTTTGAGAAAACTTTAATATTATAAATATCACTGATGTCAAGAGATTTGGTTTTAATTCGAATACTCCTTTTACCCCCATCAAATACAAATGCACAATTTTGGTAAATGAATTTAATCGATTTTCATTGAAAATAGAACAAGTACCAACTTAAAATTGCCAGAATTTGTCCCTTAATAATTGCAATAAATGCTAAAAAAATATATGAACTTCGCTTCACTCCTTCTACCATCTCCCACACAAATTTTTGTATTGAAAATACAAGAAAAGTGTTTCTCCTTCGAACATATAAGAGCTATCCACTTAAAATTGTAACAAAGCAATGTAATTAGGGTTTTGATGAGCAGATTCAAAATCATCCAAAAGCTCGTACTTTCTCTGCCACCTCCCATATAATTGCCATAAATTCAGACAAAAATTGTTAAATTTCCTCGAAAATTATGAAAACTACAAGCTTTAAATTCAGCATGAAGCATTTTGTAAATTACGTTCGGTGTTATAAACAAAAATTACAAACCTCCTCCTTCTGCTTTTACCACCTCCAATACAAAAGTCACATTTCACTATTGGAAATAATTTGAGATGACATATTTTCTGGTACAATAAACTCTTTCTTATTTCATCTAGAATATCATATGATTGGGCTTTACGCCCAATCAAAATTCTCTAATGCTTTTTTTTATTCAGCTATTTAGAACGGCAAGAGTTTAAGTTTTTGGGGTGTACTGCGAACACTAATGCAATGTCTTATTTTTTGTTCTCTTATTGACAACAAGCACATGCATCCGTGCGTCGCACGATCACATCTGCTCCCATACTTCGCTCGGGTGTTTCATACGAAAAGGAAAGATATTTAGCAAAGTAGTAAGCTATATTACTATTATTTTATTTAATTAAATATAATTAATTTTTACTTATTTCCAGTCTCTGCAACCGCCTCTAAATTGCCAAGCTCATTCCACAACATAAAACTTTTGTGATTTAATGAAAGAAGTCGATTATACGAGTGGTGAATTTCCCATAGGGTTTAGTTATAAATAAATTCAAATCTCCTTGTGTCTGGACTCATGACATGATGACGTAGAATTGTCCATGAAAAAATGCATTGTCGTGTTAGGAAATTTCGAATTTGATGCCCGCTTGAAAGCCATGCATTTTATCACTAAGCCACCGATGCTGATGAGCTTATCTCGCTAAAATTTTGCCACAATTTTTGAATCCACTTTAATTAGAGTCATTTTTAGACATCGAACTAAAATAATCGATTTTATTTTGAACTCATTCACGGAATAAAAATTATTTAAAATTATGATATTTTTACTGTAGTCAAATCGTAAAAAAGGATATGGGCCGGGAATCGGATTCGGGCCGACCGCGTGGCAGGCGAGTTTTTCCCAAGGAGGATATTTAATAAAGACTATGGTCATCCTTTGCCTTGTAAGAAAATGGGAATGAAAGTATTTCCCTCCCTTACTGGTGAAATGCTCGAAATTTTTCGAAACAATAGTTTCGCTATCTTTGTCTGGCACACTTTAGCCTATTGCAACTAACTCTGTCCCGTGGTAAATTGTTCGAAACAATTGTCAAATTTTCGAAAGAATTATTTCACTATCCTTGTATGGTATACTTAAACCAATGCAACTATCTCTGTCCAGCGTTAAATTGTCCGTTGCTAAAGTGCTTAGCTTAAACACGAACCAAAAACTAATAAAAATTTAAAAAATAAAGATTTCTGAAATAAAACAGCAAACTCCATTGTACTGAAAATTATTTTATTACTGTCTGAATATTAGCAACTAAGAGAGAATACAAATTATGGTATTTTTTCTGTAAAAGTTTCAAGCCAAGTTAAGTTGGGACACAATTTTCGAAAATTTCCGAATTAAAAAGTATTTCTACATGAGACAGCCTATCAGGCACTCCATTTTGTATATCCTTCTTGGTTTTTCCACTGAACCAACGATAGCGACGAAACTATCTCTGCAAAACTTAGTAATCTACTTGAAGTGAGTCAAGTAACTTCAAATATATGCACAGTTTTTCATTATTATATAGATAAACAACAGTGTGAGTACCTGCCCGTGAATTCAGCTTAAATATCGTGTAAAATAAAAATTAAAATAGACGAAAATTCAAAATTTTGATTCAAAAACACCTAATTAGTTATTTGCCACGTTTGAGTCGGTATTATTTCATTATAGCTTGGTATAAACGGAGAAAATAGAGTTAGTCTAGTCCGACTACCGAGGACTAGTTCTAAACTATATCAATCCGAGAACTTTTCAAGTATTGTGGATTCCATACCCTTAACCGAAAATATCACTAGATATTTATTTCGTTATCATTCTGATTCTAAATTGGACTTTGAGTGAATTCATTTAAAAACTGAATTATTAACTCAGTTTTTATGTCAGTTTTGGCATATAAAGAAAAACGATTAGTTGGCGATATAAACTTTAATCGTATTAAATTCATACTACAGTTACTCCCTGGGACACCAGAAACCATATTTTGGTGCAAATGAAGCCCAATATTTGGAGCGAAATTTAAAAAAGTGTCAACCTTTTTTGATACGTTCTGAACATCAAGAACTGTGCGTCACAAATAAAAATTTTGAAGCAACAATTTCTCTTAGGGTGGGTGAAATTTGCAAAAGAAATCATTTAATTCACCACTCCACAAATAGTGAATTGTGCAATGTGAATTTGCAGACCCTGTTACAGTGTGTATTCTGCTTCTTGCAGTGACTCTAGTTCATACCTATTGAAAACGGTTTAATTGAAAAATTAATAATTAAAACATAGCTATTGTTAATTTTTTTAATATAATTTTATGTCTGGAATTGGTTGAGCAAAAAAAATAATAAAATGGCTTACGCGTACATTGGAAAAAACGCTTGACCCAGTTGAGTTTCATTTGCACCATTTTCGATAGTAGCCATTTTAAATAAATTTCAGTTTAATCGAATGATTAGAAATTTTTTTCTGTAATTACTCTTAATATGATTTTATCTACAAGTACATTTTTGTATTGCTGTACCAAAAACCTACATAATTTTCTTAATTTTGAAAAATTTGCTTATGATCGAGAAGTATTTAAAGTGCGATCGATATATCTGGAAACTGAGAATCATTTTTTAAAACAAAGAATTTTTGCCACTTAGTTCTTTCTAAAATGTCTGCACGTAAGATCTGTGGAACCTCTATAAAACCCCAAAATAGATAACAAGACGATAAAATGAATACTTGGCGGCAAAGTCAAATTTCTTGGCTAAATTATAATTAGTCCTTAAAAACGAAAATCGAAATTTGCCCCATTTTAACGATACAGGTGCTTACACTCTAGATGAAATCTGAGAGTATTATAAGTTTACTCTAAAGTTTGTAACGCTAAGAAATAAGGCTCGGAGAAAAAATGAATGATACAGAAGTTCATATTATCACTCAAAAATCTCAAAACCGGATGTGCGTCCGTCCGTACGCTCTCTAGCTTGAGAACGCGTTGAGCTAGATAGTTCAAATTTCGTGCACGTCGTTCTAAACAAAAATGTAAAGTCAAGTTTGTGAACGGGCCAAATCGCTCCACCCCTTCAACCCCCTCCCATACAAATAATAAACGGGTTTGCTCGAAAAGTATATAAGCTATTAGCCTGAAATTTGGAATATGTTACTTTTATGGTAATATCAATCTACTATATAAAAATTATGTGTGTCATCCCCCTCCTTCTACCACCTCCCATACAAACTGTGCTTGTCACGAATTACTCTAAGCCAATTTACTCAGTGCGTATAAAATTTAACAAGCTGAATCTGTGCACCAAATATTTATTTAAAATTGTTAGTAAGGCCAAAAAAATTAGATGGTTAGCTTCACCCCTTCTACCCCCTCCCAAACAAAATGACACAATTTCGCAATTTGACAATAAATGGATTTATTCGAAAAGTATAAAAGCTATTAGTCTGAATTTTGGGATATATTACTTTCATAATGATCTAAATCTACAATAGAAAAATTTTTGGCGTGCTCCCTCTCCTTCCACCCCCTCCTATACAAACTACACCTTTTCATGAAATGCTCTAAGACCATTTTCTAAGAACTTATAACATTTATTGAGCTCATATTTTGTAATAAATACTTAATTAGTATTATCACTAAGATCAGAAAAAATATAGTTGATTAGCTTCACTGCTTCTACCCTCTCCCATACAATATGACACAGTTTCACAACTTCACAAAAAATCGAAAAGTATGAATGGCACTGGTCTGGATGTCAATTTTATAATATTCCTAGTTATTTCTGAAAAAAATCACTAAAATCTCCCCACTCTTTCTACCACCTCCCATACAAATTGCACATTTTCACTAAATCTAACTCACTATTTTTCTCAGTTCCCATTCAATTTTTGGAGTAAGCATTTTGTATGAAACATTTTTATAGCTACTTTAGCATGATGGTGAACAAAATAGTTCAATGCTATCATCCCTTCTAACACTTCCCATACAAAATTTCTTGGGATCACGAAAAACTCTGTTTCATCTAGAGTATCGTAAGATTGCGCTTTACGCGCAATTGTAACTCTTTTTTTAGAAGACAATTTTTTTTCAAGACAAAGTTTTACTCGCTCCTTCTCCTAACCCTAACCTTTAAATAAAGCGACTAACTTAAAGTATGTAGATAAGAAAAATTAAATATAATTACTTATCGTCAAAACAAAATTATGGTCTGCGATACCCTCCATAATCGATTCTCAGAATGCTTATGGCTTTTGGCAAATAAATTTTTTTGGAAAGGTTGAGAAACTCACTCAGAAGGCTGATCGAGTATTTTCCTTCGCGAAATAAATGATCTTGACGCTAAATATCCTAAAACGTTTACCTGTTGCACAATATCATTAATTATTATTTTGCCTGA
This sequence comes from Chorisops tibialis, assembly GCA_963669355.1. Lineage (NCBI taxonomy): Eukaryota > Metazoa > Arthropoda > Insecta > Diptera > Stratiomyidae > Chorisops > Chorisops tibialis. Next base: position 78,977,813 of record OY770263.1, read on the forward strand.
AGATATATATTTTAAATTTGAATAAATAAAATAAAAGTAAAAAATTTAATCGTCCAAAATAAAAACGTTAAGCTTAAGATAAATATTAATATTATATCTCCGCAAATTTTACAAAGTATGAGCAGACTTGAAGATATGATTATGGTATAGGGATGAACTCTGTTTTTAAAATCATGCTCTTCCTTTATGCATGCTCACTCCTGAATTATTATATAAGGGGTGTCCCATTAAGACCGCCAATTTTGAACGTAATTTTTTTTTGTGTCGATCATGCGGTGTTTGTTGGATATTTTGCTCCATACATAGCCTTCAAGTCTCTTTATTACAATAAAAACATCAGAGCTTTTCAAAAAAACGCTGCGGTTTTTTTTTTTTTTTTTAATTTCGCGGTTTTAATGGGACCCCTCTTGTTTTGGTACACAAGACTCACCTATTCTGATTTTTAGAAAAAATTGTATTCTGTTTAGGTAATATCACAGGGCTGTCTGTATGACTGGTGGAACTTAAAAGGGGTCCGTAACACGAAAAGGATAAAGATGCACTACACTAAACAGAAAAATTCAAAATCTTTAGCTTGTGAATCTAAACCTCTTCAATCCGAAATATATTGGGAAGAGCCGAAATTCCAACATGTAATTATCAATTCAAAAATTATCTTACATTATGCCTTCGTATTAATAAAACTCATACGGAAAAAGATATTTAAAATTAACGAAAATGCATGAAAAAGGTAAAGCTATTTTACAACAACAAATTTTCTTAATATTTAAGAGTTTAAAAATCGAATAGGACTTAGCTTTAAGGAACAATAAACTTGAAAATAATACGAGCTAAAAACTGGGTGAAGCTTTGCAATTTTAAAATATTTAGATAGGCAATTTCAATTCGATTTACTTTCAGAAATATTCGCTTCAAATTTGAATTTTACTAAGACATTGAATTAATACTAAAAAACCGATTTTTTTTTTTAATTGTGATGAGTCTACTTCAATTGATTTTACAAAAATTGCAATTCTGCACCCGATTCCAAGCCAAAAAACCAAATTGTTTATTCAATGTACAAAATTAAATGCATTGAAATACAGAGAAAAAAAATATGAAAAGCTTAAGCAATTTTTTTATTGTGAATGCAAAAAAAATAATAATAACAAATCCAATTTAAAACAAATCAATTAATAATAAAAAAATTTAAATATTCTAAAAACAAATTAAATAGATTTCATAACAAAATGGGCAATAATTAAATTAATAACGGATCATAATATAAATCTAAATTACCACGATTTTGTATAAAAAAAAAAAAAAAATAAAAACAATAAAAATTTTGGCACTCTACCACGTTTTGAACTTAAATAAAATTTTTGGTAAGAATTAAAGCTCAGAAATAAACCAAAATCGATATGATAGTAGATACTCTCGATCAATATGCTTGTTTTTATACTAAATAATATAAAAGTTTATTATGAATCATATTTTTTAAAATAAATCCGAAATCATTTTACATGAAAATACAACTGCGCCTATAAATAAATTTTCAAAAATAAACTTGCTTTATAACTAATAATACAAATAAAACAAATACCGACCTCCCTTAAAACTAACTCATGCATTTGTACATTACTAAGACAAAAAAATCAAATAAGAATTATTCCAGAAGCAATTTATTATACTTTATTAATATTTTAAATATAAAGTCGAAAACCATCACTAAAAAAAATTAATCATTTTAAGAATAAATAATATCTCATTCAGCGTAATATTTATTTTATTAGATTATTTAAATCGATGGGAAAACAATGCGTTAAATAGACAACAATTTAAAAAGCAAAACAAAAATTAATGAAAACGAATAATAAAATATTTAAAAAAAAAATTAAACTTTGAAACAAACAACAATGAAGATAATACGAAAAATTTTGTTGATAAATACAAAAAACGAAAATAAAAAATTGAAATGAAATGAAAATAAGATAAATAAAAAAATCTTTGACTTGAATTCGATTCGAGTTTGATTTCATGAATTCCTCTCCTTTATTCTGAGCTGTATATCATTCACTGAAAACAGATTATTCTTGCAGTGTTCTACAAAAAAAAATTAAAATTCCAACTCAAAAATTTAATCCACAAAATTGCAAAAATATAAATCCCTTTCCCCTTTGCAAAGTCGGGTGATAATTAGCTAAATAAAATATTGTGAGTATATATTTTTTTAAATTATTTACTGATATAAATACACTTTTTGAAGTTTAAACATTTTTCAACATTTTTGATAAAAAAAATTTCTAAATACTTTTTTGGAATAATACTGGTGACATTTTTGGAGTCAGAATTTTATTTTTCTTCATTACGCCAGTAAAATCATTTACCGTTTAAAGCAAACTTTGATTACTGGAGTTCAAACCAGTTAAGTAACTAAGAGCAGCAAAGCCCCTCCCCCACCCACCTCGCATGCGAAGTTTTCAGAGGCCTCACTTCTCCCCACTAATCACGCTTATTGCGGTATAATTTGAGGTAACAAATTTATAATGCAAAAATGTAACTCTGGGAAAATTTTTAGCAAATAAATTCGTTTTTGACTTTTTCTATGTAGAAGGCTCTTACGATTGATAAGGTAAGCCCCGACCGCAAGGTTCGAGTATAACTTCCTTTCAATTTCCCTGGTGCCCCCCTCAGTGGGAGTGCTATTTACATCACTAGTTAAAACTGTTTTAATTGACAGAAATCTAATATTTTATTATTAAAGACTTGTCCCTTATCTAGGATTTCAGATAACAGTGTTTTCTTGGATCCAAAAGCTGAGAAAAGATTAAAGCACAAAAATTGCATGACGAGTAATATATTCAATCAATCAATTTCCTGTAATGACCCCCTATAGGGGCATAGGACAGAAACAGTTCTCTTCCACAAGGCGCGATCCTGTACATCAGCCTCAATTTGTTGCCAGGACTTTTTAATTCTTCTCGTCTCCTTCTCAGCTGCTCGCTTCCATGTGCTACATGGTCGACCAACCCGACATCTTTATTGAGGATTATAATCCAGAGCTTGTCGGTGTTTCACTCAGATTTCCTCGAAGTGTAACTGTTCCACTACCACTTCCGACTTTGAATTTCAGTGCCTGTTTTAGTCTGTCCAGTTATACTACAAAGTTCATCGTTCAAGAACACTTCTACACAAACTTTCCCTAAAATGCGTCAGAGGCATTACTTTATGATAGTTTGGAATTTCTTGGTAAGTCGAACGGTCACTTTCCAAGTAGTACAACCATATAAAAACACTCGCTGCTTCGTGTAAAGTGAGATCTCTCTTAACCTTCCGCAAGAGGAAAGGAATAATCACTTCCCGGGGTGTGAAAATTCAGACAAAACTCTGACACGGCTGAATTGCTTTAACTACATATGTATATCCGAGGTATAAATAGTGACAATTTCGTCGCTCCTCGCATATTAAGTAAAATAATAACCTAAGAAAAAAAGATATGGGCAAAAAACACATTCACGACTTTTAAGTCGGAAGGACCATTTGGAATAACTCCTGCCATGCTACAACATAGCCTGAACAGCATCGTTATAAGGCTGGTTAACATTTTCAAGGCCTGTCTTCTTCTAAAATAAGTGCCTTCGAATTGATTTTCATATCGAAGGCAAAGTAGTTATACACAGTCGAAGGACTACAGACCAATAAGTCTTTCCTCCTGAAAACTTTTGAAAGATTGATAGATATTCACATGGTAGTATCAAAAATTGAAAAATCTATAGAACTCAAGGAGTACACTTCCAGCGCTTTTGTGGATGTAGAGGGCGCGTTCAATAATATTTGTATGTACCAATGCGCTAATAGACGCGTTAGTCGTACATGGTGTAAATTCAATGCTCATTGAAGGGATTCATAACATGTTGATGGGCAGTAATATTACTGCCACAATGGGAACCGACTCGAGGACAAAACAAGTGAATATAGAAACACCTCAAGCAGGAATTTGGTCACCTTTACTTTGGGTGGTAGCCATGAATAGTATCCACTCGCAGCTAAACGCTGCTAGTTACTGTACTATTGCCTATGCGGTTGACTTAGTCATCCAAATTAGTGGGAAATACCCTACAACTCTAAGCCTTTCAGATAGAGTAACTAATCTGGGAATCAGCTTGGAATGTCGAGGAAAGAATTAAGAAAGCAAATAATGCCTTCATCATAAGTACAGTATGTTCAAGAAAAACGCATTGCAAGTAATTCCTTCCTACCTGCTCAAACATTTATGTGCTATAGAAAATAATGTATGACATACCACTGTTGATTTCACGTTAGATTCATTTGGTCAGTACAGTTTAATCTTTCGTGAAGATAACAAGTCCATAAATGAGTGCTCTTTATAAAAAAAAACCTTTTTGAAATTATATTTCTGGTTACCCATCCTAAAGGACCCAAAATGAGGCCTTAAAAGAGGTACATCAAAAAGGGTCGATAAATTGATCGCTTAGCTATTTAGGGAAAACCCGATATTAACTCTGCGAAAGGCGAAGGAAAAACTAATTAAAAAAGGAGGTCGGGTGTATATAAATACAATTGAAAGCAGGCTCAAAATCTGGCATCAGAAACGGGAGCACAAACCCCAAACCACAACTGACAGAAGAACATGTACAAACAAGATTGAGTTGGGCACGGGAGAATTTGGAACACGATTGGAGAAACTTAGTATTTACCGTTGAGCCGTCTTTTTTTATCTTCGATCACTGGAAGAAGGCTTGGAAAAAGGCGATGAGAGATTGTTGCAACGTACCGTCAAACATCCAGCAAAGGTGTTCTTTTCTGAAAAAGAATTCGAAAAGTTGATTGCTTTCACCTGAAATCTGAATGCAGAATTTATACAAGAAGGGATTGTTAAAGTCTGCTGAGTTGATGTATGGACCCCAAAACAATGACTGGATTCTCCAAGAAGACAACGACGCCAAACATCGAAGTCGCCTCTGCACATCTTGGAAGGCAGAAAATGGGATTACGACATTGAACTAGCCATCGCACAGACCCGATGCAAATGTATTGCAAATGTATGGTCGCTCATTTAGGCTAAACTGAAAGGAAAAAAGTATTCACTACGAAACTGCTTATTCGAAGTTTAAAACAAATTTGGAGAGGTCTAAGTGTGGATTACACTAAAAAATTGAGCCAAAGCTGTCAAAGAAGATGCCTGGCAATTATAGATAACAGCAGTAACTGGACGTCATATTTACATAGTTGCGAAATTAACATATTAGTCGAGTTTACGATATAAATATGACTATATTGAATTTCGTAGTATTTATTGTTTTTTTTTTCGAGACACCTTCTTCTTGAAAACAGTGTAAAAAAAACTTTTAGCAAAAAATGGAGACTGAAACCGAATATGATAAAGCGGATGTATATCAGTATCGTACTATCAATCGTTACATACGGTGCGCTAGTGTGGTGGGAAAGTACCAAACTGAAACGTATCCAATAACAATTGAGTCACATTCAGAAAATTGACGAGGGCATTGCGTACAGGGCGCACAGCAGGGCTGGAAGCCATTTTGGGTCTTCTTCCGCTGAACATTATAATTCTGAAGAAGGAAGCCATTACGGCTATGAGACTTGAAATTTTTGGCACATGGCTTGAGATAAATTTAAAAAACCTCATGTACCATCCTGGAGCGTAAGAAAAGGGAATGTTCTGTGTTTCAAATACGAAGGCGAACAATGGGCCCACTGGAGGCCTACTTACATTGGTGTCCAAATCCTGCAAAAACCTAACCTAATTTAAGGGGAAAGGATACGGAAGGCCTGATGAACTTTACTTATATATATGATAAACAATATCCTTTCCGGCTCTACCGTCCATGCTGACAATGCTTTCGAGGTAACGAAAATCTTGCACCTCTTGCATATCTTGTCCGTTAAGATCAGTCGGTGTACTTGTCTTCGAACGTTGGTTTTCCGCACATTTATTTTCAGTCCTGCCTCTCTGTATTTGGAATGCAACGAGCCAATATTTTACTCTAAGTTCGTACGCTTATGTGCACGCAAATACACGTCACCAGCATAATCAAATTGACTTAAGATGCTAAACAGTCCCCACTGCAGAATTTTATCTTCTCCACCTTCTTGTGCTGCTTTCACGATGCCATTTATTACAACAAAAAACAGCGCAGGTGATAATATGCAGCCTTGTCTGACAAGCGTTTGCACAGGAAAGCTCTCCGACAACTCTCCTCTATGTAAGACGCGACATCTTGTATCTTCGTAGCATTCTTTAATCATTGCTACGGTCTTATCTGGAATACCATACCTACGCAAAACATTCTAAATAAAATCTCGCTTAACAACATCCCCCTGTGGGATGGGGGCTTTAGAATTCACCCACAGCCAGTCCTGGATTAAGAGACCCGAAAACAGCAAATTATTTGTGGAGTTTTGTGGTACTCAGCAAGTGGTCATCAGGGAAGCGCAAGCTTAATGTGGATAAACTCAGAGATCCCCGCGAATACACCGCTTTTCTACGCGAAAAGTCATCCACATTGAGTGAATATGAAATGCGCACATTGAGAGTTCGATTTTTGCTTTCGTGCTGATCGGTCGATTATTCTGATGCTCTGGCGATTAAAAAGCGTTCGAAGCTAACTAAGAGAAAATAACAACAACGAACTGTTTGGAAATTATAATCACAAGAAGTTTTCAAACTATATTTAAAGTGCGTGTGTGCTAACAATTGGGCCACCGTATGTGGATCCCAAGGCCGCAAGACCTAGTGGCCTTGGAATATTGAAAAGGGGTCATAATTTTAAGAGTGATCTAATTAAAAACAAAAGTGAGATCAAACTCCGAATAAAAAGAATTAGTGCAGGTGCAACTGATGATGAAAGCGTAAATTCCCTCGTAATGTTGACGGAAGAAGATAATGATCGATTGGTCTGCCAAGCAACGGTTCTTAATACACAGCAAGATATGAAAAAAAATAACCCGCCAAACAAGTGGCACTTAGTTACTAGAAAATGCAGAAAAGCAGTAAATACGAGTCCCGGAACTTCAACACAACGACCATGGAGCCAATCTGGAACCAGTAACACAGCGTACAGGAATCGATACGAGCAACTAGAGGAAGGAATCGAAACAAATAATGGTAATAATCGTAATACTAGCTCTAAAGTAGATAATAAGAAAACATTTTGCCCGCCCATTGTCATATTTGATGGAAGTATGAAAGAGATAGACTCTGTTATGAAGACCTATAATGAAACATCATATTTTATGTCAAGAAATAGGAAAAGGAATACAGTAAAACTGTTTCTAAGCAACGTTGATACCCATGAAGAGATTTTTAATGAGTTGAAACAAAATAAAATAGACTCTTACACATTTACACCGGAATCTAAAAAAAGTGACGTATCTTGTCAAGGGGATTGATCCATCTTTCTCTGTCAATGAAATTCTCGAAGACTTAAAAACTCAGTTACGAGATACAAATCTTGCGGCGGTGAAAGAGTTCACTACGCCAAGAGCTAAACGGGAGGGAGTCAAATTAGACATACACGTCATTCAACTGTATCCGGGAACAGATCCCTCGGAACTATTAAGCATAAGAAATGTCCTCCATCAGAGAGTGAAGTGGGAACGTCCGCGTAGTAGGGGCGTTACACAATGCAGAAACTGTCAACACTTTGGTCATATTGCATCAAACTGCAACGCAAAATACAGGTGCGTCAAGTGTGTTTTGGCATTCACAATCCAGAAGAATGTGAGCTCAATACATCTGAGAATGCTAAACCAATTTGTGTGAATTGTAAAGAAGAAGGGCCTTCCGCTAACTATGGCGGCTGTCCCGTTTTCAAAGCCCAAAAGGACAGACATGAAAAATTTAAACTGGAATCCAAAAAGAACCGAGAAAACAGAAGAGTCTTCGTTTCTCAGTCCATTAATAACTTTAGGCAAGAAAATAGGACGTACAGCAGTTTCTTCGAAAACAACACAAATAACTATAACACGAGTAGTTCGGCGACGTCCTTCCTAGATGAATCAACGGAATTATTTGGCATTAGCTTACCGAAATTGCTAGAAAAAATAAACATATTCCTCCCGAATACAAATCCTTAAAGACTCTGGCTGAACGCCAGTTCAGTTATCTTCAGTTCGTCCAAAGCTTGTGTAACGGAAGAAAATTATCAAATTTATTGCACTTAATGTTAGTTCTCTAGTATCCAAGGCAAGAAAAATAAATCTTTTAGACTTCGCAATAGAGCACAATCCAGATATTCTATTATTAAGCGAAACTCGCCTTCTCCAACAGCTATATCTGAAAGTTCCAGGCTATAAAGTATTTAGACAAGACAATTATCAAGGAACCGCCCTCCTCGTCAAACAAGAAAACAGAATAAGCTCTATTGATTTTATATCTGATCCAATATCTTCCGTCGCATCAGTGCTACTTGTTAGACGATAGAAACCATCTAAAAAAGTACTGGTAATATCGATTTACATCAACCCTAATGCATGCTCTCAATACGATTAAGTCATTGCCGGTGGAGATATGAATGCAAAGCACACCTCCTGGGCCAATACAAGCATAAACTCCACAGGCAGAACATTTAAAAGATGGATGGATGCAAATGTCCATAACAACAATCTGCAGATAATTCATCTCAACTCGCCTACTTTCCCGGGTAGTGGTAGCTGCATAGATTTCTTTTTGGTCTCCAATAATTGTATCAACATTTTGCAACTAAACTTCTGCTGTAGGACTCTACCATCTTTCTCCGATCACTACGCGGTAGAGCTCTTGATCAATCTTGACTCTTTCAAGTTAGATTTACAAACTTAGATTTACTTAACCGAGATCTAGACAATGAAATCCAAACTTTCTGCCAAACTGTCTTGAGAACTGTAGAATGTCATACTGAAATTATAGACATAAAGAGAAATTACGACAAACTACCTGACGAGCTCAAACTGAAATTCACTATTAGGAAGATATGGAAAAGAAGACTTAAAAGACTTCTTGAAAATAATCTTAATATCTGGAACACAGAATGTTTAGACCTTAAGGAACACATCAGTATGATATCACAAGTTATTGACTCTCGGATAAATAATCATTTCGAAAAACAATTTCAAACAAAACTAAAGAATCTTAAACCTGGTCCCACAACGTTCAAAGAAATAAATAAAATTATAGGCAAAAATAAAGCGAACTCTATTGAGGCTGTGTCTTCAAACAATATAGTCTACACTTGCATTAAGGACAAATTAAAAATATTTGAAACTTTTTACAGACAACTGTATACTGAAAGAACTCCACAGAACCCACGAAGTCATTCTGACTTAGTAATGAATAATGAACAGTTCAAAGAAATTAATCTAGCTAGAGAAAAATTCGATCCCCTAATAACCTTCAACGATTGCAATAGGGCAAGCGGTAATTGCAATCCACCATTTGTTTCATAAGCTTCATTACAAAGCTTTATAAGATCTTTGAATAACAAGAAATCCTCAGGTCCAGACGAAATTACGAACTTTATTTTGAAGCAACTCTCAGACAATGCCAAAATATTTTTCCAAATAATTTTCAACAATTGTTTAAATAATGGCTATTTTCTAAAGAAATGGAAAAGTGCTAAATTAATTCCAATTAAAAAAAATCTAAATTCCACAGAGGTAGAAAACTTTAGGCCAACATCTTTTCTCTCAAATTTAGGAAAACTACTTGAAAAAATCATTGCCGAAGACTTGGATTCATTCTGTGAAGAACATGGGATTGTTCCAGACGAGCAATTCGGTTTCAAGAAACACCACTCAACGGAACATGCATTACTCAAAGTACATAATGATGTAACAAAAAACCTAAGAGAAAAAAAAGCCACAGTCGTATGTTCCTTAGATATCAAAAAAGCATTTCATTCTGTTTGGATCAATGGTCTTCTCTTCAAACTTATATCCTTAAATATTCCTTCCCACATTCTGAGAATGTTGTATAGTTTCCTGAAGGATAGAACACTGTGTGTTGTGCTAGAGAATGAAAAATCGGATTTGGTTCTAGTAAATAGAGGAGTACCTCAGGGCTCAATATTAGGTCCATAGTTATATAACATAAATATGTATGATTTCCCACATATTCAAATGATGAAAAGATCCATCATAAGCTCTACTGCACTGCTTTATGCCGATGATACCGTAATTTACGCAGCATCGTATGATCCTAAAACGGCTTTGAACAAGGTTAAAAACATCTACATAGAATAAATGAATATTACAAGAGGTGGGGAATCGAAATTAATTCTAGCAAGTCAAACTTAATTTGTTTTAGGAATTCCAGTGGGAACACATTTAGAAATACAGTAAAGAAGAGCAAGAAACATAAACTTATGCTAGACGGAGTCGTGATACCTTTACGCGAAAGTATAAAATATTTAGGGATTAATCTGAATAAGTTATTTAAATTCAACCCACATGTTAAAAAAACAAATCACGAGAGCATACAATGTATACGCCACAATGGCTTCCCTAATATACTATAAGTCAAAGCTTCATATGAATACTAAGCTCTTCCTTTATAAGCGATTAATTAGACCAGTATTAACCTATGGATTTTGTTGCTGATTCTCTACATCCACGACAATGGCTAAAAGACTTGAAGTGAAAAGAAAGATATTAAGACACTGCGTGGCTATGTTATTTAGTGAACATAATAAATATTTTTCAAATGAAATAATATACAGAACAGCAGGTATTACCCCCTTGATGACATACATCACAGCTCTTTGGAATAAACGTGTACATAAGCTAGAGTCCCATTCAGATAAATACATGAATGCATTATTCTTAGAAAACAAAGATACGAGATTGCAGCAACAGCGTTACCTCTCACCTATTAATCTGCTTAATGAAAATGCAATTAATCCGGTCCAAAATAAAAAAAGCATTATAGATTTTTACAATGGAAGAGATAGCTCACAGCATAGGGGATAATAATTAATTAATTTTTACTTTTACGTTTCTTTTAAAGAAATCTCTAGTTTGCATAGTTTGCAAGATTTGTTAAAATAATTAAATGCTTTAAGCCTTATGTTTATAATTTTAACTATGAATATTATGGTCTGAGCACCCGCGAACCCGGCAACTTCGGGTGCTCTAACCTCATGATCCGCGCAGGATGAAGGGATGGAGTCACGCGAAGTTGGAAGGAATCGTTCGTGCTGATATTTCGGCATATCCCAAATCACCTATCTTCTCTGCGCTTTGAGTGGTTCAGTTTGGGATAGGACTGATTTACTGTACCTGAAAAACAATAAGAAATAATAGTATAAATATCCTATTGCCTATGTATAAGAATAACTGGAATTTTAATAGAATAAAACATAAATGTCATACTAGTAACTATTAATACTACTTTAAAAATTTCTTTTTTTTTCACTAAAAGGACCTTTAGTGCTAGAGTAAAATTAATCATAAGTGAATCAATGTATAAATTGTTAATATGAAATAACCGGCAATAAATAAATTGAAAAAATTGAAATGCGCACACTGAACGCCAATTGGGAGGCAACCAGAAAAACTTTTCTAACTAGTGCTGAAGAATCTGTGGGATATGTGCAAAGCGGTGAGAAACCCTGGATGTCGCAAGACATATAGGACAAGGTTGGCAATCGGAAAAAAGCCAAATTGGCAATCATCTCTCACCCGATGTCGGCCAACGAACGCCCGACCTGAGGCAGAACTACTACGATACTCATATACAGCTTAAAAAAGCTGTTAAACGCGACAATAGAAAGGCCATTGAAGATTTGGCAAACAAGGCAGAATCTGCGGCTTACCTTGGGGATATGGGCTCACTATTCAAAATCATGAAACTGTTGACGAACAAGAATTTCACCGCCAACCACCTAGTGAGAGATGTCAACGGAACTCTCCTTAATATGAGTGAACACCAATTGCGGCGATAGAAGGAATACTTCTCCGATATTTTAAACATCTTATCAGAGGAAGATATTCCAGAAACAGAACAACTACCGAACATCCAACCTGTTACGTACCTACCTTCACACTTACCTTTTATCTTACGGGTCACCCTGTATCTTATGGGTTACCCTATACTTTTTCATTTTCATATTGCTAACTAAGCAGAGATAAACATTCTTCATGCAACTAAGCATAAAGGTGTTTATTCACCCTGCATAGCATTCTTATCGATGTATGTAATATCATATTACATCGCACATGTCGCGACGATATCGTTTATACAATTCAATTATGCTGATATCAGCGTCAGCAAATTTCTGTTGGCGAGCTTTAGTTTTAAGTCTAAAATTAATTTAAGTTAGTTCCAGTTAAGCCTTGAGATAATAAAGTCAATAAGTTGAAGCCGAGGTATATTATTTATATTCGATTTCTTCCCAAGTCCCATGCAAAACATAACAAGTGGTGTCAGAAGTAAACTGAATTTTTTGTAGAAATTTGAAAGGGAGATTTCGAGTGAAGCGCTTAGTGGATCCTGTCGTAGTTTGCTCATCATTTGCACGATCATCGACCTGGTGCAGTGGTTTTCTGCAGTTGCAGCCTATCATCAAACCATCACCATATTAACCATCATTGCTTCGATCATCGATCGGAATTGCGGCGGATTCACGGCATTCATAATCATATCATCATCATCAACTACTGGCTTGATTGGACTCCCAGGATGGATCATCGCACCTGCATTCTCCTGGTACACTTCGTGTCTGCGTTGCGCACGTAAGTTTTTCATTTAATTCATATCGGCGGTATCAAGCGAAAATATTTTTCTTTTATTTTATAACTTTTATCTAAATTTGAAAAAAAAGTGTCCGAAGCCGTGTGCTCATTGCATGTTACATTCCTGTATTTTGATTAGTTTTAAAAGTGATATTAAGTGTTTTTTCACTTGTTTAGGAATTGAAAACTTAATGAATTGTAATTTTTTTTTGTTGTGTAAAGTGAATATCGAAGTGAGTTTGAAAATTTTTTTTTTTGAGTGTTTTACGGGAACAAACCATCCTTTTAATTGACCGATGGTATCGCTTTTTCCTTCGTTTCGTTAACCTTATCGGAACAATTATCCTCATTTTGTTTTATTCTACGTTTCTCTTCACGAGAAGGATAAACTATTTCCTATTTTTCTAAAAATGGCAAACGCCAATAACGGTAACGAGCATGTTGATAACAAACATGACGACTCGCAGAGTGAATTTTTGGGTTTTCGCGAGGACACAAAAGTTAGTCTTGAAATTCTGTTCAAATTTGTCAAAACTTTTGATGGTGAAAGGGAAAAATTAATTCCTTTTCTGAATACTGTCGATTCTGCATTTAATATTGCAACTTCCGAGCAGGCAGATATTCTACTTGCTTATACACAATCCCAGCTTACGGGAAAAGCCGAAACGGCTTGTTCGAACCGTGTTTTCGATACATGGAGTTCCCTAAAGGAATATCTCAAAAGTATCTATTCCGAAAAAAAACATCACGGTCACCTTTTAATCGAACTTCAAAATTGTAGACAATCTCCAAAGGAGACTGTATCTCAATTCATGCTGAAAATCGAAACCTGTTTAAAAAGGGTTCTTACTTCTACTCAGCAAAATAACTCGGATACAAAAGAATTGCCGGGAAGAATTGCTTCATTGAATGATTTGGCATTACACACTTTTATCCTAAATCTTAAACCAGAGATTAGCCAAATGTTAAGAGCTAGAGAAATAACTTCCCTTAACGAAGCATTCCACATAGCGATGGAGGAAGAGAAGGTTCAACTGTTGCTTCATCAACAAAACAGTATGAGGAGGTATTGCGACTTCTGTCAACGACAAGGTCACACAAGTAACAATTGCTTTAAAAATGCATCTTCAGCTGTTAATAAAAAAAAGCATACTCTTAGTAATAACACAAATAAGTCTGTCTACCATTCTTCTGCTGTGAAATTTTGCAAATATTGTAAAAACGCTGGTCACGTTATTGACGAGTGTCGGAAGAGGAAGCGAATGGACGAATTCAAAAAATCACAATCTTCATCTAATCCATCTAACTCATCTACGTCAGGTCAGAATGCCCGTAATCCGGAAATCAGTAACCGATCGGGAAACGTGAATATTCTCGACGCAACCGCAGCGGAGCATCGAGAGTTGACCAATTTCGCTGCACAAAGCCTCACTCAAACATAGATAAAAACGCAATTTATGTAAATCTGCGATGTTTTCAAGCAAAACAAAAATCGCTTATGCTTTTAATAGACACGGGAGCAAACGTGTCAATCATTCAATCAATCTACATCCTTGTTTCAAAAAACCGCACAATGCGACGACGAGGTCCTAAATTTGCGTGGAATCAGTGATCCCAGTAATCCTATAAGTACCATAGGTTACTCTCAACTAGACTTATCATTCGGTGATAAGACTATCACTCATAAATTTCACGTAATCAATTCAAAAACTAATATACCTCAAGATGGTATTCTCGGAAATGATTTCCTAAATCTGTATAAAACTGCAATCGACTACAATAAAAGTCAATTAATAGCAAACACTGCTAATAACAACATCATTTCCATTCCTTTTTTCACACTGGATAAGGAGCATAATTACATACTTCAACCACGAACAGAAACTCTAATCGAGGTTAATGTTCTCAATCCCGAACTAAGAGAGGGTATACTTCCAGATGTCTTCGTCCTCGAAGGTGTCTATCTTAGCAGGGCTATTGTAAGAGTTAATAAAAACTCCAAAGCCTACGCTACTATTGTCAATACTCGTGAAGACCACGTATTGATTACAGAAGCTAATGCATCCTTAATCCCAGTTCCAAAAGAATCATACATGTTTTATGGTACTTCAAATTCGAATTCAGAAAGAATTACCAATCTAATGAATCAATTACGCACTGATCATTTGAGTGCCGAAGAAAAAGAGAGCATAATTCAAATATGTTCTCAATTCAATGATCCTTTTTATCTCAAGGGCGACGTTCTTACTTCAACCAACGCAATTAAGCACAAAATTGACACTCCAAACGCCGCTCCTATCGTAAGTAAAACTTACCGATATCCAGAAGTACACAAGGAAGAAGTCAATCGACAGATTGGCGAAATGCTTCATCAAAATGTGATTAAACCTTCTAAGTCACCATGGACTTCACCTTTATGGATTGTACCCATAAAGTCAGACGCCTCCAAAGAACAAAAATGGAGAATTGTTATTGACTACAGGAAGTTAAATAACGTTACCGTGGTAGACTCTTACCCGCTTCCAGATATTAATGAAATACTGGATCAGTTGGGACATAGTAAATACTTCACTGTGCTCGATTTGGCCTGTGGATTTTATCAAATCGAGATGGAGGAGGACGACAAATGTAAAACTGCGTTCTCAACACCTGGTGGTCATTACGAATACAACCGTATGTCGATGGGCTTGAAGAATGCTCCGGCAACGTTTCAGCGTCTCATGAATGCCGTTCTATCCGGATTGCAGGGCTCGAACTGTTTCGTATACCTTGATGACGTCGTAATATACGCATCCTCACTACAAGACCACAAAGAAAAGCTTGATAGAGTTTTCAACAGACTAAGGGAAAACAATCTTAAACTTCAACCAGATAAGTGTGAATTTCTCCGTAAGGAAGTCACCTATCTAGGTCACATAATATCTGAAGAGGGAGTGAAACCTAACCCTGAGAAGATCAGAGTTGTAAAGGATTTTCCGCAACCTAAGGACTCTAAGGATGTCAAATCCTTCTTAGGTCTAGTAGGATATTATAGACGTTTTATTAAAAATTTCAGTTCAATCTCTAAACCATTAACCTCCTTGTTAAGGAAAGATGCTAAGTTCATTTGGGCTACAGAACAACAAACGTCATTTTGTATCTTGAGAGACAAATTACTGGAGGAACCAATCTTACAATACCCCGATTTTCCGAAGGAATTTGTGATAACAACAGATGCTTCAAATTTTGCAATCGGAGCGGTTCTGTCCCAGGGCGATATTGGGAATGACTTACCGGTCTCGTACGCTTCTAGAACTCTAAATAGAGCTGAAACCAACTACAGCACGACAGAGCGAGAGCTATTGACAATCGTCTGGGCTGTCAATAATTTTAGACCTTACGTATATGGACGTAAATTTAAGATCGTTACCGATCATCGTCCGCTTACATGGCTTTTTAATTGCAAGGATCCGGGCTCAAGGCTCGTTCGATGGAGACTGAAATTGGATGAATATGAGTATGAAATCATATATAAAAATGGAAGAATAAATTCAAACGCTGATTGCCTATCTAGAATTGCAGATGCGGATGTCAATTTGACTACTAAACATGTGAGCGACACATACGAAGATTATGTGAAGTTCTTCTACAACTCTTTGGTCCCTAAAATACATGATTTTCAGGAGGAAGACTCTCATATTTTAAAATCACAGAACAACATAGCCTACATAACTAGTCTAGATTTAGACGCCGAAAATAGGTACTGTGAGGAATTTCTTAAATTATCTCATAACAAAGAATATATTGGAATACATCCTCATGAATTATATTCCAATATGAAATCAACCAACACCAAAACTAGGAAAAACATTTATCACTGTTTTGTAAAATATAATCATTGGGAAAAACCCTTATATAAGGAATTTTTCATCACCTTACAAAATCTCAAAGATCAACTTATCAATGACAATATTGATAATATATCATTACCAAATTTTGAAGACCCCATAAATCAATTTAAATATGAAAAATTAAAACACATGATTCAATATGTCTTCCGAAACACTAAGATTAAAATCTTAATTCATCATGGAAAAATTGTTACACCGGAGAGACAACAAATTCCAATTATTTTAAAGGAAAACCACGATGACCCTCATTCTGGTCATTCAGGATTCCACAGAACTTACAACAGAATAAAATCAATGTACAGTTGGCCACATATGAAAAGTGACATAAAAAAGTATATCAAGTCTTGTGAATCTTGTCAGAAGAACAAAACCTTGAGACGACTCTTCAAAGCTCCAATGGAGATTACGTCTACATCTTTGTACCCATTTGAAAAACTGTGTCTGGATGTTGTTGGCCCCTTGCCGATAACAGAACACGGACATAGATTCATAATTACTATACAAGATGACTTAACCAAATATTCGCAAGCTTACTCTGTTCAAAATCATGAATCAAAGACAATAGCCAGAGTACTTCTTCAGTTTATTAGCCATTTTGGTATTCCCAAGTGCATACTATCTGATCAAGGTTCAGATTTCTTATCGCAACTACTGAAGGATTTTGCAAAGCTATTTCATATGAAACAGCTCAGTACGACAGCATATCATCCTCAAAGTAATGGTGCTCTTGAAAGATCGCACTCTACGCTGAAGGATTATCTGAAACATTACATAAACTCTTATCAGAACGATTGGGACAAATGGCTCCCTACTGCTATGTTTTCCTATAATACTGCCATACATAGCACTACAAAGTTCTCACCATACGAACTTATATTCGGTCATAAACCATTATTACCAAGCTCCTTAACTAGTAAACCTGAATTCAGTTATACTTATGACAATTATATAGATCAACTGAAATTCAGACTTAACAAATCGCACGAAATTGCTCATAAAAATATAATAAAATCCAAGGAGAAATCAAAAAGTTACTACGACTCTAAAATAAATAACCCTCACTACTCTGTAGGAGATAAAGTTTCTCTTCAAAACACAAACGCTCGAACCGCCAAGAAACTTTGTGCTAACTACAAAGGACCTTACGAAATTTTGAAGGTTCACGACAACCAAAACGTTACTATAAACGTTAACGGGAAAGAACTACGAGTACACAATAATCGAATAAAACCTTTTTCATAATTCTGCTAACAAAAGTAGAGTTTTTTAGCTACCCACACCGTCTTTAAGTACACAACAAATGAGTAAAACTCTTTTATAATTCTACTTACAGATGTATCGGAGATGCTCAAGCATTTCATTTCAGAGTGGACGAAATATCCAATACCAGTGGACTATACTACGAAAATATGGGATATACTAAATTCCAAACATCAAATTGGAAATTGATAACCTTCCATAACGTATCTTTTATGATCAAAAACTAAATTTGATCTACGACATATACGAAAAATCTCAAAAATTGTGTAACCACAGCATTAACAATGCAACCAATTATTACTGCATTCAATCCTTTAACTTTATAAAGGTTCAGCTACCAACTATTTCCGAAAAACTCGAGTCCTTTCACATATTGATTGGAAACACTCGCGTAAAAAGAGGTTGGTTTGACGCTGTTGGAACATTGTTTAAAACTGTCTTTGGCACGCTTGATTCAAATGATGCCGAGTACTATGACAACGCTATAAAAACAGTCAACGAAGACGATAAAATGGTTTTAAACTTAATGAAAAATCAAGTACATGTTGTCAAAAGTACTATCACATCTTTTAACGAAACTGTAAATAATCTTAAATTTAATGAAAATATTTTAAACGATAATATTAAGAAAATTAACATTTATATGGAAACCTCATCTAACATGATTAGAAAAGTGGAAATCATGGAGATAATCACACAACATATATCCTTACTCACATACTTAACTAACGAAATCAATGAGGAATTGGATAATCTAATCAATATTGTATTATTCGCTAAAAGAAATAATCTACACCCAAAAATAATGAGTCCCATTCAACTGATCTCAGAATTAGCTAATAATATTAATCACCTACCAAAGGGATTGGAATTTCCAGTGCCTTGCAACTACGAAAATTCCCAAGTTTTCATCAATCTAATTGAACTTCAAGTTTACTTTAAAAATGGTAATTTAATCTTTATACTAAACATTCCTTTAACGGAATATGAAGTTTTCATACTGCACCATTTAATACCTTTACCTATACCACATAAGAATCAAAAATCAAGCTATGCTTACATTCAACCACAACATAACTACATAGCTATCTCTCAGAATAAGAGAAGATATGCACTCTTTAATAACATATTGAAATGTAAATTATCCATACCGGAACACTACATTTGTAAAAATAACGTAATTTATCCTACAAATGAAAGATCAGTCTGTGAAATGAAACTTTTCGTGTCACAACCTAACGGTATCCCCGATGATTGTAATACGAAACTTATGTTCGGAGAAATAGAAATCATTCATTCCTTAAAATTTAACCAATGGATCTTAGTATCATCGAATCCTGAACCATTAACAATATTATGTGACTCTATTGAACAGCCGATAGATCGAAATATCATTGGAACAAATATTTTAACTTTAAACAACTCATGCGAAGCATATTTGGGATCAACTAGACTCGTTCCGAGCTACACATTAACAACTGAATTTCATTCTGTAATACCGACAGTAAATATTATTCGGGATAATTGCTGTAATGAAAATAAACTCAATTTGGCTCATGAATATATGAAATTAATGCCTATTTCATTAAAAAATATCAATTTAGATGATTTAAGTATCGCTACTCATAATTTAAACAAATTAAATAATAAGATCGAAGAGGCTCAAAGCCATCCACATTTAATAAGATATCCTTCAATATTCACTACTATTTTATACTGTATACTAGGATTAATAATTTTACTTGCTTTGTTTAAATTATATAAACTTATTAAAATCATAAGAAACTATAAAACTACTTATTCAACAAATTTTTGTACTACTATTTTAAGAAAATCATTGTGCAAGCAAGCCAAAACAGAATCAAAACCGGTAATAATCGAATATTCAGATAATAACATTTCCATGAACAATTTTGAGAACTCTGGAAATTCAAGCCGTGATGTAATATCGGAATCACGTAATCCAATTATTAAAGTATCGCAGTTAAATTCAAAATCAAAAAGGGTCGGTTCAAACCCTGACATTTCATTTAATTTATCAAATTGATCTCATATAAATCTATCATCAATTTTCTTTTAGGGGGGCGGTGTTACGTACCTACCTTCACACTTACCTTTTATCTTACGGGTCACCCTGTATCTTATGGGTTACCCTATACTTTTTCATTTTCATATTGCTAACTAAGCAGAGATAAACATTCTTCATGCAACTAAGCATAAAGATGTTTATTCACCCTGCATAGCATTCTTATCGATGTATGTAATATCATATTACATCGCACATGTCGCGACGATATCGTTTATACAATTCAATTATGCTGATATCAGCGTCAGCAAATTTCTGTTGGCGAGCTTTAGTTTTAAGTCTAGAATTAATTTAAGTTAGTTCCAGTTAAGCCTTGAGATAATAAAGTCAATAAGTTGAAGCCGAGGTATATTATTTATATTCGATTTCTTCCCAAGTCCCATGCAAAACATAACACGCATAACCGCAACAATCCTCTATTAGGGATGATCCCCCAGATAAGGAAGAGATAGTTTCCGCCATTCGGACAATGGCGCGAAGGAAAGCTCCAGCAACCGAACTCCTCAAAGCAGACCCGGAAATAACAGCCAATATACTCCTCTTTGCTGAGGTGTGGAATGAAGGAAGATATCCGACTGAATGGAAGGAGGGCGTCATTGTGAAAATTCCGAAGAAGGGCGACCTTCGGGATTGAGGCAATTGGCGTGGTACTGCCGTATCAAAAATTATGGCTAAGGTAATTCTCAATAGGATTAGTGATGTCGTCGAAAGCACACTTGAAGTTTATCAGGCTGGATTCCGTAAAGTGTCGTCTTGTAACGACCACACAAATGCCCTACGGATAATATAAGAGCAGTCAGCCGAAATGGGTTCGCCACTACATCTCATGTTTGTGGACTTCGAGAAAGCTTTCGATAGCGTTAAGTGAGATTAAATATGGAATGTTTTGCGTAGGAGAGGTATTCCAATTAAGGTTATAGCTATGATTAAAGAATCCTACGAAAATGCAAGGTGTCGCGTCTTGCATGGAGGAGAGCTGTCCGAGAGCTTTCCTGTGCGAACGGGTGTCAGACAGGGCTGCATGTTATCACCAGCCCTGTTTCTGGTGGTAATAAATGACATCTTGAAAACTGCACTGGAAGGTGGGGAAGGTAAAAGTCTTCAATGGAGACTATTTAACATCTTAAATCACCTTGATTATGCTGATGATGTGTGTTTGCTTCCACATAACCGTTCGGACTTAGAGTCAAATGTTCGCTCGTTGCATTCTAAATGCAAAGAGGCGGGACTGAAAATAAATGTGCGTAAAACCAAGTACATGCACATGGGTTCGAACGCAAGCACACCGATTGTTCTTAATGGACAGGATGTGGAAGAGGTGCAAGATTTTTGCTATCTCGGAAGCATTGTCAGCATGGACGGCGGAGCCGAAAAGGATGTTGAGGCTCGGCTAAATAAAGCTCGTCAGGCCTTTGGTAACCTTTCCCCGTTCTGGAGGTTAAGAGAGATCTCCTTTCGCACGAAGCTGCGAGTTTTTGACGCATGCGTCAAATCCGTGTTGTTATATGGTTGTACTACGTGGAAAGTGACCGTTCGACTTACCAAGAAACTACAGACTTTCGTGAACCAATGCCTCCGACGCATTTTAGGAATATTCTGGCCAACAACAACAACAAACAACAATATTCTCCAACAACGAACTTTGGAGTACAACTGGCCAGATTAAAATAGGTATTGAGATTCAAACGCGGAAGTGGCAGTGGATCGGTCATACTTTGAGGAAACCAGAACGAAACATCGCCAAACAGGCTCTGAATTATAATCCTCAAGGAAGACGTCGGGTTGGTCGACCATGTGACACATGGAAGCGAGCAGTTGAGCAGGAGACCAGAGGAATAAACTAGTCCTGGCAACAGCTTAAGGCCGATGCTCAGGATCGCGCCTTGTGAAAAAGAGTTGTTTCTGTCCTATGCCCCTATACAGGGTCTTAACAGGAATTTGTTTGATTGATTGATTGATTAACAACATCGGAAGCCTTCTCGAAGTCCACAAACAGGAGATGTAGTGGTGAGCCTATTCTCGTGGTCTACCACAATATTATCTGTCAAGTGTTTGTATGGTCTGAGCAAGATAACCCCTTACGGAATTCAGCCTGATAATCTTCAAGGGTGCTCTGTACAACGTCATCAATCCTATTGAGAGTTACATATCTTCGTCATGACTTCTATACTGCAGAAATTGTGGATAGTGCCGATATTTGGTTACCTCAATCTACGAAAATGAAAAATTTATAGATAGAGAGTTTTGGGATGAACTAACAACTTTTTCAGAATAAAAAAAAAGGTTAAGGAACCTGAAGGTCAGCAGGCCAAGCCCGACTTGGGCTGTAGTGCCATTATAAAAGAAGAAGGTTTTAAATTACGAATTTTTCAGTTGCTTCTGGCAATAAAAATTATTCGCCAGCCTTGTCCCATGTGTCTCGTGATATCCAGGGTTTTCTCAGCGCCTTGCACATATACCACAGATTCTTCTTTTGCTTGCCTCCCAATTGCCGTCCAGTATGCAGAATTCGTATCCGCCAAATGCGGATGACTTGTCGCGCAGAATGGTGGAATACTTGCGTTTTTTGTTAGGGTCTACAAGTATATCCACGTTGAGCTTGCGTTTCATTAGAACAATTTGTGGCCGTCGGATTGCTGCAGTACACAATCTCAAGCAGGCATCCTCCCACGTCTGCTTCATGCTTCACTCGCACATCGAGGAGAGATCTTCTCTATTGGCAACTTTTGGTCAAATGGCCGGTTTGATTCTAAGTACCATTCACCATACAGAGAAACCCAAGATGTTTTATGGTGCCCCTTGTGTGAAAAAAGGTCCTTCCGATGACTTTTGCAAAATACTACAAGAGATCACCAATAATTCGCGGTTTTCGGGTCTTCAAGAACGTGTCGCGTCGTCCAAAGTGTCACCATGCTTCCCCTGACGTGTTCTAGTCTAGCGTTGCCAGAGCCAATCTGGGTGTTCATATCTTCTGATATGATAATAATACCACCTTTGGAGCACGCTCGGAGGTTGCACTCCATAAACCTTCTCTTTGTCATTTGATGTTATGGCATTAGTTGGTGCGTAGTACCGCAGTATTCTGACCGTTTCTGACACAGGTCCTGAGCCTTACGACAATAATCATATCGAAGATTGGTTCCCTGATGATACTATTTCTCATTCTCGGTATAAGGACGACCGCTACACCGTTTCTGGCCTCACACTTAGGACCAAAGTACTGAATGGTTTTTTCGCTCGGCGTTCGTTCTTTTCCAGATCCTGTCCACTTGACCTTGCTCAAGCCCAAGTTTTGGATTATAAAGTGCTTCTTTTTACAGTCGATCACTGATTGACGGTGTATGGAACGAGTGACTCCCGCCCTTCCATTGTCATTCAGTATCTGATCGTTTCAGAAGCCAATCATAGTCCCTTTTCGAAAGTCAAAAGTAGTTACTGTAGAATCCATCCGTATCAGTGGCGTTGTATCCGTTTCTCATTCTCAGCACAGGGGAAAGACGAGTAGTGTGTTAGTTATGGCGTTTTTTAAACAGTACTATACAGTTTTTGACAAAAAGAAACTACAAAGTAACGAGTGAGAAGGAAACCCTGGAGCGTCACAAACTGATTTTTTTTTTCACCACCACGAGTTTTTCTTAAAATAAGATTTTTTTTTTATAACAATTTCGAAAAATCTTTTACAAAATATTTTCTAATTTCAAAAAAACACATTATGTTATCATTTCGATAGCAAAGCGTGATAAACAATTCGCACTGAAATCGGTCGTCTATTTCTGAGCACGAACTTCTCGTCATGTTTCGAAGCGAAAAAAAAACTTGTAAGTATGAAACGCTTGCTTACATAAAAGGCATGAAAAACTAGCGACTCATTCCGTCAAAATTCCAATCCGAAAATAAATTCGTCGGCGTGTGTAATTAGTCAAAACTACGTCAAGCCAAGGACGTCAATCCTCAAGCAAATAAGAGCGATTTTTAGTGATCATTCTGGTGCTAGAATCGAACTTTTGCATATTTGTTTGTTTATTTTGTATCAACTTCCACTTTTGCTATGAATCGAAGGAAAATCTCGTAGCTTTATCATTGATTTCTTTGCAAAATTTTGTGCCATATTGCTGGCTGATGCTTCCAATCGAGCTGTTTTCATTTTTCCACGTCACTATCTTCAGTTGGAAATTCGTTTATGTTTGAACGAAATTTTTAAAAACAATTTCACATCCAGGTTAGTGAGATGTTTATTTGGCAAATAGTGATGCTAAATTCGATGCTGTGATTCAATAAACGATTTTCTAGGGGTATCCGGATATTTTATTCTGATATTTATGGCTAGTTCCGAGCTCGTAAATGGATGAGGCACTTTCTGATTTGCTTGGGAACTTTTCGTGTTTCGATGCTTTTGTTAGACGAATGAATCAGGGGGTAATTCATTGAAGAATTTCTTACTACGTCCATTATACGATCGTCGATTTCGAAAAAAAACACCTACACCGGATAGGTAGAAATAATATTTTGGTTATTTTCATCGCGCGAATTTTTCTTTCTTCTCAGTTTTTAAACATACCAGTGACGAAAGATGTTGATATCTATTTTAGTCTTGCGATTCCGTGTACATATTTTCAAAAAATTAAATATATATATCCGCTATCCGATTGAGATGACAAATTCGGTTGGGATAATTTATTTGTGGTCAAGGTTTGCGTTTTAATTTTTCCGCAAAAAATCGGTGTGCATTTAATGACGATTTTTTAACTTGCTGACGGATTTATGCCGACGAATTTGTTTGCAATGTGGAAAACATATTCACTTTCAATCTATCCTATTTTCAAGAAGTGTATTTCTCCCTGTCCTGCTCACTTTTTCCCCACATTTTCTTTCTCTATCAAATTTAAAGTGGCCAACTCGCTACTCTATAGGCTATCTCCAGGATAAATTTAAGATCAGTGTCCTCAAGTCTCGGGTGACCTAAATTAAATACCGGATATCGGTTATTCTATACTTTTTTTTTTCTTTTTCTTCTCTGCGATTAAAAAATATATATCTTAATAGTAGAGTGGGGGGAAATGGAAAGCATTTTGAAAATGGTGCACTTATTTTTAAAAAAATCTTAAAAGTTTAAGATATTAAATAGTCCAATACCTCTAAAACTTCTACACCCTCCCATACAAAAGAATTTTTTCGACAATTTTTAAGAATCAATTATCAACAAACCATTAAAGCTATAAACTTGAAATTTTACCCAAAAATATTTCAAATAAAAATGCATTAAAATTTTTGGAATCACCACTGCCCTTCCACCTTCTCCCAAGCAAATATATGATTTCGACCAATTGCAATAAATCAACTAATCAACAAATTTACTAGTCGAAAAATTCGTAACCACAAAATCAAAAACAAATCTAATTAAAAACATAAAAGAATTATGATTGGGCGTAAAGCCCAATCATATGATACTCCCGTGGAACCGTGGTTGATCCTAGCGAAAAGGCCAATTTACTAGCAGCAAGTTTCGCAAGAAACTCTCACCTTTCACCATCAAACCAATCGCCTCCCACTGCAAATCCTTCTGGTTTCTCACTGCCTGCATTGCATTTGCGCACGAGACTTATTTCTCGGATCCTTACAAAGCTCAATATTCACAAATCCGCTGGTCCGGACGGTATTCCCCCCATTACCCTTAAAAAGTGCGCCTCTTCTTTAGCTAAACCTCTTCGCAACCTTTCTATCTCTTCATCTTCATCTTTCTTACTCTTCTGGGTGCTTTCCGCGTATGTGGAAAGTTCCAAATGCTCAGCCAATTCCGAAGAAAGGAAGCAAAGCGAACCCCGCCAACTATTGCCCAATAGCCATTACTTCAGTGCTCTCGAAAGTAATGGAAACTGCTGTCAATCGTAAAATTGTCAAATATCTGGAGGATAAACAGCTCCTCCATGATCGTCAATATGGGCTCCGCTCTGGACGGTCGACGGGTGATCTTTTAGTCCACTTGACAGAGCGTTGGAACTCATGCTTACATAAATATGGTGAAGGTCAAGTTCTCGCACTTGACATTGCAAAAGCTTTTGACAGAGTTTGGCACGAATGTCTCCTAGTTAAGCTTAGGGCCATCAGCCTTAATGTTACCCTTGTTCAGTGGATTGAGATCTATCTCTCAGAATGCACTATACGAGTAGTATTAGATGGCGTTACTTCTTCCTCCTACGCAATCGATTCCGGCGTCCCACAAGGTTCTGTTTTATCTCCAACTCTTTTCTTAGTTGTCATAAACGGCCTTCTGTCGTCTTGGATCTCAACTTAATCCTGGAATGGGGCAGGAAAAACAGAGTAGAGTTCAACGCATCCAAAACACAGGCCTGTCATCTATCCCTCAAACGGGATGCTTCAGTGTTGTCTCACAATGTAACCTTTGATGGTGCACGGCTTACCACTTCGGAGAATTTTTCACTGTTAGGCGTCAAAATTAGTGACCACCTAGATTGGGCCCAGCATATCTATGATATTGCCCTTGACGCTTCTAAACGCCTAGGTGTTCCCCGAAAATGCAAAAAATATTTCACACCCATCGACATAGCAACCATTTATAAGGCCTACATTAGACCACGTTTAGAGTATAACTCGCATGTTTGGGCTGGGGCACCCAAAACACACCTCGCGTTGCTCGATCGTATTCAAAAACATGCGTTCCGACTGATTGGAGACGAAACCATCACGTCTTCTATAGATTCTCTTGAGCATCGCAGGAATGTCGGAGTACTCAGCATTTACTATCGATATTTCCACGGTAAATGCAGTACGGAACTAAGCGCACTCATTCCTCCACTGCATACTTTTCCCCGGAATACTCGCCTAGCTGAACGCGCACACGAGTACACGGTCAAACCCTTGCCTTCTCGTACAGTTAAATTTAGGCAGTCATACATTTCCGGAACGTGAAGACTTTGGAACTATTTGCCAGCTAGTTTATTTCCTAACAAGCACAGCCTGCGGTGTTTCAAGAACAATGTCCACCGTCATTTTCGTCTCTCTCCACCTTAATACCTCCACTTCCTCTTCCTATACCGACATAGCTATGCATTGCATTAAAGAGTGACCCCCTAAGTTATACTCGGTGCTATTAAAAAAAAAAAACTCTAGATGAAATGAGAAAGAGTTCAATGTACCGGAAAATATGTCACCTCTAATTCTTTTGAATAATTAATAGTGACTTTTGTATGGGAGGTGGTAGAAGCAGAGGAGAAAGGTTTGTAATTTTTGGGTATGACACCTAATGTGGTTTGCAAAATATTTCGTGCTGAATTTAAGGTTTGTAGCTTTCATTATTTTCAGTTGAACATAGTTTTCCTGAAATTGGGGCATTTGTATGGGAGGAGGCAGAGGAAGTGAGCTAGAAGATTTTGAAACTCATTATCACCAGGCTTTGTTTCAATTTCAAAGTCGATAGCTCTCATATGTTCGAAGATGAAATGCTTTCCTTGAATTTATAATACAGATATTTATATGGAACGGAGTAGAAGGAGTGAATAATAATTAATAATTTTTTTTAGCATTTGTTGCAATTATTAAAAAACAAATTCTGACAAAATTTTAATATAATGCACTTAAGAAAAATTATCTATTTGTATGGGAGGGGGTAGAAGGAGTGTACGGATCAAAACACATTTTTTTTTTTTTATTGATATTTCTATTTTTATACTTTATACAAAATATCAAGCTGATACCTTTAACAGTTTCGAAGAAAAATAATTTAATTTAAATTTCAAAATTACGTTAAATTTGTATGGGAGAGGGTAGAAGGAGTGAGGTGAAGTTGATATTTTTTTCAATACTGATTGCAATTTTAATAAAATTAATTCTGGCAAAAATTCGTTTTTATAACTTTGCAAGTTTCAATGAAAATCGAAAAAATGCATTTTTCAACATTTGCATTTGTATGGGAGGAGGTAGAAAGAGTGAAGAGATCGGCTTAATATTTTGTGACGGAAATGATATAAATTGTGTTTATAGTGCAGGATAAAAGCAGCGGAGAACAAAAATGATTTCACGATGAACTTATATTTGGAGAATTTAATTGATAACGTTAATTATAGCCCTAGCTAAGGCTTTCATACCGAGTGCAGTTCTAGTTTGCATAACATATTTTCACAGTACGGAATTTCGAAAGTTTGGGTAATAATGGAGCAAAGCACAATCCTGCAAACGCACCAGTAGAGGAACGCCACAAGGAACAGTTTGATCTCCAAATTTGTGGGTACTAGTTTTGAATGGCATAGTCAAGGCCCTGGAAAGTTCGGAGATAAACGTTGTGGGTTATGCTGATGACGTAGTGATGTTAGTATTAGGTAAGTATACCAGCACAATATTCGAAATCACGAAAGGAATTCTCAAAAAACTATATAACTGGGCAGATGCGAGATGCATTTTCATCGATTATTTCAAACACTTGGTACACCTCAGGAACACTTCTGTTGATTTTATTTATTAATGACGTGAGTTCAATCATCTCCAACTCAACGATGAGAAAATATTTCGTATATCACCTGTACGAACGATAATCTAATTTTGGAAACGACTTAAAGCTATTTTTGACTAGTGTACATTAAACTTGGAAAGTGCACCACGGATCCTTTCTCAAGAAAAAAAGTCCGTAAGTCCGTTTGAATTTATCTATGTTTTAAACGAAATTGCTTTACAGAAATTAAACATATTATTCGATTTAGGTGAACTATTTAATGATAAATTTACCTTCGACGATCATGATGGCTATTTTGTTAGGAAGGCTAACTCCATTTGGGGCTTTGTAAAATGATTGTGTAAGGATTTAATGTCCCTTATATTACAAAGACACTATACTCTGCTTTTATACGTCTTCCCTGTTCAGGCCCAATATGCCTTCCGCCATATTAAAAACGACTTTAACTGCTTTCTTTAGAGGTACTCGAAGATAGGCAATTTATTATTTGTGCTGCAGTCGCAGTTAAGCTAATTTCACGTAAAATCGGTTCTCCGCCCTTAATAGGAGTTCTTAATTTCAAAATTCTCTATCAACCCTAAGAGTTAACGTACTTCTCAATATTCCATTCCATCGAACTAATTATGATTAGCACGAATCGATAACTTGTACTTTTAACGTTAATTATAGAAACATTGATTTTTTTTAATTGTAATATTACTCATGTAAAGTCGGCTTTATTAAAAAAATATTATGTTAATTGTAATCTTTGTAATATAAATTTTAATGTTATCATATATTGATGAATTCTTAAATCAGTACAAAAGCACTGGGCTTAACGAAGATCCGCGAAAAAGAAAAACCAAAACTCAGGAGTTTAAGCTACCCGGAACTGACTCTTACCAATCATACAATGTATCTAGGATTAATCTTAGATAGTAAGCTTACGTGCAAACAAAATGTACAGGAGCGATCAACTAAGTAAGATATCACTTTCTACACATGCAAAGGGATGTTCGACAGAAAGTCTCGTCTCAACCCGAGTAAAATGCACTGTTTCTACACGGCTATAAGAAGGCTAATCCTAATGCACGGCATACTGATATGGTGGCCTACACTGATTAAATTAAAATACCGGCAAAGACTGGAAAAAAGACAAAGACAGGCATGTCTGGGAGTTACCGTGGCTTATATGACCACATCCTAAGATTTGTTGACTGATGACTCTCTTTGCCGCCAATCGACATGTTCGCAAGAATCGTGGTATCCAAGTGTACTTTCTGACGAAGAAGTCCAAGCAACTTAAAACGTAACATATAAGCTTACCTGCAATAACCGCGGATTTCATGGTTGCAAATTTCGGATGTGACAGGAAGTTCTCTAATTTGACAAAAGTTTAATATCGTCTTCGAAAAACTTTAGTTTAGTTGCATTTAGTTTTGTCCCAGGAAAGTAGACTGCTACGATGACCGTATTGGAATGTTCAATTTTGATTGCGATGGTCTCGATGATTTTGGTCTTGGCACTGGGTACAACTGAATGTTTGATGCCTTTATTAATAATGATAGCGACACCTCCGCCGGTTGCGTCGATCCTGTCGTTTCTGTGGACTACAAAGTTGGAATGAGAGAGTTTGTCGTGCGGCTTGAGCCAGGTTTCCGTTAGTATGGCAATATCAATGTTTGAATCAACAATACAGTCGAATGTCTCGACAGATTTCTTTCGGATGCTTTGCGCATTCCAAAGGAGAGTTTTTAAATTCTTAAAATTATCCATTATAAACAAACTTAATAGCTAAATTAGTAAGAACTAGAAATTGGTCGTGTTTTGTTGTGCATTTGGCAAGGTTGTTTATCAATTCTGTAGACATCTGGATCAGCTGCTGCGGTGATAGCAGCGTTTCGTTAGCGGTAGTTGAATTATCGATGCGAGGAACTGTCAGTTGCTTAACCACCGTATTATATTGCAAGGAGTTGCCAGGTTTGTTGCTCTGTGATGGATTAGTTGAGGCTCGACTTACATGTATAGGTGGGAAATCGGTTTCGAATTTTGTAAATGTATTGTAAGGTTGCTTTTTTTGAATTTTGCCTCTTCTTTGCGACAATAACTTTTGTCTAATCTGACTAAATTCGTTCCTCTTCGGACATTCGCGGTCGTTAGCGAGGTGCTTATCTCCACAGTTTGCGCATTTGATCTCTTCAATGTTTTCAGAATTACAATCAGTATGTTTATGCGGTCCGCTACATATCAAACACCTGGTTGGAAGGTGACAGTACGTTGACCCGTGGCCATATAGTTGACAGTTACGACACTGTGTTGGGCCGTTTCGATTGCGCGAGTAAAAATTCCAGTGCACTACGGTGTGCATTAAGGTTTTAGTTTCCCTGAGCTTAGGCAGTTTAACGGTACCGCGCTCAAAATAGACTATGTATACGAAACAAGGAACTCTGGGACACAAGAACCGGGCACCCTACAGGATCAATAAATCTTACACTAAAGGTTACAAAATGGAAGGAGTAGTGGGTGCAACAATGTACTCAGCTGATCTTTCAACGGGCTTGTGCTTCAGGTTGCCGAATGACTGCAGCATTTTTCAGGTGGAAATTCATGCGTTGAATCACAAAATTTATTCTGCAACCAAAGAGTAAAAATATTTAAACAATATACAGCATCTTTCAATGACGGTCATAGCTGCTTTTCACTTCATACTCAAACAAACAAACCATACCTAAATGTTATGCCATCATCAATAAATTTTGTACAACTACTGTTTGATAATCCGGACCTTCACAACTTAGAATTTTGATATAACTTTTATAAAAATGCTTAAAGCGGAAGCACGGCTAAATGGTCATACGACCCAAGCTTCGAGTCCAGAGAGGTCCGGATCCAAAACAAGTACACGCCTTGATACATCAAATAACTGCAATAATGATTTAATTGTTTAATTAATTGACAATTTCTAGAGAGATCCCGGGCCTGAATGGGCTTCTTAGGTTGGTTCGTAGAAATTTATTTGAAATTTGAGCAGGAGCCCCGGCTTTACCGAGCCTGTGGGTGAACATCCTCAGTTTCACTCCTTACTTGTTTTGGTCCTTGGGGCATTTTCGCAGCCCCAGCAGGTCAATGTAGTTAAATCTTCAAAAATATCGGTGCAAGATATCTAACATTTTCGGGTCACTATTCTAATAGAGCAAGAAAATGAATTTCCAAAATCGGAGTCACGTCAGTCCTGCGTATTGGACAAAAAAAATTACTTGAAGGTACAGACGCAAACTTGATATCATTAAAAAGTTCTCGTTGAGCACCTTACAAAAACATAATTTTTTACCTAATAATTTATTGCCTTTGACACAAAACCGGTTAGTGAGTTATCAAAAATTCGAAAATGTGGTAAAAAATAGAAGAAGAGAATTTTTGAAAATAACAACTCAAACCTTTAATTACTTTTTTTAAACTACCAATTATGGAAGATATTACTGTAGATTTTAAAAAAATTGACATTTTAATCATTGTATTATTATTACAGGTTTTTTCCAATTAAGATTTTAAAAAATATAAGCATCGCAATAAATTCTAGAAACAAAAAAACAAATTTCCGATTTTAGCCACCTGCAAATTTTATTTTATTTATAAACTAACACCAAAAATATACAAATCTGATTGAATTCGCGCATTTCAAATAATCGTTTGAAATGAAAATATCAACAAAATTATAATTGTATTTATGTAGCCGCAAAATATCTTTTCGTACCTTACTTTCGATCGTTTTTAATGATACACTCAAAATAGATTAATTAAAATTTATGAAAGGAAAATATTGAACTTAATTATCGTTGATGTGTAGGTTGGGCGAAGTACATACCTTGCAGATTAAGAACTCGCCATAATTATCCCACTCAAAAAATTTAGCATTAAAAGACTAAAATTGAACGTAAATAGCAACGTGCTGAGAAAAATTTATTGTATTTTTAAATTTCAACGGATTTAAGGAAATGTTACAACATTCATCATATCCGGCACTGGGCTATGAACTTATTATTTCAATTTTGTTTTTATTAAATATATTAGTTAGTAGCATTAGTTTTGACGGAGAAAAAGTTGAGTAGTACAGTTGTAATTGATATTTTGATGTCATTTGATTGCACTTAAAGGTTATTAGGAGTTTGCATGCGTGGTAAAAGGAGTTGGTGTTTTGGGAATTGAAAGTACATTCAAAATAACGAGAAATGTAGTAGTTTCAAGGTACGAATGTACATATAACCCGGCATTTGGAAATCAAGTATTGTATATATTATTATATGTACTGGAGCCTTTAGTCGTATCCGCAATTAAGTGTTAAATTGATAACAGTCCTGCCCAAGAACCCCGTTTCACTAAGTCTGCACTAACCACTCTAACCTGCATATGGACATTCCACACATCCTCAACTTGTCCCAAGATCATTACATTATTACAGTTTTTTTGGGGTTTTTTTTCTGTAAAAATTTAAAAATTACTAAAATACCTCACTTCTTGTACGACCACCCATATAAAATTCACAGTTTTCCGAAGCCCATAACATTAATTTTTCCAGCTCCTATCAAATTTAATCTGCTGAAAACTATTTTGATAGCAACTGTCATCCCATTTTCTAACACCTGATGATGCAATGGCGCTACAGCCCATATCGAGCCTTGGCCTCCCGGATGCACCTCCTCCAGTTGTCTCGGTCCAACGACCGCGTCCTCCAGTTTGAAAAATTGAGAAACGATCTGCAGTCTGCGTCGACTGAGTCCTCCCATCGCTTTCGTGGCTTCCCCTGCAGTCGGTTACCTTGAGCTTTGCCCTTGAACACTCGTTTTGGGATTCGTTCCTCGTGCATTCGTTCCACGTGGCCAGCCCATTGCAGCTTGCGCAGATTGATCACTATAAATGCTGGTGGGTCGCCAAATAGTTGATACAGCTCATGGTTGTATCGAATTCGCCAATCATCTCCTTCCTTAACTGCTCCATATACCTTCCGAAGAATTTTTCGCTCAAAAGTGTCGATTAACTTCTCCGAAAACCGCGTCAAGGTCCATTTTCTAACACCTCCTATGCAAAATATAATAATTTCTAGAGTATTGTATGATTGGGGTTACCCCCAATATTGGTTCTGTTCTGTTTTTTTCTTCGAGTATCTAGAAAACGTTTTTTCGAATTTCCGATTTTGTTTCCCTTAGCTTCATTGAAGATCAATAATTTATAACTTTCGACAAAAAAAAAACACACCCAACAAATCTGATTCACTGCTTATAAGAAAGTATGATATCTGATTTGTCGTACACCTTATCGCATACCGCTTGACGCTTGTTATTTATGGAAGCAATCAACGAATATTTACTAATAAACTAAAAGTGATAAACAGAGTGAGAACTTTGTTAATACATATAATAATAATAATAATACTATCATTATAAGTTTACTCCAAAGATTTCGCAATGATAAAAAAATAAAGCTCGGAGAAAAAATTGATGACACATATACAAATACTTCAAGAAAATAATAGTGCGTTTTCACTACGGCGAGCACACTATAACTCAATAATTTCGTTTGACACATAATAATTTTGAATTTTCAAATTATCGGAAATACCGGGATTTGACTTGAAAATGGATGAAAGGCCAGCCAGCTTTCAAAAATTATTTTAAATTTGCAAAAGCGGAATCGCAATCATCAAAGATTGTATTACAATATATAATTTTTTTTCCTTTGGCTACCACCACCACCACGATGATGACAGTCATTAAAGAACATATTATTACTCTTCGTATAGAAAAACATAGCAGGATTACGATTACGAAGCCCAACTGTGCGATACTCTAGATGAAAAAAAAATTTTTTGATTTCAAGAAATTTTATAGGGTTTTTGAACTAATTTTTTCTCATCACACTAAAGTTGCTTTTTTTACAAAATTTAGGATTCAAAAATTTAATAGGTACTGAGAAAATTAGTGTATTGGATTTAGTACAATTATGCAGTTTGTATGGGAGGTGGTAGAAGGAGGAGCGAGTACTTAACGACCTTTTCAGAAATAACTAGAAACATCATGTTTTTGACTAGTTTTAAATTGCATTTTCAGGAAAATCAACTTTTTGTAAAGTTGTGAAACTGTGTCAGATTTTATGGGAAGGGGTAGTAGGGGTGAAACTAATCGTCTATTTTTTTGACCTTACTAATTATTCTAAATAAATATTAAGTGCACCATTTCAGCTCGATAAATTTTATACGCACTGATTAAATTGGTTTAGAGCATGTCATGAAAAAGTGCAGTTTATACGGGAGGTGGCGGAAGGAGACAACTCCGCCATAGACGGTCGCAAGCCCGAGTTGAGAAAGGAGGAGGGAACATGGAGTTAACCTGAATGGCCAGTAACACCAGTGCGTCTCAGGAAGTAGGCAAAAAGTATGACATAGTTGGACTTGCAGCATAGCTGTGAGAACTCCAGCATGTCATATTTAGCTCAAAACTCCCACCCTTTTCCTACTAGGGTGTAATAAATAAGTAGGACCGGTCCTCCAGGTCGGGGGTTGGGCGAGGCGCCGACAACGCATCACCGGAAAAAGAACACTGTCCAGAAACCTGAAGAACAGCCTCGGAAAGGATGGACTCAACGGCAACGACCCCGCAAACGAAAAATGGACTACTCTATTGGATCTTGGAATGTTCGATCCTTATTTAGGACAGGAGCTCTGAAAGAGTTTCTCGAAGAAGTGGCAAAACACAACATCAACATAACTGCCATCCAAGAAACGAAATGGCTCGGTAACGAAATCATGGACATGAGATCACACACAATCTATCCAAGTGGAAAATTGTCGGGAAGCAGAGAGTTTGGAGTCGCTTTTGTCGTTGACAAAAAATTTAAACAGCAGGTCACGAGCTTCAGACCAGTAAGTGAAAGATTGTGTGCAATCCGAATAAAGACTAAATTCTTCAACACTTGGTTGATCAACGTTCACGCACCAACAGAAGACAAGGACGATATAACTAAAGACGAATTTTATGCCACCCTAGAGACAACCTATGACTCACTGCCCTCGAATGACCTAAAAATTGTCTTAGGGGATTTTAATGCAAAAGTCGGAAAGGAGGAGGCTCATAGAGGAACAACAGGAGGGCACAGTCTCCATGACATAACCAACGACAATGGCCAACGTCTTATTGATTTCGCAAGCAGCAAAAATATCATAGTAAGCTCTACGTGCTTCCCACATCGCGATATTCATAAACGAACGTGGGCATCACCAGATGGTCACACCTTCAACCAAATAGACCACGTTCTAATTGAGAAAAGGGCTGCTTCCAGCATACTTGATGTACGAACTCTCCGCGGTGCGAATTGTGACTCTGACCACTATCTAGTCAGAGCTAAGTATCGATGCAAAATAGCTTGTCGTGGATATTCGAAAACGAGTAGAGCTCGCAAATTCAATGTCGACAAGCTTAACGACGAAACGGTGGCGCAGGCTTACATGTTAGCATGTAATAAACACCTGACACCAATATATGAAGATATCAAAAATATGCCAGTGGAGAATGCGTGGATAAAAATACGAGACGGCATCAAATCCTCCGCGGAAGAGGTATTAGGGTATCAAGCACGGCGAAAAAATAATGATTGGTTCGACCAAGAATGTCGCGACGCAATAGATAGAAAGAACGAAGCTTACAAAATTTTTACTGAACGACCAACACGAGCCAAAAAAGAAAGATATGACGAGCTTAGGCGATATGCGAAAAAGACCTGCAGACGAAAACAAAGGAAGTACCATAATGACAAGATACAAAAAATGGACGACGACATGAGAAAAAATAAAACGCGGGACGCATACGCCATAGTAAAAGATTTAAAAAAGGGATATAAACCAAAAACCAGTCTCTGCAAAGACGCAGAAGGCAATATCATCAGCGACACAGAAGAAATCAAAAGGAGATGGGCTTCATACTTTGAACATCTTTTGAATCCCATCCCAGTAGCACCGATAACGACAAACAACATTTCAATTGAAGCCTCAACTGACGAACATGAACCATCATCGACACCACCCACGCTTGCTGAAATCAAAGCAGCCCTATGTGACCAAAAACGAAACAAAGCGCCGGGAATTGACGAAATACCAGTTGAACTTCTGAAAAACGGTGGAAACTGTGTCGCTGAAATACTATACAACATGATATGCAAAATTTGGACAGAGGAAATCATACCCGACGACTGGCGAAAAAGCATTATATGTCCAATTTACAAGAAAGGAGACAAACTCTGCTGTGAGAACTACAGAGGTATATCATTGTTGTGTACGTCCTATAAAATACTGACAAAAATAATTGAACGTCGTATTAAGCCCTATACTAATCAAATAATTGGCGAATACCAAGGAGGATTCAGAACCGGACGATCTACAACAGACCAGATATTCTCGGTGAAACAGGTGCTTGAGAAATGCTGGGAATATAACACAGACGTGCACCAAATATTCGTAGATTTTAAACAAGCATACGACAGTATCGACAGGAGCGTACTGTACCAAATCATGCTTGACTTTGGAATTCCTCCAAAACTAGTCCGACTAACAAGACTCACAATGACGAACACTGAATCCCAAGTGAGAATACAAACCGATTCCACAACCAGCTTTCGAACGGAATGTGGTTTAAAGCAGGGAGATGGTCTAGCTCCTATGCTTTTCAACTTGGCACTAGAGTATGTCGTCCGAAAAATCCCAGTCGACACCAACGGGACACTGCTATTCAAGTCCACCCAACTAGTAGCATACGCTGACGACATTAACATTCTAGCAAGATCCTTCCCTAGTGCTAAGGAGGTATTTGTCAATCTTGACTCCGCCGCAAAAGAAGTCGGGTTGCGCATTAATGAAAGCAAAACAAAAGTAATGACGCAAACAAGAAGGAGAACGCCAATCAGACAAAACATAACAATTGCGGAATATAATTTGGAGAGTGTGGACAACTTCATATATCTTGGGGCTAATCTAGCAAAGGACGGTAATGAAACAGACGAAATCAAACGACGGATTATACTTGCAAATAAGACGTATTATTCGGTACTTCCAATAATGAAATCCAAGAAAGTGCACAGGAACAATAAGCTGCGGATTTATAAAACTGTTATACGACATGTGCTCTGTTATGGCAGCGAGACGTGGACATTAACGCGAACTTCCGAAAAAGCAGTTAACGCATTCGAAAGAAAGGTCCTCCGAAGAATTTTGGGACCTGTGAAGGAAGGAACGGAATGGCGAATAAGATACAACCATGAGTTGTATCAACTCTACGACGAGCCAGAAGCTTCAACGTTCATCAAGCTACGTAAACTGCAGTGGGCTGGCCATGTAGAGCGAATGGAAGACAGAAGAATCCCCAAACGTGCTCTTAAAGGCAAAGCGAGTGGTAACCGGCCAGTAGGCAAACCACGCAAGCGATGGGAAGACTCGGTTGATGAAGACAGCAAAGCCATTTTAAAAATTAGCAGCTGGAGGACGCGGTCTTTGGATCGAGACGATTGGAGGCGACGACTTCAGGAGGCCAGGGCCCGATTTGGGCTGTCGCGCCATTGATGATGATGATGGCGGAAGGAGACACAAATAATTGTCTTTACAGTAGATTGAAATCATCATACAAGTTATATATTCCAAATTTCAGACAAATAAATTGTATACTTTTTTTCTGACATTTTGTATGAGAGGGGGTAGAAGGGATTGTGTGATTTGGCCCATTCACGAACTTGACTTTACATTTGTTTTTTTTGGTAAAAATTTTCGTCTACAAAATTTTAACTATCTAGCTCAATATGTTCTCAAGCTAGAGAGCGCTCGGACGGACATCCGGTTTTGAGATTTTTTAGTGATTATATGAATTTCTGTATCATTCATTGTTTTCTCTCAGCCTTATTTCTTAGCATTACAAACCTCAGAGCAAACTTATAATACTATCAGATTTCATCTAGAGTATGAAAATTGTCATCCTGAAAAGGACAACTCGCTTCAATTTCTTTTATTTATTGTTTTTTTTTTGTTTATTTTTTTTTTTTGTCTTCTTCGGTAAAAGAATAACCTGGACATTTGGCAAAACACCACCCTGAGTAATTGTTACACCTGACAGCAGCTTATTCAATTCTTGATCATTACAGATGACCAACTGCAAATGCATTGGAATGATTCTTGTCTTTTTGTTATCGCGAGCAGCATTTCCAGCTAATTTGAGAACTTCAGCAGTCAAATAATGCATAATTGCAGCCAAGTATACCGCTGGTTCTATTTCTTGTAAGATTTTTTTTCCATACCGGCAGAATTATTATTGACAAATATCAGAAACATCAATGAATTTATGAATTCATGTGCTGTATTTGAAAATCTGATTACATTCAACTCGCGCAACGTATTAATGGACTTAATTTCCATGAAATTACATAAAAATTCTTTATTTAGAAATGACTTTTTGTATGTGAAATTGTGAGCTTTCGACCGTATTTTTATCGATTTGACGAAAGTACATAATTTCGACGCAGTGAAAGCGAGCGTTTAGATAGTTCAAATTTTATAAGCGTTTTTTTTTTGTCAAAAAAGTAAGTCGAATCTTTTAAATGGACAAAATCGGTCATTCTTTTCTCCTTCACTCCAAAAAAAATTACGTACATTATAATAAAATAAAACATTGTACAACAATTATCAATTGTACTCTGATTTGGCACTTTATACTTAATAGATTTATTGAAATGTACTTTTACCGGTTCTCTTAGAACATATCATATTTCATGAGTGTGAATCAAACAATCCTCCACCAAATTAACAAAAACAAAATTGTTGAATGATTTGGATTTACCTGCAATCGTAGTTCTGTTAAATAAATCTGTTCAGGCAAACGATATCCTTTCCTCTATCTAGAGCTACAGAGAGATCTCCCTGCGAGTGCTTAACACATGTTTCAAATCCGTGTTTTTATATAGTTGTACTACATGGAAAGCGACTGTTAGGCTTGCCAGGAAACTGAAATCTTTCTTGGGACATTCTATCCAAATCTCATCTCCAACAACGAACTTTAGAAAACAATTGGATAGACTAAGATAGGCATTGAAATTCAAAGGCGGAAGGGACAGTGGATCGGTCACACTGAGGAAACATTTCCAGACAAACTCTGGATTGTAGTCCTTCAGAAAAACATCGGGTTCGTCGAGCATGTAGCAAATAGAAGCGAGCAGTTGACCAAGACGCCAGAGAAAAAAATGCAATTCCCGGCGACAAATAAAGCCCATGCTCAGGAAGAGAACTGCTTCCGCCCTATATGGTTTTTTAACAGTATATTGATTAATTGTATTATAGTTTTGTTATAATGTTCTTTTTCGTATACTAAAATTTCTTCAGTAGAAATAATTTTCATTTTTCATTCGATTAAATATTCAAGCAAACTGAATCTATTCATAAAGTATATATAACTTTTGCTATCGCTTTTTGAATAATATAAATGCACTTGGTATGAAAACTTTTCCCGCGAAATTTCATGTTTGTATATTTTCCGATTTTTTTTTATCCACGAACTTAAATTGTTTTATTTGCTAAGAATGACTTGGAAAAAAATTTCACTGATGTTCAAAGCGTTTGATAGTTGTTTTGGTGAATGTTATCACAGTGCATTCCGAATTGAAAGGAAATATTTCTGGAATTTTATTGATCGTGACGTTTCGGTTTCTGGTTAGATCTTTATCAAATTGATCGAAAATTACAAAAAATAAACTGCCAACAATTCGGGCGCAACTTTATTATACTTGGGACAAGTTGAGGATGCGTGGAAAGTCAATATGCGGGTTAGAGTGGTTAGTGAAGACTAAGTCAATCAATCAAATTCCTGTTAAGACCCCCTATAGGGGCATAGGACAGAAACAACTCTCTTCCACAAGGCGCGATCCTGAGCATCGGCTTTAAGCTGTTGCCAGGACTTGTTTGTTCCTCTGGCCTCCTGCTCAACTGCTCGCTTCCATGTGTTACATGGTCTACCAACCCGACGTCTTCCTGAAGACTAAGTGAAAGAACGTTTTAGGACAGGGCTGTTGTCAATTTAACACTTAATTGCGAATATAATCAATAGCTCCAGTACATATAATCAATATTTCATTCGTTTATTTATGGAGGTTTGGGTTCTTATGACCCTTCATAAGAACCCAGGGGGAATATAATAAAGGTGGGTGAAGGTTAATAATTTTTGAATTGATTGCTTGAATCACGTTCAATATTCTCTGCATTGACTGTCAGTTTCATGGACGAAGTTGCATAGAATTTTCATAAAATTCGGTGTATTTTACATTGAAAAAACTAAATATTTGTGTGGGAGGGGGTAGAGGAGGCAAGAGAATCGGAAAATTTGTGATGCAGTTTTATTTCGTTTCTTTTGTAAATTCGCAAGTTTGTACGTTCGTAGAAATTAATTTGTTGGTTATTAGTTGATTTATTGAAATTAACCGAAATTATATAATTCTATGGGAGGGGGTAGAAGGGCAGACGTGATCTCAAAATTTTTGACGCAATTTCGATTCAACTGTTCTTAAAAGTTTTTGTGTGAAATTTCAAATTAATAGTTTTTAATAGTTAGATGATAATTGATT
Source organism: Chorisops tibialis (assembly GCA_963669355.1). NCBI lineage: Eukaryota > Metazoa > Arthropoda > Insecta > Diptera > Stratiomyidae > Chorisops > Chorisops tibialis. The sequence continues at coordinate 79,018,863 of OY770263.1, forward strand.
TCTTATAAATGGTCGAAAAAATAATTTTGTAAGGGAGGGGGTCGAAGCTTCAAAGGTATTCAACCAGTTAATATTTTATACTTTTAGGGATTTTTTTCGTTGAACTTGAAACAACTTGTGCACGTTAGAACCTCCCTTTGGTGCATAACAAATGTGGAACAAATTATTATTTTTTCTCTATACATTTCAAATAGATGTATTCATGTGGATAATTTGATCTTTACATCTTTGTCCAGAGCCCTGAGAAAATCACTCAAAATTTACAACATTTTTGTTTACCACCTCCCTCCCCTTACACCCCCTACTTAAAAATTAAAGAAAATAAAAACTTTATAGTTCTACAATCTGTCAAAATTTCAATTAAATATCTACACCCAATTTTGAGATATAACAGTTTGAAATTTTGTAAAGTGCACCATTTTTGGAATGCTCCTTATTTTCTCCAACTACTATTATATCCATATATAATATTTTTCTCGTATTTGTCTAGTACAGCTCAATATGTTTTCCAAGATTCAATTACATAGCTTAAGAGATAGTTGAGATATTCATTTTTAAGTGATTTACTTTGGTTCGAACATGGCAAGAATGGTGTGGGTTCCAGACGGTGGAACAGTATTCCAAAATACTACGGACGAGTGTGGAAAATAGGAGAGCAGCTGTTCCTGGACGATTAAACTGGACGGTCGTGCGGAGGACGAAGCCAGCAAGTCTGTATGCCTTATTAGTAATCTCGGAGAAATGATTGACGAATTTAAGTTTACGATCAAAGACCACTCCTAGATCCTTTATTGTGGTTACTTCTTTAAAGATGGATCCATTAATAGAGTAAGAGAGAACAGAGGAGGTAGTCTTATTCGAGTACTCCATAGTAAAACACTTTTCTATGTTCAAAAAGATATCGTTGTTTGAACACCAACGAGAGACAGCAGACAAATCAGCCTGGAGAATCATGCCATCAGAAACGGAGGAAATTTCCCGGAGCAGTTTGAGGTCATCAGCGAATAAGAGACAGTTCGAAGATACAAATTGAGGCAAATCATTTATGAATAGAGTAAATAATAGAGGACCAAGGATCGATCCCTGCGGGACACCAGAGTAATCAAGAAACTCAGTAGAGGAGTATCCGTTGAACGTAATTCGGAGACGACGGTCTGTAAGGTACGAACTGAACCAGTTCAGGAGAGAGCCAGAGACACCGTACCTTCCAAGTTTCGAGATTAGAATTTTACAATTAACAGTGTCGAAAGCTTTTGAAAAATCGGTATGTATGACTTGGACAGTATTATGACGATCTAAGGATTGACCAACGAAATTAGTGAATTCACATAAATTAGTAGAAGTAGATCTACCTTTCACGAATCCATGTTGGGCTGGTGATATCAAGTGATAAAGCTTATCCCATATTACATTATGAACTAATCTTTCAAAAACCTTTCCAAAACAGTTCAGGGTGAAAATCGGGCGATAATTTAAGACATTTTCGGTATTTCCTTTCTTTAAAATGGGTACTATGTTAGCTAACTTCAGCATGCAGGAAACGAGCCTTCTTCAAGAGACTTATTGAACAAAATAGATAGTGGCACTGTGAGCTCCAAGGAGAGAGCTTTCACAAAAAGGTTCGGGATCCCATCCGGTCCGCCACCCATTTTTGAATCTAGATAATTGATGATTGATATAATGTCCCTCTCACTAATGGATATCTCAGTGATCAACTCCTGGAGTGGGATGAAAAAGTCATAAGACAGATCATTACTCGAGTGGCTAAACACAGAGAAAAATTATTTGGTAAAAAGCTCACACATTTCTTGTGAAGAGGTAGTGGCAGTATCACCAAACTTAAGTTGTGAAGGAAAAAATTGTTTATTTCTACGCTTTCTAACATGCGACCAAAACGGTTTGGACTCATTGCTCAACAGTGCCGCCTCAAGCTGAGAAATATATGCAGAGAAAGCCTTCTTGATCTCCGATTTGACCCGCTTACGCTGAAGGGAATAGTTTTGGTAATCAGATAGAAGAGACGAACGCTTATACTTTTTATGCAAACGCTCTTTTTTACGAAGAGCGCAAATAATAGAATGGTTATACCATTCAGGGTAGTCACGACTAGAAATGACACGATAGGGAATATTCTGATGAATTATATCATCAAGGATGGAGTGTAGTTGCGTCGATGATTCATTAGAGCTTTTGCTGCTAAAATGTTCAAACCAGTTAATATTAACGAGGTCACAACTCATTTGCTCGTAGTTTCCCTTATAGAAATTGTATTTCTTATCCGTACAAATAAGAGATGGATTACATAACTCTATTTGCAGGTTGATCTGAAGAGGGGGATGATAAGGGTCGGGTGGCACCAATCCACTAAAGGTGTCAACATTGATCCGAGAAGCACTGACATTGGAAAGAATCAAGTCTAGGATCTTCCCCCGACGATTTGTGTTAGTATTTTGTTGAGTAAGTGAACACAGGTTCATAAAGTGATCAACACACAAGTCTATGCTAGATAAACACAATGTAGGGTGTGACCACTCTGCTTTCCATTGTAAATTGGGGAGGTTGAAGTCACCACAGATAAGAAATGTCGAAGTAGCGCCAGCTGAGTTGACAGTTTCCGAAAGGCTGTCAAAAAACTTTTCAATAATTTCCACTGCACAGCATATATATAGGTATCGACCATGAGAGACTTTAATTTTGAGGAGAAGGTGCTCTATGGGAAAAGCATCGAAGTCCGGACAACGCGACGTTGACAGGGTATTTTTAACCGCGATGAGGACACCGCCACCATCCTTTTTGATAGAGCGATTAAGATCACGGTCATGCCTATAAACAGTGTAGCAATTCGGGGAAAATTCAGAGTTATGAATTGAAGGCATTAACCACGTTTCAGTGATACAAAGAATGTCAGGCATACTCTCCAGAAGGGATACCATGAAGTCATCCAACTTGGTTCTAAGGCCACGCACATTTTGGTAGAGAATAGTGAGATTATTATTAGATGAGCTAGAAATGTTAACAAAGCCTGATATATTCTTGTGGACATTAGATGATGATGGATTGATAGCAGTCAAACATGAAGTATTTATGCTGGTTTTAGCTGATTGCTTCTTCGACGAAAATTCCGTTGAGAGCTATTTCTTGTCTTAAATTTCTAACCAATGACGCCTGGAGGCCAAAATTCAGCTGAGTTGGCAGCAGTAATGTTTGCGGGCAAGCAAACTTTGAATGACGCAATAATTTTACCTGGAAGATTGTCCTGTGTCAGCTTAGTACAGCTGATGACAGCTGGAGTACAGCCCAGCTTCGACGTGATGTAATCAGACACTTCTCTCGTAGACGTATCGTAGGCCAAACGAGACACAAATATCTGTCTGGGAGGTTCAACGACACGTAGCGTAGGTGATGAATTAGATGAATTAGAACCGGCCGGTACATTCGCCGATGAATTTTTGAAGACGTCAACCATCAACGAATTAGGTCGCACATTAGTAGACGGCAGGGACAAAGCTTCCAGTATAACTGCAGGATTCGGCGAAAGTATCGGTTTTGCAGTAGTAGGTGTCTTAACTTGTTTTCTCGAACCTTTAGAACTTGCATCAGCACTTGAAGAAGAAGAAGAAGAATATGTGGTGGCAGCAGTAGCGCTCCTGGTGATTCGAGCACTATGTAAAACCTCCTCCGATGACGGCAGAGAAACGGACGGGAGTATGTTCCACAAACCCTTCTATATAGGTTCCTAGCTAGAACCATGGTAGAAATATTTGAATTCTTATTTTTCGGTTTTAGCGCTCCCTCCGCCTCCCACATAACTCTTACACCCCTCAAAATTGGCGTCCGCCTGAGATCCGCAATTAGCTACAATCCACCCAAAAATGAACTCTTCAAGGGTTTGGGAGTTAATGCGCACTGAGCGTACACGTACGGCGGACGGCGGATGGCGGATGGCGGACGGCGTACGGTGTACTGGCACATGGGTTTTTTTTTTCATTTTTAGGCTAATTTAGTCATGCGATTTAGTCAAACGCGAAAAAAACAAAATTTCAGGTTAGCAAATTTTGTTTTTCCAAATCGATCACAATACTTTATTATTAAAATAATATACAAAGATTTTTACATAGAATGGGGTAAATTGGGTGTGGGAAGGATGATTAGGATTCAATTAGTAGATTAATTGAAGGTAGTGTGTAGACTAGTGAATAATGTTGTTCAGGGCGAATGTCGTGCGTTCAAATTCCGATCGACGTATAATTCTAGCACACTGCCTGCTTGGGTATACCTTGGTTATCTTAACCTACGGAAATGAAAATTTGTAGATAGCGGAAAACTATTAAGGTACGTGAAGGTCAACAGGCCAAGGTCCGATTTGGGCTGTAGTGTCATTGTAAAAGTAATTAATTAGTAGTTTGTCAGTTATTTAGTAGACAAACAGACAGACCCTGATTCGATATCAACGCGACTCAACTCGACTCAACTCTAAGGAAGCCTTAATTTTTTGCATTGCAACCATTAGAGAAAAAGAAATATACTCACAGATTTCAGCTAAAGTACAAGTAGTTTGAGCAAGAGGTGTAGGGTTGGAAACGCCTATTATTTGTCAGATGGTCTCTTGATAGTTGTCAAATGTCGACATTTGTTATCTATAAACACGGGAAACTTATCATGGAACGCTACACAGTCGTTGAATTTTACAACGAAAATTCACTTTTAATCGCAGTTACGATGCGTAAAATTCGAGCGAATTTTGATTGTAATCATGTACATTCTGAGTAGAGATGGGGTGTGGTGTGACGATCTGTGATTTTTTCGGTGTGACAGACCCGCAGCTGGAACAATTCGTTACACGAGTACTCATTGCCGACCGAAATCCAAAGTAACAAGTACCGAAAATAAGTAACGAAATGAGCTCCTGAAAAAGTAACTGAACTTTAAAAAAGTTTCGTTACTGTGTCGTTACTCGAGTATTAGTACCACATACTAAAATGTACTTATACAGAAAGTAACGTTTAGTTGCTTTTTTCGTTACATCATAAGAGTGAAACCTGCACTTGTGCATAAAGCAGTACCGCCATTCCGAAGTAAAAACGAGAAGGAATACTCTTACTCTACCTTTCAGCAAAATATATTGAAAAAATGATGTGTTTTTTTCACGTTTCGCTCCTTTCAACACCTAGAATGTCGTTGAGTAGAGCTATAGCGCTCGGCTCAAGCGGCAGTGCAGTCGTTATTAGTGTTTGGGTTGTGCGATCAGTGATACCAGATTGTAGAATTTTTTAATGATTGCAGTGATAAAGGGATTTTCTTAATCAATTTAAGAAAATTTCGATTCAATAAGAGTTATTTCCTTCACATTGTCGTTTTATTCTTATTTTGAAGAAACATTTTTTGGATAAGATAAATTTGTGAAATACTGAAAAGATTTACGTTATTTTTTCTACTTAAAAGAGGGATAATTAAAAAATCGGACTTGGAATATAGTTACTCCATGGGGCACTAGAGCCTATTTCTTCTTTTTGAATTTTTGATTTGCAAAACTGGCTTACCCATCCTTGCAACATGATATGGCAGTAATGTCAAATAAACGAGTACCTAGTAATGAATAAAATGTAATGATTCCTTTCCTTAAAGTAACGAATAGTTACTGGTACCGAAAAGTAACAAAACTTGACATCGCTATCACTAGAACTGTGACAACATCGGTCCATCATAGTGAGTAGAGGCTTTGGAGCAATCACTATCACAGCAGATCGCCAACTGGAGATTTGCTGTGCAGTCACTGCGCTTGAACAGTGCTGGTATGTTAATAACACACAGTGACCTACACCTCTAGACCTTGATGAGATCAAAAACGGTCTGTTCGACGAAATGCTGCGATCTCAATGTTTTTTTTAACTTCTTTGGTTTTTTGCGCTTCTTTTTCATTCCGAACACTGGGGAGTGGAGCATGGACTCGAAAAATAGCAAAATCTTCAAATTTTCACCTGTTTTAGGGTTTTTTTTTAGATTTCTGACTTTATACTAAACGAAATTGAAAAACTAAAACTGAGGGTCGATTACAGACATTTGGATTTTTCATTTGAGTATCCGTAGCTCAATTTGGTTTATCTATATCTGTACTGTTAAAAATAGTTCATTTTTGGGCGCATTGTAGATTAGGTAATCGATTTTCATTACCTAAATATAGCGTGCGATTATTTATGTGATAGTCCTGCGCGACGTTTCGAAACCATTCATGTTCATCTGAATTGTGACGGTGGGAATCAGAGCACCTTGAATTGTTAATGTCTTATTCTCAATTCTATGACTAAATAAATTTTTTATTGTAATATTTTGAATACTACTGTTTGATCCGATTCGATTGAACCAAAGTACGACAAAGTAGTCAACCAGTATATCTATCTAATACACTATCCCTAGCCTAACCTCCTCCCTCCCAAAATCACAACAGCAACAAAATCACAGCTTCTTTGTCACAGGTCGGAGCTGTGACAAAAAATACCAGTCACAACCCATCTCTAATTCTGAGACAGGTGCGCGCACTCTACTCAAAAAATTGAGGGGAAGTGTTGAAAACGACCCAAACAGCTCAATTCGTCACCATGCTCAAGAACTCGACCTCTCCACGTCTATACTGCAGCGAAAATTATTGACGAAAGAATTGGCTCTGCATGCTTAAAAGGTTCAATTGGCTCAAGCACTGTAGCCGGCGGACCACCAGCAGCGTTGTACGTTCTCTGATTGGGTCATGAAAAAAAATCCTAAACCTCTTGTTGATTCATCCTATACAATAATTATCTCTATTAATTATTAAAAATAAACAAACAACAAGAGAGTTTCACTTCTATTTAAAATTCAATACAGAAGTTATGAAACTAGCCTCTTCTGCTTCACTAATTTTAAATTGCACAAATTTTTTTCTCAAGAGTATCGAGTCGCAAACTCATTAAAATTGAATGGATCGAAAGTGAATTTCTGCATAAAATACTGCATAAGTGTTTCACTCTGTCGTCTAAGATCATTTCATTGTCTCTTAAAGACAAAAGATGCGAACAGAAAATCTTTATTAGTCGAACGATGGGAACGTAATCGTGGCAATCGCATTCTACACAAACCGACTTGTACGAAGGCCAAGTTCATGTACGATCATCATCATCTTCTCATGATTGATCAGTATCGTCCTTAGAAACTATCAATGAATTCACTCGGGTCTTGTCTTACTTCTAGCCGTCTGTCATTTAGCCAAATTAATTCCGGATAGAGAAATGCTTGGGGACTAATGTGTCTCAACTGTCACCTCCCTCCCCGCACCCACTCTGCTTCAAGAGTATGATCTTGTACGACACATGTGAAGCTGGGCGCCCCATGATCTTGATCTCGAAATACCACCGCTCTAAGGTACCACCGCCGACTAGCGTACTACATGACTTTAGCATTAATAGTGTGCGGTATGTAAAATGGTCGTGTGGTCTTAGTGATGGCAGCACTAATGCCAAACGCAAAATGTTTTTCAACAACTATTCGTCTATTTTTATCGCCTTGCTTTTTGCGATCTCCCAATCTGTCAAAGGAAATTTTTAAAACAAAGATCTCGAATTTATGCGAAAAGACAATTCATTAAGTGTATGAGAAATGAGGAATGTGTAATTGCTCGGTATACCAAAGATCCATAAGTGAAGATTCAAGACGAAACTTATGTGTGTACACTTCTTTAATGACAAAGGCAATCCGCTTGTTGCGCATGCCATAAGTATTCTGCTTATCTTGGCGGTGTAACTTCTTGAATTCGGCACGGAACGCTATGCGCAACTATGAAATCAGCCGTAAACGTACTAGCGAGGTGGTATTGTGGGGCGAAAATTGGCACTCTATATAAAAACTAGCGATTGATCTTGAGCACTGCTCACTTTTGTCCAAGAACTTGAATGGAAGAGAAGTGCGAAAGTGTCTGAAAATAAAGAAAAATTTATAACAGTGTTTTTTTTTTTTTAAATACGATTTAAGTTGTTGTTTTTTTTTTGCATAAAATAAGTCGATAGTGTGCTACACGGAAGAGTTATTAGCTTACATAAGAATAAGAAAAACCGTTTTCACGCCAGATCGATCGATATAATTGAAAAATTGCTTATTGTTTTTTTTTATTGTGAATCGCGGTAGTTTCGGCAAATCATTTCGTAATTTTTTTTTTTATTATTACCTGTGGTTGATCTATATCATTTTGAGATTATACAAGAGAAGAAAAGACCAATTAAAAACTTATTAAAAAAAAAAAAAACTCTATCGTGTAAGAAAGTGCATTTTTCGATCGTGCGCCACTTTATATCTTCGTAACGGTCAAAATCATCCTTTGAATTGCAATCATGAATGACGTCGATCATGAGGTCGGATCTATCCGGTTTATTGTTGTGAGTAGAAAGAAAAGAAATAACGATTTTGTCTTTAAGATGGTTCTAGTTAAGTTTCTTCAGTTTTCTTGTAGCTGCATTTTATCAATGAAAAGACAACGAACGGCAATATAAAAGTGATTTGTGTGCCAAAGATCTTGGCATAGAATGGTATTTCATAACGGCAGGAACTAACGTCTAGTGTCGAGCGTCTTCACAACTATTTTTATTGGCGATCGTGAATATTTTGAATTTTTGATCTTGCATCTTAAATTTTAATCGATATTTTTTTAAGTGTTTTCCTGAGATTTTGATTTAGTAGCTAAGCTATGATTATATCACTGCATTAAATACTTATTGTCGTCGAGTGGAACGTACCACATACTCGAATGATATTGCTTTGTTACACGATTAATAGAATGTTATTAATTAAAATAGAAATGTTATCTTCACTTACCTAAATATAAGGATCGCAAGTTTTAAGAATGCCTTATCTGCAAGATACGGAGTTAAATAATTAATTTGGATGGGGACGATATAAAACAGTTTAATTTAATTGAGTAAATAACATTTCTAAGCTTTTTTAGCTATTATATCCGTAAGGAAGTCTTTAACACAATAGTATCTCTATTTTCCAGATCCATTTGCATACTCTAGATGAAATCTAAGAGTATAAGGTGTTTGCTTTACCATTTGCAATGCTAAGAAATAATGCTCTCCCAGGGTACAGAAATATTTGTTGTAATTTAAAAACCTCGATTCCGAGTGACCGTCTGTTTGTCTGTCTGTCCGTCTGTGGACAACATAACTTTCGCACGCTTTGAGCTATCGAGCTGAAATTTCTTTTATGTAATTTTTGGGAAAAAAAGAAAAAATGAGCTATATCCCCCACTCCTTGTAACCCCCTCCAATAAAAAATTTCATGAAATTTACAAATTTAAAACAATTGATTTTTCTTCGATACGACTTTAGTTTTTGGACTTGAAAATTGAGTCAAAGTATAACGATATGAATAGCTAGGGTGTAGCCTAGTGGGTAGCGTGTTGGTCTTCTAATGCGAAGGTCGTGAGTTCAAATCCCGGTCGACGCAATATATAATTTCAGCACATTGCCTGCTTGGATACACCTTGGTCACCTCAATCTACGAAAAATGAAAAATTCGTAGATAGAGGGTTGTGCGAAGAGCTAACAACCCTTCCACAATAAGTAGTGGAAAATGTTAAGGAACCTGAACGTCAGGAGGCCAAGGTCCGATTTAGGATGTAGTGCCATTGTAGAAGGTAGACGAATAACGATATGAATACAATTAACGTCAAGAAATATTGATCTGATCCTTCACTCCATCTACCCCCTCCTATACGAATGTAAAATTTTCAAAAAAGGATTTATTCGATTTTCATTGTGACTAGTAAGGCTGGCAGAAAAAAATTTTTCCAGAATTAATTTTACTACGATCGCAACTAATTTACATACAAATTTCACGAAATTTCGTCGTTTAAATTAAATCATTTTTCTTCAAAATCGTTAAAATATTGATCCGATCTCTTCACTCCTTCTACCGCCTCCCATGCAAATGTACAATTTTCAGAAAGGCATTTATTGGATATTCATTTTAAATAGTAAATCTGAAAGAATAAATGTTTTTCCAGAATTAATTTTATTATAATTGCAACTAATTTTGAAAACACTATCAACTTGACTTCACTCCTTCTACCCCTTCCCATACAAATCTCACGAAATTTCGTCATTTAAATTAAATTATTTTTCATCACAACCGTTAAAGCTTTCGACTTGTAATTTTGAGCAAAGTATAAATATCCCCAAACAAAAAAAAATTGTTCTGATCCGTATACTCCTTCTTCCCCCTCGCATTCAAATGCATAATTTTGGTAAATGCATTATATTGAATTTCATTAAAACTAGAAAAAGTCGAAACTTAAAATTTTGCCAAAATTTATTCCTTAATCATTGCTATAAATGCTTAAACAAAATACTAATTACGCTTCATTTCTTCTACACCCTCCCATACAAATTGCTATATATGGAATTCAAAAAGTTCATTTCTCCTTCAAACATATGAGAGCTATCTACTTTAAACTTGGAATAAAGAATCATGATGAGGATGTCGATAAGGATACTGATAAGCAATTTAAAAATCTTCCTAAGGCTTCCACTTTCTCTCCCACCTGCCATATAAATTCTCCGCTTTCAGAAAAAACTGTCCCATTTCCTAGAAAATTATGGAAGCTACAAACTTTAAAATCATCGCGAAATATTTTGCTTAAAATATTTGGGGGCATATATACGAATTACAAACCACCTCCCTCTGCTTCTACCACCTCCCATACAAAAGTATCCATTCACTATTCGAACGAATTTGAGATGATTATTTGATGATGATTATTTTCCGGTAAATAAATTCTTTCACCATTTCATCTAGAGATGATACTCTTCTACTTCTACAATGGCGCTATAGCCCAAATTGGACCTTGGCCTCCTGATATTCAAGTTCCTTAACATTTTATATTACTTATTGTGGAAAGGTTGTTAGCCCTTCGCACAACCCTCTTTCTACGAATTTTTCATTTTCGTAGATTGAGGTGACCAAGGTATATACAAGCAGGCAATGTGCTGGAATTATATATTGCGTCGAACGGGATTTGAACTCACGACCATCGCATTACAAGACCAACACGCTACCTACTAGGCTACACCCTAGAAGATGACACTTTAGATTGGGCATAATTCTGTTATGATTAGTTATAGATTATGATTAGTCGCCGATCAAGGCTCCAAGATTGGTATCAGTAGACCGTGCTAATTCCACAAAGGGAATTTTTCAGCAGTCTTATAATGATGTTTCATTCACGATACTTGATACCACCACGTCCAGTGGAGTAACTAAGAGCAGCAGCGCCCCTCACGAAATATTCAGTGCGTCCCTCTGCCATCCATCAGAAAACAACGCTTATTGCGGTAAAATTCTGTTTAAAAGCTTATACCCCACAAGTGGAAAGACCTGGAAGGCTGATTTCAGTAGTTTTGCCTTTGAAGTTTGGCAACTTCAAGGTCCTAGCCGTTCGATCAGTAACAAAGTCTTGCTCGGACGTTGCCTGAAGTGGGCGCGCTTGCGGAATCCCAAATGTCTAAAACCTGGTCCTACGGGAGTGTTCAGGAGCCCCTTCATATCATATCAATTGGTATACTAGATGGTATACGGGCTTGATTAGTCGCAAGCTAAGGGTAGGATAAATGGATGTTGATGAACAGGACAGTGTATTTGTGAAAGTACCGTTCAACCGAGAGTACTGAGTTAGTGGCAAAATCTAAATGGGAGATGCATGATAGGTGAATCCTAACCGAAGATTCTTCTTTTTCAACGGCACTACAGCCCAAATCAGGTCTTGGCATCCTGACCTTCAAGTTCCTTAACATTTTTCATTATTTATTGTAGAAGGACCTCCGCACAACCCTCTATCTTTAAATTTTTCATTTTCGTAGATTGAGGTGACCAAGGTATACCCAAGCAGGCAGTGTGTTGGAATTATGCGTCGACCGCGATTTGAACTCAAGACCTTCATCTTGTAGACCAACGCGCTACCCACCTTAGCTTAACCGAAGATTAGTAGCAAGAAATCAAAAGTTAGAGGCGAATGGTCGCGGATGCAAGACACGTAGACGGACGGCAAATGAACATGGATATGGTTCTCGGAAAAAAGTAGCGAACTAATGGTAACGAAATATTGGGAAGTAATCATATAAAGGCAGCGAATTTGAATATTAACGGATCTGATGTAGAATCGTATGGGAGATTGATGGGTTATGGGCTTTCCAGCAGAAAGTAGTGATCGGAGGCGAGTGAACTGCTTTCCTTCAGTAATGCGTAATGCGCCTGGAAAAGAAAAAGTACTGAAGACCCAAAGGGATCGAAATTGATAGAAAACTTGTCATTGGAGCAAAGCTGGTTGAAGGGATTGTCCAAAAGAAAATAGTGAATGGAGGAGAGAGAAAACTTGCGAAGTACCTAAGATCCAAACGGTTCGAAATCGAAGGTAAACGCTGCATTGTAGATTTGACGGATTAGGATTTAATAGAGGAATTCAAGATTTGACAGATGATCCGATTTGAAGGGCAGATTGACCGGTACGGGAGAATCAACACAGCTTTGGTTGAGGTCCCGTCGGGGTACATGTAGTAGCTGTGTTGGGCTTTCATATCGCGGACAGAGCAACAGAAAGCATTGTATTACGCTACATTCGATATCCGAATTATAAACTTACTGCTTTGTACGAGGCTAAGGCAATCGAGTGCTTGACATGGAGTTGTGTGATCAATCGGGTTCCATGACCCAAAAATTTGAAAAGATTTTAGATAGGTCTTGTACTTACCATTGTGAATGCTGAACCATTTAGTATTAGTTGTGGGTTGTGCTTAATGCCTGAAATTTATAAAATTCTGAATAACAGACTGAAAAATCGACGAAGGGAGATGCCGAAAATTAAACGAAAACGATTCAAAATCGAAATAAGTTGAACGAGGAAATGTACAAAATTGTTCTTTCAGAAGAATCACAAACAATCCTTTTTTCCTGGGTAGAAGTTTCTTACGCTTGTTAAGGAGAAGTCCCAATCTTAAAGTTCGAGTATAACTTGCTTTTAACTTTCTTAAGGCACTACCGTCCTCGGCACTCTTGAACCCTGGCAATAGCCACCACCACTGACGTTTGTGATAATACGAAATATCATCCTGAAAAATTACATATCAATTATCAAGACGAAGCTGTTTACATGTCGTTTTCATTCAAAAACACGAATCTCTTTCAAGGCCGAATCTCAACACTGATTCTACACCTTCCCAAATAAGTTTAAATCTTTTTTCAACTCTATAATACAAATTTTCATCAACCATAATGCTATAAGAGCTTCACTTACCAACTTAACTTGTATTGAAATGCTTCTACCACCTCCCATGCAAAAGCGAATTCATTAAAAAAATTATTATCAATTTTTCGAAACAATTGTAAGAGTAAACATTTCAGAAATTTTAAAAATTTAAGCAAAGTCTTCAGCTCTATGAAACTATCGACCTCGAAATAATTGTCATAGATCACTTTTATAAAAATGTTTGTTAATAACCAATTTTCCAGACAAATCGAAAAGAAATTGCTAAAGTTATTACATGATTTTATACGTAAGTAGTAACATTATCGTGTTTTGAACATCTGAGCTCAAATGTTTGCTCTTAGCTCAAATGTTTGCGCTAAGATACAGGATAAAATTTTTATCATGGTTTAGGGTTTCAACTAAAAAAAAAATTTAGCAATATAAAGTAACTTAAAATAATTTTTCACTTCTTTGAAGAAATGCTTTCACGTTCCGTGGTGAGGCAACGCTACCGCATTTTAAACTAAATCTGAAGAAATATTTATTCAGCATCAAATGACGTAATTAAAATGCTCCAAGACTATATCGTAATTTTTTCCTATGACATGTTTCGAAATAAAAGACTTACAATTTTACGATACGCAACAAATCACCAAATAAATTCGCTAATTTATTCGAAGATGACCTATTTATTTGCTGCGAAATGAATTAATTTCTAATTAAAGCTATGGCAAAATTAATTTATTAATAGCTAGACTATTTTTTTATGATACTCTATCGAAAATTAAAACCGCAAAAGTTTATAACTGAATCATTTCTCATAATTGTGGAAAAAATGATGGATGCAAAGATAGGAACAACCAAGTTTTCGGAACATGAATCACATGTAAATGGCATCAGTTTGTTATATATCTTGTAAAAAATGAGTCAGGAAAAAAAAACAGAAATTGTGTTATCGAATCAATTTCAAATAAACGATCATAAAATTCGTATGTATAGATATACCTATACTATAAATACTACATTGTATGATTGATTAGCAAATTTTGATAGTATCGAGTCACTTCCTCCTGATAATGATTGCAACTAGACCTGCTAGCAATCAACTCGTTAGAAAACGATTTCTCTAAAGTTAAATAATTGTAATAGCTAGTAATTCTAATTAATTTGAAGTAAATTACGTCGAACACGAACTAGTAATTTTTTGTATTAATTTTATAGAATATTTCATTTTTACAGATAATTTGATTTCTATACCAATTCGATTCAGAGTATTTTTTTTTATAGTTTGTAAAATTAGGCCAAAGAAATGAAAGTTTTAGAATTTCAGCAAAACTAAAATAATTAGCATCAAAATTCCAAAAATCTCATTCATTGACCTAACTTTGTTAAATAAAAAAAAAATACTGAAATGGATTTCTTATCTGGGTGTAAGTAATGTAAAAAACAAACAAATTAAGACTATTCTGCATTATTCGTAGTGGAAATATTTGGATCATAAAACAAATATTTAAAAGATCGGTTTGGAGGAGAAAACTAATCACTGCAATTTTTCACAATTATCAGATATCTTCACTACTTCGAAGAAATTGATAAACAAAGTATTTTTTTTATATATAAATAAATCAAAAAAAACTGTTTACTACGAGTAAGTAGAATGTCTAATTAAAGGAATAAAAATAATTTCACTTTATGAGAAATAATACCAAGTACGTTTGGGCTTTGAACTTCATTTTTATAGTCTAGTCTTTGTTTCCAATCTACGAGTAACTATAGTTACTTTCCAGTTAACCTAATAAGAAGTACTTTTCTTAAGGTTGCGTTTTAATGATCGTGAGAAATGAGAAATGCTTGTAAGAATGTCGGTGATATATGAGCAGTAGCAAAAACAACAATAAAAACTAGATAATAAAAAAAAATTACTTTCGGTTTATATTTTTATATTGCAAAAACGCAGGTTAGAAATTTCTCTGTTTCAACCCTTTTTTTGTTATCTATAATTTTTTTCGTTTTTGTTGAAATTTTTCATAATTCTTTGACTTGTTTTTGAAAATTCGACATTCAATAGAAATATTTTTCTTAGACAATAAATTAATTTTAGTTTAAAATACCTACCAACAATAAATTGAGTTAGATTTAGTACGTTTTTGAACGTGGACTACTGAGGTATATCCATTCAATCAGCTGCTGTAAACAAACTGATAAACAGACCGCGCTAATTTTTGAGATAGTAATTAAGGACAGTCCTACCTGCTTATCGAAAAAAAAAATTTAGTGCCCTTACTTTTTTGTCACAATGTATACATCATTATACTTTGACCCGAATTTCATGTCGATTGCTTAAATAGTTTCGAAGGAAAATTAATGTCTTAAAATTTCGAAACTTCATGAAATTTGTAAGGGAGGAGGTAGAAGGAGAGGGGATAAGTTAGCCGTTCACGAACTTAAAGTTACTTTTTTGCTAAAATTGACACACATCCAATTTTAGCACGATAGCTCAAAGCGTTCGAGAGTTTTGTTGTAGACAGGCGAACAGACTAGCTAGGGTATAGCGTAGTGGGTAGTGTGTTGGTCTTGTAATGCGAAGGTCGTGAGTTCAAATCCCGGTCGACGCAATATATAATTCCAGCACATTGCCTGCTTGGATATACCTTGGTCACCTCAATCTACGAAAATGAAAAATTCGTAGAAAGAGGGTTGTGCGAAGGGCTAACAACCCTTCCACAATAAGTAATGACAAATGTTAAGGAACCTGAATGTCAGGAGGCCAAGGTCCGATTTGGGCTGTAGCGCCAATTGTAGAAGTAGAGGCGAACAGACGGAGAGACACTCGGAATCGATATTTTTGAGCGAAAACAAATATTTTTGTAACCTGGACGGCTCTGTGCATTATTTCTTAGAGTTACAAACGGTAAGGCAAACAGGATATAGTCTCAGATTTCATCTAGAGTATAAATATAACAGCTTCACCACTCGCTACGGTCATTTTCACTCTCCTTCCCTTACCTTCCTAGTCCCATTCGTTCTCCCATGACTTTGTTTGTGCATTGCACATAAAGGCCGAAATTGCCTAAAACATAATTCATTGCGTAAAAAACATATGCAATAAATGGACGCGTCCAGCCTGTTTGCAAAAATTTTCTCTTTTGACGATGTTTTCAATAGCATTTTGGCATATTTGCGTGCTATTTCTTCCTCAAGCTTTCCAATGGTTTGTAGCTCTTGGGCATATAATTTACGCAAATAAGAAAGTCCAATGACTCAAATTCACACGATGAGACAACCATTATATTGTTTCGCCAGCAGGTTGCGCCATCTTGTTGAAAAAACTTGTCTTCCAAGTTAATGCCGTTCAATTCATTCCATTGGTTGGTTATCAAATCACAGCAGCATTTTTCAAAAAGTACGGTCCAATCACTTCTTCAACCCAAAATACGCATCAAACAGTAATTCGTTCCACCTTTTTTGGAGTAAATTTTCACAATTTCTATACGTTGCTCGATTATGCCATTTCCCATGCCTACACCTCAATACGCTGGAACATCCGACACGAGCCAAATAGAACAGATACAAGTATAATGATCTTAGACGCAAAATCTACAGAAGTGCAATAAGGACGAAATTAAAAACACGAACGAACATTTTAAATTACACAACAAAACAGCTGCGTATTCCCTAGTTAAAAGGATGGAATAGGGATACCAACCAACGACGACCTTTTGCAAAGATGCAGAAGGCAACATTATCATAATGTTGCCTTCTATTCGTTCCGTAGTACTTATAATTTATAAATAATGCGGAATTTATAAAACTAAGATTGGCGCAATACATTAAACACCTCCTCAATCCGAGCCCATCTTCCACACGAACAGCAGCAGTAAACAAAATAGCAAGGTACAATTCATGTAACAGCTAATGAAAGATCTTCCTTGAGTCCTTCCATACTAGAAAAATCAATAGGAACCACCCAAACAATGAAGCGCCGGGCGCAGTCCAAATTTCAGCTGAGCTTCTAAAAGCCGGCGACACCTACATAGCGCATCTCCATGCCAGATTGGGGCATGAGTATAACATATCCAATTTATAAAAAAAGGTGGCAACCTCTGCTGCGAAAACTTATAATATCTTGACGATAATTTTATATAAATGGAAGTAAGCCCTAATTAATTGGTGACTACCAAGGCAATTTTAAAGCTGCCAAGGAGGTTTTAGGGCTGCCAAGGCGGTTTTAGACCTGGACGATCGACCACGGACCATCTTCCATTGGGATACATATTATTTTTCATTTTTAAACATAGTTGAAAGAAGCGCTAGAGATTGCACATATGTACATACATTTTTGTATGGTGGTATTTACGCTTTTTCGATCGCGAAGCCCTAAACATATTTGCAATGTGTTTTACATACTTCAAAATCAGAGCTATAGTCCTGGATATAGATTTATGCCATATACCCTGTACTCTTTAATGAAAATAGCATTAACTCTCGCGAAAGTAATCCTGTTACTTGAGACAAAGTCCCCAATTGCCATAACGCCCATTTGGAAAAATGTGTATACGCTATGTTTCTTTAGGGAGAAATATCTAAATAAACAAGATGATATCAAACTCCATTTACAACTATAACTAAACTCTATTTACAAATAATGCAGTGCTATGAATTGATGTTCGAATCAAATCCAACAAGGAAAAGACCAATTTGTATATGAACCCGCCTCCTCTCTACGAGTCTGACAGTATGTACACATCTAAGTGTTAGAAAATTTGACAAAAAAATACAAAATCTGTAACAAAGTTGTTATGATATTCTGAATAGATGGGATGCTAATTACCGCCCCATTGCCATTACCTCAGTGCTTTCAAAGGTTATGGAAACTGCTGTCAATCGCAGGATAGTCAACTTTCTTGTGGATACAAATTTTATTCGTGATCGCCAATATGGATTTCGCTCGGATCGTTCTACAGGCGATCTCCTGATCTATCTTACCGAGTGTTGGAATTCCTGCATCCACAAATTTTGTGAAGGTCAAGTTCTTGCTCTTGGCATCGTCAATACGTTTGACAGAGTTTGTCACAAATGCCTCTTAGCCAAGCTAAAGGCATTTGGTTTTAACCCTTCGTTTCTTCAATGGATTGAGAGTTTCTCCTCCGAGCGCTCTATTCGAGTTGTTCTAGACAGAGTAACTTCTGCACCCTTTTCTATAGACTCCGGCGTCATTCAGGGATCAGTTTTATCTCTTTGTAGTCTTCATAAACACCTTCTGTCGTCCAATCTCAATCCTATTCACTGTTTCCCAGATGACAGTACTCTAGATGACATCTACCAATTCGACTCTCCTGCGCACGCTCGTCCGACATCCGTGGCCTCTTGTCGTAATGAGTCGATACAATCACTGAACTCTGATCTCAGTTTAATCCTGGAATGGGACAGGAAAAACAGAGTAGAGTTTAATGCCTTAAAAACGCAGTCCTGGTATCTATCTCTTAAACATAACGTTCCGACGTCGGTCACTAATATGTCCTTAAATGGCGTACAGATTCCACCTTCTACAGACTTTACATTACTAGGTGTAAAATTTAACAATCGCCTAGATTGGAGGCAACATATTTTTGAAGTCGCTCTTGATGCTTCGAAACGTCGAGGTATTCTGCAGAAATGTAAGAAATACTTTTCGTCACACACGTCGTGGTTTGTTGGTTATGTCCCATATCGCGGATAGCGAAGTTAGGAACTTGTTCCTTGATTTTCGACATGGTGTTTCATTACAATCGGGCGCCTGTATCCTTAGATAGGCAGAAATGTTAGATATGTAGGTTCCGTATCCAGCAGTTTGAATGCCAAACTGCAAATAGGTATAAACTGCTAATAAAATCCAGGGGTGTTAATGATTAACGCCTCAAAAGTAATCCGTGTTGCTGAAGACAAATAGAATATAGACCAATAGAAACAGCTAGGAAATACATAGAGCTTTCTAACACTGAGAAAATAGAAGTTGAACGACGTGCTCCAATTTCGGAACATCTGAAATTTTTCTGTTCCTACCACGCTGGGGTTTAGCCTAGTGGGTAACGTGTTGGTCTACAATACGAAGGTCGTGAGTTCAAATCCCAGTCGATATATAGTTCCAACGCTCTATCTGCTTGGGTATACCTTGGTCACCTCAATCTACGAAAATGAAAAATTCATAGATAGAGGGCTATGCGAAGGTTTAATAACCCTTTCACAACAAATAATAGAAAAAAGTTAGGGAACCCGAAGGTAAGGAGGCTAAGCCCTGATTTGGGCTGCAACGCCATTGTAGAATAGAACAGTGTACCACCCCTGCACTTCGCACTATCATGAAGTTTCCTTTTGAGAGGAAATATTTCCGGATTTCACACTGCTTTACTATACATCATATTTCGGTCACTGCTGAGACCTTTGTGAAACTAGTTTCCTGCCTTATAATGCAATTTTTAACTAATCTATAACCATTTTTACTATCATAGATGATAAAAATGATAATAATATCAAACTATAAAAAGCTAAACTATAATTTAAAAAGCTTATCTGTTAACAAATTGCACTGTTCAAAACAGTAAGTAGAACAACAATAGGATATATGGTTTGGTGGTTTGAAAGGGCCCAAGCTCACTCCTGTTTGTGTTTTCAATTGGGTGGGGAGGTTGAAATTTTTAATTTTTTTGTGTTATTCTTATTTTAGGATCACATTAAATTCAATAGCAGAACGTATATTTTTATGAATTGCGGAAAATTTTGCAAAACTCCCAAACTGCAAGATAATTGTAACCTGCTGGAAAAAAAACGCATAGGATTTTATATTCAAAAATCATGTATTGGAATATTTTTTTTTTTTAATTGAATTACCAACAAATAATTTTGAGTGTCAAACTCGAATGTTTTTTTTCAGTTTCAATTTGAAAATTTTCCGAATAACACTACTCGTAACTTCAATTATGCACTTAAATTTGCTTACAGCCGGCACTTAGGTATATATTTAAATTTGAATAGTTTTACGTCGAAAATCCTTGGAAAATGTTCAAGTGCAATGTCATCAGAAAAAAAAATGTTTTCTATTGCGCATAAAATGAAATTCACATGTAGAAATCTTTCTCAAGACACGTTCATTAGTCATCGTAATTTCTAGACACACTTGTTACCATCGTGCAATAATTCAGCCATGAAGCAAAATATTTAAATAATATTTTTAATACTAATTAACCGGTAAGTTTTCGTTTAAGAAAAATCGATATGTTATAAATATTTTTATAATTATAATTCCAATCGTTAAAATACGCTTCTAGTTCTATTCATCTAGATTCTAGATTCTAGAATATACTCACTTTGAATTTAATCGCAAGAGCTACGTCTATTTTATATGCCCCTGGCCAAAATTCTGAATGAATTTTCAATTTATGAAGAGTTCTTTCTTTAGATTACTTTTTGGGTATTTCATAAAATGAAAAATTTATTGGCAAGCACGCTTAAATTTAGCGTACAAGTGTGCCATTTCGTATAATAATTATCTCAACAAGATCATTCGATGCATGATCGTTTCAATAAAGGAAATTGAATGTATTTGCCAAAATAATATAAAATATATTATTAAAATAGTGTAGGAATGTCGACAGATGCATTATATTTATTGTACTGTATACACTAGATTTAATTATCTACATACGAATAATTAAATTCCTTTCAAAAGATTCATAAATATCATTTGAGTCGTGTGTCACTGGCAAATTTTCAGTTGAATGATTGAGCCAATGTTGTTCGTACAACATTTTCGCATTGTAAACGTTTAGAAAATCGAAGTATAAATGTTTATTAATGCCAGCTTGCTATGAGTAATTTTTTAACTTCTAGATTTTTTGTTGTACGTTTGAATTTTATTTTTATAAACTTTAATTTTAAATTGATTTATGAATTATATGTGTTTGCATAGTCCACACGCTTCAAGAGGTCAACTTTGTAAGGAAGTGATTTGTTTTAGGATGGCAAAAATTAATCGAAAATGTCAGTTTTCAAGAGGCTTGTTTTTAAATATTTTGGCGCTTGAAATATAAAATATTTCAATTTATTCTGATTAATTTACGAAACTATTTTAGTTTTAATTTGTGATTTTTTTTTATAATTTACTGATGGATAAAACATAATATGCATTTGACATCTTTTTATCATTTTATTTTTGACATGGTAATGTCTGATGACTGGACTCAGCCAAAAATTGTGTGCGTCACGAAATTCGTTACTATGAGTCTATCTCTCTAACAGGACTGAGCAACTAAGCAGTAGAGAAAAAAAATGCGACCAACTCAACTTAACTATCCGTTCGAAAAAAGCCGGAAATTTCATAATATCATACCAAATCGAGTCTGAGCAACCAGGCAACCAAACTGAGCAGCAAACAACCGAAGGTCGAGTCCTTGTCCTCTCTCTCCTTCTTTCTTTCTCTCGAAAAATATACAGCCCGCTCGCTGCGCATGCGCTCGTAGTCAGCTGAAAAATCCGCATTTTGACCATTCCGAATCGAATCTGAAACACCAGGCACGCAGAACTATGGTCGCTGGATTGTTCAGATTTGTGATGATAATTGTGAAATTTCTGGCCAGATCTTTTCCCGAGTTGGTCAACATTTTATCATGGCTATGTCTAATGGCTGGGGTCAACCAAAATTTCCCGGAATTCATTACCTTGACTCTAGCTCTCTCGCACTTGTGTGGGTATATATATATATATATTCACGACGATGTCGGCGACCTAAATTTCGCAAAACGCCTTAATTCAAGAAATACGAGAGCTTTTCGTGAGTTTTTTGACAACTCGACTGCTCGATCAGAAAAATACGGTTGGAAATGTTGTCATTTTCATACAAAATCCAACGGGAAATACCTTCTACTTCTTCTACAATGGCGCTACAGCCCAAATCGGACCTTGGCCTCCTGATATTCAGGTTCCTTAACATTTTTCATTACTTATTGTGGAAGGGTTGTTAGCCCTTCGCACAATCCTCTTTCTGCGAATTTTTCATTTTCTTAGATTGAGGTGACCAAGGTATACCCAAGCAGGCAATGTGCCGGAATTATATGTTGCGCCGGCCAGGATTTGAACTCACGGCCTTCGCATTACAAGACCAACACATTACCTACTAGGCTATACCCTATACGGGAAATACCTGGCACTCATAATTCAGCAGCAAGCAAATGTCTCGGTCAATTCGACAAGGGAAAATCAAAAGCCGAAAAGGTACCTCATACACGGGAGAAAAACCAAATCGAAAACGCGGCCAGAAATTTTGCTACTTCCCAAAATGCAAAGTGAAAAAACCAGAGCCCGAAATTCAGAAGTAAACAAAACTTTCAGAAAATGCTGCCGCTCGACCGAAGAAAAAATACCATGATAAAAATACTATTCTATTTGATTGGTAACTTATTGAAAAAAAAAATTTAGAAAGACATATCCATGCTTCTTATGTACTTCCGTGCAGCGGAGGTATTTTTATACTCTAGATGAAATCTGAAAGTATATTGTGTTTGCCTTACCGTACACCAAGGGTACAGAAATATTTGTTGTCACTCAAAAACCTCGATTCCGAGTTACCGTCTGTCCGTCTGTCTGTCTGTCCGTCTGTGCGTCTGTCCGTCTGTGCGTCTGTCTACAGCATAACTCTCGAAAGCTTTGAGCTATAGTGCTAAAAATTTTTCTGTGTCATTTTTAGTAAAAAAGTAACTTTAAGTTCGTGAATGGGCTACATCCCTCCACTCCTTCTACCCCCTCCCATACAAATTTCAAGAAATTTCGAAATATAAAGAAATTGACTTTTCTTTGAAACTATTTAAGCTATCGACTTGAAATTTAGGTCAAAGTATTATGATATAGATGTCATAAGTATCACAGAATATTGACCCGATCCCCTTACTCTTTCTACCACCTCCCATACAAATGGACAATTTTGAAAAATACATATTTTCGATTTTCATTGAAACTAGTAAAGCTGAAAAGACGAAATTTTGCCAGAACTAATTCTACTATAATTGCAATTTATTTCAAAAATAATTATCAACTTGACCTTACTCCTTCTACCCCCTTCCATACAAATTTTAGGAAATTTTGAAATTTAAATTAAATTATTTTTCTTCGGAACTGTTAAGGCTAGCAACTTGATGTTTTGTTCAAAGTATACAAATAGAAATAATAATAATGTAAAAAAAAAATATTTTGATCCGTACACTCCTTCTACCCCCTCCCATACAAATGCATAATTTTTGTTAAATGCATTTTATCGATTTCCATTCAAACTGGAAAAAGTACAAACTTCAAATTTTGCCAGAATTTGTTTCTTAATAATTGCAATAAATGCTAGAAAAAATTATCAGCTTCGCTTCACTCCTTCTACCACCTCCCATACAAATATCTGTATTATAAATTCAAGAAAAGCATTTCTCCTTCAAGTGTATGTATATATGAGAGCTATCGACTTTGAAAATGAATCAAATCATGGTGATAAGGATGATGATAATCAGTTTCAAAATCATCTTAAACGCTCCACTCCCTCTGCCACCTCCTATACAAATGCCCAATTCCAGGAAAACTATGACTTATTTCTTTAAAAATAATGAAAACTAAAAACTTTAAATTCAGCAAAAAACATTTTACAAGCCATGTTTGGTGTCATATACGAAAAATACAAACCTCCCCCTCTACTTCTACCACCTCCCATGCAAAATTCTTTATTCACTATTCGAAAGAATTTGAGATGACATATTTTCCGGTATATTAAAGTCATTTCCATATCATCTAGAGTATCATATAATTGGGCTTTAAGCCCAATTATAATTCTGTTATGTTTTTTTATTGTAGATAATAGCCTGAAATCTTGCAAAAAAAAAATGAAAAATTTTGAAAATCATATTCTATTGATTTTGTTTTAAACCAGACAAGGTAGTAAATTAAACGTTCAAAGAATATTTTTATATACATTGTGACAAAAAATTATCGATAATTTGTAATTAAAATTACCTCTGGGGAATGATATTTCAATTTTTTAATTTGGTAAGCAGAATGAAAAAATTTTGAAATATCATTTCCCAGAGTAATTTTAACTACAAATAATCGATATATTTTTGTCACAATGTATGTATAAATACTTCCTTCTAACCCCTTCCATACAAATTTCTCAGATTTTAGAAAATTAAAGCTACAGACATGAAATTTAGCACATAAAGATTCCATCAGAATTTCCATAATACACCAAAATTTAATTCACTTCCTTTACTAATTTAACTGTGCAGTGCATTAAAGGGTTACCCCTTAAATTATACTCGGTGCTTTAAAAAAAATATATCAAGTGCAGTTTCAATCATAGTTTCAAACAAATCGACAGTCAACATTTTTACTGCTTAAATGGTGTAAAGTGGAATCCTTTATGAAATCTTCAAACAATGCTTTTTTGTTGGGTCTCTAATACTTCAATCAAATCAAAACAAAAAATGTTTGTCATAAGGGGCCGTGTATACCCAAAATCCGTTTTCGTTGAAAATGCGGTAAGCAAACAGCTCAAAATAATTGTATTAGTGATAAATTGGCTGAAAAAGAGCCATCCGATGAGCTGGATGAAGCTGACTGGAAAAAATTAACTTTAAAAATTTGTTGTACCCTTAAATTTATGAAATCTAGTTGATTGCGTTATTAATTATACTCTAGATGAAATCTGAGAGTATTATAAGTTTGTAACGCTAAGAAATAAAGCTCGGAGAAAAAAATTAATGATGCAGAAGTTCATATAATCACTCAAAAATTTCAAAACCGGATGTCCGTCCGTCCGTCCGTGTCCTCTCTAGCTTGAGAACGCGTTGATCTAGAAAGTTAAAATTTTGTACACAAAGTTTTTGACAAAAAAGTAAGAACAAGTTCGTGAATGGGCCAAATCGCTCCACCCCTTCTACCCCCTCCCATACAAAATGACACAATTACGCAGTTTATCAATAAACGGTTTTTCTCAAAAAGTATATATGCTATTGGTATGAAATTTGGAATATAATACTTTTATAATGATTTCATTCTACTGTATAAAAATTATTTGTGTACTCCCCCTCCTTCTACCACCTCCCATACAAACTGCACTTTTTCATGAAATGCTCTAAACCAATTTATTCAGTGCGTATACAATTGATCGAGCTGAAATTGTGCACTAACTATTTATTTATAATTATTAGTAAGACCAAAAAAAATTAGACGATTAACTTTACCCCTTCTACCCCCTGCCATCCAAAATGACACAATTACGCAGTTTATCAATAAACGGCTTTTCTCGAAAAGTATATATGCTATTAGTATAAAATTTGGAATATAATACTTTTATAATGATTTCATTGTACTGTATAAAAATTATTTGTATCCTCCCCTTCTTCCACCACCTCCTATTCAAACTGCACTTTTTCATGAAATGCTCTAAACCAATTTATTCAGTGCGTATATAATTGATCGAGCTGAAATTGTGCAATAACTATTTATTTATAATTATTAGTAAGACCAAAAAAAATTAGACGATTAGCCTTACCCGTTCTACCCCCTCCCATACAAATTGACACAATTACGCAATTTGTCTATAAACGGATTTTTTCGAAAAGTGTAAAAGTTATTGATCTGAAATTTGGAACATATTACTTCTATAATAATTCCAATCTGCTGCATAAAAATAAAAACATTTTTCTTCATCTAGAGAATCGCACGATTGGGCCTTACGCGCAATCGTAGTCCTATTATGTTTTTATTTTCAGCTAACAACAAATAAATCTTTATTATATCTTAGCAATTCCCCGTGACTTTGTCCGCATAAGAATCGCAATAATAAGCAATTTTTGAGAGTGTAGTTAGTAATACATTATGTGGGATATGTAATCTGCTTAGTTTAATGGCTCTTTGAACACAATGCTTTCTATTTTGTTGGTATCAGAACCATAAATTATTAAGAATGAAACCATGATACTCGCATTTGTATGGAACAGGGTCGTGATCCGTGATTTGAGATCATATACGTATTGAAGAGCCTTAAGGACATGCAAATAATTGTCGCATGTGTTAATTAAAAAACAAAAGCTGAAATAAAATAACATTAAGCTTAAAAACATAACAGGACTACGATTGTGCGTAAAACGCAATCATACAATACTATAGATGAAATCGAATTAAGAACTTTGGTATAGGGAGTGGTAGAACCGGTAAGAACATTGAACTAATTTGTTTCACATCACGCTAGACTACCAATAAAAATGTTTCGTACCAAATTTAAGCTTCAAAAATGGCATAGATATTGACAATGTTAGTGTATTATTTTTAGTGAAATTGTTCAGTTTGTTTGGGAGGTGGTAGAAGGAGTGAAGGGTTTTTAGTGACTTTTCGAGAAACAACTATAATCATTATGCAATTGATATATTTTGAATTGCAGATCAGTAACATTCATACTTTTTAAGAAAACTGAATTTTTGAAAAGTCGTTGAATTGTGTTAAATTGTATGAGATGAATCTAACCGGTTAAATTTTTTCCCGATATTAATAACAATGCTAATTAAGGACTTAGTACAAAATTGTAGCTTAATGAATGTTATACGTACTGAGAAAATTGGTGTATAGTATTTCATGGAAAAGAGCAGTGGTGGAATTCAAATAGTTTTTATACTTAGAGATTACATTTCTGATAAAAATAATATATCCTAAATTTCAAATTATTCGCTCCCATGGTTTTCAAGAAAAAATGATTATTATATATTTTTAAAATGAGTCATTTTATATTTATATATTGATAATACAACTCGAAGCATACCTAATAAACTGTGAAAGGTTCATTACAATCAGTTCAGCCGTTTTTGCGTGAAAGCCGGACAGACAAACAGACAGATAGACAGAGAAGAATTTTAAAAACGTGTTTTCTGCTTAGTTATTGCTAAAATAAAGCAAAAAAACTAACTTGTAGCCATTTATAAACAAATAACAGACAGACCCTACAATAAATATCTATGCCAAGATTAAAGAAACAGGGCTGAAATAATCATTTCATTTACTTGCAAAGAATTTAAAATCAAAATCAAGTTTTTCTATTAAAAAAAAACCAATTTCAGAATGTAATATTGTTAATAAAAACTTTGAAATTTGGAAAACTTTCCAACCAGTTCTCTCCACGAAAAGGCTTGTTTTTCGGTTTTGGGAAAAAAATGTACACTTTCTCACAAAGTATTAAAAAAATTTTACTTATAAAATTTGCATTTTTATATCTTTTCACAAACTTCTTGCACAAAAGTTTTAATAACTTCAAAAACAATCATCCATTTTCTTCGCAATTAAACCAGTTGTCTTACTAAGGTCTTAATTTAAGGATATTCGAAATAAAAGTTTGAATTTCCAACGGCATCGGTAAATTTTGTTTGCTTAGAATGAAAATATTCACCAACTACATATTCAAATAATTCGATTCTAATCGTATCCATAAAATTTATTTCATACATTCCAAACAACTTTGAGTTTATGGGAATTAAGTCAAGTGAATCGTAATTAAATTTGAAAAACAAATTTACTGCCTCAATGAACGAAATAATTCATAAAGATTATTTTTGCAAAGATTCAGACGGCTTAAATTTTCCATTATTTTCAATCGATAGGCCAAATGCCAAAGAATTTTCACGAGTAAGAGCAAAGCAATTTCGGCTGCATACATGTGAGATGTATGTGGAAAAATAAAAAAAAAATAAGATAAAAAAAAGCAAATAAAACCACTCGACACGTGCGGTTTTCTTCATGATCCATATGAATAAATTGTTGTTTCATCTCAGTCTAGACCTTTTAATGAATTTATTTTTATACAATTAATTTGCCCTTCATTTTGTTTTTTTTAACTTTAACTAAATTTTGAAAATCTACTTTAATTTGGCGCCAACTTCGTACATAAATTTGATAATATTATTTTCTTAATTATAAGAAATGATTGTTATTAGCTAAAATATAATTTTGATTATTTGATTTTCATGATTGTTGAAATTAACAAAATATAATAATGAAAATATCCGCTGACATTGGACAAGAAAATTCATTCGATATTTTTAAAATAAAAAACCGGATGTAGCGGTGCGAAAAGAATGCTAAAAACGATTTTCAAATGAAAGGGATTTAAAAATAAATCTTTTTTTAAGTATTTCTTAATGATAAATGTATATTTTTTTTCTATTATTTTAATATTTATAACTTTCGAAAAATTCTTTGTCGACGACGACCTTCAAAAAAAAAAAATAGAAACCCACAAAAATATTTTAAATGTACGTAAATTGTGTTTTTTTTTTTACTTTCTGAAAACACACATGTTTAAGATTATGATGATGTGAACTTTTGCGGTAGCTGTCAAAAGACAATTATAATGGTCTTATGGTTATTTCGATTTCCGTTGGTTTGAAAATATATTTTGCAAAATGAAATTCTTGTGGAATGATAATGAATCGTTGATGTTTTTTGTGGTAGAAATAAAAATAGACGGCGAAAAACAAATTTTCATTGAAGATGGCATAAATCATGATGTTCTTAAATTAAAAATGAAAAACAATAAATTTATGTAGTATTCTGCTAATCGAATGTTATGTTTAATGTCTTATTCAATTTGAGCTTATTCAAATAATTTACTTGGTCTGATTTCGAAGAGACTTCTGCTACTCGTATAACCGATTGTTTTTAATTAAATTGCTATAAATTGATTGAAACTGGTTTTTCGATGTTTTTATTATTATTTCGTAGTCAAAACATGACCTAATTTTTTACCACTTATCATATGTAAACGATCACGAATTCATACATAAATTTAAAAGAGCATTTTGTTAAACAAATTTTCTGGTCACTAATTTTTAAAGATTTCATGAAATTTCCCCAATTCTTTAAAAATTAGGTTGGCCGATTATTTTAAAGACGTTCAGAAATATGTAAAAATTTTCAAAACTTTGTTTGATTTTTAAAATATATAAACAAGAGTCTTTGTCGGATTGAGATCGAGCCGTAGATATGATAAAACGGCTTTAAATGATAGTGTTATAAAACTAAGCTCGAAGTCAAAAAATTTAATTTTTCTAACAATGAAACTAATCCATCGATTAGGTTCATTGGAAGACTATAGGCGAAGTAATTTTTTTCAAACCCCCACATTTTTTATTGATTTTGATTTAAAAAAAAATCGCCAAAACTACGAATATTTAACAAGAAAGCTTAGAGTTATGGATTCTTACCGTCGGTATTTCGTATCCAGATTCAGTTAAGATAAATAAACTGCTAACAAATCGGGCGCAACTTTATTATTCTTGGGACAAGTTTAGGACGCGTGGAAAGTCAATATGCAGGTTAGAGTGGTTATGGAAGACTAAGAGGAACCCCCTTTCACTAGTAGAACCCTCTTTAGGGCAAGGCTGTTGTTAATTTAATACTTAATTGCGAATATAACCAATAACTTCAGTACCTATAATCAATATTTCATTCGTTTATTTATGCTAGTTTGCGTTTTTATGAAGGGTAGAGGAGGTAAGGGAATCGTAAAACTTATGATGCAGTTTTAATTCGTTTCTCTTGTGAAGTGCTTGTCCAAAATTTCAAGTTCGTAGCTTTTAATTGGTTGGTTGTTAGTTGATTTATTGAAATTGGTCGAAATCATACTTTTGTACAGGAGGGAGTAGAAGGGCATGCGCGATTTCAAAACTTTTCACGCAATTGCGTTTCAACCATTTTTAGAAGTTATTGTGCATAATCACACTGATCAGATGTATCTGTATGGATAATTTAAACTTTGTATATTTTACGAGAGTCTAAAAAAGTCACTCAATATGTTGGACATATTTGCTTAACACCGCCCTCCCCTTACACTCCCATCTTCAAATTTTTACTAAATCTAAAGACTATGTAGTTCTACAATCTGACGAAATTTCAATTTAATATCTATACTCAGTTTTGAGATATATCGGTTTAAAATTTGAAAAGTGCACCACTTTTGAAATGCTCTCCATTTTCCCCCACTACTATTATGTCCAAATGTTATATTTTTCTCGTATTTTGCTAGTATAACATATGTTCTATGTTTCAATTAGTCGAGACATTCATTTTTAAAAGTTTTTCTTTGCACTCCTCCCCCTCCCCCTCCCCTCACCATCATCTTTACAATAATCTAAGGGGTCTGTATGCCACCTTAATGCTTCCAAAATATGAATTTGATATGGTAAGTAATTTCGAAGATATGATCATTTAAGAAAAAAAGCTCCTAGCTAGAACCTAGCTAGGATGTAGCCTAGCGGGTAGCGTGTTGGTCTTATAGCCAAGATCGTGAGTTCAAATCCCGGTCGACGCCATATATAGTTCCAGCACATTGCCTGCTTGGATATACCTTGGTCACCTCAATCATCGAAAATGAAAAATTCGTAGAAAGAGGGCTGTGGGAAGGGCTAAAAACTCTTCCATAATAAATAAAAAAAAAAATTTAAGGAACCTGAATGTCAGGAGGCCAAGGTCCGATTTGGGCTGTAGCGCCATTGTAGAAGAAGTACAAGCTAGAACCATGGTTGACATATTCTAATTCTTAGTTTTCGGTCTTAGCGATCCTCCGCTTGGCCCTTAATCCTTACACCCCCAAAATGGGTGTCCGCCTGATTTCCGCAACCATACACAATCCACCCAAAAATTAACTTATTAATTAATTATCTTCAAGAGTTTGGGAGTTAATATGTGATGAGCGTACACGTACGGCATACGGCACACAGACAAATGGATTTTTTTTGCATTTTGAGGCTAATGTAGTCATAAAACGCGAAAAAACAATATTTTAGGGTAGCAAATTTTTTTTTTTTTTTTTCATGTCGATCACAATACTTTATTATTAAAATAATATACATAAACTGGAAACTCCTTTCCTAAAAAAGGTTCAGAGGAGGCATTAACCACCTCGATTCCCATCAGTAAGTTTTTGTATTTTGCAAAATCAGGCAAATAAAATGTAGTTTTCGAAAGCAAAATTCGTTGTTAATAATAATTCATTGGTGTTTGATATAAACTGCACTTAAAGTCCGATTCACTTTCGATGCAGCTTCGGCTTTGCGCATATGATGTCATCTACTACAATGGCGCTACAGCCATTCCTTATTGTGGAAGGGTTGTTAGTCCTTCGCACAATCCTCTTTCTACGAATTTTTCATTTTCGTAGATTGAGGTGACCAAGATATATCCAAGCAGGCAATATGCAGGAATTATATATTGCGTCGACCGGGATTTGAACTCACGACCTTCGCATTACAAGACCAACACACTACCCACTAGGCTATACCCTAGCTGCATATGATGTCATGGTAGATAGTTAATTAATAAGTTAATTTACCGCCTGGATCATTTTATTAATTAATTTTTCCTATAGCCGAGAACCCATTTAGCGATATTTGCATTTTCAAACCATGTTGTGATTCATTCGCTACTGCTCGTGCCTCGCAATTTTTACCTCCATTTGCTACAACCGCATAATAATAGGGACTTGATGCGTGATTTGCACTCGAAGTTGATCTCTTTTAATTGTCAGAAAGAAGATTGCCAAAACAACAAAATTTTTCTCATATTGCTACAGGACATTTGGTACATTTCTATTCGACGCAGATATCATCCTAGATTTTGTTTTGAACGCTCACAATAAATGTCTTAAAATTTCAACAGCAATACCATTAAACCACTTTTTTTTTACAGTATTCTGTGACAAAATAGTTTAAATGTGTGACTTTTGAGATTAAATTTGTGCCATTTTTTGCCAGAGATTTTTTGGAAAAATTGTTGAAGAGTTACAAATGACCAAAAAAAAAGTATAATACTCGGAAATATTTTAACAACATTTTTTAAAAATACTTTTCTAATCAGATTTGCGACAAATTTTTGAACAATAAATTTTGAACGACTATTGTATGATAAATTGCCGCATTTGAAAGTCAGGACAAAATTTAAATACTGGGCGGACGATATATTAATGGGAGTACGACACAAATTTGATCTTTTTTTATCAATTACAAAGTTGTTATGAAAGCGCAGGATTGATGCATCTGGTATGACATTGTATGGAAAGTCAGTGCGTGCGAAGAAAGATTTAGTCACCGGGGAAGATACCATCCTTGGAGGGTATGCTTAAAGGGAGAAAAAAAGGAAGCCTGCCTTGTTCAAATAATAGCCACAACTTTTTTTGAAGCAGAGCGTCCTTGTTACGAGTGATGGTGGAATCGGGAACAAAACTTAATTAACTCACCATGCTGTGAGGTCCCGAGGATGCCCAATATCTGTTGGCGGAATAAAGTCCTTCATTTCATTACTCTGGCGCCCAACGTAGGGCTTAGGTAGGCAACGCTTGCCCTTATTGTCCTTCTTTTTTCGCCTGTTTCATCACGGCATTTTGTGGATAGTGTTTTCCTGCAACCATGAAGAAGCCCATTATCTGTTGGCGCAATGGAGTCCTTCATTTCGCGACACTGGTTTTAATATTTTGGTCTTTTCACTATGTTGCCCCTTAAGCATGCCGCTTGGTGCAATTGATCCATTTACATCTTCATAGGACCGGTCCTGACAATAGCCTTGGCTTTAAATAAATTTAAAGCTGCTGCAATTGGCCATGCTTGCTTACCAAAAACTACATGAAATATTTCGTAAATTATGGTATTTAAATTAGTTGACATTATATAAGTGTATAGGGTGTATCAACAAGAGGTGTAGGGTTGGAAAGACCTATTATTTGGTAACCGGTTGGTTGCTTGACATTTGTCAAATGCTGATATTTCTTATCTATAAACGCGGGAAATTTCCCATGGAACGCTATGCAGTCGTTGAATTTTATTACGAAAATTCGTGTTCAATCGCAGTTACGATGCGCAAAATTCGAGCAAATTTTGATCGGAATCATGTGTTTTCTGAGACGTGTGTACGTAACCTACTCAAGAAATTGCAAGAGGCTTGCTCAGTGCAAGATGTGAAGACACCGAAACAACTTTGTCCCGGAAGTTCGACGGAAATATCGCCGCAGTGAATGACAGTGTTGAAAGCAACCCAATCACCCTCATTCGTTATCATGCGAACTCGACCTCTCCACATCCAGACTGAAACGAATATTGACGAAAAATTTGGCTCTGTACGCGTACAAGGTCTAAATGACTTAAAAACTGGAGCCTGGGCGCCACCAGCAGCGCCGTACGTTCTCTGATTGTGTCTTGACAACAAACCATACACCTTTTGTTCATCCACCCCATAAATACTTCGCTAATCATTATTATTTGCTCATAATACGAAATAAACAAACTTATTGAACATATTTGCACACAAAGCTTAGTGCATTGAAGATGCTTACTAAACGCAATAAATTAAGAGTTGAAACCAAATCCGAAGTCGAAACCTAAGCCACTTTGTTGAATTTTTAGAATAATGTGGTATGTAATACAAAATTTTAAAGGATATTAAGCCTGTATTCCGAATAAAACAAATAACATAAAAACTAAAGCAGAAATAACAAAATATGTACGAATAAAAAATAATTTATGAAACTGATAAGATTCCTCATCAATGCGACCGAGCATCGAAACAATCACGTCATCTGAAAAACCACCTCACCTAGCGACTGATAAATTTTACAATTGCTCAAATACGATCTAATCACTAATAATAACAAAAACAAAGGGGAACCCCGTCTGGCAATGACAATGACTATACTTATATTATCAATCAATTCATTTCCGGACAGAAACAGTTCTTCTTGAAGGTACGAACCTAAGTATCGGCTTTTATCATAGCTTCATATGCTCAATCAACCCGATATCTTCCTGAATCCTACAATCCAGAGCTTCCTTGGATATGTTTTGCTTTGGCTTCCCAAAGAGCAACCAACTCACTGCCACTGTAGCCTTTAATTTTCAATGCCTATCTCAGTCTGTCTGGTTTTACTACAAAGTTTATCGTTGCATATAACACCTGGCCAGAATATTCCTTAAATATGTCGGAAGCATTGGGTCACTAAAGTTTACAGTTTCAAAATAAGCCTATCGGTCACCATGTAGTATAACAACATAACAACACAGATTTGACGCACGCAGCAAACACTCGCAGTGTCGGCCGAATAGAGATCTCTCTTAGTACCTCCAAAAAGGGGAACAGATACGGGGTGTTGGGTTCTTGATTTTATATGATTTTTGAATAAAATTTTATATTGGGATATTTTGGTTTCTTTTGGCAGATCTTTTATCGATAATATTGAATTGGGTGGCAAAGATGTTTACGAAATTCCTCATGCGTGATTTCTCAGCAGAAATTTTTAATGCGAAAAGTTTCTGTATCTACATATGTGCAAGGTAGCAAAACTGTAATTCGGCATATTGCTTAAGCTTTGATCTTTATATCTTCACTTATCTCTAGTAAAAGTGAAAGGTACGACTGAGCCAAAGTACTGCCCAAATTCTTATGAATTATAATTTAAAGCCACCAAATGCTAAGAAACGTAAGCTTCCACACCAATTTCAAAACTATTAAGCTCTTCGAAAAACAATTATTATCGCATAAAAATGCAAGTGAAACATGTAAAAAAAACTCAAACTTTTGAGAAAATAATAAATCAAATTAATATACCTACCTCACTGTTCCTTTGATTTACTTCAACTTTCGACAGTTTTGATAAACAAAAATCTGATCAAAATTACTAAATTCAACTTATCAAAATTTTCTCAAAATTTTAAAATGGATTTGGTGTTGCAAAAATTAATAGCCGTAATAATAATATAACCATTTCCCATTCAAAGAAATTAAACAGTTCTAATTGCAAAATTTTTCTATTTTCAGGATGCTCCCCTCTCATCAAAAGTTGCATTGTTCAATAACAAAGTTAATGAACATCAAGAATCACAATTTTTAAATCCGTTCACAAATGGCGTCAGCGGTAGAAAATCCCCGCGCCCCACATTCAGTAAGGATGAATATGGAAAGTAAGTTGAGAGTTTCTTTCAATTCGAAAGCATTTTTTTTTAAACATAAATTTTATTAA
This sequence comes from Chorisops tibialis, assembly GCA_963669355.1. Lineage (NCBI taxonomy): Eukaryota > Metazoa > Arthropoda > Insecta > Diptera > Stratiomyidae > Chorisops > Chorisops tibialis. The sequence continues at coordinate 79,054,178 of OY770263.1, forward strand.
TTTTTCTAGACCAATCGCTGGCAGTTTAACGGAAATGCGTGGACAAAGAGCAAATATGCATGTATGGAAAGAAATGTTTGATATGTGCCAAATCATTCACTCCGAAGGTTTTCCCATTTCCGATGAACAGAAGAACTTAAAAGTTATATCGTTTGGAGATATGTTCAATGTAAGTATTTTGTTAAACTTCAAAATTTAACATTCTAATCTTTTTCTTTTTAAATTCAGATTTATCAACACATATCAGATAAAGTAGTCGGCTTACTGCTGAGAGCTAGAAAACACAAATTAGTTGATTTTGAAGGTGAAATGTTGTTTCAGGTAAAACTATTATATTTCCGAAAAAAATAAATAACATTTTTCAATAATTAATAAAATTCTTAATTTACAGCGTCGCGACGATGATGTTCCAATTTTCATGCTAAAAACCATAGATGAAATTAGACAAATACTGAAAGATAAACAAGGGGAATTAAGTCGTAGTGTGAGTCCTTCACCGCAACCCACCACTGTTTTAATGAACAAGAATAATACATCAAATTGAGATCATCTAGACTTTAAAATAAAATTAGACCCTAAAATCAACATATTTAAAATAAACAACACAGAACCAAATAACTGAAAGACAAATCCAGAAGGCAAATTAATAATTTCGCATACGCATATTAAAGAATGGACAAAAAACTTCAACAACCTTCACTTCGAGCAATATCAACTTTATGGTGCTATTTAACTTTTTATTCATTTATTTTTTTTACAATTATTTATTTTCTCATCATTATAACAATACATGACAACGCCTTATTCATTTTATTAGTTAGAAAACTCAACTCTTGTATAAAATATCATAATTTTAGATGAATTCATGAAAATTATTTGATTACTACAATAAAAAAGAACTAACAAAAATCCTAGAAAAAAAATCGAATATAAGCGCGCAATATAGAATTAGTAAAAATATTAGGCAACAGTATTAATTATTAAAAAAAAAATATCTTTTTTATAAAAAAAAAAAATGGTTTTATTCAAAAATTCAATGGCAACTCCATAAGAAAATTAATATGTTTAATCCTAAGTTATTTTATCTATCCTAGATGAATCGGAGGAGGGGGAGATGATTTATACAAAGTTTAGGTATAAAAGAAACCACCATTAAAAACGAAATACCATAGAAGCTCGTCGTGTGTTTTCAAACTTCGCTAATTTCAGTTACCAGGAAAATTTTGTTGATTATGTGCATAGACACAATACAAAACTTAACAGATTTATTATTGTGCGTAAAGCCCAATCATTTGATACTCAAGATGAAATGGGAATGAGCTTAATGTACCGAAAAATATATCATCTCAAATTCTGTAGCATAGTGAATAGTGATTTTTGTTTGGGGAGAGGTTTGTAATTATACTGTAGACTAGCAAATACCCGCAACTTCGTCCGCGTAAATATCGATACAATGTGCTTTTCATAGTAATGTACGGTATATTTCATATATAATCTGCTTACACTAATTTCTGCGAAAAATGTTACCCCGTTTTAACCCTTACATATTTTCTTGAGAGTTCAGCACTTTTTATGTTCTATTCCAAAAAAAATTTCTGCGAACTAAATTCTAGAAAAGAAATCACTATTAGTGTAAGGCCTCTTTTGCCAAAATCAAAATATAATATTAAAACGCAGCAATAGATATTTCTCTTAATTTCAATTAATAATTACTTGTACGTATTTTAACTTCCTTTACTTAGAATTACTCACTGACAAAAATCAAAATATAATGTCAAAAATCACCAATAGACTTTTTCACTTATAGACGATCAACAGCATATGATTGAAAAAACTGAATTGGATAAACTTTCTATGTTTTCGTCATAAGCAGCACTTGACGTTTGACACAATACACAATACATACTGTTACAAATCTGACAACCTCGACGTCCCCAGCAATATCGAGAGAAGTCCATCAACATTTCAAACGCCATAAACATGTTTCCAGCAACTTCTACCGAGCTCCACAATGTAGCCAATCATTCTAGACACACACACAACGACACCTGTCTGGGAGACTTAGTATAAATACCCGCCAACTTTCAGACAACGAGTTAGTCATTTTGGTGACACCTATCGGTGGAAGAACGCGAATCGGTACAAGTGATAGATTGGCAGTGTTCCTGAGTTGTACGAATTAAGTTTTAGAGCGAATTTAGTGAAGTGATCGGGAAATTGTGTATAAAGTGCGATTAAATAAAAATTATTCATTATTTTTAAACGAATTGTGTTTTCCTTTGAAATCGGCGATCCCCTAGCTCGCAACAATTGGTGTCAGAAGTGGGATTTCAAGGATAAATTCGGGTTAAAAATCGCGAGTGAAATTAAAAATTCACGGAACGGATAATTTTGTGAGAGCGGAAAAGTGAAACTAAAATTCTCGAACGGACAGTGAGAATTTTGCGAAATCGAATATTCTCGAGTGCTCTAGTGAACAGTGACTTTAATTAGCGAAGTAAAATCGCGGAACTAAAATTCTCGAACGAACAGTGAGAATTTTGTGAAATCGAATAATCTCGAGTGATTTAGTGAGCAGTGACGTAAATTTAAGTGAATTCGAATCGCGGAAAAACTGGAAATAATCGGTAGTGAAAATGCCGCGTTATTTAAAAGACTTAAAAGTAACGGAGCTGAAGGAAGAGCTCAATAGACGCGAGTTACCTACAACAGGGAGCAAGTCTGAACTTGTCAGCCGTATGATCGAGACACTTGAGGCTGAGGGTGAGAATGCAGATAGTTTTGAGTTCCAAACCGAAGAAACTCGTGCAGAGGAGTGTTCTGGTGCATCGAATGCTCTGACACAGTTAATGCAACAAATGATGCACAAATTGGATCAACAATCAGCAGACATTAATCAGAAATTAGAGCAACAATCAGCTGTGACAACGGACAATCGGAAATTAGAACAACAATCAGCGGACATGCATCAGAAATTTGAACAACAATCGGTGGACATTAAACAACAATCTGCGGACATTAAACAACAATCAGCGGACATTAATCAGAAATTAGAGCAACAATCTGCGGACATTAACCAGAAATTAGATGAGACCTCAAGGGACCTCAACCATAAATTGGAACTACAAAATAATAAAATAGACACCATGGGTAAAGCAATAGAAGAAAACGTAGAGAAGAAACTTCGAGTCTTCGAAGAAGAAGTCGAACGCCTAAAAATGGACTTCGATAATGTAAAAGCGACCGGAGTCATCAAGACAGAGCATGTTGCGCACAAGGGTCTCAAGGCTCCAATCTTCGATGGACAAACACCGTGGGCTATTTATAAGACCCAATTTGAGGCTGCCGCAAGAAACAACCATTGGAATGATCTGGAACGAGGAACGGCTCTTATATTGGCGTTAAGAGGCCCACCAGCTGAAGTTCTTCAAACGATTCCGCAGGAGCAACAACAAGATTTTTCAACGTTAGTCCGGACATTGGATCTTCATTACGGCAGTGACCACATGCGAGAGATCTACAAAACTCAACTGTACAACCGAACTCAAAAGAATGGTGAAACACTTCAAGAGCTGGCACGCGATATTGAACGACTCACACTATTATCGCTGCCTAATGCGCAAACAGAGCAACGCAACGATACAGCTGTTTTCGCATTTAACAATGCTGTACAGGACAGAGAGCTGCAACAGGCGTTAAAACTGGCAGGTAAGAAAACGATTGGCGAAGCCTTAGTATATGGGCTGACGTTCGAAGCTGCCAAGCAAAGCTCGCGGAGTAACTATCGAGTTCGAGAAATAGTAGAAGAATGTGTGTGCCAGAAAGCCAAGTACACCAAGCGGAGCGAAGGATCTGGTGCTCCCCGATGCTGGAATTGTGGACAGGCAGGACACTTAAGACGCGACTGCCGCAAACCCAGAAAAGCGATCAACTACTGTTCCGGCTGCGCTGCTAAACAAAGAGGAGGAAGGGGCGAACCGTCACGAGAGCACGCTTCGCCTAATGACAGTCCGGGAAACGAGTAGAGGCCAACTTCAAGGGGCAGAAGTTGGCTGGTAGAATCGACGCCCCCGGAACCATCATCGCAGTTTCTCGACTACATCGTTGTGAAAACGACTTATGTATGAGTGGTCGAGTCGGCAAATTAAACTGCATCATAACAGTCGACACAGGCGCAACACGGTCAGTGCTAAGATCTGACCTCGTAGATCGTACTTGGCTTCACAACACCAAGAAGTACGCACTTCGCACTGCTACAGGAGAAACTACAACGGTCCATGGAGAAATAGCTCGTGACATACAACTTGGGGATTTGACCTTCTCGCATGTATTCGTGGTAGCCGACATTACCGATGAGTGTATCCTTGGAATGGATTTTCTGAAACCACACGGTATCCAGCTGGACCTAGGACAACGAATAATGAAGTGGCGGAATATTGAAATCCCGATGGAAATAACATCCTCCAAAACAACAAAGCTGCGAGTTGTATTATGCGAAGATGCGGACATACCAAAGTCATCTGAGAATGTTATTTGGGCAGAGCTCGATGGTGATCCCGGGAACCACCGATTCTACCTCATAGAACCGGAAACGACACCTGCATTACGAAGTCTTATACTAGGAAAAACGCTCGTAAAAAGGAATGAGAAGATGATGGTACCAATAAGAGTCCTGAACGTTGCGGACAGCACTACCAGCGTAAAGAAAGGAGATGTAATTGGCAGCTGTGAACCAATATCGGCGGTGACGAGTATCGACAAGGCAGAGCCACATGACGTACCCTCTAAAAATAAGCCAAGAAGGAAGGACAATGTAACATCAACACTTCTTCAGTCAAGCAACCTTAGAGGAGAACAACACAAGCAAGCAGTAGATCTAATCGAAGGATTCAGCGACGTCTTTTCCACCGGTGATGACGACTATGGCAGAACAAACTTAGTGAAACATCGTATAGATACCGGAAGTGCTACACCGATACGTCAACCTCCAAGAAGAGTACCATTAGCGAAACAAGGAGAAGTCAATTCAATGGTCAAAACTATGGAGCATCAGGGAATCATCGAAGAATCAAAGAGCCCGTGGATATCGCCAGTAGTGCTGGTAAAGAAGAAGGACGGCAGTACCCGTTTTTGTGTGGACTACAGGCGACTAAATGATGTTACGAAAAAGGATAGCTATCCACTACCTAGAATCGACGATATCATGGACACCCTGACCGATGCTAAATGGTTCTCAACGTTGGACCTGAAGAGTGGTTACTGGCAAGTGGAGATAGATGAAAAAGATAGAGAGAAGACAGCATTCTCTGTCGGCAGTGGACTGTGGCAGTTCATCGTAATGCCATTTGGCCTGTGCAATGCTCCAGCTACGTTCGAAAGACTGATGGAATTCGTTTTGAGTGGTCTGAGTTGGAAAACTTGTCTCGTTTACCTAGATGATGTGATCGTTATCGGAAAAACATTCAATGAACACCTAAAAAATCTGCAGGAAGTCTTCCAGCGACTGCAAGCGGCAAAATTAAAGCTGAGTCCGAAAAAGTGCACTTTGTTTAGTGCAGAAGTCAAGTACTTGGGTCACATCGTTTCAGCTGATGGCGTAAAGACAGATCCGGAGAAGATACTGGCGGTGAAAAATTGGCCTACTCCGAGTGATAAACACCAGTTGCGCAGCTTCCTAGGCTTAGCGACATATTACCGACGATTTGTAAAAGACTTTGCTAACACGGCGAAATGTCTGCATCAGTTAACAGAAAAAAGGAAGCCATTTACATGGAGTCAACAGTGCCAGGAAGCATTCGAGAGGATAAAAGACCAACTCTGCGACTCCCCAGTTCTGGCGTATCCAAAACCAGGTCATGGTTTCATCATAGACACTGACGCCAGCAATGTCGGTATCGGAGCAGTACTATCACAAGAGATCGATGGGCAGGAGAGAGTGCTATCTTACTACAGCCGAGTCCTCTCAAAATCAGAAAGGAACTATTGCGTAACTCGCCGAGAGCTACTAGCCATAGTAGAAGCAACAAAACATTTTCACAAATACCTCTATGGTCAAAAGTTCCTTCTTCGAACGGATCACGCATCGCTTAAATGGCTACTTCGTCCTTGTCCACCGAACTGCAAGCATTGTCACCGTGTAGAAGGAAAAGAAGCCGGAGAAACCATTCAGAGGATAACGACCGAACCAAAGACTGGATGGAATCAGCAAGAACTGGAAGATGCCCAACGTAAAGATCCAGATATTTCACCGATCATGGTATGGAAGGACGAAATGAAACGGCCTGAGTGGAAAGACATCTCACAATTCAGTGAAACCTTAAAGTGTTATTGGGCACAATGGAACTCCCTTCACCTAGACGGCGGATTATTAAAACGGAAATGGGAGAACGCTGATGGAAAGTCGTATCACATGCAAACCATCGTCCCGCATTGTAAAGTCGAGGAGGTTTTGAAGGAATATCATGGAGGTACCTCCGGTGGGCATTTGGGAGTAAACAGAACCTTGGCAAAGATACGAGAAAGGTTCTATTGGATCCATCTCCGAGATGATGTCGAAAACTGGTGCCGTAAATGTACTACGTGTGCATCGAGTCAGGGCCCACACCGCAGATCAAAGGGAGAAATGCAACAATACAACGTGGGAGTCCCATTCGAGAGAATTGCTGTGGATATTGCTGGACCATTCCCGGAATCAGAAAATGGTAATCGCTACATTTTAGTGGTCATTGATTATTTCAGCAAGTGGCCTGAAGCTTACGCAATTCCAAACCAAGAAGCAGTAACCGTCGCAGAACAAATTGTTACCAACTGGGTGAGCAGATTTGGAGCGCCACGCGAACTACACTCCGATCAAGGGCGCAATTTTGAATCTCAAATATTCAAACACGTGTGCCAAATGCTGGGAATAAACAAAACGAGGACAACTCCATTACACCCACAGTCTGATGGAATGGTGGAACGTTTCAATAGGACATTGAACTCAAACCTATCCAAACTCGTCAGCGAGAGGCAACAGGACTGGGACCAGCACATCCCTCTATTTTTAATGGCCTATAGAACATCGGTGCATTCAACAACAGGAGAAACTCCGTCCCGAGTCATTTTCGGAAGAAATATTCAAGTCCCTGCGGAGCTAATGTTTGGAGTGCCACCAGACCAACCAACCAATGCTAAAGATTATGTCTCGGATCTTCGATGTCGACTAAAGACAATTTATAACCTGGTCAGAGATAAAATTGATTTGGCGTCCGACCGCATGAAGACGAGGTATGATCAACGGGCAAACTCATCAGGATTCCAAGAGGGCGATTTGGTTTGGTTATACAAACCCAAACGACAGAAGGGCAGATCGCCGAAACTACAGCGAAACTGGGAAGGCCCTTACCAGATCATCAACCGATTAAATGATGTCGTCTATCGGATTCAACTACATCAAAAACCTCGCACTAAAATGAAAGTGGTACATCTAGACCGACTAACAAAGTACCAGGGTGCCATGGAGGAAGTGAACAACTCTGTTCGGGACGAACAGGGACTAAGGAGAGGGTAATGTTACAAATCTGACAACCTCGACGTCCCCAGCAATATCGAGAGAAGTCCATCAACATTTCAAACGCCATAAACATGTTTCCAGCAACTTCTACCGAGCTCCACAATGTAGCCAATCATTCTAGACACACACACACAACGACACCTGTCTGGGAGACTTAGTATAAATACCCGCCAACTTTCAGACAACGAGCTAGTCATTTTGGTGACACCTATCGGTGGAAGAACGCGAATCGGTACAAGTGATAGATTGGCAGTGTTCCTGAGTTGTACGAATTAAGTTTTAGAGCGAATTTAGTGAAGTGATCGGGAAATTGTGTATAAAGTGCGATTAAATAAAAATTATTCATTATTTTTAAACGAATTGTGTTTTCCTTTGAAATCGGCGATCCCCTAGCTCGCAACAATACTATATAACGAATGAACCCAGCGAGAAGTCGTACCCACTAAGCACTTTAAAAACCGTAAAAGATATGGTATTTCCCTAAGGTGCGAATACCAACCAAATCGCCAGCCTATTAATACATCTATTGTTTTTGTGCCTCACATCTTACGTACTAAAATAGCCCCCGCAGGATACGCAGGCTAATCATATACGATAGATACCACGCTAGGGACGAAATTTTACTGTTTGAATGTGTGAGTAGGTTACGCAGGTTGGTTGCTACAGGTAGCCGAAATACCTACGACATCAATGGCTTTTTGGCATAGCCTGTTCTTAACAAATCTCAGCCGATGTAGGATGGCTACGATTTTGCTGGTTTGGCCGGCCATGTACCAGTCCAAAGTGGCTACCTACGCTTTTTACATCCACTTTTGTTGGGTTCTCTCTGAAGATCCCTTCTAATTAAGGATTTAATACAAAATCTTAGCTCGATCAAAGTTATATGTACTGAGAAAATTGGAGTATAATATTTAATGAAAAAGTTTAGTTTGTATTGGAGGTGGTGGAAGGAGTTGGGGGATTCAAACTATTTATATACTTGAAGATTGCATTTATAATAGAAATAATATATTTTAAATTTCAAATTAATAGCTTTCATAGTTTCCATGAAAATTTGATTATTATAAGTTTTTGAAAATGAGTCACTTTGTATGGGAGGGGGTAGAAGGCGTGAGGGGAGAAAAATAAAACCTAAGGCAGATTACTCCCAGAGGTAGAGCTAATAATCTGTGAAAGTTTCATTGCAATCGGTGCAGCCGTTTTTGCGTGAAAGCCGGAAAGACAGACAGACAGACAGACAGACAGACAGACAGACACTACAATTATATTTATATGTATAGATAAAATCTGAGAGTATATTGTGTTTGCCTTACCGTTTGTAATGCTAGGAAATAATGATCACACAGAGACGCCCATGCTACAGAAACATTTGTTGTCGCTCAAAAACCTCGATTCCGAGTGATCGTCTGTCTACAACATAACTCTCGAACGCTTTGAGCTGTCGTACTGAAATTTGTTGTGTGTCATTTTTAGCAAAAAAGTAACTTTAAGTTCGTGACGGACCACATCCCCACTCCTTCTACCCGCTCCCATACAAATTTCATGAAATTTCGAAATTTAAAGAAATTGACTTTTGTTTCGAAACCACTTCAGCTTTTGACTTGAAAATTAGGCGACAGTATACTGATTTAAATATCATTGACGTCAAAAAAATTGCAACTATCACCTCACTATTTCTACCCCCTCCTATACAAATTTAATTTCGGAATTTTAACCTAATTATTTTTCTCCAAAACCGTAAAAGCTATCAACTTTAATTTTTGAGAAAAGTATGAAATTGCAATTATCATTGATTTCGAAAAATTTGATTTTGATTCGAATACTCCTTCTACCCCCTCCCATACAAATGCACAATTTTGTTAATTGCATTTAATCGATTTTCATTAAAACTAGAAATAGTACAAACTTATAATTTTGCCAGAATTTGTCCCTTAATAATTGCTACGAAAATATGAACTTCGCTTCAGTCTTTCTACCACATCGCATACAAATTTTTGTATTAGAAATTCAAGAAAAGTATTTCTCCTTCGAACATATGAGAGCTATCGACTTTAAAATTGTAGCAAGGCAATGTGATTAGGATGTTGATAAGCAGATTCAAAATCAACCAAAACCTCCCACTTTCTCAGCCACCTCCCATACAAATTCCATAAATTCCGACAAAAATTGTTCAATTTCCTCGAAAATTATGAAAGCTACAAACTTTAAATTCAGCATGAAACATTTTGTATACTAAGTTCGTTGCTATATACAAAAATTAAATACATTCCCTCTGCTTTTACCACTTCCCATACACTATTCGAAAGAATTTGAGATGACATATTTGCCGGTACAATAAACTATTTTCTATTTCATTGGGCTTTGCACCTAATCATAATTCTTTTATATTTTTTTTTACTCTATATGAAATCTGTGCGTATTATAAGTTTCCTTCAAAGTTTGTAACGCTAAGAAATAAGGCTAGGAGAAAAAAATTACTGATGAAGAAGTTAATATTATAACTCAAAAATCTCAAAACCGGATGTCCGTCTGTCCGTCCTTCCGTGCGTTCGCTCTCTAGCTTTAGAACACGTTGAGCTAGAAAGTTCAAATTTTGTACACGCTGTTTTTGACGAAAAAGTGAGGTCACGTTCGTGAACTGGGCAAATTGCTAAGCCCCTTCTACCCCCTCCCATACCAAATGACGAATTTTTGAGATTTGACATTAAACCGATTTTCTCGAAAAGCATACCAGCTATTGATCTGAACTTATTATATATTATTTGTATACCAATTTCAATCTTTGTCAATCAATCAAATCCTGTTAAGACCCCGTATACGGGCATAAAACAGAAACAACTCTCTTTTACAAAGCGCAATCCTGAGCATCAAGTTGTTGCCATGACTTGTTTATTCCTCTGACAAAGTGTAACAACACAATACTGCAAGACTCAGCAGCAGCAGATACAATAGCAGGTATAACTGATGTAACAGCTGATGAAGGATCCTCTTTGAGTCCTCCCACACTCGAAGAAGTAAAAACAGCCCTAAGGAACCACCCAAACAACAAAGCGCCGGGCACTGATCAAATCCCAGCTGAACTTCTGAAAGCCGGCGACACCTGCATAGCGCATCTCCTACATAGATTAGTCACGGATATATGGACGCAGGAACTACTTCCTGAAGATTGGCGCAAGAGCATCATATGTCCAATTTATAAAAAAGGTGACAAACTCTGCTGCGAAAACTACCGAGGAATATCTCTGTTGTGTACGTCTTATAAGATCTTGACGAAAATTCTGGAAAAGAGAATTAAGCCCTATGCTGACAAAGTAATTGGTGAATACCAAGGCGGATTTAGAGCTGGACGCTCGACCACGGACCAGATATTCTCAGTTAAACAGGTGCTGGAAAAGTGTTGGGAATATAATATTGATGTGCACCAGATATTCGTTGACTTCAAGCAAGCATACGACAGTATCGACAGGCGCGTACTGTATACAATCATGTTGGAGTTTGGAGTCCCACCGAAACTGGTCCGACTGACAAGAATGACAATGACCGAGTTTTTGTCACGAGTCAGAGTAGAAAACGATCTGACTTCCAGTTTTAAAACAGACAACGGCCTTAAACAGGGTGACGGCCTCGCACCAATGCTTTTCAACTAACACTCGAATATGTTGTTCGGAAACTTCCCGTTGACACCAAGGGAACACTATGCTTCAAATCCACACAACTCGTAGCATATGCCGACGACATAGATATCCTTGCAAGATCTCTAGAGAGTGCTAAGGAAGTATTTGTAAACCTTGACTCGGTAGCAAGGGAAGTTGGACTACGTATTACTGAAAATAAAACAAAAATTATGACGTAAACTAGGAAAAAGACGCCAATCAGACAAAATATCACAGTAGGAGACTATAACCTAGAAAACGTAGACAACTTTATATACCTAAGGGCGAACCTATCGAAGGATGGAAGCGAACCCATCGAAATTAAGAGAAGAATAATTATGGCAAACAAGACGTATTATTCGGTACTCCCAATAATTAAAAACAAAAACTTACACAGGAAAACAAAACTTAAGTTATATAAAACGATTATACGACCTGTGCTATGCTATGGCAGCGAAACGTGGACATTAACTCAGGCGTCCGAAAAACTACTTAACGCCTTTGAAAGAAAGGTCCTCAGAAGAATCCTCGGACCTGTGAGGGAAGACTCGATCTGGAGAATACGATACAATAGAGAATTGTATGCCATCTTCGACAATCCAGAAGTGTCAACCCTCATAAAATTTAAAAAGCTACAATCGGCTGGTCATGTGGAGCGGATGGATGACGGAAGAATTCCCAAACGCACACTAAAAGGGAAAGTCAACAGACAAAGACCGGTAGGAAAACCACAAAAGCGCTGGGAGGATTCGATTGACGCAGACAGCAAATCACTGCTAAGATTCTCAAACTGGAGGACGCGGTCACTGAACCGAGATGGATGGAGGCAAAGCATTCAGGAGGCCAAAGTCCGATTTGGGCTGTAGCGCCATCGTAAGTAAGTAAGTAAACGCCCGCGACTTCGTCCGCGTAAAAATAGCAATAATAAGCAATTTTTGAGAGTGTAGTTAGTAATTCATTACGTAGGATATATAATCTGCTTACTTTAATGGATCTTTGAAGAAAATGGTTTGTATATTGTTGGAAAGAGAACCATAAGATATTGAGAATGAAAGCATGATACTCCCATTTTTATGGGACAGGCTCGTAATCAAATCAAATCCGTGATTCGAGATCATATACGTGTTGAAGAGCGTTAAGGACATGTAAATAATTGTAGCTGGTGTTATTAAAAAAAAAAAAAAAAACAAATAAAATAACATTAAGCTTAAAAACATAACAGGACTACGATTGTGAGTAAAGCCCAATTATGCGATACTATGTATAGATGAAATCGAAATTTTTGCGGTGTTACGAAATTTTGTATGGGGAGTGGTAGAAAGGGTGACAGCACTGAACTAATTTGTTTCACATCATGCTAGAGTAGCTATAAAAATATTTTGTACCAAATTTAAGTTTCAAAAATTGAGTAGGTACTGAGAAACTTAGTGCATTGAATTTAATGAAATTGTGCAATTTGTATGGGAGGTGGTAGAAGGAGTGGGGGGTTTTTGGTGCTTCTTCGAGAAACAACTATAACTATCATGCAATTGATATACTTTAAATTTCAGATCTGTATCATTCACACTTTTCAAGAAAATCGAATTGTTATATAGTCGTGGAATGTGTCTCATTGTATGGGAGGGGGTAGAAGGAGTGAAGCTGCTCGGTTAGTTTTTTTTCCCGATATTAATAATTATGCTAATTAAGGATTAAGTTCAAATTTTTACCTCGATGAAATTTAAATGTACTGACAAAATTCGCTTAGAGTATTTCATGAAAAAGTGCGGTTTATATGGGAGGTGGTGGAAGGAGAAGGCGGTTTTTGGTGAATTTTTGAAAAACAACTATAATCATTATGCAATTGATATCTTTTAAATTTCGGATCAGTAACGTTCACATTTTTCAAGAAAATCGAATTCTTGTAAAGTCGTGGAACTGTGTCGCATTGTATGGGAGGGGGTAGAAGGAGTGAAGCTAATCGGTTAATTTTTTCCCGATATTAATAATAATGTTTAAACATTTTAACTCGATGGAAGTTACACGTACTGAGAAATTTGGTGTAAAGTGACTCATGAAAAAGTGTAGTTTGTATGGGAGGTGGTGAAAGGAGTGAGGAAACTCAAACAATTTATATACCAAAAGACTGCATTTATATTAGAAATAATATATTCCAAATTTCAAATTAATAGCTTTTATGGTTTCCAAGAAAATTTTTCACTTTGTTTGGGAAGGGATAGAAGGCGTGAGGGGAGTGAAACGAAACCAAAAGCAGATTTCATTCCGATGGACACCTAATAAACTGTGGAAGTTTCATTGCAATCGGTTCAGCCGTCTGTGCGTGAAAAGCGGCCGGACAGACAGACAGACAGACAAAAATTTCAAAAATGTGTTTTTATGCTTAGTTATTGCTAAAATAACTCAAAAAACTAATGTATACCCATTCATAAGCAAAAAACAGACAGACACTACAATTATATTTATATGTATAGATGTATAGCTGTATAGATTTATTTAGCCTACCGAACAAAGTCCTTACAGGCCAGATGATACAAAATACAATTTAACATTAATTGAAAAAAACTTACACCAAAAAATAAATATTGAGTCAATAAAACAACATTTAAATTAAAATCAAAAATTAAAAAAAAAAACTAATCAGAATTAAAACATAAATCAACACACATACGGTCAGGAACGATTTAAGGCGTCTAATGCCATTTCTCTAAACCAATCTCTATTAAAGCTGTTATTGATAATATTAGCAACCGAATTAAAATTAAATATGCTGGGAGCTAAGGGCTCATTGGATCCGTAAACTGTTTTATGAGCAGGATATGCCAAAAAATCACGAATACGTAGAGGTCTCCCAGGAAAATAAATGGAGATTTCATAAAGCAACTCATGAATATTTATTCTATTACAAAGAATATCTCGCAAAAACGCTACTGAATGTTGTTTTCTTCGAACATCTAGAAATTGTAGGTCGATTAACTTACAACGATTTGACCAATCCAGCTTTCTCAATGCAAAACGAGTGAATCTTCTCTGAACACCTTTAATTCATCTACATACTACGAATGGCATATGATGAAAGAACTGAACAATATTCCAGAACGGGCCAGAGAGCAAAAGAGTGATTTTACTACTTGAAAATCAACTGAATTTCTCTTAACAAAACCTAAACGAGAATTAGCTCTTGCAATCATGCGATCGATATGAACAACAAAACTTAATTTATGGTCCAGTAATACACCTAATTTACGCTGACAATGTGATTGGGGAGTACCAAGGCGGTTTTAGAGCTGGTCGATCAACGACTGATCAACTTTTTACGGTCAACCAAGTGCTTGAAAAATGCTGGGAATTCAACATCGACGTTCACCAGGTTTTTGTGGACTTTAAACAAGCATACGACAGTATTGATCGAAACGTACTGTACAAAATAATGCTGCATTTTGGCATCCCAGCAAAACTAGTCCGACTGACCAAAATGACGATGACATCAACAACATCACAAGTCAGAGTCAACAACCAACTAACTGATGCCTTTGACACAAATGTCGGACTAAAACTGGCCCCTCTGCTTTTTAACATAGCTTTAGAATACGTCATCAGAAAGTTACCCGTTGACACAAGAGGTACGCTGCTTTATAAATCCAGCCAGATAGTGGGTTATGCGGACGATATCAACATATTATCACGCTCTTTCACATCCGCAAAAGAAATTCTACTAAGCCTCGATCAAGCAGCAAAAGAAGTTGGCCTGAAAATCAATGAAACAAAAACGAAAATAATGACACAAACAAGGAAAAGGACCCCTAATAGACAAAACATTACAATTGACGAATATAATTTGGAAAATGTGGACGAATTCATATATTTAGGCACAAAATTGACAAAGAGTGGAAATGAAACGAACGAAATAAAAAGACGAATCCAGCTCGCAAATAAAACGTATTATTCAGTCTTAGCTATTCTTAAGGCCAGTTGCGTACACAGGAAGACCAAACTCCAAGTCTACAAATCAATAGTAAGACCTGTGCTTTGCTACGGATGCGAAACATGGACCCTTATGCAAGCATCTGCAAATATGTTGAACGCTTTCGAAAGACGGGTCCTGAGACGAATAATTGGAGCGAAACATGATGGTGACCGATGGCGAACTAGATACAACAGTGAGCTGTATGATATATTCGACGAACCGGAGGTTTCCACTATCATCAGACTGCGGAAGCTGCAATGGGGTGGCCATGTACAAAGGATGGACGAAACTCGAATACCTAAAAAGGTATTCGAGGGAAAAACGGAGGGCCGGAGGCCAGTGGGAAAATCCAGGAAACGCTGGTCCGACTCTGTTGACGAAGACTGTTCATCGCTGCTCGGATTTCAAAATTGGAGGACGCGGTCACTGGACCGAGATCGCTGGAGACTTCGGCTACGGGAAGCCAAGGTCCGAAAGGGGCTGTAGCGCTGCGAAGAGAGAGAGAGAATACACCTAAAGCATTAGCTTCCTGGGATCGATGTAGGTTTGTATTATCCAGAAAATAGCAATTCAGAATGGGTGAGAGACAACGTTAAATGGACATTATTTTACATTTAGGAAATCTCACTTTAAAAATTTTGGCAATCTTCTAGATTTTTAACCCCAATGAAAATCTTCAAATCGTCAGCATAACCCAAAAAAGAAAATAGAGAAGACATCATTAATGAACAATATGAAAAAAAGTGGCGATAAGTGGCTACCTTGAGGAACCCACTCGGAGGTTCCTCAAGGTAGCCACAAATAGAGTTCTCCTTTACTTTAGGAACGTACCGAGAGATACCTTCGTTAAGTATTGACGTGAAGTGAGCGTTAATGTCATTTAAATTTAAATTTTCGAAAGAATGTAACCAATCGATTCTGCCAAAATACCTATTTAAACCGAAATAATCTACTTTAGAGAAACAGTAGAATTCGTCATTAATATTTTTAGATTCCCTACAAAATTTGTAAAATTTAATTTTATAATCAATAGCTTTATGGTTAACGGAATTGTTCAAAAGATGGATACTAGCCTCATTAACTTCAATAATGTTAAAAGACATTAAACTATTGTTTAAATACTAAGTCTAAGATTACAGTTAATAATATATAATGGCAGAGGAAGTGGAGGGTTTTAGATGATTTTGAAACTGCTTATCAACATCGCCATGATTTCAATTTCAAAGTCGATGGCTCTCATATGTTGGAAGGAAATATGCTTTTCATGGATTTATGATATAGATATTTGTATGGGAGGGGGTAGAAGAAATGAAGAGAAGCTGATAATTATTTTAGCATTTACAGCAATTATCAAGGGGCAAATTCTGGCAAAATTTGTTTGTACTTTCACTAGTTTTAATGGAAATCGATACAATGCATTTTCTAAAATTATGCATTTGTATGAGAGGGGGTATACAGATCTAAGCAACATTTTACGACACCAATAATATTTCAGTTATTGTACTATCCACTAAACTTCAAGTCAATAGCTTTGCCAGTTTTGACGAAAAATACTTTAATTGAAACTCCTGTAGAAGAAGTGAGATTAAGTTTTTAATTTTTTTTCAAAAACTGATTGCAATTATAAAAGAATTAATTCTGGCAAAAATTGGACTTTCAGCTTAGCTAGTTTCAATGAAATAAATTTTTTGAAATTGTGCATTTGTACGGGATGAAGTAAAACGGGTGAGGGGATCGGACCAATATTTTGTGATGTTAATGATATATGTATCATTACACTTTGACCCGAATTTCAACTCGATACCTTAAGTAGTTTCGAAGAAAAATCAAATTCTTAAAAATTCTAAATTTCATGAAATTCGTATGGGAGTGTGGGATGTACGCCGTTCACGAACTTAAAGTTTTTTGCTAGAAATGACTCACAACAAATTTCAACACGATAGTTCAAAGCGTTCGAAAGTTATGTTGTAGACAGACGGACAGATGGTCACTCGGAGTCGAGGTTTCTGAACGACGACAAATATTTCTGTATCCGCTGGCTCTGGTCCACAGAATTCGGTTCAAGTTACATAATTCCATTCCTGCTCCAAAAACATAGGAACAAGTTAAACGGTTACAGACAGGTTGAAAGCGAGATTCGATGTCTCTATGAAATTTATAACTAAAGCGAAAAGTGCAAAAACGTTTTGCACCGTTTCCTATCAATAATTCATTTTCTCGTTTGACTTTCCTTTCTACACACGGGTTTGCGATCCCATTGCTTGCACCATCAGGTTACGTTGGACAGAGTGAACGCGAGAAGCAACGCGAGTTTATCAACAATTGAGGCAATAAACGATACAACCCTTTTCCATATAAATTTTAATCGCTCCTCGCATTTATGTTCTCTGCAACTTTCTAAGTGAGCGCAGCTATAATTTTTCTCTTTGATCAATCAACCGATTTCATGTTAAGTTCCCTATAGAGGCGTAGGACAGAAACAACTGTTTTCCAGCAGGCGCGAATCTGAGCATGGGCCTTTAGCTGTGGCCAGGACTTACTTATTCTGCTGGCACTTCTTCCTAAAATGCGTCGGAGGCATTGGTTCACGAAAGTTTGCAGTTTCATGGTAAGCCGAACGGTCACTGTCCATGTAGTACAACCATATAACAACACGAATTTGACGCTTGCGTCAAATACTCGCAGCTTCGTGCTTCCCACTCTCTTAACCTCCAGAAAGCGGAAAGGATACCGAAAGCCTGGCAAAATTTATTTATACAAGCGTCAATATCCTTTCCGGCTCTGCCGTCCATGCTAAAAATGCTTCCGAGGTAAAAATTCTGCACTTCTTACACATCTTCTCCGTTAAGAATAATCATTTAATCGATAGATAAAAATTTCTCAAAAAAAAAAAAGAATAAATTGATTTTCTTCACTACTTCATTTAGTTGTTATAAATTTAATAAATAAGCTGAAGAAGAATGTGACATTATCGTGGTGCCTTAAAATTAATTTCATTTTGAGTCGACTGTATTGAGGAGTGGTTCTCTCCGTATTATGCTTAGCAATCTAAATTTATCTCTCAGATTCTTCAACTATTGTTTATTCTATATAATTTGATCACAATGGTTGAAAACTTCTCTTAATTTTATTGAATTCTAGAATCATTATTCCAAAATAAAAGTCAATCTTTATTGAATAATTACAGTTTCAATCAATTTGAAATTACTCTAATCGAAAGCTATAGTTAGCTCTCAATTTCAAGCCGATTCGATTTGAAATCTTTTCACGAATTTATTTATAGAATTTTATTCGCATTACGTTTTTGTTATTTTCAAGCAAAAATTGCGAGTCAGATTTAAGCGTAATGGAATAAAGTCGTATCAATTTCTGCATGTTAATTCGAAAAATTAATTTGTGCTGTGATTTGTTTAATTTTACTCTTTAGTCAAGGCGATTTTTAAAAACGAAATTTATTTTGTATTGTGATAAGATATAGAAAACCTCTGCAACTAAATCACACAGATAATACTTTAAACGTGAACAATGTCGCGTCCAAATTCAAATAAGACCGGTGACTATGGAAAGTAAGTAAAAGGAGAGTTTATATGAATCTGTAAGACTTTCTGCGCGATTTTGTGGCATTTTATACAGATTAATTGTGATAAAAAATTTCCTTCAAATTTCATTACTCTTAACTATTTGGATTTGTATAAAGAATGGTCAAAGCGATGGGAAATTCTAGAAATTTGATAGATAATATCGTTAAACAGGAATATGTGTGTGCGCTAAATTTTAATTTCAATTAAATGTTCAATATATTCAATTATTAAAGGTGGCTTTCATATCAGGAGTTGGTAGAAAGGAACGAAACATGATAGTTCATTTTTTTCCAGGAATTTTCTGCATTTTTTAAATAATCCAAAAAATAGACACAATTTTGAGTTTTGAAAGTTTCAATAAAATTAATTTAGTGGAAAAGAAATGCAATTTTGTATAGAAGATGCTGGAAGTCATAAGGACTTGTATTAATTTTTCGTTTTGACTCTTTTACAGTCTATATTAAATCTGAGAATACTTCAAGCATTCTATCAAGTTTGTAACGCAAACCAATATTGCTCGGAGCAAAAAATATTGACGCCGAGATCCATATTATCGATCCAGAATCACGAAACCAGATATTTGTCCAACCGGTTGCTTTCTAGCTCGCGATAGCATTGAGTTAGAGTTCAATTATTTTGGAAAGAACAGGAGGTATTGATCTGAAATTTCTTCTTCTACAATGGCACTACAGTCCAAATCGGACCTTGGCCTCCTGACATTCAGGTTCCTTAACATTTTTCATTACTTATTGTGGAAGGGTTGTTAGCCCTTCGCACAACCCTCTACCTCTATTTTCGTAGATTGAGGTGACCAAGGTATACCCAAGCAGGCAGTGTGCTGGAGTTATGCATCGACCCGGATTTGAAATCACGACCTTCGCATTACAACATCAACACGCTACCCACTAGGCTACACCCTAGCACCCTAGATCTGAAATTTACAATGTTACATTTTAATGACAATAATTGCAGTATTTCGTAAAAAAAATTATAAAGTTCTCTCCAGTAACACCGAACTGCACTATTTCACGAAATACGTAAAACAAATTTTCCCAGTTTGAATCAAATCTATTGAACTCAAATTCAGTACAACATTTTTACACTCTAGATGAAATCTGAGAGTATTATAAGTTTGCCACAAAGTTTGTAATGCTAAGAAATGAGGCTCGGAGAAAAAATTAATGATACAGAAGAACATATTATCACTCGAAAATCTCAAAACCGGTTGTCCGTCCATCCGTCCGTCTATCCGGCTGTCCATCCGTGTCCTCTCTAGCTCGAGAGCGAGTTGAGACAAAGAGTTAAAATTTTGTATGCATCGGTTTTGTTGGAAAAATAAGGACAAGTTCGATAACGGGCCAATTCGCTCCACTCCTTCTTCCCCCTCCCATACAAAATGACGCAATTGCGGTATTTGACAATACACTGATTTTCTCAAAAAGTATAAAAGCTATTGATCTGAAATTTAAAATGTGTTATTACTAAAACAATTTCAATCAAATGTAGGGGGTAGTTGTAGGAAGAGGTTTTACCAATTCCTGCAACTATCTTTGGAGACTAGCGACTCCACGGACCTGAGCTAACTATCCCCCTATGGGATGGGGGCTGTAGAATTCACCCACAGCCAGTCCTGCTTGCCCTAAAAATGGATAGTTTCCGCCATTCGATCAATGGCGGGAAGGAAAGCTCCAGGTATAGACGGACTACCAACCGAACTCCTCAAAGCGGACCCGGAAATAACAGCCGATATACTCCTCCCACTCTTCACTAAGGTGTGGAATGAAGGAAGATGAATGAATGGAAGGAGGGCATCATTGTGAAAAGGCTTTCGACATCGTTAAGCGAGATTACATATGGAATGCTTTGCGTAGGAGAGGTATTCCAGATAAGGTCATAGCTATGATTAAAGAATCCTACGAAGATGCAAGGTGTCGCGTCTTGCATAGAGGAGAGCTGTCCGAGAGCTTCCCTGTGCGAACGGGTGTCAGACAAGGCTGCATATTATCACCAGCCCTGTTTCTGGTGGTAATAAATGACATCTTGAAAGCTGCACTGGAAGGTGGGGAAGGTAAAGGTCTTCAATGGAGACTATTAACCTCTTAAGTCACCTTGATTATGCTGATGACGTGTGTTTACTTGCACATAACCGTTCGGACTGAGAGTCAAATGTTCGCTCGTTGCATTCTAAATGCAAAGAGGCGGGATTGAAAATAAATGTGCGTAAGACCAAGTACATGCACATGGGTTCGAACACAAGCACACCGATTGTTCTTAACGGACAGGATGTGGAAGAGGTGCAAGATTTTTGCTATCTTGGAAGCATTGTCAGCATGGACGGCGGAGCCGAAAAGGATGTTGAGGCTCGGCTAAATAGAGCTCGTCAGGCCTTCGATATCCTTTCTCCTTTCTGGAGGTTAAGGGAGATCTCCCTTCGCACGAAGCTGCGAGTTTTTGACGCATGCGTCAAATCCGTGTTGTTATATGGTTGTACTACGTGGAAAGTGACCGTTCGACTTACCAAGAAACTACAGACTTTCGTAAACCAATGCCTCCGGCGCATTTTAGGAATATTCTGGCCAGAAGTAATCTCCAACGACGAACTTTGGAGTACAACTCGCCAGACTAAAATAGGTATTGAGATTCAACGGCGGAAATGGCAGTGGATCGGTCATACTTTGAGGAAACCAGAGCGAAACATCGCAAAACAGGCTCTGGATTATAACCCTCAAGGAAGACGTCGGGTTGGTCGACCATGTAACACATGGAGCAGTTGAGCAGGAGGCCAGAAGAATAAACAAGTCCTGGCAACAGCTTAAAGCCGATGCTCAGGATCGCGCCTTGTGGAAGAGAGTTGTTTCTGTCCTATGCCCTTATAGGGGGTCTTAACAGGAATTTGATTGATTGATTGTATTAAAATTATTCGAATCCCCTTACTCATTCTATCACCTCTCATACAAACTGCCCTTAGTCATGAAATACTATAAACCAATTTACTCAGTACGTTTAACATTAATCGAGCTGAAATTGTGCACTACGCTTTTAATTAGAATTTTTAATAAGCCCAGAAGAAAACTATACGATTAGCTTTACTCCTTCTAGTTTCGCATGAATGGGGTTTACGCTCTATCGTAGTCTTGTTATGTTTTAGTAGTAGCATTAGCAACAAAACAAAATATTTAACCCCTCTTGCACAAAATTATTCAACTGCACAACTTTATATAAAGTCGATTCTCTTGGCATGTATAAAAGCTACTGATTAGTAATTTGAAACATGTCATTTCTGTGATGAATATAGTTAGTCATTTCTGGAAAAAGCACTAAAATTCCCCACACCTTCCAGACAAATATCTAAATTCTTAAACATTTTCATAACAACAGTAGAACAATGTAAGAAAAATATTTCAATGCCGTCGCCCCCTTCTACCACCGCCCATCCAGAATATAATAAGTTGACAAAGGTTCAAAAATTTATATTCATCTAGAGCAGTAGTGCACAGTGAGTGTTCCGCTGAATCCTGGGATTCCGCCAAAAAATTGAAGAGTTCTGCTGTTCGTAACAGCCTTGGCGGTTTATCAAGAAAAATGCAATATTGAGCTTCAGCTGTGGAGCAAAATGACTTTGAGTGCTTCCCGACGCCTAGAGACTTTCTTGCATAATCTGAAGTGGATTTGGTTATAAATAAACTGCCAAAAAGTCGGGCGCAACATTATTATTATGTATGGGACAAGTCAAGGATGCGTGGAAAGTTACGTTAGACCTCCCTTCGGTGTATAACAATTGTGGAACTAATTATTTTTTTTTTTCTTTGTACATTGTGACCAAGTGTATCGGGAATTTGTAATTAAAATTAGTCTGGGAAATAATATTAAAAAAAAAATTTTTTTAGTAAGCAGGTAGGACTGTCTTTAATTATTATTCCAAAAATTAGCGCGGTCTGTTATTCAGTTTATTTACTGCAGGTACATCAGTAGTTCACGGCGATTTTTGTGTTATGTCCTCGATCGACTGAAAACGGGTTCCAGTTTCGAGGATAGGAAAAAGTCACACGGGGCCAAATCTGGTAAATACGCGAATTTTGAAGTATCATTGCCCAGACTAATTTTAATTACAAATTCCCGATACTTTATGGTCACAATATATATCAAATAGATTTTTTTTTTGCATTTTTAGGCTATTTTAGTGATGGAACGCGAAAAAAACAAAATTTCAGGGTAGTAATCTTTTTTTCCAAGTTGATCACATTGATCACATGATTTTATTATTAAAATAATAAAGTTAATATGAAAACTCATCTATCCACTTATCTGTTTATTGGAATCGCTGATTACTTTCAGAACTTGCAGAACCAAAATAATTGGCGGGTGCAATATCCTTTCAATATAGAATATACCAACAGCATTTCTGATCTTGAATTATGAAAGTTTAATTGAAATGATAAGGATAATCAATTAGAAGCCAAGTTTCGAACATTTTCGTTAACAATATTCTGGTCAGATGTATACGATGAATATCCAAGTTTAACAAAACTAAGTTTTCGAATTCCATTACCATTTGTTACTACTTATTTGTGAGAAGCCGGTTTTTCCGACTATGCACCGACAAAAACAAAATATTGACACAAACTTGACGTCGCACCAGATATGCGAGTTTAATTATCGAACATAACGCTAAATTTTAAGAGGATAATGGAATTAAGAAACCAGAAAGATCCTTCTCATTTAAGTTTTTATTTCATTTTTATTTACGTACCTACCTACATATTTTTGTTTTTATTATCATAATTATTTATTTCTATAATGAATTTTTTTTTAAGTTTTTTTTTATTGAATAAAGTTCGAAGCACCAAAACAATATTTGTTTCATTTAATATGTTATTAAAATTTTAGAGAGAATTTGTTTTTAAAAAATAGAGTCCATGATCATTGGAAAAACTTCTTAGGGCTCCGCGATCAAACTAGTTTGGGTATCCCTCACCTAGGGCTATTCCACTTACAATTTATTTCTTCTTCTACTTCTACAATGGCGCTCCAGCCCGAATTGGTCCTTGGCCTCCTGACATTCAGGTTCCTTAACATTTTTCATTACTTATTGTGGAAGGGTTGTTAGCCATTCACACAACCCTCTTTCTACGAGTTTTTAGTTTTCGTAGATTGAGGTGTCCAAGGTATACCCAAGCAGGCAATATTCTGGAATTATATATTGCGCCGACCGGGATTTGAACTCACGACCTTCGCATTACAAGTCCAACACGCTACCTACTAGGCTACACCCTAGCTTACAATTTATTATCCGAGATTCAATATAAAAGAAATAATTTACAATTTTGAAGAGATTTATTTAAAATATTATGATAACAATTAAGGTACTAACTGACTGATCTTAATTGCAATTATCTTTTATAAACTTTTATTACTGAGGTAGCGTCTACAAGTTTTACATATGATGCCTCAATTCTAGGAAAAACAAACGTTAGTGTGGAAATTTAGGAATGTGCTGTTATTTTTAAATAAAACGTATCAAACGTTTGGGAGTGAAATTTAGGCTCATGTGTAGCGCATGTGCATGCAACTCGTGCAATCGTAGTTCTGTTACATTTTATTACTAACACGAAGTTGGAGTTCCTTGTCAAAAGATCTTAATCGAAAATTGAATGATATATGTAAATTATTATGAGAGTTCTGATTCAGGGGTAACCAAAACGTTGTAAAAACAATCTTTTGTAGAAAC
This sequence comes from Chorisops tibialis, assembly GCA_963669355.1. Taxonomy (NCBI): domain Eukaryota; kingdom Metazoa; phylum Arthropoda; class Insecta; order Diptera; family Stratiomyidae; genus Chorisops; species Chorisops tibialis. The sequence continues at coordinate 79,078,656 of OY770263.1, forward strand.
ATAAATGTAGCTGCTATATCACGACTTTTTGTACTCTACAACAAAAATACTGCCAAAACTTAATGTTTTACAAACATTTTTGACCATGATGTCACAAATTTAAAATTGCATCGCGAATTTGGTCGACAATTGCTATTTTTTTACAAATACTTGCAAATATTGCTCTCGCATTGCAGAAAATGCTTTATATCGATTTTATGTCAACTTAGAAAAGGTAGAACCTTAAAATTTTGCTTAAATTTGTCTCTTCGTAATTGCAATAAAATCTGAAAAAATTGTTAAGCTCACCTCACTCCTTCTACCACCTCCCATACAAATTTCTATTTTAAAAATTCAAGGAAAGCATTTCAGCTCAGGTTTAGCAATGTAGCACTTATGTTACGTAATTCGACTTACGTAGCACTAATTCGGTCGCGTTTAGTTCGTTTAATCTTTTCTAGTGTTAATTCTAACAGATGTCACATATTGAAAAACCTCGCAATATAAAAATGAGAAATGATTTGGAAAACTTGAACAACTACCTCTTAAATAAAAGAATGGCACGCTGGAGAAAGTTTAAAACCAAAATGAGGTAGATATACAAGGTTTTAAGGTCTAGAAAATGAAGAATTATATTCCGTATGCCGAAAACTCATTTTTTAAAATTATGTGATCTGTTGAAACCAGAATTATCTTCTAAACTTAATCCCATAAGTACGTTCAAACCTGAATCTACAAACTAGCTTCCTGTTGTGGATATAGGGTAGTTGGCGATTTTTTCAGTGTACACAAGAGCACTGTATACAATTTTTTTTATGAAGTCATTAAGATCATTAACCAAAAACTTCTGAAAACATATACAACTGTGCTAAAACAGATGAAGTGTCAACAAATAACGCTGCCGTTGGAATTGAGAAGTGGTATACCACAAATAACCGGATGTATTAATAGAACCCACCTGCCAATTATGGCGCCCGAGGATGGACGTAGAGATTTCATAAATAGAAAAGGATGCGCTTCAATTAATCTACAAGCGGTCGTAGATGCCAATCTCATGTTTCGCAATATTTCTTGCAAGTATCCAGGAGGTTGCCATGATCCACACGCCTTCAAGAGTTCCAATTTGTATCAATATAGCAACAAATTCATTTCTCAGGACTTGTATAACAAATAATATATAAATTTACCTGCATTTTACATTGTAATGAAGCCTAACCCTTTTCTAATTTAGTCAATGAAAGCCATTGCTGGAAGAGAAATTCCAAATACAGGGTGGGCCAAATACAAGTTTCTTTTTAAAAATGCAATAAAATGAGCAAAATTAATATTTTTTTTCCATATATTATGGCGTCATTAGTAAGAGCAAACATTCCCATTAATGATGGAATACAACTTCGTTCAAGTGGCTACCTCGGCTGGCTTCGCAGTAGCGCATTCTGTCACTCCAATTTTCCAAGACCATGTCGATGGTTTCGGGCTGTAGCTCACGGATTGCTTGGATGATATTAGCCTTAAGCGCTTGAATCGTTTCTGAATTGTTGGCATAACATCGGTCCTTCACGATTCCCCAGAAAAAAACGTCCAAAGGGATCAAATCGCAGCGCCGAGGCGGCCAATTGACATCGCGAAGACGGCTGATAACACGATTTAGGAATTTGGTGCGTAAAAGATCGATTGTGGCATGGGCTGTGTGGCATGGCGCGCTATCCTGCATGAACCAGAGGTCGTCCAAGTCCATGTCTTTAATTTCAGTAAAAAAAAAAGTCGGATAACATGACTCTGTAACGTTCACCGTTGACCGAAACGTTGTTCCCAGCCTCATTTTCGAAGAAAAATGGTCCAATGATGCCACCACTCCACAATCCGCAACAAACTGTCACTCTCTATGGATACATTGGCTTCTCGACAATAACGTGCGGGTTTTCCGAGCCCCAGATGCGGCAATTTTGTTTGTTAACGGTGCCTCCGAGATGAAAATGCGCCTCGTCAGAAAAGATGATTTTTGGCCCAAAACCGTTGTCCAATTCAAGCTGCTCTAAGGCCCAAACTGCGAAGTGTAAAGTGACTCATTTCGTTCCGCGGAGGTATGATACTGACTTTCTGTCGAGATTTCGAGCGGGAAACAGCTTTCAGTGTCATAATAACCTATGATTTAAAATGAAACCACTGGATGGCTGTATATTGATTGGTGATCCTGCGTATCCTATATTACCATGACTTTTAAAGAATTACCCTGGAACTAGACTTCCATCGAGGCATGACAAATTCAACAAAGCATTGAATAGTGCAGAGTTTATATGGAAATTGCTTTTGGAAGGCTGAAAGGTCAATAGCGAATGCTTTCGAAAAGATGCGACATTAACCATTTTTTTATGCCGTCAGTGATTGCAGCTTGCTGTATACTTCACGACTTTATTGAGGATAACAATTGTGGATTCTTAGTGCATTGGATTGATTAATTGGAAACTGATACAGAAATACAGAATTAGTATATGCAACCAACTCGTAGCATTAATATATTTAACTCCTTGGTAAGGAAAGCCATTAAAACCGCATTATGTTAATATTATAATATGAACGATTAAAATTCAGAAAATTTTATTTCCTTCTAGAAAGAAATTGTCAATAAAAATTCACATGTAGAACAAATAAAGAAAAACGCATTCTTTCTTAACACTAATCAGTCAGTCAGGTAAAATTTTCGGATTTCACACTGTTATGCTTTATTAAATGTGACCATTATCAGACTCAGCAGACACCGAAACGTCCCATTTAGTATAGCATAACAGTGCGCAGTTCGGAAATATTTCCAATCAATTCTAAGTACACTTTGAAAAAGTAAACCATCAGTCAGTCGTCACTATTTTTGCGATGATCCCGTCGCATTGTATAATAGCATCGTTTTAAAAAAGAGCCGGTCCTCATTACGAACTTTGGCGTCGTACTCACTTTCCTCTTCCATAATTTTTCGCTGCTTTGCAAGGAAGTCTTCATTCAGCTTTTTTTGCTTATCAAAAAATATTTCTGAAAAATCTTGAAGCGTGGCATTGAAAAATTTGTTTCCTGTAAAAATATTATCGACGCTCTATATTTTATATATATTAAATTTCATCCTACCTCCAAGGGATTTCTTTTCGCCAGGCAGTTTTCTCTTTCTGCTGCCTATGCTGCTATCATGTTCACTTTTGAATTTAAGGGAGTAAGGCCCAAAAAAATTGATTTTTATACTCTATATGAAATCTGAGAGTATATTGTGTGTGCCTTACCCTTTGTAACGCTAAGAAATAACTCTCGCACAGAACCGCCAAGGGTAAAGAAATATTTGTTGTCGCTCAAAAACTTCGATTCCGAGTGACTGTCTGTCCGTCTGCCCACAACATAACTCACGAAAGCTTTGACCTATCGTGCTGAAATTTTGTAGATATAATTTTCAGCAAAAAATTAACTTTAGGTTCGGAAACGGGCCATATCCCCCACTCCTTCTACCCCTCCCATACAAATTTCATGAAATTTCGAAATTTAAGGAAATCGATTTTTCTCAGAAACGATTTCAGCTATTGACTTGAAAATTAGGTCATAGTATAATAATGTAAATACCATTAAGGTCAGAAAATATTGATCTGATTCCCATACACCTTTCACCCCTTCCCATACAAATGCACAATTTTCGAAAATGCATTTATTCGGTTTGCATTTTATTTAATTTTTTATTTTAATTTTATTGCAATTGCAACCGATTTTGGAAAAGTGTACCATTACAAATATCATTGATTCGAATACTCCTACTACCCCCTTATATACAAATGCACAATTTTGGTAAATGCATTTAATCGATTTTCATTGAAACTAGAAAAGGTACAAACTTAAAATTTTGCCACAATTTGTCCCTTAATAATTGCAATAAATGCTAAAATAAGTATGAGCTTCGCCTCACTTCTTCTACCACCTCCCATACAAATTTTTGTATTGGAAATTCAAGAAAAGTATTTCTCCTTCGACCATTTTTTAACAAACCAATGTTATTAGGACGTTGATAAGCAGATTCAAAATCATCTAAAACCTCTCACTTTCTCTGCCACCTCCCATGCAAATGCCATAAATTTAGACAAAATTGTTAAATTTCATCGAAAATTATGAAAGCTACAAACTTTAAATTCACTATGGAACATTTTGTATACTACGATCGGTTTTTTTTTAAAAACTCCTTTTGGTTTTGTCATTTTAAAATAAAAAACAAAAACTTATTCACAATCACAATATTCAATGACAGTTATTTAGAAAGGTTTCCCATTTGTCAGTGTTGTTCATTCATACGAGAAAATTCGAAAAATAATAGCTAAAAGTGAAGAAAAACTTTTTGAAAAAAAAAACTTTTTTATTTTTTGGGTCTCTTGAAAAGTTACAATTTTTTCACAAAAGACTAATTTATTCCAAACGTACAAGACATATTGTCACAATTCTTTTTTTTTATTTGATGGTTACACTGGCTAACAAAACAGCTGTGGTAATGTCAAAATTCCCGCCAGTTTTTGAAATATGGAATGAAGAGCGTCATGAATTATCACACAAAACAACAAAAAAGTTTTAGATGTAACACTAGTGCTAAACAGCACGGTATAAACGAAATCATTTTCGAATATATGAGAGCTATCGAGCACTGTCAAAATCATTCAAAGCCTTAAATTATGAAAGCTACAAACATTTCAGCACGAAAAATATGTACACCAGTTCAGTGTCATATACAAATAAACTGCCAACAAGTCGGGCGAAACTTTATTATTTTTGGGACAAAATGCGCATGCGTAGAAAGTCAATATGCAGGTTAGAGTGGTTAGGGAAGACTAAGTGAGGGAGCTTCTTGGGCAGGGCAGTTCTCACTTTCCGGAAAAGTTCAAAAGCTCCATATTTCATTGGTTTATTTATGCAAGTTTGAGTTTTCATGAAGGGAGGGGGGAGGGTGATAGTAAGGGTGGGTGGATGTTAATAGTTTCTTAATTGATTGCTTGAACCAAATCCAATATTCTTTGTATAGAATGTCAGTTTCATAGATGAAATTGCATAGAATTTTCATTGGATTCGGTGAATTTTAAATTCACGAAACCAAACATTTGTATGGGAGGGGGTAGAGGAGGTAGAGGAATCGTAAAATTTGTGATGCAGTTTTATTTCTTTTTTTTTGTGAGGTGCTTGTACAAAATTTCAAGTTTGTAGCTTTTAATTTGTTAGTTATTAGTTGATTTAATGAAATTGGTCGAAATCGTACTTTTGTGTGGGAGGGGGTAAAAGGGCAAGTGCTATCTCAAAACTTTTAACGTAATTTTATTTCAACTATTTTTGTAAGTTCTTGTGCAAAATTTCAAATTGATAGAATTTAATAGTTAAGTGATAATTGATTTCTTAGAAATGGTCGAAAAAAAATTTTTGTATTGGAGGGGGTAGAAGTTTTAAAGATATTCGACCAGTTAATATTTTAAACTCTTGGAAATTTTTTTTAAATGCATTTCGCAAATTTTCAAGTTTCTACCTAAAAATTTAATTTAAAAATTTTCAGTTTATGTGTTTTTTTCATTGCACATGAAACACTTTGTGCACGTTAGACCCCCACTTCGGTGCATAACAATTTTGGAACAAATTATTATTTTTTTTCCATGTACATTAAATAGATGTGTCGACGTGCAAAATTCAAACTTTGTATCTTTTACCAGAGCCATAAAAAAATCACTCAAAATTTTCAACATTTTCGCTTCCCACCTCCCTCCCCTTACACCCCCCAACTTAAATTTTTTACCAAAATTAAAAACTATATAGCTCTACAATCTGACAAATTTTCAATTTGATATGTGTACTCAATTTTGAGATTTGGTGATTTGTAGTTTTGGAAAGTGCGCCATTTTTTAAATGCTCCCCATTTCCCCCCACTACTATTATGTCCATATATTATATTTTTTTCATATGTCACTAGTAAAGCTTAGTATTCGTTTCAAGTTTCAATTACATAGCTTAAGAGACAGTCGAGATATTAATTTTTAAGTGTTTTTCCTTGCACCCCCCCCTGACCCTCCCCCTTACAAGAATTAGCTTCCATCTAAACTGATTCTAGTAGATCTTGATGCCATCTTAATTGTCTCAAAATATCAATTTTTTATGGGTAGTAATTTCGAAGATATAATCATTTGAAAAAAAAATTCGGCCGCCAATTGGCTCTTAGCCCCCCCTTTTCGCACCCCAATGGATAAAAAAATTAAATTATTTTTAAAAGTTGTCCCACAAACTCTTCTATATGTGTGTTGATTTTTAGCTTCCTAGCTGTAACCATGGTTGAGATATTTGAATTCGTATTTTTCGGTTTAAGCGCTCCCCCTGCCTCCCCCTGAACCCGTACACCCCCCAAAATGGGTATCCGCCTGAGATCCGCAACTACCTACAATCCCTCCAAAAATGAACTTTCTATCTTGAAGGGTTTGGGAGTTAATGTGCGCTGAGCGTACACGTCGGCGTACGGCGTACGGCGTACGGCGGACGGCGGACGGCGTACAGACAGACGGATTTTTTTTTTTTGCATTTTTAGGCTATTTTAGTCATGAAACGCGAAAAAAAAAAATTTCAGGGTAGCAAATTTTTTTTTTTCCCAAGTCGATCACAATACTTTATTATTAAAATAATAAAGTAAAATTGCAAACCTCTCCTCACTGCTTCTACCAGCTTCCCTATAAATATCAGCATTCATTATTCTAAAGAATTTAATGCATTTTTGGACCTCAGGGTGGCAATATATTTTTCGAATTCGATCACAATACTTTATTATTAGAATAACTTGCGAGTAAAGCATTCGAATACAATAGATTTGACAAAACTGAATTCATAATAGTAGATAACAGTTTTCTGGTAATAAATTAAACCTTTCAAAGTCGCTCTATAATTTAATGAAATGATTTATTTTTTAAATGAAAAATGTTTTCTTAATTTCGTTCCGCACTAAGACCAATAGCCGGCAGTTTAACCGAAATGCGTGGACAGAAAGCTAATATTCATATTTCGAAAGAAATCGTACAACTATGTGAAATCATACACGATGGAGGAATCTCATATTCTGATGAAAATCCGGACTTAAAAGTAATCAGTTTTGGAGAACTTTTTGGTGTATGTACAATATTTTGCTTATCATTATTAACATTTGAATTTTTAGGCATTTCTCTTTTCAATATTTTCTCAAATTTTTTATTTGATATTTTACTAAAACAAAAGGTGGCAAATATTATTATTTTCAATTTTTAAAATTCACAATCAAAACAAAAATTGCACTTAATTTGTTTTTTTTTTCGTTGTTTTCAGATCTATACTCATATCTCGAATAAAATTGTTGGTATTTTGCTGCGAGCAAGAAAGCAAAAGTTAATAGATTTCGAGGGTGAAATGCTTTATCAGGTAACTTATCCCTAAGCTTGTTGCTATTAACCGTTTTTTTTATTTTTTTGCTATTTGTTTAATTAGTCTTACCCCTCTTACTTGACTTATTTATTTCAATGTATTTAGGCTAAATTTATTTTCACCTATTTCTAGTTTCATCTTCCTTTGAAATTTAAAATTTTCTCTCCCTTCATCCAGTCTTATTGAATTTCAAACTATCGGGATTGGCTTGGAAAACAGGGAAAAAAGTGCCCGACAATTAAACTACATTGTTCACTGTAGTAACTTCTCTATTCCTATTTCCTTATCCATCATATCTACTGCTCTGTGCGTCACTCATTAAAGAGTGCTCCGAAGAGATTTTGACGACCTTAAACAAAACACATATGGAATAAAATGAATTGAAAATTTTTCAATACAAATTAATTTAAATAATTATTTTAATCTCATTTATAGCGTCGTGATGATGATGTTGCCATATTTATGCTGAAATCGTTAGAAGAAATAAAATCCGAATTGGAAGAAAAACAAGATGATGTTCGAAGCAAAATGAGTTCAGCACCTAAGCCGACAACAGTTTTGTTAAATAATTAAAAAGAAAATGTATTAACTAAAATCAAAACACAAACAAAGTAATTTTTATGTATATATATTTTTTCAAACATAATTTGTTCTCTCTTTTTTAATAATATAAAATTGTTAATTACAATTTTTTCATACACGGTAATTTACTTAATGGCGAGACTTCTAGATATTTTATTTTAAATTTGTTTTTTTTTTTTGGTTTGACAATAAGGTCCGGTGCTTAAGTCGGTTACAGCAAAAAAATTTCAACAATTTAATTTTTTATCTACACTCAAGGCCGGCATTTAGATCCGACAAAACGGAATAATTTATTCATTTTTCTCAATCGTACATAATATTCTTCGTTTAAAAAAAGGACTCCAAAAGATACGGTGTTTTTCCTCGTCTCCTCAAATAATAAAAATTGATGTAGCTCTGTCATTTTCTTGTAGCTTTAAAGTTTTATTATAATAAAATATGATAATAAACGGAATTAAAGAATTTATCTTACAGATCTTGTTTTCTGCTCAATTCAGAAACTTTACTCTGACAAGAAGATGACAGGAAACAAATTCTATATAATTATCATAATATGATCCATTTAACATTCAGAAATAAAAAAGAAAATAGAATCCAAAATGAAATGCGTCAAATCTAAACAGAACTAAGAAAATTTGTTTGCTAAATATTAGTACCAGAACCATCGCCAATAATAAGAAAAAAAAACCTCCAACATAGCAGAAAAAAACCAATTGAATTTCAAAGCACTAGCATTCAAAACATTAAATGCATAAGTGTAGTTTATTGGTATGCAGGTCAATTAATAAAACAAAGAAGAGACAAACTGTTTAAAACAAACAATTTTTACAATCATAAAAAATATTTAAAACTATTAAACAAGATATCATAAAAAAAATATGCGATTCTATGGAAAAAGTTGATAAGTCAAAACTTCACAGCAAATTAGCATTACGTTCTTTTTTTTATTTTGTTTTAAAACCAACTTTTTCATAGTACACACAATGTACTTTTGCAATAAGTAATAATAATAAAAAAATAAGTTTAAAAAAAAAGTTTTAAAAAAAAATCACAATTGGTGCATTAACATTAAAACATTACGATAATTTGCTTGGAGATATCATACGATCATTATTATTATTATTTTTTTTTTTTGCATACAAATATTAGGTCGAACGCGTCAAATGAATGAATCATGTATTTACGTTAAGACGGTGATTCTCTCTAATCAACAATGCACAAATATTTAATTTGTATTTATTATTATTTTTTTTAATGGCATTTATTCTTGCAAACTAATATTATAAATTTTTCGTTTTTAGTGTTGACGAAAAAATTTTAAATTAAATTTATAAAAAAAAATCAATTTAAATTTTATAGAAATAATATGAGTAAAATAAAATGATAATATTGAAATAAAATTATATCGCTTTTATTTCTCCTGTCGTCGAAAAAATTGCTAAGCTTGGGTTTTTCATTCTTTTTTAGTTGCACAAAAAGCAACTGTGCGGATACAGTACGTACAAAATTAAACATAATGTTGCATGCATACACAATTAAATTGTTCCATTTTGTGTTATTAATAACTAAAAATTTCTCGTCTACTTTCTTTTCTGTAAGTCTGCAATTATTATTATTATTTTTTTTAAATATATATGTAATAATATTTTTGTATAAACAACTTCATATTTTGAATAATAACTAGACAAAAATTAAAAGAATAAAATGACTAAGGGTATGATAATTAGCTAGGAATTTGAAAAAATCATTAAAACTAACTTTAAAAAAAAAATAAATCCACCCTTCTTTTTGATAAAAAGCACTTTTTTATGTGGATAGATAAGCCAAAGTGATACATGTGATTATTATTTATATTATAACGCAAAAAGCAATAATCTTAAGATTTAAAAATAAATCGAATTGTTTATAAATAATAAAATTGAAATGTTCATCTAATTTTTACAACAGCGTCACTTAATATTTAAACAAAAAAAAAACTAGTAGACTATAAATTACAACATATGAAATAATGTAAAAAAAAAAAATTTGATTGTTGGTGAATTAAAAGTCCATTTGTCACGTTTTTCGTGGTGGAGTTGGTGGTGGTGGTCTGATTTCTTTGGGAATGTTCTCATAGACTGCGAAAGAAAAACGAAATTATCGTTAATACAGTTAAATTAAATTCTTAATAATTAATTTAATAAGTGATATAAATTAGGGTGTAGCCTAGATACGTGAGGACGTGAGTTCAAATCCGGGTCGAAGTATAATTATTATTACAAATAATGAAGTAGAAAATGAAATAAAATAAAAAATATCGTGGTGTGATGTGATGTAAACGCTCATCACGCTCGAAAGGTAATTTATTTAAACTTACTAATAGGAAATATCTAAGCTTTGATGTTCGTAAGAAATTGAAAGATCGAATACAGGGTGGGCCATTAAGTGGTTTCTTTTTAAATCATAGGTTATTTTGACACTGAACGCTGTTTCCCGCTCGAAATCTTAACAGAAAGTCAGTATCATACCTCCGCAAAACGAAATGAGTCGCTATACACTTGAACAACTTTCACAACAACAACAATAACAACAACAATAAATCATCTTTTCTGACGAGGCTCATTTTCATCTCGGAGGCTACGTTAACAGTCAAAATTGCCGCATCTGGGGCTCGGAAAACCCGCACGTTATTGTCGAAAAGCTAATGCATCCACAGAGAGTTTGGTGCGGATTGTGGAGTGGTGGCATCATTGGACCATTTTTCTTCGAAAATGAGGCTGGGAACAACGTTTCGGTCAACGGTGAACGTTACAGAGCCATGTTATCCGACTTTTTTTACTGAAATTAAAGACATGGATTTGGACGACCTCTGGTTCATGCAGGATGGCGCGCCATGCCACACAGCCCATGCCACAATCGATCTTTTACGCATAAAATTCCCAAATCGTGTTATCAGCCGTCTTGGCGAAGTCAATTGGCCGCCTCGGAGCTGCGATTTGACCCCTTTGGACTTTTTTTCTGGGGAACCGTGAAGGACCGATGTTATGCCAATAATCCAGAAACGATTCAAGCACTTAAGGCTAATATCATCCAAGCAACCCGTGAGCTACAGCCTGAAACCTTCAAATCCAAATCAAAAGCGATTCACACGCGAATTCTTGTTGCACATAGCTACTTAGTGGGACACTAGAGGCGATTTCTTCTATTTGAATTATTATGATTTGCAAAAATGGCAACTGCAACATCACTTTAAATAAACGAGTACCTACCCCGCAAGGGGGTAGTTGTAGTATGAGGTTTTACCAATTCCTGCAACTATCTTTGAGTTAGCGACTCCACGGACCTGAGCTAACTATCCCCCTCTGGGATGGGGGCTGTAGAATTCACCCACAGCCAGTCCTGCTTGCCCTAAAAATGGCAAATGGACACTCACTGGATCATGAGCTTATCACCCATGATCTTAAGACCTAAATGATACGAGAAACAGATACATCGCCTCGGATACGGACTGATTCTACGGTAACGACTTTTGGCATTCGAAAACGGACTATGATTGGCTTCTGGAACGTTCGAACATTGAATGACGGAGGAAGAGCTGGGGTTGCTCGGTCCTTGCACCGCCAATCAGTGATCGACCGTGAAATGGAGCACTATAACATCCAAATCTTGGGCTTGAGCGAGGTCAGGTGGACAGGATCAGGAGAAGAACGAACCCCTAGCGGAAACACTATTCTGTACATTGGCCCTGAAAGTGAAGCCAGAAATGGCGTGGCGTTCGTCCTTACGCCGAGAGCGAGAAACAGTCTCATTAGCTGGGAACCAATCTCGGATAGGATTATCGTCGTCAGGCTCAGGACCAGTGTCAGAAACGTCACAATTCTGCAGTGCTACGCACCAACTAATACCGCAACATCTGGTGACAAAGAGGAGTTTTATAGCCAACTGAGTGCCACCTTCGAACGTGTTCCAAGAGGTGATATTATTATCATCTCGGGAGATATGAACGCCCAGGTTGGATCAGACAACACTGGACTAGAACACGTCATGGGGAGGCATGGTGACCCTTGGGTCGATCCTTCACGACCTTGGATTAAGAGACCCGAAAACGGCGAATTATTTGTGGAGTTCTGTAGTACTCGGCAAATGGTCATCGGAGGGACCCTTTTTCCACACAAGAGTCATCATAAAACATCTTGGGTTTCCCCTGATGGTGTTACTCAGAACCAGATCGACCATTTGGCTATAAGTCGCCGATGGAGAAGATGTCTCCTCGATGTGCGAGCGAAACGTGGAGCTGATGTGGGGAGCGATCACCACTTGATGGTTGCCTGCTTGAGATTGTGTACAGCAGCTATCCGACGACCACAAATTCTTCAAATGAACCGCAAGCTTAATGTGGATAAACTCAGAGATCCCAACAAAAAACTCGAATACACCACCATTCTACGCGACAAGTCATCCACATTGGGTGAACATGAAATGCGCACACTGGACGCCAATTGGGAGGCAACCAGAAACACTTTTCTAACTAGTGCCGCAGAATCTGTGGGATATGCGCAAAGCGGTGAGAAACCCTGGATGTCGCAAGACACATGGGACAAGGTTGACAATCGGAAAAAAGCCAAATTGGCAATCATCTCTCAACCCGATGTCAACCAACGAACGCCCGACTTGAGGCAGAACTACCGCGATGCTCATATACAGCTTAAAAAGGCTGTTAGACGCGACAAGAGAAAGGCCATTGAAGATCTGGCAAACAAGGCAGAATCTGCGGCTTACCTTGGGGATATGGGTTCACTATTTAAAATCATGAAACAGTTGACGAACAGGAATTTCACCGCCAACCACCTGGTGAGAGATGTCAACGGAACTCTCCTTAATATGAGTGAACACCAGTTGCGACGATGGAAGGAATACTTCTCTGATATTTTAAACATCTTGTCAGATGAAGATATTCCGGAAACAGAACAACTTCCAAACATCCAACCGCAACAATCCTCTATTAGGGACGATCCCCCAGATAAGGAAGAGATAGTTTCCGCCATTCGGTCAATGGCGGGAAGGAAAGCTCCAGGTATAGACGGACTACCAACCGAACTCCTCAAAGCGGACCCGGAAATAACAGCCGATATACTCCTCCCACTCTTCACTAAGGTGTGGAATGATGGAAGATATCCGACTGAATGGAAGGAGGGCGTCATTTTGAAAATTCCGAAGAAGGGCGACCTTCGGGATTGTGTCAATTGGCGTGGTATATGTCTACTTACTGCCGTATCAAAAATTATGGCTAAGGTAATTCTCAATAGGATTAGTGATGTCGTCGAGAGCACTCTCGAAGTTTATCAGGCTGGATTCCGTAAAGGGTCGTCTTGTACCGACCACACAAATACCCTACGGATAATATTAGAGCAGTCAGCCGAAATGGGTTCGCCACTACATCTCATGTTTGTGGACTTCGAGAAGGCTTTCGACAGCGTTAAGCGAGATTACATATGGAATGCTTGCGTAGGAGAGGTATTCCAAATAAGGTCATAGCTATGATTAAAGAATCCTACGAAGATGCAAGGTGTCGCGTCTTGCATAGAGGAGAGCTGTCCGAGAGCTTTCCTGTGCGAACCCGTTTCAGACAAGGATGCATATTATCACCAGCCCTGTTTCTGGTGGTAATAAATGACATCTTGAAAGCTGCACTGGAAGGTGGGGAAGGTAAAGGTCTTCAATGGAGACTATTTAACATCTTAAGTCACCTTGATTATGCTGATGACGTGTGTTTGCTTGCTCATACCCGTTCGGACTTAGAGTCAAATGTTCGCTCGTTGCATTCTAAATGCAAAGAGGCGGGACTGAAAATAAATGTGCGTAAAACCAAGTACATGCACATGGGTTCGAACGCAAGCACACCGATTGTTCTTAATGGACAGGATGTGGAAGAGGTGCAAGATTTTTGCTATCTCGGAAGCATTGTCAGCATGGACGGCGGAGCCGAAAAGGATGTTGAGGCTCGGCTAAATAAAGCTCGTCAGGCCTTCGGTATCCTTTCCCCTTTCTGGAGGTTAAGAGAGATCTCCCTTCGCACGAAGCTGCGAGTTTTTGACGCATGCGTCAAATCCGTGTTGTTATATGGTTGTACTACGTGGAAAGTGACCGTTCGACTTACCAAGAAACTACAGACTTTCGTAAACCAATGCCTCCGACGCATTTTAGGAATATTCTGGCCAGAAGTGATCTCCAACGACGAACTTTGGAGTACAACTCGCCAGACTATTGAGATTCAACGGCGAAAGTGGCAGTGGATCGGTCATACTTTGAGGAAACCAGAGCAAAACATCGCAAAACAGGCTATAACCCTCAAGGAACCGTCGGGTTGGTCGACCATGTAACACATGGAAGCGAGCAGTTGAGCAGGAGGCCAGAGGAATAAACAAGTCCTGGCAACAGCTTAAAGCCGATGCGCAGGATCGCGCCTTGTGGAAGAGAGCTGTTTCTGTCCTATGCCCCTATAGGGGGTCTTAACAGGAATTTGATTGAGTAACGAATACTTTCCTTAAAGTAACGAGTAGTTACTGGTACCGAAAAGTAACGAAACTTGATATCACTAATTCACTGGCCTCGAATGAGCTACAAATTGTCTTAGGAGATTTTTATACAAAAGTTGGAAAGAAGGAGACTCATGGAGGAACAACAGGATGGTACAATCTCCATGACATAACCAAGAACAGTGGCCAGCTTGTTATTAATTTCACATGCAGTAAAAATATATCTCTACTTGGTTCCCATATCGCGATATTCATAAACAAACGTAAGCGTCATCAGATGGTCACACTTTCAATCAAATAGACCACGTTCCAATTGAGAAAAGGGCTGCTTTCAGTATACTTGATGAACGAACCCTCCGCGTTGCGAATTGTGACTCTGATCACTATCTAGCGAGAGCTAAATATCGATGTCGAATAGCTTGTCGTGGATATTCGAAACGAGTCGCAAATTCAATATCGACAAGCTAAAAGATGAAACGGTGGCGCAGACGAACATGACAGCACTTGATCAACACTTGACACCACAGTATGAAAACATCCAGAATATACCAAAGGGGAATATGTGGATGAAAATACGAAACGGCATCAAATCCTCTGCAGAAGAGATTGGTTCGACGGAGAATGTCGCGATGCAATAGATAAAAAGAACGAGGCTTACAAAATGTTTACTAAACGACCAGCACGAGCCAACAAAGAAAGATAAGACAAGCTTAGGCGATATGCGAAAAAGATCTGCAGACGAAAATAAAGGAAGTACCATAATGACAAGATACAAAAATTGGACGAAAATATGAGGCAAAATAAAACGCGGGATGCATACGTAATAGTAAAGGAGCTAAAGGAGGGATATTAGCCCAAAACCAGACTCTGCAAAGACGTAGAGGGCAACATTATTACCGACACACAAAAATAAAAAGGAGATGGGCTTCATACTTCGAACATCTTCTCCATCCCAAACCATAAGCTCCGTTCACGACAGACAAAATTTCAATTGACGTTCCAACTGACGAACAAGAAACATCATCGACACTAACCACACTCGACGAAAGCAAAGCAGCCCTATGCGACCAAAAACTAAACAAAGCACCGGAAATCGACGAAATACCAATTGAAATTCTGAAAAACGGTGCAAGCTGTGTCGCTAAAATACTACACAGCATAATGTTCAAAATATGGAAAACATACCCGACGATTGGCGAAAAAGCATCATAGGTCTCATTTCCAAGAAAGAAAACAAACTCTGCTGCAAGAATAACCGAGGAATATCATTTTTGTGTAAGTCCCATAAAATACTGTCAAAAATAATTAAACGTCATCTTCAGCCCGGTACTAATGAAACAATTGGCGAATACCAAGGTGGATTTAGAACGGAAAAATTTGCAGTGAAACAGGTGCTTCAGAACTGCTAGGAATATAACACAGACGCGCAGATTTTATCGACGGGAAGGTTCTGAACCAAATCATACTGGATTTTGGAATTCCCCGAAATTTAGTCCGACTAACGAGACTAAAATTAACGAACACTAAACCTCAAGTGAGAATACACACCGATTCCACAACCAGCTTGCGAACGGAATGTGGTTTAAGGCAGGGATATGATCTAGTCCCCATGCTTTTCAACTTGACACTAGATTATGTCGTCCGAAAAATCCCGGTCGATGCGAATAAGACACTACTATTCAAATCCATCTAACTAAAGCATAGGCTGACGATATTTACATCCTCCTTTAGTGCTAAGGAGGCATTTGCAAATCTTGACTCCGCCGCGAAACAAGACGGGTTGCGCATTAATGAAAGAAAAGCAGAAGTAATGACGCAAACAAGAAAAAGAACATCAATCAGGCAAAACATAACAATTACGGAATATAATTTGGAGAGTGTGGATAACTTTGGGGCTAATCTAGTAAAGGAAAGCAATTAAACTTTCGAAACTCTTAATTGGGACATAAAATTAAAGTTTTTACCGGGTCTTACAAGTTAGCTTTTATTTCGCTGTGCCTCAAAAATGTTCCTTTGTTCCGTTGTTTTAGTTACGCTATAAGATCTTTTTTAATATTCTTAGCAGCGAAACAGCGGAAGTAAACACGAACGTGATTGCGAGTTTCGAGCAAGCTATAATGCAAGTTTGTGAGCATGCCGCGGACCGGCTATTTTGAAGGCACTGCGATCATATATGTACTATCAAGACAGTATTCAACCGTCATTGCTCACTAAAGAATTTCTGTGCCAAAAGAAAGATCAAACTTTGCTGGGTTCCGAGCCTTCTAGTGCAACAACAGTTTCAGTTGAGTTGCTTATGTAATAACATTTTATTAAGAACATCATATCAAAAATTTATATTTGCTGGTAACCAAACTTTTTCTAATTCTTGATTTTATCCACGCTTAGTGAAACCTATAATTAACGCCAAACGTCAATTTAATTGACTTACTTCCATTATGTCCTTTTTAAAAACTTGGAAAAAGTCTAGCAGTATCTCTAGTTACATTAGAAAGGATTGATAAGACGATTTTTCTGAATGAATCTAACTATAAATTTGAACTCCGTATAGAATATTGCCTTAAAACGTGCTCGAAATTTTATTAAAATGTATTACATGTCCTTTTCATGAAGCCATCGTGATAGAAGATATGAAGAAGAGTATGTTAGAATTTTTGTACTAATTCTTTATAACCGTTTCGACGAAACAATTCGAAGTTGAAGAAAAAAAGGCTTAAAGATATTATTTTATAGTTCAAACCAACTAATTACATTAAACTTTCCTTGAATTCCTGATTCGGAACAGTTATTACATTTAAAATTCTAGCGGGAATCAAAAGCAGTAATCAAACTTGTAAAGAGAATCAAGAATTTATAAAATACGAAACGTAAACTAACCTGTTGGAACAAAATCACATTTCGGTGTTGTCGGTTCCATCGGTGATTTTGTTTTATTAGGAGTTTTATTAACATTATAGATGTCTATTTTATTGTTCAAACTTAGATTTGACATTGACGGTGGTAACGGAGAGCGCTGAACATCACCCACTTCGCCTGTATATCTACAAAGAGAAAAAATTTATTTTAATATTTTGTTTTTAAATTCACAAAATTCTAAAAACCAATACTAAAATTATTTCCATCATTCTAATATTTAAAAACTTATATTTATTGCTCAAATTGCGCTAAATAAACTATATCTAGAAAATGAACAAACAAAAAACCAAAATGAATTATTTCAAGGTCAGCCCACTCACATGCTAATCAAATCAAGATAATTGTATTTCAAGGTCATGCAAATTAGCGCAGATTTACAATGAAAAACATATGAGTGAATTCTATCGGAACGAATCAACGCAAACCAGTGAGAATTATTAATCTTTCAATATTCTGAGTAAAATATCACATTGAATGAATTGCTAGAATGAAATTATTAGATTGCCATTGGTAATTCTATAAAAAATGACTCAATGACAAATCTTACACGAAGTGATATTACGCTCTTAATTACATTGTATTGGAATAACAAACACGTCCAAAAATATTCGTGCATTACTATATTGCGCTTGAAAAAACTACTTCATTCTTTATTAAATACAAATACAAAAACCTGTGCTTAGAAATATTGTAAATAATTCACAGTAGTGTGCTGTAAGAACTTTTATTGTAAATTTTTTTTGTTTTTTAGAAAATCAGAAGAAAGTTACTTTTGTTATACCAACGTGAAAAATACGAATAAAAAAACATTTTTTTATTTAATCCAAAAATTTATAATTTTTTTCTTTGTTCATTTCTTTTTAATAATTATTAAATTCGTACAAAAACAATAACTTAGAATTAAATCATCTTAAAAAAAAATAAATAATAAAATTATTTTCATAAGTAAAAAATAAGGAAGCATGATATGAGATCTTAAAAATAATTACGATTATCGACACGATATACTTATATAACGACATATGTTAAATAGGTACATGTGGGGAGGGGTTAATTGTTGATTTTTTTATTTATTTTACATTCCAAAACAAGCACAATAATTAAACATATATCTCATC
This sequence comes from Chorisops tibialis, assembly GCA_963669355.1. Classification (NCBI taxonomy): domain Eukaryota; kingdom Metazoa; phylum Arthropoda; class Insecta; order Diptera; family Stratiomyidae; genus Chorisops; species Chorisops tibialis. The sequence goes on from OY770263.1 coordinate 79,097,194, forward strand.
CACATACTTAATATTGGTGTATTCCCGTCCGACTTGTAGGCTCTGTTCTTCAGCTCGTTTTCTTTGAAATAAAGTTTGAATGTAATGCTCAACAGCATAATAAACAAATTTATATTGTGCCTCGGTTTGAACTAAACCGGAACGTTGTGAACGGACCAATTGAATTGTGCGTTGTATATCGATTTCGGTGTCTAGGCCTAAAAACAAAATAAAAAAAATCAATGAGCAATATATTTAATTTTTCTACAAATCTGTTTATGTTAAATTATTTGAATATATTTTAGATCTATTTTTATCCACGATTATGAATTTATTTGTTTACGAAACTTTATAGGTTGCTGTTTTAAACTGAATGTAGCAGGTTAGGTTAGTGATTCTAGTATGCGCCAAAAACATGATATGCAACACAAATATTGACTGGCATTGGTACAACTTATCCGGGGATTAGGGAAATTCTGAAGTCACTTGAAGATCGACACTAATGGTCGAGACTAAAAGCGCGCCATTGACGACCCACCAGGCGAAGTGGTTGGCTTCTTTCGGGCTAAGAAAATTTCGAGTTATGAATTCCAAACTTCTTCGAATTTATTCAGCTTTTTACGCATATACCTTGGTATGTTAACCGAGTATTAACCAGTGATGCAACTGGACTCATTTGACGCAGATTGCAGATCGCTTCTCGATTTTTCAAACTGGAGGACTCAGTCGTAGGACCGAGACAACTGGAGGAAGTACATCCGAGAGTGGCCAAGGCTCGATATGGGCTGTAGCGCCATTGGATCATCATACATAATTAAAATATGAGTTCAAAAAAAAGCTCAATGTTTATTTTGCATAGTTTTAATATTTGAAATTAACTATTGCCAACTGAGAAGTTTGGGGGTAAATGTTGTGACTTACGCTGATGACTCAGTGATACTCGAATAGTATCAGGTAAGTACACAAGAACAATATCCGAACTTGCGGAAGGAGCTCTCAGAAAACTACACGACTTGGGAAAAGGCACCGGACTTAACGTAAGCCCGCAAAAAACGGAGCTCGTGCTCTTTACTAGGCTAACGAAAATAGGAAAAGAACTGACTGTCCAAATATACGAAGTATCTAGGATTTATCTTATACAGTAAGCTTACGTGGAGACAAATAGTATATAGTAAGGCCAATTTTGCTGCACTGACATGGTGGCTTGCACTGAATAAAGTAACATACCGGCAAATATTGGAAAAAACACAAAGACAGGCATGTCTGGGAATCATTCGTGCTCTTAAGACCATATCTTCAGCTTAGCTAAATGTCTTACTCTCTTTGCCGCCAATCGACCTATTCACAAAAATCGTGGCATCCAAGTGCGCTCTTCAAATAAAGGAAACCAAGCCCGTATGGACATAGTAGCATAAGCGTACCTGCAATAACCACAGATTCTATGGTTACAGAGTCTGGGTTTGATAGCAAGTTCTTCATACGTATACCAAACAGGGAACATTGGGAAACAAACTCGAACTCTGTTGGGTTCCGGGCCTCAGTAAGGTAATGAAGCTTGAACTAGATTCCGCAGGAAACTTACCACTGCCCATATATATCGTCAAAGACTCTATAGACGCCCTGATGAGAAATCGAACCGAAACCAGGTGGAAAAGTACCACAACCTGTAATATTACAAAATTAACCCGGAAGCAATATGCGACAGTAGTTGGTATGATTACCGGACATTGCCTAATTGGAGCACATGCTTACAGAATGGGTTTTGGTAGCAATGATCTTTGCAGAAATTGCAAACAGACAGAAGTGAGGGAAACGATGGAGCACGTGTTATGTAAATGCCCGGCTCTTGCTAGAAGGAGGCTTAAGATCCTCGGCGTACCGTTCTTTCCCAACCTCAAGCCGGTTTCGAGCTGCGGTATGTGGAATCTGTTGAATTTCGTCGCGGCAACGGAAACCTTTGAATTCAACAAGAATCTCAGAACAACGCTGGATGATACTATTGATTGATTTTAAAAATTTACATTCGAGTAATATGAATATTCGTAAACTGTTTAATATTTAGCGAATTCTAATATTCGTATTCGAATTCATTACATTAAGCCATCAGAAATGGAACCATTTACTTGCAATGTTAAATTACAACCACAGAAGTAGGTAGATTGAGGTAGCACATAGACTAAGACGATAATAAATTATGAATCATTTCTTCCGCTTTCTCATCTTTGCAACTCCTGCAGAAGTCGTTAAATAGAAGGTCAAATCTTTCAGCATGTTGTCCTATTAAGCAGTGTCCTGTAACGACGCCTACTACGGAGCTGATCATCTGCCTACTTAGCGAGATCAGTCCGAGAGATCCAACAGAATCGTTCAGCCATCTCCCACAGAGATGCGCGATAATCAAGAACAGCCTTGGATGTAAACATTACTAATTTCAGGGATTTAATAGCGGTCTCGATATCAGTGAAGATGGCAATATCCTTAGTAAATACTACATTACACTTCAGCCAGGCCAAGGCTTCTTTTATCACCATTACTTCTGACCACAGAAGTAAAACATAACAGAATTATGATTGGGCTTAAAGCCCAAATATGATACTCTAGATGAGATGGCAAAGACTTTAATATACCGGAAAATATGTCATCTCAAATTCTTTCGAATAGTGAATAGAGACTTTTGCATGGGAGGTGGTAGAAGTAGAGGGGGAGGATTGTATTTTTCGTATATGACACCGAACGTGGCATGCACAATGTTTTTGCTGAATTTAAAGGTTTTAGTTTTCATTATTTTTAAAGAAATTGGTCATAGTTTTCCTGAAATTGGGGCATTTGTATGGGAGGTGGCAGAGGAAGTGGAGCGTTTAAGATGATTTTGAAACTGCTTATCATCATCCTTATCACCATGCTTTGATTCAATTTCAAAGTCGATAGCTCTCATACACTTGAAGGAGAAATGCTTTTCTTGAATTTATAATACAGATGTTTGTATGGGAGGTGGTGGAAGGAGTGAAGTCGAGCTGATAATTTTTTCTAACACTTATTTTAATTATTAAAATTCTGGCAAAATTTGAACTTTGTACTTTTTCTAGTTTGAATGAAAATCGATAAAATGCATTTAACAAAAATTATGCATTTGCATGGGAGGGGGTAGAAGGAGTGTACAGATCAAGACAAATTTTTTTCGCAGTATTGATATTTCAATTTGTATACGTTTTACAAAATATCAAGTTGATAGCTGTAACAGTTTCAAAGAAAAATAATTTAATTTAAATTCCAAAATTTCGTGAAATTTGTATGGGAGAGGGTAGAAGGAGTAAGTCAAGTTAATAATTGTTTTCAAAATAAATTGCAATTATAGAAAAATTAATACTGACAAAATTTCGTCTTTTCAGCTTTACTAGTTTCAATGAAAATCGAAAATATGTATTTTTCAAAATTGTCCATTTGTATGGGAGGGGGTAGAAGGAGTAAGGGGATCGGGCTAATATTCCGTAATAATAATGACATCTATATCATAATACTTCCACCTAAATTTCAAGTCGATCCCTTAAATAGTTTCAAAGAAATATCAATTTCTTAAAATTTTTAAATTTCATGAAATTTGTATGGGAGGTGGTAGAAGGAGTGGTGGGATGTAGCCCATTCACGAACTTAAAGTTACTTTTTTGCTAAAAATGACACAAAAAATTTTTTAGCACTATAGCTCAGAGCTTTCGAGAGTTATGCTGTAGACAGACGCACAGACGGACAGACAGACAGACGGACAGACGGACAGACGGACAGACGGACAGACGGACAGACGGACAGACGGTCACTCGGAATCGAGGTTTTTGAGCGACAACAAATATTTCTGTACCATTGGCGGCTCTGTGCGAGCGTTATTTCTTAGCGTTACAAACGGTAAGGCAAACACAATATACTCTCAGATTTCATCTAGAGTATAAAAACATACGTCATTACAATCTAACTCCAAATTGAGGACGATTAACTATCGTATATTATTATCATTATTTATTGGCAAAAATCAGATCCGATATTTAGCTGTGTTGAACTAGATCTTAGCTAAAGGAAAAAAAAAATTATATGAAAATGAAAGATTGAAGCCAACAACACGCCAGCTATCACAAATTTCTTGATATTGTTCGAGCTAATTCACATACCAAAAAAAAATATATTTGTTTTTTCTTAAAGTGTGAATTTTAAAAGGTTTTCACCGAAACACTACGTTTTACTTGATTGTTGTTGAGATTATTATAAAAAATTGTACGTAAATATTTTAAGTACTTATAGAAGTTTTTAAGTAATTCAAGATTTGTGCATTTGAACCGAGTATTTCTCAGAAAATGATCGACCTAATTCACTTGATCATATACATTGAAAATCGAAATCGTGAGAAGCGACACAAAGCTATAGTATGGTATTGATATGCAAAAAAAAAAATCGTGCGATTCTAATTTTCTTAAATAGTTAGCCATCACGCTGAATAAGTTCCTGAGAATTTGTGTTGCAATCTGAATCAATTCAATTTTGTCAATGAGGCGGTTATTTTATCTTAACGAAAAAAATGCAAGCAAAATAATCGAGTGAGGGCTTCAAATGTTTTCGTGTTTAGCGATATTTTCTGTTATTTATATCGTATTAACAGCACGGTCAGAATGTAAGAGAACTCGATTTTTTCTATTTAAAAAGAAAAAAATCCCAGAATTTTGTTGGTAAATATGTCAGTTATTTCTCCACATAGTCGCCTTGATTCTTCGAGTTCAGAACACATCTTGTTTCACCTTCTCGTCGGTTGAAAATTTATTCCCACCCATGTGAGTCTTCAGGGAGGTGAACAGATGAAAGTCTGAAGGCCCCAAGTCAGGGGAGTATGCAGGGTGGAAGAAGTACCTCTACTACCAGTCAGTTTTGCCAACCTTCGAAAAAAAATTCTTTCAGCACGAGATGGCAACCAGTACTCTTACTTTCTGGACGTGCCTCGCATCAGAAAAAAATCAAAATGCCAACATATTTCAACGTATGCAATATTTCGGGTTAATTAGAATCTACTGTACATAAAACAATGAAATCTTACCTTCTCTGTCAATTTGGTCCAAGATCATATCAATCACAATAAAAGTACCGGTTCGACCGATACCTGCCGAGCAGTGCACACATATTGGTCCCTTTAATTAACAAAAAAAAAATCATTTTTAATTCGAAACAAATTATTAATCAATAAAATAAACTAACCGGTGTAACACCCGATTGTGATATTTGACTTTGCTTTGAGTTAACATCTTGCAAAAAATTCAATACACAACCAGGATCGGTGGGAACTCCATGATCAGGCCATACTTGAAAATGATAATGATATATTCGTCGTTCTTCACGATTTCGCCATGAGAATAGAAACTCTCGAAGTGTATAATCATGTGTTGAATTTTCCGATAAACAAGTCACCTTAGCATGGCCCCATTCTTTAGTTTGTGAATGATCAGGCCAATATTTAGCGCATTTATTTTTACCTATGAAAAGCAAAACAAACAAAAATTCAAATAAGAATAAACCGAATTTATATTCATTATTAATTTTACATACCCCTTTCAAACTCTTTGGTTGTCATCACAATAACACGAGTGTTCTCTTGCCAAATCATATTCCAGAAATCTTGTATGGTATTTTGTAAGCAACCTTGTGTTGCTATATACGTTTTAAATAAATCTTTATCATCTTTCTTATTACCAGACATCGATAAGCTACGCGATGTTAACGATTCGCTTCGTTTATGTTTTGGTAACGTATCGGCTTTTTTACTACAATTCAAGCAATTGCCCAACGGTAGCTTTGCAATTTTCGCCGAACATAATACACACATTTTATTATTTAACATTTGACAATTTTGGCAGGTTTTTTTCTGTTGTGCAGCTGCACATGTGGAACATTGTGTTTGTACATTATTTAAATTTTCCGACGATGAATTGATGCTATTTTGTTCGGTATCAGTACATAAACGAATGTAATTTGCATTGATATATTCGGCACCGAGAACATTCGGCTCGACATCTTTGAGCTTAACGCGAGTTTCATCGACTGTAATAAAAAATCATAATCAGTTAGTTTTAGTTTTGATGAAAATTCATTGGGGAAAAAGGAAAGAATAGATAGAAAATTTAGTAGGATTGTAGATTTTTTTTTTTTTTTTGTGTAAAACTTACATGGTAGAATATTTTTATAACGATTCTTATTACGATTCTCAAGTTTATATCCTTCTCGACGTGGATGCGTATCACGATTGTCTTGTTGCTGAAGTGATTCGAACTCTTCCCAAAAACCACCCTGTCAAAACAAATTTTTTTTTTAGGATATATTACAATTATTTCAATGAAACCAATCTACATACCTTCACTAATTGCTCAACACGAGCATTAATGCCAGCTGCTGTTATCCGGGTTGCATTGAACGGTTGTTTCAAATGAACAACACTACCGCATGTCTCTACCATTGGATTTCTTTTATAATGTTCGATTAGTTCACAAAGTGTTGAAAATTGCTCGCCACCCCCAACGTCGTATTTTTTATCCTGTAATAAAAAAAATGGAAATTAAATATTTCATTCACAATAATCAGAGAATTTATTTTTAAAATTTTAGTGTAGTTTAAAAAAAAAGGTTATAATCGAAATATTAACTACGAATTATAGGAAACAATAGGAATGACAGGATTACTCATATACGAATGTGAGAAAAATTGGTTTTAAAATTATCTAAGACATTTTTTAGTTAATACTTATACTGAAATCATTCACCTAGTTGCGTCTCAGTTTCCACCGGACAACTAATTGGCAATAACCGAAAAAATCAGTGGAAGACGCCAGCCAAAAATTACACATTGCAAACAAAATTTTGTCTGTTTTCTGTTAAAAGTTTTTCGATAGAAATTTATACATAAGTCAATATTATTTGTGTGCTCGATGATTAAGCTCATTCTTGAAGTCAATTATAAATTTTGAATCAATGGTTAATGTTATCGGAAAACTTGAACGGACTGGATGAAAATTCCAAATACCCACATATTTTTGAATATTGTAAACATTGAATTTTTCACTAAATAAACAGGGAACCACTTCCGGTTTTCAGTATTGGTGGTTTTATAAACATTGACGTATTTATAGTCGAAAATTTTAGAAGCTTCAAATTAATATCTTAATCTGTAACATCCAGTAATTCCCGATGATAAACTTGATGATTTCTTTTTTGTTAATAATTCATTTTTATGAATCGCAACAATTACCAAATTTCCACACTGATAGTATGGAGAGAAACTAACTGAATAGATTGTTTATGCCATTTTCAATAGGACTAAACATAATAAAAAATTATTAATGTTTTTGCATGTGCACAGTATGTATATTTAGAGCAACAAATCTGCTAATCGATTTCACTTTGAATATTTACGAGAAACTGACATAAGACTATCGGGAACGGCTTGCTTTTAAATATTGCCACTGAGATGAACACATGCCTGAAAACGTGGATTTGTGCAGCTTGTCTTATTTAATAATAGAGTAATTTTGTTTTTATTTTTAAAGCTTTGTCGCAAGTTTTTGTATTGTTCAACATGGTTTTTATCGTGATCTGAAAGCTGTAAAATTAACACGGTGTAAAACCCAGGTGGTTTTTAAATTTATTAATATTTTTTTTTTTTTGCTAAAATATGATATAATTGATCACATTTACTACTATGGCGTACAAAAAGTAGAAATGATCATGTAAATAAAGTTATTAGCTAAATCCATTAACTGCTCACTGTCAACAAATTTATTCTAAGTGGTATTTTTGTGAAAAATGTTGCCTCAAAAATGATTAGTAAGCTTTTAGATGTTAAAAATTCATAAGTAAAGGATTTGGGGGAAAAAAGTGTTCAGTAATTTGATTTTTTTTTTTATCAATTCGTATAAGTGATGTTTACGAAAAATATGAAATTTTCGTAATAATTAAATATTATTTACAAATTTTATGAGCATATTGATGCGAAATTCCATTGTGATGGAAATAAGCGGAAAATTATACATTGCATAAATGTTATACCTTTAGAGAAAAATCCCCTATATTATCTGGCGAATAGAATTGATGTTTGAATTACCTAAAATTAAAGGATTTTCTCAAACACTCCGTTAGTTTTGGCAAAGTCGGAGCGTCTGAGCTATAATATATATTCATTAACTAACTGAATGATCTTCGATCTCTTGAATCGATGAAACTCATTAGTTTCACCAGTAGAACGGGCTGGCTGAATAATATGTCGATATGGTAAAAATACGAAGGCATACAATGGATCCACTGATGGCCTACGTGAATTGGTGTCCCAACCCTCCACGAACCTCACTTAACCTAACCCTAGTCTAGACAGTATGGGACCCGGGTACTTTTTTCGTTTTTATTTTCAATTTCTGAAACATTTTTCAAGAAATATTTTTTTGGTATGTCCTACAAATTTAATATCAAGCGTTTTTCGCCCAGTTTTTACATTTTAGTTACATAATAAATTGCTGAATTTAATTTAATCCAACCTAATATATTATAGTTAAATTTACCTTAATTAATTAAACCCAATTTGATATATATATGATAGGCATTGGTAGAAGGGTCAAACAGGTTGTGGGGACCTTATAAAACGGAGCGTAGTTTCAATTTGTATGTTAGCTAACTAATTGGAGGTGTACAGTGTGCGCTGAATTTGTTAAATACTTTGCAGCATATGTTAATAGGTTCAATTTGTCTGTAATCTGTACGATGTGCATATTCCTTAAGTGGTTTTGAATATCTCGTCAATCTGACATTGTCATTGAGTCTGAATTTATTTGAGATGTGATCAACCTTGATATTGCCATTCAGAACATCTAAGGTAAAACAGGATGTGAGCATAGTTCTTCTAAGATCAAGAGGTAAAGGGTTTAATAATCGGAGCCAACTGTGTAGGGTGGATGGTTTTCAAAGTCTCTAGGATCATACAAGTCCCTAAGAGCAAAAAGAAGAAATTGCTTTTGAATTCATTCTATTTTGTTGCTGTATAACTGGAAAAAGGGGTCCCAAATGGGACATACATATTTCAGAATAGGGCGGACAAGAGAACAGAATAAAGATTTGGTGACCCATACATTCTTGAACTCTTTGGTTCTTGTCTTAATGAATCCAAGAAGGTTATTGACTTTTGAAATTATTCGGTTTATTTTTCAGTAGTAAGCCGAGGTCCTCAATTTGATCAACACCGTGTAGTTGAGTTCCACTTAGGACATGGTCATGGTGATATGCGGATCTTTTACGTGAGAAGCTTGCTACCATGTTTCTCAAACAACAAATGTATGTCTCTACACAAACGCGAATCAAACTGCAATGATGCCGTCGCAACTGCGCGATTATTAAATTGCTCCACAACCACATTGCTGCTTACATTTTTCATACAAAGTACCACGGTACCTAATCGTCGAAAGTAGCACGAAATTATTTTCGGCCGGCTAAAATTCAGCGAATGTTTGAGAAAAATTCATACTTTACTTTTACTTATTTTTGGAGTCAGCGTCCAAATTTTTGAAATTGAGCCATCTTGACCATCTCGAACTTTTTTTTGGTGATTCTCAGTTCTATTTTTCTCAAATAAAATGGTTTTTAAACATCGGGTTTTTTGATAAAATATCATGTTTTGACAAAAAAAAATTATTTTCAGAACTGGAGATTGATTTCCTTTCAGTTAGATTGTTCCAAGATAATGTGATTCCATTTATGATCCAGAATTACTGCGGAAAATGCAAAAGCTACAACAGTTTAACGATCAACTCTATTATCAAGATATTTCAAACAATTTAATGAAATTCTTCGAATTGATAATAGATTTTGGAATTTTCGATATTGAGCAAAATAGCGCGCAATCGACGAAGAATATCCCAAAAACCCAACGACGTTAATGTTAATAAAGCAATAGAAGCTGTCCAGGCTGGAAGCAGTATGCGCAACATGAAATCAATAGCATATGTCGGCCAACAAGTGTGCAGTTAATGGTATGGCTTGTTTTTGAAGGTTTTTTCCTATCGGCTTTCAGGTTCTCAGGTATTCAATGACGAACAGGAGCAGAAGCTTCGAGACTAGCTAGTGAAATCCGCAAAAATGTTTTATGGTTTCGCAATGCCGCAACTCCGAACGGTCAATTTGCGTAGAAATCAAAAGCAGACAAATCTATGAATACAACGCTGGCAAGTTGGTTTCTAAAGAAACTAGCGTGCACCAAAAGGACTTTGCTGATTTTCGACAATCACGAATCGTATATGGCATTTGCGGGATTTGGATTTTTGCAAGAAACACAAGATTGAAGTGTTAACGCTGCCTCCACACACTAGCCACAAGCTGCAGCCATTCGATGATATCGAGATGTCGCAGACCATTGAAAACATATTACGAAAATACATGCAAGGCGTGGATATTCAATCATCCTAATGTCCCAATCGCAACCGAGAACGTTACCGAACTCGTTGCTGAACCGATCCAGAAAGGTGACCCGTCCATAAATATCATCAGTGAATTCAACAGAGACATCTTCACAAAAGATTATTTCCGTACGTCATCTGTAACTGATCGTCTGTACAAAGACGATGCCAGTGCAGCAACATTTGGAACATCAACCGATCCAGCGACAAATGAACCACCATTCGATTCAGAAACCCCTGCGGCGCCGTCCGATCCAGTAATTCCTGGCTCATCAGTTTCCGCGCCGACGAGTACCTAACTAATGCAACATGATGTTGGTGCCAATATTGAAGTATCGAGTAACACTTCGAGTCACAACCGATTGATCTCGAAAAGCAAGCAGTTGTGGTCGGAAGCATCGTAAGCAGGGCTGTAGTCGTAAGTCCAGCGGAAGGTATACGCTAGAGTAGTCACCGATGACTGATGTTGCTAAATTTATAAAATCATCAAATCATCAAATATTAAAATTGTATTATACAATAAGCTCCCAGTTTTAAAGCAAAGTCTGCGTGGTGATCAAAGGGATTGCAATAGCAATTAAAGTATTTTACTGACTGTTTATTTCCATAAGAATTAGTAAAAACTGTGCATATATTTGAAGTCACGTGACTCAAATTAAGTAGATGGCTAAGTTTTGGCGAGATGAGTTCGTCAGCATCGATGTTTCAGTGGTAGAATGAACGCCAGCCACGCGTGCGGGCCAGGTTCGATTCCCGACCTGTATTTTTTTTACGATTTGACTAAAGTAAAAATATCATATTTCAAACCAACGGGGCCGACAATGTCCGACAGCCATGCCAACAGTCAGGAACAAGTCGTCGTATGGGCAACGATCAAGCCAACAAGTCAGGAGCGATCGGCAATAATCAGAGAAACACGTCGTCGTATGGACGACGACCGGCGACAGTCAACGAAACACGGCATCGTATGACGGACAGTCAGCGAACACATCAACAAAGCGAGCATTCGTAAAATCTGTATTTTCTGGGTTGATATTCGGAGAGGAGATTCGAAAGTGGGAAGCGAAGCGAGTAGGGGAGTTGGCAGGCGAGTGTGATCGACGGGCGGGAGTAAGTCCTGTGACCGACAGGCGGAGTACAGTAAGGGACAGTAAGCGAGTAAGTCCTATGATCCACAGGCGGGAGTAACTCCTGTGATCGACAGGTAGAATTCAGTAAGCGAATACGTTGTGTGATTGGCGGCGGAAATTAGAAGTAGAGTTAAGATTTGAAATTAAAAGAGCCGAGAGCTATGAAAAGCCACAGGGTATTCGACGTACATATATAACAGCTTATAGCACCGTATATAGCTCTGGCACCAGAGAGTATACGCCTTTTCTAGAAAATGAGCAGAGGATATACGGCGTATATTCCGTATACCCTAGGACGTCAGCTCTGATCGTAAGTCTCCACTTCTAACTAGACCAGAGGTGATAGAGTTTTCGCGCTCTGAACAAGAGGCAATGTCCCAAAAGATGACAGCTCAAGCAGTCAGAAAGCAGTTGGCTGCAAACAGAAAATTGGAAGAGCGACAAAAAGTCGCCGAAAAGCAGCCACTGTACCCAAACGAAAACACGATCGTCTCAGTGTCGTTAAAGACGTCGACTCTGGAGACGCCAACGAAGTCAACCTGGAGCACTGAACGAAGCGTCATCGTTGACAAAATTATTTTTTCTTCGCATTTCACCATTTTTTTGCTAATTTTTGCAGTTCTTTGTATTCTACCAAGCGCGGGTCTTAACAAATCTCTAGTTTCTAATTTGATTTTATTGTCATATGTTTGGTTATACTTAATTTTTCCGGATAAAGCCGGTCATGATTATTTCCGACAAATTTTGGTATTTTCACTGCACCAGGAAAATAGTGCACTGGTACCCTACAAATTTTGAGAGGTCGGCAAAAGATACCTGCGGTTTTTCGATCGTAGCTCAGCGCCATTTACTGTTTAACAAAAACGTTGTGTCACAAAAATGTAACCAGATAAAATATCTTCCTAACGCGTACTCACTCGTAATAATTGTTTTAAAAATACGATCGCACGAGCATTTAAACGTAACGAGCACTACATTACCCCTCTCTTCTTTATATTGCATTTTCAGAGTTATAGTTATTTCTATTCTACGAAAAAATGTTGTCCCATTTTTTCCAGCAGTGCTGATCCCTTTTTATGTTCTATTCCAAAGAAATTGCTGCCCTCTAAACAATTAACTTTGACCTAAAAAGTCACATTTCTTGTACCGAGCTTTTGGACAATACAACTTGATTAACCTGCGAACATAACTCAACAATTTCTAAAAATAAGCTGCCAACAAGTCGGGCGAAACTTTATTATTCTTGGGACAAGTTGCGGATGCGTGGAAAGTCAATATGCAGGTTAGAGTGGTTAGGGAAGACTAAGTGAAAGGGGGTTCTTGGGCAGGACAGTTGTCAACACTTTGCGGAAACGTTCAAAAGCTTCAGTATATATAACCAATATTTCGTTCGTTTATTTATGCAAGTTTGAGTTTTGTGAGGGGAGGGATGAGGGTTGATAGTAAGGGTCGGTGGATGTTAATAGTTTTTTAATTGACGTCCAATATTCTCTGTATAGAATGTCAGTTTCATAGACGAAGTTGCATAGAATAAGATTCTGTGTATTTTACATTCACGAAACCAACATTTGTATGGGAGGGGGTAGAGGAGGTAGGGGAATCGTAAAGATTGTGACGCAATTTTATTTCCTTTCTGTTGTAGTCTTCTCGTACAAAATTTCAAGTTCGCAGCTTTTAACTTGTTGGTTATTAGTTGGTTCAATGAAATAGGTAGAAATGATACTTTTGTATGGGAGAGGGTAGAAGGGCAAGCGTGATTGCAAAACTTTTAACAAAATTTCATTTCAATTATTTTTATAAGTTTTCCGGCAAAAATTGAAATGGATAGCTTTTAAGAGTTAGCTGATAACCGATTTCTTAAAAATGCTCGAAAAAATAATTTTGTATGGGAGGGGGTAGAAGAGGTAGGGGAATTGCAAAATTTGTGATGCAATTTTCTTTTCTTTCTCTAGTAAGGTGCTCGTACAAAATTTCAAGTTCGTAGCTTTTAATTTGTTGTTTATTAGTTGATTTAATGAAATTGGTCGAAATCATACTTTTGTATGGGAGGGGGTAGAAGGGCAAGTGCTATTTTGAAACTTTTAAAATAATTTTATTTGAAATATTTTTATAAGTTCTTATGCAAAATTTCAAATTGATAGCTTTTAATAGTTAGGTGATAATTAATTTCTTAAAAATGGTCGAAAAAATAATTTTGTATGGGAGGGGGTAGAAGTTTCAAAGGTATTCGACCAGTTAATATCTTATACGTTTGGGGATTTTTTTTTAAATGTATTTCCCAAATTTTCAAGTTTCTACCTTAAAAGTACATCCAAAAATTTTCAGTTTTCGTGTTTTTTTCGCTGCACATGAAACACCTTGTGCCCCTTAGACCGTGGTGGTCGGTTCGTAACAATTGTGGATCAAATTATTATTTTTTTTCTGTGTATATAAAATAGATGTATCCACATGCAAAATTTAAAGTTTCTATCTTTGACCAGAGTCCTAAAAAAATCACTCAAAATTTTCGACATTTTTGCTTACCACCTCCCTCCCTTTACACCCCCGAACTTAAAATTTTTATCAAAATTATAAATTATATAGTTCTATAATCTGACGAATTTTTGATTCGATATTTGCACTCAATTTTGAGATATAACGATTTCTAATTTTGAAAAGTGCACCATTTTTGAAATGCTCCCCATTTCCCCCCACTACTATTATGACCAAATTTTATATTTTTTTTATATTTCGCTAGTATAGCTTAGTATATGTTTTAAATTTCAATTACATAGCTTAAGAGATAGTTGAGATATTAATTCTTAAGTGTTTTTCTTTGCACCCCCCCTGACCCTCCCCCTTACAATAATTAGCCTATTTCTAAGCTTATTCTGATGGATCTATACGCCATCTTAATTGTCCCAAAATATGAATTTTTTATGGTAAGTAGTTTCGAAGATATAACCATTTCAAAAAAAGATTCGGCCGACAATTTGTTTTTAGCCCCCCCATTTCGGACGCCAATGGATAAAAAAATTAAATTATTTTTGGAGTATGTCCCACAACCTTCTCTATATGTATGCTGATTTTCATCTTTCTATCTGCATTCGTGGTGAAGATATTAGCAAGTGTATTTTTCGACTTTTTCCATCCCCCGCCTCCCCCTTCCACCCTACACTCCCCAAAATTTGGATAATGGAGCTCACTTACCAAATTAACAATCCACCCAAAAACCAACATTCTACCTTTAACGGTCTTGGAGGTACGAGTCCATATGTACGGCGTACGGCGTACGGCGGGACGGATTTTTTTTTTTTGCTTTTTTAGGCTAATTTAGTCATGAAACGCGAAAAAACAAAATTTCAGGGTAGCAAATTTTTTTTTTTTCTGTGTCGATCACAATACTTTATTATTAAAAAATAATAAAGTAATTGATCGAAAAATTGAATTAAAAAGAATGATGTTAACTGGAACTTCGGAAATGAAAATAAAAAAAAAATAAAATCAGGAATAGGAAAATAATAATGGAAAAAAAAAATACAAAACCCTATTATCAGCCCTGTTCCTTTCTTAACTGACCTGAGGGCGAAAACAGAGAAATTTGAGGGAAGAAGAAGTGAAATTACAATCAATTACTCAAAAAACATGGAAAAATAAATTTTCAGAATGCAAATTTTTAATTTGATTAGAGCAATTCAAAATATTTTTGAATCTTGCCGCACATTCAATATCCAATTATTTTTCCGTCGATCTTCACTAAATCAACTGCGGAAAATATCCCTTCGGTATTTTAATATCTATCTAATTCTTTAACCTTATAACTTTAAAAGAGATAAAATACTAACTAAGAAGAAGAAAAAACAACATATTTTTTAACACTTGTATGATCATCAAACACTTTCTTAAAATGACATACATTATTCAATTTGCAACAATCTACACGAAGAACCATTAATACCTACATTTATAGACAATCAACTTTTTAAGTGCATTAAGCTTTCATTGAAGCAAGCCATTAGATGCACTTGAGTATCTCAATAGCTAACTCATTTTGCAACTAGCACGACATAAGACTCAATCGATATAGACAGAATAGCTACTACAATTATCATAAAATACTAAGACCTTGTAGTTGAAAGCCTTAACTTTAAGATTTTTTTTTTTAAGAATCCAGAAAGAAATATAATTAATCATTGAAACATGAGTTTAGATACTTAAGTGAAAACACACTCATCATAAATAATAATGAAAGATTTTTAACTTAAAATAAATAAAATAAAAAATATTTTCAAATCTTACCTGCCATCGAATGCGAACGTGCGTTACTTTATCCTCAGTTCTTACGGATAGAACAAAATCACCAGGATTACCTTGAGATTCACGTACTAAAAACGAACCGCTTTTACCGCGTTCCAGAATCAATTTTTCAGCTTCTTTGCCGGATAGATTGCCATGAAACCATCTAAAAAAACAAAAAACACAAATTATTAATTTGAACAACGCGAAACTACAAAACTACAAAATCACAAATAAAATTAACAAAAAAAAAATATTATAATAATTTAAAGGAAGGTATATTGGAAAATAAATCACTTTTTTCATTCCCGAAGGTCTTAAACTCGGATCCGGAAGTTCGTTAGATATTCAGATTTTTCAATTAAACTTATGGTTATGTTTAGCACGGTGATCACTGATTGACTGAATCGTATTTTCATGATCAGTTTTATGTCCAGAAGCTATGATTTAATCGACTAGAAATCTAGTTAGAACCAGCTGCAAAAAGCTTCCAGGTTAGTAAGCGAGTGCGCTAGACGTTTTTGTCAGAAGCTATTTAATTTTATACTTGAACTTAGTTGAATCATAGTTTTTTTATACATAGATTTTGTGTTGCTTTTTTTTTCTCCCGATTTCCTCTAATAAGTTAAATAAAACTGGAAAATATTATTTTTACAGAATATTTCTCGTTTTTTTTTCTATATCTCTTTTTAAATAAACATTAAAAAAAAAAATGGAAATAGAATTATAAAAACTCCATTGATAGTTTAAGGTGAGTTGCATTTACTACATGATTATATCGTTTGACAAAATTAATTAATATGTTTAAATCATATGCATTAATAAGCTAAGAGGATACATACTGATTGGGTAAATACGTTGAACGTAGTCTACTTGCAAATTTCATAACACATCATTGTACATAAGTCATAAATGGCGTATTCAATTGAGGGTCAGTTGGTTTGAGGGTACTCAAAACGTTGAAATAACCACTTACTATTTTCTCCATACAGTGTTGAACGTGTAGGAAAGGTATGCGATATTAAAAGCTAATCTGAACCATGTCAAGACTAATTTCATTTATTTTAATTAACAGTTACGCATAGCGACCTGATTAAAGATCGGAATAAAATTTTACAAAATTCAAACTAGGCTAGCTAAGCTTGTATGTATCCTTTGAAGTAGAAGTATTGGAAAAAATAGATTGATCCAAAATTAAAAAATGACAGGGTTTCGATTGCGCGTAAAGCGCAATCTTACGATACTCTAGATGAAATAGAATTTTTTGTGATCCCAAGAAATTTTGTATGGGGAATGTTAGAAGGGGTAATAGCATTGAACTAATTTTTTCCCCATCATGCTAAAGTAGCAATAAAAATGTTTTATACAAAATGCTTACTCCAAAAATTGAATGGGAACTGAGAAAATTAGTGAGTTAGATTTAATGAAAACTTGCAGTTTGTATGGGAGGTGATAGAAAGAGTGGGGCGATTTTAGTATTTTTTTCAGAAATAACTAGTAATATTATAAAATTGACATCCCTTAAATTTCAGACTAGTACCATTCATACTTTTCAAGAAAATCGATTTTTTGTGAAGTTGTGAAGCTGTGTCATATTGTATGGGAGGAGGGGGAGGAGGGGTAGAAGCAGTGAAGCTAATCAAATATTTTTTTCTGATCTTAGTGATAATACTAATTAAGTATTTATTATAAAATATGAGCTCGATAAATGTTATATGTTCTGAGAAAATCGTCTTAGAGCATTTCATGAAAAAGTATAGTTTGTATGGGAGGGAGTGGAAGGAGAGAAGGACGCAAATAATTTTTCTACTGTAGATTGAAATCATTATGAAAGTAATATATCCTGAAATTCAGACTAATAGTTTTTATACTTTTCGAGGAAATCCATTTATTGTCGAATCGCAAATTTGTGTCATTTTGTATGGAAGGGGGCAGAATGGGTGAAGCTAATCGTCTAATTTTTTTTTGCCTTACTAACAATTTTAAATAAATATTTGGTGCACAATTTCAGCCCGCTAAATTTTATACGCTTTGAGTAAATTGGCTTAGAGTAATTCATGACAAGTACATGACAACCGGTTTTGAGATTTTTGAGTGATTATATGAATTTCTGAATCATTCATTTGTTTCTCCGAGCCTTATTTCTTAGCGTTACAAACTTTAGAGCAAACTTATAATACTCTCAGATTTCATCTAGAGTATAAAAATACAAAAATCAATATACATATACATACGCACAATATACAGACCACATGAAGTTTAAGAAAAACAAACCATAAAACAACAGAAAAATTAAAGCCCTAATAAAAAATAACCAATCAGAATAAACAATTTAATTGAACAGCAATCTACATATCATTATTCAATAATCAAATAAATTTTTATTTCCATTTTAGATCAGCGAGAGTTATTAAAATTACAATTGATTCTTGATATTGAAACACACACAGACACAATACCATAATGTTCAAATTGATTATAAAAACATTATTGAAATTTTGTAAATTAAAAATTTATTAATAAATAGTTTTATTTAATTTTATAAAATAAACTCGCAATGTAAACCACATAATTCAATTAAAATATAAGAATAGGAAGTAGCTATATTTTGAATAATACCAACATCGCTGGAATGTTTTTTTTTTTATTAAAAACCACACTAAGTAAATAGAATTTAATGGAGTTTTCTTATGAATTTTACTGTAATAACTTTTTTTCATTATT
The DNA here is from genome assembly GCA_963669355.1 of Chorisops tibialis. NCBI lineage: Eukaryota > Metazoa > Arthropoda > Insecta > Diptera > Stratiomyidae > Chorisops > Chorisops tibialis. Next base: position 79,115,758 of record OY770263.1, read on the forward strand.
GAATAATACGGAAATTATGCCTAAAACGTGACCTTCTATGTTAATTCTATATGCGAGGAATATTTATGATATGAGTTGTACTACAATATAATTACTTTTTTTATGCTTATTGAGAATAATATTATACAAATACGGGTACAGCGCCGACATAAGGTACAATCTATTCAGAATCGAAATATAAATATAACAGGTTGATTACATAGATAAAATTTGATATTATTCAAACTCACTGCTTTATATAACGCAAACAAAAAAAACTTGTATTGGTGAATGTTTTCACACTTCATTTCGAATTAAAAGGAAAGTTTTTTGGATTTCATAATGTTATGCTTTATTAAATGTAATGTTTCAGTCTCTGCTAAGACTTTTATCAAACGGAGGGTTCGACAAAGGTCTCAGCAGAGACTGAAACGCCACTTTCAATAAAGCATAACAATGTGCAATCCTGAAATCTAAATAAAACTTTCCTAAAATAAGGTGTACAGGAAGAAAACTTTCGCCATTAAGAAAGCACTTTTATCGAAGAGCATGTAGCAAAGATATTGGCACAGCTGTTAGTAGAGCCGTAAGAGAAAATCTTATTGATCACATGTGCGCGAAAATTTACTACACTACCGTCACCATATGATATAAACAATAGAGGTTCAGCATTTGTTCTTTTGTGAATAATTAACCCGGCATTTATTTGCTTTTTATTTTTTTTCTACACTTGTATAATACCTACTTATCTCCCCAGTATCTAACTTATTTTGATTGTTATAGTTATTATTTTCTTTTGATTAATTCATGAGTGTCAATAATTCAAGCGAAATTGGAAATATCTCCAAAAAGTTTATCTAGTTATGAAAGCTGTAAATAAATGAAAAGCGCACTAAAAAAGAAACTGCAAAAATACTAAAATCTTTTAGCAGTTCTAGAGCTTTACACAATTATGTAAAGCAGCTGTTGCCTGTTTTTAATTCTAATTTGTTTGAAAGACTTTGTTTAAATCGTAAAATATCGATTGGTTTCAGATGTCTTTCTGGCCAGTTCCGGTTTAAGTCGATTTTCCGCCCGGATTATTGACATTATTATTGACTAGCGATCGCCCGCGACTTTGTCCGCTTAGGAATCGCAATAATATCATTTTTTGAGAATGTATGTAGTTAGTAGTTCATTATGCGGGACATATAATCTGATTAGCTTAGTGGCTCTTTGAAAACATTGCTTTGTATTTTGTTGGAATCAGAACCATAAATTATTAAGAATGAAACCATGATACTCGCATTTGAATGGGACAGGCTCGTGATCAAATCAAACCCGTGATTCGAGATCATATGTATACGTGTAAAGGACATGTGAATAGTTGTAACTTGTGTTAATTAAAAAAAGACCAAATAAAATTACATTAAGCTTAAAAACATAACAGGACTTCGATTGCGCGTAAAGCCCCATTATATGATACTACCGATGAAATCGAAATTTTTATAATCTTAAGAATTTTTGTGTGGGGAGTGATAGAAGGGATGACAGTACTAAACTAATTTTTTTCACACCATGCTAGAGTAACTATAAAAATATTTTGCACCAAATTTAAGCTTGAAAAACTGAATAGGTAACTTGAGAAACTTAGTGCATTGGATTTAGTGAAATTGTGCAATTTGTATGGGAGGTGGTAGAAGGAGTGGGGGTTTTTGGTAATTTTTCTAGATACAACTATCATCACCATGCAATTAATATGTTTTAAATTTCAGATCAGTTAGGTTCACACTTTTCAAGAAAATCGAGTTTTTGCAAAGTCGTGAAATTGTGTCATATTGTAAGGGAGGGGGTAGAAGGAGTGGAGCTAATCGGTTCATTTTTCCCGATAATAATAATAATACTAATTAGGGATTCATCAGAAAATTTTAGCACGATCAAAGTTATACGTACTGAGAAAATTAGTTTAGAATATTTCATGAAAAAGTGCAGTTTGTATGGGAGGTGGTAGAAGGAGTGGAGGGTTCTTGGTAATTTTTCTAGAAACAACTATAATCACCATGCAATTGATGTGTTTGAAATTTTAAATCAGTAAGATTCACACTTTTTAAGAAAACCGAGTTTTTGCAAAGTCGTGGAATTGTGCCACATTGTATGGGAGGGGGTAGAAGGAGTAAAGCTAATCGGTTAATATTTTCCCGATAGTAATAATTATGCTAATTAAAGTTTTAGTACACAATTTTAGCTCGATCAAAGCTATACGTACTGAGAAAATTGGTTTAGAATATTTCATGAATAGTGCAGTTTGTATAGGAGGTGGTGCAAGGAGTGGAGGGTTTTTATTTATTTTTTGAGAAGCAACTACAATTATCAATGAATTGATATATTTTATATTTCAGAACAGTAACATTCACACTTTTCAAGAAAATCGAATTTTCGCAAAGTCGTGGATTTGTGTCAGATTGTATGGGACCGGGTAGAAGGAGTAAACCTAATTGGTTAGTTTTTTTCTGACATTATTAACAATGCTAATCAAGGATTTAATACAAAATCTTAGCTCGATCAAAGTTATACGTACTGAGAAAATTGGAGTATAGTATTTCATGAAAAAGTTTAGTTTGTATGGGAGGTGGTGGAAGGAGTTGGGGAATTCAAACTATTTATATACTTGAAGATTGCATTTATAATAGAAATAATATATTTTAAATTTCAAATTAATAGCTTTCATAGTTTCCATGAAAATTTGATTATTATAGGTTTTTGAAAATGAGTCACTTTGTATGGGAGGGGGTAGAAGGCGTGAGGGGAGAAAAATAAAACCTAAAGCAGATTACTCCCAGAGGCAGACCTAATAATCTGTGAAAGTTTCATTGCAATCGGTGCAGCCGTTTTTGCGTGAAAGCCGGAAAGACAGACAGACAGAGAAATTTTTTAAAATGTTTGATTCTGCTTAGTTATTGCTAAAATGAAGCAAAAAACTTATTTATATCCATTTATAAACAAATCACAGACAGACACTACAATTACATATATTTATATAGATAGACAATAATATTGATAGCGCGCCCTTCCATATAATTATTCTTTTGCCGAGAGCCCTTTTTGTATCTTACAGATATGTTATGTGGTGGCACTTTGATTGTTACGCACATCAATAAGGATTTGATGCATGATTTGCATTCAAACGTTCATCATTTTTAATCGCCAGAAATATAGACAATACAACAAAATTCTTGCACACATATTGCTACATGGTATTTGGAACATTTCTATCCGACGCTGATATCCTCATAGTTTTTGTATTGAATGTCCACAAGAAACGTCACAAAATGTCAATAAAAATGCAAAAAAAAAAATTGTGCGTGACAGTTGATATTAAATTTGTGACATTTTTTTCCAGAAATTTTTTGACAAGAAATTTACAGAGAGAGAGAGAAAACTGCAATTTTTTTAACATACTTTCGAATGAAATTTTCCGATAAATTTCTAAACAACATTTTGAACCACTATTGTGTGAAAAATTGCCGTATTTGAAAGTTATGACAAACTTTGAACCCAGGGCGGGCAATATTTTCTTCTTCTTCTTACAATGGCGCTACAGCCCAAATCGGACCTTGGCCTCCTGATATTCAAGTTCCTTAGCATTTTTGATTACTTATTGTGGAATACGAATTTATTATTTTCGTAGATTGAAGTGACCAAGGTATATCCAAGTAGACAATATGCTGGAATTATGCGTTGACTGGGATTGGAACTCACAACCTCCGCATTTTAAACGCTACCCACTAGGCTGCACTCTAGGTCAGAGTTAAATGAACCTATTAACTCATTATGGCATGAGGACACTGTAGACGGACGTACCTCCACAGTGGAGTCAAATTGAAAGATATTGTTAAGTGTGCTGCCATCAGCGAAACTATGGATAGCATTGAAAGTTAACGACAGAAAGTCGGTCATAAAAACTTAAAAGAGTGTAGGTGATAAGACTGAGCCTTGAAGGACGCCGAAAACCAATAGAAAAGGAGGCAGAGGTAACTCCATCTAAAATTCATATGGAGCGCTCAGAGAGGAAACTCTCAATCCATTTAAGGAAGGCCGAGTTTAACCCAAAGGCTTTAAGCTTAGCTATGAAAGATGTATGCCAAACGCTTTGGCAGATTCAAGCGCAAGTACTAGCCCTTCGCCAAATTTGTGAATACAAGAATTCCAATGTTTATCTAGATACACTAGGAGATCTCCCGTAGAGCGTCCCGAACGGAAACCATATTGGCGATAGTGGATTTTTCCACAAGATAGTTCACTATTCAGTGTCCATTATCTTTGAAAGCACTTAGGTAATGCCAATATGGCGATAGTTAGCGGAATTCGCTTTGCATCCCTTTCTGGGAATAGACTGAACATTCGTGACTTTTCAGATCTGTGTAAAGCACCCTGAAGACAATGAAAGATGAAAAAGATTGCGAAGTGGTTTAGCCAGAGAGGAAGCACATTTCTTAATGACAATGGGGGAAGATGCCATCAGGGCCTGAAGACTTGATGACATTGAGCTCTTGCAGGATATTGGAAACAATCCTAGTTCGAAAAAAAGAGGTGGGTAGCGTAGTAGAGGGTCTCTGATATGACTGTGAAAGTTTAGAGTTCCTAGCAAAACTCGCTACCAAAAAGCTTACTTTTTCCATAGTATCGACAACTGTTCGGTCACCATCGCGAAGAGGGGGTGTCGAGGATGATATAAAATTATCGTTCACACAAATGACCAAAAATACCTGGAATTCTTGGGCTTTTCAACGGTCTTAAGCCGACAATTTTGTCATGTTCGAACTTAACACGGTTTAAAATTCCATTGCACGTGTTTCTTTAAAACATACATCTCTGTTACCGGCATTCGGGTTGTTTGGATATTTTAGGAACGACTGTTTTTTGGCTCTAGTTGCATTCAGACAAGCATTTTTTGACGACCTGTTCCTTTTGATGCTGGAAGGTATAAAGAGCCTCATACTCTTTCGAATTGTCTAGTTTATAGATTTCGCTACCAAGTCCCAACTTTTCGACTCGAAGCACTGTCGCGAATCAAAAGTAGCAAAGACGTCGTCAAGTGTCCTCCAATCAGATCTTCTGAAATGGCAAACTGTTCTACAGGGAACTTTTGTTGCCGGTGGTTTTATTGAGGAGATTGGAAACTGTGCGCGAACCAAATAATGGTCGGATTTGTCAATAGGTGCCAACACAGAGACGTCATATTTTAAAGAGGTCAAGTAAAATTGAAAATTAACCTGCAATGCCAGGTAGTCGAGTTTATTTACCAGTTGTGCTAATCCGTTCATGGATGCGAAGAGCTTAGTATCTCGACCCGGCTAGACTGTCTGGGAAGAGTTTTTAAGCCATGTAATATTATGAACGTTGAGATCACCTGCAACAACGATCTTAATGCCAGAATTAGATTAGATTGGATGGAATTTGACAAATTATCCAACTCTATGGAGATTTGTGTTGCACTCAATGCCGGGCTTCTCTACACATAACACAGAAATATGATGTGCTTATGGATATTGATTTTTATCCAGAAGAAGCTATACTAAGGAGAGGAGCATGAACCCAAGTAAGGGACAAGATGAAAGGCAACATCGTCATGAACATAAATGGCGATACCCCATGAACGGAAGAAGGAAGGTATTAGATGGTAATAAAGTAAGGCATAAAATTGCTCACTACCTAGTAATATCTTACACTCGCTAAGTGCCACAATACCAGGGCTATGGATTTGGGTGTGGAGTGAATGTACAACGAACATTCGCTTGATCGATACAAAAATTTACCATAGCGGGCCAACGACATGAAAAGCTTATAATACTCACACCCTTCGTGTAGAGTATGAAAAAAATAAATAAAAAATCGGGGAAGTTAAATTAAATTCAAAAAGGTAAAAATAAAAAATATCAATTTATTATTTAAATAAAAAACTGTAGTCACTTACAAAACAGCTGACTACATTTTTAAATAATAACATGTTATTTTTTTACTTTTTCGAAGCGAGCGGTTGAGCAGGAGGCCAGAGGAATAGACGTCCTAGCAACAACTTAAGGCCGATGCTCAGGATCGCGCCTTGTGGAAGAGTGTTGTTTCTGTCCTATGCCCTAGGGGGTCTTAATAGGAATTTGATTTCACTTTTGCTTCTTTTTTTTTAATTTTTTTAATTTAAATTAACTCCGCCGATTTTTTATTTATTTATTGAGATGTGTGTTCAATTGTTATTTCAAATGAGATGGTAAGTGAAAATTATCAATAAAAATAAAACTAGAGTCAAATATGATAGTCTTACCGAATCGATCAACGGAAACACAATGATTTTTTCGCTAAAATGAAGGAAAACTTTTGGGCCTCCCTATACACCATACATACGACCATAATAGAGATTAATAATGTTATGTCACCTTACCAAAAATACCCCTACACAATTATGTTATTTTCACTGATTACCAACCGATTTCATAATTTGCTATTTTAACGATCGACAAACTACACTATATAATTGTCTCTTAAAAACTTTCAATCACATTATAAAAAAATTTATTACAGCAATTAAAATCAAGTTGATTTTGTAATTCCAGTTTTATGAATATTTATATCGGGGGGCTTTAAATAAAAAAATAGCAAATAGGAAAATAAATAAAGATGTAATACAACTTTTTTTTTTATTTTCGTTAAACTACATTTTTCAACAAGAAAAGATTTAAAGAAATTAAATTGAATGTGTTAGCAAATTAATGGAATATAGTGTGGAGACATGAGAAATTTCTAGAGCTGAAAAATATTCCTCGATGTTTAATTTATCAATTATAGAGTTTTGTTTATGAGTTTTTATAAGCAGACAGAGAATAATCAATTTATTCTTTATCAATTAGTATAAGGTTGAAATTTTCCGTAAATGGGTATTATACGAGGCATACATAGCCCACGATTTATAAATATATAAACTTTCCAATATATAGCAGAAGAAAAATGTTATTGTTTTTGGATCAAGCATGTGATAAAATTGTTAAAACATTTCGAAACATAAAGCTTTAATTGTTTATTGAAAATTGCACCTTATTTGTTTGGTGATATTTCTAAAGTGTTTATAAATAACTAAATAAAATTGAGTAATTCTTGAAAACCTTGACACATACGAAACTCAGTCATATGATGATGATTTAATAAGTAAATAACCATTTTACAGCTTTACAATTTACTTAGTTATAGTAAGCCTATAGATTTTCTGAGGAAAAATTAATTGGTCAAGGCTTTACCTTATTGGACCAGAAGCTAAGTGGTATTATCTTAAAATTTATTGCCAAAAAAAATCACAAGTATAGACCTGGAATTGGTGCTATAAAATGTGTTTTTTCTTGTGGCTACCGAAAGCACATATTGCATAATTAAATGAAACACATGTTTTTATAGAAAAAAATGACCAAAATATAATTTTTATATGGGTAGATTCCAGTAAATCAATGAAAGCAGATCTTTTCATCTTGAAATCTACTCATTTTAAATTATTCAAAAACAACCTAAAAGTCATGAACTATAAACGCAAAAATATCTAGAACACTATTTAGTATAAAGATTTGGTTTCTATGGAGAAAATAATAAAACGTGATAGCCACAACACTGAATATTTTTCACAAAATTAACTATAATATAATACTTAATTTTAAACTCTAAGGTGAAATAAATTACTGAAAAAGTACTCATGATTGACGAGTACTTGGTTAGTTTTGCCAAAACGAAACGGATTTAGTATAAAAAGCGCGAATTCAAACCCATTTTTTTAATAAAATACAACCAAAATCTTATAATTTACAACTTACAATGAATTTAAGTGGAAATCCTTATCATCAGTAATATCCCAATCCACGTAAAACATTTACAAAACTTCAAAAACTTGATAAAAGTACCACAAAATCCGATCTTTACGTTAAAACGAATACTTTACTAGTATCTACATTACGCAAAAAAAAACATTGGTGACTTATTTGTCATGGTTGTAACTTATCGAAAGCTTTTATTTTTATGTAATCTCTCTTCGATATCAATTAATTAAGGGGCAAACTTTTGTCCAAAACGATAGGTAACTATCAATCAATCTAAATCATAAATTAAATACACATATGAATAATAACATCAGAATCGTCAATGTCAAATACCTATACAAATATATAATTGAAAGAAAAAGTAAGAAAGAATACTAAAAATTTGTATTGTTCTACGAGCTATGCTAGTACGTCATAATCGTTCTTCATGATTCTTAATCCATACACAAAAGAACAATAATCCCAATAAAATTCAATAAAATGTTTGATGACGCAAACTGGGGAAAAAATTAATATAACTTTGTGTAGTTAATGAGGAGAGATGGGTACGGAATACTTAATTCAATATTGTTTTCGGGGTTAATATGCACTATGTACATGACTGATATACCGGATTATTAGATAGGTCTTCAAAACAGAGATATTGAGTTAGTAACAAAAACCTTGAAAGGAATTTGGCAATGCTAAAATAATTTTATATTGCAGGTGATATTGATTTAGGTCGGGACTATCGACTGAATCATTATTACAATCTGTACCTACCACCAAGACGATAAAAGGCCTATTGGCAAATTAAGTAATCATAGTTATGAACTTGTATGGAGGTAAACACTGTAGCGAGCTATCAACCTGATAAAAAACGAGTCAAGTACATGATTCGTCTAGAGTTCGATGGCTTATTGTAACCGATTCATTTTCAATTGAACAATTCTGATGATATCACATTAAGTAATCGTAGCACATTTTTTCCGTTCCGCTTAATTGAAGTTTGTATTGCATATTTATTTTAAACTTGTGGTTTTGTTCGTCAAAATATTTAAAGAATTTGTTAAATACATGAATTCGTAGTCATAGAAACTAAATGAAAATTTAGTTGTAACTCAATAACAGAGCATCGAGAATAGAATAAAGCAATAGATATGGTAACGACATTTGACATTTTAAACTATGATCGGCTTAAACCAATCCTGGCACCAATTAAAGGTCAAAGAAAAAAACCTGGGTGTAGCCTAGCGAGTAGCGTGTTGGTCTACAATGTGAAGGTCGGAAGTTCAAATTCCGGTCGACGTTTATAATTCCCGCACACTGCTTACGTGGGAATATCTGGGTTATCTCAATCTGCGAAAGTAAAAAATTCGTAGATGGGGGTTGTGCAAAGATCTAACAACTCTTCCACAAAAAGGAATAAATGTTAAAGGAGTAATTGATATGAAATCATAAAACAAAACATTTTTGTCTTTTAATCTTAACTTATTTCTGCACAGAACTGTGCAATCCGTGAAGCTATGCGATTCGTAACGAATAAAAAAACGCACAAATGAAAAACACAATACCCAAAAAAATGCACTCAAAATCAACAATACGAAATTAGTTTTTTTCTTCTTTTGAAAACTATGTGAGAGATCACTTTGTTTTTTCGCTTCACTGGCGGATTTCTCAAAACTCCTTCCAAATTTTAAAATATTTCAGTCCAAGCTACATAAGAAAAAAGTCAAACTTTCAACATTCTGTAAAACACGAAATATATTTTTTTTTTAATTCTCCAATGGGTGTTCTAATTTTAAAGGCAAGATAAAGCCTGCAAAGTTTGAACAGATCGGCTGTGTCGTTTTGGAGAAAAAGGTAAATTGGTAAGATCAACTACTCCCTTGAGGAACCTGACGCTCGATGCCCGAATTGGGATGTAGTGCCATTAAAAGAAACTAAGGGCCAAGAAGGAACACGCCTTGAGAAAAAGAACTACAATAATACAGTTTAATCCAACTCAAGTTATTCAATCCATTTAATATGCTAATAATTTCGGTACTTGCAGTGGAGTAAATAGCACCCTGCTGACTTCACGTTGCGGGAAGGGCACTAGAGTTCAAGCGCGCCGAGGCGCAATGGTGTCCAAAGGAAATTGGAGGCAAGTTATACTCGAACTTTGAGATTGGGGCTTCTCCTTAACAAGTGTAAAAATTATCTACCCAGAAAAAAATATTTTTTTGCAATTCCTTTGAAAGTATAATTTTTTTACATTTTCTTATCGCACTTTAATTTTAATCGTTTTCGTTTAGTTTTCGGCATCACCTTTCGGCGATTTTTCGGTTTGTTATTTTATAAGTCAGAATTTTATAAATTCCATACATTAAATACAACACACAACTAATGCTAACGATCATAGTAGCAGTACATCGCCTGTATCACAAGCCACCAAAATTCTTCACTGTTTATGTCAATAGATCCGCAGATGATAAATTTCATAAGCTCCCTGATAAAAGAATTATTCACTATGAAATCTGTCGACAGGGATTTCACTTGGAAAATTTGATATATTTGCTAAAAATTTGCACATTATAAACTTCAAAAGAGAGTTTAACGTAATCCCTGCCACAAAGGCTTAACTCCATAGTTGCCTTTAAGAGCACGGATTATTTTTATGACGACAATCATTAACACTTATGGTGATTCCAGTTTATACCTATTTGCAAATCGGCACTCATTCTGCTGGATGCGACACCTTTCTAACATCTCTTCCAGTTTGTGGGCCATGGCTCCCGGTTGCAAGTATAATGAAACTCTATGCCGAGAAATGAAAAAAGTTCCAAGAGTCTCTGCACGCGATGTGGACATAACCTAGGTCACTACGTGTACCCCGAAGAGGCCACATCCATGGCTGTGTCGATTTGCCTGGCTCCTGTCGCATCAGCTCATATCTCCAACTCTGTATGACCACCAGGTGTTCGATCACTACCACCAATTTCCGCTTCCGATTTTGATCCCTTCGGTTCACTACCTTACCACCTATAGGTTCCAAACAGTGTGTTTCTATTTTCTCGGTCACTACTCTCTTCCGAACGTCTCCCATGCTCTACAAATGTCATATGTAAGCATCTGATTTCGTTTCCTTAGTTCGCTACTTTATCAGTGACAGGGTAAGTACTCTGAATCACAGTCTGCGACGTATTTCGCTAACCTTGGTCGCTACTTTCTTCCGCATTTACCATTTACTAACATTCCACACTTAGTCCTGACGTTTACCTCCAGTTTCACTTTCTTCAGGTCACTACTTTCACAACCCACTCCAGGTGGGCTTCCCTGGGTTCAGTCAGCTACTAATTTCCGCAATTCAACTACTCAACAACCTGACTTTAAGTTTGGTGCGGTCTTCATGAATTACCACCCACTTCACTTTAAGTTCTTGCAAAACTTTGATAATAGTCGAACAGCTCGGGTCCGTGATGTTGCCAAACGCCAAAAATAAGCTACACTAATCGGCGAACCTTTGAACCAGTAACTACACCCTTGCGGGCAGAAGCGAGCCAACTACTTCACGACTGGGGAAAGCCAGGGAAAGCCGTTGCTGCTGCTGCTGCCGCCGCCGCCCTCCCTCCCCTCCCCACAAAACGGCATACTACTGCCTGCGGGATTTAAACTTGTACACAACATTTTAAAGCGATAAACGAAACTCTGGGGAATGGGGTGTTCTGCCAATTTCGCGGGGTACGGTGCTGCGCTAAGTTATGCCACTGAGTATTTGATATTCATTTCTTTCAATACCGGAAAATTGGCCAAGTAATGTACCAGATTTTGTATATGATTCGTATTGCACATAAAGCATATTTTGTTAGCCGAAATTCCGAAATTAACCATTTAGTCCAATCGTAGTGAAAATTTATACTTAAAGTAAAAGCTCCATATCGAATAATGGAATTTTTCAAACAAGCTGTGGCTGTTTTGTTTTGCCGATTTTTAATGTTATTTGTTGGCTCCTGAGATTTTAATGCTAAAATTAAATAGAGCTTGATAATAAATGTATAAATATGTACTACATCCCAGATTCGATATCCATTTACTTGAACTAGCATCGCTTGTGGTCGAAATTCGACCTATTGTGTGTGTAAAATAACGAAATTCATACTTTCAGTATGAATTGACCTAATTTTAGGCATTCTTTAATTAAACACTTTTCCATTTCCACATTTACTGCCTAAAAGAGTTTGCTTAAGCTCAAAGCAGTGCAATGGCCCTACTGGATGAGATCCGATCACCGACGTCAAGCAGCATTAAGCAAACGTACTATTTGGATGGAATACCGCTTGTATGTTCCCACTTTATTTACCTATATTAATGGCAACATACAAACATGATTTTTAGTTTGTGCACAACTATGGCATAGTACCTTTTTAATTATATAGGTTTTATTCCCCTCCTTTTATAATAAATAAAAACATAACAGGGCTACAATTGCGCGTAAAACGCAATCTTACTATACTCTAGATGAAATAGAATTTTTTGTGATCCCAAGAAATTTTGTATGGGGAGTGTTAGAAGGGGTGATAGCATTGAACTAATTTTTTCCCCATCATGCTAAGGTAGCTACAAAAATGTTTTAGACAAAATGCTTACTCCAAAAATTGAATGCGAACTGAGAAAATTAGTATGTTCGATTTAGTGAAAATGTGCAGTTTGTATGGGAGGTGGTAGAAAGAGTGGGGGGATTTTAGTGATTTTTTTAGAAATAACTAAGAATATCATAAAATTGACATTTCTTAAATTTTAGACCAGTAACATTCATACTTTTCAAGAAAATAGATTTTTTGTGAAGTTGTAAAACTGTGTCATACTGTATGGGAGGGGGTAGAAGGAGCGAAGCTAATCAAATATTTTTTTCTGATCTTAGTGATAATATTAATTAAGTATTTATTACAAAATATGAACTCGATAAATATTATATGTTCTGAGAAAATTGTCTTAGAGCATTTCATGAAAAAGTGTAGTTTGTATGGGAGGGGGTGGAAGGAGAAAGAGGACGCAAATAATTTTTCTACTGTAGATTTATATCATTATGAAAATAATATATCCCAAAATTCAGGCTAATAGCTTTCATATTTTTTGAGTAAATCCATTTATTGTCAAATTGCGAAATTGTGTCATTTTGTATGGGAGGGGGTAGAAGGGGTGAAGCTAGTCGTCTAATTTTTTTTTAGTCTTACTAACAATTTTAAAATAATATTTGGTGCACAATTTCAGCTCGCTAAATCTTATACGCACTGAGTAAATTCTTCTTCTTCAATGGCGCTACAGCCCAAATCGGGCCTTGGCCTCCTGACCTTCAGGTTCCTTAACATTTTCATTATTTATTGCGGAAGAGTTGTTAGCTCTTCGCACAACCCTCTATCTACGAATTTTTCATTTTCGTAGATTGAGGTAACCAAGGTATATTCAAGCAGGTAGTGTGGTGGAATTATGCGTTGACCGGGATTTGAACTCACGACCTTCACATTATAAACCAAACACGTTACCCACTAGACTATACCCTAGGCTGAGTAAATTGGTTTAGAGTATTTCATGAAAAAGTACAGTTTGTATGGGAGGTGGTAGAAGGACGAGGAGGACACGCATAATTTTTATACGGTAGGTTGATATTATCATAAAAGTAACATATTTCAAATTTCAGGCCAATAGCTTTTATACTTTTTGAGGAAATCCGTTAATTGTCAAATTGCGCAATTGTGGCATTTTGTATGGGAGGGGGTAGAAGGGGTGAAGCGATTTGGCCCGTTCGCGAACTTGACCTTACTTTTTTGTCAAAACCGGCGTGTACGAAATTTGAACTATCTAGCTCAACGCGTTCTCAAGCTAGAGCGCGCACAGACGGACGGACGGACGGACGGACGGACATCCGGTTTTGAGATTTTTGAGTGATAATATTAACTTCTGTATCATTAATTTTTTTCTCCGAGCCTTATTTCTTAGCGTTACAAACTTTAGAGCAAACTTATAATACTCTCAGATTCCATCTAGAGTATAAAAAGGGATGCACAATTTTAGATGCTCACGTATTAATAAACAAGATTTCTCTAAGAATCTCAAGATCATCTTTTTCCTCAAGATCATCTTTTTCTTAGCTTATTCGTCATAAAATCTGCAAATAATAGAAAAATCTTAGTATCTGGCCATCACGTTGAGGCTCGAAATGTGCGTCAAGCCAAGTACGTACACATGAACTATATCACAAGGACACCGATTGTCCTGAGCCGATGTGGAGGAGGTGCAAAACTTTTGTTACCTTGGAAGCATTGTTAGTAAGATAGGCGACTGAAAAAGATGTTGTGGCAGTGAATCTATCACGATTTGTGTGAGTCAGATCAATACATCAAGCAAGCTCTGAAGTATAACACTCCAGGACGCCGGTGGCATAAAAAACTAAAGACTGATTTTCAGGATTGCATCTTGAAAATTAATTGGTCTACAAATCGGGATTATCTAACGAATTCAGAAGATATTATTTTCCTAGTGCATTCTGGTTTGAAAAGATAAGACTGTCGAATTTTGTATTACTGTAATTCTTGTGAATCTTGGGTCTGTGTCATCTAGATAGATTTTTATAAAAATGTACAATGTGATATATTGTAGTTCCAACGAAATTAATTAATTTTCATTCTTTCTATCAACTTCAATACAAACTATTTTATCACTTTATACAATTTTTTATTACAAAAAAAAATTAACAAAAAAAGTATTCTTTTCTTAGAAAAAACATAAATGTCGGATTAGTCAATTAAAAAATGAATTAATGGGAAACAAATACACTTTATCGTGTACACTATACAATTTCAAGCCAATTTAACGTAAATCAGGTAAGTCTTATTTCAAAACAATTAACTAAACATAACAGGGCTACGATTGCGCGTAAAGCGCAATCTTACGATACTCTAGATGAAATAGAATTTTTTGTGATCCCAAGAAATTTTGTATGGGGAGTGTTAGAAGGGATGATAGCATTGAACTAATTTTTTCGACATCATGCTAAAGTAGCTATGAAAATGTTTTATACAAAATGCTTACTCCAAAAACTGAATGGGAACTGAGAAAATTAGTGAGTTTGATTTAGTGAAAATGTGCAGTTTGTATGGGAGGTGGTAGAAAGAGTTGGGGGATTTTAATGATTTTTTCAGAAATAACTAGGAATATTATAAAATTGGCATCCCTTAAATTTCAGATTAGTGCCATTCATACTTTTCAATTTTTTTTCGATTTTTTGTGAAGTTGTGAAAGTGTGTCATATTGTATGGGTGGGGGTAGAAGTAGTGAAGCAAATCAAATATTTTTTTTTCATCTTAGTAATAATATTAATTAAATATTTATTACAAAATATGAGCTCAACAAATGTTATATGTTCTGAGAAAATCGGCTTAGAGCATTTCAGGAAAAAGTGTAGTTTGTATGGGAGGGGGTAGAAGGAAAGGGAGGAAGCATATAATTTTTGTACTGTAGATTTAAATCATTAAAAAAGTAACATATACCAAAATTGAGATCAATAGCTTTTATACTTTTTGAGTAAATCCATTTATTGTCAAATTGCGAAATTGTGTCATTTTGTATGGGAGGGGGTAGAAGAGGTGAAGCTAATCATCTCATTTTTTTTGACCTTACTAAAAATTTGAAATAAATATTTGGTGCACAATTTCAGCCCGCTGAATTTTATGAGCACTGAGGAAATTGGCTTAGAGCAATTCATGATAAGTACAGTTTGTATGGGAGGTGGTAGAAGGAGGGGGATGACACGCACAATTTTTATATGATAGATTGATATTATCATAAAAGTAATATATTCTGAATTTCAGGCCAATAACTTTTATTCGTTTTGAGCAAATCCGCTTATTGTCAAATTGCGTAATTGTGTCATTTTGTATGGGAGGGGGTAGAAGGGGTGGAGCGATTTGGCCCGTTCACGAACTTGACCTTACTTTTTTGTCAAAAACGACGTGTACAAAATTTGAACTTTCTAGCTCAACGCGTTCTCAAGCTAGAGAGCGCACGGACGGACGGACGGACGGACGGACGGACGGACAGACAGACAGACGGACGGACAGACGGACGGACGGACGGACGGACATCCGGTTTTGAGATTTTGAGTGATAATATTAACTTCTGTATCATTCATTTTTTTCTCCGAGCCTTATTTCTTGGCGTTACAAACCTTAGAGCGAACTTATAATACTCTCAGATTCCATCTAGAGTATAAAAATTACTGGTATATGTATGTATACATATGCGTAAATAAATCTACCTAAATCCAGCAATTAAATTGATTAAAATAATAATCGATTAAAAATAAAATTCAAAACACTTAAATCTTATAATTTATTCATAGTTTGTAATTATATAGAAGTCGTACTTAGAAGGACTTGGAAACTATTTCCGAAGGAAGTAAAACATAGATAATGATATGTTCGCCTTCCTTATATGAAGTTTGTTTATATAATTATCAGTTTAATTATCTAAAATACTTCCGCCAAAGGCGACAAAAAAAACTCCCTCCAAGTTTCTAAGAAATTTCACGTCTAAATAATAAAGCCCCGCAAGACAATGTTTTTCCATATATGATACAAAATTTATTAATATTGTATTTTTTGAGACAGCTAACATTTATGGCAGGCCTCATGATTATTCATATCGAGTATTTTATAAAAATAAGATCATCTCGATTAATTTCGAATCGGAGTAATTTCAAATTTCAGTTTTGTAAAAATACAAATATCTTTTATTCTAGATAAAATCTTCAATCTATCGATTGGCAATCGATACACATTAATGATGTTGACATTAATTATGTTAAAATCGTCTTTACCAAAAGAAAAGAAACAAACTGAGTGGGTTTATTATTTTTATTGAAAATGTGATCGGAAATTGCGATCAAACTAGATTTTTTATTTTATTATTACACCCACACTTTTTCGTGTATTATGTGAATCTCGCTGTAGGTGGATGCTAATTACATCCTAAAGTTCCAAATATGGAATGGCGTCTCTTCCAAGTAGAGGTCAAAGTCATATAAGACAGGTGTAACAAACGATTTAGTTGTGGGGACAGCGAGCCACGTAATTTTATTAAGACTAGTTGTGTTAAACTGCCTGCAGGCTACTATATCTGGTATAAGTGTCGATCTATCTGATTAAAACTAGTGCGATGTAGATGTAACACCATAGATTTTAATAGTAAATAGCAAGTTTGTTTGTTTGAAAGATTGATCTGGCAGCATGTAAAATAACTTCGAAATGAAGTACTTTATCGGATAACTAAATAATAAGAATATTTTTATTATTACAAACAGTGTTTTTTTTTATTTTTTGCTTAACTACCTCAAGTAGATGACCTTAATAACATTTTCAGGTGGTGAGTGACTTCCGTTTATTTATTTATGTATGCCTTTAGAGAGAGAGAGAGACCAAAAACCACTTTCGTCAAGATCTTAGAAAGTTCTTGATAAAATATTTATACATACATATATACATGAATAGGTATAGAGTCTGTCGAGTCAAGAGTATTAATTATAATGATTACCAGAGTAGAGAATAGATAAGATCATTTACAGAATTATAAGTTGATCTGGTAGCTTGATGGTAAATATGGAATTTTCCATAAATTTCATTACTTTTTACAGATTTCTCTGATCTTGGAAAATATAGCGTAGGCTATGAATATTTATAAGTGAGGCACGTGGTTTTTTCTTTCGTACTTATCCTGAATACAATAAATATAAAAGAAAAATGCAAATTTTTAAACGTAGCAGGATAGAACGTAATGAATGGATGACTACATTGAAAAACGAATCTGAGATTGACATACAAAAATTCGTAGTGAGACAAAATTAATTTATTTCAAAATTCAGTATTATTCAGTATTACTTTTATTTCTGAATAATGTAATGGATTTAAAACAAAGTGGAGTGAGACAAACCATAAGTAATAATTATAGGGGACTACTGAGAATACTAAACTTCAGAAAAATAATTGCACTATTTACTTCGAATACCAGTAGTAACTCAAAATTCAAACTTAGTACTATCTGTGTCATTTAGAGTAAATTGTGTTTGCCCTGCCCTTTGTAACGCTAAGAAATAAAATGCACACACAGAGTCGTCAAGGGTACAGAAATATTCGTTGTCGCTCAGAAACCTCGATTCCGATTGACCGTATGTCTATCCGTCTGTCTACAACATAACTCTCGAACACTTTGAACTATCGTGCTGAAAATTGTTTAATGTAATTTTTAGCAAAAAAGAAACTTTGAGTTCGTGAACAGGTCACATCTCCACTACTCCTATTTAAGCTATCGACTTGAAAATTAGATCAGTATAATTAAGTATAAGTCAGTATGTTTCTTAATGATGTAGTCAGTGCTGATCCTACTGCAATTACCAACTTATTTTTTATCATTTCCGTACCGCCTTCAATTGCAGTACGCCGCTAATATCCGTTGACTACTTTCAATGCATGTCAAAGTTTCCTTCTTCGTCCTTGGTTCCAAAAGATCTTTTTATTGACGACACCACTATTTTGAAATACATTGATAAGCTTGCTAATAATTTCTTCAGTGGATAGATGGTGTTCCTTTTTCTGTGATTATAGTTATAGTTCTTCCCTTTTACATATCCTTGGGTATCTGTTTAGTGTTGAGTTTTGTGTAGTTTTTCTTAAGTCATGCAAATACTCAACTATAATTCCCTGGCTTATGTCTGGTAAAAGAGACAATGTAAGTAATTAATGTATAGGCCTATAGCGAATCATCCATGTATTGCTAAGCTATGTGAATCCATTGTGTGTGATGTAATTTATTTTCATTCCAAATCGAATATTGGATCATTCCAGCATGGTTTTGCGAAAGGTAGATCCACTGTAACCCATCTTATGGAATTCTTGAACTTCTGTCTTTCTGCTATCGAAAACGGGCAGCAGGTGGATTGGATGGCTTTAGCAAAGGCTGTCACAAAATTAACCATAATATTGTTATGCATTATGCTCCGCTTGCTTGGTTTTCCTGATATTTTCGACCTTTGGATTAAGTCGTATCTTAGTGATCGCATTCAGAAAGTACACTTTCGTGGAGCCTTATCTTCTGAAATATTGAATACTTCAGGCGTTCCGCAAGGTAGCCATCTGGGTCCACTTTTATTCCTTCTCTTTATTAATGACGTGAGTTCGCTTATCTCTATCACGAACATTTTTCGTTATGCTGATGACGCGGAAAACTTTAAGATTATCTCCAGCATGGTGGTTTATTGTTGCAAAGTGATATTTCGCGTTTTCATGACTGATGCTTACTGAACAATTTACATCTCAACATTAATAAGTGCACTACTGTGTATTTTAAGAAGAGAATATCACTTCATTTTGACTATGTTGTAGATGCTCCTTACTGCGTTCTCACAAAGTACTTGATTTGGGCGTACTATTCAGCTGTAATTTTACCTTTGATGATCATGTGAATCACATTGCTGGTAAAGCGAACGCTATCCTCGGTTTTGTTAGGAGACAATCGAAAGAATTTAATTATTTCCTTACAACGAAAATGTTAAATTGTGCATTCGTCAGATCTATCCTAGAATATGCTAGTCCTATCTGTTTTTGCCATTTTATTTCATTCCCATAGATATAATCGAAGCAGTTCAGCGTCGGTTCTTAAGGTTTCTCCTTCAGGGCCTTCCCTGGTCCGATCCACTCAGCTTACTACCATATGTTGATCGTTTAAATCTGCTGTCTATGGATTCCCTTGAGAGAATGCGGATACATGCCAGAGTTTTGGTGTTAAAGTTATTTCAGGTATTATTGACTTTGACAAATTGCTGCCTATAATTAAATTCAACGTTTCATGTCGTCCTTTGCGAAAATATGAGCTTTCTAGAATTTCGCAGCATCGCACGAACTACGGGTTTTATGAACCGGTTTCATACATGGTAAGAGATTTCAATAACTATTCGAGATAATTACATATGTTTGATTCTGTAAAAAGCTTAAATTTTTATGTGTTCATCTAATTTTTTTTTTTTTTTTTAATTTGATTTCGTTTTTTTTTATTGTTTCCAACTGTTCTTCATTATTTCTTGTACATATATGTAGTAATCAATTTCTTGCTGAATAAATTATTATTATTGTTAATAATGTAAATATATACTATTAACGTCCAAAAATAATGATCCGATCCACTCACTGCTTCTACACCGTTCCATACAGAAGCGTACTTTTGAAAAATACATTTATTCGATTTTTCTTGAAACTAGCAAAGCTAAAAAGACAAGTTTTTGCCGGAATTATTTTTATAATAAATAAAAACCATTTTGAAAACATTATCAACGTCATCCCACGCCTTCTACCTCCTCCATACATATTTCAAGACATTTCGTTTTATCAAAACGGTCAAAACTATCAACTGGAAATTTCGAGCCAAGTATAACAATGACAATATCAGTAATGTCGAAAAATTTAGTTTTGATCTGAATGCACAATTTCGGTAAATGTATTTTATCGATTTTCATTGAAACTATGAAAAGTAGAAACTTAAAATGCTAAAGTATACCTTTAATAATTGCAATGAATGATAAAAAAAAACATCAACTTCGCTTCACCATCTCCTAAGCAAATTTTATTTTCAGAAATTCAAGAAAAGCTTTTCTCCTTCGAACAAATGAGAGATATAGACTTTAAAATTGTAACAAAGTATGGTAATTACAATATTTATAAGCGATTTCAAAAACATCCAAAACCATACAATTCTTCAGCCACTCACCAAAAAAATGCTACAATTTTAGAAAAATAATGTCAAATATCCTTGAAAACTATAAATGCTATAAACTTGAAATTCCACACGAAACATTTTGTAGTATCACGCCATAAATAAAAAATACAAAATTCCTCCTCTCCTCTGCTTTTACCATCTTCCATACAAAAGCCACTAATAGTAAATAGTATCTAACGAATATGAGATGGCATATTTTCCGGTAGATTAAATTTGGTTAGATTTCACAGTTTCCAATTTCCTGGACATTCATTATGCACAAAAGATCATCATATTTTAACCAGTGCATTCCTAAGATGTGCACTATTCATGTGTAAGATGATCTAACTCGTATATTTAATAAACACAATTTTACCATGCGTATTACTAAGGCGTGCACTATTCCATGTAAGATGATCTGAATTGTAAACAATTATCCACACAATCTAATTCATGTCTTGTCCTATAATTCATGGGATTTAAATACTGTAAAGTTCGCATTGAAGTTGTATATAAAGACAAGAATAAAATAGATTACTTCACTCCCAAAATTTACTTTCAAAATATCGGTGCTGAAAATCACACTTGGAAATAAATTTCGTTTAACTCAAAATTTGTATTCTCAGCTTGAATCATGGTGGACCTCATTCTCAAGCAGGCTGCTCTTGTAAGGGAGATCGACATAATCATAAGCAATTATGAGAAGAATTCATCTAGCCGCAAGACATCCGAACATCTGGAAGACTGTTGAAAAGAAGAATTTGTAGTCTACATAAATGAGTAGTGTTCAGCCGAAACCATGAGCTTCTTGTAGAGAGCGAAGCTGAAGCTGACAACGAGTACTTTGCGAAAAAGTACTACGAAAACGTTAAGAAAGCTGTCCGCAAAATCAAGGCGAACATGGAAGAGCGCTTGGTACAGCTAGCAGGCGCTAGCAGGCCCCGAACACCGCAGCCAATCATTTTTCGTGTGAAGACCGATGACTACATTTCTGTGCAGCAGAACATCACCATCAGTTTAAGACGACAACGAGCGCTCGTCAATGTTTTGCGAGCCTTGTTAATGATACGTTGGAACAAGCGAAAACGTAACAAATATCGACTTTCTACCAAGTCAAAGTCGATGCAATCAAGCGATACTGGGAGGAGATCGCTAGTATCATGCAGCGCATCTGGGCACTATCTTTAGCGGTGAACTCCAGAATTCATCATCAAGTTGACGGAGCTGATGGGTGAATGCTTTTCGCGGGGCTCCTTCTCAACGGGGTTTAATGTAGCTTCTCCCAATTGGAAGCTATTTTCAAACTATTGGCATAAAAAAGGACTCTTGTGCTCCATAACATAAACTTCTTTCCCATTTCATTTAAAGTGTAGCATAAATAGGCTTGACGCCCAAATTCTGTTATGTTTTGATAAATTTTACACATTCGACCAGTCCTACGTGTTCTTACGTTAGTTATCACAATTTTATACTCTAGATAAAATCAGGAAGTATTATAAGTTCGCTCTAAAATTTGTAACGCCAAGAAAAAATGCTCGCACAGAGCCGCCAACAGAAATATTTGTTGTCGTTCAAAAATCTTAAAACCGGATTTTCGTCCGTCCATCCGTTCGATCTCTAGCTTGAGAACGCGTCGAGGTAGAAAGTTCAAAAAAAAATCCTCTCACTCCTTCAACCACCTCCCATACAAACTGCACAATTTTACTAAATATAATACAATAATTTTCTCCTATTCAATTTTTGGAGGTTTCCTTTTGTATAAAACATTTTTATAGCTACTTTAAGATGATGGAAAAAAAAGTTAGTTCAATGCTATCACCCCCAATACAAAATTTATTGGGATCATAAAAATTTCCATTTATCTAAAGTATCGTACGCTTTACGCATTTAGACATTTAAACTTTAAGAGAGTAAAATTTCGCAAAAAAGCAGCAAAGAGGTATCGAAGAGTCTCAACGCTAATGATTAGCAAAGTCCTCTTTGAAATCGCTTTCGAAACGACGTGAAGTAGCTGATTTAATTTTTGCTCATTAACTTCTTACAAGGTTAGTTGATTCTTCCACACTTTTGGGTTTGATGCAGTTTGCTGTTGGTCAATTTTTACCAAAGCAGTCTAGACGTCTACAGATATGTTTTCACCGGACAAATTATGGTATGAATGAACCGAATTCGCGTCTCGCGAGAGAAGTTAATAAGGATGCTGATGTATTCGACTTCTCTATTGATAAGCAGTGCTTAAGACGTAGACTTAACGCTAGTTGACATCGATGTATGTGAAGTTTTTGCCAATTTCTTGATTTTATACTCTAGATGAAATCTGAGAGTATATTGTGTTTGCCTTACCGTTTGTAACGCTAAGAAATAACGCTCGCACAGAGCCGCCAAGGGTACAGAAATATTTGTTGTCGCTCAAAAACCTCGATTCCGAGTGACTGTCTGTCCGTCTGTCCGTCTGTGCGTCTGTCTACAGCATAACTCTCGAAAGCTTTGAGCTATAGTGCTAAAAAATTTTTGTGGTACATTTTTAGTAAAAAAGTAACTTTAAGTTCGTAAATGGGCTACATCCCCCCACTCCTTCTACCCCCTCCCATACAAATTTCATGAAATTTCGAAATATTAAGAAATTGATTTTTCTTTGAAACTATTTAAGCTATCAACTTGAAATTTAGGTCAAAGTATTACGATATAAATGTCATTAATATCACAGAATATTGACCCGATCCCTTTACTCCTTCTACCCCCTCCCGTACAAATGGACAATTTTGAAAAATAAATATTTTCGATTTTCATTGAAACTAGTAAAGCTGAAAAAACGAAATTTTATCAGAATTAATTCTACTATAATTGCAATTTATTTTAGAAATAATTATCAACTTCACCTCACTCCTTCTACCCCCTCCCATACAAATTTCACGAAATTTTGAAATTTAAATTAAATTATTTTTCTTCGAAATTGTTAAAGCTAGCAACTTGATATTTTGTATAAAGTATACAAATAGAAATATTAATAATGCGAAAAAAATTTATTTTGATTCGTACACTCCTTCTACCCCCTCCCATGCAAATGCATAATTTTTGTTAAATGCATTTTATCGATTTCCATTCAAACTAGAAAAAGTACAAACTTCAAATTTTGCCAAAATTTGTTTCTTAATAATTGAAATAACTGTTAGAAGAAATTATCAGCTCCGCTCCACTCCTTCTACCACCTCCCATACAAATATCTGTATTATAAATTCAAGAAACAATTTCTCCTTCAAGTATACATATGAGAGCTATCGACTTTGAAATTGAATCAAAGCAAGGTGATAAGGATGATGATAAGCAGTTTCAAAATCATCTTAAATGCTCCACCTCCCATACAAATGCCCCAATTTCACGAAAACTATGACTAATTTCTTTAAAAATAATGAAAACTAAAAACTTTAAATTCAGCAAAAAACATTTTGCATGCCATGTTCGGTGTCATATACGAAAAATACAAACCTCCCCCTCTACTTCTACCACCTCCCATGCAAAAGTCCTTATTCACTATTCGAAAGAATTTGAGATGACATATTTTCTGGTATATTTAAGTCATTTCCATCTCATCTAGAGTATCATATGATTGGGCTTTAAGCCCAATTATAATTCTGTTATGTTTATTATCTGTACTTGGTGTTGGGATGTTAATGTTTGTTTCGTCCCTTCACTAAATGACGAGCCAGAGGATAAATATACTTTCAATTTTTAAATTTGAAATCGATTTAAGGCAATTCCTTGCATTAAGGAATCCTAACAATGATAGAAATATTGTCCACTTCTATGTGATATAAAATGCACCATTCATATCATAATTTTGATAGAAAATCAATATTTTTGTTTCTACAATTATACAAAACTTCTAATTGAATAGCGCCCAAGACCGGAAGTCGAAAATTCAAGTATTCGAGTAATGGCGATCTTAATTCGAAAACTAGTTGATTTTTTTTTCTAAATTTTAATGCTTTAACAGTCCCAAATTAAAGGTTCGTTTCATCCAATCTTAACTTCCGTATTTCAAATATAAGACGAATCAATTATCCATAAAATAAGCAAAAAAAATGATAAAACTCTCCGAAAGAACTCTGAAAATTTAAAAAGGTAGTAATTCTTCACATAAGAACGATAAAAAATATTTGAACTCCCGACCTTCGCATTGTAGACCAACACGCTACTCACTAGGCTACAGGTTAAAAGTATATTGAAGAATGCTAAAAATAACCTTAAAGTCTTTTAAGTGCCTAAATCGAAAAAAAGACATTTTCCCGACGACTGCACACCTCTCTCGATGTAAAAGTATTCAGCTTATTACAAAAAATCACAAAATATTTACTCTATTCGCTGCGAATGATAATGCGTAAAATAAACCTGTCTCTCTAAATTATACCTCTTGACATTCCAGTTCACGATCTTATTCTCGACATCATAAAAACACTAACGAGAACGATTTTATAAATCACAATAACATATTTAAGTGAAAATCACGATCAATTCGATCAGAATAGATTGATGAAAATAATTAATTGAAACAATGCAAAATGTAATTTATCAAATATTATCGTTGAGGACTTGATCGTATAAAATAAGAATTATAGATGCAAAAACATGTTCTGCCTTAATTTTTCTACAATCAAGATCAAAAAAGTAACTATACATGTTTTTCAATTATCTAATAGAGTAATTTCACACCCCTTTTAACACTATTTATTAAATTATTTCAGTAATGAAATTGCGCAGATCGAAATAAACATAAATACCTACGTATGTAGGTATGTAATTTGTTGATGAATTATATAAATGTTGAAGAAGAAAAAATCAAACTACGCGTTCATAAGCGTAAATATAGCTAAATAAATAAAACTACGATCACACAGTTGAGATGAAAAAAAATAAATAAAAATAAACAAAAAGGTTGGTTCAAAATAAGATTTGGTCAAACAGGTCATTTCATACAGTCCAGACTTATACAATCCATTAATCCACATACTACGATCTCTTAATTTTTGTCTTTATAAATGACCTTACACATTAACCAAACAAAATATTCCATTATTTTGTTTACATAAATATATATTGAAATAAAGCGGAAAATAATGGTATTAAACTACGAACTTAAGATTAATTCGTTTGTGACTCATTTCAAAATTCGTTGCGAGTTCTTAGTGACAATATTTCATGTTTTAAATAACAAGAATCGTATCATACCTTACGATTCAATAACCGTCGATCACAATCAACAATTTATATATACGAATATCTTCGTGATGTAAATTTAATTTGTATGGATCACATATATTTACAATTGTATTTTATAAATAAATTAGGGAAATATTACTTCATTAATTTCCATTTCAATTGGAAAGTGATCGCATCACATCATATTCAAGATATGAAAAATTCATAACGATCATCAGATATTTGTTAAGATAGATCTTAACGAAATTTCATTTAACTTCTATATGCGCGTTATGTGATAAATAACATTGAAATTACAGAATAATTTTGAATTTAAAATTCGGAGTCGTTTATGTGCCATTTTCCAAATATGCTACAAATGAACAAAACTCTAAGAACAAACTGTTTTCACAAACGTAAATATCAGAGAAGTAATGAAAAACTATTACAGAAAACCAGCGATTTGGTTTGGTGAAGGTTTTCACAAAGCATTTCAAATTGTAAGAAAAGATTTCTGGATTCTACACTGTTACGCTTTATTATTCGTGATGTTTCGATCTCTGCTGAGACCAAAATATGATAAATGTCTAAAATATACAAAAGATAAAAACCAACTTTAAGTACTAAGTAATTTAAGGAATAAATGTTAAAAAAAAATAAATTCCCAAATAAAATTAAACAAAAATAATTTGTCTACTAACGGATAATAAAGTAAGGTCCTTCTAAGCTCGGCGATGGCTGTCGACAGGATTAAATCAGCATCTGGTATTACAATAAACGGTGTTGATGTTGTAATATTCAATAGCATTTCTTCATCGGTATCGGAAGCTGGTGATAATTTTCTTTTATTACCGCACACGTTATTATTATTTAATTTATCCGATGATTCTTTTGTTTTTTTGCGCATATAATGCACAGTACCAATTGTATTGGATATTTTTGAAACATATTTTTGAAACATGATTACAAATTTTTGTTTAATTTTTCACTTTTTTTTAAAAAATATATTTTAATTTCTTAATAATAAAAAAATATTATTGTTATTTTATAAGAAATACTATGATCAGTCTTGAAAAATTACCGAAAATAATTCTATATCTCAGTCTTGTTTTTGGTTTAGAATGTGAATTTGTATTGTTTTAAATGTTATTCTTCTTCTTTTACTGTTTGGGTTTTAAGAGACTTTTGACACTACCCTTTTTGTTATTATTTGGATCTGATTTAATTGTTGGAAGTGCTATAACAATTAAATGCTCATATATAAATCCACAAGACATGTTTACCGCACTTTTTTTGCTATCAACATAAAACTGTAATAATCAAAATTTGAATTTACGCAACACTCTTTTTTTTTTTTTCTGATCACTGTCAAAACCACTGTTTTTTTTTTATTTTTAAGTTTTTTTTTTATAATAAAATCTAATTAAAAGAAACTCACTGTACACATTTTCTTAAAAAAAAATAGCTCCAATTATTGAATAAAAGAGTTAACCAAAATTTTGGAATTTGGATTCAAAAAATGTTTAGGTTTTTTTTCCGAATAAAACGAATTTAAAATTTTTTTGTATATAGAATTTGTTTTATTGCAAACGTTTTTTCTAAGACAAGTGCACCTAAGACCGAATTAATAGAAGAGTTTCTTTAAAAAACCGTTTTCTTCACTTACAAATTTATATATATACGATATGATCTTTTGTTTACTGAGCTACGAACGAGACTAAGCTTAAATTTGCAAAATGCCCGCGGTTTTATTTCCCAACGAAAAATTTACACGCTCAAAAAGTTTAGCGAGAATTCTTATTGTCGTCGAGAAGTCTTGTTTTTTTTTATTTGTGTTTATGTTCGTCGCCGGCTTAACGTGCAACATTAATAACACGTTGTAGAGAGCACGCTTAAAAAGTCTTCAAGAAAAGACGAAAAATACAAAACGATCATGAAATACACGATACAAAGCCTCACCTGCGAAGAAAACTTTTGCAAGCGGCTGTTACACGCAGGTATATTGGAAGGCAGGTAGGTGTAGTAAAAGCTCACCTGTCGTGTGGTTTGGAGAGTAAAGTTAACACGAGTTTATCGGGTCTTTATTGCTTCTCGTGTAAGAAATCAACGGAATAGAACGCTTTTCTTAAGCTCTCGAATCGTGTGCCGGTGAGTAAGCATTATATGAGTAAAATATTATAATTGGATAAATCAACTAGGATGACGATTTTTTCTCTCTTGTTACTTTTCTCTTATCATTCTTTAAACCTTTAAACCAGGTAATTCTACATGCACTTTTATGTGCCTTTATTCTTAAAGAAAATGTTTCATACTGTATATGGAATTTTGCTGAAGCGTCGCCAACTCTTCGGTGGGAGGTTCAGGCGTCATCGGCTTTCTTACAATCAAATGAGTCAAAACAGTGTACTGTTCTCAACAATTTTGGATAAATATCAGGTTAAAGGAAGATAAATTAAGGAAACATGACTATTTTTTCTTCAAAAACCAATGAATCACCAATTTCGAAAAGGACTCATGTCGGGTTCATTTTTCAAAATGTACTATTTCGCTGCTCTTTATCTACACGTATAGATGCATGTTCTATAAGCGACAGGAACTCATATCTAGTTTCCAAAGCGGAAACAAGTTCGTGTCTTTTTGGAGTGAATTTCTCATCTCCGAGAGATGAGATTTTTTCGAAACTATTGAAGCTTATGTAAATTAAGGGGGTTCAATATTTGCCTTCTTCCACCCCCCTTCCGCCTATAAACAGGCGTTTTTTAGGAACACAGAACTCGGGAATGGCTCAACCGATTTTTTTCAAATTTGGACAAATGATTCTTGACGATATTGTCTATGCCCTGACGGGAGCTTTGGCAAAATAGTGCTTTGGGAACATTACATTTTTTAGTCATTTTTCACAACTTTAACACAATATAACATTTTACTTTTAATTTTTTTTTAAATCGTCAGGGCATAGATAATTTATCGTAGGACATCTGTACCAAATTTCAGTTCCATCGGGTGATATTTACCTGAGATCTGTGTTCCTAAAAGGTGAAAAAGGTGATTTTTCAGGAGAAGCGTTTGAAAAAACCGGGACCGACTCTAATCGCTTCAAACCCTTTAGATTAAAAATAAAAATAAAATACTTCTAATTGGAATTTTGAAACGGGACAAGTTGCAAAATGTGCAGAAAGAGTTGTAGAATTTTTTAAGCCAATAAAATTTTTTTTCATGATTTTAACCAATCACTGCTCAAATTTATCGTTTTAGGAGAAGAGGTTGTTGTCTTATCAGATAAATAATTTTAGTATTTACTCATTTGCTCGATAGATTTTGCAGAGAACTTTGTTTTGCAGTTGTTAAAATAGTTCTTTAACCAAAAAAAAATTTTTTTTTAATAAATAAACTGATAAACTTTCGACGAGTATGTCATGTTATTACTATATCTACCTGAGTTCTTGGATCAATTTCGAAAAGGACTCATCTTAAAAAAGTATAACAACTGTTTTTTGGGCACTCTTATACAATATTAAAATATATTACGATTGGGCGTGAGGCCCAATCACGCGATACTCTAGATGAAGAGACATTTTTTGATTTTAAGATAGAAGGGGTAGAAGGGGTAACGGAATTGAACTAATTTTTTCACATCGTGCGAGAGTTGCTATACGAATGTTTTATTGAAAATTTAAGCTTCAAAAATTAGCGTATTAGAATTACTGAAATTGTGCAGCTTGTATGTGAGGTGGCAGAAAGAGTGAGGAGTTCTTGGTGAGTTTTACAAAAATAACTATAAACATCATGCATTTGACATGTTTTCAATCGCAGGTCAGTAGCATTCAAATTTTTCAGGAAAATCGACTTTTTGGAAAGTTATGAATCTGTTTCATAATGTATGGGAGGGAGTAGAAGGAGTAATTTTACTTTATTATTTTAATAATAAAGTATTGTGATCGACTTGGGAAAAAAAAAAATTTGCTACCCTGAAATTTTTTTTTTTCGCGTTTCATGACTAAAATAGCCGAAAAATGCAAAAAAAAAAAATCCGTCTGTCTGTACGCCGTCCGCCGTACGCCGACGTGTACGCTCAGCGCACATTAACTCCCAAACCCTTCAAGATAGAAAGTTCATTTTTGGAGGGATTGTAGGTAGTTGCGGGTGTACGAATTGGGGGGGTGTACGAATTCAGGGGGAGGCAGGGGGAGCGCTTAAACCGAAAAATACGAATTCAAATATCTCAACCATGGTTACAGCTAGAAAGCTAAAAATCAACACACATATGGGTCATTCTTTTACAAACCGTACGGATTTGCCGAAAAAATTCACGTCTGTTTCTAGAATCGCTTTATTTTTTTTTTATGTGTTATATATATGAAATAAACCGACACGTATGCGGGGATTTTTTTTTAAATTGTTTATTTTAAAAAATATGGATGTTTAAACATTTTGAGAATCGTTGGTTTTGCTCTTCTTAAAAAGCTATTATCTTCGGTTCTATTTGTCCCACAGATTTCGTTCTTAGCTCATTTTAAAGGTAATTTTGTAACCTTTTTACTACATTGTTCCAAAAAAAATTGTCTTGTTAAATAATTGTAGTTATTAGCAATTAAAGCGCTTAAAGTTGATTTTCATACTTGCTCCCAGTCGATAAAAAATTGAAAAAAATACCATCGTATTCCTTGATTGATTCTCTAAAAAATCCATTTAAAAAAAAAATGGAGAAATAACGGGATCAACAGAAAAAAATAATTTGCACCACCGAGCGCGCAGCACGACGAAACAATTTAGTGTGTTAGTGACGTGTCGACTTTTTTATTCCTCTGCGTTGGCCAAAAATCCTGATTTTATTTATTTTAAGGATAAATAATTGAAAGGAATATGAATTTATTCATCAAAAAATAGGATGTAACTGCACTTATTACGAGTAAAAATAACGTTATTATTAAAAAAATCTTAAAATCTGCAATAAAAAGTTCGATATCTCGGCTCCGGGTAAGTCAAATTGAACTTCAAGTCCCGCAAATTCTTTATCAGAATGTCCACAATACAATAAGACTATAAAGGTTAGTTGGAAATTTCATTTAGTTCTTCTGCCTTAAAAAAAGAGTTAAGAAAAAATTTACTCGAAAAGTAATTTTCTACTAAATTCATGAGGTGAAATTTCTATGAAACCGGCTAAATTTGGGCTGAATTTGATTCAGTTATTTAAAGTGTATTTATTAAGAGACAATGCCGCAAGTTTTGGTAGAATATCTTTTTTACAGTCTATGAGATACTCATTTCTTTCCAAAAACACAGATTCTTTGAAAATTGTCAAAAACGTCTTGAATAACAGTCTATATATCAGGTTTAAATAAACCGAATTTAACAATGTACCACTCAAATGAAAGGTCTAAGTGTCTGCAATCGAACCTCATTTTTAGTTTTTCGAAACTGTTTAGTATAACGTAATAAAGCTCAAAAAACCTCTAAAATAGACGAAAATTTGCGAATTTTGCTATTTCTCGAGTCTTTCCCCCACTCTTTTATTGATATTATGTAAGTTAGTTTTGATAAAATTGAGGAAATGCCATTGGAATACGTGAACGGCTACGGTGTCATGATGCAAACATTCGGAAATAATTACTAAGCTTTTCATTTATAGTACGTGTTTATTGCTTTTGTTGTAAATCGCAAACGGATGCACTGTTGCCTTATCATTGTTCCAATGTACGCCTTGAATAGCATTTCGGATCACAAAAGCGTAGTTCTCAGAAAAATCACAAATAACAATGCATTCATTTTGCCCTAAATTTTTTCTTTTATTATTCATACGCGCCCGGTGGTGCAAATTATTTTTTTTCTGTTGATCCCGTTATTTCTCCATTTTTTTTTTAAATGGATGTTTTAGAGAATCAATCAAGGAATACGATGGTATTTTTTCGATTTTTTATCGGCTGGGCGCAAGTATGAAAATCGACTTTAAGCGCTTTAATTGCTAATAACTACAATTATTTAACAATACAATTTTTTTGGAACAATGTAGTAAAAAGGTTAAAAAATTACCTTTAAAATGAGCTAAGAACGAAATCTGTGGGACAAATAGAACCGAAGATAATAGCTTTTTAAGAAGAGCAAAACCAACGATTCTCAAAATGTTTAAACATCCATATTTTTTAAAATAAACAATTTAAAAAAAAATCCCCGCATACGTGTCGGCTTATTCGAAGTATACTACCTATAGAAAAATTTTGGAAGCAATAGAAAATATGTCGTCCAATTAGGTGTACGGTTTGTAAAAGAATGACCCATATAGAGAAGTTTGTGGGACAACTTTTAAAAATAATTTAATTTTTTTATCCATTGGGGTGCGAAAAGGGGGGGCTAAGAACCAATTGGCGGCCGAATTTTTTTTTCAAATGATTATATCTTCGAAATTACTACCCATAAAAAATTGATATTTTGAGACAATTAAGATGGTATCAAGATCTACTAGAATCAGTTTAGATAGAAGCTAATTCTTGTAAGGGGGAGGGTCAGAGGGGGTGCAAAGAAAAACACTTAAAAATTAATATCTCGACTGTCTCTTAAGCTATGTAATTGAAACTTGAAACGAATACTAAGCTTTACTAGTGACATATGAAAAAAATATAATATGTAAACATAATAGTAGTGGGGGGAAATGGGGAGCATTTCAAAAATGGCGCACTTTCCAAAACTACAAATCACCAAATCTCAAAATTGAGTACACATATCAAATCGAAAATTTGTCAGATTGTAGAACTATATAATCTTGAATTTTGGTAAAAAATTTAAGTTGGGGGGTGTAAGGGGAGGGAGGTGGAAAGCGAAAATGTTGAAAATTTTGAGTGATTTTTTTATGGCTCTGGTAAAAGATACAAAGTTTAAATTTTGCACGTCGACACATCTATTTAATGTACATAGAAAAAAAATAATAATTTGTTCCAAAATTGTTATGCACCGAAGTGGGGGTCTAACGTGCACAAAGTGTTTCATGTGCAATGAAAAAAACACATAAACTGAAAATTTTTGAATGAAATTTTTAGGTAGGATCTTGAAAATTTGCGAAATGCATTTAAGAAAAATCCCTAAGAGTTTAAAATATTAACTGGTCGAATATCTGTAAGACTTCTACCCCCTCCCATACAAAATTTTTTTTTCGACCATTTCTAAGAAATCAATTATCACTTAACTATTAAATGCTATCAATTTGAAATTTTGCACAAGAACTTCCAAAAAAATTTGAAATAAAATTACATTAAAAGTTTTGAGATAGCACTTGCCCTTTTACCCCCTCCCACACAAAAGTATGATTTCGACCAATTTCATTAAATCAACTAATAACTAACAAATTAAAAGCTACAAACTTGAAATTTTGTACAAGTACCTCAGAGAAAAGAAATAAAACTGCATCACAAATTTTACGATTCCTCTACCTCCTCTACCCCCTCCCATACAAATGTTTGGTTTCGTGAATTTAAAATACACCGAACCCAATGAAAATTCTATGCAATTTCGTCTATGAAACTGACATTCTATACAAAGAATATTGGATTTGGTTCAAGCAATCAATTAAGAAACTATTAACATCCACCCACCCTTACTATCACCCTCCCCCCTCTCTTCATGAAAACTCAAACTTGCATAAATAAACCAATGAAATATGGAGCTTTTGAACGTTTCCGGAAAGTGTTAAATTGAGAACTGCCCTGCCCAAGAAGCTCCTTTCACTTAGTCTTCCCTAACCACTCGAACCTGCATATTGACTTTCTACGCATGCGCATTTTGTCCCAAAAATAATAAAGTTTCGCCCGACTTGTTGGCAGTTTATTTTTTTGTCTTACTAATAATTCTAGTTTTAGATCAAAATTTCAGCTCGATAAATTTTATCATCATCATCAATGGCGCGACAGCCCAAATCGGGCCCTGGCCTCCTGAAGTCGTCGCCTCCAATCGTCTCGATCCAAAGACCGCGTCCTCCAGCTGCTAATTTTTAGAATGGCTTTGCTGTCTTCATCAACCGAGTCTTCCCATCGCTTGCGTGGTTTGCCTACTGGCCGGTTACCACTCGCTTTGCCTTTAAGAGCACGTTTGGGGATTCTTCTGTCTTCCATCCGCTCTACATGGCCAGCCCACTGCAGTTTACGTAGCTTGATGAACGTTGAAGCTTCTGGCTCGTCGTAGAGTTGATACAACTCATGGTTGTATCTTATTCGCCATTCCGTTCCTTCCTTCACAGGTCCCAAAATTCTTCGGAGGACCTTTCTTTCGAATGCGTTAACTGCTTTTTCGGAAGTTCGCGTTAATGTCCACGTCTCGCTGCCATAACAGAGCACAGGTCGTATAATAGTTTTATAAATCCGCAGCTTATTGTTCCTGTGCACTTTCTTGGATTTCATTATTGGAAGTACCGAATAATACGTCTTATTTGCTAGTATTATCCGTCGTTTCATTTCGTCTGTTTCATTACCGTCTTTTGCTAGATTAGCCCCAAGATATATGAAGTTGTCCACACTCTCCAAATTATATTCCGCAATTGTTATGTTTTGTCTGATTGGCGTTCTCCTTCTTGTTTGCGTCATTACTTTTGTTTTGCTTTCATTAATGCGCAACCCGACTTCTTTTGCGGCGGAGTCAAGATTGACAAATACCTCCTTAGCACTAGGGAAGGATCTTGCTAGAATGTTAATGTCGTCAGCGTATGCTACTAGTTGGGTGGACTTGAATAGTAGTGTCCCGTTGGTGTCGACTGGGATTTTTCGGACGACATACTCTAGTGCCAAGTTGAAAAGCATAGGGGCTAGACCATCTCCCTGCTTTAAGCCACATTCCATTCGAAAGCTGGTTGTGGGATCGGTTTGTATTCTCACTTGGGATTCAGTGTTCGTCATTGTTAGTCGGACTAGTTTTGGAGGAATTCCAAAGTCAAGCATGATTTGGTACAGTACGCTCCTGTCGATACTGTCGTATGCTTGTTTAAAATCTACGAATATTTGGTGCACGTCTGTGTTATATTCGCAGCATTTCTCAAGCACCTGTTTCACCGAGAATATCTGGTCTGTTGTAGATCGTCCGGTTCTGAATCCGCCTTGGTATTCGCCAATTATTTGATTAGTATAGGGCTTAAGACGACGTTCAATAATTTTTGTCAGTAGTTTATAGGACGTACACAACAATGATATAGCTCTGTAGTTCTCACAGCAGAGTTTGATAAATTTTATACGTACTAGTATAAGTAGAAAGTAGTATAGTATTAGGACCTTGAATAAGTTCTCGCTGTTTCTTCAAAGATGGCAGTAGCAGTACCCCGTTCGTGGAATTTCGAATGGTAACACACATGCAAGGCTGTTTGTGCATCTAACCTTAAATTTCAGTGTATGGTAGTTCACTTTAGAGTAAACAAAGTAATTTTTTCTAAGTTCTGAAAATGTCTACTTTTGTGCCAAATAAAGTGTATTTGCGGGGAATTTTATTGCACTACTTTATTCAAAAGAAATCTGCAGCTGAAGCACATAGAATTCTTGTTGAGACTTATGGTGACAATGCTTTGTCGGATACGACATGCAGAGACTGGTTTCGACGCTTCAAAAATAATGATTTTAAAGAACGTTCTGGCGCACCGAAAAAATTTGAAGACGAAAAGTTGGAGGAATTACCGAATGAGACTATCACAGGGGAGCGCTATCGACTTCAATTGATGCGTTTGAATCGAGCCTTAAAAGAAAAACGGCCGCTATACGAGCAGAGACACGACAAAGTGATTTTGCTACATGACAACGCTCGGCCTCATGTTGCAAAACCAGTGAAAACCTACCAGGAAACGCTTCAATGGCAAGTTCTATCCCACCCGCCGTATTCACCTGACATAACCCCTTCTGATTTTCACCTATTCCGTTCGATGGCACATGGCCTAGCTGACCAGCGCTTTCATTCTTGTGAAGAAGCTAAGAAATGGATCGGCTCTTGGATAGCCTCAAAAGACATGTCGTTTTTCGACGCGGAATTCATATACTGCCAGAAAGATGGGAGAAAGTGGTCGCTAGTGATGGGCAACACTTTGAATGAAATGTTTTTGTTCCTTATAATTTAAATAAAGCTTTTATTTTGTAAAAAAAAACAGCGAGAGCTTATTCAAGGTCCTAATATAAAAATAATATACTCAAATTTCAGAACAATAGCAATAGAAAAGTATAAATTGGTTTAGTGTCAAATCTCGAAAATGCGTCATTTTGTATGGGAGAGGTTAGAAGGAGTGGAGCGATTTGGCCCTTTCACGAACTTGACCTTACTTTTTAGTCAAAAATAACGCGTACATAATTTAAACGTTCCAGCTCAACGTGTTTTCAAGCTAGAGAGCGAAAAGACGGACAGACGGACATCCGGTTTTGAGATTTTTGAGTTATAATATTAACTTCTGCATCATTAATTTTTTTCTCCGAGCCATATTTCTTAACATTACAAACTTTAGAGCAAACTTATAATACTCTCAGATTTAATATAGAGTATAAACATTTCAGTATGTTACGATGGGTGGTCCAACAGTACGCGAAGGGGATTTACAAGGGAGGGGGCAATATTGTAGTATGAGAGGGAGTCGAAGTTTAGAAGATATTCGACCAGTTAATATCTACTTTTAAGCATTTATTTTAAATGAATTTCACTAATTTTCAAGTTTGTAGCTTAAAATTTCAATCAACAATTTTGAGTTTTTTTTTTTAATTACATGAAAAACCTCTTGGAGGTTAAGGCCTTTTTTCAGTACATAACAGTTCTGGTTCAAATTTCTTTGTTTATATCAAATGGTTGTAAAAACTCAAAATTTTTTTACATATTCTTATTTTCGACTCAATTCTGAGCAAAACTATGCGAACCGCATGTCTTTGCGAGGTCGGAAACTGTCATAAATATGGTAGTGAAAAGTTCACCAGCTGCCGTCGATTACTCAGTAAAATTTAATGCAACATTTCTTCCATTGGCTTGGGATATCTTATATTAGTTTTTGATAAAACTAATTCCATTTATATTTAAAACGTCATATTTTTATAAAAACTTTCGTGAAAAAAAGCATACTCATAAAACAGCAACAATTACTATGTTTATACGGGGAAGTTTCGATTGCGATTGAGAATTGCGATTGAAACTTGCGATATGTTTATACGCAAGATATACTTCCAATGTAAAAGTTCCGAATTAAGATCGAAATTATAATGACAGTGCC
Organism: Chorisops tibialis; assembly: GCA_963669355.1. Classification (NCBI taxonomy): domain Eukaryota; kingdom Metazoa; phylum Arthropoda; class Insecta; order Diptera; family Stratiomyidae; genus Chorisops; species Chorisops tibialis. The sequence goes on from OY770263.1 coordinate 79,152,724, forward strand.
TCAACCCATCAAAGTGAAAATACTTGCGATTTTTATCAGCAATTTGCTGTATAATTCCAAAACACATTGCAAATTTCATTGATTTGTGTTGAGAATTGCATAAAAATGGTATTTCGCATGCTCGATAGTGACGAAAAATAAATTCATTTCTGGAGATAGTAGGCTGTCAGTTCACTTACTGTTTATACGATATTTTTAATTCGCGATTGAAGTTACACTCTGGATCTAGATTGCGAGTGAACTTTGAGTTTCAATCACTGTTTATACGATGTTTTACTTCGCGATTGAAGTTTCACTCGTGAAGTTTGGTGTCCGTATAAACATAGTATATATAACAATCAAAACAAAGCTTTTTAATTTTTTTACTGTCCTGAAAAATGGAATTTTTTGTACGTTTGACCCATTTTCTCTAAAGCTACTCATCCGATCAGTCTTTTTTTCTAGATGGCACCACAGTTAAGAAGAGTGAGTCTAAATTCATAATTCTAAATTTTTAATAATGTAATATGAGACTGACTTAAGCTCTCTATTCGCCCAAAATAGGTGTGCTATTTATACAATATTCGCATTTTTAAAATTTAACGGCATTCTATTTTCTTGTTTTACAATGATGAATAAATGTTCAAAGTTTCATTCAAATCGGGCAAGTAGTTCCTGAGAAAATGAGTCATAAACTTTACACTGAAAAGGCCTAACGATATGCTTCCCTTAAACTTACGGTTTGTAATTTGTTACTATTACTTTTTTTTCATTTTTGTTGTACATTTCCTTTCCATCTACTACGCGCGGACGTAAGCTTTTAGCTTCCAAAGGATTCCCTTTTTTGACATTCGTAATATTCATACTTCACAAAGTTCGTCTTTTTCGCTGACCCTAAGCTTGCTAGCGCTCCAGTTAGAATCATACCAAAAACTATTTTCTTACAAAAGGTTACTAGACATTGAATTTTATTTAAAGATCCCAACGGACTTTTCAAAACAGCACGATTGACTCTCACGGTAGCAAATTTGAATACAGCCCGCAGATGTCAGTAATTTTTCGCATACGAATAAGTAAACTTTATGTAAAGATAAAAAAAAAGCTAAAGAAATTGCGTTCCGGTGCCCGTAGAACATTAATTCCAGGTTTGCCATCGAATTTGCAAATGCCTTAATTTCGTCTACTGATACAGTGAATTTTAATGTCTCCAAATAACCGAGACGGAAGAACTTCATCCCGTATTCTTCAGAAGTGGTAGTGGATCGGTAACACTTTGAGGAAACTAGAGCGAAACATCTACAAAGCAGCTCTGGATTGTAAGCTTCGAGGAATACGTCGACCATGTACCATATGGAAGCGAGCAGTTATAGGGCCACAAGTCCTGCGGATGCTCAGTTTCGCACCTTGTGAAAAATGACTGTTTCCTTCGTAATAGGAAATTGATTGAATACATCTCATTAAGTATTTATTATAATAATTATAATAAAAATTTATAAAATGCAATTCATTCAAACTACTAAAAATAAACTCAAAGTTAAAGGAAAAAAATAACAAATTTTCTTGCGAATAAATAATAAAGATAATTTAAATTAATATCGAACATCATTGCCAGTATTACGTCATTATAACTTGGGTTATTTGTTTTTTTTTCTAAAGATTGAATTATGCTTAAAATTTATATGTTTGCATAAATTTTTGCGTCAATACAGAAAATTGTTTGAGCCTACTTTTCAGATACTTAAATGAACAATTTCACTATTAGTTAGAGAAGCATTACTATCTAATTCTAATCGCACGTTTCCCATACTCAGGGTATCTAATTTAAATAATCATCAACATAATTTTCGAATCGAATATATTGTAGCTAAGGAAAATGGCCCCCAGATTTGGCAAACGTGTGATTCTTTGATTAAGAAAAACTTCTATCGAAAAGGTATTCATGCGGATCTTTATCTAATAATATAATTATTGCATGAGTGATAATTCTATTCATTAGATTCAATCAGAATTGATTACCGCAAGACCTATTTGACATTAACCGGAATGACGGTGGTAGATTTAAAAAAAATTGTTTGAAGTAAATAAATAAACATTGATTTCGGGGCTTCTTGCCATCAGAATTTTGATTTGTTCACATGACTTTAGTTGATTGAAAAAGTAAATACATATAAGAGATACAGGCGGAACATTGCTACAATCTTTTTGAAGTCTTGTTTCAACTGTCGAATTTAATTTCTTAAGTATCCACTCGTCATTTGTTGAATTAATATATTAACTTTGCACGAGCTGGTTTTTAGATAAAATGATTGCTAATTTTTTTTTTCATATATAGGCTATGCTAAGAACTTGATTTGTTTCTTTTTAGAGATAAAGCATTGATGCGTGTAGAAATTTTAGATTACACATCAAAATGCAATAATAAAATTTTATTTTAGGTTAGATGTCGGCTGTTAGGAATTTGAAAATTTGCTACTGCGTAACAAAACGTGGTTATTTATTTATTTAACAACTCAGTAGGGCTCTAAATTATGTAAACAAACTCCAGTAGTAGCTATCTTATTATCTTAATTAGTACTTTCAATCCTCTCTAAACTTTTATATATCAATATTGGTTAAGCATTTAGAACATTGAACTAAAAAAAAGCCCTAGTAAAAACAAAAAAAAATTATAAATTTTTTATTTGTCCTATTTTGAAAATAAGAACTTTTAATGTCCAAAATGCTTCGATTAAAAAAAATAAGGTATAGTTCTATCAATCAATCAGTTAAAGCTGCGGCGTTTAGTTGATCCTAGGCCTACAGAAATATAAATTCAAATCAAGTCTCTGATCCAAATCATAGTTTTAAGAAGAAATATTCAAAATTTACAATACAAACACACAAAAAAATGTTGCCAAAAAATTAAACTTATAGCGAGATAGTTTTGTGAACGTTTTCACAGAGCATTTCAAATTACACGATTACGATTTTCGGGATATCGCACTGTTATGCATTATTAATCTTGACGTTTCGATATCTGGTAAGACCTCGTAACAAGAAGTTTTTTTATTATTTGCAAATACTATATTTAAAAATATTATTTGTCAAAATAGCGAGAAATTTATATTGAGATAATCTCTACAATTCCTGGACTATTATCACTACTACTACTTCTACCAATTAACTAAATCGTCACGTGGCGACTGTTATTCAAAAAATCTACTTTGCATTCGACCATTTAAATTCGAGGAATCAATGCAATGGCTTTCAAGGAGCCACTCAAAGCTGAAAACTATTAGGAACTTTGTGTGGGTATTACAAACATCCAAGAATTTATTACTTCGTTGAAATACATATAATAATATGTTGTATAACCGCTCCATAGTTCTCGAATCGACAGTGGACTTACCGGTATTTCGATCGGTTTAGAAATAGTAAGATAAATGTATAAAGAATTATGCATCGAAAACCAAATTTTAAAAAATGTATTGTCATACAAAATGAGCCAGGATCATTTAGAAATGTTTTTTTTTACTCAGTCAAAAAATATATATCAAATTCCTGTTAAGACCCTCTATAGGGGCATAGGACAGAAACAACTCTCTTCCACAAGACGCGATCCTGAGCATCGGCCTTAAGCTGTTGCCAGGACTTGCTTATTCCTCTGGCCTCTTGCTCAACTGCTCGCTTCCATGTGTTACATGGTCGACCAACCCGACGTCTTCCTTGAGGATTATAATCCAGAGCCTGTTTGGCGATGTTTCGCTCTGGTTTCCTCAAAGTATGACCGATCCACTGCCACTTCCGCCTTTGAATCTCAATACCTATTTTAGTTTGGCCAGTTGTACTCCAAAGTTCGTCGTTGGAGATTACTTCTGGCCAGAATGTTCCTAATATGCGTCGGAGGCATTGGTTCACGAAAGTCTGTAGTTTCTTGGTAAGTCGAACGGTCACTTTCCACGTAGTACAACCATATAACAACATCGATTTGACGCATGCGTCCAAAACTCGCAGCTTCGTGCGAAGGGAGATCTCTCTTAACCTCCAGAAAGGGGAAAGGATACCGAAGGCCAGACGAGCTTTAAAATAATATATATAAAAAATATATATATGAAACAAGTTAATACAAAGAGTTAGCCAAAAAATCTTCTTTGAATTCTTTCTGAAGTTCTAACTTTGCAGTCGGTCGATCCAAAATTTCTACTTAAAGTTTACATAAGCTAGATCTTCTATTAGTTTCGAGAAAATTTCATCTCTATCGGAGAATAGACCTTCTCACTTTGGAAAACAGATATGAGTCTACGAAAAAGTACATTTTAAAAAAAAAAAAACCGATATGAGCACTTTTCGAAATTAGTGATTCATTTGTAGACCTTGTTTTTGTGACTACCATTTACGAGAATATTGATATTAAAAAAAAAGTTGCTAAAAATTAAAAAAAAAAAATAATAACAATTTCAACCATATGCTATGCCCATATATGACACATTTTACGTTTTTGCTTGTCAATTATTCATTCTTTAATATCTTATCTCATCCACAACAAGAGTCCTATGTTCTTTCGCTATCTTCTTCCTTTTTATCATAATCCATACATACATATTAAATACTGTGAACAATCATTGTTATTATTTCTTAATTTTCACTAATTATGGTACCTGGTACGGCACCGGCTAGCATATCTTATACTTTTGTCACACGTCTAAGTAAATATCGACGCTAAAATGTTTATTTACAGATTACTCATCGATCTATCTATGTTAACAAAGAAAAAAACAGGTGTTGGTATTTTGGAAAAAAAAAATTGTTGAATATTTATTTGCATCATAAATAAATCAGGGTGTGATTGTAGCGATCTACGAGGAGAGGTCAAAAATCAAAATGGTTGTATCTGATACTGCAAATATTTTTGCGATTCGTTTCTTCATTAAACGAGCATCTTCGAGAACAAGTTTCTCCATTTTTGAGGCCCGAGTGTTCATCATCTTCAATTGACTCTCTGCCTGTCCTAAATAAACTATCTTCTACTTCTAAAATGGCACTACAGCCCAAAACGGGCTTCCTGGCCTTCAGGTTCCTTAACATTTTCATTATTTACTGTGGAAGGGTTGCTAGATTTTCGCATAACCCTCTATCTATGAATTTTTCGTTTTCGTAGATTGAGGTGACCAAGGTATACCCAAGCAGGCAGTGCGCTGGAATTATACGTCGACCGGGATTTTAACTCACGACCTTCGCATTGTAGTCTAACACGCTACCCACTAGGCTACCCCCTAGGTTATAATAAACCAAATAAACCATGCCAATAATAAATCGTCGTTTTTTCTGGACAAGAGTCCCCGTAAATAGATGACATGTCTTCTAAAATGATTTGTGGCGTTTTTCCTTACTTGGTAAGGAACTTTATGATAGCACGAAACTCAATTTTGTCCATAGTTAGCGTTTTCTTTCCGATTGACTTGTTGATTTGGCGATAACTAAAATGTTAGTAATTCTATTTAACATTTTATTGAATTCCTCCCTAAAAATCGTTATTTTGTAAAGTTGTGAAATTGTGTCGTATTATATGGGAGGGGATAGAAGGAGTGAAGCTAATCGTCTAATTTGTTGGGTCTTACTAATAATTCTAAATAAGTATTTAGTGCACAATTTCAGCTTGATAAAGTGTATTCGTACTGAGTAAATTGGTTTACAGTATTTCATGAAAAAGTGCAGAAGGAGTGGGGAGATTCGAATAATTGTTGTACTGACGACTAAAATCGTTATACAGAGTGCGCCATCTAAATGTGGTCGATGGAAATATTGAATAACTTTGACAGATTTAAACCGATTGACGTCGTCGAACACATTTCGGAAAGGTTATTGCATTACAATTTTAACCATGAATCGATTCACGCCCAAAGAACGCGCGGAAATAGTGACAATGTTCATTAAATGCAATCGTTCAGTTGTTGCAACACAGCGTGCGTATCGTCAAAAGTATCGCGGTCGTTCTGCGCCTAAAAGTGACACTATTCGTCGCTTAGCTTCGAATTTCGAGAATCACGGGTCGGTAGCGGACCGTCCACATTCAAATCGACCACGTCCTCGACGATCAAATGAAAATATTGAAGCTGTTCAACGGAGTGTTGCAGAGAATCCTTCTGTCTCGTACCGCCGCCGGTCTCAGCAACTAAACATCAGTGGAACAAGTTTGAGGAGGATTCTGAAAGATGATCTGGATATGTTTCCATATAAAGTGCAGTTAACCCAAAGATTATTGGAAACAGACAATCCGCGACGCGTGGCTTACGCTAATAACGTTATTCGAGTGAGTGAATCGGAGCCCAATTTTTGGGAGCGAATTTTAATGACTGATGAGGCCCATTTCACGCTATCTGGCACTGTAAATAAACAAAACTGTCGCATTTGGGGGAAAGAAAATCCTCATGCTATACATCAAACACCACTGCATGATCAGAAAGTGACTGTTTGGGCCGGTGTCTGCTCAAAAACCGTCATTGGTCCGTTCTTCTTCAGAGTTGGGGAAACTGTCAATGGGGATCGGTATCGATGGATGTTGGCACACTCTGTTTTACCAGAAATGCGTGAAAAAGGTCTTAAAGGCTTTTGGTTTCAACAAGACGGCGCGACATGTCACACCGCGAAATCAACGATGAACTTCTTTCGTCAAAAGTTCCCAGGACGTGTGGTATCGAAAGGGGGGGATATTGACTGGCCACCGAGATCGCCCGATTTAACGGCACCGGACTTTTTTTTGTGGGGATTTTTAAAAAGCAAAGTGTATGCCTACAAACCGAAGACTTTAGACGAGCCGAAATCACTGCGATATCACCCGAGATGCTGGCAAATATCATGGAAAATGCCAGAAAAAGAGCTGAATTTTGTATCCGCAATAAAGGTGGTCATTTGATCGACGTTGTTTTTGGAAACTGAATGGAAAAAATTGTAAAGCTTCAAATTTTATAAAAATAAATAGTTTTCCAAAATCGATTGAGAATTGTTCAAGTTATTCAATATTTCCATCGACCACATTTAGATGGCGCACCCTGTAGAAATAATAAATTCCAAATTTCAGATCAATAGCTTTTATACTTTCCCGAAAAATTCGTTTATTGTCAAATTTCGAAATAGCGTCATTTTGTATGGGGGGAGTAGAAGGGTTGGAACGATTTGGCCCGTTCACGAACTTGCATCTGTTCGAACTTAGGGGCTTCTAGGATCAAATTTTCAGACCTCTACGTGCTCTAGATTCGTGTGGAGATACAGAAAGAAAGAAAGAAAGACTTACAAACATTATATATTATTATTATAGATATATTTTTAGATATATATAATATATTTTTTATTTATAATTTATTAATCAAATACAATGGTGTTTTTATAATGGTAAATTTTCTCCGACCGAGCGGCAGAGTTGTTTGCCTGCTACTGAATTATGGGCGACGGATATTTCATATCGCATTTTGTAAGGGAAACAGCAAAATTATTGCCCGCGTTGTTTTCTAATTTTGCTCCGAGGTGGGCGGTACCTTTTCGGCTTTCGATTTTCCAGACGGTCGAATTGACAGAGACATTTGCATGGGGTGCCTCGTGTTCGAAGTCGGATTTGTATGAGAAAATACAAAATTTCTGCCTGTATTTTTTTTTCTGTTTTTCTCCTGCCGAGCAGATGAGTTGTCCGAAAATTTAACTTGCTGTTGAGTTATGAGTGCCTGGTATTTCAGGTTAAGTCTTATATGAGAATGGCAAAATTTCCAACCGTATTTTTTCTGCGCGAGCAGTCAAGTTGTCCAAAAACTCAAGTATTTCTTTAATCGAAATGTTTGGCGAAATGTAGACGTAGACGAGTAGGACGGGTTTTCCGTTTACTATCGTCTCGAAAAAGCAAATGTCGCCGATACCGTCGTGAGCTATCGCTACACTGTTTACGTTCATCTTCACTCATTAAATTTCACCAGATCGTGGTTGAGGGGTTACAAAATTTTACGAGTTCTCATACAAATCTTACCTGAAATACCAGGCACCCATAACTCAGCAGCAAGCAAAAGCCTCGGACAATTCTGCTGCTCGACGAGAAAAAATACGGCTCGCAAGTTTGCTGCTTACCAAATAAAATCCAGCTTCGGTTGCATGCTGCTGATTTATGGTCGCCGGGTTGCTTAGTCTCGATTCGACACGAAAATTTTGAAATTTCTGGACGGTTTTTTTTTTTTTTGAACGGACATTTTGAGTTGGTCGACATTTTTTTGCCTACTCCTCAATTGAGATTATGAACGCCTGTTAGCGAGACAGACTATGGGTGAGACATTTTGCGATGCACAAAATTGTAAGTGTAGTCCAGCCATTAAACATATCCAAGATAAAAAAAAGTGTTAATATTGAAATAAATACTGTGTTTATTGCTAATCATGTAATTTGATTTACTGCCTAATTATTACTACTGGTTCCCCTACTGGGGTATAAGTTGGATCTGAAAAACCAAAGAATTTACCACGTGTTCCGATTCACTCCTATCTGCAGAATAACTCGTAACATCATGAAAAAAAAATAGAAAATAGAAAAACTAACAAAAACAATTTTTTTTTTAATCTTAACTAATAGACCATCCTAAAAGCCTAGTCTTAAGCCCAAATTTATATTGAAAAGGAAAAACCATTCAATATTTTTTCTCTTTAGAACTTCAAAAGGTTTCTTATTCACCCCGTTTTACGGTATTCTTAATAATTAGACGTCGTGATCGGCACAGAAAAAAAATTGCTGCACTGATTCTTTTTAATGACTAAGTATGTCTAAAAAAAGCAATACAATAAATTTTTGTAGTGTACGTGTACGATTTTTAAATTTGAAAAGCTCATATGTTGGGAACGCTAAGAGATAGGAAGTTTGCTTTTGGGTGAATTCGGGTAGAAAATTGTTCATTACCTACTATGAATGTTGATAGAAAAGTCGACATTCGAATGCTTTAGTTTACACATTTAAAAGTACTAGTATCGCCTGTGATGGAAATTCAACCTATTATGTGTGCAAAATAACGAAATTCATACTTTCAATATGAATTCGCCTAATATTAGGCATTCTTTAATAAGACACTTTTCCATCTTCACAGTGCGTTGGATCTACCGGTACTCATCCGATCACCGAAGTCAAGCAGCAAAAACCAGTTCTAGTACTGAAATGGGATCCCGTTTGTATTTTTATTTTACATGCTTTAACGGCAACATACATACAAAATTTTTGGTTTGTGTACATCTCTGGCACAGTTTAATGATATAAGTTTCATTCCCCTCATTTTATAATAAATAAATAGAAAGTCACGGACGGATATAAGATTTGAAACTAATTTATCTGAACGATGTTGCAATCTCTTCACCCTTTCTACTCCTACCATATAAAAACACAATTCAATAATTAGAATATACCTATATTGATTTTATTAAAATTCTTCAAAGGCACTACAGCCCAAATCGGGGTTCGGCCCCCTAACCTTCAGATTTCTAAACATTTCTTTTTTACTGTGAAAGGATTGTTAGCCTTTCGCACAAACCTCTATCTATGAATTTTCATTTTCGCAGATCGAGGTGGCCTAAATATCCCCGCGTAAGTAGTATGCTAAAATTATATCGTCGACCGGGATTTGAACTCCCGACCTTCGCATTGTAGACCCATACGCTACCCATTAAGCTACATAATAGCTTATTAAAAGCTACGATTCTGAAATTCTGTACGAACACTTTTTTTATTAATTAAAAAAAAATCACGAATTTTCTTCACAGACAAATGTACTTTTTTTTTGATGACACTGGAACTAGAGGGATTACCCTCACGAAAAGAGTTTGTGTTGTACATATTTCAACATTTTTTAACTTTTGTCCTGAAAATAACAAATACAACGGCATACATTTTCTTCTCTTCCGTCAATTAAATCCATTATACACCAAAAAAATTTCTTACAAATTTATACCTCATTATCCATCACGATTAAACATGATTTGGTTTTCGATTAAACAATTTGAAAATCTTGGTCTGGCTATTGTACTATTCTATGTACCTATCTAAAACTGAAAACAAAACTGTGAGAATGGCATATATTGTCGTACCAAATAACAACTTAACTACTCTTTGATAATACTAAGGAAGTAAAATCTAAAAGAGATAAAAGACTATTAAGTTTTACGTAAAGGCACAGAAAAACCATAAAAATTACTAAAAATGAATCGTAGTGAATTTATTTATAATTCAAGCACGTTTAAATGTGATAGTTTTCAGCACGTTCATAATAACAATTTTTTTAAGGGGTCATATTTTGACTGGCGAATTTAGTCATCATTAAGAGTGCACTTGTCATTCGAGGAATTAACACTGTCCAACTTGAACAATTTTTTTGATAATAATCAAACTCGTTTGAATAAGTATCATATTTAAATATTGCTCCTCAAATATTACTAGGTATTAAAATATAAATGTTGTTCTTCTGAATGGTTGTTTAAATTTTTTCCTGACCCCAAGCAGTTCTTAGGTACGTACAAGAAATGCACTTAAGGTTTAAATGAAATCTTTTCATGTTACGAATAGAATAATTGTTTGTCATCAACATCCTAATAATAAATATCAACAAACATCTGGCTTGCATAAATTATGATGTATCATACATATCTTCGAGGAAAATATTCTTTGTTTCAATTTTGGATATTTTTTAAAGATTCTAACCTTGACTTTGTTCATCAATTCCTATTAAATTGATAATAATGTACGTACGAATGTTGTTAAAAATAATTTGTGGCGCATTAAAATTAATTTCAGAGAAAATTTACTTTGGACTTAATTTCATAATAACTATTTTGAATTTAGGATAATTTATTATTGTTTATTCGGAACTATTAAATTTAAACATTTTGTTTTCATGAAATTACAACAATAATTCGAATTACCGTAATAAATAAATTCATATTGACGTCATTCATGATAGAGAATTAATTGATTTATCGATTAACTTGAAATCCGAAATTCGGGTATTTTATTCACTAATTTTTTGGGTCAGCGATAAAATTGTTCAGTGTACTCTGAAAGCTATGTACCTAAATAACTAAGTAAATCAATTTCTAATTTAATATTGAAATTAATTTTACTTTATTACTCTAATAATAAAGTCTTGTGATCGAAACAGAAAAAAAATTTGTTAACCAGAAATTTGATTTTACCGCGTTTCATTACTAAATTAGCCTTAGAATGGAGAAAAAATCTGACTGTCTGTAAACCGTACATATGGGCTCATATCTCCGAGATCTTTAGAAATAGGAAGTTCATTATTGGATAGATTGTAGATTGGGTAAGTGAATTCCATTACCTAATTGAAAGTTGACATTCGGATGTATTGGTCTAAACCAAAAAAAAACAAAACTGAATTAATTTTTGTATCCAGTGGGATCGGAAAAAAGGAGAGGAGGGGGGGGGGAAGTTTTAGATCAGTTGTCGAGTACTCAGTACTACTTAACGCAAAAAGTTCATATTATAGGGCTGTTTAAGTTATGTAAAGCTCCAGTATTGTTGGCTTTGAAGGTTAAAACTTGTAAGGGAAGGGTCGGAAGGAGGGGGATGCAATGGAAAACACTTAAAATTGATTATCTCGACTATCTTTTAAGCTATGTATTTGAAGCATTCCACGCATACGGACCAGCCGGGTCGTGCCGCTGAACTCTTCGCATCTATCAACGGTTTAGTGCAGCTTGTAGACAACCCCACTCGTCTACCTGACATTGCAGGTCAGTCTCCAAATTTGCTTGATCTTTTCAACCACCCACCCACTAAAGTTTGAGGTCTCGTTATTGGCTCCAGTAGGCACATCTGACCATTTTATGATTCGAGCACAGTTTCCTATCACAGCAGCAAATCCACCGACTACAAAGACACCACGTAGTACGGTATGGCACTATAAGAAAGCTAATTGGGAAGATCTTAATTCATTCTACCGTGCCTTTGATTGGAGGCTGTGCTTTGAGTCCGGTAATTGTGATACCATCTCGCAACTTATGACCGAGACAATCTTAAAAGGCATGAGGCTTTATATTCCATGCAACCTCAAAAGGATCAGACCTGCAAATGATTCATGGTTTAACAATGAGTGCCTCGAAGCAATTAGAGCCAAAAAGCAGTCTTTCGCTACCTTTCGCAATAATCCGACGTTAGAAACCAAGGACTCATTAAAGGTGGCAAGAAATGCCTGCAATAAAATATTAAAGCGAGCTAAATTCGAACATGATCGGAAGCGCCGACTTACGATCATTGACAATCCTAAAAACTCAAGATCTTTCTGGTCGTTTGTGAAATCGGTCAACCAGAATTTCAGTACATCTTCAACACCTCCTCTTCTTGATGATGACCGAACCGTTGTTGATCCTGTTGAAAAGGCAAAACTCTTGGCAACAAACTTCGCTAGAAACTCGAAGCTTTCACAGTCAAGCCAGAGTCCTCCGTACTTACCGGACTCTGGTTTCTCTTCGTTTTCGAACTAGGGTTATTTCCAGGATCCTGCAAGAGCTCAATATTCACAAGTCTGCTGGGCCTGATGGCATCCCCCCTATCGTCCTTAAAAACTGCGCTTCCTCTCTAGCTAAACCTCTTCGTAATCTCTACCATCTTTCATACTCTTCAGGGTGCTTTCCTAAGATCTGGAAGGTCGCGAATGTTCAGCCAATTCCAGAGAAAGGAAGCAAAGCGAACTCCGCCAATTATCGTCCCATAGCCATTACCTCAGTGCTTTCAAAGGTAATGGAAACTGCTGTCAATCGCAGGATAGTCAACTTTCTTGTGGATAAAAATCTCATTCACGATCGCCAATATGGATTTCGCTCGGGTCGCTCTACAGGCGATCTCCTGATCTATCTTACTGAGCGTTGGAATTCCTGCATCCACAAATTTGGTGAAGGTCAAGTTCTTGCTCTTGACATCGCCAAAGCGTTCGACAGAGTTTGGCACAAATGCCTTCTAACCAAGCTAAAGGCCTTTGATTTAAACACTTTATTTCTTCAATGGGTTGAGAGTTTCCTCTCCGAGCGCTCTATTCGAGTTGTACTAGACGGAGTAACTTCTGCACCCTTTCCTATTGACTCCGGCGTCCCTCAGGGCTCAGTTTTATCTCCCACTCTCTTTTTAGTCTTCATGAATGACCTTCTGTCGTGTACTCTCAATCCTATTCACTGTTTCGCAGATGACAGCACTTTAGATAACACCTACCAATTCGACTCTCCCGCGGACGCTCGTCCGATATCGGTGGCCTCTTGTCGTAATGAGTCGATACAGTCATTGAACTCTGACCTCAGATTAATCCTGGAATGGGGCAGGAACAACAGAGTAGAGTTTAATGCCTGTCAGTCTTGTCATCTATCTCTTAAACATAACGTTCCGACGTCGGTCACTAATATGTCCTTGAATGGCGTACAGATTCCACCTTCTGCAGATTTTACATTACTAGGTGTAAAACTTAACAATCGCCTAGATTGGAGCCAACACATTTACGAATTCGCTCTTGATGCTTCGAAACGCCGAGGTATTCTGCGAAAGTGTAAGAAGTATTTCTCTGCCACCGAACTAGCTACCATCTATAAGGCTTATATGCGACCACGTCTGGAGTACACCTCGCATGTTTGGGCTGGGGCCCCAAAATCACATCTGACCCTTCTTGACCGTATCCAGAAATATGCATTCCGATTAATTGGAGATGAAGCTATATCGGCCTCAATTGACTCCCTCGAGCATCGTCGAAATATCGGTGCACTCTGCATTTACTATAGATACTTCCATGGTAAATGCAGCAAGGAACTAAAAGCCCTTATACCACCTACATTCAATGCCCCCCGAAATACTCGCCAAGCTGCACGTTCATACGAGTACACCGTGAAGCCCTTGCCGTGGAGAACAGTGAAGTTTAGGCAGTCCTTCATCCCTCGGACGACAGTGTTATGGAACTCATTACCAGACAATCTCTTTCCGACAGGATACAACCTCCAGCAATTTAAGAACAACGTTCACCGCCACTTCAAAATCTCCCCTCCTGTGTTTCCCTACTAATGTTCCTCTATCCACTTGTTTCCCCATACCCGTGTCGACTTAACTGTGCATTGCGCATTAAAGGGTGACCCCCTAAGTTATTTTCGACTGCCGTAAAAAAAAAAAAAATAAACTCGTGTTTTCACATAACAGTAGTGGGTGCAATCGGGGGACATTTCCACTTTTCAAAATTTCAAACCGTCATATATCAAAATCCAATACATATATTAAGTTGGAATTTCGTCAGGTTACAGAGCTATGTTCAGATCTACGAAATAATTTTGGTAAAAATTTTAATTGGGCGGGTGTAAGGGGAAGGAAGTGGTTCTCCAAAATGTCGTAAGCTTTGTGTTTTTTTTTGGGGCTCTGATAATAGATGCAATAAAATTTTTCATGCCTACACATTTATTTGATATACATAAAGAAAAAATAATAATTTAAAAAAATTTCGTACGAACACTTTTGAAAATATTTAAAATAAAGTTGCATCAAATCGCTTCAGTCCTTCTATCCCGTTCCACTCAACAATATCATTTCAACCGATTTTATTAAATAAACTAATAGCCAACAAATTAAAAGCAACGAATTTTTGAAATTTTGTACGAACACCTTTTAAGAGAATCGAAACAAAACTCCATTACAAATTTTACGATTCCCTCACCTCCTCTACCCACGCCTATGATGTATGATTTCATAAATATAAAATAACCGAATTTCATAGAAATTCTATGAAACTTCATCTAAAAAATTAACATTCTATACAGCAAATTTGGAATGTGATTTAAGCAATCAATTAAGAAATTATTAACATCCACCCATACCTTTTATCGCTTTAATCCCCTCTCCCCATACAAACCCACGCTTGCATAAATAAACGAATAAAATATAGATTCAATGTGCTATTGATCGTAATCGCAGTGAAGTGTTAAATAATTAACAACAGCACTGCCTGAAAATATCTATTTACTTAGTCTTACAAACTAACCTGTACATTGACTCCTACGCATCCTCAACTTGTCCCAAGAATAATAAAATTGTGCCAGACTTGTTGGCAGGCATTTTTGAATTCGTTTCGATAATGCTGGTTCTGTTCTCAGTTCATTCTTAATAATTCTTATTATGAAATAAAAATGAACTAGCTACTTTGATATTTTAAACAAGCACATGCAGCCGCGCTTCGCAGGAGGCCAGAGGAATAAACAAGTCCTGGCAACAGCTTAAGGCCGATGCTCAGGATCGCGCCTTGTGGAAGAGAGTTGTTTCTGTCCAATGCCCCTATAGGGGTCTTTGATTGATTGAGTATACACGCCAATCTTTGTGTTGAATTTCCCAATGGCTTTATGCTTGAATAGCTTCAGATCGTCTTGCTTATAAATAACTTCAATTCTTCTTCGATATAGAGATGTACATGTGAAAATGTTAAAAAAAAAATATTAAAAAAAGTTTCTCGGCCGAAAATCGAACCCGCGTAGCAGCTGAGCATTCCACGACACAACTAATGAAACAACTTATCGAAATCTTAAAAAAAAAATTCGTAAAAAAGAATACCGGTCGGGAATCGAACCCGGGGCCGCCCGCGTGTTAGGCGAGTTTTTTCACTGAACCACGGATACCGACGAAATTATCTCGGCAAAATTTAGTACTACGTAATGTGAGTCACATGACTTCAAATATATGCAAAGCTTTTCATTATTATATAGAAAATAAATAAAAATTAAGAATCCGCAGAAAAAAATCTTTAAATTTCCAATTTTTGTGGTAATTTTAAATTTTCAAAGTGGACTGCATACTCATGAATCACACTTCACTCAAATATCTAGCACGTCTTATATTAAAATAAAAATAAAAGTCCAGATGTAATTTCTTTAAAAGCGAAATACACAAATTATGTCGCGTAAATTAACTTTAAATCCTGGTTTAAAAATAATCTAGCCAATTTACCCTTGGAGTAAAAACGTGAGGGATTACAAATGAGACAATAAATTTATTTTTTATAATAACAAGTATTAGCTATATAGGTTTTTACAAAAATTCATGTATTCTTTTCTACATTCTCTGATGTCATTTATCGCTTTAACTTACAGAAACTATAACGTCAATTGATATTCCAATCACATTATATAAGACTCAAACTGTCGTCAGAGTCATTTTCAAAAAAGGGAATAAAACAAAATGATGTTGTCTAGCTGCGTAGTAAAAGTGTATCTGAAGCTGGCTTATAATAACGCCTGTGAAATTCTTGGAAAAATTCTTTCGTTACATAAATTGCTAATTAAATATACAATAAAACTAACTTTTACTTTCTCAGCATTCATTTAATCAAAGTTAACATGATGATGGCAAATCAACTGCAATATTTCCCTCATATGGTGCAATAATAATGATCAATTATATTGTTCAGATAGTTAGCATAATAGTAGTTATGATGCTAAGTAGAGGAAAAACAGTTCTAAATTTAGTTTAATTGCTTCTTATTTGAATTTATAGATATTTATGTTTATGTATGTACGAAGTATTTAGAAAGCTTATGCATTATTAATTTGATTATATTTATAACAGATTGATTTTGAAACGATTTTATAATTTGAAAATGATATCGCGTACAATTAATTAATTAATTTAGTCCGTTATTTTTGAGGAGAGGGATACCGAAAGTCTGACGAAATTTCTATTTAAGAGCCTCTACATCCTTTTCGACTCCGACGTTAAACAACTATTTGTAATCGCCGAATTCAACGAACTTCAATTACCTGTTCATTGGGCCGTGACGCAGTATTCTCTTGGGAAGAAAAAACTCATTCCACTCGTACGAAAAAATTCACAACGCCCGCATTATGGGCTCATACGTAGACTGTCCCAGAAGTATCCAGCCCTGACGAATAGATGGTGGTTGTTGATTGAAAAAATGTCTATGGTAGAAAGTACCAACCTTAGAAAACTTGAGTTTCAAGTTTGACGACGTTACGTTGTTTAGTACTTGTTTGGCAGCCATGAATAGTGAACGCTCTCAGTGAATTTGAAAACATGGAGAAATTTGTTATCGTTATGTAATACAATACTTTCATTTGAAAGGCCTCAGTCCAACCAATCTCAAAAAATATTGGGTGGTAGAATTTAATCGAGGCTATAGGAGCTGCCAAGACGAACATCACATTGACGAACTAATGAGGTAACTACGTCAAAAATGGTGGAAAAATCTGCAAAATGGTATCGGATGACCATCAAGCCAACTGAATGTAAACGAGCTAGCAGAAATGGAAAGCATTTCAAAAAGTGTTATTGCAGCGTGTGAGTGATCAAATCAAGAAAAAACAGACGCATTTGGCGAAAAAAAAAAGTTTTATTCCATCAAGAGAGTCCACCAGTTCACAGTTCAGTACGGTCTCATCCGCCTCACCGCAGCCCTTGCAAATGTCATTGGTTGTAAGACGAAGGATTCCAGAAAAGATCCCATCACCTGCTCCCGCTTCCATTTTCGAACCATCAGTATCGCAATCTCGTCATTCTGTATGACATGATTGTCAGTCTGTCAGGTAGAGTAACTTCATAGTGCATCTTTAATAGCATTGTATCACTACTGTAGCTTGGGAGAGAAGATTCTTTTTTCATACGCTTCAGGATGGTTGCATGAGATTTCTTTATATTGGACACAGCCATGTGTCAAAAATTTCAAGTCTCACAGCCGTAAGGCCTTTCTTCTCCAGAATTATAGCACTCAGCGGAAGAACACCTAAAATGGCTTCCAATCCTGCTGTGGGCGTTGTACGCAATGACCCCGTTATGCCTATGCAGCCAATCCTCTGAATGTGACTCAATCGTGATTAAATATATTTCAGTTCGGTAACAGCTAAGGAGGATTTATAATGAGGAGTGAATATGGCATGCTTTGCCTTATAAGAAAATGGGAATGAAAGTATTTCCCTCCCTTACTGGCGAAATGCTCGAAATCTTTCGGAAAAAATCGTTTCGCTATCTTTATCTGGCACACTTAAAAATATTGCAACTAACTCTTTCCCACGTTAAATTGTTCGAAACAATTGTCAAATTTTCGAAAGAATTGTTTCGCTATCCTTGTTTGGCATACTTAAACCCAAAGTAACTATCTCTGTCCCGCGTTAAATTGTCCGTTGCTAAAGTGCTTAGTTTAGACATGAACCAAAAACTAATAAAAATTGAAAAACTCAAGATTTCTGAAATAAAACAGCAAACTCCATTCTACTGAAAATTATTTTATTGCTGAGTGAATATTAGCAACCAAGAGAGAATACAAATTATGGCATTTATTTTGTAAAAGTTTTAAGCCAAGTTAAGCTTGGACACAATTTTCGAAAATTTACGAATCAAAAAATATTCCCACATGAGACAATTATCAGGCACTCCATTTTATATATCCTCCTTGGTAACAGCGCACCGTATGCAACATTTGGTATTATGGTACTGATAAAGCCTACATCCACCTTAATATATTTGGTTGTAGCCCCCTTTAATTACTGAAAGTGTTTTGTACTTATGTATTAGGTATTATTTGCTTTCTTAATTCTTTATTCGGCATTCAGTCGCCATCTGCTGACCAAGATAATTCCCAGATAAGTTAACCTATCTGAAGGACTTAAAGCAACTCTCCCATGGATGGCACAGTGGAGAGTATGAGCGTAATCTTGTCAGGGTTCTCAATCCACACGATAGACCAACTAGGAACCAGGTTTAATACACTTTGCATCAGTTCGCCTAAAGTTGGAGAGTTTCATCTCATATACGTCTCATCTACAATGGCGCTACAGCCCAAATCGGACCTTGGCCTCCTGATATTCAGGTTCCTTAAAATTTTTCATTACTTATTGTGGAATCCTCTTTCTACGATTTTTTTTTCAATTTCGTAGAATGAGGTGACCAAGATATATCCAAGCAGGCAATGTGCTGGAATTATATATTGCACCGACCGGGATTTGAACTCACGACCTTCGCATTACAAGACCAACACGCTACCTACTAGGCTACACCCTAGCCTAAAGTTGGGGACTATTTCCCACTAATTTTGACGACTAAGTCATCCACAAGGGCAACAGTGCAATAGCTAGCAGCGTTTAGCTGTGGGAGGATACCATTCACAACCAGCAACCAAAGTAAAGGTGACAAGTCCCCTCCTTGTGTTGTTTCCCCATTGTGGCAGTAATTCTTCTGCCCACCATGTTATGAACCCATTCAGTGAGCGATGGATTTACACTATGGGCGATTAACGCGCCTATTACCGCATTGGTGCATATATTATTGGACACGTTCTCTACATCCACAAAAGCACTCAAAGTGTACTCCATGATTTCTGTAGATTTTTTTTTAATTTCGATTTTACCGTGTGCAGTGTTGTTTCACCAGACCGTCCTTTCATGTAAGCATGTTGCGAAAAACTGAGGTCGACGATGTTAACGGTGGCTCTTATGTGAAAATCTATCAGTCTTTCAAAAAATTTTAGAAAAAAAATGTCAGACATATTGGCCAGTAGTCTTTTGACTGTGAATGTCTACTTTTTTTAACCTTAGGTGTGAAAACCACCATCACCTCTTTCCACTTCGAAGGCACGTAACTTTAGAAGAAGACAGGCCTTGAAAATGATAACCAGCCTTATGACAATGCTGTCTAGGCTATGCTGTAGCACTGCAGGAATTATTTCATCTGGTTTCGCCGACTTAAAAGGCGTGACGGTTTTTACTGCCCATATTATTTTTTCCTTGGTTATTATTGCATCCACTCTGGGAAGAGTAGGGTTCCTGATAAGCTAAGCAGAACACACCGTATTCAGGCTTTGGCCTTGGGTAATGCAGTGCAATTTTTGACTGGTGATCAACTGACATTCGGCTAGTTGGTTCCCATACAGAAGTGAAAAAATATGCACATCGCTAACGATTTATTTATTTATGATAATTTTCCATAACGGTAAATGATTTTAACAGTCGGTACGCGTTCTTATTTCCATCCAATTGAGAAAATCGCAAAAATATTCAAAATTTTCGCGAACTAAAAGGTATACCTAAAGGCCAAGCCCGGAGTACGGCATGCTCTGCTTAGATTATACAGGAACACTAGGGAGGAGCAGTTAAATTCTCACTGCCTATACCCTGGTTATAGTCAAAGCAATTTGGGCGCGTCAGAGCTAAGTCTGGATTTTAACACCCCGGGAAGTGACTATTCAGAAGCAGCTCCAGTATTTTCGTCGACGAAGCGGTTAAGGTACAATTGATCCTTTGCAGGAACCCGACCATGGAAGGTCCTTAAGTGTAACCGCTTTATTTACTGAGCTTAAAAGCGTGATTTTTAGAGGCGGAGAACTTTAAGTTAAAATAAAACACAGAAAAATGTTTTTAATATCCATTAAATTGGCTTTATTTGAAAGATAATTTTATGGCATTAATCTTTGAACATGATTTCGGGCATGTGACCTCCGCGGCTGGCGCGCACAAGACATAATCTGGAAGTCCAATTTTCACACACTCTTCGCAGTAAAACAGGTTGTATTTCGGTATTAACGCGTCGAATGTTAGCTTCCAAGTGCTCAATAGTTTCTGGTTTATCGGCGTAGACATGGGACTTTACATATCCCTAGAGAAAAAAATCTAATAACGTCAAATCGCACGAACGAAGTGGTCAGGCAACAGGTCCATTTCATGAAATTAATCGATCATCAGATGTTTCAATCAGTAAATTAATTGTATTGCGCGCTGTCTGGCATGTGGCGCCGTGCTATTGAAACCACATGGCTGCGACATTAATGCCTTCCGATTTAGGCACGAAAAAGTTAGTAATCATGTCTCTGTACCGCGCACCGTTGACTGTAACGTTCTGACCATCATCATTTTTGAAGACATATGGACCAATGATTCCACCGGCCCATAAAGCGCACCAAAAGGTGACTCTTCTGAATATTATGGTGTTTCGACAATGGCTTATAGATTATCATCGCTCCAAATGCAGCCATTTTGCTTATTGACACAGCCATTTAGCCAAAAGCGTGCTTCATCACTGAACGAAATTTTCAAATTTGAACAATTTACAAACGTTACTCCGACGTGAGTCTATTCATGATGAATTGCCAAACCAAACTAACTCCAAAACAACCGGGAATTGTCAAATCGGCTGTCATAGAAAACAGTATTGTCAATTTAAAGTTGTCCGCCTCTAAAAAAAAAAACACTCGTTGCGCAGAACTGTCGCCAAGATTTTCAGCAGCATAATCAAGGTGACTGTCGCCTTTATTAGTACTACAATGGCACTACAACCCAAATCGAGCTTTGGCCTCCTGACCTTCAGGTTCCTTAACATTTTTCATTATTTATTGTGGAAGGGTTGTTAGACCTTCACACAGCTCTCTAATTACGAATTTTTGGCTAAGGTGGCAGGCAGTGAACTGGAATTATGCTCGACCGAGATTTGAACTCACGACCTTGGCATTGTAGACCAACACGCTACCCACTAGGCTACACCCCAGTTCTCCTTTATTACATTGTTGGAATTATTATTCCGTGAACTCGCTATGTTGACATGCACTCGCCAACGGTTGCAAAAATTTTAGTCACTGCTACAAACAATCAAAGAATCTTTTTTTGGCTTTGAATCCTATCCCATATTTTTTTAATAATATACAATTTTTGTAGACATTTACTGTCATAACAATGTACATCCTTTAAAATTATGGGGAAGATAAAAATTTAAATGTGAAACGACGGTACATTTTCATGGTATTTCTCTGATTTCATATGCTGATTATGTTTTAAAATGAATTATTTACGTCTATTTTTGAATTGCTTGCTTGCGAACGAATTTATACCTAAAAATTTGCCAAAAGCCGAAAGATTTCAGTGAATAAATCATTTTTTTAATAACACATCCTGGTAAATATGACATCTACTGTGTTTATTCTAAAATTCGATAAGTATTGCTAGTAGAAAAAGTCAACATCGTGATAATAACAAAATAAAGTATCTAATTTTATCGTCCCATAAATTAAATTTTGAGAAATCAGTTAAACTCTGTTTTACAATTCAAAAATTTATTTGTTCAAGTTATCATAATTTTGAGTGATCGCCGCTCAGATGTTAATATTTGTTGAAATCAGAAAAAAATATGCATTATAGCGGATTCTATGGTATAATGAAGCATTTAAAAAAAAACAACGAACGCTATCAATCAATTTCCATTTAAGACCATCTATAGGGGCATAAATCAGAAACAATTCTCTCTCACAAGGGGCGATTTGGTGCATCCAAATTAATTAGAATAAATATCATCTCAAATAATGAGTACTGAATAGTGACATATGTATGTATGTATGGGAGGTGGTGAAACGAGGCCTCCGTGACATAGTAGCTGCGTCCTTACTACACAGTCAATAGGCCGTGGGTTTGATTTCCAATTCTAATACTTCTTCTACAATGGTGCTACAGTCCAAATCGGAACTTGGCCTCCTGATATTCAGGTTTCTTAACATTTTTCATTACTTATTATGGATGGGTTGTTAACCCTTCGCACAACCCTCTTTCTACAAATTTTTCATTTTCGTAGATTGAGGTGACCAAGGTATATCCAAGCAGGCAATGTGCTGGAATTACATATTGCGCCGACCGGGATTGGAACTCACGACCTTCGCATTACAAGACCAACACGTCACCCACTAGGCTACACCATAGCTCGATTCCCAATTCAGGCAGTATGATTTTTTCGAACCCGAATTATTCGAAATAAAATGGTCAAACGATGTAAATGTGAAACAGTTCCACTTCGAGAAGTTCTTTATACTCAGTAGATGGTTTCTGTTCACTTTCGATCATTCAGTCCCTCATTGAAATCTGTAAATATTTGTCAGTAGCAACCAGTACGAATGAAAAGATATACCAGCTTCATCACTCGTTACGGTTGTTCTCACTCTCTTTCCCCTACCTTGCCCATTTCTTTCCTCCATGACTGTGTTTGCGCATTGCACATAAAGGCCGAAAATGCCTATAACATAAGTCAATCTCTCTAAAAAAAAAAAAAGTACAAGTTTATAATTTTCGAATTCGCACTGGGTATATAAAAACTTTTCACGTTAATTGCTTTGATAATTTTCATATAAATTGACTTTTCAAAAATTATGTCATTTGTATAGGAGGTGGTGGATGGAGTGAAAGGATTTGACCGATTTTGAAACTGTTTACTAACGTTATAACATTCACAAATTTGAATTTTCTGCTTTACTGAAAATGACATGTTAAACATATCGATACCTCAAAGCGTTTAAGAGTTATTTACCTAGTATGGACAGATAGACAGGAGTACGGCTTTTGATCGACAACAAAACTGATTGTACCCTTAGTCTCCCGCACAGAGGTAGGTGCATTGAAGAGGACTTTGCCCGAATCATGCAAATATTTTTGGAGACTTGAGCGACTCCACGGACTCGAGTTTATCGATGGGGGGAGTAAGTCGGCAGCTTGCTTTCGGCTACGAAACCCATCAAGGCAGGGGGAAAAAGTCGAAGTGCATGTCTTCGGCTCCGAAACCTACTTAGATAAGGGGGAACAAGCCGAAGTGCATGTCTTCGGCTCCGAAACCTGTCTATCGCAGGGAAGCCAGTGTTGATTCAGAAAGCTAAGTGCGATTCCAGTAACTACTTTTGGGGTGGACCGTCACCACGAACCTGAGGGGTATGACCGATCAAAGTACAAGTAGCTCTGCTTCGGTTGCGGAGCCTGATCAGAGGCAATCTGGTACCTTGGGATCTGAGGAGCCCAGGGAAGGTTGCTTCCACCCCCAGCGATGGTTGAGGTCGTCTTGACGTACACGAGGTTGCTGTGGTGGTCCATATCGCGGACAGAGCAATTGCTCGGCGTAAGGTTGCGTGATCCTTAACCTGGTGCCATAACCGAAAGACTGGCAGAGATATAGATAGCAGTATGAATGCCGAACTTGCTGTAGATATAAACTGGCACCTTCGGGGGGCGTTAATGATTGTCGTCTTATACAATTCGTGTTGCTAAAGCCAACAGTGAGGTTAAACCTTCGTGGTATTGCACTTCACTTAAAACAAATATTGACAATGAATGTACCCTTGGTGATTGCGTACGAGCTCTATTTCTTAGCATTACAAACGTCAGAGCAAACACAATATACTCTTAGATTTCATCTAGAGTATAAAAGTCAAAGAATTATATTCTAATCTTCAAATTGTCTTCAAATATTTCTAGAAAAAAATGATAAAAAAAAACTTAATAATGCAGGAAATAATAATTTATCGTAAATGCAATAAAAGATTTCTTTATATTCTAGATTCAATCGACAAAACCATTACTATATTCTTAATCAGGAAGCTCGTTAAAAATTTAATTGCAGATGATAATACCGCACTAAAACGAAAAATTTCATCACATTTAATTTTAACCAAGGATATCACATATATGTGCGTACTCTTATTCAAAAGATAATCTGATATTGTTCATCAAGCAACACAAATAAAACAAACGTAAGGTCGCAATACAACATGATACCCACTCGATAATAAACGATTCTTTTAAACTAAATTTCTTAGTTCAGAGTTCATTACCATTTCGAACTGATTTATTTCCAGTATGTACACAATTGTTGAAAAATAAACATTTTGTTCAAAATCGTCGCACATAAATAACCCGATTGCCTCGATAAAATTTTTATCAAAATCTCTCAAGATCGCACTTATGGTACTTGATAAAATTATTATTATTTTTCTTCCGCTAATTGGACCCGAATTCAATTCAAACCAAAGAGAAACAAAAAACCACGAAAAAACGCATATACGATACAAGTACGGTAGTTACTTATTGCGATAGCTTGCATTGATTAATTAATTTTGGTCATGGCTTACAGATTTATTATTTATTTAGATTTATTTAAACAATAGATGACATTGTGTACCATAATTGTTCGCTGTGTATGCTTCAAATTGACGGGGTTCTGATAACAAGATTATATTCGCTCATATGTGTACATCTATAGTTAGAATAATTTGTAGCTCATAGAATTCTTTTAAAATAAGTTTTCGTTTAAACGAATTTATAAGTTCAAACACGTAGAATTTTGTGTTGTAAAATTTTATAGTCAGCTCGGATAATATTGTTGAGATTTTTGTGATGTTCGTATTTTCCTGTTGTGGTAAAGTTACCTGAAACTTTTCAACAAATATCACTAATCTTTTCGATGTTTCTATTCTATTATCTGCGTTAACGCCCATTAAGAACGCTAAAATCGTAGCAATTTAATCAAAACTAAATTTAAATAGTTTTGGTTGTATTGTAAATAATAGCGAGAATCAAGACACCTTAAGTTTAATTTTTTTTTTTACAAAAACAATCAAACAAAATTATTCAAAAATGTATGAGTAGAAATATCGATTCATATTTAAATTTAGATGAACTGAACAAAAATAAATTTTATTTAAATCTTCTTCGACATCTCAAACAAGAATAATAAAATCGAAAAATTGGATAATTTGATTGCTTTGTTAAGTGACCAAATTAAAAAACCGGCTTCGTGTAATGTTCAAGAAAAAGATATATTTATTTAAAACTCAACGCTACCTACCTACGTAAATTCCATATTTGTCAAGAAAATATTATTTTTAAATTTAACTACACCGAAATACTTGTGCCTTTTGGAACTCAACGGCTCGCATATTTGGTCATATTCATCACTTAAAGATTACAAAGAAATATACGTATGCAAAATATGGGTATAAAAGAAAGAACAAATAAAAAAAACAGAATCGATAAATATTGCTAAAATAAGTTCAATTGTGTCGAATGAAACAGTCGGTACAAAGCAAAAAAAAAAATTTGCATGATTTAAAACATGCCATCGCTACAAATCCATTTTGCACGTTCGCCACAACGAATTAATGCACGTGATAAGAGTAAATTTTTGCAAATAAAGATGTATAAAGATGTATTTTTCTAGTATTTTTCTTAGCACATCAAGATGTATTTGTAAATATACGATATTACTGGGGACTTTAAATTTTTGTTTACTATTGAAATGTCTTATTTATGATCGAATTAATTTGAAGAGATCGATAGAAGAGTTGTAAAATTGTTGCGAATTTTTGGAATTTTCAAAATTGAAATCGAAATATGATTGTGGGCAGGTCGTTTTCATGAAAACTGAGATTGATTTATAGAACTAATTTAAATAGATCGTACATTAAAAACAAGACTCCTTATCTTTGCGCCTTAGCACCATCCATTTTCGGTTTTACTGCGGCATTTCGTGTTTAATTATTTAAATTTTATTTATATTTTTTAAATAGGAACAGTTATTTAATTTTTGTCGAAAAATGATAAGTTCGTTATCGGGCCAAACCAAACAATAACAAAATAGGAACAAATTCATATAAAAGGAAAATATATAAAAATAAACCACATAGCACTATTACAAAGACTTACACTTTTCATCAACTTAACAAAACCCTGTAGTTATAATTGCTCAATTAATATTCATTGTTTTAATTCGCGTCTGGATTTATGTTTATCATTGTCATACTGGAATGTTGTCTGTCTAAATGGGTGGCAAACATTTCGATATTTTAAATCGAATAAGAGCTTATTTTACGATTTAATTGGGTTGACTGATTGCACCCGTTTTTAAAGACAGATAGCGCCACTATCGTCAAATCTGAATATTATCCTTTAGTATTATCTTAATGGACTCATGCCAAGGCATTAAAGGCGTTTTGGGCCTGCTAAAGCTTATTTGGCAAAAGATGGGGATCACAGCCCAAGATGATCTACTGATGCTACAGAACAATCATCCTCCCAATAGTAACATCCGGATCAACAGTCTGGTAGATTAAAATATTTCTATATACATAACAGGGCTACGATTGCGCGTAAGGCGCAATCTTGCGATACTCCAGATGAAACAGAATTTTTTGTGATCCCAAGAAATTTTGTATGGAGAGTGTTAGGAGGGATGATAGCATTGAACTAATTTTTTCCCTATCATGCTAAAATAGCTATAAAAATGTTTTATACAAAATGCTTACTCCAAAAATTTAATAGGAGCTGAGAAAATTAGAGTGTTAGATTTAGTGAAAATGTGCGGTTTGTATGGGTGGTGGTAGAAAGAGTGAGGGGATTTTAGTGATTTTTTCAAAAATAACTAACAATATCATAAAATTGACATATCTTAAATTTCAAAATAGTAACGATCACACTTTTCAAGAAAATAGATTTTTTGTGAAGTTGTGAAACTGTGTGTATGGGAGGGGGTAGAAGCAGTGACGCTAATCAAATATTTTTCTCTGATCTTAGTAATAATGCTAATTAAGTATTTATTAAAAAATGTGAGCTCGATAAATGTTATATATTCTGAGAAAATCGGTTTAGAACATTTCATGAAAAAGTGTAATTTGTATGGGAGGGGGTGGATGGAGAGGGAGGACATAAATAATTTTTATACTGTAGATTGAAATCATTATAAAAGTAATATATCCCAAAATTCAGGCCAATAGCTTTTATACTTTTCGAGCAAATCCATTTATTGTCGAATTGCGAAATTGTGCCATTTTGTATGGGAGGGGTAGAAGGGGTGAAGCTAGTCGTCTAATTTTTTTGGCCTTACTAAAAATTTTAAATAAATATTTGGAGCACAATTTCAGCTCGCTAAATTTTATACGCACTGATTAAATTGGCTTAGAGTAATTCATGACAAGTACAGTTTGTATGGGAGGTGGTAGAAGGAGGGGGAGGAAACACATTATTTTTATACGTTAGATTGATATTATCATAAAAGTAATATATTCCAAATATCAGTTCAATAGCATTTATCCTTTTCGAGGAAAGCCGTTTATTGACAAATTGCGTAATTGTGTCATTTTGTATGGGAGGGGTAAAGCGATTTGGCCCGTTCACGAACTTGTCCTTACTTTTTTTGAACTTTCCAGATCAACGGGTTCTCAAGCTAGAGAGGACACGGACGGACAGACGGACGGACAGACGGACGGACAGACGGACGGACAGACGGACGGACAGACGGACGGACAGACGGACGGACAGACAGACGGACGGACAGACAGACGGACGGACAGACGGACGGACATCCGGTTTTGAGATTTTTGAGTGATTATATGAACTTCTGTATCATTCATTTTTTTCTCCGAGCCTTATTTCTTGGCGTTACAAACTTTGTGGCAAACTTATAATACTCTCAAATTTCATCTGGAGTATAAAAAGCGCAGCTTATACTACAAAAAATTCAAAGACTAGCTTGTCTTAGTATCACAAGAGCAATGAAAACCTGCCCTACTGCGATAATGGAAATATCCCTAAACATCCCTCCGATTCATCTCCAATTAAAAAAAAGGCTATCAAAGGAGTGTTATGCATACAGAGGGATAAAAAATACAAATCGGGGGATTTTAGAGGTAACCTCCAAATCTTCAAAAAAAAAAACCCGAGAGCTGAGGTTCTAACCTCAACATTGTCAGACACTAAGCCGACAAGACCCATGCAAAGTAATAATCATAATATTGCAATGGAGCTGTGCATCCAAGAGAATTTTAGGAGAGCTCATCCAACAAACACGGATCGAAGCTTGTCTGGGACTGCCTTCAAAACCTAGTAATCATCCTGGGAAAAAGGAACGAAGTATTATTAATGTGGGTCCCAGAACATATGGGGATTGAGGGAAATGAAGAGGCAGACCGCCTCCCAAAAAATGACGCAGAAACGAATTTTATTGGACGAGAACCATTCTGCGGGAAACCAGAAAGATACTTCAACCTTATACTTAGAAAGTGGATTGAACAAGAGCATCGAATCTACTGGAATAGACTTTCAGGCTTATCAATCTCAAAGAAATTTATCCTACCACTAAAAAACAAAGTGGAGGATATTCTAAAATTCAGCAAAAATGATATACTCTGATCGGCCTTATGACGGGCCACAGTAGAGTAAACCATCAACTTCAAAATATGGGTCTAGTTGAAACCGTCATCTGCGGCCTCTGTCTCTAAAACTCAGAAACGATAGGGCATGTCCTATGTCACTGCGAGATAGTAGCATGGAAAAGACTAAATTTTCCAGTAAAAGATTTCCTTACAACTGATCAACTAGCTCCCTTAGACATACTCGTACTTAGATTAGCTAAAGCTATCGAGTTGTGGTAGAGTAAAGAAGCAATAAACGCACAATAGGCCAAGAAGGTCGCGGTGCTCTCCCGTGTTCCCTAATAGTATAGTCGGAATAGATTTTTGGGGCGAAATGTTGCGATCTCGACGTGTTTCTTTTTATACTCTAGATGGAATCTGAGATTATTATAAGTTTGCTCTAAAGTTTGTAACGCCAAGAAATAAGGCGCGGAGAAAAAAATGAATGATACAGAAGTTAATATTATCACTCAAAAATCTCAAAACCGGATGTCCGTCCGTCCGTTCGCTCTCTAGCTTGAGAACGCGTTGAGCTAGAAAGCTCAAATTTCGTACACTTCGTTTTTGACAAAAAAGTAAGGTCAAGTTCGTGAACGGGCCAAATCGCTCCACCCCTTCTACCCCCTCCCATACAAAATGACACAAATGCGCAATTTGACAATAAACGGATTTGCTCAAAAAGTATAAAAGCTATTGGCCTGAAATTTGGAATATATTACTTTTATGATAATATCAATCTACCGTAAAAAAATTATGCGTGTTTTTCCCCTCCTTCTACCACCTCCCATACAAACTGTACTTGTCATGAATTACTCTAAGCCAATTTACACAGTGCGTATAAAATTTACCGGGCTGAAATTGTACACCAAATATTTATTTAAAATTGTTAGTAAGGCCAAAAAAAATTAGACGATTAGCTTCACCCCTTCTACCCCCTCCCATACAAAATGACACAATTTCATAATTTGATATTAAATGGATTTACTCAAAAAGTATAAAAGCTATTAATCCGAATTTTGGGACATATTACTTTTATAATAATCTAAATCTACAGTAGAAATATTATTTGCGTCCTCCCTCTCCTTCCACCCCCTCCCATACAAACTACATTTTTTCATGAAATGCTCTAAGACGATTTTCTTAGAACATATAACATTTATTGAGCTCATATTTTGTAATAAATACTTAATTAGTATTATCACTAAGATCAGAAAAAAATTTTTGATTAGCTTCACTGCTTCTACCCCTCCCATACAATATGACACAGTTTCACAACTTGACAAAAAATCTATTTTCTTGTATGAATGTTACTGGTCTAAAATTTAAGAGATGTAAATTTTATGAAATTCTTAGTTGTTTCTGAAAAAATCACTAAAATCCCCCACTCTATATACCACCTACCAC
The DNA here is from genome assembly GCA_963669355.1 of Chorisops tibialis. Taxonomy (NCBI): domain Eukaryota; kingdom Metazoa; phylum Arthropoda; class Insecta; order Diptera; family Stratiomyidae; genus Chorisops; species Chorisops tibialis. The sequence continues at coordinate 79,183,055 of OY770263.1, forward strand.
ACAAACTGCACATTTTCACTAAATCTAACAAACTAATTTTCTCAGCTCATATTCAATTTTTGGAGTAAGCATTTTGTATAAAACATTTTTGTAGCTACTTTAGCATGATGGGGAAAAATTAGTTCAATGCTATCATCCCTTCTAAAACTTCCCATACAAAATTTCTTGGGATCATAAAAAATTCTATTTCATCTAGAGTATCGTAAGATTGCGCTTTACGCGCAATCGTAGCAAATTTTCGTCTGTTTTAGAGGTTTTTTTATATTTATGACGTTGTGCTAAACTATATTGAAAAACTAAGAATGAGGTTTGTTTGCAGACATTTAGACATCCTATTTGAGTGGTACATAGTTGAATTCGGTTTATCTAAAGCTGAGATATAGACTGTTATTGAAGACATTTTTGGCAATTTTCAAAGAATTTGTGTTTTGGAAGGAAAACTTGCGGCATTGCCTCTTATTAAATGAATTAATTGAAACAAAATTCAGTCTAAATTTCATCTGATGATGTTATTGCAAAATATCTTTTCGAGCAAATTTTTCTTATCGTCTTTTTCAAAAAAAGGTTGTCCTTAAAATTTCAAGTTATTGTGATGAGTTATTGTGATTTTTCAATACACATGAAATACCTTGTGCAGGCTAAGACCCCCTTTCAGTACTAATAGTTCTCGTTGAAATTGGAAGAAAAAGATCAATATCTCAGCTTAGGATGAGTTAAATTGAACTTCAAATCCCGCAAACTCGTCAGGATACAATACAACTTGGCTGTAGACGTCAGACGGAGATTTGACACCAAACCACACCTTTTTTGATCAAATCCGACTGGACTATAAAAAAAATAATAATAAATAGTATTATCTTCTAAACAACGACTTTCAGAATTTCAGAGAAACTCATTGTGTGCTTTTATTTTGATAGCTGTTGGGAATGGGCAAGTTCGAGACTTTTCTGACTATGAAGAAAGTGCAATATCGATCACTGGATAGATTCTTGTTTTTGGATGAAAAGACGTGTAAGGAAATCAAACAAAAGTTGGAAACCAATTCCAGGGAACTTTCACCTTCGATGACAGCCAGTAGGTATTGACAAAATGAATTCAAGCAAGATTCAAAGCGTCAGGTCGCCCTATAGAACTGATATAGATAAAACGGTCTATGACATCGTATTGGCAGGCGAGCGAGTGAAGATCAGAGAGATTTTTTAGTTCGTAGGCATCTCATTTGTACGTAAACAGAATATCCTACGTCAAACAAATCGGCCAGATAGGTGTCGCGTTTGCTTACTGTGAAGAACAAGCAGAATCGAGTGATCACTTTGTGTTTGGACCTGTTTAAGTGCAATCCGAAGGAAACTACTCGTGGTTGATAAAACATAGATCCACCACTATATTTAAGAATTTAAGGCACAATCAAAACAGTGAACTTTACCCGTCGTTTCACCGTCCGGAAAGGTCATTGTTTTCTGGGGTTCGAAAGACATGATTTTCATCCACTATTTGAAAGAGGGAAGAACAATCCGAGGACAGTAGAAAACTCAATTGTTGAGCATAGAACCATTTCTTGTTTTGTTTAACGTGGACAGCCTGACACTAAGTCTCCATTCCACCGTTGTCTTTAGTAACACGAATTGCTATTGTTACGAAAATCATTAACGCCCCATGAGGTCGCAGTCTATACCGAACGCATGTTTCATATTCATACTTCTTAATGCGGTCAAGACACCGCAACTCCATGCCGAACTATTAGGAGCTCGGCCGGCGATGTGGGCGGTAACCACAGCCACCACGATACTTCCCGAAGACCATCTTCCATTTCCGGTGGTAGAGACAACCTTCTATGGGCTCCCCGAAACCCATGGTACCAGAAAACCTCCGATCAGGTTTCGTAACTTCAAAAATGACTTCCGGTTTAGGTCCCTTTGCAAACTCGTTACTGGTAGCACTCCGGTTTAAGGAACATGGGGTCCGTACTCATGTCCTAACTTACGTTATCTCTTCCCTGCGTATATTAGATAAGAGATTAAGCAGCCAATTTGCTTAATTAGCTACTTTAAGTTTCTAGGTTCTCCTGTGTCGGCCCGTTAAGGCATTTCATCTTCTCACTTCACGCGCAAAGGCATAAAGGCATTCCTTCAACACTAATGCCAGACTTCTCAGGCCCCGATCGCTTCCCTCTACAGATCTTCTAGACCTGACCCCAGGGATCACGTGATTTTTTACGGACGAACCGCCTCCAATCCTCCTCCTTCGATGACTTGATCAAGATTTGGTACTCGTACATGCCTCGCTGGTAATCGTAAAATTGAGCTGAGACACATTTGCTTGAACTCTTGCACGAGCGCTTTGGAATTTCTTCTTCAGAGCCCGTACTCGAGAGCGCTTACCCACCAGTTTTGCATCCGTCCGTCCGTCTGTTCGTTCGCTCTCTAGCTTGAGAACGCGTTGAACAGGAAAGTTAAATTTTTGCACACGTCGTTTTTGACGAAAATGTAAGGTAAAGTTCGTGAACTGGCCAAATCGCTGCGCTCCTTCTACCCCTTCCATTAAAAATGATTTTCAAAATTTTACACTAAATAAATTTGCTTGCAACCTATAAGAGCTAATTATTTAAAATTTAGAATATATTAATTTTATCATAAATGTTTTTCGAAACTCCCCACTCCGTCCACCACCACCACCTTCACCAAACTGCAATAATCGAGCTCAAATTTTGTACTAAATAATTAGCATTATTATTAAGATCCGAAAAAAAATTAAACAATTAGCTTCACTCCTTCTACCTCCACTCAATTTCACAACTTTACAAGAAATCAAAAATCAAATCGTAAAAAATATGACTTTTACTGATTTGGAGTTTGAGAGCTATCAATTCCATAATGTTTATAGTTATTTCTGAAAAAAACATAACAGGGCTACGATTGTGCGTAAAGCGCAATCTTACGATACTCTAGATGAAACAGAATTTCTTGTGATCCCAAGAAATTTTGTATGGGGAGTGTTAGAAGGGATGATAGCATTGAACTAATTTTTTCGACATCATGCTAAAGTAGCTACGAAAATGTTTTATACAAAATGCTTACTCCAAAAACTGAATGGGAACTGAGAAAATTAGTGAGTTAGATTTGGTGAAAATGTGCAGGTTGTATGGGAGGTGGTAGAAAGAGTGGGGGAATTCTAGTAATTTTTTCAGAAATAACTAGGAATATTATAAAATTGACATCCCTTAAATTTCAGACTAGTGCCATTCATACTTTTCAAGAAAATCGATTTTTTGTAAAGTTGTGAAACTGTGGCATATTGTATGGGAGGGGGTGGAAGCAGTGAAGCTAATCAAATAATTTTTTCTGATCTTAGTGATAATACTAATTAAGTATTTGTTACAAAATATGAGCTCAATAAATGTTATATGTTCTGAGAAAATCGTCTTAGAACATTTCATGAAAAAGTGTAGTTTGTATGGGAGGGGGTGGAAGGAGAGGGAGGACGCAAATAATTTTTCTACTGTAGATTTAGATTATTATGAAAGTAATATATCCCAAAATTCAGATTAATAGCTTTTATACTTTTCGAGTAAATAGATTTAATATCAAATTGCGAAATTGTGTCATTTTGTATGGGAGGGGGTAGAAGGGGTGAAGCTAATCCTCTAATTTTTTTTTTGCCTTACTAACAATTTTAAATAAATATTTGGTGCACAATTTCAGCCCGGTAAATTTCATACGCACTGAGTAAATTGGCTTAGAGTAATTTATGACAAGTACAGTTTGTATGGGAGGTGGTAGAAGGAGAAGGAGGACACGCATAATTTTTATACGGTAGATTGATATTATCATAAAAGAAATTTCAGGCTAATAGCTTTTAGACTTTTTGAGCAAATCCGTTTATTGTGAAATTGCGTAATTGTGTCATTTTGTATGGGAGGGGGTAGAAGGGGTGAAGCTAATCGTCTAATTTTTTTTTGGCCTTACTAACAATTTTAAATAAATATTTGGTGCACAATTTCAGCCCGGTAAATTTTATACGCACTGAGTAAATTGGCTTAGAGTAATTCATGACAAGTAGAGTTTGTATGGGAGGTAGCAGAAGGAGGGGAAAAACACGCATAGTTTTTATACGGTAGATTGATATTATCATAAAAGTAACATATTCAAAATTTCAAGCTAATAGCTTTTATACTTTTCGAGCAAATCCATTTATTGTCAAATTGCGCAATTGTGTCATTTTGTATGGGAGGGGGTAGAAGGGGTGGAGCGATTTGGCCCGTTCACGAACTTGACCTTACTTTTTTGTCAAAAACGGCGTGTAAGAAATTTGAGCTTTCTAGCTCAACGCGTTCTCAAGCTAGAGAGCGAACGGACCGACGGACATCCGGTTTTGAGATTTTTGGGTGATAATATTATCTTCTGTATCATTCATTTTTTTCTCCGAGCCTTATTTCTTGGCGTTACAAACTTTAGAGCAAACTTATAATACTCTCAGATTTCATCTAGAGTATAAAAATACTACAAAAAACCCCACTGCTTCTACCACCTCCCATAAAAACAGCACAATTTCACAAAATCTAATACAATAATTTTCTTAATACCTATCTAATTTTTGAAGCTTATTTTTTTATGAAACTCCAGCATGATGTGAAATATATAGTGTGCTGTCACCCATTCAATCACTCCTCATACAAAATTTTTCCAGATCACAAAAATTTCTATTTCATTTAGAGTATCGTATGTGTGGGCTTTCGTAGTCCTGTTATGTTTTTAATCTCATCTACTCATCATAATATCTCCGAAATCATTAATCCGAATTTTTTACATTTTATTATGTAGAGTTTGGCATTCTTCGCTTTTATCTAAGCTGACAGCTTTGAGGCTTCTTTTGTCCAGTGAATTGAATTTTCTTTCTGAGCGCACTATACGATTGTATCGTATTAGACGGTGTTTCATTTTCTTCCCATCCTATTGATACCGGCATCCCCCAAAGTTCAGTCTTATCTCCTACGTCATTTCTTGTGTTCATCAAATATCTTCTGGCGACAACTCTTCTTCCAATTCACAGTTTTGGAGATGGCAGTAATCTTAATAACGCCGGCGAATTCAACTCCCTTGCAGATTCACGCAGACATTCTGTAGTTTGGAAGCTACGAAATATCCGCGCAGCGAATTTTTTGGTTCGCAACACATCTTTGATGGTACCCTTGATGCTTCCAAATGTCTCAAATACGACACATTGCTCGATCGTATCCAGAAACATGCGTTCCGACTGATTCGAGATGAAACCATCACGGCATTTATAAACTCCCTTGAGTACTGCATAGGAATTTAGGAGTTCGCACCAATTGTTGTCACTGCTTCCGGAATAAATGCAGTATGGAACTCCGTGAACTAATTCGTACTCGTTAAGCTGAACGCGCAAAATGACAACCTTTTTCATTTCGTACAGTCAAATATAGGCAATTTTTCATTTTTTTGAGCTACAAAACTAGAGTTTTTCCTAATGAGTATAACCCGCAATGCTTCAAGCGTAACGTTCATCGTCACTTTCATTTCTGCCCGGTCAAATTCTTTTTTTTTTCTAGATCAAAAAACAAAAAATGAAAACATTTGTATGCGGGGTGATATAAAGAGTTCTAAAATTGAACTCACTACAATTGCTACCAAAATACATTGTACTAAAATTTGAGCCAATTTCGATAGGTAATGAGAATATTATTGGACTCCATTTCGTGAAATTATGCAGTTTGTACGGGAGGTGGAAGAGGAAGGTGATTTTAGAAATGAATATATACAACACAAAAAATTACAGGTTTCAAATTTCAAATTAGTATATTTTATGCTCTTCAAGAAAACTGACTTATTATAAATATGTGAAATTGTGTCATTGTGTAGTGAAGGTAATGCGTTAAATTATTTTTATCTCATTAATAATAAAAAAAAACATAACAGAACTACACTATACGCGCAAAGCGCAATCATACGATACTCTAGATGAAATAGAAATGTTTGTGATCTTTAAAAAATTTGTATGGGAAGTGGTAGAAGGGGCATTTAACTAATTTTTTTCATTGAGTAGCTACAAAAACGTTTTATACAAAGTGTAAGCTTCAAAAATTGAAAAGGTACTAAGAAAATTAGTGCATTACAATTAGTGAAATAGTTTAGTTTGTATGGGAGGTGGTAGAAGGAGTGGGCGGGGTATAGTGTACAGTATAATTCAGTAATAATATTGATATTTATTACTGCAATTAGTATCTCTCAAATTTCATACCTGTAGTATTGATACTTTTCAAGAAAATTGATTTTTTGTGAGTAAGTGTCACATTCTATGGGAGGTGGTAGAAGGAGTGAAGCGGATCAGTTAACTTTTTTTTCGATCTTAATTATATACCTAGTCGTGCCATAAGTTCTGTCACACGTATATGGGCAATTTTTGTATAAATGAAAAAGAGTTTTTGACAAAGGAAAATATATTTTATTTTGGCATACTAATGGAAGTAAAATAAGCAACAAATTATTCAAAGTGGCCGCCTTTAGCCTTAACACAGCTCTTTAATCTGTTGGGCCAGTCATCGATAGCAGTACGCACTGTTTCTAGCGGAAAATTAGCTACTGCTTCTGTCAAAGATCGCTTAAGGCTCTCGATATTTGGGTGTCGTCTCGTGCACACCATGGACTCTAACTCCGCCCACAGTTTGTAGTCCAGGGGATTCAAATCTGGGCTCCCAGAAGGCCATTCCGTCGCCCTTATAAACTGTGGAATATTGGTTTCCAACCACGCTTGTGTGGTTCGAGCTTTGTGGGCTGGCGCAGAATCTTGCTGGAAAACCCAATGTCGATTGTTGAATAGCGTAGAGTTCAGCGGCTTCACACATCTCTCCAGGATGTCCGTTTGATAATTTTTCGCTGCAGTTTTTACGCCTTTTTCGCAAAAATGATGCTCGGTGACCCCTTCGTAGCTGACACCCCACCATACCATGACTGATGCTGGATGATGTCCTCGCTGTACCCTAGTGGCAACTTCTCGGGCTTCTGCGGAGCTGTGGGCATACACCTTATCATTTTGGCGGTTGAAATGTTCCTCCACCATAAAAATTTTTTCATCGGTAAATAAAATTTCTCGATGTTTGTTGTTGCCGTACCGCCGAAGGAGCTCTTTCGATCTGGTGCTCCTAATTTGCTTCAACTGCTCAGTCAGCAAATGTCCCGTTGATCGTCGAAAGGCACTCATCCCGAGGTCAGATTTTATGATGCGAGACATACTTCGGGTGGAGATGTTCATCTCTCGAGCCATGATTCGTTGTTTACGAAGCGGATTTCGACGAATTCGACTCTCGACCGCTTTGATGGCACCAGAAGAACGTACATCACGCGGACGTCCAGAACGAGGTCGATCTTCAATAGTCTGGATCGCGTTATATCTCTGGATCGCACGATACACAAATCTTTGCGTTATTTTTAACGGGCACAACAACTTGAAAATTTCACTCGCGGATTTTCCACACTTATGTAGTGCAATCACTGCAGTTCGGTTTTCTATTACACCCCATTCCATCTTCACACGTTAACGAACACACTTTAAATGACCATCAACTGTCAACAACATTATGACGTTTATAAAACTGGCCGATATTGAAATGTCACTCATAAAATAAAGTTGTTGCCAATGTGAGAAATTATGTGACAGAACTTATGGCAGGACTAGGTACATAAATAGTTATTATGTACTAAATTTGAACGCGATGAATGTCATACGTGCTGAGAAAATTGGTTTCTAGTATTTCATGAAAAAGTGCAGTTTGTATGGGAGGTAGTGGAAAAAGTGGAGAGATTAAAATAATTTGTATGCCATAGATCACATTTATAATAAAAAAAATTAATATTCTAAATTTCAAATTATTAGCTTCTATAGTTTCCAGAAAATTTGATTATTCAAAATGATTGAAAATGAGTCATTTTGTATATGGGAGGGGGTAGAAGGGATAGAGCAATTTGGCCCGTTCAGGAACTTGATCTTACTTTTTCGTCAAAAATGACGTGTACAAAACTGAAATTTCCTAGCTTAACGCGTTCTCAAGCTAGAGAGCGCACGGACGGACGGATAACCGGTTTTGAGATTTTTGAGTGTTAATATTAATTTCTGTGTCATTCATTTTGTTCTCCGAGCCTTATTTCTTAGCGATACAAACTGGATAACAAACTTATAATATTCTCAGATTTCATCGTATCAATTTGACTTGGTACGTAACTGAGAAAATTGGTTTATTGTACAATTAAATGAAATTCTGCAGTAAGGAGAAAAATTAGAATCCTTTCACCAGAGTTGAGGGATTCTAATTTTTTTTCACAGAAACATACAATTATCAAAATTAAATTTCCGTGATGGGAAAGGACTAGTGTGCGAACTTCCTGCCGACCTTCGCCTCCCTCGCAACGCTAAGCCTTCCGTATAAGAAAAAATAATATAAAAAATAAATTATCCTTTAACAAAAAAAAATCACAAGTCGTTTTCTATCTAAGTTAGAATTTAATTTTTTTAGCCTCTAGCTCCACATCTTCACATTTCTTCATTCTTCAATAGTTTCATTAACAGTAAAAGGAACTAAGGCCAAAAATAAACATAACAGGAGTACGATTGGGCATAAAGTCCAATCGTGCGATACTCTAGATGAAAGATAAATTTTTGTATCTTAAGAAATTTTGTAGGGGAAGTGGTGGAGGGGGTGACGACATTGAACTAATTTTTTCACATGACGCTAAGGTTGCTATCAAAATGTTTTATGCAAAATTTAAGATTTAAAAATTTAATATGTACTGAGAAAATTAGTGTATTGGATGTAGTGAAGTAGTGCAGTTTGTATGGGAGGTGATAGACGGAGGGGCGAGTTTTTAATGACTTTTCAATATAATATAATATATATAATAACTTTAAACATCATGCTTTTGACATATTTTATATTGCAGATCAGTAGCATTCATACTTTTCAGGAAAATCGACTTTTTATAAAGTTGTGAAATTATGTCATTTTGTATGGGAGGGGGTAGAAGGGGTAAAGCTAATCGTCTAATTTTTTTCGGTTTTACTAATAATTCTAAATAAATATTTAGTTCACAATTTCAGCTCGATCAATTTTATACGCACTAAGTAAATTGGCTTAGAGCATTTCATGAAAAAGTGCGGTTTGTGTGGGAGGTGCTGGAAGGAAGGGGAGGACTCAAATAACTTTTGTACAGTAGATTTATATCATCATAAAAGTAATATATTCCAAATTTCAGATCAATAGCATTTATATTTTACGAGTAAATCCATTCATTGTGAAATTACGAAATTGTGTCATTTTGTATGGAAGGGGTAGAAGGGGTACAGCTAATCGTCTCATTTTTTTTTTTGGTCTTATTAATAATTTTAAATAAATATTTCGTGCAAGTAAATTGGTTTAGAGCATTTCATGAAAAAGTGCAGTTTGTATGGGAGGTGGTGGAAGGAGGGGGAAGACACAAATTATTTTTATAGAGTAGATTGGAATCATCATAAAAGTATTACATTCCAAATTTCAGATCAATGTCATCTGTACTTTTCGAGCAAATCAGTTTATTGTCAGATTGCGAAATTGTGTCATTTTGTATGGGAGGGGGTAGAAGGGGTGGAGCGATTTGGGTCGTTCACGAACTTGACCTTACTTTTTTATTAAGAACGACGTATACAAAATTTGAACTTTCTAGCTCAACGCGTTCTTAAGCTAGAGAGGACACGGACAGACAGACAGACGGACAGACAGACAGACAGACATACGGACGGACATCCGGTTTTGAGATTTTTGAGTGGTTATATGAACTTCTGTATCATTCACTTTTTTTCCGAGCCTTATTTCTTGGCGTTACAAACTTTGTGGCAAACTTATAATACTCTCAGATTTCATCTACAGTATAAAAATATGATGAAATGAAAATTTGTATGACAAATCAGTGGCGCAGTACAATTGTTCGGAATTTGCGTACATAAATTTCATATCACTCGAACAGCGTACAAGGCTTTAAATTCAAAACTACAAACAAAAAGAAAAATCAGTTTTGCGTGTGCTTTTCGAGCATTATCAAAATTATCAGAACCTTTTTAGCCAAATAATATTCGATGAGATTACGAAGTAAATTTAAAGCTTGCTTAGATAACTCATAGGACATATCACGATGGAAATTAATAACAAATCGTTGTTTTTTTAAATTGTGCCATTTTCAGAAGGACATACAGATCGAAGGATTTAAATGGGGTTATAAATTTGCCTTGTCCTTTTCTACGATAGAAAAATATCACAACATTATATTTTACAAAGCTATGCGAAAACAAACCTCTTAAGTGTCATTAACTGAAATAACGAGTTGCATGCCCTCTATATTCGCTCACATGATCTTAAAAAGCCCCGACCAACTTATAAAACTGGTTTGATTTATTAGCTTTATCGTGTTTTCGGTTTCAGTCAACTAACTTCCGATTTTTTTTTCAATAAATATTATTTACACATGAGTTGATTTTTTTTTTTAATTATACTAACATCAAGAAAAACTCTCTACTAGTCAAACAAGTTAATCAAATAGAAAAAAACTATCCAAATCAAACTGAAAAAACTAAAAAAACCGTATTACTATTTTGCATTCATTCATATCGTATAGAGCTTAGATATGTCACACCTCTCATATCCCAAAGTGGACGCATATAGTGCTTTATAAGCCACTACCAATGTTATTACTCATATGAAATTATGTTATGCATATACGGTTTGATTAAAAGCCAAAATGAAATTGACATTCACCTCAGGTGTAACATCGCCGACTTCGTTCAATGTCAAAGATACAGAATCACTGCTTCTTCCTTATATTTATTTCATATGAGCATATGTGTGTAGGTATTTTACATGACGAGTATCCACGATCCCACAATAATAATAACAAGGTTAAGCCAAGTGCGTCGATAATACCGGCTCAAGTATTTTTACCTAGATTTACGTCAGTATTGCGAGTCATGCGTTTGTCATACCTCTTAGCTAGTTAAGGGCCTCTGTTTTCGTTGTTTCCATTTTTTTTTATTCTAAACTATCAATGAAAAACAATTTTTTTTATAAATGTACGAAGCAATTATAGCTTGAGCCTTCCGTTCATTGTTGAAAAAGTGATAAAAGTAGAAGCATTCTCAAATAACGAGTCTGTTGTTTAAATAGTCCACTAGAACAATTAAGTAAAACCGACTTGAGTGCAAGCCATGCGTGAAAAAGCTTTGCGCGCGAACAATGTCATAAAGTGTTTATGTCAGGCGCGCATTAAGCTTTATTATTATTATTAAAGTCTTGCTATTACTATTTCAAAGCAATTTGGCGCACCCCTCTTTATTTAATGATGATTGATGTAACGTATATTGGAAAGTTGGATATAAACATAACAGGACTACGATTGGACGTAAAGCCTAATCATGCCATACTCTAGATGAAATAGAAATTTTTATGATCTTAAGAAATTTTGTATGGGGAGTGGTAAAATGGGTGAGAGTATTGAACTAAGTTTTCATCGCGCTAGAGTAGCTATAAAGGTGTTTTAAATAAAATTTAAAATTCAAAAATGACGGATAAAATTGGTGTATTGGATTTAATGAGATTGTGCAATTTGTATGGGAGGTTGTAGAGGGAGTAGAGAGTTTTTAATGATTTTTTTTTTTTGCAGAAACAGCTACAAACATCTAACAATTCACATATTTTAATTGTAGATAAGTAACTTTCATACTTTCCAAGAAAATCGACTTTTTGTAAAGTTGTGAAATTGTGTCATATTTAATGGAAAGGGGTAAAAGAAGTTCAGCTAATCTATTTTTTTTCTGCCTTGCTAATAATTCTAAATAAATATTCAACTCATTAAATTATATACGTACTAAGTAAACTGGCTTTTAGTTTTTCATGAAAAAGTGCTGCTTGTATGGGAGGTGGTGAAAGATGTGGGGGAATTCGAATTTCTGATAAAAATAATGAATAAGTTCTAAATTTCCAATTTTTAGCTCTTATAGTTTCTGAGCAAATTTGTTTACTGTAAATTTTTGAAAATGAGTCATTCTGTAGGTGGAGGGAGAGGTTAGAAGAGGTGAGGCGATTTAGACCGTTCACGAAATTGACCTTACTTTTTTGTCAAAAACGACATGTACAAAATTTGAACTTTCTAGCACAACGCGTTCTCGAGCTACGGAGTAATCGGACGGACGGACGGAGCCTTTACACTTTCCAAGGAAATAAAATTCTTAGAAATCCGTGATATTGTGTCAATTTTTATAAGAGAAGATTTGGAATTTTTTTTTTTATTTTTTTTTTGTGCTTTGTTTGAGCTTATAAACTTAATAAGTGCTGAGAAAATTTATTGTATGGGGGGGACCAGAATGAGGTGGGCAGTGGGTCAATAGCAGCGATACTTAAAAAATGGTAGAAATGGTTGTCCCATTTTTGAAAGAAAAGATTTCCGGATTCTACACTGTTACGCTTTATTATTCGTGACGTTTCGGTATCTGCTGAGACCGAAACGTCACGAATAATAAAGCGTAACAGTGTAGAATCCTGAAATCTAATCTCTCAAATTCGAAATGCACTGTGAAAACATTCACCAAACCAATGGTGGTCCTAATGACAATTTAACTAATTCGTAATTTAGTTCTTCTTCATCGTTAGTAGATTGGTGACACATAGCACTTTCCTAATTAAGAAGAGCCACTCAATCATCTGTCATAATTTTAAGAAGTTGAATTGCATAGCCAATAGGCAATAAAATTTTGCAAGGAAGGCTACAAAAGAAGAAAACGATCCTTAGTCTTGTTTTGGAATCGTTTGCAAGTAATCTTTCGTAGCTGGGCATTTAAATCACGCTTCAAATATTTCATATAGGTCAGAACAGTCAGAAAACTACTTTTCGTCTTCTTTTTGAAAAAAACTTATATGAAATGGGCAGCTCTCGTACATTTTTCATCGTTATATCCTAAATTATGAAAAAATTAGAGGACTTAGCTAAATGAGAGCATTTAGCTGATAAATTATAACTATTTTGGTAATTTAGATAAATTAGCGTAAGACACACAGCCGTTTAATGATAATTTAGGCCTTAATTACAATTCAGCTGCGCTATATGTCAACGGTATTAAGCTCTGGTAATTATATAATTTTATTGGCTCATTGAGGCGTCCGTGGCGTGTTGGCAGCGTGCTCGCATCAAAGTCAATATGTCGTGGGTCGTTGGTGCCATTGAGGCAATAATATAGCACATAAAAAAACAACATTAAAATGACATTTTTATAATGCGTTTTTTTGAGAAAAACTACATTGATCCCAGAATTTTGAGGGTCAAAGTGTCAAAAATTTGTGTTCTGAAGTATTTGCTACCCTCAGTATTGGGTAGTTACAATGCGGATTATTACACCAAATGAAAGGTAATTCGATTCCCTAAAAAACAAGCTATAACACTTTAAATTGTGATTATTAGTTTTCAAGATATAGCGTTTTGAGTGAGTGAGGGTACAGGTCCAAAACACTTTTCTTGATCACCCTATATCTCCGCGGATATTGAAAATTGACTATCTCCGTAGAACAGTTTTTTTCTCAAAATATATCTAGGAATAACCCCTTACAAGGTGGCACACGGAGTACCAAACACCCTGTATATGTATATGTCAACTTTGATCAAAATAAATTTCTCTAAGAGGCTTCAATCATTTGATCAATTGCTTTAACTATTCCATATGCACATACATAGGCAATGATTAGAAAAGTTGCAGAAAATATACGAGTAACAACATTACTTTAAATTAAATATATTCGATGTTGTGTTTGTACCTAACATTTCTAACGCTAGGAAATAATGCTGGTACAGAGTCACCAAGGGTATAAAAAACCTCGATTCCGAGTGACCATCTGCATCCCTTTTTACAACAAAACTCTCGAACGCTTTGAGCAATCGAGCTGAAAATTATTTATGTCAACGGGTCACATCCCCATACTCCTTCTACCACCTCCCATACAAATTTCATGAAACTATTAAAGCTATCGACTTGAAAATTTGACCAATGTATAATGATGTAATTACCTTTACCTTCTACCCCATTCTATGCAAATGCACAACTTTGAAAAATCTATTACATCGATTTTCATTGAAACTGGAAAAAAGTACAAACATGATTATTTGCCATGTCCATTATAATAATTGTAATGAACTTTAAGACAATTATCTACTTACTACCTCTTCCACCTACAAATCCAAAATGTTCCGAAATATCAAGATTTGTTTTCGAAACTCTCAAAGCTATCGACTAAAATTTGTTAAAATTATAACAATGTAAATATTATCAGCGTCGAAAAAAATATATTCCGATCAGCTCACTCCTTCTGCCCCTCCCATACAAATCTACAATTTGGAAAAATACACGAAACGCTAACTCACTACTTCTACCACCTCCTATACAAAAGTCACTAATCTAAAGTATTTAAGATCACACATTTTCCGGTGCATTAAATTCTTTACAATTTAATTTAGAGTATTGCATCATTTGCATCACGGCCAATCATGATTCTGTTGTGTTTATGTCATCAAATTCGTATGACCCATACGTTGCATTTTTGTAGGCTATCAGTATTCAATAACCCAACAAAACTACTGAAAAACTTGAAGTTAAAAAAAATATGCAGCTTAGGAATGACGAATGCATACGTCACAAGCATCTATACGCGTGTGTCATAATGTATTAATTTTTAACGACAAAAAATATTGATAACAATTACCGATTAGATAAGAATTTTCCCAACTAAACAGGTAATGTTTATCAATTTTAAATAAAAGTACAAAAAAAAAAATAACACAGTTGAACTGACGCGCTGAAAATTATTTATGCAAGTAACAAAATTGGTCAAAACTACAACAATATCACGTATTACTGTGGATGGGAAATCACATGGAACATCAAATTTTAATTTGTTTTTCATTTAAGTAGCTACTAGTGCATCACCAATCAAAATCATAATTATAAAATTATATTTGTTAAGATAACTTAACAATTATTATTCTATAAAAAAAAACGCACAAAAACACAAATCGAGCTAAACTAAAGAATATTGAATGAAACAAAAAAAAATCCATATACGCACACGAATCGATAATTTTATACAGCAATATTCGATTTGTAGTCAAATTGTGTACCGAACCTGCATAGAATCATAATTTTGAAAAATAAAAAAATACAGTAGGTTAAATTGAAAAGAATGATTTCTTAAGAAATATATAAGTCAAGTTCTATGCGTAGGTAGGTATTTGATTTTATGATTTCTTGACCTTCGCAAAAGACAATTTTCAACAAAATTTGCATAAGAACTATAAAGAGCGAGAAGTCAATGAGAAAATGATTAAGAATAATAGAATTATTCGAAATCAATTTGATATGATTTTTGTCACGTCCTCGAATGTTGTTTATATGGAAAAATTTTTGATTTTTTAATAAGAGCTACATACGCATTACACATGTTCATTAAATTCGTTATAAAGATTTCGATGCATTTTTCTCAAAGAAATTTCTGTTCAAGTGAAATTAAATTTTTGTATAAAAAATTTTAGTTGGCGCTGTACAGCGTACAATAACTATCAAAGGTACAAAGTTAATGTTTGAGTGGATTATAGATGAGGTCCTAACTAAGCTCGACTGCAATTTTCGGAAGTGCAGGCTGTAGGAAACATCAATTGTACTAGGAAGTCAGTCAATGTAGTACCAACAGTGCTGAAGACTAGCTTCAAACAAACTATTTTAGATTCTTTCTTGGCGGGGTGGCAGCAGCTGGACAACTGCAGAACGGCCAAATCCTTTTAGGAAGAACCGAATAAAAATATTACAGCTCAGCTATAGTAGTCGCTATAGCATCCGAACTATTATTGGCCTGACCACAGGTCATTGCTTGCTGAAGCCGCACGCATTTAGGAAGCGGATTGCGAGCGACATCCTTTGCATAAGTTGCGAGGAAGACGAAAAATCTATCAAACATTATCTTTGCCACTGTCCGCAAATCTCCAACAGTCGTCTCCTTTGCTTAGGCTCTAGATTCTTCTCAGAACTGGATGACCTCAGAGGCGTCAAATATTCGAGCCAACTTCGGTTCGCAAATCGAACCAAGTAGCTAGCATAGGAGGAGTAAGATTCATCTCATAATAAATAGGGAGAAAAAAATGGGCCCAACTAGATGACACAGTGCATTATGGTTCTACGAAACCACCCTCGTACAACCTAAACCTAACTTCGCAATTACTCAACACAAGAAGGTTATATGTATTTTAGGACCATATCGCACAATTGTATTGTTTATAAGGGGCAAAGACTTGTAAGGGGGAGGGCCAGATAAAGAAAAGCACTCAAAAATTTATATCCCAACTATCTCTAAAGATACGAAATTGAAACTTGGAGCATTTATTAAGCTCTACTTCTGGAATTTGAAACAATAAAGGAATTATATTTAACAGTAACGGATATCTCAAAATCCAATAGCTGAGGCTTCCGTGTCGTAGTGGGCAGAGTGCTCGCTTCTCAGTCAATAGGTCGTGGGTTCGATTCCCACTCCAGAGAGGGGATTTTTTTAAGCGCAAATTTTTCGGTTGCTAGTGATGATAAAAAAAAAATTATTCGAAATAAAATGGGGAAACGGTGTAAAAGTGAAACAGTTCCACTTCAAGAAGGCCTAGATACTCAGTAGATGGTTTCTGTTCGCTTTCTATCATTCAGTCCCCCATACCATCTGCAAATTTGTCTCAGTAGCAGCCTAAACAACTGAAAAATATATATCAGCTTCTCCACTCGTTACGGTCGTTCTCACTCCTCTTCTCCTACCTTCCTAATCCCATTCCTTCCCTCCATGACTGTGTTTGTGCATTGCACATAAAGGCCGAAATTGCCTATAACACAGGTCATTCTGTAAAAAAAAAAAAAAGAAGGGGTTGAGGTGGGGACCAAAAATGTTAAAAACTTTTAATTACTGATTATGTCACCTGGTGCGCTCTAAGCACAAGGTGACATAAGATGGTCAGATATCATTCAGTAAACATTTGTCAGTAGAAGCAAGATCAACTGAAAAATAATCAGCTTCACCATTCGATCCAATCGTCCTCATTCTCCTCCTTCTACTTTCCCATTCCGATTAATCTCTCACCCAGACTATGATTGTGCATTGCACAAAAAGGTAGCATTTGTTTATAACCCAAACCAGGAGGCTGTTTACTGTGATACAAAAAGAACAATAACTTTTGCGCAAGTATTAGGTTTGCAACTTTTAATAACGTAGAATTGTTTGTGCTAAGAAAAACCGACATCGAGATTAGAATAATTCCGACTTACCTAAATTACAAAAATTGGAATGAAAATTTTTTGAAATTAAAAAACTTGATCACTGAATTGAAAGCTGAACGATTTAAATGGGAAAGTAAGATGACAAACGTTCGAAGGAAGTATTTTCGATGGAAACGAAGTGTTATGTAGCCATCGTGAGTCAAAAGATAAACTGTGGCTAAGGACAGAAAAATACTAGAGCTCTTTGAGGACTGTGGTGGTATGATTTTAAATGGTGGAACTCTAGGAGATATACTAGGTGAATTGACATTCATAGGATCAATGGGGACTGCATTGAACGATATATGTTGCGTTTCCCTAGGGGCGATCGATCAGGTACAAAGTTTCAAGGATATCTCAAAACCTTATTCGGACCATATGCCAATTGAAATAGAATTGTTTTTACAAGAAAAATGAGCAGCAAGTTACACCCTATTGCCGAAAATACGATGGATGGAACATAAGCGGGATTATTATAGAAAGCGATTGGAACATGTATTTAGAGAAGATGTCGCCCACCAGGATGCAAATCAGGCTCTTCATTAATATAATTAATCAGACTTTACAAAAACTTTATGTAGAACCATAAAATAACCAGGGGAAAATCTGAATTTAAAACAATGCTTTGATTGGAAATGCATGAAAAGTCGAAAAATAGTATTTACAAAAGTAACAAGTATAAAGTTATACCTCAAAGCTAAAAGCGATTTCAAAAAATTATGCTGCGAAAAAACAGAAATTATACTTTGAAAATCTAGGAATCAAAATCAAAAGGTCAAACAATTCAAAACACTGGTAGGAAGCAGCAAATGAAACAAAAAGTAAAAAATTTGTATGTGGGAGTAATGTTGCTCCAGAAAACTTCATAAACTATTTCAAGCAACTATTAAACCCTCCTCTAAATGCAAATGAAACGTTATTGGCGATGCCAGATTGAAATGTTCCTATTCTGGGTAATCCTATAGAATTGGAGGAAGCACGCGGGGTATTGTTAAAAGCACCAAATGGAAAGGCAATAGGTCCGGATAGGATACTCATGGGCTTTGATAAATATGCACCCCATAGTACAATCCATAATATTCAAAAAAGCTTCAATGCAATTTTAAATAGTGGCAATGTACTGGATTCGTTTCGAAAAGCTATCATTTTCCCACTTTACAAGAAAGGTGAAGTAAACAGTGCGGAAAACTTTAGGGAAATATTTTTTGTGAATTCCATGGCCAAAATATTCACTGGAGTGCTATTAAGGGGTTACATACACCTAAGTAGTTAAAAAAAAAATCATTTTTCAAAAAGGTTCTCATTCGAAAGTACTATCATTTGAGTGCCTACCCCAAAAATTTCATAAGGAAATTCCCAGTAATGACGAAATCATAGCATTTTGTAACTGACAGGGTGAGCAACGACTATGAGATGATACCAAGGAGGATATATAAAATGGAGTGCCTGATAGGCTGTCTCATGTGGGAATACTTTTCGACTCGGAAATTCGAAATTCGAAAATTGTGTCCAAGCTTAACTAGGCTTCAAGCTATTATAAAAAAAAATACCATAATTTATATTCTCTCTTGGTTGCTAATATTTAGTCATCAATAAAGTACTTTTCAGTACAATGGAGTTTGCTGTTTTATTTCAGAAATCTTTATTTTTTCAATTTTTTTTTTAGTTTTTGGTTCGTGTCTAAGCTAAGCACTTTAGCAACGGACAATTTAACGCGGGACAGAGATAATTGAATCGGGCTTAAGTATGTCAAAAAAGGATAGCGAAACAATTCTTTCGGACAATTTAACGCGGGACTTAGTTGCAATAGGTTTAAATGTGCCAGACAAAGATAGTAAAACGATTGTTTCGAAAAATTTCGCGCATTTCGCTAGTAAGGGAGGTAAATACTTTCATTCTCATTTTCTTACAAAGGCAAAGCATGCTCATAGTCACTCCTTATTATATGTATATCCTCCTTGGATGATACTTTAAGGTGGTTACATACACCTGCGTAGTTAAAAAAAAATAATTTTTCATTTTTCGATACCTGTTTCCTTTAACATAAGTACTGAACAATTTTGAGGGGAAAAATCGCATGTTTTGTTTCAGAGATGTCATGATCTGAAAACATTGAAGTCTTAAATTCCGGACGGATAAGTACTATTTTGATCTACTATCTGCTTTTTTTTGATAAAAAAATGGCGGAGGCACGCCTGGTACCGCAAACGGTGTCAATAAAAACACGTCCCAGGATAACGACTGTAACTTTTTTACTGTTTGAAATTTTTCAACCAAATTTTCACACAGTATATAAGATAAAATGTCATACTTTAAAAAAAATCATTATTCAATTATTATTTATACACGAAAAAAATCTAAAACAAAACCGTAGTTTCAGCCGTCCTTGATGTATGTAGCCCCTTAAATAGGTCGAAGATCTGGGTTGAAAAAAACAAAATTTTAAGAGTGCCAAACAGGCTTTCGCAGGTGGTACTACACTATAGATAATATTTTTAGTTTAACCATCTAACATGTTTGGTAACTATTTAAACACAATCAAGAAGTAAAATGTTAGGGAAGCAATGCTTTCCTTACATCAATGGACGCCACGCCACTGGTAATAATAAATCGGCTGAAAAAGAGCCATCCGATTAGCTGAATTAGGAAGAAAGAATGGACTATGAAAATTTAATGTATACCTTGAAATGGTCATAAAATTTAATTGGTTACGTAGTTTTAATTATTTTAATTTATTTCGGTTCACAATAAATCAATCTTTATACTGATACAGAAAGAGGATCGAAAAAAATATCATTTTTAAGTATTGAATACTAAATCAAACTTTTTCAGTAAAAAAAATTGCTACTTTAGAATGTAATATTCTTAATAAAAACTGTGAAATTTGTAAAGTATTATCAAAATTTTTATAACCACTACTCCCCATCTGATCCCTTGCATAAAATAGTGTAATTTCAACCAACTTAATTTATAATATAATAAAAGAAGCCAAGCAATGGCTAAATATTTTTTTACTTCGATTGCTACTTTTATGTACATAATTATATAAAGACATATACATTAAATTATGTTAGCTAACAACTACAAATAATTGTTTATAAACGGTCATTATACACGGCAATGTATTTATTCAAAGTGGCATTTATATTTGATTAAGTTAATTGGAATAAACAACACCCACGATAATAAAAATAAAGAACTCACTTTAATTAAAATACCAAATAACTAACGTAAGATATAGATAAATTCGAAGCGTTTAGAATTTATGAGTAAATAGAATGATTTTAACAAACAAAAAATTCCTATCAAAACTATCATAATTTCATAATACTATTCTATATGCGTAATAAAATAATTAAAATACCACTAGAACTTATATAATTTAATTAATAAAATACAGTTCTTTATGTGATTGTCAGTATTTCAAAAACGGTGGAAGTTGTTTCGAATGCCCAAGCAATTTTTAAATTAATATTATAATTATTATGATATAATTTTTAGTTCTAAGTTAACAAAAACGAATTGTGTTCTATTGATTGCATACGATAAATAGAAATATAGTTTTTTTTTATCGCAATTGATCATTTGACATGTGTGCATTATAAACATATCACATGGGAAAATTTCCGTTCATTTTTTTATGTCATATTTGTTGATGTTGGACAGTTTTATGAGCTTTATATAGTACATACATATTCATATAAGAAAAGTGCAAATTTATTGTTTTTAATAAATCAAATCAGGCCAGTGATGAATGTTTAGTTATGTGAAAGTAATAAATTATCACATAGTCATAAACAAAAAATTGTTAATTTATTTTTATTTACATCACGAGTGTACCATTTTTTCGGGTCAAATCTGAAACAAATATGCGAAGCACTATGACTTACTTTGAAAAAAATTCAAAAACTGCTTTTCTTACATTTTCTTTCTAAGGGCACCGAATTCAGTTCCGGAGATCACATTTTAATGCACTACATAATTAAGTTGTAACACATGGAAGCGAGCAGTTGAGCAGGAGGCCAAAGGAATAAACAAGTCCTGACAACAGCTTAAGGCCGATGCTCAGGATCGCGCCTTGTGGAAGAGAGTTGTTTTTGTCCTATGCACCTATAGGGGGTCTTAACAGGAATTTGACATAATTAAGTTAGTATGGTGCTGTTTCAAATAGACAACATAATAAGAAATTTACGGTGGACATCAAACATACATCAGACATACTTTTCGCAGTCTCGACGATGGCTGCGTTTTAGAGTTGTTAGAGTCACTCAGTATTTTTAACATTGAGGTCTTACGCGGAGCTAATTATTAATTAACTAATTAGTAATTTAGCTCGTCTTCATTGTTAGTAGAGTGGTGACACATAGTAATTTCGTATTTAAGAAGAGCCACCCACTTATCTGTCAAATTTTAAAAGTTAAATTGAATTGCCAACGGGCAATAAGATTTTGTAATGCCCCCCCCCCCCTCCCAAAAGAAGAAAAAGAATCCTTAATCCTATATTGGAGTCGTTTGCGAGCCATCTTTGACACATGCGTCAAATCCGTGTTGTCATATGGTTGTACTACGTGGAAAGTGAACGTTCGACTTACCAAGAAACTACAGACTTTTGTGAACCAATGCCTCCGACGCATTTTAGGAATATTCTGGCCAGAAGTGATCTCCAACGGCGAACTTTGGGGTACAACTGGCCAGACTAAAATAGGTATTGAGATTCAAAGGCGGAAGTGGCAGTGGATCGGTCATACTTTGAGGAAACCAGAGCGAAACATCGCCAAACAGGCTCTGGATTATAATCCTCAAGGAAGACGTCGGATTGGTCGACCATGTAACACATGGAAGCGAGCAATTGAGCAGGAGGCCAGAGGAATAAACAAGTCCTGGCAACATCTTAAGGCCGATGCTCAGGATCGCGCCTTGTGGAAGAGAGTTGTTTCTGTCCTATGCCCCTATAGGGGGTGTTAACAGTAATTTGATTGATTGATTGCAAGCCATCTTCCATAGCTGGGTCATTAAATCACGTTTCAAAGATTTGATATGAAAGAGCTGTCAAAAAATTACTCTTCTTCTTCTTTCGAGTATTAGAAAACTTAAATGAAATGGGGAGTTCCTGTACATTTTTCATCATTATAGCCCTAATTATGTGAAAAATTAGATCATTAACTGAGATCGTTATGGTCAATATACCTATATATCAATTTAGGCCTAATGAATAATTTAGGTGCGCTTTGTGTCACTAGTATTAGCTCTGCGAACCCAAAAGCTCTATGCACGTTCAGAATCTAGGTTGCATACAGCGCTTCGCAGATGTCATCAAAGGGATTGCCCTATGTGAGACTGCTGATTGCATTGAGAGTTGACGACAGAAGGTCCCTGATACTTTAAGGGACGCTGGAATCAATGAGGTTGGAGAAACCAATAAATCCATTTTATAAAACTTCTAACGCGTGAAAGAGGATTAACTTAATGAAATTTATAAAGCCTTGGCTAAGTTGTGTAAGAGCTTGATCTTCGCCACATTTATGTATTTCAAGCATTCCAATGTTCGGCCACGTCACACCTGGTATAATTGTTCCTACGATCTCTTTCGTGGCCTTTAGAAACTGGTGGTAAAACTGGACAAACATGGCAATCAACAGCCCAAGTACCCCGAGTCTCATCCCATGCGAATGATTGAGAGTCAAGCGATGAACCAACGACGAACGACAGGAATCTCAGAGAACAATTACCGACTGTTTCGAGTTTCTTGTCGCCAGTTGCAAATTAGTGTTTTTTTTCAGCATCGAACATAGCTTAGGGATCATCCTTTAATGCATTGGATGTACAGTCATGTGTTTTTTGGAGAGTTTCTGGAAGTTAACCTTGAAATACTGAATATTGTAAGTTGATGGGAACACGTGGGATGACAATAAATTTCGTAGTCTTAATGTTTTAGTGATGAGGGACTGATTAGTGTTGGGTTACTCATACAAGAAGTGGTACAAATGTCCCATTCATGCACGTCAAAATGTCCCATCACTACAAAAAATATTGTTGTCCCACTTCAAAGTTTTTGTTCCACTTCAGAGCTTTTGTCGCATCTGAACTAAAAACATGCATTTGTATGGCTGCTGTACCAATACATTTGTAACACTCAAATCACACTCACTTCACCGGGTTTTGTCCCGTGCATTTGTATGGCTGAAAGCAAAGCTCTCAGCACGGAAATATTACGAACCGGAGAACTCTGCACATGAATGACAGATTCTCTTCGATGGGAGAAACCGAGATTTAACTTTCATCGCACTTTTTTCGATTAAAAATCTATTGCACTGATATCAACGTGTAGTAATTACATGCTGAGCACTATTAATAAAGTATTTTGGAAAACTGAACTATTTTTAACACTGCATTTAAGAATAAACGCGATTCTTACGAAGCCCGCCGTGTCCGCTACATACAAAAGCCGGCGAACGGAACTGTCATTTTTATTGTGACTACAACTTGTTGTTGTTGGATTGACTTACATGGCTAGTATAGTTTTTTAACCCTAGTGAAACCGAATAAGTGTAAATAAGAATAACTGAAATAAATAAGAATGTATTTTTTTGTGATATTAATTAAGGAGATTTTGTATTTTAATTTTTAAAATTAAATAAGAATAAATAAAATAAAAAAGAATGTATATTATAAACACAACCCACAAATGCCACACCTAATAATACATCATTTTACTACCGCATCTCAATAAAAAACGGTGTTAGTAGGGTTAAAATACTCTACGCGCACACATAAAAGCTCAATATACGTCATTTTTCGCTCATTTGCTACCATTGCTCCTCAAAAAGGCAAATTGTATGAATGGGACGGACATTGTATGTATGAATGGGACATGGAGCTTTTGAATGGGACATTTGAGGTGGGACATTGTACCACCTCAAATTTCAAATGAGCCCCTCATACAAACATGGGACAAAAATTCTTGTCCTACCCAACACTAGACTGACTGAACTTCACTGCTCGCGACGATAAAGCTTCACAGTGGGCTGGTGCGGCTTGCCAAGTATTCCTGGGATAATTGAAAAGAAGATGGATGAGGTTGGACAGTTCTTCGCTGTATTTACCGTGGAAATATCGATAGTAAACGCTGACTACCACGACGTTTCTACGATGTTCGAGGAAATCCATAGAAGCTGTTAAAATCTTATCCCCAACTAGACGGAACAAATGCTTTTGAAATCGATCGAGTGTTGTAACTTGTGTTTTGGATGCCACAGCCCATATGTTTGAGTTCTACTCGAGACGGCGACGAAAGTAGGCCTTGTACGATATTAGCTAAATCGTGTGGCGTAAAATAATTTTTACATCTTCGAAAAACGCCAAGGTGTTTGGAGAGATCAAGTGCAATATCAAAAATATGTTTGTTTCACTTTAGAGGTTTGTTGAGTTTTATGCCGAATAATGTGAATTCATCTGAAGAGTGGAATTGTACGTTACCGAAGGTATATTCGAGACAGGCCGGATTTTTTGAGGAATTGAACTGTACTCTATTTTTCCTGTCCCATTCCAGGATTGAGTTGAGGTATGAGTTGAATAAATCGAACAATTCGATTCGCTTAGAATTCACCGAAGCACGAAGAGCTAACAGAGTCGAATTGAGAGGTGTTATCCAAAGTACTGACATCTGCAAGGCAATGAATTAGATTGAATGTCGTTGACAGAAGGTTATTAATTAAGATTAAAAAGTGGCGGATAGAACAGAACTCTGAGGGACGCCGGAATCGATCTGAAACGGTTGGGATGATACGCACCCCATTACGACTCGTAACAAATGTTCAAAAAGGAAACTCTCAATCCATTTGATAAGGGTAGTGTTACAACGTATGGCTATGAGTTTTACCAATAAACCTTTGCGCCAAACTTTATAAAAGGTATTCGCAATATCAATAATCAGCACTTAACCTTCGCCGTATTTGCGAATGCACGAGTTTCAACGTTCAGTTAAATAAACTGGGAGGATGAGAAGCAACTCACTAGTTTGCGATTGACAGCTGCTTTCATCAGTTTCAATACCACAGAAATGATAGCTGTAGGGCGGTAGTTCGAGGGGATCGCTTTCTTTCCTTCCTTAGGGATTGGCTGGACATTCGCCATTTTCCACATGGTTGGAAAGTGTCCTAAAGAGAATGACAGGTAAAATAGATTGCAATAGAGTTTAGCCAGAGAGTAAAAACATTACTTAAGTGCAATAGGGGGGACCAGCATCAGGACCAGCAGATTTGTGAATATTGAGCTCCTTGAGTATCCTGGAGATAAAACGTGTTCGAAAGTGAATAGGTGGAAGTGAGACACCAGAATGCGGTGGTTTTGAGGGAGATTTATTCGATGGTGAGAGTCGAGATTTTCTTGCGAAACTCGCAACTAGAATATCAGTTTCATCAACAGGATTTGTAATAATTCAGTCATCTGTAAAAGAAGGTGTAGAAGATCTTATGAAGTTTCGGTTTACCGTTTTAACGAATAACCAAAAAGATTTAGAGCCTTTTGGGGCTTTGGTCATGTTGGAATTTAGTACTTTCGAGAGTTCATTAACAGATATTCGTTATTAATCAATTTGTTGGCAGGAGTTGGGTTACCTCTCAAAAATGCAAATGCCTTTTTCGTTTTCTTTTTCTTTTTTCTATTACATTTAAACAATCCTGGTTTCGAGGGTTGGATTCTTTTGTGGCTGGAATGTATGTAGATCTTCATACACTTTAGGATTTTTTTTTACGGTAATTTTTCGACAACCTGTGTTACAATCATTAGATTCGAAGCACAATCTTCAATCGAAATCTGCGTAGAACTGATTTAGTGCTCCCAATATGCTCTTCTGTATCAATTTAAATATGTCAATTTAAGTGATTTTTTTTTTCATTCACATATTGGTAAAATAGTTATACATCAATTGTTCAACCTGAAATTTTGCTAGATTGCAGAACTATTATAGCTCGACAGTCTGACGAAATTTCGGGTTGAACAACTGATGAATAACTAGTTTACCAAGACGTTAGTAAAAGAGAAAAAAAAATCACTTAAATTAACAGAAAAGGTTGGGAACCTTCATCATCGATATAGCGATTGGATAGATTTAGTTAATTTATCCAATTCGTTTGTTGTCTTCGTTGCATTGAAAGCCGAGCTTCTGTAAACTTAACAGAAAAAAGTTATCTTCTTTCGAACGTTTAGTTTTACCCAGGAGTAATTGAACTCCGAGTTGGAGCAGATTCCCAATTGAGAAACTAGCTGGATGGCTACACAATCGCGTACATGCATTGCGATTCACTGCTGTCGAAAAAAAAGTCGAGAAAATGGTATCCGGTATGGTATGGTAAATGGTATGTTCGCCACCAGGCCACACTTTGGTTTCGCAAAGCGCTATAACGTCTGGTCTTGCTGTTTGTGTATGGATGTATAAGGAAAGACGGGTAGTCTATAATTCCTGAATATTTAGCTGATCTATGGTGAAATTAACCATATTATTTGCTAAAAATTAAAAGTTACAAATACTTAAGATGTAAAAAGCAATTTTTAATAATAAGGTAAAAACAAAAATTCAAAAATTACTTTGTACGAAACACGTAACTCACTAAAGCTCAAGACCCACAATCAACAAACAAAGTAGAAACAACCCGCCAGTAGCTAGGCATTATGCAGGAATATGCACTTAGTAAGTCGCAACGAAAAAGACTTAACTGACGGGATTGGTGGCAATCCAGCTACGTGTAGCACGGTCTTCCTATTTCGTTGCCCTAGACACGATTTGATTTACACGGACGCCAGATCAGGTAACATTTTCTGCATAAAAGCCAACACCTCCACTCCAAAATGCACAAAACTAGTATCGTACCGAATCCATTACAAATGCAGTTTGGAACTAGTCGCATTCATTCATCCACTCTACACTTTTTTTCCGAAATTTTCGTTAAACTGAACGCACGCTTGAGTACGCCGCCAAACTTTTATATACCCGTACAGTGAAATTTATGCGATAATTCAGTCCCCAAACATCCAGACACTGGAAAGTATTGCCGGCCAACGTATTTCCCAACAAGTATAACTCCTTTAAATATAAAGCTCACCGTCATCCCCGTATCTCTTTACCCAAATTTTCGAATAACTAATTTTTTATCCGTATTCATTTCCGGCTTAACTGTGCAATGCATTAAAAATTGACACCTAACATACGTTATACTCGGTGCCTCAAAAAAAATCTGATCACCTATAATAATAATAAATTCATATCAGTGGATAAGCCAAAAGATATAGCGTTAACCGCCGGTTCGGCTCCTCACAATTGTGCGATTCGTAGTACTTTTTTTTTCAGAATTGACTATACGTTCGCAACTTTCCGAATGGATGGAATCCACCTGCTCAATTTTCACGTTTTTTAAAACATCAATTTTTTTTTTTAATCTAAAATTATAAATTTTGAAAAAGTACATGATCTCAGCTGTGTTACGCTTATATAACCATCGGCTTTATAATAACAATCCGGAAGAACTACAAAAAAAGTGAAAATTCAAAAAATGTCGAATAACCCTTATATCCACTTGACCCTTCAATTATTATAACCAGAAACTATTTCGTACGAAAAATTTTCTAAATAATTGAAAAAAAATTAAACTATTTCCAAGAATAAATTTAGCAGATTTTTGGTTTTATGATCCAAATATCATCATAGTCTCGATCAGAAAACTTGGTGTAAAATTGAATAATTGCATCATTGCACCATTCTAATCGAATTATAACGAAAACAAGAAAAAAAGATAAATATCTATCTTTTATGGAACAAGCCAATTTAAATCGATCGATCATGTATTTATTGCCCGTATAAAACCTGTTACGATAGCGAAGATAAATCTGATTTTTTTTAATTAAATTCAATAAAACAATTACAACAAAAATACATAAAACTTGCTGAACATTATTGTTGTCATAATAAAATATGAAAATCTATTCGACAATTTCGTCGATGAATTCAGAATTCAAATAATACGCGTTATCATCGACTAGAATAGTCTTTAAATCTAACTAAATTACCAAGAAGACAGAGTACAACAAATTATTTAAGTTACATAATTTAATGAGATTAAATATATTTCACACAGGTAATGAAGTAAAAAAAAATTTAAAAATTGATATGATTTACTGATGTATGAAAAAATTGCTGTTATTAAAATGCAAAGCAATTTTACTTCCGCGAAATATTAATAAAACAAAAACATTTTTAATTTATACTAAAATACCAGAAATGATATTATAGAAAGGTTTTGCCTATGTAATTTAAATGTTTTAGCAAAAATTAAGTACAAAATCATGACGATGCTATCTGATCAGTCAGTAAGTGCTAAATAAATTAATAAATAAAAAAAGAATTTAATAATTTGTATTTACTCATCTGAACCCTTGACTTAAAGAATTTTTCCGGTAAATAAAATTAGCGAAGTACGATGACTTCCAGCAAAAAATTCCACAGACAATAATGTAAACACAGAAGCATTATTCTAATGAACTTAAAATTATACCATTCAAGTAATAACTTACTGACACACTGAATAAGATAGAGTGCAGCTCGCACGGATTGAAGAAGTTTTTTCTTTTGATCTTGGACGGCAAGCTTTTATGGTAATTAAAACGCAAAGACTGTTACAAATATTTTTTATTTAATTCAAAAGTTTAGGAGTTTATCTGACATTGAAAATTATTTATGGTTAATGAATCGCTTATAATTGCTTCTGGAAATAAGCACAAGCAATTTGAACGATCCATGCGCTTCTGTGGCATAGTAGCAATGTGATCACTTCAAAGCTAATAGGTCGTGGGTTCGATGCCCACTCCAAGCAGTAAAACGTACGAATTTTTCTGTTGCAACTGACAATATAAAAGTGATTCGAAATAAAATTGGCGTACGATGTAACAAATTTTTATTTTTTTTTTTTGATAAAATTTTAACAAATATTTGTAAACGAAAAAACCTTTTAACATTGTTTTGATGATGTGTCATGAACACATTCACCAAATCATTTTTATACTCTAGATGAAATCTTAGAGTATATTGTGTTTGCATTACCGTTTATAATGCAAAGAAATAATGCTCGCACAGAGTCGTCAAGGGTACAGAAATATTTGTCACTTAAAATCCTCGATTCCGAGTGGCCGTCTGTCCGTCTGTCTACAACATAACTTTCGAACGCTTTGAGCTATCATGCTGAAATTTGTTATTTCATTTTTAGCAAAAAAGTAGCTTTAAGCTCGTGAACGGGCCACATCCCTTCACTCCTTCTACCCCGTCCCTACAAATTTCATGAAATTTTAAGAAATTAATTTTTCTCCGAAACCATTTCAGCTATCAACTTGCAAAAAAGAGCATAGTATAATGATGTAAATATCATTAATGTCAAAAAATATTGATCTGATCCCCTCACTCCTTCTATCCCTCCCATACAAATGCACAATTTTCAAAAATGCATTTATTCGGTTTTCATTGCAACTAGCAAAACCAAAAGAACCAATTTTTGATAGAATTAATTCTATTACAATTGAAACCAATTTTGGGAAAACTTCCAACTATACCTCGCTCTTTCTACCCCCTCCCATACAAATTTCACGAAATCTCGGAATTATAATTAAATTATTTTTCTTCTAAACCTTCAAAGCTATCGACTTTGAAATTTGAGAAAAGTATACTATTACAAATATCATTGTTGTCGTAAATTTTGATTCGAATACTCCTTCTACCACCTCCCATACAAATGCATAATTTTGGTAAATGCACTTAATCGATTTTCATTGAAACTAGAAAAAGTAGAAGTTTAAAATTTTTTCCAGAATTTGTCCCTTAATAATTGCAATAAATGTTAAAAAAAAATATCAACTTCGCTTTACTTCTTCTACCCCCAAAATTTTGTATTGGAAATTCAAGAAAAATATTTCTCTTGCGAACATCGACTTTAAAATTGTAACAAAGTAATGCGATAAGGATCTTGATAAGCAGATTTCAAATCATCCAAAACCTTCCACTTTCTTTTCCACTTCCCATATAAATACCAGAAATTCAATTTCCTCGAAAATTGTGAAAGCTGGAAGCTTTAAGTTCAGCATGTAACATTTGTACATTGTTTAAAAAAAAAAAAATTGTTAAAAATTTACCGTTAAAATGTCGTCTCGTCGAAATTGACAAAATGTTGACAAAAATTTAACATTTAAATTCGGTGTCAGATATCGAAAACTGCATCACTTTTGAACATCGTTTCACAACAATTTTGTCTAAAAAATGTCACCTTTCTGTTGAATTTTCCTGACATAAATATTGTCTCCCACAATCACTGTTATTCTTTTGTACTTTCATTAAAATACATCCCGCCCTGAAGTCAAATATGGAAGTGAAAATATGGTAGTTTTGTCACAATAGTGCTAACAAATTCATTGATAGAAATTTTATCGCAAAAGTATGCTTGGAAAATTTCAGTTTCATTGTTAAAATGTCGGGCGACTATCAGAACTGTTCAAAATTCTTACCAATATCATATTTTATCGTCAAAAGAAAAATGTCGAAAATATATCCGCAAACTGCTGACGAAAATTTCAACATAATAATGTAGTCAATGAAAAAAACATATTCTGTCGAAATTTTATCTGACATAAGGCCACTCCAGCGTCGTATATGTGATTATTGTCAGTCATAATCTTTACCTGAAAGATGTGGTTTTCTGTCATAATAATGTTGGCAAAATTTGTTGTTACAAATTTGCCGGCAATCACAAAAGTGAAAAGTTTCAACTCTCTAAATGTCACAATTCAAAAAATCACTATGAAAATTTTGTCAAAAATTTATTGTTAAAAATGTCACAAATTTAATCTCTAATGTGACACATTCAAACTCTAATGTCACAAATTTTGTCGACAATCCATTTTTTGCTGTGGCTCTTCTGTCATAATTTATTGGAATTTAATGGTTTGGTGAATGTTTTCACAGTGCATTTCGAATTACGAATAATAAAGCGTAACAGTGCAGAATCCGGAAATCTTTTCTTTCAATTATTGGAATTTGTTGGGCATCCAATACAAAACCATGTCATCTGCACCAGACAGAAGAATGCAGATTGCGCTGCAGCTGCAAGTTAGAGTTACTGCATAGCAACGCGCCCTCTTCTGCTGGTGTCGAGTTTGGCCTCGGAGACGTTAGTCGGACTGTCACTCGGCGATATTCAAAAAGTCGACGAGTGACTGAAAAAATAAGAAGAGATTGTGTTTTTACTAGAAACGACTTGAAACGTATTTCTTAGGAGTTTAAACTTACAATTGGACTAAAATTTCATGGCAGAAAATAAGCTAAAATACTTGGCGTAAATGTGCGTAAAACTAAGTACATGCCCATGGGTTCGAACGCAAGCACACCGATTTTTCTTAACGAACAAGATGTGGAAGAGGTGCAAGATTTTTGTTATCTAGGAAGCATTGTCAGCATGGACGGCGGAGCCGAAAAGGAAATTATGGCTCTTCTAAATAAAGCTCGTCAGGCCTTCGGTATCCTTTACCCTTTCTGGAGGTCAAGAGAGATCTCTTCGCACGAAGCTGCGAGTTTTTGATGCATGCGTCAAATCCGTGTTGTTGTATGGTTGTACTACGTGGAAAGAAACCGTTCGACTTACCAAGAAACTGGAAACTTTCGTGAACCATTGCCTCCGACGCATTTTAGGAATATTCTGGCCAGAAGTGATCTCCAATGGCAGTGGACCAGAGCGAAACATCGCCAAACAGGCTCGGGATTATAATCCTCGAGGAAGACGTCGGGTTGGTCGACAATATGGCACATAGAAGCGAGGTGTTGAGCAGGAGGAGCCAGAGGAATAAGCAAGTCCTGGCAACAGCTTAAGGCCGATGCTCAGGATCGAGCCTTGTGGAAGAGGGTTGTTTCTGTCCTATGCCCCTATAGAGGGTCTTAACAAGAATTTGATTGATTGATTGAATTGGCCTAAACTTTTCGATTTGAAAATTTCTCGCTGTGTGCTGAAACGTGGTGTCGAAACTCGAATATTAGAGGGTCCATTCCTATACAATAACTCTAGTGCAAGTAAATATGTCCATTGGCCGGTTTGACTAGAATCAATACAGCATACCAAGTATTCAGTAATCTTCATCCTTTCTTTAGATTAAAATAGAGATTTGTACAATGCATGCGTTATATCTCCGTTATTATGCGGTAGTACCAAACGGAAGTACACATTTGAAAGTGGCAATGAATAAATCACACCACACCTTGAAGATGCAAGACAAAATATTACTAAATTATGAAAAAAAAACTAATTTATCCAGGATTAGTTCTTTGAAAGGGTCAATAAAATGATCCGGTCGACAAATTAACTTGGACCGGCACTGTCCAGAAAGTTTAATATAATCAGTAGATGTTTTTTGTTCGCATTCTATCATTCAGCCTCCCATAACATCTGCATTGTCAGTAGCAGTCACTTCAACTGAAAAATATACCAACTTCATCACCCATTACCGTCGTTCTTTAATACTTTTGTGACCAAATTCGGAACAATTCTAGCAAACTTTTAACTCTCCTGACCATCAATTTTTCCTTACCCGTCAACCAAAATACTTGACCGCTAAACATTTTATTTTTCCTAGTTAAATTCATTGATGACAAAAAATACTAAAATCATCCGAAATAACAACAACATTTTACTACGACGTAAATATAATAGCATATGTACTAGAAAATATCGCAATTCATTCAATTTTTCCTTGGACAAATAAATTGAATACCATATCCATCGCTGAATGAAATTATACAACAAAATAGCTTTAGTTGCTTAGCACTGTTACCGTCGCGACTTCACCTACGCTTTTCCGGAGAGAAGCAAAAACCCCCATTCCATTTTTGTAAATATTATGACCATTTTAAAAATATATATATTTTTTTTTTTTAAGAATCATCTATACTGACCATTTTTGTTAAGTAAGTTTAAAGCGTAGCTCTCGATCATTATGACTTCAATTAACTTATATTGATTTTAATTATCAATAATTATAAATATTTGTGTGTTCTAATGTCATGCGTAAAATTCTTTTTAAATTTAGTAGAATCCATCAACAATATTGACAACATACACCTACTTTTCGCCATCTCCACTGTGAATACACAACCTTGAAAATTAGAGAAAATCAAAACGTCTCGGCAATTTCTTGGTAAATTTATGACACAAAAATTTAGTCAGAAATGAAGCCGACTAAGTTACCAGCGTTATAGTATTTAGTATGATTCACAGCAAAGTCAATTAAAATCATATTGATGTAAAGATCTGATACAAGTTTG
The DNA here is from genome assembly GCA_963669355.1 of Chorisops tibialis. Taxonomy (NCBI): domain Eukaryota; kingdom Metazoa; phylum Arthropoda; class Insecta; order Diptera; family Stratiomyidae; genus Chorisops; species Chorisops tibialis. Next base: position 79,216,755 of record OY770263.1, read on the forward strand.
CATTTTCAGAAAAACTATTTAAATAAAACATATTACATACTTCAATACGAAATTATTTTTATATATTTGATTTATAAGGGCAAATGGATAAATTGCGAATGGTTTGGCTTTCACAGTACATTTTGAATTGAATGGAAAGATTTCCGGATTTTACACTTATTATGTGTGACGTTTCGGTCTTTGCTGAGACCTTTATCAAACTGGACAGACAGAATCCTCCACGAATTATTTTGCATCCACATTCAAATTTAAAATAGGTTTTCATGAAAATTAATAGACGATCTCTCACAATTTTAGAGCACTTTTATTGATGCCAGATTTTGGCCAATATATTTCTTGTGTGTTATTCGAAGCAATACTCAACTATTCGCAGAATTGTAGTTTTTGATGAGCATAAAAAAAGCTATCCTGAAATTTTTTTTTAGCTGTATGACTAAATTGGCCTACAAATGCAAAAAACAAAAAATTTGTCTGTTTGTACGCCGTACGTATACGCTCAGCGCACATCAACTTCCAAACCCTTCAAGAAAGAAAGTTAATTTTTGAGTGGATTAAATGTGGGTGCTGATCTCAGGCGGACACCAAGTTTGGGGGTGTTGGCCCTTAACGCCAGCAGAGGAGAGCGCATCGAAAACTAAGAACTCGAATACCTCAACCATGGTTCTAGCTTGTAAGCTAAAAATCGACACACATATACAGGGATTTGTGGGACGAACTATGAAAATAGTTTAATTGTTGTATCCATTGAGTTATACAAAGCAACGGCTGAAAATGATAATATCTTCGGAGTTACTTAACATAAAAGGTTCCTACTTTGGGACCAATTACGTGTCACATAGATTATCAACTTATAGGAAGACCAATACTTGCAAAGGAGAGGGTCAAAAGGGGGAAGGGGGGTTGCAAAATAAAAACACTTAAAAATCAATATCTCGACTATCTCTTAAACTATATAATTGAACCTTGGAACAGTAATATGGCTATACTAGCGAAATAAAAGGAATATATAACACTTGGGCATAACAGTAGCGAGTGGAAACGGGGAGCATTTAAAAAATGGTTTTCAAAAATTTCAAACTGTTATATCTCAAAATTGAATACAGATATTAAATTGGAATTTTGTCAGACTGTAGACCTATAATATCTATAATTTTGGTAAAATTCTTAAGTTGGGGGTGTAAGGGGAGCGATAAATGAAATAAAACTGCATCACAAATTTTACAATTCCCTAAATCCACTACCCCCTCCCATACAAATGTATGATTCCATGAATATAAAAAGCACCGAATTTCATAGAATTTACTTCGGCTGCGAAACTAACATTCTATACAGAGAATTTTGAACGTGATTCAAGTAATTAATAGCCGCTCACCCCTTCTACCGCCCCCCTCTCTTGCATCCTAAATAAATCCAAACTTGCATAAATAAACGAACGAAATATTGATTCTATGTGCTGGAGCTATTGATCGTGATCGCAGTTAAGTCTTAAATAATTGAACAGCCCTGCGCCATAACCCCATTCACTTTTGGTCTCCCTTACCTCTTACTTCTTTTGGTCACCCGGGCCCGCCTTGAGAGGAGCGCCAAAGTGCCGCTAATGGCATGAGAACGGAAGGGCGCCAAGTTCAACTTATGCCCGAGTGCCATTTTCCTTCCGTACGGCCCTGATTATAACAAAACATTTGAAGCGCGCAGAGCCAATAAACATTTCAAACAGGATTTACTGCAGTTGGGATTAGACTAAGTTGTAGCCTAGTAGGTAGCGTGTCCGAAATGACATAATTCCAGCACAATGCCTACTTGGGTATAACCTCAAGCAGAAGAAGGGATTAGGAAAACAACGTGATTAAGCCTGTCCATCTAATCCTGACGTTTAAAATCATTTTTTGCATACAAAAAACCTGTTCCTGCAGCTAACCCTAATTTAAAATATGATATTGAACAATTTACCAACTATTTTTGTGCAGAGTTTGAATTCAAACAAGTTACTTCGATGGATGTTGTAGATGCAATCAGAAGTGCTAAATCGAACGCAATTGGTGCATATGGTCTTACGATAAGATTTATAAAGCTAATATTAGCCTTCGTTCTTGAACCCTTAACTTATATCTTCAACTCTAGTATTACGCAATTAACTTTTTCGGTTCTGTGGAAAAAAACTATTGTTATCCCCATTCGTAAAAACAAGAAGGCAATTGCACCAGCAGACTTCAGAGGCGTCCATATATTGTCACCACTTTCGAAGATACTAGAAAAGTTAATGTGTTCTCAGATGAAAAATATCTAAAAACCACTGACCAATTAACAGCTTTCCAGTCAAGCTTCGGTGCTAAGCACAGTTGTAGTACCGACTAAGATAGTTGCTGATATAAGCTGCAGCCATAAATCACATTACCTTCCTGACTTCCTGACCTTTTTCAAAAGCTTTTGATAGTGTATGTTTAATATTATATTATTACTTGAGAAATTGAAACGCATGTAATTTTATTTATTTTACCGTTATCAGTAGCCATTTAAATCACAGAGTTCAAAGGGTTGGGATTGGAGAAATGAAGTCATCTTGTAGTCCGGTGTTGTTGGTGTAACTCAGAACTCGGTCTTGGGGCCTCTGTTATTTTGCATGTTTATTAATTAGTTACCAAATGTGGTAATGAATTTAACTATTCATCTATATGCTGACGATGTACAACTTTACCTTGCTGCCCCCAATGAGATGTTTTTTGATGTGAAAGACTTATTAATGATGATTTGTATCAAATTAATTTCTGGGCTTATGATAATGGTCTTTGTCTTAATCCTAAACAATCAGAGTATAGTTTTAGGCGAAAAATCTGTTGGTACATCTTCTTTTCCATTGATTCTTCTGGACTCAATGGCACTAGCGTGATAAGATAAGATAACAAAAAAAGATTATAAATTCTTATTTAAAACTACAGTATATTAAAGGATTAAGTTAAACGGAAAGAAATAAAAGAAAAAATAATAATATTGAAAATTAAAATAAAATCATGTAATAAAAACTAAATAAAATAAAAGATGGTAAATGGTAAGTTTATCAAAATTATTGAAAATAGTTCACGAGTAGCAGAGAGAAAACTAGGGGTCCGGCGGTCCGGATATATCAGTTCCCCATATGCGCAGTCCTTTTTTTATTCAAGTAATTTACTTCTGCCCTGTACATCCAAGCAAATATATTAAGAAATGAAATGGTAAAAAAAGTTAAGCGCCACGGATCTTAGAAATTGCAGCGTATAGAAAAAAAGTGCGCTTTTTTTAAATTTTTTTTTCGTTAAATTATCATTATTATTATCTTATTAATATCCCACTAGGTATTATAGCCACTGAGAACTCTCGTTTACCAAATGGTATAGAAATAAATGGCGAGTGCTGTCGAATACAGTACCAATTCCGATTAATTGCAAAAAAACGAAAATTTAAGAAAATGTTAAGAAGATATGAAAATATCGGAAGTGAGTATGGCAAAAAGTTGTTATTTCTGAATATCTAAAAACTTCACTCAGGACGTGTTTTCATCCGATTGAAAATGCGGCGAATTCAGATTAAATTTAGCCAAAATCTCCTATGTCTCGGCAGTCGTAACTCATACCGAAAAACCGTTAGAGTGAACAAAATTTGTTTTCGCCCGGTCTAAAATTTTGTCATTAAGAATTTTTCAGAGTTTTTTGTGATTTTTTTCAATGTTAAATGCTTATAACTTTCTTTTCCGGTTAACAGTCATGCTAAAAATCAATAGGATACTGTCCGAAAAGGAGATTTAATCGAGTTATCGGCGGAACACACACACAACAACACAGACAGATATCATGAAGAAAATTCGTTTTCAGACTCCTGAGAACTCAAAACACGTAAAGATATCAAAATAAACTGCCAACAAGTCGGGCGAAACTTTATTATTCTTGGGACATGTTGCGGATGTGTGGAAAGTCAATATGCAGGTAAGAGTGGTTAGGGAAGACTAAGTGAAAGGGAGTTCTTGAGCAGGACTGTTGTCTATTTAACAATATTTCATTCGTTTCTACAAGTTTGGGTTTTTATGGAGGGGAGGAGGAGGGGTAATAGTAAGGGTGGGTGGCTGTTAATAGCTTTTTAATTAATTGCTTGAATCACGTCCAATATTCTCTGTGTAGAATGTGTCTCATAGACGAAGTTCATAAAATTCGGTGTATTTTACATTCACGAAACCGAACATTTGTATGGGAGGGGGTAGAGTAGGTAGGGGAATCGTAAATTTTGATATGCAGTTTTATTTCGCTTCTCTTTTAAGGTGCTTTTATAAAATTTCAAGTTCATAGCTTTTAGTTTGTTGGTTATTAGTTGATTTATGAAATTGGTCGAAATCATAGTTTTGTATGGGAGGGGGTAGAAGGGCAAGCGCGATTTGAAAATTTTCAAAGCAATTTCATTTGAATTATTTTTATAAGTTTCTATGCAAAATTTGAATTTGATAACTTTTAAGAGTTAGCTGATAACTTATTTCATAAAAATGCTCGAAAAAATAATTTTGTATGGGAGGGGGTAGAGGAGGTAGGGGAATCGTAAGACTTGTGATGCAATTTTCTTTCTTTTTAGTTGTAAGGTGCTCGTACAAAATTTCAAGTTCGCAGCTTGCAAATTGTTTGTTATTAGTTGATTTAATGAAATTGGTCGAAATCATACTTTTGTATGGGAGGGGGTAGAAGGGTAAGCGCGATTTCAAAACTTTTAACGTAATTTCATTTCAATTATTTTTGTAAGTTCTTATGCAAAATTTCAAATTGATAGCTTTTAATAGTTAGGTGGTAATTGATTTCTTGAAAATGGTCGAAAAAATAATTTTGTATGGGAGGGGGTAGAAGTTTTAAAGATTTTCGACCAGTTAATAATTCATTCTTTGAGGGATTTTTTTTAAATGCATTTCGCAAATTTTCAAGTTTCTACATTAAAATTTCATTCAAAAATTTTCAGCTTATGTGTTTTTTCATTTCACATGAAACACCTTGTGCACGTTAGACCAGGGGGGTCGGTGCATAACAATTGTAGAATTTCTATTATTTTTTTTGTATGTACAATAAATTGATATATTGACCTGCAAAATTTAAACTCTGTATCTTTTACCAGAGCCCTAAAAAAATTACTCAAAATTTTCAACATTTTTGCTTTCCACCTCCCTCCCCTTACACCCCCCCACTTAATTTTTTTACCAAAATTGAAAACTATATAGTTCTATGATCTGACAAATTTTTGATGTGATATCTGCCCTCAATTTTGAGATATAATGGTTTGAAATTTTGGAAAGTTCAATGCTCCCCATTTTCCCCCACTACTATTTAATCCAAATATTATATTTTTTTCGTATTTCTCTAGTATAGCTTAATATAAGTACCAAGTTTCAATTGCAGAGCTCAACAAATAGTTGAGATATTGATTTTTAAGTGTTTTTCTTTGCACCCCCCCTGACTCTCCCCCTTACAATAATTAGCCTCTACGTAAGCTGATTCCAGTGAATCTGTATGCCACCTTGATGGTCTAAAATTATAAATTTTTTATGGTAAGTAATTTCGAAGATATAATCATTTGAAAAAAAAATTCGGCCGACAATTGGTTTTTAGCCCCCCTTTTTTGCACCCCAATGGATAAAAAAATTAGATTAATTTTAAAAGTTGTTTCATAAACTCTTTTATATGTATATTGATTTTTAGCTTCCTAGCTGTAACCATGTTTGAGATATTTGAATTCTTAGTTTTCGGCTTAAGTGCTCCCCCCGCCTCCCCCTGAACCCTTACACCCCCAAAAATGAGTGTCCTCCTGAGATCCGCAACTACCTACAATCCCTCCAAAAATGAGCTTTCTATCTCGAAGGGTTTGGGAGTTAATGTGCTCTGAGCGTACACACCGGCGTACGGCGTACGGCGGACGGCGGACGGCGTACGGCGGACGGCGTACGGCGGACGGCGTACGGCGGACGGCGTACGGCGGACGGCGTACAGACAGACGGATTTTTTTTTTTTGCATTTTTAGGCTAATTTAGTCACGAAACGCGAAAAAACAAAATTTCAGGGTAGCAAATTTTTTTTTTTTCCCAAGTCGATCACAATACTTTATTATTAAAATAATAAAGTAAAATCGATATCGAAAATTTTCACAGTTACCAAAGTTACCCATTTTTTTTCATAAAATGGGGAGCTAAAAAAGAAACTAAAGAGATGCAATAGAAAAACCAAAGAAGAGAGTGAAAGTTTTAGAAGAAAAAATTAAAATTACAATACATTTGTCAATACAAGCTTTCGGAATGCACCAGGATCAACTGCACGCCGAACTTTAACAGAAAGGTTATTCCAATGTCTGCTTGAACGAAGTAAGAGCACTCATTTACAGATTGAAAAAATGCGTAACAAGAAGTTTAAGGTGTCAAGTTGAGTTCAAGGCTATAATGAAGTCACCCAAATAAGAAGGCTCCCCAGTATAAATAACAAACAAAAATATGAGAATTTTATATTTCAAGTAAACCGAAAGCGTGTATCCAAGTATAGCGTGTTTGCAGGGAGATACATGATCACAGCTTCGGAACAGCAATCAAAGAGTTTGCAACCATTAAAGGCAATGTATAATTTACGTTGGCAAACAGAGACGAGCTTAGGAAATTTCAAACACCATACGGAAAAAAAGGAAGCATTAGGGATTTTACAAGTCGAAGTCGAATACTTAACGGCCAGATGCTAGCCTACGTAAACCACCGTACACTTTTTTTAAAACGGTAGAGACATGGTTGCAGCAGGTCATAGAGGAGTTTAGTGTAATTCTTATTTTTTTTAATAATACATAGAACTAAGAACAAGACATGTACCATTCATCATAACACTAGGCGAAATTAATGATTCAAGATTATTAATTCCTGGATAATAGACGATACACTGTGACATTTTTTCATTAAATATTAACCTATTTTCAGTTGACCAGTCAGAAACTTTTGCGATATCGTCATTAATAGGCGCAATAAAACTCACCGGTCTATATTTATGAATATTACAGTATTGCAGTACGTTAGGCACATCTGAACAGTGATGGACCCAGTATAGAGCCTTGTCGTACGCCCCGCAAGAAAGGTAGAGAAGAACAGACAGAAAGAGAAATCACCGACTCGCACTTCTTGCCAGCGGTCATACAAGAAATTGCGCAAATTTTTTATGATTGAAATTTGAAATAATTTGTCAAGGATTATATCATGGTCTACAAGGTCAAAAGCTTAAGAAAAATCCGGTAAAACAAGGTATGTTATCAGGTTCGGAAGTTACTTTAAGAAACGCCGACTCACAGCTATGTTGCGCCTAGAACCCAGATTGCCAACGTCAATAAACTGTCATTCTTTAAAAACTCCTGCATTTGAATGGTCATAACTTACTCGAGAGCACAAAATGCTAATAAGACGGAAATCATTGACTGCATTAGGAGAATTCGTTTTTGCGATAGGCAGTACTGAGGCAACTTTTCATATTATAGGAAAGGTACCCCTGAATAAACATGTACATATTTAAAATATGTAGCATCTATCTCATTTCATCTACAATGGCGTTACAATCCAAATCGGAGCTTGGCCTCCTGACATTCAGGTTCCTTAACATTTTTCATTACTTATTGTGGAAGGGTTGTTTTTTTAAGCTTTAAATGTAAAATATGTAGCATATGGTAACATAAATGTGAGAGAAGAGATTTAATCAATTTCGGATGGAAAATGTCAAGGAGTTAATAGCCGAGAGCAGCTCAGGTAAGTCGATGCATCGAAAAGAAAAGGAGTTACTTGATTTCGAATGTTTTTCATTTGAAGGCGCTGGAGTGGTCCGAGACAATATCGGGCAAGTATTAATTAATTAAGGCCTTGGCCTCCTGACCTTCAGGTTCCTTAACATTATTTATTGTGGAAGGTTGTTAGACCTTCGCACAACCCTCTATCTTCGAATTTTTCATTAAGATGACCAAAGTATAACCAAGCAGGCAATGTGCTGGAATTATGCGTCGTCCGGGATTTGAACTCACGGCCTTTGCGTAGATCAACACGTACTAGACTAAACTAAGGATGTGTAATTTATTACTTTTTGAGCTATGCGAAAATACGCAAGTTACAGCTATTGTTTAACAATTGCGTTCGTTTTGTGTATAATTCGGAAATTTGATGATATCTCTCACGTTGTAAACACGTTCTTAGACATCATTTAAGGATTACCTGAAAATGAGGATATGCTTATTTATACACAAAATCATAATAATCAAAGAACCGGCATATTTTTATTTCCAGATTTCTTTCGGCAACTCCTTACGGACTCGTAAAATCATTATTCTGAGATTTAGATGCAATGCACGAAGAGGAGCTAGAACATGGAATAGTTTACTTACTTCCATAAGAAAATTTTTCTCTAGTCGCGAATTCGGTAAAGCAATGAGAAATTTTCTCAAAACATATATTTTCATTTTGTTTTTTATTTGATCCAAGAAGAGTGGTGAAGATTTCTTTTCTTTGTTTTCATCTTCTTTTTTTTAGATTTTGATATATTATTTTATTTTATTATTTCTTTCTTTTCTTATTCTCATGTTCATTAATCCAATTCAATCTTTAAATTTTGTTATTGTGCACATAAATGGAATTTAATTCTAATTGTATTGGGAGTACAAATTGAAGCTTGTACTCCCAATATATGGCGTCAGCAGTAAATGCTGATTAACAATGGCGGATCAGAAACGACATGTAGTAAACTTAGGCATCTGTCAACAACTCCTCATCATTAGATTTGTGAAGTTTGATGGGCGTCATATACTTTTTTGTGCGCGACTATGTCGAAGTTTGAGCCAAATAAGCGGGAAGTTATGCATTTTGCCTACAATTCAAAAAAATCTACGGCTAAGGTGAGTCGAATGATTGTTGAAATTTATGGTGATAGTGCTATTAACAAACACACGGAAAACACTGAAATGGGAGTCCTTCCCCACTTGCCGTATTCTCCAGACATCGCCCCTTCCGACTACCACCTATTCCGTTCGATGACGCATGGTCTGGCTGAGTAGCACTTCCATTCTTACAAAGAAGCGAAAAGTTGGGTCGATTCGTAGATCGGCTCAAAAGAGGAGCAGTTTTTTGACGCGAAAGATGGGAAAAAAGTACTATTGAATTCAAATAAATAAATAAAATCATAATCTGATATTAAAACAAAAGATTTACGGATTTTACACTGAGTGATTTATTATGTGCAGTTTGATAAACGTCTCAGCAGAGACCGAAACGTCACACATAATAAATGAAACAGTGTAAAATCCGGAAATCTTTCGTTTTAATTCAAAATGCGCTGTGAAACATTCAGATAGTTCTGAACGAAACTTTTACCGATTCCAATTCATAAGAAAATGTATAAATTTCTGACCATATCAACACCAAACACAATTCGATTACATTTTGTACAAAATACTGACATCTACTCTTAAAATCTATATTAAATCGTAGAATAAAGTCAGACAGAAAAAAAAATACATTTATATAAATCGAACAAAAAATTCTTCGAATAACGAATAAGAATAAAGCCGCCGCACATCAAACATTGCCATTTTAAGGAAGTCGATGAATATTGAAAGCAACTTCTTCATTTTAGGTAAGCCAGTTCAGAACATCTTCGACTTTTGGACCGGCGTTCTTTTTTCCACGTTATATGCATTGAAATAATCAATCATTAACATACCGACAATTGAATCGAAACGAATAAATTATTATATACAATAAATAATATATAATTTTGATTTCGGCAGACCATATGAGACAAGAAGTTCGACAGAATATGAACCTTGAATATAATTCATTTTTTCAGGTTAAATATGGACGTACCAATAATGGCAGCGGAAGTTGTAATTATCGAAAGGTTTGGTAAGCCAGGAAGAATAATTATTAATTAATTATTATTATCACCGCGTGGCTTGATACAATTCTTTTATAGAACTGTGATCGTTTAATTTGATTTATCGTAATAAAAAAAAAGTTTACAACTCATAAAGTTATTGTTTAATTTAATTAATATTTGTTTTATTCATCGGTTGGAAATATACGATGTGCATAATTGCACGTATGCAATTTTTTAGTACTATGTTAATGAAGAATTTAACGACTGTCCGGATCTTGTTTAGCGTTTGGATGCAACAATGTATGTACTCTCTATTATGTATAGCGTTCCTATTTATTGTAGTACTCGTTTATGTACAAAAACACCCATTTACATGATAATGAAAAATATTTTAACAAATAACATCGGGTGAAGTAAAAATACCAAACAGAATTTAGAAAATAAATACATGCTAGAAAGGTGAAAGTGCGAAAATTCAATCAACGACTTAAAAGTTATTCAAGTTTGAAAAAGACTCCACTGAAGAAATTCGTGCAATTTTACTTCCTCAAAGGCAAGAATACGTCGCCGGCTGGTGAAAATTTTTTTCCAGTTTACAGAAACGATGCTCTATCGATACGTGTAGCACAACAATAGTTCAAACGATTTCGATTTGGAAATTTTGATGCGCCTTGCTCAGGGTGTCCAATCAAAAAATCAAAAAGTCGACGCAGTTCATCTACAGGGTGCGGCAGTTAAGTCCCGACAAATTTCAATTTGAATTTCCCGCCATATCGTAGTTCCGTCAGAGGTCGCGATTGAGGTTCTTGAACGCCATGGGCGTCTAGTAAACAGTCATAATCTTAAAATAGCCGAGATGCTACGTACAAGTGCGGAGTACAATCGAAGAGCCGCGATTATTGAAAGCCTTCGCGCTGGGCGTTCGGCGACTGAGATCATTCGATTCTTCGGGTACCCGAGATCGACTGTTTATGATGCTGTGGCGAAATACAATGCTTCGGAGAAGTCCGAGGAAGGTTCCGCTAACCCGGCGAGGAGTTCCCATTCGAGGGAATGGGTGTCACGAACTCCGGCGGTCGTGGAAAGGGCTCACGAGCTGATTTCGGAGGACCCTGGATAATCGTTGCGGAGATTGGCGTCAGTGGTGGGTATCAGCGAGCGAATAATGCGTCTGATTGCAGAGGAGGACCTACGTTACAAGTCGTACACAATAAAGGTGCGATAGATGCTGCCTGAGGCTGCCAGAACAAAGCGGATTGCTCGCTGCAACCTGCTACTGAGTTCTTTGAAAAACGAAGCAGCGGGGCGAATCAGGTTTTTTTCCGATGAAAAAATTTTCAGTGTTAATGCGAAATTTCCGGATAGTGTTCACGCCCTAGGTGTTGTGTCCAATGAGGGTGACGTCATGCCGCCACATTTCTTTGAAAAAGGACAAACTGTCACAAAAGAAGTTTATCTGAACGTTTTGAAGGATGTTGTGGTACCGTGGATGGCAACTATGGCCGCGGGGAGGGAATATGTTTTTCAACAGGACGGTGCACCGGCTCATACAAGCCATTTAGTCCAAAACTGGCTATCAGACAATGCGTACATGTTCTGGTCCAAAGAGTTCTGGACCCCGAATAGCCCGGATTTGAACCCCCTCGACTATTATGTTTGGAGCGTTGTTGAACGGGTTACCAACAAGTCGCGGCACCCTAATGTCGCGTCTCTACGCGCCGCTATCGAAGCAGCATTCGCCAATATGGACAGCGCTGCGTTATAGAGAGCGTGCGAGCGCTTCAGGACAAGGATGGAGGCGGTAATTGAGGCCAACGGCGGTTATATTGAGTAATTGTACTCCTGATAGATCACACGAATATTGACTAAACACATTTTCTTTTACATTTGTACTTTGTGTCGATAAATTATATTTTAAAACAAAGTTTAATTTGTCCGGATTTAACTGCTGCACCCTGTAAAAGTCAATGAAAATCCACTTGCGACCACTTATGAGATCGGTGCGAAGCTAAGCATTACTCAGAAAACTTTTGAATCATTTGCATGCGACTGGATTTGTCAAAAAGCTCATTGAATGTATGCCCTATGAATTTGAATGAACGGTCGTGGAAGAAGCAATCGGAAGCATAAGAAACAGAAAGCCAGGATTGACGAATAAGAAGGTGATGCTTTGTTGCCGGTGGGACTATAAGGCAATCACCTATTATGAGCTATAGCTGCTCCATCCAGGCGAAACGATTGATTCCGAGCTCTACTGTCAGTAACTCATGATATTGAATAAAGCAATTAAGAAAAAGAGACGAGAACTGATCAAATCCCGAGGTGTCATCTTGCAGCAGGACAACGCGTGGCCACGCACATTTTTGGTGACCCGGCGAAAACTGGACGAGCTTGGTTGGGAAGTTTCAATTGATCCACTTTATAGTCCTGACCTTGCACCTTCAGACTACCATGCGTACCGCTCTCATCAAAACTCCCTACAGGGGAAAAACTGAATTCACAAAATGACTGCCAAAACCACTTACAGGATTTTTTTGGAAACCACACAAGTTCTACGACGATGGAACCATGACTCTACTAGAAAGATGGTGAAAGGTCGTAGATAAGAATGTACAATATTTGGATTAATTATGTTAATTTTAAGAAATGAAAAAATTCAGTTGAATGTACTCGAAAAATACGGAAAGAGTTTTTACTTTACCCAACAGATATAACAAAATTACTGTACCACATTTACAGTTTAAATCTATCGTTAAATATTATGAAATTAAATTAATCAGCTTAGAGCCATTAATTCTTAGAACAATGTAGTAAGACGAAAGCTGTATGTTCAATCACTTACCTTTCTGTTGTGGGTTCAGCACATATCAATGGTTGCTTCAATTCAATAATTTTACCGTTTTTTTCTCGAAGCTCACCAGTTTCCATGTAATACTGAACCAATTCGGGAAGTGTGGCAAATTTTTCACCTAGAAATGAAATATATGGATTTAAATTCAATACATAAGATTTTTATGAATGAAATTATTCATATTATTAAATAATTATACACACTTACCACCATACAAATCAAAGAAGTCGCCATTATTTTGAATTTTTATATGTGTAACATCTTGACCGCGACGAACCGACAATGTAAACGCTCCCAGACTTGATGATGACAAACGTGCCAGAAATGAACCGTCGAAACCACATTTTAAAAGAAGATTTTCAGCCTCAACCCCCGATATGGTTGGGTGAAACCATCTAGAATTTTTGGAAAAAACAAGGAAAAAAAAAAGAATAGAAAAATATATTAATATTAACATTTTATTTATGATGACTTTGTATATTTGTATTGAAAGTATTTAAACATAACATCAAACTGATTTCAATTAACGAATTAACTTCCACGTTTCCAACTGAGGTTCTACCTGTTGAGGGGGACCCAACGCAACCAAATATATTCCCCATTCTGGGGAATATATTTGAAAAAAAAAATAATTCCAAACCGGTTGATAGATAAAAGATTATTTCTGATTTTCAATTTGGTTTACGTGCAACAGCACGCCAGCTTTTTAGAGTAGAGTCGAAAATACAGAAATCCTTGCACGCCAAAGAATCTGTTTTTGATAACACTAGATATCGAAAAAACCTTCAACTCCGTTTGGCATGACAGCTTGGTTTATAAACTAGTGAAACTTTCTTTACCTCCTTACCTGTGTCACTTAATAAGTTCGTTTCTTGGCAACAGAAATTTCACTGTTAAAGTGAAAGATAAATTATCTCGCCACAGACCTATCCACTCAGGAGTGCCACAAGGTTCTTGCATCAGCCCCACTCTATATAATATCTTTACAGCAGATATCTCAAAACTTGATTCCTGCGAACTAGCTACATTTGCAGATGACGCCGCCAATTTATCTGCAGCTTCAGATCCCCAAACAATAATAAACAACCTGCAAGATCAACTCGAAAAAGTGTCAGAGTAACGCAGGTCATATTCTTCACTAAACGTAGAGCCTCACGATACTTACCTCAACCTACAATTAACATACCTGGCGAACCCGTACCATGGGCTAAATCTGTGAAATATCTAGGAGTTTATTTCGACCCTAACCTAATTTTCCACAATCATGTTGACCAAAATATTTCAAAAACGGCTAAAAACATTCAAATTTTGTACCCACTGATCAACAGAAAGTCCCAAATGTGCCATGAAAATAAGTTGCTAATATACAATACGTAGTACAACCAGCCTTAACATACGGAGCTCCTATTTGGAAAATCTGCGCAGTTACCCATCGCAAGAAACTGCAAATTATCCAAAATAAGTTCCTTAAAATTATTCTAAATAAACCGTGGTACTTTTCAACTCGTTTTTTGCACGAATTAGCAAAAACGCAACAGATTAATGTTCTTAATTAAAATTTAAAAATTGATGTTCAAATTGCGGCTTTACTACAGTCGAACCAATCTTCAATTAGAATAGTTTGTAGTTTTAAGTTAATTTTAATTTTAGTTAAATAAATAAGGTTAATAATTTAAACATTGGGCGTTGCACTTTTTTCCCAAACTTATTAAACTTATTAAAAATGTTAATAATTAATCTGCACATTTGCTACTCACTGCAAAACAAAATTGTAGAGACAATGTTTAGTCTAAGCTCTGAAAATGAAATCCTTAATTATATTAAATATGTTAAAAACATACGCAATAAATATACATATACATTTACAAAAGAAAAATCACAATATTACCGTCCTACAAATTTTATTAGTGCTTTTGCTTCATTTTTCGGTGATGTGGAATCTCGATTAACTTGCGGTGATGGCACATATTCATTGGGTTGAGCGTATCTTTTTTTTTTATGTTTAAAGGATATGCAAACAAAACGGAAACAGTGAAAAAAGAGAACATAGATATTTTATATATAATAAGGTTGTAGAGTTAAAAAAGCACCTAAAAAAGCAATAAAGTTAATTAAATAAGAATAAAAATGAAGTTATTACATGCTGATTGTGAAAAGCTTGAATACGAGTACCGATTAGAAAACTTGTTGTCACTACCGACTTTATTCTTAATATCCTTAACTTGGAATGTTAATAACTCGAAAATTAATGTGGAAGTTTACTAAATTACTTCCAAGTATTTAAATATTGACAGCGACGATAGTCACGATTAGTCACAAACATATGACCGCCATGAAACACTTCCTCAATACTGATGCAAGCGCATCTTTTGTCTAATTTATAAAAAAGGTAACAAACTCTGCTGCGAAAACTACCGAGGAATATCTTTGTTGTGTATGTACGTCTTATAAGATCTTGACGAAAATTCTGGAAAAGGGAATTGAGCCCCATGCTGACAAAGTAATTGGTGAATACCAAAATTGATTTAGAGCTGAACGATCGACCAGTTATTCTCAATTAAAAGGATGCTGGGAATATAACATCGATGTATGCCAGATATTTGTTGACTTCAAACAAGCATACGACAGTATCGACAGGCGCTGTACTGTGTAAAATCATGTTCGAGTTGGGAGTCCCACCGAAACTGGTTCGGCTTACAAAAATGACAATGACCGAGTCTTAGTCACAAGTCAGAGTAGAAAATGATCTAACTTGTAGCTTTAAAATGGACAACGGTGTTACCGCGAGTAAGTCTATACCAAACTAATGTTTGGTCTAAACTGAATAGGACGCACGCACTTAGTGCACTCAACACTGACACTAGGTACCGGACTTCCGTGTAATGACAGCACCATCGTGGGCCGTGAAAAAATTCCTCCGTCCGAAAGTTTAAAGTTTAATAAAGTTTAAATGAATTAATAAAATTTGAATTCGAAAGGGTAAGTTAGACACTAGTATTTATTGCATATTTATATTTTTATAAAATTAATTGTATCGCAGGAATAGCAACTTAAATTTGAAGTGTTTTGCTTGCTGCGCTCAAAATCATCAATAAAATACGGTTGTATTAGCAAAAAAGAAAACGCTATCAAATTTCATGCCCCAATATTCTTCAAATTTTAGTATTAATCGATAATCTTCAAATTTAAATTCGAAATTATCAATTCTAACCTGCCGCGTGTTTTACATGCAGTAAAAACACGCGGCATCTAATATGAAGGCATTCACAAGCTCGAGAAAAACCGGTAGGACTCCGCCACCGAAATCGAATCAAAAGGCGCTCGCGAGTTCAAATTGCAAATGTTGCACCGAAATTGATACCGACGATATGGTTCAATGCGATTTATGTGACCAGTGGTATCACTTTTCATGCGTTGGTGTTTCGGAGTCAATTGCCGAAAAAGATTTCGTTTGCAAAAATTGTGAAGTTAGTCATATGGAAGATGACGAAGCCATTTCTACTAGACGCTCGAGCGTTACTTCGAGATTCTCGAGCAGTTCTATAAGAAAGAGAACCTTGCTAAAGCTGCAAAAGTTAGAGGAAGAAAAATTGGCCACGAAACAGTTTCTCGACAAGAAGTATGCACTACTTGAAGAAATCATCAGTGACGATGAGAGAACAACACCTTCAGAACACCGGAAAATTTTGAAGGACGTTCAAAACTGGATCGCAAACTCATCAGCCTCAACATTACAGTCAATCATCTCTACTGTAGATTCGTCGTCTAACATAACGACAACAAACCTAACTGGAGTGCCAGCAACTACGAAAACTGATCATCTGAAAGCAGATCAATCTTCCGTCAACCTAACAGCACATTCATCCAGATGGGATGCCGTAAATCCAACCAGTAGTTTTTTGACAACAAAATAAGCAGTGCCGCCGACATCGACGATGACGGAGTATAATGATAAGAATCTTTATAACGTTAACGTTAATGCTAATGATAATAATTTAACTAATCAATGTAAACCCTCTAATTTAAATTCGGGTATTTCGCGCGAGCAAGAGCCTTTCGTATTACCGGGCCATAACCTCAGTGTTTTCACGTCGCGCCCTCGTTTATCAAGTTGCGTAACAGGTAGTGCTTATCCGTACGAAAAAATAATCAATCCGCTAAAGACAAATGCTAATCACACGGAACAAACCGTGCATAGCGTCAGAAATGTTTATAACGTATCGCAAATAATTCAAAATCCGGGTAACATATCTAGTGCTCCCCAAATGGGATAGTGTAGCGCATCTCGCATCTAGTGCGCCCCAATTCGCACCGCGAAATCAGACCAACACAATTAGTGCTCCTCAGTTTCCATTTAGTGCGGCGAATAATACAACTGCCAATCAGTTTTTTGGGACTAGTGCTCCCGAATTCGCACCTACTGTGCCAAATATCGTACCTGGGGGCTCCATCAATGCGAACAGTTCCTTTCAATTCGCAACTAGTGCTCCAAACGTCATACGGGAAAACCCGTACGATATTCCTAATGTCCCTCAATTCGCCTCTAGTGGCCCAAATATAGCAATATGCAGTCCAAATTGTGTATCTAGTGCACAGTGGCTAGGGCAAAACGTTTATTCTATAACTGGAGATTCGCACAATTTACGGGATAACCTTCGTTCCAATGCCATCCCTGCTCCTCAATCATTTACTGATCCTCATCATGGTGGCCCAAGCCAGGCACAACAATCGGCCAGGAAAGTAAAGCCAAAAGATTTGCCTACCTTTAGCGGAAATCCCTTTGATTGGCCGCTATTTATTAGTAGTTTCGAAGGATCAACGCGTATATGTGGATTCTCGAATGAAGAAAACCTGTTTAGACTTCAAAGATGCTTGAAGGGTAAAGCTCTTGAAGCTGTGAGAAGTCAATTACTATTACCCCAAACAGTAACGCAAGTGATTCAAACTTTACGACTGCTGTATGGGCGACCAGAAATAGTAATAAACTCTATGTTGCAAGATGTCAGAAGTCAACCCGCACCGAAGGTAGAACGACTCGAAACTCTTATCACTTACGCAATTTCTGTGCAAAACCTCTGTTCAACTATTGAAGCGTCCGGTTTAGTGGCACATTATTGTAACCCAATCCTTTTACAGGAACTTGTTGACAAAATTCCCGCACATATAAAATTATCATGGGCAATGTACAAACAAAACATTCCAAATGTTAGCCTAATGGTTTTGGGAAACTGGCTTTATAATATAGCTCAAGCTGCAAGTGAGGTTACTGTGCCACAATCAAGCCTAAGTTCAGAAACTCGTTCAACCAAGGAAAGGGGTTTTATCCATGCTCACGCGGAAAGTACAAATAGCGTTTCTGATTCTCAAGTCTCAAGAGGGACCTCTAAGTCTGAACAATATCAGACATCATTATCGGCCCAAGGTCGTGATCAGTGTTTGAACACGAAGGCTTGTGTTATTTGCAGAGAGGGTAACCATACTGTGGAGAAATGCAAGAAATTCGAAAGCTTAACAGTCTCCGACAGATGGAACGCAATAAAAGCAAACAAATTGTGTCGAAAATGTTTAAAGCCACACAATCAATTACACTGTAAAGTAAATAAAATTTGCGAGAAAAATGGATGCTCATACAGACATCACCAACTACTGCATAGTTTAAAAGCAATGAAGTAGAAAGCCCAAAGGCTAAATCTAAGCCAATATCAGTAGAACACTTAAGTAATACACATCAGCAACCACGGCAAACAACCCTTTTTCGAGTGTTACCTGTGACCCTATACGGAAAGAATACTTCGGTAAAAACGTATGCTTTTCTTGATGAAGGCTCGTCAATCACGTTAATGGAGAACGAATTAGCCAAAGCATTAGCTTTAAGCGGTACAAAAGAGGAACTTTGTCTTAAGTGGACTGGCGACAATGTTCGCGTTGAGCCGGAATCCAGAAGGACAACATTAGAGATTTCTGGCACCTACCCTAATGCTAAGATCTATAGAATGTCTAACGTTCGTACGGTAGAAAAACTTAGTTTACCTAAGCAATCGATATCTCTATCGAAACTGTGTGAAAAGTATACCCACCTCAATGAAGTACCAATTGAACCTTACGAGGATGCAGTCCCTCGCATCCTTTTAGGCCTAGACAATTGGAGGTTAGGTCTGCCCCTAGAAGTTAGGGAAGGGAGGAATGAAGACCCAGTTGCGACTAAAACTCGACTTGGATGGGAAATTCATGGGCGTGACGAAGTCAATCCCTGCACGGGACAAGTAAATGACCACCATCATATTTCCTATCATACTTGCGACTGTAAGTCTACGAAAGATCTCCACCAGTTAGTGAAGTATTATTTTTCAGTCGAAAGCATTGGGATTAAAATCCCTGATAACATGCTTACCTCTAAAGAAAATAAACGTGCAGTGGATATTATGACATCTACCACGCGTAAAAAGGGGAATCGGTATGAAACTGGGCTGCTTTGGAAATATGACAACTTAACGTTGCCAGATAGCTATCATGTGGCTTATCAACGTTTTCTTTGCCTTGAAAGGCAGACGTGTTGATGAATCAATACATGACTACATCCAGAAGGGCTACGTTCGCAAGCTAACCGAACATGAATTAGCAACGCACTATCCGCGCATGTGGTATATACCACAGTTTACTGTAAGCAATCCAAGCAAACCGGAAAAGCTAAGGATAGTATAGGATGCAGCAGCGAAAACTAATGGTATCTCACTCAACAGCGTTTTACTCAAGGGCCCGGATGAGCTGGCACCATTGTTGGATGTCATCTTCAAATTTCGCGAAAATGCAATCGCTATAACGGGTGACATCCGCGAGATGTTTCACCAAGTTTTAATTCGTGAAGAAGACCAGCAAACTCAACGCTTTCTTTGGAAAAATGAACGAAAGGAAGGGAGCCCAGACATATATGTTTTACAAGTGATGACCTTTGGAGCTACATGCTCTCCAAGTTCCGCACAATATGTGAAAAATCTTAACGCTTCTCTATACTCTGATAAATTTCCAAAGGCAGCTAATGCAATTGTATCGAACCACTACGTCGACGATATGCTTGTCAGTGTCGATACCGTAGATGAAGCAATTGAACTTGCCAAAGAGGTTCGTTATATCCATTCTCGGGCAGGTTTCGAAATTAGAAACTGGGTGTCGAATTCGACCCAAGTTCTAACAGCGTTGGGAGAAAATAAGGAAAGAAACTTAAAAAATATCGTTGCTATGAAAGAACCGTCAGCTGAAAGAGTTCTAGGTATGTTATGGAACACTAATACAGACACCTTTCAATTTCCGCTTACCTTAAGCAAGGTCAATCACGATGTCTTAACGCAGAAACGCAGCCCCACGAAGAGGGAAGTTCTAAAAACGTTAATGGCAATATTCGACCCTCTAGGTTTTCTTTCGCCCTTCGTTGTTTGTGGTAAGATTTTGCTTAGGGATATGGCGTTCACCTTTGGATTGGGATGATCAACTGACAGATAAACTTTACGGTAGGTGGCTGAAATGGGTGCAATGTTTCGATACTATTAAGGAACTCCACGTCCCTCGGTGCTACAGCTATCCAATATCAACAACGCGAAAATCCATTCAGCTACATGTCTTTGTCGATGCCAGCGAATCTGCTTACGCAGCAGTTGCATATTTTCGAATAGAATCTGCGGACGGCATAGCGTGTTCATTAGTAGCGTCTAAAACCAAAGTTGCGCCCCAAAAACCAGTATCAGTACCTCGCCTTGAGTTACAAGCAGCAGTATTAGGTACGAGACTCGCGAACTGCATTATTCAAGGACATTCCCTAAAAATTGATGCACAATTTATGTGGTCGGACTCACGAACAGTGCTGTGCTGGTTGCAATCCGATCCTATGACATACCAGCAATTCGTGGCCTTTCGCGTTGGAGAAATCTTAGAAACAACGAATATAAAAGATTGCGCTGGGTTCCGACGAAGCTAAATGTAGCGGACGACGCAACTAAGGCTCCCAATGACAGTTCGAACTTAAGTTTGAACAGTCGCTGGTTCACTGAACCCACATTTCTAAGAAAGGACCAAGATCAGTGGCCTACTGAAAAGACCAAAAGACATGACGAGTCAAAGGTTGAATTGATAGAAACCGTTTTCACCCACAGCCTTCGTTTAAAAAGTCCCATAGACCTAAAACGATTCTCAAAGTGGTTACGTTTACTCCATACAATGGTTTACGTTTATCGTTTTATCCGCAACACTAGGGAAAAGTCCCATCGCAATCAGGGTCTCGTGACACAAGAAGAGTATGAAATAGCCCAAAATAAACTATATCAGATAGCCCAATCTGAGTGTTTCGGCCACGAAATTGCAGTTCTATGCCGAAACAATACGCAAGACATCGAAAAACAATCCTCAATTAGCAAATCCAGTCCGATATATAATCGATCGCCTTATATTGACGATTCTGGCGTTCTAAGGGTTAAAGGACGAATCGATGCAGCCACAAATATTACACACAACTTCAAGCGGCCCATTTTGCTACGAAAGCAACACATTATCACACATCTCATTGTTGATCATTTGCATCGGAAATACCACCACCACAACCATGAAACGGTTATCAATGAAATCCGTCAAATCTATGATATCCCTACACTTCGAGTTATGTTAAGGAAAATTGTAAAAGCCTGTCAAAAGTGTAAGAACCTGCGATCAGCTCCAGTTGCGCCTGAAATGACAAGCCTTCCAATTGCGCGACTAGGTTCCTATATGCTACCATTCACTTTCGTAGGTATCGACTACTTTGGGCCCATGCTCGTGACTGTCGGAAGACACACAGAGAAACGGTGGGGCGTCCTCTTCACATGCCTTACAATACGTGCTATTCATGTTGAAATTGCATACACCCTCTCAACAGATTCATGTATTCTTGCAATAAGAAACTTTGCAGCTAGGAGGGGTGTGCCTAAAGAATTTCGCTCGGATAATGGAACTAATTTCCGTGGTGCCGATGAAGAACTTCGTCGGGAAATTTCCAAGATTGACAATAAGAGACTTCAGGAAACGGCCTTTGGTGGCGAACCTCTTCGGTGGGTTTTTAATCCACCCGCCGCCCCTCACATGGGCGGGAGCTGGGAGCGGTTAATACAGTCCGTTAAAAGGACCTTGAAACTCATAATGCCTGTACGGAATCCGAATGATGAACTCCTTAGGTCACTGTTAATGGAAGTCGAAATGACTGTAAATAGCAGGCCCCTTACATATATACCCTTGGAGTCAATCGAACAGGAAGATCTAACCCCTAACCATTTCCTACTGGGTACATCTAGCGAACAAAAGATTCCAGGGGTATTCAATAATGATCCTCTAGTTTTGCGCAAGAACTGGACAATTTTCCAGCACCTAGCGAACATCTTTTGGAAACGTTGGATTCAGGAATATCTCCCTGACCTTACTAGGCGAAGCAAATGGTTCAAACGTGCAGAACCAATAAAGAAAGGTGATGTGGTCATAATTGTTGACAGCCGCGAAATACATGGAAAAAGGGCATAGTGCTAGAAGCCAACGCTAGTAGATCGGGACAAGTTCGACAGGCTGTAGTACAGACAACGAACTGAATATTGACTAGACCAGCCGTAAAACTGGCCGTTCTAGATTTAGACGCTGGAAATGGAACTATAACAGATGGTAAATCGACCACTAGCAGCCGACATACCGGGAGGGAGAATGTTACCGCGAGTAAGTCTATACCAAACTAATGTTTGGTCTAAACTGGATAGGACGCACGCACTTAGTGCACTCAACACTGACACTAGGTACCGGACTTCCGTGTAATGACAGCACCATCGTGGGCCGTGAAAAAATTCCTCCGTCCGAAAGTTTAAAGTTTAATAAAGTTTAAATGAATTAATAAAATTTGAATTCGAAAGGGTAAGTTAGACACTAGTACTTATTGCATATTTATATTTTTATAAAATTAATTGTATCGCAGGAATAGCAACTTAA
This sequence comes from Chorisops tibialis, assembly GCA_963669355.1. Taxonomy (NCBI): domain Eukaryota; kingdom Metazoa; phylum Arthropoda; class Insecta; order Diptera; family Stratiomyidae; genus Chorisops; species Chorisops tibialis. The sequence continues at coordinate 79,239,468 of OY770263.1, forward strand.
ATTTGAAGTGTTTTGCTTGCTGCGCTCAAATCATCAATAAAATACGGTTGTATTAACCAAAAAGAAAACGCTATCAAATTTCATGCCACAATAAACGGTCTTAAACAAGGTGACACTTTTCAACTTCACACTCGAATATGTCGTTCGGAAGCTTCCCGTTGACACAAAGGGAAGACTATGCTTCAAATCTACACAACTCAGTTTCAGCGTTAAATCAAAAGGGAAATACTACAGTCCAAAATCGATTCCCGCAGGTGTTCCGCAAGGTTCATACCTCAGCTCAACACTGTCTCCCAAGGCTTTATCTAAAGATCATATTAAATGGTGCATGTCAACACATCTTTTACATGAAAATGCTAACACTAAACTAAACGACTATATAGCCGAAATTACGAATACATTTAAAGAAAGGTGTGCAAATTGCGATATCTCATCACTAGCCTCTCTAATAAGGTTTAGCTACAATAATTCCCCAGTCTAGTTCTAGTATTAAAATAAGTTTTTAGTTTTAGTCTTTAGTAGGTGAAGGTGCACTTGGGCGTGGGAAAATTTTAAAGACCGTGGGAACTTTTTGTTAACCTTGAGATGACCTTGAAAACAGGTGTTGGTGACGTCATAGGGAATCCCCGTGCAATCTATGGGTTTTGAATGGGGTCATGGAGGTCAATGACCTTGAGGGATTCCCTTGATCACCTGAGGGTTTTGCACTTTGGGCCTGGGAAAATTTTAAAGCCCGTGGGAACTTTTAGATTAACCAACTCTCATGGGACCCCTAACTACTTTAATTGGTCTCTCTCTCTCTCTCTCTCTCTCTCTCTCTGGTTCCTGTTAACACCTGTTCTCCGTAATCACCTTTCATCTCTCTCTATCTCTCTCTCTCTCTCTCTGGTTCCTGTTAACACCTGTTCTCCGTAATCGCCTTTTATCTCTCTCCGCAATATGCCATTACAGGCACCCACGCTCTCAGCTGACTTTCTCTACGTGTTTCTCGGTCGTCCAACACAGTGTCTTTGCGTTGTATTTATCCTATCTATCCTATACTGGCGATTGATCGATTGAAATTTAACATGAATTGATATTGAATTCCATATGAATCTGATTTGATTGATTGCCGGGGGACGTATTTTAATACACTCGGCACTTAAATTACTTTTTATCGAAAAAAAACTGTTGCCACCAAAGGGACTTGAACCTGGAACCACATGCGTAAGAAGCGGTAGCGTTAGCCTTACGCTAGCCAGACTACATACTCGGCCTTGTTCAATATGCAAATATATAGTAACTAATAAAGTGGTGTTATTTCATGACGTCATCATCGACCAAATTATATGTGTTTTAGGAATAATTGTTTGCAGCTAAGAGTGTTCTTATCATATAAGTAGATAAGAGTTTGTTATGGTTAGGTTTTTGTTTTGATTTTTTTTATATTAGAGATAAGAGATTTACGAATTATGTTTCATATATGATGATTGGTATTGTGTAGTTTTTGTTATCTGAATTAAAATAATTTTTGGTTTAGAGTATTATGTAGATAAGAGAATGTTTACGAATTAGATAATTAGGTTTTATATATGCTAAAATTGATAATTGAATTCTGTGTGAGTAAAAGAAAATGCCAAGATTGATAAGAGTTGTACGAATTATGATTCATATATGATGATGAACAGGAATAAACAGGAATAATCTGAGTTTTAATGTGTATAAAAAGAACGGTAAAATTGTTTTAAGGTTTATAATTCAACTATACACCAAGAGGTAAGTACATATTATCATTATAAAATATCTATATAATCTAAATAATGCATTTTTTTTTTAACAGATAGTAATATGCTGAAAAGAAATATTATCATCGATATTCAGGGTTTCAAAGCTCCAGGAAACGTTTTTATATTGAAGGAACTGGCCATATCATTCAACACAACAGAGTGGCAAAGGTTTTTGGTGAAACCACCGTATGGATTTAATAATTTACCGCAAATATATCAAAAACAAGCTTATTGGTTAACAAATAAATTTCATCACATGGATTGGTATGATGGAGTTGTTGATTTCAACAGCGTGAAAACTTTCATCAAAATGAATATCGATAAGGAGAACGATATTATACATGTAAAAGGAGAAGAAAAAATGAATTGGGTGAAAAATATGATTGGATACGATATATTAACATGCGAAATGGAGAGCCTGAATTGCCCGACACTTCTAGAACTAGAGACAGAAAAACAGCTGGGAGTGTGTAATAATCATATTGGACAATGTGCCTTGCGAAACGTCTTAGCACTAAGAACATTTTTAAATAATAAACTTTAAACAAATGAAAGATGTAAAGATTTTTGTTTTATATTAAAATTATTTCTTTTTATTAATCAATAAAATATAATGTATTACATTAAATCGGTTTTTTTAATCCATGAATTGTGTTCAGACGGAAATCCTAACCACTTGACATATAGTTTATTTCCAGAACGTTTTAAAACCTTTTCCACCAGGTACATGTGAGAATGTTTAGTTTTTTGTAATTCTTTATCATAAAATCCTCCCTGTATCCGATTGCCTTTATAATCTTCAAGCAAATATGTTGTTGGATTTGTATTGTTGACTGCATGCACTTTGAATATTTCAGTTGTCCAATTCGGAGTATAACCTTTCTCAAAAACATGTTTGTATTTACTGATGCGCACAAAATCACCTATTCTAAATTTAGGTTGTGAGAATACTTTTAAATTGCTATAAACGGTTTTTAACAATAGCTTTTCGTTTGAAGAATTAACATCACAAGGCTTCATTTTGATTGTTCTATGTTTTGTATTGTTGTAGTTGTCCACCAAATTCTGTACTGTATCAATCCATTTATAAGATCCATTTAGACTAAACTCCTTCCACATTATTCCTTTCAAGGTACGGTTGAAGCGCTCAACTATCGAAGCTTTTAGCGAGCTATATGTTGAATAGTGATTGATTTTGTAGCTTTGCATTAATGTTTGAAACGGCTTGTTATAAAATTCCTTTCCAAGATCACTTTGTATATTAGCTGGGACACGTGATGATGAGTTTAAAAATATATTTTCCATTGCCTTTGTCACATCACTTGCACGTTTTGTCTTTAATGGAATGGCCCAAGCAAACTTTGAAAACGAATCGATTACGGTAAGCAAATAGCGATATCCTTTATTATCGGTAGAGTATGTACCCATTTCCACTAAATCAATTTGCCACAAGTCATCGGGGCCTTTTATTATAACTCGTCTTCGTTTAAAATTTTTTCTTGCCGACCTATGCAACTCTTCAACGAGATCTCGCTTGCTCATTTTTAATGGTGTATCTCTCTCTCTTTATCCCTTTTTAAAATAACTGTGGGTGTTGAATTTAAATCTATCGAATGTTCATCATCATCAACACCATCGTCCTCTCTATCTTGAACATCATCTGAAGAATCTGCATCGTTACCAGACCTTTTATTAAGTTTCAATGTTAGCACATTAATTGATTTTGCGTTTTGAGAAATATTCTCGCTTGTATTCTTAATGACGTTTTCCATTTCTTTTTTCAATTTTTCAATCTCTTTATCAACGTAGGCTTTTGTTGTAGCATCTTGCAAGTGTAAGGGATCTCCCAAGTTTTCAATTAGCTTAAGTTCAAAATCAAAGTTTCCGGTATTGCTTATGTTGAATCCAACACCGGGAAGACCGCGTTCTCCTCTAATGGATCGTGCACGCCTGCTTACAAAACGTCCAAACTTATCAACACTCATGATCGTAATAAGGAATTTTTCTTAGATGCAAAACTATTTAGATAATTATATTGGCCTCTCTCAGTTCTTCAATAATTGATACTATTTCGTTATTATGATTGGAATGACCGGCTTGCTGGGAAGAAACGAGAAGTCGCAGTCTATCAACCAATTCATTTGGATCATCCCAATATACATAATTGGTTTTTTGATTATTCAAAAGCATAAGTCCACTTCCCTCCTTTACTGCGATGAGCTTGCTTATGATTTTTCTATACTTTTCTCCTGCGTTACCTTTGATTCTACTATTTACATCATCGATAGCAGTGCGATAAACATTTGATTTTTGCAATATATCTTTATAGTTTTCTAAATCGTTTGTGTTGTAATTACTCGGATTTTTCATGAAAATCAATTCGAATAGCCCTCGAGTTGCATGATACTCGATATCACCAATATCAATTACATGTTCTTTGAATTCCATATCTAAACGACCCATTTGAAACTTGTTGATGCGTTCATTGAATTTAGGTCCATAGGTTTTATCAAGATTTCGACTATTATTTGTATATTCGTTGATATAATGTGTAGATAAAGATCTTGATCTGTTCAACGATTCGCTCACATTCAGGGTTGGTAGAGACGTTTTCATAGTTTTTAAGGGTGTGCTATACGGAAGTGGCGTCTGCAATCGTTTCAACGGGTTATTTGGTGTTCTAAATGAATCATCATCGTCATCATCCTCATTACCATCATCATCGTCATCATAAGCCTTGATTAAGGACAGTTCCTTCTTCACTTTGGTTTTAATCTTTTTATCAAGTTCTTCGTTTGACTTGTCTTTCATTTCTTTCAACGATTCGCTAATAGGCTTAAATGTTTCTTCCAACATTAGTGCTCGTTCAGTTTTTCCGGTTTTCAATGCTTTATATTTTTTTCGTATATCATTCGTTGATTTTATAATGTTTTTAAGTAGTTTTGTGTCCATTATGAGTTTCCACCTTGCAACGAATTCGCAACCACCTTGTGCAACTGACAACCAACCTGCGACCACCTTGTAAACAACCTACAACCACCTTGCCATCAACTTGAAACCAACATGCAAATAGTCTGCGACCAATTCGTAACCAACGTGCAGATGCGTGTTCCATCGACGTGCTGCACGATAATGAGTGGATACAGGGCATGTATTACTGTTTTATACTTTAATGGTGGGATACTAATAACGAAAATAACGTTTGCATATATGCTTGAGGACGCTATGATATTTAAAGTTAAAAATAATAAAATCATTGTTTTTCGGATATACAACAGCTTTTAATCTTTACATTTTTTTAAAAAAATAACAATCAATTTCTTATATATTCTACATTAATTTTCTAACTTCGCTGGTCAACGGGTTGTATTCTACAACCCTGTCGTGAAGTAGTAGACAAAAGGCTGATGTCTTTGCCGGAAACGCTTTCGATGTTTTAAATTCTATCTTTACATCAACTGGTCCAGTTTTTAAGGCTTCATTTTGAAACGAGCAATCAATAACAACTATTGGAGCTGAACTTTTGAATTTTTCACAATCTAATAGCGGAGGAGCATCCTGATTATAGTATGATCGTCTGAATTTGGTATACATGTCATATAATAGTGCGTATCGGTTTCGATCGAATTTAAGATTAAGATCCTCATACGGATAGGTTTCAGAGTTTAAATGTGCTTTGATGTCTGTTAGGTCGCAGTGATCAAATGTTGATGCATCCTTTTCCTTTAAGTTATTCTTATCAGTTTGTAATGCGAAAATTATGAATCGTGGTTTTTCAAGTTGTGAAGAAGTTTTTACGGTCCAAATGTGATGACTGGATCCTGTTGGTAATAGGGGATATTCATACATATCCCAACTTCTAAAGCTCATTTGTATCGGTTGTCCGGCATTTATAATGTTGAGAAAATTTAGTCTTTCAACGTCGGATACGGTTATGTGTGGTATTCGCCATAGCAACTTATGAATGGATAGATCATAACTTTTTGAAGTCTTGACAGCATTATTATCGGTCCTAGATCGAATTAAAATCAAATCATGGCGTGCGTTAACAACAACTCTTTTGTAATCTTCTATGAATCCAAGCACCATTTTCAGCGGAACACAACAATTGAAAAACGAATCTGGAACTTTGATGTGATTTTCCGGTGACCAGCCTGCATTGTATAGCATTTCACTTTCATTTTTGCTTAGGGAAATATAATTTTTCATAGCGGTTGTGATACCCAAATTTCTGGTACGATCAATTTCAATTCCATTCAACTCGTATCGGATTTCTTCGAAGAGAAAAGATATACAATTATTATTAACAACAGAGCTGTCGGCATCTAATTTTGTTCCATCTGTTCCAGTAATTGCGCCTTCAATGTATAGAAAACTTTCGGATGGTAGTAGATACAAGTCTTGATGTTGTATAGAAATTCTGATTTCATCACTGTTTTTGTATGCTGTTGAAAATGGTGTATATGAGTGATACTCCTTCTTTATAATATCTTCACTGAACGCAGGCTGATTGGTAATGTTGAGTAAAGCTGTCATCTTTTCTAATTAAGTGGAACTTGAATTCCTATCGATTGTAGAAATAATTTGCTGTCTTCTGTTATAGGTGCTTTTATTTTTCCGAGAGCAATGAACCTTTTCTTTGGTGTTGTCGTTATTGTTGTTGGTAGAAATAATTTGTTTTCTGCTGTTAAAGGTGCTTTTCCGAGAACAATAGACCTTTTCTTTGGTGTTGTTGTTGTTGTTGTTGTTGTTGCCGAAGTAGACGCTGATTGTGTACTGGTTGGAATAATACCAACATATTGGTTATATAATAACATTTTTTATATTGATTTAAGATGAAGCCGAACGGTAATGGTTTCACCGCGGAAATTAACTAGTTGTCCGTCTTGATCTAAGATTTTTATCTCCAAGAACCTTACTTCACGAGTGTTTAGCGGTAAATAGATAACACTTTTCGGAACTTCAATTATTTTATAGCCTGGACCAACGTCAGGTGAAAATTCATGCAGGGTGTGTGCTAAGGTGTTGTTGATATACGAGCCAGTGATTAAATTACACTCTATTCGGATTGCATTCACCTTTATAATGTTAACGGGTAGTGTTGAAGTGTGTGTTTTAGTAGGGTTTAGAATCACATCCGTAAAACCCAATAGCTTTCCAACCGTTCGCTTCCGATTAAAGTATATTATCTCACTACTTTTTATTTCTGTCTTGAGAGTGTTGTTGTTTGCTTTTATCTTAAACGCATACCTTTTGCCCCTTTTTTCCAACTCTTTTTCTATGTAAAGAGCAATATCGTCAACTTCATATGATCCAATAGGTATCTCAATTTCTTCATTTGCAATATGGAAAAGATTATTCTCGTTATCAACATTCGGAATTGAGTTGTATGTTTGAAAGTCAGCCAAACCACATACATAAGCGCCAGGCAATTCCAATGGAGGAAAATATTCTGCGGTTAATATGGAAGTGTTTCCATTCAAGATCAAGGTCATAGACATGCTGATTATGATATTATTTTAGACAGACTAAACAAAAGTTCGTGTGTCTTGTATATTTATAGAAATTTTTTCTTTATTTTTGTAAAGACTTTCAATTCAAGATCAAGGTCATAGACATGCTGATTATGACTAAACAAAAAATTCGTATATCTTTCATTTTAATTTTTTTTTATTTTTCATAGAATTTTATACAATCAAATAGAAATTTTAAACATAAGTGTCCACATATTACCGAATCAAATTCTTGATATTGATTATAGTTGTATTTGATATTGGAGCCAAGATAGGAGATGACTTCTTTTGGCGGTTGTAAATTTCCGAAACTATCGAAATATTCTATGCAATCCTGATGTTTGTAGTATGCTACCCAATGGGTGCCGAGACCCGATGAAATATCCAAATTTATTACTCCACACTCCGTATACCAGGGATGTTCTGGCAGCTCATCGCGCATAAATATACCACGAAAGTAGGGAATGTCTTTAACCAATTTGATTATATCGATCTCAGTTAACGCTCTATTGGGTAGCTGCCTTAGAAGTTTTTTGATGGTCGAGTCAAGTACAGTCCTAGTCCTTTCCTGTATGGTTTCAGATAAAACCCCTTTCCAAGTGCAACAGCCTCCATTTGTCTATTATGTCGAACACTTTCTGCCAGTTCGTCTTTTGCATTTTTTACATCTTTAACAGCTTTTGCGATTTGTGATGCTCCGCCAGCTAACGCTCCAATTGCCGAAAGTCCAGCAAATATCGGTATGAGGGGTAAGAAACCACCAACTTTTGGAATTGGTATTATCCGTGGCGTTTCAATCAGAGATCTATTTGCTTCAATAACATCCTTTGCAGTTTTCATAGCCAATTTGATGGTACTCGATATGCTTTCCGGCTTTTTTTTCTTCAATGCAATATTTACGTTTTTAAGAGCCGATTTGAATAAATTTTTTTTGTTTGGTTTTCTCGGTTTTCTCTTCAATCCTATTTTCTTAATAGCACACCCCATTCCAAGTTTCGCTTTAGCTTTCATAGTGTTTGTAATCAACCAAGCGTTGGTTTTCTCCCCCAAGGTAGCGTTTTTTGAAGTTGTTCTGTTCCACGCCTTTTCCGCTAAAATTCTATCTGCGATGTTTCTATTATACGTATCCTTATGTTTGGAGTAGGCAATGTCGTGTTCTCTGCACGCCTCATCAAGTGGATTTACACCGCGATCGCCTCTATCTAGACGTTTTTGAAGTTTTGTACCTGGACCACAATAATTATAACCAGGTATATGTAACTCGAATGGTAGCTTATTGATGAGTGTATTTAATAGACCTCCTCCAGTGGGGTTTCGTTTATTAATAATAGATTTACGATTATGATCAATCATTATATATATATATAAATATAACCTTTCGCATCGGACTTTTGATGTAAACAGATTGAAAATCCTATAAAACAATGTATTTATGTATATTTATATAATAGTATACAAAATGAAGTTGATCAATCAACATGCGAAACTGAGTATAGAAAATTTTGATTTTGGAAATATTCATCAAGGAACGAGAATAAAACATAGCGTACTTTTACCAAATGATATCAGAGCGATAATTGTCGGACCATCGAATTCAGGCAAAACCAATATAATGCTGAGCCTACTCTTGCACCCGAACGGGTTGAAATTCGAAAATATATATCTGTATTCAAAGTCGTTGTATCAACCAAAATATGAATATTTAAAGCGTATTGTATCACCCATCAAGGGACTCGGCTACCACACTTTCACAGAAAATAATGATGTCATAGATCCAAGCGATGCTAAAAAAAATTCAGTTTTCATATTTGATGACGTTGCTTGTGAAAAGCAGAATAACATGAGATCGTATTTTTGCATGGGGCGACACAAAAGCATTGACAGCTTCTACTTGTGTCAAACGTACACACATATACCCAAACACTTGATTCGAGATAATGCAAATTTTTTAATACTATTTAAACAGGATGATCAGAATTTAAAACATGTATACAGTGATCATGTGAATACAGACTTGACGTTCGATAAATTTAAAAATATGGCTGCTGAGTGTTGGAAGGAAAAGTATGGATTTTTGGTTATTAGTAAAGATTGTCCAATTGATGCTGGGCGCTATAGAAAAGGTTTCGATGCGTTCATTAAAACATAAAACAGTAATATGATAAAAGGTTAGTTGTATAGTTGGTTTGTATAGCTGTATAGATGGTTGTATAGCTGTATAGTTGGTTGTACAGCTGTGTGGTTGTATAGCTGTATAGCTGTATAGTTGGTTGTACAGCTGTGTGGTTGTATAGCTGTATAGTTGGTTGTACAGCTGTGTGGTTGTATAGCTGTATAGTTGTATAGTTGGTTGTACAGCTGTGTGGTTGTATAGCTGTATAGCTGTATAGTTGGTTGTACAGCTGTGTGGTTGTATAGCTGTATAGCTGTATAGTTGGTTGTACAGCTGTGTGGTTGTATAGCTGTATAGCTGTATAGCTGTATAGTTGGTTGTACAGCTGTGTGGTTGTATAGCTGTATAGCTGTATAGTTGGTTGTACAGCTGTGTGGTTGTATAGCTGTATAGCTGTATAGTTGGTTGTACAGCTGTGTGGTTGTATAGCTGTATAGCTGTATAGTTGGTTGTACAGCTGTGTGGTTGTATAGCTGTATAGCTGTATAGTTGGTTGTATAGCTGTGTGGTTGTATAGCTGTATAGTTGGTTGTACAGCTGTGTGGTTGTATAGCTGTATAGTTGGTTGTACAGCTGTGTAGTTGGTTGGTTGTATAGTTGTATAGTTGGTTGGTTGACTGTATATTCTAGTGTTGTAGTTGTTTTTTAATTCTTAAATCAATTTTACCGTTCTTTTTATACAAATTAAAAACTCAAAACCCAAAAAAAAAGTAATTGATAACGCACAATCGTGTTTATTCCTATTAATATAAACAACCTATCATAACAAAACTCTTATCTATCTATATATATTTTCTTTAATTCACACAGAAATCAATCGAGTTCGTCAACCTATACAATGTCATCTGCAGATCTTAGACATGTTAGATTTTCTGATCATGTTTCCGTTAAATACATAATTGTCTGGGAGTATGCATATAGAACTAGTAGAAAGGGTAATTGGCAGAGCTGTGTGTTAGACCGACTAAGGTTTCAACGAAGGATCTTAAAATTGGAGCAATTACTAAGACCTATTTTACTTCAGAAAATTCAATTATGTAATCAAAATAAAATTTAAGCTCTTATAATGCTTGAATATTTAATAAAAACTTGTACACCAAAATTTGTTTTATTCCGAGATTTCCCATCAATTAATACCTCAAAACTACCTCAACATCCGGTAAAATATTTGCTTTGGTCACTATTTCTACTTTGGTAAGTTGTATTTCCGTAAATCCTGTCAGTTCGTGTACGTTAAATAGCCCATTAATCGGGTTTATCAGTATTAGGCATAGGAACATTGTCATGCAAATCTGTAAATTTATGATTTTTTTTATTTTTTTTTTTTTTTTTGATTTTTTTATTGATTTTTTTTCTATTTTTTTTTTATTTTTTTTTTAATTTTTTTAATTTTTTTAATTTAATAATTAATGACGTCATAAAATAATATCACGCTATTAATAACAATAACAATCTCCATACACACAATCTATCAATTTTCATCATATATGAAACCTAATCCGTAATTCTCTTACCTCTAATATAAAAAAAAATCAAAACAAAAAAACCTAACCATAACAAACTCTTATCTACTTACCTAGTCCTGCCATAAGTTCTGTCACATAATTTCTCACATTGGCAACAACTTTATTTTATGAGTGACATTTCAATATCGGCCAGTTTTATAAACGTCATAATGTTGTTGACAGTTGATGGTCATTTAAAGTGTGTTCGTTAACGTGTGAAGATGGAATGGGGTGTAATAGAAAACCGAACTGCAGTGATTGCACTACATAAGTGTGGAAAATCCGCGAGTGAAATTTTCAAGTTGTTGTGCCCGTTAAAAATAACGCAAAGATTTGTGTATCGTGCGATCCAGAGATATAACGCGATCCAGACTATTGAAGATCGACCTCGTTCTGGACGTCCGCGTGATGTACGTTCTTCTGCTGCCATCAAAGCGGTCGAGAGTCGAATTCGTCGAAATCCGCTTCGTAAACAACGAATCATGGCTCGAGAGATGAACATATCCACCCGAAGTATGTCTCGCATCAAAAAATCTGACCTCGGGATGAGTGCCTTTCGACGATCAACGGGACATTTGCTGACTGAGCAGTTGAAGCAAATTAGGAGGACCAGATCGAAAGAGCTCCATCGGCGGTACGGCAACAACAAACATCGAGAAATTTTATTTACCGATGAAAAAATTTTTACGGTGGAGGAACATTTCAACCGCCAAAATGATAAGGTGTATGCCCACAGCTCCATAGAAGCCCGAGAAGTTGCCACTAGGGTACAGCGAGGACATCAACCAGCATCAGTCATGGTATGGTGGGGTGTCAGCTACGAAGGGGTCACCGAGCTTCATTTTTGCGAAAAAGGCGTAAAAACTGCAGCGAAAAATTATCAAACGGACATCCTGGAGGGATGTGTGAAGCCGCTGAACTCTACGCTATTCAACAATCGACATTGGGTTTTCCAGCAAGATTCTGCGCCAGCCCACAAAGCTCGAACCACACAAGCGTGGTTGGAAACCAATATTCCACAGTTTATAAGGGCGACGGAATGGCCTTCTGGGAGCCCAGATTTGAATCCCCTGGACTACAAACTGTGGGCGAAGTTAGAGTCCATGGTGTGCACGAGATGACACCCAAATATCGAGAGCCTTAAGCGATCTTTGACAGAAGCAGTAGCTAATTTTCCGCTAGAAACAGTGCGTACTGCTATCGATGACTGGCCCAACAGATTAAAGAGCTGTGTTAAGGCTAAAGGCGGTCACTTTGAATAATTTGTTGCTTATTTTACTTCCATTAGTATGCCAAAATAAAATATATTTTCCTTTGTCAAAAACTCTTTTTCATTTATACAAAAATTGCCCATATACGTGTGACAGAACTTATGGCACGACTAGGTATATGATAAGAACACTCTTAGCTGCAAACAATTATTCCTAAAACACATATAATTTGGTCGATGATGACGTCATGAAATAACACCACTTTATTAGTTACTATATATTTGCATATTGAACAAGGCCGAGTATGTAGTCTGGCTAGCGTAAGGCTAACGCTACCGCTTCTTACGCATGTGGTTCCAGGTTCAAGTCCCTTTGGTGGCAACAGTTTTTTTTCGATAAAAAGTAATTTAAGTGCCGAGTGTATTAAAATACGTCCCCCGGCAATCAATCAAATCAGATTCATATGGAATTCAATATCAATTCATGTTAAATTTCAATCGATCAATCGCCAGTATAGGATAGATAGGATAAATACAACGCAAAGACACCGTGTTGGACGACCGAGAAACACGTAGAGAAAGTCAGCTGAGAGCGTGGGTGCCTGTAATGGCATATTGCGGAGAGATATAAAAGGTAATTACGGAGAACAGGTGTTAACAGTAACCAAAGAGAGAGAGAGATAGAGAGAAATGAAAGGTGATTACGGAGAACAGGTGTTAACAGGAACCAGAGAGAGAGAGAGAGAGAGATAGAGAGAGAGAGATCAATTAAAGTAGTTAGGGGTCCCATGAGAGTTGGTTAATCTAAAAGTTCCCACGGGCTTTAAAATTTTCCCAGGCCCAAAGTGCAAAACCCTCAGGTGATCAAGGGAATCCCTCAAGGTCATTGACCTCCATGACCCCATTCAAAACCCATAGATTGCACGGGGATTCCCTATGACGTCACCAACACCTGTTTTCAAGGTCATCTCAAGGTTAACAAAAAGTTCCCACGGTCTTTAAAATTTTCCCACGCCCAAGTGCACCTTCACCTACTGTCTTTAACCTATCACAGGGTTTTGATAATTTTTTTTCTTATACGTAATAATCATTGTTTATATTAAGACTAAATGTTTCTATTTGTTATAAGCTAAAATTTTATAGAGACCTAAGTTGGAAAGACATCATGTCTAATCTCGGTATAGTTTAAAATGAAATATCCATTTGTACTATTAAATAAATATGTAACTATCTATCTAAAGTACAATGTTTATCAACACATACTAGGAATAATTCAAACAATTTTACCAACGAATTTCTAATTGATTGAAATTTCTTCGAAATAAGAAATTATTTATTAATTTTTACAAATTTCGATCTTTGAATTTCAATTGATATGACATCGTTAGGGAACAAACAACTGTTTTGAATTTACTCAAGAAATTAAAATAAAAGAATAATCAGCATAATAACGTTAATGCCCATAATTTCATCATTTTGCAGAACGGATCGGAAATTGTCAAAGATGCGGAACAAGATGTATAAATTATGGCAATAAAAAACACAGCTTATTCGCTTAACGAACTCATAAAAATAAGTTCTATAAAAAGTAATTCCCACGAAAAAAATTCATAATAGCTATTATTTCCTATTTGATAACAATTCCGAGAAGAATATGCTTACAGACATACTAAACTAGATAAACAAGAAGTTATATTTGGAGTAGCTCTTTTCACTAAATCTTTTTCGCCTTTAATATTAGAAGTCGATTAGACGAAAAGCTTCCTTATGATTTCAAAGAAATCGTCATATTTTATTGTAGATGAAAACTGAGAGTATATTGCGTTTGATCTAACGTTTGTGACGCTAAGAAATCCTTAGTTTCAGAGTGATCGTATTTAATGTCTATCAATCATCTTGTAACTTCTTGTTTATGAGCTCTGTCACCACCAGTTGCGAAGAAGTTGCCTCGCTCCAGTGCTCGCACAGAGTGCCATGTAGATACAGAAATATTTCTTCTCCTACTTCTACAATGGCACTACAGCCCAAATCGTACCTTAACCTCCTGACCTTCAGGTTCCCTAATATATATATATATATTTTTTTTTTCATGACTTATTTTGGAAGTTAAACTAAATCAAAATCTTTTGGAATTAATAAGAACTAAAAATAATAACGAAATTACAACTACCCAGCAAACATTTTAACAAGCCCTCATAAATTTATGGTCGAAAAACGATCGTCTTGCATGCAATATGCTTGAAAAACAAATAACATGATGAACGTTCGAAAACCGAGCAGGAGTGTAAAATAAAATTATGTAAACCATATGCAAACCAAACTCTGCAGAGTTCACATCACACGTACGATATGCGAGTCCGAAAATAATGTCGACATAGATATGTCTACAGGCATATCGCACATTTCGTTTGTGCGTGAAATGTTCAAAGCATAAACAACAGAAACAGAGAAGCAATTGCGTTTTTCGATTATATACTTGGTTATATACTCGTTTCTTGTAAGCGTTTTACAATTCATTAATGAATAGTTAAAAGTAATTAATTAATGAATGTCCATTTAGTCCGCTTGATGACTCGTTAATGTATCGTTAACGACACTCGTTAATGATCAAAACACTCATTAATAAAATTCATTAACGAGTCTTTAATGAATTATTTTGTTTGCTGGGTAGTGATCTCACAAGTATAATAATGCAGTCCAGTCCAGTGAAAAAACCCATTCTAAATCAACACAATTCGACTGTTAACAAAAATGGTTTGAAACAGCTTGCTTTTATGCAAGGAAAAAATCTTTCAAATTCCTGAATCAGTGGAGAAAAACGTATAATTCTGAACATAAAATAAAGTACGTAGAAGCAAATAAAAAGTATGAGAATTTATGTCAATTGAAAAGAAACCCGTATTATGAAAATTTGCAGATCCAAATAAATATTCATTCGTGATAATCGTGAATGATGGAAATTTGTTAAAGTGCTCAAAGATATTAAATTTTCCAGAGGGTCGAGAGCCACAAATTTTGAAAATCACTTTCATAGCTAATTGAATCCCCCGTTCTCGGTAAAGGATATTAACTATGCAGCGCCAAACATCGTCATACCTGAGTTGGATGCTGAGGTTACCTTGCTAGAAATTCGGAAAGTGTTGGATAAAGTCACACTAAGGATCGTATAAATGAATTCTTAATAAATGCATCTAATGATTTTTTGATCCAACTCGCAAGAGTATTAACAAAGGTTTTAAATGCAGGCCTAATACAGGGTGTTTGGTACTCCGTACATAACCTTGTAAAGGGTTATTCCTGGATATATTTTGAGCAAGAAATTGTTCTACGGAGATGGTCAATTTTCAATATCCACGGAGATACAGGGTGATCAAGAAAAGTCCTTCGGACCTGTACCCTCACTCACTCAAAACGCTATATCTTGAAAACTAATAATCACAATTCAAAGTGTCATAGCTTGTTTTTTAGGGAATCAAATTACCTTTCATTTAGTGTAATAGTCCGCATTGTAACTGTATCCAATTCTGAGATATTTGCTTCAGAACACAAATTTTTGACAGTTTGACCGTCAAAATTCTAAGATCAATGTAGTTTTTCTCTAAAAAACCCATTATAAAAATGTCATTTTATTGTTGTTTTCTTTTGTGTCATATTATTGCCTACAAAAGACGCATACACTTGCATTGCATAAGTTTTATAGTTTAGAAGAAATTATTATTCCAATAATTTAGCACTTTTGTCAAAAAAGCAAGAATAGGTTGATCAACACTCTCCGCTTGAACTAAAAGAACTTAAGAATGGTTTTTACGGTTTATTTCAAATTTCCTTAATTACAATAAATGTTCAAAATGGCTACCTTCATTTTGAATGCACGCTAAAGCTCGTTTTGCCAGTGTTCTCTTTGTGTTCATACTCCTCAACTGCTGCCTTACTTCTGTTGCTGCCGCATCGATTCTGGTGTTTAGATCCTGCAACGTTACTACTTCCGTTGCGTAGACAAGGTCCTTCATCCGTCCCCATACAAAGAAATCCATAATAGTTAAACGAGGAGATCTTGCAGGCCAGTGTATCGGTCCATTTCTACCGATCCAGCGATTGCTATAATTGGAATTTAACCAATCTCTGATCTGTCGGCCGTAATGAGCTGGAGCACCATCGTGTTGGTAAAACATGGAAGCCAATCGTTGCAGTGGCATATCATCCAATAACTCCTGTAGATCATTTGTCAAAAAATGCAAGTAATTGGAACTATTTAAGGTAGGCGGAAGCCTAATAGGACTAATAAAATCGTTGCCAATCACACCTGCCCATAAATTGACACTGAATCTGTGCTGAAATGATACCTCTCTTCTTGTATGTGGATTGCTTTCAGCCCATGTGTGTAAGTTGTGGAAGTTTGTGATACCGTCCCTGGTGAATTGGGACTCATCCGTCCAAAGAATGTTGCTGATAAAATTCTCGTCACTTATTTGTCGTTCAAGGAGCCAATTGCAAAACTCCATCCTTTTGGGTAAATCAATGGGTAACAGCTCCTGCACTGGTGTGTGGTGGTAGGGATGCAAACGTTCTGCTTTCAGGACACTCCAAACTTTCCACGTAGAGACGTTAAACCGCAATGCCAAGCGTCGTATACTAGTTGATGGATCATTTTGAACTGCAGCTAGGATTCGTTGATCAATTGAAACAGCGATTACCGGCGCAGAATTTGCATTCACTCTGCTTGTCCTAACACTGCCTGTTTCCCTAATCCTTCTGTAAACGTCTTGAAATACTCTCGCGTAAGGTATTCGACGATTGGGAAATCTGTGATGATACAAAGATCGCGCCGCTTGCTCATTTCCCTGACACTCTCCATAGAGGAAAATTATGTCTGCATATTCTTCGTTCGTGAACTCAGGCATTTCGAAATTCTTTTCTAAATTTTAGTGACACCTTGTTCTTTTACAAATTTAACTAAAACTGATAAAAATATGAAGTATGGTTTGCTTTTATAGGCTTTTCATTTTGTTAGGTAACCCATTAAAAAGGGCAAAGTGCTGCACCTAGTTGTGTTGAAACTCATTTTAATTTAATTCATTTTCTCGATAATTTTAATACTACCTAAAGGACATTCATTGATAATTTAAATAGTATTAAAGGACACAAAGAATATTTCAGTTTAACAACATTTCAGGTAGTTTTTTTAGAACGAGGGTTGGTTTATGGCATATTTTATTTTTAAGCCATATGTATTTTCGCTTATTACCTGGAAAACGGGAAAACCTAAGTCATAAGTATGTGTGCATCTTTTGTAGGCAATAATATGGCACATAAAAAAACAACATTAAAATGACATTTTTATAATGCGTTTTCTTGAGAAAAACTACATTGATCACAGAATTTTGAGGGTCAAAGTATCAAAAATTTGTGGTCTGAAGGAAATACCTCAGGATTGGGTACAGGTACAATACGGACTATTACACTAAATGAAAGATAATTTGATTCCCTAAAAAACAAGCTATAACACTTTGAAATGCGATTATTGGTTTTCAAGATATAGCGTTTTGAGTGAGTGAGGGTACAGGTCCGAAGGACTTTTCTTGATCACCCTGTATCTCCGTGGATATTGAAAATTGACCATCTCCGTAGAACAATTTTTTGCTCAAAATATATCCAGGAATAACCCCTTACAAGGTTATGTACGGAGTACCAAACACCCTGTATATGAGAGCTTTTCAAAAACACTTATATTCCCAATATTCAAGAAGGGCGATTTGAAGACAGCGTCAAACTATATATTGTTGCGAGCTAGGGGTTCGCCGAGATTTCAAGTAAAACACAATTCGTTTAAAAAAAATAAAGGATAATTTATTTATCCGCACGTTTATTCAATTTGCACTTTAACTTAATTCTTACTATACGGCACCACTGATATCGCGTTCTTGCACCGGTTCACGTTCTCTCGCAGATGTCGCTGAACGACTGCTGCTGTCTGAAAGTTGCGTGTATTTATACTAGTTTTTCCAATTCTCGAACCTTCCGTGGTGTATTCGTCGGGTGGGGGTGTGTCTCAACTAGAATGTTCTAGATCTTTGGTTATGGCTTTTTACATATTGGGGGACTGTTCTATATAGTTCTGCCATTTTCGGGAAAGATCATTGCCAGATCTATAACAATATATATAAAGTGTTTATGGGAGTTTTGTACAGTAAACTTACTAAATGGATATCATCTAAGAATTTACTGAACGAATATCAGGCAGGATTAAGACCGTCATATTCTACAGTAGATAATATTTTTAACCTCACCTGTATAATTAATTTGAAATTTAATGATCATAAAAAGTGTATGCATTCTTTGTGGACTTCAAAACAGCTTTTGAATATATGGAGATACGTAGGATATGACATTAAATTTGGACAAATCAAAAATAATGTTTTTTCGAAAATCAGGAAAATAGGCATGAAAAATAGTATTATAATCAACAGGAAATATAATAGAAATAGTGAAAACATACACGTATCTTGGCGTGAAACTCACATCGGGTCTTGCGTTACAAGAACTTATAAAGGATAGGAACATAAGGCAAAATCAAATATCAATGGTACTTGGAATAATTTCTTCAATAAAAATTTTATTGACCTACCAGCTAAAGTGAATCTATTAAATGCTGTTTCGCGATCTATTTTCTGTTATGCTTCAGAAATTTGGGGCTATAAGAACTTCGAGGAAACTGATATATTTCAAAGGTTTTTCTTTAAACGAGTCTTAAATTTGCCCAATTTCACGCCAAGCTATGAAATTTATTTAGAAACTGGGAGTTCTGAAACCATTTTTTATACATTACAGTTGCATATGAATTATATAACTCAAACATTATTTACATACTCGGAAAATGGGCTTCCTAACTATTTATCCAAACAAATTATTCAAAATAAAATATTTTGATACAAAAAGTGGCAGTCTTTGATACGGTGTCTTAAAAAAACGATCACACTCTTCAATCAATGGAAACTCGCATCGCTTCTCGCTTTCTTTTTGTTCTTCGCCCAAGGGTACGAGCAGAGTAAAAGCGATTGTTTAACTTGTTTATTAAATGTGTTTAAAAATGAAGGACCTAAGATCCTGTCATTCCGAACATTTTGCTAACTCCCCACTCCCTGGAAAGGATCCTGTCAACGCCGATTGTCGTAACCGTGACGCTTGCTCGCGCCGTGTATCAATTGCATCTTTATCGGCTTGGAAGACGACCTTTGTTGTATTTTTAAAGGTCGAAGACTAGAATTTTTATCTTCCGTACAATAAAAATAAACATCACAGTTTTATGTTTTATGTAAGGCTTTGAATTTTTTTTTTATTAATTTTCTGCAGAAATCGCAACTTTCATGTAACTCCCTATTGTAAGGGTGCAAGGGGTGACATTTATATTAGAGTTAAATATTTCGTGCATTACTCAAAAAAACATAACAGAACTACGATTGGGCGTAAAGCGCAATCATGCGATACTCTAGATGAAAAAAAAAAATTGATTTTAAGAAATTTTGTATGGGGAGTGGTCGAAGATGAAAAGAGGTGAACTAATTTTTTCACATCATGCTAAAGATGCTATCAAAATGTTTTACTGAAAATTTAGACTTCAAAAATTAAATTTTTAGTGATAAAATTAGTGTATTGGATTTAGTGAAATTGTGCGGTTTGTATGGGAGGTGGTAGAAGGGGTGGGGAGTTCTAAATGTTTTTGTTTTCAGATATCGGGTTTTCCAATAGGGACTTGACAACTTTGAATTCAATTTGTGAACGCACCCTTTCACTAATCATCGAACTGTCACTGTCAATTTATTCAGTAAACTTAACATTTTTATCATGGTAAAGTACACGAAGGAACAACGTCTCAAATGGTTTGCATTTTATTTTGAAAAAAAGTTGTCAAGTCCTTATTGGAAAACCCTTTATAACTACAAACATCATTCAAGGTATATGTTTTAAATTACAGATCAGAAGCATTCATACATTTCAAGAAAATCGACATTTTGTACGCCGATTGTCGTAGCCGTGACGCTTGCTCGCGCCGCATATCAATTGCATCTTTATCGGCTTGGAAGACGACCTTTGTTGTATTTTAAAGGTCGAAGACTACCTAGTCGTGCCATAAGTTCTGTCACACGTATATGGGCAATTTTTGTATAAATGAAAAAGAGTTTTTGACAAAGGAAAATATATTTTATTTTGGCATACTAATGGAAGTAAAATAAGCAACAAATTATTCAAAGTGGCCGCCTTTAGCCTTAACACAGCTCTTTAATCTGTTGGGCCAGTCATCGATAGCAGTACGCACTGTTTCTAGCGGAAAATTAGCTACTGCTTCTGTCAAAGATCGCTTAAGGCTCTCGATATTTGGGTGTCGTCTCGTGCACACCATGGACTCTAACTCCGCCCACA
This sequence comes from Chorisops tibialis, assembly GCA_963669355.1. NCBI lineage: Eukaryota > Metazoa > Arthropoda > Insecta > Diptera > Stratiomyidae > Chorisops > Chorisops tibialis. The sequence continues at coordinate 79,260,053 of OY770263.1, forward strand.
GTTTGTAGTCCAGGGGATTCAAATCTGGGCTCCCAGAAGGCCATTCCGTCGCCCTTATAAACTGTGGAATATTGGTTTCCAACCACGCTTGTGTGGTTCGAGCTTTGTGGGCTGGCGCAGAATCTTGCTGGAAAACCCAATGTCGATTGTTGAATAGCGTAGAGTTCAGCGGCTTCGCACATCCCTCCAGGATGTCCGTTTGATAATTTTTCGCTGCAGTTTTTACGCCTTTTTCGCAAAAATGAAGCTCGGTGACCCCTTCGTAGCTGACACCCCACCATACCATGACTGATGCTGGATGATGTCCTCGCTGTACCCTAGTGGCAACTTCTCGGGCTTCTATGGAGCTGTGGGCATACACCTTATCATTTTGGCGGTTGAAATGTTCCTCCACCGTAAAAATTTTTTCATCGGTAAATAAAATTTCTCGATGTTTGTTGTTGCCGTACCGCCGAAGGAGCTCTTTCGATCTGGTGCTCCTAATTTGCTTCAACTGCTCAGTCAGCAAATGTCCCGTTGATTGTCGAAAGGCACTCATCCCGAGGTCAGATTTTATGATGCGAGACATACTTCGGGTGGAGATGTTCATCTCTCGAGCCATGATTCGTTGTTTACGAAGCGGATTTCGACGAATTCGACTCTCGACCGCTTTGATGGCAGCAGAAGAACGTACATCACGCGGACGTCCAGAACGAGGTCGATCTTCAATAGTCTGGATCGCGTTATATCTCTGGATCGCACGATACACAAATCTTTGCGTTATTTTTAACGGGCACAACAACTTGAAAATTTCACTCGCGGATTTTCCACACTTATGTAGTGCAATCACTGCAGTTCGGTTTTCTATTACACCCCATTCCATCTTCACACGTTAACGAACACACTTTAAATGACCATCAACTGTCAACAACATTATGACGTTTATAAAACTGGCCGATATTGAAATGTCACTCATAAAATAAAGTAGTTGCCAATGTGAGAAATTATGTGACAGAACTTATGGCAGGACTAGGTATAATTTTTATCTTTCGTACAATAAAAATAAGCATCACAGTTTTATGTTTTATGTAAGGCTTTGAATTTTTATACTCTAGATGAAATCTGAGAGTATATTGTGTTTGCCTTACCGTTTGTAACGCTAAGAAATAATGCTCGCACAGAGCCGCCAAGGGTACAGAAATATTTGTTGTCGCTCAAAAATCTCGATTCCGAGTGACCGTCTGTCCGTCTGTCCGTCTGTCCGTCTGTCCGTCTGTCTGTCTGTCCGTCTGTGCGTCTGTCTACAGCATAACTCTCGAAAGCTTTGAGCTATAGTGCTAAAAAATTTTGTGTGTCATTTTTAGCAAAAAAGTAACTTTAAGTTCGTGAATGGGCTACATCCCATACAAATTTCATGAAATTTCGAAATATTAAGAAATTGATTTTTCTTAGAACTATTTTAGCTATAGACCTGAAATTTAGGTCAAAGTATTACGATATAGATTTCATTAATATCATGAAATATTGACCCGATCCCTTTACTCCTTCTACCCCCTCCCATACAAATTTTGAAAAACACATATATTCGATTTTCATTGAAACTAGTAAAGCTAAAGAGACAAAATTTTGTCAGAATTAATTTTACTATAATTGCAATTTATTTTAAAAATAATTATCAACTTCCTAACTCCTTCTACCCCCTCCCATACAAATTTCACGAAATTTTGAAATTTAAATTAAATTATTTTTCTTCGAAACTGTTAAGGCTATCAGCTTGATATTTTGTATAAAGCATACAAATAGAAATATTAATAATGCGAAAAAAATTTGTTTTGATCCGTACACTCCTTCTACCCCCTCCCATACAAATGCATTATTTTTGTTAAATGCATTTTATCGATTTCCATTCAAACTAGAAAAAGTACAAACTTCAAATTTTGCCAGAATTTGTTTCTTAATAACTGAAATAAGTGCTAGAAAAAAATATCAGCCCCGCTTCACTCCTTCTACCCCCTCCAATACAAATATCTGCGTTATAAATTCAAGAAAAGCATTTCTCCTTCGAATATATTAGAGCTATCGACTTTGAAATTGAATCAAAGCATGGTGATAGGGGTGATGATAAGCAGTTTCAAAATCATCTTAATCGTTTCACTTCCTCTGCCACCTCCCATACAAATGTCCCAGTTTCAGGAAAACTATTACCAATTTCATTAAAAATAATAAAAACTAAAAACTTAAAACTTTAAATTCAGCAATAAACATTTTGCATGCCATGTTTGGTGTCATATAAGAAAAATACAAACATCCCCATCTACTTCTACCACCTCCCATGCAAAAGTCTCTATTCACTATTCGAAAGAATTTGTCATCATTTCCATCTCATCTAGAGTATCATATGATTGGGCTTTAAGCCCAATCATAATTCTGTTATGTTTTCTTATTAATTTTCTGCAGAAATCGCAACTTTCATGTAACTCCCTATTGTAAGGGTGCAAGGGGTGACGTTCATATTAGAGTTAAATATTTCGTGCATTACTCAAAAAAACGTAACAGGACTACGATTGGGCGTAAAGCGCAATCATGCGATGCTCTAGATGAAAAAAAAATCGATTTTAAGAAATTGTGTATGGGGAGTGATCGAAGATGAAAAGAGGTGAACTAATTTTTTCACATCATGCTAAAGATGCTATCAAAATGTTTTACTGAAAATTTAGACTTCAAAAATTAAATATTTAGTGATAAAATTAGTGTATTGGATTTAGTGAAATTGTGCGGTTTGTATGGGAGGTGGTAGAAGGGGTGGGGAGTTCTAAATGTTTTTGTTTTCAGATATAACTACAAACATAATTCAAGGTATATGTTTTAAATTACAGATCAGAAGCATTCATACATTTCAAGAAAATCGACATTTTGTAAAGTTGTAACATTGTGTCATATTATACGAGTGCTGCTAATCGTCTAATTTTTGTCGTTCTTACTAATAACTCTAAATAAATATTTCGTGCATAATTTCACCTCGATTAATTTTATACGTACTGAGTAAATTGGTTTATAGTATTTCATGAAAAAGTTCAGTTTGTATGGGAGGCGATGGAAGGAGTGGGGGATTCAAATGATTGTATACCATCTATCTCTTCTTCAATGGCTTTAGGTAACCAAGGTATACCCAAGCAAGTAGTGTGCTGGAATTATGCGTCGACCGGGACTTGAACTCACGACCTTCGCATTGCAAACCAACACGCTACCCACTAGGCAACACCCTAGCTATGATTTGTATACAGTAGATTAATATTATCATAGAAATCATATGTTAGAAATTTCAGTTAAATAGCTTTCATAGTTTTCGAGAATTTCCGTTTATTGTGAAACTCCGAAATTGAATCATTTTGTATGAGAATGGGTAAAGCGATTTGGCCGGTTCACGTGCTTACTTTTCACCAAAAATAACGTGTACAAAATTTGAGCGTCCTAGCTCAACGCGTTCTCAAGCTAGAGTGCGAACAGACGGAAAACCAGTTTTGAGATTTTTCAACGACAATAAATATTTCTGTACCCTTGCCGACTCTGGCCGAGCAATATTTCTTAGCGTTACAAACTTTAGAGCTAACTTATAATACTCCCAGATTTCATCTAGAATATAAAAATGGAATTAGCGAAAATGATCCGGAAATTTCTGTCGCTGCCTCTCGGACAATAAAACGATTCATACGAGTAGATAAGCAAACATATAGTCCAGCCACATCGATGACTGCTCGAACTAGACTTTAAGATATTCCGGCATTATTTATCAGTGACGTAATTACAAGGGTGGCGCAGGAGCTATATGGCTGTGTGAAAGAAAATATTATTTAGACTCTAAATGAAATCTCAGAGTATTATAAGTTCAATCCAACGATCTTGTAACGCTAAGAAATAAGGTTCAGAAGGAAAATGAATTAGACAGTAGTTTGTATCGTCAATTCGAAAGTTCACTCGCCAACTTGAGCGTTAATTGCACAACTATGTATGTAATAAAACAATTTTATTGAAATCTGACAAAGCAATTGATTTGAAATGACAAGAATAACACTTTAAAAATCCAATTCACTTTCTCTACTACTCTCCATATAAACAATTTACAAAATTTGATCAAACACATTGAAAAACTGTTTTGATAAGTTATGCTGGAAAATAGAATTTCCCTTAGCTTACCTTTGGATACATACTATGTATGTAGGTATAAGTTTAGAAAGTTCACATCTCAAGACCACTCACTCAGTAACTGAATTCATTTCGTGGCGATTTTCACTAAAGTGCATATCATTTACTTGAAGAAGTTACAGCGAATGCTTTTGTACGTTGTGATTGTTTGTTTCTCCCAGAATCAGAAAAAAATCTATATATCGCACTATCATTCATAACAATCATTATGAGTAATAAGCAAAGTGGTTAATCCAAACCATTACATTCACACAAGATTAAGTTTTAGCCCAAATGACGATGTGAATGCTAGTTCCATTCGTATCTATAAATGCATAAACACAACAGGGCTACGATTGCGCCTAAAGCGCAATCTTACGATACTCTAGATGAAATAGAATTTTTTGTGATCCCAAGAAATTTTGTATAGGGAGTGTTAGAAGGGGTGATAGCATTGAACTAATTTTTTCCCCATCATGCTAAAATAGCTATAAAAATGTTTTATACAAAATGCTTACTCCAAAAATTGAATGGAAACTGAGATAATTAGTGAGTTAGATTTAGTGAAAATGTGCAGTTTGTATGGGAGGTGGTAGAAAGAGTGGGGGGATTTTAGTGATTTTTTCAAAAATAACTAAGAATATCATAAAATTGGTATCTCTTAAATTTTAGACTAGTAACATTCATACATTTCAAGAAAATAGATTTTTTGTGAAATTGTGAAACTGTGTCATATTGTATCGGAGGGGGGTAGAAACAGTGAAGCTAATCAATTACTTTTTTTCTGATCTTAGTGATAACACTAATTAAGTATTTATTACAAAACGTGAGCTCGATAAATGTTATATGTTCTGAGAAAATCGTCTTAGAGCATTTCATGAAAAAGTGTAGTTTGTATGGGAGGGGGTGGAAGGAGAGGGAGAACGCAAATAATTTCTCTACTGTAGATTGAAATCGTTATGAAAGTAATATATCCCAAAATTCAGACTAATAGCTTTTATACTTTTCGAGTAAATCCATTTATTGTCGAATTGCGAGATTGTGTCATTTTGTATGGGAGGGGGTAGAAGGGGTGAAGCTAATCGTCTAATTTTTTTTGGCCTTATTAATAATTTTAAATAAATATTTAGTGCACAATTTCAGTCCGCTAAATTTTATACGCACTCAGTAAATTGGCTTAGAGTAATTCATGACAAATACAGTTTGTATGGGAGGTGGTAGAAGGAGGGGGAGAACACGCATACGGTAGATTGATATTAATATAAAAGTAACATATTCCAAATTTCAGACCAATAGCTTTTATATTTTTCGAGCAAATCCGTTTATTGTCAAATTGCGCAATTGTGTAATTTTGTATGGGTGGGGGTAGAAAGGCTTGAGCGATTTAGCCCGTTCACGAACTTCACCTTACTTTTTTCTCAAAAACGACGTGTACGAAATTTGAGCTTTTTAGCTCAACGCATTTTCGAGCTAGAGAGCGAACGGACGGACGGATATCCGGTTTTGAGATTTTTGAGTGATAATATTAACTTCTGTTCATTTATTTATTTCTCCGAGCCTTATTTCTTAGCGTTAGAAACTTTAGAGCAAACTTATAATACTCTCAGATTTCATCTAGAGTATAAAAATCAGTACTGTTAATTTTAACCCTTAACTTATGAGATGCTACGAATAATGAAAAGAGGAGAGCACTCTCCTGAGCAGTCCAGAACAAAATGAATTAATATGAAATTAATAATAAGATAAGTTAATATCCAATTAAATATATTCCTCCAAGAAAAAATACCTTACCTGCGAGCGTAAATGTTCATAAATTCAACATCAATGAAGTTTCTATCTTTCTTACTATAAATCGTATTAACGATTTATAGTAAGAAAGAATTAAGTTCAACCCAAAACTAAAATTGAAGTATCGAATTAGGCAATTATCAATCATCGTATAATACAGACAATTAATGTTCAGTCACATAATTAAAAACTACAATAAAAATATGCTTGACACTATCGCTTATCGATAGATTAAACAAACAAAAAAAACTATATAACTTGATCAAATTGATTTACGATTATCAATAGACTTCGGCATAACAAACTAGACTAGTTGTCTCCTTTCTCAGTCAATTTAAAACTGATAACAAAATTATGAATTTCTAGATATGAGCACAAACACTTTTTTTAAAATATATTTCACCCCGAGCAATTAAATGCCGCAACGTTATCGTTATTAAAAAGGTGAAGAATTTTACGCGATAATTAGTAATAGAAACCAATAAGAGTATTCAGCGCAATTAAATATTATATGATTAGGCAATGTATAAAATGATTAAAGCTGCAATTAAATATTTACATATGTTTATTATATTTGTATTTAAAAAACTTTACAAACAAATGCAGAATATTTCGCGTGTTCCAACCACAATTTATTAAGATACTTACTCTACACTTCTTGAATTTCTATTTAAGTGTGAATAATTGTTGCCCATGGTAAACAATAAGACTGACCCATAGTAAACTTAAAACTTAATAATCTCACGATTTTGATTATTATTTCTACCAATCTCTTTCGAGTCATTACCTTATACAATAGTTAATTTTTTGTTTGCTTTTTTTTGTATATGTTACTAAGTAGAAAAAACAAATGTAAAAAAGAAAAAAATATGATTTGGGATTTATGCATAGCTTTGATATAAAAGAGTTTATATTTAATGACTTTACAATGTTGAATCATAGTTGGTCGACGATAAGACGAAAATTAAATCTTTTTAACTTATATGCTAGCAGTTATTTTTAGAAGACTTAAGTGAGATGATATCCAACAGAATTCGATTCCTTTCTTAACCTATCGAACAAAATTGAAATATACACTCCGTTTCATATTTATAACCCACCTACCAATTTGAAATTATTTTCGCCTTAAAGTAATTTTGCCCCAAATTAAATACAAGGAAAGATTGAGAAACTCGGTGCAATGATTTTTCTGTAAATCATTTCTCATTACCGTTCTTTTTGCTGCAGTTTTTAGAAATTCGTTATTTTTGTGCGTTTCATATTTATAACCCACATGGTGATTAGTGCAGTTAGAAATCGATACACTGAATCAGTTTAGTTGTTGTTTACAAGAGGGTTTCGTAATAATCTTATTAGTTAAAATGCCGCGCAGTGTGTCTTTAAATGATGTCGAAAAGGGTGAAATTTTAGCGTACAAGTTGATGGTTTGAACATAAGTGAAATTTCGAGAAAAGTTGCTCGCAGTCGGCGTGTAATTCGAAACTTTTTAAAAGATCCGCAGTTATATGTGCAAACGAAGCGAAAGGAAAGAAAAAGAAAACTGTCTCCGCGGGGAGAAAGGAAAATTGTACGGGCAGCATGCAATTTGACACTAAGTTTCAATAAATTGGCAGCTCTTGTCCCAACAAAGGTATCAAAAATAACGGTTTGGAGAACGATTCAACGTATTCCTAACATTTCTAGAGGTAAAATGAAGAGTGCTCCACGACTATTAGATCGCCATAAGAAAGCTCGGATGGAATTCTCAAAAAACCACATGGCTGCAGATTGTTCTTCTGTAAGACATACTAGCTTTCGTACTTCTTCATTGTTTAAGCTCAAGATTTCATTTCCAGGAGATATTTTCTGATGAAAAGAAATGGAACTTAGATGGACCCAACGGATTTAATTCTTACTGGCGCGATCTGAGGTAGGAACCTCTCTATTTCTCGAAGAGGAATTTTGGTGGCGGTTCTGTGATGTTGTGGGGAGCATTTTCAGCAGCTAGGCGTTTGGATATACAATTTATTTCATCGCGGATGAACTGTAGAGATGACATCCAAGTACCCGAAAACAGTTTACAGCCCTTTCTGGCAGAACATAGCGAATAATACTGGATTTTCCAACAAGATAATGCCAGAATTCATATCAATCGTGACACAATGGATTCTACATCTACAATGGCGCTACAGCCCAAATCGGACCTTGGCCTCCTGATATTCAGGTTCCTTAACATTTTTCATTACTTATTGTGAAAGGGTTGTTAGCCCTTCGCACAACCCTCTTTCTACGAATTTTTCATTTTCTTAGATTGAGGTGACCAAGGTATATCCAAGCAGGTAATGTGCCGGAATTATATATTGCGCTGACCGGGATTTGAACTCACGACCTTCGCATTACAAGACCAATACACTACCTACTAGGCTATACCCTAGCTTGGATATACAATTTATTTCATCGCGGATGAACAGTAGAGATGACATCCAAGTACCCGAAAACAGTTTACAGCCATTTCTGGCAGAACATAGCGAATAAAACTGGATTTTCCAACAAGATAATGCCAGAATTCATATCAATCGTGACACAATGGATTGGATGGAGACAAATTCCATTAGGGCGATGAACTGGCCGGCATGTTCTCCCGATCTGAATCCCATTGATAACATTTGGGGAGTTCTTGTCAGACGAATATATGCTGAAAATCGCCAGTATGACTATCACTGGCGGAATTGAAAGCTGCAATCCTTGATGAATGGCAGAAACTTGACCCTGAAATGTTAAATAAATTAATCCAATCGATGAAAAAAAGGATTTTTGAAGTCATAAAATCCAAAGGCCCTATTAATTATTAAGTTTTTGTACAAAATTTATATTGTTTTTTTTGTTGGAAACTTCAACTGGGTTATATATACAGGGTGTAACAGAATAGATGCGACAAAAAAATCATGGTGGTAGGGGACCTCGTGGTGCACAAAAAAATATACTACGGAAAACTTGTAGCTCCAACCCCTAGTGACTTAGGGGTGATTTTCTAGTTTTTGGTTCGTGGAGGATGTTGTCAAACTAAAAGGCCAATATCTCCGAAACTACTTAAGATAGCTCGATGCGTAATATCTTGTTGGAGAGCTTATTAATGTTCCTTTCAACAAGGGTCTGCAGTAAAAAATCAAATCAGCTACTGAGTTGCTAGAGTGGTTTGAACATGAAAAATTTTTGTTTTCCAAAAATGTCCTTCAACTTTGAAGGGTTTTTGCGCAAAATTTTGACTAAATTTTTTTTGAGTTTGTGATCTTAAAAACTACCCGACACATTTATATTTCTTTAAAAACCAAAAAAATTATCCTAGCTCGTTTTTTGACCAAGTTATGACCAAAAAACCGAAATTAAACCATCAAATCAAAAATTTCGGCAATGTGACCCTTGTTGGAAAGGTACATTAATAAGCTCTCCAACAAGATATTACGCATCGAGCTATCTTAAGTAGTTTCGGAGATATTGGCCTTTCAGTTTGACAACCTCCTCCACGAGCCAAAAACTAGAAAATCACCCCTAAGTCACTAGGGGTTGGAGCTACAAGTTTTCCGTAGTATATTTTTTTGTGCACCACGAGGTCCCCTATCACCATGATTTTTTTGTCGCATCTATTCTGTTACACCCTGTATATATAACCCAGTTGAAGTTTCCAACAAAAAAAACAATATAAATTTTGTATAAAAACTTAATAATTAATAGGGCCTCCTTTGGATTTTATGACTTCAAAAATCCTTTTTTTCATCGATTGAATTAATTTATTTAACATTTCAGGGTCAAGTTTCTGCCATTCATCAAGGATTGCAGCTTTCAATTCCGCCAGTGATAGTCATACTGGCGATTTTCAGCATATATTCGTCTGACAAGAACTCCCCAAATGTTTTCAATGGGATTCAGATCGGGAGAACATGCCGGCCAGTTCATCGCCCTAATAGAATTAGTCTCCATCCAATCCATTGTGTCACGATTGATATGAATTCTGGCATTATCTTGTTGGAAAATCCAGTTTTATTCGCTATGTTCTGCCAGAAATGGCTGTAAACTGTTTTCGGGTACTTGGATGTCATCTCTACTGTTCATCCGCGATGAAATAAATTGTATATCCAAGCTAGGGTATAGCCTAGTAGGTAGTGTGTTGGTCTTGTAATGCGAAGGTCGTGAGTTCAAATCCCGGTCGGCGCAATATATAATTCCGGCACATTACCTGCTTGGATATGCCTTGGTCACCTCAATCTAAGAAAATGAAAAATTCGTAGAAAGAGGGTTGTGCGAAGGGCTAACAACCCTTTCACAATAAGTAATGAAAAATGTTAAGGAACCTGAATATCAGGAGGCCAAGGTCCGATTTGGGCTGTAGCGCCATTGTAGATGTAGAATCCATTGTGTCACGATTGATATGAATTCTGGCATTATCTTGTTGGAAAATCCAGTTTTATTCGCTATGTTCTGCCAGAAATGGCTGTAAACTAATTTCGGCTACACCCTAGCTTGCAATAATTTACCTACAAATAATTTCAGCTCCAGGCTTTCTACATTTAGCAATCAAATACAAAAGCATAATAATTTTCCAAGTGGAAATAACCTAAAATTTCTACGTGGGTTATAAATATGAAACGGAGTGCATCAGTTAGTGAAGTGTAGGGTTACTGTATAGGAACGGACCCTGAGCGGGAAATTTTCAAATCGAAGATTTTAGGCCATGTATTTTATCTTATTTTCTGCGATCGATTTGGATTTTCGTAGAAATTTGTAGGCCAAGTATAAATTTAAACTGCTGGGAATTACATTTCAATTCGTTTTTAGTGAAATCGCAATTTTTTATCATCTTTTCAGAACGAGTTGTCACTCGTCGACTTTTCAAATATCGCTGAGTGACAACTCGATTAACGATTCCGATGCCAAACTTGACACCAGCAGAAGAGGGAGCGTTCTAATGTAGTAACAATTTGGTGGAAAAAAAAGCCAATTCAGTAGATTTCAATTTTCTTTGTAAGTCTTTTGGATGGGCAGGACAATTATCAATGAATAATAAGACTTTTCGTCCAGCACGTAAAAATTGTTTATCTAATTTGCAAATCCATTCTTCAAAAAGTTTTCCGGTCATCCACGCCCTGGAGTTTGATTTATAATCAACGGGTAGCGACTTAACGAAAGCAACGAGGCTTGCTACTTCTGCCAATCAAGGGAATTTTCAATTTTTCTGTTCCATCCATATTTGCTGCCAACAATAATGTAACTCGCTGCTTACTATGTTTGCCTACATGGCATTTATCGCCCTTGAAAGTCAGTGTCTTATCTGGTAAGCATTTGAAGAACAGTCCTGTCTCATCTGCATTGAAAATGTCGCGTTCATTATACTTTTTTAATAGATGGAGCAAAACGTCGGTTTTCCATTTATCGCAGTCCTCGTCACGAGCATCACTGCTTTCACCGCATGCCTTTTTATGACACACACCATGCCTACAATTCAACATACATACGTATGACACACAATTTGGTTAACCTTTTGTTAGTTAAACATTTGTCCATACCTTTGCTTCCATTTATGAAGCCAACCAGTGCTTGCCTTAAAATCGTTTTCTCCAAACTTCTTCGCAAATTCCAATGCCTTTTCCTTTAAAATTCCTCCAGATATGGGCATGTTTTGGTTTCTTGCTTCTTTAAACCAATCGAAAACTGCATTATTGACATTTTTGAATAGTGGATTTTTTATTCTTTTGCTGCATTCAGCACCACATTCAACTGATGCGATAATTGTGTCCTTATTTTTTAAAATCGTTGAAACTGTACTCGCCGGAACACCGTATTTAAAAGCTACATCCTTTTTCTTTAATCCACTTTCTATTTCTTGAATTAATTTATACTTTTCGTCAATTGACAAATTTTTTAGAACACGTTTCGACGCCATGAAAAACCGATTTTGTGTTAATATACCGTAGTACGTAAACTGAACTCGTGTTCACTTACAAGCGCAACTGAAATGTGCACCAAGCGGCAACCTCATAAAACATTTCTTTATAAATAGGGACTTCCCCAACTATAAAAACCCAAAACAACAAACCACTTACTTTGATGTGAGAAAATGAGGGATTCCCCAAAAAAAAGAAACCAAAATTTTTCTCCGCAATCAGGGATCTCCCCGAATTATTCGACTTATTAAATACGCGTGCCATTTTTTTACTCGACTTATGGAGAAATACGAGTTATGGAAGTTCGACTTATGAAAGTGACATTTTATACAATTTGCTCTCTAAATGCTATTGACACCTGATTTAGTTCGAGTTATAGAAAATTCGAGTTATAGACGTTCGACTTATGGAAGTTTGACTGTAATTACATAATTAAGCGTCAAACATAAAGTTCAAAGAATTGCCAGTACGACTTTTCTCTGATAAAAAAATCTATTTTCTTTTTTCGCCAGAAATTACTTAAAACGTAACTCTTTCTTGCGAAATACAAGATCGCTCGCAAATAAGAAAAAGTAATCTTCTATTTGAAAATTTCTCACTCTGTACTAGAACCTGGTGTCCAAACTCGTCGTGTATACGAACAACAAGTTTGGACACCAGTAAGTAAGTCTAACTAAAGCAAGCTTTTACAAAATGTCGCTTAATTGCAACTGAATTACAATAACAACGTGTCGAACTTCGTTCTTTGACTCAGATATTGTTTTTGAATGTTGGTATGGCGTCGACTCGAGACATTACATCACATCACTCCAATGGAGGACGGACCACGGACGGTGTTAAATTGCATCTCAGTGGTTACTTCTACTTCTAAAGAGTTAAAAATCAAGTAATGCAACCTGATCTCATCGGAGTCATTAGGCGACGACCAGTGCTGTAACTATTATATACACATCAATTGTGCTCATCATACATCCACGTGGTAGCAACCGGGTACTGGTATTGTCCATCCGGACTTGACTTGCTAAACTCATAAGTTCGAGTACTAATGAAACAGAAAAATTCTAGCACTATATGATCCTCCAAGTTGGAGGTTGGGCGATGTGTTAACAACTCATCTTCGGAAAATCCAGACTTGTTTCTGAAACCTGAAGCACCACCTCGGACTGGATAGATTCAACGGTAACGAGCACGCAATCGAAACATGGACTATTCTTTCGAATTTTGGATCTCTGTACAGGGCAAGAGCAGTAAGAGCGCTTCTAGAATAGGCAAGAAAATACAATATAGACATCATTGCACTCCAAGAAATTGTTACATAGCGAGATTACTGACAGTAGATTTTTTATAATTTTCAAAAATGGGAAATCATGTTTACCGTCGACAACAAGTTTAAACACCAACCGCATAAAAACAAATTTCTTTAATGTTTGGCTTATTAATGACCACGCCCCAACGGAAGACAAAGACGAAGAAGTTAACCACCTTAGAATCATCATTGGACTCCCTTCCGTTGATCGATATTAAAATAGTAGAGATAATAGAAAAAGGCACAGAAAAGACTTACATTTTTATTTTATTAATGTATATATCCCGTTGAAAAAGCAACTTTTCCAACTCAAGCGTGGAATCAAAATTAAATAGCGGGGTATCGCTATTTACATCCGCGATGATGTCGCTTTTCAGTTAGTTCCGCATTTAGGAACATGCTCCAATCCAATTCAACTTCATCTGGATAAAAATAAATGTCCAAAAGCACAACATTTATTTCTGCTATGTTTATAGAAGTCCGGCAATGGGTACAGCAAATACCACCATAGAAATTGATAAGTTATCAACCGCTATTCAAGCTATATATGCTGCACAACCTGACGCTGAGATCGTTGTCGCGGGCGATTTCAATGTTCATAACATTGCCTAGCTTAAACATTCCACGCATAAGGACCAGCGGGGTCGTGACGCTGAGCTCTTCGCATCTATCAACGGTTTAGTGCAGCTGGTAGACAACCCCACTCGTCTACCTGACATTGCAGGCCAGTCTCCAAATTTGCTTGACCTCTTTTTAACCACCCACCCACTAAAGTTTGAGGTCTCGTTATTGGCTCCAGTAGGAACATCTGACCATTTTATGATTCGAGCACAGTTTCCTATCACAGCAGCAAATCCACCGACTACAAAGACACCACGTAGAACGGTATGGCACTATAAAAAAGCTAATTGGGAAGATCTTAATTCATTCTACTGTACCTTTGATTGGAGGCTGTGCTTTGAGTCTGGTAATTGTGATACCATCTCGCAACTTGTGACCGAGACAATCATAAAAGGCATGAGGCTTTTTATTCCATGCAACCTCAAAAGGATCAGACCTGCAAATGATTCATGGTTTAACAATGAGTGCCTCGAAGCAATTAGAGCCAAAAAGCAGTATTTTGTTACCTTTCGCAATAATACGACGTTAGAAAACAAGGACTCATTAAAGGTGGCAAGAAATGCCTGCAATAAAATTTTAAAGCGAGCTAAATTCGAACATGATCGGAAACGCCGACTTAAGATCATTGAGAATCCCAAAAACTCAAGATCTTTCTGGTCATTTGTGAAATCGGTCAGCCAGAATTTCAGCACATCTTCAACATCTCCTCTTCTTCATGGTGACCGAACCGTTGTTGATCCTGTTGAAAAAGCAAACCTTTTGGCAGCAAACTTCGCTAGAAACTCGAAGCTTCCACAGTCGAGCCAGAGTCCTCCGTACTTACCGGACTCTGGTTTCTCGCTGCCACCTCTTCGTTTTCGAACTAGGGTTATTTCCAGGATCCTGCAAGAGCTCAATATTCACAAGTCTACTGAGCCAGATGACATCCGCCCTATTGTCCTTAAAAACTGCGCTTCCTCTCTAGCTAAACCTATTCGTAATCTCTACCATCTTTCATACTCTTCAGGGTGCTTTCCTAAGATCTGGAAGGTCGCGAATGTTCAGCCAATTCCAAAGAAAGGAAGCAAAGCGAACTCTGCCAATTACCGTCCCATACCCATTACCTCAGTGCTTTCAAAGGTAATGGAAACTACTGTCAATCGCAGGATAATCAACTTTCTTGTGGATAAAAAGCTCATTCATGATCGCCCATATGGACTTCGCTCGGGTCGCTCTACAGGCGATCTCCTGATCTATCTTACCGAGCGTTGGAATTCCTGCATCCACAAATTTGGTGAAGGTCAAGTTCTTGCTCTTGACATCGCCAAAGCGTTTGACAGAGTTTGGCACAAATGCCTCCTAGCCAAGCTAAAGGCCTTTGGTTTAAACACTTTATTTCTTCAATGGGTTGAGAGTTTCCTCTCCGAGCGCTCTATTCGAGTTGTACTAGACGGAGTAACTTCTGCACCCTTTCCTATTGACTCCGGCGTCCCTCAGGGCTCAGTTTCATCTCCCACTCTCTTTTTAGTCTTCATAAATGACCTTCTGTCGTGTACTCTCAATACTATTCACTGTTTCGCAGATGACAGCACTTTAGATAGCTCCTGCGGACGCTCGTCCAATATCGGTGGCCTCTTGTCGAAATGAGTCGATACAGTCATTGAACTCTGACCTCAGTTTAATCCTGGAATGGGGCAGGAACAACAGAGTAGAGTTTAATGTCTTAAAAACGCAGTCCTGTCATTTATCTCGTCAGTCACTAATATGTCCTTGAATGGCGTACAGATTCCACCTGCAGATTTTACATTACTAGGTGTAAAACTTAACAATCGCCTAGATTGCAGCCAACACATTTACGAAGTCGTTTTTGATGCTTCGAAACGCCTAGGTATTCTGCGGAATTGTAAGAAATACTTCTCTGCCACCGAACTAGCTACCATCTATAAGTCTTATATCCGACCACGTCTGAAGTACAACTCGCATGTTTCAATCACATCTGGCCCTTCTTGATCGTATCCAGAAACATGCATTCCGATTAATTGGAGATGAAGCTACATCGGCCTCAGTTGACTCCCTCGAGCATCGTCGAAATATCGGTGCACTCTGCATTTACTATAGATACTTCCATGGTAAATGCAGCAAGGAACTAAAAGCCCTTATACCACCTACATTCAATGCCCCCCGAAATACTCGCCAAGCTGTACGCTCACACGAGTACACCGTGAAGCCCTTGCTATGGAGAACAGTGAAGTTTAGACAGCGCTTCATCCCTCGGACGACAGTGTTGTGGAATTCATTACCAGCCAATCTCTTTCCAACGGGATTCAACCTCCAGCAATTTAAGAACAACGTTCACCGCCACTTCAAAATCTCCCCTCCTGTGTTTCCCTACTAATTTCCCTCTATCCACTTATTTCCCCGTACCCGTATCGACTTAAAAGCATTAAAGGGTCATCCTCTAAGTTATTTTCGACGGCCGTAAAAAAAAAAAAAAATTTTAATAAATGGTATTTTTACTTTAGTCAAATCGTATAAAAAAATAACTGCCAACAAGTCGGTCGAAACTTTATTATTCTTGGGACAAGTTGTGGATGAAAGTCAATATAAAAAACATAACAGGGCTACGATTACGCGTAAAGCGCAATCTTACGATACTCTAGATGAAATAGAATTTTTTGTGATCCCAAGAAATTTTGGATGGGGATTGTTAGAAGGGGTGATAGCATTGAACTAATTTTTCCCCATCATGCTAAAGTAGCTACAAAAATGTTTTATATAAAACGCTTGCTCCAATAATTGAATAGGAGCTGAGAACACATCTAACACACTAAGATTTAGTGAAAATGTGCAGTTTGTATGGGAGGTGGTAGAAAGAGTGGGGGGATTTTAGTGATTTTTTCAGAAATAATTAAGAATATCATAAAATTGACATCTCTTAAATTTTAGACCAGTAACATTCATACTTTTCAAGAAAATAGATTTTTTGTGAAGTTCTGAAACTGTGTCATATTGTATGGGAGGGGGTAGAAGCAGTAAAGCTAATCAAATATTTTTTTCTAATCTTAGTGATAATGCTAAATAAGTATTTATTACAAAATGTGAGCTCGATAAATGTTATATGTTCTGAGAAAATTGGCTTAGAGCATTTCATGAAAAAATGTAGTTTGTATGGGAGGGGTTGGAAGGAGAGGGAGGACGCAAATAATTTTTATACTGTATATTGATATCATTATGAAAGTAATATATCCCGAAATTCAGACTAATAGCTTTTATACTTTTCGAGCAAATCCATTTATTGTGGAATTGCGAAATTGTGTCATTTTGTATGGGAGGGGGTAGAAGGGGTGAAGCTAATCGTCTAATTTTTTTTGGCCTTACTAACAATTTTAAGTAAATATTTAGTGCATAATTTTAGCTCGCTAAATTTGATACGCACTGAGTAAAGTGGCTTAGAGTAATTCATGACAAGTACAGTTTGTATGGGAGGTGGTAGAAGGAGGGGGAGGACACGCATAATTTTTATACGATTGATATTATCATAAAAGTAATATATTCAAAATTTCAGGCCAATAGCTTTTACACTTTTCGAGCAAATCCGTTTATTGTCAAATTGCGCATTTGTGTCATTTTGTATGGGAGGGGGTAGAAGGGGTGGAGCGATTTGGCCCGTTCACGAACTTCACCTTACTTTTTTGTTAAAAACGACGTGTACAAAATTTGAACTATCTAGCTCAACGCGTTCTCAAGCTAGAGAGCGAACAGACGGACTGACGGACATCCGGTTTTGAGATTTCTGAGTGATAATATTAACTTCTGTATCATTCATTTTTTTCTCCGAGCCTTATTTCTTGGCGTTACAAACTTTAGAGCAAACTTATAATACTCTCAGATTCCATCTAGAGTATAAAAATGTTAAAATATCATTTCCCACACTAATTTTAATTACAAAGTCGGGGTACTTTATAGTCACAATGTATATACATACATATTCGGTTAGATAATTATCAAAATGCAGACAACGGCCTTAAACAAGGTGACGGCTTCGGACCAATGTTTTTCAACTTGGAACTCGAATATGTTGTACGGAAAATTTCAGTTGATACCAAGGCAACACTATGCTTCAAATCCACACAACTCGTAGCATATACCGACGACATAGATATCCTTGCAATATCTCTGAAGAGTTCTAAGGAGGTATTTTTAAACCTTGACTCGGTAGCAAGGGAAGTTGGACTACGTATTAAACAAAAATTATGACACAAACTAGGAAAAGACGCCAATCAGACAAAATATTACAGAACTTAGAAAACGTAGTTCAACTTTGTATACCTAGGGGCGAAACTATCGAAGGATGGAAGCGAACCCATCGAAATCAAAAGAAGGATAGTGATGGCAAACAAGACGTATTATTCGGTACTTCCAATAAATAAAAACACAGGAAAACAAAACTTAAGCTATATAAAACGATCATAAGACCTGTGCTATGCTATGACAGCGCAACGTGGACATTAACTCAGGCATCCGAAAAATTACTTAACGCCTTTAAAAGATAAATCTTCAGAAGAATCCTCGGACCACCTGGAGATTACTATAAAAAACGCACACTAAAAGAGAAGTCAATGGACAAAGACTGGATGGAAAACCACGGAAGCGCTGGGAAGATTCGATTGACGCAGACAGCAAATCACTGCTAAGATTTTCAAACTGAAGGACGCGGTCACTGAGCCGAGATGGATGGAGGCAAAGCATTCAGGAGGCCAAGGTCCGATTTGGGCTGTAGCGCCATCGTAAGTAAGTACCGTATTTGTCGGACCATAAGACGCACCGGACCATAAGACGCACCCCAAAATTTGTCTATCAATTTTTAGAAAAAAAATATTTTTTGGACGATAAGACGCACTGACACAATTTGGTAATATAATTTATTATTATAATAATACATATTTGTAAGTATATTTTTATACATTGTTCAACTCATCTTCACTCGACTTGCTGCTGTCGCTTATTAAAATGATTTCTGAACTGCTTTCGTCATCCTCACATTCCTCGAAGATAAAATCATCTTCTGTACCGTCCATCGCGTTACTAATTCCACATTTTTTGAAAGACTTTACAATAATTTCTTGTTTTATTTTTTCCCAAGAATTCTTTACCCAGGTACACACTTCAGTAATTGTAGGTCGTTTTATTCTTCCTGTTACGGTCATATCGTGATTTGGTTTTGTCATCCATTTGTTCCATTCCTCCCGCATCAAATCTTTAAAAGGCTTATTATCATTTTTGTAGAAACCAATATTCCATTACTTCGGTGATTTGATATCCAATTTTTTATTTGTGTTTCAAGTTCCGGCCATTTTGGTAAGTGTGAACGAAGTGTTTTTTTGTGTTTATTGAGGCCTTTCAATTGCTCTACTTGTTTTTTCCATTCACGAATCATTTTTTCTGTAGGTGGTGGACCAAAATGTCTTTCTGCTGCTCGATTTTCGTGTTCTTTTGCATATTCTATAACTTCTAATTTATAGTTCACATTATAAGAAAGCCTCTTTTGTTTTACACTCATTTTCTGATTTTTGAACAATATTAAAGAATGAATTTATAGGTAGGTATAAAAGTACTAAAATTAAAATTAACGCTTACTATTGCATCATGCAATGCCGTAGTCAATATGAACTAAGCAGCAAAAAATATATTTCACATTTTTTGATAGAAATTGTGTAAACAGGGGCACCACGGTCCAGCATGCCATGAAATTTGTTTGAATCATCTTCGATCGTTTTTAGTGTATATGTGAGTATTGTCATCTATAAATTCTTATCGGTTGTTGCTACAATTTACGGGAGTCCCCGATTCAATTTCATGGTTGTCAAGAATTACGGGAATCCCCGGACGATAAGACGCATCGGACCATAAGACGCACCCTGATTTTATATCAAATTTTCAGAGTAAAAAAGTGCGTCTTATGGTCCGGCAAATACGGTAATATCAAAATGGAGTTGGGATTCGATTATATGCCCTGAAAAATTAATATTATTATGCCGTTTCATTAGATCAATCAATCAATCAAATTCCTGTTAAGACCTCCTATAGGGGTATAGGACAGAAACAACTCTCTTCCACAAGCCGCGATCCTGAGCATCTGCCATAAGCTGTTGCCAGGTCTTGTTTATTCCTCTGGCCTCCGGCTCAACTGCTCGCTTCCATGTGTTGCACGGTCGACCAACTCGACGTCTTCCTTGAGGATTATAATCCAGAGTCTGTTTGGCGATGTTTCGCTCTGGTTTCCTCAAAGTATGACCGATCCACTGCCACTTCCGTCTTTGAATATCAATACCTATTTTAGTCTGGCCAGTTGTACTCCAAAGTTCGTCGCTGGAGATCTCTTCAGAATATTCCTAAAATGCATCGGAGGCATTGGTTCACAAAAGTCTGTAGTTTCTTGGTAAGTCGAACGGTCACTTTCCACGTAGTACAACCATGTAACAACGCGGATTTGAAACATGCGTCAAAAAGTCGCAGCTTCGTGCGAAGGGAGACCTTTCTTAACCCCCAGAAAAGGGAAAAGATACCGAAGGCCTGAGCTTAGACGAGCCTCAATATCCTTTTCGGCTCAGCCGTCCATGCTGACAATGCTTCCGAGATAACAAAAATCTTGCACCTCTTCCACATCTTGTCCGTTAAGAACAATCGGTGTGCTTGTGTTCGAACCCATTACTTTTAGACGTAAGGTTGCGATTGAAATTCGAGAATAGGGACGCTGGGCCACTTCAATTTCTGAAAAAAAGCCGTTGATAGAATTTGATGAAATCTAAAGCTAACTGATCATCAATAACCCACTTTCGCATAGTCAAATAAACGTTTCAAAAACAGCATTTGCTAATTCCCATTTTACTTATACATAATTCGACAGACTTCTACGTGTTTCGAAATTAAATGGTTCGCTATAAAGCAATGATCGATACCGTAACGAAAGTATTTTATTGTAAAGTTTCGTACAGGACTATAAAATATCAATGAACCGGAACAAAAACAAATATAAAGTTAAAACGGTAAAAGAAAAAACGATAAAAGAAAAGTATTCTCGTAATAAATTGTTCGTAAAAAAAAAACAGAAGACACAAATGAGCACTGTAAATTCTATTATCGTTTTAAAACGCCGCAAATGCTGCCTCACGGCAAAAATTAATATGCTATGGAAAACTTCTACTTATCCGTGTAGAGGTTTCCACAAATTGTCTAATATTGGCATCGTTGCAACCATTTAAAGATAACACCGCACACTGCACTCCATCCCACCGGCAGCTGTCGTGAAATAAGAAAGCTGATCATACAGAGTCTGTTGGAAAAGTAATTGCAAATAATTTGGGCTTCTGAAAGGATTAGGGACATTGCAACGGTACAAATAAATCATTTTGACCACCGAATCGATAGTCCAGTGCTAACCCGGATCTTTTGCAAAGTCGGATCACGTATAATGAATACTTCGGTATTAAATGGGTTTTGGTCTACAAAAGCTCTTCTTGCCAAGATGCCATTACGCAGGAGATTAGAAAAAAACCCTTCAGGACTATCGAAACAGGTGAAAATTCCTCGGGCTTGGTCCAAACCGGTCAGGAAAAAATCCAGTCTAGAAAATGACCCTGAACTCGTACAGCAGATGTTACGTCCGTACGAGCATCCTGTCAACAGCTGTAACCTTCGCACAGGAGCGAGCCTCCACGTTGCACACATGCTCCTTCCGCTCCAGTCAAAAAAATCGCCTTTCAACTCGAGCTCGGCCGTCGTCACCTCGATATGACATCTCAGGGCCGTTTACGTTGCACACACTCGCAATCAGCTCCCATGCCCAAAAGCGCTAGCTGTAACCGTGCGAATTCTTCGCGTTCGGGCCGGGGAGAGCCAAAGCCAAGCAAAAAAAAAGGAACACATGTAGAAAATTTGTCACGCAGACATGACCTCCGATCGGCGGCTGACCAGTGCAATCACCACGCATTGACACTTTGCCCGGACCAATAACTTCCCTAAGCCGGGACGAAAGAACACTCGTAAGGCTCGCGCGCTTTGCACATACAAATGTTTCGTGCCGCCGTAGCTGTCGCCGTGTGACAGAGGCAAACAATTCACCGAATCCGTTGACCCAATTTTCCGAAGTTTGTAAAATCCCCAGTTGGAAAATTCTGTTTCGCGCAACACACCGATTGCAAAACGTCCGGGGAATCTTTTTCTGGTGTTTTCAAACCAATTAGTCGTCTAATTACCTTCTGGATGTCATTTTTTCACGGGTTTTTTAAAGTCCTGTCACTTTTCACTACTTCAACTTCTTTGACAACTGCAATGGCAGTGCTGCCAGATGACAATTTTACAATAATCAATTTGAACAGCGGTGTGAAGACTTCCTGGCGCGACATCTCTTATTTCAAACTGCCTTTATTTGATATTATGAGTTTGAATTGTATGCATGTATTCAGTTATTAATTATGAAATTTCTATAATTTTCAGTAACAGAATTATAATTATTCTTTTACTTTTAGTGAATTGCATTCCGATTGGAATGAGCCCAACTGGAAGAAATAACCTCAAAAATCATTTTTATCAATTGCTGTCAAAAGTGACATTTCACTCGAGAAGGAAGGATTTGGAGGATTTGAAAATAGAGATAAAAATAAAAAGATGAGGCGTCAAGCACGAAATAGCTTAACAGATCGAATGCATCGCGGCGTAGTGATTGGCTGCATCGGTCTAACACTATACGGAACGTATTTACTGGGATTGCGAGCGCATCGCTACTTCACAGTGATCAGACCGGCAATTAAGGAGGCAGAGCTAAAGCGAATTGAGGAGTCAGCATCGCTCGACAAGGCGCCAGAACTTAAAGCGTAAAGTCACTCTGTTTTTGTAGTTTTGTTGTTTTTTTTTAATAAATCGTATTTTTAGAAGTAATCGAAATAAGAACCCCGTTTTCTGAGTTCCGAGAGAAAGATTTAAACAAAGTCGAATCAAGAAAGTATATCATCACCCAAGGCTCCACAAAATTCTCTGCAACTTTCCATTCAATGCCCAATTATATGAAATCCGACGGGTTCAAGAATCACTCGAGTGACTAAACCGTTGATCGCCTAAGTGCTTTCCGCTTAGCTTAATAGTCGCCCCGCACTAAGAAGAACACGAACTCAAGCCACGAACGGTCGACTCTGAAATCATTATCTCGCGGAATAGAATCCTTTAGGCAATCCCCATGACCGGACGGCATAATACTTGCCGAATCTCAAAACAACTCCCTCACCTTCCCTGGTTGGACGTTATTTTCAGAGGTTGCCAACGGCTGGTCCACAGTACTGAAATATGGAAAAGCGAGAAGAAGCTCTCATATACAGAGTGGTCCAAATACAAGTTTCTTTTTAAAAATACAATAAAATGAACAAAATTCAGCAAACATTCCCATTAATGGCCATTAACGGCTGGCTTCGCAGTAGCGCGTTCTGTAACTCCCATTTTCCCAGACCATGTCGATGGTTTCGGGATGGAGCTCACGGATTACTTGGATGATATTGGCCTTAAGTGCTCGAATCGTTTCTGGATTGTTGGCATAACATCGGTCCTTCACGGTTCCCCAGAAAAAAAAAGTTCAAAGGGTTCAAATCGCAGCTCCGAGGCGGCCAATTGACATCGCCAAGACGGCTGATAACACGATTTGGGAATTTGGTGCGTAAAAGATCGATTTTGGCATGGGCTGTGTGGCATGGCGCGCCATCTTGCATGAACCAGAGGTCCAAATCCATGTCTTCAATTCCAGTAAAAAAAAAATCGGATAACCGTTCACCGTTGACCGAAACGTTGTTCCCAGCCTCATTTTCGAAGACAAATGGTCCAACGATGCCACCACTCCACAATCCGCACCAAACTGTCACTCTCTGCAGATGCATTGGCTTCTCGACAATAACGTGCGATTTTTCCGAGTCCCAGATGCGGCAATTTTGTTTGTTAACGTAGCCTTCGAGAAGAAAATGCGTCTCGTCAGAAAAGATGATTTTTCGCCCAAAATCGTTGTTCAATATTTCCCAACGTTCAAGTGTAAAGCGACTCATTTCGTTCCGCGGAGGTATGATACTGACTTTCTGTCAAGATTTCGAGCGGGAAACAGCTTTCAGTGTCAAAATAACCTACGTTTTAAAAAGAAACCACTGAATGGCCCACCCTGTATTTCCTAAGACCTATTATTCTATTCATAGATTTTTTTTACGGCACCGAGCACAACTTAGGTGGTCACCCTTTAATGCAATGCACAGTTATATCGGTATAGGAAGTGGAGGTATTAAGGTGCAGAGAGACGAAAATGACGGTGGACATTGTTCTTGAAGCACCGCAAGTTGTACTTGTTGGGAAACAAACTAGCTGGCAAATCGTTCCAAAGTCTTGGCGTTCGAGAAATGGATGACTGCCTAAATTTCACCGTACGAGAAGGCAAAGGTTTGGCTGTGTTCTCGTTTGCGCGTTCAGCTTGGCAAGTATTCCGAGAAAAATAATGCAGTGAAGGAATGAGTGCGCCTAGTTCCGTAATAATAACTTTAATGTTATTATTATTACGGAAACTGGCCTAAATGACTCCTTCAAAAATGAAGAAATACTGGACAATAGCTGGACCGTATACAGAAATGATAGGAATTACAGCGCAACGGGTCTATCAAAAGGAGGGGGTGTACTAATTGCAGTTCACAAATCTTTATCGAGTGAGATTGTAAACACAACACCAACAACATTTTTTGAACATAAATTTATCAGAATCAAACTGATAAATAAATATATTTACATAGGTGTTGTATACATATATCCAGCCTAACTCTGAAGACCAATAATACCACGACATTCTTGAAATTTTTCATAGTGTCAATTGCTCCTTAACAGAGAATGACAATATCTTCCTTCTCGGCGATTTTAATCGCCCAAATATTTCTTTTCAGACTAATCATTCCGATAACACTATTATACCGGGGAATCTTCTGTCTGATATTGACACCACTATTATCGACACACTATATAATAACGACTTACATCAGGTAGTGCATTTTCCCAATAAAAATGGGAGATGGCTTGATATGATCTTTACAGACGCATATGATGAAGTGATTGTTAGCCCTGCCTCTGACGCGGAGAATCTTTTCTCTAATACACAACATCACTCTGCTATCATAGTAGAACTACCATGCAACAACATTAATTTTGTTCACTCTTACAATAATAATATTGTATTTGACTTCCGTAATGCTGATTTCAATTGCATTAATAACGAACTGTCTTCGATAGACTGGACATCCCTTTTCTCATGTAATGATCTTGACAATGCCATAACAACGTTTTACGATGTGATCTTTAAAATTGTCGATAATTATGTCCCTGTAATAAAACAAAAAGACAAAGTTTCAGAGCCCTGGTTAGATAAAAACCTCAGATCACTGCGGAATAGAAGAAATAAGCTATTTAAAAAACTTAAGAAAACAGGCGCGATTTCTCCTAATCTTCAAAAAAGTTATGGCACGCTGGCCTCAGAGTTCTCTTCTAAGTCCCGGGTTGCGTATGAGTGTTATGTTAAAAAAATTGGTGAAGATATCATAACAGAACCAAAAAGATTTTTCGAATTTGTTAATACAAAACGAAAAAGTTCGGGTTATCCCATGACCATGTGTAATGGGATCACGCAATCTTCCTGCCGGCGTAATATCTGCGATATGTTTGCTGACCGTTTTCAAGAGGTTTTTAGTGCCCAGTCAGATTCAACCCACAGTGAACCCAACATTTCGGTTCCTACACTTATTGATAATATCTCATTTTCTATTGAGGAGGTGCTCGCTGCTCTCAAGACTATTGATACCAAAAAAGGTCCAGGTCCTGATATTATTCCTCCCCTATTTTTATCAAAGTGTGCCCATCAACTTTCAAGACCTTTACATTTTCTCTTCAACAAGTCACTGTCATTGGGAACTTTCCCCTCGGCTTGGAAATCATCGCACCTCACACCTATCCACAAAAATGGAGACAAACGAAAAATTGAGAACTACAGAGGTATAGCAATTCTATCAGCAATACCGAAATTATTCGAAAAAATTGTCTGCGATAAATTAACCAATATGATCAACCCTGTTCTTAATGACCAACAGCACGGCTTTAGAAAAGGTCGCTCGACTACAACGAATCTCATGATTCTTGTATCTGATACGCTCTGCGAACTTGAAAACGGGCATCAAGTCGATACAATATACACCGACTTTAGCAAAGCGTTTGATCGAGTTGATCACAATGTCCTCATTTTAAAGTTAAAAAAAATTGGTGTGACAGGATCCTTACTTGACTGGCTTAAATCCTATCTTAACAATAGAACTCAATTTGTTAAGTTTCAAGGTCTTATTTCCAAGGAAATATTAGTGTCCTCTGGGGTACCCCAAGGAAGTCACTTGGGACCTCTCCTATTTAATGTGTTCATCTCAGATCTATCAGAAGTATTGGAAAATGTTTCACATCTGATGTACGCTGATGATCTAAAAATATATCATGCCATAACCTCGCCCGCAGATGCCGCATTCCTACAATCCAAGCTTATTGCGCTAGATCATTGGTGCATTCAGAACAAAATAGAGCTTAATGTCAGTAAATGCCACGTTATAAGTTTCTCACGTAAATCATCCACATATCACCATGACTATGTCTTAAGTGGAACTCAACTACACCGTGTTGATCAAATTGAGGACCTCGGCTTAGTACTGGACAACAAACTGTGCTTCAAATCTCATTATAATCGAATAATTTCGAAAGCCAATAGACTTCTTGGGTTCATTAAGAGAAGAGCCAAAGAGTTTAAGAATGTATGGGTTACAAAATCTTTATTCTGTTCTCTTGTCCGCCCTATTCTGGAATATGTATGTCCCATTTGGGACCCTTTTTTCCAGTTATACAGCAACAGAATAGAGTCAATCCAGAAGCAATTCCTTCTTTTTGCTCTCAGGGACTTGTACGACCCTAGAGACTTTGAAAACCTTCCACCCTACACAGTTAGGCTGCAATTATTAAATCTCTTACCGCTTGGTTCTAGAAGAACCATGCTCACATCCTGTTTTACCTTAGATGTTTTGAATGGCGATATTAAGGTTGACAATATCTCCAATAAATTCAGACTCAATGACAATGTCAGGCTGACGAGACATTCAAAACTACTTCAGGAATATGCACATCGTACTGATTACGGACAAAATGAACCAATTAACAGATGCTGTAGAGTATTCAACAAATTCAGCGCCCACTATACACCTCCAATAAATAAGCTGACATATAAACTGAGACTACGCTCCGTTTTATAAGGTCCCCACATCCCACTTAACCCTTCCACCAGTGTCTATCATACATCATATATGTATATACAATTAAAGGATCTAGGAGTGGTCTTTGATCGCAAACTTAAATTCGTCAATAATTTCTCCGAGATTACTAATAAGGCATACAGACTTGCAGATTTCGTCCTCCGTACGACAGTCCAGTTTAACCGTCCAGGAACAGCTGCTCTCTTATTTTCCAGTGTCGTCCGTAGTATTTTAGAATACGAATCCATCATCTGGAACCCTCACCATTCTTGCCATGTTGGGACCATCGGATCTGTTCAGCTTAGATTCACTCGGACCCTTTTATACAAAATAAGAAAGCCTCATATAGACTACAATGGCAGACTTGAAGTACTTCACCTACAGCCACTGCATTTAAGGCGGACCTTCCTCGATGCAGCTTCCTCTTCAAGCGTTGCAACCACCTGCTCAATAGCCACCTCTGTGACAACCTGAATTTTAGACCAGGAATAGTCTCAACCAGGAATTCAGACATCTTCAACCCTCCTCAAGCTTCTCTCGATGTATACCATCACTCTCTGATGCTAAGAATGCAAAGGAACTGTAATAATTAAATGTCAATTCTAGTCTACATGAAAATCGTATAAGCTACTTAGTTACAAAAAACATTAGTTGCTTTGCTCAATATTAAAACACGCTTTTTCTTTTTTTCTTTTTTTTAAATGAAGTAAACATGAGTCCCTAGCTCGGATCAAACACGTCTACCATCCATATCTCTTGGGCTCACGAACGACACGACCCGAACGAGTCCTTTTTTCTCTTTTTTCTGTGGTAGAAGGTAAATCAGCAACAGGACAATTAACGATCGGTATTGGCGTCTCAATTGTTTCAAACTCCGCTCCTGAACTGTCACTACTAGTGGTTTTGTAATTATCGGACGCGTTTTCGCTATTATCCACAACCACTGTGAGATCTGGTTTATTTGCTTCACACATTTGACGGTCATTGCGTTTTTCTGTTATAACAGTTTGACCCTGTGGCGGAACGATTTGTATTTTTTTCATGTTGTCATTTGGTGTAAATGATCCACCCTGAATATGGTCTTCATACAGTAAATCACTAGCGTTGAAACCGTCGTTCTTTGTTCTGGCAATAAACCGTCGATTCCGTCTAAAGTGACTATTAAAGCTATTCCTAATGCTGTAAGATCGTTCATTAACTCGACCAACAATAGTTCCGTGGAAGCATTCTTTTCCTGTTTTCTTAAAAATAACGAGTTCACCAATGTTGAGTTTCGGCAATGCTCTTGCGTTTCGGTTGAAGTAATACCTCTGCTTTTCTCTTTTTTATTCAATATTTTCTTGAATTTCTTTTTCCTTCAAATCATTTCTACACAAAAGCGACTTCGATACTGGGATTTTCGTTTTGAGTAATCATCCACTAAATAATTGACAAGGTGCTAATTGCATGCTTGCAACAGGAGTTGTATTATATTCAAGAACGCGATACTGATATTGCTTTGTCTCGTTTGCCTCATAGCAGCGTTTCAAGATATTTTTTGCTATAGCGACGCTCTTCTCAGCCAATCCATTACTTTGCGGATGTCATCCGCGAATTTGCCGAATGCTTCACTGTTAAATGGATTGTTGTCACACTTAAGCTTTGTTGGATATCCACAATAGTCAAACCGTTTTGTTAACTTGTCAATTACGTGACTTGCCGTTTTGTTTTTTAAATATTCCACAATTATAAATCCCGAGTATGCGTCAATAAGCGAAATGAAATTTGATCCCGCATATTCAAAAATATCCATTCCAGCTATATGGATAGACATGCTGTTCCGTATTGTATGAATCATGCTTGAAAGTTCAAGGACCTCTTCAAACCTGGGCAACTATGATCGCGTCAAGCAGTCAGCTACGAGCATTTCTTTGCCCGGTTTGTATTCCACAGTCATTTTTGGATATTTCAGTAAGTACATTAACATTCGCTGCAAGCGAATGGTAACATCATCGATATCGCGTCTTACTAACGTTTCAAGTGGTTTATGCTCACTTTCCACCATGAATTCACGATCATACACATAATAATGAAATCGCTCACACGCGAACACGATTGCTAAAAGTTGTTTTTCGATGTGCCCATTTTTGTTCGGTCTTGCTCAATGTACGAGACGCATAAGCCACTGGCTGTCCGTTTTGCATCAGAACGCATCCAAGGCCATCTTTTGACGTATCCGTCTGGATGAGAACCGGTTTGGTTTTATCATATACAACCAGAACTGGATCAGATAAGATGATGCTCAATATTTCACTCAGTTCACAATCATGAGCGTTTGTCCACTCGAATTCAACATCGTTTCTTGTGAGATGACAAAGCTGTGCCATTTTTTGTGACAAATTCGGAATGAATTTTGCCAGATATTTGAAAAACCCTAAGATTCGCAACACGTCTTGTTTATTTTCCGGTTTTTTAATATTAGTAACTGCCTCGCAGTATTTGCTCTTTGGCTTCAGCTGATCATGTGACAAAATATGACCCATGTATTCAACCTGGGTTTGTCGATACTGAACTTTGTCAGGATTGAGTTTAACTCCATTTTTTCTTGCCCGCTCCAGAACCAATGACAATGTTTTGTCATGATCTTCTTCCGTTGCACCTGCGATGCCAAAATCATCAAAGTACACTATGACTCCAGGTATATCTACAAATATTTGCAACATGTTAAGTTGAAACATTTCCGGTGCACTGTTTGATACGCGATTGAATTTGTATCGACCAAATGGGGTCATAAACGTTGTTAAATCAGAGCTTTTTCCGTCCAATTCCATTTGCCAAAATCCACTAGACAAGTCGAGAACAGTGAAAATCCTCATATCCGCTAATTGGCTGGTAAAGTCATCAATCGTAGGGATCAAAAAATGTTCGCGTTTAATTGCGTTATTTAACGGCTTTGGATCCAAACAAAGTCTTAATTTACCGTTAGGTTTCTCAACTATCTGCGAATTGTTTACCCAATCCGTGGGATAGGTCACGGATGATATAATGCCGTTCTGTTCCATTTGCTTCAATTCTTTTTCCAAGGGCTTGAGTAGACTGTAAGGTACTCGTTTTTTATAATGTAGAGCCGGTTCGGCGTTTTCCTTAAGAATGATTGATTGCTTACGATCGATTCCAACTTGGTTCTTTAGCCTCATTTTTTTTTCTTTATTGAAAAATAGAGTTAAAACTATTATCTTAAATGTTTAAATTTTTCTCTTTGCTATTCTTTTATTTTCCGCTTTCGTTTAATCTTTTTGTCC
This sequence comes from Chorisops tibialis, assembly GCA_963669355.1. NCBI lineage: Eukaryota > Metazoa > Arthropoda > Insecta > Diptera > Stratiomyidae > Chorisops > Chorisops tibialis. Next base: position 79,290,450 of record OY770263.1, read on the forward strand.
AAGAGCTCAAATAAATAAATAAGTAGACTAAAAGACCCCCCGTCGGGGAACTGACGATCATAGATGAGCTGTTTATTCTCCGGATATTTGACGATTTTACGATTGATATCAGTTTTCATTACTTTCGATAGCACTGAAATAATGGCTATTGGGCGGGGTTCGTTTTGCTTTGTTCTTGGGAATATGCTGAACATTCGCAACTTTCCACATGCGTGGAAAGACCCAGAAGAGTGAGAAAGATAGAAAAGATTGCGAAGAGGTTTAGCTAAAGAAACGGCGCACTTTTTAAGGGTAATGGGGGAAATACCGTCCGAACCAGCAGGATATTGAGCTCTATAACGATCCGAGAAATAAGTTTCACGCGAAAATGCAGTGTAGGCAGTGAGAAACCAGAAGGATTTGCAGCGACAGGCTATTGGTTCGATGATGGAAGAGGATAGTAAGTTGGCTTTTTCGCTACGATCAACCACGGTACGGTCGCAAACAACTAGAGGTAGTATAGATAAAGAAATGAAATTGTTATTGACCGTTTTGAAAAATGACCAGTAAGACCTCGAACCTTTAGGTCAGTGGAAGATCTTCCGTCGAAGTTTTTGGTCACGCTCAAATTTAACACGATTGAGTATGAATTTGCAGACATTTCGTGACGCATTGAAAAGTTCTCTGTTGGCACATGTTTTATTGCCTCTAAATGTTTGAAAAGCTTGTTTCTTGGTCTGAATGGCATCAAGACATTCTTTATTGAACCAGGAATCCTTCGACGGTCTCTGTTTTGACTGGTAGGTATATAGAGCTTCGTACTTTTCATACCTTTAATCTCGGTGCCACTTCTACAGGCTTCATCGCAGTTATTGGAATCGAAGCGCAACTTCCAATTAAAGGCACTGAAAAAGTTATTTAGTGCCCCCAATCGGCTCTTTTGAAATGCGAAATGTTTGTTCGAGGTGCCTTGACTGTCAGCGGCGTAGTTACTGCAACTGTGAATCAAGAAATGATCAGTATTTCCAATTGGCGATGGGGATATGACAGAGACAGAGTATTTCTCAGGTTGGTTGGTGAGAAATATGTCAAGAATGTTAGGAAAATTTCCTGAGATGTCTGGTAAACGAGTAGGCTCATCATCGTTGTGTTAATCCGTTTAAAGAGGCAAAAAGCTCAGTATCACGTCCCCCCCCGGTCCGTAGTGGAGGAATTTTTAAGCCAGGCAATGTTATGAACATTGAAATCGCCCGCGATAACGATTTCAGCGTCAGGGTCTGTAGTGTATATATACTGGATATATTTAGATAACCCATCCAGTTCTATCTGTCGTTACTGGGCTTCTATACACATAACAAAAGTACATGACATGTTTTTGGATCTGCAATTTTATCCAGATGTAATTTAACTCTGGATTGGAAGCTAATTGGAAAGACACATCATCACGGATGTAGAGTGCGACACCCTGCTGGCGAAAAAAGCTGGGGCAAGGTGATATCCGGGAACAGAATAAAACTTCACTTCCCGGTAACACCTTACATTCGCCAAGTGCTAGAATATCCAGTCTTTCAGTTTGGGTATGGATACATACAGCGGCAGATATCCATATACGCCGCAACATCGATCTGCGAATATTGTCAGCGGCCTAACGCGCATACTAGAAAGAAAGAAAATCGGTTGAAACGGCCTTAGACACACTCGTGTGCTATAGGGTTATCCAATAAGAGGTGTTATTTTGAATAGCCCGTTATTTCGGTAGATGTCACTTTTGAAGCTGTCATTTTTTGACATTTGACAAGTAGAAACTATGCCATTAATAAAAATGGAACGATACACGCTTCAACAACGCATTGAAATTATTAAAATTTACATTATTAAAATTCACTATTCTTGACTGATGAGGCCCATTTCCACCTCGGTGGCTACGTCAACAAGCAGAACTGTCACATCTGGGGCTCGGAAAACCCAAGAGTTATTGTTGAAAAGCCTCTCCATCCTCAACGTGTGACTGGTGCGGTTTATGGTCCGGCAGGGTCATTGGACCTTACATTCAAAAATGAGGCTGGAGCAACAGTTACGGTGAATGGATTGCGCTATCGAGAGATGATTAATGATTTTTTATGGCCGGAATTGGATGATATTGATCTGGACAACGTTTACTTTCAACAAGTTGGCGCTACGTGCCACACAAGCACCGAAACCATTGATATTTTACGGGAAAAGTTTCAAAATAACACCTCTTATTGGATAACCCTATACATCGAAATAATCTGAGTACTAAGGAGTTCACTATGGTAGCGTTTATCGATATCTATGGTACTTTCAACAGCGTCAGACTAGGAGCACTTACAGATGCACTTTTAAATCGAAAATTCTTCGGAGGACCTTTCTTTCTGATTTTGCGGAAGTTCGCGTTAATGTCCACGTCACGTTCAGACTAAAAATTCCTGTCCGCAATTCCAGCAATGTGGAACTCCACGACCTTTACTATGCTATACAAACTCCGCTCTCTGACAAACGCATTCCTTGGTCTCCACCGTATCGAAGGTCCAAGGTCTGCAACAGGAACGTAAAGTCGCTTTGTTATTCGGCTGTTGTGATTTGCAAGATTTCAAGTTTTGTAGATGGTCCATGGTGTTTGACCAATGAAGACTGGCGCTTTTATATTTTTCTGAACCACATTCTCGAATTTGATGAGGCTAGTTGCTTTCAGAACCTCGAAATCCCTTTTCAGTCGGTCTTTCGATTTGTTGCTCGACCTCCTGCTCGATGGGGAACTCACTCTTTTCAGCACGTCCCTCGTCTTCTAACGCATCCGGTTTACAAGTTCTACTTTATTTTCAGCCGTTGGTAACTCTCAATATCGTGCCGCGAAACAAATTACAAAAATTCTCACTGTTTGCTCGGGAACCTTCCCACAGAATCTGGCTTTGAAACTTTCCTCGCGGTCACTTGTTTCGCGGTAAAATTTCTCGAAAATTCTCCTTTTGCCCGTTTGAGAACTTCGCGACTATACGATCACTTAATCGTTATACTAGAAATTTCTCCCTTTAAACGTTCTAGAATTTTTGACACTGTTTGCACTTTTGCAATTGTCACTCATGATCTTTACTTGAAATCCCACTTCTGACACCAATTGAAGTGGCTGGATTTCAAGAAAAATAATTAAACCAGTTCATTTTAATTTTAAATGCCCACAAACCGCTTTTTCATAAATCACTTTAGATTTTTTGTTCACGCTATATCGCTTTAATCTTCGGACTAATCGCGCTCCGTTAATCAAACGACTTAATCGCCTTCTAAATTCTGAGTGACTCTTCATCACAAACCCGCGACTGCCGCTTCTCTGAATCTTTTCCTTCTCGGCCACTGTTGGCCAATTAATTTTTATGCCGTCGATTAAAATTCTCATAAGAACGTTTTATTTTAAAACTTTCGATCAATAGCTCTAGTACCCTCCAAGAAAATCGGATTATTGTAAAAATGTGTCATTAGTAGAAATCTTTTCGATAGTTCAGTTTAAATGAAAACTATTCAATCCGTCTTCACTAATGCGATCCATTGTTGAAATGTCAAGGTCCCCTGAACACTTGATCGTGAGCTCGTGTAGTTGTTCTTGGTGGATACATAAGCGACCCGCTGAATGATTAATCTAGTGTGTCAGTAGAACTTGTGTGTGAAAGATTATGAATATGGGAAAATAGGAAGTGCTGTGTGCGCTCCAAGGAGGATATATAAAAAGGAGTGACTATGAGCATGCTTTGCCTTGTAAGCACAATGGGAATGAATGTATTTCCCTCCCTTACTACCGAAATGCTCGAAATTTTTCGAAAAAAATCGTTTCGCTATCTTTGTCTGCCACACTTAAAAATATTGCAACTAACTCTTTCCCACGATAAACTGTTCGAAACAGTTGTCAAATTTTCGAAAAAAATTGTTTCGCTATCCTTGTTTGACATACGTAAACCCAAAGTTACTATCTCTGTCCCGCGTTATATTGTCCGTTGCTTAGCTTAAACACAAACCAAAACTAATAAAAATTGAAAAAATAAAATTTTCTGAAATGAAACAGCAAACTCCATTGTACTGAAAATTAGTTTATTGCGGACTGAATACTAGCAACTAAGAGAGAATACAAATTATGGTATTTTTTTTGTAAAATTTTGAAGCCAAGTTAAGCTTGGACACAATTTTCGAAAATTTCCGAATCAAAAAATATTCCCACATGAGACAGACTATCAGGTACTCCTTTTATATATCCTCCTTGGTGCGCTCTTTAAAAATTTAGAAATTTCGACAATAGAATTAAAGCATTCTGAAACTTTAAAAAACAAATTTTTTTTTCAGATCATCAAGAAAAAGAAAAACAGATTTTATAAACAATTTTAAATGTATTTATCAAAAAAAAAAAAAATCACTTAACAGGTTTAAACTAAATTTTTTTCCTAGACACATTTATTAACAGGGCGGTTTTGTATTCAAAAAATACGTGAATACACACTTTAGTGAAAATTTTAATTTTCCACAATTTTTTTTTACACAAGACATTATTGAAATTGATATAAAATAGTGAATAAACATTTCATACTAGAAAATTTAAAGGCACTGAGCGCTAGTCATTAAGTTGTTTTAGTTAAAGAGAAAACTTTGTGATTTTCTTTTCAAGCTCCTTAACTATTGAAATAGATTACGTGTTCCTTAGATCTTTAACTTGTTCGTCGGGGCATGCCATTTGATACAAAAATTGTATTAGCGTTCTTGTCGGTCTGCCGGTCATTCGTCCTTTGGCTAGATATGGTACAGTGCCAGCAGACGTTAGCATTCCCACACCGCGTATATCTAAATGTGCCCAATCTGTACATGGTACAAACTCCTAAGATTAAAATTTTGAGAAAAGAATCGAAGTAGAGCCGATTTAAGATTATACCTTTAATACTGCTGCACCTAAGCAGGCAGATGCTGGTCCATGTCCTCTGTTGCTAATATCGGCACATAAATAGTCTTTAAAATTTGCAAATTATTGTCACAAATCTCCAAATTCGTAACAGAAAAATAAATCGTTAAATTTTACCTTGAACTTTTCTTGAGTAATAGCTCCACAAGGGTAACCTCCATAGTCGGTCACCAGTTAGAGCTCCGGCCTTATGCAACTGCTTCCAAATGTAATGTGAATTTGAAAAGACGCCTGCGGCCGACTCTCCCAATGACTTCTTTACGCCGGCTAGGATAGCAATCGATTAAAACTGTAGAACTGACGGCAATCATAATCGACAACTACTACTAAAATATTAGTTTTCATTTTTGTGGAACAAAAAGGAAAAGGCTTCGAAATATCGTTAAATTAAGAATGTGCAAAGCATTTTAAAGAGAATCATTTTGTTTCCTGATTAAAAAATCGTCAGTAATTAGACGAATTTTTAATTTTTTTGCAAAAATGGACCGATTTTGATTTTCTGCAGCTTGAATTGACAGTGTCTACAGAAAAACCAACAAAAAAAATCGAAGAACAATCATAATTACTTGATAATGTAGCAACATCTATAACTAGTTTAGGTTTGTATGTGTTTTGAGCATACGTTAAAGTATCAGCCATGACAATAACGTCCGCTTTAGATGTATCCTATCAGGATAAAATTGTATTTATTAGTCTGGAATACATTTTAATTTTCATCTTACATGAATGCATAACGACTTTCCATTTAAACAGGTGATGATATCGCCAACTTTGTACGCCATACCAGATGGCATATTCTCACATAGCGGTACTACACCCGTAATATTGATTGGCAATGATAGAGCAGATGCTGCTCTTATTGTTGCAACAACAACAGCAGCACCAGCCATACATGCTCTGCAGTCTGCTAATTCTTTAGACGTCCGTAAGCACAGACCGCCACTGTTAAAGGTCAAACCATTACCTACCAATAGTATTGGGCGTTCTTCCGTCGATGCACCACAATAGGTCATCTCGAGAAAAATTGGTGGTTCGCATGAACTTCGCGCTACGGTCAAAAATGAATTGAGACACTGTGTCTCAATCCAATCCATGTTACGTACTTCGACATTAACACCGCAGGGGCACAGGGCATCAACAGTAGCCTGTGCAAATGCTGATGGTGTCATTTGATTTGCCGGAGTATCGGTTAATCGACGTGCTAAATTCTGTGCCTCGGCCTTAAATAAGCCGCGAGTCCATGAATCGACATCGGGCGATTCATACAAATCTAGTTTTGGTATCGGGTGACGATCCGCTTTTCTTTTATTATCTTGATAAAGCCACACTGCAAGTGCAGCTCCTTCAGCAGCTTGCTCCGGATATTCCATTCCATCGACGTGAATGGATGTGCAGCCTTGCTTTTGTAATTTTTTTGCTCCAACCGCTGCCGCTACTCGAGCATTTTCCTGAAACAACCCAAAATAATTCTTTTGGTTTTCATTGGAACTAAAATTTAGCATATACGAACCATTCCCTCATCAATGGCTTCTAATTCGTTATAACCGACGCCATCGCGACCAAGTCCTACAACCGCAACTGATCGGAACTCTTGATCTACATTATTGAAAACTTTACCTTTTCCCAAAGTACCATCGATTTTAGCCCTAAACGAGAAATTGAAATAGTATCTAGAATTATTAGTCTAGCGAAATTTAAACATAACTTACTCTTTACAAAGCTCTCCTAGTTTTCCTGAAACGCGATCATCAAATTTTTCACCGCACGTTGTTAATTTTGGATCGTCGGTATCCGATTCCTTTTCAAATATACCGATTACCAGTCCTTTCTATCAATATAAATGAAAAATAATAATTCGTTTCAACTTAAATGAATTTTATTATTTAAGAACAATACTTACATTTATTCCTCCACCGCATTCTTCTGACGAGAATTTTCGTACGTTTGCTCTACCGATTTGATAGAGCGTTCTAATTTTGATTAAGTTTTTAAAATTACTTGATTTCCAGAAAGCCATTTTCTTGAACAATGTATATCAATATGCCAATATTTTATTTATTAAAATAAATTGAAACGTTATACTATTTTTAAACACCTGTAAATTATGATAATTATTATTCGAAATGAAAGAAGTTCACGAACGTTTTGGCACAGAAAAAAATTTTTTACTGAAAATAAAAAATGAAAAACGCGAAGCTTGCCCAGTTGGAATGAAAAAAGTAATTGCGAGAAAATCGTAGACTACTTTTTTGGAATGAGCAAGTTTTTTTTTTAATTTAATTTTAATGGCATTCTAGCTTTCGCGCGAACTGATGATTTTCAAAGTTCTTTATGAACTGAATCGATTTATTTTTAGAACTCAACTTCAACAGATCAAGGAAACGTGAATATATTAGGAGTACAAATAACTTTCCGCCGTTTTGTATAAAAAATTAGGAATGTATTGTGAAAGAACGGTACATTACCTTTTATTCAAAGTATTGTACATTGCTTGCCACTACTTTTTTCCCATCTTTCTGGCAGCACTCGGATACCACGTCGGAAGAACTCTTCATCTTTTCTGGCTATCTACGAATCGACCCAATGTTTAGTATCTTCATATGATGTAAAGCGCTGCTTAGACAGGCCATGTGCCATCGACAGAACAAGTTATAATCGGAAGGAGCAATGTCTGGTGAATACGGTGGGTGGGGTAGGAATTGCCAATTAAGTGTTTCCAAATAGGTTTTGACCGGTGCCGCAACATGTGGACGAGCATTTTCATGTAGGAGAATAATTTTGTCGTGTCTGGAGTAGTAATGGGCGCATATTTCCTTGAGTGCGGGGCCCAATCTCATTAATTGTGTTCGGTAGAGAGCTCCAGTAATGGTTTCGACCGGTTTGAGCAACTCATACTACACGACACAAAGCTGATCCCATCAAATACACAGCATGAATTTTTTCCATGAATATTCGGTTTGGCTGTCGATGTTGAAGCATGGTCAGGAGGTCCCCATGATTTTCTCTTTGATCTATCGTAGTGCATCACCAGTAACTATACAATGCGAAAAAACCCTTTCTTCTATGCCTGGCAAGCAGCATTTCACACATACAAAATCGGTGTTCAACGTCTCTCGGCTTCAATTCATATGGAATGCAATTTCCTTGTTTTTGAATCATTTGCAACGATTTTTAAACGATGTGAAATTGCTTGTTCACTTTTAATGTAAATATAAGTTCTTGCAATTTTCAATCTGTACCACTTAACTCCTTTTTTGATTTATACTTGACGGTATAAACCATAGAAGATCAACTTCAAAATAATAACATTTTGATGAGTTTCGTGAAACGATTTCATTTTTGAAAGTATAACAGGCAATGACAGTTTTTACCATACAAGGATTTCTTTGTACAATGTTTCCGTTTTCAGTCTAATGAATAAGAGATTAAGGGTCTTCAATACCCAGCCCATTATTGCGAATCGACTGTTTCGCCATCTGCTGTGGCAAATTGAAAGATCGACTACTATACCGACCGGTAGAGGCACTAAAAGCGATTCAAAGGAGGAGAATGACCGCAGATAATGGCTCATATTTATGGTGTACTCATATTTGCTGAAGTAAGTGAGACGTTTCATACTCGATTAGCAAATTGAATAATCGGTTCTGATTGCTCGGTTGATAGACAAAAAACTTGGTCAGTCGAATAGCAATATTATTGGCATCGTGATCACCGTGATACGAATATCGGAACAGAGAGAAATCTTTCTCAAGTACAGTTTGGAAGCATGATGTAATCAATCCTTCGTAGCTTAGTTGTTTTGCGCTCGGCTCAGTATTTTCACACACTTTTGCGCTCGAGTTCGAAGCTCCATTGCGTACAAATTTTTCTGTTTTTGATCAATCGATTTTTATACTCTAGATGAAATCTGAGAGTATTATAAGTTTGCTCTAAAGTTTGTAACGCCAAGAAATAAGGCTCGGAGAAAAAAATGATGAATACAGAAATTAATATTATCACTCAAAAATCTCAAAACCGGATGTCCGTCCGTCTGTCCGTCCGTCCGTCCGTCTGTGCGCGCTCTAGCTTGAGAACGCGTTGAGCTAGATAGTTCAAATTTTGTACACGTCGTTTTTGACAAAAAAGTAAGGTCAAGTTCGTGAACGGGCCAAATCGCTCCACCCCTTCTACCCCCTCCCATACAAAATGACACAATTGCGCAATTTGACAATAAACGGATTTGCACGAAAAGTATAAAAGCTATTGGCCTGAAATTTGGAATATGTTACTTTTATGATAATATCAATCTACCGTACGAAAATTATGCGTATCCTCCCCCTCCTTCTACCACCTCCCATACAAACTGTACTTGTCATGAATTACTCTAAGCCAATTTACTCATTGCGTATACAATTTAGAGAGCTGAAATTGTGCACCAAATATTTATTTAAAATTGTTAGTAAGCCCAAAAAAATTTAGACTATTAGCTTCACCCCTTCTACCCCCTCCCATACAAAATGACACAATTTCGTAATTTGACAATAAACGGATTTACTCGAAAAGTATAAAAGCTATTAGTCTGAATTTTCGGATATGTTATTTTCATAGCAATTTTAATCTACAGTAGAAAAATTATTTGCTTCCTCCCTCTCCTTCCACCCCCTCCCATACAAACTACACTTTTTCATGAAATGCTCTAAGACGATTTTCTCAGAACATATAACATTTATTGAGCTCATATTTTGTAATAAATACTTAATTAGTATTAGCATTAAGATCAGAAAAAAATATTTGATTAGCTTCACTGCTTCTACCCCCTTCCATACAATATGACACAGTTTCACAACTTCACAAAAAATCGATTTTCTTGAAAAGTATAAATGGCACTAGTCTGAAATTTCAGGGATGTCAATTTTACAATATTCCTAGTTATTTCTGAAAAAAATCACTCTAATCGCCCCACTCTTTCTACCACCTCCCATACAAACTGCACATTTTCACTAAATCTAACTCACTAATTTTTTCAGTTCCCATTCAATTTTTGGAGTAAGCATTTTGTACAAAACATTTTTATAGCTACTTTAGCATGATGGGGAAAAATTAGTTCAATGCTGTCATCTCTTCTAATACTTCCCATGCGAAATTTCTTGGGATCACAAAAAATTCTATTTCATCTAGAGTATCGTAAGATTGCGCTTTACGCGCAATCGTAGCCCTGTTATGTTTTCAAAGATTTTTAAATATGATAAAACATGAAACCATGGGAAATTTTGGTTTCGATTTTATTTTTCGTTTATTTATCATTTTATGATAAACAGTTAAAAACACTTTACGAATATCCCCCGTACGATTGAAATGCATCTTTGAAAATTGACTGTTTCATGTAAAATGAGATAATAAACTAAGAAAATTATTTAAATATTTGAAAAAAGAAAACGAAGATAAATAAAATAAAAACGGCCTCGCACCAATGCTTTTCAACTTAACACTCGAATATGTTGTTCGGAAACTTCCCGTTGACACCAAGGGAACACTATGCTTCAAATCCACACACGCCGACGACATAGATATCCTTGCAAGATCTCTGGAGAGTGCTAAGGAAGTATTTGTAAACCTTGACTCGGTAGCAAGGGAAGTTGGACTACGTATAAATGAAAATAAAACAAAAATTATGACGCAAACTAGGAAAAAGACGCCAATCAGACAAAATATAATAGTAGGAGACTATAACCTAGAAAACGTAGACAACTTTATATACCTAGGGGCGAACCTATCGAAGGATGGAAGCGAACCCATCGAAATTAAAAGAAGAATAATTATGGCAAACAAGACGTATTATTCGGTACTTCCAATAATTAAAAAAAAGAACGTACACAGAAAACCAAAACTTAAGTTATATAAAACGATTATACGACCTGTGCTATGCTATGGCAGCGAAACGTGGACATTAACTCAGGCGTCCGAAAAACTACTGAACGCCTTTGAAAGAAAGGTCCTCAGAAGAATCCTCGGACCTGTGAGGGAAGACTCGATCTGGAGAATACGATACAATAGAGAATTGTATGCCATCTTCGACAATCCAGAAGTGTCAACCCTCACAAAATTTAAAAAGTTACAATGGGCTGGTCATGTGGAGCGGATGGATGACGGAAGAATTCCCAAACGCACACTAAAAGGGAAAGTCAACGGACAAAGACCGGTCGGAAAACCACGAAAGCGCTGGGAGGATTCGATTGACGCAGACAGCAAATCACAGCTAAGATTTTCAAACTGGAGGACGCGGTCACTGAACCGAGATGGATGGAGGCAAAGCATTCATTGGCCAAAGTCCGAATTGGGCTGTAGCGCCATCGTAAGTAAGTAAAGTAAGTAATTAGAAATGTTATAGGAACTTACTTTTTTGAAATCTATTTTTTTGATAATCGCCGTGTGCTCGGATTCAGTATTCGTCCACCGGATATTCTAACTTTTCGACCCATATTACTTTCAAACAACACCTTTTCCCAATAATTTTCAAATTTAGTCTACCAAACTCTAGCTTGTTACCACTTTTCAGTAAGATAAAAGAATGATCGCATCATGAATGACTGTCAAATGAGATCACACAAATAAACACATAGTAGTATTATGTACTCCTAACGCGGTGCTGGAACCATCCTTTTTGTTAATAGATATATAAAACATAATCCGATTGCTACTTGATATGGCAATAGAAATTTATTTACATACATAATATAATAATTCCGGGTCATAAAATTAATTTTTGAATGGTGATGCCACTGAGATCATACCTGCTTTAAAGCTTATTAAGCTTCGCACGCAGGTCACCAGAGAATTAAGGGTAATAATGTAATGCTCGAAATTCATTCTGAAATTTTCCTATGCAAATGCCTAAGTATAAATTTTGCATTGATGGCATATAGTTCGAAGGCCATAAAATTAATTTTGAATGAATGCACCGCTTTTTACGTTTCACACTCAGGTCAGCAGAGAATCTAAGGTGCTAGTGTAGAACTGCGTAGTGAAAAAATTGGTCCCTCTACAACCAATATGCATACCAACCCCCAACGGTCGGACAATCACGTAAACTGAAAGAAGAGGCGATAGATCGGCCATATCTTCAGAATACTGCAGAAAATCACGGTTAAAAGCATCCCGACATTACAAAATTCGTCGAGTAGATTAACTACGTCACAAAAAGGGAAAAACTATCAAGTCGTAAGGCAGGAAAATAAAAAGGTTCTCTCGAAAGTCGGCATTTCGAAAGAAAATTTTATGAAAACATAACTCATTCGCAGATGTTATGTACCGAATGCGAAATAGACGAAGCACGATGATCGTCGGGTATTATTCGCGCATAAGAGTCCAAGCTAAGCATGTAAACTCGGAGATGTAAGTGGCAATATATCGGTCACAGTCTGAATACTGCAGCAATTCATGACCAAGAGGATCTCGAATTAAAAAAAATCGTCGAGTAGATCGGCTGCTTCATTGAGGAAAAACATTCGAGTCGTAAGGCAGAAAAATAAAAATGTTCTGTCGAACCATAAATCATCGTATCTTGCCAAAGGTCAATGTAGATGATTAATAATAAATATTCAACATACCCAATATTAAATACCAAATGCGTGGTTTCCAAATTTCACTTCAAAGCACGTACGTTGTTCGTACTCTGATTTGTAAAAAGTAGAAACAAGAGAAGACCATCTCAAATCCCTGAAACGTGCTATACAAATATATGTCAAGTATTTGATCACGCATGCTTGTATCGAAATCTCAGAATTGTTTCTAGTGTATTTTCTACAAATTTCTCCAGGTAGTTGTTCTGGTTGTTTATTTTATGATCTTCCCATCTTTCTGCTCTTTCCTGTTATATCAACAGCAATAACTGTAGAACTGTAGAAGCGTTTCCAAAAACGATTGCATGGTCCACAGGTCTAGCGAGCGCTTCCTAACTTTTTGTTTTTTTGTGCACTTGGTTCGAATCCAGACAAAAACACAGTTTTTTGTTTTATTTATGTTTATTACTGTACTCATAAAACGATAATGCACTAAACGAAAAAAAATCCAAACCTAAATTTCCCATGGTTTCATGTTTTATCATATTCGACAATCTTTGAAAAAATCGGTTGATCAAAAAAAAAAATTGTACGCCATAGAGTTTTGAACTCGCGTCCAAAAGTGTGCGAAAATACTGAGCCGAGCGAGAAACAACTAAGCTGCGAAGGATTTAACAGACCGGTCTTCTAAAACTTACTTGAGAATGATTGAGAATATTCATATTTTAAATTTGGTTTGCAATATCAATATGTGCAGCACCTATGTGACGATACCGACATCTTGTGGTAAGAGGGATAAACTATTTGACGTAAGAAATCCGGAAATCTGAAATTATGGGATGTTCGTCTCTTTATAATTAGATTTTAACATTAATATTATATGTTTTAACAGGGAGTGAACAGCGATATATTTTTGAGTGTTGTGCGAATGTCCCGTGGCCATAACCCCGCCAATTTCGTGTCATGTGAAGTGAAAAATATGTGAACGAAAATTAGTATTTTGGATTCGAGTTTTTTCCGGCTTGATTTTACAACAAACGAAAACAGTAAATAATAAAACTATGGGGTTGGGACCTTTTGTGTGAATAGACAAAGCGATAGCCAACTAAACTTATAATGAAAATTGTCAAAAAACCGCGTAACTCGATAAACCGTTTCTCCATACAAATTCGAAAAAAATTCAAGATGGCGGTAGTCGGTATTGAAGACCCTTAAAAGCAATTTTTAATCTGTCACACTTAACTCCTTAACATTAGGTAACACTTTTATCATCGGTGGCGATTTTAATGTAAAACACACATACTGAATTTCGAGACTAACAACTAAAATCTGTACTATGCAGTACGAAACCACAAATGTGAGTTCTCATCGGGATCGCCAACTTATTGGCCGACTGATTCCATGAAAGTACCCTATCTGATTGCCTTTTTTGTATAAAATGCAATATATAAATGCAAACAACATACATACAGAAGGCGGTGATGGCCTATCATCAGACCATACCCGTTATACTAACGTTGAGCGGAACGGTTATACTAAAGGAAGGACTTCCAAGGCTAACCAACTGACGAACAAATTGGGACGAATTTAGGGAAAAAACTCGAGCTCTTTATTGATCTAAATTCTCCATTGGAAAAAATAAATCAAATCGACGCGAAAACTGAACAATTCGTTGCTGATGTGCTACAGGTAGTAGAATACAGCACATCTGAAGACCACAGAAGCACCCAAGACGCAACAAAATATCCGAGAGAAATTATAGAACGATAAGCACGGAAAAAATTGCAGTTGATAAGATACCCGAGTTATAAAATCATCTTCAACCCACTGAGCAACCAACTAAAAACACGCATCACAAGTAAAAATCGAGTCCTTCATTATTAAAAAGAGATTATGGTAAATGAATTGGAAATCAAAAGCAGACAGCAGATCCTTTTGCGGAGCCCCTTTCGAATGTTTTTCAACGGCAGAACACAAAGGTTGAAAATGTAACTTTCATCGAAAAAGCAGATAAAGCCGAAATACCATCTACCACTTTGAAACTCAAAAATTTATGAAACAGAATCTCAGCAACAAAAAACCACCAGGCTATGATCTCGTCACTGGGCGAATTATGAAATAGTTACCACACCTAGTTTTCCTGAAATTATATCACATAATAAATGCTTGGTTTAAACTGAAACATGTTGGAGCTACGCTGAATTTTTTTTTGTCTTTCATGACTAAATTAGCCTAAAAATGTAACAAAAATCCGGTTGTCTGTCCGAAGACGACGGACGAATGGCTTTATACCAACAGTTCAGGTCCAAGTTCATTTGCCGCCCGACACGATATCAATAATCGCGTCATTCTGAAAACCTAATCTAGGATAAATTTTTATGGTGCAAAGCCTATTTAGTGATATTCAAAGTCTCATGTCTCCGAGATCCTTGAATATAGGAAGTTCGTTTTTAGGTGGATTGTAGATTGGGTAAGTGAGTTCCATCACTTTAAATTTGGGAAGTTTCAGGTGGAGTGAGAGACGGGGAGGGATTGAGTCAAAAATTACACTTCCTAATACCTCCACTACTAATGCAGATAAAAAGCTGAAACTCGACACTCTCATTTAATAGTTTATGGGAAAAAAATTAAATTAATTTTTATATCTAGTGAAGGCTAAAAACAAATTGTCGGCCGAATTCTTCTTTTTTTAAATGATTATGTCTTCAGAATAATTAACCGCAAAGAATTCATATTTTGCGATCATCCGTGGTGTAGAGTTTCACTATTATGGACTTTGACGAATGCTAATATTTGAAAGGGAGAAGGTCAGAAGGTCATTCGCAGTGATCAACTGCGATTGCTCTTTTTCAATATCTGTGCAAAAGCGCAGCTCTTCCAATAGCAGTGATTTTTGCACCTCTATTCTCCATGCTAGTACGCAAGGATGGCAAAAACTGCTATTCCAGTGATAAATATCTTCGAAAAGAGCTGCTATTTTTTTTTTAATTTAGCAATGATTTAATTTGATACAGAAATTAATTAAAATTAACCGGAAGAGCACAGAAAACTGAAATCAAATCAAATCCGAAAAATTCAAACTGTTTATTTCCATGTTGGTTAAAATAACACAACTCAATAAAAAATAAAAAAAAAAAACACAAAGTAGCAATTTTTTGCGAAACCCTGCATCTAACAATCAGGCAGACCCAATCTCATCTCATTCTCAGTACGCAGAGTGAACATGTCCCCTATTTCCCCTCGGAATGGAAAGGTTTTCTTTCACTATCCAAAGTACGAAAAAACGATCGAGCGCAATCCAGTCAGGATGGCAAAAATGTCAAACGCATCGCATGTACACAAACCAAATAAAAAAAACATCCGGTCATAGAAAACACACGATATTACTCACACAACACAATAACACAACTCAATAAAAAATAAAAAAAAAAACACAAAGTAGCAATTTTTTGCGAAACCCTGCATCTAACAATCAGGCAGACCCAATCTCATCTCATTCTCAGTACGCTGAGTGAACATGTCCCCTATTTCCCCTCGGAATGGAAAGGTTTTCTTTCACTATCCAAAGTACGAAAAAACGATCGAGCGCAATCCAGTCAGGATGGCAAAAATGTCAAACGCATCGCATGTACACAAACCAAATAAAAAAAACATCCGGTCATAGAAAACACACGATATTACTCACACAAGCAATTTCATCAATTAATAACGTAAAGCTCTTATCGACACAGTGGACTGCAACATAAATCGGCGGAACTTGCAATAGCCGCAACTCACATGTCACACATCATCCTGACGAGATCGAAACTCAGAACAAAGCCCGCCAAACAAATCGCCGCTTACCCAGGAAAGCGCACCTCATTGACTACTTCGAACGTCCCACACCTCACCGATCAGATCATAAAACCCACCGATCAGATCATAAAATCCACCAATCAGATCATAAAAGCCACCGACCAGATCATAAAAACCACCGATCAGATCAAAGCTCGCTAAACAAGTCGCAGTAACACTTCACCTACGGCCTATTCATTTATACCTATACTTCCTCAGTGTAAAGCAATAGCACTGAGAGCACGAGCAGTGTTTAGATGGTGTAGATATTACCAAAGGCTATCAACAACCCCGCAAGGGGGTAGTTGTAGTATGAGGTTTTACCAATTCCTGGAACTATCTTTGGAGACTAGCGACTCACCGGACCTGAGCTATCTATCCCCCTGTGGGATGGGGGCTGTAGAATTCACCCACAGCCAGTCCTGCTTGCCCTAAAAAATGGTAAATGGACACTCACTGGATCATGGGCTTATCACCCGTGATCTTAAGACCTAAATGATACGAGAAACGGATACATCGCCTCGGATACGGACTGATTCTACGGTAACGACTTTTGGCATTCGAAAACGGACTATGATTGGCTTCTGGAACGTTCGAACATTGAATGACGGGGGAAGAGCTGGGGTTACTCGGTCCTTGCACCGCCAATCAGTGATCGACCGTGAAATGGAGCACTATAACATCCAAATCTTGGGCTTGAGCGAGGTCAGGTGGACAGGATCAGGAGAGAATGAACCCCTAGCGGAAACACTATTCTGTACATTGGCCCTGAAAGTGAAGCCAGAAATGGCGTGGCGTTCGTCCTTACGCCGAGAGCGAGAAACAGTCTCATCAGCTGGGATCCAATCTCGGATAGGATTATCGCCGTTAGGCTCAGGATCAGTGTCAGAAACGTTACAATTCTGCAGTGCTACGCACCAACTAATACCGCAACATCTGGTGACAAAGAGGAGTTTTATAGACAACTGATATTATTATCATCTCAGGAGATATGAAAGCCCAGGTTGGATCAGACAACACTGGACTAGAACACGTCATGGGGAGGCATGGTGACCCTTGGGTCGACGCTTCACGACCTTGGATTAAGAGACCCGAAAACGGCGAATTATTTGTGGAGTTCTGTAGTACTCGGCAAATGGTTATCGGAGGGACCCTTTTTCCACACAAGAGCCATCATAAAACATCTTGGGTTTCCCCTGATGGTGTTAGTCAGAACCAGATTGACCATTTGGCTATAAGTCGCCGATGGAGAAGATGTCTCCTCGATGTGCGAGCGAAACGTGGAGCTGACGTGGGGAGCGATCACCACTTGATGGTTGCCTGCTTGAGATTGTGTACAGCAGCTATCCGACGACCACAAATTCTTCAAATGAAGCGCATGCTTAATGTGGATAAACTCAGATATCCCAACAAAAAACTCGAATACACCACCATTCTACGCGAAAAGTCATCCACATTGGTTGAACATGAAATGCGCATACTGGGCGCCAATTGGGAGGCAACCAGAAACCCTTTTCTAACTAGTGCTGAAGAATCTGTGGGATATGTGCAAAGCGGTGAGAAACCCTGGATGTCGCAAGTCACATGGGACAAGGTTGGCAATCGGAAAAAAGCCAAATTGGCAATCATCTCTCAACCCGATGTCAACCAACGAACGCCCGACTTGAGGCAGAACTACCGCGATGCTCATATACAGCTTAAAAAGGCTGTTAGACGCGACAAGAGAAAGGCCATTGAAGATCTGGCAAACAAGGCAGAATCTGCGGCTTACATTGGGAATATGGGTTCACTATTTAAAATCATGAAACAGTTGACGGACAGGAATTTCACCGCCAACCACCTGGTGAGAGATGTCAACGGAACTCTCTTTAATATGAATGAACACCAGTTGGGGCAATGGAAGGAATGCTTGTCTGATATTTTAAACATCTTGTCAGAGGAAGATATTCCGGAAACAGAACAACTTTCAAACATCCAACCGCAATCCTCTATTAGGGACGATCCCCCAGATAAGGAAGAGATAGTTTCCGCCATTCGGTCAATGACGGGAAGGAAAGCTCCAGGTATAGACGGACTACCAACCGAACTCCTCAAAGCGGACCCGGAAATAACAGCCGATATACTCCTTCCATTCTTCACTAAGGTGTGGAATGGGGGAAGATATCCGACTGAATGGAAGGAGGGCGTCATTGTGAAAATTCCGAAGAAGGGCGACCTTCGGGATTGTGGCAATTGGCGTAGTATATGTCTACTTACTGCCGTATCAAAAATTATGGCTAAGGTAATTCTCAATAGGATTAGTGATGTCGTCGAGAGTACTCTCGAAGTTTATCAGGCTGGATTCTGTAAAGGGTCGTCTTGTACCGACCACACAAATACCCTACGGATAATGTTAGAGCAGTCAGCCGAAATGGGTTCGCCACTACATCTCATGTTTGTGGACTTCGAGAAGGCTTTCGACAGCGTTAAGCGAGATTACATATGGAATACTTTGCGTAGGAGAGGTATTCCAGATAAGGTCATAGCTATGATTAAAGAATCCTACGAAGATGCAAGGTGTTGCGTCTTGCATAGAGGAGAGCTGTCCGAGAGCTTTCCTGTGCGAACGGGTGTCAGACAAGGCTGCATATTATCACCAGCCCTGTTTCTGGTGGTAATAAATGACATCTCGAAAGCTGCATTGGAAGGTGGGGAAGGTAAAGGTCTTCAATGGAGACTATTTAACATCTTAAGTCACCTTGATTATGCTGATGACGTGTGTTTGCTTGCACATAACCGTTCGGACTTAGAGTCAAATGTTCGCTCGTTGCATTCTAAATGCAAAGAGGCGGGACTGAAAATAAATGTGCGTAAAACCAAATACATGCACATGGGTTCGAACGCAAGCACACCGATTGTTCTTAATGGACAGGATGTGGAAGAGGTGCAAGATTTTTGCTATCTCGGAAGCATTGTCAGCATGGACGGCGGAGCCGAAAAGGATGTTGAGGCTCGGCTAAATAAAGCTCGTCAGGCCTTCGGTATCCTTTCCCCTTTCTGGAGGTTCAGACAGATCTCCCTTCACACGAAGCTACGATTTTTTGACACATGCGTCAAATCCGTGTTGCTATATGGTTGTATTACGTGGAAAGTGACCGTTCGACTTACCAAGAAACTACAGACTTTCGTAAACCAATGCCTCCGGCGCATTTTAGGAATATTCTGGCCAAAAGTAATCTCCAACGACGAACTTTGCAGTACAACTGGCCAGACTAAAATAGGTATTGAGATTCAACGGCGAAAGTGGCAGTGGATCGGTCATACTTTGAGGAAACCAGAGCGAAACATCGCAAAACAGGCTCTGGATTATAACCCTCAAGGAAGACGTCGGGTTGGTCGACCATGTAACACATGGAAGCGAGCAGTTGAGCTGGAGGCCAGAGGAATAAACAAGTCCTGGCAACAGCTTAAGGCCGATGCTCAGGATCGCGCCTTGTGGAAGAGAGTTGTTTCTGTCCTATGCCCCTATAGGGGGTCTTAACAGGAATTTGATTGATCATTTAGATTTGGTATAGCTTAAATTGTTGATAGTCTTTGATATCACTGAGCTGAACAGTGAACAGTTTGGAAATATCGCTAAGCGCGAGCGATATAACAGATACGAAGAAAGACAATAGAATATATCAGATGTTCCAAGCGGCAATCGAGCAATGAAAGATCTTCCATATGAACAACGTCCATATGAAAGCTCTTTCGTTGCACGATTGGCGAGCTTAGCGCTGGGGCTGAGTGAAGTGCGACTGCGATTTATTTAATGAGCTTTGATTTGATTGATGGGTTCTGAGATCTGATTGGTGAGGTGGGACGTGCGAAGTGGTCGATGAGGTGCGCTTTCCTGGGTAAGCGGCGATTTGTTGGCGAACTTTGTTCTGAGTTTCGATCTCGTCGAGGTGAGGTGGGACATGTGAGTTGCGGCTATTGCAAGTTCCGCCGTTTTATATTGCAGTACACTGTGTCGATAAGAGCTTCACGTTCTTCATTGATGAAATTGCGGCAAATAATACAATTAAAGTATTTGGAGAAAAACGTTTAGTACTAAATCTCGGGTTACGAACACCATACCAATGGACATTTATTATAACAGATGTTAAAATGCCAATAATCGGAGCTGATTTCATCGAACATCACGCTCTTTCAATTGACTTGATAAGAGAAAGGCTCATCGATTCTAAAACAAAATGCTTGGCAAGCATTTCAGAGTCCATCGGAATAACAACATTCGATACTAAGAATTCTTTTGCGACACTATTGGAACAATTCAAAGATATCAATATTCTTTCACAACTTAGGATAAAGACAAAAAGTACAGTAACACATCATATTAAAAACCTCCTGTATTCTCACGCCCACGGCGCTTAGACTCAAAAAATTTCGAAGCAGCTGAATCTCAGTAGCTAATGAAACATTGAATCTGCCGACCAAGTAAAAGCAACTGGGCCAGTCCGCTATACATAGTGATTAATGATGATTAATTGTTATCACTATACCAGACAGGTATCCAAACCCTTCATCCAAGATTTTTCGAATATACTTAATGGCAAAAAAATATTTTCTAATTTGGATTTACAAAGAGCATATCGTCAAATATCAATTGAGCTATGTGACATATGCGGGACAACACTGAAACTACCTGGCGAATTTTTTTGTGCATCATCAAGATTTGAAATCGAACCAGAGTTTGTAGAACTTGAAACTACAATGTCAAAAATCGGACCCACTTAGTCAGTACATCATGATAAGAAGATTCTTATACAAAAATCGTTGAAGGACTGTACGCACGTTTTTATACGAAATAATGCAGTAAAATCACTTTTTCAACCACAATACAAGCGACTTTTCAATGTGATCAAAAAATATCACAAGTACAGCTGGACAACAGGACATCGAAAGTTTCAACTGATCGTTTGAAAGCAGCATTCGTTATGATCGGTCCAGATGAGACTATTTCGGCATCTTCAACTTCGTCAAATAGTCAGATGATTCCAGTTCCTGCAAGAGTAACGACCAGATCAGGAAGACATGTTAAAATTCCAGCACGTTATCACTAGGAGGGGGTAGTGTGGTTAGAGTCACTGTATAACTGAGCTACTCGGTCCAGGAGTCTGGCAGATAGCTATTTTAGTACAAAAATCGAACGTGCTAAAAAATTTGGTACTAAAAATCGAACGTTCGAAAGATCAAAGTGTTGGTGAAAATAAGTGTAGACTGTGTAGTCATTCTGACATATCCCAGTAGGGAGTGGAATCATTACCGCGCCGATGATTCTTACCATGAAGCTATTACAGCTACTTCCTGTCGTAAAACATAGATTACTTTAACATTGCAATGTCATAGGCAAGCATTCATTTTTGCTACTTTCTGCATTACAAAGAATCGACATTGGAATCTAGGGAAACGAATGAATAATGTAATGATTGGAAAAAAAATCGACAATGTAATGGTCGCAATAGAATCAACGATAGAATGGTTACAAAAGAATAGAAAGCAAATTAATCTTTGAGAAGGTATTCTAATATTGAGGGAGCGATTCATTTTGAATTAATATTGAAAAATGTGATGAAATTGGATCCTGCTTTTGAAATGAATTCAGTATTTTAAATTCTGTTGCTATAATTTAACTAACAGCAACAACCTGGAAAAAAGCGACTTAAGATTTTTTTTCTCGCAATGAACAACTTGTAAAATTTTACGGGAATATTAGAAAGCAAACCGGTTATGATAATAATAATGTTTTCTATTATTAATCTTTCGTTTTGTGCGCGGCACGTTTTGAAGATGATCATTTATTTTATGCAATCTCCTCACATTACCTTTCAATGCATATCAAATTCCCTAAATAAACTTCTATTTTATGTAATGCCTTCACATTACTTCAGAATGCATTGCAAATTTCTTAGGTCGATTTGAATGATTTCTTAATTTGAATGATTTTCAATAAAAGGGAATGGATTGCAAAAATCCCTGTTGGGATGTTTTTCCGCCATGTGTCAACAAACAGAATCATAAACTAGACTAAAAACCTGTTTGGTAAAGATGTGTGGGTGCAGAAAATTGCAAAATAAAATTGAATTTTTGGCTGTTTCTAATGGAATGGCACAATGATATTAATTTTTCAGGGCACATAATCGAATTCCAATTGCATTTTGATAAATATCTAACCGAATATGTATATACACCAAAAAATTCAAACTTAACGGTTTCAACTCTGATACGCATCTGCCAGACTCCTTTACCGAGTTGCTCAGCTATACAGTGACTCTAAGTGTGGTATAGTAGGCATGGAGAAGAAAAATCAATAAATACATAGTACGTATGGAAATGGAAAATAGTGGCATTAAGTTTTTAATTATTTTAGCATTCCTAAGACCCTTAAAAGTAAAACATTAAATAAATCCTTAAAAGAAAAATATTAATTATCTTAGTGAAAGAATATGTCGTGAGTAGTTTCAACGCTTCAAGAGCGATGATTGTGGCGTCGAGGACCGACATGGCGGTGAAAGAGAGAAAATATTGTGGTATATCATGTGGTCCATCACAGGAGATCGCTATCGACTACAATTGATGCATTTAAGGCGAACATTGAAGGTGAAACAGTACCAAGAGAGACACCACTAAGTTATCCTTCAGCATGACAATGCTCGCCCACATGTCCCAAGACCGGTCAAAACATTCTTGGAAACGCTAAAATGGGAGGTCTCACCCAACCCGCCGTACTCTCCAGACGTTGCGATGGCCTGGCTGATCAGCATTTCCGCTCGTATGAATAAGTCCAAAAATGGATCAATTCGTAGATCGCCTCAAAAGACGCATAGTTTTTTCGATATGGTATCCGAAAATTGCCAGAAAGATGGGAAAAAAAATAGTGGTTAGCGACAGACAGTACTTTCAATTATAAATTTGTAATCACTTATTAAGAATTCATCCTCAAATTTTAAAAGAAAAAAACGACGGACACGGGGATCATTTCGAAAATAGTTCACTTTTCAAAATTTCAAACCGTTATATCTCAAAATTCCATATAGATATTGGGTTAAATAAAACCTCTTCTCTTCGTATTTTACTTGACTTGACTTTGAAAGTCGATTATCTCGGCTAATACCAAACAGAATTTAGAACATAAAAGAATTATGATTGGGCGTAAAGCCCAATCATATGATACTCTAGATGAAATGAGAAAGATTTCAATGTACCGGAAAATATGTCACCTCCAATTCTTTTAAATAATTAATAGTGACTTTTGTATGGGAAGTGGCATAAGGAGAAAAGGAAGGTTTGTAATTTTTGGATATGACACCTAATGTGGTATGCAAAATATTTCGTGCTGAATTTAAGGTTTGTAGCTTTCATTATTTTCAATTGGACATAGTTTTCCTGAAATTGAAGCATTTGTATGGGAGGTGGCAGAGGAAGTGAAGCGTTTAAGATGATTTTTAAACTGCTTATCATCATCCTTATCACCACGCTTTGATTCAATTTCAAATTCGACAGTTCTAATATATTCGAAGGAGAAATGCTTTTCTTGAATTTATAATACAGATATTTGTATGGGAGGGGGTAGAAGGAGTGAAGAGGAGCTGATAATTTTTTTTAGCATTTATTGCAATTATTAAAAAACAAATTCTGACAAAATTTTAAGTTTATACTTTTTCTAGTTTTAATGGAAATCGATATAATGCACTTAACAAAAATTATACATTTGTATGGGAGGGAGTAGAAGGAGTGTACGGATCAAAACACATTTTTTTCTCGTTATTGATATTTCTATTTTTATACTTTATGCGAAATATCAAGTTGATAGCTTTAACAGTTTCGAAGAAAAATAATTTAATTTAAATTTGAAAATTTCGTGAAATTTGTATGGGAGGGGGTAGAAGGAGTGATGTGAAGTTGATAATTTTTTCAATTCTGATTGGAATTATAACAAAATTAATTTTGGCAAAAATTCGTTTTTATAACTTTGCTAGTTTCAACGAAGATCGAAAAACTGTATTTTTCAAAATTATGCATTTGTATGGGAGGGGGTAGAAGGAGTGACATGATCGGATCAATATTCCGTCATATTAATGACATCTATGTCATAATACTTTGACCCAAATTTCAAATTGATAGCTTAAATAGTTTCAAGGAAAAATCAATTTCTGAAAATTTCGGAATTTCGTGAAATTTGTATGGGAGGGGGTAGAAAGAGTGGGGGGATGTGGCCCATTCACGAACTTAACGTTTCTTTTTGGCTAAAAATGACACACAACAAATTTCAGCACGATAGCTCAAAGCGTTCGAGAGTTATGCTGTAGACAGACGGACAGACAGCAACTCGGAATCGAAGTTTTTGAGCGACAACAAATATTTCTGTACCCTTGGCGGCTCTGTGCGAGCATTATTTCTTAGCGTTACAAACAGTAAGGCAAACACAATATACTCTCAGATTTCATCTAGAGTATAAAAATTAAATAAATAGTTAGATAGATGACACTTCAGAGAACATTTTTTGTCAAACAAATGTGTGCAATTTCAATCAGCTATTTAAAAGTTATTAAAGTTTGAAAATGGAAGTCTATACCGAAGAAATTCGAGCCATTTTGAAGTTTTACTTCCACAAAGACAAGAATACGTCGCAGGCTCGTGAGAAATATTCAAGCGATTCCGTTCTGGAAATTTTCATGTCAAAGATGCAAAGCCGACGAAATTCTCCAAAAAGTCGATGAAAATCCACGTGCGATCACTTATGAGATGGTTGCAGAGCAAAACATTGCTCAGAAAACTGGTTTGAATCATTTGCGTACGGGTGGATTTGTCAAGAAGGTCGTGTACTCGTGAGCGTGTGCAGAACGGAACGCATATTTTTGGATACGATCGAGCAACACTAGATGTGATTTTGGGTTTCCAGCCCAAACATGCGAATTGTACTCAAAACGTAAAAGGATATAAGCCTTATAGTAGATGGTCGCTAGTTCAGACGCAGAAAAGTATTTCTTAAGCTTCCGCAAAATACTTAAGCGTTTCGAGGCATCAAGAGCGACTTGGTAAATGTGTTGAATATAGTCAAGACGATTGTTAAAGTTTACGCCAAGTAACGTAAAGTCTGCAGAAGGTAGAATCTGCACGCCACTGAAAGACATTGTAACGCCGGAACATTATGTTCTAAAAATATATGACACGAAAGGGTTGTCGAGGCATTAAAGTCTAATCTGATTGTCTGCGCCATTCAAGGATTAAGTTCAGGCCAGAGTTTAATGAGCCTATTGACTCATACGATATGAGGACACTGAAATCGACCGTACCTTCGCAGGGAAGTCAAATTGGAAGATGTTGTCAAGGTCGTTTATAAAGGAGGACGCTGCAATCAATAGAACTCCTTCAGGTACAACTCGTATGGAGCGCTGAGAGAAGATGCTTTCAATCCATTTAAGGAAAGACGAGTTGAAGCCAAAGACTTTACGCCTAGCTGGATATACTAAGAGATATTCCGTAGAACGTCTTGAATGGAAACCATATTGGCGATTGTGGATCAGGTTTTCCTTCCACAAGTAAGCCCACTATTCTGCGATTAATAGCAGTTTCCATTAGCTTTGAAAGCACTAAGGTAATGTCAATAGGGTGATAGTTAGCGGGATTCGCTTTGCATCCCTTCTTAAGAATCGGCTAAACATTCGCGACTTTCCAGATCAAATCAAATTTGTTTTCCAAGTCGATCACAGTACTGTTACTGCATATTGGCACTAGCCACTCGCCGTATTTTTCTTCTTCAAATAATTCAACCAAAAAAAAAAAACAAATATACGGCCACACAAATTCCAATCATATTGGCTCATCGCCAGTTCGTTCTTCGTAAAAAGAACATCTGAATTGCATTCTTCTCATCGCACAACACAACGAAATTGCTTGCCATACACAAGTTGTGCGGCCGAGACATCGCTTATGAAATGTCTGCAACAACAACCACAGAAGAATTACTCGGCACGCACATTTATTTTTACTCGTCGTTTTCCGACCAAATTGTTCATTCATAACGTCTGCAAAAACCTATCGCATCGCTTCAATCTCTTTAAGCGAAAACCAGCATTTTACTTACAAATTAATTAATATTTGCTAATATATTTCGCTAAATGAATTTTTTCTAATGATTTAAAACTGTAAGAATGTTTCAAGCTGCTTCAAAAATTATACAAACGTTATTTCATCTTTTAAATAGCATATCCTTAATTTTAATTATTACTTTGTAAAAAAAGCTACTATTTTTCACAACTGCTTAAATCTTAAATAAGTATAAAAAAAATATAATTATAATAATAAATTTAAACAACGAAAAAAACTTACAATCTACTTTCCGTCCGGAATTCTCACTCGTACTCACAGAGATGACCACATTTCGGACATTTCGTTTTCGTTGTGAACCACTGTCGCATATGTTCTAAATGACCGCCATGCGAACAACCCTGACACCAAGCATACAAACCGCGTACGACCAAATGACACACACTACACTTTGAGCTTTCGCTCGATTTACATTTTCCACAATACCATCCTGTCGTTCCCAACAACGGTCGTCCACATTCGCCACAATTCGTATGAACCGCCGTCGATTGCTGATTAAATTCGCGCACCGATCGAATCCACGACAGATTTATAATGCCTGTAGCTTCGTTCCATAGCTGATGATTATGTAATTGCTCAACATATGAATGGAACCAACTTTCCTGGAAAATTAAAAGAGAATTTATAATTTTCTATAAAATCTTCACAGTTTTCTTACGTAAAGAACTTCATCAATGGGTAGACTGTTGCGACTATCGTTCATGGCAATTAAAATCGATATGGATGTCTGTACATCACCAACATCAGCCTGTAATGTAAGACAATCGGCCATAACACGATGCGGTTCCCACATAGGAATTACCGGAATTGTGGTAACTTTTAAAATGGTAGGCGGATCGGGAGGCTGTAAAAAATCATTCTTCATTAAACTGTTGGATAATCCATAAAAACAATCGTTTATACTGGAGACGGTTCCTGTCGATGTTCAGCACTGATATCCGGTTGCGGACGGGCCGCCTGTAAATTATGCAATGCCGTCTCTGGCAATGATAAAGCTTTCGTGAAATCATGCGGCCCAACATATAAAAATCCATCACGTAAATTTTTCACATTTTCAAATGTTATTTGTGATTTTTCAAAAATAATCGGATCCGTTCCGGAAACAGTATTAAAACATGGCTTATGTTCGCCACTTTTCGGACTAATAAAATCGAGTAATTTCAAATCATCGTTCGAATTCCCTCCTTCGACGTCATCTTCATCGCCCTCATCCTTTCGATCGTCATCGGCCCAATTCGTGTCTAATTGATTTTGTGTTTGCGTATTACGACGATTATTAATAAGATGATTTTGACTAGATAGAGATGTTCGTGTTTCCGTTTTATTCGATTTTAAATTTAACGAACCGTACATGATTTTTATAAAATTCCATAGGACTGTGGCCTGAAAATCAAAAAGAAGGTTCAAAATGTTTTTTTTTGCTCTTATTGCTTCACCATTACGTTGTGTTTTCCATATTTCTTCGAAACTAAAGCATTATGATCACAAATTTCCGATAATTTTTTACCAACTAAAATATATTCTTTGGCGCAGCCAATAAAGCATTCGTAATCCTTGAACATTATCGGTCTGTGGTCATCTCTATATCCAGTGTTCTGAGAAAAATGAGACTAGCATTAATCTGGAGTTGGAGTATGAAAAGAAAATCATAATACCTGCGGGTGTATAATAAAGCTATGCAAATGTGATTGTGCTAAATGAAATTGTTCTTTTTCAATTGGCAACTTATTTCTTTGTGGCCTACGAAACAAAAAAATTATACAGAATATTTTTTTTTAAATTACAGCAGCAATTTTGCCTTCACTTACATGAACGTGCTGCGTGAGCTCATTTGCGACGGAGTTGTTGGTTTAATTTTATACGCATAAAGTAAATCGCCTTTACAATTTAGGCTAGCACCTTGCGGATTTGCTTTGAGCACTGGACATACGGCATCTTTGAAGGCATGCTTGTAAATCGTTGAATCTTTGCTAGTCGATAGAAGTAGATGTGAATCGGAACCTTTCCATGCGATTCCCGTTGTAATATTGGTGTGCTCGTTGAACGATGCGAATGGTATGTACGGTCGTCGTATGTCCCAAATGTGAATGCTATAATCGACAACGACAGCACAACTTGCTATATGATTGCTGGAATGATTTAAGGAAAAGATTTAAAGAAAAAATCGGTGTAAATATAGATAATTCATATTTACATGCGATCTGGTCGCCATTTGACTCGACCTACTGCAGCTATCGTATGAATTGTGTACTCCGGCGATGCTTTGCCTTCCATATTCCATACCTAATAGAAATTGTGAATGAAAAATAGAAGCTTGAATTGAGTCGAATGCGTACGCCACAAGGACCTCTTGACAATAGAAATGCCATACGTTCCGGAACAGAAGAAAAAAGGCTCCATCAAACATAAAAAATAGCATGAATTTTCATACGAAAAATTTAAATAAAAAAAATTAATGGTTAGTTCTAAAAACTTCGCAAATGTTCCGGCTTGCTCGGCATAAAAGTTGAGATCTGAATTGATGGGCAAATCGGGCGAAAACTGTAACACTAAATTATAAATTTCTTATAGTGATTCTTATTCTACGAAAAAATGTTGCCTCGTTTCTGCCGTTACATTTTTTCTATGTTATATCCACAGTATAACCAGTATGCTGACTTGAGAAGATAATGGAGGTTGCCATGCTAAATGCCGATTTAATTCATATAGCGAGTATTTGAATGTATAAATTGAGCATAATTTTATTTTTTTTATGAAATATAGTGTGACGTTTTAGTCAGATTTCAACTCACGAACAACTGATGTCAAACCATACCACGTATAGGCAGCCAGTACATCACCCTTTCTAGAAAGGGCCGGTCCTACCAAGGTGGAAGTGGAACAGTTGCACCGGGCGGCATGCTTAAAAGGGGCAACATCATTAAAAGATCGAAATTTTAAAACCCGTGTAACGAAATGGGGGACTCCATTCCGCCAACAGATAATAGGCGTTCTCCGAGACTGCACAGCATGGTTGCCGGCAAGTCAGGCCATGGGAGAGAGGATTTGGTAGAAGACACCATCCATGAATAATTGTGATGAGGAGGAGAAAAAAATAACGACTGGTAGGGTTCACGTTGCCTACCGGAACATTTTTAAGCGTTCTTTAGGCAAATCATTGCCAGAACGTCCTATGAAGCAGGGCCTCCCGACACCCAACGTGGGGTTTAAAATTGTACCAGTAGGTAACATCGTCTGAAATTTGTTGCTATTACAAAAGTATGTTTAAATAAATTCAGTTTTCTTATTGTCACAGAAATTATGTAATAGTATTGTGGGATTCCTAGTCGTATTTAGGAAAACTATTTCGTCAAATTCCCCGCAGGAGGGAGTTCTATGATGAAGTTTTATCAATTCATGCAACTATCTTTAAAGAATAGCAACTCCGCGGACCTGAGCTAACCATCCCCCTGTGGGATGGGGGCAGTAGAATTCACCCACAGCCAGTCCTGCTTGCCCTAAAAATAGCAAATGGACACCCACTGGATCATGGGCTGGCTTATCACCCGTGATTTAACTGATACGCGAAACGGATACAGCGCCTCGGATACGGACGGATTCTACTATGATTGGCTTCTGCAACGTTCGAACATTGAATGATGAGGGAAGGGCTGGGGTCACTTACACCGCCAATAAGTGATCGACCGTGAAATAGAGCACTATTACATACAAATCTTGGGCTTGAGCGAGGTTAGGTGGATAGGATCAGGAGAAGAACGAACCCCGAGCGGAAACACCATTCTGAACCTTGGTCCTGAGAATGAAGGCAAAAATAGCGTGTCGGTCGTCCTTACACCGAGAACGAGAAACAGTCTCATCAGCTGAGATTCAATCTCGGATAGGAGGATTATCGCCGTTAGGCTCAGGATCAGTGTCAGAAACGTCACAATTCTGCAGTGCTATGCACCAACTAATACCGCAACACCTGGTGACAAAGAGGAGTTTCATAGCCAACTGAGTGCCATCTTCGATCGTGTTCCAAGAGGTGATAATATTATCATTTCAGGAGATATGAACACCCAGGTTGGCTCTGACAACACTGGACTAGAACACGTCATGGGGAAGCATGGTAACCCCTGGGTTAACGCGTCACGCCTGAAAACGGCGAATTATTTGTGGAGTTTTGTAGTACTCGACAAATGGTCGTCGGAGGGACTATTTTTCCACACAAGATTCACCATAAAACTTCTTGGGTTTCCCCTGATGGTGTTACTCAAAACCAGATCGACAATTTGGCTATAAGTCACAGATAGAGAAGATGTCTCCTCGATATGCGAGCAAAGCGTGGAGCTGACATGGGAAGCGATCACCTTGAGATTGTGCACAGCAGCTATCCGACGACCACAAATTCTTCAAATGAAGCGCAAGCTTAATGTGGATAGACTTAGGAAACTCAACAAAAAGCGCGAGTACGCGACAAGAGAAAGGCCATTGAAGATCTGGCCAATGAGGCAGAATCTGCTGCCTCTAAGTCCGAACGGTTATGTGCAAGCAAGCACACGTCATCAGCATAATCAAGGTGACCTAAGATGTTAAATAGTCTCCATTGAAGACCTTTACCTTCCCCACTTTCCAGTGCAGCTTTCAAGATGTCATTTATTACCATCAGAACAGCCCCGCCGCTCGATCTCTGTCGAATAGACAAGAATTATGTAGAACAGTATACTCCACTATGTAGAAAGCCACAATTAAAGATCTAGAGCTTTCCAGTATAGTTCACACATACACACCGAAGGAAGCTTCGAGAACACTCATGAGTATGGGAAGAGTATAAAAGCATGAAAGCTTTCAGCGAGAGAGTCATTCATTCAGTAATTTTTATTACGGAAACGCGAACCAGTGAAAGCGATAGAAAAGCACGCGGCGGTATTGCCATATGGTGCGAATTAAGCGGGAAATTGAATTAAAGTGCGAATAAATAAATTATGACTTATTTTTTTAAACGAATTGTGTTTTTACTCGAAATCCCGGCGAACCCCTAGCTCGCAACAATATTTTAACTATTTTACTGTGTAACTTAAGAAGCGGAGTTAAAGTAGCGGTATATGTTCCACCCCAAGCAAGTATGCCATATTACAATACGGATTGCACAAGAGCGAAGTAAGTTACTTTCATAAGATGCAGCTCTAATATATGTGATAGGGTTTTAATTTTAAATACAGTTTTCCTAATATTACTACAAAGGTTTGAGATATGCGATTTCCAACTTAACCTATTATCTAAGATAACTACAAGATAACGTACCTCCACCACTTCCTGAATTATATTACCACAAAAGGATATATTTTTATTTCCAGTGCCGCCAGATCGAATTCCGGGAAACCATAGGCATTTGGAGTGATAGCCAAGAATGTATATCATTCATGATAAACTCAGCCGTAGTACTGACATCATTGAATGTTACCTTTTACAAGTACTACTGTGTCATCTGCGAAGGAAACAATACGACTATTACGGTATTTTTCCTGAATGTCGAGTAGGTCATTCAGGTAGATGTTAAATAGAATGTGCCCCAAAACCGTGCCTTGTGGCACTCCACATTTCAGTACCATAGGTCTACTGAATTCAGAACACAACTTTACACTCTGAGTACGGTTTTTCAAATAAGAGCTGAATAGGTTATACGTTCTGTTCGCAAAACCTAGCCTATTCAGTTTCTGCAACAGAAGCTCGTGATTAACGGCACCAAAAGCTTTTTTAAGGTCCAAGAAAATAGCAAGAACTTTATAGTTTTTGTCCGTATGTTCGTTTATATAGCTTACAACTTCATAGAGCGCGTTGTTTGTACTGCAGTTAATTTTAAAACTATATTGGTACTGCGAACGAATGTTTTTATCAACAATATGCTGTTGTACTCTGTTATTGGTACATTTTTCCAATAACTTCGCAAAATTGGAATTTGGAATTCCACAGATTCTTCAGCACTAGTTAGAAACGTATTTCTGGTTGCCTCCCAATTGGCGTCCAGTGCGCGCATTTCATATTCGTCCAATGTGAATGGCTTTTCGCGTAGAATGGTGCTGTACTCGCGTTTTTTGTTGGGGTCTCTAAGTTTATCCACATTAAGCTTGCGCTTCATTTGAAGAATTTGTGATTGTCAGAAAGTAGCTGTGTACAATCTCTCTCAAGCTGTGTACAAGCAGACAACCATCAAGTGGTGATCGTTCCCCACGTCAGCTCCACACTTCGCTCGCACATCGAGGAGATATGTTCTCCATCGGCGTCTTATAGCCAAATGGTCGATCTGGTTCAGAGTAACACCATCAGGGGAAACCCAAGATGGTTTCTGGTGACTTTGTGTGGAAACAGGGTCCCTCCGACGACCATTTGCCGAGTACTATAAAACTCCACATATAAATCGCCGGTTTCGGGTCTCTTAATCCAAGGTCGTGACGCATCGACGCAAGGGTCACCATGTTTCCCCATTACATATTTTAGTCCAGTGTTGTCAGAGCCAACCTGGGCGCATCTCCTGAGATGATAATATCACCTCTTGGAACACGATCGAAGATGGCACTCAGTTGGCTATAAAACTCCTCTTTATCACCAGGTGTTGCGGTATTAGTTGGTGCATAGCACTGCAGAATTGTGACGTTTCTGACACTGGTACTGAGCCTGACGACGATAATCGTATCCGAGATGGGTTCCCAGCTGATAAGGCTGTTTCTCGCTCTCGGTGTAAGGACGACCGATACACCATTTTGGGCTTCACTCTCAGGACCAACATACATAATAGTGTTACCGCTCGTGGTTCGTTCTTCTCCTGATCCTATCTACCTGACCTCGCGCAAGCCCAAGATTTGTGTGTTATAGTTCTCCATTTCACGGTCGATAGCTGATTGGCGGTGCAAGGACTGAGTGACACCAGCCCCTCCCCCGTCATTCAATGTTCGAACTTCACAGAAGCCAATCACAGTCGGTTTTCGAGTGCCAAAAGTCGGTACCGTAGAACCCGTCCGTATCCGAGGCGCTGTATCCGTTTCTCGTATTAGTTAGGTTTTAATATCACGGTTGATAAGCCCATGATCCAGTGAGTATCCATTTGCCATTTTTAGGGCAAGCAGGACTGGCTGTTGGTGAATTCTACTGCCCCTATTCCACAGGGAGATGGTTATCTTAGGTCCGTGGAGCCGTTATTCTCCAAAGATATTTGCAAAAATTGGTAAACATAAGTTAATTTTTCAGATGCTCCAAAGCAAAAAAGTTTCGGAGTTGCTGCACACTTAAGTAACACCACACTCGCGACTGCAAAGGGTTAAAACTCTCTTACCTTTATTTGTTTATCCCGACTGCCGGTTGCAAGCCAGTTTTTAGTCGGATGCCAATCACATGTATAAATCGGTTCACTATGTGCTGTAAATTGCAAACTGCACTTATCTGACCTGTAATTAAAAAGATCCCAAATGAGCACCAATTATCTATGACGCACAAAATCCAAACCCTTACTTTCGAATATCCCACAACTGAACAGTTCCATTTTCCGAAACCGCAGCAAACGTATTGGTCGCGTGCGGACTAAATTTCACATCCCTTACACTTTCCGAATTACTAAAATACGTACTAATCGACTTCTCGACTCGCAAATCGAAACATTTTATAGTGCCGTCTTGCGATCCGGACAGTAGTAAATTCGGTTCGGTACTGTGAAACGTGACCGTATGAGCAGTTCTAAAGGAAAACACATGTTAGCGGATTAGTGGACTAAATGAAATGATGGTCGACCAAATTGGACGGTAGCTACCGTTCGTGTTCGTTATAAACCAGCAGTTGTTTCTGTCTTCCGAATTTCGATAGGTCCCAAACCGATACAACCCCATTGGTTGCAGCAGTCGCCAGGATGTTGTTGTCGAGCGTGCTCCAAGCCACGTCGTTCGACGAGTAGCTAAGATTTTGATTCTTTCCGCCGCGCATATTGCATACTTCTGTGAAGCCATCGGATTCGATGGCGAAGACTTTCAGCACTGCAACGAAAGAGAATTTGCCAAGAATTTCAACAATAACCGTGGCGCCGTATTTCAAAGTATAAGAAAGTGGCGGTAATCGACCTTTGCCGCTATGCTACTACTTACGGCTTCTTCCGGCGACAGCAATTTGTGTGCAATCTCTGTTCAGAGCAAGTCCATTGGCATGACCGTCTTGGCAAATTCGAATCGAAACAGTCGGCGATTGCGACATTTTAATTTATAAAGTGCACTTCACTTGATTTACTTTTTTTATTGATATCGCGCAAATCTCCCTGTGACATTTCACATCCATGCAGAAGAAAAGCATGTAAACAAAACGGCATCAGCTGATCGTAATTGTTAAAAGTGCTTTCCAATTGGGAAAGAAGTGAGGCCGGAAGTGGAGACTTCGAAATGATTGGGAATTCGAATCTTAGCGGCTGTAAAAAACAGACGTCTAACCAAGACCCTCTAGAAATATTTAACCGAATAACTAATTGCCAGTTACTTTCAGAGACTGAGCTGAAAAAACAGGGAAGAGAATCTTACGACATTAGATGTGAAACTAATCAAAATCTTGTATGTATAAGGTGGTTTGACAATAAACCAGTTTAACTTATCTCTTCGTACAAAGGCCATCAACCTGTTGGGGCTTGCAAACGTTGGCGCCCAAAAGAAAAACTTACATAAATGTTCCAAGGCCTGTAATTGTCGCTTCCTACAACAAAGGCATGGGAGGAGTAGATCTTGCAGATATGCTGATGGAACTCTACAAAGTCAACCACCGCTCAAGGAAGTGGTATATCAGGATTTTCTATTGATGCTTAGGAACATCCGTTACAAATGCGTGGCTCCTTTAAAGAAAACATTTAGATTTGCTACATCCTAAGCAAAAGCATATTCTTCTAATAAATTTTCAACTGGATTTAGCAATCTTCTGCAGATTCGATTAAAAAAAAAGTAGACGACCGCCCACAGCAGAAGAGGATAAGCCGATGTCCTTTCTTGGTAGCTCTCCATCGAGCAGTGTTTCTTCGCACAGCTAAAAAAAGTACAGGTTCCAGCCGAACCCTCCAGGTATAAAGCGGTATGACAAAATGGAACATTGGGTAGTGTTCGGTGAAAAAGAGCGTTGCAGGCTGTGCAAAACTGGGACTCCAATGTCGAAAGTGTAAGGTCTATCTTCGCAGTAATAACAATAAAAACTGTTTTTTGAAATTTCACACATAATTTTCTTAAATAAACAAATAAAATGTTAAAAAATAAATAAATAAAATAATTGTCTTGAATAAATTATTTACCACCATTACCCAATGTTGCTCACAAGCAAGTTTCTCTAGCACCCAAACAGATGGGGGTGGTGACTTGAAATTCTGTGTAGACACTCCTTTGGTAAGTATTTTATGATCCAAATACAAAAAAAAAATTTGTCGAACTACAGGAAAAAAGTCAGGGTCGAAAGGATTAAGACAATTATGGGTGGGCTGCTTCGGAATTCTCGACTTAAAATCTGGTACGTCAAAAATGAATATTTACCACGAAGGTGAGGCGAAAAAAGGAGCCAACGAAGTTTGTTCAATGTTAATCAAATACATTTGTGAATGTATTCCACCCGCTGTGAAAACCTTGTATCTTTTTTCGGATGGCTGCCCGCGAAAACACAGATATAATACCATAATTCGGTTTTGTCTCGCTTGAGTCAGGACGTTTTGACGAAATTGAGCACTATTTCCAATAAGTGGACATTCAGTTCTGCCAAATGACAGAGATTTTGGAGCAATAAAGAACCGAATAAAGAAATATGACAGAGTGTACACTCCCCTTGAGTATAACAATATTACAGCACAAGCAAGCAAGAAATTTACGACAGTAAGTTTGCTATCCATTGAGTCCTTTGGTAAGGAAGTACCCAGGGTCATGAAAAAGAAATTTTCACCCTCACAATACAGGTCTGTCTGCAGGGGGGTAGTTGTAGGATGCGGTTTTTACCAATTTCTGCAACTGAGCTAACCATCTCCCTGTGGGATGGGGGATGTAGAATTCACCCACAGCCAGTCCTACTAGTCCTAAAAATGGCAAGTGGACACTCACTGGATCATGGGCTTATCACCCGTGATGTGAAGACCTAACTGATACGAGAAATGGATACAGCGCCTCGGATACGGACGGATTCTACGGTAACGACTTTTGATTCGAAAACGGACTATGATTGGGTTCTGGAACGTTCGAACATTGAATGACGGGGGAAGGGCTGGGATCACTCGGTCCTTGCTCCGCCATTCAGTGATCGACCGTGAAATGGAGCACTATAACATACAAATCTTGGGCTTGAGCGAGGTCAGGTGGACAAGATCAGGAGAAGAACGAACCCTTAGCGGAAACACCATTCTGTCCTGAGAGTGAAGCCAAAAATGGCGCGGCGGCCGTCCTTACACAGAGAGCGAGAAACAGTCTCATCAGCTGGGATCCAATCTCGGATAGGATTATCGCCATTTGGCTCAAGATCAGTGTCAGAAACGTCACAATTCTGCAGTGCTATGCACCAACTAATACCGCAACACCTGGTGATAAAGAAGAGTTTTATAGCCAACTGAGTGCGACCTTCGAGCGCGTTCCAAGAGGTGATATTATTATCATCTCAAGAGATATGAACGCCAAGGTTGGCGCTGAGAACACTAGACTAGAACAAGTCATGGGGAGACATGGTGACCCTTGGGTTGACGCGTCACGACCTTGGATTAAGAGACCCGAAAACGTCGAACTATTTGTGGAGTTTTATAGTACTCGGCAAATGATCATCGGAGGGACCCTTTTTCCAAACAAGAGTCACCGTAAAGCATCTTGGGTTTCCCCTGATGGTGTTACTCAGAACCAGATCGACCATTTGGCTATAAGTTGCCGATGGAGAAGATGTCTCCGCGATGTGCGAGCCAAGCGTGGAGCTGACGTGGGAAGGGATCACCACTTGATGGTTGCCTGCTTGAGATGAAGCGCAAGTTTAATGTGGATAAACTCAGAGACCTCAACATTCTACCCGAAAAGTCATATATATTGGGCGAATATGAAATGCGCACACTGGACGCCAATTGGGAGGCAACCAGAAACACTTTTCTAACTAGTGCTGAAGAATCTGTGGGATATGTGCAAAGAGGTGAGGAACCCTGGATGTCGCAAGACACATGGGACAAGGTTGGCGATCGGAAAAAAGTCAAATTGACAATCATCTCCCAACCCGATGTCAACCAACGACACCCGACTTAAGGCAGAAGTACCGCGATGCTCATATACAGCTTTAAAAGGCTTCTAGACGCGACAAGAGAAAGGCCATTGAAGATCTGGCCAACAAGGCAGAATCTGCAGATTACCTTGGGGATATGGGTTCACTATTTAAAATCATGAAACAGTTGACGAACAGGAAATTCACCGCCAACCACCTGGTGAGAGATGTCAACGGAACTCTCTTTAATATGAGTGAACACCAGTTGCGTTGGAAGGAATGCTTGTCTGATATTTTAAACATCTTGTCAGAGGAAGATATTCCAGAAACAGAACAACTACCAAACATCCAACCGCAACAATCCTCTGTTAGTGACGATCCCCCAGATAAGGAAGAGACAGTTTCCGCCCTTCAGTCAATGGCGGACTATCAACCGAACTTCTCAAAGCGGACCGGAAATAACAGCCGATATACTCCTCACTCTTTACTTTATGTGTTTGCTTGCACATAACCGTTCGGACTTAGAGTCAAATGTTCGCTCGTTGCATTCTAAATGCAAAGAGGCGGAACTGAAAATAAATGTCCGTAAAAACCAAGTACATGCACATGGGTTCGAACGCAAACAAACCGATTGTTCTTAACGGACAAGATGTGGAAGAGGTGCAAGATTTTTGTTATCTCGGAAGCATTGTCAGCATGGAAAAGGATATTGATGCTCGTATAAATAAAGCTCGTCAGCGCTTCGGTATCCTTTCCCCTTTCTGGACGTTAAAGGAGATCTCTTTTAGCACGAAGCTGCGAGTTTTTGACGTAAGCGTCAAATCCGTGTTGTTATATGGTTGCATTACGTGGAAAGTGACCGTTCGACTTACCAAGAAACTGCAAACTTTCGTGAACCAATGCCTCCGACGCATTTTAGGAATATTCTGGCCAGAAGTGATCTCCAACGACGAACTTTGAAGTACAACTGGACAAACTAAAATAGGCATTGAGATTCAAAGACGAAAGTGGCAGTAGATCGGTCACAGTTTGAGGAAAACAGAGCGAAACAGGCTCTGGATTATAGTCCTCATGGAAGACGTCGGATTCGTCAACCATGTAGCACATGGAAGCGAGCAGTTAAGCAGGAGGCCAGAGGAATAAACAAGTCCTGGCAACAGCTAAAGGCCGATGCTCATAATCGCGCCTCATGGAAGAGAGTTGTTTCTGTCCTATGCCCCTATAGGTGGTTTTAACAGGAATTTGATTGATTGAGTGGAATCGAATGTGTGCTTGGAAAACCAATACAGTTTTTTTTCCTCAGGCGATATATGTTCAATTGAACCAACAATTTATATAATAAAAAAAATTGTTTCCTATTTTTGGCCCTCTTTCACTGGATACTTGAATACTTGCAATTTCGGACTAAAAAATATATGGCCACATATGGCCACATGTAGCCTTGTATTGACTAAGGGTATATAAATTTTATTTTTTAAACCTCTCGGTGGTTACAACTTAAGAAATAGA
This sequence comes from Chorisops tibialis, assembly GCA_963669355.1. Taxonomy (NCBI): domain Eukaryota; kingdom Metazoa; phylum Arthropoda; class Insecta; order Diptera; family Stratiomyidae; genus Chorisops; species Chorisops tibialis. The sequence goes on from OY770263.1 coordinate 79,329,597, forward strand.
ATAAAAAGTTACAATCCTTTAAAAATATGTTAGTTGAGGATGTCCTGAAATTTCAAGTAAAAAGCTTAAAAATTGTAGAGCTACTCAAAGATGAAATGGCCGAGTTTTGACACAAAGGCTAAATATACTTGAGCTGATTCGAGATTTAAGTCAACCAATTCGTCAAGTGCTCGACTATTAAAAAACAGAAAAAAGTCACTCACTGAAAGTGGAGTGAGAATTTCACTCACAACTTGGCTTTGACTCGACTCTTATTGTAGTGCTCAGAAATATTATCCAGTCTTACGCGCAATCGTAATTCTTTTGGTTCTTTCCAACGTCTTCAACCATTTGAAAATTATTTTCCGTACAGAGATAATTTTTGAAGTTACCCCGCTGATCTTTTCACTGCCGTTTCATTTAATGATGTAAAAATCTACCGTTTACGATGAACAAAATAAATCAATCGACTGAAAATTTAATCCACTTTTCTTCAAGCAAACACAAATCGATTTGAGAATTTTTCAAATAATCTTTTGATGGCTATTTATTTCCTATTTTGGTTCCGAGGAGGAATGACGATTGTAAAATTATTTTCTTAGAACTTTTTTTTTTAATTTCGATATTAAATTAAAAATATTTCAAATTTTCTTTTCTCTGCTTTGATCTTCTTCTTTTTTAATATTTTGAGTTATTCCGACATGATTTCAGTCTTCGTAATTTTTAGCTTTTACGTAACGAAGTTACAGAAACATTTTTTTAAGTTAAATTTATTAATTAAAATTTTTTTATGGCAAATAACATGAAAATTAATTTCTTAATCGAGTTACGAATGATTGCATTGTTTTTCTCAAAAAAAATATTCAATTTTAGCTTTTGTGCTCAAAAAATCAATATTCAGACTGGATTAGATAATTTTAATATATAATTATGTTTCGATTGTTTTTAATTCAAATATTATGAAAGTTGTCTCAAATAATGAAATTTTAGCGGTAAAATTGCTTTGTTTGTTCTTAAATTTCTATGAATGAATAAACAAGAGAAATCAATTTCCTTTTATAATTCCAATCGTTTTGGTTATAAATAATAACATGTCTAAGAAAAAGAAAACAATCAAATAGATATGTAGAAAAAAAGCGTATCTTCATAAATATAAGTTATGTGAAAATCACAACAGTTGTTATAACAAAAAAGAAATCAAAGTTAGGGTGACAGGAAACGGATGATAAGAAAAAACATAAAAACGTAATTATCCTTAGAAAAAAACGATATTCTACTTAGCCGAGAGGAAAACAAAAATAATAAACCTAAACAGAATAACGGTAGAAAATCAAAACCAATATTGATTTGGTTCATAGTGCAATTACTGTGGGTGAAGATTAATAACGAAGAAAGAGCGACGAAGGCTTCATTATTATTTCCCTTCAATACAACTTCCAGTAGTGTATTACTTTATCATTGCGCGGCAAAAACATCGTATGGGGTCGTTCGAACGCCAAAGCGCATTGTTTCGATCTCCTAGCAATTTCTTGATCGAAAATCTGAAAACAAAAAAAAAGGACAAAGAAGCATAAAAAAAATAAATCAAAATATTACTAAAAACTTACATCATCTTCCTTAATTTCTAAAACATCGGCAAGATCCCATTCATTAGCAGGCAACGGTTGCGAAATAAATCGTGCTGCGGTCGCAATCGATGGTAAGGCATGATTTTGCAGTGCTACAATTTCCCATAGAGAGCTCTCCAGTGCGAACGATTTTGTTGGTTCTCGTTCGTCCATGATGTACGGATCGCGAGACACTAAAAAGAAACGAATCCCAATTAACTCTATTCTAGGCATACCGAAAAAAAAACAGCAATCTTACCCTCCTCACCACTCGGATGACAAATCAATCTTTTCAAACCCGGATGCCGCAATATGAGATTCCCAATAAAATGTAAAATAATCACAATATCTTGCGGTGGCGCAATTAAACTTAATCGTGCCAAACGTTTTATGAAAGCTGCGACTAGATTTTCAGGTAGATGTGTGGAACTAAGAAAAATATCGGCCAAATAGAAAAGTCGCGCTTTGAATTTCGTATGAAAGATTTCGGGCTCGAACATCGAATACAATTTCTCGTAAATATTCGGATAGGTTATGTTATGACGTTGAATTAATGTGAAGACACCCTGCAATGCGAGCAGGCCAATTGGACCGCCCAAATCGAGCGAGTCCATCAGAAAATCGGTTAGCAATACTGGCTTCTCCAAGTGCGGTAAAATTCGTTCGAGTAAAACAATTAAAACATGTTTATGAATGTTCTCCTTCATTTCCCACAACATAACGCAATTCCAGGCTTTATTCACACATTTTCGCGTCGCATGATAATCAAACGTTTCATCTACTTCATCTGCGAAACGAAATAAAATTTAATGATAATTTCTATAAAGGAATTTAACTGTGATTACCTTGTTGCGAACAGAATAACTGTTTATTATCTTGAATTTCTTTTGTCACCGGTATCGAATTGATTAAATCTAAGTAATTTTGTGCAAATGCATCACTGGGAGCCGAGCCTTTCGGCGTTAGACCGGGCATTAATTTCCATGTATGGTATAAAACGTCCAAATATTGGGAATACTCTTTGAATCGTCCGATTAAATGGCTACTAGATCGATCGGTTGGCAGTAATTTTAGCAGGATGTTACGAAATCGTGTCATCGGGAAATAATATTGACCAATAGTTCTGTGTTCGAGTGGATATTTTCCTTCCCACGACATCAATTTCATGGCGGTGACTAACGCTTGGATGCCTTCCTGATGTCGATCCAATTGAAAACAGCTTAGAATCAAGCATAGCGATTCATTGTAGCGTTCGTGTAACCATTCACAATATTGTGTTTCGGGACTATCATCTGGAAAAAAGTAATAATTTTTAGATGCGGCAGAATATGACTACAACATTTTTATTGAAAAATTTCACGAGACCTAGCCATGAAGTCTGTAATTGATATTGGAGTGCGCTAGAAGTCGCTGGATTTCAAGTAAAAATAAAACTAGGTCGCTTTTGATTCAAAATAATCACTAACTTTATTTTACACCTTTTTACCAGGGGTGTAAATATGAAACCGGAATTTGATCATAGAGGGCCTCACTGGTCAATGTGGTTATTGTGAACTCGCGTCAGTGGCGCCATTTTCTTGTTTTGACATTGGACAAAGATTGTCAACTCATAACACTTCAAGTTTCATACGACAGAATAGTTTTTAATAACAGTGAACATTTCGAACTTTGTAACGCGAAACTACGATTTGCGGGCAGCTTTAATTTTCTGTTTCCATTTGAAGAAAACTGCTGCTGAATCGCATCGAATGCTTGTCGATGCTTACGGTGATCATGCTCTTGGTAAATCACAGTGCTTTGAGTGGTTTACAAAATTCAAAATTTGGACGTGAGAAACGAAGAACGTGGAAAACCACCGAAAAAGTTTGAAGACAGCAGATTGCAAGCATTGTTGGATGAGGACGACGCTCAAACGCAACAACAACTGGCAGATCAGTTAAACGTAACACGAGCAGCCGTCGCCATACGTTTGAAAGCCATGGGAAAGATCCACAAGATGGGAAAATGGGTCCCACATGATCTCAACAAAAGACAGCAGGAAAACAGAAAAATCACTTCCGAAATGCTGCTCGCCAGATACAAAAGAAAGTAATTTCTCCATCAAATTGTGACTGGCGATGAAAAGTGGATTTATTTTGAGAATCCGAAGCGGAAAAAAATCACGGGTAACTCCAGGCCAACCACTGACATCAACTGCAAGACCAAATCGCTATGGCCGGAAAACAATGCTCTGCGTTTGGTGGGATCAGAAGGGTGTGATTTATTATGAGCTGCTGAAACCTGATGAAACGGTTAACACTGAACGCTACCAACAACAAATGATTGCATGAATCAAGCTTTGAGTGAAAAACGCCCAGAATACGAGCAGAGAAAAAACAAAGTGATTTTGCTTCATGACAATGCACCATCACACACAGCAAGACTGGTCAAGGAAATGATAGAGTCGTTCAGTTGGGAAATTCTTTCCGATGCCGCTTACTCACCCACCAGACTTGGCTCCGTCTGATTACCATTTGTTTGCATCGATGGGACACGCACTTGCTGAGCAGCGCTTCACTTCCTACGGAAATGTACGAATATGGCTCGATGACTGGTTTTCATCAAAAGACCAACAGTTTTTTTGGCGAGGCATGTCATTTTTATTTCCAACCAATAAGTGTAATTTTTTTGCAAAAAAGTTCCGGTTTCATATTTACACCCCTGGTATAATCACTTTAACACTATATCGCCTTAATCTTCGCATTAATCGTGCTCCGTCGATCACACGATTTAATCGCTTTACAACTTCGACTCTTTCGCTTCAAATATCGACTGCCTCTTTTCACGAATGCTCGCCCTTTTTATACCCAGCACAACCGACGTATTCGCTGTCGACGCAACCGTCGTCCGTACGACGTATTCGCTCTCTCATCGATCATACGACGTGCTCGCTGACTCATACCGTCGATGAGTAGTCTAATGTGTACTTACTTACTTACTTACGATGGCGCTACAGCTCGAATTGGACTTTGGCCTCCTGAATACTTTGCCTCCATACATTTCGGTTCAGTGACCGCGTCCTCCAGTTTCAAAATCTTAGCAGTGATTTGCTGTCTGCGTCAATCGAATCCTCCCAGCGCTTCTGTGGTTTTCCGACCGGTCTTTGTCCGTTAACTTTTCCTTTTAGTGTGCATTTGGGAATTCTTCCGTTTTCCATCATCAGTCTAATGTGTGTTAGCATGTAACTTGATCGGAATTTGTGCGCTCGTGTATTTGTTGTTGCTTTCGTTTATTAAAAGAACTTGCAGGTGTAGTATGTAGTTCACGAGAAGGTGGGGTTAATTGAAAAAACATTAGCTAGGTCCTGGGTGGAGTGAAACTGTACATAATACAACCATAAGCTTATTTGAAGATATGGTGCGCAAATAAGGATTATTGCTGACTCAAACAGTTGCGAGCCGAGCTTATTCCTGAAGGGCTCTGGCTTAAGCAGTTCTACTCAAGACCTTATCCAGAGCAGACGGCTCTTGATTAAGATTACGTTGGAAATTTTCATTGTTTTTTATTTATTTTAATCTTTTGTTATTTTAATTCAGAACATATAACATGCACTAGGAAACCAAAAAATGCATTTTCGGCGATAGCTTTCAAACTCTAGGCTCTACTTGATTCTTGCGTAAGCTATTACATTATTACAAGGGGAAATGATACTTAAGGTTCGGAAAAAATTTACTTAGAGCGAATACTGATTTCGAAACTACAGAGCTATGAAGTTCGTAAGGTATCCGGGTAACTCTACATATCGGGGTGGAAAGGCCAAATGTCGTAACCCCGAAAACAGAATTTTTCAGGAGAGACGAGAAACCACTTTTTGGAGTGTTTCCATTTTTCATATTAATATAAACTCCTAAAACAGAATGAGTCTACCTCAGCCGCATACAAATATTCAACCTCCGCGAAATGCCAATAGAGCAGTTATGCCTCTCCATCAAAAATGGTATCACAGCGCCGGGCCAGCGTAACTTCTAGAGAGCGGTGGTGACTTCGTTGTATGGTGTCGCAAATCTGGACACATGAAACACTACCTGATTATTGGCGTCCCCGCAGAAGAGTAAGTGCTGGTAGAGAAAGCTACGGCAATTCCAGTAACTGCTTTTGGAGTTTAGTGCCTCCACGGACCTGAGCTGTTCGATCCATTTCGGTGATGAACTAGTGCTTTTGCGCAAAGGACATTGACCGCAGTGTATGGGTCGAAGCAGAACAATAGTGGCCATGGTGAGGTCCGTTCGGTGTACACGTGGTGGCTGATGATTGATGCCCATATCGCGGACTGCTTAAACAGTATTCGGGTTTATGGATTTCTGCCTCCTTAGGAAGTAATCCTATCTTCAGCGTTGAGTTGTGTAAGAGCCGGGTTTCTTGACCCGTTCTGGAGTAAGCTAGACTGGAACCGACTAGGTATTTAGTTTACATATCTCTTGCAGGTATATTTGATATTCGTAAGTTTTCGTTCTGATTGTCGTCACAATAACAATCTGCGTTACAGCCGTAAAATAAGACTTTGTGACAAGTACTCACGTTAAAATATTGAAATTAACTGATGAATGTCGTAAAAGCATTATATGTCCGTTACACAGAAAAGGGCGATAAATTCTGCTGCGAAAACTATAGAGGGATTTCACTGCTGTGTACATCTTATAAACTCTTCACAAAGATCATCCGGTCCCGGTTTAGAACCAATGCTGAAAACATAATTGGAGAATGCCAAGAAAGATTTAGAGCCGGACGATGAACTACGAATCAAAGGTTCACAGTGAAACAGCTGCTCGAAAAATGCTGGGAATAGACGTGCACCAGATATTCTTAGACTTTAAGCAAGCATACGACAGTATCGATAGAGCTGTACTGTACAACACATAATGCTGGAATTAGGAATACCAGTGAAACTCCTCCGACTGAAAAGGCTTACAATGATGAACTCAAAATGCCAATTAAGGATCCAGAACGATCTGAAAACATGCTTTCAAACGCTATCCGGGCTGAAGCAAGGAGATGGTCTTGCAAAGCTATCCGGGCTGAAGCAAGAAGATGGTCTTGCAAATACTCTTTTTGATCTGGCTTTGGAATTTGTCGCAAAAATACTCCCAGTTAACACCAGAGGGACGCTACTGTTTAAATGATCGTAGATGACATAAACATAATGGCGCGATCACAACTGGGCCCCAAGGAAGTCTTTGTTAATCTTGACATGCCAGCACGAGCAGGAAAGCTACGCATATGCGAAAATAAAATGAAAGTTATAACATCTCTCCAAAGACGGCAATGAAATCAGCCAAATTAAAAGACACATAATGGTAGCAGACAAGACATGCTACTCCATACTGCCAATAACAAAATTAAAAGAAGTGCATAGAAAAACGAAATTGCGAATCTACAAAGCGATAATAAGTCCTGTACTCTGCTATGGCAGTGAAACGTAAACGTTAATACAGGCATCAGAAAAAATGGTTAATGCCTACGAGAGAAAGGAATTACGAAGAATCCTCGGACCGGTAAGAGAAAAAGGCGCATGGCGAATTCGAAACAATCATTAGTTGTATCTTTGAGGACCCAGATGTCTCCACTCTCATCAAACTTCGAAAGCTACAGTAGGCTGGCCACGTGTACAAAAAGGAAAAACGGAAGGAAAAAAGGTCAGTCGCAATACCAAGAAAACGCTGGGAGGATTCAATCGACGAAAATAGCAAATCACTTTTGAAATTTTCGACATGGAGGACTCATTCATCATTTGACCGAGTAAATTTGATACGAAACATACAGGAGCCCAAGGCTCGACTTGGGCTGATGATGAAAACAGAATTTGTGCGCATTAATTTAAAATTAAAATAATAAAACTAGGGTGGGTGGCGTGTTGGCCTACAATGCAAAGGTCGTGAGTTCAAATCCCGGTCGACGTATAATTCTAGCACGCTGCTTGCTTGGGTATACTTCGGTCAAAATGGAAAATTCGTAGATAGAGGGTTGTGCAAAGGGCTAAAAACCCTTCCGCAAGAAGTAATGAAGAAAGAAGGAACCCGAAGGTCAGGATGCTAAGGCCAAATCCGGGCTGTAGTGCAATTGCAGAAGTAGAATTTAAAATGACAATAGACACAACACCTTCTTCTTCAATGGCACAACAGCCCAAATCGGATCTTGGCCTCCTGACCCTCAGGTTTCTTAACTTTTTATTGCTTTTGAGAAAAGGTTGTTAGCTCTTCACACAACCCTCTATATACGAATTTTCATTTTCGCAGACTCCAGATATTTTAAATGAAATGTCCTGGAATTATGCATCGACTGGGATCTGAACTGACGACCTTCGCATTGTATACTAACACGCTGTCCACTAGGCTACAAGAAGTTATCACCTAAAAACATCATGAAATTTTGGAGTTCTGTAAACTTTTTCATTCTATGGGGTAAATTAGGAGAAAACTATCCACAAGACCTTTAACTATCGGAAGTACAAATTAAAACCTGCCGTTTGGGCGATCAACACCTTTAATCCCTACAAATCAGCCGGAGTAGATAAGATATTCTTCGGATTACTGCAGAAGGGGTTAGAGATCATAATGCCAATAATGATTAGGATCTATAAATTCAGTTTTGTACGGGGATACATCCCGAAAGTCTGCAGGAAAGCGATGGTTGTATTTGTACCGAAGGCAGGGAATCGTCCCATTGATCAGCCTAAATCATATCGCCCTATAAGCCTTACTTCCTTCTTCATCAAAACGATGAAGAAGTTAGTGGACATTCACATAAGAACTGGGCCTAACAAGATCTGTCTTAATAATCAACATGCCTACCAAAAAGGCAAATCAACAGAGTCAGCCCTTCATGGTTTGGTAAGACAAATAGAAAAGGCAAAAGACTATAAAGAAATTTCCCTTTGCGCATTCCTAGATATATATGAAGCCTTTGACAATACTCCCCATGAAGCCATAATAGCGGCAGAGCAAAGACCTTTGAGAACTGGGACGAATACAGAGAGTCTCTAACCGAATATAACAATCTTCTAAGAAAGTTGAAAAAAGAGTCTTGGAGAAGATTCTGTGAAGAGATAGATGATCTCCCAACAGCCTCAAGACTTCAAAAAGTGTCAAAAGACACCCCGATAAATATCGGACTTTTGGAGAGACCGGATGGGTCCTCTACTAAAAGCAGTATGGAAACCCTTGAGGTGTTATTGGCAACACATTTCCCAGGCTGCAAAATAATAAACAACAATGAGGATTTAGAGGCGGAGGAAAGGACATATCGTCAAACTCCGCACAGCAAAAGCATTGCTGGTAAAATCTTCACTCCGGAAAAGATCAGATGGATGATCAACACCTTTAAGCCTTACAAATCAGCCGGAGTAGATAAAATATTCCCCGCATTACTGCAGAAGGGGTCAGAGATCTTAACGCCAATAATGATAAGGATCTTTAAAGCCAGCTTTATTTGGGGATACATCCCAAAAATTTGGAGGAAAGCGAGGGTGGTATTTGTACCGAAGGCAGGGAGTCGTCCCATTGATCAGCCTAAGTCATATCGTCCTATAAGCCTTACCTCCTTCGTCAAAACGATGGAGAAGTTAGAGGACATACTCGTAAGAACAGGACCCAACAAGGTTCGTTTTAATACTAATCAAAATGCCTACCAAAAGGGCAAATCAACAGAGTCAGCCCTTCACCGTCTAAGTAGACAAATCGTAAAGGCAAAAGACTATAAAGAAATTGCACTTTGTGCATTCCTAGATATAGAAGGAGCATTTGACAATACTCCCCATGAAGCCATAATAGCGGCGGCTAGGAAAAAGGGTTTGGAAATGGCCACGACTAGATGGATGCATGCCATGCTAAGGAGCCGAATAACAACCATGGATCTAGGTGATAGCACATTGACTGCACAGACCTATAGAGGCTGTCCCCAAGGTGGGGTACTATCTCCACTTCTTTGGTCAATTGTAGTAGATGAGCTCCTGGACCGTCTAACAGAACAAGAATACAAGGCAATAGGATATGCCGATGACCGCGTTATTATCATTAGAGGCAAATATGATTTAGTAATATCAGAAAGGATACAATCACCCTTAGATGTGATAGTGAGCTGGTGAAAGTCTAAGAACCTGAACATCAGCCCAAGTAAGACTGAAATAGTACCATTTACAAATACAAGGAAAATCCACATCATATCTCCTTCAATAAATTTTCAGATAAGGTAAAATATCTAAGTATTATTAACTCAACTGGAACAAACATATAGAATGGACTCATGCCAAAGCATTAAGGGCATTTTGAGCAGAAAATGGGGATTACAGCCCTAGATAATCTACTGGTGCTCATCCTCATCCTCCCAATAGTCACATACGGATCAACGATATGGTGGACTAAAATTTTACAACAAAAAGCACAGCTTACGCTACAAAAAATCCAAAGGCTAGCTTGTCTTGGTAATACAGGAGCAATGAAAACCTGTCCTACGGCGGCAATGGAAATGTTCCTAAACATGCCTCCGATACATCTCCAGACAAAAAAGAAGGAGAAACAATTACAAATCAGGGGATTCTAGAGGTTACCTCAAAATCCTAAAAGACCCAAAAATAGAGGTTCTAACCTCCACACTATCGGACGCTACGCTGACAAAATACAATTTTGAAATCCCCTTTAAAGTTATAATCAGAGAACGCAAGGACTGGCAATCCATGCTACCTGAAATGGAAGAGGAATCAATCATCTGGAACCGGAGTTAAAGGTCCTAACTTCTCGGTTTAAAAACCACTCGGCAAAGAAGCCACAATCTTCCAGGCTGAACTAATTGCAATGGAGCTATGCATCCAAGAAAATATAAGTAGAGCTAATCGCAAAAAATCTATTTATATCCTATCGGATAGTCGGGCGATTCTCAAAGCCCTAGCATCCAATAAACACAGATCGAGGATAGTTTGGGATTTCATTCAAAACCTCATCATCCTGGAGAAAAGGAACGATTGTAACCTGAATATGGGTACCAGGACATATAGGAATTGAGAGAAATGAAGAGGCTGATCGCCTTGCAAAAAACGGCGCAGAAACAAATTTTAATGGTCCGGAGCCATTCTGAACGGGCACTCCAACCATACACTTAGAAAGTGGGTTGAACAAGAGCATAAAACCTACTGGAATACACTTCCAGGCTTATCAATCTCAAAAAAACTATTTCTACCACAAAAAAACAAAGTGGAAGATATTCTAAAATTGAAGAGTGATATTAGTAATCTAATCGGCCTAATAACGGGATACAGTAGAGTAAACCACCACCTCAAAAATATGGGCTTAGGTGAAACCGATATCTACTACTTCTACTATGGCGCTACAGCCCAAATCGGACCTTGGTCTCCTGATATTCAGGTTCAGGTTTTTCATTACTTATTATGGAAGGGTTGTTAGCCCTTCGCACAACCCTCTTTCTACGAATTTTTTCATTTTCGTAGAATGAGGTAACCAAGGTATATCCAAGCAGGCAAAGTGCTGGAATTAAATACAGGGTGCGGCAGTTAAATCCGGACAAATTTCAATTTGAATTTCCCGCCATATCGTAGTTCCGTCAGAGGTCGCGATTGACGTTCTTGAACGCCATGGGCGTCTAGTAAACAGTCATAATCTTAAAATAGCCGAGATGCTACGTACAAGTGCGGAGTACAATCGAAGAGCCGCGATTATTGAAAGCCTTAGCGCTGGGCGTTCGGCGACCGAGATCATTCGATTCTTCGGGTACCCGAAATCGACTGTTTATGATGTTGTGGCGAAATACAATGCTTCGGAGAAGTCCGAGGAAGGTTCCGCTAACCCGGCGAGGAGTTCCATTCGAGGGAACGGGTGTCACGAACTCCGGCGGTCATGGAAAGTGCTCACGAGCTGATTTCGGAGGACCCTGGACAATCGTTGCGGAAATTGGCGTCAATGGTGGGTGTCAGCGAGCGAACAATGCGTCGAATTGCAGAGGAGGACCTACGTTACAAGTCGTACACAATAAAGGTGCGACAGATGCTGTCTGAGGCTGCCAGAACGAAGCGGATTGCTCGCTGCAACCTGCTACTGAGTTCTTTGAAAAACGAAGCAGCGGGGTGAATCAAATTTTTTTCCGATGAAAAAATTTTCACTGTTGATGCGAAAATCAACCGGAGAAATGATCGCTGGCTCGCTCACGACCTCGAGGACGTCCCGATTGTTGCTCCGGATAGTGTTCACGTCCTAGGTGTTGTGTCCAATGAGGGTGACGTCATGCCGACACATTTCTTTGAAAAAGGACAAACTTGCACAAAAGAAGTTTATCTGAACGTTTTAAAGGATGTTGTGGTACCGTAGATGGCAGCTGTGGCCGCGGGGAGGGAATATATTTTTCAACAGGACGGTGCACCGGCTCACACAAGCTATTTAGTCCAAAACTGGCTATCAGACAATGCGGACATGTTCTGGTCCAAGAGTTTTGGCCCCCGAATAGCCCGGATTTGAACCCCCTCGAATACTATGTTTGGAGCGTTGTTGAATGGGTTACCAACAAGTCGCGGTACCCTAATTTCGCGTCTCTACGCGCTGCTATCGACGCAGCATTCGCCAATATGGACAGCGCTGCGTTACAGAGAGCGTGCGAGCGCTTCAGGACAAGGATGGAGGCGGTAATTGAGGCCAACGGCGGTTATATTGAGTAATTGTACTCCGGACAGGTCACACGAATATTGACTGAAAACATTTTCTTTTACATTTGTACCTTGTGTCAATAAATTATATTTTAAAACAAAGTTTAATTTGTCCGGATTTAACTGCTGCACCCTGTATTGCACCGACCGGGATTTGAACTCCCGACCTTCGCATTACAAGACCAACACGCTACCTACTAGGCTACACCCTAGCTTAAACCGATATCTGCCGCCTCTATGTGGAAGACTCAGAAACGACAGAACACATCCTATGTCACTGTGAAGCAGTAGCTAGGAAAAGATACAATCTTCTTGGAAAAGGTACCCAGGAACTAGCTAACATGGCTCCCTTAAAGATACTTAGATTAGCCAAATCCTTTGAGTTATGTTAGGGTAAAGGGGCAATAAGCGCACAATAGGCCGCGAAGGTCGTAGTGCTCTCAGGTGTTCCACAAATTATTAAAAAAAAAAACATAAATAAAAAAAGGCATCGAAAAGTTTGAGCGGAGCTGGAATGATTGTACCACTCTAAAAGGAGACAATGTTGATGAATAAAGTCGAATTTTGCCAAAAAAAATATTTTTCTTTCTTAGGCTCGAGACTTTTTGACCGATGCGTTATATTCTGCGATCGATCTTGCTTTTCACAGAAGTTTTAATCCAATTATAAATTTAAACTCCCGAGCATAACGTTTCAAGGCATTTTAGTGGTATTGTATGCTCTTATATCTCTTCAGTACGAGCTGTTTGTAGCCAAATTTCGAGCACTTCCAGTGCTTGGAATGATATGCAGTTTCTCGCCATTTGCAGGAAGTTTTGATTTTCTGCTTTCATTTAAAGAAAACTGCGGCTGAGGCTCATCGAACGGTCTCAAGTTCTTAAGGTGAGGCTGTTCTTTATGAAAGAACATGTGAAGCAAAATTGTACGCCCTTAAATATGTAAACAAAATAAGAACAATTTCTCTTTGGAAATAGTTACGAAATACTCCAGACTACAACAAATCACAAAGCTCAGATCAGGAATCTGTTTTTTGTGAAGAGAGTGAATGAGATTTCATCCAATTCTAAAAAGAACAACTGCAGAGAAATCGAGCATCTACCGAAAAATTGAATTAGTCGATATTAAAGACGTTGTTGTTCACAGTGTTTAAAATTTATACACCCAAGTTTTAAATAGCTTCTAGCGGATCTCTAAGCAAAATCAAATAAATCATACCGAATTGAGTTTTATGAATTAAATGTAATAAAATCCCCGCACTTGAAGTTACCAAAACCTTCTCCAACCCGGCTACAGAAACCCAACCAAACAATGTATCAAATTCTTATTTACATTTTCGCTTTCCTCCGACTCACTATGCAGTCGTCAGTCGGTAACAACTTTTAATCGCCCTTTCATTCACGCATGTTCCGAATGTTTTGCATAAATAAAAAACCAACACCAAAATTCCAATTTGGAAAGTAGGTGAACGAAAAAATTGTCGAAATTTTTTCGTAACATGATAAAATTTGGAATGGCATGAACTGCGACGCAAAAGCAGAGCCGAAACGCGGAAGCCTTTCCTTTTCCAGTTTCACGCTCCCATTATCGAAAGCAGAGAAAAATTGAGATGTTGCATCCCGACATTAAATGGGCCGCTCCGAAGTGTAGAATACTTGAAAATTGTCGGTGATGAAACAGCGACAGATCGCTCCCATTAATTCAATTTGAGCAGCTGAAATTACACTTTCCGGGACGGGCGGCAGACAGCGATCGGGTGGTCTTACATAAAATTTCTAGGGCTGGCGAAAAGCATTAAGAAAAAAAATGGAGAAAAAAACTCCCTTACCTTTTGGCTTGAGTGGTTTCACTTCGACGAACATTTCCTGGCGCTTGAGGAGCTCGGTGAAAATCACCTCCAGCGTCAGCAGACACGAAGTCACGGGCTGCCCTTTCGCGATGCATTCCTGAAATGAAAAAGAAAACGCGAGACGACCCCCAAAACATAACCTGTGAGCACCGATTTGTCTTCTTCGAATGGAAAAAATCGGCATCGCGCCGCACCAGAACTTACCTCAAAGCAGCCGATTATGTCCACCAGATTGTTGGTATTTTTCCGCGAGTTTAAGAACTCGTTGGCTTTGGTTTTGAGCTGCTTGGCGAGCGTTTTATTCGATTGACTTTGTTCGGCCGACATCATTTTTCACGGGGAAGAAAATCGGACCGAAAATTACCACTCGCTTAACTGCGATGACAGCGCCGCCACTACACACACGGTCGCGCACACACCTCGCAGTGTTCACCAACTTAACGAATCTGCTGCTGTCTTTTTCAGCTGATGGAACACATGTCACAGTGACAGCCGAAGATTTCTACTGATGGTGTTTACTTGCCGCGTGCTACCAGTTAGTTTTATTCAATTTTCCGTGAAAATGGCCGGGAGTAATTTATTCGAAATCGTACCGACACGAGCGATGATGATGCTTCAGAGCGGCGTGAATACGAGTGATTTTAAGGTGACCGTGTTCGAATCGCGTAAAAAAACTTCTGTGAACGAGAGCGAGCGAGAAAAACGTTCCGCCACGAAAGAACGAGATGACAACACGAGCAGAATGCGAGATCGTAGTGGACGACCAACAGAGGACACTGAATTCGATATGAAACGCGCCCGGCACGAAGTCATCAATTTTGGTCTAAACGGGTTCGAGTCCAAGGACAAGAAGCGCGCGCAGATCGATTTAGCCGTTAAATTGGGCGCGAAACCGCCACGTGGCGCGTACAAAAACTACAAGGATTTGCTGGCCGAGAAAAATCAAGAAAAGGCAGAAAAAGAGGACGAGAAGAAACTGCTGCAGCTCGGGAAGAATCAAATGGGAGTGGCGAGCGTGAAATGCGGTCAATCGAAGAATGCATTGCGGAAAAGAAAAAAGAAATTGGGCGAGATTTCGACCAATTATGGAGTCGTAAAACCGCAAATATTTAAGAAAAGGAAGAGAAATTGATGTGTATGAAATTGGGAATGGGAGGTAATTTTTAAGGATATTTGTTTCGAATAAATTTATTTCATTAAAAAATTTAGCGTTCTTTATTTTTGCAAAAAAAAAACTGCATAGAACGAGTTCTTTCAAAGTTTTGTTGGTGCAAAACGAATAACTGTAGATAAAAATAAAATTGAAAGAAAAGATTTCCGGATTCTACACTGTTACGCTTTATTATTCGTAACGTTTCGGTCTCTGCTGAGACCTTTATCAAACTGGACCAGTTAGATATAATTGCCTTTACTGAGACTTGGCTCAATGAGTCATTCTTACCTTCTGAGTTATTCGCCAGCGACTATGTGGTTTATCGTCGCTATCGCGCATCGTGTTGTGTAACGGATTATTAAGATAATCCGATAAGATAATCCGATTCGATAATCCGATTCGCGCAAAAAGAATATGAAATAATCAGTTGCGCGTCGCATGCATATGAACTTGATAATGCATCGACGTCAAGGCCAACGCCTGCTGGATGGCGCCTACAGCGATAAAGTAAATATTGCTACTTCGGCGTTGCACAGCCGGTGTGACTTTGAAGGTCGGCATGAGCCAACAAGCCGGGAAGTCAGTTAGCAATAATTAAAAAATGTATGACTGACTTTCCGCTTGAATAGCGGAATCAAAATTGCGAATTGCGGTATCGCAATGTTAAGTTAATGTAGGTTTAATTTTAATGTTACCAAATAAGTTGAATAATGTTTTGCAAACGCATTTTTGCCAAGTAGGGCAAAAATGCAGTATTTAAGTAAGTAGATAAGTAGGTTAAGAGGGCAGTTAATGTTGGACTAGAAAAGTAAGTCAGTAATCAATAAAGAAAGACCACACAGTGGCACTAACGAGAATTCATACGTTTGGAGTTTTTGATTTGGACTTTAAGGAGAAATAAGAATAAGTATGTCAAAGCTAAAGTTGTGGTATGAAAATGGCGGCCTTATGGTAGCTACGTACTCAGAGCAACAATAAAAGCCCGTCGCTTGGATGCTGTCTTTGACAGCTCGACGGCAAAGCACCACCCTCTCCTCCAATCTCCTCCTCAACAATTGTAGTAGTATTGACTAAATGGTTAATAATACAACAAAAATCGCAAAGCACCACCCTCTCCTCCAATCTCCTCCTCAACAATTGTAGTAGTATTGACTAAATGGTTAATAATACAACAAAAATGGCGCAGCTGGTTTTTCGAGCCTTCGTGCTCTAAAATCAATTAGGCAATAAGAAGGAAAATATTACTTCTTCATTCATACTTATAATATGAATAAAATTTTTCTGGTACAATATTCCAAACTTTCTGGGAATTTTTGTCCTCTACGAATGAGAATTATTAAGAATTAATATATACTTGTAGTATGAATAAAAATTTTTCGAAATACCTCCTAATTTTCTTTTCCATATTTGTAGAAAAATACCATACAATACAAAATTTTTACCTCCGAATTCCGTTCTCGAGCACAATACTTCTGAATTTTCTTGCTGTGCTAATTTCTGTAGTTTCGTTTCTCTCAATCACACAAAACCAATTCATTTATTTCCACTTTCGGGTTTGGATTTCATAATTAACGGTAAAATAAATTACAGTGGAATACTCCAACAAGGCAGAGGTTTTGAAGGCAATAGCAAGAGACCCAACGGTAGGCCCTAAGCCGATAACTATTGAAGAATACCGGCAGCGGTTAGAGAAAAACAAAAGTGCGGAACCAACAGCTTCGAGAAAAGTTATCGAACCAGACAAAACGCCTGGAGAACACACAAGGCGAGATACAACAGTATATCACTAGACTACAGGGTCTTGAAACAAGTTTTAAAAGGAAAGAAAACATGAAAAGTCAACCGAAAATAGCGTTGAAATGGGCAGAGAAGGAGTTGTGCCAATAGTGGACATGATTAAGGTAATTCCCGTATTTCAGGGCCAACCCGTAGCAACAGTGCAAACAGAATTGCACGTATTTTTAAGTACGTCGGAGGCGTTATATGACGTTTTGAACGTGGAAGAAAAAGCTACTTTTATGACGTTGTTGCCCAAACTTAAACTGCGGGGCCCGGCTTATGAACTATGCATGAATAGGGTGTTTTCCACATTCAATGAACTAAGGGAATGCCTAAGTTCATATTACTTCCCTAGTATGGACCTAGCCGGATTGACTAGCGACATGCAGTCGTGCAGACAACTTAATGGCGAGACCGTCCAACAATTTGGGCAGCGAGTAAGAGGAAAGTTTAGTGAATGTGAACTTTACTTAACAAACGTAATGAAAGGGAACGCTGAAACCATGTTAATGGAATATCAGCGCATAGCGGTTCAGGTCTTCCAAAGAGGACTTTTGAGTCACTCCCTGAAGCAATTTGCTTGCATTCATGGTCAGGCAAAGCTAACGGAGGTAATAAAAAAAGTAGGTGAAATGGAAGATTTGGAAAACCATGCATTCAGCAGTAACATCACACAAACATGGAAACAAAATACGAATCCTTTCTTAAATGAATCAACGATGTATCCCTCTCATTTGCCTCTTCTCAATGCCTCAATAAGTCAAAATAACACCATTCGCGAAAACCCCAATGCCGGAAATTACGTTCATTCTTATGAACCAATGGGGGATGCACGGCAAAATAGAAGGGAACAAACCTTCGGGCAGGGGTCGGAAAACAACCATATGCTCAAGGGGAACCTGGGAAGAAGACCCACAAAATTGGTTCGCGTCGTGCTTTTCTCGTGTTTATTTTTGTGGATCGCGCGAAAATTTTCTGCAATTTTTCTCATTTTTAATCGATTTGAAGAGAGTGCCGTGAAAAAATCTCCTGTTACGGCTTTCAGTAATTCTCTTGAAGAATGAAGTGAAAATTTCTCTCTTTATTTTATTACGTGCTTTCACATTACTACATTTTACTTCATACATTACTTTAAATACATATCCTTTCTACGTAACCTATTTCTATCTATGACTTAATTTTAGATTTCTTATGATGACTCCGTCTGTCATCGGGCTCCGTGTCGATCATCAAACATGATTGGTTTCTTTGTTTGCGTTTTCCGTGTTGATAATTTCTCATAGTTGATTTTCTCTTAGTTTTCGGATTTCGTGTTGACCAATTCCCTTCCCCCATGGAGGCACCTCGTTGAACTTCGTTCGCGTTTTTTTTTTAATCTGGTTATATGAATATCGGTCCGGATTACTTCTGCGTGGGAGTGTCATAGCACTTTATGTTATCTCTGCTTTATGTTGCAATTTGCGATTGGTCGTTCGTAAGATCGTGACTGATGTACTGATAGGTTTCTTACGTTTGACTCGGCGTGGGTGTGTTATTAGATATTTCTGCCCTCGTGAGTTGAATGTGTTGTGGATCCCGTTCGTTATTATTTTTTTTTTATTAGGTGGTTCATTTTGCGGCATCTCCACGTAGAATGATGGTTTGCTGGGATTTCTTGTGGTCCTTTCCACAGTTAGCAAACGTTAATTCTTTTGAGGGTTTTCCAAGTAGGGGAGAAGGAGATTGATTTAGACTCTTACTGCTGCATGGCATTTTAGAATGAATGTTACTCCTCGTATCTGCGTATTACATTGTATGTGGCCTCGTTGAACGACGAATGATGATTGTTTACGAAAATCCGAGTTATCACAATCTCGGCTGATGCCGGATGTTTTGATATATATTTTTTTTTTTTTTTTTTTCTTAATAATAATATAGTTCACATAATAATATTAATACAATAAAATTGTGTGTGATTTACATTGATTTATACATTTTTGTCTTTGGGTTGGTCTTGTAGTATAATTATAATTTTATTCTATTCTTTGATCTTATATCTCATTTTTTCTCTGTTACATCGCTTACATGTTTTCTCTTTCTTTATCTCAGATTAAAAATGGCTAAATGGTACAATGTTGTCTAAATTCATTATTCTTATATTACTAACCAGATTAATTATTTATAGCGTTACAAATCAGGTTCAACAATGTAAACTATAGTATACACAATTACAAAATGAAATTATTTACAATGTTTATTACTTATTTTGACTAAAAACAGATCATACTAAATCTAATAAGCACCTAGTAAAAATAAATCTCCTATTTCCTTTCTTTTTACTATTATTTCCCCCCCAGATATTGCGATTAGTAAATTTGGATTAATTAGGATATCCATACCGATAATTAGATCGGTAGGGAACTCCTTTTCTTCAGGCAGTTGGCCTGGTACCCATAATTTGGCTGGCATCTCCACCCCATCGACGATGAGTGTGGAGTCTACGTGCCCGGTTATGTCCCATGGCATTCCTGATGACTCCAAAAAATACGCGAAATTGAGATCAGAGACACCACGGATGCAGTGTTAATTAAAGCTGTAGCCTCTAGTTTTGCGCCGAATATATCTTTTAACCAAACTTGTATGGTGGGCCTAGAGTTTATTAGTTGAATGAGGTTCGATTCTTCCTGATGCTCAACAACTTCCGGTAAGCAGAAGGGACTAGACATTTTTATCGCAATCTTGAATGTTAAAAATAAATATATTTTTTTTGTATATATATTCCTTTTAGTGGAGGGCCTTCGGGACATGTTTCGGAATTTGTTTATCGAGGAAGTTTCCTTGGGCCACATTGAAGGTGGGAGTGATGTGAGCATTGGTTTCTAAGTCGGGATTCTCTTTTACGGAAGTTTGGGGGATACTGACGGGTGCTGTTTCACGGGGTTGTTCATAGATGCTTGATAGATCTTGGTTTCTTGCATTTTGAGGGATAATGGTGGGTGCGGGTTGAACTGGTTGATCAGGGATGCCTGATAGAGCTTGAAATCGTACTCCTTTTTGGGTTCGTGGAAGTTTGGGGCGTTTGTCCACGTCGGGTATATTGGCTTCCAGGAGAGGTCTTTCAATATTAACCACGGTATTAGGTTGAGGTAGATTGACCTGACAGAATGACTGAACATGAATATCCTCTTTAGTAAATCTTTTTCCTGATGGGTTTTTGCTGGGATTATTGCAGACTGTTTGGCTCGTTGACTTTTTGTAATAAATAACTATGGCAAACACTGAAGCCAACCCTATTAGTGCTAATATCGCCGCTGTATTACTGTAGGTAATGATCGAATTGGTGTTGAAATTGTCAACTAGTTCTAGATTTTCCAATTCCTCATCTAACTCATCGAAGGATTTACTGATTTTCAGTGCATTCTCGTGATCTATCGGGGCATCTTTTCCAATTTGAAAATCCTCAACCGTTTGCTTTAAATTGAACCATTTTGATGTATTGATTTTTGAGGATGATTGTAGAGAATAAATGTATTTAAATTCGTAGGGACGTAGATGTGCATCTTTTTCAGCATCCACGGGTATTACCCAGGATCCTAAAGTAAATGTACATGAGCTGTTCAAGTGTAAAATACCCGTGCCCCGTATAATTGTATGCTCATTTCTCCCTTGGCATAAAGCCTGTAGGTTTCTCCCGCTAGGGAACACAAATAACCAATCGTTTGGCCTTGAAAGTTTATCCAGAAAGATAGGAACCTTAGTTAAAATTTTTGTGGTACATGTCTGAGTTATGTTTGGGCGGATAGTCGAATTCGAAACAATATTAAAGCACTCATCTGATTCGTCTGTCTGAACTGATAGGGGGCCTTTTTGCTTACACAGGTAGGTTGATTCGAAGTGGGATGTAGTTTTTATTGTTTGGCAATTCCTCTCAAATTGCGTCAGGGTTTGAGTATGTATCTTCCCTGTTCTAGTATCTTTGAACAGATATTTTGCCCTATTGTCTATGATGACGTATTGATTGTCATTCGATTTCGCCGGATAATAGTGAATTTCTTCTATTGAGAATATCTCTGATAATACCAAAGGTATCTGAAGTTGTACCAAGATTCACGTTTTGAGAAATACATGTTCTACTTTAATAACTTCGTTAAGAAGGGAGGGTTTTAAGTAGTCATCGTTGAAGTTTTTATTGTGGGTTAAGGTTTCGTAGATTTTTCGTAGTTCCTCGTATTTAATAAGTGTTGGATGAAACTTTTTCTGGTGTAGGGCGTTTATTAGGGCTGAGACTTGTATTATTATCTGTTGGGTTGTTTGTATCTTTGACTGGATTGCCTGTGTAAGTTTTGTTGCTTCTAAAGCTAATTGTGTTTGTGCCATAAACAATTCGATCATGTCGGAATTATGGTGCATAGTCTGTGTGATATTATGTATGACTTGGTCTATTTGAATGTGATTTTCATTCATTCAATCCAATCGTGCTGTAACTGTATTAAAACTAGACTTAGTTAATGCCAATTCCTGTTGCAAGAAATGTACATTCTTCGTTTTGTCTAACTCTAGGTTTTGCAGATGCGACATAATATTATTTGCGTCGTCGTTGTCCATTAGACCGAAAACCAATTTCCCAATTTTACCTCCTAAATCTAATAGTCCCCTTTTTAACCTAGTTTCGGTACTTAATTCGAGTTCACAATGTTCCCGATTTCTTATCAATGCGGAACAGATCTTTCTGAAGTCTTTCAGGCTTTTGTTGATTGACGCGGAGTGCCAGTCTGGATAATTGACACTTGTGTAAATTGTCCATGTTTTTTGAAAGTAATTTCCTAGTCCGCGAGGTTCCATTAAGAGTCCTTGGCTTGGATCCAGTTCAGTCAAGGAGTATGGGGAACTGTTTACTCTATTCAACACTATGCACAAGTAAATTAGCGTTATCCGTGTGACATTCATTTTGTGTTTGTCTGTATAAAAGAAAAGGGAAGATGAAATGGCTTTTTTTTTTTTTTTTTGCTAATCTAATTGTTAAATGGAGTTGTGTTTAGCTAATCTAATTGTTAAATGGAGTGGTAAGGTTTTAGGCGGTTGTTATGAACCCTTTTAAATTTTTTCCCCACCTTGATAGTCGTATTTACTGAATTATGTACTTGCGCTACCTCGTAGGGGCCTAACCAATAAGGTGATAGTTTCCCCTTACGGGCCATATCCATCAATAACACCCGGTCCCCTGGCCAGAATTCTACTGATCTAACCTTCTTGTCGTAATACTTCTTCGAATTTTCTTTAGCTGCCATCAAATTCTTTCTGGCAGTTTCATGTGCTCTCTGTATCTTATTTCTTAATATATAAAAATAGTTCTCATGGTTATATACGGGTTGGGGCTCTCGCTTCACGTTTGAGGGTATTTGTGAGGTAAAACCGAATAAACAATCCATGGGAGTCAGTTTCGTACCTGTATGTTCTGTGTTATTGCGAACAAACATGGCAGCTCTTAGATGTTCGTCCCAAATCCTTGGGTTACCATCAACGTATGTTCTTAAATAGTCTGCCAACGGACGGTGGGACCGTTCCAGAGCTCCGTTCGATTGTGGATGGTAAGCTGTGGTTTGCAATTTCTTGACCCCCAGGAATTTACACAACATTTTGAACACCTGACCGGTAAAGTTACTACCCTGGTCAGTGATCAAGACTTTCGGGATTCGATATCTGCTGATTATCTCATCGAAAAATGTTTTCGCTACTGTTGCGGCTTCACAGTCGGGGATACCTATCGCATCCATCATTCGAGTAAGATCGTCCTCGAAAGTCAGGATATATTTATTCCCGTTAACTGTCTCCTCCAAGGGCCCTACTATGTCTAGGTACACCTTATCAAAAGGTAACTGAGCGGTATCCGTTATAACCATTGGCATCATATGTTTTCTTCCTATTTTGTTCCTTTGGCACTTGTCGCAATTTTTTACGTATCTCTTAATATCCCTAAACATACCTTTCCATTTATAATCCCTTTTTATCCTATGGTATGTTTTGAGTACTCCTTGGTGCCCACCTAACGGTAAATCGTGATAATCCTGCAATATTGTTTTAATTGTTTCCTTGTCTTGGATGGTTTCTACTGTTGTATTTTTCACAATTGAATCTTCTTCATCTAGCTTTACTTCTTCCTCGTTGCCTTTTAACTCTGGTGTGTCTTTTTCCTTCGAAATTTTGTCCTGCGCATTTTTCGCTGCTCCGCGTGGTTACCATATGGCACTTGGCCAATTCCTCTGGTTGATCTAATGCTTCGGTTATTCTACTCAAAGCATCCGCGTTCGTATTATATTTTCCAGGTTTGTATTGTATGTCATAGTCGTACTCCGAGAGCTTATGATGGAATCGAACTAACCTGGTCGTTGGATCTTTGACGCAAAATATTCCTTTCAGCGGCTTATAGTCAGTGTAAACGGTGAACTTTCTTCCTTGGAGATAAACCCTGAAGTTCTTCGTTGCCCATACTATCGCCAACAGCTCTTTTTCTGTTGTGGAATATCTCTTCTCCGCCTGGTTTAGGCTGCGGCTTGCATAGGCAATAGGTTGGTCCTCTCCTGGTTTTCCTTGAGAGAGAACCGCGCCCAAAGCTTCATTGCTGGCGTCTGTTGTTAGATTAAATGGAAGGTTGAAATCCGGATAGGTTAGTAGGGGTGGGTTGATCAAGATCCTTTTTATCTCTTCGAAAGCTGTTTCACATTCGGAAGTCCATTTGAACTTTTGTTCTTTACGCAATAATCTATTTATGGGTGCCATTATCTTGGAAAATTGTGGAATAAATTTCCTATAATAATTGGCTAAACCCAGAAATGATTGAACTTGTCGTACTGTACGTGGTGCGGGAAAATCTTGCACACATTTGACTTTCGATGGATCTGGCCGTGCCCCCTCTTCATTGCAAATGTGTCCTAAATACACTATTTCTCTCTTTAATAGCTGACATTTCTCTGGTTGCAACTTGAGTCCATAATTCCGTATCCTGTAGAATATCTCTCTTAATTTCGTGTTATGATCCTCTAGATTTTTCCCATAAATTACTATGTCATCCAGGTAGACAAAACATTTTATTCCCTGTAAACCGGTTAAAATGTGATTCATCGCTCTTTGGAACGTAGCCGGTGCTCCCTTTAAGCCAAACGGCATCCTTTTGAATTGGTAATGCCCGTAGGAGGTGCTAAAAGTCGTTTTTCCTGGTCTTTCCTCTCGACTTCAATCTGGTGGTATCCACTAGCTAGATCTAGTGTTGAGAAATACCTTGAATGTCCGAGCTGATCCAGAATATCTTCTATTCGTGGTAACGGGAAGGCGTCCCCGACTGTGGCTTCGTTCAGTTTCCTAAAATCCACCACAACCCTCCAGCGTTTCTGTCCATCGGGTCCTGCTTTCTTAGGCACTACTAAGAGTGGGGAGTTCCATGGACTCTTGCTGGGTTTTATGATGTCTTGCTTTAACATCTTTTTTACCTGGTCATTTATTACCTGCCTATGGGCTTCTGGCAACCGATACATTTTTTGGTTTATCGGTGCCTGATCCCGTTTTATCGGGATTTCGTGTTTAATTGCTCTGGTATAGGTCAAGTTGTCCCCTTCTAGGTGAAAAATATCGTTAAATTCTTCGATTATATTCCTAATAGAGCTACTCTCATCATCGTTCAATGAATCATCCAATTTTACTTTTTCCAGTAATTCCTGGAATCGCTTCCCTTTATTCTCATTTATCATACTATCCTGTATATAGTTCACCATTTTCGATTTCATTATTTTATTTGGTTCGGTCGTTGCTATTACCTGGAACTTATTCAATGGTATCCAGTCAACTTCTATATCTTCTATATCAACTGGCGTTTCATTCGCATTCATTACACTTACAATTGCTTTTCCGTTTTTATTATCGCTGATCCCGTTCCCAATTATTACTCCATTTTTAATCTCTTTGGCCAAGGATACCATAGGTCCTTTTTTTTCACGCTTAATTGTGATCGTCATTTCGGATCGTGCGGGTATTCGAATTTTTTCCTCAGGATCTGGTCTATTGTGGATGTCAACCGCTAAATGCGATCCACCTTCCTCTGTTGGGGCCGAATTTCTTGGAGAAACTCTTAACCTTTTGGCAACGGACGGTTTAGGATACCTGTTTGCAAAATGAGGCTCACCCCTTTTTGCTGGAGTCTGTTGCTTGTTGGCAACAATATTCCGTGGTTTAGACGTCGTTGCGGAAATATCCGTCAACGCTTTAACCCCATCTGGTTTGTGGGATCCTCGCCTTTGAACCCTTGAATAGTGCTGGTCACCTGACTCCCTTGTCGAAACACCTAACAACGCTTTAATCTCGCAAGATCCTCGTCTATGATTTCTAGACGTTGTTGAAGGTGTGGGTCCTTCTGTGATTAGCGGGATGTTAAAAGGATCCCGGTTTGTCTCCGTTCGAGGGAAACTGAGGATACCTTTAGGACCATGAATATTGCAATTCTGGGACAAAAAGTCGTTTCCTAAAAGTCCATCATCCGGTATATCGACCTCTTTACCAACCACCTGGAAATCACAGGGGAAACTCTTATTCAACAAAAAATTTCGTAATGTGAAAGCACATAATAAAATAAAGAGAGAAATTTTCACTTCATTCTGATGTATAAATTTCTTCTTTCAAGGGGGAAGGAATGTTGTGTAACGGATTATTAAGATAATCCGATAAGATAATCCGATTCGATAATCCGATTCGCGCAAAAAGAATATGAAATAATCAGTTGCGCGTCGCATGCATATGAACTTGATAATGCATCGACGTCAAGGCCAACGCCTGCTGGATGGCGCCTACAGCGATAAAGTAAATATTGCTACTTCGGCGTTGCACAGCCGGTGTGACTTTGAAGGTCGGCATGAGCCAACAAGCCGGGAAGTCAGTTAGCAATAATTAAAAAATGTATGACTGACTTTCCGCTTGAATAGCGGAATCAAAATTGCGAATTGCGGTATCGCAATGTTAAGTTAATGTAGGTTTAATTTTAATGTTACCAAATAAGTTGAATAATGTTTTGCAAACGCATTTTTGCCAAGTAGGGCAAAAATGCAGTATTTAAGTAAGTAGATAAGTAGGTTAAGAGGGCAGTTAATGTTGGACTAGAAAAGTAAGTCAGTAATCAATAAAGAAAGACCACACAGTGGCACTAACGAGAATTCATACGTTTGGAGTTTTTGATTTGGACTTTAAGGAGAAATAAGAATAAGTATGTCAAAGCTAAAGTTGTGGTATGAAAATGGCGGCCTTATGGTAGCTACGTACTCAGAGCAACAATAAAAGCCCGTCGCTTGGATGCTGTCTTTGACAGCTCGACGGCAAAGCACCACCCTCTCCTCCAATCTCCTCCTCAAAAATTGTAGTAGTATTGACTAAATGGTTAATAATACAACAAAAATCGCAAAGCACCACCCTCTCCTCCAATCTCCTCCTCAACAATTGTAGTAGTATTGACTAAATGGTTAATAATACAACAATCGTCAACTGGATTATTTCGGGATGGCGGTGTTCTAATCGCGATAAAGTGTTCACTCGTCAGTAAGCAAATTGATCTATGCTGTAACTTCGACAATATCGAACAGCTCTGTGTCACCGTTGACTTCGGTACGCAGAATGAAGTTACGTTCATCATTAGCTACATCCCACCAAATAGATCACTAGATGTATATGAAAAGCATGTTTTCAATATTGTGTCTATCACTGAGCAACTCGGCATCGATAAGCATCCATTTGTTCTTGGTGACTTTAAAATAGGAGATGTCGTATTGAACTTCATGACAGAAAAACAATTGCTCGTCCCTTTCAATGTTAAAAATGATTGTGAACTTTTAGCTACTGACACATTATACAGCCTTGAATTATTTCAAATTAACTTTGTTAAAAATAGTCGTAATCGTATCTAAGATTTAATGTTTGTTAACAATGATTTCAATACAAATTTATTTAAAGTAACTTGTCCAATTTTGAAGAACTAAATAGATCATAAGGCCATTGGTATTAGATTCGAATTTTATTTTTTCCAAAATAATTTTTGTAATGAAGTAAAAAAGGTATTTGATTTCGCTAAAGTCAATTATGTCACTGTAAAAAACTTTTTATTGACAGTAGATTGGTACGCGCTTTTTTCAGACTTGAACCTACTTGATTCTTATTCAGCTTTCCGCGAGAAACTATATGAATTATTTGATAATATGGTCCCGTTAATAAAAGAGAAAGAACGTTCTAGGCAACCATGGTCGAACTCAAGACTTGTTAACTTAAAAAACCGTAAAAATAAAGCGTTTAAAGAGTACAGAAAAACTAATAGTATGTACGATCGATCAAATTATCTCTCCTACCTTAACTCCTTATATAAATCATATATTGCATCTATAGAGTTGAAAATCAAATCAGATAGCAAATTATTCTGGTTGTTTCTTAATTCTAAGAGAAAACAATCATATTTTCCAAAGACCCTTGAACTTGATGGTGTGATGTCCAATAACATTCAAGACACTTGCGAACTTTTTGCTACTTTTTTTAAATCCGCTTTCAATTCCGACACGCTTCATAATCAAGATGTCTCAGAAAGATATCGTTCGCTGCAACCAATCGTTGATATTGGAAATATGAGTGTAACCTTGGAGGAAGTTATCACTGCGATGAATAGATTAAATAATAGTACTAAAGCTGGATGTGACTTAATTCCAGACAAATTTCTAAAAAATTGCTCGTCTTCATTAGCACAACCTCTTACCATCATCTTTAATAAATCGCTTCAGACTGGTGAATTTTTAGATGAATGGAAAATATCCCATGTCACTCCAGTATTTAAATCAGTTTAGAAGCATTTGGTGAAGAATTGCCGCCCAATATCCAAGCTTGCAGCAATTCCCAAACTTTTCGAAAGCATAGTTAAAGATCAGCTTTATTTTCGACTAAAAGAATCTATAGCGTATCAACAACACGGCTTCGTAAATGGACGATCAACTGCTACCAACTTAGAGCTCTTTACCAAATTTTGTAATGATGCCATTGAAAATGGTCATCAGGTTGATGTACTTTACACTAACTTCCAAAAGGCCTTTGACAGAGTTCACCACACACTACTTGTTCTAAAATTACAAGCTCTCGGGTTATTTTCAATTATGCTTTTGTGGATATCTTCTTATCTAACTAATAGAAAACAGTTTCTGAGAATAGGTAATTGTAACTCCTCGACCTTTGATGTAGTCTCCGGAGTTCCTCAGGGAAGTCATTTAGAACCACTCCTATTTCTCCTTTTTATAAATGATGTTCCTTCGATATTCAAATTTTCAAAATGCTTCTTATACGCAGATGATTTGAAAATGTTCAATAAAATCAGTACTATAGAAGACTGTCAAAACTTCAACACGATATTAATGCACTCTCGAAGTGGTGTATAGATAATCAACTGACTCTTAGTCTCCCTAAATGCAAAATTTTCTCAACGTATAGACGTCCTAATGCCATAAACTTTGAGTATACTATGAATAACATTGCCTTCTTAAGAATGGATGAAATTAAAGATCTTGGCATTATCTTTGATGTTAAATTATCATTTAAGCCTCATATTGAATTCATCACTGTCAAGGCATACTCGATGCTCGGTTTTATAAAAAGGAACTCTTCTGACTTTCATGACCCTTATACACTGTTATCGTTATTTTCCTCTCTAGTAAGGCCGATCCTTGAATATTGCTCTATCATCTGGAGCCCATCATATAACATTCACATTGCCCGCCTAGAACGCATTCAACGAAACTTTTTTACCAGGTTTGCGTTGCGCAGATTTAATTTTGCACCTGGATTGCCTAGTTATAATGATAGATGTTCTCTAATTGGGTTACAAACTCTCTCCATCCGTAGAGACTTACTTTGCATAATGATTGTGAGAGACATTCTTACGTATCGTATAAATTCTCCTGAACTTCTTTCGTTTTTTAAATTGCGGGCTCCTGAGAGATTGGTAAGACACAAGTGTCCTATTCCAGGAGGCTCATAGAACAAATTATGGCCTTAACAAGCCAATCACGAGATGTGTGCTGTTATTTAATTCTTTTGGTGACAAAATTGACTTTACTTTAAGTAGAAATATTTTTAAGAGAGATTTGCGAATGTTGCTTTAGCACATTCCCTTTATATTTTTGAATTTCTTTTTATTTCTTAATTTTAAGTTTTCTGTAGCCTGTAAATTTTTTATAGTAGGCGATAAATAAATAACACTGTACGATTTTTTGTTGAAAAGTTTGAATAAGGTTTTAAAAATGGATTTAAGAAAACAGGATGTAGCAGCATTATTTTTGAGTCTGGGGCAAATCCAAATACATAGCCACATTCTGTCCAAGTGAAGCAATCGTCTCAGGCTTCGCTCCATACGACGCAGTGATGTGTTTCGACGAAAGGCATTTTTATTGCTGTTGGACAAAAGGGCGAAACCGGAATGTTTGGACAACTGTACTGTAGCCGCATTAATATTTATTGCTTTTAAATATACGTTTATCTATCTATCTAATAGTTGATACATTGATAGGTAAACAAATCATTGGAAAACTTGTTTATCGTAAATGGCGTTGATGGCAGTGAAATGACCGCCATATTATGCTAATGATACACTGCTAGTATACAAATCATAATATCGTCAACATCATCAGTGTATCACCCAATACTATGTATATACGAGATAAAAGAGCTAGTATAAACGTAATATCGAAGCCCTTACGTGGTAGTGAAATTCGATAATTTTATCTAAAATGGCGGTCATTTTACTGCCATCAGCGCTATTTCCATCGTGCGGTGAGTCCGATAAACAACTTATCTGTCCTTTTTTTCTTTGTAAATGTTATGCAGTAAACATGCTTTTATAACCGTTGAAACATTATCGATATTAATATGTAGTCCTCTACCCAAGTTTCTGAGACCTTTGTTTCGCTTGGATAGAATGTGGCTCTGTATTTGAAATTTTTTTCTTAAGTCCATTTTTGAAACCTTACGACAAAAAAATTGTTCAAACAACTGACGTTTCGAAAATTCGCTTTGAATACGTCAAACTATACCACGTATGGGCAGTGTATCAGAGTATATTGTGTTTGCCTTACCGTTTGTAACGCTAAGAAATAATGCTCGCACAGAGCCGCCAAGGGTACAGAAATATTTATTGTCGCTCAAAAACTTCGATTCCGAGTGACCATCTGTCTGTCTGTCTGTCTGTGCGTCTGTCTACAGCATAACTCTCGAAAGCTTTGAGCTATAGTGCTAAAAATTGTTGTGTATCATTTTTAGCAAAAAAGTAACCTTATGTTCGTGAATGGGCTACATCCCCAACTCCTTCTACCCCCTCCCATACAAATTTCATGAAATTTCGAAATAATAAGAAACTGATTTTTCTTTGAAACTATTGAAGCTATCAACTTGAAATTTACGTCAAAGTATTAGGATATAGATGTCATTAATATCACGGAGTATTGACCCGATCCCTTCACTCCTTCTACCCTCTCCCATAAAAATGGACAATTTTGAAAAGAACATATTTTCAATTTTCATTGAAACTAGTAAAGCTGAAAAGACGAAATTTTGTCAAAATTAATTTTACTATAATTGCAATTTATTTTAAAAATAATTATCAACTTCACCTTACTCCTTCTACCCCCTCCCACACAAATTTCTCGAAATTTTGAAATTTAAATTAAATTATTTTTCTTCGAAACTGTTAAAGCTATTTTGTACAAAGTATACAAATAGAAATATTATTAATAATAATCTACCCCCTCCCATACAAATGCATAATTTTTGTTAAATGCATTTTATCGATATCCATTCAAACTAGAAAAAATACAAAATTCAAATTTTGCGAGAATTTGTTTCTTAATAATTCAAATAAGTGTTAGAAAAAATTATCAGCTCCGCTTCACTCCTTCTACCACCTCCCATACAAATAGTTATATTACAAATTCAAGAAAAGCATTTCTCCTTCAAGTATATGAGAGCTATCGACTTTGAAATTGAATTAAAGCATGGTGATAAGGATGATGATAAGCAGTTTCAAAATCATCTTAGACGCTCCACTTCCTCTGCCACCTCCCATACAGATGCCCCAATTTCAGAAAAACTATGACCAATTTCTTTAAAAATAATGAAAACTAAAAACATGTTCGGTGTCATATACGAAAAATACAAACCTCTCCCTCAACTTCCACCACTTCCCATGCAAAAGTCTCTATTCACTATTCGAAAGAATTTGAGATGACATATTTTCCGGTATATTAAAGTCATTTCCATCTCATCTAGAGTATCATATGATTGGGCTTTAAGCCCAATCAGAACTCTGTTATGTTTTATATTATGATTTCAATACCATGGTTTGTACAGGGTGGGCCATCCAGTGGTTTCTTTTTAAATTATAGGTTATTTTGACACTGAAAGCTGTTTCCCGCTCGAAATCTTGACAGAAAGTCAGTATCATACCTCCGCAGAACGAAATGAGTCGCTTTACACTTGGCAGTTTGGGCCTTAGAGCAACTTGAATTGGACAACGATTTTGGGCGAAAAATCATCTTTTCTGACGAGGCGCATTTTCATCTCGGAGGCTACGTTAACAAACAAAATTGCCGCATCTCGGAAAATCCGCACGTTATTGTCGAGAAGCCAATGCATCCACAGAGAGTGACAGTTTGGTGCGGATTGTGGAGTGGTGGCATCATTGGGCCATTTTTCTTCGAAAATGAGGCTGGGAACAAGTGTTGAGTTACTCATACAAGAGGTGATACAAATGTCCCATTCATGCACCTCAAATGTCCCAAAAATTTTTGTCCCACTTCAAAGCTTTTGTCCCATCTGAATTAAAGTCATGCATTTATATGACTGCCGTACCAATACATTTGTGCCACTCAAATCGCAACCACAGTTTTTGTACCATGCATTTATATGGCTGCAAGCAAAGCTTTCTAGAACGTAGAAATCAATCTTGTCGTAGAAACACGTTTTACCGGAAACAACACAAAAGCATAATTAAATCAAATTAAGCACGGAAATATTACGCGAGTGCATACATTTTCGTAATAACTAAAATTCTACAGTTTTCCGTGTGGAAATTAACCGGAGAACTCTGCACAATATGAATGACAGATTCTCTTCGATGAGCGAAACAGAGATTTGACTTTGATCGCACTTTTTTCAATTAAAAATCCATTGCACTGATATCAACATGTAATAATTACATACTGAGCTCTATTAATAAAGTACCTTGGAAAGCTGAACTATTTTTAACACTACATTTAACAATAAACGCAATTCTTACGAAGCCCGCCGTATCTGCTATATACAAAAGCTAGCGAATTTGTATGGAACTCCAACATGCAAACCGACTCACCCAACCTACAAACCGAGAAATAATGGCTTGTATGGGACATGGGATGTATGGGACATGGAGCTTTTGAACGGGACATTTGAGGTGGGACATTGTACCACCTCGAATTTCAAATGAGCCCCTCATACAAACATGGGACAAAAATTCTTGTACTACCCAACGTTTCGGTCAACGATGACCGTTACAGAGCCATGTTATCCGACTTCTTTTTTACTGAAATTGAAGACATGGATTTGGCCGCCTCGCAGCTGCGATTTGACCCCTTGACTTTTTTTTTCTGGGGAACCGTGAAGGACCGATGTTATTCCAACAATCCAGAAACGATTCAAGCACTTAAGGCCAATATCATCCAAGCAATCCGTGAGCTACAGCCCGAAACCATCGACATGGTCTTGGAAAATTGGAGTGACAGAATGCGCTACTGCGAAGCCAGCCGGGGCAACCACTTGAACGAAGTTGTGTTCCATCATTAATGGGAATTTTTGCTATTACTAATGAAGCCATAATACATGGAAAAAAAATTAATTTTGTTCATTTTATTGCATTTTTAAAAAGAAACCAATTAATTGCCCACCCTGTATATTGCAAAATGTTATGCTGTCATATGCCACTACATCTCATGTTTGTGGACTTCGAGAAGGCTTTCGACAGCGTTAAGCGAGATTACATATGGAATGCTTTGCGTAGGAGAGGTATTCCAGATAAGGTCATAGCTATGATTAAAGAATCCTATGAAGATACAAGGTGTCGCGTCTTGCATAGAGGAGAGCTGTCCGAGCGCTTTCCTGTGCGAACGTGTGTCAGACAAGGCTGCATATTATCACCAGCCCTGTTTCTGGTGGTAATAAATGACATCTTGAAAGCTGCACTGGAAGGTGGGAAAGGTAAAGGTCTTCAATGGAGACTATTTAACATCTTAAGTCACCTTGATTATGCTGATGACGTGTGTTTGCTTGCGTCACAAGCAATTGATAATCTACACCATATCTGATTTTTTTTACCATGAGCTGTCAAATAGTCATAGGTCAATGCTTTCTACATCTCAAGCTGGGCAGAACTGACGTAGCGGCCATCTTGAATGACTCCAGTGGGTATGACGTCATGGATTTTTCCATTTCACAAGACCACCTGTATTATTTTTCTACAAACTTGTCGTAAAAACACGTTTTGCCGAAAACAAGAAAAGAGCATAATTAGTTCAAATTAAGCACGAAAATATTACGCGTGTGCACACTTTTTCGTAATAACTAAAATTCTACAATTTTCTGTGTGAAAATTAACCGGAGAACTCTGCACAATATGAGTGACAGATTTTCTTCGGTGTGAGAAGCCGAGATTTAACTTTGATCGCACTTTTTTCAATTAAAAATCCATTGCACTAATATTAACGTGTCATAATTACATGCCGAGCACTATTATTAAAGTACCTTAGAAAGCTGAACTATCTTTAACACTGCATTTAAGAATAAACGCAATTCTTACGAAGCCCGCCGTGTCTGCTCCATACAAAAGCGCTCGAATTTGTATGGAACTGTCATGTTTGTTATGACTCCAACGTGTTGTTGTTGGATTCAGTTACTCGGCTTTCTACTATAGAAGGCATTGCATAGGTGAATTACGACGGCTTCAATAATTTTTCTTGATAACGACATTTCGATTTCTTCGTCTGTTGCAGATCGTCCGGTTCTTAATCCGCCTTGTTATTCGCCAATTATTTGATTAGTATAGGGCTTAAGACGACGTTCAATTTTTTTTGTCATTATTCTATAGAACGTACATAGCAATGATATTGCTCTGTAATTCTCACAGCAGAGTTTGTCTCCCTTCTTGTAAATTGGGTATATGATGCTTTTTCGCCAGTCGTTGGGTATGATTTTCTCTATTCAAATTTTGCATATCATGTTGTGCAGTATTTCAGCGGCACAATTTCCACCGTTTTTCAGAAGTTCAACTGTTATTTCGTCAATTTCCGGCGCTTTGTTTAGTTTTTGGTCATATAGGGCTGCTTTGATTTCAGCAAGCGTGGGTAGTGCCGATAATGTTTCTTCTTCATTAATTGGGGCCCCAATTGAAATGGTGTCTGTCGTGATCGGTGCTAATGGGGTGGATTGAGTAGATGTTCAAAATAGGAAGCCCATCTTCTTTTGATTTTTTGTGTGTCGCTGATGATGTTACCCTCTGCGTCTTTGCAGAGACTGGTTTTTGGCTTACATCCCTTTTTTATGTCTTTTACTATTGCGTATGCGTCCCGCGTTTTATTTTGCCTCATATCGTCGTCCATTTTTTATATCTTATCACTATGGAACTTCCTTTGTTTTCGCTGCAGGCCTTTTTCGCATATCACCTACATCTGCACATCTTTTTTGGCTCGTGTTGGTGGTTCAGTAGAAATTTTGTAAGCCTCGTTCTTTCTATCTATTGCATCGCGACTTGGTCGAACCAATCATTATTTTTTCGCCTTGCTTGATATCCTAATACCTCTTCTGCGGAGGATTCGATGCCGTCTCGTATTTTCATCTAAACATTATCCACTGGCTTATTTTGGATGTTTTCATATATTGGTGTCAGGTGTTTATTACATGCTGACATGTACGCCTGCGCCACCGTTTCGTGTCGGCATTTAATTTGCGAGTTCTACTCGTTTTCGAATATCCACGACAAGCTATTCGGCATCGATACTTAGCTCTGATTAGATAGTGATCAGAGTCACAATTCGCACCGCGGAGGGTTCGTTCATCAAGTATACTGAAAGCAGCCCTTTTCTCAATTAGAACGTAGTTTATTTGGTTGGAGGTGTGGCCATCTGGTGATGCCCACGTTCGTTTGTGAATATCGCGATGTGGGAAGCACGTAGAGCTTACTATCATATTTTTGCTGCTTGCGAAATCAATAAGACGTTGACCATTGTTGTTGGGTATGTCATGGAGACTGTGCCTTTCTGTTTTTCCTCTATGAACCTCCTCCTTTCCAAATTTTGCATTAAAACCCCCTAAGACAATTTTTAGGTCATTCGAGGGCAGTGAATCATAAGTTGTCTCTAGGGTGGCATAAAATTCGTCTTTAGCTACATCGTCCTTGTGTTCTGTTGGTGCGTGAACGTTGATCAACCAAGTGTTGAAAAATTTAGTCTTTTTTCGGATTGCACACAATCTTTCACTTACTGGTTTGAAGTTCGTGACCTGCTGTTTAAATTTTTTGTCAACTCCAAAAGCGACTCCAAACTCTCTGCTTCCCGACAATTTCCCACTTGGATAGATTATGTGTGATCTCATGTCCATGATTTCGTTACCAAGCCATTTCGTTTCTTGAATGTGAGGATTTCTTTCGGAGCTCCTGTCTTAAATAAGGATCGAACATTCCAAGATCCAAAACAGTAGTCCATTTTTCGTTTCCGGGGTCGTTGCCGTTGAGTCCATCCTTTTCGAGGCTGTTCTTCAGATTTCAGAGATCTTATAATTCGCTAAAATTGCTTATAAAAAAGTTTTGGCGCGCTCTTAATTTTTACGTGTCAAATGTTAAAACTGTAGGGTTTAACGTTTCATAAAAAAATAATAAAATTATACTATCATTGAAATTTGAAAAATGCTAGCTCAATGTAATGTTGAAAAAAAAATGAAATGAGTTTTAGTTTCTTTTCAAATTCTTGAAATCAGGAATCAAAGTTTCTTACATATAAATTTTAAGCTGGAATTGTCCTCTAACACTAGAAAGACCCACAATTAATGTAATTTTAGGAACTGTTTTCTCAGTAACTGATGCAACACACAATATACATATTGTTGCGAGATAGGGGATCGCCGATTTCAAAGAAAAACACAATTCGTTTAAAAATAATAGTTAATTTTATTATTCGCACTTTCATATAATTTCTTGATCACTTTTAATTAATTCGCACTATATTCGCCGATTTGGCAATGCCGTCGATCTTATTCTTTCGCTTACTTGTACCGATTCGCGTTCTTCCACCGATAGGTGTCGCCAAATGACTAACTCTCTTGTCTGAAAGTTGGCGGATATTTATACTCCAGACAGATGTCGTTGTGTGTGTGTGTCTCGGCTATTCTAGATTGCGTACATTTTAGTAGAAGTGTCTGGAAACATGTTTATAGCGTTTTACATGTTGATGGACTTCTCTCGGTGTTTCTGGCAACATCCAAATTGCGTGATTGCAAGATCTATAACAATATGTATTGTTGCGAGTTAGGGGTTCGCCAAGATTTCAAGTAAAACACAATTCGTTTTAAAAATAATGGATAATTTATTTATTCGCACTCTAATATAATTTCCCGATCACTTAGTTTTTGTTGACAACGCTGCTGCGTGTTTTTCTATCACTTTTTATGACAACACCGTCGCGTGTTCTACTATCGCACTTTACTGGTTCGCGTCTTTCATGAATATCGCTGACTAACTGGTTGCCGTCTGACAGCTTCGTGCTTTTATACTAATTTGCCCCAGTTCTCGAAGCTTCCGTCAGGTGTCGTTGGTTGTGTCTCGACTATTCTAGATCTTTAATTGCCTACATTTTGGAGTATACAGTTCCGTCGGGTGTTTACTTGAAGGTTCTAGATGGCGTTTTACATATTAGGGGATACTGTTCCTGTATATTCCAGAAAGATCATCAGAAAGATGGTTGCCAGATCTATAACAGTATTAAAAATGTAGCTCGATCTACATTTCTAGGATGTGCAAAATAATATTAATTATTCTTAAGGCCTAATGTCGCTGTAGGGTTTCAAGAAAGTGCTTCCAAAAACTTATGTACAAAAAAAATTTAACAAATTATTCATTACCTCGATACAGAGGTGGAGTCTTGAACAGACACCAAGATAATTTGGTTTGGTGATGGTTTTTACGGTGCATTTTCAATTAAAAGGAAAAATTTCTGGATTTAACACTGTTTGCTTTGTGTAACTTTTATCAAACTGAGCAGTTTGATAAAGGTGTCAGCAAAGACCGAAACGTCACACTCGTGATATAATAGTTAAACCTTGGAGTTCCTGGCGATTCAACAAATATGCTTTTTTGAAAAAATTGGACTCGCTTAAAAATTTAATTTCACCAAAAGTTTGAATCAAAAATTTTTCCTTAAGTGAAGAGTTTCGAATCGATCGCCAAAAGTTACTTCCATAGATTCAATTTTCTAAGTATCCTCTCTCTCAATGTCTGTGCCGTCTACGCCAAATTTCAAACTGCCGTTTAAAAAAAACGCCTTCAAAATTTGTAACTTGAATCCACAGTGTGGCGTCCTTCGGCAATACGCTTCTCTTATAACAATAATTCTGATTACGGTCAAAAACATGCGAACTTATGTTTCAAACTTTCAAAACTCTAATTCGAACTTATCCAGTGTCATCTCCGCTTCAGTTTATGTAATGCAAGGAGGATATATAATAAGTAGTGACTACGAGCATGTTTTGCCGTGTAAGAAAATGGGAATGAAAGTATTTCCCTCCCTTACTGGCGAAATGCTCGAAATTTTTCGAAAAAAATCGTTTCGCTATCTTTGTCTGGCACACTTAAAAATATTGCAACCAACTCTTTCCCACATTAAATTATTCGAAACAGTTGTCAAATTTTCGAAAGAATTGTATGGCTATCCTTGTTTGGCATACTTAAACCCAAAGTAACTATCTCCGTCCCGCGTTAAGTTGTCCGTTGCTAAAGTGCTTAGCTTAGACATGAACCAAAAACTAATAAAAATTGAAAAAATAAAGATTTCTGAAATAAAACTCTATTCTACTAAAAATTATTTTATTGGTGACTGAATATTAGCAACCAAGAGAGAATACAAATTATGGTATTTTTTTGTAAAAGTTTAAAGCCAAGTTAAGCTTGGACACAATTTTCGAAAATTTCCGAATCAAAAAGTATTCCCACATGAGACAGCCTATCAGGTACTCCATTTTATATATCCTCATCGATGTAATGATTTATAGTATCAATCAAGTAATACCTGAAGTTTGAAACCTGTCACTTAAATGAATTTCGGGTTTTTTTTAAAAAATATATTTTTAAATAATTAAAATATTTGTGCAAAACATTCCCACTGAAGCTAGTTTCATTTTCCATTAAATAAATTGTTCGAAAATCCCAAAATCCAAAACTCAACTTATTCTACTGTACTGCACAATTTTTTTTACTTTTGTAGAAAATGAGACTTCAAAATAATGTCGTGGCATCACTTTGCAGAGACATCTATTGGTAGTTATGCAGCGTTTTTATATAACATGACCTATAGTAAATCTTGAATATCTCTCAGATCAGAAAAATAGAAAAATCTTGAAAAACACAATCAAAACGAATTAAAACACAATTTTTTTTTATATAATTTTTAATTTGTTTTCTGTATAATTCTAACATTCAATTTCAATAATAATTCAATTCAATTGACACTGTCTTTGACAAGTCTTATTAATTCTGATATTATTATTAACAACTTTGGCCCAAATTAAAAAATAAGAAAAGAGAGAATAATAATTCAACTCAAAAATAAAAATAAAACAAGAATATAGTTTAGAAATTATTTTCTCTTAGAATAAAAAATTATAAAATACTTGGTACAAAAATGATAGAAGTTAACGTAACGTTTTGAACTTTTAGATCGTAGTTTGAATGATGACACATGCTTTTTCTTAAATAAAAAAAAACACATTTCCTTATAGATTATAATTTTCCTTATATAAAATCTATCGATTTCAAAAGTTTAAAAACGTAACGAATGATTTAGAAAAAAAACTAAAATTATAAAAGAAAATATGAACGTAAAATTTTATATTTTTAAAAATTTAATTTAATTTTAAGTACAGTCTAGCTTTTACTTTATTTTGGTTTTTTCGTTTTTATTTAAAATAGAGATATAAATTTTATAAAATATAACAACACATTTTCGTAAAAGTCTTATAGTTCATGTTTTCTTTTTCATCTTTTATTTAAATTTTCGATTATAACAATAGTGAAAGTTGATTTTTGTTTCTGCTTTTTCTGATGGTAAAATATACCAAAAAATACGGTTCTGAAAATTGTTTTACTATTAAAAACGATTAAAAAATGTTTTAAATCTTAGAACCTATTTCTTGGGCGTTTCTAGCATATTCACTTTTTTTTTCTTTTTCTTTTATTATTAAATGTTTGTAGCTACGATTCCGTTCGAAATGGTACATCTACTTAGTTGTTAAGATAACTTCAATAAAATTACTTTATAGCCATTACTTTAAAAAAAATATTTAAGAATTGTTACATTCGGAGGTTCATTCCTCGTTTTAATGTTCGACTTCAGTCGCTTCACGCAAATCTTAATCGAACATGGCCATCGTTGAGGTCGGCACAACTTCCAAAAGAAGTTGAAAGAATAGTGTTACCTTGTCTGAAATTAAAAAGAAATGAAATCAAAGAGAAATTATTAAATTTCATATTTTAATTCAAAATACGATTTAAGAGGAATCGAACCCATGGCATTTTTTTCATGATTTCGAAGTTATCCCGGTACGATCGACATACACACACACAACGACCGCGGATGAGATAGATATTCTAGGAACTTTTCCGTAAGATCTTCTCGCGAGACGACACTCTTTCTCTCTCTCTTTCATATCATCAGATATTTCATGCGTTGAAGAAGAACTTTTCGCAAATTTCCAGAATAAGTTCCTAAAACTTTTACGTTAAAAACAGATCTAAAAAAAATCATACGTACCCATAAAACGTGGCGTAAGACCCAATTTAACAAATGGCACGTAGAAAATTAAGCCGGCCAAGATGAACAGGACGGCATATAAATATTGAATTTGTGGCTTTTCAATGATGGGAGCTGCAACTAAATACGCTGAGATTACTAAAACCAATACTGGAATGATGATAGGCACTTTGTATGGCCTTGGATAATTGGGTTTAGTATATCTCATAACGATCAGGGCTAGCATCGAACCACCATAGAAAATCCATGCTGTGAAACTGAAGAAATCGATTAGAGAATCGATTGTACCGTAAAGGACCATTGCAGCTGCGATTAAGGACTATCAGTGAGAGAAAATTAAATATATAAATAAAAATGTAGTTCGACTTTATTGAAATTTGTATATCAAAACTTACGTGGAAAATTAATCCGGGAGCTGGTGTTAATCGGCGAACATGAACGTACGATAGGATGTCGAGAAGATGTCCTTCACGGCTTGCCGCAAAGCACAATCTGAAATGGAAGAATTAGTATTTAGATCTCGAACGTTACAGGTCCTTTTTTAGAAAGTGTAAAAAAGTAAGATTGGAATTAAAATTTTCATTTTAGTTGTCACCAATATTTGCTTCTTCTTCTTCTTCATTGGCGCTACACCCCAAATCGGGCCTTGGCCTCCTGACCTGCAGGTTCCTTAACATTTTCATTATTTATTGCGAAAGAGTTGTTAGCTCTTCGCACAACCCTCTATCTACGAATTTTTCATTTTTCGTAGAGGGAGGTAACAAGGTATATTCAAGCAGGCAGTGAGCTGGAATTATGCGTCGACCGGGATTTGAACTCACGACCTTCGCATTGTAAACCAAACACGCTACCCACTAGACTACACCCTAGCTTTTGCTATTTGCTTGCAGTATTATTATTGCCCTATTCCACGTGTTATATAGCCGAGGAATCGGACTGCTTCCTGAAGGATTAGAGTCCAGAGTTTCTTTAGCGATGTTCCCCTCTGGCTTGTTCAGGGTGTTCTCGATCTACCGCCACTTCCGCTTTCGAATGTCAATGTACATATTATATTGTACAGTAAGCTTCCACTCCCGGTGGGGGAGGGTAGTTACGGATATAGAAAGCTTCAGTGATTTCAGTGATATTACCTTTGGAGACTGGCGACTCCACGGATTCTAGCTGATCTATCAGTATCAAAGCTATGGACGAGGTTAGAATGAAATGCGTGGCAACCCACAAAAGCCGTACCAACGACTTAAAACTAGGTACTACGGGGATGTTTCGAGAACCCCAAAGCATGTCGCATCGGTGGTATACAGGCCATGTGGGATTATAATAGCTAGGGTGTAGCCTAGTGGGTAGCGTGTTGATCTTGTAATGCGAAGATCGTGAGTTCAAATCTCGGTCGGAGCAATATATAATTCCATTGCTTGGATATACTTTGGTCACCTCCTTCTACAAAAATGAAAAATTCGTAGAAAGAGGGTTGTGCGGGCTAACAACCTTTCCACGATAAAGGTACGTTTACATCTGACACTTATTGCCCGACTTTATGTCCGAGAGAAATCGTGACTAGTGTAAACGGAGATGAATTTATGTCCGACACTTATATTCTACTATGGGAGATAAGTGTCGACACTTCTGCTCAACCAGATGTAAACGCTGATTATTTGTAAATTCAAGCTCTCTCGACACTTATCGCAGAAGTTGACTTTTGCAATAAGTGTCGGGAAAACTGTAGGATGCAATGCAGTTCTTTTGTAACGTAAAGAAAAGAACTTAAAAATTAATAACCCGACTATCTCTTAAACTATGTAATTGAAACTTGAAACTTAAATTAATCTATACTAGTGGAATATAAGAAAAAACAAAATAAAATGTTTGGGCATAAAAGCAGTGGGGGAAATGGGGAGCATTTCAAAATTGGTGCAATTTTGAAAATTTCAAACCGTTATATCTAAAAGTCCAATGCAGGTATTAAGTTGAAATTTTGTGAGATTGTCGAGCTCTATAACTTATAAATTTGATAAAATTTTTATTTTGATGGCTATAAGGAGAGGAAGGTGATGGCCCAAAATATCGAAAATTCAAGTTTTGTGCGGGAATGGCTATGAAAAAATAAACTGCCAAGAAGTCGGGCGCAACTTTATTATTTACCCCCATACAAAATTACGCAATTTTGCAATTTGAAAATAAACGGATTTGTTCGAAAAGTATAAATGCAATTGATCC
This sequence comes from Chorisops tibialis, assembly GCA_963669355.1. Classification (NCBI taxonomy): domain Eukaryota; kingdom Metazoa; phylum Arthropoda; class Insecta; order Diptera; family Stratiomyidae; genus Chorisops; species Chorisops tibialis. The sequence continues at coordinate 79,371,931 of OY770263.1, forward strand.
GAAATTTGTAATATATTACTTTAATTATGATTTCAATCTACTATATAAAAGTTTTTTGAGTCCTCCCTTTCCTTCCAGAACCTCCCATACAAACTGCACTTTTTTATGAAATACTATAAACAAATTTACTCAGTACGTATAAAATTGATCGAGTTGAAATTTTGCACAGTACCTATTAAATTTTTGAAACCTAAATTTTTTATAAAACATTTTGATGGCAACTCTAGCGTGATGTGAAAAAATTAGTTCAATGCCGTCATCTCCTCCACCACTTCCCCTACGAAATTTCTTAAAATGAAAAAAAAAATCATCTTGACCATATAAACTGAACTGCAGAATGGAAGATAAGTACGACACATGTGTCCGTATGTAAACGGGTCGGACATTTCTTCCGAATTTCATCATAGCGAGAACTGTCGGACACTTATCCACGACATAAGTGTCTGGTAATTTCTCTCAGATGTAAACAGTCAAAGCGAATTTCTGTCGGACACTTGACACTTATGTCCGGAGAGAAGTGTCAGATGTAAACGTACCTTAAGTAATGAAAGAAAATGTTAAGGAACCTGCATGTCAGGAGGCCAATGCCCGATTTGGGCTGTAGCGCCATTGTAGAAGTAGAAGGGATTATAGGCATATAGTTTTACAGAGCAACATCTGGAACAATTGGAGCATTGTGGTGAATTAGGTGGCAAATCGTCGAACCGAAGGAAACAATATGTCTGGCGACGCGAAAGCACGGCATCCCCCGTGTTAGTTTCAAGACCAAACGTAGGGACCTGAGTTGAAGAACGAGAATCCAAAGGGACTGAAATTGAGAACAGATGTTACGATGAAATAGAGGCTAAATGAGAGAGTATGGGCCGAACAGCGGTCATAGAATGAAGGCTGAATGCTGAACTGGTAGTACATGGTAGAATTGGTAGCGCATGGTAGATATGTGGAAGAGAGTAGTAACCGCGGGGATCGAAATGCACTGTAGTTCAAGATACAGATGTCACACTAGTGAGCCGAATGGAACGAAATTCGAAGCGAAAATGTTGGTACGATGGAGCATCTGGCGTCGTACATGGTGGAGTGGAATCAGGAACTGCTGCGACATGGCTTGGGTGAATTGGTACATCCATGGTTGGAGTATACACCCCGAAAGATATGTAGTGACGACGGTTAGACAACAACGCAGGCAGTTCGGAACTTGTTTTTCGATATGGAGTTACGTTACAACCGGAAGCCTTGATCCTCAGATAGGCAGAGATGTTAGATGGGTCTCGCATCCAACAGTATGAATGTCGAACTGCAAATATGTATAAACTGCTACCAATCCGTGTTGCTAAAGAAAATCGTGAAGTAAATCCGTAATGGAAGAAGGCCACAGCTAGGGCATTCACGTTAAACTCAATACATAGTAGACCTCTTATATTTATTTATATTAATTATGGCGCCGTAGTCTAAGTACTTCTCTCATGCTTAGGGTTTGTTCGCATAGGATTGCGATGTCACTACTAGGAGGGCAGTTATATTCCAAGTTGTATTGAAACGCATTATGTTCATCTTACTATTCATAAATCGAGATATGGATAATAGATAGAACTGGATACCTGAGAACCGATGGACTAGTGATACAGTTCTAGAAGAAAGTATGTTCTGCGTTAACAATTTTATTGTGATTTTTGATTTTTCGCATTGATATTGTTGAATGTAACGTGCTCTAGTGCTATAGTAGCGACTAGAGCAGTTGCCATAGCCCTTATCCAAATCAACTTATTTTCTTTTCTTTTTTAATATTGTTTTCAAAAAAGGCGCCTATCAGTCTTATTTGATTTAGCGGTGAACTAAGCTGCACTTATCCAACCCTACCACGCAAATTAAAAATTATTTGTATGTAAACCATACCGACGGGTTTCAACTCAAAAGTTTTAGCAAGGTCACTTAGATTTAGCAGACTGTAAAGCTAAAAACAATGACGAAGAATAGAAGGTTTCGGGAAGTGTAAAAAGTGTACAAATATCTTTCAGCTCGATTAACAGTGGCCAAATAATTGCACAAGCTATGGTGTAGCCTAGTACGTAGCGTGTTGGTCTTGTAATGCGAAGGTCGTGAGTTCAAATCCCGGTCGGCGCAATACATAATTCCACCACATTGCCTGCTTGGATATACCTTGGTCACCTCAATCTACGAAAATGAAAAAATTCGTAGAAAGAGGGTTGTGCGAAGGGCTAACAACCCTCCCACAATAAGTAATGAAAAATGTTAAGGAACCTGAATATCAAGAGGCCAAGGTCCGATTTGGGCTGTAGCGCCATTGTAGAAATAATTGAACTAATTTGCTGACACAAGGGCTTCAGAAATATTCAAGTAAAGATGCTATTTAATTACTGATGAAGCACAATAAAACCATAAGAAATGCGATTATTTTTTATTACAATGTCGAATTAAAAAACACATACGAATTAAAATCAACTGATTAAAAAAAATCATAGAAAATCGCGATCATTATAAAGTTACAAATTTACAACACAAAAATAGCTTCTAAATAGGTGGGGTGATCTCCGTTTGAGAGGTGAGAATTTTAACGATTTCATGAAAACTTGGACTCGATTTGCAACAATAGCTTATACATATGAAGCGTATGCCTGAGTATATGGTACGGACACCACTTAGCACTTGAGATCTAGAAAAGCAATTAGACGCCACCATGACGCTTAAGTGTACTTAGCTTATGTACTTTTCGATATCATACTTGCGCGATTCTATTCGGTTATCACACTAGGTAAACTCGTGATGATTTATTTTGGGGATTGAAAATAGATTTCGTAAGAGAACAATCATATGAATGAACTTGCTTTCAATGTAAAATTCAAAGGTGGCGTGAGTGGAATACATAGGATGCGTTTACTAATTATTTATATTATACGCCACTAAGGATTATCTTGAACGGAAATTTATCTTTTCTAGAATAATTAAAAAATATCTCACCATTTTATGCCAAGTCTAGACTAGGTCTAGGAATACGGGAATACCAGACGTCTGGTATTCTACTAGGTGAGATTTTTTATATTTATAAACAACAATTCAAATACCTTGTTCATGTGGTACGTTTCATCCTGATACGTTATAATAAATCTACCGAATGAACGCATAAATTTCAAAAATGTAGCAGTCTTGTTTCTGTTACGTTTTTGGTGATTATTTATAAAACCAAAAAAAAAAAAATAAGCATAACATAATTATGGTTGGGCGTAAAGCCCAATCATATGATACTCTAGATGAAATGGGAAAGAGTTAAAATATGTCATCTCCAATTTTTTCGAATAGTGTATTGTGACTTTTGAATGGGAGGTGGTAGAAGCAGAGGGGGGAGGTTTGTAATTTTTATATGCTACACCGAAAGTGGTATGCAATGTGTTTCGTGCTGAATTTCAAAATTATAGTTTTCATTATTTTCAAAGAATTGGACATAGTTTTCCTGAAATTGGGGCATTTGTACGGGAGGTGGTAGAGAAAGTGAAGGGTTTTATATGATTTTGAAACTGCTTATCAACATCCTTATCACCATGCTTTGTTTCAATTTCAAAATGTTCGAAGGAGAAATGCTTTTCTTGAATTTCCAATATAGATATTTGTATGGGAGGGGGTAGAAGGAGTAAGGCGAAGTTGATATTTTTGTCAGCATTTATTACAATTATCAAGGCACAAGTCCTGGCAAAATTTAAAGTTTCTACTTTTTCTAGTTTTAATGGAAGTCGATATAACTCATTTAACAAAATTGTGCATTTGTATGGGAGGTATCTCCTCCCAGAAGTTCACGGATCAAAACAAAATTTTTCAGCCTTAATGATATTTGGAATATATGCTTTACTCAAAATTTAAAATCGATAGCTTTAACAGTTTCGAAGAAAAGTAATTTAACTAAAATTTCGAAATTTCGTCAAAATTTTTATGGAAGGGGGTAGAAGGAGTGATGCAAAGTTGATAATTTTTTTTTTAAAAAACTAATTGCAATTATAAGAAAAATAATTCTGGCAATAATATTTTTTTTATATATGCTAATTTCAATGAAAATCGAGGAAATGCATTTTTCAAAATTGTGCATTTGTATGGGAGGGGTAGAAGGAGTAAAGGAATCGGATTAATATTTTAGGACATTAGTGGTATTTATATAAATATACTTAAATTTTCAAGCCGATAGCTGGAATAACTTCGGAGAAAATGCAACATCTTAAAATTTCGAAATTTCATAAGATTTGTATGGGAGGGGGTAGATGGGGTGGGAGGATGCAGCTCATTCACGAACTTAAAGTTCCTTTTTAGCAAAACGAATTCAGTATGGTAGCTCAAAGCGTTCGAAAGTTATGTTGTAGACAGACGGACAGGCAGACGGTCAGTTGGAATCGAGTTAAGACAATCATTTCTGTACCCTTGGTGACTATGTGCGAGCAATATTTCTTAGCGTTACAAATGGAAAGGGAAACAGATTTCATCTAGACTCTAGATAGACTCATTCTTTTATACTCTAGATTCTAGAGTATAAAAAAAATGCGAACTAAAGCATGGATGAAGTACTCAAGCATTGAATCTAATTATTACGCGATTTATTTGTTAAAAAATCAAAATCGGCATATCACATCGAAGACAAGCAGCTTTGGAATTGTGCTATTAAAATTATGATATAAAATTCCCAAAATATTTGCAACATTTTTCTCTACTATGCTGAATATGAAGGATTTTTTATTGAAAAGCCTGGTGTAGTCCAGTAATTTGCCTTTGAAGCTTGGCAGCTCCACGAACCTAGCTAATCGATCGGTATCAAAGCCATGCAAGAGCCTGGAGTGAAGTTTTTGGCAGTCCACGAAGACTGGACCAAAGATCTAAGATCTGGTGCTAGGGGGCGAACTAGTTCACGACTGGAAGCGACGGAGCCCATAAACCTGAAGACAAAAATAGACATTACATACGATTACTCTGATATCTGCGAAGGCAGCCAAATTTTTCCGAGCATGTAAGCCCACCATTATGAACCAATATTTCCTATGCATCTTTGGAGTGTTCTAGCTAGATTGTCCTCATCGGACAGCGTTGAGATCGAAAGACGAGAGAGGCAGTTGGTGGAGGGTATTTTGACGAAACCAAAGCGAAATATTGCCGAACAAACTGGAACCTTCTGGAAAAATGTTGACTACGTAGCACGTAGAGGCGAATAATAGAAACGTATGATGAAAGGACAAAGGGGTCCTGTTGCTACCTAAAGTGTGATAGCCTAGCCACGATCGCGATTTACGTAAAAAAGCAACAGTTGACGTAGTATGAACTGAAATCGAAAAATCTATGTAGAAAGCAAAATCTTACCTTCCTGCAGCAAATAGCGTTCCATTTGCACTACCGAACGTACTAATCGTCACGCTTAATGGCATCAGCCAAGCAAGTGCTCCCAATATCCGATTACCGAATGTAACAGCAACGGCTTCGGATTCAATCATTTCGCTTGGTGACATTGCCGCCAAATATGAGATATTTATCAATGCATAACATAACGTTACAAGCGGTATACCAATAATAATTGATCTTGGAAGATTCCTAGAAAGAAAAAGAAAAATTTCGTAGAAAAGTTTGAAAGTTTATTAAAAAATCCAAAGTAAATTGTGTAAAAAAAAAACTTATCACAATTCTGAGCCCGAGTATGTAACTATCACTATGCTATACTCTAGATGAGTGGCGTTCATTCTTTATACTCTATATGAAATCTGAGAGTATTATAAGTTTGCTACAAAGTTTGTAACGCTAAGAAATAAGGATTGGAGAAAAAAATCAATGATACAGAAGTTCATATTATCACTCGAAAATCTCAAAATCGGATGTCCGTCTGTCCGTCCGTATTCTCTCTAGCTCGAGAACGTATTGAGCTAGAAAGTTCAAATGTTTTACACGTCGTTTTTTACTATAAACTAAGGTTAAGTTCGTGATCGAGCCAAATCCCTTTCCCTCCTTCTACTCATTTTCGAAAATTTACAATAACCAAATTTGCTTGGAAACCATAAGAGCTAATAATTTCAAATTTAGAAAGTATTATTATACTATAAACCAATTTCCTTAGTACATATAACAATTATCGAGCTCTAATTTTGCACTAAATACTTAATTAGCAATATTATTGAGATCAGTATGAATTAACCTATTAGCTTTACTACTTCTACTCTGTGGCGGCTTACACAGCAACGCTACAAACCGTCTGAGCCGTGGGGTCTACGTAGCTCACGTCAGCACGGCCGCTTTGCTATTCGAAATTCTCGGGTTCGAATCCGACTACCTGCACAGTATTCCCTTAGCGTATAAGGCAGGACCTGCTTACACAAGCTTTATTGACGAGTCCGTCGTAAGCAGGCCATAAAGCGGAGTAGCCGCTCACTCGCTACATTAGTGACCAACACGATCACACTTTCGTCTGGCTAGCACGTAGCACATTCTCATTCACACTGCACCCATATTTCGCTCATATGGCATCACGCTACAGCTCCGCGCTCTTACAACAACAAAACTGCACAGCAACACGCTCGAAGAGCTTGACGTGCACAGCTGTCTCCTAGTCGCCACTAGCTCAAAGACACGACTCACCGCTGTCACTGGTGTGGGAGTACTATGGCGGTTTATTCTGCAACGCTACATACCGACTAAACCGCGGGGTCTAGATAGCTCAGTGATCAGCACGGCCGCTTTGCAACTCGAAACCTCCGGGTTCGAGTCCAACTACCTGCACGGTATTCCCTTAGCGTCTAAGGCAAGGCCTGCTTACACAAGCGAGTCCGTCGTAAGCAGGCCTGGGATAAAACGTAGCAAAGCGGAGTAGCCGCTCACTCGCTATACCCTCTCCCATGCAATGTAACTCAATTCCACAATTTTACAAAAAATCGATTCAAATCTTCCACTCATTTTATCACCTCTTACAAATTGCACAATTTCACTAAATGTAATGCGCTAATTCTCTCAGTACTTATTTAATTTTTGAAGCTTCAATTTTGTATTAAACAATTTTATAGCTACTCTAGCATGATGTGAAAAAAATTAGTTCAATGTCGTCACTCCTTCTACCATTCCCCATACAAAATTTCTTAAAATGTCAAAAATTTCTATTTCATCTACAGTATCGTAAGATTGGTATAGCTAGGGTATAGCCTAGTGTATTGGTCTTGTAATGCGAAGGTCGTGAGTTCAAATCCCGGTCGGCGCAATATATAATTCCGGCACATTGCCTGCTTGGATATACCTTGGTCACCTCAATCTAAGAAAATGAAAAATTCGTAGAAAGAGGGTTGTGCGAAGGGCTAACAACCCTTCCACAATAAGTAATGAAAAATGTTAAGGAACCTGAATATCAGGAGGCCAAGGTCCGATTTGGGCTGTAGCGCCATTTTAGAGGAGGATCGTAAGATTGAACGCAATCGTAGCCGTATTATGTTTTTATTACTAAACTTTATATCCGAATAATGTTGGGCTGACCGTGTAGTGTTGCACAGGCAGTTTTTGTCGATCAAAAACCTCGATACGGAGTAATCATCTGTCTGCCTACATAATAACTCTTGAACGCTTTGAGCTATCGAGCTGACATTTTGACATGGATATGTCTAACGGCTCGACTCAACCAATAATTTTGCGCATCTCGAAGGCGTTAACATGAAATCGCTACTTAAACATGCGCCCATATTCGCAACTGAGCAGTAAGCAAAAAATCTGCATTTTATTATCAGGAAATTAATGTGAACGTACGTGATTGGTGATTATTTGGTCGGCTGCCATACATTGGAATGGCCGAGATTATTTCTTTCGTACGAGCGCGTGTTCTGTGCAGGTGCAGGGAAAATGCTTGCTCGGCCGATAACGTGGTAATCGTACGACTATTATCATCGGAGAATATATGTGAACATACTTGATTGATGATCATTCGGACGGATCCCATACATTGGAGCTTGGGCGAAAGGATTGCTTTCGTACGAGCGCGGGTTCCGTGCAGATGCAGGGAAAATCCTCGCTCGGCCGATAAGTTTGGACGACTAGGGTGCAGCGTAGTGGGTAGCGTGTTGGTTTACAATGCGAAGGTCGTGAGTACAAATACCGGTCAACGCATAATTCCAGCACACTGTCTGCTTGGATATATCTACAAAAATGAAAAATTCGCAGATAGAGGGTTGTGCGAAGAGCTAATAACCCTTCCACAATAAGTAATGAAAATGTTAAGGAACTTGAAAATCAGGAGGCCCGATTTGGACTGTCGTGCCATTGAAGAAGAAGACTATTGATATGGATAATGGCTGGACTCAACCAAAAAATTTGTGCATTCCGAAATCGTCTATCTCTCTCTAACAGTCGTCCATAATCTCAACTGAGCAGTAAGTAAATAAAATATTCGGTATGAAATTTGTGAAATGACGATTATTTTTCACTTGCCGAGCGACAGAATTGTCGCCGAATTTTATGCGTGCTACTGAACTATGGTCGCCTGATATTTTAGGTCGAATTTTGTATGTGAAGCGGTCGTATAACCGGCCGCATTTGTACTCTAATTTTTCTCCGGAGTGGGCCTACTGCTCGGTTGAGATTATGGGCGCCTGTTGGTCGGAGCTCGTTTTGTGCGATTTTTTGTTGGCTATCCGGGTTTTGAGTCATGTGTTGTTGCTGTTGCATTCTGCGTCGTGGAGATATTCGACCGCGTAGTGAGAATTTAATTTCACCCGCCCGTTGGTCGGAGCTTGTTTTGTGGGACTTTTACTTGTTGGCTGCCCGGGTTTTGAGTTTCATGTTGTTTTGTTACTGTTAGATTCTACGTCTTAAAGATGTTCGACCGCGTAGCGAGAAGGCGAACAGAAGACCGGAGGAGTCGCTGGGCCGTGCTGCTCAGGAACGTGCGCCTTGCAGAAGATAGAGAGAGGAAGGGGTGATCTTAACTGTGAGTCTATCTCTCTCGAATTTGTGTGTATATCCATATATATTGTGTGTGTAGTATTTAACCAAAATTGTTCGAGTTTGTTTGTAACAGTTCTATGGCTCCAAAATCTTAAGCTGACTTAATGTGCGAATTACGTAGCAGCGACAAGTTTACGCAGTTTCTTCGCGATACACCATTCAGTTCAAGTAATACTGAAGTTGAAAAGTTACAAGAATTTCTAAGTATTTCTACTAAAGATATGTATATCTGTGGCAAAAATTTGTTTTTTCAGCTTTGCTAGTTTCAATAAAAACCTAAAAATGAATTTTTCAAAATTGTGCATTTGTATCGGAGAGGGTAGAAGGAGTGAGGGGATCGGATCAATATTTTGTGATGTTAATGACCGAAATTTCAAGTCGATAACTTAAATAGTTTCGAAGAAAAATCAATTTCTTAAAATTTCGAAATTTCATAAAATTTGTATGGGAGGAGTGAGAGAATGTACGTAGCCACACAAAACAAATTTCAGCACGTTAGCTTAAAGCGTTCGATAGTAATGTTGTAGACAGATGGACACAGAGAATCGAGTTTTTTGAGCGACAACAAACATTTCTGTACCCTTGGCGGCTCTGTTCTAATATTATTTTTTAGCGTTACAAACGTTAAGGCAAACATAATATACTCTCAGATTTCATCTAGAGTATAAAAAGGTAACACATTATAAGATTATGTAATATACTTACTTGCTTGGATTTTGTATCTCTTCTGTTACATAATTTAAATTATTCCACCCGTCATAAGCCCATAGGCCTGTATAAAAGGCGGTAGCAATTTTACCGAGTGACGGTGTTGTGCCAGCAAATGCATTCTGCAAATGTTGAGTATTACCCTGTAATAGTTTATATGCACCGCCACAAATCACAATTAGAACAGCAACTAATTTCGCTGCTGTAAATACATTTTGTACAGCCATTCCCAAGTTTACGCTGTAACAGTTGACAAAAAGGATCATAACTAAAAAGAAAAATTAAGAAAATATTTTTAATTATGCTAGATTTTTGTTTAATAAAATTGATAATTTACCGATAGCTACGAGGGCGACTATTTTAACCACCGCTATCGGTGGATCGCATTCCGATACGAATGCTTCGACTGCATATTGAGCAAATGACAAACATATGATTGCCATTTGTGATGGTTTCAGTACCAATGTTGATACCCATGAAAATAAAAAGGCTGGGGGTGCACCGAATGCGTCCATAAAATATGCCCATTCAGCCCCAGATGATGTGTTCATTGTGCCTAATTCAGCATACGCCAACGCACCTGAAAAAAATTAAGAAAAAATCAGTAATAATAATATTAAAGGCTTTCAGGTAAGTATGTCACAGTTTGTCACTCTACTAACAGATTACAATTTTGAGTGTAGTTTTTTTTTCATCTATCCACTCAGTTTTCCATTACAAAACTGTCGTAAAAAAGCATTCGCTTTTTTGCTTGCGAATGACCTTTGAGATTGCTTTAAGATAAATTATGGGAGTGATTTGTATAGTATCTAAACAATAGTAACTAATTCGTAATTCGCTGGGGACTAGGGCTACCGGCGAAACTCCGTTAAAAAAAAAAACGAGTGGTCGCAACTACCTCAGGGTCACTCGGAAATGTTGCTTTTATGTTTCTTTCGAAAAGCAGCGCCTACAAAAAACTGCGTCAACAAAAACCTTGACCTACGAAAAGCTGCCCAAAAAAAAAATTTGTCCTACGAAAAACTGGGTCTGAAGATTGACAAAAAATTCATTGATGCTTTAGGTATCAGCTAGGCTTCCTATGTCTGAAGTTGTTAATCGGAGATGCAAATTGATACAATGCTAAGGAAGTCTGATTCCAAAAATATTTTCGTATTCGGAACTTAGAATAATAGTTAAAGAATTTAGAGTGCCTATGGAATCACTTGGCACACCATCTTCTTCGTAATTTATTCAGGTTAAAAATCTGAAAACATAAAAATGTGGTTTAGGGAAGTTAGATAAATTAAGGTGTACATTTGAGGCTCCTCATTGCCGGACGTGTATTAACCAGACACACTATAGGAGGTTAGGAGTGCGAAAGCCGATTTATAGGATGACTGACGGGGTAATCAACTAGGGCGCTCAAACCTTGCTTTGATGTTAACGAGGAGGAATATGCTTTCGGAAGGAAGGTGTTTTAAAACAGATTATCAGTCATTGATGTAAATGTGTGCAAGTTAGTGATGAAGACACAGGTGAAAACTTTGCGCAAGAAACATAAGGCAGATACTAAGAGCTTTTAAATGTTGTCTGCTTGCTTTCTTGGAAATTATGTTTTATTATATAATATTTCCTTCGGTTGGTTCGGAGAAAATAAACCTTGGGAAATGTTTGAAGCAAGGGATCTTAAGAGTAGGGAAAATCGTATAATGTTGTATTTTCTGTATTTTGCACATTGCTAAATAAGCAAAATAATTGCTGTTTTAATTTTAAGAATTCTTAACTCATTAACAAACTTTATGTAGAGCAATATGAGCGAATTTATGTAATTTGAATCCAGCATGAAATTAGAATTGGTAATATCTCATTTCGACTTGGTGTTTTGCTCGAAGTAGAAAATGCCTTTCTTTTGATTTTCTGCTTTATATTTGTTTTTGGTCCATGATTATACACAATCTTATCTGTTGTGCTGAAAAATAAAATCTGAAAAACAAAATAGCCCACGCAATGAAGTTCATGATGTCCACTGAAACCACACGATTTTCGTTTTCAATTCGACCAAAACAAACTCGAAACGAGTTGAAAAACACTCGAAACTAAAATGGAAAATACTATTTTCTTCTAGCTTCCCTATAGTTCCTTTCATAAGAAGTATTACAATTCATACGTAAGAAGAAATTTATATTTTCTTACCAGTGCAGTTATTTTTTAAATAGCTAAAATAAAAGCAGAAATTTCTGCTATCATAATTTTCTTCCCACACATTTTTTTTCCTTCGTGATATGTGAAACCGATTACGAAAGCAAAAGCTTTTACCATCCACCTACGCCACCTCTTCTTTTAGCGCCAGGATTTCAATCTCTTAATATGGGCCATAACAATCATTTCCGAAACATTTCAAAAGTTTCATAAAGTCCATCATTTTGTAGCTAAAGCTCACCGTGCGGATGATGCTGCCTGCCTTCCAAGATTTATAAGCCGGCCGGTATTTTTAGAATAAAATTCGAAAGAGGAATTTATCTATAGCTATTTAAGTTTGAGTTTTCTTCGCTCGTATGTTTTGGAAATTGCAAGAAGCCTTAGATGAAGGAGGTCTAGATTTAAATGTTTATAAGAAGCAGTGAATAGTGCGTATATTGCGAACCCAGTGGTCACGAGAAATTTAAATTGCTATGACGTAATTGTGATGGTCACCTATTATACTACGTATCTGAAATCTTCTCGAAGAGATTTTCAGTTCAATGTATGCGTATGATAAGAGATGATTTTAATATCTTTACGAATATCCTTCTGAATAAACAAAAACACAATAATATTACGAGTAATTATGTTCTTCTTTTTAGTAAAACAGCCCAAGGACGATTAATTTGGGGTGCTGTGTTATTTAAATAAATAATTTTCATTAAGGGGCTTATCTTTTTAATAAATCTTTATTTTTGTATTATTTAGGTTAGATTTCGCAAAAATTAAAACGTAAAAGCAGTTTTACGCTCAGGATTGATCGTAGTTCCTTATTACTAAAATACGTCAGAAGACTGAATTGAATAAAATTCACATGATTCATAAATAAATTGAATTTTTGAGATGAAAATCATTGAAAGTAGAAAATTTTTGACGTGCTACCGTTTCGAATGACGCTAGTAGTTAAGCATATGAGTTTATTTATAAATGTTCAATAAGCAACTTTGTATTATTCAATGATTTTTGTTATACCTCTTTAACAAAATTTTACTGAAAGTGATGCAGTTTGTGCCGAAAATGCATAACGAAAATATAAAATTAAGGTAATGCATAAAGTAGCTATGTAGATGATGCTAAGGCATAAAGTGGCACTAAATACTATGGAACAATTAATTTGGCTATAATCGTACGTCGTTGATAAAAACAAGGGAACTATTATGGATGTAAAAAAATGGTCGTCAACGATGTTGTTAATCTATAATAGCTTAGCTGCCGTTACTTAAACGTAACCACCAGAAATTTGTGTCCAAGTAATGCAGAGCTCAAATGTAAAATACATTTAAAGCATCATTCTTGTTAATAATTTACACAGGCAAAATCGTGGAAATTTTTACTATTTAGTTATAAATAGTTTTTTTTAGGACACCGAGATCAACTTAGGGGGTGATATGCATGACTCGGATCGGGGAGGAGAATAATGGACATTAAAGGAGTTTGAGCGGCGAGAGACAAAAGTGTCGGTAGACGTTACTATTGAAGCATTGCGGGTTATAGTCTATTGGAAACATACCAACTGGTAACGCGTTCCACAGCTTTGTAGTTCGAGAAATGGAAGATTGCTTCTATTTCACCGTACGGAAGGAAGAAGGTTTTACGGTAAACTAGTGTACGCTTTCAACTTGACGAGTACGACTCGGGAAACTGGAAAAAGGCGGAATTAGTTCGCGGAGTTTTATACTATATTACCGAAGTAGCGATAATAAATACTGAATACTGCGAAATTTCTGCAGTGCTCTAGTCGATAGAAGCCGCGATGATTTCATCTCCAATCATTAAATACGCATATTTCTAGACGCGATCGAACAACGTGAAATGTGTTTCGGATGCCCCAGCTAAAATATGTGAATTGTACTCGAAAGGAGATCGAATAAATGCTTTGTAGATGTTAGGAAGATCGGAAGGCGTAAAATATTTTTTACATTTTCGTAGAATACTTAGACGTTTGAAGGCATCAAGAGCAACTTCAAAGATGTGTTGGCTCCAATTAAGGCGAGCGAGATAGGAGATAATACTGAACCTTGAGGGACGCCGAAATCGATTAGTAGGAAGAAGATGAAACGCCATCTAATACAACTCGTATAGAGCGCTTAGAAAGCAAACACTGGACCAAGGCAGCGTTAAAGCCGATAGCTTACCTAACAAGGAATCATGCCAAACTCTGTCAAAAGCCTTTGCAATGTCTAAGGCAAGGATTTGACCTTTGCCATATTTATTGGATACAGGAATTCCAACGTTCAGTCAGGTTGACTAAGAGGTCCCCCGTAGACCTTCCCGATCGGAATCCACAATTTTTTTTACAGCAGTTTCCATTACTTTCGAGAGCATTGAAGTAATGACTATTGGGCGGTAATTTACGGGGTTCGCTTTCCTTCCTTTCTTGGGGATTGGCAGAACGTTAGCAAATTTTGCATATTTGTGCAAAGCACCCAGAAGAGTAAGATAGATGGAAAAGGATGCGCAGAGGCTTAGACAAAGAGGAAGAAATTTTTTGAAGGGTAATTGGGGGGTACCATCAGGACCAGCAGACTCGTGGATTTTGAGCTCTTGAAGAGTCCTGAATATAAGCCGTGTACGAAAGTGTAAAGGGAGTACGGTAAAACCAGTTGTAAAAGGGGTGGGGGACTGGTGTAAAGTAGTAGTGTTGAGTTTCTCACGAAACTCACTGCCAATAGATTAGCTTTATTTACAGAATCAGCTACGGTTCGGTCACCATCAGCGAAAGGAGGTGTTGAAGAAGAACAAAAATAATTGTTAAACGCTTTGACGAATGACCAATAAGATCTTGAGTCTTTGGGCCAATCAATGATCTTCCGCCGAAGTTTTTGGTCACGCTCAATTTAACACGCTTAAGTACGGATTTGCTGGTATTTTTTGATGCATTGAAGTGTTATCTGTTAGCAGGTTGTTAAAAGTCTGAAACGCTAGTTCAGAATAAAATTGAGCACATCACTATTGAAGACGGAACTTTTTTGTAAATGGTAGCGTGTTCTACATTCGCTTCCTAATCGAACATCGAAATTAGAGCTATGCGACAAAAAAGGTTTAAAAAGATAAACGAGTGCACGGATTGCAAAACATGTGTTAAATGAATATTATATAGAACTAAAAACAATGTAGAACATTGGATTTAAACTAGTGGGTAGCGTGTTGGATTACAATGTTAAATTTAAATTTACATTCAACACTTTTAATGTCTATTAAGGATATTTTCGTTAGGCGCTGATCTCATATTTATTTGGGCGAAAGACACATATTTCAAATGGTAAACATACCACTTTCGAAGACTAAAAATTATGTGTAATTAGAAACAACAGAACTATGATTTTGGATGAGCCCCAATCGTGCATACGCTAGATGAGGAAATTTTTCTGACTTCCGTCCGCTCATTCAGTCTAGCTTGAGAACGCGTTAAGCTAGAAGGATCGATTTGTGTACACGTTATTTTTAACGAAAAAGTAAGATCAAATTTGTGATTGAGTCGAATCCCACCATCTCTTCTACCACTTCACGCTTCACATACTTACAACCCTTCCATAATAAAAAATAAATGTTCAGGAATCTGAAAGTCAGAAGACAGAATGCCTATCAATGCCTGATTTGTTAGTGCCACTGAAGAGGAGAAGAACAAATAATATATAGCATGAAAATGGCTACATAAACATATGTCTTTTGAAGCTGCTAGTTATTATATGGTTGTACTACATAGAAAATGACCCTTAGGCTTTCCAAGAAACTGACCATTTTCGACACATTTTTGGGATATTCTGACCAGAACTTATCGCCAACGACGAACTTTGGAGTACAACTGAATAGATTACAATAAACAGTGAGATTCAAAGGCGGAAATGGCAGTAAGTTGGTCACACTTTGAGAAACCTGAGCAAAACGTAACTAGCCAAGCTCTTTTTTTTACGTGGCCAAACCCAAATTAGAGGGTCACCCTTTAGTGCAATTTAGGGAGAAAAAAAGAAGTTAAGATTAAACAGGATTAAAAGGAGGGAAAAGCCTAAAATTCCGGTGGACGTTGAGTTTGAAACGTCGAAGGTCGTATGACAATGGAAATACAGCTTCTGGCAATGCATTCCAAAGCTTAAAAGTTCGTGGTATGAATGACTGCCTATATTTCACTGTACGGGAAGTTGGAAGCTTAACAGCAAACTCGTGTGCGCTTGAAGCTAGGCGAGTGTTTCGAGGAAATGTGTACAGAGGTGGAATAAGTTTGGCAAGTTCCTCACTGCATTTACCATGAAAGTAGCGGTAGTAAATGCTTAGTACTCCGACATTTCTGCGATACTCTAGGGAGTCTATAGAAACCGTGTTGGCTTCATCTCCAATTAGTCGGAACGCCTGTCGCTGGACACGGTCCAGCATCGCAAGTTGCGTTTTGGGTTCCCCAGCCCAAAATGCGAATTATACTCGAGGCGTGGTCTAATGTAGGCCTTATAGATATTTGCTAGGTCACTGGGAGTAAAATATCTTTTACATCTTCGGAGAACTCCTAGGCGTTTGGAAGCGGCAAGTGCTACGTCGATTATGTGCTGGCTCCAAATAAGATGGTTATTTATTTTAATGCCAAGGAGTGAGAAGTATTCGGATGAGTCTAGTTGGACACAACCGAAGGTTACATTAGAGATCGGTGCTGCAACATCACGTTTAAGGGAAAGATGACAGGCCTGTGTTTTTGAGGTGTTGAACTCTACTCTATTTATTCTGCCCCATTCATTCAGGTAGTGTTCAATGATCCAAATAGTTTAGATGCTACCGGGACACGATGAGGGTTAGTAATCGAGTCGAATTCATAGATGTTATCCAGTTTACTATTTTCTGCAAAGCAATGTATCGGATTGAGCGTTGACGACGGAAGGTCATTGATAAAAATAAGAAAGAGTGGGTGATAAAACAAAGCCTTGGGGACTCCGGAATCTATGGAAAAGGGGGAAGATGCCAAGCTATGCAGCACGACTTATATGGTACGTTCATATAAAAAACTCTCAGTCCATTTTACGAAGTTAATATTAAAGCCGACTGCTTTGAGCTTCACTAGGAGACATTTGTACCAAACTCTGTCAAACGCTTTAGCGATGTCAAGTGCCAAAACTTGACCTTCGTCAAATTTATGGATGCACGAGTTCCAACGATCAGTCAGAAATACCAAGAGATCACATGTAGAACGCCCGGAACGGAATTCGTATTGGCGATCATTGATAAGTTTGTTATCTTCATAATAGAGGGCTATTTTGTGATTCACAGCCGTTTCCAACACTTTCGACAGAACGGAAGTAATGGCGATGGGGCGGTAGTTAACGGATAACGAATTGTTTCTTTTCTTGGAAATCGGCTGAACATTCGCCACTTTTGACATGTGTGGAAAGTGCCCAGAAGAATAAAAGAGATGGAACAAATCCCGCAGCGGTTTAGCCAGGGACGTAAAACAATTTTTAAGGACTAAGGAGGAAATCTCATCGGAACCTGCAGATTTCTGAACATTGAGCTCACGAAGAATTCTGGAGATAAGTTGTGTGCGAAAATTAATTTCAAGGAGACGAAATCCGGATGTTGTTACAAGGGGGGGGGGGGGAAACTGGTTTGTCACTGGCAGCCTGGAGTTTTATTGGAAACTTGCTGCAAGAAGATTGACTCTATCAACAGGATGGACTACAATTCGGTCCCCATCTAGAAGAGGTGGTGTAGATGATTTTACATGGTTGCTATTGACCGTTTTAACAAATGACCAAAAAGATCTCGAGCCAATTGATGTTTCGAGAATTTTCCGTCGAAGTTTTTGGTTGTGTTGAAACTTAGCACGTTTCAAAATGGACTTGCAGGTATTTCTTGACACGTTGTAAAGAGATCTGTTAGTAAATGTTGGGTTGCTTTTAAAAATTTGAAAATATTTTTTCTTGTTCCGTATGGCCGTAAGACAATCTTTAGAGAACCACGAACCTTTTGACGGTTTGATTCGTGTATAACTAAAGGGTATAAAGAGTTCCATACCCTTAAGGATAGTTTCAGTTATAAGCTGACAAGCTGTATCATAATTATTAGACTCGAAATACAATTTCCAATTAAAGGACCTGAAGAACTTGTTTAATGCTCCACAGTCTGCTTTTTTGTAATATATACAAGAGACACTTTGTCTTCTACTGTATTTACAGTTGTATTGGAAATTGTGCTCGAATCAGGAAGTGGTCAGTATTCCCGGCTCTTCCTAATAATCCTCAAGGAAGACGTCGGGTTGATTGACCATGTAGAAACGAGCAGTTGAGCAGGAGGCCTGAGGAATGTGTCCAGACGGCAAATAAAGGACGATGCTCAGGTTCGCGCCTTGTGGAAGGGAACTGTTTCCGTCCTAAACCCCTATAGACGGAAATTGAAGTCGATTCATTGAAAGAAGAACAAGGTGCCATTGAAGATCCTTAAAACAATGGTTAAGTTTAACTAGTATTGAAAATCTGTTCAAATAAAACAATAATACTTAAATTTGATTACTTACCTAGTAACGAGAGCAACCCACAGGCCAGCCATATTAAGAAGCTCACACCAACGGAACCAGTTCGAACTAGTAAGCCGGATGGTGATACAAAAATTCCAGACCCTAAACGAAATGAAAACACGTTTACTGGGCATATATTTCTTAAGAATAATATCAAAAAACTTACCTATCATAGTTCCAACAATTAAAGCCACCCCACTGAAGAGTCCCACCCGTCTCTTGAGGTGAACAAGGTCGTTCGGCGTTGAGCCCGACCCCTCCAACGACTTCCGCATCCCCCCGGTCCCTGATGAGTCGGTCTCTGTCGTTTCGGGCCCTTCTGTCCCAATAGCCCCATTGGTACACGTTGTCCCATTAGATGTGGCTTTAATTGGCACATTATGTCCTTAGAGAAGAGAAAAAAAATTTGCAAAAATAAGTTACGTACCATTTTTAGAGTTCTTAGAAGTATTTTTAATCCATAAATTGAAAATATTTTTTTATGATTGACACTTTTTAATTTATTCAGTTTTTATTATTATTTTTTTTTTAATTTATTTATTTTCCGACAATTTTTTTTACATAATTTAATTCACTCAAAATTTGCAATGCATTTTTTTTTTAAATAATAGGACCTAACCTTGTACAATGTCTGAATTATATTTGCATGCGCTTTTTTGCGAGCAAAATAATTGAGCAAGTTTATCGCGCATGGCATGGACGGCACAACAATTTTTCTAAATATTCTCCGTTCGATTATAGTCCGCGAACTGAGAAAAAATATCACTGCAGAATATTCTTTTCGAATTTTCTTATAAAAAAAAAATCCGACAAAAATAAAACGTTCTTTTCTCTCACGCACTCCCGAAAAATTTTCTAGAGAATTGTATTTTTAATATATTTAGACAGTGTAGAACATTAAAAATCTGCAGGTTTCTTTTTCGTTTTTTTGAATAAAAACATAAATTATAGGCATAAGGAAAATGGAATTTTTTTTTTCTCTTAATTTTTTTTTTCAGTTCACTAAAATAAAATAAAAATTTTCGCAGAGAATTAACAAAATTTTGTTCGAGAACGAATTTTATGCCGCACGTAGCCGATCTGTTTAAAGACTGGCCATCATTTCTTCAAGAAAGATAAATTGAAAAAATATATTCTAGCATTGAATGTTGAAAGACTACAAGTACGTATACTTGTACAGAATGAGTTATCTCGTAATCCTTTTTAGCATAGTGCTAATATTTAAATAAGAGATGTGATCTTCTCTACCGGCCTTAATTATTTACAAGACAGTTTCTTGCAAGATCGTTTTGAAACTCAAAAGAGAAACTTAATCGAGCGATCTGATTTCGATGCCGAAAAAAATAGATATTTTACATCACACGCATATACGTATATGTAAAATACATTTCAAAAGTATTTCTGTAAAATCTAAGGCACTAATACTCAGAATCCTGTTGGTAGGAAAAAGTTAAAAGATCTCTCTTTGCGCGATCTGTTTTAAAAATATCTTACTCTCAAAGAAATCAGAATATAGCCAGAATACAAATTGTACATTTGTATGTGTATGAATGAGATGATGAAATGAACGGAGTCGGTCATATCAGCAAAAAGATTGTTCATAAAATATCTAGATACAATTTGATTATTATGATTTCTTGATTTTGTTAACGCATGAAAATTTTAAAATGCGAATGGTAATAGTGTTGATATTCGCATATCAGCAAACGAAAAATTGGCACTATTATAACTTTAAAAAGAATAACAGAGCAATTTAGCAAACTGATTAGGAAATATTGTTTCCGGGACATATCATATTACTTATAGTTGTTGAAAAATAATATATTATTAGCTGATTTTTTTGTAAATATTATGGTCTAAATAGCGCATGTGTTAATTTGGGATCGTATTTTGAATTAAAAATATTGGTTAGGTAGGTTAATGTTTATCGAAATTTTCGTCCATTTGGCTTGGATAATTATATTATTCAGCAAGCATCGATTAGATCGTATCGCATTGTACGATTTTCAGTACAGCTGCGTTCATCGCTGAACTATATTTCACAAAAGTGATAAAAGTAACGATAAATTAGATAGTAGCGTGATAGGTTTAGATAGTAGGAGAGTGGTTTTGAAGAATCACATTTCGCTGGGGCCATCTAGTTGGGCCCATTGTACTCCCGCTATTGATTATGAGATGGATCTTACTCCCCTTATGCTAGCCACTTGGTACGGTGTGCGAACCGAAACAGGTTCGAATGTTTGACGAAGGAGGAAATTTGCGGACAATGACGAAAATAATGTTCAATAGATTTTTCGTCTTCCTCCCAATCTCTGCAATGGCTATCGCTCGCGATCCGCAGTTTTAATGCATGGAGCTTAAGCAAGCAATAACACGAGGTCAAGCCGACAATAGTTCGGACACTATAGCAACTACGTTGTAATATTTTTATTCGGTTATTCCTAAAAGGATTCGGTCGTTCTGCAGCTATCCAGCATGCGCCATCCCATCAAGAAAAAATCAGAAATAGTTGGTTTGAAGCTAGTTTCAGCACTGCGCTACATTGGCTGACTTCCTAATGGAGTTAATATTTTCAGATCCTTGCCAGAATAGCGTGTCTGCTTCGTCATTTCCTAACAGGTTGCTATGACCCAGTATCAAAATTAAACATAACAGAATTATGATTGGGCTTCAAGCCCAATCATATGATACTCTAGATGAGATGGAAATGACTTTAATATACCAGAAAATATGCCATCTCAAATTCTTTCGGATAGTGAATAGAGAATTTTGCATGGGAGGTGGTAGAAGTAGACCCCCCTCTACATATGACACCGAACATAGCATGCAAAATGTTTTTTGCTGAATTTAAAGCTTTTAGTTTTCATTATTTTTAAAGAAATTGATCATAGTTTTCCTGAAATTGGGACATTTGTATGGGAGGTGGCAGAGGAAGTGGAGCACTTAAGATGATTTTGAAACTACTCATCATCATCCTTATCACCATGCTTTGATTCAATTTCAAAGTCGATAGCTCTCATATACTTGAAGGAGAAATCCTTTTCTTGAATTTATAATACAGATATTTGTATGGGAGGTGGTAGAAGGAGTGAAGCAGAGCTAATAATTTTTTCTAAAACTTATTTCAATTACTAAGAAACAAATTCTGGCAAAATTTTAAGTTTCTAGTTTTTCTAGTTTGAATGGAAATCGATAAAATGCATTTAACAAAAATTGTGCATTTGTATGGGAGGGGGTAGAAGGAGTGTACGGATCAAAACAAATTTTTTTCGTATTAATAATATTTCTAATTGTATACTTTACACAAAATATCAAGTTGATAGCTGTATCAGTTTCGAAGAAAAATAATTTAATTTAAATTTAAAAATTTCGTGAAATTTGTATGGGAGGGGGTAGAAGGAGTGAGGTGAAGTTGATAATTTTTTCAATACTGATTGGAATTATAAAAAAAATAATTCTGGCAAAAATTTGATTTTATAACTTTACTAGTTTCAATAAACTTCGAAAAAATACATTTATCAAAATTGTCCATTTGTATGGGAGGGGGTAGAAGGAATGACGGGATCTGATCAATATTCATTCATATTAATGACATCTATATTATAATATTTCGACCCAAATTTCAAGTCAATATCTGAAGTGGTTTCGGAGAAAACTTAAATTCTTTAAATTTTGAAATTTCATGAAATTTGTATGGGAGGGGGTAGAAGGAGTGGGGGGATGTGGCCCGTTCACGAACTTAAAGTTAATTTTTTGGTAAAAATGTCATAAAAAAAATTTCAGCACGATAGGTCAAAGCTATCGAGAGTTATGTTGTAGACAGACGGACAGACAGACGGACAGACGGACAGACAGCAACTCGGAATCGAGATTTTTGAGTGACAACAAATATTTCTGTACCCTTGGCGGCTCTGTGCGCGCATTATTTCTTAGTGTTACAAACGGTAAGGCAAACACAATATACTCTCAGATTTCATCTAGAGTATAAAAATAAGTCGGTTATAGCCGCTAGGCGATTTAAATTGTGTCTTTGGAGTGCTTGTAGTGCAGCCCTGCTGTTCGAGAAAATGTAAAAATTTCCGAAACTTTTATGTAAAATAATTTTTGTGCACTCGTTAATAGCTAATACTTCAGCTTGGAACACAGTCGTGTATTCTGGAAGATGGAAAGAAGTGTATATGTCGAAGTCGTGGGAATAGACCCCTGTACCTGTGCCCTGGCTAGTTTTAGATCCGTCCGTACAGAGATGAGGACCTGCACAGGCGCTGAGTATCGTGTTTTTTGTCCATTCGTTTCGTTCAGGAAACTTCCGTTTCTCAACCTGTGGTTGGTTCATACAATCGTACTCGCAGTCTAAAAGGAAAGTTGTGTTTCTAGTGACGTTTAAAATTTTGATATGTCCAATTTGTGGTGCTGACCATGAACTAGAAAGAGATTTTTAATCTAATGGCAGCCAGGTCTGCTGTTTATCTTATGAAAAGATACAGTGTAGGCAGTGAGAAAATTACCTCCCGGGCTTCGCTCTAAAAGTGTCTGTTATACACAAACACGCCATCAATTGGATTAGCTGGAAAGGTGCTAGCTTGGCTTTTAGAACTAGCGCTGTCTACCAAAACAGCGCCCCACAGCAAATAATTGGTATAACAATACTGGTATACATCCAGTGGATGAGGTGCGGCTTAAGGCCCCATCTCAAGCCGAAAGTCTTTTTGCAAGCGAAATGGTTCTAGGATAATTTACTATCAATGATAAGACCTAAATATTTAGCCTGGTTTTAGAAGACCATAGTGATACCTCGAATGGTTATTAGATTGAAAAGGTATCGTATTCTTCTTCTGGAGAAGAGAACCAGATATGTTTATTGAGGGTTGATGGTAAGTCCTTTATTTAGTGCCCCAACAGCTAGGGTATAGCCTAGTAGGTAGTGTGTTGGTCTTGTAATGCGAAGGTCGTGAGTTCAAATCCCGGTCGGCGCAATATATAATTCCGGCACATTGCCTGCTTCGATATACCTTGGTCACCTCAATCTAAGAAAATGAAAAATTCGTAGAAAGAGGGTTGTGCGAAGGGCTAACAATCCTTCCACAATAAGTAATGAAAAATGTTAAGGAACCTGAATATCAAGAGGCCAAGGTCCGATTTGGGCTGTAGCGCCATTGTAGAAGTAGAACAGTTTTAAAGCGGACTGCATAAAGTCATCTAGAACTTGCTCAAGCTTACCAGCTAGCATGATGACAAGATCGTCTGCATATGTTATTGTGGAGTAGCCATTCCGATTTAAAATGTAAAGGGGTCCATTCACGGTTAGGACCCACGTGAGAGGTGATATTATGCCGCCCTGTGGCGTTCCTATATGGACAGAGCCTTTTGTTATCTCTTCACCTATTCGTGCTATGATTTTTCGTGAGCAAAGAACCTTAGCTATCCATGCAGTTAGGAGAGGTTCCACACTATGGTTGTGCAAGGCATCAAGTGTGGTGTCAATGTTGACGTGGTTAAAAGCGCCTTCTACGTCTAGAAAGGCACCGAGTGTAACCTCTTTATGATGGAAAGTTTCCTCTACGGCGGCTACCGTTAGATATAAGGCGTTATTAGTGGACCTACCCTTCAGATAGGCGTGTTGGTGTGGGTATCTGACCGAGAGGTTCAGATTTGCACGTAGGTAGCTGTGCACCAGCCCTTTAAGAAGGAACGAAGTTAGGCTGATGGGTCGGAAAACCTTCGGGATATTATGGGAGGCTCTGCCTGGTTTAGGTATAAAAACCACCTTAACCTCTTGCCATGTCTTCGGTAAGTGGCAAACACTGATCCACGCTTTGTATATGTCTACCAGGTACTAAATTATCGTTTCATTCGCATTTTGGATCATAGTGGGATATTCCAATGTTTTCTGCCATCACGACTGTATCTACTAGTTCCGAGTTAGCTATATTATGATCGAAATATGAACTTTGTGGCGCGGGCTTAAAAAATCCGGGGAAATGCGTTTGCATTACAAGTTTAAGGGACTCGCCACTAAATTCCGTCCAGGAATCATTATCCAGTAATTCCTTTTTATCCTAGCGGTATCGTTGATGTTATCGATTTTTTGACTAAATCTCTTCCCTGCATTTCGTTTGACTACTCTTGACTGTAATTTATACAGTGTAAGTGCTGTTTGGTATTGGTCCCAGTCTGTGTCATATTTGCTGGAATTAGCTTTATTAAAGAGCTTCCTGGCACGTTTATATCAAGATAGTTGTTCAATCACACAGCGTTCTTACTCTCCTTGGCGGACTTCTGAGGGCAGAAGCTCTTGTACGAGTAATATGTTCGTTAGCATATCAACTCTTTTATTCAGTGAGGAACTATTGCCGGTTGTTTATAGATTATCAACTCCTGTTATTTAACCCAATCCGTTCTTGCTGGATTCCTGTAAAACTGGAAATTTTTCGCCGATCCCACTATTTCAAATCTTATCCACATGTGGTCTGATAAGGATAGTTCTTTCGAAACCCTGCTGTTGCGGTCCAGTAGTGTCACAGTCAGACCGATAACCTCGCTTGTTACTCTATTTATGAAGTTGGGACTATTACTGTAATTGCAACCATTTAGATTTTTCATGCTAAGGAATTCTAGAATTGACTTACCGCGATTGTTACAGTCTGTGCTAGACCAGTAGGTGTGATGGGCATTGACATCACAACCTATTACCAAGTCGCCTGTGTTGGATGGGACTATGTAGTAGCGTGGTTAAGGATATTTTATCGAAATCCAGTAATTCAGATGGTAAATTGATGATTGTATAAATAGGGTTTTATTTAGAAGAAAAAATGAAATTAATCTATCACAAATTAAAGGTATTTTATCAGGAATTTAGTAATTCAATCCACATCGGAATGCAATAGAGATTTTCAACAGGTCATAAATATTTTTCATACAGAAAAGTCATTGAAAATTTTATGAAAATAAAACTGCATTTTAAAAGTTTGCCTTCAGTCAAATTGATCAATTTTACTAGTAAAAGTAAGTATTGTGATCGACACAGAAAAAAAAAATTTACTACCCTGAAATTTCGTTTTTTTTCGCGTTTCATGACTAAATTATCCTAAAAACAAAAAAAAATAAAAATCCGTTCCCCCGTACGCCGTACATATGGACTTATATCTCCGAAACCATTAAAGATAGAATGTTCGGTTTTGGATGGATGATTAATTGGGTAAGTGAGCTCCATCACCTAAATTTTGGAAGGTGTCAGGTGGAAAGGGGAGGTGGGGGGGAGGGAAAGAGTCAAAAACTACACTTGCAAATATCAACACCACGCCAATCAGACAAAACAATTGCGGATTATAATTTGGAGAGTGTGGACAACTTCATATATCTTGGGGCTAATCTAACAAAGGACGGTAATGAAACAGACGAAATCAAACGACGGATAATACTAGCAAATAAGACGTATTATTCGGTACTTCCAATAATGAAATCCAAGAAAGTGCACAGGAACAATAAAGCTGCGGATTTATAAAACTATTATACGACCTGTGCTCTGTTATGGCAGCGAGACGTGGACATTAACGCGAACTTCCGAAAAAGCAGTTAACGCATTTGAAAGAAAGGTCCTCCGAAGAATTTTGGGACCTGTGAAGGAAGGAACGGAATGGCGAATAAGATACAACCATGAGTTGTATCAACTCTACGACGAGCCAGAAGCTTCAACGGTCATCAAGTTACGTAAACTGCAGTGGGCTGGCCATGTAGAGCGAATGGAAGACAGAAGAATCCCCAAACGTGCTCTTAAAGGCAAAGCGAGTGGTAATCGGCCAGTAGGCAAACCACGCAAGCGATGGGAAGACTCGGTTGATGAAGACAGCAAAGCCATTCTAAAAATTAGCAGCTGGAGGACGCGGTCTTTGGATCGAGACGATTGGAGGCAACGACTTCAGGAGGCCAAGGCCCGATGTGGGCTGTCGCGCCATTGATGATGATGAAATATCAACACAACAAATGCAGATAGGAAGCTGAAAATCAGCATAGGTATAGAGAGGGTTGTGAGACAAATTCTAAAAATAATATAATTTTTTTATCCATTGGCGTCCGAAAAGGAGGGGCTAAAAACAAACAGTCGACCGATTTTTTTTTTAAATAATCATGTCTTCGAAATTATTTGCCATCAAAAGTTCATATTTTGGAACCATTAACGTGGCATACAGATCCACTAGAATCAGCTTAGAGGGAGACTAATTATTGTAAGAGGGAGGGTCAGGTGGGGTGCAAAGAAAAGCACTTAAAAATGAATATCTCGACTATCTCTTAAGCTATGTAATTGAAACTTGTAACATATATTAAGCTATACTAGCAAAATACAAAAAAAATATAAAATTTAGCCATAATAGTAGTGTGGGAAAATGGGGAGCATTTCAAAAATAGTGCACTTTTCAAAATTTCAAACTAATTATATCTAACTGGGCTAAAGGCATCAAATCGATGTCAGATTGTAAAACTATGTATACAGTCCTTAATTTTGGGAATTTTAAGTTGAGAGGCTTAAGGAGAGTAAAAATTTTGAAAATTTTGAGTGATTTTTTTAGGACTCTGGTGAAAGATACACAGATTAAATTTTGCATGTATATGCATCTAATTGATATACATAAAGAAAAAATAATAATTTGTTCCACAATTGTTATGCACCGACCCCCCTGGTCTAACGTTCACAAGGAGTTTCAAAGTGAAATGAAAAAAACACAAAAACTGACAATTTTTGAATAAAATTTTAAGGTAGAAAATTATTTTATTTTATTTTATTTATTGAATCCATTGTTTATAAATAGTGCTTAATCTAAGAAAATTTGTTACAGTGTTCAGACTTAACATCTTTTCAACTATTGATGATAGTTGTTGGCTTGTGCCTTAAGGTAGAAAATGAAAAATTTGCGAAATGCATATACTGGTCGAATACCTTTAAAACTTCCACCCCCTTTCATACAAATATTTTTTCGACCATTTTTAAGAAATCAATTATCACCTTACAATTTAAAGCTATCAATTTAAAACTTTGTATAACAACTTTTAGAAAAAGTTGAAACGAAATTGCGCCAAAAGTTTTGAGATCACACTTGCCCTTCTACCCTCTCCCATACAAAAGTATGATTTCCTACCAATTTCAATAAATCAACTAATAATCAACAAATTAAAAGCTACGAACTTGAAATTTTGTAAGAGCACCTTACAAGAGAAACAAAATAAAACTGCATCACAAATTTTACGATTCCATTTCATCCTCTATCCCCTCCCATACAAATGTTTGGTTTCGTGAATATAAATTACACCGAGTTTTATGATAATTCTATGCAACTTCGTCTATAAACCACAGAGAATATTGGACGTGATTCAAGCAATCAATTAAAAAATTATTAGCATCTACGCACCCTTAGTATCACCCCTCTCCCTTCCCTTACAAAAACCCACACTTGCATAAATAAAAAAATTAAATATTGATTATATGTACTGGCGCAATTAAGTGTTAAATTGACAACTGCCCTGCCCAAAGACCCCTTTCACTTATGTCTTTCCTAGCCTTCATGCATATTGACTTTCCACGCATCCTCAACTTGTCCCAAGAATAATAAACTTGCGCTCGACTTGTTGGCAGTTTATTTAGCTTAACCATGAAAAAATCGAACAATCTATCAATATTTTCAAAAGGTAATATTTTTCTAAAAGTTTCTAATTTGGAATTCTTCGAAACATTTACGGTAATACAAAACTAAAATAGTAAAAAACAATCTAAACCTTTTGGGTTTTACTATTCAGATAAATTTGATCAACACATGTTTTCGAGGCATTGATTTTAATGCCTCAAAAACTATACCGCTCCAATTTCTTGCAAATAAAATGCAATATTATGAATTCTTACGATAACAAATATATATACACACATAGATATCCTTAAAGAGAAGATTATAAATTGTAATTTAAATTTATTTATAATCTGAAATTCTATCATAATTATTGAAGCCAAATGAATGAAATTCCTTCGCAGTCCTCTCATCGGAGAATCAAATCATCTCACAATACTTAATTAAAATAACGATGTATTTTTCAAAATTTTATCGCATCAGTACGTTTTTAATGGATAGCCATTCCTTTTTTGAGAATATAGCAAATTGTATTAGACTATGTAATCACATTGCTATACATCATTAAAATTGAATGACTACAAGCATAATAAAATATGTCGGTATGAACAGGTTTTTTTCTTAATTTTCTATAGCTTCCGAGTGCGACATGAGGACATAGAAACTATAAATTTTTTGGCGATAGTTCAAAACACAATTCTCTTTAAGAAAAATTAAGAGTATGTCTTCATTTAGAGGCAGATCTCAGCAGTAAAGTTTCCCGTGTATTTGAACATTTCACACTCGTGATTATGATTAGAAACGCTATTTTCAGAATTTTCAAATCTCTCTCTGCTCCTCATTTTTACTCCTATCTTCTATGCCATATTTTGCACGTACGTATATTTATCTATATCGTACGTGGTCATATGCACCTGAATTCGCAAGACTATAAATCTCTTGAAACTTACACTCTCATCCTAATTTGTCGCCGTGAAAGTAAAAGTGAGAATAGCATTTTGGCGCCCAAGTATATTTTATATAGGAGTAGTAGTTTTATTTTTATTAAAATTAATATATTACACATTACAATATGAATGCGATTATTAATATGATTGATGATATTTGTCTGTGGTTAGATTTGCTAACATTAATTAAAAAAATTGACGTTGTTCAGATTCGATTTATGAAAGTATTTTTATACGACTAATTTCAAAAAAAAAAAAAAATATTCTGCCAAGACAGATTTTTAAGTACATAGTATGTACAATGTATACAAGTACATATGTACGTGAATTTCTTAACAGCCAACACTGAATAAGTTAAAAAGTGGCATATGCAATTGATTTAAGAAAATGCTCCTGTCAACAGATTATATTGGAAAATTAGCGGGTTAGTTTAAGAGACATCGTCACCGATCTTCTTCTTCTGTGATTTTTGCTAATTTTTTCACTTTTAAAATTAATATATTCACTTTTGGTGAGACGGGCAGATTTTTATATTAATTAATAAGCGATAAAAGGGATGGTTACATGTCAACAAGTTTTAAATTGATTGCTGGAATTGCGCTCAAAATTCGCTGCATAGAATGAATATATGGTGAATAGAATTAGTTTCATAGACGAACTAAATTCTATGAAATTTTCGGTGTATTTTATATTCTTAAAACCATACATTTGTATGGGATGCGATAGAAGAGATGAGAGAAAAGCAAAATTTGTGATGCAGTTTTCTTAAGTTACTTTTGAAAGGTCGTAGCTTTTAATTAATTAATTTATTGTAATTGGTCGAAATCGTACTTTTACATGGGAGCTGGTGGAAGGGCAGGGGGGATTCCAAAACTTTTCATGCAATTTTTTTTGAAATATTTTTAGAAGTGTTGCATAATTTCAAGTTGATAGCTTTTAATGGATTCGTGATAATTGATTTCTTAAAAATTATCGAAAAAATACTTTTATATGGGAGGGGGTAGAATTTTTAGAGGTATTCAACTGGTTAATATTTTAAACTTTAAAAATTTTTTTTTTATTTTACAAATTTTCAAGTTTGTAGCTTGAAATTTCAATCAAATTTTGAGTTTTTGTGCTTTTTTTCAATACACGTGAAACACCTAGTGCAAGTTAGGGCCCCCTTTTAGTGGATAAGAGTTCTGGTTCAAATTAATATTTTTGCTGTAGGTATATAAAATGGATGTATACACGGGAAAAAATTTTAACTTTGTATCTTGTACCAGAGCCCTAAAAAAATTAGTGAAAATTTTCGACATTTTGACTCACAACATCGTTCCCCTTACACCCCCTATCTTAAGATTCTAAACTATAGATAATATAGCTCTATAATTTGACAAAATTTCAACTTAATACCTGTTTTCAATTTTTAGATATAACGGTTTGAAGTTTTGAAAAGTGCACCATTTTTGAAATGCTTCCCATTTTCCTCCACTATTATTATGACCAAATTTTATACTTTTCTTGTATTTCGCTGGAATAGCTTAACATATTTTTTTGTTACAATTAAAAATTCTTTTCAAGAAAATCTGATTATTATATATTTTTGAAAATGAGTCATTTTGTATAGGAGAGTCTAGAAGGCGTGGGGTTATTGAAATAAAACCAAACGCAGATTACATCTCGAAGCATACTTAATAAACTGTAAAAGTTTCATTATAAATGGTTGAGCTGGACAGACAGCAAATCAGAGAAGAATTTTAAAAACGTCCAAATATAGCAAAGCACTAACTTATAGTTATTTATAAACAAATTACAGACAGACACTACAATTATATTTATATATATATAAATATATGTAAAAGTGTTATTAGTACAAAATTTGAATCATCGCTTTTAATATTTTGATTATCGTTAATTTATTAGAAAAGTTATATTTCAATTTTGGATTAATCAGGGACTTGAATAAGTTCTCGCTATTTTTTTGTGAAAATAAATGCTTTATTTAAAAAAATTAGTAAAGAACATGTCATCTTATTTATTAATACGTGAGCATCTAAAATTGTAGGTGGCTTTTTCTTTATTTATTATAAAAGAAGGGGAATGGAACTGACTGTGCCAAAGATGTGCTCAAACCAAAAATCACGTTGTTATTTTGCGGTTAAGGCAGGTAAAATAAAGTGGGAATATACAAGCTGGATCCCATTTCAGAACTACAATTGTTCTTTGCTGCTTGACTTTGGTGATCGAACGAGCACCGATAAATCAAATGCCTAATACTAGGCGAGTTCATATTACACACACAATTGGTCGAATTTCGACCACCGATGATACTATTGTAAAGTACTGTCCATCCCTAGCCACTACTTTCTCCCACCTTTCTGGCAGCATTCGAAAAACCATGTCCAAAGAAAACTCATCTTTTGAGGTTATTCACGGATGGGCGCATTTTTTAGCATCTTCAGAAGAATGGAAGTACTGTTCAGCCAGGACATGAGTCATTGATCGGAGCAAGTGGAAAATGGAAGGAGCAATGTCTGGTTGATACGGCGGGTGGGGTAGGACTTCCCATTTGAGCGTTTTCAAATAATGCTACAAAATTACTTTATTGTGTCTCTACTCGTATTGCGGCCGTTTTTCCTGCAGTGCTCAGCTCAAATACCTCAATTGTAGTCGATACTGCTCTCCCGTGATGATTTCGTCGGGTTTAACATGATATACTACACCCAGCTGATCCAGATTTAGAGCATGAGCCTGTAACCATAAACACTCGGCTATGTCGTCGATGTTAATGCATGGCCCGGCTTACCCCACAATTCTTCATTCTTCGTGTTATCGTTTTGTATCTACTTTTCAACGCCCACCACGATACGATGCAAGAAAAAAACCCTTTCGTTTTCTGCCGTTTGTGCAGCAGAGTCAACAAACCGTTCAACATATCTCGGCTTTAATTCGTAAGGCACCCAATTTCCTTGCTTGTGAATCATTGCCAATGCTTTTAAACGTTTGGCAAGTGTAGTATAATCAACTCCTAATAATTCTGCAAGTTCATTTTGCATCGGGACATGGGCTTCATCGGGTAATGCTTCCAATTCTTCGTCCTTCGGTGCTCCAGAGCGTTCGCCGTAAGTGTTCACAATAATTCTATCTGCTTCAGCTGCAGATTTGTTTTTTTGAAAAAAATCAATCAATCATATTTTGCTTTGGTTTCCTCAAAGTATGACCGATCCACTGCCACATCCGCCGTTGAATCTCAATACCTATTTTAGTCTGGCCAGTTGTACTCCAAAGTTCGTCGTTGGAGATAACTTTTGGCCAGAATATTCCTAAAATGCGCCGGAGGCATTGGTTTTCGAAAGTCTGTAGTTTCTTGGTAAGTCGAACGGTCACTTTCCACGTAGTACAACCATACAACAACACAGATTTGACGCATGCGTCAAAAACTCGCAGCTTCGTGCGAAGGGAGATCTCTCTTAACCTCCAGAAAGGGGAAAGGATACCGAAGGCCTGACGAGCTTTATTTAGCCGAGCCTCAACATCCTTTTCGGCTCCGCCGTCCATGCTGACAATGCTTCCAAGATAGCAAAAATCTTGCAGCTCTTTTACATCCTATCCGTTAAGAACAATCGGTGTGCTTGCGTTCGAATCCATGTGCATGTACTTGGTTTTACGCACATTTATTTTCAGTCCCGCCTCTTTGCATTTAGAATGCAACGAGCGAACATTTGACTCTAAGTCCGAACGGTTATGTGCAAGCAAACACACGTCATCAGCATAATCAAGGTGACTTAAGATGTTAAATAGTCTCCATTGAAGACCCTTACCCTCCCCACCTTCCAGTGCAGCTTTCAAAATGTCGTTTATTACCACCAGAAACAGGGCTGGTGATAATATGCAGCCTTGTCTGACACCCGTTCGCACAGGAAAGCTCTCGGACAGCTCTCCTCTATGCAAGACGCGACACCTTGCATCTTCGTAGGATTCTTTAATCATAGCTATGACCTTATCTGGAATACCTCTCCTACGCAAAGCATTCCATATGTAATCTCGCTTAACGCTGTCGAAAGCCTTCTCGAAGTCTACAAACATGAGATGTAGTGGCGTACCCATTTCGGCTGACTGCTTTAATATTATCCGTAGGGTATTTGTGTGGTCGGTACAAGACGACCCTTTACGGAATCCAGCCTGATAAACTTCGAGAGTGCTCTCGACGACATCACTAATCCTATTGAGAATTACCTTAGCCATATACCACGCCAATTGCCACAATCCCGAAGGTCGCCCTTCTTCGGAATTTTCACAATGACGCCCTCCTTCCATTCAGTCGGATATCCTCCCTCACTCCACACCTTAGTGAAGAGTGGGAGGAGTATATCGGCTGTTATTTCCGGGTCCGCTTTGAGGAGTTCGGTTGGTAGTCCGTCTATACCTGGAGCTTTCCTTTCCGTCATTGACCGAATGGCGGAAACTATCTCTTCCTTATCTGGGGGATCGTCCCTAATATAGGATTGCTGCGGTTGGATGTTTGGTAGTTGTTCTGTTTCCGGAATATCTTCCTCTGACAAGATGTTTAAAATACCAGAGAAGTATTCCTTCCATCGCCGCAACTGGTGTTCACTCATATTAAGGAGAGTTCCGTTGACATCTCTCACCAGGTGGTTGGCGGTAAAATTCCTGTTCGTCAACTGTTTCATGATTTTGAAAAGTGAACCCATATCCCCAAGGTAAGCCCCAGATTCTGCCTTGTTTGCCAGATCTTCAATGGCCTTTCTCTTGTCGCGTCTAACAGCCCTCTTAAGCTGTATATGAGCATCGCGGTAGTTCTGCCTCAAGTCGGGCGTTCGTTGGTTGACATCGGGTTGAGAGATGATTGCAAATTTGGCTTTTTTCCGATTGCCAACCTTGACCCATGTGTCTTGCGACATCCAGGGTTTCTCACCGCTTTGCACATATCCCACAGATTCTTCAGCACTAGTTAGAAAAGTGTTTCTGGTTGCCTCCCAATTGGCGTCCAGTGTGCGCATTTCATATTCACCCAATGTGGATGACTTTTCGCGTAGAATAGTGGTGTATTCGCGTTTTTTGTTGGGATCTTTAAGTTTATCCACATTAAGCTTGCGCTTCATTTGAAGAATTTGTGGTCGTCGGATAGCTGCTGTACACAATCTCAAGCAGGCAACCATCAAGTGGTGATCGCTCCCCACGTCAGCTCCACGTTTCGCTCGCACATCGAGGAGACATCTTCTCCATCGGCGACTTATAGCCAAATGGTCGATCTGGTTCTGAGTAACACCATCAGGGGAAACTCAAGATGTTTTATGATGACTCTTGTGTGGAAAAAGGGTCCCTCCGATGACCATTTGCCGAGTACTACAAAACCCCACAGATAATTCGCCGTTTTCGGGTCTCTTAATCCAAGGTCGTGACGCGTCGACCCAAGGGTCACCATGCCTTCCCATGACGTGTTCTAGTCCAGTGTTATCCGATCCAACCTGGGCGTTCATATCTCCTGAGATGATAATAATATCACCTCTTGGAACACGTTCGAAGGTGGCACTCAGTTGGCTATAAAACTCCTCTTTGTCCTCAGATGTTGCGGTATTAGTTGGTGCGTAGCACTGCAGAATTGTGACGTTTCTGACACTGGTCCTGAGCCTGACGACGATAATCCTATCCGAGATTGGTTCCCAGCTAATGAGACTGTTTCTCGCTCTCGGTGTAAGGACGAACGCCACGCCATTTCTGGCTTCACTTTCAGGGCCAATGTACAGAATAGTGTTTCCGCTAGGGGTTCGTTCTTCTCCTGATCCTGTCCACCTGACCTCGCTCAAGCCCAAGATTTGGATGTTATAGTGCTTCATTTCACGGTCGATCACCGATTGGCGGTGCAAGGACCGAGTAACCCCAGCTCTTCCCCCGTCATTCAATGTTCGAAGTTCCAGAAGCCAATCATAGTCCGTTTTCGAATGCCAAAAGTCGTTACCGTAGAATCAGTCCGTATCCGAGGCGATGTATCTGTTTCTCGTATCATTTAGGTCTTAAGATCACGGGTGATAAGCCCATGATCCAGTGAGTGTCCATTTGCCATTTTTAGGGCAAGCAGGACTGGCTGTGGGTGAATTCTACAGCCCCCATCCCAGAGGGGGATAGTTAGCTCAGGTCCGTGGAGTCGCTAGGCTCCAAAGATAGTTACAGGAATTGGTAAAACCTCATCCTACAACTACCCCCTTGCGGGAGAAGAAAAAAGTAATGCAAATACTCTTTTTTTGGCGCGAAATTCGACACACTATGATAACGTGGTTTAATAAATTCGTAAATTCTTCATGTAAGTATCTAAGCTGACTTTTCCCCTGCATCCATGATCACATGTCAAAATTTTGATTTCATATTCATACTCAACAATACCTAACGTTGCCATGCGAAATGGTGATTTAATTCATGTGTCGAGGTTCTTTTACGCATAAATTGTGTATAATTTTCCATATTTTTTATTAAATATGGTGTGATGTTTCAGTCAGATATCAACTCACGAACAGCTGATGGCAAACCATAACACGTAGAGGCAGTGTATAAGCCTTTCTAGTATACTAAACCACGTTTGCAGCACCATATACTAGCAGTGTTTCATAGATATTAGTGATATTTTAAATTTCAAATCAATTCGAAGAAAGATATTATTGTAATGGAATTCAAAATTTTTGAATATGTTTCTTAAACTTCAATTATTTGTGGTATTACAGTAAATTCAACTTTAAGCCGATGATAATTACCACTAGAATTCCACTGACCCACATATTTCAAATTTATGAGTATAACATTTTGAATAATTGCAAAAACTTTATGTTGATATGCCTTAACATCTTTATTGGATTTTGAGATATTATGGATTAAATTTTTACAAATGCACAATTTTT
Source organism: Chorisops tibialis (assembly GCA_963669355.1). Lineage (NCBI taxonomy): Eukaryota > Metazoa > Arthropoda > Insecta > Diptera > Stratiomyidae > Chorisops > Chorisops tibialis. The sequence goes on from OY770263.1 coordinate 79,407,761, forward strand.
TAAATGCCCATGCTGCTATTGATTATCCGAATCTTTTAGTTTTTTATAATCCTCTAGTATACCTTAATATATGTTCCAAATAACTTTTCCTTACCTAATCCAATTCAAGTATTTCCCACCCGCAAGGTCGATATAAAATATGAACTTTTTGTGACGAGTAATTCAAAAATCATCCCCCTGTGGGATGGGGACTGTAGAATTCACCCACAGCCAGTCCTGCTTGCCGTAAAAATGGCAAATGGACCTTCACTGGATCATGGGCTTATCACCCGTGATCTTAAGACCTAACTGATACAGCGCCTCGGATACGGACTGATTCTAACGACTTTTGGCATTCGAAAACGGACTATGATTGGCTTAACAAATCCTGGCAACAGCTTAAGGCCGATGCTCAGGATCGCGTCTTGTGGAAGAGAGATGTTTCTGTCCTATGCCCCTATAGGGGGTCTTAATAGGAATTTGATTGATTGATTGAATTCAAAAATTATAATCATTTAAAAAAAAATCAGCCGACATAGCCATTCTTTTTCAAACCGCAATATATATAAAATATCTGCCAACAAATTGAGCTCAACTTTATTATTTATGGGACGAATTCAGGATGCGTGGGAATGCAATATGCAGATTTTGGTGGATAGTGAAGACTATGTAAATGGGGGTTCTGGGCAGAGTTGTTGTCAATTATTTAATACTTAACTGCGTTTACGAACAATGACTCCAGTACATAGGATCAATATTTCGTTCGTTTATTTATGCCAGTTTGAGTTTGTATGGGTGAACGATAGAAAGGGTGGGTGGATGTTTATAATTACTTAATTGATTGGTGTAATCACGTTCAAAGTTCTCAGTATAGAATATTCGTTTCATAGACAAAGTTTCTATGAAATTCGGAGTAATTTATTTTCATAAAACCATAAATTTGTATGGTTGGAGGTAGAGGTGGTGAAAGAGCCGTGAAATTTGTGATTCAGTTTTATTTCGTTTCTCTTGAAAGTCTTTCGTACAAAATTTCAAGTTCGTAGCTTTGAGTTTGTTGGCTATTGATTTATCGAAATTTGTCGAAATCATACTTTTGTACGGGAAGAGGTAGAAGAGCCAGGAGGATTTCAAATTTTTGATGCAACTTTGTTTCAAATATTTTGGAAAGTGTTTGCGTAAAATTTCTAGGTGATAACTTTTAACGGTTTGGTAATAACTGATTTTTTAAAAATGGTCGAAAAAATACTTTAATATGCGAGTTTAGAAGGTATTCGACCAGTTAATATCTTAAGCTTTCATGCATTTTTTTTAAATGGATTTCGCAAATTTTGAAATTTCTGGCTTAAAATTTCAATTAAAAGTTTTGAGTTTGTGTGTTTTTTCAGTGCATATGAAACACCTTGTGCAGGTTAGGGCCCCCATTCGCTGGAGTACAGTTCTTGTTCAAATTATTATTTTTTCTTTATGTATATCAAATGGAGGTATGCATGTGCAAATTTGTACTTTGAATGTCTTACCAAAACCATAAGGAATTACTTAAATTGTTCGACAGTTTAGTTCTATCATCTTCCTCACGTTACAAACTGAGATTTTGGAAAGTGCAAAATTTTTGTAATGCTCCCCATTTCCCACTACAATGCAGTCCAAATGTTAAATTTTTCTCATACTCCATTAGTGCAGCTTTCCAAGATTGCATTGCATAGCTTAAAATATAGTTCAGATATTATCTTTTAAGCGTTTTTCCTTGCTCCCTTCCCCAATAAAAGTGGGGCTTCACACTACCTAAACGGTCCGAAAATATGAATTTTTTGCGATTAGTAATTTCGAAGGTATAATCATTTGAAAAAAAAATCAACCGATAATTTGTTTTTAGAACCCCTCCTCCCCTTTTTCAGACCCCACCAGATACTGGAATTAATTTCTTTTTTCTTCTTTTTCCCATAAGCCAATATATCGAAATTTGGAGTCTCAGCATTCTATCTGCATTTGCATATGAGATGTAAACAATTGTAGTTTTTGACTCTACCCCTCCCACTTGACACTCCCCAAAATTTAGGTAATCGAACTGACTTAAACAGTTTACAATCAACTTGGCTATCTTTAACGATCTCGGAGATATGAGTCCATTTTTAGGCTAATTTAGTAATGAAAAAACAAAACTTCAGAGTAGGAAATTTCTTCTTTCTATGTCAATCACAATATTATTAGAATAATAAAGTAAAATCATTTAGTTAGCACAAAAATAGTTAATCGGTGAAATCAATTGTTTTAAAATAAAATAAAGAATTAGCTCGGGCGGAATAATAATCTTTTCGCAACAAATGCAACAAAAATTATTTCAGCAACAGCTTTTTTCTCGAATGCGATTAATATACATGCCATTCTGCTTGGATGTACATATACTTTTATTCTACGCTTAAGATATCTATTTCCCATACTGAGAAAGTCACAAGTTTTTTAATAGTTTATGGAATTTCATAAAATTGTGCAGTTTGTCTAGGAGGTGGTAGAAAGAGTTGAGAATGTTTCACCATAAATATGATATGTTTCAATAGCTTTTATACTTTCCAAGGCTTTCGGAAAAAAAGTTTGAAAATGTGTCGTTTTGATTGGGAGGGGTAAAAGGTGTGGAGGGATTTGGTCCCTTCACGAAATTGACCAAATTTTTTTTTTTTCAAAAAATAACGTGCACAAAATTTTAGCTTTCTAGCTCAATGCATTCGGAAGCTAGAGAGTGAACGGAAGGGCGGAGATTCGGTTTTGTCTTTTTTGAGTGGCGATAGAACCTTTTGTTTCACCCATGTTTCTTTTCTCCTAGCTTTATTGCATCGTATTGCAAAATGGTTGTGGGAACTTATGATACTCTCAGATTCCATCTAGAATAGTATAATTTTTTTCTCAACAGTCAGAGCCTAATATGGACACGATTGTTATTTCGAATTCTGAATTATATTTCGAAAACAGATTTAAAGGAATTACCCTGTTTATACTCTAGATGAAATCTGAGAGTATTATAAGTTTGCCACAAAGTTTGTAACGCCAAGAAGTAAGGCTCGGAGAAAAAAATGAATGATACAGAAGTTCATATAATCACTCAAAAATCTCAAAACCGGATGTCCGTCCGTCCGTCTGTCTGTCCGTCTGTCCGTCCGTGTCCTCTCTAGCTTGAGAACGCGTTGAGCTAGAAAGTTCAAATTTTGTATACGTCGTTTTTAACAAAAAAGTAAGGTCAAGTTCGTGAACGAGCCAAATCGCTCCACCCCTTCTACCCCCTCCCATACAAAATGACACAATTTCGCAATCTGACAATAAACGGATTTCCTTGAAAAGTACAAATGACATTGATTTGAAATTTGGAATGTAATACTTTTATGATGATTTCAATCTACTCTATAAAAATAATTTGTGTCTTCCTCCTCCTTCCACCACCTCCCATACAAACTGCACTTTTTCATGAAATGCTCTAAACCAATTTACTCAGTGCGTATAATAGTTATCAAGCTGAAGTTGTGTAAAAATATTTATTTAAAACTATTATTAAGACCAAAAAAAATGAGACGATTAGCTGTACCCCTTCTACCCCCTCCCATACAAAATGAAACAATTTCGTAATTTCACAATAAACAGATTTGCTCGAAAATATAAATGCTATTGATCTGAAATTTGGAATATATTACTTTTATGATGGTCTAAATCTACTGTTAAAAAGTTATTTGAGTCCTCCCCTTCCTTGCACCACCTCCCATACAAACTGCACTTTTTCATGAAATGCTCTAAGCCAATTTACTCAGTGCGTATAAAATTGACCGAGCTGAAATTGTGCACTAAATATTTATTTAGAATTATTAGTAAAACCAAAAAAAAATTAGGCGATAAGCTTTATCCCTTCTACCCCCTCCCATACAAAATGACACAATTTCACAACTTTATAAAAAGTCGATTTTCACGAAAAGTATGAATACTACTGATCTGCAATTTAAGACATGTCAAAAACATGATATTTATAGTTATTTCTGAAAAGTCATTAAAAACTCGCCCCTCCTTCTATCACCTCCCATACAAACTGCACTACTTCACTACATCCAATACACTAATTTTCTCAGTACCTATTAAATTTTTAAATCCTAAATTTTGTATAAAACATTTTGATAGCAACCTTACTGCCATGTGAAAAAATTAGTTCAATGTCGTCACCCCCTCTACTACTTCCCCTACAAAATTTCTTATGATACGAAAATTTCTCTTTCATCTAGAGTATCGCACTGTTATGTTTTTATTATCACTAAAACCGCCAAATTTCCGTTCGAAATTATCGGCGTCAGTTTCACTATCGTCTGATGCTTTTCCATAAAGCAAAACTATAGTTTAATTGAAACCGTTTAATAAAACCATTTCCAAAAATATCAAAGTGTAGATCATTGGATATGCATGATCTACACTTTAAAACAATCTTAAAGTAGTTGTATACAACTTGTGAATTAGTTAGCATTTAAACAAATCGCTTAGCTAATAGTTTTGCGAGCAGTTTTAATTTGTGGTGACATTGTCGTAAAGATGGGTTAATTGAAGTTGATAGCTCTCACATGTTCTTAAATTAAACGAAATTCCCGTGGTGGGTTACGAGTACATGAGTCCGACTCAAAGTAAACCGGTTAGAACTACTTAAAACAATTCCTTTGAACTTCACAAAGCTCGGGTTAACTATGCTGATACTAGTTAGCTTATGGACACGAAACTTTACACCCCCTCGTGTAAAACATATAATTGAGGAAAATGCGAATAGCACGTAAGGTATGTTTACATACAAAAGAAAATTCTATTCTTGACACCATCGCTAAATAAGTGTGTCTCAATGATCTGTAATTGTTTCTCATTGAAACAATTTAAACATTGTGTCTCCAACGTCAAGTTCATGGATATGATATATGCATAAAGTGAAAAATGCGGTTTTAATAATTTTCTCTTAATTAATTGCATAGTTTTCTTCGACATATGGAAGTACAGACAGTACCGTGTCTAGAACACTAATTGGTTAAGAATTTTTCGAAAAGAAAACTAAGCTCATTATGAAGCCTCGTGACCAGCACCCAAGAACTGTTCGTGTTTCGTATTAATTTAGAAATCGTCGAATCCCTAAAGTGCTTCTTTTAACGACAACTATAACATAATTAAAATGTTGCCAAAAAACATTGTTCTTAGTCATTCCTATATATCAGACAGTGTGAGCATGTGCTTTCAAATACATCGAAACGCATTGACGCAATTTTCTTGTCTCAATTGGGTTTTTTTTTTAAAAAAAAACTTCTCAAACTACGTCCGATTATTTGAACTATAGAGTTCATTATGTCGTTGAACGAACAAACATACATTTCAATTAACTATTTTTATAGTTGAAGCACGAAAGATATACTCGTACGTAGGTATTATGTATGATAAAAATTTATAGCTATTCGATTTCGAGATTGGTTTTAGTAGCGTGGTAAAGTATATTATATCGAAATTGAAAGGAGTAGGTGTATAGTTCAGAGAGTTAATAATTGATTTTATTAAAGGTTGTGTTTTTTGTATTTAGATATGTAGGTCAATGAAACTACTGTATTACTACTGTCGTTTTTTATACCAAATTACAGGTATTTTAGCAAGGAATTCAGAATCGCAATCGCGTATCGAAATTATACACTTAAAAAATAATACGTAACATTTGAAAAAAATCTTTGAGTGGGATGTATTATTATGTATTCAACAGTACGAGTATTAAATCCAGAAATACTTGTATATACAGTTAGCATAAAATTTTGATGCATATTCAGGACTGAAAATCTTTAAAAAGGAGTGAAAAATCAATACTTCCGTCAATTTGCATATTTTAATCAGAAATTCTAAGAGAAAGGGCTTACTGCTGAAGAGTTATACTTAGTTTTACAATTTATCAACATAACATAACATCTGCCAATATTATCGACCTACATATATATGGCTAGCGATTACCCGCGACTTTGTCCGCGTAAGAATCGCAAAATAAGCAATTTTTGAGAATGTAGTTATCCGGGATATATAAACTAATTAGTTTAATGGCTCTTTGAAGACAATGGTTTCTATTTTATTGGAATCAGAACCATAAATTATTAAGGATGAAACCACTATACTCGCATTTGTATGGGACATGCTCGTGATCAAATCAATCCCGTGATCTAAGAACATATTCGTATTGAAGAGCACTAAGGACATGTGAATACCTAGTCTAGCCATAAATACTGTTACAAACTTTTTAAAGCACTGTTCAATAAAAGAGGTGTTATATGTTGAGAAATCATTGTTTATTTATTAAATGCATTGTCAACAACGGAAATTGCAACAAGTTATTCGAAGTGATTGCCTTTTGCCTTTACACAAGCCTTTAATCGAGCTGGCCACTTATCTATGGAAGCACGCACGACTTCAATCGGAAAGTTGGCGACTGCATGTGTAAGAGACTTCTTTAAGGATTCGATATTAGGATGTCCTTTAGAGCACGTCATTTGCTCTAAGACAGACCATAATTCGTAATCCAGCGGATTCAGGTCTGGGCTAGAGGAAGGCCAATCTTCAGCTTTAATAAAATCTGGAACATTTTCTTCAAGCCATTTTTGGGTTGACTTCGCCTTATGACCTGGTGCAGAATCTTGCTGGAAACTCCAAGGCTGATTTTTGAATAATGACGTGTTGAGAGGTTTCACTACACTTTCAAGGACACTTTCTTGATAAATTTTGGCAGACGTTTTGACGCCCTTCTCACAAAAATGCAACTTTGTCACCCCGTTGTAGCTAACACCCACCAAACCATTACTGAGGCTGGATGATCTTTGAACCTTTTGGGCAACTTGAGAAGCTTCTCTGGCACTGCGAGCATAAACCCTATCGTTTTGTTTATTAAATGTTTCTTCGACAGTAAAAATTTTTTCGTCCTTAAACAAAATTTTACGGTGTTCTTGGTTTGCGTACCGGCAAAGTAATCGTTTTGATTTTTCCACTCTATTTTTTCTTAACGAATCTGTTAGTAAATGCCCGGTAGATCTACGACAAGCACCCAACCCCAAGTCACTTTTGATGATACGTGAAATTGTTCTTTGGGGTATTTTCATCTCACGCGATAAAATTTTTTGTTTCCGAAGAGGATTACGGCGAATTCTCTCGCGCACGGCTTTCACCGCTTGAGGTGTTCGAGTAGTTCGCGGACGGCCACTTCTTTCACGGTCACTTACTCTAGACGTATCATTAAATCTTTCAATAGCCCGATATACAAACATTCGGCTTATACCAAGGGTGCAGAGTCTTAAAAATATCACTTGGTTGCATTCCTACTTTATGAAGTGCAATCACAGCAATTCTATTTTCTTTGTCACCCCAATCCATGTTCACTACACTAAAAATTAAACTCAAATGATGACAAATGCATCAAGCACAAGCGTACTATAGGGATTAGCTCAATTTTTAAGAAATGCAATATAACGGTTCCTTTCTGCAGGGTTGCCAAACCTTGTAACAATATTTATGGCTAAACTAGGTAGTTATAGCTTGTGTTAATTAAAAAAACGCCGAACTAAAATAACATTACGCTTAAGACCACAACAGGACTACGACTCTGCGTAAAGCCAAATCATACGAAACTGTAGATGAAATTTTTGTGATGTTCAGAATTTTGTATGGGGAGTGGTAGAAGGGGTGATAGTACTGAACTAATTTATTTCACATCAGCTAGAATGGCTATAAAAATGTTGTGTACCAAATTTAAGCTTCAAAAATTAAACAGGTACTGAGAAACTTAGAGCATTGGATTTAATGAAATTGTGCGATTTGTATGGGAGGTGGTAGAAGGAGTGGGGGTTTTTGGTGATTTTTCGAGAAACAACTATAATTATCATGCAATTGATATACTTTAAATATCAGATCTGTATCATTCACAGGAGGGAAATAAAACTAAAAGCAGATTCCATCTAGGAGCATACCTAATAAACTGTGAAAGTTTCATTACAAACGGTTCAGCCGTTTTTGCGTGAAAGCCGAACAGACAGAGAAGAATTTTAAAAACGTGAGTTTCTGCTTAGTTATTGCTAAGCTAAGGCAAAAAAGTAACTTATAGCCATTTCTAAGCAAATAACAGACAGACACTACAATTATATTTATATAGATAAGGCTTTTCTTAAATATCGGGAGTACAAATTGAAACCCGCCGTTTCCCAATAGATGGAGTCAGCAGTAAATACTGATCAACAATGACGGATCAGAAACGTCACTTGGTAAATTTAGGCATCTGTCAATAACTCCTCATCATTAGATTTTTGAAGTTTTATCAGTGTCATATATTTTTTTTTGCGCGAATATCTCGAAGTTTGATCCAAATAAGCGTCATTTGCGGGAAGTTTTGCTTTATGCCTTCAATTCAAAAAAATCTGCGGCTGAGGTGCGACGAATGATTGTTGAAACTTATGGTGAGGGTGTTATTAGTGAAAGAACGCGTCGCTATAAAATGGGTGATTTCGACGTAGAAGACAAAGAGTATTCTCGAGCAGTTAAAAAGTTTGAAGACGCTGAATTGGAGGCATTACTGGACGAGGATTCATGCCAAATGCAACAACAACTTGTAGATTTATCGGGTGTGACTCAAAAAACCATTTCACATTGTTTGAAAAGCTTGGGAATGATGCAAAAGCTATAAAATTGGGTGCCACATGAGTTGAAGGCAAGAAACGTCGAACGGCGTTTTTCACATGCGAACGGCGTTTTTCACATGCGAACAGCTGCTCCAGCGGCAAAAAAGGAAGGGTTTTGCATCGCATCGTCACTCGCGATGAGAAGTATTTAATGCAAACCGGAAAAAATTGTGGGGATAACGCGGCCATCCTTCAACATTGATGGCCAAGCCCAACATCCATGGCTCGAAAATTATGCTGTGCATTTGTTGGGACCAGCTCGGCGTGGTGTATTATGAACTACAACTGTGTGAAACTATCACTGGAGATCGCTACAAAAAACAACGAATGCGTTTGAGCCGAGCATTGAAGGAGAAACGGCCAGAATACGAGGGGAGACAAGGCAAAGTGATTTTGATGCACGACAACGCTCGGTAACCTATTGCTCACGTTGTGAAAACCTACCTGGAAACATTGAAATGGGATGTCCTACCCAACCCGCCGTATTCTCCAGACATCGCCTCTTCCGACTACCACCTATTCCGATCGATGACGCATGGCCTGGCAGAGCAGCACTTCCATTCTTACGAAGAAGCCAAAAATTTGGATCGGCTCAAAATAAAAGCAGTTTTTTCGACGCGGAATCCGTATGCTACCAGAAAGATTGAAAAAAGATGTTGCTAGAGATGGGCATTTCTTTGAATATTAAATATTTAACCATTTTTGCACAATAAAGGCTCAAATTTTGAAAGAAACATAATAGGGCTACGATACTCTAGATGAAAAAGAATTTTTTGTGATCCCAAGAAATTTCGCATGGGAAGTATTAGAAGGGATGACAGCATTGAACTAATTTTTCCTCACCATGCTAAAGTAGCTATAAAAATGTTTTGTACAAAATGCTTACTCCAAAAATTGAATGGGAACTGAAAAAATTAGTGAGTTAGATTTAGTGAAAATGTGCAGTTTGTATGGGAGGTGGTAGAAAGAGTGGGGCGATTAGAGTGATTTTTTTCAGAAATAACTAGGAATATTGTAAAATTGACATCCCTGAAATTTCAGACTAGTGCCATTTATACTTTTCAAGAAAATCGATTTTTTGTGAAGTTGTGAAACTGTGTCATATTGTATGGGAGGGGGTAGAAGCAGTGAAGGTAATCAAATATTTTTTTCTGATCTTAGTGCTAATACTAATTAAGTATTTATTACAAAATATGAGCTCAATAAATGTTATATGTTCTGAGAAAATCGTCTTAGAGCATTTCATGAAAAAGTGTAGTTTGTATGGGAGGGGGTGGAAGGAGAGGGAGGAAGCAAATAATTTTTCTACTGTAGATTAAAATTACTATGAAAATAACATATCCGAAAATTCAGACTAATAGCTTTTATACTTTTCGAGTAAATCCGTTTATTGTGAAATTACGAAATTGTGTCATTTTGTATGGGAGGGGGTAGAAGGGGTGAAGCTAATAGTCTAAATTTTTTTGGGCTTACTAACAATTTCAAATAAATATTTGGTGCACAATTTCAGCTCTCTAAATTGTATACGCAATGAGTAAATTGGCTTAGAGTAATTCATGACAAGTACAGTTTGTATGGGAGGTGGTAGAAGGAGGGGGAGGATACGCATAATTTTCGTACGGTAGATTGATATTATCATAAAAGTAACATATTCTAAATTTCAGGCCAATAGCTTTTATACTTTTCGTGCAAATCCGTTTATTGTCAAATTGCGCAATTGTGTCATTTTGTATGGGAGGGGGTAGAAGGGGTGGAGCGATTTGGCCCGTTCACGAACTTACCTTACTTTTTTGTCAAAAACGACGTGTACAAAATTTGAACTATCTAGCTCAACGCGTTCTCAAGCTAGAGCGCGCACAGACGGACGGACGGACATCCGGTTTTGAGATTTTTGAGTGATAATATTAATTTCTGTATTCATCATTTTTTTCTCCGAGCCTTATTTCTTGGCGTTACAAACTTTAGAGCAAACTTATAATACTCTCAGATTTCATCTAGAGTATAAAAATGGCGGTTTTCAATTTGTACTTCCAATATAATTTTCTTAAAAGAATTTCAAACCAATGAAAACTTCGTCTAAAAAATAATATGCAAAATTTATTATGTCTGCTGAACCAGACAAAATTAATTGAATGCGGTCATTGCTCTCTAATAAATCATCAAAGTTAATCGATTTCATTCCTCACAAATGCCAATATGCTCATAGTTATGTGTGTATCGAATTCAAAATGTTCAATTTCGTGCGTGATTTTATTTCTATCACTGAATTGATTGACCACTAGTAGACATGCTATAAAATTCAGACATATAGGTGAAAAAAACATTATAAATAAAGCTTTATCGAAAACAATAAGAAAAAAGAGGATAATGCCCAAACATCTCGTGATTTATAATAAAGATTGGATTATGCTAAGAGGAACACATTAGTTTTAAATTGTAGAGGTTTTTATGACAGATAAAAAGATAATCACTTCGTCAAGATTTTCTTTAAAGGTACGTTTACATCTGACACTTCTCTCCGGACATAAGTGTGAAGTGTCCGACAGAAATTCGCTTTGACTGTTTACATCTGACAGAAATTACCAGACACTTATGTCGTGGATAAGTGTCCGACAGTTCTCGCAATGCTGAAATTCGGAAGAAATGTCCGACCCGTTTACATACGGACACATTTGTCGTACATATCTTCCATTCTGCAGTTCAGTGTATGTGGTCAAGATGATTTTTTTTTCATTTTAAGAAATTTCGTAGGGGAAGTGGTGGAGGGGATGACGACATTGAACTAATTTTTTCACATCACGCTAGAGTTGCCATCAAAATGTTTTATAAAAAATTTAGGTTTCAAAAATTTAATAGGTACTGTGCACAATTTCAACTCGATCAATTTTATACGTACTGAGTAAATTTGTTTATAGTATTTCATAAAAAAGTGCAGTTTGTATGGGAGGTTCTGGAAGGAAAGGGAGGACTCAAAAAACTTTTATATAGTAGATTGAAATCATAATTAAAGTAATATATTACAAATTTCGGATCAATAGCCTTTATCTTTTCGAACAAATCCGTTTATTTTCAAATTGGAAAATTGCGTAATTTTGTATGGGGGTAAATAATAAAGTTGCGCCCGACTTTTTGGCAGTTTATTTTTTCATAGCCATTCCCGCATAAAACTTGAATTTACCAGAGCCCTACAAAAATTTCTCAAAATTTTCGATATTTTGGGCCATCACCTCCCTCTCCTTATAGCCATCAAAATAAAAAATTTTATTAAATTTATAAGTCATAGAGCTCGACAGTCTCACAAAATTTCAACTTAATCCCTGCATTGGATTTTCAGATATAACGGTTTGAAATTTTCAAAAATACACCAATTTTGAAATGCTCCCCATTTCCCCCCACTGCTATTATGCCCAAATATTATATTTTTCTTATATTCCGCTAGTATAGATTAATTTATGTTTCAAGTTTCAATTACATAGTTTAAGAGATAGTCGGGTTATTAATTCTTAAGTTCGTTTCTTTACGTTACAAAAGAACTGCATTGCATCCTACAGTTTTCCCGACACTTATTGCAAAAGTAGACGAGCAGTCAACTTCTGCGATAAGTGTCGAGAGAGCTTGAATTTACAAATAATCAGCGTTTACATCTGTTTGGACAGAAGTGTCGACACTTATCTCCGATAGTAGAATATAAGTGTCGGACATAAATTCATCTCCGTTTACACTAGTCACGATTTCTCTCGGACATAAATTCGGACAATAAGTGTCAGATGTAAACGTACCTTAAGAAAGAACATAATGCAACCTGCATCTGTTCGTACATTGAAATTTTTACTAATCAGAATGTTTTAAGAAAATGTTCATATATCCATCATACCCATATTACTCTAACAATTGCCAATTGTATACATAGGAACCTTGAAAAATAAATTTTTTTTCCATTACAGAATATAATCAGGAGTCTACGATTAAAGTATTTGAAACTTTTGCCATTATTAAGACAACTAAATTTTAATTCTATTATCCGAGAGGATTACATCGAAAATGTTTTTCCAAAAATGTTCCAAAAAAAAAAATTTCCATAGCAATCATTTTTTCATAAATATAATAGACAAAATTTTCCATAATACAATCATTTCTATTGAATGACGTCGCGTCTAGAGACTTTAAAATTGAAGAAAACAAACAAAAACAACAACAATAGAAAATCCATTATTTCAAGAAAATAGAAAGACACAATTCACAATCAAAACGTTGCTTGACTGAGACAAACAATTTTCTTCTCAATTGGTTATTTTTACTCTTTAGAGAGTGTGATACGTGCCTACTAGATATAAAAGAAAATATAGATACTAAAATTTTACGAAAATTTCAAATTATTTATCATCGTTTCAAATTCTAACTTTTGAATCCTTGAAAATATAGAAAAGAAAAATTCAACATTAAGAAATCTTCTACCTATATAGCATTACTCGATATTTTCGTGCTGAGTGGAATATTGGGTGTTTTTTTTTTCAAGGAAAACAAAACCGTATCATATATTATCCTCTCGAGAATTTTGATGGAACATAAAATTATTCTAGGTGAAAATTTCCATATTACAAATAATTAAGGGAAACTTAGGATATCAGACCCGTTATAATTAAATTAATAAATTTCGAATTTTAAGAGTTTTGATTTGAGTTCCTTCAACCTGAAAGTAGTCAGCTATACTTAAAGTCAATTACTTTATTATTCTAATAATAAAGTATTATGATCGACACAAAAAAAAATTTGCTACCCTGAAATTTTGTTTTTTTTTTGCGTTTCATGACTAAATTAGCCTAAAAATGCAAAAAAAAACATAACAGGGCTACGATTGCGCGTAACGCGCAATCTTACGATACTCTAGATGAAATAGAATTTTTTTGTGACCCCAAGAAATTTTGTATGTAGAGTGTTAGAAGGGATGATAGCATTGAACTAATTTTCTCCCCATCATGCTAAAGTAGCTATAAAAATGTTTTATTCAAAATGCTTACTCCAAAAATTGAATGGGAACTGAGAAAATTAGTGAGTTAGATTTAGTGAAAATGTGCAGTTTGTATTTGGAGGTGGTAGAAAGAGTGGGGGGATTTTAGTAATTTTTTCAGAAATAACTAGGAGTATTATAAAATTGATATCCCTTAAATTTCAGACTAGTGCCGTTCATACTTTTCAAGAAAATCGATTTTTTGTGAAGTTGTGAAACTGTGTCATATTGTATGGGAGGGGATAGAAGCAGTGAAGCTAATCAAATATTTTTTTCTGATCTTAGTGATAATGCTAATTAAGAATTTATTACAAAATATGAGCTCGATAAATGTTATATGTTCTGAGAAAATCGTCTTAGAGCATTTCATGAAAAAGTGATGTTTGTATGTGAGGGGGTGGAAGGAGAGAGAGGACGCCAGTAATTTTTTTACTGTAGATTAAGATCATTATGTAAATGATATACCCCACAATTCAGCATAATAGCTTTTATACTTTTTGATCAAATCCATTTATTGTCGAATTGCGAAATTGTGTCATTTTGTATGGAAGGGGGTAGAAGGGATGAAGCTTATCGTCTAATTTTTTTTAGGCCGTACTAACAATTTTAAATAAATATTTGGTGCACAATTTCAGCCCGCTAAATTTTATACGCACAAAGTAAATTGGCTTAGAGTAATTCATGACATGTACAGTTTGTATGGGAGGTGGTAGAAGGAGGGGGAGGACACGCATAATTCTTATACGATAGATTGATATTATCATAAAAATAAGATATTCTAAATTTCAGGCTAATAGCTTTTATACTTTTCGAGTAAATCTCTTCATTGTCAAATCGCGCAATTGTGTCATTTTGTATGGGCCGGGGTAGAAGGGGTGAAGCTAATCGTCTAATTTTTTTGGCCTTACTAACAAATTCTAATAAATATTTGGCGCACAATTTCAGCCCGCTAAATTTTATACGCACTGAGTAAATTGGCATAGAGTAATTCATGAAAAGTACAGTTTGTATGGGAGGTGGTAGGAAGAGGGGAGGGCACGCATAATTTTTATACGGTAGATTGATATTATCATAAAAGTAACATATTCCAAATTTCAGACCAATAACTTTTATACTTTCGAGCAAATCCATTTATTGTCAAATTGCGCAATTGTGTCATTTTGTATGGGAGGGGATAGAAGGGGTGGAGCGATTCGGCCCGTTCACGAGCTTGACCTTACTTTTTTGTCAAAAACGACGTGTACAAAATTTGAACTATCTAGCTCAACGCGTTCTCAAGCTAGAGAGCACACGGACGGATGGACGGACGGACATCCTGTTTTGAGATTTTTGAGTGATAATATTAACTTCTGTATCATTCAGTTTTTTCTCCGAGCCTTATTTCTTGGCGTTGCAAACCTTAGAGCAAACTTATAATACTCTCAGATTCCATCTAGAGTATAAAAATCCATCCCTATGTACGCCATACATATGGACTCATATCTCCGAGACGATTAAAGGTAGAATATTCGTTTTTAGGTGGATTGTTAATTGGGTGAGTGAGCTCCATTATCCGATTGGGGAGTGTCAGGTGGAAGGGGGTGGCGGGGGGTGGCGGGGGGTGGCGGGGGGTGGCGGGGGGTGGCGGGGGGTGGCGGGGGGTGGCGGGGGGATGAGAAGAGTTAAAAATTACACTTGCTAATATCTCCACCACGAATGCAGATAGGAAGCTGAAAATCATCATACGTAGGACAAACTTTAAAAATAATTCAATTTTTTATCCATTGACGTCCAAAAAGGAGGGGGGGGCTACAAACAAATTGTCGGCCGAATTTTTTTTTCAAATGATTATATCGTCGAAATTCCTTACTATTAAAAATGTATACCTTGGGACCATTAAGGTGGCATACAGATCCACTAGAATCAGCTTAGAGGGAGGCTAATTGTTGTAAGGGGGAGGGTCAGGAGGAGTGCAAAGAAAAACACGTAAAAATGAATATCTCAACTATCCCTTAAACTATGTAATTGAAACTTAAAACATACACGAAACTATACTAGCGAAATACGAGAAAAATATTAAAATGGGTTATAGCAGTAATGGGGGAAAATGGAAAGCATTTTCAAAATGCTGCACTTTTTACAATTTCAAACCGTTCTCAAAACTGAGAACAAATATTAAATTGAAATTTTGTGAGATTGTAGAACTACATAGTAATTAATTTCGGTAAAAATTTAAAGTTGGAGGATATAAGAGAAGGGAGGTGGTAAGCAAAAATGTCGAAAATTTTGAGTGATTTTTTCTCTGGTGAAACTTACAAAGCTTAAATTTTGCATATCGTCTATTTGATATACATACATAGAAAAGAATAATAATTTGTTCCGCAATTTATATGCACCGACCTCTCTGGTCTAAAGTCCACAAGGTGTTTCATGTGCAATGAAAAAAATACAAGAACTGAAAAAATTTGAAAAAAATTTTAAGCTAGAAACTTGAAAATTTGCAAAATGCCTTAAAAAAATTCTTTAATGTATCAAATATTAACTGGTCAACTTCAAAACTTCTACCCCCTCCCATACAAAATTATTTTATCGACCATTTTTAAGAAATCAATTACCACCTAACTATTTAAAGCTATCAATTTAAAATTGTGCAAGAAAACTTTTAAAAATAGTTGAAATAAAACCGAGTCAAAAGATTTGAAATCGCGTCTGCCCTTCTACCTCCTCCCATACAAAAGTATAATTTCGACCAATTTCAATAAATCAACTAATAACCAACAAATAAAAAGCTACGAACTTGAAATTTTGTACGAGCACCTTACAAGAGAAAGAAAATATGTAAAACTGCATCACAAATTTTACGATCCCCTTATCTCCTCTACCCCCTCCCATACAAATGTTCGGTTTCGTGAATGTAAAATACACCGAATTTTATGAAAATTCTATGGAGCTTCGTCTATGAAACTGACATCCTAAGCAGAGAATATTCGACGTGATTCAAACAGCCAATTAATAAATTATTAACGTCTACCTACCCTTACTATTAGCCTTCCCCTCACCTCATAAGAACCCAAACTTGCATGAATAAATTAATGAAATATTAATTATATGTACTGGATTGATCGTATCCGCAATCAAATGTTAAATTGACAACAGACCTGCCCAAGAACCTACTTTCACTTAGTCTTCCCTAACCTCTCTAACCGGCATATTGACTTTCCACCCATCCGCAACTCGTCCCAAGAATAATAAAGCTTCGCCCGACTTGTTGGCAGTTCATTTTAAGATGTAGACGAAATTTATTTATGTGTATTGATTTTGTAGAAAAATGAAGATTACCTCTTCCATCGCCTTCCATATATGCTTCGTAAATCAATTTAAGCTTTTTTCCTTCGCATTAGTTAATCAAAACTTTAAATTTTTGGTATTACGCGTTTCGAACAGAATGCTGACTAAGATGAAAAAAATTGCTTGAAGGGGACTTTTTCTATCATCTTGCATTTCAAATTTCCTTAAAATAAAAAAAAGAATGCTTTTCTTATCATAAGGTCATTAAGCCGTTCACAACTACATATGCACATTCCCTCTTTCTACCAATCAACTGTCATCCAAATATCCGAAATTTTGTGGTGATAAAACGTTGGCTTAATTTTTTAAAATCTAGTAAATATACTACAAATGCTCCTAAAAGCTAGGAATATATCTTTCATTAGAAGTTCTGAGCCTATATTTTCTTAAATAAGCTAGGGTGTAGCCTAGTGGGTAGCGTGTTGGTCTACAATGGGTCGTGAGTTCGAACCCTGATCGATTTATAATTTCAGCATACTACATGCTTGGATCACCCGTGATTCTAAAACCGAACTAATACGAGAAACGGGTACAGCGCCTCGGATACGGACGGATTCTACGGTAACGACTTTTGGCATTCGAAAACGGACAGTAATTGGTTTCTGGAACGTTCGAACATTGAATGACGGGGGAAGGGCTGGGGTCACTCGGTCCTTGCACTGCCAATCAGTGATCGACCATGAAATGGAGCACTATAACATCCAAATCTTGGACTTGAGCGAGGTCAAGTGGACAGGATCAGGAGAAGAACGAACCCTGAGCGGAGACACCATTCTGTACGTTGGTCCTGAGAGTGAAGCCAAAAATGGCATGGCGGTCGTCCTTACACCGAGAGCGAGAAACAGTCTCATCAGCTGGGAACCAATCTCAAATAGGATTATCGTCGTCAGGATCAGGACCAGTGCCAGAAATGTCACAATTCTCCAGTGCTACGAACTAATACCGCAACACCTGGCGACAAAGAGGAGTTATATAGCTAACTGAGTGCCACCTTTAATCGGGTCCCAAGACTATTATCATCTCAGGAGATATGAACGCCCAGGTTGGCTCTGACAACACTGGACTAAAACAAGACATGGGGAAGCATGGTATCCCTTGGGTCGACGCGTCACGACCTTGGCTTAAGAGACCCGAAAACGGCGAATTATTTGTGGAGTTTTGCGGCAAATGGTCATCGCAGGGACCCTTTTTCCACAGAAGAGTCACCATAAAATATCTTGGGTTTTCCCTGATGGTGTTACTCAGAATTTGGCTATAAGTCGCCGATGGAGAAGGTGTTTCCTCGATGTGCGAGTGAAGTGTGGAGCTGATGTGGGAAGCGATCATCATCATGGCTGACTGCTTGAGATTGTGCCCAGCAGCTATCCGACGACCACAAATTCTTCAAATAAAGCGCAAGCTTATTGTAGATAGACTTAGACACCCGAACAAAAAAGCGCGAGGACACCATAAAAAAAAATATTTCAAAATTGTGCATGGGAGAGGAGTGAGAAGATCAGCTCAATATTTTTTGATAGTAATGATATATACATCGTTATACTTTGGTCAAAATTTCAAATCGATAGCTTAAATAGTTTCGAAGAAAAATCAATTTCTTAAAATTTCGGAATTTCGTGAAATTTGTATAGGAGCGGGTAGAAGGAGTGGTGGGATATAGCCCGTTCATGAACTTAAAGCTACTTTCTTGCTAAAAATGATATATAACAAATTTCAGCATGATAGCTCAAAGCGTTCGAGAGTTATTTTGTAGACGCACAGACGGACAGACGGTCTCTCGGAATCGAAGTTTGAGCGACAACAAATATTTCTGCACCCTTCGCGGCTCTGTGCGAGCATTATTTCTTAGTGTTACGAACGGTAAGGCAAATACAATACACTTAGTTTTCATCTAGAGTATAAGAAATTCGTTTGCCTGACGCCGTACGTGTACGCTCCGCGCACATTAATTTAGTTACTGATCTCAGGCGGATACCAATTTGGTGGGGTTAACCGAGAGGCGAGGGACACTAGAACCGAAAGTTGCAGATTCAAATATCTTAACTATGCTAACTAAGCTAGAAAGCCGAAAATCGACGTATATATTGTGTAAAGCCGGAAACCGAAATCCAAGTTTTTTTCTTCCCCTCTGGGGGAAGTTACTGGTCTAGAAAGCTTCGTCGATTCTAGTAAAGTTGCCTTTGGAGAGTTGTGTCTCCATAAACCCGAGCAGATCGATCAGTATCAAAGTCATACAGTGACTTAGACTGAAGTGGGAGCGTCTGCGGCGACCCACGAAGACCGCATCAATGGCTTTAAACCTAGTACCAGGCTTGTAAGAAACCCCCATCATATCGTATCAGGTGGTTCATATACAAGGTATACTGGCTTGATTAGTCGGAAGCTTGCGGATGGATTGGGATGGGAATGGGAAGGCAATGGAGATCGGCGGTTTATTAAGTTTCTACTGTGACTAAAATCTTGATGGGAGAGGCATGAGAGGTGAATCCTAACCCAAAATTAGTAGCTAGGGAGCAAAAGTCGAAGACGGATGGTGTCGGATGCAGTACACGTAGACGGACGGTAGTTGCATGTTGGTGGTTCTCGAAAGAAAGTACTGAACTGAAGTGAACGAAATATAAGTAGTACTGAGCTCAAGTGATCGAAATTGGATGGTAAGGAGTCTTATGCTTGATCGTAGGAGATAGAGGATTTGACCGAAGGTGTTTATCGAGAAGAAAGCAATGACCGGAGGCGAGGGAAATATTCATACGGTACCTAAGACGAAAAGGGATCGAAATCAGAGGAAATCTTGTGGTAGGAAGGCAGCAGGATGGTTTGTCCAGATGAAAGTAGTGGACGGAGGTAAGGGAAAAGTTCGCAATGTACCTAATATCCAAAGTCATAGATGGTGAGTTTATCCAGAAGAAAGTAGTGACAGGAGGAGAGAGAAAGGTTCGCAAAATAACTGTGACCTCTGATCGAAATGATGATGAAGGAATTGACAGAAGGTTATTTTTGAATTGTTACAATTTAAATTTGACGAATGGATCGACTGATATGTGAGTGGAACGATTTAACACAGGCATGGCAGTGGACCTTTCGGGGTACGTAGTGACTGGTAGTTCACGTTCATATCGCGGACAGAGCATATTCCGTTATGATGTACTATGCTACGTGCATTACACTGATTTCTTGGTCTTACCTTACGCTCGACGTGGAGTTGCGTATCAACCAGGCGCCTTGACTGGAAAAGATTCAGATATGTCTTGCACTTACCGTTGTAAATACTGAACCAGCAAGTCAGTATAAAACGGGACCAACTAGGGACTAGTACGCACATATGTCTTTTTTCATGCGCAAGTTTGTGGACTATTAGCTGGGGGTATTTTTGATTGTCATCATAAGACAATTTATGGTGCGATAGACATCCGAGGCATCGAGACTTAGTCTCAGGCTGACCACGATAAACAAAACAAGATATGATTCTATGTCTAAAGAGGGGTTTGTGGGAATAACTTTAAAAATATAAAAACAATTGTGGTATCCATTGGGGTCCGAAAATGGGGGAGCTAAAAACAAATAATCAGCCGAAATTTTTTTCCAAATGATTACATCTTCGATTAAATATTCTACAAATGCATGGTTTCGTGAATATAATATGCACCGAATCTCATATAATTTATTTTGTCTGTGAAACTAACATTCTTTATAGAGAATTTTGAAAGTAATTCAAGCGATCAATCAAACAGTTATTAACATCCACCCAATTGATTTTATGTAGAGGAGCTATTTCCAATCCCAATTAAGTGTTAAATAATTGACAACAGCCATGCCCTAAAACCCCCGTTTGCCTAGTCTTAGCTATCGCTACCACCATAATCTGCATATTGACTTCCCACGCATCCTCGATTTTTCCCGAGAACAATAAAGTTGTGCCCGACTTGTTGGCAACTATTTTATATCCAATCTTGAACCCATCTTTGCTATTTACGTATCAATATAAAGGCTAAGCCAGCCCATTTTGTAAACGATTTAGAAAAGCCAAACACAAAATATTAAACTTAAATTTTGGTCCGAATGACGCAATAATATATTGTGATGTGTGATCAAATCGGAATTTTTAAATTCATCTTCTTCAATGGCACTACAGACCGTATCGGAATTGGCCGACTGACCTTCCGGTTCCTTAACATTTTATTTGTTATTGCGAAAGGGTTGTTAGCCCTTCGTACAACCCTCTATCTACGAGTTTCCTATTTTCGCAAATTGAGGTGGCCAAGATATACCCGAACAGGCAGTGTACTGAAATTATACATCGACCGGGATTCGAACTCCCGACCTTCGCATTGTAGACAACACGCTACCGACTAGCCTACACTCTAGCTTTTAAATTAGCATTGCCATTTTCAGATAGATTCGACTTTAATATTGACTAACTTGAGGAATTTCCTGTCTAAGTGAGAACGCAATATGAAAAGTAGCGTCATAAAAAATGTACAAGAACAAGAACAATATGCTGTAGACAAAAATCCAAACTAATATTCGGGTAATGTTTCTTTTTTATTTGTTTATTTTTCGCTAAATCCAATGAACAAAACTTTAGCCCAGATAAAACTTTTTAACGTAATTACTAGCATGTTTTTTTTAACAACTTTATGGGATTGGATAGCAGCACGCAGTATCATATTTCTCAAATATTTTCTGAACTTTAAACTCTAAGTAATTTATTTTATTTATCCGAAGAGACTAAATTTTTTATATTCTAGCATATGAATGAAACACACTCAATTGCTAAATCAAAGCGAAAGAAATTCACAAAATGAATAACGCAAAGTGTATTTCGGACTTGTAGACCATGTCTAAAATTAAAATACTGGCGACTTTATTTTTGCATCGTCTGCAATATTTTTAATTGTTGTCGGAGGCAAATATTTCTTTATTATTTTTTTTTTTTTTAACTAAACATTGGCACAATAAGTCGTAAATTTAATAATAGGACAAAATTTTGTTTATTTTATTTTAATTTACTAGCATAAAGCAATTGCGGTAGAGAAAAGAATGACAATAAGTACCATGTTGTAATTTTAGTAGTTTAGGCTTCAAGCAATATTTAAAACATATAAATAACAACCTGGAAATGATAAGAAAATCGCTCTAAATAAACTGAAAATTTATTTGAATTTTTGAGAAACAAACTGTAGGATTTTATTGTTAAGCAGTCGAAAACATACTCCAATATATCATTTTACGTTCCCTTTTTTTTATAAATGAGAAAATCCAAACTTAAGGCTTCTCCTGCTAATTGAATTAATACCCGAAAATAACTTTAATTTATTATGACATACGATACACTGGATCAACCGTAACAATGTTTACTCTCGAATTTTTTGTATACTTGGTAATATAGATAAAATATAAGAGCATATTATGTTTAATCCAACGATTAAATACGTCTTGTACAAAGTCACCAAGTGTTCCGAAATGTTTGTTGTCTCTCGAAAATCGTTTATTTGATCAGACATTAACTTTCGAACGCGTTGTGCTATAAAACTGAAGTTTCCATGCTATTTTTTTTTAAAGAAAAATGCTAACCTTAAGTTTGTCAATGGGCCGCACATCCACCACTCATTCGTACCAGTTAATTTATTTTAATGTTTCTAAAAATCGTACAAAATATAAACATGAAATCTGTCATAAAATGTTCTCAGATCAAATGCAAATACATTTCTGCAAATAATTAACTTACCCCCACCTGAAGCATTTGGTGCCTTAATCTTCTAGTGTCTTAAGATGCTAACCATTTCATATATTGTATTATTAAGCTCTACGCCTAGTCATAATTCTGTTGATTATACTCTAGATAAACACGGAGAGTATTCTAAGTTTACTATAAGGTTTGTAACGCTAAGAAATTAGGCTCGGAGAAAAAATTAATGATACAGAAGTTCATATTTTTACATGTCAGCCCTAGTCTCCCGCTGTATGTTTTCAGTTATTAACCACCAACAACAAAAATACGCGCGCGTGATTTCCAATCATGCACATTACTACACTATGCCACTCATCGAAAGTTTAAGGTCTTCAATCAACAACATTTATGCAGTGCTAAGCCTGTAAGTTCTTTACCGAGAAAGCAATAACAATTACACGGGCACACACATTACTGATCGACAATGATGTATGGAAACTGCCGACAGTGAAAAGGAAATTATGTATAGATTTGGCCGACAGGGAAATGATTCGGTCGACAAGAAAAAAATTCGACCGAAAGCGGTCGACAAGAACGCTATAAAAAGGGCGAGCATTGGTAAAGGAGCAGTTAGTTGTGAGTTGATATTTGAACAGGAGACGCGAAAGAGTAAGCGAATCAGGAGGCGAGTGCGATCGACTGCCGGAATGAGTGAGAGAATTGGCCCTGTGATTGACAGGCGGAGTTCAGCTGCAAGGTACAATAATAGAGTAGCAAGTAAGTGCTGTGATCGACAAGCAGGAGTAAGCCTTGTTATCGGCAATCGGAGTTCAGCAATAAGCGGGTAAGTCCTGTGATCGACAGGCAGGAGTAAGTCCTGTGATCGACAGGTGGAGCTTAGTAAGCGAGAGTGAGCGCGTAAGTCCTGTGATCGACAGGCAGGAGGTTTTCCTGAGATCGACAAGCGAAATTCGTAAGCGACAGTAAGCGAATAAGTCCTGTTATCGACAGCTGGGAGTAAGTCCTGTAATCGATAGGCAGAATTTGGTAAGCGAGTACGTCGTGTAGTCGACGGTGGAGATTGGTAAGCGAATACGTCGTGGGATCGACGGTGGAAATTGGTAAGCGTCGTGTGAACGACAAGCGATTAGTGCGAGGGCTGAGATCAAATGTTGAGAGCAAAAAATGTGAAGCGATTTAGTTTAAAGTGATTAAATAATATTTTGCGGTTAAACTAAAGTGAACTAGTTTTATTATTTTTACTTAAAAACCAGCGACCCCTAGTGCACTTCAATATTATCTCTAAGAAATCTCAAAACCGGATCCGTCCTAGCTCAAGAACGCGTTGAGCAAGAAAGTTAAAATTTTGTACGTCGTTTTTACAAAAAAAAAGTTAAGTCAAGTTGATAACCGGGTCAAATCGGTCCACTCCTTCTAACCCCTCCCATACAAAATAACACATTTTCAAAAATTTACAATAATCCGATTTTCTTGGAAACAATAAGATAAGAGATATTGATTTGAAATTTGGAATATATTATATTTATGATAACTGAGATCTACGGTATAAGAATTACTTGAATCCCTCTACTCCTTGTATCACCTCCCATACAAACTGCACTTGTTCATAAAATATTATAAACCAATTTACTCAGTATGTATAAAATTCACCTAGTTGTGTCATATTGTATGGGAAGGGGTAGAAGGAGTAAAGCAAATTAACTGATTTGTTTTACTCCGTCTACCCCTTCCCATACAATATGACACAACTAGGTGAATTTTATTATTTCTCATACAATATGAGAAAATTTCATTTCTTCACAGAAGTTGATTTTTTTGAAAAGTATGAGTGCTACTAATCTGCAATTTAAAACATGTCCATTGCATGATGATTTTAGCTATTTTGAAAAAAAAACACCTCCCATAGGAACTTCATAGTTTTATTAAATCTAATACACTAATTTCCTCATTTTTTAAGTTTACATTTTGTATAAAATATTTTGATAGCAAATCTAGCATGATGTGCAAAAATTATTTCAATCCCGTCACTCCTTCAAACCCCCGCAAGGGGGTAGTTGTAGGATGAGGTTTTACCAATTCCTGCAACTATCTTTGGAGACTAGCGACTCCACGGGCCTTAGCTAACTATCCCCCTGTGGGATGGGGGCTGTAGAATTCACCCACAGCCAGTCCTGCTTGCCCTGAAAAATGGCAAATGGGCACTCACTGGATCATGGGCTTATCTCCCGTGATCTTAAGACCCAAATGATACGAGAAACGGATACATCGCCTCGGATACGGACTGATTCTACGGTTTTGAACCTAGATGTCAGAAACGTCACAATTCTGCAGTGCTACGCACCAACTAATACCGCAACATCTGGTGACAAAGAGGAGTTTTATAGCCATCTCGGGAGATATGAACGCCCAGGTTGGATCAGACAACACTGGACTAGAACACGTCATGGGGAGGCATGGTGACCCTTGGGTCGACGCGTCACGACCTTGGATTAAGAGACCCGAAAACGGCGAATTATTTGTGGAGTTTTGTAGTACTCGGCAAATAGTCATCGGAGGGACCCTTTTTCCACACAAGAGTCATCATAAAACATCTTGGGTTTCCCCTGATGGTGTTACTCAGAAACAGATCGACCATTTGGCTATAAGTCGCCGATGGAGAAAATTTCTCCTCGATGTGCGAGCGAAACGTGGAGCTGACGTGGGGAGCGATCACCACTTGATGGTTGCCTGCTTGAGATTGTGTACAGCAGCTATCCGACGACCACAAATTCTTCAAATGAGGCGCAAGCTTAATGTGGATAAGCTCAGAGATCCCAACAAAAAACGCGAATACAGCACTATTCTACGCGAAAAGTCATCCACATTGGGTGAAAATGAAATGCGCACACTGGACGCCAATTGGGAGGCAACGAGAAAAACTTTTCTAACTAGTGCTGAAGAATCTGTGGGATATCTGCAAAGCGGTGAGAAACCCTGGATGTCGCAGGACACATGGGACAAAGTTGGCAATCGGAAAAAAAGCCAAATTGGCAATCATCTCTCAATCCGATGTCAACCAACAAACGCCCGACTTGAGGCAGAACTACCGCGATGCTCATATACAGCTTAAAAAGGCTGTTAGACGCGACAAGAGAAAGGCCATTGAAGATCTGGCAAACAAGGCAGAATCTGCGGCTTACCTTGGGGATATGGGTTCACTATTTAAAATCATGAAACAGTTGACGAACAGGAATTTCACCGCCAACCACCTGGTGATAGATGTCAACGGAACTCTCCTTAATATGAGTGAACACCAGTTGCGACGATGGAAGGAATACTTCTCTGATATTTTAAACATCTTGTCAGAGGAAGATATTCCGGAAACAGACCAACTTCCAAACATCCAACCGGAACAATCCTCTATTAGGGACGATCCCCCAGATAAGGAAGAGATAGTTTCCGCCATTCGGTCAATGGCGGGAAGGAAAGCTCCAGGTATAGACGGACTACCAACCAAACTTCTCAAAGCGGACACGAAAATAACAGCCGATATACTCCTCCCACTCTTCACTAAGGTGTGGAATGAAGGAAGATATCCGACTGAATGGAAGGAGGGCGTCATTGTGAAAATTCCGAAGAAGGGCGACCTTCGGGATTGTGGCAATTGGCGTGGTATATGTCTACTTACTGCCGTATCAAAAATTATGGCTAAGGTAATTCTCAATAGGGTTAGTGATGTCGTCGAGAGCACTCTCGAAGTTTATCAGGCTGGATTCCGTAAAGGGTCGTCTTGTACCGACCACACAAATACCCTAGGGATAATATTAGAGCAGTCAGCCGAAATGGGTTCGCCACTGCATCTCATGTTTGTGGACTTCGAGAAGGCTTTCGACAGCGTTAAGCGAGATTACATATGGAATGCTTTGCGTAGGAGAGGTATTCCAGATAAGGTCATAGCTATGATTAAAGAATCCTACGAAGATGCAAGGTGTCGCGTCTTGCATAGAGGAGAGCTGTCCGAGAGTTTCCCTGTGCGAACGGGTATCAGACAAGGCTGCATATTATCACCAGTCCTGTTTCTGCTGGTAATAAATGACATCTTGAAAGCTGCACTGGAAGGTGGGGAAGGTAAAGGTCTTCAATGGAAACTATTTAACATCTTAAGTGACCTTGATTATGCTGATGACGTGTGTTTGCTTGCACATACCCGTTCGGACTTAGAGTCAAATGTTCGCTCGTTGCATTCTAAATGCAAAGAGGCGGGACTGAAAATAAATGTGCGTAAAACCAAGTACATGCACATGGGTTCGAACGCAAGCACACCAATTGTTCTTAATGGACAGGATGTGGAAGAGGTGCAAGATTTTTGCTATCTCGGGAGCATTGTCAGCATGGACGGTGGAGCCGAAAAGGATGTTGAGGCTCGGCTAAATAAAGCTCGTCAGGCCTTCGGTATCCTTTCCCCTTTCTGGAGGTTAAGATAGATCTCCCTTCGCACGAAGCTGCGAGTTTTTGACGCATGCGTCAAATCCATGTTGTTGTATGGTTGTACTACGTCGAAAGTGACCGTTCGACTTACCAAGAAACTACAGACTTTCGTAAACCAATGCCTCCGGCGCATTTTAGGAATATTCTGGCCAGAAGTAATCTCCAACGACGAATTTTGGAGTACAACTCGCCAGACTAAAATAAGTATTGAGATTCAACGGCGAAAGTGGCAGTGGATCGCTCATACTTTGAGGAAACCAGAGCGAAACATCGCAAAACAGGCTCTGGATTATAACCCTCAAGGAAGGCGTCGGGTTGGACGACCATGTAATACATGGAAGCGAGCAGTTGAGCAGGAGGCCAGAGGAATAAACAAGTCCCGGCAACAGCTTAAAGCCGATGCTCAGGATCGCGCCTTGTGGAAGAGAGTTGTTTCTGTCCTATGCCTCTATAGGGGGTCTTAAAAGGAATTTGATTGATTGACTCCTTCCATCACTTCGAATACAAAATTTCTTAAAGTTACGAAAATATATTTTTCATCTAGAGTATTGCATGATTATGTATACGTAATCGAAGTCCTGTTAGGTTTTTTATTAACTACTACTACTACTACAATGGCGCTATAGCCCAAATCGGACCTTGGCTTCCTGATATTCAGGTTCCTTAACATTTTTATATTACTAATTGTGGAAGAGTTGTTAGCCCTTCGCACAACCCTGTTACCAAGGTATATCCAAGCAGGCAATGTGCTGGAATTATATATTGCGTCGACCGGGATTTGAACTCACGACCTTCGCATTACAACACCAACACTCTACCTACTAGGCTACATCCTAGCTTTTTTATTAACTATGCTTTGTAATTGTTGCGAAAATAACTTTTTAGTTAAGGGATGATAACATTTTTTTTTAATTTTCGATAGAAAAAGAATGGCTCACCTAAAGATGTTGAAAAAACGATAATTTTTTAAGTCGCAAATTTAAATAAGAGCCGAAAACTATTTATCTAAAAAACGATTTATTTGTCATTCGTTAAACAGTTTCATTTTATGAAAATGTCTGTTTAAGGTCCATGAATAATAGTTCAAAACTAGTCATATCATTCCTTCTAAGAACTACCTCCGAAAACCTAAAAGATCCTTGTTACACATCACTCTAAATATAAATTCCACATCGACTATGCCAATATTAAGTCCACACACGTCCATAATAATAATAACAATAAATAGTCCTAAAGTATGCTATAATTGTGTAGTTAAGTGGTATTTTAACAGTGCATACTTCATAGAAGTGGATAATCTTAACTGCAAACTTAGCGTCTTTTTAGATAAATACAGTAAAACCAGGTTATAGCGTCCTTGGGTAGACCAATTGAAACTCTACACTGAAATGTCAGGTCTTAAATGATTTGTACGTTATAACCTATAGTCAAATTCATTTTAAGCGAGTTCTACTGTAATCAAAACTGCCATTAGTACTTCCAAGAGAATTATTGCATTATCAATTATAATCCAAGGAATAATAGTTCATTTTTCCATTGTAACGTAGTACACATAAATGTTTTTATTATGTTGTTACATAAACTGTAATAAATGTAAATTCTAAATTATACGATGTTCTTTACGTCTATACTATTTACAAAATATGAGGATATCAGAGTTGAATGTTTCTCGAGCATCTCTTGAGGTTTTTTTCACAATATTGTTAAAAGCCTCGTTGAACAGGTGTTTTATGGTTAATCATGGTTTTCAACATGTGTTTGAAAACGTTAAGCTTTATTAAAGACAGAAGTTATACTTCACGTTGATTCAAAGCAAATGTCCTATGTTCGTATGCATCTGAAGTGTTATTGTGTGTTTTTAATTAAGTAAAACCAGAGACAGAACTCCTTTAGTCTTGAGTTTCAGGCAGATACAAAGGCGGATTAATCGAATTTGTCGGCCTTGTTAGATACGAACAAACTGAAATGATTAAATTAGAGTACGAAGAGTTTCAGTGGTTTTCTCAACATCTAAGTTAAAACTAATTAGTTTATAAATTATATTCAAATAAATAAAAAAAAATCTACTTCAATTTTATTTCATGTTTATAATAAACTGCTCTAATTAACGTATGAGGCAGAGAAATAGTTGAAAAGTAGTTCCTGTGATGAAGTTTCTCGTATTCAATTGGAAAACACTAATTGCATAAGAAAATTAAGTATTTTAATTTGTAGTTTCAGTAGAATGGAGCAAAATCTAGTACCATTTAAAGTCATAGGTTGGATATGAAAAGTGAATGAGTCGAGTCATATTTAGAACTAATTTTCGTCCTTCTCCGTAATACATAATTTTTGGTTAAAATAGGTGTACAGTTTTAAGTTTTGAAATTAAAAAAGAATAGTATTAAATTCATAGTTCAGAATTTTAAAGTTTACAAAGTTAGCTCAGTATATTTGCATTAATGTAATGCAAATTGTTAGCTCCTCTCTATTTTTGCCACTTTGTGTTATATTTTCTCAATGCTTTTAATTGCAACGCAAAAAAAAAATAGTGGCTTGTTTTTGATCCGCTTAGTAGAAAAATTTGAGAATATACTCGTATACTCTTTAACTTGATGTCCAGTCAATACATAATCATTCCCATATTAACCGCCTTGTAAAGAGTAGTTCCGGTGTCACTAAGCTTAAAAAAACTTGAAATTACACTTCAAGTTCGTCTCGATTCTACCACTTAATCAGTTTATATCCAAACTGAAGTTGGCACAAAATTATGAATTATAAAATATCCTCAATTCCTTGTGAAAAAAGAAAAAATGGAAATAGAAAAACTTCTTCAATGGCACGACAGCCCAAATCGGGCCTTGACCTCCTGATTTTCAGGTTCCTTAACATTTTCATTATTTATTGTGGAAGGGTTGTTAGCTCTTCGCACAACCCTCTATCTGCGAATTTTTAATTTTCGTAGATTGAGGTAACCAAGGTGTATCCAACTCCGCCATAGACGGTCCCAAGCCTGAGTTGAGAAAGGAGGAGGGTAAATGGAGTTAACCTGAATGGCCAGTAACACCAGTGCGTCTCAGGAAGTAGGCAAAAAGTATGACATAGTTGGACTTGCAGCATAGCTGTGAGAACTCCAGCATGTCATATTTAGCTCAAAACTCCCACCCTTTTTCTACTAGGGTGTAATAAATAAGTAGGACCGATCCTCCAGGTCGGGGGTTGGGCGAGGCGCCGACAACGCATCACCGGAAAAAGAACACTGTCCAGAAACCTGAAGAACAGCCTCGGAAAGGATGGACTCAACGGCAACGACCCCGCAAACGAAAAATGGACTACTCTATTGGATCTTGGAATGTTCGATCCTTATTTAGGACAGGAGCTCTGAAAGAGTTTCTCGAAGAAGTGGCAAAACACAACATCAACATAACTGCCATCCAAGAAACGAAATGGCTCGGTAGCGAAATCATGGACATGAGATCACACACAATCTATCCAAGTGGAAAATTGTCGGGAAGCAGAGAGTTTGGAGTCGCTTTTGTCGTTGACAAAAAATTTAAACAGCAGGTCACGAGCTTCAAACCAATAAGTGAAAGATTGTGTGCAATCCGAATAAAGACTAAATTTTTCAACACTTGGTTGATCAACGTTCACGCACCAACAGAAGACAAGGACGATATAACTAAAGACGAATTTTATGCCACCCTAGAGACAACCTATGACTCACTGCCCTTGAATGACCTAAAAATTGTCTTAGGAGATTTTAATGCAAAAGTCGGAAAGGAGGAGGCTCATAGAGGAACAACAGGAGGGCACAGTCTCCATGACATAACCAACGACAATGGCCAACGTCTTATTGATTTCGCAAGCAGCAAAAATATCATAGTAAGCTCTACGTGCTTCCCACATCGCGATATTCACAAACGAACGTGGGCATCACCAGATGGTCACACCTTCAACCAAATAGACCACGTTCTTATTGAGAAAAGGGCTGCTTCCAGCATACTTGATGTACGAACTCTCCGCGGTGCGAATTGTGACTCTGATCACTATCTAGTCAGAGCTAAGTATCGATGCAAAATAGCTTGTCGTGGGTATTCGAAAACGAGTAGAGCTCGCAAATTCAATGTCGACAAGCTTAACGACGAAACGATGGCGCAGGCTTACATGCTAGCATGTAATAAACACCTGACACCAATGTATGAAAATATCCAAAATATGCCAGTGGAGAATGCGTGGATGAAAATACGAGACGGCATCAAATCCTCCGCGGAAGAGGTATTAGGATATCAAGCACGGCGAAAAAGTAATGATTGGTTCGACCAAGAATGTCGCGACACAATAGATAGAAAGAACGAAGCTTACAAAATTTTTACTGAACGACCAACACGAGCCAAAAAAAAAAGATATGACGAGCTTAGGCGATATGCGAAAAAGACCTGCTGACGAAAACAAAGGAAGTACCATAATGACAAGATACAAAAAATAGACGACGACATGAGAAAAAATAATACGCGGGACGCATACGCCATAGTAAAAGACTTGAAAAAGGGATATAAACCAAAAACCAGTCTCTGCAAAGACGCAGAGGGCAATATCATCAGCGACACAGAAGAAATCAAAAGGAGATGGGCTTCATACTTCGAACATCTTTTGAATCCCATCCCAGTAGCACCGATAACGACAGACAACATTTCAATTCAAGCCTCAACTGACGAAGATGAACCATCATCGACACCACCCACGCTTCCTGAAATCAAAGCAGCCCTATGTGACCAAAAACGAAACAAAGCGCCGGGAATTGACGAAATACCAGTTGAACTTCTGAAAAACGGTGGAAACTGTGTCGCTGAAATACTGCACAGCATGATATGCAAAATTTGGACAGAGGAAATCATACCCGACGACTGGCGAAAAAGCATTATATGTCCAATTTACAAGAAAGGAGACAAACTCTGCTGTGAGAACTACAGAGGTATATCATTGTTGTGTACGTCCTATAAAATACTGACAAAAATAATTGAACGTCGTCTTAAGCCCTATACTAATCAAATAATTGGCGAATACCAAGGCGGATTCAGAACCGGACGATCTACAACAGACCAGATATTCTCGGTGAAACAGGTGCTTGAGAAATGCTGGGAATATAACACAGACGTGCACCAAATCTTCGTAGATTTTAAACAAGCATACGACAGTATCGACAGGAGCGTACTGTACCAAATCATGCTTGACTTTGGAATTCCTCCAAAACTAGTCCGACTAACAAGACTCACAATGACGAACACTGAATCCCAAGTGAGAATACAAACCGATTCCACAACCAGCTTTCGAACGGAATGTGGCTTAAAGCAGGGAGATGGTCTAGCTCCTATGCTTTTCAACTTGGCACTAGAGTATGTCGTCCGAAAAATCCCAGTCGACACCAACGGGACACTACTATTCAAGTCCACCCAACTAGTAGCATACGCTGACGACATTAACATTCTAGCAAGATCCTTCCCTAGTGCTAAGGAGGTATTTGTCAATCTTGACTCCGCCGCAAAAGAAGTCGGGTTGCGCATTAATGAAAGCAAAAGAAAAGTAATGACGCAAACAAGAAGGAGAACGCCAATCAGACAAAACATTACAATTGCGGAATATAATTTGGAGAGTGTGGACAACTTCATATATCTTGGGGCTAATCTAGCAAAGGACGGTAATGAAACAGACGAAATCAAACGACGGATAATACTAGCAAATAAGACGTATTATTCGGTACTTCCAATAATGAAATCCAAGAAAGTGCACAGGAACAATAAGCTGCGGATTTATAAAACTATTATACGACCTGTGCTCTGTTATGGCAACGAGACGTGGACATTAACGCGAACTTCCGAAAAAGCAGTTAACGCATTCGAAAGAAAGGTCCTCCGAAGAATTTTGGGACCTGTGAAGGAAGGAACGGAATGGCGAATAATATACAACCATGAGTTGTATCAACTCTACGACGAGCCAGAAGCTTCAACGTTCATCAAGTTACGTAAACTGCAGTGGGCTGGCCATGTAGAGCGAATGGAAGACAGAAGAATCCCCAAACGTGCTCTTAAAGGCAAAGCGAGTGGTAACTGGCCAGTAGGCAAACCACGCAAGCGATGGGAAGACTCGGTTGATGAAGACAGCAAAGCCATTCTAAAAATTAGCAGCTGGAGGACGCGGTCTTTGGATCGAGACGATTGGAGGCGACGACTTCAGGAGGCCAGGGCCCGATTTGGGCTGTCGCGCCATTGATGATGACAGATTGACGTGACCAAGGTATATCCAAGCAAGCAATGTGCTGGAATTATATATTGTGTCGACCGGGATTTGAACTCACGACCTTCACATTACAAGACCAACACGCTACCTACTAGGCTACACCCTAACTTTTTTATTAACTATGCTTTGTAATTGTTGCGAAAATAACTTTTTAGTTATGTAATGATAAAGGGATGATACAATTTTTTTAATTATCGATAGAAAAAGAATGGCTCACCTAAAGATGTTGAAAAAACGATAATTTTTTTAAGTCGGAAATTTAAATAAGAGCCGAAACTTATTTGTCTAAAAAAGAATTCATTTGTCATTCGTTAAACAGATTTATGAAAATATCTGTTTAAGGTCCATGAATAATGGTTCAAAACTAGTCATATCATTCCTTCTAAGAACTACCTACGAAAACCTAAAAGGTCCTTGTTCGACATCACTCTAAATATAAATTCTACATCGACTATGCCAATATTAAGTCCACACACGTCCATAATAATAATAACAATAAATAGTCCTAAAGTATGCTATAATTGTGTAGTTAAGTGGTATTTTAACAGTGCATACTTCATAGAAGTGGATAATCTTAACTGCAAACTTAGCATCTTTTTAGATAAATACAGTAAAACCAGGTTATAGCGTCCTTGGGTAGACCAATTGGAACTCTACACTGAAATGTCAGGTCTTAAATGATTTGTACGTTATAACCTATAGTCAAGTTCATTTTAAGCGAGTTCTACTGTATTCAAAACTGCCATTAGTACTTCCAAGAGAATTATTGCATTATCAATTATAATCCAAGGAATAATAGTTCATTTTTCCATTGTAACGTAGTACACATAAATGTTTTTATTATGTTGTTACATAAACTGTAATAAATGTAAATTCTAAATTATACGATGTTCTTTACGTCTATACTATTTACAAAATATGAGGATATCAGAGTTGAATGTTTCTCGAGCATCTCTTGAGGTTTTTTTTCACAATATTGTTAAAAGCCTCGTTGAACAGGTGTTTTATTGTTAATCATGGTTTTCAACATGTGTTTGAAAACGTTAAGCTTTATTAAAGACAGAAGTTATACTTCACGTTGATTCAAAGCAAATGTCCTATGTTCGTATGCATCTGAAGTGTTATTGTGTGTTTTTAATTAAGTAAAACCAGAGATAGAACCCCTTTAGTCTTGAGTTTCAGCCAGATATAAAGGCGGATTAATCGAATTTGTCGGCCTTGTTAGATACGAACAAACTGAAATGATTAAATTAGAGTACGAAGAGTTTCAGTGGTTTTCTCAACATCTAAGTTAAAACTAATTAGTTTATAAATTATATTCAAATAAATAAAAAAAAATCTACTTCAATTTTATTTCATGTTTATAATAAACTGCTCTAATTAACGTATGAGGCAGAGAAATAGTTGAAAAGTAGTTCCTGTGATGAAGTTTCTCGTATTCAATTGGAAAACACTAATTGCATAAAAAAATTAAGTATTTTAATTTGTAGTTTCAGTAGAATGGAGCAAAATCTAGTACCATTTAAAGTCATAGGTTGGATATGAAAAGTGAATGAGTCGAGTCATATTTAGAACTAATTTTCGTCCTTCTCCGTAATACATAATTTTTGGTTAAAATAGGTGTACAGTTTTAAGTTTTGAAATTAAAAAAGAATAGTATTAAATTCATAGTTCAGAATTTTAAAGTTTACAAAGTTAGCTCAGTATATTTGCATTAATGTAATGCAAATTGTTAGCTCCTCTCTATTTTTGCCACTTTGTGTTATATTTTCTCAATGCTTTTAATTGCAACGCAAAAAAAAAAATAGTGGCTTGTTTTTGATCCGCTTAGTAGAAAAATTTGAGAATATACTCGTATACTCTTTAACTTGATGTCCAGTCAATACATAATCATTCCCATATTAACCGCCTTGTAAAGAGTAGTTCCGGTGTCACTAAGCTTAAAAAAACTTGAAATTACACTTCAAGTTCGTCTCGATTCTACCACTTAATCAGTTTATATCCAAACTGAAGTTGGCACAAAATTATGAATTATAAAATATCCTCAATTCCTTGTGAAAAAAGAAAAAATGGAAATAGAAAAACTTCTTCAATGGCACGACAGCCCAAATCGGGCCTTGGCCTCCTGATTTTCAGGTTCCTTAACATTTTCATTATTTATTGTGGAAGGGTTGTTAGCTCTTCGCACAACCCTCTATCTGCGAATTTTTAATTTTCGTAGATTGAGGTAACCAAGGTATATCCAAGCAGGCAGTGTGCTGGAATTATGCGTTGGCCGGTATTTGAGCTCACGACCTTCACATTGTAAACCAACACGCTTCCCACTAGGCTACACCCTAGCTTAAATAGAAAAACTATCGGTTTAAAAATATATAATGAATTTTAAAGAGAAGAATTTTCATTAGTAATTTTAAAGTTGCTTAAATCTTCGCACATATTCCGCCATCTTTCATAAAAATTCTATAATTTCCTTATGGACTAGTCTTCAATCGACACAGCCGCTTTGACGTCGACCACGGCTTTGGCTTCTGAAGCCGAAGTGTATTAGTTATGTGTTAGTTTAAACATAATTGCGAATATCGTACCCTCAGAACAAAAGTGTCGTTACCAGCGTCGGTTTAAGTTAATTTGCAGCCCGGATCATTTTATTGATTTTGTGTCTTCAAGTTATGTTGAGACTCATTCATTGTTACGCACAACAATAAGGATTTGATATACGATTTCTTGCACTCAAAGGTTGATCTCCATTTTAATCGCCAGGAAGAGAGCCATAACAACAAAATTCTTGTACATATTGCTACAGGACATTTCTACATCTACAATGGCACTATAGCCCAAATCGGACCTTGGCCTCTTGATATTCAGGTTCCTTAACATTTCCCACTACTTATTGTGGAAGGGTTGTTAGCTCTTCGCACAACCCTCTATCTACAAATTTTTCATTTTTCGTAGATTGATGTGACCAAGTTACATCCAAGCAGGCAATGTGCTAGAATTACATATTGCGTCGACCGGGATTTGAACTCACGACCTTCGCATTACAAGACCAACACGTTACCCACTAGGCTACACCCTAGCTACAGGACATTTGGTACATTTCAATCCGACACAGATCTCTTCATAGTTTTTATATTAAATATGCACAAAATTCCGATAAAAATGACACAAAAAACGCTGTTTTTCGACAAAGTTGTGTGACAAAAGACTATCATGACATTTCACATTAAATCTGTGTCATTTTTTGCCAGAATGTTTTTTTTAAAAGCATTTTACAGACTTAAAATTGGTGATAAAATACGACAATGTCGAAGCGCACAAATATGATATACAAATCTCTGCGACTAAAGGGTGTCCCATTAAAAGCCCACATTTTTAAATTTGAAAAAAAACGCAGTCTTTACTTGTAAAGCCCTTATGTTTTTATTTTAGTAAGGAGTGTAGACATGGACGTTAAATATGGAACATAATATCGGACAAACGCTGCATGACCGACAAGAAAAATGGGGCTGAATTCAAAACAATTCAAAATAGGCGGTCTTAATGGGACACCTTCTATAAGAAAGCTGAAATTTTTTAAACATACTTTTAAAATAAAAATTTTTACGACAAATTTCTGAACAATAAATTTTGAAACACCATTGTGTGAAAAAGCGTAGCATTTAAAAGTCATGACAAACTTTGTACCCAGGGCGGGCGATATTTTAATGGAACTACAAAAGTCTAACTCGCTTAGGTGGCTATGGCAAAAAAATTCGACAATTTCAATTATGGCAGTCACAAAATCGTTACGAAGTGATGAGCGCAGAGTCGATGCAAACATCTGGTACGACATTGTCCAGCAAGTCAGGGTTGAGGGCGTGTGTGTGTGTGTGTGTGTGTGTGTGAGGAGGGGGGAGGATTTAGTCTCCGGGAAGACACCATCTTTGAAGAGAGAAAATTTCAACCCCCAACGACCTCATCATGCGATATCCTTAGGAAGCCTATTATCTATTGATGAAATGGAGTTTTCATTTCATTAGA
Organism: Chorisops tibialis; assembly: GCA_963669355.1. Lineage (NCBI taxonomy): Eukaryota > Metazoa > Arthropoda > Insecta > Diptera > Stratiomyidae > Chorisops > Chorisops tibialis. The sequence goes on from OY770263.1 coordinate 79,445,214, forward strand.
GTGGCGCCCAACGTGGGGTTTAAGATTGTATCGGTAGGCAACGTGAGCTCCTATCGACTTCCCTTTTTCGCTGGTGTCTCCCCCGGACTAAATCCTCTCGCCACGCCCTGACTTGCCGGCAACTATGTTGTGGGGTTTAGAAAAAGGTCATTATCTGTTGGCGGCATGGAGTTCTGCATTTCGTTACACTGATCTTAACATTTCGATATTTTAATTATGTTGCTCTCTTCAAGCTTGCCGTCTCATGCAACTGCTCCATTTAAACCCTGGTTGGACCGCCTCTGGTGGTAACTTTCAAAAGCATGGTTTTGGGTTTTTACTTTATTTTTCTATGTTTTTATGCCCTCTTTTTAACTAGAGTGCTGTAGTAATTGTAGCTACAAAGTATACCACTGAAATAGCAATTATGACGTCAACAAATTCACTAAACTTTAACTGAATACTGTCCTAAGTATCAAGTTGCTGCAAAACTTTGGTAAGTATGTGATAGCAAGTAAATTTTAGCTTAATAGTATACTGTCGTAACTACTAACTGTTGGAAGCTACTGTAATTTTGGTAGGCATGTGGTGGCAAGTAAATTTTAATTTAACAGAATATTGTTGTAACTTTACCTTTGAAAGAAAATTTTTTAATGATTATTACAAATTTTAGTTTAAATGTTTATATAGGTGAATAATTATTGCTTGTATCTAAATAGTTACGAAACAAATAAACGAACTATATGACACCTAAAAACCATTTTAAAAACTTCTAGGCGTTTTTTATTAAAATTTTGATTTTGAAGTTACACTATTCTCCAGGGGGTGCGATATGCAAAACTGAATTCGAAGGCGCAACATCGAATGTAGACCGATCTTTAGATTTGTATAGAATGGGCAATACTTTTTGAGTTAGTAGCGCACTGCGATCACCTCTGTGCGCGCCCCAACCATTCACAGATACTTCGTAATTGCGATTGCGTTCAGAAAGCACAGTATCGAATTGTATCGCCTGGACTTGGTGGTAGCTTTCCAAAGAGATGAAGTCTGCTACGTGCGATCGCCACCCATTTGGTTAGTATTTACATGCACAGCAGTGGCGTGACGTGACTTCATAGCTAGGGGAAGTAATTATTTTGCGCCAAGCTACAAGCGCTGCGTTTTACTCATCCGAAGGTGGTGCTGTTTTCGTCAATCGATTTAGAATCCAGTCTTCATTATTAATCGGAAATAAAAAAAATCGATTTTTTTCAATTTAGGTAGTGCTCCCCTGAAACCGATTCTTTTCACTCAAAGTAAGACAAATATGGACAATATTGCTAGATCACATTTTTCTTCCTGATCATTTTTTGGCTAGTACAGAAATTTCAATACTGGCAATACTTCGATCGTGAGCTAGAGCTTGAGAGAGACTGAAAGCACCGGCTGGAAGCAATTGCATTAACGCATCTCTCCTTCGTATAGAAGTGGAACTTGCGCTCGCTGTGAGCGAAAATTTTACTGGTGCTGGCCGGCTGCCTCGTTCTCTTGTATATGCGACTAAAAGCAATAAGAGGAAGGGTGAAAGCATGCGTTTTTAAATAAATAAAATCGCATATTTGTCCCTGTGGAAGGTTTTCACCTTTCGTTGGTCAGAAAAAGCGTGAAAAAAAAAGCTGTCCTGATCACGTGAATGCTGTAAACAGTTGTAGACGAAAATAATGCGCGCTTTCTTTTAAAGAAATTTCCATATCCGTGCTGATTTCAGTTTAGATTGTCTAAACTGAATAAAGGGCAAAACGTAAGGGAAGCATTGCTTCCCTTGCATCAATAGACGCCACGCCACTGAGGAGTTTCTTTTTCTTTCAGGCAAAACCTGCAGATCTGAGACTCAACTAGTTTTACTTGTTTTCTTGAGACGACAGTGTCTTTTTATTAGTTTAATTAGTTCATTCTTGGCTAGGGTAAGGGGCCTGCATTATAATAATGATTTTAATATCTAGAACTACATTAAAACATATTGTTATAGATCTGGCAATGATCTCTCTCAAATCTACCAGAACTATTTAGAATATTCTTCCAACATGTAGAGGGCTTCTAGTAATTTCTCAAAGACACAGACAATGACACCCGACGCCATCTAGTAACTTCCAGAATAGTCCAGACGCAACAGAAAAACATACACCAGAGAAGGTTCGAGACTCGGATAAATCCATTATAAATAGCCAGAGCTCACGACAAGTTATCCAGTTACTGAGTGAAAGTTTCATGGAAAACACCTATCGGTGTAAATAAGCGAAAGTGATAGATTGCCGGTGTTCCTGGATTGTGCGAATTAAGTTTTTAGAGCGAATTTAGTGAAGTGATCGGGAAATTGTGTATAAAGTGCAATAAATAAATTATCGTTATATTTTAAAAACGAATTGCGTTTCTCTTGAAATCCCAGCGAATCTCTAGCTCGCAACAATTGGTGTCAGAAGTGGGATTTCAAGGATAAATTCGGGTTAAAAATCGCGAGTGAAATTAAAATTCTCGAACGGATAATTTTGTGAGAGCGAAAAAAAAAAGTGAAACTAAAATTCTCGAACGGACAGTGAGAATTTTCTGAAATCGAATATTCTCGAGTGCTCTAGTGAACAGTGACTTTAAAATCGCGGAACTAAAATTCTCGAACGGACAGTGAGAATTTTGTAAAATCGAATAATCTCGAGTGCTCTAGCGAACAGTGACTTTAATTAGCGAAGTAAAATCGCGGAACTAAAATTCTCGAACGGACAGTGAGAATTTTGTAAAATCGAATAATCTCGAGTGATTTAGTGAGCAGTGACGTAAATTTAAGTGAATTCGAATCGCGGAAAAACTGGAAATAATTGGTAGTGAAAATGCCGCGTTATTTAAAAGACTTAAAAATAACGGAGCTGAAGGAAGAGCTCAGAAGACGCGAGTTATCTACGACAGGGAGCAAGTCTGAACTTGTCAGCCGTATGATCGAGACACTCCAGGCTGAGGGTGAGGATGCAGATAGTTTTGAGTTCCAAATCGAAGAAACTCGTGCAGAGGAGTGTTCTGGTGCATCGAATGCTCTGACACAGTTAATGCAACAAATGATGCACAAATTGGATCAACAATCAGCAGACATTAATCAGAAATTAGAGCAACAATCAGCTGTGACAACGGACATGAATCGGAAATTAGAACAACAATCAGCGGACATGCATCAGAAATTTGAACAACAATCGGTGGACATTAAACAACAACCTGCGGACATTAAACAACAATCTGCGGACATTAAACAACAATCAGCGGACATTAATCAGAAACTAGAGAAATTAGACCAGACTTCAAAGGACCTTAACCAAAAATTGGAGCTGCAAAATGATAAAATAGACACCATGGGTAAGGCCATAGAAGAAAACGTTGAAAAGAAACTTCGACTCTTCGAAGAACAAATTACGGAAAAGACATCCGGAATTGCAGAAGAAGTCGAACGCCTAAAAAGAGACTTCGATAATGTGAAGGCGACTGGCGTCATCAAGACAGAACATGTTGCGCACAAGGGTCTCAAGGCTCCAATCTTCGATGTACAAACACCGTGGGCTATTTATAAGACCCAATTTGAAGCCGCCGCAAGAAACAACCATTGGAATGATCTAGAACGGGGAACAGCTCTTATATTGGCGCTAAGAGGTCCACCAGCAGAGGTTCTTCAAACGATTCCGCAGGAGCAACAACAAGACTTTTCAACCTTAGTCCAGACATTGGATCTTCATTATGGCAGTGACCACATGCGAGAGATCTACAAAACGCAACTTTACAACCGAACTCAAAAGAACGGTGAAACACTTCAAGAGCTGGCACGCGATATTGAACGACTCACACTATTATCGCTGCCCAATGCGCAAACAGAGCAACGCAACGATACAGCTGTTTTCGCATTTAACAATGCTGTACAGGACAGAGAGCTGCAACAGGCGTTAAAACTGGCAGGTAAGAAAACGATTGGCGAAGCCTTAGTATATGGGCTGACGTTCGAAGCTGCCAAGCAAAGCTCGCGGAGTAACTATCGAGTTCGAGAAATAGTAGAAGAATGTGTGTGCCAGAAAGCCGAGTACACCAAGCGGAGCGAAGGATCTGGTGCTCCCCGATGCTGGAATTGTGGACAGGCAGGACACTTAAGACGCGACTGCCGCAAACCCAGAAAAGCGATCACCTATTGTTCCGGCTGCGCTGCTAAACAAAGAGGAGGGAGGGGCGAACCGTCACGAGAGCACGCTTCGCCTAGTGACAGTCCGGGAAACGAGTAAAGGCCAACTTCATGGGGCAGAAGTTGGCTGGCAGAATCGACGCCCCCGGAACCATCATCGCAGTTTCTCGACTACATCGTTGTGAAAACGACTTATGTATGAGTGGTCGAGTCGGCAAATTAAACTGCATCATAACAGTCGACACAGGCGCAACACGGTCAGTGCTAAGATCTGACCTCGTAGATCGTACTTGGCTTCACAACACCAAGAAGTACGCACTTCGCACTGCTACAGGAGAAACTACAACGGTCCATGGAGAAATAGCCCGTGACATACAACTTGGGGATTTGACCTTCTCGCATGTATTCGTGGTAGCTGACATTACCGATGAGTGTATCCTTGGAATGGATTTTCTGAAACCACACGGTATCCAGCTGGACTTAGGACAACGAATAATGAAGTGGCGGAATATTGAAATCCCGATGGAAATAACATCCTCCAAATCAACAAAGCTGCGAGTTGTATTATGCGAAGATGCGGACATACCAAAGTCATCCGAGAATGTTATTTGGGCAGAGCTCGATGGTGATCCCGGGAACCACCGATTCTACCTCATAGAACCGGAAACGACACCTGCATTACGAAGTCTGATACTAGGAAAAACGCTCGTAAAAAGGAATGAGAGAATGATGGTACCAATAAGAGTCCTGAACGTTGCGGACAGCACTACCAGCGTAAAGAAAGGAGATGTAATTGGCAGCTGTGAACCAATATCGGCGGTGACGAGTATCGGCAAGGCAGAACCACATAACGTACCCTCTAAAAATAAGCCAAGAAGGAAGGACAATGTAACATCAACACTTCTTCAGTCAAGCAACCTTAGAGGAGAACAACACAAGCAAGCAGTAGATCTAATCGAAGGATTTAGCGACGTCTTTTCCACCGGTGATGACGACTATGGCAGAACAAACTTAGTGAAACATCGTATAGATACCGGAAGTGCTACACCGATACGTCAACCTCCAAGAAGAGTACCATTAGCGAAACAAGGAGAAGTCAATTCAATGGTCAAAACTATGGAGCATCAGGGAATCATCGAAGAATCAAAGAGCCCGTGGATATCGCCAGTAGTGCTGGTAAAGAAGAAGGACGGCAGTACCCGTTTTTGTGTGGACTACAGGCGACTAAATGATGTTACGAAAAAGGATAGCTATCCACTACCTAGAATCGACGACATCATGGACACCCTGACCGATGCTAAATGGTTCTCATCGTTGGACCTGAAGAGTGGTTACTGGCAAGTGGAGATAGATGAAAAAGATAGAGAGAAGACAGCATTCTCTGTCGGCAGTGGACTGTGGCAGTTCATCGTAATGCCATTTGGCCTGTGCAATGCTCCAGCTACGTTCGAAAGACTGATGGAATTCGTTTTGCGTGGTCTGAGTTGGAAAACTTGTCTCGTTTACCTAGATGATGTGATCGTTATCGGAAAAACATTCAATGAACACCTAAAAAATCTGCAGGAAGTCTTCCAGCGACTGCGAGCGGCAAAATTAAAGCTGAGTCCGAAAAAGTGCACTTTGTTTAGTGCAGAAGTCAAGTACTTGGGTCACATCGTTTCAGCTGATGGTGTAAAGACAGATCCGGAGAAGATACTGGCGGTGAAAAATTGGCCTACTCCGAGTGATAAACACCAGTTGCGCAGCTTCCTAGGCTTAGCGACATATTACCGACGATTTGTAAAAGACTTTGCTAACACGGCGAAATATCTGCATCAGTTAACAGAAAAAGGGAAGCCATTTACATGGAGTCAACAGTGCCAGGAAGCATTCGAGAGGATAAAAGACCAACTCTGCGACTCCCCAGTTCTGGCGTATCCAAAACCAGGTCATGGTTTCATCATAGACACTGACGCCAGCAATGTCGGTATCGGAGCAGTACTATCACAAGAGATCGATGGGCAGGAGAGAGTGCTATCTTACTACAGCCGAGTACTCTCAAAATCAGAAAGGAACTATTGCGTAACTCGCCGAGAGCTACTAGCCATAGTAGAAGCAACAAAACATTTTCACAAATACCTCTATGGTCAAAAGTTCCTTCTTCGAACGGATCACGCATCGCTTAAATGGCTACTTCAGTTTAAGAACCCCGAAGGCCAAGTAGCCAGATGGATCGAAAGGCTCGAATCCTACGATTTCGAGATTGTTCATCGAAGAGGAAGAATCCACGGTAATGCCGACGCGCTTTCACGTCGTCCTTGTCCACCGAACTGCAAGCATTGTCACCGTGTAGAAGGAAAAGAAGCCGGAGAAACCATTCAGAGGATAACGACCGAACCAGAGACTGGATGGAATCAGCAAGAACTGGAAGATGCCCAACGTAAAGATCCAGATATTTCACCGATCATGGCATGGAAGGACGAAATGAAACGGTCTGAGTGGAAAGACATCTCACAATTCAGCGAAACCCTGAAGTGTTATTGGGCACAATGGAACTCCCTTCACCTAGACGGCGGATTATTAAAACGGAAATGGGAAAACGCTGACGGAAAGTCGTATCACATGCAAACCATCGTCCGGCATTGTAAAGTCGAGGAGGTTTTGAAGGAATATCATGGAGGTACCTCCGGTGGGCATTTGGGTGTAAATAGAACCTTGGCAAAGATACGAGAAAGGTTCTATTGGATCCATCTCCGAGATGATGTCGAGAATTGGTGCCGTAAATGTACTACGTGTGCATCAAGTCAGGGCCCACACCGCAGATCCAGGGGAGAAATGCAACAATACAACGTGGGAGTCCCATTTGAGAGAATTGCTGTGGATATTGCTGGACCATTTCCGGAATCAGAAAATGGTAATCGCTACATTCTAGTGGTCATTGATTATTTCAGCAAGTGGCCTGAAGCCTACGCAATTCCAAACCAAGAAGCAGTAACCGTCGCCGAACAAATTGTTACCAACTGGGTGAGCAGATTTGGAGCTCCACGTGAACTACACTCCGATCAAGGGCGCAATTTTGAATCTCAAATATTCAAACACGTGTGCCAAATGCTGGGAATAAACAAAACCAGGACAACTCCATTACATCCACAGTCCGATGGAATGGTGGAACGCTTCAATAGGACATTGAACTCAAACCTATCCAAACTCGTCAGCGAGAGGCAACAGGACTGGGATCAGCACATCCCTCTATTTTTAATGGCCTACAGAACATCGGTGCATTCAACAACAGGAGAAACCCCGTCCCGAGTCATTTTCGGAAGGAATATTCGAGTCCCTGCGGAATTAATGTTTGGAGTGCCACCAGACCAACCAACGAATGCCAAAGATTACGTCTCGGATCTTCGATGTCGACTAAACACAATTTATAACCTGGTCAGAGATAAAATTGATTTGGCGACCGACCGCATGAAGACGAGGTATGATCAACGGGCGAATTCATCAGGATTCCAAGAGGGTGATTTAGTTTGGCTATACAATCCCAAACGACAGAAGGGCAGATCGCCGAAACTACAGCGCAACTGGGAAGGCCCTTACCAGATCATCAACCGGTTAAACGATGTCGTCTATCGGATTCAATTACATCAAAAACCCCGTACAAAAATGAAAGTGGTACATCTCGACCGACTAACAAAGTACCACGGTGCCATTGCGGAAGTGAACGACTCTGTTCGGGACGAACAGGGACTAAGGAGAGGGTAATGTTATAGATCTGGCAATGATCTCTCTCAAATCTACCAGAACTATTTAGAATATTCTTCCAACATGTAGAGGGCTTCTAGTAATTTCTCAAAGACACAGACAATGACACCCGACGCCATCTAGTAACTTCCAGAATAGTCCAGACGCAACAGAAAAACATACACCAGAGAAGGTTCGAGACTCGGATAAATCCATTATAAATAGCCAGAGCTCACGACAAGTTATCCAGTTACTGAGTGAAAGTTTCATGGAAAACACCTATCGGTGTAAATAAGCGAAAGTGATAGATTGCCGGTGTTCCTGGATTGTGCGAATTAAGTTTTTAGAGCGAATTTAGTGAAGTGATCGGGAAATTGTGTATAGAGTGCAATAAATAAATTATCGTTATATTTTAAAAACGAATTGCGTTTCTCTTGAAATCCCAGCGAATCTCTAGCTCGCAACAATATTTTAAAAATTTTTTATGCAAAACCAACATAATAATGCAATATTACTTATCTAAAACGGATTCTATGGTCGCAAGGTTTGGGTATGACAGGAAGATCTCGCCACGTATACCGAGCAGGGAACACTGGAAAATAAAAACCGGGGACCCTACAGGATCAATAAATCCATAAACTGGTAGATCCAAAAGGAGGAGCTCAGCAGTGTACTTCCCTGATCTTCCGACGGGTTCATGTGTAGATTACCGAATGACTGGAGCATTTGTTTAAAAAAAAAATCTTCGAAATGTTTTTTCAATCATACAAACATATTTGCAAATTATCATCGAAATCAAAAATGATTGAAAATATGACCCGTTGAAATGACACCACATGTAAAATTTGTAGGGAAATACCAAAACAATTCATTATGATAAAACCCAAAATAAAAATAAAATAATTGCTGAATTTTCTGTCAGGTTTTATATCATAAGTTCACTTATTAACTACTGCTATCGAATATCTAATTGGCAGGTATTAAATGACGAGCTATATTCGACGAAAATTTAATAATAAACTCATTATCATTTTTATGGATTAGTCAAACATGATTTATTTACGTAGTGAAGAAGAGAAGTGATTGTATATACGTACTTGACATGATCACATGATATGAAAAAAACGAATAAAGCCCCACACATACGCCTGTTCTTTTCAATATTAATAGTTAATAAATTCCATTTTTGACGGCTGGTATAAATATTATAGTCATGTAACAAATTATTTTTCTATGAAAGATGGTAGATCGGGGTATTTCACTCTTCAACAAACTTGAAGATGATTTAGTTCCAATCAAAGGACTTATCAATATCAACTTCAAATTAATTTTACATTCGATTATTTCCTTCTAATAAAACAAGAAATTCGAGAAAGATTTATAAAACTATGTAAAAGAGGTTGAGTAAATTTTTAAAATAGATAATATAAAAAAAATGGAAAGAAATATCTAAAATCGCTTTTGCATGGGAGTTGGGAGATGTGCTAAATAAATTTTATGCGTGGCGAGAAAAACAATTTTTTTATTTACTTCAAATGATCGCAGTTTTTTAAAGTAAATTAGAAGAGAATTAGAGAGATTACTCTTTCTTGCATATTATTATTAATTTATTGGGAAATACGTGATAGCACTGCGTTAATTTCCCCTACCACAAATTGATAACTGTGGCTAATTTAAGTATATTTAAGGGAATCATGTGGGCTAGTTCATCAGATATAAGGAACCCTTTTCCTAGAAGATTTTGTCTTCTCCTTGCTACTGTTTCGTAGTAACATAGACAGAGGTGGTAGATGCTAGTTTCTACATGACCAAATTTTTTGAGGTGATAGTTTACTCCACAGTGGCCCGTCAAGAGGCCGATCAGAAATCTGTCTATCACTAGGTTGCTTAGTTTAAGGATTTCCTTCACTTTGTTTTTCTGTAGTAGATTATTTTTTTGTAATTAATAAAGCTGGAAGTCTATTCCAGTAGATTCTGTGTTCTTGTTCAATCCACTTTCCCAGTATTAAGTTGGAATGCTCTTTCGGTTTTCCGCAAAATGACTCTGTTCCTATAAAATTTTTCCCATGCAATTTTTTGCTTTATCATTTCCCTCAATCCCTATGTATCCTGGTACCCACATTAAGGGTACTTTGTTCCTTTTTTTCAGGGCAGTTCTAAAATAGTCTTGATCCGTGTTTGTTGGATGCTAGTGCTTTGAAAACTGCCTGACTATCCGATAAAGATACATAGATGGATGCATAGGTCCATTGGAATTAGTTCGGCCTGGAATATTGTGGTTTCTTCACCTAGGGGTCTTGAAACAGAAGAGTTAAGACCTTTGACTCCAGCTCCAGTTCCCTCTGGGGTCGTGAACCATTTGTATATCAGATGGTTGATCCCTCTGCCATTTCAGGTAGCATGGATTGCCAGTCCTTGCGTTCTCTTATTATAACTTTGACGCGGGTTCCAAAGTTGAATTTGTTCGGCATAATGTCACATAATGTTGAGGCTAGAATCTCTATTTTCGGGTTTTGTAGTATTTTGAGATGGCGTCTAAGATCCCTCGATTTATATTTACTTTCTCTCTGATGGCCTCTTTTTTGATTTGAAGATGTATCAGAGGAATGCATAAAAACATGTTCATTGCAGCAGTAGGGCAGGTTTTCATTGCGCCTGTGATATCAAGACAAGCTAGTCGTTGAATTTTTTGAAGCCTAAGCTGAATCTTTTGTTGTAAAATTTGAGTACATCACACTGTAACACCAGTAAATCATTTTGGGCTGTAATATCCATTTCCTGCAAAACAAACTTTTATAGGCCTATAACGCCTTTAATGATTTGGCATGAGTCCATTCTACGTGTTTGTTCCAGTTGAGTTTATTATCTAATGTAACACCTAGATATTTGACCTCATTTGAGAGAAGTATTGATGTTCCATTTGTAGAAGGTGTTATGAAGACTTTCCTTCCATTCATATATGGTATTATCTCAGTCTTATTCTTTGACTGACAACAGTTCATGATCACTTCTAAAGCAGATTGTATACTTCCGACAAAGCTCTTTCTTGCATACACACAGTCCAGGTGAACTTAGAGTGAAAAATGGAATCATGGCTTAGGAGAAGTTATTTGTATTCGTTCGTTAGCACGTAGGGTGATCAAATGGTCCAAATGGCTGATATACGAGTCAGGAAACATCAAAGTGCGGCCGAAGGTAGACACTTAAAGATAAACAAGATAGCAATTCTTTTAATGGAAACACTTTTTTCAATCGTCTCAGGAAAGCCTAACGTAACAGCTGTTTTCCAAAAATCACAAATTTTATATCTTAATCTCCCTTGAGAGATATGAGACAGCATTAGTTTTTCGATTCATCAAATCAACCATGTTCTTTTCGAGTCATTGCGGAACATGTGCAGGTGACGGGTCTTCTTTATTCTATGATAATTGCGTTAGATTTGAATGAAAGTAAATCAAAGGCTAAGGTAGTTCTGGTGTAGCCTAGTGAGTATCAAGTCCCATGCGACGTATAATTTCAGCACACTACATGCGTGGATGTATCTTGGTCAACTCAATAACAACTTGAAAATTGTGCAAAGGACTAACAACCCATTCACAATAACAAATAAATGTTAAATTAAAGGTCAGGAGGACAAAGTCCGATTTGGGTTGTACTGCCATTGATTTTTGCAAAATTTTTCACTTTTAAAGTTTGAATTGGCACTTTCGGTAAATCTTACGCATTCTTAAATTAGATTCCGAGTTTTTGTAGTTCAATTCATCGCTAAAGCCGAAGTGTTCACGTTTTAAATTTGAATTAAGAAATTGAATCCATACGTTTTCTAAATTTCAAATTACAGTGTAATTACTTCAGCTATCGCTATTAAATTACAAAAATTTAAGAACTAACGCAAGAACGCTTAAGACTGACTCAAAATGCACATTAAAACTGCAAAATTTAACAAAAATTACCAAAGAAGAAGAAGACAAGTATAAAAGAGCCTTAAGAAAAGAGCTGGAACAAAAATTGAGCCCTGAGAGACATCAAGGCTAATTATTTATGAAGAAGATATTGCCCATCCAACGGTTGATCTAAAAAAATTTAAATCCACTAACTAAAGGATTTAATCCAACAGCCTTGAGTTTGGATAAGAGAGCAATGACATACTCTATCGAACGATATGGAAATGAGTATTTCTAACACTCATTAACTAATAAATTGTTTGGTTGATCAAACGGTTCGTCAGTGACTTTAAATAATATTGAAGTGATTGCAATTGAGCAAAAGTTGGTGGGATTTTTTCGAGGTCCTTCTTTAAGAATGCATTGAACATTTGCAACCTTACAAGAAGTGGATCGATAATTGCAAAAAAAATAGTCGGAATAGCTTGCAAAGTGGTTCAGCAAGAAAGGAGAAACAGCAGATTTGTTTTTATCGAGGTTCTTGAGAGCTTGGTAAATAATTTCAACTCGGACCTTGATTTATTCTAAGGATATTTAAATTGGGTAAGCTCAAGTAGGAGCGAGTTCGTTGGCGGAATAGTGGGTTCTACGGAAAATTGTTCTGCTAAGTTATTTACTTTTCTAATGGAGTCAGTAACACCTTCATTGGCGAATTGGAAAGATGATGTTGATGCATCAGAATAATGTGATTATCTTGACTAAAGAGAAACGAAAAACTTCAAACAATTAACTAACTTTTTTCCACAACGTGTTACCCTTGAAAAAACAATTCCATAGGTTTTAGAACAGGATTTTACTTAGTTGTATCCACTCAATTAGACGGTATTTATGCTCTAGCTGAAATCTGAGAGTATTACAAGTTTACCACAAAGTTTGTAACGCTAAACAATAAGGCTCGGAAAAATGAATGACACAGAAGTTAGTATTCTCACTCAAAAATCTCAAAACCGGATATCCGTCCGTCTGTCCGTCCGTGTCCTCTCTAGCTCGAGAGCTCATTAAGCTAGGAAGTTCAAATTTTGTACACGTCTTATTTGACAAAAAAGTAAGTACGAATTCGTGAACGGATTGAATCGTTCCAGCCCTTCTACCCCCTCCCATACAAAATGACACAATTTCGAAATTTGATAATAAACCGATTTTCTCGAAAAGTATAAAGGTTATTGATCTGCAATTTGGAACATAATATTTTTATACGAATTTCAATCTACGATGTGAATTATTTGAATTCCTCCACTTTTTCTACCACCTCCCACAGAAACTACACTTTTTCACGAAATACTATAAACCAATTTACTCAGTACGTATAAAATTTATCAAGCTGAAAATGTGCACTAAATATTTATTTAAAATTATTAGTAAGGCCAAAAAATTTAAATGATTAACTTCACTCCTTCTACCCCCTCCCAGACAATATGACATAATTTCACAACTTTTCAAAAAGTCGATTTTCCTGAAAAGGTTCCATGCTACTGATCTGCGACTGAAAACACGTCAAATACATGATCTTTACAATTATTTCTGAAAAACTTACTAAGAACTCCCCACTCCCATACAAACTGAACAATTTCACTACATCCAATACACTAATTTTTTCAGTACTTATTAAATTTTTTCAATAAAACACTCTGATAGCAACTCTAGCATGATCTGGAAAAATTGGTTCAATGCCATCACCCCTTCTACCACTCCCCATACAAAATTTCTTAAAATTAAAAAAATTATCTTCAACTAAGTATCGCACGATCGGGCCTTACGGCCAATCGTAGTCCTGTTATGTTGTTCAATCATCTTATTTTCAATAGAAATAAATAAATAACATTAAACAAATAATCTTCTTTACCGACGCTGACTAAACCGTACTTTCAAAAGTGACCCATGAGTCAAGTTCGGTGTCTTTCAAAAGTTTGACTCATTTCCTAAGAAAATATTAACGATTATTCTTGGGAAAATTTATCATTTCACAATATGACATCATAAATAAAAGCGTAATAAGTGTGAACATATATTGTTGACTCTTGTAATTCACTAAAAATACGACTGTGTTTATAAAATACACAAATGCAATTTTTATGAAAAAAATCAGATAAGATCTACTAAAGCTACGGCCGATTCTTTTCTCATTAATACATAGATAAATGAGCTTCTTTACACATTTTTAAATTGTGATAAACTGGTAAAATTTCGAATTGATACCATAAAGTGATCACACAAAATTTTATTATTTTCTTAACGATTTATCTAAATGTTTGTTTTGGTGATTCCCTACACACATTTTAACTATCAAAGCTATAACTTGAAAATTTGACCAAAGTATAAATATGTAAATGACATTAACGTCAAAAAATTTGATTCCGATCTGTTCACTTCGTCTACCACCTCCCGTAAAAAGTACCGATTTCCATTAAAACGAGAGTAGGTAGTAACATGAAATTTGACCAGAATTATTTTTATAATAATTGCAATAAATATTTAAAAAAACATAACAGAATTATGATTGGACTTAAAGCCCAATCATATGATACTCTAGATGAGATGGAAATGACTTTAATATACCGGCAAATATGTCATCTGAAATTCTTTCGAATAGTGAGAAGAGACTTTGCATGGGAGGTGGTAGAAGTAGAGGCGGAGGTTTGTATTTCTCCTATGTGACACCGAAAATGGCGTGTAAAATGTTTCGTGCTGAATTTAAAATTTTTAGTTTTCATTATTTTTAAAGAAATTGGTCATAGTTTTCCTTAAATTGAGGCATTTGTATGGGAGGTGGCAGAGGAAGTGGAACGTTTTAGATGATTTTGAAACTGCTTATCATCATCCTTCACTATGCTTTGATTCAATTTCAAAGTCGACAGCTCTCATATATTCGAAGGAGAAATGCTTTTCTTGAATTTATAATACAGATATTTATATGGGAGGGGGTAGAAGGAGGGAAGCTGAGCTGATAATTTTTTCCAGCATTTATTGCAACTATTAAAAAACAAATTCTGGCAAAATTTTAAGTTTGTAATTTTTCTAGTTTTAATGGAAATCGATATAATGCATTTAACAAAAATGATGCATTTGTATGGGAGGGGGTAGAAGGAGTGTAACGATGAAAACAATTTTTTTTCCTGTTATTGATATTTTTATTTTTATACTTTGTGCGAAATATCAAATTGATACCTTTCACAGTTTCGAGGAAAAATAATTTAATTTAAATTTCAAAATTTCGTGAAATTTGTATGGGAGGGGGTAGAAGGAGTGAGGGGAAGTTACTAATTTTTTCAGTGCTGATTGCAATTATAAAAAAATTAATTCTGGCAAAAATTCGTTTTTATAACTTTACTAGTTTCGATGAAAATCGAAAAACTGCATTTTTCAAAATTATGCATTTGTATGGGAGGGGGTAGAAGGAGTGATGGGATCGGATCAATATTGAGTCATATTAATGGTATCTATATCATAATACTTGAACCCAAATTTCAAATCGATAGCTTAAATAGTTTCTAAGAAAAATCAATTTCTGAAAATTTCGAAATTTCGTGAAATTTGTATGGGAGGGGGTAGAAGGAGTTGGGGGATGTGGCCCGTTCACGAACTTAAAGTTTCTTTTTTGCTAAAAATGACACACAACAAATTTCAGCACGATAGCTCAAAGCGTTCGAGAGTTATGCTGTAGACAGACGGACAGACGGACAGACAGACAGACAGACAGACGGACAGACGGACAGACGGACAGACGGACAGACGGACAGACAGCAAATCGGAATCGAAGTTTTGGAGCGACAACAAATATTTCTGTACCCTTGGCGGCTCTGTGCGAGCATTATTTCTTAGCGTTACAAACGGTAAGGCAAACACAATATACTCTCAGATTTCATCTAGAGTATAATTATCATCTTCGCAGAGAGTGTTGCTACCACCTTCCACACGAATCTAATAAATATGCTCGAATGTACGTGCGTTACTTGCGTTTTTATACTCTAGATGAAATCTGAGATGATGAATAAGTTTGCCACAAAGTTTGTAACGCTAAGAAATAAGGCTCCGAGAAAAAAATGAATGATACAGAAGTTCATATAATCACTCAAAAATCTCAAAACCGGATGTCCGTCCGTCCGTGTCCTCTCTAGATTGAGAACGCGTTGATCTAGAAAATTAAAATTTTGTACACGTCGTTTTTGACAAAAAAGTAAGGACAAGCTCGTGAACGGGCCAAATCGACCCCCTCCCATACAAAATGACACAACTACGCAATTTGACAATAAACGGATTCGCTCGAAAAGTATAAAAGCTATTGGTCTCAAATTTGGAACTTATTAATTTTATAATGATATAAATCTACCATATAAAAATTATGTGTGTCCTCTCCCTCCTTCTACCACCTCCCATACAAACTGTACTTTTTCATGAAATACTCTAAGCCAATTTACTCAGTGCGTATAAAATTTAGCAAGCTCAAATTTTGCACTAAATATTTATTTGGAATTATTAATAAGACCGAAAAAAATTAGACATTTAGTTTCACCGCTTCTACCCCCTCCCATACAAAATGACACAATTTCGCAATTCGACAATTAACGGATTTTTTCAAAAAGCATGAAAGCTATTGATCTTCAATTTGGAATATATTACTTCTATAATAATTTCAATCTGCTGTATAAAAATTAGTTGAGTCCTCCCCTTCCTTCCACCACCTCCCATACAATCTGCACTTTTTTATGAAATACTCTAAATAAATTCACTCAGTACGTATGAAAATTATCGAGCTGAAATTATGCAAAAAATAATTATTTAGAATTATTAGTAAGACAAAAAAGAAATTAGGCGATTAGCTTCACTCCTTCTACCCCCTTCCATACAATTTGACACAATTCAACAACTTTACAGAAAGTCGATTTTCCTGAAAAGTATGAAAGCTACTGATCTGCAATTTAAAATATGTCAATTAAATGATGTTTACAGTTATTTCTAAAAACGTCATTAATAAATTCACACTCCTTCTACTACCTCCCAAACAAACTGCACAATTTCACTAAATCCAATACACTAAATTTCTCAGTACCAATTAAATTTTAGAATCCTAAATTTTGTATAAAACATTTTGATAGCAACCTTAGAGTGATGTGAAAAAATTAGTTCGATGTCGTCACCCCCTCTACCACTTCCCCTACAAAATTCCTTAAAATAAAAAAAAATCTCTTTCATCTAGAGTATCGCACGATTGGGCTTTACGCCCAGTCGTAGTCCTGTTATGTTTTTTTATTAAACTCATTGAAAGTACTATAAAATCTTTCAGATCCAAAAAATATTACACCCTCAACGTCCAGGGTTTAAGAGGTTCCCCATATAAAAAAAAACTAACTACATTAAGTAGATGAGAACATTTGGCAAGATAAGTTTATCAGTGCCGGCGGTAGAATGCTCGCCCGAAGTGCTGGCGTCCCAGATTCGATTCCATATATACATAAGTAAATAATTTTTTTTAAATATGGTGATTCCAGCAAAGCATGGCAGCAGAGGTGCCCGTGCGATTCAAGGCCAACAATAATTATTGATAATTAAACACAG
Source organism: Chorisops tibialis (assembly GCA_963669355.1). Taxonomy (NCBI): domain Eukaryota; kingdom Metazoa; phylum Arthropoda; class Insecta; order Diptera; family Stratiomyidae; genus Chorisops; species Chorisops tibialis. Next base: position 79,462,593 of record OY770263.1, read on the forward strand.
CTCCTATGAGGTAATGTCGAACGCTAGTTTCTCATATTTTAGAAACGTACGAAATGCTTTTTTCCTCCAAATGCACGATAGCTATCGAATTTGAATTTAGAACATAGTATGGTGATATGTTGATAAGCAGTTTCAATATCTTCCAAATCCTTTCATTCCTTCTACCTTCTTCAGAAAGTCATTTTCTCAATTTTCTTAAAAATTATAAAATATAATGCACAAAAATTAAAATCAACACGAAACGTTTACATACCGAGCATAGTGCCGTATTCGAAAATATAAACACAACCTTGCCCCCACTCCTTTTTCCGCTACCCATACAAATGTTACTATTTACTATTCTAAAGAATTTAGGATGACATATTTTTGTGCATTGAACTCTTTTCCATTAGAACTAAAGTATCGCATAACTGGGTATTACGCCAGTATGAATTACGTATAGATTTTCTCTTTTATTGCACCGGACAGGGACGACAAATTTTAATGCATGATATGCACAATCAAGTTAGTTTAGGGAAAGAAAATGTTGGGGTTCCAAGGCAGCTGCAGGAGAGAAGGGTTTACACTGTCATTTTTACGTTTTCCCATAAGCAGAATTCATGACGTGATATTAACAACTAATATCGTATTTTTGAGCTATTGTTTTCCCGAATCAAAATATTATGAGACACCACTGTTTTGAGTATTTTTCATTGCTCAAGGCTTGAGTAATTATCTCCGGCTTTATATGTATATTCATGGTCAAAGTTTCACCTAAGTTACAATCTCAACCCCATGCTCTCGACTTTGATTTAATCTAAAAGGTAGATTTCGGCTCATCATCATCATAAAGTATTGTATACATCTAATTTCCATAATTCAAATTCAATTGCTTTGCAAACAATTTTCATACAACGATGTGATTATATTTCTAAATCCTTCACTTCAAGAGAAAAGGGAAAGGTAAATTGATGGTGCAGATTCGTTTTGAACAACAGTTAAAAGTATTTCATTTCTTCAAAGTGAATGGTAATGGTTGGGATGCTTTCATGCCCTTGAATTTTCACATCGAAGATTAGATTCTGAAAAGTTGCCAACAAGTCAAAGAACTTTTCTGAAATCGCACTCTACATTTTTAAGGGTGAATTTCGGCACTTCTTAACTACAGAATTGACTCTTAAATGTATGTATATTCATTAATGCAACGACCTCATGCTTGATATCGTGCACCATAATAGCTCGTCCTAGACTTTCAATGACGTCAACAGACATTCTGTCTCTATGTCCTTGACTTCTTGCAAGCTTTACAAGCTTAACACTTCCCTGGCTGGGTTGAAAATACTAGGAACAGATTTTTGTTGATTGCTTAAAAGGAGCTAGATTTACCTTTCTACAGGACTCCGAAGACAGGTTCATGGTTAAAATTCAACGAAATGTTTACTGATAAACATTTGAGCGTGGTTCAGACTGGAGAAAGAAAATTCAATTTCGACAAAAGTAAAAGAGCTTTGAAATTTCCTAGCAAAGTACAAGATGAAGCCGGTGGAAGTCATCTCAAGGACATGCTTCTTGAACGCAAGCGCTCTCCCACACTATCGATTGCCGCCTTCTTTCCGGACGCTGCTGCTAGGATACTGTAGAAACAGTTTAGGTTCTTCTTGTGCGGCAAAAATTTACGACTTTCCCGGCGATGGTAGGCAATATTCTTAATATTTGGTAAGGACCAAAAAAGCGTATAGACAGCAAGCAAATGGCATATTCCTTGATTCCAGCCTGTCTGACTGAGAGAATATCTACGAAAAAGGATCTTACAGGGAATGGGTTGATGCTTGATGGGCTCAAGTGAATACAAACGAACATTTAATAGAAGTATGTGACTGACAGTTTAATTTCAGGTTCAATTTAACCTAACAGTTGTTTTTATTTCATTAATTTATTTTACATATGTTTCTTCATATAGCTATTCGGAAAATGTTTACAAGATTCTCCAGGGTGAATGTCCTGAAGAATATCGTGAAGCTATTTTAATTTGCCTGTATTTAACCTTCACAGGGGCTTGTGATCATTTTTGTCAATTTGTATCGTTGAAATCGACGTAACTTCTTTATTTTCTAATTTTTTCCTTTTATAGTTTTATTCTGTGTTCTTTTTTATAAAATCTCGATATTAAATTAATAATTAATTAATAAAAATAGCAGTAAAGTTATGAGGGTATTATATGTGTAGGTAGTAAAAACTTCTGCGTAGATATTTGAAATGATGCTCTAGCCATAACAATAAGGACATCATAACGTAAAAAGCTTTTAACGACATGTGTAATGGGTAAACTTCCCCTTACATTACATACCTCAAAATTTCAGCTACAAAATGTACATAATAACGCGATATAATCTCATCTTAGAGATGCTTTTATTATTCAAATACATTTTTCTTTTTTATACTCTAGATGAAATCTGAGAGTATATTGTGTTTGCCTTACCGTTTGTAACGCTAAGAAATAATGCTCGCACAGAGCCGCCAAGGGTACAAAAATATTTGTTGTCGCTCAAAAACTTCGATTCCGAGCTGCTGTCTGTCCGTCTGTCTACAGCATAACTCTCGAACGCTTTGAGCTATCGTGCTGAAATTTGTTGTGTGCCATTTTTAGCAAAAAAGAAACTTTAAGTTCGTGAATGGGCCATACCACCACTCCTTCTACCTCTTCCCATACAAATTTCACGAAATTCCGAAATTTTCAGAAATTGATTTTTCTTTGAAAAAATTTAAGCTATCAATTTGAAATTTGGGTCAAAGTATTATAATATAGATGTCATTAAAATGACGGAATATTGATCCGATCCCGTCACTCCATACAAATGCATAATTTTGAAAAATGCAGTTTTTCGATTTTCATTGAAACTAGCAAAGTTATAAAAACGAATTTTTGCCAAAATTAATTTTATTATAATTCCAATCAGAATTGAAAAAATTATCAAATTCACCTTACTCCTTCTATCCCCTCCCATACAAATTTCACGAAATTTTGAAATTTAAATTAAATTATTTTTCTCCGAAACTGTTAAATCTTGCATAAAGTATAAAAATAGAAATATCAATATGGAGAAAAAAAATGTGTTTTGATCCGTACACTCCTTCTACCCCCTCCCATACAAATGTATAATTTTTATTAAGTGCATTATATCGATTTCCATTAAAACTAGAAAAAGTATAAACTTAAAATTTTGCCAGAATTTGTATTTTAATAATTACAAGAAATGCTAAAAAAAATTATCAGCTCCTCTTCACTACTTTTACCCCCTCCCATACAAATATTTGTATTATAAATTCAAGAAAAGCATTTCTCCTTCGAATATATTAGAACTATCGAATTTGAAATTGAATCAAAGGATGATGATAAGCAGTTTCAAAATCATCTTAAACGCTCCACTTCCTCTGCCACCTCCCATACAAATGCCTCAGTTTCAGGGAAAATATGTCCGATTGAAAATAATGAAAGCTACAAACCTTAAATTCAGCACGAAATATTTTGCATACCACATTAGGTGTCATATCCAAAAATTACAAACCTTCCTCCTCTCCTTCTACCACCTCCCATACAAAAATCACTATTAATTATTTAAAAGAATTGGAGGTGACATATATTTATTTATTTTCCGGTACATTGAACTGTTTCTCATTTCATCTAGAGTATCATATGATTGGGCTGTACGCCCAATCATAATTCTTTTATGTTTTAGATTAGGATAATATTGTATATTACAATAAAAAAAAATAAATAAAATAATAAATTCGTGTAAAAAATTTTTCATGATTCAAATCATGTGTCAAACGATCTGTGAGCTTAACCATACAAATGAAAACTATATCGATACAAATGTTATAACATGATCTAACTCATCGCTTTTCTTTTTTTTTACGGCCGTCGAAAATAACTTAAGGGGTCACCCTTTAATGCGCGATGCACAGTTAAGTTGACACGGGTACGGGAAAACAAGTGGATAAAGGAAAATTAGTGGGGAAACACAGGAGGGGAGATTTTTCAAGTGGCGGTGAACGTTGTTCTTAAATTGCTGGAGGTTGTATCCCGTTGGCAAGAGATTACCTGGTAATGAATTCCACAACACTGTCGTCCGAGGGATGAAGGACCGCCTAAACTTCACTGTTCTCCACGGCAAGAGCTTCACGGTGTACTCGTGTGAACGTGCAGCTTGGCGAGTATTTCGGGGGGCATTGAATGTAGGTGGTATAAGGGCTTTTAGTTCCTTACTGCATTTACCATGGAAGTATCAATAGTAAATGCAGAGTGCACCGATATTTCGACGATGCTCGGGGGAGTCAATTGAGGCCGATATAGCTTCATCTCCAATTAATCGGAATTCATACTTCTGGATACGGTCAAGAAGGGCCAGATGTGATTTTGGGGCCCCAGCCCAAACATGCGAGTTGTACTCCAGACGTGGTCGCATATAAGCCTTACAGATGGTAGCTAGTTCGGTGGCAGAGAAATACTTCTTACACTTCCGCAGAATACCTCGGAGTTTCGGAGCATCAAGAGCGTCTTCGTAAATGCGTTGGCTCCAATCTAGGCGATTGTTAAGTTTTACACCTAGTAATGTGAAATCTGCAGAAGATGGAATCTGTACGCCACATATTAGTGACCGACGTCGGAACGTTATGTTTAAAAGATAGATGACAGGACTGCGTTTTTAAGGCATTAAACTCTACTCTGCTGTTCCTGCCCCATTCCAAGATTAAACTGAGGTCAGAGTTCAATGACTGTATCGACTCATTACGACAAGAAGCCACCGATATCGGACGAGCGTCCGCAGGAGAGTCAAATTGGTAGGTGTTATCTAAAATGCTGTCATCTGCGAAACAGTGAATAGGATTGAGAGTAGACGACAGAAGGTCGTTTATGAAGACTAAAAAGAGAGTGGGAGATAAAACTGAGCCCTGAGGGACGCCGGAATCAATAGGAAAGGGTGCAGAAGTTACGACTCAAATAGAGCGCTCGGAGAGGAAACTCTCAATCCATTGAAGTAATAGAGTGTTTAAACCAAAGGCTTTTAGCTTGCCTAGGAGGCATTTGTGCCAAACTCTGTCAAACGCTTTGGCGATGTCAAGAGCAAGAACTTGACCTTCACCAAATTTGTGGATGCAGGAATTTCAACGCTCGGTAAAATAGATCAGGAGATCGCCTGTAGAACGACACGAGCGAAATCCATATTGGCGATCATGAATGAGATTTTTATCCACAAGAAAGTTGACTATCCTGCGATTGACAGCAGTTTCCATTACCTTTGAAAGCACTGAGGTAATGGCTATGGGACGGTAATTGGCGGGGTTCGCTTTGCATCCTTTCTTTGGAATTTGCTGAACATTCGCGACTTTCCAGATCTTAGGAAAGCACCCTGAAGAGTATGAAAGATGCTAGAGATTACGAAGAGGTTTAGCTAGAAAGGAAGCGCAGTTTTTAAGGACAATAGGGGGGATGCCATCTTGTCCAGCAGAGTGTGAATATTGAGCTCTTGCAGGATCCTGGAAATAACCCTAGTTCGAAAACGAAGAGGTGGCAGCGAGAAACCAGAGTAAGTACGGAGGACTCTGGCTCGACTGTGGAAGCTTCGAGTTTCTAGCGAAGTTTGCTGCCAAAAAGATTGCTTTTTCAACAGGATCTACAACGGTTCGGTCACCATCAAGAAGAGAAGGTGTTGAAGATGTGCTGAAATTCTGGTTGACCGATTTCACAAACGACCAGAAAGATCTTGAGTTTTTGGGATTCTCAATGATCTTAAGTCGGTGTTTCCGATCATGTTCGAATTTAGCTCGCTTTAAAATTTTATTGCAGGCATTTCTTGCCACCTTTAATGAGTCCTTGTTTTCTAACGTCGTGTTATTGCGAAAGGTAACAAAAGACTGCTTTTTGGCTCTAATTACTTCGAGGCACTCATTGTTAAACCATGAATCATTTGCAGGTCTGATCCTTTTGAGGTTGCATGGAATAAAAAGTCTCATGCCTTTTATGATTGTCTCGGTCACAAGTTGCGAGATGGTATCACAATTATCGGACTCAAGGCACAGCCTCCAATCAAAGGCACGGTAGAATGAATTAAGATCTTCCCAATTAGCTTTCTTATAGTGCCATACCGTTCTACGTGGTGTCTTTGTAGTCGGTGGATTTGCTGCTGTGATAGGAAACTGTGCTCGAATCATAAAATGGTCAGATGTTCCTACTGGAGCCAATAACGAGACCTCAAACTTTAGTGGGTGGGTGGTTAAAAAGAGATCAAGCAAATTTGGAGACTGGCCTGCAATGCCAGGTAGACGAGTGGGGTTGTCTACAAGCTGCACTAAACCGTTGATAGATGCGAAGAGCTCAGCGTCACGACCCGGCTGGTATGGTATGCGTGGAATGTTTAAACCAGGCAACGCTATGAACATTGAAATCGCCCGCGACAACGATCTCAGCGTCAGGTTGTGCAGCATATATAGCTTGAATAGCGGTTGATAACTTATCAAGTTCTATGGTGGTATTTGCTGTACTCATTATATGTTAACATAAATATTTCCAAGTAAAATTTAGTAAAATTTAAGCTTTGTAAAAATTTATGAAGCAAAAATAATAACGTTTTAGAAAATTATGCAATTTAAATTTTCTGAAAACACTCAAAATTATGGGATTCGTTTGGAAGGCGGTAGCAGTGGGAGAATTTTAGTAGAATTTCAGATAACGAATAAAATTTTCATGAAAATAATATCTACCAATTCTCAGGTGGATCACTCCAATATATTCGATGGCACAAATTCATGCGCAATACGTGTGGGAGGTAGTTGAAGAAGTGGAATGATTTTGAGAATTACAAAACTACTAATCACGCCATCCTTGGTATCAATTAGCAAGTATACAGCTCGAAAAGAAAGAGCTTTTTTAAATTTAAGAAAAATGGAAAATTTATATGATAGGTGGCAGTTCGAGTATAGGGATCTATCTAGTTCACTAACATAGAGCTTTTCGAAAAATTTCTGCTTGATAGTTCAAAGCATTCTAATGTTTTCGTGTGGTCGATCAGACGCAAAGACAGAAAGTCATTCGAATCCGAGGTTTTTGAATGATAACAGAAATATGTCTGTGAGGAAGTTCACAATCCATTTAAGGAAGAAGGAGTTAAGGCCAAAGGCTTTAAGCTCATCTGTGAAACAATTATGTCAGACTGTCAAACGCCTTCACAATGTCGGCGCACTGTGCTAGCCCATCGCCGAATTTGTGTATGCAAGAGTTGTAACGCTCAGTAATAATAGATACGCTAGGAGATATCCCGTAGAGCGTCTTGAACGGAAACCATATTGGCAATCGTGGATTAGGTTTTCTTCCACAAGTTAGTTCACTATTCTGCGATTCTCTCTGATTTCCACCATAGAATACAATTTTAGAAGGCTTTGGAATTGTATGGAATGGTATGTATTTATAAATGGAGTTTTTTTTAATGCATATAATTTATTGATTTGCCATCAAAACAATTAATGAGTAAATTCATGCACTCTCCTAATCTTGTAATAGGGGTGACAAGTCGATAACTACTATACAGTTTTAATTCTCATATATTATACATTAATTGATTTACAATTCACAATATAACTATAAATTTCATGGGACTATTTAAAATGATTTGCTATGTTAGGCTACCGACACACGATGCGAGTTAATATATATTATCTCGCTTTTCGATATTACTAGTGTCATTATCCTATACATAATTCGGCCTACTTATATCAAAATAGGAAGTTAATATATATTAACTCGCATCGTGTGTCGGTAGCCTTACTTAAATTCAAAAATCATATAAAAGTATACATAGTAATTGCGATTCAATAAATTTATCGAGCCAACATTTCAAATAATAAATTTTGAAAATTCAATGATAAATGAAAAAAGAAACGATATCGATTAACTAACATCTTAATAATAGAACATTTTTATACTCTAGATGAAATCTGAGAGTATATTGTGTTTGCCTTACCGTTTGTAACGCTAAGAAATAATCCTCGTACAGAGTCGCCAAGGGTACAGAACATTTGTTGTTGCTCAAAAATCTCGATTCCGAGTGACCGTCTGTCCGTCTGTCTACAACATAACTCTCGAAAGCTTTGACCTGTCGTTCTGAAATTTTTCATATATCATTTTTAGCAAAAACGTAACTTAAAGTTCGTGAACGGGCCACATCCCCCCACTCCTTCTACCCCCTCCCATACAAATTTCATGAAATTTAAAAAAAAATTTATTTTTCTCCGAAACCATTTCAGCTAATGACTTGAAAATTAGGTAATAGTATTATAATGAGAATACCATTACTGTAAAAAAAATATTGCTCTGATCTCCTTACTCCTTCTACCCCCTCCCATACAAATGTACAATTTTCAAAAATGTATTTATTCGGTTTGCATCGCAACTAGCACAACTAAAAGAACCAATTTTTGTCAAAATTAATATTATTACAATTGCAACCAATTTTGTAAAAATTGTCAACTTCACCTCATCCTTTCTACCCCCTCCCATACAAATTTAACGAAATTTAGGAATTTGAACAAAATTATTTTTCTCCAAAATCGTCAAAGCTATCAACTTTAAATTTTGAGGAAAGTATACTATTACAAGTATCATTGATGCCAAAAAATTTGGTTTTGATTCGAATACTCCTTCTACCCCGTCCCATACAAATGCACAATTTTGATAAAATGCATTTAATCGATTTTTATTGAAACTAGAAAAAGTACAAGCTTAAAATTTTGTCACAATTTGTCCCTTAATAATTGCAATAAATGCTAAAAAAAAGTATTAACTTCGCTTCACTCCTTCTACCACCTCTCATACAAATTTTTGTATTGAAAACTCAAGAAAAGTATTTCTTCTTCGAGTATATGAGTAACAAAGCAATATGATTAAAATGTTGAAAAGGAGATTCAAAATCATCCAAAACCCCTCATTTTTTCTGCCACCTCCCATAAAAATGCATAAATTCAGGCAAAAATTGTTCAATTTCCTCGAAAATTATGAAAGCTACAAACTTTAAATTCAGCATGAAACACTTTGTATACTACGTTCGGTGTTATATACAAAAATTACAAACCTTCCCCCTCTGCTTTTACCACCTCCCGTACAAAAGTCACAATTCACTATTCGAAAGAATTTAAGATGACATATTTTCCGGTACAATAAACTATTTCCTATTTCATCTAGAGTATCATATGATTGGGCGTTACGCCCAATCATAATTCTGTTATGTTTATGTTTGCCTTGAAAATTTCAATATTACTGCTTCTTTTTATTAATGATGGCAAGGCATTATATAATTTGACTCCAATGTATGAATAATGATTTAGACCAACGTTCATTTTCCGTTTCGGTAGTAATATATCTTCACGAGCACATGCCCTAGTAAAGTTTGAGTTAACCGGATGGATAAGTTTTTTTTATTACTTTGCATATTTGAATACTTGATATAAGCTTGAATATTTGATCAATTGCAAGTACTTGTAAGACTGGATATAATTTTTCAGAAGAAAAAAGTCTGTAGCAAAAGTTTTGGACGATGTAAAGTGTTGCAAAGAAGCTAGGACTACTACTACCCCAAGAAATTATTCCATATAGTAGCAGTGAGTGTATCATAGCAAAGTAAAATATCCTAGCAGTTTTGTTTTTTTGCAGAAAGAATCTAACTTCGAGACAGATTGGAATAAGTTTCCGTAGTCGGGATATGAAATTTGTTATATGGATATGCCATTTAAGATTCTCATCAAATGTGACACCTAAGTATTTTGCATACGGGACTGTTTTTAGAAGGGTACACTAGCAGTTAGTATTACACTGATTTGAATGAATCCTAATTTCTATATTAATGGGGTCTACATGCTGAGCCAGTTTAAATACAACATAATTGGTTTTTAATTTATTTAAATTAATAGAGTTATGATCTAACCATTCCTTAATAGTTAATAGGCTGTAGTTAGCCTTGATAATGAAACTTTCTCATGAGCTGTCTGTCCTCTATGAAAAGCACCGTGACGTTCAAATAAATTAGGCAATCTGTAAATTTCAATTATTCGCATTTTTATATAGGGAGTTTTTTGTGAAAATTGGACTTCCAGATTACGCCATGTACGCGCCGGTGCGGCGGACACTTGACCGAAATCATATTCAAACATTAATGCTATAAAATTATCTTTCAAATAAGGCCAATTTCATGGATATCAAAAACATTTTTCTGCGCTTTATTTCAATTTAAAGTTCTCCGCCTCCAACAAAAACATCCTATATTTGCTTCAATCGTAATAACCTGTGTGATACAAGTGGCACCACTAAAATTAAATTCCTTAACAGTGGCAATACTATGATTATTCATTTTATAAGAATGAGGTAGTTTAAGAGTGCGCTTATTAAAATTATTCTATAGCAAGGAAATGTTATTGCAAAAGTTCTCAAAAATAATTATCTTAACATTTGTATATTTATGGGATTTAAGATGTGACAGAGCTAACTTTAGTCTCTTATTTTAAAGTAATAAGGAATTTTCGCTGAAGTGGAGTTGGGCAGTACACTTAATAAGTGCACCAGACCAACGCTAGACAAAGAAAATTTCCGAATGGGGATCGCAATTGGCAGGACGAGATCGAGGAGAACCAGAAATGAGATGGCAGGATGACATCATTTAGAGAAGAAGTGAGCTCATTATGCTCTAATATTATAAATTTGCTCTAAAGTGTGTAACGCCAACAAATACTGCTCGCAGAGAGTCGCCAAGGGTATAAAAATATTTGTTGTCGCTCAAAAATTTCGAAACCGGATGTCTGTTTGTCCATCTGTTCGCTCTCTAGCTAGAGAACGCGTTGAGCTAGAAAGCTTAAATTTTGTATACTTTATTTTAAATGAGAAAGTAAGGTCAAGTTCGTGAACGGGCCAAATCGCTCTATCTGTTCTATCCCCTCCCATACAAAATGACTCAATTTCGGATTTTGACAATAAACGGATTTTCGCGGAAAGTATACAAGCTGTTGATCTGCAATTTGAAATGTAGTATTTTTACTTTATTATTCTAATAATAAAATATTGTGATCGACACAAGAAAAAAAATAAATTCCTCCCCTGAAATTTTGTTTTTTCGCGTTTCATGACTAAATTAGCCTAAAAATACAAAAAAAAAAAATCGGTCCCGCCGTACGCCGTACATATGGACTCATATCTCCGAGACCGTTAAAGGTAGAATGTTCGTTTTTGGGTGGATTGTTGATTGGGTAAGTGAGCTCTATTTTCTAAATGTTGAGGGGTGTTAGGTGGAAGGAGGAGGCGGGGGAGGGAAAAAGTCGAAAACTACACTTGCTAATATCTCCACCACGAATGCAGATAGAAAGTTGAAAATCAGAAGAGATATAGAGAGGGTTGTGGGACAAACTTTAAAAATAATTTAATTGTTTTTTCAAATGATTATATCTTCGAAATTACTTATCGTAAAAATTCATATTTTGGGACCATTAAGGTGGCATATAATTCCATGGAATCAGCTTAGAGAGTGGCTAATTATTGTAAGGGGGAGGGTCAGGGGGGTGCAAAGAAAAACACTTAAAAATGAATATCTCAACTATCTCTTAAGCTATGTAATTGAAACTTAAAACGTATGTATATTAAGCTATACTAGGAAAATACAAAAAAAATATAAAATGTTGAAATGGGGAGCATTTCAAAAATGGCGCACTTTTCAAAATTACAAATCCATATATGTATCTCAAAAAAAAAGTACAGATATCAAATCGAAAATTTGTCAGATTGTAGAACTATATGTATAATGAAAGAAAAGATTTCCGGATTCTACACTGTTACGCTTTATTATTCGTGACGTTTCGGTCTCTGCTGAGACCTTTATCAGCAGAGACCGAAACGTCACGAATAATAAAGCGTAACAGTGTAGAATCCGGAAATCTTTTCTTTCATTTCAAAATGCACTGTGAAAACATTCACCAAACTATATGTATAATGATTAATTTTGGTAAAAATTTTAAGTTGGGAGGTGTAAGGGGAGGGAGGTGATAAGCAAATATGTCGAAAATTTTGAGTGATTTTTTTAGGGCTCTGGTGAAAGATACAAAGTTTAAATTTTGCATGTGGATACGTCTATTTGATGTACATAGAAAAATAATAATAACTTGATCCATAATTATTATAAACCGACCCCCCGGTCTAACGTGCACAAGGTGTTTCATGTGCATTGAAAAATACACATAAACTGAAAATTTAAGGTAGAAACTTGAAAATTTGGCAAATACATTTAAACAAAATCTCTAAGTATACGAAATATTAACTGGTCGAAAATCTTTAAACCTTCTACCCCCTCCCATACAAAATTATTTTTTCGACCATTTTTAAGAAATCAATTATTACCTAACTATTAAAAGCTATCAATTTGAAATTTTGCACAAAAACTTACAAAAATAATTGAAATAAAATTACGTTAAAAGTTTTGAAATCACGCTTGCCCTTCTACCCTCTCTCATACAAAAGTATTATTTCGACCAATTTCATTAAATCAACTAATGACCAACAAACTAAGAGCTACGAACTTGAAATTTTATACAAGCACCTTACAAGAGAAGCGAAATAAAACTACATATCAAATTTTACGATTCCCCTACCTTCTCTACCCCCTCCCATAAAAATGTTCGGTTTCGTGAATGTAAAATACACCGAATTTTATGAAAATTCTATGCAACTTCGTCTATGAAACACATTCTGTACAGAGAATATTGGACGTGATTCAAGCAATTAATTAAAAAGCTATTAACATCCACCCACCCTTACTATTACCCCTCCTCCTCCCCTTATAAAAACCCAAACTTGCAGAAACGAATGAAATATTGTTAAATTGACAACAGCCCTTTCACTTAGCCTTCTCCAACCACTCTAACCTGCATATTGACGTTCCACTCATCGGCAACTTGTTCCGAGAATAATAAAGTTTCGCCCGACTTGTTGGCAGTTTATTTATAATGATTTCAATCTATCACATAAAAATTATTTGCATCCCCTCACTCCTTCTACCACCTCTCCTACAAACTGCACTTTTTCATGAAATGCTCTAAACCAATTTACTCAATACGTATGAAATTTATCGAGCTTAAATTGTGCACTAAATATTTATTTAGCATTATTCGTAAGACCAAAAAAAAATTAGACGATACAAATATGACACAATTTTTCAACTTTACAAAAAGTCGATTTTCTTGAAAAGTATGAATGCCACTGATCTGCAATTTAAAGCACGCCAATTGAATGATGTTCTCAGTTATTTCTGAAAAAATCTCTGAGAGCTCCCAACTTCTTCTACCACCGCCCATACAAACTGCACAATTTCACTAAATCCGATACACAAATTTTATCAGTAACTATCTCATTTTTGAAGATTAAATTTTCAATAAAACATTTTGATAGCAACTCTAGCTTGATGTTAAATCGTTAGTTCAGTACCGTCATCCCTTCTACCACATTCCATACAAATTTTCTTAAAATCAACGAAATTTCTCTTTCATCTAGAGTATCGCATGATTGGGTTTTACGCCCAATCGTAGTCCTGTTAAGTTCTTGGTATTATTTCAAATTTTATATTATTTTCTAATGCCAACAACTTCCTATACAATAAAATAAACTTCTTACTGTTTTTGATTAAGGAAAAATGTTATTACTTAAAATTTTCAAAACTTGAATTTCTTCTGCGACATACACACATGATTAGAACGTAAATATGGCTAAAACCAAAGACGATCGATAATATAAGATATCCTAAACCTATGGAATAATTTTTACCCATTGAGATACGTTGAGATTGATGGAAAAGGTGTCATACACCCAAAGCGACGGTCGCCGATTGAATCGATTGACTGTTGGATATGGGCACGCGGGTAGCGGCCAATGTGAGGGGATCATAGCTTTGCGTGTTTGAAACCTTTCCATCAATCTCAACGTATCTCAATGGTTAACATTTCTTCCATATTATATTATTCATAGTCTTTGCTAAAAATATAAGTACGTGTATATACAGCCAGTATGTTCAGGTCCTAAGTTACCAAAAGAGAAAAAAAAACAAAAGATTCTAGGTCATAATTGGAAACTCGCCTCCTAATAATGTATCATTTAAGTAGCCCAACAGCTTTATCTATCTTACATACAACTTTCTCTTTATGAAGTATCTGAAAACTTTTCATTTTATTTCTCAGAAATTCTGATGATATTTTTCCTGAAACTGAATTTAGTACATTTATTCAGAACTGAAAATTATGTTCGTATTGAAAGCTGTCTTAATTCCAAGAATTTATCGAACAGAAAATACACTTGGATACAAGCAGATTGAGAAATCGATCGGAGATGTCATTAACCTAGAACGCTCATCAACAAACTCATATAAATTTGCGTTAAGTATCCGTATGTATATCCGCGTGTTTACTCCTTGATGAATTATGGATTTGCGATGATTATACGTTATTTCTATTCGAAGTTTTATGACATATTTGTAGTCATATGTGATATAAATTTATTTTTACTCTGTGCTTCTGATTTCGATAATACATAATGCATATCTGAATTCTGAAACGAAACAATAGCGGACTGCATCCCAAATCGAATACCCTTAACATGGTTTCTAATTACATATTCATTAGGGTTTATATTAACTTAAATTCGCAGTTAGAAAATTTTGTCAAAACCAACAATATTTTAAATTTGCCAAGAAAAAAGTATGAAAACTTGTAAAATAGTTTTGACAAGGTCAACCACGCCACTTTCGTATCTATAATAAATATACATCTTGCCAAAAACGACTGCGGCGGAATATAATGATTAAAGTTTCACGAAAATTTTCCTCGTTTTATAACACATAATCTATCTTATATAAATTTACGATGCAAGCCATAATAATGTTCTGTTATTAAAAAAAAACTATTTTACACTAAAAAGATGTACAGACATTTTTAGAAAATTATATTATTCATTCATAATTTTGTCTGAGAATAATGTCCGATTAAAACATAATTTCCTCTAGTAAATTAAAAAAAAAATTTGGCAATAACTCAAAAATGCCAAAATATAACAGCCGCAATAATTATAATTACAGAATTTCAATGTAAGAAGTATGTAGATATAATAAAAGTTTCATCAACCGAAACAGTAAAACCGATTCAAAAAGTCATAAATAAATACGTTGGCGCTAATATACTCGTATTTGTCTTCATTTTCATCGAAATGATGAATAACAAAACAATTAATCACCTTGAATTTGTTGACAAAATAATCTTCTTGCTAGTTTCATTAACATTGTGTATTATTTTGAAATTTACAACATTTTTCATTCCGGAGCTGTGATCGTCAATTTCTATTTTTATCTCTGCCAATTTTTGTTGACCTATTATAATAAAAAAACATAACAGGACTACGATTGTGCGTAAAGCCTAATCATAAGATACTATGGATGAAATTGAAATTTTTGTTATCTCAAGAAATTTTGTATGGGAAATGGTAGAAGAGGTGACAGCATTAAACTAATTTGCTTTACATCACTTATAAAAATTTTTTGTACCAAATTTAAGCTTCAAAAATTAAATAGTTACTGAGAAAATTATTAAATTTAGTGAAATTGTTCAGTTTGTATGGGAGGTGGTAGAAGGAGTAGGGGGTTTTTAGTGAGAAACATCTATAATCATCTTACAATTGATATATTTTAAATTTCAGATCAGTAACTTTCATATTCATCAAGAGAATCTAATTTTTGAAAGGTTCTGAAATTGTGTCGCATTACATAAGAGGGAGTAGAAGGAGAGAAGATAGTCGGTTTATTTTGCCAATATTAATAATAATTCTAATTTAGGGTTTAGTACAAAATTTAAGCTCGATAAATGGCGTAGGTACTGAAAAAATTGGTTTATAGTGTTTCATGAAAATGGCAGATAGTGGAAGCCCCCACTTAATTTAAACAATTTGTATACCACAGATCATATATTCTAAATTTTAAATCATTAGCTCTTATAGATTCCAAGAAAATTTGATTGTTACATATTTTGGAAAACGATTCATTTTGTATAGGAGGGGTAGAAGGCGTGAGGAGATTGACATAAAACTATAAGCGGATTAGAGAGACCAAGCATACCTATCAAACTGTGAAAATTTCATTACAATTAGTTTAGCCGTTTTTGAGTTAAATTCAGACAGACAGACAAAGAAGAATTCTAAAAATGTGTTTTTATTCTTAGTTATTGCCTAATAAAGCAAAATACTAACTTATAGGCATTTATAAACAAATAACAGGCAAACAATTATGTTGATATGTATAGATTTTCTAGTGCATTAAACTCTATTCCATTTCGTTTATAGCATCGCATGATTAGCCCTTACCTTTGCGCCCAATTATAATTGTGTTATTTTTTTTCTTTACTATTTGCAAGTGTAATAGCCATGGCGAGAGGTTGCTAATTCGCAGCCCAAAAGATCTTCTTTTTTGCTTTCTTTTTAAATAATTAATTTCTTCTGAAATACTATAATGGAGTAATTGAATTGAATATAATTAGATATCTGGTCTATGTAGAGTAACATTGATGTAGAAATCGAATAAAATTAAAAAAAGATTTGATAAATAAACGTATTTAGTTAGTTACTTTAATATGGCAATATATGGAGTAGAATAGAATATATAATTAAAGCGATAATATTAAACGAGTTCAAATTCCAGTACTCAGAATAATGCAATTAGACGGAAGTAGGTCGACAAAAGTTGGTTGGGAAGATTGGAATACTGAGTCGGGCAGTACGCATTTGCTTAAAACTCAAATTTATTGCTTGAATCAAAAATGGACTGCGCACATCAATCAATTTATTTTCTGTTAATACCACCTATAAAAGGAAAATTTAATTTTCGATAGGCGCGGTCCTGAGCATCGCATTTAAGGACTTATTCCATTCGGCACTTTTTCAACTGCTCGTTCCCATGTTCTACATTGTCGACCAGCCGGACGTCTTCCTTCAGAGTTATGATCTAGAGCTTCGTTGGCAATGTCTTGGACTAGTTTCTTAATGTGTGACCTATCCACTGCCGCTTTCGCCTCTGAATGTCAAAGCATATCCTAGTCTGTGCAGTTATACTTGAAAGTTCATCGGTGGAAATTACATCTGACATCCTAAAAAGTGTTGGAGGCATTTGTAAGCGAAAGATTGCAGATTCTTGGAAAGCTTAACGGTCACTTTTCATGTAGTACAACCATAAAATAACACGGACTTGTGGCATTGATCTCTCTTAACCTACAGAAAGGAGAAAGGATACCAAAGGCCTGACGAGCTTTATTTATACGAGCATCAATATCTCTTTCAGCTCCGCCGTCCATGCTGACAATGGTTCCGAGGTAACAAGAATCTTGCACATCTTCCACATTTTGTCCGTTAAGGACAATCCGTGTGCTTGAGCTCGAATTCATGCAAGTACTTTTAAGTTCTACCTCTACATTTGGAACGCAAAGACTCTATGTCTGAACGATTATGCGTCGGAAAGCACACGTCGTCAGCATAATCAATGTGAATGGAGATGTTAAACAGTCCCCTCTGAAGAATTCTGCATTCCCACCTTCCAGTGTTCAAATTCCTGTTAAGACCCCCTATAGGGGCATAGGACAGAAACAACTCTCTTCCACAAGGCGCGATCCTGCGCATCGGCTTTAAGCTGTTGCCAGGACTTGTTTATTCCTCTGGCCTCCTGCTCAACTGCTCGCTTCCATGTGTTACATGGTCGACCAACCCGACGTCTTCCTTGAGGGTTATAATCCAGAGCCTGTTTTGCGATGTTTTGCTCTGGTTTCCTCAAAGTATGACCGATCCACTGCCACTTTCGCCGTTGAATCTCAATACCTATTTTAGTCTGGCGAGTTGTACTCCAAAGTTCGTCGTTGGAGATCACTTCTGGCCAGAATATTCCTAAAATGCGTCGGAGGCATTGGTTTACGAAAGTCTGTAGTTTCTTGGTAAGTCGAACGGTCACTTTCCACGTAGTACAGCCATATAACAACACGGATTTGACGCATGCGTCAAAAACTCGCAGCTTCGTGCGAAGGGAGATCTCTCTTAACCTCCAGAAAGGGGAAAGGATACCGAAGGCCTGACGAGCTTTATTTAGCCGAGCCTCAACATCCTTTTCGGCTCCGCCGTCCATGCTGACAATGCTTCCGAGATAGCAAAAATCTTGCACCTCTTCCACATCCTGTCCATTAAGAACAATCGGTGTGCTTGCGTTCGAACCCATGTGCATGTACTTGGTTTTACGCACATTTATTTTCAGTCCCGCCTCTTTGCATTTAGAATGCAACGAGAGAACATTTGACTCTAAGTCCGAACGGGTATGTGCAAGCAAACACACGTCATCAGCATAATCAAGGTGACTTAAGATGTTAAATAGTCTCCATTGAAGACCTTTACCTTCCCCACCTTCCAGTGCAGCTTTCAAGATGTCATTTATTACCACCAGAAACAGGGCTGGTGATAATATGCAGCCTTGTCTGACACCCGTTCGCACAGGAAAGCTCTCGGACAGCTCTCCTCTATGCAAGACCTTGCATCTTCGTAGGATTCTTTAATCATAGCTATGACCTTATTTGGAATACCTCTCCTACGCAAAGCATTCCATATGTAATCTCGCTTAACGCTGTCGAAAGCCTTCTCGAAGTCCACAAACATGAGATGTAGTGGCGAACCCATTTCGGCTGACTGCTCTAATATTATCCGTAGGGTATTTGTGTGGTCGGTACAAGACGACCCTTTACGGAATCCAGCCTGATAAACTTCGAGAGTGCTCTCGACGACATCACTAATCCTATTGAGAATTACCTTAGCCATAATTTTTGATACGGCAGTAAGTAGACATATACCACGCCAATTGCCACAATCCCGAAGGTCGCCCTTCTTCGGAATTTTCACAATGACGCCCTCCTTCCATTCAGTCGGATATCTTCCCTCATTCCACACCTTAGTGAAGAGTGGGAGGAGTATATCGGCTGTTATTTCTGGGTCCGCTTTGAGGAGTTCGGTTGGTATCCGTCTATACCTGGAGCTTTCCTTCCCGCCATTGACCGAATGGCGGAAACTATCTCTTCCTTATCTGGGGGATCGTCCCTAATAGAGGATTGTTGCGGTTGGATGTTTGGAAGTTGTTCTGTTTCCGGAATATCTTCATCTGACAAGATGTTTAAAATATCAGAGAAGTATTCCTTCCATCGTCGCAACTGGTGTTCACTCATATTAAAGAGAGTTCCGTTGACATCTCTCACCAGGTGGTTGGCGGTGAAATTCCTGTTCGTCAACTGTTTCATGATTTTAAATAGTGAACCCATATCCTTCCTTACCTTCCAGTGTAGTTGTCATTTATCAACACCAGAAACAGGCATCCTTGTCTGAAACCTATTCGCACAGAAAAGCTCTCGAAATTTCCTTCTTTATGTAATCTTGCATCTTCGTAAGATTCTTCAGTATATTTTTTTGGCAAAAATTGGAAACTGATATATCCGATTTTCCAAACACCTAGTTCGTTTTAGTAATAGCGAAAATATCACTTCGACTCTGTTAGAGTCATACAAAGGAGCAGAGGACCTGGCCAAGAGATCCACAAACATCCAAGAACTAGGACAATGCTTCTTCTTCTACCTACGTTTATTTATTTTCGCCGATTGAGATAATCCAGATATTTGTATGCCCACGTAGGCACACGTTCGATTGTTCCACAACCAACGAAAAAAGGTAAAAATAGCAGCGAACTGAGCAAGATGGAAATGGCAAGTGGAAGCTTTAGGCTCCCAGAAGAAGCAACAAAAGAAATATGGAATTCAGCGACAATAACTGGTATATTTATATTTGAGTATGCCCCCTTACAAACAACGCATTAAATTTAAAATTTTTTACAGGGGCCTTCTTTAAAAAAAAATTTAGAAAAAGCACTATAGTAGAGCCCAGCAGAAATTTAATGATTGAATTCTTTCGGCACATTACCATGGTGATAAGTTCAGGGACACATTTTGCTGTTTTTTTCAAATTTTTGTTAGAGATTTTTTTTGCAAAGTATTATAAGATGCATCTTTTTTTTTTAAAGCACCAAGCCGAACTTAAGAGTCACCCCTCAACATTATAGCGTATAGTCCAGTCGGTTTTGGAAGGGTTAAAACAAAATGAAAATAAACAAAACATATAATTAATTGAATAAGGACGGGCAGGATAGAAGAATTCAGTGAATGTTGCTTTCAAATTCCATAATGTTATAATCTCTAGGAAAAGCGGCCGCGGGTGGTGCATTCCACATTTTGCTTCTTCGAGGTAGAATCAACCGCCTATATTTTACTATATGTGATTTTGGTGGCTCGACCGTATTACCGAGCATTACGTGGAAATTTATGCAAAGGAGAGATAAGACGACTAATTTCACGACCACAACGGCCATGGAAATTTTTATAGTAGATAGTGAGCACTCCGACATTTCTGCGATGTTCAGAGGAGTCTATGAATGTCATTATGGCATCATCTCCAGTAAGTCGAATCGCAAATCTCTGAATTCGGTACAGTACCGTTTGCGTTTAGGGGTGCCCCAGCCCAGATATGCGAATCGTACTCGATCCGGGGCCTGATGTGTGACTTGTAAATTCAGATTGTGTCAAAAATTGCCTGCATCTTCGGAGAAAGTCCAGGCACTTAGAGGCATCTAAACCTACACTGTCGATGTGTTGGCTCCAGTTAAGTTTTGCATTAATGTGCATACATAGAAGGCAGAAATTCATCGAAGACATGTTTTAGTGGCACTAAACTCTACTCGATTCGCCCATCCCCATTCCAGGATTGTGTTAAGGTCAGAATTTAATGAATCAAAAACCTCACCGCGCTTAAAAGGCACAGAAAAATGGTGCGCCTCAGCAATTCAGTCGAAGCTGTTAGTGTTTTTATGTGTAACTATCATCTGTGGAGCTCCGAATTGGGTTGAAAGTCAACGTTATAAGGTTGTTGGTAAAGACTAAAAATAAAGTAGGTGATAAAACGGAGCTTCAGGGTCGCCGAAATTGATAGGTAAGAAAGTCGAAGAAATGCCATCCAAAACAACAAACTCTCAATCCATAATAAAAAAGAAGCATCAAAGCCAAATGCTTTTAGCTTAGAAAGTAGGGATTTATGCCAAACGTTTTCGCAATGTCTAAAGCAAGTACTTCGCTTTCGCCAAATTGATGTATCCAAACTTTCCAGCGTTCGGTTGGATAAACCAACAAATCACCTGTGGATCTTTCCGGCCAAAAACCATATTGGCGATCGTCTATAAGTTGACTACTCTCCAAGTATTACTGGAAGCCTCGATTGACTATTCTGCCACACAATAACTCTGGATATTTTTCGAAATCAGTTATAATCGAAGCCAAGAATGCTATACACATTATACTAATTTCTTTCTAAACTACATAAGTTAGAAGAATTTAATTTCCATTATTTTAACCTCACACCTTCCACACGAATTTCCAGTATTTTCAAAATTTAAAGAAAGCTTCGAATGCATCAAAGCTATTGACTCGAAAATGAGTACTTAAAATATTTGTTTTATTTTTGCAGCATGCTAAAGAAATTGGTAATAAGAAAATTTAAATTAGATTTGAAATTTTCCAGGAATATGCATGGCTAAATTTCCACACCAAACTGTGCGTGAGAGTACATATTTCGCAAAAAATACAGTTCTACGCTTCAACTTTATATCGTCATTTTAAGGCGTCGTCAATATGCAGTGAAACTCAGACCTAGGATGTAAGTCTGTTCTGTCTGACAATATAGCCCAATAAAAAGAATGGTTTATGTCAGTTGTCCTTTGTTCGACTTCAACCATATCAACGAGTATGGTGCCATTATTATGAATAGCTATGTTATAATTCCTTCATTTCAAACTCAAGTAGAAATTTATTGTCATAGAAGCCTTACACTTATCATTTCAACGCCAATACAGAAGCCTAAGTGATGCCCAACTTGGATTTCCATTAGTTCCATTGAAGTGCGTCCTTTTGACCTTTTCGATTGTATCTAAATTGACCATAAAGGCTTACCAAGCAGACTATGAGCCTTCCTTATCGGTAGCTACGTTTGAATGGTCACGGATTAAAAGTCCTTGGCCTGAGGATAACTATTCCAAGACAATCAATAATTTCACTATTTATATGAACATCCTCAACGCCCCCATACAATTGATTTCGTCATTCAATCACACCGCTAGTACGAATAAATCTGGGCTCGACAGCATTAACATATACGTCTAATGGACTCGACCAATATTAACATTGTAACACATTTTAATAGAATTTTGCCGGGTAACACACTTTTGCAATATATTTTCCAAATATGCAATTACATACCTTGGAACGAAATGATTGTACACCAATCCCCAGTGTCGAAGGGATGAATCTTGTGTACTGCTAGTGCGCAGAACTCATTCACATATCAGTAATACTAGCTTCACAGTGGGTACACGGCAGATTGAAATGAATTACATCATCCCCAAGAAATGATCCCTACAAATGCACTGCTAACCACTAGTAACCATCACAGGACGAATTCCTTCAATTTTTCGTTAGTAAAACTTCACTTAAAACCTAAAAAAAGTAACGAACGAGTCCTTACACATAAATATGTATTGCAAATTTTTAACACACGCCTTCAAGCTGGCGGGTTAATTTTCATCGATTTTCCAATGAAATATGTGTTGAATTTTCAGACCGGTTGGTACGCACATTGAATCCTCACACATCACTGTAAATTTGATCTTGATTCAAAAAAAATTCGAACTCGCACGCACTTTAATTCAACCATCATTTTCATAGTGGCATGATGGATTTTCAGTAAGGACCTTTCCAAAACTTACCATTTGCGATGTGATTTGTTGTTGTATGAAAAGCATGCTGATACATGACTTGCAACAGTACACCGGTGTCTTCACTTTCATGTCACTTTAACCACTGAGAGAATGAGCTTCGGAGAGCTGAAACATGCGAATATATTTAAAATCTTGGAACTTAAGCGACGGTTGTCGCCGGTCTCCCCAAAGGCTCCAACTAGTACCGCGTCACCACCAGCTCGAATTCGAAAGCCGGTCGGTTTTCTACGAAGCTTACAGAAAAGCTTACAAATTTCTACCCTCTTGTGGATTTTGTGGGCACAACTTTGGACCAGCCCTCGCACAGAAGATAATAATAATGATTAAAAGTATGGAGTAAGTTCAG
Organism: Chorisops tibialis; assembly: GCA_963669355.1. Lineage (NCBI taxonomy): Eukaryota > Metazoa > Arthropoda > Insecta > Diptera > Stratiomyidae > Chorisops > Chorisops tibialis. Next base: position 79,485,867 of record OY770263.1, read on the forward strand.
AAGGTGCCAATGTGCGATGTTATAAAATGGTCATAAAAGCGTAACTGCTTCATCGTTGTTTCCTATTTTAGTTTTCCAAGGTAGAACGTTGTTTTCTAATTTAGATACATCCGGAAAATTCGCCAGAAAAAGATGTCGCCATGTGGTAATAACTTTACTGTCTTAATTGCATATACAGTGGAGCGGTTTATTAGTCCATCTGGCAAAGTCATCACTTTCAATTCGATTTAGAGCTGAGGTCTGCTTCATTTACCCTTCATCATGCTACGCAGCGATAACTTTAAATTTGATTTGGTGCGCGAATTTTTTGCATTCAGTACATACATGGATGAATTGCGTCATTCAACGCTCAGAAGAAAAACGATTTAACTCGATCGAGATTAGTGATATCTACATAAACTCAAAACGACTTTAAAGGCACTCGAAACAAGGAAATAGACTTGTGTTTCATTACTCTACTCCTATAACTTTTTTTTGATCAAAGTGTATAGTCCCCACTTTAAATTGACATACTGCTTTACCTCGGCAGTTAATTTTCGTGCCAATAAGTTACTGTTGCAATTAATTTGCGTCCACCAAATCATTAACCTAACAAACGTAAATTTAAAATCTGGTATTCACATAATAGCCGCGACTGTGTTCCAGAAGCTTTTCTTAATGAAAATCAAACATTTGATATACTCTCTTCAATGGAAACTAGCCTCACTGTGAAATTGTGTACGGTAGCATGGGGTATATTCGTCGTTTTTAGCTCGGTATGATCCTAAATAAATATTGATTTTTTTATCATATGTATATTAATCGCGCAATCGTAAGGTTCGTTAGTTATCATAAAAAATTTAACCGGCCAATTAATTCAATTTGGATCATATTCGTACATTTAGAAAATTAAAAAAAAAATGTCTGCCCAAATCTGAACAAATGATATCAGACATTCCTCCACATTTATAATTTCAGTTTTGAAGATTTATATGGGAGATATTAAAAGGGTTGAGGGGGGATTTTTAGTTTCTGAATATTGTTGTTGTAAAAATTCTACAATGGCACCGCAGCCCAAATCGGGCCTTGGCCTCCTGACTTTCAGGTTCCTTAACATTTTTCATTATTTATTGTGGAGGGGTTGTTAAAACTTCGCACAACCCTCTATCGTCGAATTTTTTCATTTTCGTAGATTGCGGTGACCAAGGTTACCCAAAGCAGACAGTGTGCTGGTATTATGCGTCGACCGGGATTTGAACTCACGACCTTCGCATTGTAGACCAACACGCTACCCACTGGGCTACAATCTGCAAAGATGCAGAAGGGAACATTCTAAGTAATGCGAAAGATATAAAATTAAGATGGGCGCAATACTTTGAACACCTTCTTAATCCGAGCCCATCACCCGCACGAACAGCAGCAGCATACAGGTATAACTAATGAAACAGCTGATGAAGGATCCGCTTTGAGTCCTCCCACACTCGAAGAAGTAAAAACAGCCCTGAGGAACCACACAAACAACAAAGCGCCGGGCACTGATCAAATTCCAGCTGAACTTCTGAAAACCGGCGACACCTGCATAGCGCATCTCCTACATAAATTAGTCACGGACATATGGACGCAGGAAACACTTCCTGAAGATTGTGTGCAAGAGCATTATGTGCCCAATTTATAAAAAAAGTAAAAAACTCTGCTGCGAAAACTACCGAGGCATATCTCTGTTGTGTACGTCTTATAAGATCTTGACAAAAATTCTAGAAAAGAGAATTAATCCCTATGCTGACAAAGTAATTGGCGAATACCAAGGCGGATTTAGAGCTGGACGATCGACCACGGACCAGATATTCTCAGTTAAACAGGTGCTGGAAAAGTGCTGGGAACATAATATTGATGTACACCAGATATTTGTTGACTTCAAACAAGCATACGACAGTATCGACAGGCGGGTACTGTATAAGATCATGTTGAAGTTTGAAGTCCCACCAAAACCGGTTCGGCTTACAAGAATGAAAATGACCGAGTCTTTGTCACGAGTCAGAGTAGGAAACGATCTGACTTCAAGTTTTAAAACAGACAACGGCCTTAAGCAAGGTGACGGCCTCGCACCAATGTTGTTCAATTTGACAGTCGAACATGTTGTTCGGAAACTTCCCGTTGACACCAAGGGAACACTATGCTTCAAATCCACACAACTCGTAGCATATGCCGACAATATAGATATCCTTGCAAGATCTCTGGAGAGTGCCAAGGAGGTATTTGTAAACCTTGACTCGGTAGCAAGGAAAGTTGGACTACGTATTAATGAAAACAAAACAAAAATTATGACGCAAACTAGGAAAAAGACGCCAATCAGACAGAATATTACAGTAGGAGATTATAACCTAGAAAACGTAGACAACTTCATATACCTAGGGGCGAACCTATCAAAGGATGGAAGTGAACCCATCGAAATCAAAAGAAGGATAATGATGGCAAACCAGACTTATTATTCGGTACTTCCAATAATTAAAAACAAGAACGTGCACAAGAAAACAAAACTTAAGCTATATAAAACCATCATAAGACCTGTGCTATGCTATGGCAGCGAAACGTGAACTTTAACTCAGGCGTCCGAAAAACTACTTAACGTTTTTGAAAGAAAGGTCCTCAGAAGAATCCTCGGACCTGTAAGGGAAGACTCGAGAATTGTATGCCATCTTCGACAATCCAGAAGTGTCAACCCTCATAAAATTTAAGAAGTTACAGTGGGCTGGTCATGTGGAACGTATGGATGACGGGAGAGTTCCCAAACGCACACTAAAAGGGAAAGTCAACGGACAAAGACCGGTCGGAAAACCGCAGAAGCGTTGGGAGGATTCGATTGACGCAGACAGCAAATCACTAAGAGATTTTCTAACTGGAGGCTGCGCTCAGTGAACCGAGATAGATGGAGGCAAAGTATTCAGGAGGCCAAAGTCCGATTTGGGCTGTAGCGCCATCGTAAGTAAGTAAGTAAATCTTCTCGAAAGTTGGCATCAATATTTTTAAACATGTTAAAACGCAAACCCTCAAATATCTCGATTTAAAAACAAAGTGACTTATTTCACTTTCAAAATAAACGGCTCATAATTCAAGTATAGTTGCTTAAAACCGAAAATTTTTGAAAATTGTATGAAAGGTAATAGAGGAAGTGGGGAAGGTTATAATTTGTTATTGAGCTTGGTTTAAAAATGTGGCTTGTTCTTGAAGAATGTGAAGATACAAAAACAATGTGATTCAATTATTTTCTAAAAACACTAAATTTATTTTAAAGACATTTACATACAAAACTAAGAAATGCTTCTACTGCACGGGCTTTCGGCGCAATATACGTGAATAATAAGAGGGCTATAGAGCCATTGAAGAAAAAGTTAAAAGTTATCTCCAAGGTGAAAACGTATGTGACGAATGAGCCCCACGCTACCTTACATGGATGAAATACACATAGGAATGGGAATTGTTCCAACATACTCGCTCATCACCCATCCTCACCTTAAAAATGTTTGCGTCTATTATTGAAGCCTGAAGGAGCATTGATCCTATTAAATTGGAAACATGAAGCATGGTGCGAACTAATATGACCAAAACGACTTCACTCTAGAAGCTTTCGGGCACCCACGTTGCGCGCCCATCTCTACGTAAAAAAATTTTCTATTCGAGAAGTTCGACTGCTTATCAAAGGCTTTACATGTAATGAGGACACGTATTGAAGTAGAATGGCAATTTACTGACATATTTCATTAAAAAAAAAAATCATTAAGTAGAGAATGAAATAACGTAGTTAATTAAGTGCGTTGATAATGTTAATGTTTTATTTCGTTTATTCTGAAAACATATTTCGATCATCATTTAATCAATTTAATATTCGACCCTGATATATGTTTAATGCAGAAATTGAAAAGTAAGCACTTAACTTCAATACAACCGAGTAAATTAAAAAATACTTAAAAATAAAGAAACAAAAAAATTATTCCATGCTATTACGAACACTCGATAATAACATTTGTATGGCAGGTGGTAGAAGGAATGATAGGGTAGCGTTAATTATACTCTGAGAGTATTGTAAGTTTGCTCTAACGAATTTTATAAAGCTAAGAAATAAGGTACGGAGAAAAAACATCATATCATGGCTCAGAAAGTTAAAATCGGGATGTCTGGCCACCCGTCCGATCACACTCAAGCTTCAGAACGCGGTTAGCTACAAGGTTCAAATTTTGTACACATTTTTTTTTTGTCAAGAAAGTATGGTCAAGTCTGTGAATGGGCCAAATACCTCCACCCATTCCACCTCCTCTTAATACAAAAATGTATAAGTTTCCAGTTTAAGAGCTATTAATTCATCTGAAATTTGGAATATAAATATTTTGATAATACTTATCTTCCGAATAAAAATATTCGAATCCTGTCCTTCTTCCACCACCCACCATACTATTTCACGAAACATAAAAAACCACTCAGTACGTATTGAGTTTATTGCGCTCAAACTGAGTTCAAAACATAATAGGACTACGATTATGTGTAAAGCCCAATCGTGCGATACTCTAGATGAAGAGAAATGTTTTTATTTTTATGCAGCAGATTGGAATTATTATAGAAGTAATATGTTCCAAATTTCAGATCAATAACTTTTACACTTTTCGAAAAAATCCGTTTATAGACAAATTGCGCAACTGTGTCATTTTGTATGGGAGGGGGTAGAAGGGGTAAAGCTAATCGTCTAATTTTTTTGGTCTTACTAATAATTAAAAATAAATAGTTAGTGCACAATTTCAGCTCGATCAATTGTATACGCACTGAGTAAATTCGTTTAGAGCATTTCATGAAAAAGTTCAGTTTGTATGGGAGGTGGTGGAAGGAGGGGAGGACACAACTAAGTTTTATACAGTAGAATGAAATCATTATAAAAGTATTATATTCCAAATTTCAGATCAATAACTTTTACACTTTTCGAGAAAAGCCGTTTATTGATAAACTGCGAAATTGTGTCATTTTGTATGGGAGGGGGTAGAAGGGGTAAAGCTAATCGTCTAATTTTTTTTGGTCTTACTAAAAATTATAAATAAATAGTTAGTGCACAATTTCAGCTCGATCAATTGTATAGACACTGAGTAAATTCGTTTAGAGCATTTCATGAAAAAGTGCAGTTTGTATGGGAGGTGGTGGAAGGAGGGGGAGGATACAAATAATTTTCATACAGTAGAATGAAATCATTATATATTCCAAATTTCATACCAAAAGCATATATACTTTTCGAGAAAAGCCGTTTATTGATAAACTGCGCAATTGCGTCATTTTGTATGGGAGGGGGTAAAAGGGGTGGAGCGATTTCGCCCGTTCACGAACTTTTCCTTACTTTTTTGTCAAAAACGATGTGTACAAAATTTGAACTTTTTAGATCAACGCGTTCTCAAGCTAGAGAGGACACGGACGGACAGACGGACGGACATCCGGTTTTGAAAATTTTGAGTGATTATATGAACTTCTGCATCATTGATTTTTTTCTCCGAGCCTTATTTCTTAGCGTTACAAACTTTGTGGCAAACTTATAATACTCTCAGATTTCATCTAGAGTATACAAATTTTGATAGTGTTATTAGTATGGCGAAAAGGATGATCCCATTACCTTCACTCCTTCTACTCTGTCCTATACAAAAAGTCACTGTTCTTAAATTTTAAACTTGTAATATTTATGATTATAGTTATACCCCACTCGGGAAATTGTGCATTTTATATGGGAGATGATGGAAGGATCTGGATGCATAATTTCCCGAAACACAAATTTTCTTCGAATTTATGAAACTCAAGCCCAAACAATATTTTAGTAGCCACTGTAATATTATATGGAGAAATGAGTTCAATCTAGTATTGTATGATTGGAATTTACCCGCAATCTTAGATCTGTTCATCTTTTATAATCATTATGACATCTAATACGAAATTCGTCTATTTTTTCTTTTTTTTTTAAATAAGGAAAAGAAAAATTTCTTATACTCTAGATGAAATCTGAGAGTTTTATAAGTTTGCTCTAAAGTTTGTAAAGCCAAGAAATAATGCTCGCATGGAGTCGCCAAGGTTACAAAAATATTTGTTGACGCGCAAAAATCTCAAAACCGGATTTCCGTCCGTTCGCTCTCAAGTTCGAGAACGCGTCCAGCTAGAAAGCTCAAATTTTTTACAAGTCGTTTTGACAAATAAAAGTAAGGTCAAGTTCATGAACGGGCCAAATCGCTCCACCCCTTCTACCCGCCTCCTATACAAAATGGCATTTTGAATCATTTACAATAATCAAATTTTCTTGGAAACTGTAAAAGCCGATGATTTGAAATTTGGAAAATGTTATTTTTATTATAAATGTAATGTACGGTATAAAAATTATTTTAGTCTCCCACTCCTTCCACCAACTCCCATACAACTGCACTTTTTCATGAAACACTCTAAACCGATTTTCTTAGTACGTATAACATATATATCGATCTCAAATTTTGTACTAAATACTTAATTAACATTATCTTTAAAATCATAATCTCACACTCCTTCTACCACATCCCATACAAACTGCTCGATTTTATTAAATCTAACACACTAACTTTCTCAGCACCTATTCCATTTTTGGAGCTTGCGTTTTGTATAAAACATTTTTATAGCTACTCCAGCATGATGGGAAAAAATTAGTTCAATGCTATCACCCCTTCTACCACTGCCCATACAAAATTTTTTGGGATCACAAAAATTTCTACTTCATCTAGAGTATCGTAAGAGCTAGGGTGTAGCCTAGTGAGTAGCGTGTTGGTCTACAATGCAAAGGTCGTGAGTTCAAATCCCGGACGACGCATAATTCTAGCACACTACCTGCTTGGGTATACCTTAGTTACCTCAATCTACGAAAATTAAAATTTGTGTATTTGGGTTGTACGAAGGGCTAACAACCCTTCCATAATAAGTCATGAAAAATGATAAGGAACCTGAAGATCAGGAGGGCAAGGTGCTATTTGGGCTGTAGTGCCATTGTAGAATAGAATAGAATCGTAAGATTGAACTTTACCCGCAATCGTAGCCCTATTATGTTTTTTATATTAAAATCAATTTTTTTTCCTACAGATTTATACTCTAGATGAAATCCGAGAGTATATTGTGTTTAACTTATCTTTTGTAACACTAAGAAATAATGCTCGCACAGAGTCGCCAAGGGTACAGAAATATTTGTTGTCGCTCAAAAACCTTGATTCCGAGTGACCGCCTGCCCTTCTGTCTACAACATAACTCTCAAAAGCTTCGGTATATCGTGCTGATATTTGTCATATGCAATTTTTAGCAAAAAATTAACTTAAAGTTCGTGAACGGGCCACATCCCCACACTCCTTCTACTCCCTTCCATACAAATTTCATGAAATTTTCAAATTTAAAGAAATTGATTTTTCTCCGAAACCATTTCAGCTATTAACTTGAAAATTAGGTCATAGCATAATGATGTGAATATTATTAAAGTAAAAAAATATTGATCAGATCCCCTTGCTCCTTCTACCCTTCCGATACAAATGAACAATTTTCAAAAAAAAAAAATTTGTTTTGATTCGAATACTCCTTCTACCCCCTCCCATAAAAATGCACAATTTTGGTGCATTTAACTGATTTTCATTGAAACTAAAAAAAAGTACAAACTTAAAATTTTGCCAGAATTTGTCCCTTAATAATTGTAATAAATGCAAAAAAAAATTACAAATCTCTTTCCTTTGCTTTTACCACAATCGCCGTGCGAAGCACAGTTGCATGTGCTCGTTTGAATTAAATGAAATCTATATGAATTTCTCAACATTATTTTTATTTTTTTATATCATATTTCCTTGCATCAATTAGTTCCGCTTTTCCGCTACACCATCGATATGCTTTAGCCATAAAAAAGAATCACATGAAACTTTTTTTTTATCAATTTATGTTAAAACCAACAGCTAGTAGATGCACTTAGTAGAAACTAATTTCGATTCTGACACTAGGAGAAGTCAAGGCTAGCGCACTAACTAACAACATCAAACTGTTTTCCTAGCATTATCGTTTCTATTCAATTATCACCTGTAGATTATTGTATAAAATAGTAGTATTGTGTCTGTTAACATTGCAGAGCACATGATAATCTAATCACTAAGTGTTGCATACTCGTGACCAGCTTAAGGGGCTATACCAGTGTGACGGCTTGAAAATTAGGATGACTTTAGAAATTCAATAAAACAAAAATTATTTAACCGAATGTTCGTAGTTATATTAAGCAATTTAAAACGTGGTTACAAAAAGCTTCATTAGCTCAAAATATTAATAAATATCCAGAGATCAGAATTTTCCGAAGTGCATTGGAAAAAAAAGTTGCTAAACTTCTGCACTTATACATTGTGACAAAAAAGTAACGATAATTTGTAATTTAAATTACTCTGGGAAATGATATTTCACAATTTTTTTTTTTTTTGATGATCAAGTAGGACTGTCCTTACTTATTATCACAAAAATTTATCGGTCTGTTAATCAGTTTGTTTGCAGCAGTTGGTTGAATCGGTACACCTCAGTAGTCCACGGCGATTTTTAAGATGGAGAAAAATATGGAACAAAGAATTTGTCTCAAATTTTGTGTTTCCAACCGAATTTCGTGTGCGGAATCGTTGCGAATGGAAAAGGCTTATGGCTTTACGAAAACACTCAAAAAGTGAAGGAAGTGGTCCTCGGAAATCATCATGTCAGTTTTAGGGAGATGGCAGGAGAGCTCGACATCTCTTGCGAGTCCGTTCGTTCGTTTTTGGTGGATATTTTTGCCATGAAACACGTCCTTGCTCGACTCGTTCCAATAAAGCTGAATTTTCTCCAAGAAAAGTACCGTGAACATGCTTGATCGTGCGAATTCAATCGTCGGAATAGAGGAAAAATATGAGCCGAAACCGAAAAAAACACGCCAAAGCCGCTCAAAAATCAAAACGATGCTCATTGTTTTCTTCGATCAAACCTCGAGTTTGATCCATCATGAATTCATTCCGGAGGGACAGACGGTCAATAAGGAGTACATTTGACCGTATTGAAGCGTTTGTGTGAGCAAATTTATAAAAAACGGCTGAAATTATGGAAGGTGAATTCATGGACTTTCCGCGATGATACGCCATCCCATAGAGCCTCAATTGTGACCGAATTTGAGGCTTATTGGCAACAAACTGCATCAATCAACCATCGTATTCACCAGATTTGGCTCCGTGCGACTTTTCCCTATCCTCGAAACTGCTCCGTGGAACCCGTTTTCAGACGATCGAGGATAAAACACAAAAAACGACGTGGACTTCTGAGGTGTACCGATTCAGCCAGCTGCTGTAAACAAACTGATTAACAGAGCGCGATCATTTTTGGGAATTAAGGATAGTGCTACCTGCTTATCGAAAAAAAAAACAATTATGAAGTATCAGTTCAAAATAAAGATTAATTAAGACATTTTTCTCCACAACGCAAACCGCACGTTTTTGAGAAAGTAACACAATCAACAAAATGGCAGCGTTTGCAAAAAACTGGCCAATAGTTTAATTCTAATTTAAATTGGAAATACCATATTTGAGGTTTGTGGTATGACAAAATATATTATAAGTACAACACGCAAGCTGAATTTCAAGTCGATAGGTTATTTTTTCCGAGCTACAAGTGCAGCAAATTTGAAAACCCAGTTTCAAGAAAAACGCTTTTAAAATTTCCATGTATAGACTTTACTCTTGTAAAATGGAAATTATTATATTTATAGCTATTCTGAAATTTCAAAAATATTCCGAGTTTGACTATAATACTTCGGGATGTCATTCTATACATAATGTACTTTCCAAAAATGAAAAAAATTATTTTTTGTTAAGGGCTCCCACTAATGTAGCACCATAAACTTAAATTTAGCCACTAGCTACATATATGTTGCACTGCTAAATTCGTTTATATTAATCATATAAAAGCTCAGTGTCAATGTCAAGATTAAACGAAATCTTAGGATTTACGTAATTCAGTATTGAAATTGCTTTTTTGAAATCACTGGTGTTTTGTCAAAAGAGCTTAAGTCATCATTCCTGACTAAAGCCCCTTTGACCAAACATCAGTGAAATACTATGAAAGATACGATTTTTAAAAATTAATTTACCTTGAAGTCTTGTAAATATAGACACATTACATACATATGTGTCTATATTTACAAGTAAATCGTTATTAAATGCAAACATGAATTAATTTTTTGTCCGGTTATTAGGTGGCTAATTACAGGGTGGGCCCAAATAACTGTCGCACTTTATTTTTTGTAGAAAAAAAAAATCTAATGGATATCTTGAGCAACAAAACAAATTTATTTATTATATAGACTGTTGGCTTACATTATGTGTGCTTAAGTTCAAATCTTTCACCTTTAAATTTTTTTACCAGCTTCAAACGTTTTTGAAAATTATTGCAGGCGGCACGGACCACTTCGTCTGGAATTTCATTCCAAATTTTTGTTAAAAGACGCTTGAATTGGTTCAATTTCATGTTTTTTATATTTTTTAATTTGTCAAGCATGTATCCCCATATACAGAAGTCCAATGGATTTAGATCCGGGGAAGATGCAGGCCATTCATCAACCGCAATAAAGCATGGAAAATTATCCTTGCACCAGCGCTGAACAGCTTTTGCTTTATGAGCCGGAGCAGAGTCTTGTTGAAAACAATATGGCTCGTTGCCGAAGAGCTCAGATGCTTGAGGGTAACAATGATTGGCAAGCACTTCATCCAAATAGTATTGTGCATTGATTTTGATACCTTTATCAATAAAAAGGAGGGGAAGCTTGCCTTTTGTGAATATGGCCCCACACGCCATGACAGACGTTATGTTTTGATATCTCTCAACAGCAATTTTATCTGTTGGGATATCCTGCATACTTGTTGCATATACGCGATCATTCTGTGGGTTGTGGCTCTTTTGCAATATGAATAGTTTTTCATCAGAGAACACAATATTGCAACTTGCGTGCCGCTGAAGCAGCAAACCACTTCTTTCCTGTCGCATTTTTTTCTGACGCTCCGTAAGACCATGAATCCTCTTTTTTTTGTAAGGCTTTTGTCCCATGTCCTCTTTTAAAACATTTTGAATGGTTTTACGGCTCACATTTAGCTCTTTGGCTAGATTTCGAACTGATCTTGCGCAGTTTCGCCTAATTCTTTCACGCACATTCTTCACCAGTGCAGTTGTTCTTACTGTTCCTTTTCGTCCTGGTCTTTTGGCTATTTTAACACTTCCAGTTGTCGTAAATCGAGTCACAGTGCGTTGAACAAATCTACGGTTTACACCTATGTCTTTTAGCAACTTAACTATCTCGCCTGTCTTTTTGCTTGCATGTGTAATTTTTGCACTAACTCTCTTTTTGCTTCCATCTTTCACAGAATTTCAATTGTTACTGGCCATGCCAAAACTATACTCAGTTAAAATCCCAACAAAACAAAGAAAACAAAACATGCAAAGGCGACAAGAATCTGCTTGTTTACATACGAATAACGGTGCTTCGAAAACTGCGACAATTATTCGGGCCCACGCTGAAGAATTTTTATAAGCAGATGATCGCTTAAATTACTGTGTTTTGCTTTCAAACACGCCTTCATTCTCGCCGGTCGTTTATTACAGATTACAATACGCACATTAGAAATGGCACAGTTGAACAAGTTTGGAGGTAAAACCATTGAAAAGTTGCACGGATACGTAGCACGCACACTTATGAAAAAAAGCGTCAACTTTTACTAAAAATTGCCTTATACTTTCTTCTTCATAGAGTAACTGGTAATACATTAAAAGTGATTTCTTTTCTACGAAAACATGTTGACTCGTTTTGTCCCTTAAATTTTTTCTAGCAGTGTTCATCACTTTTACTTTATTATTCTAATAATAAGGTTTTGTGATTGACATGGAGAAAAAACATAACAGGGCTACGATTGCGCATAAAACGCAATCTTACGATACTCTAGATGAAATAGAATTTTTTGTCATCTCAAGAAATTTTGGATAGGGAGTGTTAGAAGGGGTGATAGCATTGAACTAATTTTTCCCCATCATGTTAAAGTAGCTATAAAAATGTTTTATACGAAATTCTTACTCCAAAAATTGAATGGGGACTGAGAAAATTAGTGAGTTAGATTTACTGAAAATGTGCAGTTTGTATGGGAGGTGGTAGAAAGAGTGGGGGGATTTTAGTGATTTTTTCAGAAATAACTAGGAATATTATAAAATTGACAACCCTTAAATTTCAGATCAGTACCATTCATACTTTTCAAGAAAATCGATTTTTTGTGAAGTTGTGAAACTGTGTTGTATTGTATGGGAGGGTGTAGAAGCAGTGAAGTTAGTCAAATATTTTTTTCTGATCTTAGTGATAATACTAATTAAGTATTTATTACAAAATGTGAGCTCTATAAATGTTATATGTTCTGAGAAAATCATCTTAGAGCATTTCTTGAAAAAGTGTAGTTTGTATGGGAGGGGGTGAAAGGAGACGGAGGACGCAAATAATTTTTCTACTGTAGATTTATATCATTATGAAAGTAATATATCCCAAAACTCGGACTAATAGCTTTTATACTTTTCGAGTAAATTAATTTATTGTTAAATTGCGAATTTGCGTCATTTTGTATGGGAGGGGGTAGAAGGGGTGAAGCTAATCGTCTAACTTTTTTTCGCCTTACTACCAATTTTAAATAAATATTTGGTGCATAATTTCAGTCCGCTAAATTTTATACGCACTGAGTAAATTGGCTTAGAGTAATTCACGACAAGTACAGTTTGTATGGGAGGTGGTAGAAGCAGGGGGAGGACACGCATAATTTTTATACGGTAGATTGGTATTATCATAAAAATAATATATTCCAAATTTCAGGATAATAGCTTATATACTTTTCGAGCAAATCCTTTAATTGTCAAATTGCGCAATTGTGTCATTTTGTATGGGAGGGGGTAGAAGGGGTGGAGCGATTTGGCCCGTTCACGAACTTGAGCTTACTTTTTTGTCAAAAACGACGTATACAAAATTTGAACAATCTAGCTCAACGCGTTCTCAAGCTAGAGAGCGAACAGACGGACAGACGGACAGACGGACGGACGGACAGACGGACATCCGGTTTTGAGATTTTTGAGTGATAACATTAACTTCTGTATCATTCATTTTTTTCTCCGAGCCTTATTTCTTGGCGTTACAAACCTTAGAGCAAACTTATAATACTCTCAGATTTCATCTAGAGTATAAAAAGAAATGCTACCCTAAATTTTATTTTTTCGCACAGTATGTCAAATTCGTATTCGTACTCCCACTTCTAAGGTAATAACTAGTGAATAGTAGATTAGACTATTCCTAAAAAACATAAACGATGGTAATAATCTGTTCTTAAGAGAAAAGAAAATAAACGCAGGTCAAATTCGTATTCGTACACTTTAAATCACTTGATTGTAACATACAAAAGGGCAAACAATTGCCGGAATTTCTCGAAATCTTTAAGCAATGACAATCAACGATGACAAACTGGCTTACATACATATGTAAATATGTATGTAGCAGTTTAAACTGTCCCGTTCTTCGCGAAGTTTTAATTAAATTTGTCAACTTTATTTTGAAAAATTAGTCGAAAATCGAGTGAATTAGGCAACGAAGTGCGGAAATTGATTACAAACCTAGGTATATGAAAAAGGAAAATCCTTACGTGAAATCGAGAATATAATAAATCGGAGGCATTCAGTGCAATGTATTGTAAACACGTACAAGAAGGACGGGAGTGCTGGCAAAAAACCGCGTAATCAGAATAAGGTATTACTTGGAAGAAGACATCGATCCTTTTTGATTCGAGAGTTCCGCAAAGATCCTACTGTAAGTGCTCCAAAGCTTCGTAATATCCTTGAAAAATACTTCGAGATTAACATTAGTACGCAAACCGTACGAAATACATTACGTAATTAGGCCCTACGATCCAGAATTGCAGCATGCAAACCGTTCATATCCAAGGTCAATAGGAAAAAAAGGATTCTCTTTGCGAGAAATTATTTAAATAAAGACATGCGGTTTTGGTTATATATGTATTTTCGGACGAATGTAAATTCACTTTAAAATTCTCTGATGCGCGAGTAAGAATATGGCGGGAAAAAATACTCGTTTACATAAAGGCAATCTTTTATCAACATTCAAACACGGGGGCAGATCCGTGATGGCGTGGGGCTGTTTTTCTACAGCTGGTATCGGAAATTTAGAGTTTATTGATGGTACAATGAATTCCAACATGTACAGTGCCGGAAGAAAGTTTGGAAACATGGTCTCTCAACCCACAATCATAGCTCTGAAACAAAATTCCTTGTACACACACCTATGAAACTTTGCATAGAATTGCAGTGCCGCATTTCTTATAAATCTTCAAAGTGAAATTTGTTTATAACAACGCTAAAAAAAATTGTGGCGACAGTTTCGATTTTATCTGGTATTATTCGTGGAAAAAAGCATGGAAACACATATCTTTTTCATATAATTCGAGTTTATTTAAAGGAAATAACATGTTTTTCTTAGAATTTAGTGCTTCTCCTTTTTGCTTTTAGTACAGCCTTGCATCTCCTCTCCATTGAGTCCACCAACTTTTCGCAAAATGAAACCGGGATATTTTGCCATTCTCTAATGATTTCATCGTACAGTGCATTCCTATTAGAAATTTTTGTGTGTCGAATTTTACGCTTTACATGTTCCCATAGGTGTTCGATTGGATTCAGATCTGGGGATTGTGAAGGCCATTCCATAACACTCACTTTTTCCTGTTGGAACCAATCCTTAACTAAACGCGAAGAATGCTTCGGATCGTTATCTTGTTGGAAAATCCAACGTAACGGCATTTCTTCTTTAGCATATGGAAGCATATTGTTTTGCAATATTTCCAAATACCGATACCGATCCATTATCCCATCTATCCGAAAAATTGGGCCAACTCCAGAACGTGAAAAACATGCCCAAACCATTACCGATCCTCCGCCATGTTTAACTGTTGGTAATTGATACCTTGCCTTGTACCTTTCACCCCGGCGTCTTCTAACGTAATGTTTTCCATCGCTTCTAAATAGTTGAAATTTACATTCATCACTCCACAGAACTGTATTCCATTTGCTGGGAGTCCAAAGAATGTGTTCTTTTGCAAATGTTAGTCTTCTTGCAATATTGGCTTTTGATAAGAGTGGCTTCTTCAGTGGAGATCTTCCAAAAAAGCCACTTTCCATCAATCTATTTCTAATTGTCCGATCTGTCACATCTGAAATACCTCTGTTCTTTAACTCGGCGTTGATCTCAGTGGCCGTTTGTCCTGGTTTTTGTTTAGACATCCTTTGAACTATGCGATCGGTGGTTGCTGTTGTTTTTCTAGGCCTCCCTGACTTTGGAGCACACTCGACTGTCCCTCGCTGATAAAAGTTTTTAATAATTTTCGAAATTGTTCCTCTTGGTATATCAAGTTTTTGTGAAATTTGAATTTGTTTTGTTCCGTTATTGTACATAGAAACGATTTTCTCCTTCAAATCCATTGAGTACAACTTACACTTCGGCATTTTTAATTATGTTTCATAAAAAAACTTTAATTGGAGTTAAATTTAATTCAGTCGCACAACAAATAACTACTAATGACATTCAATTTCAAAGTAAACGGTTCTAATTAACTTTTTGACAACAAAAACCGTTTTGTTTCCATACTTTTTTCCGCAAGTATTACCAGACATATTCGAAACTGTTGTCACAATTTTTTTTAGCGTTGTTATAAACAAATTTCACTTTGAAGATTTATAAGAAATGCGGCACTGCAATTCTATGCAAAGTTTCATAGGTGTGTGTACAAGGAATTTTGTTTCAGAGCTATGATTGTGGGTTGAGAGACCATGTTTCCAAACTTTTTTCCGGCACTGTACATTAATATTTTAAAGAAAAATCTTCGATCAAGTGCTAGAAAACTGGGTTGTGAACACAACTTTATATTCCAGCAGGACAACGACCCCAAACACACAGCCCTAAATACACGTCTGTGGCTCTAGTATAATTGTCCTTATTATTTGAAAGCACCACCGCAAAGCCCAGACACAAACCCAATTTAGAATTTATGGTCACATTTCAAAAATTCGTCAAGAAATCACCAAATTCGTCATGTTACACAATTGAAAGCGGCATTGAGGACAAAATGCAAAAATATTTCACAGGATTATACCAAAAAGTTAGTGCAATCAATGCTCCGACGGCTCCGAGCAATCATAAAGCAAAAAGGATACCCAACAAAATATTAAGACTTAATGCAAACCCCATTTTTTAATTTCACATACTGAGGCTTCCGTGGCGTAGTGGGCAGCGTGCTTGCTTCTCAGTCAATAGGTCGTGGGTTCGATTCCCACTCCAGACGGGATTTTTTTAAGCGCAAGTTTTTCAGTTGCTACTGGTGATAAAAAATTATTCGCAATAAAATGGGGAAACGGTGTAAAAGTGAAACAGTTCCACTTCAAGAAGGCCTAGATACTCAGTAGATGGTTTCTGTTCGCTTTCTATCATTCAGTCCCCCATAACATCTACAAATATTTGTCAGTAAGCAGCCAGTACAACTGAGCAATATACCAGCTTCTCCACTCGCTACGGTCGTTCTCACTCCCCTTCCCCAACCTTCCCAATCCCATTCCTTCCCTCCATGACTGTGTTTGTGCATTGCACATAAAGGCCGAAATTGCCTAAAAAACAGGTCATTCTGCAAAAAAAAAAAAAAAATTTGGTGTACGAATACGAATTTCTATTTCTACAATGGCAATACAGCCCAAATCGGACCTTGGCCTCCTGATATTCTCCTTCGCACAACCCTCTTTCTACGAATTTTTCATTTTCGTAGATTGAGGTGACCAAGGTCTATCCAAGCAGGCAATGTGCTGGAATTATATATTGCGTCGACCGGGGTTTGAACTCACAACCTTCGCATTACAAGAACAACACACTACCCACTAGGCTATACCCCAGCTTACGAATACGAATTTGACTTACATCAAAATTTAATATTGTTATTCTTTTCAATTACATGTGTATTAAAATTATTATTTTGGTTTGTTGAGAATAAATTTATGAATTTGTTAAAAACACACTGTCGTTACATATTCACCATGTTTGTCATAGTTATACACAGTTTTCCTCTCCAAACGGGTATGTCACCCCCTCTACCACTTCCCATACCAAATTTCTTAAGATCGCAAAAATTTCGATTTCATCTACAGTATCGTGTGATTGGGATTTACGCACAATCGTAGTCCTGTTATGTTTTTTAGCTTAATGTTATTTCATTTCGACCTTTTTTTACTTAACACAAGCTACAACTATTCATGTCCTTAACACTCTTCAATACACATATGATCTCAAATTACGGGATTGATTTGATCACGAGCCTGTCCCATACAAATGCGAGTATCATGGTTTCATTCTTTATAATTTATGATTCTGATTTAAATAAAATACAAAACTTTGTATTCAAAGAGCCATTAAACTATATCCCATATAATGTATTGCTAACTATATTCTCAAAAATTGCTTATTTTGCGATTAGTGCCATTGAAGAAGAAACAAATGTATAGCTTCATTTTAGTTCGCTTTCAATCATTTAGCCACTCATTAAATCCGAAAAAATATACAATCTTCGCGACATACTACGGTCGTTCGTACACCCTTCTCGAAAAGGCACTTCCTTAAGGGTGTTTTTGCATTGCCTGACTTTAAAAATGTTTGGAAGTAGATTTTGATAGCCAGAATGTGAAGACCTGACTTGAGCTGCAGCAGCATGAAGAAAAAGTCGAACTAAATCTCTTAATTAACAGAAGACAAATTGATTTCGAGATTACAGTATTATTTTTATTTGAATAAAGTTTACAAAAACTACGTGATATATGTAGTAGTGGGCGGAACTTAATATTTAGCAAAAATAGCTCTTAAGAATTTCATTAAATTGTCATATGAATTTGATAAAAATATAATTTGCAATATTAGACCAGTCTAGCTTGCAGATGGCTTATCTAAAAAATGTTCCCACTTATGTAAATTGATAACAAGTAATTGTTTTAATGTAATCAGTGCACTGATTAACTCTTTGAGTTGACGTATTTAATTGGAAAGGAAAATGACTCTGGCATTTTTATCGAATATTAAAATAAATATTATCACCTGATGTGAAGAAATTCTTGCCAGTTATTGCATTAATATTTTGTCAGTATTTGTAATTGTTGGATCATGGGCTTATCACCCGTGATCTTAAATCCTAACTGGTACGAGAAACGGATACAGCGCCTAGGATACGGACGGATTCTACGGGAACGACTTTTGGCATTCGAAAACGGACTATGATTGGCTTTGGGAAAGTTCGAACATTGAATGATGGGGGAAGGCCTGGGGTCACTCTGTCCTTGCACCGCCAATCAGTGATCGACCATGAAATGGAGCACTATAACATCCAAATCTTGGGCTTGAACGAGATCAGGTGGACAGGATCAGGAGAAGAACGAATCCCTAGCGGAAACACCATTCTGTACATTGGTCCTGAGAGTGAAGCCAAAAATGGTGTGGCGGTCGTCCTTACACCGAGAGCGAGAAACAGTCTCATCAGCTGGGAACCAATCTCGGATAGGATTATAGTCGTCAGGCTCAGGACCAGTATCAGAAACGTCACAAATCGCAACACCTGATGACAAAGAGGAGTTTTATAGCTAACTGAGTGCCACCTTCGTTCCAAGAGGTGATATTATTATCATCTCAAAAGATATGAACGCCGATGTTGGCTCAGACAACACTGGACTAGAACACGTCATGGGGAGGCGTGGCGACCCTTGGGTCGATGCGTCACGACCATGGATTAAGAGACCCGAAAACGGCGAACTATTTGTGGAGTTTTGTAGTACTCGGCAAATGATCATCGGAAGGACCCTTTTTCCATACAATCACTCAATCAAATTCCTGTTAAGACCCCCTATAGGGGCATAGAACAGAAACAACTCTCTTTCACAAGACGCGATCCTGAGCATCGGCCTTAAGCTGTTGCCAGGATTTGTTTATTCCTCTGGCCTCCTGCTCAACTGCTCGCTTCCATGTGTTACATGGTCGACCAACCCGACGTCTTCCTTGAGGATTATAATCCAGAGCCTGTTTGGCGATGTTTCGCTCTGGTTTCCTTAAAGTATGATCGATCCACTGCCACTTCCGCCTTTGAATCTCAATACCTATTTTAGTCTAGCCAGTTGTACTCCAAAGTTCGTCGTTGAAGATCACTTCTGGCCAGAATATTCCTAAAATGCGTCGTGGTTCACGAAAGTCTGTAGTTTCTTGGTAAGTCGAGCGGTCACTTTCTACGTAGTACAACCATATAACACGGATTTGACGCATGCGTCAAAAACTCGCAGCTTTGCGAAGGGAGATCTCTCTTAACCTCCAGAAAGGGGAAAGGATATCGAAGGCCTGACGAGCTTTATTTAGCCGAGCCTCAACATCCTTTTCCTTTTTATCAAACTCAGTAGAGACCGAAACGTCACAAATAATAAAGCGTAACAGTGTAGAATCCGGAAATCTTGTCTTTCAATTCGAAATGCACTGTGAAAACATTCACCAAACCAACAAAATAGCCTTAAGAGGCCGTATATAGCGAAAAGTCGTTTCGTTGAAGATTAGGTAATTTTGAATCGGAAAATTCTGCGAATAGCTGAAAAGTGACAAATTAGAGAAAAAAAATTCGTGCGATTAGTTGAATGGCCAGGAGCTGACTGGAAAAAATTGACTTTGTAAATTCGATGAGCTGAAATCTAATTGATTGCGTGACTTTTATTATTTTTTTTTCTTCGGTTCACAACAAACCATTCTTTAAACTAATAAAGAAACAGGGCTGAAAAATATAATTTTCATGCAAAGAATTTAAAATCAAAATCAAGCTTTTTCAGTAAATGGAATAGGTTATTTAAAATGCAACAATATTAATAAAGACTTTGAAATTTGGAAAATTTGCTAAACCAGTTCCCTCCGCAAAAAGGTTTATTTTTCGGTTATAGGAAAAAATAACACTTCCGCACAAAATATTGAAAAAAAGGATTGTTTATAAAATTTACATTTTAATATTTCTTTAAAAACTTCCAGCACATAAGTGTTAATAACTTCAAAATCTATCAACCAGTCATATTGCCATTAAGCCAGTTCCCTCACCAAGGTTTCGATTTAAGGATATTCGAAAAAAATTAAGGTTTCCAACGGCTTCGGCAAAATCGTTTGTATATAAAACGCTAAATTTTTGCTTAAATATGTGATTCCGTTTATTCGGCCCGTTAAGGCGGCCAATACTGTCGAAACTTCGAAATTTTTTAAGCAATACTTATATTGGAATCTTGTCAAGGGAACTGTTTACATCAATGTAGCTGATCTTTGCAAAGGTTAGACGCTTTTGCACATACACCCAACTCTTTTTTTACACGGTATTTTTTTACACGGTCTTTTTTATACGATTTTGAAATAATACGGTCCATGAAGAAGAACAAATACCACTTTTTTACACGAATTTTTCGTTCTAACACGTTTTCCAAAAAAAAAAAAAATTTTTTACATAAATTCAAATTTTTAGTCCTACATACAATGTATTCGATACAAAAACAAAATTTGGTTAGAAAGTTCCCGAAGTTTATTATATCAGTGGCATTTTACATTTTTATACACAGCCCTTGTTTAATTCGCGAGGTTTTGAAATTTGCTACAAGTATAGCGCATCATTTCCTTATGGATATAAAGCAAGCGAAATTAACAAAGCGTGGAAACCGAAGCATGCAAGGACAACAGAACGGGAAGACACTGAAGAAGGAAATACAGACAAACGATGGGTAAAACTACCTTACGTCCAGGGCACGACGGATAAGATAGGGAAAATCCTTCGAAAATCCAACATCAAGACAACATTCACTACCCTTACTACTATCCGAGGAATTTTAGGAAACCAGAAGGACAAAAAACCATTGGAGACTGAAGGAGTATACAAAGTACCGTGCGGCTCATGCGATAAAGTATACATAGGAGAAACGGGACGCACAGCCCAAACAAGTATAAACGAGCATCAACGATGCACACGGAAAAACCAGATACAGTCATCAGCGATCGCGAAACATGCAGCGACAGATACAATCGATTTCGACAATGTGCAAATTCTGGCCAGGACAAATCAATATTATCAACGAATAGTACGAGAAGCAATAGAAATTTCCAAACATCCACAGAACTTCAACCGAGACACCGGATACAAGTTATCAGCAGTGTGACTACCTGCCTTAAAATTTGGTAAGAACAAAATCCGTAGCCAGAAATCCATAACTAATTTAACTACCTGATACTACCTAGTCTAGCCATAAATACTGTTACAAACTTTTTGAAGCACTGTTCAATAAAAGAGGTGTTATATGTTAAGAAATCATTGTTTATTTATTAAATGCATTGTCAACAGCGGAAATTGCAACAAGTTATTCGAAGTGATTGCCTTTTGCCTTTACACAAGCCTTTAATTGAGCTGGCCACTTATCTATGGAAGCACGCACGACTTCAATCGGAAAGTTGGCGACTGCATGTGTAAGAGACTTCTTTAAGGATTCGATATTAGGATGTCTTTTAGAGCACGTCATTTGCTCTAAGACAGACCATAATTCGTAATCCAGCGGATTCAGGTCTGGGCTAGAGGAAGGCCAATCTTCAGCTTTAATAAAATCTGGAACATTTTCTTCAAGCCATTTTTGGGTTGACTTCGCCTTATGACCTGGTGCAGAATCTTGCTGGAAACTCCAAGGCTGATTTTTGAATAATGACGTGTTGAGAGGTTTCACTACACTTTCAAGCACACTTTCTTGATAAATTTTGGCAGACGTTTTGACGCCCTTCTCACAAAAATGCAACTTTGTCACCCCGTTGTAGCTAACACCCCACCAAACCATTACTGAGGCTGGATGATGACCTCTTTGAACCTTTTGGGCAACTTGAGAAGCTTCTCTGGCTCTGCGAGCATAAACCCTATCGTTTTGTTTATTAAATGTTTCTTCGACAGTAAAAATTTTTTCGTCCGTAAACAAAATTTTACGGTGTTCTTGGTTTGCGTACCGGCAAAGTAATCGTTTTGATTTTTCCACTCTATTTTTTTTAACGAATCTGTTAGTAAATGCCCGGTAGATCTACGATAAGCACCCAACCCCAAGTCACTTTTGATGATACGTGAAATTGTTCTTTGGGGTATTTTCATCTCACGCGATAAAATTTTTTGTTTCCGAAGAGGATTACGGCGAATTCTCTCGCGCACGGCTTTAACCGCTTGAGGTGTTCGAGTAGTTCGCGGACGGCCACTTCTTTCACGGTCACTTACTCCAGACGTATCATTAAATCTTTCAATAGCCCGATATACAAACATTCGGCTTATACCAAGGGTATGCAGAGTCTTAAAAATATCACTTGGTTGCATTCCTACTTTATGAAGTGCAATCACAGCAAATCTATTTTCTTTGTCACCCCAATCCATGTTCACTACACTAAAAATTAAACTCAAATGATGACAAATGCATCAATCACAAGCGTACTATAGCGATTAGCTCAATTTTTAAGAAATGCAATATAACGGTTCCTTTCTGCAGGGTTGCCAAACCTTGTAACAATATTTATGGCTAGACTAGGTAATTAATTAACCTTAATTAACTAATTTAACCTTAATTACCCTTCCCATACTCAATCAATTATAATAATTCTCTTTTGTAATTGTCGATCAGTTTGATAAAGGTCTCAGCAGAGACCGAAACGTCACGAATAATAAAGCGTAACAGTGTAGAATCCGGAAATTTATTCTTTCAATTCTTTCCCTGGTTGTTTACTTTCCATGTTAAGTTTCAGAAATCCCAACAAATTCCAACTTTTAATTGCGAGCTATTTAGATGGATAGAAGGATCAAAGGCGTTGTTTGCTTGTTGCGCGGATGGTCAGCATCACACCACCTTGTTTTCTGACGAGAAAATCTTCACGGTCGAAGAGAAATTTTACTGCTAACAGTTCTCGAGAAGCACGAGAAAAAAGTTACGCAGGTACAAATCATCCCTCGACATTGATGGTCAAGGTTAAAGTTAGCTATGAAGGCACCACAAACCTCCATTTTTGTGAAAAGGGGCCTCAAAACTGAAGTCAGTGATTAGCAAGAAGATATTTTTCAGCGTATTGTGATGCATTTGAGCGATGCCATGTGTTGAGGACGTCATTGGGTGTTCTAGCAGTATTTTGCAAGGCCAGATAAACTCAACTGTGGCTTGAGGAAAACTTTCCTTATATAATAGGGGCTTCAGATTAGCCCTCTGGGAGCGCAGACGTTAGACTTCTCCTTATGACCTACCCTTGAGAAAGTGGCCTGTCAAAGATGGCACCTGAATTTGGAGTGCCAGAAGAGGCCCCTAATCAAGGCAAGGGATGAATTCCCGCGGGAAAAGTTGCATAATTCAATTGACGACTGTTTACGCAGACTCCGGGCTTGTTCGAAAATTTCCTGAAAATATAAATTAACAAAGTGAAGGTCTTCGTTTTCTATTGAAAATATTCCTTGCAACAGAACTTATGACACGACTAGGTATAAGCAACTTGAAACACACAAGAAAACAGATTTCTTAATGAAAAGAAAGCCAACATCAAAGGACACTATTAAAGAGCGAGAGTCTTCAATAGGTTCAGCCTCGTGGTTTGGTGAATGTTTTCACAGTGCATTTCGAATTGAAAGAAAAGATTTCCGGATTCTACACTGTTACGCTTTATTATTCGAGACGTTTCGGTCTCTGTTGAGACCTTTATCAAACATAAACAGTTTGATGTCATGCGATTACAGCAATGTTGGCCCAATTAGCAATAAACGTGCTGGCCTATTTTTATGCAGTGATTATAGTTACTAAATAAGGTTAATGTTTCATGAAAATTTTGAATTTTTTTTTTATAAAATTAACATAATATGGGTTTTCATTATTTTTTTTTTTCCATGGTTTTCTAAACAACATCTAGCTATTTTTTCATCTTACACGGTATTTTAAAATTCTGGAACACATCTTCGATTTTAGTATGAGTCCCATGTCTTTTTTTATACGGTTTTTTTCTAACACGGATTTCGCTGGAACGTATCTACCGTGTAAAAAAAAAGTTGGGTGTACAAAAAAATATATATTTGTTATCATCAATAATTTTTTTTTCTGAGAAACTGTTATTGTTTTCGTTTGTTTCTACAATCGAATAGAGGTTGATGTATTTTTAGGCTTAAAAATGTTTACTAGTAAAATCAATTATTCCAATTTTAGGGTGCTTCAAAGGCACATCAAATTTCCAACATTTAATTCCTATTCGGTACGGCACTGGCAAACCAACTTCAAGCCAACTTTTTAATTTCTAACATCCACTGCACAACTTTTAAGTTCCAAATGATCTTTTTTAAAAAAAAAACGTGACGACTGCTTAAATTCACTCGCGCTTATCTACTGTAGTAAATTGTTCAAATTATTGTGAGAGTTCAATAATCGTAATTAGAAACATTAGAAATGAACATTACAAAATTGTCTCCAGATTTTTAAACGATTTTTTTTTTTTAATATTGTTATATACCACATTATAGCTCTGGCACTAAAAACCTAAATATCATTAAAAAATGTATTATCAATACCGCATAATTGATCATATCTAAATAATCAAAACTAAAATCATTTACAAGAATAAATAAAAAAATGTATTAAAATAAAATAATACATGACAACAATCACGAAGCCCGCACTAAACTGAATGTTAAACGGTTCAGTTCACAAGAAATTATTACTCAATTTTTTGAATTGCGGTGGTTCAACTTTGTTCTGCAAAGAACCAAAATTCTTCAGAAGGAAATAAAATAAAAATAAATCTCAAGACTGAAATATTGTTGACTCGTTATAAACAAATAAGATTTGGGTACATTAAAAAGCCAACTTGCAGCACACGTTATTTTCCACTTACTCATTCTATTGGTACATTCCATTGGTTTTTATCGCAAACAAAATTATGAATACGTAAAGTTTTACTTGTAAACCGTTTTTTTTTCGTTCCCGCGTTTTTAGATCAGTTTATTTTCACACAAGAATAGTATGAGTCTTTATATAACTATACACAATTTTATTCTTAATTTATTTTATTGTTTTATAATTTATACACAATATTTGCAAATTTGAAATCCATCTTGCGCGACTGATGGTCTTACAAAAACTAAGACTAGATCAAATCTGAACGTGGATCAGAACTAAACTATAAAACGCGATAAATTGCTATTTCCTATTGATCATAGACGATTACAAATCCACTTGTAGAGTGTTTAGCGCTTAACAATCAAATAAGACGAAAAACTAAAGCTATACAGAAAACCTGAAGCGTAAAAGCACCTAAGCCAGTCGGCTTTTACGTTTATACTGCAGAAATTCGTTATCTAACCGCGCATAGAATATCACATTTTTATCCGCACTCGTGAAATAAGAAAATTTATCAATTAATCATCGGTGGCGAATCCCCCAGCCTACAGGGAGCTAGTGATAATACAAATAACATGAAAGTGGTATGTTATTTATTATTATTTTTTTTCCAAATTTTTGTTTTTAATTTTATTTTAAGTTAACTTAAATTTACCTATGACAGTGAATCGTAACACAGCAAATACCCATAAGATTTATTAAGTATTTCATAAGTTGCTATTCATATTGCATCGTGTTTTTTTTCCAAAGAAAATTCTGCTCACCACATAGAATTTACGATAATAACAAAAATTATATTTACGAGATGAATCCCCGGTTACTGACGGGCCACACAATGCGGTTTTTCTGGACGAGTCAAGCAAAAATTATGCGGTTTAGAGACAGCGAAATAGATTAAATCGTGATATCAGATATAAGTATCAAGCATTTTTACTCTAATATAATGCTAGAATTATGAATATAATTAATCAAAAAACTTAACAGAATTATGATTGGGCGTAATGCCCAATCATGTGATACTCGTACTCTAGATGATATGGAAACGAGTTTAATGCACCGGAAAATAAGTCATCTTAAATTCCATAAAATAGTGAATAGTGACCTTTATATGGGAGGTGGGGGGGGGGAGGTTTATAATTTTTGAATGTTTCGTGATGAATTTACTGTTTGAAGCTTTCATAATTTTCAAGGACATTTCTCTGGAATTTTTAGTCAAAGTGAAAAGTTTTGAACAATCTTGAAACTGCTTATCAACATTTCTATTACAGTGCTGTGCTTCAATTTGTAGAAGAAGAAATACAAAAACTGCCAAAATTTCATGTTTCAGCCTTTCAGTAGTATTTATAGAAAATATTTAATAATTTTGAAATTATGAACAGTGCACGAAAACAATTTTATTCGAGTAACCTAGTAATTAGGAATAAAAAACCTAACTAATCATACGACATTCTGGATGAAATGGGAAAATTAATTAATTGAAATTTTAATCAAACGATTTTGCCTCATTTGATATGTCCAACCATTAGCCCATTCGCTATCTATCTAAAGTTATTACAAGGACTTGCTTATTCCTTTAACCTCTCTTTCAACTGCTCGTTTCCATATGCCACCTGATCGACCGGCGGCGACGTCTTACATCGACGTTATCATATTGTTTAGAAGTTTTGTGATGGTCACACTTTATGGAACCCAGACCTTAAAGTTTGGCCGTCACTATCGCCTTTGAATTTCGGTACACATCCTTAGGCTGTCCAATTGTACTCCAAAGGCCGACACTGGAGATGATCCCTAGGATTGGAGAGCACCAAACGGTGGTCCTTTCCGAAACTTTGTGATGTTAGTCATTTTCTAAAATTATGTTGTCTGCGAGGCGGTACAAGTGATAGAGTGCGTGATATAGATTTGTGCTTTAAGAATACTGTTGTAATAATAAGATTCGAAAAAATGTTGGCTAAGCTCGAAATGGTATGCACATTAACCGCATTATACTACTGTGCATTAAGTAATTATATATACTTACTTACGATGGCGCTACAGCCCTAATCGGGTCTTGACCTCCTGAATACTTCATCTCCATCCATATCGGTTCAGTGACTGCATCCTCCAGTTTAGAGAATCTTAGCAGTGATTTGCTGTCTGCGTCAATCAAACCCTCCCAGTGCTTGTATGGTTTTCCGACCGGTCTTTTAATTTCAATGGGTTCGCTTTTATCCTTCGATTAGTTTGCTCCTAGTTATACAAAGTTGTCAACGTTTTCTAGTTTATAGTCTCCTACTGTAGTATTTTGTCTAACTCTGTCCCGCGTTAAATTAACAATTGTCAAATTTTCGAAAGAATTGTTCCGCTATCCTTGTTTGGCATACTTAAACCCAAAACAACTATCTCTATCCCGCGTTAAATCCGTTGCTAAAGTGATTAGCTTAAACACGAACCAAAAACTAATAAAAATTGAAAAAATAAAGATTTCTGAAAAAAAATATAGCAAACTCCATTGTACTGAAAATTACTTTATTGCTGACTGAATATTAGCAGCCAAAGAAAATACAAATTATTTTTGGAAAAGTTTGAAGCCAAGTTAAACTTGGACACAATTTTCGAAAATTTCCAAATCAAAAAGTATTCCCACATGAGACAGCCTATCAGGCACTCTATTTTATATATCCTTCTTGGTTAATACGTAGTCCAACTTCCTTTGCTACCGAGTCAAGGTTTACAAATACCTCCAGAAATCTTGCAAGGATATCTATGTTGTCGGGATATGCTATGAATTGTGTGGATTTGAAGTATAGAGTTTTCTTGGGGTCAAGCGCCTGTCGATACTGTGGTATGCTTGATTGAAGCCAACAAATATCTGGTGCACATTAATATTATATTCCCAGCACTTTTGCAGCACCTATTTAACTGAGAATATCTGGTCCGTGGACGATCGTCCAGCTCTAAAACCGCATCTTACTACTACAATGACGCTACAGCCCAATTCGGACCTTGGTCTCCTGACATTCAGGTTCCTTAACATTTTTTATTACTTATTGTGGAAGGGTTGTTAGCCCTTCGCACAACCCTGTTTCTACGAATTTTTCATTTTCGTAGATTGAGGTGACCAAGGTATATCCAAGTAGGCAATGTGCTGGAATTATATATTGCGCCGACCGGGATTTGAACTCACGACCTTCGCATTACATGACCAAAACGCTACCCACTAGGCTACACCCTAGCTTGTCAAGATCTTATAAGACGTACACAACAAAGATATGCCTCGGTAGTTTTCGCAGCAGATTTTGTCACCTTTCTTATAAATTGGACATCTTGCGCCAACCTTCAGGCAGTGTTTCCTGCATCCATATATACAGGTGCCGCCGGCTTTGAGAAGCTCAGCTGGAATTTGATCAGTGTCCAGCGCTTTATTGTTTGGGTACTTTTGCATGTCTGTTTTTACTTCTTCGAGTATGAAAAGACTCAAAAAGAATCATCAATTGTTACACCAGTTACACCTATTATGTCTGCTGCTGCTGTTCGTGCGAATGATGGGTTGGGATGGAGGATTTGTTTAAAGTATTGTGCCCATCTTAATTTTATATCTTTCGCATTACTTATAATACTCCCTTCCGCATCCCTGCAAAGAGTCGTTTTCGGTTGGTATTCCTCTTTCATCCTTTTAATAAAGGAATACGCGGCTCTTGTGTTGTGTAATTTAAAATTTTCGTCCATATTTATAATTTCGTTATTACTGTACTTTAATTAATTATGAATAGTCAAGTGAATCCCTAAGAAGGACGACCTTGTGGTAATTGGCGTGGTATTTGTCTACTTACTGCTGTATCGAAAATCATTGCTAAGGTAATTCTTAAAGGGTTATTTTGTACATTCCATACAAATACCTTACGGATAGTATTGGAGGAATCCATCGTAATGGGTTCGCCACTACATCTCATGTTTGTGAACAAGATTACATGTGGAATGCTTTGCGTAGGAGAGGTATTCCAGATAAGGTCATAGCTATGATTAAAGAACCCTACGAAGATGCAAGGTATCGCGTCTTACATAGAGAAGAGCTGTCCGAGAGCTTTTCTGTGCTAACGAGTGTCAGACAAAGTTGCATATTATCACCAGCCCTGTCTCTGGTTATGACATCTTGAAAGTTGCACTCAAAGGTGAGGAAAGTAAAGGTCTTCAGTGGGGACTATTTAACCGCTTAAGTCACCTTGATAATATGAACGACTTATGTTTGCTTGCACATAACCGTTCGGACTTAGGGTTAAATGTTCGCTCGTTGCATTCTAAATGCAAAGAGGCAGGACTGACAATAAATGTGCGTAAGACCAAGTGCATGCACATGGGTTCGAACGCAAGCACACCGATTGTTCTTAACGGCCAGGATGTGGAAGAGATGCAAAATTTATGTTATCTCAGAAGCATTGTCAGCATGGACGGCGGAGCAGAAAAAGATATCGAGGTTCATCTAAATAAAGCTCGTCGGGCCTTCGGTATTCTTTCCCCTTTCTGAAAGTTAAGAGAGATCTTTCGCACGAAGCTGCGAGCATTTGATGCATGCGTCATATCCGGTGTTGTTATATGGTTGTACTACGTGGAAAGTGACCGTTCAACTTACCATTTGTCGACCATATAGCACATGGAAGCAAGCGTTGAGCAGGAGGCCAGAGGAATAAACAAGTTCTGGCGACAATTAAAGGCCGATACGCAGGATCGCGCCTTTTGGAAGAGCACTGTTTCTGTCCTATGGTGGTCTAAACAGGAAATCGAAGTCAAACAAAAACTCTTTTCATATTTCTCGAGTAAACTTGGTATGTAATTTTTCATTGCTTGAAATAAACATAATTAATCGAAATATTATCCATTCTTATCGATCTTTCTGATAGAACCATGATTCCATTGTCGTAGAACTTGGTTTCTAGCAGCTAGGGTGTAGCCCAGTGGGTAACGTATTGGTCTTGTAATGCGAAGGCCGTGAGTTCAAATCCCGGTCGGCGCAATATATAATTCCAACACATTGCCTGCTTGGATATACCTTGGTCACCTCATTCTACGAAAATGAAAAATTCGTAGAAAGAGGGTTGTGCGAAGAGCTAACAACCTTTCCATAATAAGTAATGAAAATGTTAAGGAACCTGCATGTCAGGAGGCCAAGGTCCGATTTGGGCTGTGGCGCCATTGTAAAAGAAGAACTTGGTTTCTGGCCAAAAAACGCCGAAAAGTGGCTTTCGCAAATATTTTTAAAATTCAATTTTGTTTCCTGTAGGGAGTTTTGAAGAGACGTGAATAAATGCTAGTCTGAATGTGCGAGGTCAGAGCTATATGGTGGATGAATTAAAACTTTCCAACCAAGCTCCTCCAGTTTTCCCAGAATCACCTAAAATGTTTGTGACCTAGCGCTGTCCTGCTGGAAGATGACACCGGAACTGACTATCCGGTCGCTTTTTCTTGATTCACACAATCTCATTAGTTGCTGACAGTAGAGCTTAGAATCAATCGTTTGGCATGGATGGAACAGCTCATAGTAGATAATTGCCTTTTAGTCCCACCGGCAATAAAGCATCGGACTCCTATTCATCAATCCTGGCTTTGCAACTGTTTCTGATGCTTCTGTTCGCTTCATCCATAACCGTTTTCGCTAGACATTGAAGTATGTGATCAATTTCTTATTGCCAGTGACCACTCGTTTTAAAAGTTGCCTGTATTCGAACAGTTTTAGCACGACTTCTTCCGTGAATGGACGGCCAGTGCGAACATCACGATTTCCAGGACAAAAGCCCGTGGTACACGTATCGATAGAGCATCGTCTCCATAAACTGCACAAATTTTTTTCACGAGCCTGTGACGCATTCTTGCTTTTGGGGGAAGTAAAACTTCAAAATGGCACGAACTTCTTCGGTAGAGACTTCCATTTTCAAACTTAAATAACTTTAACTAAGGACTGGACACGAAAGTTCTGCACGGTTTTTGATCAATGATAAATAAAGGTAGAATAAAGTTTTCTTCATTTTTTTTTTTTTTTTTACAATAAAGCACATCATATATTACAAAAAATCAAGTTAACTTTTTTAATTAATAGCTTGTCGACTAAATTCTCGCAATTTTTTCTTGATGGAAGACATTAAATTCTGCAAAACCCGATCCGCTACTTTCTTGCTTGCTATGAACCACAAACGGGAAAAAATTCCGCAGTAAGGTTTCACTTCTTCCGTCTTTCCGTAAAACACTTTTCACTAGAGCCCAATATCTTTCTATTGGCCTGAGCTCCGGGACGTTGGGTGGATTCATCTCTTTTCCCACAAAATTAATGTTTTTTTCCTTAAGCCAATCCTGCGTCTTTTTTGCGTAATGGGATGTTGCTAGATCAGGCCAAAAGATAATATTGCCGTCATGACGTTTAATTAAAGGCATCAATCTCTTTTTCAGACATTCCTCAACATAAACATCAGTGTTAACGGTCCCTTCTATGAAAAAAGGATTGCTTCTCATCCCACATTGGCAGATAGCTTGCCACACCAGCACCTTTTTACCAAATTTTTCAACCTGGATGTGTTTATCGACATCACAAACATTCCTTTTGTATTTTGCACTGTAGTATTGAGATCCAGGTAGTGTACTGAAATCATATTTAAAATATGATTCGTCATCCATTACAATGCAAGCGTCTTCATCGCCAATTTTTTTATACAACTTTCTTGACCTTCTAATAGCCTCTTGTTTTTGCTTGACGGTTCGTTTTGCACATTTTTGTTTTTTCAATGTCTTTATATTATTCCTTTTTTTTATTTTATTTATTAAAGAATGACTCACACCGAACTTTTTTGCCAAGTCACGAATTGACATCAATCTGTTCCTTTCAATGAAGCCAACTATCTTTTTTCCAAATTTGGATCACTCGCACCTTTTGGCCTTCCACTTCTGGGATTGTCTTTCACTGAAACAACCCAGTGCACAGTTAGGGTTGCCAGACTTTGCTTCATTTTATAACTAGCAGGTAAAACATGTGCAAAACTTTCGTGTCCAGTCCTTAGTTGATGGAAATTGAGCTCTTTTTTCTCTGAAATGTCACCTTTCTAACATGTGTTTATTTCCCAAACTCTGATATAATCGACTTCAAAGACAAAAATACAAGAGTTTATTTCATCTAATATTTTCAATGTTGACTGTCTATTGTTTCTAGTTCTATAAATATTTGTAATTCTTTGGGACACAATAATACACTATACAATAATTTCAGAAAGAGAAATAACAATTTATCTCAAAAATATTTTATAGAAATTGTTTTTACTTGTAAATGTAAATCAAGTTAAAAATTACAGTTGTGTCTAATATTCAATTTGGATATCAAGACTTTTTTCAGTGCACTTCCATCTCTATCCCCTCAATACCCAAGAACCAAAACCATTCCTACCTCACCGAAGCTGTACTTCCGGACTAAAGGGTAACTCCTTTAGTCCCGGGCCTTCACCATACAAATTTTTCCGTCGCGGATCGCATTTTCAGGATCACCAAAACCATTTTCCGACGAGCAAAGCGCAGCCATTATAAACGATCGAAGGAAGCAGAGGTGGGAAAAGTTCGCCTGTCATTCGACATCTCTTTAGGTGTCGGCACCCCGGGGCAAGAATACCATGATCCGATCAAATCATCACATCAAAATAGATTTCAATAAAAATATTAAGTGAAAACCACAAAGAAATCACCGATCGCTCAATTTCACTTGCGTTTATCTCGGAATCATCTTTTTTAACCTGGTCCGTCTCTAATTGTCCGATTTTTTTCCTTGTAATTGCTGTAGTTTTTGTTCTGCTCTACTCTGCTTTAGATAAAGGCGCTAGGACAGTTTATATTGCTATATATTCCAAAGCAAAATAGTTAAGATAATAGGCCAAAAGCTCTTTTGAATACATCAGTAGAGTATGAAAACATATGTGCATGAAAGAATAAATTGCACAATCTTCATTTACTCCTACTTTTTACTATACGATGAATAATATGATAGGAAGCAAAGAACGGAATCGAACTAAAATTTATTTCATGGCATTGTATATCATTATAATTTGCTTGTTGCTCAACTTTTTGATCATAATTTACTTATAAAATTTATTTACAACTTACCAGTCATTTATCTTGAATATTGTTACGAATTACTCTTCTTACTTTTTTCTGCTTCATCCTTAACAATTTCTTGACTAATCTGTGTGTAACTCTGTATTTTTCGTTCTGAAATAAATTTTAAGCAAATATTAAAATTAAAAAATTAACGACAAAGACAAAAAACAAATTTACAATTTCGTTTCCAAGAATTGAATAATTATATTTTTCTTCTTCAACATTTTTGTAAACTTTAATTACATAGATATTCAAAAAATTTATTGAAAATTACTTCCGATATCTCAGAGATATACAGCTAAATATTTCCAATATTTCTATAACAAATACCGTTTACTTTGTAAAATTTCATTTATATAAAGTACATTTAACCTATTATGGGTACGGTGCGGTGTAGGTTTGTGTGGGTGTGTGTAAGTGTGTTGGTTTATAACACCTTAATTCATATTTTAATAGGTAATGTGCTACATTTTTCCTTGCATTATGAATGAAATATATTGTTCACTATTATGATTTCAATTAATTAATTGTAATTTCATATTATAAGAATAACAATTAAACCGAAAAATAAAAAATATTTTTTAACTTGTAACCGGTAACATAATTAAAAACAAAAAAAAACATTATTTTACTTTATTTTTTTCATATTGAAATATCACAATTTTGGTTTATTTTAACTTTAATTTTTCAGGTTTTTGAACAGTGTTATTTTTTTTTATACTATGTTTTATTTTCAATTAATCATGGATAAGCGTGTCTCTCTTATTTTCTGATCCCATAATCTTCTAAGAATTTTATTTCAAATGTGCCCCACATATAAAATTCAATAAAAAAAATAATTTCATTATTTTTTAATATTTGTTTTTTTTTCCACAATTTTCATTTTATTTAAGTCTTATATTGTTCCATTTCAGAGAAGAAAAAAAATATGTCTGTTCGGCATGATTGTAATTTGTTTTGATCCAGTTTTGTGTTTATTAAATGCCGCCGAAAAATAATGACTTGTTTAGTACTATGTTTATATTTTAATGAACTTAACTAAGAACTGTGCACAATAATTTGTTCTTGTTGAATACTGTTTTATTTTTTAGGATTAAGTTTAACAATGCATGGTTTTTTTTTTGTTGCATTAAATAAATTATACAATTATAATCAGTCTCGTAACATATTGTGTAAAGATAATAAAGTCGTTTGGTAAATGTTTTCACAGTGCATTTCGAATTGAAAGAAAAAATATCCAGATTCTACACTGTTACGCTTTATTATTCGTGACGTTTCGGTCTCTGCTGAGACCGTTATCATACTGTTAGAAGAGTTTGATAAAGATCTCAGCAGATACCGAAACTTCTCGAATAATAAAGCGTAACAGTGTAGAATCCGGAAATCTTTTCTTTCAATTCGATAATAAAGTTATTTTGTAAATTTCATATATGATTTGTGAATAGCTCAATGAATGGATCTTCCGTCTTGCCCAATACAAATTACAACCAACCTTCCATTTAACAAAAAAAAAAAAACCTTTCTTATTCAGTTTCAATTTAATTGAAATTTTGATATCTTAAAAATAATCTTTAAAGTTAAATCTAAACTTGTTTCATTTTTATTTTATAACTAATTTCTAAATAGAGCACTTCTCTAAGTAAGCGTTTTATTCCAAAATATATTCGAATAAATATTTTTAAATTTAGTACCTTTTTTTAAAAAATTGAAAAAATAAATAGAAATTATATTATGAGATTTCGAATGCATTGTGTATAAAATTCTTAATTAATAATGTCCAATATAAATTCATTACAATATTAAAAAATTCCTTTCTTTAAAAAAAAAGTAATAAAATGAGATAAAACGTAATAAAATATCAAACAGTTAACAAATTTAGGTTCAACTAAATCAATGTTTTTTCTATAGTAAATAAAAATAAGAATAAAATGTATTTTTTTTTAAATGATTTTCTTTTTTTTAAGAAAATGCATGTGTTGCATATGCATCTATCAATTTCACGGTATTCTCGTTGCAACCACAAATTTCCAGGATACCATTATCCTCGCAAGTCTGACCGTGAATCATTGCTGGAGTGTAACGACGTAAGTTCACGATAATAAGCCTGAAAATAGGAAGTTTTAAATGAAGCAATATCGGAATATAATGACAAAGCAAATAAATATCACATGACATAATGCTGATAAAGATTAAAGAACGCAAGAAAAGTAATATTTATTGCCAGTATGCCAGACACCCCTCCATAGAATGAGATTAAAAATAATCCACAGTCCTGACTATAGTAAGAGTCAGCTGGTGTATTGGAGTACTGAGCGTGCACACATAATGTGCTACCTGTGAAATCTTACTAAAGTTCAAGAATGCCGAGGCGTTTTTTTTTTTTTTTTACAGAATGACCTGTGTTATAGGCAATTTCGGCCTTTATGTGCAACGCACAAACACAGTCATGGAGGGAAGGAATGGGATTGGGAAGGTTGGGGAAGGGGAGTGATAACGACCGTAGCGAGTGGAGAAGCTGGTATATTGTTCAGTTGTACTGGCTGCTTACTGACAAATATTTGCAGATGTTATGGGGGACTGAATGATAGAAAGCGAACAGAAACCATCTACTGAGTATCTAGGCCTTCTTGAAGTGGAACTGTTTCACTTTTACACCGTTTCCCCATTTCAAAACAGCTAGCTGTGCTTATTTTTCATGGCCGTATTTTCACAAATTTTACCCGGAAAACTTTTGAAATGATTAAAAAAGTGTATAGAGACATTACTGCAGTGACTTAGTCGAATTTTATCGAAAGCACGGTACTAAATTTAAAAATTTCTAAATGCGGCAAATGCAAAAGGATTGTGAAAGACAGCGACTCAACAGTCCAATGCGATAAATCCTGTAAAAAAAAACTGTTTCACGCTAAGTGCATAAAAGTTCATCATCAATGGCGCGACAGCCCAAATCGGGCCCTGGCCTCCTGAAGTCGTCGCCTCCAATCGTGTCGCTCCAAAGACCGCGTCCTCCAGCTGCTAATTTTTAAAATGGCTTTGCTGTCTTCATCAACCGAGTCTTCACATCGCTTGCGTGGTTTGCCTACTGGCCGGTTACCACTCGCTTTGCCTTTAAGAGCACGTTTGGGGATTCTTCTCTCTTCCATTCGCTCTACATAGCTAGCTCACTGCAGTTTACGTAGCTTGATGAACGTTGAAGCTTCTGGCTCGTCGTAAAGTTGATACAACTCATGGTTGTATCTTATTCGCCATTCCGTTCCTTCATTCACAAGTCCCAAGGTTCTTCGGAGGACCTTTCTTTCAAATGCGTTGACTACTTATTCGGAAATTCGCGTTAATTTCCACGTCTCGCTGCCATAACAGAGCACAGGTCGTATAATAGTGTTAAATGTTCGCAGCATATTGTTCCTGTGCACTTTCTTGGATTTCATTATTGGAAGTACCGAACAATTCGTTTTATGTGCTAGTATTATCCGTCGATTGATTTCGTCTAGATTAGCCCCAAGATACATTAGGAGTACAAATAAGTTTCCGCTGTTTGACAAAAGATGGCCCACTAGAAGGTCATGTTGAAATTGTCAGATGTAACGTAATATCGTGAGTTTGGACATCTGGTAACAACATAATCTTTAAGTAGTAGTGACTCCGTATCAGCATCACATAATTTTGTTCGTGCGAAAATGTCAAATTTTGTGGCGAAGAAGCGTCATTTGCGGGAACTTTTGATTTACTTCTTTAATTTGAAGAAATCTGCAGTTGAGGCACATCGATTGCTTGTAGAAGCATATGGTGAGACTGCTTAAAGTGAGAGAAGTTCTCATGAGTGGTTTCAAAAGTTTAAAAACGGTGAGTTTGACGTGGAAGAAAGTGTACGAAGACACGGAATTGGAAGCATTATTGGAGGAAATTTCGTGCCAAACGCAAAAAGAACTTGCACTTACATTAGAAGTGACTCAACAAACAATTTCACATCGTTAAATCGTTACAAATGATTCAAAAACAAGGAAATTGGATTCCATGTGAACTGAAACTGAGAGACGTTGAACGATGATCTTGCATGTTTGAAATGCTGCTTGCCAGGCATAAAATAAAGGGGTTTTTACATCGTATAGTCACTGATGATGAAAAATGGATCCACTACGATAACCAAAAAAAGAGAAAACCATGGTGACCATCTGGCCATCCTTCACCATCGACAGCCAAACCCAATATTCATGGAAAAAAACTAATGCTGTGTATTTGGTGGGATTAGCTTGGTGTCGTGTAGTATGAGTTACTCAAACCGAGTGAAACCATTACTGGAGCTCTCTACTGAACACAATTAATGAGATTGAGCCGAGCATTCAAGGAAAAACGCGCCCATTACTACTCCAGACACGATAAAATTATTCTCATAAATGATGATGCTCGTCCGCATGTTGCGGCGCCGGTCAAAACCTCTTTGGAAACACTTCATTGGGAAGTCCTACTCCACCCGCCGTATTCACCAGACATTGCCCCTTCCGATTATCACTTGTTCCGGTCGATGGCACATGGCCTGTCTAAGCAGCGCTTTACATCATATGAAGATACTAAAAATTGGGTCGATTCGTGGATAGCCACAAAAGATGAAGAGTTTTTGCGACGTGGTATCCGAATGATGCCAGAAAGATAGGAAAAAAGTAGTGGTTTCTGATGAACAATACTTCGAATAAAAGGTAATGTACCGTTCTTTCACAATACATTCCTAGATAGAAAACGACGGAAACTTATTTGTACTCCTAATATGAAGTTGTTAACACTCTCCAAATTATATTCCGCAATTATTATGTTTTGTCTGATAGGCGTTCTCCTTCTTGTTTGCGTCATTACTTTTGTTTTGCTTTCGTTAATGCGCAACCCGACTTCTTTTGCGGCGGAGTCAAGATTGACAAATACCTCTTTAGCACTAGAGAACGATCTTGCTAGGATGCTAATGTCGTCAGCGTATGCTTCTAGTTGGGTGAACTTGAATAGTAGTGTACCGTTGGTGTCGAGTGGGATTTCGCGAACGACATACTCTAGTGCCAAGCTGAAAAGCACATTCCGTTCAAGAGCTGGTTGTGGAATCGGTTTGTATTCTCACTTGGGATTCAGTGTTCGTCATTGTAAGTCTTGTTAGTCGGACTAGTTTAAAGGGAATTCCAAAATCAAACATGATTTGGTACAGTACCTTTCTTTCGATACTGTCGTATGCTTGTTTAATCTACGAAAATTTGGTTCATTAGTTCAAACGATGGTTTTCTTAGATTTTGAGGTTTTTTATTATTTGAGTGGTTTTTAGGTTTTTCTCGAAGAGTATTCCTATCAGTCGTAGCATATGCTGCAACTTGTATTGGATCGGGATAAAAAATATTAATCCCATTCGTGTCGCTCAAAATCTTCCCCTTTGCATCTTTGCGAAAGCTCATTTGATGGCATGTCAATGACCAAAGAAATTTGTTTGATATTGTTGATGATAAAAATTTTGCTTCCTTGTGTTATCGCAAGGACTTCGTTACTTCTTGGGCTTCCCTTTTTTCATGTGTCAAGCGGTCGACCAATTCAACGTCTTTCTTGTGAAGTTGTTCAGAGCTGTCACATTTTAGCTTCCTCAAGGTGTGGCCAATGACTTTCTGAACTCTTATATTGGTCTGTCGAATTGCACTTCCAAGTCAGTCGTTGAAAATGACTTTGGCTTATTGATGGGCAAAATTGAATGATTTTCATGGCCGATATATATGTATGTATATAGTCGAATGAATTCAATAATCGAATGATCATTCAAAAGATAAATCAAACAACAATGCTTCATAAGATACAAAGACAGACAAGAGCTAAGATTCGTGTCCTTGTCCTTCAAAGCAAAGAAACCCTATGCGAAAATCCAGTAATGAAAGATATTTCGTGTTTCGCTCAATGCGATTCGTTATAGAAATTTTGTTGTCGCAAAACAGTGAAACAGCGATTTATCATAACTCTTCTTAAATTTAAAATTTGAGTGGATGAAATCTGATTCAAAATTTCGAATGATCATTCGAAATTTTGTTTATTACTCGGTTTTCAAATACATATCTCGTTCTCGTTTATCGTATGCCATTCGAATGATCATACGAAATATCGATTAACACTCGATTTTTATCAAATGCATATGTCGTTTTCGTTTAACGTATTTCGTTTGTCTCGCGTATCGTTGTTCTGTTGTCACTACCTTGTTGCTTCCTTCCGCTTTGTACCACCGTTGAGCGTTCTCTTGTTCTGACTTTCCAAAACACAAAATGAGAGTAGTGCGAAATGCACATATGTATATTGTTGCTCTTATTTGTTTTTGGCTGTAGTTGTTCCTTTCGCTCCCTTTGCCAGACCACCACAGCAGAACGCTCAAACGAAATATTTGAAAACCGAGTAATTATCGAAATTTCGAATGATGATTCGAATAGTATACGATAAATGAGAACAAGTAAGTAAGTAAACGAGAACATATACAATATACAATATTTATGAACAAATGCATTAAGACTAATTATTACGTAATGTGATGGTAATTGCAATGTACAAATGAACACTAGTAATACGGATTCGGATGAACTCCATCGTCCATTGCAAATAATCCATCCAACTTTTTTATCTTTTTTTTATTATTTCCTTTTGAATTAACTTATCTTAAATTTTATTGTATTATATTTTTATTTTACTTTATTTTTAATTTATTTTGTTTTAAATAAAGTTTAGTTTATTTATTATTTCTATGTAATGGATTGAATTTAAATTATGAAATGTATATATTTATCACATTGAATATATGTTTCAGTGGATCGGTCATGCTTTGAGGAAACCAGAGCGAAACATCGCCAAACAGGCTGTGGATTATAATCCTCAAGGCATCGGGTTGGTCGACCATGTAACACATGGAAGCGAGCAGTTGAGCAGGAGGCCAGAGGAATAAGGAAGTCCTAACAACAGCTTAAGGCCGATGCTCAGGATTGCGCCTTGTGGAAGAGACTTGTTTCTGTCCTATGCCCGTATAGTGGGTCTTAACAGGAATTTGATTTGATTGATTGATATGTTGCAAGTTTCAATTACATCGCTCTGCGCCAGCTAAACTGTCCTAAAACACATTTGTGTTCGTTAATTCCAAAGATATAAACGTTTAAAAAAAAAAAAATTCGGCTGACAATTAGTTTTTAGCCACTTGCTTTGGGACCCCACTGGATACAAACATTTATTTATTTTTGCTCTTTTACCCATAAACCAATATATCCGTATGTTGAGTTTCAGCTTTCTATATCCATTCATAGTAGAGATATTAGCAATCGTAGTTTTCGACCTTAACCAAACCCCCCTCCCCAATTTTTTTTTTACGAAAATTTTTTTTATGATTTGACTACAATAAAAATATAATTTCAAATAATTTTTATTCCATGCATGAGTTCAAAATAAAGTCGATTTATTTAGTTCGAAACCAACGACTTAATGTCTAAAACTGAATCCATTTGAATTCAATTAAAGTAGATTGAAAAATTGTGGCTAAATTTTGGTGAGACAAGTTCATCAGCATCGGTGGTTGTGTGGTGGAATGCTCGCCTGCCACGCGTGTTCGATTTTCGGCGGTGAAAAAAAATTTTTAATATATTTTTTAGCATATTGCAAATTTGTATTTTCCCAAAATAACAATGTATTATTACATGGAAAACTCTGTCGCTAGAGTTGAGTCCAAACACAAGAAGACTTGAAGTTATTTATAAGCAAGTAAATCTGAAACTTGATTGATGAAGACAGCAAAGACATTTTAAAAATTAGCAGCTGGCGGACGCAGTCTTTGGATCGAGACGATTGGATGCGACTTCAGGAAGCCAGGGCTCGAATTGGACTATCGCGCCGTTGATGATGAGATCTGAAGCTATTTAAAAATAAAGCCAATGGGAATCCATCACAAAGAATGTCGTGTATAAGGAAGCCCTAATATAAAACTTCTTTCATTACATTACACAGATCTTAAATGATGGACTGAGTTTGGCATCAAGAGTGTTTGAAAGGACCGGAGATAATTAAAAATTAATTATATAAATTTTATTAAATAAATATTTCTAAAAGAAGAAATTGTTTTTACTTATATATTTTTTAACTTTTCCAGCAGTAACAATGAGGTGGGCCTTATCAAATGTCCTTACTTTACGTACAAAATACGCGTGCGAAGCTTGTTAGAATAATAAAGTAAAATGAACAAGAAAATATTTACGTGTTCTATATGATCACATAATATTTGCTTTAGCAAAAAAAAATACCTTTTCCCACGCCACAAACAAGGCGCTTGCCATTCAATACGTTAAGCAGTCCACACGCTCATATCTCATTTTTTTATCACCTCTCACAAAGGAAACGATTCTCGCAAAGTACATCAGTGTATCATCACTGTGTCACCCATACCACGTAACTTTCGTCTATCAAGTTCGACATACATTTCCAATCACGAAATGAGGAGAAGCTAAAAAATATCGAACAAGAGAGAAAACCCGATGAAAAAGATGAAAAAATCGGCATGGAAACACGTCCGTTCAGGTCGCCATCTCAAGGCAGAATGAGCTCGAATTTATTGTCAAAATGGTATTGGAGATTATCGAATAATATTGAAGTATTATTAATGAAATAACTCCGCCATACCCGGTTCCAAGCCCGGTTGAGAAAAGAAGAGGGAGTATGGAGATAACCTGAATGGTCAGTAATATCAGTGCGTCCGTCTCAGGAAGTAGTCAAAAAGTATGACATAGTTTGACTCGCAGCATAACTGTGAGAACTCTAGCATGTCATATTTGGCTGAAAACTCCCACCCTCTTTTTACTAAGGTGTAATAAATAAGTAGGACCGGTTCTCCAGGTCGGAGCTTGAGCGAGGCGCCGAAAACGCATCACCGAAAAAAAAACACTGCCCAGAAACCTGAAGAACAGCCTCGGAAAGGATGGACTCAATGGGAACGACCCCGCAAACGAAAAATGAACTACTCTTTTGGATCTTGGAATGTTCGATCCTTATTTAGAACAGGAGCTCTGAAAGAGTTTCCCGAAGAAGTGGCAAAACACAACATCAACATAACTGCCATCCAAGAAACGAAATGGCTCGGTAGCGAAATCATGGACATGAGATCACACACAATCTATCCAAGTGGAAAATTGTCGGGAAGCAGAGAGTTTGGAGTCGCTTTTGTCGTTGACAAAAAATTTAAACAGCAGGTCACGAGCTTCAGACCAGTAAGTGAAAGATTGTGTGCAATCCGAATAAAGACTAAATTTTTCAACACTTGGTTGATCAACGTTCACGCACCAACAGAAGACAAGGACGATATAACTAAAGACGAATTTTATGCCACCCTAGAGACAACCTATGATTCACTGCCCTCGAATGACCTAAAAATTGTCTTAGGGGATTTGAATGCAAAAGTCGGAAAAGAGGAGGCTCATAGAGGAACAACAGGAGGGCACAGTCTCCATGACATAACCAACGACAATGGCCAACGTCTTATTGATTTCGCAAGCAGCAAAAATATCATAGTGAGCTCTACATGCTTCCCACATCACGATATTAACAAACGAACGTGGGCATCACCAGACGGTCACACCTTCAACCAAATAGACCACGTTCTAATTGAGAAAAGAGCTGCTTCCAGAATACTTGATGTACGAACCCTGCGCGGGGCGAATTGCGACTCTGATCATTATCTAGTTAGAGCCGATGCCGAATAGCTTGTCGTGCATATTCGAAAGCGAGGAGAGCTTGCAAATTCAGTGTTGATAAGCTTAAAGACGAAACGGTGGCACGGGCTTACATGTCAGTATGAAATAAACACCTGACAACAGTGTATGAAAACATCCAAAATATGCTAGTGGAGAATGTGTGGGTGAAAATTAGAGACGGCATCAAATCCTCCGCAGGAGAGGTATTAGGATATCAAGCATGGCGGAAAAATAATGATTGGTTCGACCAAGAATGTCGCGATGCAATAGATAGAAAGAACGGGGCTTACAAAATTTTTACTGAACGACCAACACGAGCCCAAAAAGAAAAATATGACGAGCTTAGGCGATATGCGAAAAAGACCAGCAGTCTCTGCAAAGACGCAGAGGGTAGCATCACCAGCAACACACAAGGAATCAAAAGGAGATGGGCTTCCTACTTTGAACATCTTCTAAATTGCACCCCATTAGCACCGATCACGACAGACAACATTTCAATTGAGGCTTCAAGTGGTGAAGAAGAACCAAGGACTAACAACCCTTCCATAATAAGTAATGAAAAATGTTAAGGAACCTGAAGATCAGGAGGCCAAGGTCCGATTCGGGCTGTAGTGCCATTGTAGAATTTTTGCACAAAATTTTCGAAGATTTTAAACAAGCATACGACAGTATCGACAGGAGCGTACTGTACCAAATCATGCTTGATTTGGGAATTTCCCCAAAATTAGTCCCGACTAACAAGACTCACAATAACGAACACTGAATCCTATGTGAGAATACATACCAATTCCACAACCAGATTTCGAACGGAATGTGGTTTAATGCAGGGGTCTAGCTCCCATCCTTTTCAACTTGGCACTAGAGTATGTCGTCCGAAAACTAGTAGCATACGCTGACGACATTAACATCCTAGTAAGATGCTTCCTTAGTGCTAAGGAGGTATTTGTCAATCTTGACTCCGCCGCAAAAGAAGTCGGATTGCGCATTAACGAAAGCAAAACAAAAGTAATGACGCAAACATGAAGGAGAACGCCTATCAGACAAAACATAACAATTGGGGAATATAAGGACTGGACACGAAAGTTCTGCACGGTTTTTGATCAATGATAAATAAAGGTAGAATAAAGTTTTTTTCATTTTATTTTTTTTTTACAATAAAGCACAACATATATTACAAAAAATCAAGTTAACTTTTTTAATTAATAGCTTGTCGACTAAATTCTCGCAATTTTTTCTTGATGGAAGACATTAAATTCTGCAAAACCCGATCCGCTACTTTCTTGCTTGCTATGGACCACAAACGGGAAAAAATCCCGCAGTGAAGTTGCACTTCTTCCGTCTTTCCGTAAAACACTTTTCACTAGAGCCCAATATCTTTCTATTGGCCTGAGCTCCGGGACGTTGGGTGGATTCATCTCTTTTCCCACAAAATTAAGGTTTTTTTCTTTAAGCCAATCCTGCGTCTTTTTTGCGTAATGGGATGTTGCTAGATCAGGCCAAAAGATAATATTGCCGTCATGACGTTTAATAAAAGGCATTAATCTCTTTTTCAGACATTCCTCAACATAAACATCAGTGTTAACGGTCCCTTCTATGAAAAAAGGATTGCTTCTCATCCCACATTGGCAGATAGCTTGCCACACCAGCACCTTTTTACCAAATTTTTCAACCTGGATGTGTTTATCGACATCACAAACATCCCTTTTGTCTTTTGCACTGTAGTATTGAGGTCCAGGTAGTGTACTGAAATCATATTTAAAATATGATTCGTCATCCATTACAATGCAAGCGTCTTCATCGCAAATTTTTTTATACAACTTTCTTGACCTTCTAATAGCCTCTTGTTTT
Organism: Chorisops tibialis; assembly: GCA_963669355.1. NCBI lineage: Eukaryota > Metazoa > Arthropoda > Insecta > Diptera > Stratiomyidae > Chorisops > Chorisops tibialis. The sequence goes on from OY770263.1 coordinate 79,530,572, forward strand.
TGCTTGACGGTTCGTTTTGCACATTTTTGTTTTTTGAATGTCTTTATATTATTCCTTTTTTTTATTTTATTTATTAAAGAATGACTCACACCGAACTTTTTGCCAAGTCACGAATTGACGTCGATCTGTTCCTTTCAATGAAGCCAACTACCTTTTTTTTCCAAATTTGGATCACTCGCACCTTTTGGCCTTCCACTTCTGGGATTGTCTTTCACTGAGAACCCTTCGTTGAACTTGTCTATAGCGCGCTTGACTGTCCATCGCGAACATTTCACTTTTTTTGCAATCGCGGAATACGAAAAACACTTATTTTCCGAAAAAATTCGCAAAATTTTTTTACGCACCATTCGAACTCATGACTAGTAATACGTCAAAGGAACCATATTTCAAAATTGCCTCAATAAACCACATGAATCACTGAAACAACCCAGTGCACAGTTAGGGTTGCCAGACTTTGCTTCATTTTATAACTAGCAGGTAAAACATGTGCAAAACTTTCGTGTCCAGTCCTTAATTTGGAGAGTGTAGACAATTTCATATATCTTGGGGCTAATCTAGCAAAGGACGGTAATGAAACAGACGAAATCAATCGACGGATAATACCTAGTCAAGTCATAAATATTGGTACACAACTAAACGCATTCATTACGAATGCAATATTGGGCGCATCCATTTCGTCTTGACTGCGATTTGACAGTTGACATTTCTGCTTCATTGCCACGTAAAAAGTTTTTGGCATCAATTGTTTACAATCATGGAATGGGGCGACATCGAAAATCGTATTATTTTAGTTGGCTACTAAAATGCAACATGGAAAAAGGCAATATCTTTCGGACGTTGCGACCGCTTGGAATCACTCGCAATTTTGTGTATTGTGCTGTGAAGCTGTTTGAGAATACTGGTAGAGTATGAGACCGTCAAAGATCCGGCCGTCCGCGCACTGTGAGAACTCCGAAAGCGATCAAAGCCGTGAAGAAACGAATCGACCGAAAACCGCTGCGAAAACAGAAAATCTTGTCGCGGGAAATGCAAATTTCGCAAAAATCCATGTCTGGCATTGTCAAAGAAGATTTGGGACTCAGCGCGTATAAGCGACACACTGGACACCCGCTCACAGCCGCATTGAAGGAAAAACGCAAGCGAAAATCGAAAGCGTTACGCGGCCGGTACGCGAAGAACGCTCACAGACAAATTCTGTTTACTGACGAGAAAACCTTCACCATAGAAGAATCGTTCAATAAACAGAACGACCGTGTGTATGCTCGGTCATCCAGAGAAGCATCCCAACTCATCCCGAGGGTCCAAAGAGGCCACCACCCCGCGTCTGTAATGGTATGGTGGGGAGTGAGCTACGATGGCGTTACCAAGCTCCATTTTTGCGAGAAATGAGTGAAAACATCGGTCAAAGTATATCAATCGACCGTCTTGGAACCCATTGTGAAGCCTCTCAACCAATGGATATTCGCCAACAAGCCGTGGACTTTCCAACAAGACTCTGCTCCAGCTCACAAGGCAAAACGACTCAACTGTGGCTCAAAAACAAAGTTCCGGACTTCATATCAACGGATGATTGGCCAGCTGGTAGTCCAGACCTCAACCCGTTGGATTACAAGTTGTGGTCCGTATTAGAGGGCATGGCTTGCTCTACTCGACACCCAAATATTGAGTCGTTGAAGCGAGCCCTTGTCCGTGCAGTGGACAATTTCCCCATGCATGCAGTGCGTCTCGCGATCGATGAGTGGCCAGATCGTCTCAAGTCGTGCTGGAAGGCAAATGGAAGTCATTTCGAATAAGTTGTTCTAAGATTTGTAGCCATTGAATAACCCAATAAAAAGAAAAAAAAAGTTTTGAAAAACATTAATTCGTTTTCATTTGGCGTCGATTTTTCTGTGTACCAATATTTATGACTTGACTAGGTACTAGCAAATAAGGCGTATTATTCGGTACTTCCAATAATAAAATCCAAGAAAGTGCACAGGAACAATAAGCTGCGGATATATAAAACTATTGTACGACCTGTGCTCTGTTATGGCAGCGAGACGTGGACATTAACGCGAACTTCCGAAAAAGCAGTTAACGCATTCGAAAGAAAAGTCCTCAGAAGAATTTTTGGACCAGTGAAGGAAGGAACGGAATGACGAATAAGATACAACCATGAGTTGAGTCAACTCTACGACGCGCTCTTAAAGGCAAATCGAGTCGTAACCGGCCAGTAGGCAAACCACATAATCGATGGGAAGACTCAGTTGATGAAGACAGCAAAGCCATTTTCAAAATTAACAACTAGAGGACGTGGTCCTTGGATCGAGACGATTGGAGGCAACAACTTCAGGAGGTCAGGGCCCGATTCTGGGCTGTCGCGCTGTTGATGATGATGATTATTAATGAAATGAGATGCCGAACTTATTGATTCAACTTCTCAATATTCCATTATTTCTTATGATAGTTAAAAAATTACCATAAACCATAATATTAGCATATAAACTCGAACAATAAAATCGTCATAAAATACACTTTTTCTTCATATATCATTAACAAAACATAAGATAAAAATCAGTTTTAAACGGTACCTTCTCGCGATCTTTTTCTATTGATATAGTAAAAAAGAACATGTAGTTATCTCTCAAATTATAGGCGTAAAACTTGTTTGAAAATTGGTATTTTTTGAAATTTTCCTGAGAATAATTTGAAAAATGTGTTTTCAACGAACAAAGATTAAAATAAAAGAAATTTCATTATCTTGCGTGGTTCGTCAGAAACAATTCTTTAATAATGGGCTTTTGTTTACAGAAATCGTCTTTTCGGTATACATGGCCCCTTAAACCCTTTTTCGGAGATTTAGGGTGTACTATTTTTTAGATCTGAAAGTTTTTATAGTACTTTCATATTTCAAAGATTTTAATGAAAAAAACTGCAAGTCAGTCGGTGCTACTGTTTGGTTCAGGAATTTCCATCAGCCACTTACATCCAAGCATATACAGTACAGTCGCGATAATTTCAACCTGCGATAATCTCAACCTTTGATAATATCAACTAAATAAATTATACATTATATACTCTGTAGTTTCAATTCACTGTTATGCTGACATTTCGATAATATCAATTTCGCCGATTTCGCAAGACAGTTGCTCAGTTTGTCCATAAGTGCGTTCCACGCGTGTTCTTAAATGTAATGGCTGGCTCCTCGAAAGTTTCATAAGTTTTTATCGATAAAAGATAAAATTATCATACTTAATCAAATTAGAAAGTGCGTAAGTGGAAAAACGCTAGCGTTGCAATACGGAGTCGGCAAATCTACTATACGCCAAATAAAACGAAATGAGCGAAAAATTCGGCAATTCGCAGCTAATGCTGAAAGTGGTCCCGGTAAGAGAAAAACACTGAAAACAACAGAATTACCAAAAATGGAGCAAGCATTATACCGTTGGTTTCTAGAGCAGAGAAAACGACATGCTGCAATCTCTGCTTCCATTTTAGCAGAAAAGGCCAGGCAATTGAATCACTAATTTAAAGAGTGCCTCAATTTTACCGCTAGTTCAGGTTGGATTGACAATTTCAAGAAACGTCATGGAATACGCCTGTTAAAAATTTGTGGCGAAAAATTATCTAATAAGCCAGAGCACGTAGGGGAATTTGTTGACCGTTTTAATAAAAAGATTACCGAAATGAATCTAACTTTTGAACAATGCTACAATGGCGACGAATCGGTATTGTTTTGGAAGCTACTCCCTGAAAAAACCCTCACTCATTTTAAGGAAACCAACGCTCCCAGTCGAAAAGCCAGTAAAGAGCGCATAACATTTATGCCATGCACTAATGCTTCTGGTAATCACAAGCTCAAACTCTTAGTTATCGGAAAAGCACAGAATCCACGTGCATTCAAAAACATGGATCATAATCCCGTAGAGTACCGCCACTCGAAAAATGCGTGGATGATTGCTGCAATTTTTAAATTCTGGTTTCATGACAGCTTTGTGCCCCAAGTAAGGGCAAATATAATTTCACATACATGTTCATATTAAATCATGTTTGGACTTTATATTTTGACAGGTGCGGAAATTCATGCGATCACGAGGTTTACCAGAAACAGCCCTATTGTTGCTTGACAACTGTCCAGCTCATCCGAGTCCCGAAGAACTTAAAACTGATGATGGTCTCATTGTTACAATGTTTTTGCCACCCAATTGTACAGCACTAATCCAGCCAATGGATCAAAACGCAATTAATTTGGTCAAATTGAATTACAAAAAATTTCTTTTGTCACGTAAGTATAATTGAAAGTGATTGTGATATCGAAATGTCTGTTAAGAAACTGAATTTGAATGATGCAGTTTTGCTTCTTTCAAAGGCGTGGAATCAAATTTCTTCAGAAAGCATAAAAAAATGTTGGAAAAATATAACCAGAAAATCAGAAGACTATTCGTCCGAAGATGATTTACCCTTGCAGACTCTCCAATTGCGAGCGCTTTCAGAGAAAAATATAGCTGAAGCAGTTTCTATCATGCTGACACGTATAACGCCAGCAGAAACTTTTAGTAACAGTGAAGTTGAAAATTGGTTACTAGATACCAATATTGTCAGCTTCGACGATAGTTCTTCCGAAGGAGATATTGCAAATCAACAAAATGAAATTATTATTGAAGCAACAAAAGTGAAAGACGATGATGCTATTCGATGTTTTGATGTTGTCTTAAAGTGGGCTGTGCAAAACTCAATTTCTATAGATAAAATTGAGACACTTCAAGAAATACGGAGCACGGCAATAAATAGGTGCTCACAACGAACTTCTAAGCAATCGAAAATAAGCGAATTTTTTCAAACATGAATTAAATAAAATTTCATAAATATGTATATATAATGTACATCTTATTTAAGTTTAATTAAATGTTATAAAAACAAATTTAAAAAAGTTTCGATAATTTCACCATCCCGGTAGTTTCAACCAACCCGGTTTTCATTAGTTGAAATTATCGCGACTGTACTGTATATTAAAATTTTTTTGGGTGCCAATTACAGAACAAATTTTACGCATTTAGGAACAGCCACAAATGCGGGTGAAGAGTAAAACACAAAATTAAAATAAAAGATGGATAAAGATGATTCGCAAAAAAAAACTCGATAGGAATTCGCTCAGGATACTAGTAAAATACGCGAGATTAAACTGCTCTCTATACGACAATTCATTACAGTGGTGCCGAACGTTGGGCTAGCTCAGATAGAGCAATAACTAAACCAGATATATTCGTTTCGTAAAAGCGACATACTTTTATATCTCTTACATCATTCGTAATCGCGTTTGCTGAGTAAATGAAGCTTATGACCTAAGTAATTATGACGCCTACAACAGTGGACCACCTCACACATTTGTTAGGATCCGACTCATTTTGAATTCTATGAAACAAAACTTACGTGGCCTTATCATTTTGCTTTTGTTTTCTGTAATCCATCAAACTTTTGATTAATTTGTCCGGCTTGAATAAGGGGTTGCCGCGAGCACCTGATGGTACAATGATTAAAATAACATCATATGAATCGGTTTTTTTGTTTAACATATTAAACGGAGCGGTCAAACGCTGTACAGTTTTCGGAACCTAAAAAAAACGAGGCACACAGAATTATTGAAATTCCCGATTCAGCTTGTATTGAGCTTAGCAATTCAATTATTACCTCCTTTTCTTTACACTTTAGCATCGCATCATCATAGCTAATATTTTCTTTCCAATCAATATGTTCAAGGACATAGGTTTGCGGCGTGTACGTAAAAACATCGACTTTAGACTCGGTACGGAAATACATCAAGGCCATGGTAACGGCAGCTTCAACACAAGCGATTTGTCTTTGATTAATTACCGGTTCTGGAAAGAATTGAATTCATAATATCGAAATCCAGAAATTTAGCTAAAATCCACACTTTTAGAGTAGCTCGCCTGCATATTTATGGCAATGAAGAACTTCAGGCCTAAGCATCTTTGATTGTGATCAAACGATTTTTTAAACATCTCGGTCACGTTATCGACCAGCGATTTCTCGATTCGAATGCCAAGCCGTTCAATTCTCTGGGTGTGATAGGTTTGCTAGAAGCAACGAACAAATCAATGTGTAATAAACGTATAAATTTTCATGTTTTAACCGAACCTTTATCCGTTCAGAGTATCGTTTTTCGGTCATCAAGCTCTTTGCTGCTTTCAACATGAGAACTGGAGTGATAGAGGACTCGATCATCAACGTTTCGTTGAGAAGCGCATTCGTGAAAGCCGGTGACACATGTTGAAAAACTTTTTGTTCGATCAGCGTGAACATGTGCTCAAGAATTTGGCGATACGTGAACGACGGAAGCAAAGCATCCCACACCTCGCTATACGCGAGCATATTGGTCGGCACATTCCCGAATTTCAGATTTCCAGTCGTAATCAACTCTTTAGAATCGGCCGGAATTGCGCATGCTTTCAATGTCAGGCTCGTCTGCAGCTTAGCCATAGCTTGGGCGTCGACCGGAACGATTCCTTCATTTTGCACTACGGCTTTGCTCGGCTTTCTGAACATGGCACCGATCAGGTCTTGCTTGCCGGCTTTTTTCAAATCAACATGACACATTGCGATCAAGTCCTTGTGCATGAATCCGTATTTGCTGCGCTGCACCGCCAACATGTCCACCATTTCCATTTCCGTCCGTTGCGTGTACCAAAGACTGAACGCCTTCCGTACAGTCTGCGTGAAGCCCTTGCGTTTTTTCAAGCCCTGAATGACTTTGGCGTAGTGTGCGAACGTAAAGAGCTCCGCCGATGTCGGAATGAGCTGTGGAAATGCTCTGTACGCGTCCACACGCTCCCTTTCAATCCGCATTTCGGATAGGTATACTGCGTACACGTACAATGCCTAGGAAAATTAGAATTCCTTTCTGTTATCCCGGAAAAACTAACGTGGCGAAAAAATCAAACGTTGCTCACCTCATCGTTGCGTGGCACCAACCCTCCTTGGCGTTGCGTATGAATTTCAATCAGGCTTATCAGGGTAGCGGCGTCCAGATCGCAAACTAGTGCTCGGATTTCTTCAAAATCGTTCTCAAATTTGTGGTCCTTACGTTTTGGAACGTACACGGGCGCCAACGAGCCCAAGTAAAAGAATCGCTTTAATTTCGAAACGGAATCCATTGTGGTGGTGGCGTCGGCGACCAAAAGCGTTCCGATATATCGTGGTAGTTGCGAAAAGAATCGTCGAAAATTTATCCGAACACTACTTTTGCTCCAAACAACGCGAGAAAAGAAACTGTTGGTAAATTTAACGGGCAATTACTGAAAATAACTGTAAATTCGGAGAATTTTTTACCAGAAATTTTGGGTTTCGTCTGACAGCAAATCGCTTGCGTTTGACAACACAAAAGGCCATAGCCTCCAAGAAAAAAAAAACGATCAGTGTTACCGCTGAAGGAAAAAAATATATTTCGAAATGGAAATAAAAAATGTATGAAACAACATTTTAATATTATTTATTATTATTATTTCATTTTATTTGAGGAAGTGTGAGAGCACCGCGACCTTTCTGGCCTATTTTGCGTTTATTGTCCCTTCGCCTTACCATTACTCGATAGCTTTGGCTAATCTAAATTTCTTTAGCCATGTTGGCTAGTCCTTTTGTAGGCAATAATATGGCACATAAAAAAACAATATTAAAATGACATTTTTATAATGGGTTTTTTAGAGAAAAACTACATTGATCCCAGAATTTTGAGGGTCAAAGTGTCAAAAATTTGTGTTCTGAAGCAAATACCTCAGGATTGGGTACAGTTACAATGCAAATTATTACATCAAATGAAAGGTAATTTGATTCCCTAAAAAAAAGCTATAACACTTTGAATTGTGATTATTAGTTTTCAAGATATAGCGTTTTGAGTGAGTGAGGGTACAGGTCCGAAAGACTTTTCTTGATCACCCTGTATCTCCGTGGATATTGAAAATTGACCATCTCCGTAGAACAATTTTTTGCTCAAAATATATCCAGGAATAACCCCTTACAAGGTTATGCACGGAGTACCAAACACCCTGTATTATTATTACCAAAAGAATTTGATACAAAGATACATAATTGCTGAAAATGATACATTTTTCTTCAATTTCAGCCTGCAACAAAATTAACTCATTAACAATAATATTTCGTACAAAAACTTAAAATTTGCATGAAGATATCACTTTTATTCAATATATTTTTTCTCAACCCTAATTCGTATAACAATAAAAAGAAAAAGATTAATCAGTCCTAGATTTTCAAATACCATGGTCAGTCTGGTCAACAATAGAATGTCAAAAGTTATGATTCTGGGGAAATTCCCGAATTATATGGTTTTCTGTTGATGCCTGTTCTGTTTGATTGCCAAAATGGTAAAAAAATGGTAAAAAAACAAAATGACAAAATGGTAAAAAAAAAAATATAATTTCTTTTTAATTTAGTTTCGTCTAATGTTTATACACATAGATTTCTCATAAGAATAAGGAAAACGGAAAAAAAATCGTAGTTTACCGGATTCGAATAAAAGTACGAGGTTAGTTTTTTGTTTTAATAATTCCCAAATAATTTCAATGAGTTGAAGAGTTCTAAGTGAGTTTACTTCTGAGTTCCTTATCGCGTTTTATTGTACAGTTGCTCACAAAATTATTTGGTCACTCTGGGATGCGAGCTAAATTCGTCACACACTAAAATGCAATATTTGAAAAAAGTAAAAACTAGGATTTGATGTCGGGATATTGTAAATAAAAAAATAATATTTTTTATAATTCAAGTAGTTCAAATAAATTTATTAAATTAAAAAGAAAATAAAAGATTGGAGATTCATCTCAGAAAATTATTTGGTCACTAGTTTTAATACATTTAATTCTTTTTAACTAAACCTATTTAATACTTGGTGGGGTATGCGTTTGCTTTAATAACTGCATTTAGTCTATTCTGCATATTTTTTATTAAATTAGCAGTGGTAGAAACACCTATTTCGTCCCACTCCTTTTTTAAAACAGTTTTCAGCTGATTTTTGTTTCTTATGTTATGATCCTGATCCTTTTTTTTTGCAAAATTGACCACAGATGCTCAATAGGACTTAGGTCTGGAAACTGTAGAGGCGTTTTGAGTTGTTGAGGTACGTTGTACAACAGCCAACTTTTGACTACAAGAACCATGTGCTTTGGGTCATTGTCTTGCTGGAATTTTCAGACACTTGGCATTCCCAATTTCATAGCACTATCCTTAATTTTTTTTTTAATATGTCTAAATACACCCATTTATTGTTATTCCGTCAATAAAATGCAGGTGTCCCACGCTGTTTGCCGCCATACAGCCCTAAACCATAATTGAACCGCCGCCATGTTTCACCGTTGGGACTAAGTTATCTTTATTCAGCGAAGTATTTGTTCCTCTCCACACTTTTTGATTTCCATCTGCGCCGAAAATATTGAATTTGGATTCGTTACTACAAATAACAGTCTCCCAGAATGAATTATCCTTCTCTAAATATTTTTTAGCGAATATCATTCGTTTGATTCGATTTGCAGCAGATATGTATGGTTTTTTCTAGCGACTCTTCCATTATACCCTTGTCGACGAAGAATTTTGCGCACCGTTTCATCAGCCACTTATCGTCCTGTAGTTTCCCGCATTTTCTGGTTAAGTTTTGGTACACTTAACTTTAGATTTTTTCGAATTTCGTTCATCACGACCGTTTAGTATTTTTTTTCGTCCACGACCGTCCTTATTAAGCGAAGTACCTTCGTTTTGAAACTTTTTTTTACACTGTATTGAATTGTGGAATATGGTTTATTGATAATTCTTGCAATTTCGCGATAAGATTTTCCCTTGTTGTGTGTGACTGGGAGTTCGCGCCGAATTCAAACGAACTTCGAATTGGAAAGCACATTGAATTGGGAACGCGCCTTTAAAAAAAAAAAAAAACAACTCAATTTAGGAACGGGCCTTAATAAAAGAAAAAAAAAAAAAAACTGAGCAGAGATCCGGTCGGAAACGACAAGTGCGTCGCGTGATAGAAAGAGATCACCGTGGAAATCGGCATCTGCCGAGTTGCAGCTCGGATCATTTTGTCTCGCGTATGCTAGAGGAGTGCGATACGACCACCGTTATATTTTTGAAAACTGAGCGACCGCGTTTTGGACCGGACGAGTGGTAACGAAGAGGCGGTCGGGACTTTTCTTGTCGGACGTGAAGTGGTACCGAAGAAAACGCGTGCAATCTCATGCAAATTTTATTTAAAGAGCCGCAAAATATTTAAATAATAAGTTCGATACACGTCGCGCCAATAAACGAATCAGATTCCGAACCTTCTACAGAAAGAAAGAAAACCGGCACCAATTATTTTTAACTCGTCAAAGAAAAAAAAAAAATTGTCGCGTTAACCCTAACCTCAATGTGGCCGCATTCATAAGTCGGTGATGCCGTCATCGTTCGTTCCGTTTTTTTTTCTTCTCGTCCACGCCATACTTCGCGAAACGCGCAGCGTGACCATTCGCGAACCGACGTACCAGTTGCTATTTATTTCAATTAACGAAAAATAAGGACAAATAAGTGGAACGCACCAACATATACATTCCAAAAGAAAAAAAAATCAAAAGTTTCCTACATCGTCGTTTATATCCTTCTTGTGAACGCCTTGCTATGCCCACTCTACCTACATAAGTACCTAGTGCGTGAAAGTGCTAAACAATGACCCGACATAAATAAATTCTCATTGAACGACCAAATGACTGCACGGGTAATAAACTCGCAGTATCCGACCGATATCAATAGATTTCAAACGACTCTCCCGTCAAAGCACGTCTTGATCGAAACGGTGATTAGTGAGCCTTCGTTGAGCCTCGAAAACGCATCTTCCAGTAATCCGGAAAAAGAAGAATTAAGCCGCCCGAACCTGCGCTGTAGTGTGCCGCAAGTTGGTAGGAGTTTTGTTCGGACACGCGCATTATTACCCGAAATTCAACAAAAAATCACGCTGCAGGAGGAGCTGAAGCCATCGAAACACGAGCAATCCTTCTTCATTCGGCGATTCTAAACGGTAAGGCTCGTGCAACTAATAAAGGCCCCATCAACCGATTAGGCAAGAAAGGTCGATGGAAGCGGTGAAACATTCAGCCTCTCCAACTATCAAGGCCATCGTGGGAATCACTTCACAGGCAAGATAACGCCTTCTTCTCAAATTATAAGATGTCAACAATATAAAAGAAAGAGAAAAAAAGAAGAATTACAACACTCAACGAAGGTAACAAAGTCCACCAATTGCTAGGCCAGTTTCCAATGCCAGTTCATACTTAAAGGACCGGCCAATTTTGTTCTTTCATGTTAATTTTTGTAATATGAATGTCACGTCCATATTTAATTAACCCCTCTATTAAGGATCACTTTCTGATCGGATCAGTATCATCGAAAATCACACGCTCCATCTTAAGTATTACTATTAGATTTCAATAACCTTATCAGTTATTTATCCTTTTCTTCTCAAGGAGCAATGTTCCTCCTATTTTTGAAATTTTTGAAATATTTTTTTTTCATGCTCGCACTAAAGAAACTGAGCTCTTAATTTTTTTCTTCATGATTTAAAATTGGATTTGGGCAAACACCCAAATATTTGTGGAATGGAATTTAATGCAGGAGAGTTATCGACCTAGAATTCAAGATCAAACTAATATTGGTTTTATTGACCGATCGTGCAAGAAAAAACATAAACAATAACGTAATTAATACATTTTTATTTGCTCACAAATTACAAAATCAAAATCTATAATATAGAATAGAAAAAGAAATTCTCTCCTCCTAAAGAAATTAAAGTGAAACAAAAGAAAAAGAAAACAAAATATTTTATATATTTTTTTTTTGCAATCTCGGTGATGGAATAACCATTATTATTATTATTATATAATTATGAGAAATTTACGAAGAAAAAAACCAAACTACCAAATGAGCTAAATATGCTTTTTTTTATATACATTTATTATTTTTTTTTAAGTTGAAGTAATTTTTTTTGATTTTATTTATTTTATTGGTGAAACATTCTAATTCGAATGAATCTTAAAAGACACAAAAAGAAGAAAAATAAGAAAACTAAACTAAATAATACAATAGTCCCGAATTTCTTTTTTGTCTTCTTTCATTCTCGGAAATTCATACTTACAATTTACTAACCGCTATTCCGAATTCACATTTGTTTATAATTATCCGGATAATGAAAAAGAAATCTCAAAGACAAAAATTCAGAAATGTTTATTTTGCTTCCGAAGTACATAGTTTCGCAATTCTATTAGAATTAATTGATTGTAAAAAAAAAAAAAATGCTTAAATACTTTCGGTTTATTATTTGAATGGACTTGCACTCGGAAATATTTAAATAGTTAAGGAAGTTTGTTTATTTTAATTATGAATAAAGAATAAAATGTTAAATAAGGACCTACAATAATGGATAACTAGTGTTGTCACTGAATGAGCCTTCTCTAACCTCCACGGATCCTCCTCCTCTCTTTTGGGGCCATACGATGAAGACATAGTGGAAGATGTATGGCTAAGGTTGGGTGGGCAGGTTGGCGTCAAACCATCTGACGCCGTCGTCGAAACATCTGGTCGGGTCAATATCCAAGACCAGATGAAGTCCCCTTTTTTCGTGTCTTCCCGACTTGGATAAGTCGACGCGGCGAGCCAACTACTCGCGATTTTTTTGTTATGACAGGCCACTTGGGTTTTATGACCTTCTTGTGCAGCGAACCCCCCCACACGCCTACTGCAGCTAGACCCGGCATCAGCTAGCGCGTCGCACCAGCACGTAGATTGTCACTGAGATGGATGTAGGTGGATCTCAGCCCCGTCAATCCCGAACCAAAATGTTCCTTCTGATTGATTTTGACTTTATGGTCAAAATCAACTCTCCTAGGCCTCCGTTACATAACACCCTTTAAAGCTAAACTTATTGTTCTTTTCCGTAAATCATTTTCCAATTCTTTACCACGACCCATTTTGATGAAATTGAATATCAGAACTTATTGCAGATTGAAATAACTTCTTCAGGGAACTAGTTTAAGTATTACATCAGCCGAAATTAATCCGCAAAATTATAACGAGCGATTAAAGACAGTAAAAATGACCAAATAATTTTGTGAGATAAATCTTTTATTTTCTTTTTAATTTAAAAAATTTATTTCAATCAATCAAATTCCTGTCAAGACCCCCTATAGGGGCATAGGACAGAAACAACTCTCTTCCACAAGGCGCGATCCTGAGCATCGGCTTTAAGCTGTTGCCAGGACTTGTTTATTCCTCTGGCCTCCTGTTCAACTGCTCGCTTCCATGTGTTACATGGTCGTCCAACCCAACGCCTTCCTTGAAGGTTATAATCCAGAGCCTGTTTTGCAATGTTTCGCTCTGGTTTCCTCAAAGTGTGACCGATCCACTGCCACTTTCGCCGTTGAATCTCAATACCTATTTTAGTCTGGCGAGTTGTACTCCAAAGTTCGTCGTTGGAGATTACTTCTTGCCAGAATATTCCTAAAATGCGCCGGAGGCATTGGTTTACGAAAGTCTGTAGTTTCATGGTAAGTCGAACGGCCATTTTCCACGTAGTACAACCATATAACAACACGGATTTGGCGCATGCATCAAAAACTCGCAGCTTCGTGCGAAGGGAGATCTCTCTTAACCTCCAGAAAGGGGAAAGGATACCGAAGGCCTGACGAGCTTTATTTAGCCGAGCCTCAACATCCTTTTCGGCACCGCCGTCCATGCTGACAATGCTTCCGAGATAGCAAAAAAAAAAATTATTTGAACTAGTTAAATTATAAAAAGTATTGTTTTTTTATTTACAATATCCCGAAATCAAATTATAGTTTTTACTTTTTTAAAATATTTCATTTTAGTGTCTTAAAATGACGAATTTAGCTCGAATTCCAAAGTGACCAAATAATTTTGTGAGCAACTCTACCTAATTTGTTCACGTAAATATCAATACTGATGTGGCTAAACCGACTGTGCAGCTCGAAAATTCGAATGTGGATAGGAAATCCGAGACGTCATCAATCAGAATAATTCCTGATCCTGTATCGACTGTATCGAATAGATGGTTTAAAAACAATTCTAAGTAATTTTATTTTTATTTTCTGTAAAGCGTTTTGCTGTACGGGATTATTATTTACTTATTTTAGTAAAAATTTGACTGAATCGACTGTACAACTCCAAAATTGAAATGCTGCAGGGAAATCTGATACATCATCAATCTGACTACTTTCTGATCCTGTTCCAACACCGATTACAGGCGATGGCAAAGGCAATTAAAGTTGAGATAGGCGGTTTAGAGAACAGTGGCTAACCTAACTTGTCTGGTTAACTAATTAGGACGGCAAATTATTTGTACGGCATGTTCAAAAACTCTTTTTAATTTAAAACCGCAGTCATTAGCAGGTGCCTTACCACAAACGAAATATGGAGAAGATACAAAATCCAGCGCTTATAGAAAAATACACGTATGCCGAAGAATCAAACTTAAACAAATATGTAAAAAAATGCTGAACTTATTTTAGTTATATTTTGTCTAATGAACCACATACCATTTTCAACATTATATTTTTGGCCTAATCTATTAAGTGTAGTGATTACTCACTACCTGCCTTCTCGTTCCTACAGATCAAATGGCTATATAGGCATTCACGTCTTTGCAAGGTCTAAAGTGTTCTTTTTTATAGAACACCCAAGCGGCCGAAATGCGCTTGCACACACTTCAATGGCAACAGGGCACACGACATACGGAAACACTTATCTACGTTTTAGTATGTTATTATTGTGGTTGTTATTATTAAATCGAGTGTAAAACTTTTCGTGCAACCTAAGCATTCTACGCTTATGCGAGAAACAAATTTTTGACATACATTTATTGAATATTGGAACGATTGGGTGGTCTTGTTATTCAAACCCAGATATTGGTAAATTTTGAATACTTTCGGAAAAGAAAGGTAGGAAATGTGTGCTCGAGCGAATGGGCATTCGTATGTTAACCAAGCTGAAAATCAGACGGTCCAAGCTGTGCTGCAAAAAGTTGATAGTTGATAAATCATGTTTGGATAAGTCCAAATCGAACTCTACGCAGTAAAAGTGTTTAATGATCACTACATAAGAAAATGTTGACCAGAATCGCAAATCGCGAACCGGAATAAATGTAGTCGCAAAAATGGGAAAAAATGGTTTGACCCGAATTTCAGGTGATTTAAGGTCTTCGAAATTCTCGTTAATAATGGATGAAACCACAGCCATCAGTTGAATCGAAAAGGTGTGTGACAGATTTTTCAGGCTGTTCTGCTGATGCGTACACAATTTGCACGGCAATTTAAAACTATTTCACCCATCTTAATGTTCCATTTTTTGGTCAATCAGCCTGATGGAGCAAGTGTAATGGCAGGTGCTATAAATCGACTACAAGCTAAATTGAAAGGAGTAGTATCAAATCTGTTATATCTTAAATGCGTGTCACTCACAGCAGCTATGTGCTAGTTATTCTTGTAAAAAACTTCCTTCCAATGTTGAGGATTTAGCAAATGATATTTGTAAGTTTTTTGCGCATAGCGCAAAACGAGCGGCAGATCTGGAAGAGCTTCAAAAATTTTGCTTAACCAAGCCGTATAAAATACAAACTTTCAGCAGAATTCGCTGGTAATCTCATGAAACGGTGATTAATCGAATATTGGAGCAATGGTTCGCTCTTCAATATTATTTCCTTTCTTGTACTCTAGAAGACTATTCAATGAATATCAAAAAAATCACTGAACAGGTTACCTAACTCAATTAATAAAATATATTTCCTTTATCTTAAAAATAATCAATAATATAAATTTAGAATTTTCATCTGGAAATTTACGTATTCATGTTTTATATTTTGTTATAAAATCCAATATAAAAGTAATATAGGATGGTCCAACCATAATGCACGATGTTAATTGTGAGTCACACCTTAAAGTCAAGTTTTTCGCCCAACTTAATTTCACATTTCTTTGTTTCAGTGTTTGACAAATTCAACCATGGAAAGGTACACAATTGAGCAGCGCGTTAATGTTGTTGAAGCCTTTTATGAAGTGAATGGTGGCTTTACAAAGAAAATCATCTTCAGCGACGAGGCACACTTTCACCTCAGTGGATTCGTTAACAAGCAGAATTGTCGCATTTGGGCAAATGAAAATACACGAGTGATTGTTGAAAAGCCGATGCATCCACAAAGAGTGACTGTTTGGTGCGGTTTATGGGCTGGCGGCGTCATCGGGCCGTACTTCTTCGAAAATGAGGACGACCAAGCAGTTACCGTTATCATTTCGCTATCGCAACGGACTTCTTGTGGCCAGAAATTGAGGATATGGACTTGGACGATATGTGGTTCCAACAGGATGGTGCCACTTGCCACGCAGCCAACGAAACAATGGCTCTTTTGCGTGAGAAATTAACAGCGTGCGTTTTGGTTGGACACCCTATACTAGCCAATTTTATGAAATCTCATATTCTTCAATCTTCGCAGTATTATGAAATTAATTTTCGTGATTCCTAGAACTGTTTATCTTTAAATGAAATTAATATTGGTGTTAATACGGCGAATTTTATCACGGCAAATAACATTACTGACGAAATAGTATTTGATGTCAAAAGGAATATCCTTCAACTTTATGTGGAATTGTTTGTAAATATTGCCAAACGTTTTTACTTTGCAATCTGGTATTGATGCCATTAAGCTTGTTGAAGTCAGAAAATGCTATAACCGGCTCGTCATCAGTCATACTAATATTAAATGAATTTCCTAATATTGTGGAAAATTTAGAGGCCGTAAGTACTGAGTGCAGAATACTTAAGTATAATACCTCTATATCTATTAATGGCGAAGTTTCTGAGACTTTTTGGCCAAAAATCGCCAAATTAAAAAATCCACTAGGGGAGTACCTTTTTGAAAACCTTTCGAAGCTTATGATATCCCTAATATGTCTACCACATAGTTCGGCTGCCGCAGAACATAAATTCTCCGACTAAAATCTAATTAAGACTAAGACCACCAATAGATTTGATTTACAAACTATTTCTTCAATAATGTTTGATAAAGATCTATTATTTAATAGAAAAGAAATCTGGACACCATAAGTCTTAATAATATGTATCTAATAGGCAACTTAGTATGTAAAAGTTAAAAATGTTGAGAATACTCTTCGATTCCATTGATTTTGATGGCACTAACGAAGATAGTTTTCATGAACAATTCAAACGATTCTCTTTGGTTTCATCCAAATTGATGGAGTTGTAAATTATTGTACCTAAAAAGTCTAAGTTCTTGTTATATAAGGAGAGCTTGAACTTGAAATAAATGTACATATGTTTGGTGAGTTATTATTTTTGTATTACAGATTTACATTTGTGAATTATTTAATGTCATGTTTTTAGTGCAATATGTAAATATTTTTGTTAAACTAAATATAAAATTAATGGATTTACTCTTTTTGCATAATTTATCGGATTTCTGTAAATTGTCTTAAGAATGATACATTTATTACTATTTGATACATTTGTATTTCAATTTAGATACATAATTTTTCTCTTCAGCGGTAACACTTCTACTCATTCCACCAAAGTTCCTTGTCAGAAATTTATTGGAGAAAAAAAAACCCGAAGACAACGGGAAACTTCTCAGGATTTGGCAAAATAAGCTTTTATCTTTTGTAATGACGTAAATGGTGAATAATCTATATAAGGATAAAAAACTGTGCATATATTTGAAGTCACGTAAAATAGGTGATTAAGTTTTGCCGAGATATTTTTGTCGGTATCGGTGTGGTTCAGTGGAAAATCTTGGCTGTCACGCGGACAGCCCCGATATTCTTTCTTACGAATATTTTTTACGATTTTACTACAGTAAAATTATCATAATTTCAAATAATTTTACTTTATTATTTTAATAATAAAATATTGTGAAAAAAAAAAAATTTGCTACCCTGAAATTTTGTTTTTTCGCGTTTCATGACTAAAATAGCCTAAAATAAACAATCCGTCTGTCTGTACGCCGGTGTATACGCTCAGCACACATTAACTCCCAAACTCTTCAAGATAGTAAGTTCATTTTTGAAGGGATTGTAGTTAGTTGCGGATCTTAGGCGGACACCCATTTTGGGGGGTGTAAGGGTTCAGGGGAAGGCGAGGGGAGCACTTAAACCGAAAACTAAGAATTCAAATATCTCAAACACGGTTACAGCTAGGAAGCTAAAAATTGATATACACATAAAACTGGTGCAAAAAGGGGGGCTAAAAACCAATTGTCGGCCGAATTTTTTTTTCAAATGATTGTATCTTCGAAATTACGTACCATAAAAAATTGATATTTTGAGACCATTAAGGTGGCATACAGATCCACTTGAATCAGTTTAGACAAAAGCGAACTATTGAAAGGGGGGGAGGGTCAGGGGGTGCAAAGAAAAACACTTAAAAATCAATATCTCGGCTATTTATTAAGCTATGTAATTGAATCTTAGAACCTATATTAAGCTATACTAGGAAAATACGAGAAAAATATAACATTTGGATAAAATAGTAGTGGGGGAAAATGGGGAGCATTTAAAAAATGGTGCACTTTCCAAAATTTCAAACCGTTATATTTCAAAACTGAGTGCAGATATCAAATTAAAATTTTGTCAAATTGTAGAACTAAGTAGTTTTTAAATTTGGTAAAAATTTCACGTCGAGAGGTGTAAGGGGAGGGAGGTGGTAACCAAAAATGTCGAAAATTTTGAGTGATTTCTTAAGGGTGAAAGATACAAAGTTTAAATTTTCCATGTTTCTTTTTTTTTTAACGCGGGGAAAAGCATCGAAAGCCTTAAAGTGCAGGACTTGAACCCGCTAAAAACCCCTCGCCTAACCCACTACCCCCCGGGGCAACCGTCAAGTATTTCGTCAGGAGGAGGGAGGAGCATAAAGCTCAAACGTCAATTTACTGTCAAAGTGTCTTATATCACCCTGTATATGTCACTGCCTATCTTATTCAACTACCAACTGTTCTAGCAGGCGCTTCTATCTCAGATGATTCCCTTCGTAGTCTTTCGAATCTCCTCAGCTCGGTGAGAACTTTAATGCACATCTGAGTCACCGCGTTCTAGATTTCGCTGCTGCTCAGCATATGTGGAACTATGTTATCGGGGTTAATATTTTCTCCAACGATGTCCTCGACTCTCCTTCTGTCCATTTCGTAGACTGGGCAGTGAAAGAATACATGCTCTGCATTTTCTATTGCATCTGTACAACTTGGACATGACGCAGAGAAATCATGGTCATATTTGTGCAAATAGCTTCTATAACAGCCATGGCCTGACAGAAATTGAGTTATGTAGTAATCTACTTCACCATACTTCCGTTCGACCCACTTATCTACGTCTCTTATAAGTCTACACGTCCAGCGGCCTTTGTTTACCGTGTTCCATTGCAGTTGCCAGGCATTGGTACTTATCCGTTGCTCTTCTTTTTTCTCTTCCACTGTTAAGCATCGATTTATCGTATTCATTTTGTGATATAATCGTTGTGCTTCAGCAGCTAGTATGTCTGGCGGCAGTAAACCAGCTATGACATTCGCGGCGTCATATGAAATTGTGCGAAATCCACTGCATACCCTTAACGCACTTACTCAATGGGGTTTTTTTTAAATATTCGCATAAGATTTGTATCGTAGTGCTTCGCTCCATATCGGTGCAGCATACATTATGATACTTCGCGTCACTCTTGAAAGAAGTATCCTCCTGTTTTGGCTTGGTCCTCCAATGTTCGCCATTGTTCTGCATAGGGCAGAGTTCACTCGTCCTGCTTTTGCGCAGACTGTTTCGATGTTCGTCTTGAAGGATAATCTTGCGTCAATCATAAAACCCAAGTATTTAATGGAGGGTTAGGATACGATTTCAAGTCCATCTATATTTAACGTTATATGCTCTCTTTGTTTTCTGCTTGTAATAAGAACTAATTCTGTTTTTTGTGCAGCTAGCTCTAGATTAGATGCTCTAAGCCAGTTCTTAATGTGAGAAATCACGTTGGTGCTTACGTTATTGATGCTCTGTAAGTCTTTTGCTACCACAGTGATTGCTATATCATCCGCGTAGCCAATTATTTGTACGCCTCTTGGTACTGGAAGTCGTAAGATGCCATCACATTGTATATTCCATAACACGGGTCCTGGTACTGAGCCCTGTGGGACTCCACATGTTATACTATACTTCTTCACTCCTTCTTCGGTGTCATATAGTAATACTCTATCTGCGAGATAGCTCCTGACCATTCGTAGGAGGTATGGTGGAGTTTCCAATTTTAATAGAGCATTAATTATGTGAGGCCACGTCACCGAATTGAATGCATTTTTGACGTCTAGTGTTATTATAGCGCAGTATTCTTTAGAACCATTCTTCCATCTACTGCCTTCAGTGGCCTTTTCAGCAATGGCTATCACTTTTTTTATTGCGTCGACTGTAGAGCGCCTTTTGTGGAATCCATATTGATTTTCTGAAATGTTTCCAATTTTCCATGTGGATACATCTATTTGTTGTACTTACAGAAAAAATAATAAAAATTCCACAATTGTTATGTTGGTCTAACGTGCACAAGGTGTTTCATGTGCAATGAAAAAAATACATAAACTGAAAATTTTTGAATGAAATTTTTAGGTAGAAACTTAAGAATTTGCAAAATGCATTTAAAAAAAATCCCTAAATATACGAAATATTAACTGGTCGAAAACCTTTAAAACTTCTACCCCCTCCCATACAAAATTATTTTTTCGACCATTTTTAAGAAATCAATTATCACCTAACTAGTAAAAGCTATCAATATGAAATTTTGCACAAAATCTTTTGAAAATAGTTGAAACGGAACTGCGCCAAAATTTTTGAGATCGCACTTACCGTTCTACCCTCTCCCATACAAAAGTATGATTTCGACCAATTTCAATAAAACAACTGCTAAACAACAAATTAAAAGCTACGAACTTGAAATTTTGTACGAGCACCTTACAAGAAAAATTAAATAAGACTGCATTACAAATTTTACATTTCCCTTACCTCCTCTACCCCCTCCCACACGAATGATTGGTTTCGTGAATGAAATTTTTTGAAAATTCTATGCAACTTCGTCTATGAGACTGACATTCTATTCCGAGAATATTGGACGTAATTGAAGCAATTAATTGAAAAATTATTGACATCCCACCCTTAATATCACCCCTCCCTCATAAAAACTCAAACTTACATAAACGAATGAAATATTGATTACATATGCTGGAGCTATTAATCGTTTTCGCTATTAATTGCTAAATTGAACACAGCCCTGCCCCAAAGGGGGGCCACTTGTGAATGGGGGTTCCACTTGTGAAAGTGGGTTCCACTTACTCTTTCTTAACCACTCTAACTTGCATATTGACTTTCTATGCATCTTCAACTTGTACCAAAAATAATAAAGTTGCGCCCGACTTGTTGGCAGTTTATTATAAGTCTTTTACTATTGCATATGCGTCCCGCGTTTTAAGTTATCTCATATCATCGTCCCTTTTTTATATCTTGTCATTATGGTACTTCCTTTGTTTTCGCCTGCAGGTATTTTTCGCATATCGCCTAAGCTCGTCATATCTGTCGTGTTGGTCGTTCAGTAAGAATTTTATCAGCCTCGTTCTTTCTGTCTATTGCATCGCGGCATTCTTGGTCGAACCAATCATTATGTGTTCGCCGTGCTTGATATCCTAATACCTCTTCTGCGGAGGATTTGATGCCGTCTCGTATTTTCATCCACACATTCTCCACTGGCATATTTTGGATGTTTTCATATATTGGTGTCCGGTGTTTATTACATGCGGACATGTAAACCCCCGCCACCGTTTCGCCTTTAAGCTTGTTGAAATTGAATTTGGGAGCTGTACTCGTTTTCGAATATCCACGACAAGCTATTCAGCATCGATACTTAGCTCTGACAAAATAGTGATCAGAATCGCAATTCGCACCGCGGAGGGTTCGTACATCAAATATGCTGGAAGCAGTCCTTTTCTCAATTAGAACGTGGTCTATTTGGTTGAAGGTGTGACCATCTGGTGATGCCCACGTTCGTTTGTGAATATCGCGATGTGGGAATCACGTAGAACTTACAGTCATATATTTGCTGCTTGCGAAATCAATAAGACGTTGGCTATTGTCGTTGGTTATGGCATGGAGATTGTGCCCTCCTGTTGTTCTGAAGCTCGTGACCTGCTGTTTAAATTTTTTGTCAACGACAAAAGCGACTCCAAACTCTCTGCTTCCCGACAATTTTCCACTTGAATAGATTGTGTGTAATCTCATGTCCATGATTTCGTTACCGAGCCATTTCGTTTCTTGGATTGCAGTTATGTTGATGTT
Organism: Chorisops tibialis; assembly: GCA_963669355.1. Classification (NCBI taxonomy): domain Eukaryota; kingdom Metazoa; phylum Arthropoda; class Insecta; order Diptera; family Stratiomyidae; genus Chorisops; species Chorisops tibialis. The sequence continues at coordinate 79,552,969 of OY770263.1, forward strand.
GTATTTTGCTACTTCTTCGAGGAACTCTTTCAGAGCTTCTGTCCTAAATAAGGATCGAACATTCCTAGATCCAATAGAGTAGTCCATTTTTCGTTTGCGGGGTCGTTGCCGTTGAGTCCATCCTTTCCGAGGCTATTCTTCAGGTTTCTGGACAGTGTTCTTTTTCCGGTGATGCGTTGTCGGCGCCTTGCCCAACCCCCAACCTGGAGGACCGGTCCTACTTATTTATTACACCCTAGTAGAAAAATGGTGGGAGTTTTGAGCTAAATATGACATGCTGGAGCAGCTATGTTGCGAGTCCAACTATGTCATACTTTTTGCCTACTTCCTGAGACGCACTGGTGTTACTGGCCATTCAGGTTAACTCCATGTTCCCTCCTCCTTTCTCAAACCGGGCTTGAGACCGTCGATGGCGGAGTTACTTAATATGTATCAGTAAGTTAAATTTTTTTTAAAAAAAGATGCGCTCGCTTTAAAAATTCAATCATTCTAATTATATAAAAATTGAGTTAACGACACTTTGTTTTCCTAACCTAAAGATAAGTGGCTACAAAGAACCTTAATAATATGAATATTACTTAAAAGTTATCGCATATTTCAAATGCTGTTTTATTTAGTAAATGTCGGAAATTAGACCCATATTAGATATCCTTGCAAGATCTCTGGAGAGTGCTAAGGAGGTACACTAGGCAAAAAAAGTCTGCGTACACACTCAACACATCCAACATATCAATAAAAACATCGTTTCTAACATTTTATTCCGAAATATTTTTTTTCCTATTTTTTATTACTTCATTATGAACATAAAACAAAACAAAAATGAGAATTACTGTACTCTAAAACAACGGTAAAATTCGGACACGAAAAATAGTCTGAAATTCCAGGAATAAAAAGTCTGCGTACAAAGCGTATAAAGGGAAGTCAAAGTCTCTGAGTTGCAGTTAAATCATTAATAACAATAAAATTTGTGTAGGAAAGTTGATAAACGTGTTTTTATCTAAGGTTTGCGTTAAAAATAATTGCTAAAAAACGTTAAGTAAGAGATGTCTAATAAAGGAAAGGAAATTGAATTTGGGAAAGGAAAATTATCGTGGATTTGTGGAAAAAAGGTACGTAGTCAGCAGAATTCATTCATCTGTCCAACGAGTCGTAAACAATTCAAAAACACAGGAGTTTTGGTTTCAAAACCCAGATCTGGCCGTCCTCCAAAGTTGAGCCCGCTGCAAACTCGGAGTTTGCTCCGAACGATGAAGGCTAATACTAGATCAACTGCAGCTGATATGACAAAGGACATCAAGGCAAAGTACCGCAAGTCTATTTCTGATGATGGTGTTCGTAAAATTCTTAGGAAATATGGGTATCACGGACGCGTTGCCCATAGAAAGCCATTTATAACAACAGTAAACAGACTCAAGCGGCTGGCGTTTGCTAAGGAACACATAAATAAGCCAAAAGAATTTTGGAAACAAGTTATTTTCTCGGATGAAAGTAAATTTTGTATTTTTGAAATCAAAGGTCGGAAAATTGTATGGAGAAAAACTGGCGCGGCCTTCGACGTAAAAAATCTCTGTCCAACAGTAGAGCACGGTGGTGCCGATGTTATGATATGGGGGTGTATGGCTAGTGGAGGAGTTGGAAAAATGGAGTTTATTGAAAGTATTATAAATAAAATAGACTACCTTAATATTCTTAAGCGCAATTTGAAGAAAAGTGCAGAACATTTGGGCTTAAGCGACAACTTTTACTTCCAACAAGACAACGACTCTAAGCACACTGCGGAGGTAGTAAGACTCTGGTTGCTGTATAATGCCCAAAATCAGCTTCGTACACCGCCCCAATCTCCTGACCTTAATCCAATAGAGCATTTGTGGCATCACTTGGAACAAAGGATTCGAGCGCACACAATAACGTCGAAGGTAATGCTCAAGGAAGCCCTGATCCAGGAGTGGAATTCAATAACCCCAGAGCTCACTAAGAAGCTTGTAGATTCAATGCAAAAGCGGTTGTGGGAAGTAATAAAGAGACGAGGATATCCCACAAGCTATTAACGAGGAAAAACAATTGTTTTATTTTGAAAAGGAATATTTTTCTAGAAGGAACCAACAAAAAAGAAACCTTCAAAGCATCTAAGCGCTCTGCCATTTAAGCGTTCTACCATCTAAGCGCTCTACCATTTAAGCGTTCTACCATTTAAGCGTTCTACCATTTCACTAGTGGTCTCGCAGGCCTGGGGTCGTGAGTTCAAAACCTCACGGGGGACAAATTTTTTCTTGTCTTTCTTTTTTTTTTTTTTTTACTTTATGTAATTGCTCATCAGTTTTTTTCAATTATCTGCATTGCAGTGCAACATTGTGTTGCATATATCATTTGATGTTTGGGCGACATTGTTCTGTTGTAGTGAATAATCGTTCTATTCCTAAATTATTGATCAAACTTAAGAAAATCAGCGATGTTTCGAAAAATAGAGGTAGAAGGAACCAACAAAAAAGAAACCTTCAAAGCATTTAAGTGTTCAAACATCTAAGCGTTCTACCATTTAAGCGCTCCACCATTTAAGCGTTCAACCATCTAAGCGTTCTACCATCTAAGCGCTCTACCATTTAAGCGTTCTATCATTTAAGTGTTCTACCATTTCACTAGTGGTCTCGCAGGCCTGGGGTCGTGAGTTCAAAACCTCACGGGGGACAAATTTTTTCTTGTCTTTCTTTTTTTTTTTTTTACTTTATGTAATTGCTCATCAGTTTTTTTCAATTATCTGCATTGCAGTGCAACATTGTGTTGCATATATCATTTGATGTTTAGGCGACATTGTTCTGTTGTAGTGAATAATCGTTCTATTCCTAAATTATTGATCAAACTTAAGAAAATCAGCGATGTTTCGAAAAATAGAGGTAGAAGGAATCAACAAAAAAGAAACCTTCAAAGCATCTAAGCGCTCTGCCATTTAAGCGTGCGTTCTACCATTTAAGCGTTCTACCATCTAAGCGCTCTACCATTTAAGCGTTCTACCATTTAAGCGTTCTACCATCTATGCGTTCTACCATTTAAGCGTTCTACCATTTCACTAGTGGTCTCGCAGGCCTGGGGTCGTGAGCTCAAAACCTCACGGGGGACAAATTTTTTCTTGTCTTTCTTTTTTTTTTTTTTTTTACTTTATGTAATTGCTCATCAGTTTTTTACAATTATCTGCATTGCAGTGCAACATTGTGTTGCATATATCATTTGATGTTTGGGCGACATTGTTCTGTTGTAGTGAATAATCGTTCTATTCCTAAATTATTGATCAAACTTAAGAAAATCAGCGATGTTTCGAAAAATAGAGGTAGAAGGAATCAACAAAAAAGAAACCTTCAAAGCATCTAAGCGCTCTGCCATTTAAGCGTGCGTTCTACCATTTAAGCGTTCTACCATCTAAGCGCTCTACCATTTAAGCGTTCTACCATTTAAGCGTTCTACCATCTATGCGTTCTACTATTTAAGCGTTCTACCATTTCACTAGTGGTCTCGCAGGCCTGGGGTCGTGAGCTCAAAACCTCACGGGGGACAAATTTTTTCTTGTCTTTCTTTTTTTTTTTTTTTTTACTTTATGTAATTGCTCATCAGTTTTTTTCAATTATCTGCATTGCAGTGCAACATTGTGTTGCATATATCATTTGATGTTTGGGCGACATTGTTCTGTTGTAGTGAATAATCGTTCTATTCCTAAATTATTGATCAAACTTAAGAAAATCAGCGATGTTTCGAAAAATAGAGGTAGAAGGAATCAACAAAAAAGAAACCTTCAAAGCATCTAAGCGCTCTGCCATTTAAGCGTGCGTTCTACCATTTAAGCGTTCTACCATCTAAGCGCTCTACCATTTAAGCGTTCTACCATTTAAGCGTTCTACCATCTATGCGTTCTACCATTTAAGCGTTCTACCATTTCACTAGTGGTCTCGCAGGCCTGGGGTCGTGAGCTCAAAACCTCACGGGGGACAAATTTTTTCTTGTCTTTCTTTTTTTTTTTTTTTTACTTTATGTAATTGCTCATCAGTTTTTTTCAATTATCTGCATTGCAGTGCAACATTGTGTTGCATATATCATTTGATGTTTGGGCGACATTGTTCTGTTGTAGTGAATAATCGTTCTATTCCTAAATTATTGATCAAACTTAAGAAAATCAGCGATGTTTCGAAAAATAGAGGTAGAAGGAACCAACAAAAAAGAAACCTTCAAAGCATTTAAGCGTTCAAACATCTAAGCGTTCTACCATTTAAGCGCTCCACCATTTAAGCGTTCAACCATCTAAGCGTTCTACCATCTAAGCGCTCTACCATTTAAGCGTTCTATCATTTAAGCGTTCTACCATTTCACTAGTGGTCTCGCAGGCCTGGGGTCGTGAGTTCAAAACCTCACGGGGGACAAATTTTTTCTTGTCTTTCTTTTTTTTTTTTTTTTTATTTTATGTAATTGCTCATCAGTTTTTTTCAATTATCTGCATTGCAGTGCAACATTGTGTTGCATATATCAAAGAAAGATAGGTTGATGATTCATGTTATAGCTTTCAAGAAAGTCTTATTATTATGAAATTTTGAAAATGTGTCGTTTTGTATAGAAGATTAGGGCTATCGGCCTTAATGGTAGGCACCCTTGTTCAATGGATTGGAGAGCTATCTTTCTGAACGCACTGTACGAGTATAGTATAGTGGCGTTACTTCTTCCTTCTACCTCGTCCTCGAGGTTCTGTTTCATCTCCCACTGCTTTCTTAGTTGGGACTTCGAGTTGCAAAGCGGCCGTGCTGGCCACTGAGCTATCTAGACCGCTCGGCTTAGTAGGTTAGCAGCGATGCAGTATAAGCCGCCACAAATCTATCCACAAATTTTTTACAAAACGAAAAATAAACATAACAGGACTACGACTGGGCGTAAAGCCCAATCGTGCGATACTCTAGATGAGAAAGAATATTTTTTATTTTAAAAAAATGAGCATCAGGTTTTTTATTTTAAAAAATTTTCAACTAATTTTTATACAGCAGATTGAAATTATTATAAAAGTAATACATTCCAAATTTCAGATAAATATCTTTCATGCTTTTTAAAAAAATCCGTTCATTGTCGAATTGCGAAATTGTGTCATTTTGTATGGGAGGGGGTAGAAGGGGTGAAACTGAATGCCTAATTGTTTTTGGTCTTACAAATAATTGCAAATAATTATTCAGTTCAAAATTTCAGCTCGCTAAATTTTATACGCACTGAGTAAATTGGCTTAGAGTATTTCATGAAAAAGTACAGTTTGTATGGGAGGTGGTAGAAGTGTCCTCTCTCACGCATAATTTGTATATGGTAGATTGATATCATCATAAAAGTAATATGTTCCAAATTTGAGACCAATAGCTCTTATACTTCTCGAGCAAATCCGTTTATTGTCGAATTGCGCAATTGTGTCATTTTGTATGGGAGGGGGTAGAAGGGATGGAGCGATTTGGCCCGTTCACGAACCTGTCCATACTTTTTTGTCAAAAATGGCGTGTACAAAATTTGAACTTTCTGGATCAACTCGTTCTCAAGCTAGAGAGGACACGGACGGACACACGGACAGACAGACGGACGGACGGACGGGCATCCGGCTTTGAGATTTTTGAGTGATTATATGAACTTCTGTATCATTCATTTTTTTCTCTGAGCCTTATTTCTTAGCGTTACAAACTTTGTGGCAAACTTATAATACTCTCAGATTTCATCTAGAGTATAAAAACAAACGCTAGCAAAACACAAGCTATATTTTTCTCCAAAAGACGCGCAAGACGCTATCTTCCGAACCCAACCATCAACATCCTTGGAGAGCCAGTTTCCTCGTTACAATCCATAAGGTACTTAAGACTACATCTCGATAAAAAACTAACCTTGAAGACACACACAGATCAAGTTAGCAATAAAATTTAAAAAAGCATCCACTTCTTTTTCTACAATGGCACTACAGCCCAAATCGGGTCTTGACCTCCTGAGCATCAGGTTTCTTAACATTTTTCATTATTTATTGTGGAAGGGTTGGTAGACCTTTGCACAACCATCTATCCATGAGTTTTTCATTTTCGTAGATTGAGGTGATCAAGGTATACCCAAGCAGGCAGTGTGCTGGAATTATGCGTCGACCGGGACTTTCACGAAATTCCGAAATTTTCAGAAATTAATTTTTCTTTGAAACTATTTAAGCTATCGACTTGAAATTTGGGGTAAAGTATTATGATATAGATGTTATTAATACGACTGAATATTGATCCGATCCCGTCACTCAGTGACTTTTGTATGGGAGGTGGCAGAGGAAATGGAGGGGCTTAGAAGATTTTGAAACTGCTTATCGACATCATTATCGCCAGGCTTTCTTTCAATTTCAAAGTCGATAGCTCTCATATGTTCGAAGAAGAAATGCTTTCCTTGAATTTATAATACAGATATTTATATGGGAGGGAGTAGAAGGAGTGAAGAGGAGCTGATAATTTTTTTTCGCATTTATTGCGATTATTAAAAAACAAATTCTGGCAAAATTTTAAGTTTATACTTTTTCTAGTTTTAATGGAAATCGATATAATGCACTTAACAAAAATGATGCATTTGTATGGGAGGGGTAGAAGGAGTGTACAGATAAAAACACATTTTTTTCTCGTTATTGGTATTTCTATTTATATACTTTACGCAAAATATCAAGCTGATAGCTTCAACAGTTTCGAAGAAAAATAATTTAATTCAAATTTCAAAATTTCGTGAAATTTGTATGGGAGGAAGTAGAAGGAGTGAGGTGAAGTTGATTATTTTCTTAATGCTGATTGCAATTATAACAAAATTAATTCTGGAAAAAATTCGTTTTTATAACTTTGCTACTTTCAATGAAAATCGAAAAAATGCATATTTCAAAATTATGCATTTGTATGGGAGGGGGTAGAAGGAGTGACGGGATCGGATCAATATTCAGTCATATTAATGAAATTTATATTGTATTACTTTGCTCCAAATTTCTTAAATAGTTTCAAAGAAAAATCAATTTCTGAAAATTTCGGAATTTCGTGAAATTTGTATGGGAAGGGGTACAAGGAGTGAAAGGATCGAATCATTATTTTTTGAAGTTAATGGTATTCATATCGTTATACTTTAACCTAATTTTTAAATCGACAGCTTAAATGGTGTCGGAGTAAAATCATTTTCTTTATATATGTAAATTTTATGAAATTTGCATGGGAGGGGGGTTGAAGTAGTGGGGATATTGCTCATTCACGAACCTAAAGTTCGTTTTTTGCTAAAAATGACATAAAAGAAATTTTAGCTCGATAGCTCAAAGCGTTCGAAAATTATGTTATAGACAGACGGACAAACGGTAAGGCAAACGCAGTATACTTTCAGACATACGGTCACTCGGAAACTAGGCTTTTGAACGACAACAAATATTTCTGTACCCTTGGTGACTTTGTGCGAGCATTATTTCTTAGAGCTACAAACGGTAAGGCAAACGCAGTATACTTTCAGATTTCACCTAAAGTATAAAAAGTTCATAAAAGTATAACAGAGAAAAATATTTGAGACATAAAATTTTGAGAAATCTTAAGGGCACCAAAAGTTTCTGGTCTCCCGCTCGTTCCATCAGAGATAGTTCTGCATCATCGATTCCATTTTTAATATACAGCAATGAGGTTATTACGAATCCTAACATGAAGGCAAACATCTTAGCGGGTCAATTTGCTGCCAACAATTCCTTACCACCAACGACCCTTACTGAACTTTGGAACAAGAGCATTCACCAGTTTGGTGAATCTTGTATTATCGCTCTCGATATTTCCATTGCTTTTGACAGAGTATAGCACAGCGCCCTTTTAATCAAACTTAAAGCTTTTGATTTGAACGTCTACCTTATTTCCTGGATTGAAAGTTTCTTAGCCAATCGTTCAATGAGTGTGGTAACTGGATGGTGTGGTTTCTCCTTCTTATAAAATTAACGCAGGTGTCCCTCAGGGTTCGGTTCTTTCTCCCACCCTTTTTTTAATATCTATTAATGACTTGCTATCTTCAATTTTCAATCCTATACATAGCTTCGCTGATGACAGCACATTAGACTTCTCCTATCACTTAAACACTGCGTCCTTAGCCCGATGTACTAGCTACTAGTTACCTACTAGGCTACACCCCTAGCTGGGGCTACCTAAAACATTGTAAAAACTCCTTCACCGGTGTAAAAACTCCTTCACTGCTTCTGGGTTACTGACAATTTATAAGGCCTATATTAGACCACGTCTTGAATTTAATTCCCACCTATGGGCGGAAGCTGCACAAACATCTCTCTCCTATCTGGATAGTATCCAGTTTCGGATCGTTAAAAATTATAGGAGATTCTGACATCACTTCATCGCTCGATTCACTAGAGCATAGCTCCCTAACCCTTTTGTATTGCTACTACAATGGAGATTGTTCGGGCGAAATCTCTTACCCCGTAATACTAGAGCTGCTTGACGCGCTCATAAGTATTCTCTCAACCTCACCTTCGGTCGCACTGTCAAATTTCGTGATTCGTTTTTAAACCGGACTGTTTGAATATGGAACTCCCTGCCCATCTCAGTATTCCCGCATGACTACATTCAACAATTCAAAAGAAATATTCATAGCCACTGCCGTCTCTGTCCCCTTAATTCCCAAAAACCAATATCCTTTCCCCCCCCCCTCACCGGAGCTGTGCTTCAGTACAAGAGAGCAACCATACAAACCCAAACTTGCATAAATAATCGAATAAAATATTGATCGTAATTGCAGTTAAGTGTTAATCAATTGACATCTGCCCTGCCCTAGAACCCCCTTTCACTTTGCTATCCACCCTAACCTGAATATTGTTTCTCACGTATCCTCAACCTGTCCCAATAATAATAAAGTTGCACCAGACTTGTTGGCAGATTTTTGTTTTGCATGTGTAGGCTAGTCGAGAAATGGAAAAATCACAATACTTTATTATTAGAATAATGAAATAAAATCATCTATTAAGAGTTAAAAGGATATACTCTACATCCTTCGAGCTTTTCGATTTTTCTTATTTCCTTTCAACATTCAATAACTACGTTGGTATAGCATGAATCCAACTGCGAATAAAATGTATTTCGCTATTAAAGCGAACACTGGATAAGCTGTCGATGAAGGCTTAGCTATCCAAAAACTCATTACAACAGAACGTAGGTAGCTTTACCATCTCGGCAGGATTTGCTCCTGTACCTTAAATTGAATATGAGATATCAAATAGAACTTGGGATTAGAAACTAATAATGGAAATGAAACCAAGGGGAAACGAGAAATAGAGTACACACTCTAAAAAATGCAAGGAAATCACTAACATAATACATAGATAGTATAGTTAGATAAATCCTTTTTCTACTAACGAAGCCTTTTCAGAATTCATTAGAGTGAAAAGCATTTCGTGTCGAGAAATTTTTGAAACTCACACTTTAATTCGGTACGCTAAATGGGTAAAATCATTGCAATAAGTAGGAAAAGGTCATTGAACTTGAATTTAACAAGTTTTTGAAAAAATAATTTTCACAAATTTTTTGATCTTTGTCTTTAGTAAATTTTCAAATATGTCACCCTTTCGAAGCTGGCCGTACTTTTCGCAGGAAGAGCAAATAATTTTTCGGAATTTAAAGTAAATGTTTTAAGTTTTATTGTTTTTTAGCGATACCGGCTTGGTCCGCGTAAGAATCGCAATAATAAGCAATTTTTGAGAATTTACATTATGGGGGATATATAATCTGATTAATTTAATGACTCTTTGAACACAATACCGATTGGAATCAGAACCATAAATCTATATAATCTATATCTTCTCGATAATAATGAAAAACTGTGCGTATATTTGAAGGCACGTAAAGTAGATGAGTAAGTTTTACCCACCGATACCGACGAAATTCGACGAAATTCGTCGGTATCGGTGGTTTAGAGGAAAAAACTCGCTTTTCACGCGGACGGGCGGCTGATATTCTTTTTCACGAATATTTTTTTTTACGTTTTGACTACAGTAAAAATATAATAATTTCAAATATTCTTTACAAGTACATTCATCCGTGCTACACACGCGTATTTTCTACGAAAAGGAAGGAGATTTTATAAGGCCCACCTTATTATTATTGCTGAATAAGTCAAAAAATAAATAAGTAAAAACAATTTCTCCTTTTAAAAAAATTTGTTCATTTAATAAAATTATATATAATTAATTTTTACTTATTCGCTGTCCTTTCCATCACCTCTCAGTTGCCAAACTCAGTCCCGAGCTTAAAATTTGTTTAATGTAAAGAAAATAGTCAATGTGTTTATATGAGGGTTTTATTGTATACGACATTCTTTGTGATGAATTCCCATTGACTTTATTATACTCTAGATGAAATCTGAGAGTATTATAAGTTTGCTCTAAAGTTTGTAACGCCAAGAAATAAGGCTCGGAGAAAAAAATGAATGATACAGAAGTTAATATTATCACTCAAAAATCTCAAAACCGGATGTCCGTCCGTCTGTCCGTCCGTTCGCTCTCTAGCTTGAGAACGCGTTGAGCTAGAAAGCTCAAATTTCGTACACGTCGTTTTTGACAAAAAAGTAAGGTCAAGTTCGTGAACGGGCCAAATCGCTCCACCCCTTCTACCCCCTCCCATACAAAATGACACAAATGCGCAATTTGATAATAAACGGATTTGCTCGAAAAGTATACAAGCTACTGCCTTGAAATTTGGAATGTGATACTTTTATGATAATATCAATCTACCGTATAAAAATCATGCGTGTACTTCCCCTCCTTCTACCACCTCCCATACAAACTGTACTTGTCATGAATTACTCTAAGCCAATTTACTCAGTGTGTATAGAATTTAGCGAGCTGAAATTGTGCACTAAATATTTATTTAAAATTGTTAGTAAAGCTAAAAAAAATTGGATGATTAGCTTCACCCCTTCTACCCCCTCCCATACAAAATGACACAATTTCGCAATTCGACTATAAATGGATTTGCTCGAAAAGTATAAAAGCTATTAGTCTGAATTTTGGAATATATTACTTTCATACAGTTTTCTATATACGCTATAAAAATTATTTGCGTGCTCCTTCTCCTTGTAGCCCCTCCCATACAAACTACACTTTTTCATGAAATGCTCTAAGCCGATTTTCTCAGAACATATAACATTTATCAAGCTCACATTTTGTAATAAATACTTATTTAGCATTATCACTAAGATCAGAAAAAAAATAATTGATTAGCCTTACTGCTTCTACCCCCTCCCATACAATATGACACAGTTTCACAACTTCACAAAAAATCTATTTTCTTGAAAAGTATGAATGTTACTGGTCTAAAATTTAAGAGATAATATTGGTGATATTCTTAGTTATTTCTGAAAAAATCACTAAAATCCCCCCACTCTTTCTACCACCTCCCATACAAACTGCACATTTTCACCAAATCTAACTAGTTTTCTCAGCTTCTATTCAATTTTTGGAGTTAGCATTTTGTATAAAACATTTTTATAGCTACTTTAGCATGATGGGGAAAAAATTGGTTCAAAGCTATCACCCCTTCTAACACTCCCCATACAAAATTTCTTGGGATCACAAGAAATTCTATTTCATCTAGAGTATAGTAAGATTGCGCTTTACGCGCAATCGTAGGCCTGTTATGTTTTTGAAATAGCTTCAGATCTTCTTGCTTATAAATAACTTCAAATCTTCTTGTTTTTGAACAGATGTTATCGCGATATACCATATACCATATCAAATTTGCAATGTTTTGCACATTTGCAAAAATATAAAAAATTCAAAAAAAGTTTCTTGGCCGAAAATTGAACCCGCGTGGCACTCGAGCATTCCACCACAACCACCGATGCTGATGAATTTGTCTTCTCGATAAGGAGACATATTGGTTCTGACCAGGGAGCAAATCTTAAAAAATTTTCGCTGTACAGACTCGATTCTATTCTTATTGATATCGTAATAAGGAGTCCAAATAGAGCAGGCTATTCCAAATTGAACGTACAAAAGCACAGTACAGTGTATTTGTACTATAATAGTCATTAAAATCCTTACACCATCGTTTTACAAAGTCTCAACTAGAGTTAGCCTTGATGACAACACAGTCAACATGGTCGTCGAAGGTAAATTTATTATTAAATAGTGCACCTACATCGAGTACTACGCTAAATTTCTGTAAAGAAATTCCCTGTAAAACATACATAAATTCAAATGGATTCGTTTTTCTAGAGAAAGATGTCGTGGTGCATTTTTCAACATTTAAAGGCATACAGTTTTAGGTACGCCAGTTAAAAAACAGCTATAAGTCATTTTGCAAAAGAAGATAATCATTCGTCCAGGTGATAGTACGAAATATGTTCGCATCGTCAGCATACAGAAGAATATTTGATGATCGAACTCACTTCATTAATAAATAAAATAAACAGAAGTAGGCCAAGTTGGCTACCCTGAGGTAGACCAGAAGTGTTTGGAATAATCGATGATAAGGCATCTCGAAATTGGATTTGTTGGGTGCGATTAGATAGATGGGATTTCATCCACGTAGTAAAAATAGTAGGAAATCCGAGTAAGCAAAGCTTATAAATCAGTATGTTGTGATTAATTTTATCAAATGCTTTTTCCAGTATTAAGATCTGAGCTCAGCGATCGCAATAATGCAATTGTAAGCAATAGAATGTTTATTTGATTTCAGAGCAGAGATTAATTCAAAAATGCAGTGATTAAAAAAATGGATATTGTGGCGAGTTCACATAACAACGTACCCTCGTCTGTCGAGACAAAACTTCTGCCTCCTTTTGGCGGACTTCAAAAACGTAAAGCAGAATTTTCAAGCCGTCTTCCGGCTGGCAGTAAGTGGCGGTCTAGCAAAATGCATTCAATGAGCTTGACCTAGTGGCGCAGTGTGGCGTTTGATGAAATTTTTACATGTCAGCTCTACTTGTTCATAATCTTCCACTGTTTTTGAAAGCAAATAAGTACACGTGTACGAACACTATGCTACTCAGCGAATGTTCAAGGTATTGACATCAACAACGCTGTGCAGAAATAAAAAACACTTGTTACCAACAACAAAATATACGGATTCCGATCATTTACATGCCCACACTGTGCCGCTCATCAAATGTTCGATATCTTCACCCGTCAGCGGTTCTGCTGTAAAGAAAGAATCCCTGCACTCCTGCTCTTAAATAAAAGGAAAAACAAAAATACGGCTGAGACGTAAAAGATTCGGACGACAAGGGAATGATTTATAGAAGCAACATGAGTCAATGAAGTCCGATCAAACTACATGATGGATTACTCATTGGCATGTGTCAGAGAACAGCTACAACATGTTGGTTGTACTGGGTATAAAAAGAGCGAGCATTCGTGAAAGGAGTTACTTGTGAGTTGCAGGCGAGTACAATTGTCGAGTATATCGTGCGGTCGGGGTGAGTGAGTCGGTAGATTCTGTGATCGACACATAGGAGTAAGTCCTGCGATCGACAGGCGGAGTTCAATAAGCGACAGTAAGCGAGTAAGTCCTGTGATCGACAGGCGGGAGTAAGTTCTGTGATCGAGGTAGAATTCTAGAAGCGAGTTAGTCCTGTGATCGACAGGCGGGCGTACGTCCTGTGATCGACAGGCAGAAATCGGTAAGCGAATACGTCGTGGGTCCGACGGGAGGAGTTGGAGATATAGAACGCGATAGAGTCAGTCGAGATCGAGCAGACAACGGTGGAAAGCGAATGAGCCGGAAAAAGAAAAGTGGTATAATCAACGAAAAGTTTGTAAGTTTTAACGTTTAAAGCGAAAAATAAAATGTTCTAAATTTCATAGCCTTTATACTTTTCGAGAAAATCAGTTTATTGCGAAATTACAAAATTGAGTCATTTTGTATGGGAGGGGCTAGAAGGGATGGAGCGATTTGGATATGAGCTTGACCTTCCTTCTTTTAAACTTGCTAGCTTAACGCGTTCTCGAGCTAGAGAGGACACGGGCAGACAGACGGATGGACATCCGGTTTTGAGATTTTTGAGTGATAATATGAATTTCTCTATCATTCATTTTTTCTCCGAACCTTATTTCTTAGCGTTACAAACTTTGAAGCAAACTCTCAGATTTCATCTAGAGTATAAACATAAAGAAACTTTCTTAAATGTGCATCTGTACCAGATTCTGTTCAGGATTTACAAATTTAGTTAGTTTTATTTTATCAAACATAAATATATAATATATTTTTATTTTACTTTGTTTTAAAATAATTTTGAATAGTTTATGTTACAATCATTTGCAACAATTAAATAACGTTTTTGTTTGGTCAAGACAGTGGCCCATTACTGGAACAACCAAAAAATTAGAGCATGATATTTTTCTGTCTTCAATTTTTGTACACTGACAACAATAAATTAAAATGTATTCAGCCCTAGGCTTTTATTAAGGAGTGTTTAATCTATGCCTAGTGAAAGTTTCCTTGGCCTAACTCCCCGAATGTTCGAGATCGAACAACAACACTGCAAGTACGAACGAAAGCAACACACTCGCACAGATTCCGATTAAGTTACGTGCCGACACACATTGGACTACCCAGCAAACAATTTAACGAGCTCTCGCAAATTACGATCTTAAAACGAGCATGACACGAAACAAATAAACTGCGTCGTGATCTAAAGCAAACCAAACAAAATGGGTCGCACAACGTCGATCTTGTTATATACATAACTAATAAAACTTTTTATTTAAAAAAAATAACTTTATTTGTAATTTTGATGATTCCTCTTCGGCTAACATCCTAAGACTCACTTAACTTCTAAGGGCTTATCCTAATTTATACTGTCTAGCTCAGCCTATGGGAAACCAATATAATCTTGGTTCCCATCGTTAATCTTCGAAAATGCAAAAGTACATCTACATTTTATGATGGGTTCAGGACCGTTTTTTATCACCTTAACCCAATGCCGATGCGCAAACATTACATAAACGTGGGTATCCTTGTGATCTTTTCCGATGCACAAACATTAGATAAACGTGGGTATACTTGTGATCTTTTCCGATGCGTTTGACCAAATATACCCACATTTCTCAAATGTCTTTCCCGATACGTAACCTCTCCCTCGTTTAATTTAAAATTCTCCTGAATTTTGTTAGGTTCCTGTGTTTTTATCCATACTATTTTTGATTTCTAGTTTTCTATTTATTATACGTATATACGTTTTACAGTGATTATTATGATAAAAATAAGACCTATGATTGAGCCAGTAAATTAGTTTACATTTTTATGATATTTCAAGACTTAAATACTTTCTAGATTTGCAGTTATTATTTAGTATATCTTCAACATTAAATATTTATAAAAAATTCAAGTTCTTTTTTTCACATAAAAAAAGAACTCAACAAATTTCATATTCTTATTACTTACTACTTGATTCCTATTAAATAATTTTATTGAATTGAGTTGTTTTACATTCTTTCAGTTTGTAATCATTGTTAGTTGTACCATTATTTGTAAGGTTTACTTCTTTTTCGTACTGAATATCTTTATCGAATTGATATTTCGTTCCATTGATTTCTAAATTATATTTTGTTATTAATTATAAAATTTTTTTTTTCAATAATTAAGCTTAAATTCTACCAGTTTAAATGAGTTTGGTATTTTGATCGCTGTTACTAGGGTATGTTCGGCAAATTTCCAAAGTCCTAGTCTTACGTTTTTTAATTTGTAAAAGTCCAGTTTTGTTGTTAGATTGTTCTTGATTTGTAATTGTCGTATATTTGTTGTTACTGGTGATTGGACTCACGGTCAGCGTTGCTTCGGTTTGCGTTAGCGTCAGTAGCATTAGTATTGGAAATACTAATGTTATTACCTGAGAATCTACGGGGTCGTTTAACATTGATAGGATGTTCGTTTTGCATAAATTTAATTCTATATCTAGGTTCATTTTTGTAATAATTTCGTTTGTAGTTTCTCACTGGTACGACTTGTCTAGTTTCTTCATAGTCTTCCCTATGTTCATTTAACTTGTTAATTTTCTTTGTTTTTACTACTGTAATTCTCTCCCTAAGCTGTGCTGCATCTGCGTGCATCGCTTCTTCAGGGGTTATTTTTATGGTGGAATGATATCTATTGTTGTAGTTATTTGCAGCTCTATGCATTTTTTGAATTAAGGTTAAATCTTGGTTTTTCATAGCTACTAATTTTTCCTGTAATGTTGAGTGAAACCTTTCAATATCGCTGTTACCTGTGTGAGTGTTAGGTTTTGTTAGATGTAATTCTACTTGTTGTTCTCGTAGATATTGTTTTAGATTTTCTGATTTGAATTCGTTGTCGGTTATAATTTTAATCGGTTTGCCGAATTTTGAAAAATGTTCTTCTAGAGTCTCTATCTTTTTTTTCCAGTTTCTGTTTGGTAAATAGTAGATATACACTTTCTTAGTTAGTTTGTCTATTAAGGTTAGAAATGGTTGTTTCATATAATAGTATGTGTCTAAGTGAAGGATTTGGTTGGCTTCTGATGGGGTTTCTGTAATTTGGTACTTTATTTTAATTGGCTTCCGCTCGTATTTGGTTTCCAAACATGTTTTGCAATTATTAATGATTTTTGTTATTTCTGTTACTAGTTTGGGATAATAGATTCGATTTTTGAGACTGTGGTATGTTTCTATTATGCCACTATGAATACTTTCTTGGGTATGATAGAGAGATATTTGTTTATGAGCTTCCTCTAGAGTCTTTATTTCCTGGGCTCGTAGAGTAGCCTTTACGAATTTTATTTCTTTGTTATGGCTAAAGAGTTCTATAAGTACTTGTTGAATTTTGTTAAATTGGTGGTATGATAATTCGGTATAGATTCCAGTAAGGCCGGGTTTAATATATCTTCGTAATAAGTCTGTCCAATATTTCTTATCTTTGGTCATATCCATATAAATTATTCTCCTATTATGTAAAATTTCTATTTCATTATCAACATCATAGGTTAGTATGAGTTGGGTTTTATATCTATTAACGATGGTTTCTTTTATAGGTACGTGATCCAATTGTTGTTCTTCTTGTGAGTGTACTGTTGCGTCATCGGTGATATCGTTCACTGATTGACTCTTAATGTTATCTGGGATTCGACTCAAAAAGTCTGCAACTTTGTTCTCTTTTCCTTTGAGATATTCGATGTCGAATTGATACTCTTGAAGCTTAAGTAGCCATCTTTGGTTTCTTTGACTGAATTCTTTGCCAGTGTATTTTTTGTTGAGGTATTTGATAGGTAAATGGTCGGTAGTAATTTTAAACTTATTTCCCCATAAATATGGTCTAAAGTATGTTACTGCCCACACTATTGCCAGGAATTCCTTATCGGTAGCAGAATAATTTTTCTCGTGGTCATTAAGTGACCTTGAAGCGTAACATACTGGTTGATCATTTTGGGTCAATACGGCGCCTAAGGCGTAATTACTTGCATCGGTGAATAAAGTAAAGGGTTTATTGAAATTGGGAAATTTTAAAATTGGATGTTGGATGATATTAAGTTTTAAAGTTTTGAATGCTTCGATGTATCCCGGGTCATAGACGTAATTTTTTTATCTTTTTTTAAATATTTAATCATAGGGCTGGCTATTTTCGCGTAGTCTTTGACAAATTTGCGGTAATAGCCTGTTGCACCCAGGAATCCTTTCAATTGTTTTTCGGTTTTAGGTGATAAGTATTCTTGAATACACTTTATCTTGTTAGGGTTAGGTTTCATTCCTTCTGCTGTAAGGACATGTCCTAAAAATTCCGTATTTTTCTTCATAAATGAACATTTATCGAATTGAATTTTAAGATTGTGCTCGGAGAGCCTTTGAAATATTTTATTTATGGACTGAATATGTTCTTGAAGGCTAGTTGAGAATATTAATATATCGTCTAAGTAGACAACACAGATTTTATTAACATATTCTCTCAAAATCTCATTCATCAATCGTTGAAAGGTGGCTGGCGCGTTTTTCAAGCCGAATGGCATTCTGACATATTCGTACAATCCGTTCGGGGTGACAAATGCCGTTTTCGCTATGTCCTGCGGATGCATTCTTATTTGGTGGTATCCTTTAGCTAAATCAATTGTAGTAAAATACTGGGCTCTTCCAAGTTTGTCCAGGATGCTATCTATATTTGGTAGGGGGTATTTGTCATCAACTGTGATTTCGTTTAGCTTTCTATAATCAACGCATAAACGAAACTTTTGACGTCCAGAATTATCAAGTTTCTTCGCTATAATAACAATGGGGGAGGCATATCTACTACTGGATTTTTTTATTATTCCCTGTTCTTCCATTTCTTGTACCTGTCTTCGTACTTCTTCTTCATGCTTTGGGGGTAGCCTATACAGTTTGGCATTAATAGGTTGATCAGTGGTTGTTCTGATTTCGTGTGTTATTGAGTTCGTGTTAGTCAATTGGTCTCCGTCCTTGTACCTAGTCCTGCCATAAGTTCTGTCACATAATTTCTCACATTGGCAACAACTTTATTTTATGAGTGACATTTCAATATCGGCCAGTTTTATAAACGTCATAATGTTGTTGACAGTTGATGGTCATTTAAAGTGTGTTCGTTAACGTGTGAAGATGGAATGGGGTGTAATAGAAAACCGAACTGCAGTGATTGCACTACATAAGTGTGGAAAATCCGCGAGTGAAATTTTCAAGTTGTTGTGCCCGTTAAAAATAACGCAAAGATTTGTGTATCGTGCGATCCAGAGATATAACGCGATCCAGATTATTGAAGATCGACCTCGTTCTGGACGTCCGCGTGATGTACGTTCTTCTGCTGCCATCAAAGCGGTCGAGAGTCGAATTCGTCGAAATCCGCTTCGTAAACAACGAATCATGGCTCGAGAGATGAACATCTCCACCCGAAGTATGTCTCGCATCATAAAACCTGACCTCGGGATGAGTGCCTTTCGACGATCAACGGGACATTTGCTGACTGAGCAGTTGAAGCAAATTAGGAGCACCAGATCGAAAGAGCTCCTTCGGCGGTACGGCAACAACAAACATCGAGAAATTTTATTTACCGATGAAAAAATTTTTACGGTGGAGGAACATTTCAACCGCCAAAATGATAAGGTGTATGCCCACAGCTCCGCAGAAGCCCGAGAAGTTGCCACTAGGGTACAGCGAGGACATCATCCAGCATCAGTCATGGTATGGTGGGGTGTCAGCTACGAAGGGGTCACCGAGCTTAATTTTTGCGAAAAAGGCGTAAAAACTGCAGCGAACAATTATCAAACGGACATCCTGGAGAGATGTGTGAAGCCGCTGAACTCTACGCTATTTAACAATCGACATTGGGTTTTCCAGCAAGATTCTGCGCCAGCCCACAAAGCTCGAACCACACAAGCGTGGTTGGAAACCAATATTCCACAGTTTATAAGGGCGACGGAATGGCCTTCTGGGAGCCCAGATTTGAATCCCCTGGACTACAAACTGTGGGCGGAGTTAGAGTCCATGGTGTGCACGAGACGACACCCAAATATCGAGAGCCTTAAGCGATCTTTGACAGAAGCAGTAGCTAATTTTCCGCTAGAAACATTGCGTACTGCTATCGATGACTGGCCCAACAGATTAAAGAGCTGTGTTAAGGCTAAAGGCGGCCACTTTGAATAATTTGTTGCTTATTTTACTTCCATTAGTATGCCAAAATAAAATATATTTTCCTTTGTCAAAAACTCTTTTTCATTTATACAAAAATTGCCCATATACGTAGGACAGAACTTATGGCACGACTAGGTATATTAAATTTTTGATTTTTTTCAGTAGGTTTTGCGTTTCTCTTCTCTCTTCTTCGTTTAAGTGGTTTAAATCCACTTCATTTTCATTTGAATTGAGTTCGAAACAATCAAAAGCTGTTTCGTTTTCAGAAGAGTAGATAGGTATTTTCATCCCATTGTTAAGCTCGAGATATTTTTTATCAAAATCTAGTGTTTTGACAATTTTACTGAGTAAGTCCATACCCATTAAAATGTCGTATGGCTTATTCCCTAAATTACGTTTGTACCACCTTGTAGCACCCTGAGGGTCATAATTAAACTCCTGCGGTATGCTTGTTATCACTCTTTCTACGATTTCAGTTGTTAAATTATTTATTGTTTGGAGTTTCACATTGACTCGTTCGAACACTTTAAATTTTCTACAGTCTACTTTACTAGAATTTATAATACTCATCGTCGACCCTGTGTCGATCAGTCCTTTGTATTTGATATTGTCGATAGTTAAATTGGTGAATATTTTGTTTCCGAGGCCTAATTTAGAAAAAAAAACTGGTTCGATATTGTGAACTTCTTCAAATTGGTTGTTTTGTTGGTTTTCGTGAGTGACATGACCAATCTCCATTGGTTCGGGCTGTTGATGGGAATTTCTGAATTGCCCTGAGGGGTTGAAAGTCGGTCTTCCTTGATTGGGGAACTGTCTTTGTCCAGAGTTGTTTTGTGATCGAAAGTTATTCTGTGAACGGTACTGATTTTGTCTGTAGTTCCCGGAAGTTTGTCCGCGGTCATTGTTGTTTCGGTTAGCATTGCTATGATCATAATGATTTTGGGAATTGCGAACGTTTTGAAATTTGTTATTATCCCTTCCGTTAGTATAATGTCTGTGGTGGTGCGTATGTTGTTTTTCCAAAAAAAAATCTTTGTCTATGTTGTGCTGATCGTACTCTTCGTAAGAATATAAAATTTCTTTAATTTTATGGAGATCAAACATATCTTTAATTTCTCGTGACAGGTTTCCTGCCGCAATTTGCTAAATACGATTAATTAAAGTGTGGTAGAAAATGTTTTTAGTTTCGGTTGGGCTATTTTCATAACTTGCAAATGAATTTATTTCCTGAATAATATCTTCCAGCTTATTATTTAAATCGAAAATTGAACTTACTTCAAGATTATTTATTTTACTAGATATATTCTTATAACTTGCGCTTGGTCGAAAATGTTGTTTCAAAAGATTTCTGGCTTCTCCCCATGTTACTGGTTGGTTGTGTAGTAGAAGTTCCTTTGCTCTGCCGGTGATTTTCGTGTTGTAGATCGCTTGCCAACATTCAGCTTTTGCATTTGGTTCCAGCGAATCTAGGTGAGTCCCCACTACGTTCATGAACTGTGTCAGTTGTTTTCGATCACCATCGTATTCCTTGACGTACGCGATTTCCTTTAATATCCTCGTTGCTCGATTCTCCCCGTGGTTCACGTTGTGTGGGACGGCCAAATTTTCTAGGGCCGCTATTAATCTCGTTGCTAGTACAGGGTCCATTTCTTCTGAATCGTTGCTATGATTTCGGTATTTAAAAGGATAATTGCGCGGAAATTTGGATGCTGTGAGTCACGGTATGTTAACAGGAATGGGTCCAAGATAAATTAATAATTCGCTTGGTACACAATTCGTTATCACTTTAATTACAGTATTTATTATAACTGAGATCCCCCCCAGCCTCAGGGGTTGTTTTGAGACAGATTTGGGCTTGTTACTCCGCCTCTCAGTTTTAAGTGCAACTTATTTATATTATTTTGTTACACAAATCGTTATTTTTTTTTCTTTTATTAATTATTGTTTAAAACGCGTTTTTTCAACGGTTCGTTCTCTTATGGATTCTGCAAGTTTAGCTAGAATCCTACCGACTGCGCCACTAATAAAACTCGATGTTTTTATTTAAAAAAAAATAACTTTATTTGTAATTTTGATGTTTCCTCTTCGGCTAACATCCTAAGACTCACTTAACTTCTAAGGGCTTATCCTAATTTATACTGTCTAGCTCAGCCTATGGGAAACCAATATAATCTTGGTTCACATCGTTAATCTTCGAAAATGCAAAAGTACATCTACATTTTATGATGGGTTCAGGACCGTTTTTTATCACCTTAACCCAATGCCGATGCGCAAACATTACATAAACGTGGGTATCCTTGTGATCTTTTCCGATGCACAAACATTAGATAAACGTGGGTATACTTGTGATCTTTTCCGATGCGTTTGACCAAATATACCCACATTTCTCAAATGTCTTTCCCGATACGTAACCTATACAAGCAGTTTCCATTTCACCATGCACATTACCAGAGCCAAAAATTATTTCGTGTCGATATTTTAAACGGTGAAAAACTTGGAGTTTGCAGAGGTTTGCGCGTGTGCTTGTGGGGGTGTGTCCGTGATATGTTTCTAGTCATAAACAACAAAAACAGGATAAGAAGCAATTTCGATCTTCTTTTGTTTAGCTTTAAAAGCCAAGTTCTTTAATAAATCGTTAATGTTTCATAAATAATATCGTTTATTATATTATTCATTAATGAATTAAAATAACAATCATTAACAACACATTAATGATTTATTGATAACGATTATATATTTGCATATATGTATACTCGTTTCTTGTAAGCGTTTTACAATTCATTAATGAATCGTTAAAAGTAATTTATTAACGAATGTCCATTGAGTCTGCTTGATGGACGTTGCTGTGGACGCCGGTATGGATTACGGTCGCTGTGGACTCGCTATGGACGGCGACGGTGTGGACGACGGTATAGCCAACGGTTGCTGTGGAGTCGCTGTAGACGGCGACGGTGTGGACGACTGTCGGTTGTGCTGGGTATAAAAAGGGCGAGCGTTCGTAAAAAAGGAAAGTCGGAATCAGAGCATCGCGTGGTAAAGTCACGATAAAGTCAGTCAAGTTGGAAAGCGAAAGAATCGTAGATAGAAAAGCGACAATTGGTGAGCGGAAAAGTGTTTTTGATAGTTGAAGGAAGCGGTTAATAAAAATTTGCGGTTATTTTTCTTTAAAAAAAAACTAAATTCATTATATTTTCTTATTCTAATAATAAAATATTGTGATCGACACAGAAAAAAAAATATTGCTACCCTAAAATTTTGTTTTTTCTCGTTTCATGACTAAATTAGCCTAAAAAGGCAAAAAAAAAATCTGTCCCGCCGTACATATGAGTTCATATCTTCGAGACCGTTAAAGGTAGAATGTTCGTTTTTGGGTGGATTATTAATTGGGTAAGTGAGCTCCATTATCTAGGGAGTGTCAGGTGGAAGGGAGAGCCGGGGGGAGAGAAAGAGTAAACAACTACACTAGCTAATATCTCCACTGCAAATGCAGATAGGAAGCTGAAAATCAGCATATCTGGTTGTAGGACAAACTCTGAAAATAATTTATTTTTTTTACCCACTGGCGTCCGGGGGGGGGCGGCTAAAAACAATTTGTCGGCCGTTTTTTTTTTTAATTAATAATATGTTTGAAATTACTTACCATAAAAAATTCATGTTTTGGGAACATTAAGGTGGCATACAAATCCACCAGAATCAGCTTGGAGGGAGGCTAATTATTGTAAGGGTGAGGGTCGGGGGGAGGTTCAAAGAAAAACACTTAAAAATTAATATCTCGACTATCTCTAAGCCATGGAATTGAAACTTGGAACATTTATTAAGCTATACTAGCGAAATACGAGAAAAATATAACATTTGGACATAATAGTAGTGGATGTAGTAGAACTACATAGTCTTTAATTTTGGTAAAAATTTAAAAATTGTTAGTTGGGGGGTGTAAGGAGGGAGGTGGTAAGCAAAAATGTCGAAAATTTTGAGTGATTTTTTAGGGATTTGGTGAAAGGTAAAAAGTTTAAATTTTGCATGTGGATACATATATTTGATAAACATAGAAAAAAAATAATAATTTGTCCCACAATTGTTATGCACCGACCCTCCTGGTCTAACGTTCACAGGGTGTTTCATGTGCAATGAAAAAACATAACAGAATTATGATTGGGCGTGACGCCCAATCATATGATACTCTAGATGAAATAGGAAATAGTTTATTGTACCGGAAAATATGTCATCTTAAATTCTTTCGAATAGTGAATTGTGACTTTTGTACGGGAGGTGGTAAAAGCAGAGGGGGAAGGTTTGTAATTTTTGTATATAGCACCGAACGTAGTATACAAAGTGTTTCATGCTGAATTTAAAGTTTGTAGCTTTCATAATTTTCGAGGAAATCGAACAATTTTTGCCTGAATTTATGCATTTTTATGGGAGGTGGCAGAGAAAGTGGGGGGGGTTTTGGATGATTTTAAATCTCCTTTTCAACATCCTAATCATATTGTTTTGTTACTCATATGCTCGAAGAAGAAATACTTTTCTTGAGTTTTTAATACAAAAATTTGTATGGGAGGTGGTAGAAGGAGTGAAGCGAAGTTAATACTTTTTTTAGCATTTATTGCAATTATTAAGGGACAAACTGTTGCAAAATTTTAAGCTTGAACTTTTTCTAGTTTCAATAAAAATCGATTAAATGCATTTTATCAAAATTGTGCATTTGTATGGGACGGGGTAGAAGGAGTATTCGAATCAAAACCAAATTTTTTGGCATCAATGATACTTGTAATAGTATACTTTCCTCAAAATTTAAAGTTGATAGCCTTGACGATTTTGGAAAAAAATAATTTTGTTCAAATTCCGAAATTTCGTTAAATTTGTATGGGAGGGGGTAGAAAGGATGAGGTGAAGTTGACAATTTTTACAAAATTGGTTGCAATTGTAATAATATTAATTTTGATAAAAATTGGTTCTTTTAGCTTTGCTAGGTGCGATGCAAACCGAATAAATGCATTTTTGAAAATTGTATATTTGTATGGGAGGGGGTAGAAGGAGTAAGGAGATCATAGCAATATTTTTTTACAGTAATGGTATTCTCATTATAATACTATTACCTAATTTTCAAGTCATTAGCTGAAACGGTTTCGGAGGAAAATCAATTTCTTTAAATTTCCAAATTTCATGAAATTTGTATGGGAGGGGGTAGAAGGAGTGGGGGGATGTGGCCCGTTCACGAACTTAAAGTTACTTTTTTGCTAAAAATGATATATGAAAAATTTGAGCACGATAGGTCAAAGCTTTCGAGAGTTATGTTGTAGACAGACGGACAGACAGACGGTCACTCGGAATCGAGATTTTTGAGCAACAACAAATATTTCTGTACCCTTGGCGACTCTGTTCGAGCATTATTTCTTAGCGTTACAAACGGTAAGGCAAACACAATATACTATCAGATTTTATCTAGAGTATAAACACAAAAACTGAAAATTTTTCAATAAAATTTTTAGGTAGAAACTTGGAAATTTGAGAAATGCATTTAAAAAAAATCTCTAAATGTATGAAATATTAACTGGTCAAAACTTCTACTCCCTCCATACAAAAAATATTTCACCAAACTATTTAAAGCTATCAATTTAAAATTTTGCACAAAAACTTTTAAAAATAATTCAAATGAAGCTGCTTTAAAAGTTTTGAAATCGCGCTTGCCCTTCTACCTCCTCCCGTACAAAACTATGATTTCGACCAATTTCATTAAATCAACTAATAACCAACAATTTAAAAGCTACGAACTTTAAATTTTAAAATAAAACTGGATCTAAATTTTTTTTCGATTCACTTACTTCGTCTACCCCGTCCCATACAAATGTTTGGTTTCGTGAACGTAAAATACACCGAATTTTATGAAAATTCTATGCAACTTCGTCTATGAAACTAACATTCCATACAGAGAATATTGGACGTAATCCAAGCAATCAATTAAAAAATTGTCACCCACCTCATAAAAAACCAAACTCGCATAAATAAACGAAAGAAATATTGATTATATGTACTGGAGCTATTGATCGTTTCCGCAATTAAGTATTAAATTGACAACAGCACAGCCCAAGAATTCCCTTTCACTTAGTCTTCCCTAACCAAGCAAACCTGCATATTGACTTTCCACGCATCTTCAACTTGTCCCAAGAACAATAAAGTTGCGCCGGACCTGTTGGCAGTTTATTTTTACTTTAAATCCAGCGACTCCTTGCGCACTCCAATATGCATGTATTTGGGTAACCAAATATACAGGGTGTAACAGAATAGATGCGACAAAAAAATCATGGTGATAGGGGACCTCGTGGTGCATAAAAAAATATACTACGGAAAACTTGTAGCTCCAACCCCTAGTGACTTAGGGATGATTTTCTAGTTTTTGGTTCGTGGAGGAGGTTGTCAAACAAAAAGGCCAATATCTGCGAAACTACTTAAGATAGCTCGATGCGTAATATCTTGTTGGAGAGCTTATTAATGTACCTTTCCAACAAGGGTCTGCAGTAAAAAATGCAATAATTTAATCCAGACACACATCCTTTAGATTTATTACTTTAAAAAGATAATTGACAGGTACCCGTACTTTATGGGTTCTTACAATATTTTAATCCAGATACTTTAAGTTTATAATTAGAAAAAAGATATTATTTTCCAATAAATTTTACTTTTAAATTAAATTGTTAAGTTGTTTTTCAATTTGCAATGGAAAAAATTAAAAAAAACTTTTTTTTTTCACATTGCCGAAATTTTTGATTTGAAGGTTTAGTTTCGGTTTTTTTGGTCATAACTTGGTCAAAAAACGAGCTAGGAAATTTTTTTGGTTTTTAAAGAAATATAAATGTGTCGGGTAGTTTATAAAATCACAAACACAAAAAAAAAATTTAGTCAAAATTTTGCGCAAAAACCCTTCAAAGTTGAAGGACATTTTTGGAAAACAAAAATTTTTCATGTTCAAACCACTCTAGCAACTCAGTGGCTGATTTGATTTTTTACTGCAGACTCTTTTTGTTTGACAACCTCCTCCACGAACCAAAAACTAGAAAATCATCCCTAAGTCACAGGGGTTGGAGCTACAAGTTTTCCGTAGTATATTTTTTTGTGCACCACGAGGTCCCCTATCACCATGATTTTTTTGTCGCATCTATTCTGTTACACCCTGTATAGTAATATCTATTTCAAAACACATCAAAAAATCAATTCAACATCCAAGTTTACAAATGTACAGTAAATTTGTTTGAATAAAAAACATAACATATGATACTCTAGCTGAAATGGGAATGACTTTAATATACCGGAAAATATGTCATCCCAAACTCTTTCGAAATAGCGAATAGAGACTTTTGCATGGGAGTTGGTAGAAGTAGAGTGCGAGGTTTGTATTTTGCGTATATGACACCGATCATGGCATGAAAAAGGTTTCATGCTGAATTTCAAGTTTTAAGTTTTCATTATTTTTAAAGAAATTGAACATAGTTTTCCTGAAATTCGGGCATTTGTGTGGGCGGTGGCAGAGAAAGTGGAGCGTTTAAGATGATATTGAAACTGTTTATCATCATCCTTATCATTATGCTTTGATTCAATTTCAAAATCGATAGCTCTCATACATATATTCGAAGGAGAAATGCTTTTCTTGAATTTATAATACAAATATTTATATGGGAGGGGGTAGAAGGAGTGAAGCGGAGCTGATAATTTTTTCAGCATTTATTGCAATTATTAAAAAACAAATTCTGGCAAAATTTGAAGTTAGTACTTTTTCTAGTTTGAATGGAAATCGATAAAATGCATCGAACAAAAATTATGCATTTGTATGGGAAGGGGTAGAAGGAGTGTACGGATCAAAACAACATTTTTTTCGCATTATAATATTTCTATTTGCATACTTTATACAAAATATCAAGTTGATAGCTCTAACAATTTCGAAGAAAAATAATTTAATTCAAATTTCGAAATTTCGTAAAATTTGTATGCGAAGGGGTAGAAGGGGTGAGGTGAAGTTGATAATTTTTTTTGAAACTAGGTGCAATTATAGTAGAATTAATTCAGGCAAAAATTCGTTTTTTCAGCTTTACTAGTTTTAATGAAAATCGAAAATATGTATTTTTCAAAATTGTCCATTTGTATAGGGGTAGAAGGAGTGAGGGGATCGGATCAATATTCTGTCATATTAATGACATCTATATCATAATACTTTGACCCAAATTTCCCAAGTGGTAGCTTAAATAGTTTCAAAGAAAAATCAATTTCTTAATATTTTGAAATTTCATGAAATTTGTATGGGAGGGGGTAGAAGGAGTGGGGGGATGTAGCCCATTCACGAACTTAAAGTTACTTTCTTGCTAAGAATTACACACACAAATTTTTAGCACTATAGCTCAAAGCTTTCGAGAGTTATGCTGTAGACAGACGGACGGAATCGAGGTTTTTGAGCGACAACAAATATTTCTGTACCTTTGGCGGCTCTGTGCAAGCGTTATTTCTAAGCGTTACAAACGGTAAGGCAAACACAATATACTCTCAGATTTCATCTAGAGTATAAAAATGTCTTCTATTTTTCTTTGTTTGCGTGATTCTTTTGACTATACTAGTCAAATTTTACTCAATAAAAATACCAAAAGATTAAATTTAAATTAAATAATAATTTATTTTATTTGATTTTTTCTCAAGTTATTTTTTTCTTGTTTTTTATTTGTTCATTTTGTTTTAATTAAAAGAAATAAAAATAAAACCATGATTTTTTAGAAATTAAAATTTAGGGCAAAATTATCACAATAAAAAAAGTTGTTTTTCATTAAAAAAAAAATAAAAAATATTTTAAAAAAATCAGGGGACCTATAAAATTACACATACATATATAAATGATTTATTTATTTTTATTTTTTTTTAAATATAATTCTTTTCTTCTATTTTATATAAGTTTAATTTTCTTTTTATGTTCTAGGAAATATTAAAATTAATTTTATCGTAAACTTGATTTTAGGGTATTTTTACATTAGAAACTAATAAAAAAGCTTATTTTTTTAGTTTCATTTATCTTAAACGATGATTAGGTAAATGTTAAATTGTTTATTGGAGTTTGATTCACTTCTTTTGCAGTTTTTTTTTGTTTGTTCTATTTATAACTAATCGTGAAACGTGTATACGCTATAACTAAAGAACTACGATTTCACTGTTTTTTTTTCAACTATAGTAAACATTTAAAAAAAAAATGAACAGAATTTTTTTTTTAAATCTGGAATTAAATGCTAAAAATAAGTCCTGTAAACAGTTGGCTCTTCGGCAATGCTTTGTTATTTTCTTTAGTTGTTTGGTGAATTGTACATTTTCAAAATTGAAATCTACACTTTTGGTTACTCGTTAATTAAAACAAGGATTTTAGATTACGTTTTAATTTACTACGAATGTAGATGTTTTCACGTTTCAATTTCATATATAGAAACTTAATCTTTCCCCCGTAAATTTCAAATTACATCATATCTCATTATCATTTCTAACTGAATAAAAATCTGTTGAATATCCTAAGAGGGAAAATTATTAGCCACAAGTGTATATTTCAACTCGAAAAATATTTATAAAAACTACACTTAAAAATACAACAAGAACAAAGTACTGGTGAAGAGCATCAAGCATATACGGATAGGAAAAATTAAAATTACAGCAAAAAAAAAAAGAAAAAACAAAACAAAAAACAGTCATCTTAAGAATAATTTTTTTAATACATAATAATTATAATTGGTCAATATTTTCAAAATATTTACACATGTCCTGGAGTCGTAAGCAATAAAATAATAATAATAGTTAAACAAAAATGATATACAATAGAGTATGAGAAATTTATTATTTTACAAATTATTTGTAAAGAAATAATTATTTGAAATACATTACAAATACAATAACAAACATTTAGGGAGATTAATTCGTATATTTTCCTGTATTTAAAATTAAAATCCTCCTTGTAAGATTAAAAAAATATAATGAAATAGAAAATATGTGTCGATTACGGAAAGTATTATAATATAATTATTTCAATGGCACCGTTAATGCGTGTTTATTTTGCTCATTACCATGCCTTTATCGCACAATGAAAAAATTAGAGCGAGCGAATTTATGACATTTCTTTTTTCCACATGGCAAGAACGGATTCAGAATGTTTTTTGTTTAAGTAGATTGGTAGGTTTATTGCATTCTCATCTTAAAGTTATTAGGGCATAGTTTAGAGGATCGTGTTTGTCTATATTGGGAGTGTTGAATAATTCGAGTGGAACTTTTAGGGTACTTATTCTACACTAAGAGTTACAAAAAGCAAGCAGATGGCGCCCTTATTCAATCTTATAAAATTTACAATACATAGTCACAAAGTTATGCATTAGTGCTTTCTATTCTGGAAAAAAATCATTGCAGAGATTTTTGACCTTGTATTTTTCAGCGTGTTTTGAAATACAATATTATATCGGACCTACAAATGTAAAGGTTTGGTATCTGTCAACAACTCCTCATCATTAGATTTGTGAACTTGATGCCGGTCATTCACTTTTTTTTTTGCGCGAATATTGCGAAGTTTTAGCAAAATAAGCGTCATTTGCGGGAAGTTTTGCTTTTTGCCTTCAATTAAAAAAATCTGCGGCTGAGGCGCGTCAAGTGATGGTAGAAATTAATGATGAGGCTGCTATTAGTAAAAGCGGATGGTTTCAACGCTACACGATAGGTGATTTCGGCCCAAGTGACAAGGAGCATCCCGGACCGTTGAAAAATGTTGAAGACGCAGAATTGGAGGCATTACTGAACGAAAATTCATGCCTAACTGAACAAGAACTTGTAGTTTCATTGGGCGCGACTCAACAAGCCATTTCCCATCGTTTGAAAATCTTAGGAATGATGCAAAAGCAGGGATTTGAAACCAAAACGTCGAACGGCGTTTTTTTCACGTGAGAACAGCTGCAGGAAAAGTATTTTTTGCCTCGGATTGTCACTGGCAATGAGAAGTGGATTCATTACGACAATCCAAAGCGAAAAAATTGTGGGTATACCGCGACCTTGCATCAACATCGAAAGCCAAACCAAACATTCATGGCTCGAAAATCATGCTGTGTATTTGGTGGGATCAGTTCGGCGTGGTGTATTATGGGCTGCGGCAACCGGATGAAACCATCCCAAGAGCTTGCTACTGAGCACAACTAATGCGTCGTTTGAAGGAAAAAACGGTCGCAATACGAGGAGAACCACAACAAAGTGATTTTGTAGCACTACAACGCTCGGCTACATGTTGCTAAGGTTGTGAAAACCTACCTGGAACCACTGAAATGACATCGCCCATTTCGACTACCACCTATTCCGATCGATGATGCATTGCCTGGCTGAGCAGCACTTCCGTTCTTACGAAGAAGCTAAAAATTGGATCGATTCGTAGATCGACTCAAAAGACGAACAGGTTTTTTAACGCTGCCAGAAAGATGAAACAAAAAAGTTGTGGCTAGCGATGGACAATATTTTAAAGAATAATTATGCAACAATTTTCCCGCAATAAGGCTCAAAATAAAAAACGGATTTACCATTTGTACTTGTAATAAAGGTTTTACGTTTAGGTTGCGGACAAAGGAAAGTAAATTCCAGCAAATCTTGACTTAGAAAAGTTCAAGTTGAATCCATCCATAATTTTTGATTGAGAAAACCTTTCCTTTCTCAAATAACTATATAATTTCGTACAATAAAGAATCGCTGTTAAATTGATTGCACCGGCTGTGTAATGCAAACATAAATACATGAAAAGTATGTCAAAAAGGAGTTGAATAATTAATCTTGAGCTTAAGTAGGAAAAGAAATTAACCATTCTCAGGTAGGCAAAGAAACAAAAAGTTGCGGTAGGCTGCTTTGTTACTGAGTGATAGGATATGTTTTTACTTGCACAGTTGTAAGTAACCAGAAGTCTGTAGGATCAGTTATTTATTGGCAGTGATAGTTTGAAATTCTTCCAATGGTATCCTGGTAGCAGAGTGAGGTACGGATAATTTTGTATAACTTCGCGCGTGGTTTAAACGTAGACCAGTGTTTGGAAGAAAGGACTCTTGCACTTGAGAATGATTGTCCACATCGTATGATTATATTCAGGTTGTACAGAGAATTCCAAAAGGGAAATTTCTCCCTGGAGGACGCTGAAAGGACGGGAAGGCCCTGAACCTCAGTTAGTCAGTTACGGAAGAAAACGTTACTGCTGTGAGGAAAATGCTTGAAGAAAACAGAAGAATTACCTACCAGCAGAAACAGGATACCTTAGGCCTAAATGCATATGCGATTCATTCAATTCTGCATGATCATATGAAGAAGCTCTTTTGTCTCTGGGAGCCGGATAGACTAACTGTAGATGACATTATGTACGACTTGGTGCCGAGAGATGCTAAAAATGTTCGATAAGGGACAATCTCCGTATGTCAACAGCATCGTGACAGGTGCTGAAGCTTCGCTATGATCTGCCAACTAAGTCTAAAAACAAAGTTTGGGCATTTGATAATAAGAACACACCCGTAGCTGTCAGAAATTCTCGATTAGTTAAGTAGAAAATGCAGTAGTGGAATCGTGAAGCGTATCGTTTTGAACTCATAGGAAGCGTCACAGATATGTGGTACACTGAACATGAAGTCATCAAATCCTTGAAGAAGCTGTGGCTTAAGTCAATAATGGACATCTGGTTTCTCCATTTTGACAACGCTCCAGCTCACTGCGCCAAAGCCTGGTCTGAATATCTAGCGACTACAGGACTGGAACTTCTTAAGCTTTCTCCCTGCAGTCCAGACCTTGCCCCCTGTGGCTTGGCACTGCTCCCGCATGTGAAAATGAAGCTGAAAGAGATTCGCTTTTTCAGCGCTGAGGATCTTCTGAGGACTTGGGACAACGAGTGTGCCGTACTCCCTAGCGAAACTTGGCCGAGCTGTTTTAAGGATTGGTTTCGGAGGATGGAGAAGTGTGTGCATGTAACGGAAATTACTTTGAAAAAATTGAATAAAGAAACTCGTATTGCAAATTTTTCTTTTCTTTTCTTGTGCCTTTTGCAAATAAACTACAAGAAAAACGTTCGAAATATGATCTAGTGGTAGCAGGAGGGTGGACTGCCTTTAAGCAAGCGGGGGTATTTCGATAGTATGAAAGCAAACTGACTAAGTGAAAAGATTCATATTCAAAAAACATGCATATTAGGAAAATTTAAATAATTCTTTATCCCCACGTCTAACAGAAAGAAAAGCCAAAACCGTTTATATCCCTAATCTTGGATTTATAAGCTTGAACGATGTTTACTTAATGCTCTGAAAGTATCTCTAACATAGACTCTCTATTCTTCTTTAGTCTTTCATTTTAATTCCCTAAACCTATACATGAATCTAGAAACTAAAAATCAAACGTTTACACACTAAATTATGTTTGGTGTTGTAAAGAATGTTATACCAACATATCGGGAATGAAGAAATTCACCGATTAGTGAATTTCTTTCATTTTAAAAAGCTTAATAAAAATTATATTCCATAATAAATATTAACATCAAATCATTTCCAACTAAATTCTTCTAATCCAGTTCCATGGTTTTATGCAAAATTAATTTCGGCATAAAAAAAAGTTTTTTTTCGAAAAGAATATCGACACGTTTCAAAATAAATATAAAGTTGTTAAGTGATATAAAGAAAATAGAGACTACTACAGGCGTTCACACGTAAATACAATTAAATTCAGCCTTTCCATTCCATCCAATCGTTGAACTTCCCTTACATTCATGACAATTTAAATTAAGGCAAATATAATATTTAACAATTATTGCATTTTTTTCTATTAAATTTAGAACACCGTTTAGTTTTAATTTTGTTTTAGCATTC
This sequence comes from Chorisops tibialis, assembly GCA_963669355.1. Classification (NCBI taxonomy): domain Eukaryota; kingdom Metazoa; phylum Arthropoda; class Insecta; order Diptera; family Stratiomyidae; genus Chorisops; species Chorisops tibialis. The sequence continues at coordinate 79,586,452 of OY770263.1, forward strand.
CACTGCATGCATAAGTTTTTTTTTTTGTTTTGTTTTGATTTTTATTTTCAGTTTTCAACAATTCAAATACTAATTTGATATCATTCTAAACCGTATTCTAAATTCTTATCTAAAGAACATTTTCATACTTTTTAGCCTAAATCGATTTGAGAAATTTTATCAGTTAATCTTTTGTATCGTAATTATTTTATATTTATAAATATTATCTGTTTTTATTTATTTAGTTTTTAGTTTTAGCAACTCTTTAATCATTTGTCGACAAGGAGAGTGACTTAAACATAGTGTGTAGCACTGATCGTTATGATTAAATGGCAGTTTTGAAACAATGATACCGACAAGCGAAATTAAATGTAAAAATGTAGAATTAACTAATAAAAGGTAATTTCGGTTCAATAATATGGAGAGAAAAAAAATAAGAAGGTTGTCACGCGCATATGTTTTCTTTTCTTTTAGAATTCCATTATATCCTTATAAAATAAAAATAATCTACAGTAATACAGAATTCAAAAAAACCAATTGTTCAACATTTGCAACCTGTTATTTTGCTTGTTTAAATAAATGGATGCGAGTTTCGTGTTAGTGGATTATCTAAACGATCAAAAATACCTTTTTTCATCTGCTCATTAGGCACAGATGACTTCTCCGAAGCAGGAGGAGGCGATTGTTGGTAATGACGAGGGTTCCACATCATTGACTTTTCTATTGGCTGTTGTTTTAATATAACACGACGTCTCGGCCGTCTTTCACTTACAAATTCTTCGCGATTTGTTAAGTCTGGTTCGGCTATCATTAAAGTCGTCGGTAATGGTGAAGGTGGTGGTGACGGTGTGTCAGCTAGAAGTTCTTCTTCTAACATAAACTCATCATCGGCAACTAAAGACTTATTTTTTATTAGTTGTGGCTGCTCCATTTGACTTGATTTTTTAATTGGAAATGCTAGCACATTCGTTCCGGATGATGATGTACCCTTATCGGTATGTTCCATGATTTTCTTGACTGATTCGGGAAGAATTTTCGCTGTTGGTATTGTCCTTTGGATTGGTTTCGGATTTAGTGAAGCTGACTGATGTTGCAGTTGTTGCTGTTGCTGCATTTGCTGCTGTTCAGCAGCCGCGTTTTTCTTTTTTAATGAAATTATTTTACTTTCTGTGACTATAATAGGTGTTAGTTTCGAAGGAGGTTCTTCTGGTGGTTGTGGTTTATCCTGTGGAAAAATTTATTGTCAAAATTCATGTGAGACAAAAGACAGCTTGAGTTATATTGGACGAACAGTAAAGACAAACTTCGCACGGGTATTTGATACATAAAGAGCATAAACATTCCTTTTTTAGATCATCGATTCTTTTAATTTGGTTTAGATGACCATACTCCTGACAAACTAGTCTTTAGTCGCTATATGAAGACTAACTGGTCTAAGTAAAGGGATACTATCAAGGAATTGCTTCCCTCCGAAATTCCAAGCCTTCCGAATACAACCGTTGCTCTTAATGTGACCGTGTTTACCCTCACAAGGGCTTCAAATAGGGCAATGTCACGTTCTTGTCCCACTAGGAAGCCACCATGGTGGAGCGACGAAATTTGAGATCGGAGGAAAGGCTGTAGGCGACTTTTAATACTTTTAATAAGGCCAACTGAATCAAAAAGGTCAGACTGGGCATCTTATAAGGAAGCCCTACGTTATTATAAAAAGAACTTGAAGAAAGCGCAGCGCGAATCATGGAAAGTGTTTTGCGGTATGGTAGAAGAAACATCCGAAGCGACAAGACTTCGCGAAAATTCTCTATACCTCCTATCCGTGGCCCAGATACATAAAAAATCTGACGGGCAATGTATCCATTGGTCTACTCTTAAATAGTCTCTCTCGCTCTACAGTCACTCTGCACCGAGAAGAACACCAGCTCAAGCCTCGAACGGGCGACTCTGAAATTACAATCTCGCGGAAAAAAACCCTATGAGCAATGCGCAGCTTCAATCTGTATAAATCCCCAGGACCAGATAGCATAGTACCTGCCAAATTTCAAAACACCTCTGATATCATCCTTCCCTGGTTGGATGTTTTTTTAGAGGTTTCCTACTACTACATCACTTCTAAAAATCTTATAACGATTGATAGACGTCCATCTACACAGCAACATCGATCAGCGAATGTTATCAGCAACCCCACACGCATACTGGAAGGGGAAACTGGTTGAAACGGTTCTACATACACAATCGTATACCATATCTAAAAACCTCTAAGTATTAAAGGGTACACTATGGAGGGTTTTATCGATATCGAGGGGGCTTTCAACAGCGTAACACCAGAAACAATTACGGGCGCACTTTTAAGTCTAAAGGTGGATGCTTCGCTTGGCGTGCTGAATAATTTGTTACTGACATCTAGGATTAGTATTCGCTAGAAGGTTTGTTAGCCGCAAGGCGGGATCACCTCTCCACTTCTTTGGAACGTGGAGATTAATGGACTACTGCTAAAACTAGAGGCAGGCTGTAAAGTGATTACTTATGCGGAAGACGTTGATATAGCCATCTCTGATAAGCACCGGAGTACTCTAGGCGAGGTTATGCAATAACGCCATCTCAATACTCGCTAACTGGACTCGTAAATGTGGACTGGGGGAGAACCCATACAAAACCGAGCTAAGCCTTTTCACAAAGAAACACAAAACTCCCCATGTTGACCTTCCTACCCTGGATGGTGCCAGTTTTATTTTCGCAGATGAGCAAAAAATCTGGATCCTATTTTGGATAGGAAACTGAGCTGGAAACTGAATATTTAGGAACGTGTAAGCAAAGCTAATGTTGCGCTTTACTCTTGTAAGAAAGCCATAGATAAGAAATGGGAAATGCAGCCCAAAACAATTCAACATTAGGGCCGACAAGCTCGCCTTGCACGGAACCACCGTGCAAATTCAATCTGTGAAAGAGAAGCTGAGCATGTCCCTCGCAACTTATAAGATGTAAGAGAAGAAGTATTTTTCAGTATGTTGACTACAGACTTGAACAAAACACGAATTCTGTAAGACCGATTAAGGTTTTTTGGGCGATACTAGGATCGAAACCAGTAAAACAATACAAAAACACTTTAAAAAAAAATGTCAAGAATACAGAAGTATGGCAAGCAATTCCCAAATATCGCATAGAAAACAGGAAATCTCAAATGGTTCGCGCAATTTAGTAAAAACAATTCATCTTTGTCTTGACACGTTTGATCTACGAGATGTTCGTGCTTTATACCACACTTTAGTTATATCTCTCAATTAAAGCCTGCACCATATAGAAATCTTTTGAAGTGAAACTTCTAGTACGAGCATATTCGTTTTAGCGTTATGCGTTACTGTCACCCTTCTTTCGAAATGAAGAGTCCGTGAGAGCGAGAGATGATTGCCGATATCGCTGGACTGTTGAATGTGGGTGCACGGGTAGCATCCAATGAACGGAGATCATGAGCTTTGAGATTGATCGAAAAGGTTTGAAATACCTAAAGCGACGGTCGTCGATTGTATCGTTGGGCTGTTAGATAAGGGCGCGCGGGTAGCGGCCAATGAGTAGAGATCATAAGCTTTGGGTGATCAATCTCAACAAGTGATGGGCACACTCGATTATGAGAATCATTCCGTTATACCAATACTCTTTAAAGTATAGTTCAATGCGAAGCTCACTGGTTGGAGTCATAAGAAAAATGACAGCTTCATAAAAGTTCGCTCGCTTTTGAATGGAGCAGACACGGCGGGTGTCGTAAGAACCGCGTTTATGTTTAAATACATATATTTGTAAAATACTTTATTTATAGTGCTCGGCGTGTAATTATTATACGTTGATATCGGTGCAATAGATTTTTAATAACAAAAATCGCATATCGATACCATTAACTCGAATTGTAGCTATTCCATAGGATGGTCCTCGGCTATGGATTAGCTATAATTCGAGTTGATGGTATCAATACGTTAGTAGTTTACAGAAAAATAATTTTGTTTTGCAATTTCCCATACTTTGGGTATTGAATCGCTGTTTTTAAGTGTCCCTTTAGCCCATTAACCTCTCCAACATTCTCATCCTTTCTCTCTCATCGATTCATGGCATTGAATTTATGCCATAACATACATATTTTCTTACAGGGTATGAAAAAGAGGAATATCGTAAGATAAAGCGTCGTAGAAAGTCGGTCAAAGAAAGTGCCAGCCTGGCGAATGACTAATCCAAAGGAGGTGTCTAGTCTATTCAGTTGCTAGAATCAAACGCACCTGCTGAAAGGCCATCGCTGCAGAAAAAAAGAATGAAGTCTGCTTTACTTGATTTCTTTTCATTGCATAATTGAACGTATACAGTCACATCTGCTTTATATGACAAAATTTCTCATAGTACATCTTTTATGTACGAGTACTTTTACTAAATTTTTTATATCTCCATAAAAGAAAAAAGAATGAATAATTTAATTAGTAGCTAAAGTGTAGCCTAGTGGGTAGCGTGTTGGTCTACAATGCGAAGGTCTTGAATTCAAATCCCGGTCGACGCATAATTTCAGCACACTGCCTGCTTGGGTATATCTTGGACACCTGAACCTACGAAAATGAAAAATTCGAAGACAACCCTTCCACAATAAATAATGAAAAATGTTAAGGAACCTGAAGGTCAGAAGGCCAAGGCCCGATTTGGTCTGCAGTGCCATCGTAGAAGAACTTTTTAAGTAACGTTATATCAGAGCAGTGAGAACAAAGCATTAAAAGAAATATTTCTGAATTCGCTCGTATTGGGATACGTTCTAAATTCTTAACTGAGGATTGAACATGCGAGATTCATAGAAAATTTTAGTTAGTAGATTGTGTTTATTCGAACTATCAAATTGAAAGGAATCTTCAGACGTGAGAGAAGTGTAAAACATCCAGAGAAAAAAAGACATCGTCACAAAAAATAATAATAATAAAAATATCTATACCTCATTCAATTTTCCTTCTGCGGCTTTCCGTCTCCGCATTTCCTTATCTCTTAAAATCTTCTCTCGCATAGCTTTCTGTTTTTCAATTTTCATCCTATAGGCTCGTGTCTCTTCATCTTCTTCTTCCTAGAAATAGTCATAAGAAAATATTTAAAATCATTGAAAATAACAAAAACTCTTGTAACTTACTTCAATTTTGTCCTTTTCTTTTCGAAATCTTGATATTGATAATGGATGCATTTCCGGTGCTCCGCCACGTCGATTTCGACCGCGTCTTTCTCTACTAGGCGATCGTCGTTCGATAGCACGACGAAGCGGTGACGGTGAATAGCTTCGTTCTCGACTACGTTTACGTTCTGGTGATCGTTCATAGCGACGCTTTTGAATATGCATTCGGTTTTGTGTTATAAATTCTTCCTGCTGCCGTAAAAGTTCTTCATCGCTTTGTAAATGCGATACATGAGTGGTGATTGCTTGAATAAATTGCGTATCTTTCATTAGTTGATCTGGAAATAAATAGAAATACGATATTAGAAATGATGATGAACTGATAATTATGAAACTTATGTTCAGATGCCAAGACCTTTCGCTATCGGTGGACCCGGTTCTTTTGAAAGGTACTTGACCATTGATTAGTTGAGTTGGAGAAACATTAAACAAAGATTGGTTCAACGAAGTTCTTAAGCGAAATGTTCATTAAGAATGTTATCTCCAATTGCCTTAACAGCCTATCATCCTATCGCCCACTGAACCAATTATGGACGTGATGTATCTGTTTCTACAGGGTGGGCCCAAATAGCTGTCGCACTTAATTTTTTGTAGAAAAAAAAACTAATGGATATCTTGAGGAACAAAACAAATTTATTTATATATAGACTGTTGGCTTACATTATGTGTGCTTAAGTTCAAATCTTTCACCTTTAAATTTGTTTACCAGCTTTAAACGTTTTTGAAAATTATTGCAGGCGGCACGGACCACTTCGTCTGGAATTTCATTCCAAATTTTTGTTAAAAGACGCTTGAATTGGTCCAATTTCATGTTTTTTATATATTTTAATTTGTCAAGCATGTACAGAAGTCCAATGGATTTAGATCCGGGGAAGATGCAGGCCATTCATCAACCGCAATAAAGCATGAAAATTATCCTTTGCACCAGCGCTGAACAGTTTTTGCTTTATGAGCCGGAGCAGAGTCTTGTTGAAAACAATATGGCTCGTTGCCGAAGAGCTCAGATGCATGAGGGTAACAATGATTGGCAAGCACTTCATCCAAATAGTATTGTGCATTGATTTTGACACCTTTATCAATAAAAAAGAGGGGAAGCTTGTTTTTTGTGAATATGGCCCCCCACGCCATGACAGACGTTATGTTTTGATATCTCTCAACAGCAATTTTATCTGTTGGGATATCCTGCATACTTGTTGCATATACGCGATCATTCTGTGGGTTGTGGCTCTTTTTCAATATGAATAGTTTTTCATCGGAGAACACAATATTGCAACTTGCGTGCCGCTGAAGCAACAAACCACTTCTGTCCTGTCGCATTTTTTTCTGACGCTCCGTAAGATCATGAATCCTCTTTTTTTTGTAAGGCTTTTGTCCCAAGTCCTCTTTTAAAACATTTCGAATGGTTTTACGGCTCACATTTAGCTCTTTGGCTAGATTTCGAAATGATCTTGCGCAGTTTCGCCTAATTCTTTCACGCACATTCTTCACCAGTGCAGTTGTTCTTACTGTTCCTTTTCGTCCTGGTCTTTTGGCTATTTTAACACTTCCAGTTGTCTTAAATCGAGTCACAGTGCGTTGAACAAATCTACGGTTTACACCTATGTCTTTTAGCAACTTAACTATCTCGCCTGTCTTTTTGCCTTGCATGTGTAATTTTTGCACTAACTCTCTTTTTGCTTCCATCTTTCACAGAATTTCAATTGTTACTGGCTATGTCAAAACTAAAGAAAACAAAACATGCAAAGGCGACAAGAATCTGTTTGTTTACATACGAATAACGGTGCTTCGAAAAACTGCGACAATTATTCGGGCCCACGCTGTAGATACATTCCTTATGATCTTACATTTAAAAAAATAATTTTTAAGGAATCTACTGATTTTTTTGTACGAATATTTACCGTTAGCAGGAATTGGGTTAAATGTGATCAATGGCGGAGCAACCATGGGTCGAAATGGAACAGTTGAACCGGGCGCAGGAACCAAAGCGCGCCAATATTCCAATTTCGTTTCACTCCTTTCTTGACTTTCAATTTTCACATACCATATAAAAAAATCGTAAGTCTTTCCTTATCAAGAAATCAAATTTGGTCTTTTCATTTCATGTCAGCTAGGAAGATTTTCTTGCTCCAGAAATATTTCAGATAAAGAACATCACAACTCTCTCTTCATCAAAACATCATGCTCTTTTCATTTCATAAGATCAATCAAGGTAGTTTTATGCCTCGTTCAAAAATGTTTCCCTGCTTCAATATACGATTTTTTTTCCATACTTCATCTCTTTAAGTCAATCGCGATTTCCTGTCATTCAAATTTGAATTTTCTTCTGCTATCAAAGTGGTCAGGAGTCGAAAATTCCCTTTTAAATGTTGTGTAATGAAAACGTTCCCCGCACCTTGTCGCTCGAATGTTAGCGTTGTACATGTGGCTTTCCAGTTTTACGGCTTTGCCGCTCTCACTCGTCGCCTTCATGTAAATGTGAAATGTGGATCTCTCTTGCTCTGAGCAAGATCGCGATATTGAACCGATTTCCACTTTGTCTAAAAGGATTTCACAGTTCTTTAAGTAAAGGGATCCCCTTAATTTTTTTCCTTTTCTGGTGTAGACTTCGATTTCTGAACCATGATATCGAATGACGCCACGCATGACATGAAAATGAAGTGGCGGTCGAAAAAGTTCTCTTCTGATCGACTTCTATGTGGCATTGAATGATTGAAAAAAGGATTGTATCACATTATGATGCGAAAGTAAGGCAAACAGTGATTTTTTGTATTGCGAAAAATGATGCATATTATCGCTTAGAACGTAACAATTTCAAAGCATGTAATCGATTCTGGTAATGCATAGTAATCAGAGAATACCCGATGGTGATTAACGGTTACGGAATCGTTTCTGTAAGCATTACTGGTCTCTCTAACTCTACTCTCTCTACAATGGCACTGCAGCCCAAATCGGACCTTGGCCTCCTGACATTCAGGTTCCTTAACATTTTTCATTACTTATTGTGGAAAGTTGTTATCCCTTCGAATTTTTCATTTTTGTACATTGGGGTGACCAAGGTATATCAATGTGCTGGAATTATATATTGCGTCGACCGCGATTTGAACTCATGATTTTCGCATTACAAGACCAACACGCTACCCACTAGGCTACACCCTAGCTACTACTGGTCCAACTAGAATCTAGGTCGCGATCCTGAGCATCGGCCTTTAGCTGTTGCCAGGACTTGTTTTTTCCTCTGGCCTCCTGCTCATGTCGTTTATTACCACCAGAAACAGGGCTGGTGATAATATGCAGCCTTGTCTGACACCCGTTCGCATAGAAAAGGTCTCGGACACCTCTCCTCTATGTAAGACGCGATATCTTGCATCTTCGTAGGATTCTTTTATCATAGTTATGACCTTGTCTGGAATACCTCTACTACTACGCAAAGCATTCCATATGTAATCTCGCTTAACGCTGTCGAAAGCCTTCTCGAAGTCCACAAACATAAGATGTAGTGGCAAACCCATTTCGGCTCCAGTATTATCCGTAGGGTATTTATATCGATTTTGTGGGAATTCGATCGCTGGTCGGTTCGCGAAAAAATCAACCATAAAAGGATCGATCTATCTTTAATAATTTTATAACGCAAGTGAAAACCGTAAAAAATGGGGTAGGATTTACATTTTCTTCTTTATCTGAACTTTCTTGGCATAAATCTTGAGTGCAATATAATTACTGCTACATGTCAGCTCTACTTGCTTATCATCTACCACTATTCTCGAAAGCAAACAAGTGCCCGCGTGCGAACGCTATGCTACTCAGCGAATGTTCAATGTCTCCAATCACAACACTGTGCAGTAATGAAAGAACACCTGCACTCTTATTCTCGAAAGAAAGCAACAAAAGTATACATATGGGTGCGAACTCCGATCATTTACATTCCAATACTGGGCCGTTCATCAAGTCAATGTCTTCAACCAGCAGCAGTTCTGCAGTGGTGAAAGAACACCTGCACTCTTGTCCTCGAATGAAAGCAACAACAAATATTTGTCGACAGTCAGCGAACACGTCGGTTGTGCTGGGTATAAAAAGGGGCGAGCATTCGTAAAATCAGTTAGTTGTGAGTTGATATTTGTACAGGGGAGTCGGAATTAGGATGCGATTAAGAGAGTCGGCAGGCGAGTACAATCGACAGCCGGGATTAATGAGTGGGTGAATCCTATGATGGGCAGGTGGAGTTCAGTAAGCAAGTAATTCCTGTGATCGACAGGCAGGAGTAAGTCCTGTGATCGATAGGCAGAGACCAGCAAGCGAAAGTGACAGTCGAAATCAGAGCATCCCATAGTGAAGTAGACGGAGTCAACCTGTTGGAAAGCGAAAGTGTTGGAATTGGGAAGACGATTTAGTAAATAAGAAAAAGCAATTGAATAAAGTGTAGAGGTGATTTTTAAATTAAAAGCGACTTGGTTTAATTTTTACTTGAAATCCGGCGACCCCTTGTGCACTGCAATACTAATATTGTAGATAAAAAAGATATCGTGACACCAGGGTTATTTGATTTTCTTAATAATAGCTTAACATGCGTTTATACTGAATGCACTGTGAATATACTGAACGCATATGCGTCTGCCTATGGAGCGCTTTTGTTCAGCTCAGGCATTCTGGGCTCTGCGCATTCGGTATAAACGCACTTTTATACTTGTAGCATTTTCATCCTAAAATAACAAAAAATGTAAAATTTATTCGATAATTAATTTATAAGTTCTTCGAATGTGTCAAGAGTTGAGTGCTATTTTGTTGACAGTAGGGAATGATCCTATTCAAGTTAGAAATGTGAAATTTTGTTAATAGAGTAACTGTATATTGTTGCATGTCAGCCCTAGTTGTTTTTCGAGTGTTCGCGATCTTCAGCTGTTCTGCACATACGCGCGCACACATATTGTTCATCCACTGGGCTTCGCGGAAGCGACGAATAGTGATCGAATAGCGGCCGTATAGGAAATGGTTCCTAGAAACAGCGAAAAGGCCGAAAGGACGAAAAGCGACCGAATAGGACGATATAAAAAGGGCGAACGCACATGATGAAAAGTTAGTGGTGAGTTGATATTTGGACAGGAGAGTCGAAGGTGGGAAGCGAGCAAGTCCGGTGATCGACTGGCGGGAGTAAGTTCTATGACTGACATGCGGACATCAGTAAGCGAGTAAGTCCTGTGATCGACAGGCAGAATTCAGTAAGCGATTATGTCGTGTGATCGACGGTGGAGATTGGTAAGCGAATACGTCGTGCGATCGACGGTGGAGATTAGCAGTCGAGATCAGGTGATTGTGTGGTAAAGTCGCGATAGGCAGTCGAGACCATATCGTTGTGTGGTGAAGGCGACGGATTTAGTCGATGTAAGAAAGCGAAAGATACGAGATTGGAAGCGAAAGAGTCAGTCGATGTTTAGAAGGCGATAGAGCCGGACTTTACGACGGAGCGCTAATATTAAAGGCAATCGTGGAACCCGATGTCCAAACTATATATGGGTCCGTTTTTAATACTTTTTTCAGACTTAGTTTCTCTCTTCTGGAAGAAATTCACGAAAATTCATTTGACAGTAATACCATTGACACCCAATCAATTTCCAGTTAAGACCTCCACAGGGGCATAGCACAATATCAGTTCTCTTTCACAAGGCGTGATCCTGAGCATCGGGATTTAGTTGTTCCCAGTACTTGTTTATTCTCCTGGCCTCCTGTTCAACTGCTCGTTTCTACGTGTTACATACTCGGACAAACCGACGTCTTTCTTGTTGGTTATTAGTGTTGTAGTCGTAAATGAAGTCGAGCATATACACTCTTAAATTTAATTCTTCTTAGCGTATATCATTAGTATCTAGTGCTCTCTAATCATACTTTCCAAAGGATATACATTAAACCTATTAGTAAACCAGAGGCAGTATACCCCGAATAACCTAAGACTGCAGCCCTGGTTGTAATCCAGAGTTTTTTGAGAATGGTTTGCTTAGAGTGTGACCGATCCACTGCCACTTCCGTTGGTTTTACACTAATTTATTTCTTGCCTCTTACAGTTGGAATGCGGTTATGCGCGAACAAATATATGTTTGTTTGTTTACGATGGCGCTACAGCCCAAATCGGGCTTTAGCCTCCTGAATGTTTTGCCTTCATCCATCTCGGTTCAGTGACCGCGTCCTCCAGTTTGAAAATCTTAGCAGTGATTTGCTGTCTGCGTCAATCGAATCCGCCCAGCGCTTTCGTGGCTTTCCGACCGGTCTTTGTCCGTTGACTTTCCCTTTTAGTGTGCGTTTGGGAATTCTTCTGTCATCCATCCGCTCCACATGACCAGCCCATTGTAACTTTTTAAATTTTATGAGGGTTGACACTTCTGGATTGTCGAAGATAGCATACAATTCTCTATTGTATCGTATTCTCCAGATCGAGCCTTCCCTCATAGGTCCGAGGATTCTTCTGAGGACCTTTCTTTCAAAGGCGTTATTATCCTTCTTTTGATTTCGATGGGTTCGCTTCCATCCTTCGATAGGTTCGCCCCTAGGTATATAAAGTTGTCTACGTTTTCTAGGTTATAGTGTCCTACTGTAATATTTTGTCTGATTGGCGTCTTTTTCCTAGATTGCGTCATAATTTTTTTTTTATTTTCATTAATACGTAGTCCAACTTCCCTTGCTACCGAGTCTAGGTTTACAAATACTTCCTTAGCACTCTCCAGAGATCTTGCAAGGATATCTATGTCGTCGGCATATGCTACGAGTTGTGTGGATTTGAAGCATAGTGTTCCCTTGGTGTCAACGGGAAGTTTCCGAACAACATATTCGAGTGTTAAGTTGAAAAGCATTGGTGCGAGGCCGTCACCTTGTTTAAGGCCGTTGTCTGTTTTAAAACTGGAAGTCAGATCATTTTCTACTCTGACTTGTGACAAAGACTCAGTCATTGTCATTCTTTCTTGTCAGTCGGACCAGTTTCGGTGGGACGCGCCTGTCGATACTGTCGTATGCTTATTTGAAGTCAACAAATATCTGGTGCACATCAATATTATATTCCCAGCACTTTTCCAGCACCTGGTTAACTGAGAATATCTGGTCCGTGGTCGAGCGTCCAGCTCTAAGTCCGCCTTGGTATTCACCAATTACTTTGTCAGCATAGGGCTTAATTCTCTTTTCTAGAATTTTCGTCAAGATCTTATAAGACGTACACAACAGAGATATTCCTCGGTAGTTTTCGCAGCAGAGTTTGTCACCTTTTTTATAAATTGGACATATGATGCTCTTGCGCCAATCTTCAGGAAGTATTTCCTGCGTCCATATGTCCGTGACGAATCTAAGTAGGAGATGCGCTATGCAGGTGTCGCCGGCTTTCAGAAGTTCAGCTGGGATTTGATCAGTGCCCGGCGCTTTATTGTTTGGGTAGTTCCTTAGGGCTGTTTTTACTTCTTCGAGTGTGGGAGGACTCAAAGCGGATCCTTAATCAGCTGTTACATCAGTTATACCTGCTATTGTATCTACTGCTGCTGTTCGTGTAGGTGATGGGCTCGGTTTAAGAAGGTGTTCAAAGTATTGTGTCCATCTTAGTTTTATATCTTCCGCGTTACTTATAATTTTCCCTTCTGCATCCTTGCAGAGGGTCGTTTTCGGTTTGTATCCTTCTTTCGTCCTTTTAACAAGGGCTCTTGTGTTGTGTAATTTAAATTGTTCGTCCATGTTTTTAATTTCGTCATTATTGTACTTCCGTTTTTCTTGTCTGCATATTTTGTTTGCAAATCGTCTAAGACCCTTGTATTTGTCCTGTTTGGCTCGTGTCGACCGTTCCGTTAATATTTTGTAGGCTGGATTTTTTCGTTCTAAGGCATCTTGGCATTCGTTGTCGAACCAATCATTTCTTTTGCGCCGGAGTTGTTGTCCTATAACCTCCTCTGCGACAGATGTAATGCCATCTTTGATATTTTTCCACTTTTCTTCTATTGGCTTGCTGGCGGTGGTATTCAGCATTGTCGCGAAGGCACTTCACTCCAAGGCTGATACATATTTCGCAACTATTTTCTCGTCTTTGAGTTTTCCTATGTCGAATTTAGGAGCCGGTTGTGTTTTTGGGTGTCCTCGGTTTGCGATTCGATATCGGAACTTGGTCTTTACAAACAAATATATGCCAGCAGCATAATTAAGATGACTTAAGATGTTAAACAGTCCCCACCAAAAACCTTTAATTCCGCTACAATCTAGTCCACATTTGAAGATATATTTTATTACCACCAGAAACAGGACTGGTGACAATACCACATGGCTCAAAAAGTTCCGGGAATTTTGGTGGGATGGCGCCACCACTCTCAAATCGATATCATTTTTCGGAAGTGCCAACTTTTTAATGAAGAATGTCAAATTTTCATGACATTTCATCTATTAGTTTGGAAGCTATCGCTGTATGAGTGACGCTACTTTTAGTATTTCGTAAGCAATGGAAAAAGTGAATTTCGCATTTTGATAAAACATTGCTTTGTGATCGGAAAAAACGAGAAGCAAACATCGGAATGGCTCCAAAAACAACACAGCATATCTGCTCCGTCGAAAACAACTGTTTACAGATGGTTTGCTGAATTTAAAATGGCTCGTAAGAGCACCAGCGATGCACCACGTTCGGGCCGGTCAAATGAGGCTACCACTCCAGAAAACATCAAGAAAATCCATCTGATCGTTTTGAAAGAGCGCAAAGTGAAAGTGAGAGAGCTAGCAGACATAATGAAGTTGTCGATCGGCAGTATTTTGAATATTTTGCATGAGCATTTGGAAATGAAACAGCTGTGCGCGCAATGGGTGCCGCGGTTATTAACAATTGATCAAAAGCAACATCGTGTCGGTGATTCAGAGGTCAATTTGGAGCTGTTTCGGCGTAATCCGAAAGAGTTTTTGCGTCGATTCGTCACAATGGATGAAACATGGACCCACCACTACACACCGGAGTCCAATAAACAGTCGGCAACATGGTAACAACCGGGTGAGAGTCGTCCGAAGTGCCCAAAAAAGGAAACGTCGGCTGGGAAGGTGATGGCCTGCATATTTTGGGATGCACATGGCATAATTCTCATCGACTATCTCGAGAAAGGCAGAACCATCACGGGCGACTATTACGTAGCGATATTGGAATGTTTGAACGATAAAATGAAAACAAAACATCCGCATGTGACAAAGAACAAAGTTCTGTTTCACCACGACATTGCACCGGCTCATTCATCGCTCAAAGCAATGGCAAAATTGAACGAACTGCGATACGAATTGCTGCCCTACTCACCGCATTGTACAGACTTGGCTCCCAGCGACTATTATCTGTTTCCAAACTTGAAAAGATGGCTCCGGGGAAAGAGATTTTACTCAAATGAGGTAGTGTTGGGTTACTCATACAAGAAGTGGTACAAATGTCCCATTCATGCACGTCAAAATGTCCCATCACTGCAAAAAATATTGTTGTCCCACTTCAAAGTTTTTGTCCCACTTCAGAGCTTTTGTCGCATCTGAATTAAAAACATGCATTTGTATGGCTGCTGTACCAATACATTTGTAACACTCAAATCACACTCACTTCACCGGGTTTTGTCCCATGCATTTGTATGGCTGAAAGCAAAGCTCTCAGCACGGAAATATTACGAACCGGAGAACTCTGCACATGAATGACAGATTCTCTTCGATGGGAGAAACCGAGATTTAACTTTCATCGCACTTTTTTCGATTAAAAATCTATTGCACTGATATCAACGTGTAGTAATTACTTGCTGAGCACTATTAATAAAGTATTTTGGAAAACTAAACAATTTTTAACACTGCATTTAAGAATAAACGCGATTCTTACGAAGCCCGCTGTGTCCTCTACATACAAAAGCTGGCGAACGAAACTGTCATTTTTATTGTGACTACAACTTTTTATTGTTGTTGGATTGACTTACATGGCTAGTATAGTGTTTTAACCCTAGTGAAACTGAATAAGTGTAAATAAGAATAACTGAATTAAATAAGAATGTATTTTTTTGTGATATTAATTAAGGAGATTTTGTATTTTAATTTTTAAAATTAAATAAGAATAAATAAAATAAAAAAGAATGTATATTATAAACACAACCCACAAATGCCACACAAATACGTCATTTTACTACCGCATCTCAATAAGAAACGGTGTTAGTAGGGTTAAAATACTCTACGCGCACACATAAAAGCGCAATATACGTCATTTTTCGCTCATTTGCTACCATTGCTCCTCAAAAAGGCAAATTGTATGAATGGGACGGACATTGTATGTATGAATGGGACATGGAGCTTTTGAATGGGACATTTGAGGTGGGACATTGTACCACCTCAAATTTCAAATGAGCCCCTCATACAAACATGGGACAAAAATTCTTGTCCTACCCAACACTAAAATGAGGAGGTCGAGTTCGAAACTGATGCCTATTTTAAGAACCTCGACGTCGTCTACTATAAAAAGGTATCGAAATGTTGGAGGATCGTTGGATGAAGGGTATCTCCCTCGAAGGGAACTATGTTGAAGAATAAAATCGATTTGTATCAAAAAGTTTGTGTTTTCATCATTTTTCCCGGGACTTTTTGAACCATGTAGTATGCAACATTGTCTGAAACCTGTTCACACCAGAAAGCTCTCCTTCATGTAAGACACGAGATCTTCCATCTTCGCAGGATTCTTTAATCACACTTTGGTGCCTAATGAGCACCTCATAAAGATCTCAGTCAATGATCATTTTATTTCCCATCATTAGGTGTACATCGATTTAGGATGTACTATCTTTGGGGTGTAATTAAATGGCTCTGCTGTCGAGGATGGCTTACAACCGACTCCTATGAATCTTCTACTTCTTATTTAGTAAATTTGTAGCTCTAACTTTGAAAGTAATGTCTACAATGGCAGTACAGCCCCAATCGGGCCTTAACCTCCTGACCTTCAGGTCAGCAGGCAGTGTGCTGGAATTATGCGTCGACCGGGATTTGAACTCACGGACTTTTTAATGAGGCCTAGCTAGGTGTACAATGCGAAGGCATTGTACACCTAGCTAGGCCTCATTAAAAAGTGCTGTGTCATCAATCTAGTATCGGCAAAGACCAGCCTAACCTAAGCAGAACATATACAGGAATTTTTTAATATATCAGGCTACGGTGGTTGATTTAATTGGATCTCAGGACAAAAAATTAGTTTTTTTGAAACCTCCCAAAGTCGTTTTAATGAGCTGTATTCTGAACATGATCACAAGGACTACGATACAATTCACGCTGAGAATTCTGTGAGTGGGTTAACGATGGTTTCGAACCGGGCCCAGAACGTTGCGAACGCCTACACTGCTCACTGTCTAGGGTTAGAGAACTGTGAGCGCTAGATGTACTCAGTATCCACTGATTTTCTATCTCTTCTCAACCGAAAATTCGGTAATGCATTGCACGCAGAAGGTATTTTGTAAGGTTCATTCGGAATACAGAGGTAATGAATAAGAGTTGGCATTCTTATATACATGCTATGGAATGTATTACGGAAGGCAGAGGTAAGGTAAGGGAAAATGAGCATGCTCCAGTCCATATTCATGTTTTATGGAAGGCAGAGGTAAGGGATGGCCCTTATTTATTTCGCTGAGTCATTTACATTTAGGCACTTTTTTTCAATGTTTTGCACAAATTGTCTTAGTGCGGAACTTCGTGAAGCTGGTATTCTCGATTTGTGAAAAGGAAATTGTGACATTTGTATTATTTGGAATATTTTCTTCTACCTTACTTGGACATTGCTCGTAATGCTTCCCTTTACTAATGCAAAGTTAAGGTATGTAAATCTCCTCTATATCTTCCCATCATAGGACATCATGCGAAAAAATTTATGGACTGGTAATGAACAAATAATGTTTCCATTGCTTCCTACGAATGAATTATTATATCTTACTTTTCCCGCTGGGTTGTTTCTTAAACCACTATAGCCTATCAAAACCTAATATGCGGGAAAATTTTTAGTTAGAAATTGCTTGAAGCTGCAAGTCTTTTCGAATGATGAAAATTTTTCGCGAGTTTTTGAATATCGTTTCGCTAGAATAAAAGATTTTTTTAAAATTTTTTTTTCTTTCGCTACAATTACTCCAAAAATATTCGCTCTGCTACCCATTTTTTATGAGAAAATACTAACAAGAATTAAAGCTCTAAAAATGTTCATTTTAGAGAAAAAAAATGAATTAGATAAATTCAATATTCACTTACTTGTTGCAGCTTCCACACCACCCTTAAAATTGGGATTTATCAAAACTTTTCTAGGCAAAACGGATTGCTGCCCGGAACTCTGGCTGGGATGTGATGACGACGAGTGTAGATTGGCTGCTGCAGAACTACCACCAGGTCCAACCGGATTCATGCTACCAGGATGCTGTTGCGGTCCGCCCGGTGGCATCGAAGGATGCTGCTGCGGCATGAAATTGCCTTGTCCGGGCGGCATATTTGGCGGTCGTTGCATGGGCATACGGGGTCTCATATGGGGAGGCATTGGTGGCATATTGCTACCGTCGGGTGGACGATACATGGGCCGCATCATAATCGGTCCGAAATTATTGTATTGGGCACCGTTCATGTTGTAGTCGGGTCGCGGACCGCGATAAACATTGAATTCGTTAGGATTTTGTGGCCGAAAATTCGGACCGAGCGGCCGATGGTGATAGTCCATGCGGGGCGGCAACGAACTTGGGAATGGTGCTGGTTGCCGCGGTGTCATTTGTGGATCCATCGGTCCATAGGGATGAGGATATTGGCCGCTACCACCACCCGCACTACCAGCTCCCACTATCTGGGGATTGATATTTTCGTTAGGATGGTGCGGATATTGAGGATAATTAATGTGTGGATATCTTACGAGTGGACGATAACCGGGAAAATGAGGGCCACCACGCATTGCCATTCCGCCGCGACCACGTTTCGATGGATAGCGACCCGACTGGTATCGTTCTGTGAGACAAACAATCAATCACTACTAAGAAACGATCAGAAGAGAAAGAATAACTTACCCGGCGATGCCTCCATTTGATCGTCTCGCTCAGCACTCAACTTAATATTGGTCCGTTCTCCCCGTTCTTCGTCCAAATCTTCACGCGGATCAGACAATGGTTCATCGTCCTGATCGTGTTCCATGCCGTAGACAAATTCTTGTGAGCTCAGCTCTTCATTTTTGCCATCTCCTTGCACTTTTTCTTCAATGGGCGTTTGTGAAACCGCCTGCTCTTCGATTTCTTTATTTGTTGACGTGACTTCATCATTTTTTGTATTCGAAAGCGACAATTCGTCCTCGACATGCGCTTTTTCCGGCACAATTTGTTTTATCGGTAGCTCTTCGCTTGTCGTTACGTCCGATTCGGTTGCAGCCACAGTAACGGCAACCTTATCAAGATTTTCTGTAGCCGATTGATTCTCACAAGCCACCAAGGACGATGACGTAGTCACGATATCCTCGACTTTCTTGCACGTTGCAGCATCGTCATTGTCGCCAATCGATTTTTGTGGCTTAACAATCGTCAGCGCTGAATTAACCCATTTCTCTGCTTCGTTTTTTAATAAAGCTTTTTGTTCTTCGTTTTCTTTAGAAATAGGAGTAGATAAGAGCGTTAGTTATCGCTCGGAGCGATTGAAATTGTGAACAAACCTTCGTCCGAGAGCAAAAGTTCATCTTCATCCTCGTCGCCGACCAGTATAGCCTGATCCTCGATATCTTCGCCTAATTCATAATTTAGCAGGTCATCACTAAAATCGAAAGAAAAATTGCGAAATTAATTTCAGTTTTTAAAATTTATTAAAAGATTTCGAAGCGAAATGTCACTCCCGGAAAGCAAATATTTTTTGATTGACAAACGTCAGTTGTAACTTTGCAAGATCGCTTTTCTTCGACCATTTTAACGTATTTTCAAGAAATTTAACCGAATTTAATCACTACTTTACACGCAAAATTTAAAATCACAAGCGTATTTATTGAAAAACATAAACAAATACGAAAATATTGCAAGACTAAGAAAACATAACCTCTACAATTGGGTTATGCTGAAATTTCCGAATATACGGCACTTTGAAAAGAAACCGAATGAAAACTTCGTTAGAGGAATATGCAAGAGAGTAATTTCAGTTAATTTCGGAAATTTCCAATGCTTTCAGATGGAAATATTCGGCAAAAAATAGAACTTAACAACAGAACTTACTTCAAGTCCGACATTTTGCAACAATACCGCTTGAAGTTGGCTGGGATTGAGATGGCCGCAGATATTATTGCTGCCTATAGCGATATATTATGGATTCTTAGTCAATTTAAGTTGAGACGAGATCCGTATCTTACCGTTTTTCCCAACCCAGGTTTGCGTATGTTGTGACTAGCCATCGATAGATGGGTCAAAATAAATTGTTGCTGGGAGCAGCTGTTTTTTTTCAGTCAGAATAAAAAAAACAAACTTTTGTGTAAAATGCTCAAAAATGTTGCGAACTACATTTATATTTATATTTTGGTGAAATGAAACAAAATGTATTGAGGAAAATTGTTTAGTATACATATGTAATTAAATTTTTTAAATTTAATACATATGTGATTCGTTAATAAAAGTTCCTAAAAATATTAAAATGAAGAAAAAGGCAGTGTAGAAAACTCAGAGATGGTTAGTTAAGCACTGTTTAGAAAAACTTTAAAACTCACTTTTCTATCAACGAAATTAAAAAAAAAAAACGAAAATTATGCCTTTTCCTTTTCACTGCTTCACAGTAACACAGGATGTGTACTGTCGTTTCTTGGTTTATTCCACTGTGCCCCGTTATTAGGACGATTAGAGCACTAATATCACTCATGCTGAATTTTAGAATATCCTCCACTTTGTGGTAGGATTAGTTTTTTTGAGATTTATAAGCCTGGAAATCTATTCCAGTAGATTTTATGCTCTTGTTCAACCTACTTAGGTACAGTACCTTCCAAATTATTAGATCCATTAGCAAAATAGTTTTTTTTCGTTTTAACTTACGATAACTTAAAGTGTTTACAATAATTGGCCGTTATTTTTAATTAATCACTTTCCCTGTCCCTTAGGAAATGAAATACAACACAAAACTTATTTAATAAGTATTTATTATTCTAAAAAAACAAACAAGAGTATACTTAATATTTCGTATGCCTGCCCTTAACCTCCAGTAATACGACGAGGCATACTGCTAATACAGTTTTCAATGGTAGTTTTAATGTTTGGGTTATGGTTCAAAATCTTTGTAATCACCTCTAATAATTCTTTTTTTGTAGTAGGTGCGGTATTACTTACTTCAATTTCGATAAGCTCCTAAACATTTTCGATAGGGTTCATGTCCGGTGAATTTCTCGGCCAATCAAGGACTGTAACATCAGTTTCAGCCAAAAACCTTGGCCTTATGGCACAGCGCTCCATCGTGCATAAAAAGAGGGTTTTCATCTTCCTTAAACCAGTTTCTCATCTGCGGTAGCAGTTGCTCGCTTAACACTTTTTGGTACTGATCGGCTTTAAGGGTGCCTTCTGCAATATACAGAGGTCCCGGCTCCTTGGCGCTGATCACAGACCACACCATGACTGACGAGGGATGTTTATTTTTCTCCCGGCCGTTGTCTCACAAGTTTCGTTTTTTCAGCCATAACCTGAAAAATGGATTCATCCGAAAAATATACCTGAAAAGCAGAGAGAAGAACGCAAATATTTAAAATTTCCCGGTGAAGTTTAGCAAATTAAAATCACTGAACTATAATTTGCCCGTTGCCAGTCATCAATGGTGAAATGCTTGTACTTTTTAGCTCTTTCAAAATTTTTTTTTTATCATGGCGGGTGTCTGGCTTGGTTACTTCCCAGGTATTCTGGCTATGATGTGGTCTTCAGCTCATCTACGCTTGATAGTTCGCTGCGAAACCTTGATGCATGCTTCTTGGATTTTTATACTCTAGATGAAATCTGAGAGTATTATAAGTTTGCCACAAAGTTTGTAACGCCAAGAAATAAGGCTCGGAGAAAAAAATGAATGATACAGAAGTTCATATAATCACTCAAAAATCTCAAAACCGGATGTCCGTCCGTCTGTCCGTCTGTCTGTCTGTCCGTCTGTCCGTCCGTGTCCTCTCTAGCTTGAGAACGCGTTGAGCTAGAAAGTTCAAATTTTGTATACGTCGTTTTTAACAAAAAAGTAAGGTCAAGTTCGTGAACGAGCCAAATCGCTCCACCCCTTCTAACCCCTCCCATACAAAATGACACAATTACGCAATTTATCAATAAACTGTTTTTCTCGAAAAGTATACATGCTATTGATATGAAATTTAGAATATAATACTTTTATGATGATATCATTCTACTGTATAAAAATTACATGTGTCCTCCTCCTCCACCTTCCACCACCTCCCATACAAATTGCACTTTTTCATGAAATGCTTTAAACCAATTTACTCAGTGCGTATACAATTGATTGAGCTGAAATTGTGTAGTAACTATTTATTTATAATTACTAATAAGACCAAAAAAAATTAGATGAATAGCCTTACCCCTTCTACCCTCTCCCATACAAAATGACACAATTACCCAATTTATCAATAAACGGAATATAACAATTGTATAATGATTTCATTCTACTGTATAAAAATTACATGTGTCCTCCCCCTCCTTCCACCACCTCTCATACAAACTGCACTTTTTCATGAAATGCTTTAAACCAATTTACTCAGTGCGTATAAAATTGATTGAGCTGAAGTTGTGCATTAACTATTTATTTATAATTATTAATAAGACCAAAAAATTTTAGACGATTAGCTTTACCCCTTCTACCCCCTCCCATACAAAATGACACAATTTCACAACTTTATAAAAAGTCGATTTTCCTGAAAAGTATGATTGCTACTCATCTGCAATTTAAAACATTTCAAAAGCATGATGTTTATAGTTGTTTCTGAAAAGTCATTAAAAACTCGCCCCTCCTTCTATCACCTCCCATACAAACTGCTCTACTTCACTACATCCAATACACTAATTTTCTCAGTACCTATTAAATTTTTAAATCATAAATTTTGCATAAAACATTTTGATAGCAACCTTAGCGTCATGTGAAAAAATTAGTTCAAAGTCGTCACCCCTCTCTACCACTTCCCCACAAAATTTCTTAAGATACAAAAATTTCGCTTTCATCTAGAGTATCGCACGATTGGGCTTTATGCCCAATCGTACTCCTGTTATGTTTTTAATGATGACTTTGGGCCTGGGAGCGCGGACCGAGGTGGTGAATAAGAACACGATTTTATTATAAATAATATTTTATTAAAACAACTTTAAAACTGGAACTGAAGACTGACGACTACTGATGACGACTGCTGAAGACTGATAACGACTGAACGACTGCTAACGACTGAACGACAGAATTCGAAAGGCCAGCGCGACTGCTTTTAATCCGCGTCTTTCTGCTGACGCTGCGACGTGTCTGGCTGGCGTACTTTGTTTCTAATTGTGCGCGATAAGCAACAAAGTAATTGTTGATCACGCGCGTCGTCGAGCATGCCACTTGATACCTTTCGTTGCATATCGGGCGATATGCAGAAAGGGACGGTTCGCTTGTGCGCGATCAGCATATCTGGTGATATGGAAAAGAGGATGATTTGCTTGTGCACGATAAGCAATGTCTGGTGATATGGAAACGACGCTGGAATGTGTCGACGACGTCGTTAGCAGGTATTTTTCTGTTTTGCGTGTAGTAATCACGTATTTTTCTTTCAGTCGACCGCATGCCCCCTTCCGTTTTTGCGTCAAATCATCATCTGCATCCATTCTTTTCTTAATATTCTTTATAGAACTTCTTGATATGCCCAACATTTCTGCAATCCTGTATTGGGACAAGTTTCACGCCCTTAATAATCCGGTGATTTCCCCAACCTTCAATTGCGTCAAGTCACCTCGCTTTCCCATCGCTATAAAACACAATATGCCAAAAATCTCGGTAAAAAAAATAGATTCTACAAAATATAATAAAAACTAATCAACTTACCTGTTATCCAATTTCCCACAAAAAAAAATTATTAGTGCTACCTTAATTTACAAATATTGCGCCCTTAGTTATAACAACTGATTATTTTAAAAAAACTGACCGGGTATGTTATTCCACTTAACAAGAAATTTTTTGCCGTTATTCGAGTTGCTAGGCAATAGAGTTAACATTAAAGCATTGCCAACACAACAAAGAATAAGAAAACCACATAATCTATAAAATTAGTAAGACATCTATATTCAAAGTAAAACGAATAATTTGTTGACAATAGGTCAAATAATATAATAATAAATAATATGGCAAGGCACTGTATAGGGTTTGAGTGCCCTTTTGGTTTTCCGCAGAATGGGCTCTGGACCAATAAAATTTGTTTCTGCACCATTTTTTGTAAGACGATCAGCCTCTTCATTTCACTCAATTCCCATATGTCCTGGTACCCGCATTAAGGTTACATCGTTCCTTTTTCCCAGAATGATTAGGTTTTGAAGGCAGTTCCAAACTATCCTCGATCCGTGTTTATTGGATGCTAGGGCTCTGAGAACCGCCTGACTATCCGATAGGGTATAAATTTGTTGCTATGATCTCTCCTTATGTGTATGTATTCTCTTGGAGCTCCCTTGCAATTAGTTCGGCCTGGAAGTTAGTGTCTTCTTTGCCGTGTGGTTTTGAAGCCGAGAAGTTAGGACCTTTGACTCCGGCTCCTGTCCCCTCAGAGGTGCGCGAACCATCTGTATACCAGATGGATGATTCCTCTTCCATTTCAGGTAGCATGGTGTACAGTAGTTCACGAAGTTCTGCGCAATTTTTTGTATTTATCGAAAAATTAACAACACTTTGGCTTTAGTTAATTTGATAAAGACTTTATTGAGTGGTTTCACTAAAACGTTACTTGTTCTGAAGGTTAGAAATAGACTGAGTGACGATGAAATGCGGCACTGAAAACTGCAACTGTACTTTGGTGTGAGTGTATTGCATTTTCAGCTTGTTGTCGGAACATATGGATTGGCAGTCCTTGCGTTCTCTGATTATAACTTTGATGGGGGTTTTGTCGGCATAGCGTCCGATAGTGTGGAGGTTAGAACCTCTATTTTTGGTTCATGTGAGATTTTGAGATGACCTCTAAAGTCCGCTGGTTTATAATTGTTTCCCCTCTGTATGCATAACACCCCTTTGATAGCCTCCTTTTTTATTTAGAGATGTATCGGAGGGATGTTTAGAAACATTTTCAATGCCGCCTTAGGACATATTTTCATTGCTCCTGTGATACCAAGGCAAGCTAGCCTCTGGTTTTTTTGTAGCGTGGGTATACATATGTGTTTTTCGTTGTAAAATTTTTGTCCACCATATCGTTGATTCGTATGTGACTATTGGAAGAATGATTGTTCTGTAACACCAGTAAATTATTTTGGGTCCCCATTTTCTGCCAAATAAGCTTTTGCAGGCCCAAAATGCCTTGAGTGCTTTGGCAGGAGTCCATTCTATATGTTTGTTCCAGTTGAGTTTGCTATCCAGTATAACACCTAGATATTTTACCTCATCTGAAAGGGGTATTGTTGGTCCATTTATTGAAGGAGGTGTGATGTGGATTTTCCTTCTATTTGTAAATGGTACTATCTCAGTCTTACTTGGGTTGATGTTGAAGTTCTTATACTGACACCAGTTTACTATCACCTCTAAGGCTGATTGTATCCTTTCCGATATTATTGAATCATATTCGCCTCTAATGTTAATGACGAGGTCATCGGCATATCCTATTGCCTCGTATCCTTGTTCTGTTAGACGGTCCAGGAGCTCATCTACTTCAATAGATCAAAGAAGTGAAGATATTACCCCACCTTGGGGACAGCCCCATAGGTCTGTGCAGTCAATGTGCTGTCACCTAGATCCGTGGTTGTCATTCGGCTCTTTAGTATGGCGTGTATTCATTTTATCGTGGCCATTTTCAAACCCTTTTTCCTAGCTGCCGCTATTATGGCTTCATGAAGAGTATTGTCGAATGCTCCTTCTATATCTAGGAATGCGCAAAGGGCAATTTCTTCATAGTCTGTTGCCTTTTCGATTTGTCTTACCAAACCATGAAGGGCTGACTCTGTTGATTTGCCTTTTTGGTAGGCATGTTGATTTGTATTAAGACAAACCTTGTTAGGTCCTGTTCTTATGTGATTGTTCACTAACTTCTCCATCGTTTTGACGAAGAAGGTGGTAAGGCTTATAGGGCTACATGACTTAGGCTGATCAATGAGACAATTCCCTGCCTTCGGTACAAATACCACCCTCGCTTTCCTCCAGATTTTTGGGTTGTATCCCCATACAAAGCTGGCTTTAAAGATCCTTCTCATTGTAGGCATTAAGATCTCTAACCCCTTTTGCAGTAATGCGGGGAATATTTTATTTACTCCGGCTGATTTATAGGGCTTAAAAATGTTGATCGCCCATCTGATCTTTTCCGGACTGAAGATTTTACCAGCAATGCTTTTGCTGAACGGAGTTTGACGATACGTCCTTTCCTCTGCCTCTAAATCTTCATTGTTGTTAATTATCTTGCAGCCTGGGAAATGTGTTGCCAATAACACTTCAAGAGTTTCCATGCTGCTTTTAGTTGAGGACCCACCCGGTTTCTCCAATAGTCCGATATCTATCGGGGTGTCTTTTGATAGCACCTTTTCGAGTCTTGAGACCGTTGGGAGATCATTTATCTCTTCACAAAATCTTCTCCAAGACTCTCTTTTTTAACTTTTTTAGAAGTTTGATATATTCAGTTAGGGACTCTCTGTATTCGTCCCAGTTCCCAAAGATTTTTGCTCTATTGAACAATTTCCTAGTTTGTTTGCGTTTTGCCGCTAGTTCCTCATTCCACCAAGGTGTTTGTTTGGCCCCTTTTTTGTGTAGAACGGGACAACTTTGTTAATAATATTGTTTACGAGTTTGTTTGTGATTTTATCAATGCAGTCTGGGCTGCTTATTGATTCCTCTTCGATACCTAGCTCGTACTCTAGGATTAACTAGCAAAGATTCCAATTGATACGTTTAGTGTTTCTGTATTGTCCTCTATAGCCAAATGAAGTCTTAATATCAAAACAGATATAAAATTATTTTACTGGTATTGTATAAATTAATTTCTAGTGATAACAGTTGAAGCTTTTTGTGACATGGGGAGTATAAAAAAAAAAACATAAATAATTTGCACAATTTGTACTCGGACATGGATGAAAAGTTTTAATCATTTAAAATCATTAATTCAAAATTTGATCCGGAATTGAAAATTTGCAACTTCAAAAACTTTATCAGTGATTTTATTTAATGAAAATTCATGCATGCGTACGTATATACAGTGGCTCACAGCTTATTTCGTGCAGCTACAAATTTGAAATTTGTTACGCTGTTATTGGAAAACTATGTAAAATATTGACAAGATTTAAATGCCATGTTTTAAACAAATATTTAATGTTTAAGTTAGGAACTTCAAAAATAACACAATTGTTGTTTGTAATACTTAATTAACAAAAACTATGAAAATACTGCATAATTAGGCCTTAATTTACAGAAAAAAGTTAAATTTTATAGAAAATTCAGTATTTGGTATGGTAGCCCTTTGAATTTATTATATCTTTAAGCCTCTTTGTCATAGAATCCATAAGTTTTTGGGTAGTTTCTGGGGTAATTTTCGTCCACTTCTCCAAAATACTTTTTTTCAATTGTTACTTGTTGGAAATACTATGTTTCTGAATATTATTTTCCAAAATTCCCCATAAATTTCCTATTACATTCATATCTGGACTCTGTGCCGGCGAGGACATAACATGCGGGCAGTTCCAAATCAGCCAAGATTGCACAATACCAGACTTATGTTTTGAGTCGTTGTCATGGTAGAAACGGAATATGTTTGGAATTTCAAGATTCGCAGCACTCTGGAGCAAATTTTTTTTCGAAATGTCGAGGTATATGGTTTTGTCCATGTTACCTTCAATGAACTCCAAATTTCCAATCCCGGCTGCCGACATACAGGCCCAAACCATTACGCTTCCGCCGCCACGCTTCACTGTAGCTTTTAAATTTTTTTTTTGTAACTCAGAATTAGGTTTCCGCCATACGTATGCTATGCCATCAGAGCCAAAAATATTAAATTTAGACTCGTCTGAAAATATGACGCTGCTCCAGAAGTCCGAACTTGTTGGCGTGCTCTCTAGCAAAGGCAAGGAGACTCAGCTGGTTTTTTATGTCGTCATGTTTTTAAAACGTGGTTCGTCTCTTACCTTTGCGCTTTGATTCACCCTTTCGTTGCAGTTTTTCGCTGCTTTACTGTCCGTATATTTTTCGGATTCAATATTTTCTTCTTCTTCGTCCGTGTCGTTTTCACTTTCACTGTTTACTAGTTTTTTTTTCTTTCGTAGCACTGTCTTCGCACTAGTTCTGTAAAAAAAATTCGGATCTATATTGTTTCTTTGCATTCATTACCTCGAACACGCGGTCGATTAAATCCGTTTTCACGTTAAAACTATTTCGACCACTTCTGACACCAGTTTGTAGGATGGGGTTCTGTTTTAATGCTTTATTAACAAAAATATTTGAAATAAAAAAAAAATAAAAAAAGAAACCCTTTATAAAAAACAGTAAATCGTATCGTTATAGATGATTGCACAAATTTCAGTTTTATAATTAAATAGAAACACGTTTATGAATGGGGTTATGTTCCGTCTCTAAATCGCGTCGTGCGCGGTGGTCGATGGCTTCGCTTAGACTGCCGCTATTTTTCTACTCGTTGTGTATTCCGGTTTTCTTGTTTGTGTGGTGCTTTGACTTAAAAGTGCTGTCGGTGATGGTATTGTGTTGGATGGAGGTGTTGTTTGTTGTAGTGCTGTGATCTGATGATGTTGTCGGTGATTGTATTGTGTTGGCTGAAGGTGTTGTGATCCTACATGAATGGCTTTTTTCTAGCTACTCGACCATTGAAGTTGTGGTCTCGGAGCACGCGGCGAACAGTTTCTGCACTGCATGACTTACCTAGTCCTTGCTGTATCTCCGCGACTAGTTTTGGAGCCGTTAACTTTGGGTTCGCCTTGATTTTACGTACAATAAATCATTCGTCAGAAGAGTTGAAAATTTTGTTTGGCGCGCTTCTGCCCTTATGTTGAATACGATTTTCAAGAACGAAGCGTTCAATGATACTCTGCACTGTGGCCAAATGAACAAATTGAGTAATTTTCCGCTGGGATAGCCCGTTCTTGAAATGACTTATCACTAATTCTCGTTGCTCAATTGCCGTGCGACGACCCATTTTTTCGAAAAGCACTTCTTGTTCTTTACACGAAAAATATCACACTAAACATTAACTACAGCTAGTTGCCAATTCTTCAAAAAAAGTAAAGAAAAATAAAGTACCATTATACAGCACGACACGATCGGACAGAAATGGAAACAAGTATCTGCATGAAATAAACTGTGGCCTGCGTTTCTGCTGCACCATCGGACATTTCAGCCTTAAGAGTGTCAAAATTTATTTTTGAAAACTTTTTTTTTAATTATTGTAATCAATAAGCATGTTTTTCTATATTGTTATAGATTTGGCAACCACGCAATTTCAATGTTTCCAGAAAAAGCCAGAAAAGTCCCTCAACATGTAAAAGTTGCAGCAACTTCTAGTATACTCCATAATGTAGGCAATCTAGAATAGTCTAGACACACACACACACAACGACACCTGTCTGGGAGATTTGGTATAAATATCCGCCAACTTTCAGACAGCCGAGTCAGTCAGTTCAGCAACATCTGCGAGAGAACTTGAACCGATACAAGAACGCGATAACAGTGGTGCCGTATAGTAAGAATTAAATTAAAAGTACGAATTAAAATGAAACGTGCGAATAAATAAATTATCCTTTATTTTTAAACGAATTGTGTTTTTCTTGAAATCCCGGCGAACCTCTAGCTCGCAACAATTGGTGTCAGAAGTGGGATTTCAAGGATAAATTCGGGTTAAAAATCGCGAGTGAAATTAAAATTCTCGAACGGATAATTTTGTGAGAGCGGAAAAGTGAAACTAAAATTCTCGAACGGACAATGGGAATTTTGTGAAATCGAATATTCTCGAGTGCTCTAGTGAACAGTGACTTTAATTAGCGAAGTAAAATCGCGGAACTAAAATTCTCGAACGGACAGTGAGAATTTTGTGAAATCGAATATTCTCGAGTGCTCTAGTGAACAGCGACTTTAATTAGCGAAGTAAAATCGCGGAACTAAAATTATCGAACGGACAGTGAGAATTTTGTGAATTCCAATCGCGGAAAAACTGGAAATAATTGGTAGTGAAAATGCCGCGTAATTTAAAGGACTTAAAATTAACAGAGCTGAAGGAAGAGCTCAGTAGACGCGAGTTATCTACGACAGGGAGCAAGTCTGAACTTGTCAACCGTATGATCGAGATACTTGAGGCGGAGGGTGAAGATGCAGATAGTTTTGAGTTCCAAATCAAAGAAGCTCGTGGAGAGGAGTGTTCAAATGCTCTAGCACAGTTAATGCAACAAATGATAAACAAATTAGAGCAACAATCATTGGACATTAAACAACAATCTGCGGACATGAATCAGAAATTGGAGCAACAAACATTGGACATTAAACAACAATCAGCGGACATTAATCAGAAATTAAACGAACAAAGTCAGCTGTCAGCGGACCTTAATGAAAAATTAGATCAGACCTCAAGGGACCTCAACCAAAAATTGGAGCTGCAAAATAATAGAATAGACACCATGTGTAAGGCAATAGAAGAAAACGTTGAGAAGAAACTTCGAATCCTTGAAGAACAAATTACGGAAAGGATATCCGGGATTTTAGAGGAAGTCGAACGCCTAAAAAGGGACTTCGATAACGTGAAAGCGACTGGAGTCATCAAGGCAGAACCTGTTACGAAAAAGGGTTTCAAAGCTCCAATCTTCGATGGACAAACACCGTGGGCGATTTATAAGATTCAATTTGAGGCTGCCGCAAAAAACAATCTGGAACGAGGAACGGCTTTTATATTGGCGTTAAGAGGTCCACCAGCAGAAGTTCTTCAAACGATTCCGCAGAAGCAACAACAAGATTTTTCAACGTTAGTCCAGACATTGAATCTTCATTACGGCAGTGACCACATGCGAGAGATCTACAAAATACAGCTGTACAACCGAACCCAAAAGAATGGTGAAACACTTCAAGAGCTGGCACGCAATATTGAACGACTCACACTATTATCGCTTCCTAATGCGCAAATAGAGCAACGCAATGATACAGCTGTTTTCGCATTTAACAATGCTGTACAGGACAGAGAGCTGCAACAGGCGTTGAAACTAGCAGGTAAGAAAACGATTGGCGAAGCCTTAGTATATGGGCTGAAGTTCGAAGCTGCCAAGCAAAGCTCGCGGAGCAACTATCGAGTCCGGGAAATAGCAAAAGAGTGTGTGTGTCAGAAAGCAGAGTACACCAAGCGGAGCGAAAGATTTGGTGCCCCCCGATGCTGGAGTTGTGGACAGGCAGGACACTTGAGACTCGACTGCCGAAAAGCGACCAGCTATTGTTCCGGCTGCGCTGCTAAGCAACGCGAAGATGGAGATCGGGCAGGTAGTTCTTGGTCAAGAACTAGTCGTCAGAGTTCAAATCTTACACACGGTTTTGATAAAAGACGCCGGAATCGATCGAAAACCCCGAGTCGGCAAGATCGATTGCAACAAGAACAATGCATCGGGAAAGATCATGGAAGTAAAGATAGACATTCGAATAAGGATCGCGAACGAACGGGTATAAGTCGTGACAGTCAATTACTTCATGCGAATAATCGTGACAAGGCCGAACATGAGAAGCGATGTGATCAAGAAGATCACGAAAGGAAGAATGCGGAACGTGAAAAGGAAAGTAAACGTGCTGTCAAGGAGGAGAAGGAAAAAGAAGCCGGAAAAACCATTCAGAGGATAACGACCGAACCAAAGAATGGATGGAATCAGCGAAAACCTCACACTAAAATGAAAGTGGTACATCTCGACCGGCTAACAAAGTACCATGGTGCCATTGAGGAAGTGAACGACTCTGTTCGGAACGAACAGGGACTAAGGAGAGGGTAATGTTATAGATTTGGCAACCACGCAATTTCAATGTTTCCAGAAAAAGCCAGAAAAGTCCCTCAACATGTAAAAAGCCATAAACAAAGTTGCAGCAACTTCTAGTATACTCCATAATGTAGGCAATCTAGAATAGTCTAGACACACACACACACAACGACACCTGTCTGGGAGATTTGGTATAAATATCCGCCAACTTTCAGACAGCCGAGTCAGTCAGTTCAGCAACATCTGCGAGAGAACTTGAACCGATACAAGAACGCGATAACAGTGGTGATAGTAAGAATTAAATTAAAAGTGCGAATTAAAGTGAAACGTGCGAATAAATAAATTATCCTTTATTTTTAAACGAATTGTGTTTTTCTTGAAATCCCGGCTCGCAACAATATCTACATTCAAAATTTCATGATTTTCTAATTAGTTTTTTAGATACAGTGTTCTATAGTTTAAAAATAGCACTGCACGAAATAAGCTGTGAGCCACTGTACGTTTACATACAACAATTTCACAATTTAAAAGATTAAAATATCTTGCTAAAAAATTGCTTCCCTTAGCCGTAATATCACGCCACGCCACTGCTTATTAGGGTTTTTTCTATCCGCTTTGAGTGGCGGTCTTTTGTTCTTTGTTATGACCGGAGGATTGGCCTCTGCAGTCACTTCACGTACTTTTTGTGGAGGGTTTGTTGTTTTGTTTTCCTCTTCGTTTACGACATCAGCCGCTGTTGGTGATGCTTTAGGGGTTGCATCTGTCCTTTTGGTTACACTTGGATTATCCATTTGATTTCCACGAGTAGCGCGAGAAAGTAAAATCACTCCTGGCAGAGCTCCGCATTACCAGGGGAAGGCAAATTGAAACTGGAGGGCACCTGATATATAGAGTTCGCATATTGGCATATGCTGTTCCACCGTAGATTCG
Organism: Chorisops tibialis; assembly: GCA_963669355.1. Lineage (NCBI taxonomy): Eukaryota > Metazoa > Arthropoda > Insecta > Diptera > Stratiomyidae > Chorisops > Chorisops tibialis. The sequence continues at coordinate 79,618,633 of OY770263.1, forward strand.
GGGATTTTTATAAACGAGGCTTACTCCTCTAGCATCGTACTTTATAAAGGTCACCATTAAGGTAGCACGTACACTTGTGAATCGCTTTAGGAATAAACCCCTTTGTAACCATAAATATCTTGAAATATGCCTAAAACATGACCAGTCCAGATTACAAGAATATCAATGCTGTGATAGGATACGAAACCGACAGCTACCTGAACGATTTAGTCCCCCTACCACATCCACCAAATACTATAGATAGGATACGGAGCCGACAGCAAGCTATTCGACTTTTTTCCCCCATATCTGTAGATCTTTTAGCATTAGCCAGTCTGCACCGCGAGGAGGCGATCTACATAACAGACGATGATGATAGATACCATTAATATTCATTTTTAATTACTGTAGGTATGTTATACCCGTGCAATTGAAGTCTTATACGAAGAAAATGTTGACGGAACGCGGAGAATTAAATGAAACAAACACACTGTACTTTTATTTATTTAAATTATATAATTTGTTCTAGTCAATTTTTTTCGATTTTCTTAAATACGCTTTGTAGTAAAAATCCCCGAATAACACAAGCATAAAAGCATTCTGTACGAATGCAATGAAAATGATGATTTTCGGGTACGGACAATTTCCGCGTACTAGAGGCTGCCCAAAATACACGACCAGGATTAAAAATTGTAGCATCTGAATATGCGTAATGTGTTTTTTCCACCAGATCGATGCCTTCAGATCGGGCCGTACGCTCGTAAGGAAGTAATAAAAGTACATGAATGAGTGAACGAAGCAATTGATTTGTCCGAGAAGATAGCCATGTCCTCCAGGCAAATAACGTGCTCCCACATAGCCACCCGATGCTATCGCGATGTGATGATAGACGTGAAGAAACGTAATCTGATTGTATTTCTTGCGAAGAACGAAAAATACGGTGTCCAGAAGGTCTAATAACTTTAGCAGGTAATAGCAGTAGGTAAGATTCGATTCTATTCGGCCCTGAAGACTGTCGCCATAGTCGATAACGTTGCATGTAAAATTAAAGTTGTCCAGCATAATGTAATATATACCCTGCAATTCAATATTGTTTAGTTTTTTATTAACAACGTAAAAATTTATTTTTCTGAACAGTACCAAGCCGCCTAGAATCGTATTCAAAAGTATCTGCACGACATTATAAACAGCCATTATTGCGGTAAGTTCGAAAGGTTTTCGCTTTTCCATCAGGCTGGGTCCTAAATATTTGACAAAATAAAAATAACATAGCATAATCGACACTATTTGAATTGGATGTCCTGTGAGGAAGTAGCCTTCGACTCGCGTATCTAAAAGTGAAATTGTTGAAATTTTTTTCGTTTCTCGATTAATATGTGGGAGTGATGAGCAGCATTGATCATTACTCCCATGTGTTAAATGAAAACAAATGTTAATGGAGGGTAATTGCTGAGCTCACCCTGGTTAGAGTTACTGTGAAGGAACGGACCTCTTATTAGAAGGACACTCGATTCTTGCATAGAGCGGGATATTTTCAAATCGAAGATCTTAGGCTAAGTGCTTTACCTTATTTTCTGCGATTGTTTTTCTTTTTCGTTGAAATTTTAGGCGAGGCATAAATTTTAAATTTCGAGAATTACGTTTCAAATAGTTTTTAGTAGAAACGCAGTCTTTTCTAATCTTTTCAGTTCGAGCTCGATTTATGGAACCGAGGCTAAACTCGATATCATCAGAAGAGGGCGCGTTCCTATACAGTAACTCTCATCTTGGCTGATTGTAAAGCACTCTGATTTTATTAACACACACCTCTACACTCGTATACATAGTAATCGTAGTTTTTGTAAATTTCACGCAGAATTAGTGCCATATTACAATAATAGTTCGACTACAGATAGTACTGCGAATTTCCAAGCACACTAAATATTACAGTTCGTTTTCTTCGGGTGAAACCTTAATACTAAATCGATTGTGTTTTTAGCGGACCTTTCACATCACAGATATCTTCTAATCAAGCCGATTTTATGCCAGGTATTACCATATCGTAACCACTGAAGTTTTAATTAGTTTTAATGAGTTACATTTACATTACTTAACGTTGAAAATAATATTATGCCAACTGGTGAAAAAGAAAAAATTCCTGAAATCACTAGACTAAGGTCAGAGTGATTGCTTACGTGGCTTGGTATACATATATTACGTATTATAAAGCTCATAGAAGTTTTAAACAGGTGTGGTTCGAATACTAGATAGAAAGAGCTATAGGGGTAGGTCTTAAAAATGTCAGAATGTATGCAAAATGTTTCGCGCTAAATTTAAAGTTTGTTGCTTTCATAATTTTCAAGGAAATAGGACATTATTTTCGAAATTATGAGATTTGTATGGAAGGTGGCAGAGGAATCATGCTTTGCTTCAAATTTAAGGTCGATATCTCCCATATGTTCGAAGGAGATATACTTTTTTTCCAATTTCTAACATAGAAATTTGTATGGGAGGAGCTAGAATGAGAGAAGCGAAGCTTATATCTTTTTTAGCATATGTAACAATTATTAAGGGACAATTTCTGACAAAATTTTAAGTTTTTTACTTTTTCTAGTTTTAATGGAAATTGATATATGATATATGGGAGGTGGTAGAAGGAGTATACGGATTAAAACAAAATAATTTTTTTGACATTGAAGAATTTTGTATTGTTATAATTTGGTCAAAATTTCAAATCGATCGCTTTGACGGTTTAGAAGAAAAATGATTTAATTGAAATTACAAATTCTCGTGAAATTTGTATGGGAGGGGGTAGAAGGAGTGGGGTGAAGCTAATGGTTTTTTTCAAAATTTGTTGCAATTATAATAAAATTAATCCTGGGAAAAAATTCATTCTTTTAACTTTGCCAATGCAATGAAAATCGAAGAAATGCATTTTTTTTCATTATTCGTTTGTATGGGAGGGGGTAGAAGGAGTAAAGCGATCGGATCAATAACTTGTGACGTTAATGATAATCATATTACTATACTTTGCTCTAATTACTTTATTATTCTAATGATAGAGTATTATGATCGACAAAGAAAAAAAATGAAATTTTATTTTTTTGCGTTTCATGACTAATTTAGCTTAATAATAATAAAAATAAAAAAATCCGTCCCGCAGTACACCGTACGCCATACGTATGGACTCATATCTCCGAGACCGTTAAAGGTAGCACGTTCGTTTTTGGTTGGATTGTTAATTGGGTAAATGAGCTCCATTATTTGAATTTTGGGGAGTATCAGGTGGAGGGGGAGGCAGCTGGAGGGAAAGAGTCAAAAACTAAAATTGCCAATATCTCCACTACGAATGTAGATAGGAAGCTGAAAATTATCATAAGTATAGAGAGGGCTGTGGGACAAACCTTAAGAATAATTTATTGTTTTTATCGTTCGAAAAAGAGGGGGGGGGGGTGCTAAAAACAAATTGTCCACCAAATTTTTTTTTCAAATGTTTATATCTTTGAAATTACTTACCAAACAAAATTCATATTTGGGAACCATTAAAGCCGCATACAGATGCACCGGAATCAGCTTAGAAGGAGGCTAATTATTGTAAGGGAAGGGTGGGGAGGGGTGCAAAGAAAAATACTTAAGAATTAATATCTCAACTATATCTTAAGCTATGTAATTGAAACTTATATTAAGCGATACTAGCGAAATACAAGAAAAATATAAAATTTTGTCATGAAAGTAGTGGGAGGAAATGGGGAGCATTTCAAAAATGCCTTTTCCAAAATTTCAAACCGATACATCTCAAAACTGAGTACAGATAAAAAATCGAAAATTTTTCAACTTATAGCACTACATAGTTTTTAATTTTGGTAAAAAATTTAAGCTAAAACGTGTAAGGGGAAAGAGGTGGTAAGCAAAAATGTCTAAAATTTTGAGTTATTTTTTTAGAGCTCTGGTGAAAGATACAAAAATAAAAGTTTGCATGTCGGTACATCTATTTGATATACATAGAAAAAAATAATAATTTGTTCCTCAATTGTTATAAACCTGCTTAACTCCCAAGAGTTTTTGATTTAAGGAATTTGGATTTTTGAGGACTAATTGTATTGAAGAATGTTTAACAAATTGTACACAGTGACAGTTAGTGCTGATCCTAGAAAAAGTTTTAATAAAAAACCTTAATATCTGCGGATTTTTAATTGAAGGCATGTTCCATCGGTCGATAAATTAAATTTAATTAAAAAACATAAGAGAATTATGATTGGGCTTAAAGCCCAATCATATGATACTCTAGATGAGATGGAAATGACTTTAATATACCGGAAAATATATCATCTCAAATTCATTCGAATAGTGAATAGGGACTTTTGCATAGGAGGTGGTAGAAGTAGAAGGGGAGGTTTGTGTTTTTCATATATGACACCGAACATGGCATGTATAATGATTTTGCTGAATTTAAAGTTTTTAGTTTTCAATATTTTTAAAGAAATTGGTCATAGTCTTCCCGAAATTGGGGCATTTGTATGGGAGGTGGCAGAGGAAGTGGAACGTTTTAGATGATTTTCAAACTGCTTATCATCACCCTTATCATCATGCTTTGATTCGATTTCAAAGTCGATAGATCTCATATACTATAAGGAGAAATGCTTTTCTTGACTTTATAATACAGATATTTGTATGGGAGCTGGTAGAAGGAGTGAAGTGGAGCTGATAATTTTTTTTAAAACTTATTTCAATTATTAATTAATTTGAAGTTTACACTTTTTCTAGTTTGAATGGAAATCGATAAAATGCATTTAACAAAAATTATGCATTTGTATGGGAGGGGGTAGAAGGAGTGTACGGATCAAAACAAATTTTTTTCGCATTATTATTATTTCTATGTGTATACTTTATACAAAATATCAAGTTGATAGCTTTAACAGTTTCGAAGAAAAATAATTTAATTCAAATTTCAAAATTTCGTGAAATTTGTATGGGAGGGGGTAGATGGAGTGAGGTGAAGTTGATAATTATTTTTAAAATAAATTGCTATTATAGTAAAATTTATTCTGAGAAAATTTCGTCTTTTCAGCTTTACTAGTTTCAATGAAAATCGAAAATATGTATTTTTAAAAATTGTCCATTTGTATGGGAGGGGGTAAAAGGAGTAAAGGGATCGGATCAATATTCAGTCATATTAATGATATCTATATCATAATACTTTAACCCAAATTTCAAGTTGATAGCTTAAATGGTTTCAAAGAAAAATCAATTTCTGAAAATTTCGGAATTTCGTGAAATTTGTATGGGAGGGGGTAGAAGGAGTAGGGGGATGTGGCCCGTTCACGAACTTAAAGTTACTTTTTTGCTAAAAATGACACACAACAAATTTCAGCACGATAGCTCAAAGCGTTCGAGAGTTATGCTGTAGACAGACGCACAGACGGACAGACGGACAGACGGACAGACGGACAGACGGACAGACGGTAGACAACAACTCGGATTCGAAGTTTTTGAGCGACAACAAATATTTCTGTACCCTTGGCGGCTCTGTGCGAGCATTATTTCTTAGCGTTACAAACGGTAAGGCAAACACAATATACTCTCAGATTTCATCTAGAGTATAACAACATTAAACATAACAGGAGTACGATTGGGCATAAAGCGATACTCTAGATGAAAGAGAAATTTTTGTATCTTAAGAATTTTTGTATTTTAAGAAATTTTGTAGGGGAAGTGGTAGAAGGGGTGACGACATTGAACTAATTTTTTCACATGACGGTAAGGTTGCTATCAAAATGTTTTATACAAAATTTAGGATTTAAAAATTTAATAGGTACTGAGAAAATTAGTGTATTGGATGTAGTGAAGTAGTGCAGTTTGTATGGGAGGTGATAGAAGGAGGGGCGAGTTTTTAATGACTTTTCAGAAATAACTATAAATATCATGCTTTTGACAAGTCTTAAATTGCAGATGAGTAGCATTCATACTTTTCATGAAAATCGACTTTTTATAAAGTTGTGAAATTGTGTCATTTTGTATGGGAGGGGTTAGAAGGGGTAAAGCTAATCGCCTAATTTTTTTTGGTTTTACTAATAATTCTAAATAAATATTTAATGCACAATTTCAGCTCGGTAAATTTTATACGCACTGAGTAAATTGGCTTAGAGCATTTCATGAAAAAGTGCAGTTTGTATGGGAGGTGGTGGAAGGAAGGAGAGGACTCAAATAACTTTTGTACAGTAGATTTATATCATCATAAAAGTATTATATTCCAAACTTCAGATCAATAGCATTTATATTTTTCGAGCAAATCTGTTTATTGTGAAATTACGAAATTGTGTCACTTTGTATGGGAGGGGGTAGAAGGGGTACAGCTAATCGTCTCATTTTTTTTGGTCTTACTAATAATTTTAAATAAATATTTCGTGCACAATTTCAGCTTGATAACTATTATACGCACTGAGTAAATTGGTTTAGAGCATTTCATGAAAAGTGCAGTTTGTATGGGAGGTGGTGGAAGGAGGGGGAAGACATAAATTATTTTTATAGAGTAGATTGGAATCATCATGAAAGTATTACTTTCCAAATTTCAGAACAATGTCATTTGTACTTTTCGAGCAAATCCGTTTATTGTCAGATTGCGAAATTGTGTCATTTTGTATGGGAGGGGGTAGAAGGGGTGGAGCGATTTGGCTCGTCCACGAACTTGACCTTACTTTTTTGTCAAAAACGACGTATACAAAATTTGAACTTTCTAGCTCAACGCGTTCTCAAGCTAGAGAGGACACGGACGGCCAGACAGACGGACGGACGGACATCCGGTTTTGAGATTTTTGAGTGAGTATATGAACTTCATTCATTTTTTTTTCCGAGCCTTATTTCTTGGCTTTACGAACTTTGTGGCAAACTTATAATACTCTCAGATTTCATCTAGAGTATAAAGAGACCATAGACTATTAGTATGGCTGAGTAACTTAAAGGAACCTAACTCTAAATTACAGCGATGGAAAATTAAATTAAATGAGTTTTAATTTTGAAATAGAATATATAAAAGGTAAAGAGAACCAAGTAGCCGACTTTCTCAGCAGAATTAACCCCGATAAAAATGAAATAAATATACTAGATGAAGATACGGAAAGTAACAAGGTAACGATACATAGCAACGAAGAAGAGGACGAACACGATCATAGAAAATATTAAAGAAGGAATAGTAAGCATCTACAAAATGCAAATAATTATACAAAAAAGGAAACAAAACGAATTTGAGACGATTAATAAGAAACGTAAGATCTATATAGACATGAAAGACATCGAGGAAGAAAACAAAGTTATAGATATATTGAGACGTTATATACCAGAAACAGGATATATAGGTATATATTGCGAAGTAAACGACCACATATGGAAGAAAGTTCAGTTGAGTATCCTTAAATTGTACTCAAATAATACTAAACTGCGATTCATTAAACGCAATCGTTTTATTAAATGAGGAAGAATGTTACAAAGCAATAAAGAAAGTACATGAAAAAAGTAACCACAGAGGTATATTAAGAAATTACGCGGAAATAAAAGTTACGTACTACCATAATGGAATAAAAAAAAAAAGTAAATAAATATATAAATAAAGGCGACACATGCAATCAAGTAAAATACGAAAGAAAGCCCACGAAACTAGAATTTAAAACTACTCACACTCCATCAGAAACAAATGAAATAATACACATAGATATCTTTATAGTAGGAAAACACCTATTTTTTACATCAATAGACAAATTTTCCAAACATTTACATACAAAACAAATAACAGATAGAAATGCTATTACAATTATTCAGGCCATAAGAGAAAGAAACGCGATCTTAGGTAAACCAGGAATAATAGTTGCAGACGACGAATTCAATACAGTAAATATAAAAGAATACTTTAGACAGGAAAATATAGAAAAACACTTCAACATACCACAATCACATACAGGTAACGCGGACATGAGCAGATGTCATAATACGTTATTGGAACACATTAGAACCCTATCAATCACAAAACCAGAACTAGGAATCATAGACAAAGTACTAAAAGCCTCAGAATATTATAACAACAGCATACATTCAACGATACAAACATAGACATTCAAAACGCAAAAATAGACAAAATTAAAATATATAAACGATAGTAGAGAAAAAAGGAAAATGGTTAGAAAAACATAATAAAAATAGAGAAAAGTTAGCAGAACCCAAAGCAGGGGAAATATATATGAAAGATTATAAAAGCAAAAGATACAAAGAGAAACCGAAATTCAGGAAGGTAGCAGTAGAGGTAGACACGAAAGGTAACGTAACGCAAACAAAAGGAAACAAAAACTTAGCAAAAATCCACCCAGTTAATATTAAGAGACAAAAGAAATATAATAATAATACAAATTTAAATACAGATAAAAATCAGCAAAGTATTGATTATCATTCTAATCATCTTAGCAAAAGCAAGAGCAATCAAACAAGCAGAAATTACAATAGCGGAAGTACAAACAGAGTCAGGAATTATCTTAATAAAAAAAAGACCCAATCGAGTTAATTAGAGATCACACTAGAATCTACCATAAAATAAACCTAACGCAATACAAAGTAGCATTAAACGAATTAACAAAACATATACGACAAGATACATACGTTACAGAGACTATAGAGACTATCAAAGGAGAACTTAAAATACTACAAACAAAAAAGAAGAACAGAACAAGGACTATTCAATCCAGCAGGATCAATATACAAAATCCTATACGGAATAATGGACAACGACGATTATGACGAAATTCTAAAACCACTTAGACATAATTGACAATCACGAAATAATCATATGTTATAAGTAAATAATAAGAATTCTTCACGCTTGTTCAATTTATCCTTTTATTTATTCAATATTAAACACACTGCCTCGCCTTGAGGTTCAATAACAACTCCTTCGCTTCTTCCTGACGCGCCCTCACACCTACTTCTTTCTCTCGCATTCTTTCGCACCGCCTGTGCACTTATTGCCCTCTTCGAATGCCAGCGCCATCTCGCCGCCGGTGTAACATTCGGCCATCCTGCAACGAAATTAATGTCCTCATTAATATATATTAAATTACGACTCTAATAGATCTATCAGATCCAGTCGATCCACCTCTTCACCCTCCTCGCCATCTGTTTTGTATTCGCCAAATTCGCAATTTGTACTACAATATGGCCTTAATGAATCAATCGCCACAGTCGCCTTAAACCGCTTATAACCCTGTACACCCTTAACCGTCTCAATTACATATCTATCATTTGCCATCACCTTACTAACTCTGAAAGGACCGTCAAACTTATTCGCCAACTTTTGATTGACGCCTGAATTCGCCATGTTTGTAGCTGCCCGTCGCCAAAGTACTAAATCACCCACCTCATATTCGGTTGCAGCCTTTCGCCGCTTGTCATATCTTGACTTCATTCGCCCTGCAGACCTCTTAATATTTTCGCCTGCCTGCCTACGATTCGCCCATAGCTGATGATTTATCTGAGATGGAATGCCCTCAAAGTCGTCACTTTGTTGGCTCTCAGGGGTACCTACAAGATCGTCATCCTGACGGTTCCCTTTGTTGCCCGAAATATTCACCATTTCGTTTCTCGTCCTTACGCCGGACGGCGCCTCGCCAAGTGCTGTTTCGCTCATTGTGTGGTCTACTCTTTCGCCTTCATTTCGGTCTGCCACCCCAGCACTATGCGTATTCGCCACGCTCGCCGGACTTTCGCCAGTCCTCGCCTCGCTAGCTAGCTCGCCAAGCACCAAATCAGCTATCAACCCATTTTGATGTGCAAACATCAAACGTGAAGGAGAGAATTGGGTACTACCATTCGCCAAATTATTCAGACCCCACTCCGGTAGCTTTTCGTCCCATCGACTCTCCGTCTCTGCACTTGTCGCCAACGCCTGTATAATTGTGTCCACTGGACTTACAATTCCAGCATCTATCCACTCTCGCCCTTGGGCAGTCTCGACTCATATGGCTGCCTTCCGCCTAACAGTTGTAACATCGAATCGCGGATTGGGAGGTTACTGGTCGCCATGGATACGCCTCTCTCGCCGCACCAGCTTTTCCAACGTTTCTGTCCACCTTGTACGACTCCAACCCTGCTAAAAACTGGTTGTACAAAGCTTCTGGTGTTGACAATTTGCCGCATATGCATTCGCCCGTAATTCCTCCGGTAATCCACGTACGATACATGACACGGCACTTTCGCCTTGAATGCCTACCCGACCACATAACGCCAACTTTTCGTGGTAGTACGTTGTCATCCGCTCCGTCGACAGTTTTCGCCGCTGCACTAACTCCTCCAGCATTCCAGCAAAATCGTGCCGCCGTGGAAAAGATGCGCCCAACTTCGCCTTCCACTGTATCCACGAGTAGTCATATGATTCTAACCGCCGATGCCAGGTCTTCGCCGTACTTTGTAGCTTCGCCTGCGCGATAGTGCTTCTGTCATAATCCGACCATCCATTTATGTCACCAAACTGATCAATTTTTTGCAACCACCGATCCACATTCATGTCAGCATCTTCAGGATTGAACCACTCAACAATGTCATCAGCCACACGCATAGCTCGACGGCTACACGCCATCGTTTCACGATCCAATGACTCGGCTCCGGACACTTTACTTGCAGTTGACGATTCCCTCGTCTCAGCCATTTCCGCAAAAACCAATGCTGCTTGTTGCTGTACAGCCGCCCGAATTTGCACCGCCAATCCGCCATCCATTAGTGCCGTCACTGCTGCACTTACGTCCGATTTCTCTGCCGACACGCTCACTTTCGGCTTCAATCCCAATACGGCCGCTTTCGGTTTCGTTCCCGATACGCCCGCTTTCGGTTTCACCACCGATACGCCCGCTTTCGATTTCGCCCTCGTCTCACGCCGCAACAACGCTTCCTCCGCGCACGATAGATTGTCTTCCGCCCCGATTGACATTTCGTCTGACGACATTTTTCATTTTTTTTTTTTTTTTAATACTCACACACTTCAATATAGCAACTGACACGCACAAGCTTGCTTTAATGCAACCGCCTGTTGCACGTACACTTGTTTGATCCCGATCGCCCGAATTTCAAACAAACGAACGGCGTCACTTATGATTTTCCGCCAATTTTGCGCCCGTGAAAACTTGCACAAAATGATGAAACTCGTCAATGCACAACGCCACTTCGTTTTTCGCGACGCATATAATTCTAATTTTCACCTTTCCGGCACGTAGACCAATCCCACTTCTGATTTGTTACAAGTAAATATTAAGAATTCTTCACGCTTGTTCAATTTATCCTTTTATTTATTCAATATTAAACACACCGCCTCGCCTTGAGGTTCAATAACAACTCCTTCGCTTCTTCCTGACGCGCCCTCACACCTACTTCTCTCTCTCGCATTCTTTCGCACCGCCTGTGCACTTATTGCCCTCTTCGAATGCCAGCGCCATCTCGCCGCCGGTGTAACACATATTTGTAATTAATATACCTATACTCACAGAACCATTACCATCTTACTATGATATTAATAAAATAAAAGCATAGAATAATAAATCCGAAACATTAGAAATACCTACTAAAGAGGTATTGTTATACAAAGGAGAGTATTACAAACCTGAGAAGTGTACGAAAAGTTTAACAAATCAATTAAAATGTAAAGATGTAAGTTGTATAATTAAATATAAATCACAAACAGGTATAGAAGAGATCGAAAAAGGTCTTATAAAAATAAATCAAACAATAAATCAGAATTATAACGAAAAAACCTATAAGCTTAACAGAACCTACGTAATAAGATTTCAAAATATTTATGAAAAACAAAGTTTATACAATCAAATTAATAGTTTCCAACAAAATTCTAACATTACAACCAATCAAAAACATTTCAAATTTTACATATCGAACTCAATTAAAGGAAATAGAAGTGGAAAATGAAAATATAAAAAACTTTGAAGCTATTAAAGAAATTAAATATATCAAATCAAATTCCTGTTAAGACCCCCTATAGGGGCATAGGACAGAAACAACTCTCTTCCACAAGGCGCGATCCTGAGCATCGGCTTTAAGCTGTTGCCAGGACTTGTTTATTCCTCTGGCCTCCTGCTCAACTGCTCGCTTCCATGTGTTACATGGTCGACCAACCCGACGTCTTCCTTGAGGGTTATAATCCAGAGCCTGTTTTGCGATGTTTTGCTCTGGTTTCCTCAAAGTATGACCGATCCACTGCCACTTTCGCCGTTGAATCTCAATACCTATTTTAGTCTGGCGAGTTGTACTCCAAAGTTCGTCGTTGGAGATCACTTCTGGCCAGAATATTCCTAAAATGCGTCGGAGGCATTGGTTTACGAAAGTCTGTAGTTTCTTGGTAAGTCGAACGGTCACTTTCCACGTAGTACAACCATATAACAACACGGATTTGACGCATGCGTCAAAAACTCGCAGCTTCGTGCGAAGGGAGATCTCTCTTAACCTCCAGAAAGGGGAAAGGATACCGAAGGCCTGACGAGCTTTATTTAGCCGAGCCTCAACATCCTTTTCGGCTCCGCCGTCCATGCTGACAATGCTTCCGAGATAGCAAAAATCTTGCACCTCTTCCACATCCTGTCCATTAAGAACAATCGGTGTGCTTGCGCTCGAACCCATGTGCATGTACTTGGTTTTACGCACATTTATTTTCAGTCCCGCCTCTTTGCATTTAGAATGCAACGAGCGAACATTTGACTCTAAGTCCGAACGGGTATGTGCAAGCAAACACACGTCATCAGCATAATCAAGGTGACTTAAGATGTTAAATAGTCTCCATTGAAGACCTTTACCTTCCCCACCTTCCAGTGCAGCTTTCAAGATGTCATTTATTACCACCAGAAACAGGGCTGGTGATAATATGCAGCCTTGTCTGACACCCGTTCGCACAGGAAAGCTCTCGGACAGCTCTCCTCTATGCAAGACGCGACACCTTGCATCTTCGTAGGATTCTTTAATCATAGCTATGACCTTATTTGGAATACCTCTCCTACGCAAAGCATTCCATATGTAATCTCGCTTAACGCTGTCGAAAGCCTTCTCGAAGTCCACAAACATGAGATGTAGTGGCGAACCCATTTCGGCTGACTGCTCTAATATTATCCGTAGGGTATTTGTGTGGTCGGTACAAGACGACCCTTTACGGAATCCAGCCTGATAAACTTCGAGAGTGCTCTCGACGACATCACTAATCCTATTGAGAATTACCTTAGCCATAATTTTTGATACGGCAGTAAGTAGACATATACCACGCCAATTGCCACAATCCCGAAGGTCGCCCTTCTTCGGAATTTTCACAATGACGCCCTCCTTCCATTCAGTCGGATATCTTCCATCATTCCACACCTTAGTGAAGAGTGGGAGGAGTATATCGGCTGTTATTTCCGGGTCCGCTTTGAGGAGTTCGGTTGGTAGTCCGTCTATACCTGGAGCTTTCCTTCCCGCCATTGACCGAATGGCGGAAACTATCTCTTCCTTATCTGGGGGATCGTCCCTAATAGAGGATTGTTGCGGTTGGATGTTTGGAAGTTGTTCTGTTTCCGGAATATCTTCATCTGACAAGATGTTTAAAATATCAGAGAAGTATTCCTTCCATCGTCGCAACTGGTGTTCACTCATATTAAGGAGAGTTCCGTTGACATCTCTCACCAGGTGGTTGGCGGTGAAATTCCTGTTCGTCAACTGTTTCATGATTTTAAATAGTGAACCCATATCCCCAAGGTAAGCCGCAGATTCTGCCTTGTTTGCCAGATCTTCAATGGCCTTTCTCTTGTCGCGTCTAACAGCCTTTTTAAGCTGTATATGAGCATCGCGGTAGTTCTGCCTCAAGTCGGGCGTTCGTTGGTTGACATCGGGTTGAGAGATGTTTGCCAATTTGGCTTTTTTCCGATTGCCAACCTTGTCCCATGTGTCTTGCGACATCCAGGGTTTCTCACCGCTTTGCGCATATCCCACAGATTCTTCAGCACTAGTTAGAAAAGTGTTTCTGGTTGCCTCCCAATTGGCGTCCAGTGTGCGCATTTCATGTTCACCCAATGTGGATGACTTTTCGCGTAGAATGGTGGTGTATTCGAGTTTTTTGTTGGGATCTCTGAGTTTATCCACATTAAGCTTGCGCTTCATTTGAAGAATTTGTGGTCGTCGGATAGCTGCTGTACACAATCTCAAGCAGGCAACCATCAAGTGGTGATCGCTCCCCACGTCAGCTCCACGTTTCGCTCGCACATCGAGGAGACATCTTCTCCATCGGCGACTTATAGCCAAATGGTCGATCTGGTTCTGAGTAACACCATCAGGGGAAACCCAAGATGTTTTATGATGACTCTTGTGTGGAAAAAGGGTCCCTCCGATGACCATTTGCCGAGTACTACAGAACTCCACAAATAATTCGCCGTTTTCGGGTCTCTTAATCCAAGGTCGTGAAGGGTCGACCCAAGGGTCACCATGCCTCCCCATGACGTGTTCTAGTCCAGTGTTGTCTGATCCAACCTGGGCGAAATTAAATACGAACACAAAAAAACAAATAATAACAAGCGGATCAATCATAATATCAAGTATTATAGCAATCATAATAATAGCCTTCTGCTACATACATATATGTATACAAAAAATAAGAAAATTACAAAAATTGAAATAAATACAAATCTAAAAGAATCCGCATAGACAGATAAGACCAATGTTGAGGACAACATCAAGCTTAGGGAGGGAGGAGTTATATGTGACTCACATCTCATATCACATCCCATTTCACACGAAATAAGATATTGTAAAACCTAAAATAAACCCTTTGTTTAAATAGCGATTCGTTATCCCAAATAACACTCAACATCTTTGAACCCTACCGCATCCGATCAGAGCATGAGAAAACCAAACAATCCTCATTCTAAGTAATTACCCAGATAACGAATTGGTATATAAACCCGAGCGAATGTTGGCTCGAGGTCCTTTCAATAACGATAAGTCTACATGTAAAGATAAGTTCTAAGTTAAGTGAGAAATAATGGAATAAAGTTTTTATATTAAATAATCGATGATTCAATTGAAATCGAAAGTAGATTCGATTTGTTCTAATTTTATCGTGACGTGAAAACGTAACTTGCATTCTTCCATCTTCTCACTATGTCCTGCAGTTTGTCAAGGCAGGCAAGGTTTTTGCTCTTTACTTTTCCTTGGCAAATTATAATATATAATACATAATTCAATTATTTCTTTTCCTCATTGTCTAGTGCTATACATTTTAGAACTTAACTGTTAAGATGATAAGTTTAATCTCTAAAACATTTTGTTCTGTTGCTTATTATTGCGATTTTTACGCGGAAGAAGTCGCAGGTGATCGCTAGTATTTAATAAAAATTGCTCTAAAATTGTTTAAAAAAACGGTTTGGATCTGTCTTTGTAGCCTATATCCACTCAACATACTACTGAATGTCGATGTCTAGAATTCGAAAAACCACAAAATTAAGAAATGGTAAGAAAGTTTCCGATCCAAAGCATATGCAATAAAATCCACCAATAATTTTTTTTTCAATTCAATATAACGTAATGCATATGAAAGATGGAGCCGGATATCAAAATCAGTCTTAATTTTTATAAAATATTGAAAATTCATATTTTATGAAAATCAGTAGATTTGGTAAGATGATTTTGAAAATGAGGAAGAATTTAAAAAAAATGCGATTTTGGCAAAATATATTCTGTTCCAATAAATAGTCTTTGTACGGCTCCCATCACTTTCAGAAAAAATTGTGATTCACATTTCTTGTATTTTAACAAATAACGATATATTTACTTTCTTGTAGAAAATTACAATATTTTTTGCGGGAATTAGATCTTCTTTATAGTTGTATTAATAATATAAATGTAAAAAAAAATATTTTTCGAGGCTTTAGCATCCTATAATTTTTCTATTATAAAATTATGTTTTTTTTTTTTTCTTAATTAAAATCACTTACGATAAAAACATTTTTCTTTATTTTATTTTATTTTCAGAATTTTCTGGCTTCTTTTTCAAATACGCCTTATAATAGAAATCCGAAAACAATACAAGCATGAAAAGGTTCTGTGTTATTGCGAGTACGAGCATAACTTTCGGATACGAACAATTTCCGACAATCAACGGAATGCTACAGAATAATATTAGTACTGAAAATTGAATAATTTGAATTTGCGTAATGTGCTTTTTCCACCAAATTGATGCCTTCATTTCGGGTCGGATACACGTTAGAAAATAATAAAAATACATGATGCTATGAACGAAGCAATTTACAATCCCGATCATTGATGCATGTCCTCCCGGTAAGTAGCGCGATCCTAAGTAAAGTGCAACGACCATTGTTATGTGATGATAGACGTGAAGAAATGTAACCTGATTGTATTTTTTACGAAGAATAAAGAAGACAGTGTCCAGAAGGTCAGTGATTTTCAACAGGTAATAATAGTAGACTAGACGTGATTCGAAATGAGCCATTTCACTTCCGGAATAATCGATTGGATGGCACAACCAATTCAGTTTGACTTCAAATATCATGTAGAAAATCACCTACAAAAAAACGCATTACTTCATATTAATTGAAATTATAACGCAATTATAGAGATCTAACCCGGAATCCAAGCATCAGATTGAGTATTACTTGTAAGGCATTGTATACAATCATTACTGCTTTCAGTTCGAATGCTTGACGATTTTCCATAAATTTTGGTCCGAACTTTTTGACGAAATAAATATAGGCGATAAGAATAGCTGCTACAGGATATGCTGATTCCACAAATAAATAATTGTCCAATCTGGGATCTGAAAATAAAAAAGTTAATTGGTTTTTGATTAGATCTAAGTTTCATATTTTTTCACCAAAATCATTGCGGCACAAAAATTATCTATTTATACATATAAATATAATTGTAGTGTCTGTCTGTTATTTGTTTATAAATGGCTATAAGTTAATGTTTTGCTTTATTCGGACATTAATTAAGCATATACATACGTTTTCTAAATTCTTCTTAGTCTGTCTGTCTGTCCGGCTTCCACGCAAAAACGGCTAAGCCGATTTTAATGAAACTTTGTTAGGTATGCTTGGAGACGTAATCCGCCTTTTGTTTTATTTCAATCCCCTGACTCCTTCTACCCCCCCATACAAAATGACTCATTTTCAAAAATATATAATAATCAAATTTTCTTGAAAATGATAGGAGCGAATAATTTGAAATTTAAAATATATTATTTCTATCATAAATGCGATCTATGGTATACAAATTATTTGGATTCCCTACTCCTTCCACCACCTCCCATACAAACTGCACATTTTCATGAAATACTATAAACCAATTTTCTAGTACTTATAACATTTATCGAGCTCAAATTTTGTACTAAATCCTTAATTAGAAATTTTATTAATACCGGGAAAAAAACCGATTAGCTTCTCCCCTTCTACCTTCTCTCGTACAATGTGACACAATTTAATATATATCAATTGATGATTATAGTTGTTTCTCCAAAAGTTTCTAAAAAACCCCACTCTTTCTACCACCTCCCATACAAACTGCACAATTTCACTAAATCCAATACATTACTTTTAATTATTTAATTTTTGAAGCTAAATTTTAGTAAAATACATTTGGTAAAATACATTTCTATTGGTTCAATTGTTTCTGTCCTATGCCCCTATAGGGAGTCTTAACAGGAATTTATTTGATTGGTTCAATTCACCCCTTCTTCCACCCCATACCGAAACTATTAAGATCACCAAAATTCCCATTTCATCTATAGTATCGTATAATTGGGCTTTATGCGGAATCGTAGTCCTGTTATGTTTTTGAACTTAATGTTATTTTAATTGGTCTTTTGTTTTTTATTTGACACAAGCTACAACTATTTAGATTTCCTTAATGTTCTTCAACACGTTATATGATCTCAATACGGGCCTGTCCCTTACAAATACGAGTATCATGGTTTCATTCTTAATAATTTATGGTTCTGATACCAATCTTCAATGTGTTCAAAGAGCCATTAAACTAAGCAGATTATATATACCACTACTAACTACATTTTCAAAAACTCTGCCAACAAGTCGAGCGCAACTTTATTATTCTTAGGACAAGTTGTGGATACATGGGAAGTCAATATGCAGGTTAGGGTGGATAGGGAAGACTATGTGAATGGAAGTTCTAGGGCAGGGCTGTTGTTAATTATTTTACTTTTATCTGCGATTACGATCAATTGCTTCAGTACATAGAATCAGGGTTTTAACCGATTAGCTTCACTCCTTCTACCCCCTCCCATACAATGTAACACAATTCCACGACTGTACTTAAATTCGATTTTCTTGAAAACTGTAAATGTTACTGATCTGAAATTTAATATATATCAAGTGCAAATTAATTATAGTTGCTTAAGTCACTTAAAACCTCCCACTCCTTCCACCACCTCCTATACAAACTGCACTTTTGCATGAAATATTCTAAACTAATTTTTTCAGTACATATAACCTTCATCGAGCACAAATTTGGTACTCTATCCTAAATTAGCATCATTATTAATATCGGGAAAAAATTAACCGAGTAGCTTCACTCTTTGTACCCCCTCCCATACAATGTGACACAATTCCACGACCTTACAAAAATTCGATTTCCTTGAAAAGCGTGAATGATACAGACCTGAAATTTAAAATATATCAATTGCATGATAATTATAGTTGTTTCTCGAAATATCACCAAAACCCAAAAAAACCAAAACGGTCTTGGAAAATTGGAGTGACAGAATGCGCTACTGCGAAGCCAGCCGAGGCAGCCACTTGAACGAAGTTTTGTTCCATCATTAATGGGAATGTTTGCTCTTACTAATGAAGCCATAGTACATGAAAAAAATTTAATTTTGTTCATATTATTGCATTTTTAAAAAGAAACTTGTATTTAGCCCACCATGTATTTCTGTCGTTTATATATGCAAGTTTGGGTTTGTATGGGGCCGGGGGGTGTCAATAATGTTTTGATTGATTGCTCGAATCATGCTCTAAAAATTTCAGAGACGAAGTAAATTCTATGAAATTCTCGGTGTATATTCTTAAGACCATACATTTGTATGGGAGGGCAGTGGCGTGGCGTGACTTTATAGCTAGGGGAAGCAATTATAATATTTTTTTAAATATATTGGATTATTACGCTTAAGAAATATAAATATTACTAAAACCTCTCTCGTCAGCTGCTTGAAACATTATTAATGTTGAGAGCACCCAGAAATCACGAACGTGATATAAAAGAAAATGATTTACATTCACCCTTACTACCAAACAGGAGCATAAAGCGCCTGAATTAATAAATTAACAGGCATTCCATATTGTTTAATCCCTTCAATAGATGGCATTTTATTTGCTAGGGTGGCAACGCACCGAAATTCGAAGTAATATTTTAGTGACGTCTGCTTTGATAGACCCTTCAACCTTTTTTATTATTATAAATATAAGCTTTAAAAATGTTGAATAATTAATTAATTGAAGCCTTAATTTAAGCTTCTGGTTTTTATTTTCTTAATAAAAAAAAGTAAAGACGTCCACAAAAAGATGTCGTCCGATCTGCCGAAGTTTAAACCGATTGGTTTCCACTCAAAGCACGACAAATATGGGCAAAATTGCCAGACCGACTTCTTCACATTTTTCTTCTTGATCATTTTTCGGCTAGTACAGAAACTTCAATACTGGCAATACTTTGATCGAGAGCCAGAGCTTACTATTAAAAGTACTGTCTGGAAGCAATTGCTTTAACGCTTCTCTCCTTCCTATAGAAGTCAAACTTGCGCTCGCCGCGAGCGAAAATTGTTCTCGTATTGGCCGGCGGTCTCGATCTCTTGCATATGCAACTAAAAGCAATGAGAGGAGAGGTGGAAGCATTTTAATGTGACGCATCTCTCCTTCTTATTGAAGTTGAAATTGCGCTCGCCGCCCGAGAAAATTTTCTCGTATTGGCCGGCGGCGGTTTTGTTATGCGTTTTTAAAATTGCATCTTTTTGCCTGTGGAAGGCTTTCAACTTTGGTTGGTCAGAAAAAGCGTGAGAAGAAAACATAACAGGGCTACGATTGCGCCTAAAGCGCAATCTTACGATACTCTAGATGAAATAGAATTTTTTGTGATTCCAAGAAATTTTGCATGGGAAGTGTTAGAAGGGGTGATAGCATTGAACTAATTTTTTCCCTATCATGCTAAAGTAGCTATAAAAATGTTTTATACAAAATGCTTATTCCAAAAATTGAATAGGAGCTGAGAAAATTAGTGTGTTAGATTTAGTGAAAATGTGCAGTTTGTATGGGAGGTGGTAGAAAGAGTGGGGGGATTTTAGTGATTTTTTCAGTAATAACTAGAAATATTATAAAATTGATATCCCTGAAATTTCAGACTAGTGCCATTCATACTTTTCGAGAAAATCGATTTTTTGTGAAGTTGTGAAACTGGGTCATATTGTATGGGAGGGGGTAGAAGCAGTGAAGCTAAACAAATATTTTTTTCTGATCTTAGTGATAATACTAAATAAGTATTTATTACAAAATATGAGCTCAATAAATGTTATATGTTCTGAGAAAATCGTCTTAGAGCATTTCATGAAAAAGTGTAGTTTGTATGGGAGAGGGTGGAAGGAGAGGGACGACGCCAATAATTTTTATACTGTAGATTAAAATCGTTATGAAAGTAATACATCCCAAAATTCAGACTAATAGCTTTTTTACTATTCGAGTAAATCCATTTATTGTCAAATTGCGAAATTGTGTCATTTTGTATGGGAGGGGGTAGAAGGGGTGAAGCTAATCGTCCAAATTTTTTTGGGCTTACTAACAATTTTGAATAAATATTTGGTGCACAATTTGAGCCCGCTTAATTTTATACGCATTGAGTAAATTGGCTTAGAGTAATTCATGACAAGTTCAGTTTGTATGGGAGGTGGTAGAAGGAAAGGGAAGACACGCATAATTTTTATGCGGTAGATTTATATTATCATAAAAGTAACATATTTCAAATTTCAGGCCAATAGCTTTTATACTTTTCGTGCAAATCCGTTTATTGTCAAATTGCGCAATTGTGTCATTTTGTATGGGAGGGGGTAGAAGGGGTGGAGCGATTTGGCCCGTTCACGAACTTGACCTTACTTTTTTGTCAAAAACGACGTGTACAAAATTTGAACTTTCTAGCTCAACGCGTTCTCAAGCTAGAGCGCGCACAGACGGACGGACGGACGGACGGACGGACGGACGGACGGACAGACGGACGGACGGACAGACGGACGGACATCCGGTTTTGAGATTTTAGAGTGATTATATGAACTTCTGTATCATTCATTTTTATCTCCGAGCCTTATTTCTTGGCGTTACAAACTTTAGAGCAAACTTATAATACTCTCAGATTTCATCTAGAGTATAAAAAGCTGTCCTGAGCACGTAAATGCTGTAAACAGTGGTAGACGAAAATAATGCGCGCTTTCTTTTAAAGAAGTTTTTTAATAATTTTTCATATTCGTGCTGATTTCAGTTTAGCATTTCTAAACTGAAAAAGGGCAAAACGTAAGGGAAGCATTGTTTCCCTTGCATCAATGGACGCCATGCCACTGTAGGAGGGGATAAAGGAGGTGAGGGAATACCAAAATTTATGATGCAGTCTTGCTAAGTTTCTTTTGAAAGGTGTTCGAACAAAATTTCAAGTTCGTGGATTTTAATTTGTTGCTTATTAGTTGATTTATTGAAATTGGTCGAAATCATACTTTTGCAAGGGAGGGGGTGGAAAGGAAAAGAGAGTTCTAAAACTTTTGATACATTTTTATTTGAAATATTTTTAGTGTTTGCGCGAAAGTTGATAGCTTTTAATGGTTTGGTGATAATTGATTTCTTAAAAATAATCGAAAAAATACTTTTTTAAGAAGTCTTAGAGGTATTCGACTACTTATCTTAAATTTGTAAGCAATTTTTTCAAAATTAATTTTACAAACTTTCAAGTTTACTGCTTAAAATTTCACTCAAAAATTTTGAGTTATTGTTTTGATTTGATCCGTATGCTGGACCTTACGCCCAATCATTCTGTTACGTTTTTTTTTATCTATCTAAATGTACAGTAGTGCTGCAGCCCAGATCGGGACTTGGCCTCCTGACCTTCAGGTACCTTAGCATTTTCTCATTATTTATTGTGGAAGGGTTGTTAGACCTTCGCACAACCCCTATCTACGAATTTTTCATTTTCGTAGATTGAGGTGACCAAGGTATTATGCGTCGACCGGGATTTGAACTCACGACCTTCGCATTGTAGACCAACACGATACCCGCTAGGCTACACCCTATGTTTTTTTATACTTTAGATGAAATTTGAGAGTATATACAGTTAGTCTTAACGTTTGTAAGACTTGTCTTAACGTTTGTAAGAAATAATTCTCGCACAGAGTCGCCAAGGGTACGGAAATATTTGTTGTCACTCAAAAACCTCGATTCCGAGTCTGTCTGTCCATCGGAAAGACAGACGAACAAACGTCTGTCTTTCCGTCTGTCTGTCCGTCTATCTGTCCGTTTGTCTGTCCGTCTGTCTGTCGATCTATCTGTCCGTCTGTCTGTCTGTTTGTTTGTCTGTCTATCTGTCCGTCTGGCTGTCTACAACATAACTCTCGAAAGCTTTCAGTGCCGTGGCTGCGGATAGTATTAAGGTGACGCTCGTTTACTTGGCAGATGCACCTCACCTCAATTCGTGCGATGCTACAGCATAGCCTGGACAGCATCGTTGCAAGATTGGTTAACATTTTCAAGACCTGTCTTCTTCTAAGCTATGTGCCATCGAAGTGGAAGGCAAACAAAAGTAGTCATACACAGCCGAAGGACTATAGGCCAATAAGTTTGACTTCTTTCTTCCAAAAAACCTTTAAAACACTGATAGATAATTACATAAGAGCTACCGTAAACATCGCCGACCTCAATATTTCCCAACATGCTTATATGAAAGGACGGTCTGTGGAAACGTGGTAGTA
Source organism: Chorisops tibialis (assembly GCA_963669355.1). Lineage (NCBI taxonomy): Eukaryota > Metazoa > Arthropoda > Insecta > Diptera > Stratiomyidae > Chorisops > Chorisops tibialis. The sequence goes on from OY770263.1 coordinate 79,641,605, forward strand.
TCGAAAATTGAAAAGTCAATGGAACTCAGGGAGTATACTTTGAGTGTTTTTGTAGATGTAGAGGGCGCGTTCAGTAATATATGCACCAATGCGCTAATAGACGCGTTAATAATCGCACATGGTGTCAATTCATTGCTCACATTCATAACATGTTGGTGGGCAAAAATATTACTGCCACAATGGGAAACGACTCTAGGACAAAACAAGTAAATAGAGGAACACCAAAACGAGGGGTTTTGTCACCTTTACTTTGGCTGTTACCGTGAATGGTATCCTCTCGCAGTTAAACGCTGCTAGTTTTTGCACTGCCGCCTATGCGAATGACTTAGTCATCCAAATTAGTGGGAAATACCCTACAATTTTAGGCGAACTGATGCAAAGTGCATTAAACCTTGTTATCGATTGGTCTAATTCTCTACTTCTTCTGCAATGGTCAACATCAAATTCCTGTTAAGACCCCCTATAGGGGCATAGGACAGAAACAACTCTCTTCCACAAGGCGCGATCCTGAGCATCGGCTTTAAGCTGTTGCCAGGACTTGTTTATTCCTCTGGCCTCCTGCTCAACTGCTCGCTTCCATGTGTTACATGGTCGACCAACCCGACGTCTTCCTTGAGGGTTATAATCCAGAACCTGTTTTGCGATGTTTCGCTCTGGTTTCCTCAAAGTATGACCGATCCACTGCCACTTTCGCCGTTGAATCTCAATACCGATTTTAGTCTGGCGAGTTGTACTCCAAAGTTCGTCGTTGGAGATTACTTCTGGCCAGAATATTCCTAAAATGCGCCGGAGGCATTGGTTTACGAAAGTCTGTAGTTTCTTGGTAAGTCGAACGGTCACTTTCCACGTAGTACAACCATATAACAACACGGATTTGACGCACGCGTCAAAAACTCGCAGCTTCGTGCGAAGGGAGACCTCTCTTAACCTCCAGAAAGGGGAAAGGATACCGAAGGCCTGACGAGCTTTATTTAGCCGAGCCTCAACATCCTTTTCGGCTCCGCCGTCCATGCTGACAATGCTTCCGAGATAGCAAAAATCTTGCACCTCTTCCACATCCTGTCCATTAAGAACAATCGGTGTGCTTGCGTTCGAACCCATGTGCATGTACTTGGTTTTACGCACATTTATTTTCAGTCCCGCATCTTTGCATTTAGAATGCAACGAGCGAACATTTGACTCTAAGTCCGAACGGGTATGTGCAAGCAAAAACACGTCATCAGCATAATCAAGGTGATTTAAGATATTAAATAGTCTCCATTGGAGACCTTTACCTTTCCCACCTTCCAGTGCAGCTTTCAAGATGTCATTTATTACCACCAGAAACAGGGCTGGTGATAATATGCAGCCTTGTCTGACACCCGTTCGCACAGGAAAGCTCTCGGACAGCTCTCCTCTATGCAAGACGCGACACCTTGCATCTTCGTAGGATTCTTTAATCATAGCTATGACCTTATCTGGAATACCTCTCCTACGCAAAGCATTCCATATGTAATCTCGCTTAACGCTGTCGAAAGCCTTCTCGAAGTCCACAAACATGAGATGTAGTGGCGAACCCATTTCGGCTGACTGCTCGAATATTATCCGTAGGGTATTTGTGTGGTCGGTACAAGACGACCCTTTACGGAATCCAGCCTGATAAACTTCGAGAGTGCTCTCGACGACATCACTAATCCTATTGAGAATTACCTTAGCCATAATTTTTGATACGGCAGTAAGTAGACATATACCACGCCAATTGCCACAATCCCGAAGGTCGCCCTTCTTCGGAATTTTCACAATGACGCCCTCCTTCCATTCAGTCGGATATCTTCCATCATTCCACACCTTAGTGAAGAGTGGGAGGAGTATATCGGCTGTTATTTCCGGGTCCGCTTTGAGGAGTTCGGTTGGTAGTCCGTCTATACCTGGAGGTTTCGTTCCCGCCTTTGACCGAATGGCGGAAACTATCTCTTCCTTATCTGGGGGATCGTCCCTAATAGAGGATTGTTGCGGTTGGATGTTTGGAAGTTGTTCTGTTTCCGGAATATCTTCATCTGACAAGATGTTTAAAATATCAGAGAAGTATTCCTTCCATCGTCGCAACTGGTGTTCACTCATATTAAGGAGAGTTCCGTTGACATCTCTCACCAGGTGGTTGGCGGTGAAATTCCTGTTCGTCAACTGTTTCATGATTTTAAATAGTGAACCCATATCCCCAAGGTAAGCCGCAGATTCTGCCTTGTTTGCCAGATCTTCAATGGCCTTTCTCTTGTCGCGTCTAACAGCCTTTTTAAGCTGTATATGAGCATCGCGGTAGTCCTCAAGTCGGGCGTTCGTTGGTTGACATCGGGTTGAGAGATGTTTGCCAATTTGGCTTTTTTCCGATTGCCAACCTTGTCCCATGTGTCTTGCGACATCCAGGGTTTCTCACCGCTTTGCGCATATCCCACAGATTCTTCAGCACTAGTTAGAAAAGTGTTTCTGGTTGCCTCCCAATTGGCGTCCAGTGTGCGCATTTCATGTTCACCCAATGTGGATGACTTTTCGCGTAGAATGGTGGTGTATTCGAGTTTTTTGTTGGGATCTCTGAGTTTATCCACATTAAGCTTGCGCTTCATTTGAAGAATTTGTGGTCGTCGGATAGCTGCTGTACACAATCTCAAGCAGGCAACCATCAAGTGGTGATCGCTCCCCACGTCAGCTCCACGTTTCGCTCGCACATCGAGGAGACATCTCCTCCATCGGCGACTTATAGCCAAATGGTCAATCTGGTTCTGAGTAACACCATCAGGGGAAACCCAAGATGTTTTATGATGACTCTTGTGTGGAAAAGGGGTCCCTCCGATGACCATTTGCCGAGTACTACAGAACTCCACAAATAATTCGCCGTTTTCGGGTCTCTTAATCCAAGGTCGTGAAGGGTCGACCCAAGGGTCACCATGCCTCCCCATGACGTGTTCTAGTCCAGTGTTGTCTGATCCAACCTGGGCGTTCATATCTCCCGAGATGATAATAATATCACCTCTTGGAACACGTTCGAAGGTGGCACTCAGTTGGCTATAAAACTCCTCTTTGTCACCAGATGTTGCGGTATTAGTTGGTGCGTAGCACTGCAGAATTGTGACGTTTCTGACACTGGTCCTGAGCCTGACGACGATAATCCTATCCGAAATTGGTTCCCAGCTAATGAGACTGTTTCTCGCTCTCGGTGTAAGGACGAACGCCACGCCATTTCTGGCTTCACTTTCAGGGCCAATGTACAGAATAGTGTTTCCGCTAGGGGTTCGTTCTTCTCCTGATCCTGTCCACCTGACCTCGCTCAAGCCCAAGATTTGGATGTTATAGTGCTTCATTTCACGGTCGATCACTGATTGGCGGTGCAAGGACCGAGTAACCCCAGCTCTTCCCCCGTCATTCAATGTTCGAACGTTCCAGAAGCCAACCATATTCCGTTTTCGAATGCCAAAAGTCGTTACCGTAGAATCAGTCCGTATCCGAGGCGATGTATCCGTTTCTCGTATCATTTAGGTCTTAAGATCACGGGTGATAAGCCCATGATCCAGTGAGTGTCCATTTGCCATTTTTAGGGCAAGCAGGACTGGCTGTGGGTGAATTCTACAGCCCCCATCCCAGAGGGGGATAGTTAGCTCAGGTCCGTGAAGTCGCTAACTCCAAAGATAGTTGCAGGAATTGGTTAAACCTCATACTACAACTACCCCCTTGCGAAATGGTGCTACAGCCCAAATCGGACCTTGGCCTCCTGATATTCAGGTTCCTTAACACTTTTCATAACTTATTGAGGACGAGTTGTTAGCCCTTCGCACAACCCTCTATCTACGAATTTTTTTTTTAGTTTTCATAGATTGAGGTGACCAAGGTATATCCAAGCAGGCAATGTGCTGGAATTATATATTGCGTCGACCGGGATTTGAACTCACGACCTTCGCATTTCAAGACCAACACGTTAGCCATTAGGCTACAGCCTAGCTAATTAATGGTCTAATTCGTGTGGATTGAGAATCAACCCTGACAAAACTACGATCATACTCTTGACTAGAAGATGTCGTATAGAAGGTTTCAATCTGCAATCCATTGGGTAAGTTGCTCCAAGCCTTTCAGATATGGTAACTTGTCTGCGAATCATCTTAGAGAGCCAACTGAATGTCAAGGAAAGAATTAAGAAAGTAAATAAAGCCTTCTTCATATTGTTATAGATCTGGCAATGATCTCTCTCAAATCTGCCAGAACTATTTAGAATATTCTTCCAACATGTAGAGGGCTTCTAGTAATTTCTCAAAGACACAGACAATGACACCCGACGCCATCTAGTAACTTCCAGAATAGTCCAGACGAAGCAGAAAAACATACACCAGAGAAGGTTCGAGACTCGGATAAATCCATTATAAATAGCCAGAGCTCACGACAAGAAATCCAGTTACCTGAGTAACAGTTTCATGGAAAACACCTATCGGTGTAAATAAGCGAAAGTGATAGATCGCCGGTGTTCCTGAGTTATACGAATTAAGTTTTTAGAGCGAATTTAGTGAAGTGATCGGGAAATTGTGTATAAAGTGCAATAAATAAATTATCGTTATATTTTAAAAACGAATTGAGTTTTCTTTGGAATCTGGCGAACCCCTAGCTCGCAACAATTGGTGTCAGAAGAGTGGGATTCCAAGGATAAATTCGGGTTAAAAATCGCGAGTGAAATTAAAAATTCTCGGAACGGATAATTTTGTGAGAGCGGAAAAGTGAAACTAAAATTCACGAACGGACAGTGAGAATTTGGTGAAACCGAATATTCTCGAGTGCTCTAGTGAACAGTGACTTTAATTAGCGAAGTAAAATCGCGGAACTAAAATTCTCGAACGGACAGTGAGAATTTTGTGAAATCGAATATTCTCGGGTAATTTAGTGAGCAGTGACGTAAATTAGCGAAGTAAAATCGCGGAACTAAAATTCTCGAACGGACAGTGAGAATTTTGTGAAATCGAATATTCTCGGGTAATTTAGTGAGCAGTGACGTAAATTAGCGAAGTAAAATCGCGGAACTAAAATTCTCGAACGGACAGTGAGAATTTTGTGAAAACGAATATTCTCGAGTGAGCAGTGACTTTAATTAGTGACGTAAATTTAAGCGAATTCGATCGCGGAAAATAATCGGTAGTGAGAATGCCGCGTTATTTAAAAGACTTAAAATTAGCGGAGCTGAAAGAAGAGCTCGGTAGACGCGGGTTATCTACGACAGGGAGCAAGTCTGAACTTGTCAGCCGTATGATCGAGACACTTGAGGCTGAGGGTGAGAATGCAGATAGTTTTGAGTTCCAAATTGAAGAAACTCGTAAAGAGGAGTGTTCTGGTACATCGGATGCTCTAACACAATTAATGCAACAGATGATGCACAAATTAGAGCAACAATCAGTGGACATTAAACAACAATCAGCGGACATGCATCAGAAATTTGAACAACAATCGGTGGACATTAAACAACAATCTGCGGACATTAAACAACAATCAGCGGACATTAATCAGAAATTAGAGCAACAATCTGCGGACATTAACCAGAAACTAGAGCAACAATCTGCGGACATTAACCAGAAATTAGATGAGACCTCAAGGGACCTCAACCATAAATTGGAACTACAAAATAATAAAATAGACACCATGGGTAAAGCAATAGAAGAAAACGTAGAGAAGAAACTTCGAGTCTTCGAAGAAGAAGTCGAACGCCTAAAAAGAGACTTGGATAACGTGAAAGCGGTCGGAGTCATGAAAGCAGAGCACGTTACGCATAAGGGTTTCAAAGCGATGGACAGACACCGTGGGCTATTTATAAGATCCAATTTGAGGCTGCCGCCAGAAACAACCATTGGAATGATCTCGAACGAGGAACGGCTCTTATATTGGCGTTAAGAGGTCCACCAGCGGAGGTCCTTCAAACGATTCCGCAGGAGCAACAACAAGATTTTTCAACGTTAGTCCAGACATTGGATCTTCATTACGGCAGTGACCGCATGAAAGAGATCTACAAAATAGAGCTGTACAACCGAACTCAAAAGAATGGCGAAACACTTCAAGAGCTGGCACGCGATATTGAACGACTCACATTATTATCGCTGCCCAATGCGCAAACAGAGCAACGCAACGATACAGCTGTTTTCGCATTTAACAATGCTGTACAGGACAGAGAGCTGCAACAGGCGTTGAAATTGGTAGGTAAGAAAACGATTGGCGAAGCCTTAGTATATGGGCTGACGTTCGAAGCTGCCAAGCAAAGCTCGCGGAGTAACTATCGAGTTCGAGAAATAGTAGAAGAGTGTGTGTGTCGGAAAGCAGAGCACACCAAGCGGAGCGAAAGGTTTGGTGCCCCCCGATGCTGGAATTGTGGACAGGCAGGACACTTGAGACTCGACTGCCGTAAACTCAGAAAAGCGACCAACCATTGTTCCGGCTGCGCGGCTAAACAACGCGAAGGTAGAGATCGTGAATGTAGATCTTGGTTAAGAACTAGTCGTCAGAGTTCAAATCTTACACACGGTTGTGACGAAAGACGCCAGAGTAGATCGAAAACCCCGAGTCGGCAACAAGAACAATACATCGGGAAAGATCATGGAAGCAGAGTTAGGCATTCGAATAGGGATCACGAGCGAACGGGTAGAAGTCGTGACGGCCAAGTACTTCATGCGAATAATCGTGACAAGACCAAACATGGGAAGCGATATGATCGAGAAGATTGCGAAAGGAAGAATGCGGAACGAGAAAAGGGAAGTAAACGTGCCGCTAAGGAGGGGAATGAGCGCGAAAAGGAAACGGAGAAAGAACGCGAACGTGAGAAGGAAAAAGAAGCCGGAAAAACCATTCGGAGGTTAACGATCGAACCAGAGGATGGATGGAATCAGCGAAAACCCCGCACTAAAATGAAAGTGGTACATCTCGACCGACTAACAAAGTACCACGGTGTCATTGCGGAAGTGAACGACTCTGTTCGGGACGAACAGGGACTAAGGAGAGGGTAATGTTATAGATCTGGCAATGATCTCTCTCAAATCTGCCAGAACTATTTAGAATATTCTTCCAACATGTAGAGGGCTTCTAGTAATTTCTCAAAGACACAGACAATGACACCCGACGCCATCTAGTAACTTCCAGAATAGTCCAGACGCAGCAGAAAAACATACACCAGAGAAGGTTCGAGACTCGGATAAATCCATTATAAATAGCCAGAGCTCACGACAAGAAATCCAGTTACCTGAGTGACAGTTTCATGGAAAACACCTATCGGTGTAAATAAGCGAAAGTGATAGATCGCCGGTGTTCCTGAGTTATACGAATTAAGTTTTTAGAGCGAATTTAGTGAAGTGATCGGGAAATTGTGTATAAAGTGCAATAAATAAATTATCGTTATATTTTAAAAACGAATTGAGTTTTCTTTGGAATCTGGCGAACCCCTAGCTCGCAACAATATGTAATAAATTTTCTTAGCCAAAATGGAGACTGAAGCCAAATATGGTAAGGTGGATGCATATCAGTATCATACCAGCAATCGTTACGTACGATGCATTGGTATGGTGGAAAAGTACCGAACTGAAATGGAGTCCCATTAAGACCGCCTATTTTGAATTTAGCCCCATTTGTTTTCGTGCAGCGTTCTTGTTTTACTGTTGTATTGTATGAACACTGAGGCTTAGGGATGGAGAATTACATGCAGAAAGGATAGAAATTGTGAAAATCCACTACCGAAATGGTGAGAGTTTTTGGTTACTGTAACGCACCTTCTCGACGTACAGTGGTTCGATTAATCCAGAAATTTGAGACGAATGGGTCAGTTCAAGCCCAGAAAAGACATGTTCGTGTTCGAGAAGCTCGGTCTAATGAAAACATTTCAGCTGTTCATGAGAGAGTTGACCAAAATCCTTCCACCTAGATTCGCCATCGTTCTTAGCAATTGGGACTTTCACGAAATAGTTTACAGCGAATTTTTACTAAAGATCTTCATTTGCATGCTTACAGGATTCAGTTGACACAACAGTTGAAGCCGGCAGACCACGCGCAGCGCCGAACGTCACACATTGGATCTTAGAGCAACAACAAGTGCATGGTGATTTTTCGAAGACAATCATCATCTCTGATGAGGCGAATTTCGAACTTGATGGCCATGTAAACACAGTGGCGTGGCGTGATATAATAACTAGGTGAAGCAATTACTTTTTAAAAATATTGGTTTGTAAAACTTCATACAATTAAGTAACATGTTTGATATACAATATTACCAAAACCTCTCTCATCAACTGCTAGGAACGTTTGAAATGTTGAAAGCACGCAGGAACCTTATTTTAATATTTTCAATTACTCAATTTTCCGTATATAATTTTATTAAAAATTGGTAGACTTCTTAGAAGTAATAAGTAAAAAAAAACAACAACGTTAAAAAAATGTATTGTTATATGCAGACCTGGCAACCCCGCAACTGGATCTCTCTCGAATAGACAAGAATTATGTACAACAGTATACTCAAAGCCACAATTAAAGATCTAGAGCTTTCCAGTATAGTTCAGACATACACCCCGACGGAAGCTTCGAGAATAGTCATGAATAGGGGGAAAAATGTATAAAAGCGCGAAAGCTGTCAGCGAGCAGTTCAGTTAGTTAGCGACTTTTATGGAAGACGCAAACCAGAAAAGCAATAGAAAAGTACGCGGCGGTAGTGCCATATAGTGCGAATTAAGTTAAAGTGCGAATCAATAAATTATCACTTATTTTTAAACGAATTGTGTTTTTACTTGAAATCCCAGCGAACCCCTAGCTAGTAACAGTTTGTAAAACAAAGTATACTCGATGGTTAAGCTAAAAGTAAATCTTGAATTATTAGTATTTATATCTAAGATCTAAAATCAAACACGATACACATTCACCCTAATACTACATATCAACCGAAAGCGTTTGAATTCTTAAATTAACGGACATTACAATCCTCTGCCAAATATGATCTTATATTGACTAGGGCCGAAATTTGAAGAAATCTTATAGCGACATCTTTTTTTAAAAGGCCTTTCAACCTTCATTTGTCAAATATAAACTTTAAAAATGTTTAAAAGTTAACATAGACTTTTTCTCAACTTTTTTTTTATTTACATAATTAAAAAAATTAAGAACATACAAAAAAGATGTCGGTGAATATTTTCACAGTGCATTTCGAATTGAAAGAAAAGATTTTCGGATTCTACACCTTTACGCTTTATTATTCTTGACGTTTCGGTCTCTACTGACACCTTTATCAAACTGTTTGATAATAGTCTCAGCAGAGACGGAAGTGTCACGAATAATAAAGCGTAACAGTGTAGAATCCGGAACTCTTTTCTTTCAAAAAAGATGTCGCTCGATCTGCAAAAGCTTAATCCGATTTGTTTCCCCCTCAAAGCACGACAAATATAAGCAATATTGCCAGATTTACTATTACATTTTTCTTCCTGATAATTTTCGATCAGTAAGAAAATTCTCATACTGGCAATACTTAGAACGCGGGAATGCGATGCCTTGCGACTGAAAGCTCTGGAAGCGAATACCGCGACGCATCTCCTCTTCCTATGGAAGTCGAATTTGATGGAGTCGAGCGGGAAAATTTTGCCACGTACTGGCCGGCAGTCCGGTGTATGCATTATTTTATCTCAGAGCGATTGTTGTCTGTGGATGGCTTTGGGTTTTCGTCGTTCAGCAAAAGCGTCAGAAAAAAAGCTGTCCTGTGCACATAAAGTTTGCTTACAGTGATGAACGAAAATAATGCGCGCTTTTGTTCAATTTTTTTTTTTTAATAATATTTGATATTCGGTCCGATTTGAATTTATTATTGTCGCATTTGGGGAGCTGAGAATTCAAGAGTGATCCTTGAACGTCCCAAGCATCCACCGGGAGTCACTGTTTGGTGCGCATTTTGGGCTGATGGAGTGATTGGACTGTGCAGTCACCGTCAATGGCGTTCGTTACCGTGAGATGATAAGCAACTTCTTCTGGCCTCAAATTACTGAAATGGATCTCGAAGACATGTACTTTGTCATTGATTTTCGAGTCGTTAATTCAAAAGTCGATTGTTTGTTCTGTTCGCCAATTTGTTAGTGATGCACAACACGGTTTTGTCTCGGGCAGATCTACAGCTACGAATCTTTGCTCTTTTTCGCAGGTAATCGCAACATCATTAAATAATGGTCTTTAAGTTGATACTATTTTCACAGACTTTTCTAAAGAGTTTGATAAGATTACTCATTCTATTATCTTAAATAAATTGCGTGCATTTGGCTTCCATGAGAACTTGGTTTTATGGTTCGACTCTTATTTGAAGAACATCCTCCAACGCGTTACTGTAGGGAATACTTATTCCAATTTTTTCACTCCCTTTTCAGGTGTTCCTCAATGTTCTGTATTGGGCCCCTATCTATTCACTATTTATATTAATGATATTACTGATAATTTTTCGTCAGACGCTTTATTTTTTGCGGATGATCTCAAAATTTATAGAACTATTTCGAACTTTCGTTCTGTATCTGCCTTCAGAAAGATAGAGATAGTTTCGTATCATGGTGTGCTGTGAATGATCTTCCAATAAACGTGCAGAAATTTTCAATCCTTTCTTTTTTCAGGAAGCGAAATCCTATTCATTTTGATTATCATGTTTCTTTAAGTCGTGTTTTTGAGAAAAAAGATTTGGTTGTTGTATTTGATGCTAAATTTATTATACTTTTGAGACTCAGATTTCGTACATATCTATTAAATCTTCCAAAATGATAGGTTTTATCTTTCGGATTACTAAGCCTTGCAGCAGCACGTCATCACTTCTTTATTTATATTGTTATAGATCTGGCAATGATCTTTCCCGAATATGCCAGAATTTTATAGAACAGTCCCCCAATATGTAAAAACCCATAATCAAAGATCTAGAACCTTCCCGTATAGTCTAGACATACACCCAACGACACCCGACGGAAGCTTCGAGAATTAGGGAAATTGGTATAAAAACACGGTAGCTCTCAGCGAGCAGTCAGTCTGTCAGCGACATCTGTGGAAGAACGCGAACCAATAAAGTGCGATAGTAAAACACGCGTCGGTGTTGTCATAAAAAGCGATAGAAAAACACGCAGCGGTGTTGTCATAAAGTGTGAAGTGATCGGGAAATTATATTAGAGTACCAATAAATAAATTATCACTTATTTTTAAACGAATTGTGTTTTTACTTGAAATCTCGGCGAACCCCTAGCTCGCAACAATATTATAGCTTAGTTAGAAGTCTCCTTGAATACGCTTGTACTGTTTGAAACCCAATGTATATGGTTTATCGTGACAAAATCGAGAACATACAGAACAGATTCACGCGTCATTTATTTTTCAAATTACATTTAGAATATTCATGTTACTTTGATGGATATGCTATCCTTATGTCAACGGCGTGTAATCTTGGATGAATTATTTTTTTTCAAGCTAATCCACGGATTAATTTCATGCCCTTTCTTACTTGCAAATGTTAATTTTAATTTTTATTACTCTAATCGTTTACCCTCCACCTTCCGCTTACCAAGGCAAAAGTCTAATATATTGCTCAAATCCCCAATTATGAGCATGCCAATAACTCAAAAACGATTCCTCAATTGAAAGTCGAGATTTGTCGCGCGTTGATGAAATTGAGCTGGTACTATGTCAACATTTCACCGAAAATTTCGTCAAAAGGATCAACGAGTGCCATTAGCCACTAGGCGGCCATTTGTCGAATATCCTATTTTGTACATAACCTCCATGTCTATGCTCTTTACTAAAACAAAAGTTTCATAGCTTTTCAAATAAACATTGCGTTTTTTTTTTAAATTCAATACCCAATCACAATTGAGTCACATTTAGAGAATTGCCTGCATAGGCATAACGATGTCATTGCAAACCACGCCCACAGTAGGTATTTTGGGTCTTCTTCCGCTGAATGCTTCCCCTTACAACCGATAACATTTGTAGAGGCTGCGGTAAGGAGGATGAGACCATGGAGCATTTCCTCTGCCATCCAAACAACTCGAAGATAAATTGTAAGGTTCCTTGAACCGATGAATCTCATTAGTTTCACCGGTGGAGCAGGCTAGCTAAATGATATGCAAGTCCACTATGTACAAATATGGAGGAGTAAAATGGGATCTTTCTTGGTCTACGTAAATTGCTGTCCAACCCCCTAACAAACCTACCCTAAAGTGTAGCCTAGTAGGTAGCGTGGGGGCCTACAAAGCGTAGATCGGGAGTTCAAATTCCGGTCGACGTATAATTTCAGCACGCGACTTGCGTGTATATATCTTGGAAATCGAAAATGAAAATTCGTAGACAGAGGGTTGTGCGAAGGGCTAATAACCCTTTCACAATAGCAAATAAATGTTAAAGAACGTGAAGGTCGGACGGCCAATGCCCGATTTGGGCTGTAGTACCATTGAAGAAGTAGAGATAATTGCTTTTAAAAATCAAGAACTGTGCGTAGTTTATAATATGGGAATTAACTAAGAAGTCACAAACAAAAATCTCAAAGGAACAATTTATCTTAATGTGGATGAAATTCGCAAAAGAAAATTCCTAAACATACCACTCCATGAATTGTGAAATCATAAGTGGTTGAAGGTGAATTCACAGGTGTCGATTTTGAGTCATGTACAGCCGATAGATGACGGAAGAATTCTTAAATGGACAACGATCACTTGGAAATCATCGGGAGCACTGAGAGGATTCTATTGATGCAGATATTAAATCACTGCTAAGATGTTCAAACTGAAAGACGCGGTCACTGAATCGAGAATTAAAATAGACACGCAAAAATGTAAATTCCATGATGCTTTTAAAAATTATTCCTACATCCAGCCATCTTCAGAAGTTTGCGCGTGAAATGCGTAATGGGAATTCTTAAAAACTTGCTTAATTTAATTTTTGGCGGTAAATTTCAATTTCATTATTCAAGTTTAGAGTTTTCGAAAAACAATCAAGGTATGATTTAGATAAAAAAAAATTATTTGTCAAAAAAATGATAATTACATAAAAAAACATACCTTTGGATTCATGAACGTACTTAATGTAGTTCTCGTAAATTAATTTCAGTACTAAAGCCATGGTTTTTCTTAAAATGTATTTGTCTTGGATTCAAAGATTCAATACAACACTTTCGTCTTATAAAAATAAATGCAATATAAAAATCACCACGAAGTCATTGTTCACTTCACAGTTGATCAAACTTCACTAAATGGTTTAGAATCCTCATCCTTCTTGATGTCCAAGTTTCAAGAAAGCCTTTTCGCTTGTGGCACTTCCGCATTAAACGTGTACCAGAATACTGAAAAGGTAAAGTAATTAGCGATTGGGCTCAGTCTTAAAACATTGTATTGTATTGACGTGATCGCCTATCGAAATATTTCTTGAGGGTAGTTCGATGTATAAAAATGAAGCGTACATTAATTCACCGCCGCTAAATGATTAGAATTTTGCCGTATGCCGAATAGAGTTTAATTATAATTTCAATTTGTTGTTAATCGATCTGACTTTATGCAAACCAAGAATTAAATACGAGCAGTAAAATATAAATAAGTACGTAAATGTTAACTAGCTGTGCAATCATTTGATAGAAGACATCGAGTTAGCATTTATGTTGCTTATTAGTATAAGTAACGTAAATGTTAACTGAGACTTGCTGTCCTACTAAAATGGTGATTGAACCAGGAATATAATTATAACAGATAAATTGGCGGAAATTTGGTTTTATTTTAATAGTTTAAACTTTAATTATTTCTACGGGGATACGTATAGCTTTAATTGTCTTTATCAATTGTGGGTAAATTCAGTTTCAGTTGAAACAGTTTTTCTATTACCTGGGCATGTAATGAAATGCATCATTTTACTGGCCGGCCTAGATATTTTGAAACGGATTAGAATTCAACGAAATGACTGGTCAGTAATCTTAAATAGTCATTCCGTAAAATATCTGTTTGACCCGAAGTTTAGTTTTTCCGTTTAGACATTTCGAGGCGATTCAGATTTTAGCTACATAGGCACAGTTGGTTCGATATTGGGTGTGAAGCTGGTCACGTTAAAGAAATTTTGGCGGGGAGAGATAAAAGTGACGGTCGATGTTATTCCTGAAGCATTCCAAGTTACAATCGTTTGCCAGAATACTAGATCGCCATACGTTCCATAGTTTTATTAGTGACTAACGATGGTCCGCGACTTCTTCCGCGTAAAAATCGGAATAATAAGCATTTTTTGAGAATGCAGTTAGTAATACATTATGTCTTCTTCTTTAATAGCAGTACAGCCCAATTTCTTTTCGTGAAAGAGTTGATTGACCTTCGCACAACACTCTATCTACGATTTTTTTTCTTTTAGCAGATTGAGATAACCCAGATATACCCACGTAAGCAGTGTGCGGGAATTATACGTCGACCGGGATTTGAACTCATGACCATCGCATTGTAGATCAACATGCTACTCTCTAGTCTACACCCAAGCTCATACATTATGTCGCATGTATAATCTGTTTAGTTTAATGGGTCTTTGAAAACAATGTTTTGTATTTTGTTGGAATCAGAATCATAAATTATTAAACCACGATATTCGTTTTTGTATGGGACAAGCAACTCCGCCATAGACGGTCCCAAGCCCGATTGAGAAAGGAGGAGGGAATATGGAGTTAACCTGAATGGCCAGTAACACCAGTGCGTCTCAGGAAATAGGCAAAAATATGACATAGTTGGACTCGCAGCATAGCTGTGAGAACTCCAGCATGTCATATTTAGCTCAGAACTCCCACCCTTTTCTACTAGGGTGTAATAAATAAGTACGACCGGTCCTCCGGGTCGGGGGTTGGTCGAGGCGCCGACAACGCATCACCGGAAAAAGAACTCTGTCCAGAAACCTGAAGAACAGCCTCGGAAAGGATGGACTCAACGGCAACGACCCCGGAAACGAAAAATGGACTACTCTATTGGATCTTGGAATGTTCGATCCTTATTTAGGACAGGAGCTCTGAAAGAGTTTCTCGAAGAAGTGGTAAAACACAACATCAACATAACTGCCATCCAAGAAACGAAATGGCTCTGTAAAGAAATCATGGACATGAGATCACACACAATCTATCCAAGTGGAAAATTGTCGGGAAGCAGAGAGTTTGGAGTCGCTTTTGTCGTTGACAAAAAATTTAGTCAGCAGGTCACGAGTTTCAAACCAGTAAGTGAAAGATTGTGTGCAATCCGAATAAAAACTAAATTTTTCAACACTTGGTTGATCAACGTCCACGCACCAACTGAAGACAAGGACAATATAACTAAAGGCGAATTTTATGCCACCCTAGAGACAACCTATGATTCACTGCTCTCGAATGACCTAGGGAATTGTAATGCAAAAGTCGGAAAGGAGGAGGCTCATAGGGGAACAACAGGAGGGCACAGTCAACATGACATAACCAACGACAATGGACAACGTCTTATTGATTTCGCAAGCAGCAAAAATATGATTGTAAGCTCTACGTGCTTCCCACATCACGATATTCACAAACGAACGTGGGCATCACCAGATGGTCACACCTTCAACCAAATAGACCACGTTCTAATTGAGAAAAAAAGCTAAGTATCGATGCCGAATAGCTTGTCGTGGATATTCGAAAACGACCAGAGCTCGCAAATCCAATGTCGACAAGCTTAAAGATGATACGGTGGCGGAGGCTTACATGTCAGCATGTAATAAACACATGACACCAATATATAAAAACATCCAAAATATGCCAGTGAAAATACGAGACGGCATCAAATCCTTCGCAGAAGAGGTGTTAGGATATCAAATACGGCGAAAAAATAATGATTGGTTCGACCAAGAATGCCGCGACGCAATAGACAGAAAGAACGAGGCTTGCAAAATTTTTACTGAACGACCAACACGAGCCAAAAAAGAAAGATATGACGAGCTTAGGCGATATGCGAAAAGGACCTGCAGGCGAAAACAAAGGAAGTACCATAATGACAAGATACAAAAAATGGACTGCGATATGAAACAAAATAAAACGCGGGATGCATACGCAATAGTAAAAGAATTAAAAAAAGGATATAAACCAAAAACCAGTCTCTGCAAAGACGCAGAGGGCAAAATTATCAGCGATGCACAAGAAATCAAAAGGAAATGGGCTTCCTACTTTGAACATCTTCTCAATCCCACCCCATTAGCATGCCTCAACTGGTGAAGAAGAACCATCATCGACACCACCCACGCTTGCTGAAATCAAAGTAGCTCTATGTGACCAAAAACGAAACAAAGCGCCGGGAATTGACGAAATACCAGTTGAACTTCTGAAAAACGGTGGAAACTGTGTCGCTGAAATACTGCACAACATGATATGCAAAATTTGGACAGAGGAAATCATACCCGACGACTGGCGAAAATGCATTATATGTCCAATTTACAAGAAAGGAGACAAACTCTGCTGTGAGAACTACAGAGGTGTATCATTGTTGGGTACGTCCTATAAAATACTGACAAAAATAATTGAACGTCGTCTTAAGCCCTATACTAATGAAATAATTGGCGAATACCAAGGTGGATTCAGAACCGGACGATCTACAACAGACCAGATATTCTCGGTGAAACAGGTTTCTTGAGAAATGCTGGGAATATAACACAGACGTGCACCAAATCTTCGTAGATTTTAAACAAGCATACGACAGTATCGATAGGAGCGTACTGTACCAAATCATGATTGACTTTGGAATTCCCCCACAACTAGTCCGACTAACACGACTCACAATGACGAACACTGAATCCCAAGTAAGAATACAAACCGATTCCACAACCAGCTTTCGAACGGAATGTGGTTTAACTTGGCACTAGAGTATGTCGTCCGAAAAATCCCAGTCGACACCAACGGGACACTACTATTCAAGTCCACCCAACTAGTAGCATACGCTGACGGACGACATTAACATTCTAGCAAGATCCTTCCCTAGTGCTAAGGAGGTATTTGTCAATCTTGACTCGGCCGCAAAAGAAGTCGGGTTGGGCATTAATGAAAGCAAAACAAAAGTAATGACGCAAACAAGAAGGAGAACGCCAATCAGACAAAACATAACAATTGCGGAATATAATTTGGAGAGTGTGGACAACTTCATATATCTTGGGGCTAATCTAGCAAAGGACGTTAATGAAACAGACGAAATCAAACGACGGATAATACTTGCAAATAAGACGTATTATTGTATCAACTCTACGACGAGCTAGAAGCTTCAACGTTCATCAAGCTACGTAAACTGCAGTGGGCTGGCCATGTAGAGCGAATAGAAGACAGACGAATACCCAAACGTGCTCTGAAAGGCAAAGCGAGTGGTAACCGGCCAGTAGGCAAACCACGCAAGCGATGGGAAGACTCGGTTGATGAAGACAGCAAAGCCATATTAAAAAACATAATAGGACTACGATTGCGCGTAAAGCGCAATCTTACGTTACTCTAGATGAAATAGATTTTTTTCTGATCCCAAGAAATTTTGTATGGGGAGTGTTAGAAGGGGTGATAGCATTGAACTAATTTTTTCCCCATCTTGCTAAAGTAGCTATAAAAAATGTTTTATACAAAATGCTTACTCCAAAAATTGAATAGGAGCTGAGAAAATTAGTGTGTTAGATTTAGTTCAAATGTGCAGTTTGTATGGGAGGTGGTAGAAAGAGTGGGGGGGATTTTATTGGTTTTTTCAGAAATAACTAAGAATATTATAAAATTGACATCTCTTAAATTTAAGACTAGTAAAATTCATACTTTTGAAGAAAATAGATTTTTTGTGAAGTTGTGAAACTGTGTCATATTGCATGGGAGGGGGTAGAAGCAGTAAAGCTAATCAAATAATTTTCTCTGATCTTAGTGATAATGCTAAATAAGTATTTATCACAAAATGTGAGCTCGATAAATGTTATATGTTCTGAGAAAATCGGATTAGAGCATTTCATGAAAAAGTGTAGTTTGTATGGGAGGGTTTGGAAGGAGAGGGAGGACGCAAATAATTTTTATACTGTATATTGAAATCATTATGAAAGTAATATATCCCGAAATTCAGACTAATAGCTTTTATACTTTTCGAGCAAATCCATTTATAGCCGAATTGGGAAATTGTGTCATTTTGTATGGGAGGGGGTAGAAGGGGTGGAGCTAATCGTCTAATTTTTTTTACCCTTACTACCAATTTTAAATAAATATTAAGTGCAGAATTTCAGCTTGCTAAATTTTATACGCACTGAGTAAATTGGCTTAGAGTAATTCATGACAAGTACAGTTTGTATAGGAGGTGGTAGAAGGAGGGGGAGGACACGCATAATGTTTATACGGTAGATTTATATTATCATGAAAGTAATATATTCCAAATTTCAGGCCAATAGCTTTTATACTTTTCGAGCAAATCCGTTTATTGTCAAATTGCGCATTTGTGTCATTTTGTATGGGAGGGGGTAGAAGGGGTGGAGCGATTTGGCCCGTTAACGAACTTGACCTTAATTTTTTGGCAAAAACGATGTGTACGAAGTTTGAGCTTTCTAGCTCAACGCGTTCTCAAGCTAGAGAGCGAACGGACGGACGGACGGACGGACGGACGGACATCCGGTTTTGAGATTTTTGAGTGATAATACTAATTTCTGTATTCATCATTTTTTTCTCCGAGCCTTATTTCTTGGCGTTACAAACCTTAGAGCAAACTTATAATACTCTCAGATTCCATCTAGAGTATAATTAGCAGCTGGAGGACGCGGTCTTTGGATCGAGACGAATGGAGGCGACGACTTCAGGAGGTCAGGGCTCGATTTGGGCTGTCGCGCCATTGATGATGATGGGACAGGCACTTGCTCGCGGGGGTGATTTGAGTTCATATTCATATTGCAGAGCGTTAAAGACAGCTTGTGTTAATTCTAGAAAAATTTAAATAATATGACATTAAGATTAAAAACACAACTGGATTACGCTCGCACGTAAAGCCCAATCATACAATACTATAGATGAAACAGAAATTTTTGTGATCTTAAGAAATTTCTTGTGGGGAGTGGTAGAAGGAGTGAGAGCATTGAACTAATTACTTTCATATCACGCTATAGTAGCTATAAACATGATGGAAGGACTGAGGGGGTTTTCAATGAACATTTATACTTGATTATGATACTAGATTGAAATTGGTATAAAATAAAATGCCAACAAGTCGGGCGAAACTTTATTATTCTTGGGACAAGTTGCGGATGCGTGGAAAGTCAATATGCAGGTTAGAGTGGTTAGGGAAGACTAAGTGAAAGGGGGTTCTTGGGCAGGGCAGTTATCAATTTAAAACTTTGTGGAAACGTTCAAAAGCTCCAGTATATATAATCAATATTTCGTTCGTTTATTTATGCAAGTTTGAGTTTTGTGAGGGGAGGGTTGAGGGGTGATAGTAAGGGTCGGTGGATGCTAATAGTTTTTTAATTGATTGCTTGAATCACGTCCAATATTCCTTGTATAGAATGTCAGTTTCATAGACGAAGTTGCATAGAATTTTCATAAGATTCTATGTATTTTACATTCACGAAACCAAACATTTGTATGGGAGGGGGTAGAGGAGGTAAGGGAATCGTAAAAATTGTGACGCAATTCTATTTTCTTTCTCATGTAGTGTGCTCGTACAAAATTTCAAATTCGTAGCTTTTAATTTGTTGGTTATTAGTTGATTTAATGAAATAGGTTAAAATGTTATTTTTGTATGGGAGGGGGTAGAAGGGCAATCGCAATTGCAAAACTTTTAAAGGAATTTCATTTCAATTATTTTTGTAAGTTTTCATGCAAAATTTGAAATGGATAGCTTTTAAGAATTAGCTGATAACTGATTTCTTAAAAATGCTCGGAAAAATAATTTTGTATGGAAGGGGGTAGAAGAGGTGGGGGAATGGCAAAATTTGTGAAACAATTTTCTTTTTCTTCTCTTGTAAGGTACTCGTAAAAAATTTCAAGTTCGTAGCTTTTAATTTGTTGGTTATTAGTTGATTTAATGAAATTGGTCGAAATCATACTTTTGTATGGGAGGGGGTAGAAGGGCAAGTGCAATTTCAAAACTTTTAAAGTATTTCATTTCAAATATTTTTATAAGTTCTTATGCAAAATTTCAAATTGATAGCTTTTAATAGTTAGGTGATAATTAATTTCTTATAAATGGTCGAAAAAAAAATTTTGTATGGGAGGGGATAGAAGTTTTGAAAGTATTCGACCAGTTAATATTTCATACTTTTAGGGATTTTTTTTAAATGTATTTCCCAAATTTTCAAGTTTCTACCTTAAAATTACATCCAAAAATTTTCAGTTTTCGTGTTTTTTTCGCTGCACATGAAACACCTTGTGCCCATTAGACCGGGGTGGTCGGTTCGTAACAATTGTGGATCAAATTATTATTTTGTTCTATGTATATCAAATAGATGTATCCACATGCCAAATTTAAAGTTTCTATCTTGGACCAGTGTCCTAAAAAAATCACTCAAAATTTTCGACATTTTTGCTTACCACCTCCCTCCCTTTACAACCCAACTTAAAATTTTTTATCAAAATTAACTATTGTGTAGTTCTACAATCTGGCAAATTTTCGATTTGATATCTGTACTATTTTTTGAGATATAAGGATTTGTAATTTTGAAAAGTGCGCCATTTTTGAAATGCTCCCCATTTCCCCCCATTACTATTATTTCAACATATTATATTTTTTTTGTATTTTACTAGTATAGCTTAATATACATAGCTTAAGAGATAGTTGAGATATTCTTTTTTAAGTGTTTTTCTTTGCACTCCCCGTGACCCTCCCCCTTACAATAATTAGCCATTTTCTAAACTGATTCCAATGGAACTATATGCCACCTTGACGGTCTCAAAATATGAATTTTTTACGATAAGTAATTTCGAAGATATAATCATTTGAAAAAACAATTCGGCCGACAATTTGTTTTTAGCCCCCCCTTTTCGGACGCCAATGGATAAAAAAATTAAATTAATTTTGAGTTTGTCCCACAACCCTCTCTGTATGTCTAC
Source organism: Chorisops tibialis (assembly GCA_963669355.1). Taxonomy (NCBI): domain Eukaryota; kingdom Metazoa; phylum Arthropoda; class Insecta; order Diptera; family Stratiomyidae; genus Chorisops; species Chorisops tibialis. Next base: position 79,662,636 of record OY770263.1, read on the forward strand.
TGATTTTCAACTTTCTGTCTACATTCGTGAGGGAGATATTAGCAAGTGTAGTTTTCGACTTTTTCCCTCCCCCCCCTCCCCGTTCCACCTAACACCCCCCAAAATTTAGAAAATAGAGTTCACTTACCTAACCAACAATCCACCCAAAAACGAACATTCTACCTTTAACGGTCTCGGAGATATGAGTCCATATGTACGGCGTACGGCGGGACATTTTTTGCATTTTTAGGCTAATTTAGTCATGAAACGCGAAAACAAAATTTCAGGGTAGCAAACTTTTTTTTTTCTTGTGTCGATCACAATACTTTATTATTAGAATAATAAAGTAATACGTTAAAAAAGTTCAAAAGTTTTTATTAAAAACCAACGCTTTTTTATTCATCTCCCATCACAGCTTTGGAAGGGTTTCCGGAAGTGATTCGTTCAAAGCATGCTAGTATGTGCTTGCTTCACAGTTAATAAGTCGTGGGTTCGTTTTCCACTCCTGGTAGTAGATTTTTTTAAGCACGAATTTTTCAGTTGCTACTGGCAATGAAAATTATTCGAAATAAAATGGGCCAAATGATGTAAAAGTTAAAACAGTTCCACTTCAAGAAAGTTTATATACTCAGTAGATGGTTTCTGTTCGCTTTCTATCATTCAGTCCCCCATAACATCTGCAAATGTTTGTCAATAGCATCCAGTACAACTGAAAAAATATACCAGCTTTATCACTTGTTACGTTCAATCCCTCAATCCCATTCCTAACCTGCATGACTGTACTTGTACATTGCACATAGAGGCCGAAATTGCCTATAAAACAGGTCATTCTGTAAAAAAATGCAATAAAGCGGGATACGTAGTGGCGTGCATTGTCCCCTTCCAATAAATGCTGCTTTCATGCAGGATGGAAGCATTCCATTTCCTACTGGGTACATACAAAAATAAAAAGGGACTGTGATTTATAATATATACTCTATATTTGAGTCGTACTGTATAATATTGTCCCAGATTTTTGAGTCTTCTTGAACTTAAAAAAGCATCAAAATTTTCAAATTAATTTTATTTATTTAATTTTTTTTTTTAATTTTTTATTGTTTTGATTTTTTCGATTTTTTTAAATATGCTTTAAAATAGAAATTTGAAAACAACGCTAGCATAAATACGTTTTGTGTTAGACCAATAAGCAGAGTGAATATTGGATTTGTACAGCGTCCATACAATAACGGTCGACCAAAATGCACTATCATAAAAGCGAATTGCAGAATTTGAATTTGTGTAATTTTCTTCTTCCATGCTATCGATGTCTTCATTTCAGGCCGGACACAAGTTAGTAAATAGTAAAAGTACATTACAACGTGAACGTACGAATTGACTACGCCCATCATAATCATCTGTCCACCCGGTACGTAACGTGCCATCACGTAACTACATGAGCCGACCATGATATGATGATAGACATGAAGGAAGGTAACTTGATTGTATTTCTTTCGAAGGACGAAAAAAATCGTATCCATTAGATCAACTAATTTCATCACGAAATAGCAGTAGGTAAGAAAGGCTTCCCAGTGAGCCTGTTCACTACCCGATAGGTCCAACGGTTGACATGCCAAACTGAAGCGATTTTTAATCATCATATGTGCACCCTGAAATTTTAAAATTAGTATTATTTGTAAAACGTTTTTTTTTTCAATTCAATTTATAAATAATACCGCGCAGGCAAGTAACATATTTAAGACGACTTGAGCAGCATTGTAAACAATCATCGCCGTCTTCAGTTCGAATGGCTTTCGTCGTTTCATAAGATTGGGTCCAAGTTTTTTCACAAAATACCAGTATGCAAAAAGGACAGCAGCAATTTGATGGGGTGGTCCCAGAAGTAATAAATTGTCCCCTCTAGGATCTGAAATTCATATAATGTATTCATATAATTGTAATTTCAATAGTTGATTTACATACATGTCCGTAACTTTAGGAAATTTAGAAAATGTAGGTATACTAACTTAACGTCAATTATAATAATAATCTTCTCATGAAAACAAATTTATTTTTATTTAAAACTGTAAGTCAATTTTTAAGTATTTTCATATGTTAACAATAGTTGTAGTTTTGAGTACGACAATATTTGACTCTATTAGTTTTTTCAATAAAAGAAATGGTTTCTGATTTTACGAAATCTCATTGCAAAATTCCTTTCTTATACAAATCGAAAAGAATTTCATTTAAACAGAGTTTTGATTTTTGTTCTAATTATCACAAAATCCATCTCACCTCTATTATCATTAAAATAATAATCGTAATTATCACTAATTTGTTGCAACATTGAAGTCATATTTATTTTTAATAAATAATCGCTTACACGAAAAAAAAACAATGTTTAAAAATACAATTAGACTACAGTTGCAATTTTATTCTTCACTACTCAATTGATCACAATTTACTAAATGCTTTTAATAATTCATTCCGTAACGAAATAGAAATTAGAAATCCATTCAAAATTGTAATGCAGTTAACTTAAATTAACATTATGTTAAGTTTAATTAAATATCACTCAAGCTCTCGTTATTGTGTAATCATAATCGACTAGGTTACCTATAAATATTCAGAGTTCTTACAATGAGGAAAAATGCATTTTTTTACAGCAGTTTTATTCAACACTAGCGATCGCCTGCGACTTTGTCCGCGTAAGAATCGCAAAATAAGCAATTTTTGAAAATTTAGTTCGTAATACATTATTCAGGATATATAAACTGATTAGTTTAATGGCTCTTTGAAGATAATGGTTTACATTTTGTTGGAATCAGAACCATAAATTATTAAGAATGAAACCACGATACTCGCATTTGTATGGGACAGGCTCGTGATCAAATCAATCCCGTTATTTGTGATCATATAAGTATGGAAGAGCGTTATGGACATTTGAATAGTTGTACTTTGTGTTCATTAAAAAAAAGACCAAATAAAATAACATTCAGCTTAAATCCATAACATGACTACGATTGTACGTAAAGCCCAATCACTATAGATGAAATCGAAATTTTGGTGATGTTAAGAATTTTGTATGGGGAGTGGTAGAAGGGGTTATTTTTATGTTATGATAGTTTTGAACTAATTTCTTTCACATCATGCTAGAGTAGCTACAAAAATGTATTGTACCAAATTTTAGCTTCAAAAATTGAATAGGTACTGAGAAACTTAGTGCATTGGATTTAGTGAAATTGAGCAATTTGTATGGGAGGTGGTAGAAGGAGAGGGGTGTTTTTTGCTGATTTTTCGAGAAAAAACTGATATATTTCAAATGTTGGTTCAGTAACATTTACACTTTTCAAGAAAATAGAATTTTTGAAATTGTGTCACATTGTGGAAGGGGTAGCAGGAGTCAAGTTAATCGGTTAATTTTTTCCCGATATTAATAATAATGCTAATTAAGGTTTCGAAACAAAATTTTAGCTCGATGAAAGCTATACGTATTGAGAAAATTGGTTTAGAGTATTTCATGAAAAAGTGCAGTTTGTATGGGAGGTGGTGGAAGGAGTGAGGGGTTTTTAGTGATTTTTCGAAAAACAACCACAATCATTATGCAATTGATATATGTTAAATTTTACATCTGTGACTTTCACACTTTCCAAGGAAATTGAATATTTGCAAAGTCGTGGAATTGTGTTATATTGTATGGGAGGGGGTAGAAGGAGTAGAGCGAATCGGTTAATGTTTCCCGATATTAATTATAATGCTAATTAAGAATTTAGTACAAAATTTTAGCTCGATGGAATTTATACGTACTGAGAAAATTGGTGTATAGTATTTAATGAAAAAGTGTAGTTTGTATGGGAGGTAGGCGAAGGAGTGGGGGGATTTAAATAATTTGTATACTTGAAGATTGAATTTTTAATAGAAATAATATATTCTAAATTTCAAACTATTAGCTTTTATAGTTTCCAAGAAAAATTGATTATTACATATTATTAAAAATGAGTCACTTTGTATGGGAGGGGGTAGAAGGCGTAAGGGGAGGGAAATAAAACCAAAAGGAGATTACATCTCGGAGCATTCCTTATAAACTGTGAAAGTTTCATTACAATCGGTTCAGCCGTTTTTGCGTGAAAGCCGGACAGACAGACGGACAGACAGAGAAGAATTTTAAAAACCGGAGTTTCTGCTTAGTTATTGCTAAGCTAAGGCAAAAAATTAACTTATAGCCATTTCTAAACAAATAACAGACAGACACTACAATTTATTTATATAGATTTGATTAACCAACGGCCACGCACTAAAAGAAGACAAAGACGAATTTTATGCCTCCCTAAAGAAAAGCTATAACTCAATGCCCTGGAATGACCTTGAAATTGTCTTAGGGGATTTTAATGCAAAAGTCGTACAGAAAGAGGGTCATAGAGGAACGACAATGGTCAACGTCTTATGAACTTCGCAAGCAGCAAAAATATCATAGTAAGCTCTACGTGCTTCCCACTTCGCGATATTCACAAACGAAAGTGGGCATCACCAGATGGTCACACCTTCAATTATATAGATCACGTTCTAATTAATAAAAGGGCTGCTTCTAGTAGACTTGATGTAAGAAACATCAGGGGTGCGAATTGCGACCCTGATGACTATCAAGTCAGAGCTAGGTATCGATGCCGAATAGCTTGTCGTGGATATTCGAAAACGAGTAGAGCTCGCAAATTTAATATCCGCAAGCTTAAAGATGAAACGGTGGCGCAGGTGTACATGTACATAGCACTGGATCAACACTTGACATAATGACAAGATACAAAAAATGGACGGCGTTATGAGACAAAATAAAACGCGAGACGCATACGGAATTGTAAAAGACCCTAAAAAGGGATATAAGCCAAAAACCAGTATCTGCAAAGATGCAGAGGGCAACATCATCAGCGACACGCAAGAAATCAAATCCTACTTTGAACATGTACTCAATCCCAACCCATTAGCACCGATCACTACAGACAACATCACAATTGAGGTTTCAACTGGTGAAGAAGAACCGTCATCGACATCACCCATGCTTGCTGAAATCAAAGCAGCCCTATGTGACCAAAAACTAAACAAAGCGCCGGGAATTGACGAAATACCAGTTTAACTTCTGAAAAAAGTGGAAACTATGTTGCTGAAATATTACATAACATGATATGCAAAATTTGGACAGAGAAAAACATACCCGACGATTTCATACAAGAAAGAGGAATACAGAGGAAATAATTGAACGTCGCCTTAAGCCCTATACTAATGAAATAATTGGCGAATACGAAGGTGAATTCAGACGATGTACAGCAGCACAAATATTCTTGGTGAAATTGGTGCTTGAGGAATGATGGAAATATAGCACAAACGTTCATCAAATCTTTGTAGATCTTAAGGAAGCATACGATAGTATCGACAGGAGAGTCTAGTACCAAATCGTACTTGACTTTGGAATTCCTCCAAAACTAGTCCGACTAACAAGACTCACTATGACGAACACTGAATCCCAAGTGAGAATACAAACCGATTGCACAACCAGCTTTCGAACGGAATGTGGTTTAAAGCAGGGAGATGGTCTGTCCCCCATGCTTTTCAACTTGGCACTAAAGTATGTCGTCCAAAAAATCCCAGTCGACACCAACGGGACACTACTATTCAAGTCTACCCATCTAGTAGCATAAACTGGAAACTTTAACATACTAGCGAGATCCTTCCCTAGTGCTAAGGAGGTATTTGTCAATCTTGGCTCCGCCGCAAAAGAAGTCGGGTTGTGCATTAACGAAAGCAAAACAAAAGTAATGACGCAAACGCGAATGAGAACACCAGACAAAGCATAACAATGGCGGAATATAATTTGGAGAGTGCGGAAAAACTTTATATATCCTGGGGTTAATCTAGCAAAGGACGGCATTGAATCGGACGAAATCAATCGACGGAAAATACTAGAAAATAAAACGTGTTATTTGGTACTTCCTGTAATCGAATCCAAGAAAGTGCACAGGAATAATAAGCAGCGAATATACAATACTAATATACAACCTGTGCTCTGTTATGGCAGCGAGAAGTGGACATTAACGCGAACTTCCGAAAAAGCAGTCAAAGCATAGGAAAGAAAGGTCCTACAAAGAGTTTACGGGACCTGTGAAGGATTGAACAGAATGGCAATAAGTTTTGTCAACTTTACAATGACCCAGAAGCTTCAACTTTCATCAAGCTACGTAAAATGCAGTGCGCTGGTCATGTAGAGCAAGTGAGAGATTGAAGAATCCCAAAAGCGAGGTAACAAACAAGACAAACTACACAAGCGATGGGAACACTCGATTGATGAGAACAGCAAAGCCATCTTAAAAACATAACAGGGCTACGATTGCGCGTAAAGCGCAATCTTACGAAACTCTAGATGAAATTTTTTGTGATCCCAAGAAATTTTGTAAGGGGAGTGTTAGAAGGGATTATAGCATTGATCAAATTTTTTCCCCATCATGCTAAAGTAGTTATAAAAATGTTTTACACAAAATGCTTGCTCCAAAAAATGAATGGGAACTGAGAAAATTAGTGAGTTAGATTTAGTGAAAATGTGCAGTTTGTATGGGAGGTGGTAGAAAGAGTGGGGGGATTTTAGTAATTTTTTCAGAAATAACTAGGAATATTATAAAATTGACATCCCTTAAATTTCAGACTAGTGCTATTCATACTTTTCAAGAAAATCGATTTTTTGTGAAGTTGTGAAACTGTGTCATATTGTATGGGAGGGGGTAGAAGCAAGTGAGGCTAATCAAATATTTTTTCTGATCTAAGTGATAATGCTAATTAAGCATTTATTACAAAATATGAGCTTGATAAATGTTAAATGTTCTGAGAAAATCGACTTAGAGCATTTCATGAAAAAGTGTAGTTTGTATGGGAGGGGGTGGAAAGAGAGGGAGGACGCAAATAATTTTTCTACTGTGAATTTAAATCATTATGAAAGTAATATATCCCAAAATTCAGATTAATAGCTTTTATACTTTTCGAGTAAATCCATTTATTGTCAAATTGCGAAATTGTGCCATTTTGTATGGGAGGGGGTAGAAGGGGTGAAGCTAATCGTCTAATTTTTTTTGACCTTTCTAACAATTTTAAATAAAAATTTAATGCACAATTTCAGCCCGCTAAATTTTATGCGCACTGAATAAATTGGCTTAGAGTAATTCATGACAAGTACAGTTTGTATGGGAGGTGGTAGAAGGAGGGGAAGGACACGCATAATTTTTATACGGTAGATTGATATTATCATAAAAGTAATACATTCCAAATTTCAGGCTAATAGCTATTATACTTTTCGAGCAAATCCGTTTATTGTCAAATTGCGCATTTGTGTCATTTTGTATGGGAGGGGGTAGAAGGTGTGGAGCGATTTGGCCCGTTCACGAACTTGACCTTACTTTTTTGTTAAAAACGACGTGTACAAAATTTGAACTTTCTAGCTCAACGCGTTCTCAAGCTAGAGAGGACACGGACGGACGGACGGACATCCGGTTTTGAGATTTTTGAGTGATTATATGAACTTCTGTATCATTGATTTTTTTCTCGGGGCCTTATTTCTTGGCGTTACAAACTTTGTGGCAAACTTATAATACTCTCAGATTTCATCTAGAGTATAAACATAACAGTGCTACGATTGCGCGTAAAGCCCAATCTTACGATACTCTTGATGGAAGAGAAATTTTTGTAATCCCAAGAAATTTTGGAGTTGTAGAAAGGATGATAGCATTGAACAAATTTTTTTTCCATCATGCTGGAGTAGCTATAAAAATGTCTTATCTGTTTACAAAATTGAAGCTCCAAAAATTTAATAGGTACTGAGAAAATTAGTGTATTATATTTAGTCATAAGCGCCTCGGATACGGCCGGATTCTACGGTAACGACTTTTGGCTTTTAGAACGTTCGAACATTGAATGACGGGGGAAGAGCTGGGGTCACTCGGTCTTTGCACCGCCAATTAGTGATCGACCGTGAAATTGTCAGGTGGACAGGATCAGGAGAAGAACAAAACCCGAGTGAAAAAACCATTCTGTACGTTGGACCTGAGAATGACGCCAAAAATGGCGTGGCGGTCGTCCTTAAACCGAGAGCGAGAAACAGTTTTATCAGTTGGAAGCCAATCTCGGATAGGATTATCGTCGTCAGGCTCGGGACCAGTGTTAGAAACTTCACAATTCTACAGTGCTACGCACCAACTAATACTGGTGACAAAGAGGAGTTTTATAGCCACCTGAGTGACACCTTCGATCGTGTTCCTAGAGGTGATATTATTATCATCTCAGGAGATATAATCGCCCAGGTTGGCTCTGACAGCACTGGACTATACCACGTCATGGGGAAGCATGGCGAGCCTTGGGTCGACGCGTAACGACCTTGGATTAAGAGGCCCGAAAAAGGCGAATTATTAGTGGAGTTTTGTAGTACTCGGCAAATGGTCATTCGAGGGACCATTTTTCAACACAAGAGTCATCATAAAACATCTTGGGTTTCCCCTGATGGTGTTACTCAGAACCAGATCGACCATTTGGCTATAAGTCGCCGATAGAGAAGATATCTCCTCGATGTGCGAGCGAAGCGTGGAGCTCACGTGGGAAGCGATCACCACTTGATGGTTGCCTGCACAGCAGCTATCCGACGACCACAAATTCTTCAAATGAAGCGCAAGCTTAATGTGGATAGACTTAGATACCCCAACAAAAAGCGCGAGTATACCACCATTCTACGCGGAAAGTCATGCACATTTTTTTTTTTTTTTTTTTTATTCATTTTCTTACATTTTTATATTTTCTTACATTTTAAGGCAAGCCTTGTGTTAGGGGTGAGTAGTCGTGTTGAATTTCAGAAAATAACAATCAATAATTCAATATTAATTTTTAAAAAAAATTATTCTGACAAATATTCATTTTTAATTAATTTTTTGACATAATATGAAATATCGATTACTTTATATGACTAATTGTAAAAAAATTGTTTAATTCTTTCCTTAAAAATGACAAGATTTTCGCTTCGTTTTACATGATATGGCAGAGAATTAAATAATTTAATGCCTTTATAGGAATAATGAGCTTGCCCAATATTCGTGAGTCTGAAAGGCAGACTGATTTCCTGCTGGATTCCACCGCGAGTAAGATTTGTGTTGATTTTCAATATTCCATTTTTAAGCTCTTTAAATATTTGGATGCTAGCAATGATGCTAAAAACCTTATCAATGCTTAGAACATTAAGCAGTGGAAATAGAAGACAGGAAGGGTATCTACGTTTTTTTTTTAATAAAATTTTGAGTAACATTTTTTGGGTAACTAAAAGCGTATTTATCAGAGTTTGTGTGGCTACACCCCATGCAATAATACCATATTGTAGAATGGAGTGAATAGTTGCAAAATAAAACATTCTTATATTTGTTTTGGATAAAAAAGCTCTAACTTCAAGACATACTGGTATTAGTTTTCTTAATCTATTTATAACACTATTTATATGATCTTTCCATTTTAAGTGTTGATCGAATATTACTCCTAAATATTTTATTTGAGACACTTTATTCAAAGATGAACAATTGCAGTTTAGTAGACACGATGTCGAATGTATTTTCAATCTCAAGTCTGTCGGTTGACTACGTTCTGATAAAGAGAAAGTCATGTAGTTACTTTTGCTAATATTTAGAGTTAACGAATTATAGTTCAACCACTCTTTTAATGATGATAAACTATAATTCGCTTTCAGTGTAACACTTTCCCAATCATTGTCTTCAACTATTAAAACAGTGTCATCTGCAAATGATATTAATTCACCTTGAATTGGTTGAGAAAACAAATCATTTACATATAACAGAAAGAGCAATGGTCCAAGAACAGTTCCTTGAGGAACACCGTGAATAAAAGTAAGCTCGTCGCTACAAATATCATTTATCTTTACCATTTGTTTTCGATTTCTTAAATAGCTAGATATCCAATCAATCCATTTACTATTAAAATTTAGCTTATGCAGTTTTTGTTCAATATTTTTATGCGGAATAGAATCAAACGCCTTAGCGATATCTAGAAATATTGCGCAAGGTTTTTTTCCTGCATCAAGCGCTGTTATAATTTTTTTGCTAAGTAGAGCAACGGCATCATGTGTACTACTTCCAGTCTTGAAGCCATATTGACAATCAGAGATTATTCTATTAAGACTTATGAACTGCATTATTCTGTTTTTAGCAACTTTTTCTATAATTTTAGCAATGTTAGATATTAAAGATATAGGTCTATAATTATTAACAAGCTGTTTGCTGGATCCTTTGTGCACTGGTGAAACTATTGCAGTCTTGTAGATTTGCGGGAATATACCTTTTTCGAAGCTAAGGTTAACTAAATGAGTCAATGGTTTTATAATAAAAGAAGATATTTTTTTTAAACATTCAATAGTAATACCATCGAAACCTGGACATGAACCACCATTCATCTTGTCAATAATAGACTTAATTTCAAGTTCACTAACTAGATCAATATCTTCAGTCAATGATGTCTTAGGGGTTATACTGGGTGAATTTGTAGAAGTAGTAACTATTTTGTCTGCAATAATTTTTCCGACTTTTGTGAAATAATCGTTAAAAATGTTTGCAATTTCTTTCGCATGTTCGTCAGTATTTAGTTTCTTTTCCTCAACGGTTAAGCATGTTATTGGTGTATGACTACTTCTTTTCCCTATACTGAGATTGATAACATTCCATATTTTTTTCCCGTCGCTACCGGCGTTGTGTAGTAGCGTAGCAAAAAAATTATTTTTAGTAACAGTTATAAGTGTAGTTAATTTATTTCGATATTTTTGGTAATAAGACCTCAATCGTTCATTTTGGGGACTCTTTTGAAGAGCCCTACTTAATTTATCCCTCTTTCTAATTGAAATTAGTAAACCCATGGTGATCCAGGGCTTCAATCTTTTGTTTTTACTTGATGGTGTCTTATAATTTAAAGTACTACTTTTAATTAGTTCATTTAACTTATTATAAAATAAAATGGCACTATCTTCTACATCCTTATTCAATAGTATATTATCCCAAGAAGTGGTTCTAAGCTTGTCAATTAATAAATCGTAACTCAATCTTTCGTAATTAACATTTGGTTTATCAGTAGAACGTGAATTTTTTAAAGAATGTAAAATAAGACCAACACTATTGTGATCAGTTAGATTTGTAATAATAATTGCAGAGGTTACACCAATGAATTTCTTAAATTTTACATTCGTGAAAATATGATCAATACATCTGTTTTCTCTAGTATTTTGATTAATTATTGAGATTAGTCCTTTTCCATTCATCATATTAATATAATTATAAGACAAATTGTTCGTATTTGAGTTTATGTCTATATTTATATCACCTAAATAAACTATGTTATCCCCATTCATTTCATCTAGAATACTTTCAACTTCATTATTGAATGTATTTATGCAATGGTTTGGGGACCTATAAATGGCAATAACTTTTAATTCATATTTATGTTGAGTACTTATTTCTGCCACAAGACAGGTTGCTCCACTTAATACTTTTTCTTCGACTATTTTAATATTGCAACTATTTCTTATATACATAACTACGCCACTGTTTTGGTTTATTTCATTCATGGTATTGAAACATGTATAGTCAGGAAGTTGGAAATAACGTTGAGTACATGGATTCCATGATTCGGACAGTGCTATGACGTCAAAATAGTTGTATTGTTCTAGACACAACACGAGATCATTAAAATTTTTATTTAAGCTTCGTATGTTAGTATGGAAAATCGTAAAGGAAGAATTATTATTATCATTTTTAATTAGCAAATTGAAATCATCTGCACTATGACAGATTTTTTCGTTGTATAACGAGGAACAGTCAATATTGTTCATCAGATCAATGGCCATTTTTGAAAAATAAAGAATTATTAAAAAAAAAGTAACATTTTAGCAAGTTTGAGTTGCTTTTACATTGTTCATTTGAATCTATAATGGAAATTCTAGTCATTGTAATCGATATTTTAACATAAAATTGTATGTATAAGTTTAAACAATTATAATATTTTAAAAATGAAAAGTTATATCTATAGTAACATAAAATTATGAAATTGTAATGTGAAATCACGCAAGTGTTAAGTAATGTGTATGAAATGTATTGAATATGCATTGATACATGTAAAAATTTATTTTTGTATAAAAAGAACCATGAAAATTGTAACATAAAAATGGAAATACGAGTATGATGAATCGTTATGCAAACAAAATTAAAAATTGATAAATTTACGATAAAAAAGTTAGACCTGCTTCTGATGTTATGAGAATCACTTTTCCGTCTTCGTCTTTTTTACAAAGCACTTCGCCATTCCTGCACCAAACATATTTATAATTTGTTTCACGAGCTCTTACCTTCGTAAGCCAAAATAGTCTTCGAGTGTAAGGTGTGAGACTTTCATTTATGTAGACTACCTGGTCATTAATGTTGTGCATCCCACGCTTTGTTAGACACTCATTTGCCAATTTTTTTGAATTGAACTCAATGACCATACTTCTACCCTTCTTGTTCTTTCCACGCCGCCTGTATATTTTATTGATGTTTTCAAAGTTGTTGGATATATGTAATTTACGGAAAATATCCTGGACCAAGGTGTTGTTTTCTTCATCTCTCGCATCAGGTAATCCCGAAATTTCCACCGTGCAATCCAATTGTTTTTGTTGCAATCCATTTAACTTGATCTCAAGTTCGGCAATTTGTTTATCCTTTTTCATGTTCTCGTTCTATAGTGAGATTATTTTAGAATTTAATAATTTTAGTTCCGAGGTAGCTGCTTTAAAGTCCTTTCTAGCATCTTCATACTGTTGCGCCATAAAATTATTACTTTCTATTAACTGCTCCAATTTCTCATATAATATTTGGTAATCCGAATTTGAGCGATCTAATTTAATTGGGGTGCTAATAGATCGTATTCCAGTACGTAATTTAATTTGGCATTTTTTGCATTCATAAGAATTTAATTTGTTTTTTTCTTTTAAATTATTAACATCATCAATGGACGAATATAAAATGCGCACACTGGACGCCAACTGAAAGGCACCCAGAAACACGTTTCTAGCTAGTGCTGAAGAATCTGTGGGATATGTGCAAAGCGGCGAGAAACCCTGGATATCGCAAGACACATGTTACAAGTTCGATAGCGATAGGAAAAATGCCAAATTGGCAATCATCTCTCAACCCGATGTCAACCAACGAACATCTGACTTGAGACAGGACAATAAGGAAAGCCCCAGGTATAGACGGACTACCAACCAAACTCCTCAAAGCGGAGTCGGAAATAACAGCCGATATACTCCTCCCACTCTTTACTGAGGTGTGGAATGAAGGAAGATATCCGATTGAATGGAAGGAGGACGTCATTGTGAAAATTCCGAAGAAGGGCGACCTTCGGGATTGTTGCAATTGGTGTGTTATATGTCTGCTTACTGCCGTATCGAAAATCATGGCTAAGGTAATTCTCAATAGGATTAGTGATGTCGTGGAGAGCACTTTCAAAGTTTATCAGGTTGGATGCCGTAAAGGGTCGTCTCGTACCGACCACACAAATACCCTACGGATAATATTGAAGCAGTCAGCCGAAATGGGTTCGCCACTACATCTCATGTTTGTGGACTTCGAGAAGGCTTTCGATAGCTTTAAGCGAGATTACATATGGAATGCTTTACGTAGGAGAGATATTCCAGATAAGGTCATAGCTATGATTAAGGAATCCTACGAAGATGCAAGGTGTCGCGTCTTGTGACGGGTGTCAGACAAGGTTGTTTCTGGTGGTAATAAATGACATCTTGAAAGCTGCACTGGAAGTTGAAGAAGATAAAGGTCAAGTACATGCACATGGGTTCGAACACAAGCACACCGATTGGTCTTAACGGACAAGATGTGGAAAAGGTGCAAAATTTTTGTTATCTCGGAAGCATTGTCAACATGGATGGCGGAGCCGAAAAGGATACTGAGGCTCGTCTAAATAAAACTCGTCAGGCCTTCGGTATCCTTTCCCCTTTCTAGAGGTTAAGAGAGATCTCCCTTCGCATAAAGCTGCGAGTTTTTGACGCATGCGTCAAATCCGTGTTGTTATATGGTTGAACTACGTAGAAAGTGACCGTTCGACTTACCAAGAAACTACAGACTTTCGTGAACCAATGCCTCCGACGCATTTTAGGAATATTTTGGCTAGAAGTGATCACCAATACAAACTCTGGAGTACAACTGAACAGATTGAAATAGGTATTGAGAATCAAAGCCGGAAGTGGCATTGGATCGATCACACTTTGAAGAAATCAGAGCTAAACATCTCCAAACAGGCTCTTATAGTCCTCAACGAAGACGTCGGGTTGGTAGACCATATCGCACATGGAAGCGAGCAGTTTAGTAGGAGACCAAAGGAATAAACAAGTCCTGGCAGCAGCTCAAGGCCGAAGCTCAGGATCGCGCCTTGTGGAAGAGAGCTATTTCTGTCCTATGCCCTTATAGAGAATCTTAACAGGAATTTGATTAATTGTAAGGATAATAAAATGAATTCTTGCAAAAATTTGTTCTTTTAGCGTTTCTAGTTAAAATGAAAATCAAATAAACGCATTTTCAAAAATTGTCAATTTGTATGGGAGGGGGTAGAAGGAGTAATGGAATCGGATCAATATTTTCTTACCTTAATGGTAACTACGTATATTATTATTATTTGTCCTAATTTTTAATTCGATAGCTTAAATGGTATCGGAGAAAAATCAATTTCTCTAAATTTCGAAATTTAATGAAATTTTTATGGGAGGGGGTAGAAGGAGAGGGGCATATAGCCCATTCACGAACTTAAAGTTCCTTTTTGCAAAAAATTACCTAAATAAAATTTCAGCACGATAGCTCGAAGCGTTCGAAAGTTATGTTATAGACAGACGGACAGACAGACAGACGTTCCGTCGGATTCGAGATTTTTGAGCGACAACAAATATTTCTGTACCCTTGGCAACTATGTGCGAGCATTATTTCTTAGCGTTACAAACGGTAAGGCAACACACAATATACTCTCAGATTTAATCTAGAGTGTAAACATAATAGAATTATGATTGGACGTAAAGTCTTATCATACTCTAGATGAAATGGGAAAGAGTCCATGTTCCGGATAATGTGTCATCTCAAATTCTTCGAAGAGTGAGTAAAAACTTCTGTATGGGAGCTGGTAGATTCAGAGGTAGAAAGTTGGTCACTTACATAAATAAACGAATGAAATATTGATTATATGTACTGGAGCTATTGATCGTATTCGTAATTAATTGTAAAATTGTAAACAGCCCTGCCCTAGAACGCCCTTTCACTTAGTCTTCCCTAACCACTCTAACCTGCATATTGACTTTGCACGCATTATCAATTTCTTCCAAGAATAATAAAGTTTTTTTAATCTCTCTATTTGTAATTTTGAACTTGTTATGTATCGTCTCAATTAATTAACTAATTATACCACAATTTATTATTTTTTTCTATGCTTTGATTTTTTATCCTTTTCATAATATAAATCTATTTAATTTTTTACTAAATGTTGTAATAAAATGTGTGGTTTTAGAGTTTTTCGGGTCTATATATATGAGTATTTTAAAATTTGGAAATATAATTAAATTTAGGTTTAAGAAAGAGGAAGTCTACTAAAAAAACGAGTTCTAAGACAATCGCTCTTGTGAAACTCATTTTTTTGTGAAATGGCGGTTGACAGAAACCTTTTATATGAATATGTACATATGTATAATTGTAAGCTAGGATCTGTTTCTCAAAAACACGAATGGAGTCATTTCATTTTAAAAGAAATTCAACCATCGTGCAGCCCGTAATACTTTTTAAACTCTCTACTGCGAAACACTCGTCCAGACTATCTACCTACATTTTTTTCTAAGTTTTTTTAAAAGAATTTAAATTAGTAATAATGTGCAGCAAATTAAGAATTCTATTCATCATTATTCTATTAATTTATTCAAGACAAAAAGTTACTTAGTGGATTTTTTCGAGTTTTTAACGTAGGCTCTTATATAAAAATCGCTAAATAAAATAAGCATAAATAAGTTTTGTGTAACACCAAAGGCCAGCCACGATTTCGGAAACGTACAGTTTTCAGCTATCAAAGCTCGCGAGAAATGCACTATCAGGATGCTGAATTGTACCATTTGAATTTGTGTAATATACTTCTTCCACCTAATTGAATCCTTAACTTCGGGCCACGTACAAGTCAATAAGTAGTAAAAGTACATTACAACGTGTACTAGGCAATTCAGTGAAGCTAATAATGAGCCCTGTCCACCCGGTAAGTAACGTGTTAGGATATATGCGGAGAACGTTATACAAACATGATGATAGACATGTAAAAATGATATTTGATTGTTTTTCTTCCGAAGGACGAAAAATACGGTGTCGAAAAGATCTAACAATTTTATCAAGAAGTAATAATATGCCAGTTTCGCTTCCCAATAGGCATTTTTACTTCCGCTGTAGTCGATCGGTTGGCACGACATGCTAAAATTATGCTGGAACATCATAAGGAAACCCTGTGGATTAACGATAAATTATTTATGTGCGATTTTGGAAAAAGGAATCAAACAGTTGTACTTACCAGGTATGCAAGGACTGAATTCAGAATTACTTGCAAGGCATTGTAAACGAGCATTATGATTTTCAATTCGAACGGGTTTCGATCTTTCATCAGATTTGGTCCGATTTTTTTAACGAAATACAAATATAGCAACAGAACACTGATAACTTTATATGGTGGTCCTATCAGGAAGTAATTTTCCATCCTTGGATCTGAAATTTGTTCATAAAAATGTTAATAAATTTGATTTAGATTTTTTTTTCACAGAATGACCTGTGTTATACGTAATTTCGGCCTTTATGTGCAGTGCACAGTCATGGAGGGAAGGAATGGGATTGGGAAGGTAGGAGAAGGATAGTGAGAACGATCGTTACAAGTGGAGAAGCTGGTATATTTTTCAGTTGTACTGGCAGCTACTGACAAATATTTGCAGATGTTATGGGGGACTGAATGATAGAATGCGAACAGAAACCATCTTCTGAGTATATAGACCTTATTGAAGTGGAACTGTTTCAATTTTACACTGGTTGTCAATTTTATTTCCAATAATTTTTCATCGCCAGTAGCAACTGAAATTTCGTGCTTAAAAAATCCCACTGTCTGGAGTGGGAATCGAACCCACCACCTAATGACTGTGAAGCAAGCACGTTACCCACTACGTCACGGAAGCCTCTACAGAAGCAATCCAGAAATTAATAATGTCATCATTTTCTATAAGATGGAGCTCTTATTGCAATTAAAAAAAATATTAAATAATCATTTTAGTAATATTTATTATGCTTTTAAGAAAATTGGTTTATTGTGTGTATTGTTGTGTATTTTTTGGAATTGTTCATTTGTGTAGGTGATGGTAATACTCCAACGGGAAATTCGGTAATGCATTGCACGTGGAAGGTATAGGATATAGCCTAGCAGGTAGTGTGTTGGTCTTGTAATGCGAAGGTCGTGAGTTCAAATCCCGGCCGGCGCAACATATAATTCCGGCACAACATATAATTCCGGCACATTGCCTGCTTGGGAATACCTTGGTCACCTCAATCTAAGAAAATGACAAATTCGTAGAAAGAGGGTTGTGCGAAGGGCTAACAACCCTTCCACAATAAGTTATGAAAAATGTTAAGATACCTGAATATCAGGAGGCCAAGGTCCGATATGGGCTGTAGCGCCATTGTAGAAGAATGCACGTTGAAGGTATTTTGTAAGTTTTATTCGGAATGCGTAAGGAATGCAGTGGTAACGAATAAGAGTTGGCATTCTTATATACATTCTGTGGAATGTATTACGGAAGATAGAGATAAGGTAAGGGAGAATGCGCATACTTCGGTCCATATTTTAAGCATTTCTCGTCATGTTTTATGGAAGGCAGTGGTAAGGGATGGCCTTTATTTATTTCGCTGCGTCATTTATATTTACTGTTTTGTACAAATTATTTCAGTGCGGAACTTCGTGCAGCTGATATTCACGACTTGTGGAATAAGTACAACAGTTAAAAAAAATATAATAAATTTATTGAGAGTTTACTGTGATATAGTCGAACAAAAATGAAAATGGGCATCAAATCGACACAATATACACCGACTTTAGAAAAGCGTTCGACCGAGTTGATCACAATGTCCTGATTTTAAAGTTAAAAAAAAAGTGGTGTGACAGGATCCTTACTTGATCTTAACAATAGAACTCAATTTGTTAAGTTTCAAGATCTTATTTCCAAGGAAATATTAGTGTCGTCTGGGGTACCCCAAGGAAGTCACTTTGGACCTGTCTTATTTAATGTTTTAATCTCAGATCTATCAGAAGTATTAGAAAATGTTTCACATATGATGTACGCTGATGATCTAAGAATATATCATGCCATAACCTCGCCCGCAGATGCCGCATTCCTGCAATCGAAGCTTATTGCGCAAGATCATTGGTGCATTCAGAACAAATTAGAGCTTAAAGTCAGTAAATACCACGTTATAAGCTACGTAAATCATCCTAATATCACCATGACTATGTCGTAAGTGGAACTCAACTACACCGTGTTGATCAAATTGAGGACCTCGGCTTACTACTGGACAACAAACTGTGCTTCAAATCTCACTATAATCGAATAAATTCAAAAGCCAATAAACTTCTTGGGTTCATTAAGAGAAGAGCCAAAGAGTTTAAGAATGTACGGGTTACCAAATCTTTATTCTGTTCTCTTGTCCGCCCTATTCTGGAATATGTATGTCCCATTTGGGACCCCTTTTTCTAGTTATACAGCAACAGAATAGAGTCAATCTAGAAGCAATTCCTCCTTTTGCTCTCAGGGACTTGTACAATCCTAGAGACTTTGAAAATCTTCCACCCTACACAGTTCTTAGTTCTTACGATGGCGCTATAGCCCAAATCGGACTTTGGCCTCCTGAATGCTTTGCCTCCATCCATCTCGGTTCAGTGACCGCGTCCTCCAGTTTGAAAATCTTAGCAGTGATTTGCTGTCTGCGTCAATCGAATCCTCCCAGCGCTTTCGTGGTTTTCCGACCGGTCTTTGTCCGTTGACTTTCCCTTTTAGTGTGCGTTTGGGAATTCTTCCGTCATCCATCCGCTCCACATGACCAGCCCATTGTAATTTTTTAAATTTTATGAGGGTTGACACTTCTGGATTGTCGAAGATGGCATACAATTCTCTATTGTATCGTATTCTCCAGATCGAGTCTTCCCTCACAGGTCCGAGGATTCTTCTGAGGACCTTCCTTTCAAAGGCGTTAAGTCGTTTTTCGGACGCCTGAGTTAATGTCCACGTTTCGCTGCCATAGCATAGCACAGGTCTTATGATTGTTTTGTATAGCTTAAGTTTTGTTTTCCTGTGCACGTTCTTGTTTTTGATTATTGGAAGTACAGAATAATAAGTCTTGTTTGCCATCATTATCCTTCTTTTAATTTCGATGGGTTCGCTTCCATCCTTCGATAGATTTGCCCCTAGATATTTGAAGTTGTCTACGTTTTCTAGGTTATAGTCTCCTACTGTAATATTTTGTCTGATTGGCGTCTTTTTCCTAGTTTGCGTCATAATTTTTGTTTTGTTTTCATTAATGCGTAGTCCAACTTCCCTTGCTACCGAGTCAAGGTTTACAGAGATCTTGCAAGGATATCTATGTCGTCGGCATAGGCTACGAGTTGTGTGGATTTGAAGCATAGTGTTCCCTTGGTGTCAACGGGAAGTTTCCGAACAACATATTCGAGTGTTAAGTTGAAAAGCATTGGTGCGAGCCCATTACCTTGTTTAAGGTCGTTGTCTGTTTTAAAACTGGAAGTCAGATCGTTTTCTACTCTGACTTGTGACAAAGACTCAGTCATTGTCATTCTTGTCAGTCGAACCAGTATCGGTGGGACTCCAAACTCCAACATGATTTTATACAGTACGCGCCTGTCGATACTGTCGTATGCTTGTTTGAAGTCAACAAATATCTGGTGCACATCAATATTATATTCCCAGCACTTTTCCAGCACCTGTTTAACTGAGAATATCTGGTCCGTGGTCGATCGTCCAGCTCTAAATCCGCCTTGGTATTCGCCAATTACTTTGTCAGCATAGGGCTTAATTCTCTTTTCTAGAATTTTCGTCAAGATCTTATAAGACGTACACAACAGAGATATTCCTCGGTAGTTTTCGCAGCAGAGTTTGTCACCTTTTTTATAAATTGGACATATAATGCTCTTGCGCCAATCTTCAGGAAGTATTTCCTGCGTCCATATGTCCGCGACTAATCTATGTAGGAGATGCGCTATGCAGGTGTCGCCGGCTTTCAGAAGTTCAGCTGGGATTTGATCAGTGCCCGGCGCTTTGTTGTTTGGGTGGTTCCTTAGGGCTGTTTTTACTTCTTCGAGTGTGGGAGGACTCAAAGCGGATCCTTCATCAGCTGTTACATCAGTTATACCTGCTATTGTATCTGCTGCTGCTGTTCGTGTAGGTGATGGGCTCGGGTTAAGAAGGTGTTCAAAATATTGTGCCCATCTTAGTTTTATATCTTCCGCGTTACTTATAATGTTCCCTTCCGCATCCTTGCATAGGGTCGTTTTCGGTTTATAACCTTCTTTCATCCTTTTGACAAGGGAATACGCGGCTCTTGTGTTGTGTAATTTAAATTGTTCGTCCATGTTTTTAATTTCGTCATTATTGTACTTCCGTTTTTTTTGTCTGCATATTTTGTTTGCAAATCGTCTAAGATCCTTGTAATTGTCTTGTTTGGCTCGTGTCGGCCGTTCCGTTAATATTTTGTAAGCTTCATTTTTTCGTTCTAAGGCATCTTGGCATTCTTTGTCGAACCAATCATTTCTTTTGCGCCGGGGTTGTTGTCCCCTCACCTCCTCTGCGACAGATGTAATGCCATCTTTGATTTTTTGCCACATTTCTTCTATTGGCATGCTGACAGTGGTATTCAGCATTGTCGCGAAGTGCCTCTCCAAGGCTAACGCATATTTCGCAACTATTTTCTCGTTTTTGAGTTTTCCTATGTCGAATTTAGGAACCGGTTCGACATCGGAACTTGGTCTTTACCAAATAGTGGTCTGTGGCGCAATTAGCCCCTCGACATGTACGCACGTCGAGAATGCAGGAGGCCGTCCTTTTCTCTATTAGAACATGGTCTATTTGATTGAATGTTCTTCCGTCGGGTGAAGCCCACGTTCTCTTATGAATGTCACGATGCGGGAAGCATGTCGAGCTTACAATAAGGTTTTTGCTGCTGGCGAAATCAGTCAGCCTCTGGCCGTTGTCGTTACTAATATCATGGAGACTATGCCTTCCAATTGTCCCTATGTATGCTTCTTCTTTGCCCACTTTCGCGTTAAAGTCACCTAATACTATTTTAATATCATTCGACGGAAGGGAGTCGAATGTTGATTCTAAGGTGTTGTAGAAATCGTCTTTAACTTCGTCGTCTTTGTCTTCCGTTGGGGCGTGGACATTAATAAGCCAAACATTAAAAAAACTTGTTTTGATGCGGATTGCACACAATCGTTCATTGACGGATTTGAAGTTGGTAACTTGGTGTTTAAACTTCTTGTCGACGATAAACGCAACTCCAAATTCCCGGCTTCCCGATGATTTCCCACTTTTGAAAATTGTGTGCGATCTTAAGTCATTAATCTCGTTACCTAATAATTTAGTTTCTTGGAGTGCAATTATGTTTATATTGTATTTGACTGCCTGTTCCAGAAGCTCTCTCACTGCTCCTGCTCTGTACAGGGATCGCACGTTCCAAGATCCAGGTTTCGAAACGGGTGTGTTTTTTTTCCGAGGATGAGTTGTTAACACATCGCCCAACCCCCAACTTGGAGGGCCATATTATTATAGTGCTAGAATTTTTCTGTTTCATTAGCACATCAGTTCAGCAAGTCAAGTCCGGATGGACAAGACCAGGATCCGGTGGCTACCACGAGGAGGTATGATGAGCACAATTGATGTGTATATGACAGTTACAACACTGGGCGTCGCCTAGTGACGCCGATCAGATGCCTACCCTGTCTATACCCATCCAACCACCACCCTACACAGTTAGGTTGCAATTATTATATCTTTTACCGCTTGGTTCTAGAAGAAGTATGCTCACATCCTGTTTTACCTTAGATGTTTTGAATGGCGATATTAAGAGTTGACCATATCTCAAAAAATTCAGACTCAATGACAATGTCAGGCTGACGATACATTCAAAACCACTTAAGGAATATGCACATCGTACTGATTACGGACAAAATGAACCTATTAACAGATGCTGTAGAATATTTAACAAATTTAGCGCTCACTATACACCTACAATAAATAAGCTGACATATAAACTGAGACTACGTTCCGTTTTATAAGGCTCCCACATCCCGCTTGACCCTTCCACCAGTGCCTATCATATATGTATATCAAATTGGGTTTAATTAATTAAGCAATTTATTATTATGTAAACTATCTTGTTATGATTAATAAATAAATAAATAAAATTCTTGGTTTTTAAATCTTCATGAAACACCGCGGTGTGTCCTGCTGCCGATTTAATTTTGCATATACAAATTTGGTATGTCCAAATCAATCAATCAAATTCCTGTTAAGACCCCCTATAGGGGCATAGGACAGAAACAACTCTCTTCCACAAGGCGCGATCCTGAGCATCGGCTTTAAGCTGTTGCCAGGACTTGTTTATTCCTTGGTATGTCCGCTTGCATTGAAATTGAATTTACACCTCAGTTTCCCGAATTTGAGTAGGAATCCGCTCTCATTCATGATGATGGATTTCGCTCTGGTCGTTCTACAGGCGATCTCCTGGTCTATCTTACCGAGCGTTGGAATTCCCGCATCCATAAATTTGGTGAAGGTGAAGTTCTTGCTCTTGACATCGCGAAAGCGTTTGACAGAGTTTGGCACAAATGCCTTTTAGCTAAGCTAAAGGTCTTTTGTTTTAACACTTCATTTCTTCAATGGATTGGGAGTTTCCTCTCCGAGCGCTTTATTCAAGTCGTACTAGACGGAGTAACTTCGGCACCCTTTTCTATTGATTTCGACGTCTCTCAGGGCTTAGTTTTATCTCCCACTCTCTTTTTAGTCTTCATAACCGACCTTCTGTCGACAGTACTCTAGATAACATCTACCAATTTGACTGTCCTGCGGAGGCTCATTCGAGATAGGTGGCCTCAAGTCGTAATGAGTCGATTCAATCACTGAACTCTAACCTCAGTTTAATGCTGGAATGAGGCAGGAAAAACAGAGTAGAGTTTAATGCCTTCAAAACGCAGTCCTATCATCTATTTCGTAAACATAACGTTCCGACGTCGTCCGCTAATATGTCCTTAAATGGCGTACAGATTTCACCATCTGCAGACGTTACGTTACTAGGTGTAAAATTTAACAATCGTCTTGATTGGAGCCAACACATTTACGAAGTCACTTTCGATGCTTCGAAACGTCTAGATATTCTGCGGAAGTGTAAGAAATACTTTTCTGCCTCCGAACTAGCTACCATCGATAAGACTTATATCCGTCCACGCCTTGAGTATAACTCGCTGGGCCCAAAATCACACCTAGCCTTGCTCGACCGTATTTAAAAACATGCATTCCGATTAATTGGAGATGACGCTATATTGGCTTCAATAGACTCTCTCGAGCATCGTCGAAATATCGGAGCTCTATGCATTTACTATAGATATTTCCATGGTAATTGCAGTAAGGAACTAAAAGCCCTAATAGGCCCTTTATTTAATACCCCCTAAAATACTTGCCAAGCCGGACGCTCATACGAGTACACTGTGAAACCCTTGCCGTGGAGAACAGTGAATTTAGGCAGTCCTTCATTTCTGGACGACAGGGATATGGAATTCACTACCAGGCAATCTCTTTCCAACGGGATACAACCTCCATCAACTTTCACTGCTAGTTCAAAATCTTCCCTCCTGTATTTCCCTACTAATTTTTCTATATCCACTTGTTTCCCCGTACCCATGTTGACTCAACTGTGCATCACGCTATAAAGGGTGATCCCCTAAGTTATTTTCGATGGCTGTAAAAAAATTGAATCCTAACCGTTCTCACCTACTTGTAAATGCTTACATTTTCATTACTAGGAATGTCTCTTTCGACCCTACGCAGACATTACTCGTAGTGCTTACATTTGCATTATTTGGAATATTTTCGTCTACTTTACTGGGACATTGCTCGTAATGCTTTCCTTTACCTTCCGGGTAATGCAGAGGTAAGGTTTGAAAATCTCTTATCTGCCTTCCCGTCAAAGGACATCATGCGAAAAATTATATGGACTGGAAATAAACAACATTTCTCACTGAGAGGGCTAAGGATCCATTGTGCGTTGGTCCTATTGCTGTTTTGACGATTTAATAACGTTTTGAATAAATTTTTAATTTTCAATGTTTGTGATCTTTTCAAAGTAGCCCATACTTTGCACAGGAAGAAAAAATAGTTTTTCTGCGTCCAAAATTAGTTTTTTAGGTGTTATTGTTTATGAAAAAGGAGTGGATGAATATTAATAACACCTTTATTGAATTTAAATAAATTCTAAGAAATTTAGTATAATTTATATTCACCAAACCATTCATTTGTATGGGAGGGTGGAGGGAGGTGTAAAATTTATGCTTTTTCAATTTTTTAAAGTGTTGATGCAAAATTTCAAGATCGTATCTTTTTATATGTTTGTTATAAGGTGAAAAGAATTAATTTGTGGGTGGATCAGTTATATTTATTATATGTAAAATAATTATTCAGCTTCAGCTAGGAGCTTGAAAATTTGCGAATTTATTTCTTTAAAATTAAAAAAAAGCATGAAAGTTCAAGATATTTTCTCATTTGTATGAAAACTTTTCAAAGTAAATGAAAAAACTCCTGTACAACTTTTTAGATTGTCTCAACCTTTCCCCCTCCCCTCTTATGAATATAAATTACTCAGAATTTCTTGAAATTTCCTACATTTATGAAAACTAATATTCTGCACCGAAAACTTTGAACGTGATTCAAGCCATCAACTAAAAAATTATGAACAATCACCCGCACCTTTCTGGCCCCTCCCGCCCTTCACACACCCTTACAAATCAAAACCTGTGTATTTAAGCTAATGATTGATGGAATGTATGTATTGGAGGTATTCATAATAATTGCAGCTAAGTGTTAGGGTGCTGAGGTGTAGCCTAGTAGATGGCATGGAAGGTTGTGAGTTAAAATTCCGATCGACGTATAATTTCAGCACACTACTTGCGTGGGTATATCTTGGCCACCTCAATCTGCAAAAATTCGTAGATATAGGCTTGTGCGAAGGGCGAACAACTCTTCCACAATAAGTAATGGAAAAAACTGCTTAGAAACTTGAAGGTCAGGAGGTCAAGGCCTGATTTGGGCTGTAGTGACATTGTAGAAGGTAGAAGCAATTATTAATAATTGACAAAAGCCTGCTTCTTCGTTTCCCCTATCTGCAACCCCCTTAAATTGTAAATTGTCTTTTCACGCATCCCAAGCTTTTAAATTTTTCTCTTCACCTACTGAGATCACCCACTTTAATTCACCCAAAAATTAACTTTCAATCTTCAAGGTTTTGGGAGTTATGGTGCGTTGAGCGTACGCGTTCTGCATACAGGTGACTGTATACGGCATACGAACAAAAATTTTTTTTTCTCTTTTAGGCTAATTCAGTTATGAAACGTGAAAAAATTCAGAGTAGCCCATTTTTTTCCAATTCGATCACAATAGGTTTAGGTAGTAGGAGGTTGATTTCGATGAACCATTTGGTTCGATTTGCAAACCGAAGTAAGCTCGAATGTTTGACGCCTCTGAGGTCGTCTAGTTCTGAGAAGAATCTAGAGCCTAAATAAAGGAGACAACTGTTGGAGATGGATGTTATTCCTCTTGTGAAGTTGATAGTAATACTTTATCTATAGAGTGTATCAACAAGAGGTATAAGATTTGCTTTTTGAGTAAAATGAAAAATATTCAAAAAACAAATCCAATTCTTCTTGTTGATACACCCTATATAATATTGTAATATAAAGTTTGTAAGTTTCTGTACCTATATGGGTGGTTTCTAGAGTACACAGAGGTCTCAAAATTTGAACCTAGAAGCCCCAAGTTCGAACTGATGCATGTCAGTGTCCGATTTTTAAAATTTTAAAATATTCAAAATCGAAACCAAATAAGCTTTTAGCTAATACAACAACCTAGCTATCTGTCAAGTTTGCCGATCAATTCGTAATACGGTTTGTAAGTAATGTTGTTGCATTGGCTAAAACTTTACTTGTTTTTTTTGGAAAGCAGGTATAACTGTCCTTAATTATTTTCCAAAAACTAACTTTACCATTTTCAGATTTTCATCCGCTACCGTTATGACCAAATTGTTTATTCTTTTCACATTTCGCTAGTATATTTGTATGTAATTAAAATTAGTCTGGGAAATGATATTTCAAATTTTTTTTTGGTAACCAAGTAATTATTATCTCAAAAATTAGCGCGGTCTGTTAATCAATTTTACACCTCAGTAGTCCACGGCGATTTTCGTTTTATGTCCTCTGTTGTGTCTTCACTTCAATTTGGAATGAAAGACGCAATGTGGAATTCGATATTCTTTATTAAAACTAAATACGACGACCACTCTGGTCGCACGGTACAGCGAAACTGGGTCTCGGTTTTCTAATTTCGGTGGCAGTGCTGCCAGGATTATGCGGATGCAACATTCTCGATCGACTGAAAACGGGTTACACGGAGCGGTAATTTTAGTTTCGAGGATAGAAAAAAATTCACACGGGGTCAAATCTGGTGAATACGGTGGTTGATTGAAGCAATTTGTTTCTTTCTTGGCCTTAAATTCGGTCACAATTGAGGCTCAATGTGATGTCGCATTTTCATCGTGGAAAATCCATGAATTCTCCTTCCATAATTCTGGCCGTTTTTACGGATTTCCTTACGAAAACGCTTCAATACGGTCAAATAGTACTACTTGTTGACCTTCTGTCCCTCCGGAATGAATTTCTGATGGATCAAACCTCGAGTATCGAAAAAAAAC
Source organism: Chorisops tibialis (assembly GCA_963669355.1). Classification (NCBI taxonomy): domain Eukaryota; kingdom Metazoa; phylum Arthropoda; class Insecta; order Diptera; family Stratiomyidae; genus Chorisops; species Chorisops tibialis. Next base: position 79,689,722 of record OY770263.1, read on the forward strand.
AGCGAGCATCGGCTTGATTTTTGAGCGGCTTTGGCGAATTTTTTTTGGTTTCGGCTCATGTTTCTCCTCCATTCCGATGATTGATGGTTTGCATGTCAAACTGATAGACCTATGTCCCATCACCGTTTCATGGCCAAAGTATCCACTAAAATCGAACAAACGGACTCGCGAGAGATGTTTAGCTCTCCTGCTATCTCCTATCTATTTTCGAGCATCATTTCGTTCACTTTTTGAATGTTTCCGTCAGTTGAAGATGTCGGAGGTCGTCCAGAACGAGGCATGTCTTCAAGGATCTCTCGACCGTCCTTAAAGGCATTGTACCACTCGTAGGCTCGTGTTTTTTGTATTACTAAATCACCGTAAGCCCTTTCCAACATTTGCATCGATTCCGCATACAAAATTTGTTTGGAAACACAAAATTTGAGACAAATTCTTTGTATCAAATTTTTATCCCTTGTAAAAATCGCCGTGGACTACTGAGGTGTACCCATTCAATCAGCTGTTGTAAGCAAACTGATTAACAGATCGCGCTAATTTTTGGGATAGTCCTTCCTGCTTACCAGGAAAAAATGTTGAAATATCATTTCCCAGAATAATTTTAATTACAAAGGCTCAATACTTTATTGTCACAATGTAAATGCTAGTTTCATTCTCCGGTATCAGAGTGTGTGTACGTGAGGATCTATGTTTCTGATTACAACCAAGTTTATTTAATACAAACTAATTCTCATTACACAGCGGTTAAGGGGCAATGCCGTGCTAGTTGTTAGAATAATAAAGAAAAATCGAAATATTTGAATTTCTGAGATTTTAAATTATTTTTTCCCAAAAACACGGATTACTCCCTACCCCAACGGCAGTAATTAAGTTCAAATTAATACCACAACCAACCAGTCTCGTTAAAAAATACTAACATACCTGCATAATCATCAACATAATAAACATAATATTTACAGAGCTCTCTTAAAACCAAAGCCATAATGCTTAAACATGTGATTCAAAATATTTACTAATTTGGAGATAATTTATATTTCTGACAAGAAATAATTTATATCTTAATCCATCCGTTTTTTTAATGCACAACACTAAAAAATATTGCTACCGTCACAGTCTAACACCATTTACTAAAGCGATCAAGTATAAAATACAGTTGGCGTTGCAAGAATAATTTATTTCAAATTCGAATCAATCGTACTTCTAATCTAGGCTCTATCAATATTCAAGAGTACTTGCGAATTAATTCCTTTTTGATGAATAAACTAGCGATTGCTCGCGACTTTATGCGCGTAAGAATCGTAATTATATGCAATTTTTGATAATGTAGTTAGTAATATATGGTACCGTTAATCTGCTCCGTTGCAAGTCACTTTGCACACAATGTGAAAACAGAAGTATAAATTATACGAGTAAATTAGAAGAATCATTAACTCGTGAGCATGACGACGAACTTTGGAGTACAACCGGACAGACTGAAATAGGCATTGAGATTTAAAGGCGGAAGTGGCAGTAGATTGGTCACACTTTGAGGAAACATCATCAAATTAGATTTGGATTGTAGTCCTCAAGGAAGACATCGAGTTGGTCGACCATGTCGCACGTGGAAGCGAACAGTTGAGCCGGAGGCCAGAGGAATAAATAAGTTCTGGCCAATGATCAGGATCGCGCTTAGTGGAAGAGAACTGTTTCTGTCCAATGCTCCGATAGGGAGTCTAAACAGGAAATCGATAGTTTCCATGATAATTTGATTATTCTCCATTTTTGAAAATGAGTGATTTTTTATGGGAAGGGATAGAAGGAGTGAGTTGATGGAAATATATAAAACTCCAAGCAGATTATGGCTCGAAGCATACCTAACAAACAGTGAATGTTTTATTAGAATCGGCTCAGCAGTTTTTGAGCTAAGCCCGGATATACGGACAGACAGAGAAAAATCTCAAAAACGTATTTTGAAGCTTAGTTATTTTCTAAATAAAGCAAAAAACTAGACTACAATTATATTTATTTGTGTTATACATCTATAGATATAGATTTGTCAGTACATACTTTTGATGAGTATCAGAAATAGTAACATTTAATTAGATATATCTTATTTTAATGATAACAAATTGTGAATTCGGTCCTTAGAGTATGTGGTCGGTAAGTAGAATACTAGAACTTAGGATACGACATCTAAGTATTATATACTGATTTATTATTTCAAATCGGTAATACTTTGTGGTAATTGATATACATATTCGGTAGTTGCCGCCAGGTCGTGGGTGCAATGGTTCTTTATTGTGTCCAGTCGCATTATTTATCAAAGTTGGCCTAGATTACGATGTTGACTTCATTAATTAATTAAGATTAATAACTTAAATTTTTGACCTGGTTTTTGAAATTTGAAACTACGAAAATTCAAAAAAAAAACAAACTTCGTCAAAACAAAAAAATCATGATTTCAAAAACAAAAAGTATAAAACAAAAATATATCAACAATAAATTTCGAAAATTCAAACTTCTTGTCAGCCAAGCAGAACCTTACGCATCATATAACCACTAGCGCCAGGCTCCGATTGCCTGCTTCCTTCTGGAGATGTTGCAGCCGGCTCAATGCATTTCGATGAGCACAGATACTGTAGCAATGGTACCCGATATTTTCCACAGAAATCCACAAATTTGATATGTTCGACGCGATTATCGAAAAACACACCCTTACACATTGGATTAACGCAACAATTTGCGGTTCGGAGATAGTCTGAAAGCGTTCTGGGTAAATCTTCCGGTCCATATTCAACGGCTGAAGTCTTAACCATTCGAGCGGCTAATTCGAGAAGACTGGGCGGACGTAATGCCATGTCCTGAACGAAACGTACGACTAGCGGATTATCACGCAAACTTAGCTGCAAAAAGATAAAAATTAAGAATGTTAAGATTCGTTTTGTACGGAATGTCAATATTTTTCTTACCTCGGTTAGATTTTTTAGCGTGATTATATCTCGCGGCAAATGCCGGAGCTGATTCTTGTGCAGTAACAATGATTTCAGGTTTTTCAAGCGAGCTATACTCGTTGGTAGATGCTCAATAAGATTATCGCATAGTGTTAAGGCCTGAAGTTGATGTAGCGTTCCAACCGATTCGGGTACTTCGGAAAGGATGTTGCCACCCATCGAGAGGACATGTAAGCTGCGAAAATAGATTAAAATAGAAGGTTAAGACTGATTGCACAATTCAGCATCCATTATGGTCGTATAGTATATCCATTAAACGTTTGAAGAGAATTACATTTTTAGATTCCTGGCGATGTTACATTTAATTCAATGTATGTTATATTTTACGCCAAATCCGTTAAACACATTACATACAATGAGCAAAGTATTGCCCATTTCATGTATTCGTCGGGCCTGTTGCCGAATTCTTGAATTAGGAAAAATTCGATCGTGCCTAGTTCGAGAATTAGGCACCATGAGTAAAATGCATTAGTAAAATAATTTAAAGATAAAAACAAGTAAAAAAGTGCGTCCCCCGAAGAATTTTGGGACCTGTGAAGGAAGGAACGGAATGGCGAATAAAATACAACCTTGAGTTGTATCATCATATACCTAGGGGCGAACCTATCGAAGGATGGAAGCGAACCCATCGAAATCAAAAGAAGGATGGCAAACAAGACTTATTATTCGGTACTTCCAATAATTAAAAACAAGAACGTGCACAGAAAAACAAAACTTAAGCTATACAAAACCATCATAAGGCCTGTGCTATGCTATGGCAGCGAAACGTGGACATTAACTCAGTCGTCCGAAAAACTATTTAACGCTTTTGAAAGAAAGGTCCTCAGAAGAATCCTCGGACCTGTGAGGGAAGACTCGATCTGGAGAATACGATACAACAGAGAATTGTATGCCATCTTCGACAATCCAGAAGTGTCAACCCTCATAAAATTTAAAAAGTTACAATAGGCTGGTCATGTGGAGCGGATGTATGACGGAAGAATTCCCAAACGCACACTAAAAGGGAAAGTCAACGGACAAAGACCGGTCGGAAAACCACGAAAGCGCAGGAAGGATTCGATTGACGCAGACAGCAAATCACTGCTAAGATTTTCTAACTGGAGGACGCGGTCATTGAACCAAGATGGATGGAGGCAAAGTATTCATGAGGCCAAAGTCCGATTTGGGCTGTATCAACTCTACGACGAGCAAGAAGCTTCAACGTTCATCAAGCTACATAAACTGCAGTTTACTGGCAATGTAGAGCGAATGCAAGACAAAAGAATCCTCAAACGTGCTCTTAAAGGCAAAGTGAGTGGTAACCGGCCAGTAGGCAAACCACGCAAGCGATGGGAAGACTCGGTTGATGAAGACAGCAAAACCATATTAAAAATTAGCAGCTGGAGGATGCGGTCTTTGGATCGAGACGATTGGAGGCGACGACTTCAGGAGGCCAGGGCCCGATATGGCCTGTCGCGCCATTAATGATGATAAAAAAGTGCGTGAATGCAAACCAAAAGATGTCTGGCTCATTCGAAAATTTCAATTGTTCGGTTTGTTGACTTTCAGTTTTCTTACAAATTGCACTGGTAAATAAAAATTAACTTAATGACATGAATATTTGGGCCTGGGAGAGCGAACCGAGGTGCTGATTAAAAAAACACGTTTTGAAAATAAATAGTATTTTATTATAAAAAATTACGAAGAGAGTGTTGAAACTAAGAAAGAGAAACTCGAACTGGAACTGGACGACTGACGACGACTATTGACGACTGAACGACTGCTATCGAAAGTCCAGCGCGACTTAATCCGCGTCTTTTTGCTGACGCTGCGGCGTGTCTGGCTGGCGTACTTTGTTTCTATTTCTGCCGATAAGCAACAAAGTAGTAGTTGATCGCGCGCGTCGTCGAGCATGCCACTTGATACCTTTCGTTGCATATCTGGCGATATGCAGAAAGGGACGGTCCGCTTGTGCGTGATCATCATATCTGGTGATATGGAAAAGAGGATGGTTTGCTTGTGCATGATAAGCAAATCTGGATCCGATGTCATTAACGCTGGAATGTTTCGACGACATCGTATCGCCACATTACTCCTCCCTCAGTGAAGGCGCCAGGGGTTTGTTAAGATCCAAGCCTGAAACGTACAGGAGGACGTGATGTACGACCGGATCGGGTCGTAGTTGCTGCGTCTGCTTGATCGCCTGGGCTCGAAGTCGGCTCGAAGGTCATAAACGCGGGTTTGAGTCGGTCGATTGACATGTTTATGTCCTTTCCGTTGATCGTCACCTTGAAGAATTTTCCCTTCCGGTTCACTACCGGGTACGGGCCGTCGTAAGGTGGCGTGAGCGATGGTTTAACTTTGTCGTTGCGGACAAAGACGTGAGTGCAGCTTGCGAGATCTTTGCTGACGAACACACCGGGAGAGCCGTGATGTGTTGTGTCTTTAGGACGGATCGCGTTCATGCGTAGACGCAGGTCTCGAAGAAAATCTGTCTCGTTAAGACACGGTCGTGCTTCTGAGAAGAATTCGCCGAGAATGCGCAACGTCGTTCCGTAAACCATCCCCGCTGCGGAAGCCGACAGGTCTTCCTTCAGAGATGATCGCAGTCCGAGCAGGACTAAAGGTAACGCTTTTACCCATTCGGTGGCGGAATGGCAACGAATAGCAGGATCCAGCGAAAAAAAGTTGCCGTCGACTATAGAGTATTACATCAAACCGAAAGGTTTGTTCAAACAAATTGCGACTTCAAATTTTATTACATTCAATAATTTGTTCGGTGTATTCAATGTAGGTGGTGTGGATACTGTCGATAAAATGCTTTCATGCTATAGCAGCAAACGAAAAACAGAAAAACAAATCGATGGCCAGTGGCTGTGTTTTCAAATATGATCGATTTTTCGGTTTTGAATGCATTAATTATCTTCAAGGAAGTTGATCCAAACTGGCAAACAGTTCAAAAAACGACAATGAGTAGAAATTATCTACGTCAACTTGGAGTTTCACTTGCACAACCATATATGGCATAGAAAAATAGTAAACCCAGATCAGCATTATCAGCATCTTTGTTTGTAACGGTTACACGTGGAAGTTCACCCTCGAATCAATCATTACGAGATTTTCCCTTAACATCATCATCATCACCAATTTCACCAAAGAGATCGAAGAGCGTTTCACCGCACACACAAGATGTCACGTTTGCTATGAAGAAAATTCTACCACCAAAAATAATGTGTATGAAACAATGTATTGTTTTTGTAAAAAGGTGCTTGTAAGAAGCTACATAATCGAAATGTTTGTGTAAGATGCATTGAAGAAAAAATAATTTGAATCTTTTTTTTTTAATAAAACATAAAATCAGTTACTTTTTTCATTTCAATCCCAAAAAACGTAATTAATCGTTAAACATATACTGAAATTCCATATCTGTAGAAATTTACACACAAGGGTAGACAACGTAAGTTTTTTGAGGAGGAGATGTTAACCTTCATCTCCTTCTCAAAAAAACTGGTCCCAAAATATGTATTTTTTGTGATAAGTAATTTCGAAGATATATTCATTTAAAAAAAATTGACTGACAATTTGTTTTTAGGTCCCCCCCTTTTCGGACGCCAATAGATAAAAAAATAAATTATTTTTAGAGTTTGTCCCACAACCCTCTCTTTATCTATGTTGATTTCCAGCTTCCTATCTGCATTCGTGGTGGAGATATTAGCAAGTGTAGTTTTTCACTCTTTCCCTCCCCCCGCCTCCTCCTTCCACCTGACACTTCAAAAAAATTAGATAATGAAGTTCATTTACCCAATTAACAAACCGTCCAAAAACGAGCATTCTACCTTTAACGGTCTCGGAGAGGAGCCCATATGTATGGCGTACGGGCGACGGCAGACGGCGGAACGGATTTTTATTTTGCATTTTTAGTCTAATTTAGTCATGAACGTGAAAAAACCAAATTTCAGGATAGAAAATTTTTCTTTTTCTGTGTCAATCACAATACTTTATTATTAGAATAATAAAGTAAAACTACAAACTTCCTCCTCTGCTTCTACCACCTCCCATACAAAAGTCATTATTCACTATTCGAAAGAATTTGAGATGACATATTTTCCGGTACATTAAACTCTTTCCCATTTCATCTAGAGTATTATATGATTGGGATTTACGACCAATCATAATTCTGTTATGTTTATTTCTTACATGGACTAAACATGGTGTTCATTATGAAAAAAATTGACCGAAAAGCCGAAAATAGCCTTAGATTTTTTTTATATTGCTATAGGAAAATATAACGATAGCTGCATTACTATTAATCTTAAATGAACTTCATAATGATATTGTCGATGTTTTACGGCAATATTTTGTTTCTGGAGTATACCTTAACAATGTCCAGTAATAATCAGCAAGCAAACTGGTACTCCTGGTGGTTGGATGGGTATAGATAGGGTAGGCATCTGATCGGCGTCATTAGGCGACGCCCAGTGTTGTAACTGTCATATACACATCAATTGTGCTCATCATACCTCCTCGTGGTAGCCACCGGATCATGGTCTTGTTCATCCGGACTTGACTTGCTGAACTGATGGGCGCGAGTGCTAATGAAACAGAAAAATTCTAGCACTATAATAATATGGCCCTCCAAGTTGGGGGTTGGGCGATGTGTTAACAACTCATCCTCGGAAAAAACACACCCGTTTCGAAACCTGAAGCAAAGCCTCGGACTGGATTGATTCAACGGCAACGACCACGCAAACGAAAAATGGACTATTCCTTCGGATCTTGGAACGTGCGATCCCTGTACAGAGCAGGAGCAGTGAGAGAGCTTCTGGAACAGGCAGTCAAATACAATATAAACATAATTGCACTCCAAGAAACTAAATTATTAGGTAACGAGATTAATGACTTAAGATCGCACACAATTTTCAAAAGTGGGAAATCATCGGGAAGCCGGGAATTTGGAGTTGCGTTTATCGTCGACAAGAAGTTTAAACACCAAGTTACCAACTTCAAATCCGTCAATGAACGATTGTGTGCAATCCGCATCAAAACAAGTTTTTTTAATGTTTGGCTTATTAATGTCTACGCCCTAACGGAAGACAAAGACGACGAAGTTAAAGACGATTTCTACAGCACCTTAGAATAAACATTCGACTCCCTTCCGTCGAATGATATTAAAATAGTATTAGGTGACATTAACGCGAAAGTGGGCAAAGAAGACACATACATAGGGACAATTGGAAGGCACAGTCTCCATGATATTAGTAACGACAACGGCTAATGGCCAGAGGCTGACTGATTTCGCCAGCAGCAAAAACCTTATTGTAAGCTGGACATGCTTCCCGCATCGTGACATTCATAAGAGAACGTGGGCATCACCCGACGGAAGAATATTCAACCAAATAGACCATGTTCTAATAGAGAAAAGGATGGCCTCCTGTATTCTCGACGCGCGTACGTGTCAAGGGGCTAATTGTGACACAGACCACTATTTGGTAAAGACCAAGTTCCGATGTCGAACCGGTTCCTAAATTCGACATTCGACAAGATGCCTTAGAACGAAAAAATCAAGCTTACAAAATATTAACGGAACGGCCGACACGAGCCAAACAGGACAAACAGGACAGTAATAAGGATCTTAGACGATTTGCAAACAAAATATGCAGACAAAAAAAACGGAAGTACAATAATGACGAAATTAAAAACATGGACGAACAATTTAGATTACACAACACAAGAGCCACGTATTCCCTTGTTAAAAGGATGAAAGAAGGATACAAACCGAAAACGACCCTCTGCAAGGATGCAGAAGGGAACATTATAAGTAACGCGGAAGATATAAACTTAAGATGGGCACAATATTTTGAGCACCTTCTTAACCCGAGCCCTTCACCTACACGAACAGCAGCAGCAGATACAATAGCAGGTATAACTGATTTAACAGCTGATGAAGGATCCTCTTTGAGTCCTCCCACACTCGAAGAAGTAAAAACAGCCCTAAGGAACCACCCAGACAACAAAGCGCCGGGCACTGATCAAATCCCAGCTGAACTTCTGAAAGCCGGCGACACCTGCATAGCGCATCTCCTACATAGATTAGTCGCGGACATATGGACGCAGGAAATACTTCCTGAAGATGGGCGCAAGAGCATCATATGTCCAATTTATAAAAATGGTGACAAACTCTGCTGCGAAAACTACAGAGGAATATCTCTGTTGTGTACGTCTTATAAGATCTTGACGAAAATTCTAGAAAAGAGAATTAAGCCCTATGCTGACAAAGTAATTGGTGAATACCAAGGCGGATTTAGAGCTGGACGCTCGACCACGGACCAGATATTCTCAGTTAAACAGGTGCTGGAAAAGTGCTGGGAATATAATATTGATGTGCACCAGATATTTGTTGACTTCAAGCAAGCATACGACAGTATCGACAGGCGCGTACTGTATAAAATCATGTTGGAGTCCCACCGAAACTGGTCCGACTGACAAGAATGACAATGACTGAGTCTTTGTCACAAGTCAGAGTAGAAAATGAACTTCCCGTTGACACCAAGGGAATACTATGCTTCAAATCCACACAATTCGTAGCATATGCCGACGACATAGATATCCTTGCAAGATCTCTGGAGAGTGCTAAGGAAGTATTTGTAGACCTTGACTCGGTAGCAAGGGAAGTTGGACTACGTATTAATGAAAATAAAACAAAAATTATGACGCAAACTAGGAAAAAGACGCCAATCAGACAAAATATCACAGTAGGAGACTATAACCTAGAAAACGTAGACAACTTTATATACCTAGGGGCGAACCTATCGAAGGATGGAAGCGAACCCATCGAAATTAAAAGAAGAATAATTATGGCAAACAAGACGTATTATTCGGTACTTCCAATAATTAAAAACAAGAACGTACACAGGAAAACAAAAGTTAAGTTATATAAAACGATTATACGACCTGTGCTATGCTATGGCAGCGAAACGTGGTCATTAACTCAGGCGTCCGAAAAACTCCTTAACGCCTTTGAAAGGAAGGTCCTCAGAAGAATCCTCGGACCTGTGAGGGAAGACTCGATCTGGAGAATACGATACAATAGAGAATTGTATGCCATCTTCGACAATCCAGAAGTGTCAACCCTCATAAAATTTAAAAAGTTACAATGGGCTGGTCATGTGGAGCGGATGGATGACGGAAGAATTCCCAAACACACACTAAAAGGGAAAGTCAACGGACAAAGACCGGTCGGAAAACCACGAAAGCGTTGGGACGATTCGATTGACGCAGACAGCAAATCACTGCTAAGATGTTCAAACTGGAGGACGCGGTCACTGAACCGAGATGGATGGAGGCAAAGCATTCAGGAGGCCAAAGCCCGACTTGGGCTGTAGCCCCATCGTAAGTAAGTAAGTAAGTAAACTGGTACTCCATTTGCCTAGATATCGTTTTTCCATTGCAGAAATGGCTTGGTGGAACCGTTTCCCATGTTCGTCACTTACTGCCCCAAATCGTCGGGGAAAAAATTGAGTCCAGAAAGTGAATTTTTGACGGACATGTTACCAGCCACTTCTGTATAAGCATTAAGTAATTCACCAACAATATCTTTTTAATTGTTAACTTTCACATTTCCAAGAAAATTCGCAACAACTGATTTAAAAGCGCTCCAAGCTCATAATTTAGCTTCATTTAGCACATTCTCAAATATTTCATCTTTCGTTGCACTATTTAAGTTTTCCTTAGTAATTCGCGAAAATTTTTGTTTTAGATACAAAAACCCTCTTCCATTCCGAAACATTGCTTTAACAAAATTCTTCATCAATCCCAATTTAATATGCAAAGGTGGAAATAATACCTCTTTGGTTCATTGGTAACGTTTTTTAGTCCGAGAGTTGGTGGCTGACATAGTGGCTACTTCTTCTATACATAACGACGATCTCGCGCACGGGCTGTCCCATCCACAAAGGCAACAACTGTATTTGATATACTGTAGTTGCATTCCAAGAAGAAGGGCTATCACTCACATCTCCCTAAATGTGCATGTTACAAAATATCTATGGGCGATAGAAAAATTCTGTTCTTAGAATTGATTTCAGGATATCAAAATACATTGGAAACACCTACAAATTGGCATGTAACGAATCCTGTGTCTATCAATGTTATAATATAAATTTATGGGCATTCCAATTTTATGCAGGCCTGTGATGAAACGCTCAAAGCGCAGCAGCCACGAAGTCCACAAACATGAGATGCAGTGGCAAACTCATTCCGACGGTTTGTTGCAATAATATCCGTAGGTAATTTGAATGGTCGATACAAGATGATCCTTTGATACGTAAGGAGCCTCTGGAGGCCCATTCCGCATACAGAATTTAATAATGATGCTCCTCCAGGTCTGGACAGCACTTTTGCCGGCCGCTCAGGAGCTTGGGGTGGGAAATTGACCTGGAGTGCGATCATCCTAGAGGGTGCTGTCGGGTGCTTTCCTTCACGCACTAGGGAACTACATCGCGAAGGGTATCCCTGCACACGATGGGTTGAGAGGTCTCACGAGATTTTTCTTTAGCACTTCATACTATGTGTATATATACTTACTGCGAATTTATAAAGCCCTCGCACCAGCAATGATGCTGTACAGGATTTTTTTTTCTACTTTCCGGGTACGTTGCAGCACACTTCGCCCACACTTTTTGTATTCTTTGTATTTATTAAGGAAAAATTGAACTAATTATTATTATCACTTTTTATTTTTATTTTTAGTTTTTTTTTCTTTTTTTTTTAATTATTATCTTTGAAATTAGTAGCGATTGTTTCGTTCGCGAACTTATCACTCCCCAAAAAAAAAAATAACGTCTGCTGCCTTCAGCCCCGACTTATTCAATCCCTCACCGTCTTTTTTTTTTTTCGACCTTTATTTTTCGCCCGCCAAAATCCGCCAGCAAATTTTTAATTCCATTTCTCCCCGACGGCGCGATAGACGTTACCGGTTAGCAATATTTTATTAGTATTAGGGCTGTGTGACGATTTCATATTCTTTTTTTTTGTTTTACAATATTTTTAAAGGACAGATAAAGAACACTATTGCCAGCGCGAGTGCCACATAGTGCAAGCAATATATGCAAAAACGAGAAAAAAAATGGAAAATACAAAACAAAATAGAAAAAAAAATATATAACCTAGTAAGAAGTGAAAAAAACAAAAGAGAAAAAAAAAATAAAAACTTACTCTTTTCCTTTTAATTAAAAACAAATTATTATAAGAAAATATAAAAAAACTAGAAAACTATTTCGTAACACCTTCACGAAATCCAGTCATAAATTTGTCAAGTGTTTTGCAGGTAACGAGTTAACTTACGAGTAACCCTTTAATGCATTGCAAAATTAAGTCGGTAAAGTTGTTGTGTTCTTGAGGCCTACATAGGAATGTTTATTTCGATACTGAAATATCGAGAAAAAAAACTAAAGGAATAATAGGTTCGAGGATAAAGTAGGCTGATACCTCTCTCAAACGCCCATCTCAGTGACATTACGCTTGCTGGAGCGAAAATTTAGCATGAATCGGAATCGCTGGTTGTGGAGAAGGTTTTTATACTCTAGATGAAATCTGAGAGTATATTGTGTTTGCCTTATCGTTTGTAACGCTAAGAAATAACGCTCGCACAGAGCCGCGAAAGCTTTGAGCTATAGTGCTAAAAATTTTTGTGTGTCATTTTTAGCAAAAAAGTAAGGTCAAGTTCGTGAACGGGCCAAATCGCTCCACCCCTTCTACCCCCTCCCATACAAAATGACACAAATGCGCAATTTGACAATAAACGGATTTGCTCGAAAAGTATAAAAGCTATTGGCCTGAAATTTTGAATATATTAATTTTATGATAATATCAATCTACCGTATAAAAATTATGCGTGTCCTCCCCCTCCTTCTACCACCTCCCATACAAACTGTACTTGTCATGAATTACTCTAAGCCAATTTACTCAGTGCGTATAAAATTTAGCGAGCTGATTGTGCAATAAATATTTATTTAAAATTGTGAGTAAGGCGAAAAAAAATTAGACGATTAGCTTCACCCCTTCTACTCCCTCCCGTACAAAATGGCACAATTTCGCAATTTGACTATAAATGGATTTGCTCGAAAAGTATAAAAGCTATTGAATTTCGGGATATATTACTTTCATAATGATTTCAATATACAGTATAAAAATTATTTGCGTCCTCCCTCTCCTTCCAACCCCTCCCATACAAACTACACACTTTCATGAAATGCTCTAAGCCGATTTTCTCAGAACATATAACATTTATCGAGCTCACATTTTGTGATAAATACTTATTTAGCATTATCACTAAGATCAGAAAAAAATATTTGATTAGCTTTACTGCTTCTACCCCCTCCCATACAATATGATACAGTTTCACAACTTCACAAAAAATCGATTTTCTTGAAAAGTATGAATGTTACTGGTCTAAAATTTAAGAGATGTCAATTTTATGATATTGTTAGTTATTTTCGAAAAAATCACTAAAATTCCCCCACTGTTTCTACCACCTCCCATACAAACTGCACATTTTCACTAAATCTAACACACTAATTTTCTCAGCTCCTATTCAATTATTGGAGTAAGCATTTTGTATAAAACATTTTTATAGCTACTTTAGCATGATGGGGAAAAATTAGTTCAATGCTATCACCCCTTCTAACACTCCCCATACAAAATTTCTTGGGATCACAAAAAATCTATTTCATCTAGAGTATCGTAAGAGAATCGTAGCCCTGTTATGTTTTCTTTCCTATCTTTGTGGGGAACGCTAATAAACCGACGTGGACCGATTTTTCTGGAGCTAGCCAAAATTATCCCGCGCGAATTGCAGGTGTTTTTTGTTTTCTTTTCTTCCGACTCCGTGCTGATGACTTAATCCCGACTGACTCTTCTCTCCCCTACCGGTCTTCTCGGTCACGATTAGAAAAATAGTACGCTTCTGACTAAGTCCCACCAAGAATCTATCCCATTTTGTATCAATGGCACGGTTGCGACCTGGGCTCATGGAAAGTTGCCACAGGACTACAAATCATCGAGGTTCCCGTGGCATAGTAGGCAGTGTACTTGCTTCATAGTTAATAGGTCGTAGGTTCGATTCCTACTGCCTGGAGTGCAGCAGGATTTTTTAAGCACAATTTTTTCAGTTGCTACTGGCAATGAAAAATTATTCGAAATAAAATGGGCAAACGGTGTAAAAGTGAAACAGTTCCATTTCTAAAAGGTCTACTCAGTAGATGGTCTTCCATAACATCTGCAAATTTGTAGTCAATAACAGCCAGTACGCCTGAAAAATATACTAGCTTCATCACTCGTTACAGTCGTTCTCATTCCCCTTTCCCTACCTTCCAAACCCTATTCCTTCCCTCCATGACTGTGTTTGTGCATTGCACATAATGGTTGAAATTGCCTATAACACCAATAATTCTTAAAAAAAAAAATAAAAAAAATGGCGCTTTCACAGAAAATATCTCTTTTGAATATTTGATACTAAGAAACTCAATAATTGATTTAAAGTTATTTTTATGATGATGTCGTTTTGCTGGGAGGAGGGCAGTAAATCACTTCTGAGAATTTCGACCTGGGACGGAGTATTAAGGAAATTAAAGCCATAATGTCATTGTCGATGATGATGCCATTTTTTTGCTATAAGATAAATGTATATATTCTCGTTTATTATTGTTTAAATAAATGACCTTTCATTTATGATGAAAGGCTTAAGCCAAAAGAGAAAACTGATGCGCATAAAAAGCTAAATTCGCATTTTTAAACAATAGTAAGTGGTAGGTTGTAAATTTTAGTTGGTTTAGTAGCAGTAATAGTACATATCAAAGTTCAGCCTGTCTAGTTCGAATAAACAAAACATGCTACGATCTAGTTATTTCTATTTTTCTATCTACCTATTTGTTTTGATACTTAGATTGCGGGAATAAATATTCCAGTCATGCGACGAGCTGTTAAAATCTGAAAATTCTCGCTCGTTTCGTGGTAATTCGTCATTTCTGTTATTCTACTAAGCCAAATTTAAAAAAATAAAAATTAGTTTTTATTACAAATATTTCAATCTTTATAAGGAATTTATCAATAGTACCCAGCGGTGCCCGACATTGAACTGCTTCAGTTTAATCATAATACTTCTATGATTCTTATTAATAATAAATAAAATTTCTCAATCCTCAATTTAAGCCCATCCCCAAATGATGAGCTCGCGATAAGAAGAAACGTAAGCGACATACAACATTTTTTTACTGATATCGGTTCATTTAACGTACCACTAATTAGGCTATTATGCACCGAAATGATATTGTGATTTTTGATGTAGAGTAACCTCCTCCTCGTAACTCTATGCACCATCAAGATACAATAAAAGTAATAGTTTTAATATAAATACATCATAAATTATTAAAATTCTTTAGGCACATGTAAATTGGCTTAGTTTCTATCCATTAAGTAAAAAGTAATCTGCATGGGCTATAGCGGCATTTGAGCCTATGTTGATTATAACGTACAGCGGCATCGGAAACGTATGCTCCATACTGTTCCGAAAAATTATGTTTAATTTAAAAAAAAAAAAAAAATTATATAAAAAAAATAACACTACGTAAAGCCCAATCGTGCGATACTCTAGATGAAAGTGTAAATTTTTTGATTCTAAGAAATTTTGTAGGGGAAGTGGTAGAGGGGGTGACAATATTGAATTAATTTTTTCACATCATGCTAGAGTTGCTATCAAAATGTTTTACACAAAATTTAGAATTCAAAAATTTAATAGGTACTGAGAAAGTTAGTGTATTGGATGTAGTAAAGTAGTGCAGTTTGTATGGGAGGTGATAGAAGGAGTTGCGAGTTTTTAATGACTTTTCAGAAATAACTATAAACATCATGCTTTTGACATGTTTTAAATTGCAGATTAGTTGCATTCATGCTTTTCAGGAAAATCGACTTTTTGTAAAGTTGTGTGATTGTGTTAGATTTTATGGGAGGGGATATAAGGAGTGAAGGTAATCGTCTAATTTTGTCGGTTTTACTAATAATTCTAATTGCCAGGGTGTAACCTAGCAGGTTGCGTGTTGGTTTACAATGCGAAGGTCGTGAGTTCAAATCCCGGTCACAGCATAATTCGAGGACACTGTCTACTTGGATATAACTTGGATCTGAGAAAATGAAAAATTCGCAGATAGAGGGTTTTGCGAAGAGCTAACAACAATAAGTAATGAAAATGTTAAGGAACCTGAAAATCAGGAGGCCAAGGCCCAATTTGGGCAGTCGTGCCATTGCAGAAGAATAATTCTAATTAAATACTTAGTGCAGAATTTCAGCTCGATAAATTTTATGCGCACCTAGTAAATTGGTTTAGAGCATTCCATGAAAAAGTGCAGTTTGTATGGGAGGTGGTGGAAGGAAGGGTAGGACCCAAAAAAATTTTATACAGTAGATTGAAATCATCTTAGAAGTATTATATTACATTCCAGTTTTCAGATTAATAGCATTTATACTTTTTGAGCAAATCCGTTCATTGTCAAATTGCGAAATCGTGTCATTTTATATGGGAGGGGGTAGAAGGAGCAATTTGGAACGTTTACATTTTTGTCAAAAACGACGTGTACAAAATTTGAGCTCTCTTGCTTAACGCGTTCTCAAGCTAGAGAGGACACGGACGGAACGAATGGACGGACAGATGGACGGACCGATGGACATCCAATTTTAAGATTTTTGAGTGATTACATGCACTTCAGTATCATTCATTTTTTTCTCCGAGCCTTATTTCTTAGCGTTAAAAACCTTGTGGCAAACTTATAATACTCTCAGATTTCATCTAGAGTATAAATAACTGTACCGTTCTCCATCAGATAAACCTGAAAAAAAAATCTGTTCCGCTGTACGCCGTACGTATGGGCTCATATCTCCGAGAGCGTTTAAGGTAGAATGTTCGTTTTTGGGCGGATTATTAATTGGGTAAGTCAGCTCCATTATGCAAAGGCAAACACTTAAAAACAAATATCTCAACTATCTCTTAAGCTTTGTAATTGAAACTTAACACATATATTAAGCTATACTAGCGCAATACAAGAAAAATATAAATTTAATGATAATAGTAGCGGAGGGAAATGAGAAGCATTTCTAAAATGGTGTACTTTTCAAATCGTTATATCTCAAAATTCAAAAAAGGTATTAAGTTATAATTTTGTCAAATTGTAGATGTATAATTTTCGTAAAAATTTTAATATGGGGGGTGTGAGGTGAACGAGATGGTTGGCCAAAATGTCGAAAAATTTTACTACTTGTTTAGGGCTCTCGTAAAAGATGCAAGTTAAAATTTTGTAAGAGCATACATCCATTTGATGTACATAAAGAAAAAATATTAATTGGAACTAAAACTGTTATCCACCAAAAGGGGGCCCTAACCTACACCCTTAAGAAATCAATTATCACCTAACTAATAAAAGCTATCAATTTTAAATTTTGTACAAACACTTTTAAAAATATTTCGGATAAAAATGCATCAAAAATTGTAGAATTCCCTTTGCCCTTCCACCTTCTCCCATGCAGAAGTATGATTTCGACCAATTTCAATAAATCAACTAATAAACAACAAATTAAAAGCTACGAGCTTGAAATCTTATATGAACACCTTTCAAAAAAAAAACTTAACAAAACTGCTTCAAAAGTTTTGCTATTCCTTCAGCTCCACTACCCCTTCCCCTACAAATATGTGGATTTAAGAATATAAAATACATCGAGAATCTTATAGAAATTTACTTCGTCTATGAAACTAATATTCCATACGGCGTAATTTGAACGTGATTTGAGTAATCCATTAAAAAATTATTGACATGTAACCATCTTTTCTATTGCACAAACCTGCCCTCCCCATACAAACCCGAACTTGCATATATAAACGAATGAAATATTGATTCTATGTACTGGAGCTATAAATCGTAATCGCAGCTAAGTGATGGTATATGGAACCCTTCACACATGCGTATTATATGGTTGTACTATATGAAAGTTGACCGATAAGCTCACAGTTTAAACATACTACAAACAGTTAACAAACCGAAGACCACTTCTCGAATTAATCACACCAATGTGCGTTCAATCTTCACGCACACATGCGAACAATCTACGTGTAAAATAAGTCTCACTCACTAGCTGTTTAAATTTTTGGAAGGTATAACCTTGAGCAAACCGTTCATTTGAGAGGTGGTCTATGGGAAAGATAGGAAACTTGTCTACTCTATCCTCTTTTACTCTGGATAAGCCTACCAAAAATTTAAAATTCGCGTAAAGCAATATCTCCGAAGCATTTTATTTATCCGCCGCAGTAAAATGCGTCGAAGGCATTGGCTTACTCGACAAAATCAAATAAGCTTTGAGATACAAAGGTATAAGTGGCAGTGAGTCGGTCCCTCTTCGAGGAAGCCAGAGCTAAACATTTACAAATCAGCTCTGGATTATCACCTCTAAGAAAAAACATAACAGAATTATGATTGGGCTTAAAGCCCAATCATATGATACTCTAGATGAGATGGAAATGATTTTAATATACCGGAAAATATGTATGTCATCTCAAATTTTTTCTAATAGTGAATAGAGACTTTTGCATGGGAGGTGATAGAAGTAGAGGGGAGGTTTGTATTTTTCGTATATGACACCGAATATGGCACGCAAAATGTTTTTTGCTTAATTTAAAGTTTTTAGTTTTCATTATTTTTGAAGAAATTGGTCATAGATTTCCTAAAATTGGGGCATTTGTATGCGAGGTGGCAGAGGAAGTGGAGCGTTTAAGATGATTTTGAAACTACTTATCATCATCCTTATCACCATGCTTGGATTCAATTTCAAAGTCAATAGCTCTCATATACTTGAAGGAGAAATGCTTTTCTTCAATTTATAATAGAGATATTTATATGGGAGGGGGTAGAAGGAGTGAAGCGGAGCTGATAATTTTTTCTAGCATTTATTGCAATTATTAAAAATCAAATTCTGGCAAACTTTTAAGTTTGTGCTTTTTCTAGTTTGAATGGAAATCGATAAAATGCATTTAACAAAAATTATCCATTTGTATGGGAGGGGGTAGAAGGAGTGTACGGATCAAAACAATTTTTTTTTGCATTATTAATATTTCTCTTTGTATACTTTGTACAAAATATCAAGTTGATAGCTTTAACAATTTCGAAGAAAAATAATTTCATGTAAATTTCAAAATTTCGTGAAAGTTGTGTGGGAGGGGGTAGAAGGAGTGAGGTAAAGTTGATAACTATTTTTAAAATAAATTGCAATTATAGTAGAATTAATTCTGACAAAATTTCGTCTTTTCAGCTTTACTAGTTTTAATGAAAATCGAAAATATGTATTTTTCAAAATTGTCCATTTGTATGGGAGGGGGTAGAAGGAGTAGGGGGATCGGGTCAATATTCCGTGATATTAATGATATTTATATATTAATACTTTGACCTAAGTTTCAAGTCGATAGCTTAAACAGTTTCAAGAAAAATCAATTTCTTAATATTTCGAAATTTCATGAAATATGTATGAGAGGGGGTAGAAGGTGTCGGTGGATGTAGCCCATTCACGAACTTAAAGTTACTTTTTTGCTAAAAATGACAAAAATTTTTAGCACAATAGCTCAAAGCTTTCGAGAGTTATGCTGTAGACAGACGCACAGACGGACAGACGGACAGACAGACAGACGGTCACTCGGAATCGAGATTTTTGAGCGACAACAAATATTTCTGTACCCGTGGCGGCTCTGTGCAAGCGTTATTTCTTAGCGTTACAAACGGTAAGGCGGTAACTCTTAGATTTCATCTAGAGTATAACAAATGAAGATCTGGCCAACAAGGCAGAATCTTCGGCTTGGGAATATGGTCATAGCTATGATTAAAGAAGCCTACGAAGATGCAAGGTGCCGCGTCTTGCATAGAGGAGAGCTGTCCGAGAGCTTTCCTGTGCGAACCGGTTTCAGACAAGGATGCATATTATCACCAGCCCTGTTTCTGGTGGTAATAAATGACATCTTGAAAACTGCACTGGAAGATGGGAAAGATAAAGGTTTTCAATGGAGACTATTTAACATCTTAAGTCACCTTGATTATGCTGATGACGTGTGTTTGCTTGTACATAACCGTTCGGACTTAGAGTTAAATGTTCGCTCATTGCATTACAAATGCAAAGATGGCACAATTCGAATTGCGAAATTGTGCCATTTTGTATGGGAGGGGGTAGAAGGGGTGAAGCTAATCGTCTAATTTTGTTTAACCTTACTAATAATTTTAAATAAATATTTATTGCACAATTTCAGCTCGCTAAATTTTATACGCACTGAGTAAATTGGCTTAGAGTAATTCATGACAGTTTGTATGGGAGGTGGTAGAAGGAGGGGGAGGACACGCATAATTTTTATACGGTAGATTTATATTATCATAAAAGTAATATATTCCAAATTTCAGGCCAATAGCTTCTATACTTTTCGAGCAAATCCGTTTATTGTCAAATTGCGCATTTGTGTCATTTTGTATGGGAGGGGGTAGAAGGGGTGGAGCGATTTGGCCCGTTCACGAACTTGACCTTACTTTTTTGCTAAAAATGACACACAAAAATTTTTAGCACTATAGCTCAAAGCTTTCGAGAGTTATGCTGTAGACAGACGCACAGACGGACAGACGGACAGACAGACAGACAGACAGACAGACAGACAGACAGACAGACGGTCACGTTATTTCTTAGCGTTACAAACGGTAAGGCAAACACAATATACTCTCCGATTTCATCTAGAGTATAAACTTAATAGGACTACGTTTGGGAATAAAGCCCAATCGTGCGATACTCTAGATGAGAGAGAAATTTTTTGATTTTAAGAAAATTTTTAGGGGAAGTGGTAGATGGGGTGACCAGTGGCGTGGCGTGACTTTATAGCGTAGGGAAGCAATTATTTTGCGCCAAGCTACAACCGCTGCGTCAATATGCATGACTCCACAAGTTTACAACATTATTTGAAACACTTCTACTCATCCGAGGGAAATGCGGTTTTCGGTAATCGCTTACCGAATCCCAGAATCTAGTCTACATTAATAGGAAATAAAAAAAATCGATTTTTTTTTTAAATTTTTTAGATAGTGCTCTCCTGCAGCAGACTCTTTTCACTCAAAGCACGAAAAATATGGGCGATATTGCCAGATCCACCTCTTCACAATTTTCTCCCTAAGCATTTTTTGGCTAGTACAGAAATTTCAATACTGGCAATACTCTGATCGAGAGCCAGAGCTTGCGACTGAAAGCAATGGCTGGAAGCAATTGCATTAACGTATCTCTCCTTCAAATAGGAGTGGAACTTGCGCTCGCTGCGAGCGAAAATTTTACTGGTATTGGCCGGTGGTCTTGTTCTCTTGTATATGCGACTAAAGGCAATGAGAGAAAAGGTTGAAGCATTTTAATGCGACGCATCTCTCCATCATATCGAAGTCGAACTTGTGCTCATCGCGCGAGAAAATTTTGCTCATATTAGCACCGGCGGTCTTGTAAATGCGTTTTTAAAATCGCATCTTTTTCCCTAAGGAAGGCTTTAAACTTTCGTTGGTCAAAAAAAGCGTGAGAAAAAAGCTGTCCTGACCACGTAAATGCTGTTAACAGTGGTAGACGAAAATAATGCGTGGTTTCTTTTAAATAATTTTTTAAATAAATTTTCAGTTTTGATTTTCTAAGCAGAATAAAGGGGAAAACGTAAAGGACGCATTGCTTCCCTTGCATCAATGGACGCCACGCCACTGGTGGTGACGACATTCAACTAACTTTTTCACATAACGCTAGAATTGCTATCAAAATGTTTTATACGAAATTTGGGATTCAAAAATTAAATAGGTACTGAGAACATTAGTGTATTGGATTTAGTAAAATTGTGCAGTTTGTATGGAAGGTGGCCGAAGGAAGGGCGTGTTCTTAATGACTTTTTTCAGAGATAATTATAAGCATCATGCTTTTGACATGTTTTAAATTGCAGGAGCATTTATACTTTACAGGAGAATCAACTTTTTGTAGGGGGTGGAAGGAGTGAAGCTAATCATCTACTTTTCTTTTGATCTTACTAATAATTCTAAGTAAATTTTTAGCGCACAAATTCAGCTCGAAAAATTTTATACGTACTTGCTAAATTTGTTTAGAGCATTTCATGAAAAAGTGCAGTTTATATGGGAGGTGGTGGAAGGAAGGGAAGGACTCAGATAATTCTTATACAGTAGATTGAAATCGTCGCAAAAATAATAAATAATATATGTAATATAAAAAATGTCGCGCCATTGTACTATGCCTAAATGTTATTTAAAATTTCGTCACAAGGATCAACAATTGCCATCAGTCACAAGGCGCCCATTTGTCGGATATTTAGTTTCATACATAGCCTCCATGTATACATTCTTTGTGACAGAATTTAGGGTTCAACAATTTAATAGGGAGAAAATTAGTGTATTGGATTTAGTGAAATTGTGCAGTTTGTATGGGAGGTAGTAGAAGGAGGGGAGAGTTCAGAATGGTTTTTTCAGAAATAACTACAAACATCATGCTTTTGACATGTTTTAAAGTGCATATCAGTATCATTCATACTTTTCAGGAAAATCGACATTTTTTAAAGTTGTGAAATTGTGTAAGATTGTATGGGAGGGGTTAGAAGGAGTGAAACTAATCGGCTAATTAAATATTTAGTGCACAATTTCAGCCCGATCAATTTTATACGTGGTGAGTAAATTTTTTTTTTAGAATTTCATGAAGAAGTGCAGTTTGTATGGGAGGTGGTGGAAGGAAGGAGAGACTCAAATAATTTTTATACAGTTGATGGAAATCATCATAAAAGTTTTACATTCCAAATTTCCGATCAATAGCATTATACATTTTGAGCAAATCCGTTTATTGTCAAATTATGAAATTGTGTCGTTTTGATTGGAAGGGTGTAGAAGGGGTGGAGCGATTTGACCCATTCACGAACTTGACCTTACATTTTTGTCAAAAATGACGTATACAAAATTTGAACTCTCTACCTCACTGTGTTCTCAAGCTAGAGAGGACACGGACGGACAGACGGACGGACATCTAGTTGTGAGATTTTTGTGTGATTATATGAACTTCTGCATCATTCATTTTTTTCTCCGAGCCTTATTTCTTAGCATTAAAAACCTTGTGGCAAACTTATAATACTCTCAGATTTCATCTAGAGTATAAAAACTATTAAATGTCAGTCATGTTCCATTCGCATTACTGCAGAGCACAAGGAAAACTTTTGTCGGCTAAAATTTATTCGGGTTGATCTTCAGTCGTGTGTTTTAATTTTGTTATTATTATTTTTGAATTGCCAATAAGATCATGAAATTCGTCAATCATTTTGTACGGAAATTGATAACAGAAAAAAACGGGCTCAAAACAAGTATCAATGTGGAACATAACGACAATAACAACCATATAAATGGTAAAATCAGCTGATAAGAAAATGGGAACCGGGCACATAAACGATTGATTTGCGGACAGAATAGTTTTACGCTAGAAAAATTTCATTTAATTCATGCGAAATTCACAAAATATAAAGTGATCGCCATATTGATTTTTTAAGATCTCGCTATGATCAGTAGGATCCAGCTCTGTAGTTTAAACTGATTGTGGTATGTTTGATTTTCACAAGATCTTTTCGCTGGCACTACAATTCTACAGCTATTCGCACAACCCTTTATTTACGAATTTTCATTTTTGCAGTTTGTGATGGAATGTACGTCAGCTGGGATTTGAACTCACGACCTTCGTAATAACATATAGAACAACACGCTACCAACTAAGCTACAGCCTAGCTATTATAACTACTGAGAATCGGCGAAGTTAAACCGATCGTTATTTTAATTTTCGGCAACATCACTAATATCAATGATATAAGATATCCCAAGTATCTAACGTTGAGTTTGATCAAAAAGGTTTAAAATAGCCAAAGCGACGATCGCCGATTGAATCGATTGGCTGCTGGATATGGGCTCCCGGGTAGCGGCCAATAAGCGGGGATCATAAACTTTAGGTGTTTGAAACCTTTTCCATCAATCTCAATGTATCTCAATGGGTAAAATTTCTTCCATAGTCTTGGGATATGTCATATTATTCATAGTCTTTGCTAATATCTAACTCCATAGATTTAATCAATCGCCATATACGATATGTGGAATAATGAACTTCTACTTCTACAACGGCGCTACAGCCCAAATCGGACCTTGGCCTGCTGATATTCAGGTTCCTTAACACTTTTCATTACTTATTGTGGAGGAGTTGTTAACCCTTCGCACAACCCTATATTTACGAATTTTTTTAATTTTCGTAGATTGAGGTAACCAAGGTATATCCAAGCAGGCAATGTGCTGGAATTATATATTGCGTCGACCGGGATTCGAACTCACGACCTTCGCATTACAAGACCAACACGCTACCCACTAGGCTACACCCTAGCAATAATAGGAATAATGAACTAGTAGACCCTAAATTAGCGTGCTCTTTTCGGATAGAGTTTCGAATTTGGAAAGGTCAGTAAGATTAAGATCTGTAACTGTAACCGAACGCGATTTAAACACACACACCGAACTATTTATTCTATAAGACTTCACAACTTACCTACTCATTTTCCAAATATCCTTGGGAATATTTGAGATCTTGTTCGCTCCCAAATACAAATATTTGAGCGATCGTAATTCCAAAGCCTGATCGGGAAAATGTGTTAGCATATTTCCACTCAAATTCATTTCCTTAATATTCGAATGTTTGAAATTAAACGATTTTGGCAAGGACTTATTCGTCAGCAGATTATTTTTTGCGATCAGCTTGACCAATGGCAATTGTACGATCTGTTCGGGTAGTTGAGTTAGCGAATTCGAGCTAATATCCAGGATTTTTATATTGGCGAATTTCAAAATGGCCAACGGAAAGAACGCCAAACGGTTGTGATTGAGTAGAATCGTTTCAATATCTGTTGCATTTTTATTCAATTTCGATTGGCCGAGCAGCTCGTCCTCGGCTTCATCGGTCGTCAATTCCGACCGGCCATAATTGAAAGTATTCCGATCACGAATATCGCTATCACTACTGTCTGATGTGTAAACTTCCAGCATTTTGCGATGTTATTTATTTTTTGTTGTTGGACGGTGAGATGTGTTAATAATTTTCACTTTTTTTTCTAAATTTTGCTGATTCAATTAACACTTAATGAGATTCACTTTTCACGATCACATCCGGCTTGATCATTCGACCGCGATCGTACTGAAATCTACGCGTTCACGCTTCAGACGGCGTTTGACGAAAGCGCAATTTTTAGCGTAAGACTCCTCTTAACTACTAAAATATTATCATTAATGCTCCTCCAATTCGGATCGCGTTCTCCCTCTATCTCTCCCTCTTTTAGTATTCTTAAAAAAAAAAAATTCAAGGCTTATCATTTTATAATACACATAAATGTGACCTTTTTTGTTTGTGCCTTAACACTCGGCTATGGCTCGATTCAACCTCAATCTCAGCAATAAGATGATGACTTGGAGAAAAATGTTGAAGCTAAAAATGATCATGTTTATAATGGAGTTGATAGTTTGATAGTGCTACGAACACACATGCTCTATAATTTTATTATATGGGTGGCGGTGAATACTTTTTTCCCGCAAATATAATAAAATCGTTATTCCTTAGATAACGAATGATTATCGTTCAATTCTTGTGTTAATTAGAATCTGCCTTTACTATCTTAACACGTTCCAAACAGACAGAGTTTGTTAAGTTTAATGACTTATATTTGCTGAAAACTTATTCTCTGTGTGATTTGATTCATATTTGTATTTATTTATTCTCAGACGCAGCGTCGGTCGTACTATGAAATTTTACTCCGAAACAATCGCACCCATGAATTGTTCACTGAAAAAAAAATAAGTTCTTGATTAGGACTTCATTTCGAATGATGATTGCTTATATTAGTTCTTATTCCGACTCAGACTTTAATGGAATTATGTGTACGTTTGCAACGTCTTGAGGGCAAATAATGCTTCGTTGGTTAAAGGAACAATATTACAATCCTCATTTATGTCTTCGTCGCCGCTATTCGAATCTAATGGAGATATTATTGACTGCATTATTTCCGTCTCATCAAGGGACTCCATTGTTAGCAGGTCGTAGTCAATTTTATCGTAATCATTGAAGTCACTAGAGACGAAATTTGAAATCGCATTCTCCTCCGCCCAATGTGAGAATGAGTACATTTCTTTCCTTTCTTCTCGAGTTGCAATTAATGTCGAAAGTGGAAGGTCGTCTTCTTCTGTAAACTCTGGATCCATTGTAAGACCAGCGTATTGGAAGCAATTCGATATTGTTTCTTGTGATACTTTCCTCCACGCAGCATTAACCACTGCAATGGCATCCAACAAAGTGATTTTTAATTCCATTTTCTTGTCGAGGGCGTCTATAAATTTTAGCAATAATTGCCTCCGATAGCGCGATTTCAAACATCGGATGACGCCTGTTATTGAACAGATTATTAGTAAGGAAAATGAAAAGGAATACATTTTTATACCCTGATCCATTGGTTGTAACACGGCAGTAGCATTAGGAGGCAGAAACATAACAGAATTATGACTGGGCTTAAAGCCCAATCATATGATACTCTAGATGAGATGGAAATGACTTTGATATACCGGAAAATATGTCATCTCAAATTCTTTCGAATAGTGAATAGAGACTTTTGTATGGGAGGTGGTAGAAGTAGAGGGGGAGGTTTGTATTTTTCGTATATGACACCGAACATGGCATGCAAAATGTTTTTTGCTGAATTTAAAGTTTTTAGTTTTCATTATTTTTAAAGAAATTGTTCTTAGTTTTCCTAAAATTGGGGCATTTGTATGCGAGGTGGCAGAGGAAGTGGAGCGTTTAAGATGATTTTGAAACTACTTATCATCATCCTTATCACCATGCTTGGATTCAATTTCAAAGTCGATAGCTCTCATATACTTGAAGGAGAAATGCTTTTCTTGAATTTATTATACAGATATTTGTATGGGAGGTGGTAGGAGGAGTGAACCGGAGCTGATAATTTTTTCTAACACTTATTTTAATTATTAAGAAACAAATTCTGGCAAAATTTGAACTTTGTGCTTTTTCTAGTTTGAATGAAAATCGATAAAATGCATTTAACAAAAATTATGCATTTGCATGGGAGGGAGTAGAAGGAGTGTAGGGATCAAAACAAATTTTTTTCGCATTATTAATATTTCTATTTGTATACTTTATACAAAATATCAAGTTGATAGGCTTAACAGTTTCGAAGAAAAATAATTTAATTTAAATTTCAAAATTTCGTGAAATTTGTATGGGAGGGGGTAGAAGGAGTGAGGTGAAGTTGATAATTATTTTTAAAATAAATTGCAATTATAGTAGAATTAATTCTGAAAAAATTTCGTCTTTTCAGCTTTACTAGTTTCAATGAAAATCGAAAATATGTATTTTTCAAAATTGTCCATTTTTATGGGAGGGGGTAGAAGGAGTAAGAGAATCGGGTCAACATTCCGTGATAATATTGAAATCTATATCATAATACTGTGACCTAAATTTCAAGTCGATAGCTTACATAGTTTCAAAGAAAAATCAATTTCTTAATATTTCGAAATTTCATGAAATTTGTATGGGAGGGGGTAGAAGGAGTGGGGGGATGTAGCTCATTCACGAACTTCAAGTTACTTTCTTGCTAAAAATGACATGCAAAATTCTTTAGCACTATAGCTCAAAGCTTTCGAGAGTTATGCTGTAGACAGACGCACAGACGGACAGACAGACAGACAGACGGTCACTCGGAATCGAGGTTTTTGAGCGACAGCAAATATTTCTGTACCCTTGGCGGCTCTGTGCGAGCGTTATTTCTTAGCGTTACAAACGGTATGGCAAACACAATATACTCTCAGATTTCATCTGGAGTATAAAAATGACTTGGATCCATGAAAGGCCTTGCGCTCTGGGATGAGCTGGACAATTATCGATCACCAAGAGAATCTTCCTTTGTTTTCTCGCCAATTGTTCATCCCACGCCTGGAGAAGCTTTTGGAAGATTGTTCCGGTCATCCACGCTTTTCGGTTAGCTTCGAAACGGAAGCACTTTCGCCGCTTATTTTACTACTGCAAATGTTGTGACGCTTCTTAAAGACGTGTGTGAACTTGGCCCCCCCAATTTCGATTTTTTGAATTTTTCTTGTTGCAATCGTTTGGTGGTCGTTTGGTGGTGATTGGTAGTCCCTTTTTTTCGTTTGGTGGTAATCCGTATTCTTAGAAATCACGTTTACTTTATTTAGCGTGAGCTTAGCCCCCCCAAACACATTTTCTTAAATATCTGGAGTTACAGTTATCTTAGCGTAAAACAAATTATGCCATTCGTTTGGTGGTGTTTGGTAGTAACATTTCATCATTTGGTAGTAATTCAATTAGCTGTAATAAATGATTTTCTTAAAAAGCGTGAAATTAGCCCCCCATTATGTATTTTTGTAAATAACTGGAGTTAGGATATTCTTACAGCAAAACGGATTTCACTAGTCGTTTGGTGGTCGTTTGGTGGTGATTGGTAGTCACCTTTTAAACTTTGGTACCCATTCACATAGCAATAGTAGGCAAATTTCAAAATGAGCTTTAAGCTTTCCGAATTTGTGTGAAGTTGGCCCCACCAATGTAAAATATCTAAATTTTTTTTATTGCATTCGCTTGGTGGTCGTTTGCTGGTGCTTGCTAGCCCAATTTCATCGTTTGGTGGTGATCGGTATAGTACAATATCGAATTTCCGTTAGTTTTATTCCGAAAAAGGCAACCCGAAATAGAATTATGAATGAAAATTTCCCCAATATTTTTGATTCTTGAATTTTTCTTGATGCATTCGCTTGAGAATCGCTTGGGGGTGTCTGGTAGTCTAATTTTATCTTTTGGTGGTGATTAGTATAGACACAGCATCGAATTCCCGCAAGAGCTTTATTTCAAAAAAAGCAACTCGAAATGGATTCATGAATGAAACTTATCTCCAAATATAAAATTTTTTAATTTTTCTTTTTGAATTCACTAGGGGGTTGTTGAGAATAAATAAATACAAATATGAATCAAATCACACAGAGAATAAGTTTTCAGCAAATATAAGTCATTAAACTTAACAAACTCTGTCTGTTTGGAACGTGTTAAGATAGTAAAGGCAGATTCTAAGAATTGAACGATAATCATTCGTTATCTAAGGAATAAAGATCTTATTATATTTGCGGGAAAAAAGTATTTACCGCCACCCATATAATGTTATGTTGCTACATACCGCCACCCATATAATGTTATGTTGTTACATAAATACAACAACATAACATTATATGGGTGGCGGTAAATACTTTTTTCCCGCAAATATAATAAAATCTTTATTCCTTAGATAACGAACGATTATCGTTCAATTCTTAGAATCTGCCTTTACTATCTTAACACGTTCCAAACAGACAGAGTTTGTTAAGTTTAATGACGTATATTTGCTGAAAACTTATTCTCTGTGTGATTTGATTCATATTTGTATTTATTTATTCTCAAAAACCCCCTAGTGAATCCAAAATTAAAAATTAAAAAAATTTTAATTTGGGAGAAGTTTCATTATTAATTAGATTCGATGCTTTTATTGGAAAAATGCTCCCAAGGAAACTCGATACCGTTACTGTACTGATCACCACCAAAAGATGAAATTAGTCGAACAGACACCAACAAGTGATTCTCAAGCGAATGCATCAAGAAAAATTCAAAAATCAAAAATATTGGGGAAATTTTCATTCATAATTCTATTTCGGGTTGCCTTTTTCGGAATAAAACTAACGGAAATTCGATATTGTACTATACCGATCACCACCAAACGATGAAATTGGGCTAGCAAGCACCACCAAACGACTCCCAAGCGAATGCAATAAAAAAAATTTTGATATTTTACATTGGGGGGGCCAACTTCACACAAATTCGGAAAGCTTAAAGCTCATTTTGAAATTTGCCTACTATTGCTATGTGAATGGGTACCAAAGTTTAAAAGGTGACTACCAATCACCACCAAACGACCACCAAACGATTGCAACAAGAAAAATTCAAAAAATCGAAATTGGGGGGCCAAGTTCACACACGTTCTTAAAGCGATCGACCCAGCTTCTGGAACACTCAAAAGAATCCCCAGATTCTCCATTGACACTATTTCCCAATTTTTTTAAATCTCCCGCCTTTTGCTGAAGAATTGGTCCCGATATAGTAGCGTTCTCGCTTCGCTTGATTGAAAACCACTTCAAAAGGGCTTGGTCGACTTCCTTGTGATCCGGTGGGCGTAACTTTTTTGCAGTGAGCTTTGTGAGGCCGTATTCCCTACAAATTTGTGCGTTGGCAGAGCCACTTTCTAATTTCCGAATTATGTCGATTTTATCTTTTATTGCGATACATTTTCTCTTAGAATTTTCCAAGTATAAAATCACTCACTAATCTCTCAAGTTCAACTAAGAAAAATCACGCAGTCGTAGCGAACTGATTCAATATGAATTTCGCATTAAACACAACTACGCATATGAAAAATTCTTTGAAACGTAAAACCGTTATAAATTCATTGAGTTGGACTTGATACGTTCACGATACGATAGTTCGTTATAGCCGAACACAAGGAAGTCTTCGAACTTAGGAAATGATAAAAAAATCCACACAGTTTGCCTCAATCCATGTTGACAGTTCGTTATATCCGAACAGAAACAAGTGCTAAAGCCTTGTAATTGGTTCGTTATAGCCGAGTGTTCGTTGTAGCCGGGTTTGTTATAACCGAACACGAATGTATGCATATTTTGAGATTTGAAACGAGATTTTTTGAATTGTTCGTTACAGCCGAGTGTTCGCTATAACCGGGGTTCGTTACAGCCGAGTTCCACTGTATATTTCATCTTTGTCTAAGTTTTAAAATGTTCAATAAATTTTAAAAATCTTAATGAATACTTACCATAGATATTTACTAAGATATAAATGCCGTGTCGCACAATATGAAACTGTATCAAAACTGGAACTTCAGAAATTAATTGGACTCCAAAAACAAAACCTAACATGCTTCAATATTCGAACCTCGAGGGAATTATTAAAGTTTGGTAACTGCAAAGAAAAAGTGAGTGAAAATTGATTGATTTGGGCTGTGGCGCTTTTCAAGTTATAGATATAGATATTCCGATTGAGTACTACTCATTTCAAGCTTGGACTAAATCGAAATATTTTTTTTTATTAATTTTCTCCCAAGAAAAATAAGAACAAGGCACTATTAAGTCCGAAATCAAAATCACAAAGAGCAATTCATTGATTTCATAATTCTTGTTTGTAATTAGATAATTTCGCAATCAATTTCGAAATTATTATTTTACTAAAGATCACTTTTTTCAATCAACTTTTAGGTGGGCATATACAAGGCTCATTTCAAAATTAGTAATCTATTCGAGTTTTTTCTTTTAAATATTGGTCATGCACGAGCTACCCGGACTTTTTTTTTTTTTATTTTTTATAAATTTAAAAATATTAGTGTCTTATCACTACCACGATTTTTTATTTATTTTTTTTTTTTAATCAAAATTTTCTTTCATTTTATAAATGAAGTCAAAACTCTGTAGTCATTATACTCTTGATATCTATACATATAAATATAATTGTAGTGTCTGTCTGTTATTTGCTTATAAATGGCTATAAGTTAGTTTTTTGAGTTATTTTAGCACTAACTAAGCATAAAAACACATTTTTGAAATTTTTGTCTGTCTGTCTGTCTGTACGACCGCTTTTCACGCACACATGGCTGAACCGATTGTAATGAAACTTGAACAGTTTGTTAGGTGTCCATCGGAATGAAATCTGCTTTTGGTTTTATTTCACTCTCCTCACGCCTTCTACCCCCTCCCATACAAAGTGACTCATTTTCAAAAATATATATTAATCAAATTTTCTTGAAAACTATAAAAGCTATTAATTTGAAATTTGGACTATATTATTTCTATTATAAATGCAGTCTTTTGGTATACAAATTATTTAAGGTCTGTCACTCCTTCTACCACCTCCCATACAAACTACACTTTTTCATGAACCACTTTACACCAATTTTCTCAGTACGTGTAACTTTCATCGAGCTAAAATGTTCTATTAAATCCTTAATTAATATTATTATTAATATCGAGATAAAATTAACCGATTAGCTTCACTCCTTCTACCCCCTCCCATACAATGTGACACAGTTCCACGCCTTCACAAGAATTCGATTTTCTTGAAAAGTCTGAATGTTACTGATCTGAAATTTAAAATATATCAATTGCATGATGATTATAGTTGTTTCTCAAAAAATCACCAAAAACCCCCTTCTCCTTCCACCACCTCCCATATAAACCGCACTTTTTCATAAAATACTCTAAACGAATTTTCTGAGTACATTTAAATTTCATCGAGGTAAAAATTTAAACTTAATCCTTAATTACCATTATTATTAACAGCGGGAAGAAAATTAACCGAGTAGCTTCACTCCTTCTACCCCCTCCCATACAATGAGGCACATTACACGACTATGTAACAATTCGATTTTCTTGAAAAGTGTGAATGATGCAGATCTGAAATTTAAAGTGTATCAATTGCATGATAGTTATAGTTGTTTTTCGAAAAATCACCAAAAACCCCCCCACTCCTTCTACCACCTCCCATACAAATTGCACAATTTCATTAAATTCAGTGCACTAAGTTTCTCAGTACCTACTCAATTTTTGAAGCTTAAATTTGGTACAAAACATTTTTATAGCTACTCTAGCATGATGTGAAACAAATTAGTTCTGTGCTGTCACCCCTTCTACCATATAATGCATTACTAACTACACTCTCAAAAATTGCTTATTATTGCTATTTGTACGCGGACGAAGTCGCGGGGGTTTGCTAGTAATGAATAAATTTCGAATATTATTATTTTTATTTATTACGTTGAAACTACTTTAAGTAGATCTCATAGATGTATTTAATCTTTATAGTGACGTTAATTTCTGCCTTTGATTATGCGAATTTAATGTCTAGCGAAAATAATTACAAAGTTTTTATCAGTTTATTTTTAAAGAGAATAAAAATAATATTTTAGCGCATCTGAAATATATAATTGATTAAAAACAATAATTGTGAATTGAATTCTCTTGGGGAAAAATGATTTCCCAGTAAATAAATTTCCAAGAAGTGACTTCTCATTGCAGTTTTACATTTAATTTTATATATGTATGTAAATAGGAATTGATAAACAGTTTGAAATTGTTTTCATAAATTGTTCAGAGCAGTCAAGTTCCAGGAAAACTTATTTTTGACTGACTGAATTTGCAAAAAAACATAATAAATACGATACTCTAGATGAAATAGAAATTTTTCTTATCTTGTTGCGAATTATTTTTCTCAAGAAATTTTGTATGGGGAGTCGTAGAATGCTAGATTAGCTAGCAAAATGATTTATACAAAATTTAAGCTTCAAAAATTGAATAGATACTGAGAAAATTAGTGTATTAGATTTAGTGGAATAGTGCAGTTTGTATGGGAGGTGGCAGAAGGAGTGAAAGGATTCGAGTATTTTTCATACTATAGGACACATTTATGATAAAAATAGTACATTTGAAATTTCAAATTATTTATAGTTTATAGTTTCCAAAAAAAATTGATTTTTGTAAATGATTGAAAATTAGTCTTTTTTTATGCGAGGGGGTAGAAGGAGTGGAGTGATTTGGCTCGTTCACGAACTTGATCTTACTATCACGCCAAAAATGAGGTGTACCAAATTTGAACTTTCTAGTTCAACATATTCTCAAGCTAGAGAGCGCATGGACGGACGGCCGGACATCCAGTTTTGAGATTTTTGAGTGATTATATTAACTTCTGTGTCATTAATTCTTTCTCGAACCTTATTTCTTAGCGTTACAAACTGAATAGCAAACTTATAATACCGTCAGATTTCAACTAGAGTATAAACATAACAAGACTACGATTACGCGTAAAGCCCAATCATGCGATACTCTAAATGAAATAGAAATTTTTCTTATCTTGTTGCGAATTATTTTTTTTTGTAAATTTCTTTTAGTCTTTACCAGAATCCAATTCTACTCTTCCCTCATTTAGGTCGCAGTTTATTGCTTTATTTTTCTGTTTTGTTCCCATACTGTTCCTAGATACAATTAGGATACATGTTATTTTTTTTTTGTCCATAAACATGAAATTATAACGAAATAATAATACCACCAAATAATAAACTTAAAAGAAAACAATAATAATAATAATAATAATAATCAAATTAGTTCGCGGCAAATAATTAACTAAAAATTATGGACATAAAAACTCTCAGGGCAGCACTGCTATAAAATATTTTGGCGCCAAAACTATCGATGATATTGGAAAGAAAGCCGTTGAAGCTCGCGTCTGCCGGCTAATTGGAAAGAAGTGAAAAAGTTTTCGGGGAGAACAAAATCGACTGTGCTCGGGAAAGGATCTCGGATTCATAAGGAATAGTATTCGGATTGATTTTGGATTTTTTTTTTGATATGAAATAAAGTGTGTCGAAATTAAAGCAGTAAAAAAAAAAACAAATCTGTGCTTGAACGATTCAACGATATAATTTTTGATAAACTTCTTATAACATGGATATTTAATACTAATAAAAACCTAAACCTATTAAAAACCTACGTGAATTAAAACCACCATTATTTGCATTATGAGCACATGAATTTAAACTCAGCAATCGAAACTGGAAGCAGCAAGGGCCCCATCATACAATAAGTTAAGTAATTAGTTTTAGTTTTTTTATTTAATTCTCAAAAAAAAAAACCATCTTAATAAAAAAAATTTATGTTTAAAACAATTGTTTTTTTTGTGCGAGAACGCATTCATATTTTTTTCTCTCTTATATTTTCATTTATTTATGTGTTAAGATTAGTGTGCGTATTTAGGAACAGGTATCCAGATTTTTTTTTATTGATACAATTCTCGATATGAGTGAGTGAAGAACTCATGAGAGGGTTCCCAGGCTTTGTCCGGAAACCGGGTAGGTATTTATCGTTGACATGAGGATGCGCGAAAGTGTAGATTTCCGCTAAGTACAAGTAGCGGCACTCAAAACACCCAGCTAAGCGCATATACCGCATAAAGTAGTACGGTATCATGATCCGTTCCCCGTTCCGTTTTGTATCAGCACGAACAAGGATGAGGATTTCTTAGGTCAATGACCCACCCCAAGCTCCTGAGCCGCCGGCAAAAATCGTGCTGCCCCGGTCTAAGAAATCCCCATTATCTGGAGCGGGATGAAGGATTTCCTTCACTCCGTTACAATCTTAGAGTAACATCATTAAACTAATTTTACTTTATTATTTTAATAATTAAATATTGTGATCGACACTGAAAAAAAAATTATTACACTGGTTTTTTCAAAAACTACACTTGCTAATATCTCTACCACGAATGCAGATAGGAAACTGGAAATCGTCATACGTATAGAGAAGATTATGGGACAAACCTTAAAAATAATTTTTTTACCCATAGGCGTCCGAAATGGGAGGAGGGGGGTTAAAAATAAATTGTCGACCGATTTTTTTTTTTTTCAAATGATTATATCTTCGAAATTACTAACCACAAGCAATTCATATTTTTAGACCATTAAGAAAGAGGCTTATTATTGTAAGAGGGAGGGTAAGGGGAGGTCCGAAAGAAAACAGCTATGTAATTGAAACTTAAAACATATATTAAGATCCACTAACGAAATACAAGAAAAATATAAAATTTGGTCATAGAGGTAGTGGGGGGAAATCGGGAGCATTTCAAAAATGATGCACATTCCAAAATTTCAAACCGTTATATCTAAAAATTGAGTACAGATATCGAAAATTCGTCAGATTGTAGAACTACATAGTTTTTAATTTAGATGTTTAAGTTGGCGGTTGCAAGGGGAGAGAGGTGGTAAGCAAAAATTTCGCAAAAAAAATTCCCTAAATGTATCAAATATTAACTGGTTGAATACCTTTAAAATTTCTACCCCCTCCCATACAAAATTATTTTTTCGATCATTTCAATCAATTATCACCTAACTATTCAATCAATTAATCAAATTCCTGTTAAGACCCCCTATAGGGGCATAGGACAGAAATAACTCTCTTCCACAAGGCGCGATCCTGAACATCGGCCTTAAGCTATTACCAGGACTTGTTTATTCTTCTGGTCTCCTGCTCAACTGCTCGCTTCCATGTGCTACATGGTCGACCAACCCGACGTCTTCCTTGAGGATTATAATCCAGAGTCTGTTTTGCGATGTTTCGCTCTGGTTTCCTCAAAGTATGACCGATCCACTGCGACTTCCGCCTTTGAATCTCAATACCTATTTTAGTCTGTCCAGTTGTACTCCAAAGTTCGTCGTTGGAGATCACTTCTGGCCAGAATATTCTCAAAATGCGTCGGAGGCATTGGTTCATGAAAGTTTACTGTTTCGTGATAAGTCGAACGGTCACTTTCCACGTAGTACAACCATATAACAACACGGATTTGACGCATGCGACAAAAACTCGCAGCTTCGTGCAAAGGGAGATCTCTCTTAACCTCCAAAAAGGGGAAAGGATACCGAAGGCCTGACGAGTCTTATTTAGACGAGCCTCAGTATCCTTTTCGGCTCCGCCGTCCATGCTGACAATACTTCCGAGATAACAAAAATCTTGCACCTCTTCCACGTCTTGTCCGTTAAGAACAATCGGTGTGCTTGCGTTCGAATCCATGTGCATGTACTTGGTTTTACGCACATTTATTTCCAGTCCTGGCTCTTTACATTTAGAATGCAACGAGCGAAGATTTGACTCTAAGTCCGAACGGTTATGTGCAAGCAAACAGCCGTCATCAGCATAATCAAGGTGACTTAAGATGTTAAATAGTCTCCATTGAAGACCTTTACCTTCCCCACCTTCCAGTGCAGCTTTCAAGATGTCATTTATTACCACCAGAAACAGGGATGGTGAAAATATGCAGCCTTGTCTGACACCCGCTCGCACAGGGAAGCTCTCGGATAGCTCTTCTCTACGCAAGACGCAACACCTTGCATCTTCGTAGGATTCTTTAATCATATTTAGATTCTGCCTTGTAGGCCAGATCTTCATTTGTTTTTTGTTCATATTGTTCCGTTTTTAGCCTTGGAATTCTCGGACCCATTAATATCTCTTCTACAGTCCAAATCGGGCCTTGGCCTCCTGACATTCAGGTTCCTTAACATTTTTCATTATTTATTGTGCATTACTCGGAATCTTCGAATTTTTCATTTTCGTAGATTGAGGTGACACTAAGCAATGTGCTGGAATTAAAAAAAAAGGTGCAAATGACCTCCGCTGCGCGGAAGTACATACGGAACATGGATATGCCCTTGTATATACATATATATACATTTTGTTTCGCGATTCACGTAAGTACGTAATCGTAGAAATTCTTGAAAAGTTTCAATTTCTGTAGTACTTGAACTGAATGGTGCATCGCGAAGAAACTGCATAAACTTGTCGTACGTAATTCGTTTTTGCTTACGCTTACGCGATTCACGCATTAAGTACAAACGAACTCCAAAAATTTTGGCTAAATACCTTACATACTGTACGCATAAATACATACATATACACACAAGTACGAGAAAGAAACTCACATTTAAGACCAAACTCTTTCCTTTCTCTTTTTTCTGAAAAGCGCGCGATCCTGAGCAGCGCGGCCCACGACTCTTCTGGTGTTCTGTTCTCCTCTCGACGACGCAGAACCCAACAACAACAACAATAACTTAAAACCCGGTCAGTAAGTGAAAATCCCTCAAAACGACCTCCGACCAACAGATGCTCAGAATCGCAACCGAGCAGAAGGGAGTAGTAGGGACAAAAGCATTACCGCCCACCCCGGAGAAAAAACAGAGCACAAATGCGGTCGGCAATTTGACCATTTGGCATACAAAATCCGACCTGCAACACCAAGTGGCCATGCTTCAGTTGCAAGCATGAAAATCGGCGACAATTCTGACTCTTGGCGAGAGAAACACCGTTGTAATTTCACAATTTTCATACTGAATACTGAACAACCCCCTGACCATAGCTCTGCGTGCCTGGTATTTCAAATTCGTTTCGGAAGGGGAAAAATGCGGACTTTTCGGTCGCCTGCGAGCGCATGCACAGTGCGTGGACTGTATATTTTATTTGCTTAATTCTCAGTTGCTAGGGTGTAGCCTAGTGGGTAGCGTGTTGGTTTATAATGCGAAGGTCGTGAGTTCAAATCCCGGTCGACTCATAATTCCAGCACACTACTTGCTTGGGTATACCTTGGCTACCTCAATCTACGAAAATTAAAATTCATAGATAGGGGGTTGTGCGAAGGGCTAACAACCCTTCCGCAATAAATAATGAAAATGTTAAGAAACCTGAAGGTCAGGAGGCCAAGGCCCGATTTGGGCTGTAGTGCCATTGAAGAAGAAGAATTCTCAGTTCAGATTATGGCCGCCTATTAGAGAGTTACGAATCCCGGTAAAATATTTTTAGATACACAAAATTTTTGGTTGAGTCAAGTCATTCGACATATCCATGTCAAAAACAGTACCGCCCTCGCCGGGCAAAAATCAGAGCACAAATGCGAC
This sequence comes from Chorisops tibialis, assembly GCA_963669355.1. NCBI lineage: Eukaryota > Metazoa > Arthropoda > Insecta > Diptera > Stratiomyidae > Chorisops > Chorisops tibialis. Next base: position 79,728,377 of record OY770263.1, read on the forward strand.
CGGCAATCGACCGCTTTGCATATAAAATCCGACCTGAAATACCAGGTAACCATAGTTAAGTTGCAAGCATAGAAGTCGGCGACAATTGTGCCGCTCGGCGAGATAAACACCTTTGTAATTATGCTCTAGATGAAATCTGAGAGTATATTGTGTTTGCCTTACGGTTGGTAATGCTAAGAAATAAGGCTCGCACAGAATCGCCAAGGGTACAGAAATATTTGTCGTCGCTCAAAAACCTCTATTCCGAGTGACCGTGACCTGTCCGTACAAAATAACTCTCGAAAGCTTTGGCCTATCGTGCTGAAATTTGTCATATGTCATTTTTAGCAAAAAAGTAACTTTTCGTTCGTGAACGGGCCAAATTCCCCACTTCTTCCATCCCTCTCATACAAATTTCATGAAATTTCGAAATTTAAAGAAATTGGTTTTTCTCCGAAAACATTTCTTGAAAATTAGGTCATAGTACAATGACTCCGCGGTGGTTGGATGGGTATAGACAGGGTAGGCATCTGATCGGCGTCTTTAGGCGACGCCCAGTATTGTAACTGTCATATACACATCAATTGTGCTCATCATACCTCCTCGTGGTAGCCACCGGATCCTGGTCTTGTCCATCCGGACTTGACTTGCTGAACTGATGGGCGCGAGTGCTAATGAAACAGAAAAATTCTAGCACTATAATAATATGGCCCTCCAAGTTCGGGGTTGGGCGATGTGTTAACAACTCATCCTCGGAAAAAACACACCCGTTTCGAAACCTGAAGCAACGCCTCGGACTGGATTGATTCAACGGCAACGACCACGCAAACGAAAAATGGACTATTCCTTCGGATCTTGGAACGTGCGATCCCTGTACAGAGCAGGAGCAGTGAGAGAGCTTCTGGAACAGGCAGTCAAATACAATATAAACATAATTGCACTCCAAGAAACTAAATTATTAGGTAACGAGATTAATGACTTAAGATCGCACACAATTTTCAAAAGTGGGAAATCATCGGGAAGCCGGGAATTTGGAGTTGCGTTTATCGTCGACAAGAAGTTTAAACACCAAGTTACCAACTTCAAATCCGTCAATGAACGATTGTGTGCAATCCGCATCAAAACAAGTTTTTTTAATGTTTGGCTTATTAATGTCCACGCCCCAACGGAAGACAAAGACGACGAAGTTAAAGACGATTTCTACAGCACCTTAGAATCAACATTCGACTCCCTTCCGTCGAATGATATTAAAATAGTATTAGGTGACTTTAACGCGAAAGTGGGCAAAGAAGAAGCATACATAGGGACAATTGGAAGGCATAGTCTCCATGATATTAGTAACGACAACGGCCAGAGGCTGACTGATTTCGCCAGCAGCAAAAACCTTATTGTAAGCTCGACATGCTTCCCGCATCGTGACATTCATAAGAGAACGTGGGCTTCACCCGACGGAAGAACATTCAATCAAATAGACCATGTTCTAATAGAGAAAAGGACGGCCTCCTGCATTCTCGACGTGCGTACATGTCGAGGGGCTAATTGCGACACAGACCACTATTTGGTAAAGACCAAGTTTCGATGTCGAATCGCAAACCGAGGACACTCAAAAATACAACCGGTTCCTAAATTCGACATAGGGAAACTCAAAAACGAGAAAATAGTTGCGAAATATGCGTTAGCCTTGGAGAGGCACTTCGCGACAATGCTGAATACCACTGTCAGCATGCCAATAGAAGAAATGTGGCAAAAAATCAAAGATGGCATTACATCTGTCGCAGAGGAGGTGAGAGGACAACAACCCCGGCGCAAAAGAAATGATTGGTTCGACAAAGAATGCCAAGATGCCTTAGAACGAAAAAATGAAGCTTACAAAATATTAACGGAACGGCCGACACGAGCCAAACAAGACAAGTACAAGGATCTTAGACGATTTGCAAACAAAATATGCAGACAAAAAAAACGGAAGTACAATAATGACGAAATTAAAAACATGGACGAACAATTTAAATTACACAACACAAGAGCCGCGTATTCCCTTGTCAAAAGGATGAAAGAAGGTTACAAACCGAAAACGACCCTATGCAAGGATGCGGAAGGGAATATTATAAGTAACGCGGAAGATATAAAACTAAGATGGGCACAATATTTTGAACACCTTCTTAACCCGAGCCCATCACCTACACGAACAGCAGCAGCAGATACAATAGCAGGTATAACTGATGTAACAGCTGATGAAGGATCCGCTTTGAGTCCTCCCACACTCGAAGAAGTAAAAACAGCCCTAAGGAACCACCCAAACAACAAAGCGCCGGGCACTGATCAAATCCCAGCTGAACTTCTGAAAGCCGGCGACACCTGCATAGCGCATCTCCTACATAGATTAGTCGCGGACATATGGACGCAGGAAATACTTCCTGAAGATTGACGCAAGAGCATCATATGTCCAATTTATAAAAAAGGTGACAAACTCTGCTGCGAAAACTACCGAGGAATATCTCTGTTGTGTACGTCTTATAAGATTTTGACGAAAATTCTAGAAAAGAGAATTAAGCCCTATGCTGATAAAGTAATTGGTGAATACCAAGGCGGATTTAGAGCTGGACGCTCAACCACGGACCAGATATTCTCAGTTAAACAGATGCTGGAAAAGTGCTGGGAATATAATATTGATGTGCACCAGATATTCGTTGACTTCAAACAAGCATACGACAGTATCGACAGGCGCGTACTGTATAAAATCATGTTGGAGTTTGGAGTCCCACCGAAACTGGTTCGACTGACAAGAATGACAATGACTGAGTCTTTGTCACAAGTCAGAGTAGAAAACGATCTGACTTCCAGTTTTAAAACAGACAACGGCCTTAAACAAGGTGACGGCCTCGCACCAATGCTTTTCTACTTAACACTCGAATATGTTGTTCGGAAACTTCCCGTTGACACCAAGGGAACACTATGCTTCAAATCCACACAACTCGTAGCATATGCCGACGACATAGATATCCTTGCAAGATCTCTGGAGAGTGCTAAGGAAGTATTTGTAAACCTTGACTCGGTAGCAAGGGAAGTTGGACTACGCATTAATGAAAACAAAACAAAAATTATGACGCAAACTAGGAAAAAGACGCCAATCAGACAAAATATTACAGTAGGAGACTATAACCTAGAAAACGTAGACAACTTCATATATCTAGGGGCAAATCTATCGAAGGATGGAAGCGAACCCATCGAAATTAAAAGAAGGATAATGATGGCAAACAAGACTTATTATTCGGTACTTCCAATAATCAAAAACAAGAACGTGCACAGGAAAACAAAACTTAAGCTATACAAAACAATCATAAGACCTGTGCTATGCTATGGCAGCGAAACGTGGACATTAACTCAGGCGTCCGAAAAACGACTTAACGCCTTTGAAAGGAAGGTCCTCAGAAGAATCCTCGGACCTGTGAGGGAAGACTCGATCTGGAGAATACGATACAATAGAGAATTGTATGCCATCTTCGACAATCCAGAAGTGTCAACCCTCATAAAATTTAAAAAATTACAATGGGCTGGTCATGTGGAGCGGATGGATGACGGAAGAATTCCCAAACGCACACTAAAAGGGAAAGTCAACGGACAAAGACCGGTCGGAAAACCACGAAAGCGCTGGGAGGATTCGATTGACGCAGACAGCAAATCACTGCTAAGATTTTCAAACTGGAGGACGCGGTCACTGAACCGAGATGGATGGAGGCAAAGCATTCAGGAGGCCAAAGTCCGATTTGGGCTGTAGCGCCATCGTAAATCAAATCAAAATCACAATGACTCCGCAGCTCGTTAATTGTAGGACAAGGTTCTTACCAATTCCTGCAACTATCTTTGCAGATTAGCGATTCCATGGATCTGAGCTAACCATCCCACTGTGGAAAGGTGGCAGTTGAATTCACCCACAGCCAGTCTTTGGTCTAGAATGGCGCTACAGCCCAAATCGGACCTCCTGATATTCAGGTTCCTTAAGATTTTTCATTACTTATTGTGGAAGGGTTGTTAGCCCTTCGCACAACCCTTGTCATTTTCTTAGATTGAGGTAACCAAGGTATACCCAATCATGTAATGTGTCGGTATTATATGTTGCGCCGGCCGGGATTTGAACTCACGACTTTCGCATTACAAGACCAACACACTACCTACCGGACTATATCCTGATACGAAAAACGGATACAGCGTGTCGGATACGGACGGATTCTACGGTAACGACTTTTTGCATTCGAAAACGGACTACGATTGGCTTCTGGAACGTTCGAACATTGAATGACGGGAGAAGGGTTGAGGTCACTCTGTCCTTGAACCGTCAATCAGTGATCGACTGTAAAATGGAGCAGTATAACATCCAAATCTTGGGCTTGAGCGAGGTCAGGTGGACAGAATCAGGAGAAGAACGAACCCCGAGCGGAAATACCATTCTGTACGTTGGTCCTGAGAATGAAGCCAAAAATGGCGTGGCGACCGTCCTTACACCGAGAGCGGGAACCAATCTCGGATAGGATTATCATCGTCAGGCCCAGAACCAGTGTCAGAAGCGTCACAATTCTACAGTGCTACGCACCTACTAATACCGCAACACCTGGTGACAAAGAGGAGATTTATAGCCAACTGAGTGTCACCTTCGAACGTGTTCCAAGAGGTGATATTATTATCATCTCAGGAGATATGAAAGCCCAAGTTGGCTCTGACAATACAGGACTAGAACACGTCATGAGGAAGCATGGTTACCCTTGGGTGGACGCGTCACGACCTAAGATTATTTGTGGAGTTTTGTATTACTCGGCACATGGTCATCAGAGGGACTCTTTTTCCACACAAGAGTCACCATATAACATTTTGGTTTTCTCCTGATGGTGTTACCAGAACCAGATCAATCATTTGGATATAAGTCGCCGATGGAGAAGATATCTCCTAAATGTGCGAGTGAAGCGTGGAGCTGACGTGGGTAGCGATCCCCACTTGATAGTTGCCTGCTTGAAATTGTGCACAGCAGCTATCCGACAACCACAAATTCTTCAAATGAAGCGCAAGCTTAATGTGGATAAACTCAGAGACCCCAAAAAAAATCGCGAGTACACCACCATTCTACGCGAAAAGTCCTCCACATTGAGCGAATATGCAATTCGCACACTGGACGCCAATTGGGAGGCAATCAAAAACACTTTTCTAACTAGTGCTGAAGAATCAGTGGAATATGTGCAAAGCGGTGGGAAACCCTGGATGTCGCAAGACACATGGGACAAGATTGGTGATCGAAAAAAAATCTACCCCCTCCCATACAAAATTATTTTTTCGTGCATTTTTAAGAAATCAGTTATCAGCTAACTCTTAAAAGCTATCAATTTCAAATTTTGCATAAAAACTTATAAAAATAATTCAAATGAAGTTGCTTTAAAAGTTTTGAAATCGCGGTTGCCCGTCTACCCCCTCCCATACAAAACTATGATTTCGACCAATTTCATTAAATCAACTAATAACCAACAAACTAAAAGCTACGAACTTGAAATTTTATACGAGCACCTTACAAGAGAAGCGAGATAAAACTGCATATCAAAATTTACGATTCCCCTACCTTCTCTACCCCCTCCCATACAAATGTTCGGTTTCGTGAATGTAAAATACACCGAATTTTATGAAAATTCTATGCAACTTCGTCTATGAAACACATTCTATACAGAGAATATTGGACGTGATTCAAGCAATTAATTAAAAAGCTATTAACATCCACCCACCCTTACTATTACCCCTCCTCCTCTCCTCATAAAAACCCAAACTTGTAGAAACGAATGAAATATTGTTAAATTGACAACAGCGCTGCCCAAAAACTCCCTTCCACTTAGTCTTTCCTAACCACTCTAACCTGGATATTGACTTTCCACTCATCCGCAACTTGTCCCAAGAATAATAAAGTTTCGCCCGACTTGTTGGCAGTTTATTTGTATTTCAAATTCAAGAAAATCATTTCTCCTACGAACATATGAGAGCTATTGACTTTGAAATTGAAACAAAGCATAGTAATAAGGATGTTAATAAGCAGTTTCAAAATCATTTTGAACCCATGACTTCCTCTGCCACCTCCCATACAAATTCCCCAATTTCAGGAAAACTGTGTCCAATTACATTGAAAATAATGCAAACTACAAACACTTTGCATGCCATGCTCGGTGGCGTCTACAAAATTTACAAATCTTCTCTCTCTGCTTCTACCACCTCCCACACAAAAGCCACTATTCACTATTCGAATGAATTTGAGATGACATAGCTATTTTCCATCTCTAAATACATCTTTCATCTAGAGTATCACATGACTGGGCTTTGCGCACATGATCGGTTTTGGATCCTTTGAATATTGAAAATCATATGTTTCGCGCCACGAACTTTATGTCGTAATATTCAGCTCCTCCCTACTATACACGAGAAAATTTCGCGTAGGACAGCGACGCAGTATTAAGCCCAAATAAAAACTTTTAGGTTTTAAAATTGAAAAGTTTACAGAATTTTTTACCAGAAAACGTGAGTTTGAAGGTAGGTCAACTTTAGACTCATACAGCTCATGCAGTTTTTGAAAAATACCCCATATGAGTAATTCTTTAAAAATATACATGCACAGGGATTATCATTAAAGTCTAATACTCGCCCGTAAAAACTGCTTTTTGGGCCTATGGTATATTTCCCCTACTGTATAGCTATGTTACTGAAACGAAATGGTGCACATATGGGTTAATCTAAACCAAAAATTAAATCAAACATTGCTGAATCACGAAGTTCTGAAAATATATTTTTTTTATCGTCAATTTACTCATTCAGAAATGAATCTAGAAAATAAATCCAAAAATGTCCCATCACACAAAGTTCAAAGATTTTTTTTTCATTTTATTATTATTTTTTTTATTTTTTTATTCATACATAACACTTTTTGTTTGTTTTTGAATTTCATCATTTTTTTATTACTTTATTCTAATATTTAAACATTTTGTTTTGTTCTTGTTTCGTTTAGTTAATTTTATTTAAAATGTTATTTTTTTCATTTTTTTTTTTTTAGAATTTAACTAAACGGTGTTTTTATTTATTATTTTATTTTTAATAAAAATATTTTATATTTATATAAGGAGTTTTTTTTTTGTTTTTAACTTACATTTCATTATTTTTTATCCTGCTATATTTATAGAAAACACGAAAAAAGGAATAAACAAAGTTTATATTATATATATTTCGTTTAAATTAAAAAATACTAATAATTTTCATGTAGAAGTAAAAAAAAAAGAAAACAAAATAAAAAAAATTTAAACATTACGTAATACCTATAAAAATTTCTTTATATATTTATAAACTTTTAGTTAAATGAAACATTTAGAGACCACCATAGAATGGAAACTGAGAAAAACATTAACAAAAAGTAAAATAAAAGTGAAATTATGAGATATAAAGAAAAAACTAAATTTAATTGTATAATAAATTGAATTATTTAAGTAATATTTGATTTATTACAGATGACATTTCATTTTTTTTTTATAATTTTCTTGTATTGGTTTAAACAAAAAAAAAAAGAATCAAATTTTTCGTTTGTTTTTGTGTAGTTTTATGTGTTTATTTTGTTTTCAACTTTACTTTTATTCTATTTCTTGGTTCAATCATTTCGCGATTCTTTGACCATTTTTTTTTTCATTATTATTATTTATATGCATGTTAGCTGATCGGTTCATATTAATTTTATATATTTTACACATTTTATTTTGTTCAATCTAATTAAGATTTTTGTTTTTTGTTTTTACTTTAAATTATATTTAAACATATTATTATTATTATTTTGTTTGTTTATATAAACGTCCGTCAATTTTGTATTTTTAATATTTGCTTGTATTTAATTACGTTTATATTTTTATTCATATTTAATACAATAATAATTATATAATAAAACATTATTATGTTCTTTTGTTTTGTATTTCAATAGAATTAATTAATAACTAAAAATATAGTATTTGCAGCAGTTACAGTTGTAAATATATATATAATTTTTTTTAATTATTTATAAATCCTTTTTTTTTTTTTGTATTACGGTTCTATATATGTTTTTTGTCAGTACATAATTTAGTTCAATAAAATCGAAATTATAATTTAACTCGGGGTAAGTAAAATAAAAAAAAATAAGCTTATAAAAACGAACCATAATATATTTTTTAATTGTTTTTGTTTTAATTATTTAATAAATAACATGACGTAACGTTGACGCCTCTACTTATTACTGAAAATTTGTTTTTAATTTTCCTTATATTTGTTTTGCTTTGCTCACTACTGATCTTTTTACATTCAAGAGATAATAAGATTTAAGATTTTTATTTATTTATATATGGCGGCTAGTCAGTCTAAGAAAGATTTTTGCTGGTAAGAGGAAAAAAAGATTTACTAAGGAGAAAATTATTAGTGAGGGTAGGGATCTATTAAAAATAGGGAAAATCTTTAATTTTTTTTAAGTTCAGAATTTCTTTTAAAAAGCTTTAAAATAAAAAATTTTGAATACCATATTTAATATATATATGTACGTTAAGGTGAATTTGTAATATTTTATTTTATTATTGAAATTAAGAAGAAAATTTGCACTAATGATATGTTTCTAAAGACAAAATTAATTTTACTCAGAGTGAATTGTAAGCTCAGAGTGAATTGTATTCTGTATTTTAAATTCGACACTACTAAAAATGATATATTCTTAACAGGCTGACTGGTCAAACCAAAGAATTGCCCCGTATTACTCGCACAAGCTTTTCTTTTAATCCATCTTTGCTCGTACAGCGACGTTTCAGGAGTTGTTTTTAAACCAGACCGTTTGAATATCGATATCATTGCCCGTCTCTCAGTATTTCCTGAAGACTAGACGATTGTAGAGGAGTACTTGCAATTAAAATATTTATCGAATGATTGCTGCTTCAGAAGATAGCGATTGTTCGCTGCTTCGGAAAACAATACAATGGCAATACAAGACGAAGAAGACACATTGTAGCAGAGTTCGGCTGAAATATTAAAATCGCCACCCGCGAATTCACCTTTTACCATCTTATGAATTCACCTTTCGTTGAATGATAAGTTAAGCGGCTTGATGAATGTTTTCACAGTGCATTTCGAATAATTGAAAAAATATATATATTTCCGAATTTTACACTGCTTGCTTTATGTGTTACGTTCCCGTCTCTGCTGAGAGTTGGATATAGTTTTTTTTTGGTGAATTTCATTCAAATTAAGTCGGCCTGTACCCCTACCATATAGGAAATTATTGATTCTAGATAAATTCTTCCTTTAAAATTTTTTTTCAGTAAATTATTATAAACTGTACACCGTTCTTGGTAATTAAAATAGAGGGTTTACCCTTTTCCAAAGTATTATAAAGCGTCTCTAGTAATCATAGAGTAACTTATACTTGTACACTAAACAAGGTCTAAGCTATAATAGAACATGATATTTATAAAATTAAGTTTAGTCAACCTTTCTGAGTGAAAGGCACAAACAAGTCTTGGCGACTATAGATACTCAATGGGACACTAGAGGCGCTTTTCCATAGTTTGGCTCCAATATTTGGAGCGAAATATAAAAATGTCGTCATTTTTTTTGGTACGTTCTGAACATCAAGAACTGTGCGTGGTTTATAATACTTAACTAAAAAGTCACAAACAAAAATTTTGAAGCAATAATTTATCTTAGGGTGCATGAAATTTGCAAAAGAAATCATTAAACTCACCACTACACGTATGGTGAATTGTGTAAGGCGAATTCGCAGGTGTCGGCAGGTGTCGATTGTGACATATCTGCCAGACTCTACTTCTTCTTGCGTGGAGTGACTCTAGTTTAGTCGACCTTTTTGAGCGGAAAGCAGAAACAAGTCTTGACGACAACTAATCAACTATTGCCGTCATGTGCCAAATTTACGGCGAGTCGTTGTATCGATCTGGAAAGGAAGCGAATGGTAGTGGGCTCCATATTGACATCCGAACTGTGCGCGTAAAAATGGTTTTGAGTGGTCGAGTGTTGTCAAGGTATGTCCTTTCCATCAGAAAAATTGAATTTCACAAAATAGCAAATTAACGTCAATGCTGTGTCACACGACGTGTGTCGAAACATGGAATCTCATCTAACGCGACATAAGATATATTAAATTTAAGAGTAGAGGGAATAATCTTTTAAGGATTGTAGAGGACTTAGATTTGTTTACACTTTTCATATTAAAAATAAAATTTTTAATTTGTTCATTAATTTTTTTTTATATTCATTTTCCATTTAAATTTTTTAAAAAAAAAGCCGTTGATACGAAAATGATAAAGCTATACAAAAAATGTAATCTTCTTAAACTGACTTCATCTCATTCTTTCTTATCGAAAGAACCAAAACCAAGGTGTGATATATAAATTTTTGCTTAATCCACACTTCCCCGTTTTTTTTTTTTTTTTGTTGAAAAATATTTTTTTAGAAACACGTACTAGAAAATTGAATTTATTTTGATTTTATTTAAATATTTAAATTAATAATAATAATTTTATAAATATTTATTTGCTTCACTATAATTTTTATTTTTTTATTTTTCATAAATATTTTACAATGACAATGATGTGTGGTGCAATGATTATTTCTTTCATTTTTTTTTTATTAAATTAAAAAATAAAAATTTTAAGCAATTTCTCTGTAATTGTAATGGATAGTGCTTGTATATTATAATTGAAGTGAACAGGAGGGGAGTGTGGGCAATAGTTGTTAAGTGGTTGTGTTTTTTTACAACAATATTTTAATGAAAGAACAATTTTTTCCTCCAATGTATAAAACCGGGCTGTAGTTATAGGTGATCGCCAAAATTGTAGAATCTAAACTAAAGTTTGACTGTTATTTCCTTTTCATATGAGTTACTTATTTTTTTAGTACGACTTCATTTAGGGCTAGCAGAGATTGTACGACCTGGACTGAACCTTTTTGGAATTATGAAAAAGATTTTGACATAAAGATCTTTTTGGAAAGATCTCGATCAGTAAGATGTTCCGTCGGAAGAAGTAACTTGTTAGTAGTAGAAGACAAGAAACACAGCGTCATGGCTGTTTTAAGTTGGTTTCTAAAATAATCAAAGGTTAAATACTTCAAAATGCGAAAAGCTCTCACGAAAAATATGCTAATACGGGGAATATAATGAATGTGTATATACTGTGATCCAGACTATCACAACAATCCGATGTTTTCTTACCCTAATTTGCCACGATAGGAATTATCATCAAGTTCTCCCACGTTTTTGGTAAACTTCCACCTGCACTACAGGCCTAACCCTATTGTGTAGCAGCACAGCTCCGGCGAGATGGGAGGAAATTCGATTTTTGAAAATTATGAGTAAAAATAGAATTTAATTGGCTATGAATCCTTCTCGTGAGCAGCTGAATGTCGTACAATAATCGAGAGACATATTCGACTAGTTCGATCTAAAAAATTAGCACCTAAATTTTACTGCGTGACCGGTGTATACTTTCAGGGTACACATAGTGTTTTTAGCGTCCACTGAGTAGGCAGAGCTTTTTGGAGCTTGTTTCTTGATTCTCAACGTGGAGCTGCGTATTAATCGGATAATTTAAAAAGCGAAAGAGATTTACTAGATAGATACCAAGAATCGGGTTGGCAACCGCAAAACGAAATATATACGAGTACTATCACTAATGAAAGGAGGGTGATTAACTATTTAATACGTATTCGAAAAAAGTGGGTTAAACCTCTAGAAGTAGCCCGAGAAGTAGGAAGCGAAAAAAAAAACAAACGCTATCAACTTGAAATTTTGCAATACCTCTAAAAATAATAAAAACAAAAAAAAATCCAACAAAATTGTTGGAATCCTCCACTCCTTCTCCAGACAAAATTTATCTCGGTCCACTAGTTGGAGATGGTAGCTTGCGCAGGAATCCACGTAAATTCATCAAAGATATGTGCGACCAAAGTTAGTGTTGCATGTTAGCCCTAGTCGCTCATCGCATGTTCGCAACATGTCACTATTCTCGATAACAACAACACAGTGCTAATAAAAGAACACCTGAGAGTTTTTTGCAGAGAACGAAAGCAACATCAACTACACGCGCGCACAAATTCCGGTTACTCATCGACGGTCAACAAGGAAATGATTCGGCCGAAAACGGTCGACAAGGAATTGATTCGGCATGAGGAACTGACAAAAACGATATCAAAGGGCGAGCGTTCGTGAAAAGAGGAAGTTGGATGTTAGAACGCGACAGAGTCAGTCGAAGTTTAGGAAAGCGAAAGAATGGAAGTTCGGAAGTGAAAGAGTCGAAGTTGGAAAAGCGGTACAGTGAACAAAAAGTGTTTGAGTTAACCTTTAAAGCGAAAAATAAAGTTCGTGGTGATTTTAGGATGTTAGGATCTATCATTCCATATACAATTGAAAAAACTGCCTATAACGCGATCGTATTTCGTCCTTTTGCTGTAATTTCAACAGAATAAGAAACATGCTCAGGAATTTTATATTAACAGACTTCTTCAATAATAGATGTCTACAGATTTTGAAATATTAGTTTTTCATGATATAGAATAACTGTACAACAATGCACTCCTATTGAATCGATTTGTGTGAGAGCTCAAGTTAGGCATTAGCTTCCTTTATGATTCGCCTTCAATTATCTTGGTTCAATAAGCCTGCCAGTGATTATCGGACTGGTCCTTCTACTTCCGCCTTTCTTCACGTCTATCTCTACTGTTTTTCTTTTTTCTTTTTTGGTTTTAAGGCACCGAGTATAACTTAGGTGGTCAAACTATAATGCTTGGCCAGTATAGGAATTGGAGAAAAAAAATCAAGTTAGGTTAATTTGGGTGGAGAGAGATAAAAGTGATGGTGGACATTGCTTTTGAAGCAGTGAAAGTTATACTCGTTAGGAAACACTTTGACTGGAACTGTGTTCCAAAATCTTGAACTTCGGGAAACAAATGACTACCTTTATTTCATCGTAGGCCAGACAGGGGTTAGACGGTGTACTCGTGTGCGCGTTCAGCTTGCCGAGTATTCCAGAGAAAAGTGTAGAGTGGAGGAATGAGTGCGCGTAATTCTACATTACATTTACCGTGAAAGAACCGATAGTAAATGCTGAGTACCTCGACATATCTGCGATGCTCGAGAGAACCGATAGAAGGCGTTATGGTGTCGTTTCCAATCAGTCGAAATGCAAGTTTCTGAATACGGTCGAGCAACGTGAGATGTGTTTTGGGAGCCCCAGCAAAAACATTCGAGTTTTACTCTAATCCTGGTCTAATGGATGCCTTATAGATGGTTACTAGGTCGTTCGGCGCGAAATACAAATTTAGAGACTTCAAGGGCAACATCAAAGATGTGCTGGGCCCAATTCAGGTGGTCATTAATTTTAACGCCTAGAAGTTTGAAATTAGCCGAGGTGCAAATGTGTGTGCCTCCATTGTGAGATAACACTGGAACATCACGTTTAAGTGATAGATGACAGGCATGTGTTTTGGTGCCATTGAGCTCTACTCCATTTTGCATGCCTCATTCCCGGATTAAGCTGAGATCCGTGTTCAGCGAATGGAATAATTCCATGCGATTGGAAGCAATAACATTTTTGTGATTCCGCAACAGAGATAAATTCATAGTTGTTATCTAAAGTACTGTCATCCGCAAAACTATGAATTGGATTGAGCATAGACAACAGAAGGTCGTTAATAAAAATCTTGAAAATAGTTGGAGACAAAACAGAGCCTTTATTAATGAGAAGGAGGAAGAAGTAGGTAGGTAGGCAGAGGTCGCTGCCCAGACACAAGTCCGGGCGTACATAGACCGCAGGCTAGTCCGTTGTGATGCCACAGCAAGTCAGAATGTTAATATGAAGCGTTGAAGATCTCCTGGCTTCCGCATTGGCCAAATTACCGCGACTATCCAAGAAGTGTGCGCCTAGGAGGAGAGCAGGGCAAGTTTATAGTAGATGAAGAATTGTATCGTCCTTTCCCTCATTTTTGCAGCTTAGCTAAAAGAGATTCGTCAAAAGCTCTTGAAATATCGAGTGCAAGACATGGAACGCTATACAGTCGTTGAATTTGATTAGGAATATTCGCGTTCAATCACAGTTCAGTCAATCAATCAAAATCCTGATAAGACCCCCTATAGGGGCATAAGATAGAAACAACTCTTCCACAAGGCACGATCCTGAGCATCGGCCTTAAGCTGTTGCCAGGACTTGTTTATTCCTCTGGCCTCCTGTTCAAATGCTCGTTTCAGGAAGATTTTAGCCAGAAAGATGGAATTTCGATCCGACCAATATCCCAATTGATCAAAATTTACCTTCAAATGCCTTTCGGAGAGCAGCAGGTCAGATGAGATTACACCAACTCTTAGAACCATACGAACAGAGAGATCAAAGGCTTGGCTTACTCGTTGCGCAGATAGCCAGCATTACACACACCATCTTGCCCAGCAAACATTTTAACGAGCGCTCATAAATAATGATCGAAAAACGATCGTTTTGCATGCCCGAGCTGCAATATGCTTGAAAAACAAATAACATGATGAGTAATTTAAACGTTCGAAAACCGAGCAGAAGGGTAAAATAAAATTATGTAAGCCATATGTAAACCAAGCTATGCAGAGTTCACAACACACGTGCGATATGCGAGTCCGAAAATGATGTCGACATAGCTCGGTCTGTAGGCAGATCGCACATTTCGTTTCATGAGTGAGCGTTTTTTTCTCTGCAAACTCTATAGATCTAACTCGAGTTTGCGTGTACTTATGGATGTATGTTCGTGAAATGTTCAAATTCATAAACAACAGAAACAGAACGAGAAGCAATTGCGATCTTCGATTATATACTTGCTTACATACTCGTTTCTTGTAAGGGTTTTACAATTCATTAATGAATTGTTAAAAGTAATTCATTAACGAATGTCCATTTAGTCCGCTTGATGAATCATTAATGACTCGTTAACGATCAAATCGCTCGATAATATAATTCATTAACGATTCTTGAATGAATTATTTTGTTTGCTGGGTGTTTTCTGACGAGAAAATCTTAAAAATTGATGAGAAATTTACCCGTCAAAATTACAGGGTTTATACTACCAGCTCTTGGGAAGCACGGGAAAAAGTTGAGCGAGTAAAAAGGAGTCACCGTCGCTCGTCAGTTATGGTCTGATGGGAGAAGCAGCTGCGAAGACACCACAAACTTCAATTTTTGTACAAAAGGGCGTCAAGACTTGGACCAGTAATTATCAAGAAGATATTTTCGAGCGAATTGTGATACGTTTGAGCGATACCATAAACACTGGGTATTCCAGCAGGATTCTGCACCGGCCACCAAACCCCCCAGATCAATTCAGCTGTGGCTGATGGCCTCAGATTGGCCCTCTGGGACCCCAGATCTCTATCCATTGGACTACTCTTTATGATCTGCCCTTGAAGAAATAGCCTGCCGAAGACGTCATCCGAATTTGGAGAGCCGGAAGAGGTCCCCAATCAAGGCAAGGAACGAATTCTAGCTGGAAAAGGTGCGTATTGTAATTGATAACTGGCCACGCAGACTTGTTTTGCGCCAAAAAAAAATTTTGAAAAAAAAAAAAAAAAATATTTTTATACCATTTGTAATACTGTTCGAAACGTTTCCTCAAAATATAAATTTACAAAGTGAAGGTCTTCGTTTTCTACTGAAAATTTTCCTTTAAACAGAACTTATGGCAGGATTATGTATATGTATCCTCTTTCTCAATCATTGAAGTAAAATGTTAGATCACATTGAGTTTCACCTTGGCACAATCGATCAATCTTGAATTTTGGTAAAGTAGAAAAACAATCTAATTTGAATAGAAAAATTGAACTACATTTGTTGTGAAAAAGAAGATAGATTGCAAAAAAATAGATAAAAAAAAACATGGATAAAAAATTTGAAAATTTCCCACTCTTGGAACTTTATGATGAAAACCTTCCCAGAGCGGCTCTAGTCTAGATCAGAGTTACTGTAAACAAACGCTCTCTCTTCTGCTCTCTCGAGTTTGGCCACGAACACATTAATCGAGCTGTCATTCGGTCAAATCAACGAATGGAAAGTATATAACTTCTGATCTGATCTGAATTTAAAATTGCACTTAGCCTACGTCTGCGAAAAACAAGATCGATCGCAGAAAATAAGGTAAGATAATGTTCGATTTGAAAATGTACCGCTCTGTGCTGGAACCTAGCCTCCAGCCTCTAGTACGAGAGGGTCCGTTGCTCTACAGTAACTCGAGTCTAGATATGCTTCCATTTTTCGCAGGCAACCTTTTAGGGTAATAATGTCGATCGGTATTCGAGCTCGATACTTTAGATTAACTTATACATTAATATGCAATCTATTAGGTTATACGCTTTCTTTTACATTATCTTTGCCATTGTCCGCAAATCTCCAACAGTCGTGTCCTTTGATTAGGCTCTACATTCTTTCCAGAACTAGACGATCACAGAGGCGTCAAACATTCGAACCTGCTTCGGTTCGCAAACGTACCAAGTGGCTAGCACAAGAGGACTAACATCCATCTATAATCGACAGGGGTAGTGCAATGGACCCAACTAGGATATAGCCTAGCGGGTAACGTGTTGGTCTACAATGCGACGGTCGTGGGATTAAATCCCGGTCGACGTATAATTCCAGCACACTGTCCGCTCTAGGATGTATCTTGATTACCCCAATCTACAAAAATGAAAACTTCGTAGATAGAGGGTTGTGCGAAGAGCTGACAATCCATACACAATAAGTAATGAACCTTAAGGAGCCTGAAGTTCAGGAGGCCATGGCCCGATTTGGGCTGTAGTTTCATTGTGGAAGTAGAAGAATCGACCCCAACTAGATGGTTCCAGTGCAATATGGTTTTTTGAAACCACCCTTCTACTACCTAAACCTAAACCTAAACCCTATATTACCACTATAACTAGTGATATATTCCTAAATGGAGTAGACGGTATTAACTTCATTTCTCCCCAACGTAAACCCTTTAGTATCTTAGTATCGTCTACCAAATTTTCAGAGGATACATCCCAGTACTACAGCCCTGCCTATAACTACATCTTTCGAAATGATCTCTTGGCAAGTACTACTGTGTGTCCAGTTTTTCATTTATGAATTTACTTATTTGATATAATTAATTTAGTGAGAGAAAGAGTGTATGTGTGTGTAACTGTTTTATGTTTTTTTTTTTAAAGCAATTAATTTAATTTGCTATAAAGTTTGCGCTTACATAAATTTTTACTTTAAAGTTAAATTTCATATTATATTCATCTAAAAAAATATCATGTTAATCAGCGTCTAAGGGTTTGCGGATGTGTTATTTTTTATTTTTATTTTTTAATTTATTTAACTCACAAATGAGTTATCGTTCATTTTTTTTCCATTTTCATTTATTTCCATTTTTTTATTATATTTTTTTTTATTTCATATGTTTTTTTTATACTCTAAATAGATTTATATTTTTGTTATTAATTTTAATTTATATGTATAAATTTTATTTAATTAGTTTTATTCTAATTTGTTTTTATAAACAATTTGAAAAAATAAAAAGAAAAAACGAAATGTGAAACAAAAGTTTAGATATTTATATTTAGGTAATCATAAAAAAAAGAAAACATTCCACATACAATATAATTTTTGAATTTTCAATATTTCTCATTCTTCTTCTATTTTTTTTTTTTTATTTTTCTTTATCGTATTTTTTCTAATTTTTTTTTTTTTGCCTTTTATTAAAAAAGTTACATATTGAAAGATTTATTTAAATACATATGTAAATATATTTTTATGTGCAACACTTTTTTCCGTTTTATTTCGTAGGAAATATCTTAAAAACGATTTGTAGTTTTGAAATTTTACAGTTTACAGATTCAAGAAACGAGTCTAAAATACGTAAATTAAATCATTTTAAGATGGCTTTAAAAAAATAACCGAATTGAAATTGTGAAGGTTTTATTGGTAATTTTAATGAAAGTTTTATAAAATAAAAAATAATAATAATAATTTAATCTGCTTGAGGGACATAAGATGGCAGCAAAGTTGTTGAAAATTAGTCAACATTTTTTTTTTTTTCTGGTGGCAGTTTATTCTACTTAGTGTCGCGCTTTTTTAGTTTTAGTCTTCTATGATTCACCATGAACACCCTTAATTTACAATTGTTATAACTATCTAAGAGAAAGAAAAAATCAGTGCCTCTAGTATCTCATTAGGATTGATATATATATAGATGGACGACTATTTTATAGGGTACTGTTGAAAACGGCCACAATTTCGTCGTATTCCAAGTTCTTTTTTGTTTGTAGCACTTTCATGAATGGAGTCCCTTTTATTGGAAAGTTTTTAGTGATTCAAACACGTGCCAACATTTTGCTCTTAGCTTAGCGATATCTGATGCACAGCTAAATTTACTACATATGTGCTCAGCCCCTCGATCACCTTCCGAAATTTCAACAGGCTAAAAAAAAATTTTTTGTACTAATTTAAATTTAAAAGGTTTAAGATCTATTTTTAGATTTTATTAACTCTTGATAGATACATACACAATTTTCTTTAAGACTCTCTTCCATAATGATTATCACACAATATGCGATCTGCATTATGTATCGTAGAATTTGTTATCCAATCGACTTTGAAGCTCTGTCAAACGATGCGAGACGATATAAAGCAAAAAATCTTCGAACTATTAGCGGTAGCTATCTTATCGGCCTAAAATCATTCTGTTGGTTGTTCGATAAAGAAATTCGATAATTTTTGTATCATGGAGCATTTTATCGATGCCGGCGGAAGACCTCGTATCGGAAATGGGACAAGATTTAAAATATTTTTTACTTCTAATTTTCGGTCAACTTTGTTGAGTTGCTTTCCGAAAAACCGCACGTAATTGAACTTATGTGCGCTAGGCTCATCAACTCTTTCATTCCCTATTATATTAGAATGCCGAAGGACTCACATAATTTCCGGTATTTTCATAGATGCTTTCTGGTTATATTAGAATGCCGAAGGACTCACATCATTTCCGGTATTTTCATAGATGCTTTCTGGTTAGGGAATTTTCTTTCAGTTCTTGGTATAGACCCCGTTTGTTGCTAAGCGATGTTTTCACCTAATACAAATTGGAAGAATGAAATCGACTTTATCCAAAGCTCCTAATACAGCAGTTTGATTTGGAAATGTTGTACGAAAATCCCAGGATATGCTTTCTTTTTCATGAGTGATCCATCGATGTAGATAAATTAATAGTCCCTACTGAAGGTAAGATATCCATCAATGCCCAAACTATCTCTTTTGATGATAACAACGCAACTAGGACTTTCTTAAGAATATTGTTCGTATTCGAAGCACAAAGCAAAATAACAAACAAATGTGAATTTAATCGAAACTACACTACTTTCAACTGCGTCTAGTACGTTTTTCGTTTTCAAATTGACTGAAATTTCAGATAACAGAATAAACTCGAGGAGAGATTTTTCCAAATAGTTATTAAAAATTATAAACTTGATTCATAGTTCTACCCCCAGAGCAAATGGCCCTTAATAAAAAAAAAATTCCGTAGCGGATCCTGGAAAACCATTTCCCGCCTTTTTTACGTCGCCGAGCAAAACTTAGGCGTTCACCCTTTAATGCAATTTACACAGTCAGATCGGTAAAGGGAGAAAAGAAAGGAATTGAAGGTTAAATCGGATTTAAGGGAAGGAGAAACCTAGAATACCGATGGACGTTGAGTTTGAAACGTCGAAGTTCCTATGACAATGGGAATACGGTTTTCGGCAATGCATTCCAAAGCTTTGAAGTTCGTGTTATGAATGACTGCCTATATTTCACTGTACGAGAAGTTGAAAGCTTAACAGTAAACTCGTGTATATTTCTAGGAAATGTGGTGTAATAAGGTTAGAAAGTTCCTCCCAGCATTCATCATGAAGCAGCGGGAAAGTAGGCAAATATTTCTAGGAAATGTGTCAATCAAATCAAATTCCTATTAAGACCCCCCTATAGGGGCATAGGACAGAAACAACTCTCTTCCACAGGGCGCGATCCTGAGCATCGGCCTTAAGCTGATGCCAGGAAATGTGTAAAAAGGTGGAATAAGGTTAGAAAGTTCCTCACAGCATTCACCATGAAAGTAGCGGTAGTGAATGCTCGGTACTCCGACATTTCTGCGATGCTCTAGGGAGTCTATAGAAATTGTGTTGGCTTCATCTTCAATTAGTCGGATCGTCGAGTTGCGTTTTGAGTGCCCCACACCCAATTATGCAAATTGTAGTAATTGCGTGGTCTAATGTAGGCATTATAGACATTGGCTAGGTCAATAGGAATAAAATATTTTTTACGTGTTCGGAGTACTCCTAGGCGTTTGGAAGCGTCTACATTGAGTATGTGCTGATTCCAATTAAGAAGGGTAAATTATTTGCATGCCAAAACGTGAGAAGTATTCGGAAGAGTCTAGTTGGACACCACCGAAGACTACATTACCGACCGACGCTGGAGCATCACGTTGAAGGGAAATATGACAGGCCTGTGTTTTTGAGGCGTTGAACTCTATTCTTTTCATCCTGCCGCAATCCAAGATTAGGTCCAGGTCACAGTACAATGATCTAAATAAGTCGGTACGTTTATAAGCCATCGGGACGCGGTGAGCGTCATTAATCGTTCCGAAGTCATAAATGTTATCCAGGGTACTTTCATCTATAAAGCAATGTATCGGATTGAGAATTTACGACAGAAGGTCATTAATAAAAATAAGAAAGAGTGTGGGTTATAAAACAGAGCCTTGGGGGGCGCCGGTATCTATGGGAAAGGGGGAAAATGCCACATCATCCAATACGACTTATCATTTAAGAATCTTTCAATCCATTTTAAGAAGTTGTTATTAAATCCGACTGTTTTGAGCTTCACTAGGAGACATTTGTGCCAAACTCTGTTTTAGCGATGTTAAGTGCAAGAACTTGACCTTTGCCAAATTTATGCAGGCAAGAATTCCAACGTTCAGTCAGATACACCAAGAGGTCATGTGCAGAACGTCCGGAACGGAATCTGTACTAACGATCATTGATAAGTTTATTATTTTCAAGATGGCGATCTATTTTGTTATTGACAGTCGTCTCCATCACTTTTGACAAAGCGATAGTTAGCGGGTAACGCTCTGTTTACTTTCTTGGAAATAGGCTGAACATTCGTCATATTGTACGTACGCAGAAAGTGTCCAGAAGAGTAAGGGAGATGGAATAAATCACAAAGGGATTTAGTCAGAGAAGAAAAACAATTTTCGAGGACTATGAAGGAAATACCATCGGGACCTGTGGTTTCTGAAGAATTTTGTCGTGTGCGAAAACGAATTGCAGTTAGACGATATTTAGATGGTGTTATATGCGGGGGAGACTGATTTGTCGCCAGCAGCCTGGAGTTTCAAGCGAAAATTGCTGCAAGAAGGCTGGCTTTCTCGATAGGATGGACTACAATTCGGACCCCAAATGGTGGTGTGGATGATGATGATTACATGGTTGTTGTTCACCGTTTTAACAAATAACCAAAAACATCTCGAGCCTTTTGGTGTTTCGAGAATCTTCCATCGAAGTTTTTGTTCGTGTTGAAGTTTAGCACTTTGCAGGTATTGAGGCGTTTTAAAGAGATCTCCTGGCAAAAGTTGGGTTCCTCTTAGAGATTTGTAAATCATTTTTCTTGCTGCGGATGGCCATAAGACAATCGCTAGTGAACCACGAATCTTTCGACGGTTTGATTCATTTATAACTAAAGGGTATAAAAAGTTTCATACCCTTAAGGTTAGTTTCGGCTATGAGCTGACAATTGCTATCACAATTATTGTACTCGAAACATAATTTCTGGTTCAATTCTCTGCTTTTTTCTAATACCGGATGGTTCTTCGAGGCGCTTTGTCTTTTAATGTATTTACCGTTGTAATCGGAAACTGTGCTCGAATCAGAGTCATTATTCACAACTGGGGATGACCGAATCACAGTAACAGAGTATTTTTTGGGATGATTCGTGAGAAAAAAGTCAAGTAAGTTTGAATCATGGTTTGCTATTTCAGTTAACCGAGTTGGTCCGGTTACTAACTGCACTAGTCCATTTAATGAACCGAAGAGCTCAGTGGCCTTTGTGGAAATTAAGAGAGATCTCCCTTCGCATGCGTCAAATCTGTGTTGTTATGTGGTTGTGCCATATGGAAAGCGACCGTTCGATTTGTCAAGAAACTCTAAACTTTCGTGAACCAACGTCTCCAACGCATTTAAGAAATATTCTGGCCAGAGGACAAATATCTTTGGAGTACAACTAGATAGACTAAAATATGCAGTTGACAGGCGGAAGTGGACCGGTCGCACTTTGAGGAAACCAGCCCGAAACATCACCAAACAAGCTCTGGATTATAATCCTCACGGAAGACGTCGGGTTGGTTGACCATGTAGCACATTGAAGGGAGCAACTAAGCAGAAGGCCAGAGGAATAAATAAGACCTGGCGACAACTCAAACTCGATGCTCAGGATCGCACCTTGTGGAAGAGAACTGTTTCTATCTTAGGCCCTTACAGTGGGTCTTGACCGAAAACTTATTGATAATTAATAAATAATATAATAAATTGATAGCGCACTTTTATAAATAACTTTTCTTATAGCCAAGAGCTCATTTAGTCATTATATTGATTAGCATCTTCAAGCTGTGTTGTGACTCAGTCATTGCTAGTCGTGTCTCATAATATTCACCTCTGTTTGTTACAACCGCACAACAATAGGGATTTGGATTCATGATTTGCACTCAAAGGTTGATCTTTTTTAATCGCCAAAAAGAGAGCCAAAACAACCAGATTCTTGTACATATTGCTGCAGAGCAGTTGGTATACTTCTATCCGACGCTGATATTTTTATTGTTGCGGGCAACAAGCGTCACAAAATTCCAACAGAAATGCCGCAAAAACAAAAATTATTTTTCGACAAAATTGTGTGACTAAAGCGTTTAAATGTGTGACATTTCAGATTTGAAATCTGGGACAATTTTTCCCCAGAAATTTTTTGACTATAAATTGTATAGCGGCGAAAAAATACGATAGAGCGACATGTTAATCTACACATTTTCAGTAATAAACATTTTTTTTTAAACCTACTGATGAAATAAAATTTTGCGACCGATTTCTGAACCCGATCAAATTTCACTGATTTGAAATTCATTTCCTAATGTTATTTGAAATTACAGTATTGCCTACAGTTATTTGAAATCAAATTCCAATAAATTCATATTAATTTGTTAGACTTAAGATTCTCGATTTCATAATAAGAAAAAAAACCGCATTTAAGATAATAGTTTATTCGTTAAAATTCGAAATGGAAACTGAAAACAGGACGAAAATTTTGCAAATCGATTCAAGGAGACCCAAAGTGTTTACCGAGCCCCAAGAACTGAAAGAAGATGACGGACACATGGTAAATAGTGAAGAAGGTAGTTCGGAAGGCGAAGGCAAATCCAGGACTTTCAAGGTGGCATTTGGCCAGAAAAGGGGAACATCGAGGAGTTCTGTGAGAAGAATATTGTCAGAGGCTGGCTTGAAGTCCTATCAAGTCATTATTCAATCGCATCGACAAGCAAAACCGAGCCAGAAAGCTGTATGACAATGTTCTGATCAAAAATGTTAGCAGCTTGATAATGGACGATGAAACTTACGTTAAATTGATGCCAAACAGATTCCTGGACAAAAATGTTACATTGCCGATAAGCGATTGAATGTTGCAGATGAATTCAAGTTTACGAAATCGGAAAAATTCGGGAAGAAGTTGATGATTTGGCAAGCAATCTGCTCGTGTGGCAAAACGAGTCGACCGTTTCAGTGACCTCTTCAGCAGTAACATCTAAAATTTATATTGAAGAGTGCCTACAGAAACGGCTTTTGCCATTTATTCGACAGCATGATGCTTTGGTAGTTTTCTGGCCAGACTTGGCATGTATAAATTCGAAAATTTCAGTGCTACAGAACCAACAACGTACTAATCGTGCTAAAGAAGAGGAACGCACCGAAATGCCTACCCATTCAAAAATCTAAGTTAATTGTCAAAACAATTTTAAAGAAGACTGGAGCCACCATCATATGTTCCATTGCTGGCAGAATAGGGTCAGTAAAGTGCATGAAACAACAATGCAGATGATGATGGCGGCGATTTCATAGAAAGTCCGTTTTTCTTATCAGATCTGGTCTAGAAAGCTTCGACGATTCCAATTATTTGCCTTTGGAGTTTGGCGACTCCGCGGACGCGAGCTGTTCAATCGGTAACGAGCAAATGCAGAACGCGTTGCTCGACCACGTGTGAGCCAAAACCTGCGCAGCCCCACCAGTGGTTATCTGGTATCACGGGGGTGGTGACGGAGAGCTCTGACCATGTCGCAACAGTTTGCATGAATGGAGGTGCGAATCGTATGTCGCTGCGTAGGCTTCAGGGCAAGCCTATAAAATCGTGTTCAGATAAGGCTGTAGGTGGGCGAATGCGATGCTCGCCTTGCCCTACAAACGTATTTCGCAAGCTAATTGTACCTGATTAATTTTCCTAGAAAACGTTATGACCCTTGAGCAAAGATTGTGCAAATAAATATTGAATGTAAGTGATATGAATGACAAATCTGAATGCAAGTAATGAACGAAAGGAATTATGTTTCAAGAATAACCGATACACCTGGTAGTTAACCAAGGAGGGCGAAATGCTCGTGTCCCGGTAGCCATTAGCGGGATACGTCTAACCAAGAAAATAACTCCTGAAATATAAATCAATGGGTAGCCTCCTAAGCCCTGATTTTTTTTTTATTTTTAAATTTCCTTAAAATCAAAATCTTTAATTTTAGTTCCTGCAAATATTCTTTCTGATAAAATGTTCTTTTGTATGTTTATCGAATCAAGTCCATTTTTCACCTTTTCGAGTCGTGCAAAGCACGGCATCATAAACACCAATAAAATATCGGAGAAGGACTCTGTTTTTGCGTATAATTAAAATTAATCAAATACCAAAATACGTGACATTGAATTTTGTAAAATTTCAAATTGATAGAGTCCAATAAGGTTTTACCACATACGTACAATAACATCCGCTAAATTATATAAATTTTGATTGAAAGTTTCTCTATCCTCTCTCTCTTTCTCTCGCTATCATCCTCTGTAATAAACAATTAAAGTCAAAATACAAATATAATATTTTACTCTTGTATATTATTTTTGTACATTTTTCTGCTGGCAAAACTGTAAAATGATTGAGAGAATTTTTAGTGCACAGCTCTTTCCTCAATCGTTCATTTTTAGCTATCTCTATCTCTGTCACTCTTTCTCTCAACAATTAAATTCCATCATTAATTACGTTTAACATTTTTGAGTAAATCGAATTTTATTTATAAATTAAAGATTTTTTTTTAAACTAAGTTGAAAAAATAAAAATGTATATTTTATTTTTAAATTTAATATAATACGTTCCTTGCGAGTGCCTTGTTCTTTTGTAGTTTTTTTTTTCTTTAAGCCCATTTTTTAATTTTGTAAATATTTCATAAAATATAAATTTCTCACTTTTTTTTTTACATACCATATATAAATTTTGTTAAGAAACAATTAAACAGCTTTATTTAGTTAAAAAAAAATTACAGTACAAAAACAAGTTAAAAACAATTTGGCAACATAATTCGAAACGAAGGGTTTCATTGTTATTTATATTTTTCAAACTAATTTATAGTTGAACATGATAAATTCTTAACTAACTAAAATATAAAAAAAGGATAAAACAAAAATTTGAAATATACCTAATTAAAATATATGATTCAAATTTAAGAAAAAAAAAAAAATGAAATGAGCAAAATACAACTGGAAAAGATCAAGGCACGCGACATAGGATTCTCGAAATAACAAAAACAAATTGACAAATTGCATTTAGACTCGTACAAATTTGTTATTATTTTGTCTTTATCGGGAATATTTTATAAGTGTTTGTTTTTATCATATAATTTTTATTTACTTTTGAATTGAAATAGTTTTCTTATATATTTTTTTTAATGAATATAATTATAATGTAAATTTTAGTTTATTTTTTTTTTTTTTTATTAGTTTTAATGAAAATTTGTCTCTTTTTGAGATTTTATTTATTTAGGGTTTTCTGTAATTTTTAAATGTGAAGATTTGCCACTGGCCCAGGTTGTTGTTTTTATTCTCGTTAATTCATATGTCTGTGGATGTGTGGATGTGAGTGCTATAAAACAACATTCGATTCGTGCGCATACCAAGGACTTTCTGGGTGTTGATTAATTTTTTTTTTATTTTCGGGGCGGGTTCGAGTAATAGTGTAGGCAACAGCAACTTGCGTTTGGTCATCCACAATAATTTATCTCGAAAAAAGGATCATCTACTTATATTGGTTCTGTAGCTATGTTTTATTTTTATTTATTTATTTATTTTTGTTTTTAAATTTATATTCGCTGTACTTATATATTTTTTTTTTGTACAGTTTAATTAAATTATATTTATAGAAGAATTTTTTGCGAATAGGATTGATGATGAAGAGGAGAAATTTTACGATGATGATGATGTAAATATTGATGCGGTTGATGTGGATTTTTTTCTTTTGATTTATCGCAATGAATAAATCTATTAGGATTTTTCTCGGAGAATAATGTCATTGGCTAACCCATCGTTGATGTAGCCTGTATTGGGGCGCTGGCAGTTTGGCTGGTACCAGCATCTTGTTGTTGTACACTTCCACTGCTACCGGCAGCTACATTTGTGGCAGGCGATGATCCTGATACAGCAGGATTTGTTCCAAGCGATGATTGACTCCCTATAAAGAAAATTGTATTTACCGATTTATTAAATTATAAAATTATTCATGAAAATTAATATCTAAAAATTTTTTTGTAGGCAAAGCGCTTACAAATAAATAAACAGTAAAAATGTTTTGATCTTCTTCTTCTACAATCACAGCCCAAATCAGGCCTTGGCCTCCTGACATTTTTTCATTATTTATTGTGGAAGGATTGTTAGAATTAGAATTTTTATTTTCGTAGATTGAGGTGACCAAAATATACCCAAGCAGGCAGTGTGCTGAAATTATGCGTCGACCGGGACTTAATCTCACGACCTTCGCATTGCATGGTAGACCAACACGCTACTCGCTAGACTACACCCTAGTTTTGACCTTAAAAAATGCAAAATAGACATGTGTATGATTTTATTTAATTTTTTCTTGCAACTATACAATCTAAAATACTTTTAATGCCCTTTTTATACTCTAGATGAAATCTGAGAGTATTATAAGTTTGCCACAAAGTTTGTAACGCCAAGAAATAAGGCTCGGAGAAAAAAATAAATGATACAGAAGTTCATATAATCACAAAAAAATCTCAAAACCGGATGTCCGTCTGTCCGTCCGTCCGTCCGTCCGTCCGTCCGTCCGTGTCCTCTCTAGCTTGAGAACGCGTTGAGCTAGAAAGTTCAAATTTTGTACACGTCGTTTTTAACAAAAAAGTAAGGTCAAGTTCGTGAACGGGCCAAATCGCTCCACCCCTTCTACCCCCTCCCATACAAAATGACACAATTGCGCAATTTCACAATAAACGGATTTGCTCGAAAAATATAAAAGCTATTGGCCTGAAATTTGGAATATGTTACTTCCATTATAATATCAATCTACTGTATAAAAATGATGCGTGTCCTCCCCCTCCTTCTACCACCTCCCATACAAAATGCACTTTTTCATGAATTACTCTAAGCCAAATTACTCAGTGCTTATAAAATTTAGCGGGCTGAAATTGTGCACCAAATGTTTATTTAAAATTGTTAGTAAGTCAAAAAACAATTGGACGATTAGCTTCACCCCTTCTACCTCCTCCCATACAAAATGACACGATTTCGCAATTTCACAATAAATGGATGTACTCGAAAAGTATAAAAGCTATTAGTCTGAATTTTGGGATATATTACTTCCATAATAATTTCAATCTATAGTATTAAAATTACGCATGTCCTCCCCCTCTTTCTACCACCTCCTATACAAAATGCATTTTTTCATGAATTACTCTAAGCCAAATTACTCAGTGCTTATAAAATTTAACGGGCTGAAATTTTGCAGTAAATATTTATTTAAAATTTTTAGTAAGGCCAAAAAAAATTAGACGATTAGCTTCACCCCTTCTACCCCCTCCCATACAAAATGACACAATTTCGCAATTTGACAATAAATGGATTTACTCGAAAAGTATAAAAGCTATTAGTCTGAATTTTGGGATATATTACTTTCATAATATTTCCAATCTACAGCAGAAACATTATTTGCGTCCTCCCTTTCCTTCCACTCCCTCCCATACAAACTACACTTTTTCATGAAATGCTCTTAGCCGATTTTCTCAGAACATATAACATTTATCAAGCTCATATTTTGTAATAAATACTTAATTAGTATTATCACTAAGATCAGAAAAAACTATTTGATTACCTTCACTGCTTCTACCCCCTCCCATACAATATGACACAGTTTCACAACTTCACAAAAAATCGATTTTCTTGAAAATTATGAATGGCAATATTCTGAAATTTAAGGGATGTCAATTTTGTAATATTGCTAGTTATGTCTGAAAAAATTACTAAGATCCCTCCACTGTTTCTACCACCTCCCATACAAACTGCAAATTTTCATTAAAATTAACTCACTAATTTTCTCAGTTCAATTTTTGGAGTAAGCATTTTGTATAAAACATTTTTATAGCTACTTTTGCATGATGGAGAAAAAATTAGTTCAATGCTATAATCCCTTCTAACACTCCCCATACAAAATTTCTAGGGATCAGAAAAAATTCTATGTATTTCATCTAGAGTATCGTAAGATTGCGCTTTACGCGCAATCGTAGCCCTGTTATGTTTTATTATATTTTCTAGCTATTTTCGTTTTTCGGCGATTTGCCCTTTTCTTTGCCTAAAATAAATTTAAAAAATATTTTGCATTACATTTTTATTTTGAAATCAAAATAAAAAGCAAAAAAAGCGCTATAAGCCAGTTTTATTATAAGCAAAAAAAAAACATCACATTTAATTTTGACCCCACGTATGCCATAACCCCGTAATACTCGACCTGCTTCACGCGCTCATAAATATTCTCTCAACCCTGTCTTCGGTCGCACTGTAAAATTTCGTGATTCGTTTTTAAACCGGACTGTTCGAATATGGAAAACTCGCTGCCCATCTCATCTTCCCGCATGACTACAACATTCAACAATTCAAAATAAATATTCATAGCCACTTCCGTCTCTATCCCCTTAATTTCCAAAAACCAATATCCTTCCCTTCTCGCCGGAATTGTGCTTCAGTAAAAAAGGGCAACCCTTCTCGTTATGGTGTCACAAAAAAAAAATTTAACCTTTAAACACAAAATTCGAAATTTGTATCTGCAAAAAAAAAAAAACGAGGGGAAAAGTTTACAAAATCCAATTCTTCAATTATTTACAATAATTCACCAAACCATCGATCAATGACATGATTCCTTGCATCAAACTATTCTCATTTCTCTTCCTTAGAAGCAAAGAGTAATTGTCAGTGTCACGTTTTGCACATCAAAACTTTTATTTGCTACTACAGCTTAAATAAACTTCCTAAAAGTCGGGCACAACTGTATTATTCTTGGCACAAGTTCAGGTTGCGTGGAAAGTCAATATCCACGTTAGAGTGCAAAGGGAAGACTAAATGAAAAGGAGTTCTAGAGCAGGGCTGTTGTGTAAAGGGATCGTAAAATTTGTGATGTACAGTAATCCCTTGACTTACGTCTCCCTTGTTATACGTTTTTTCGACTTAAGTCGTTCATTACTTTCAGAGCAACCCTTGAAATTACGTTGTCCGTCCCTTGACTTACGTTGCCGTTTACATAGAACAGATGTTTTTTTATATGAAAACTTTTCTCCTGGTAAAAGGGAATTTCCAAAATTTGTGAGCGCGATTTTCGTAGGAAAATTTTCGTGTTTGGCGTTCATACATTATAGACCGAGGTTGTGTTGAGATGTTTTTGATCACATTCGTATACTTCGAAAGAATTTCGTGTTTGGTTGGTGTTTGAATAATTGATCGAGTTTTGTGCTGTTTCGTATTATATACATAGATACCTTACGTACAAATAGTATTTTGAATTATCTAAGGTACGTAATGGCATTCAGATAAAGTTGAATATGTATGTGGTAACACTGATCCGTGGAGTTGGTCGGAAGGTACGGTAATTAGACAAGCGCAGTCGAAGTTGGTCCATCAGGCCGAAAGGTTATAACGAGTGAATTAATAAAGATTTTAAATATTAAGCCGTGGCGTTTTAGTTCAGCTGAGTTTCTAATTTCCACATGTATTTATCTATGTAATAATAATAATGTATATACATACATATTGTATTGTATTATGTACAATTTGAGTTTTATATTTATAGCAATCAAATGGATAGAATTAATCGACAACATTCTGCTGGAAAACCGTATCCGAAGAAAATGCGAAAAACAGTGACTATTGGCAAGAAACTAGAAATTTTAAAACGTTTCGATGAACGTGAAAAATCGACAGTTATAGCAAGTGTTATGGGACTTCCCCAACAACTGTTCTAACCATTATCAGCAATAGAAAAAAAATAAGTGAATCAGTTAAAGCAGGGGCATCCACAAGTGGTACAATGATTACCAAAAAAACGGCCCCTGCATTGGAAAAAGTGGAAGAAATGCTGATTATTTGGACCAAAGACCTGAATCATCTAAATATGCCGGTGAACATGGCGAAAAGCTTATTCAAACAAGTAAACTTGAGTCGAGAAGACATTTTCGTTGCCAGCAATGGATGGTTTGAAAACTTCAAGAAAAGAAGTAAAATTCACAATGTAAAAGTAAAACGTGAAGCGGCTAGTGCGGACTATGACGCAGCGAAGATTTTTTCAAACACTTTACATGATATTATTGAAAATGGAGGAAGTTGCGCACAGCAGGTGTTTAATGTTGACGAGACAGGCCTGTATTAGAAACGCCTGCCCTCAAGAACATTTCTTTCGATTAAAGAAAGAAGAGCTCCTGGCTTTAAGGCAGAAAATTCCAGGATTACTTTGCTTCTTGGAGGGAATGCATCAGGTGATTTGAAACTGAAACCTCTTGCTGTTTATCAGTCAGAGAGGGTTACTTCTAATATATTTCGTGATTGGTTTGATCAATATTTCTGTCCGACAATAAAGAAATACTTGAAAGCCAATAATCTTTCTCATAAAGCGTTACTAATCATAGATAACGCTCCAAGTCATCCTATAAATCTCAGCAATGATGCCGTTAAGGTGATTTTTTTGCCTCCCAATACGACCGCGATTCTTCAACTAATGGATCAAGCTGTTATAGCATCATTTAAAGCCTATTATTTGCGGCGTATACATATTTCACCAATTAATTGAAGCTACTTAGTCGGGGGACTACAGTGAAATGTCAATTTAAAAATTTTGGAACAAGTATGATATTGCAAAGGCAATTAGCAATATAAATAAATCATGGCTAGAAGTTTCATCCGAAAATATGAACAAGGTGTGGAGAAAAATATGGCCTGGTTGTGTAACAAGTACAACTAATGAATTTGATAAAGAACTCATTGAAAAGGATATTCTTGAATTAGCCAGGCAATTAGGATTTACAACAGTTGATCAAACCGACATTCAAGAATTATGAAGCTGCGGAGACGAGCCACTAAGGAATGAGGAGCTTGAGCAAATTCTGGCAAGTGATAATGAAACACAAGCAATATCAAAGGACCAAAGTGTAAAAAAAAACATTTATATTAAAAGAATTGGCCGAAGCATTCGAATATTTAGATAAAGCGTTAAAGATCTTCAAAGAAAATGATCCCGACGAATTAAGAAGTGCAGAAATTTCAAACGAAGTCTACACTTCTGTCAAGGATTACAAGCAGTTGCTCGAAGAAAAAAGAAAACAAACTGTGTCCCAAACACGAATTTCGACCTTCTTCACCAGGAAACCAGTCAGCCCACAAACAGTAGAAATAGAGGCTATTTCTTCTAAAGATGATTAACAATTAATGTGTTGCTTTTTAGTGCTTTATAAGAATTAAAGTTTATACATTTATCGCCTGAGGTTGCTTCTATCCTCGAGTTACGTCGTTTTCGACTTACGTCGCAATTTCTCAGAACCTAACTCCGACGTAAGTCAAGGGACTCAATCAAATCAATTGTAAGGTGCTTGTACAAAATTCCAAAATCGTAGCTTTTAATTTGTTGGTTATTAGTTGATTTATTGAAATTGTTCGAAATCATACTTTTGTATGGGAGGTGGTAGAAGAGCAGGCGCGATCTGAAAACTTTTAATTCAATTTCGTTTCAACTATTTCTAAAAGTTTTTGTGGAAAATTTCGGATTGGTAGCTTACGGTGATAATTGATTTCTTAAAAATGGTCGAAAGAATAATTTTGTATAGGAGGTAGTAGAAGTTTTGAAGGTATTCGACCAGTTAATGTTTCATACCTTAAGGGTTTTTTATTAAATTGTTAAATTGCCAAATTTTCAAGTTTTTACATTAAAATATCATTCAAAAATATTCGGTTCTTGTGCTTTTTTTATTACACATGAAACACCACGTTAGACTCCCCCTCTCATCGATGCATAACAATTGTGGAATAAATTATTATTTTTTCTCTATGTATATCAAATAGATGTACACACATGGAAAGCTTTACATCTCTCACCAGAGCCCTAAAAAAATTACTGAAAATTTTCGACATGTTTGCTTACCGCCTCCCTACCCACCAACTTAAAATTTTTACCGAAATTAAGGACTATGTAGTTCTACAATCTGAAAAAATTTCAATTTGATATCTGTGCTCAGTTTTGATATATAACGGTTTGAAATTTTGGAAAGTGCGCCATTTTCGAAAAGCACCCCATTTTCCCCCACTTACTATTGTCCAAATACTACTGTCCCAATTTTATATTTTTCTCGCGTTTCGCTAGTACAGCTTAATATATGTTTCAAGTTTCAATTACATAGCTTGAGAGATAGTCGTGATATTCATTTTGAAGTGTTTTTCATTGCACCCCCTGATCCTTCTCCTTACAATAATTAGCCTCCCTCTAAGCTGATTCTGGTGGATCTTTATGCCATCTTAATGGTTCCAAAATATTTTTTTTTTATGACAAGTAATTTCGAAGATATAATCATTTAAAAAAAAATTCGGCCATCAATTTGTTTTTAGTCCCCCTCTCTTTCGGGCCCCAATAGATAAAAAAAATTAAATTATTTTTAAAGTTTATCCCTGCATATACCTAGTCGTGCCATAAGTTCTGTCACACGTATATGGGCAATTTTTGTATAAATGAAAAAGAGTTTTTGACAAAGGAAAATATATTTTATTTTGGCATACTAATGGAAGTAAAATAAGCAACAAATTATTCAAAGTGGCCGCCTTTAGCCTTAACACAGCTCTTTAATCTGTTGGGCCAGTCATCGATAGCAGTACGCACTGTTTCTAGCGGAAAATTAACTACTGCTTCTGTCAAAGATCGCTTAAGGCTCTCGATATTTGGGTGTCGTCTCGTGCACACCATGGACTCTAACTCCGCCCACAGTTTGTAGTCCAGGGGATTCAAATCTGGGCTCCCAGAAGGCCATTCCGTCGCCCTTATAAACTGTGGAATATTGGTTTCCAACCACGCTTGTGTGGTTCGAGCTTTGTGGGCTGGCGCAGAATCTTGCTGGAAAACCCAATGTCGATTGTTGAATAGCGTAGAGTTCAGCGGCTTCACACATCCCTCCAGGATGTCCGTTTGATAATTTTTCGCTGCAGTTTTTACGCCTTTTTCGCAAAAATGAAGCTCGGTGACCCCTTCGTAGCTGACACCCCACCATACCATGACTGATGCTGGTTGATGTCCTCGCTGTACCCTAGTGGCAACTTCTCGGGCTTCTATGGAGCTGTGGGCATACACCTTATCATTTTGGCGGTTGAAATGTTCCTCCACCGTAAAAATTTTTTCATCGGTAAATAAAATTTCTCGATGTTTGTTGTTGCCGTACCGCCGAAGGAGCTCTTTCGATCTGGTGCTCCTAATTTGCTTCAACTGCTCAGTCAGCAAATGTCCCGTTGATCGTCGAAAGGCACTCATCCCGAGGTCAGATTTTATGATGCGAGACATACTTCGGGTGGATATGTTCATCTCTCGAGCCATGATTCGTTGTTTACGAAGCGGATTTCGACGAATTCGACTCTCGACCGTTTTGATGGCAGCAGAAGAACGTACATCACGCGGACGTCCAGAACGAGGTCGATCTTCAATAGTCTGGATCGAGTTATATCTCTGGATCGCACGATACACAAATCTTTGCGTTATTTTTAACGGGCACAACAACTTGAAAATTTCACTCGCGGATTTTCCACACTTATGTAGTGCAATCACTGCAGTTCGGTTTTCTATTACACCCCATTCCATCTTCACACGTTAACGAACACACTTTAAATGACCATCAACTGTCAACAACATTATGACGTTTATAAAACTGGCCGATATTGAAATGTCACTCATAAAATAAAGTTGTTGCCAATGTGAGAAATTATGTGACAGAACTTATGGCAGGACTAGGTATATGTATGTTGATTTTCAGCTTCCTAGCTAGAACCATGGTTAAGATATTCGAAAGCTTAGTTTTTGGTTTTAGCGCGTGGCCAGACGTCAATAGAAATACGCACATTTTCCAGCGGGAATTCGTCTGGAGCAGGAACCTATTCACGCTCTTCAAATTCGAATGACGTCTTGCGCAGGCCATTTCTTCAAAGGCAGCCCATTAGGAGTAGTCCAACGGATCTCTGGGCTCCCAGAGGGCCAATTTCAGGAATGTTTCCCTCAAGCCACAGCTTAGTTGATGTGGCCCTGTGGGCGGGTGCAAAATCCTGCTGGAACACCAAATATCGCCCCCGAAAATAGTATCGCTCAAAGGCATCACAACCAGGTATAAAATATCTTCTTGATAATTACTGGTCCGAGTTTTGACGCAAAAATATAGGGGTTGAGGTACCTTCGTAGCTGACTCCCTATCATCAAGACAAATATACTGCTCCAAGATCGTAGGCAAAATAAACATTAGTGTAAACAAGAAGGGTCATACGACTTCGATCTTATTACATAAAATCGGTTTCCATCTTACCATGCGCATTGACAGTGCCAAAAATGATTTCGTGTCGATATCTCAAGACATTGCACACGTTTTTTTGTCCCAAGTTTGTATGAGGGGTTCATTTGAAATTTTAGGTGGTACAATGTCCCATCTCAAATGTACCAAGTCACATGGCGGGTGAATTTGAAATTGCGAATGTGGTAAAGACATAGGGCTAAAACACTAAACATTGTATATATACGGCATAAGAGCGCGATATATTATCTGTGGCCCTTGCCGAAGCTCTCCTAATCACGCATATATGTCTGTCATTACCTCATTCGCTTATTTGCTGGTGTGGAGCGATATTAACACAATAAGAAATCGTATATATGCGAACCTGCCATGTAACAGTGCTACAGTTTTACATTTATACCTCATTTGAGGTGAGACAAATTGTATGTATGTGTGCCACTATTGCGACACATCATCTCTCATCAGCTTTCACAGTCATACATACATGCTATGTCATTGCCTTATTCGCATGACTCTCTCAAAACAGTGTAGTGAGTGGTACAAATAATGGCTTGGTACGGCAGCCATACAAATGATAAAGTCATTCATACAAATGGGACAAAAACTGTGAAGAGGGACAAAATATTTTTTGTAGTCATGGGACATTTTGACTTGCATGAATGGGACATTTGTACCACGTAATGTATGAGTAACCCAACACTAACACAAGTGCGTACGTGCTTCAGTGCGAGCCATAAATATCATGAATCCATTTAGTCCGCTCGATGAATCATAAATGTATCGTTAACGATCAAATCTCTCGTTAATGTAATTCATTAACGATTCTTTAACGAATTATTTTGTTTGCTGGATTAGATCAGCTGTGGGCCCTTTTTGTTTTCGTATGTATGCTAGCTACGTATATAACTCTTCAGTGGTGCTATTTTGCTATATTTTTTTATTTGCAGCCCTTTTAAGTGATGGAAATTTAATTTGGTAGGTTTTAGCAATGAGCAGTTTGCAATCAAATATCTTTACTTATCGCTTACTAGAAAATAGGTGTGCGCTTTTTCAAATTGGACGAAAAAGCTGGTTATAACCATGACCGAACTCTACTCCTAGGTGTCTTGTAACTCTAAGTAGCATAGGTCCGGTGGACGATTAAACTTCTTTTCGATCGTGAAGATTTTCTCGTCAGAAAACAAGACGGTGTAATGCTGACCATGCGCGTAACGAGCAAACAACGCCTTTGATCATTCTGCTCGTATAGATTTAAGAGCTTGTTTGTCTCCGAAAGGCACTCATCTGAAGGTTATTTCTGATCAATCGAGTTAATCATCGAATCGAAATTCCATTCTCTCTAGCTAAAATCTTCTGTTTTCGGAGTGAATTTCTTCTGATCCGAGCAGCCACAGCAGAACATTCTTCGTCCTCACGCTGCGGGGATAAATTCAAGTTGTTGATCTATTGTACGCCAAACAAACATTCTGTTTATTTCTAACGTTTTCAGCTTTTAAAAAATTTCCGAATTTCACTTGCCGCCTCGATGCAGAGCGATTATGGCAGTACGGTTTTCTCCAACTGTTCATCTAGATTTTTCGCGATCAACTGGGGGATTTTGTAAGCTTCACATTGAAGGTAAGCAACCAGGAAAAGAACAGATCGTCGCTTTTTCAAAGAGAATTAGCAAAGCGCAAACATTGTAACAGAACTTATGGCAGGACTAGTTAATAGTTCCATTCCTGAATGTTAGTATATTCAA
Organism: Chorisops tibialis; assembly: GCA_963669355.1. Lineage (NCBI taxonomy): Eukaryota > Metazoa > Arthropoda > Insecta > Diptera > Stratiomyidae > Chorisops > Chorisops tibialis. Next base: position 79,765,269 of record OY770263.1, read on the forward strand.
TATATGACTTCAGTTAGCTTTCTATCAGTCCGTCTCCCTATAACTCATGCCAATATTTGGCAGTTACAACCAGTTCCAGGTATATTTCAAAGAAGCTTCACTATTGCTTTCGCACGAACTCCTTGTCTCGTACAACACGATGTGGAAACAAACGTGTGCAAACAAATCACAATTTCATGCGAGCCGTTTATGTACTACGGTCTGTCTCACTTTCTTTCCTGAACCTTGCTATCCGAAAAATATTCCTTTCTAAGGCGGTGCTTGTGCGTTGCATATAAAGATGAAACTACCTACAACACATATCGAACTGAAAAAAAACTTACACTTGAAACTCTAAGCCTAAGATATTGCTTTTAAGAAGAATTGTGTCTCTTAAACCATAGTTCCAAAATTATAGTCAATTGTTCTAAACAGAAATCATCATATTGGAAAGATCGAGGGCATCTTCAGTTAAGTGGATCGGCTAAAAAAGGACTTCGAAGTGGTAAAAGCAACTGGAGTTATCAAATCCGAAAGTGTCGTCGATTGTGGAAACGTCGGGCACATTAGACGTGAATGCAGCAGAACCAAACCACCAGAAATGCATTGCTAAGGATGTGTTGCCAGACAACTGTTGCCGAATGATTGACGAATGCGAAGAGTTACAGTCGGAAGCGCGCAAAGATTGTGCCAGATGGAAGAACCCAACAAGCAAAGCGTAAGCTACTACACGTACGACGTGATTGCTGTAAACCAAGAAGAATATCAATTTCTTGTTCAGAACGTGCCTCCAGAGCAGCTTTGCAGAGCGATTGGCGATATCAGCAAATCACAATTAGTGCGGATGAAAGCCCAAGAACAAGGCAGAATTTAAGAGCTGGAGCTTCACGATGTTGGGATTGCAAACGCGCAGGACATTTAAGACGTGATTGACGCAATCCGAGAACGTTGCCCAAATGATTATTTGGAATGTACTGCTTATCTCGGTACGCAGAACTGGGGACACGTCTATCATCCAGAATTTTTTTTACGGCGGATAGCAACGAGTACCACTGCTAAAACGAATGATCAGAAATTGATAAATACTTCACGGACCGTGACCTGTAAAAACCACTTGAAAAGACCGGATTAGAAAAAAGCCTGAACAGAAATAAAAGCTATGTGGCCACTGAATACATCAATCACCGACAACATGTACTGTGCTGTGTAATCATCGATATCAAAAGGGGAGATAGCCAAGGCCTCAGCGCAATTGAGAAAGACCATACCAAATCATCACTGTAATAAATGATGGAGTATGCCGTAAGCCTAGAACAACGAGAAAAGGAGTTGGCAGATTGGCGAAATACCATCAGCACCCTAACTACAGTGAAAACTGTGTTCGGGATGAACAGGGGATGAGGAGAGGCTAATGTTACATGGCAAGCCTAATCGCTCGCCGAATGTTTGCGTCTTCTGCTGTCCATTATTCTCATCACACACTCGCACCCAACTGAATTGCCCCTCCCACATTCCAGGATTGAGCTTAGGTCAGAGACACCGAAGTCAACCGTGTTTGCGCAAGGTAGTCAAATTAGAAGATCTTATCTGCTGTCATCTGCGAAAAAATGAATGATTGAGAGTAGGCGACAGAAGGTCGTTTATAAAAACTAAAAAGGGATGGGAGATAGAACTGACCCCTGAGAGACGCCGGAATCAATGGGAAAATATGCAGAAAATACTAGTTACTCCATCTAGTGCTACTCGTATAGAACGCACCCGGATAGGAAACTCCCAATCGATTTAAAAAGGATGTGTAAAACCAAAAGCCTTGAGCTTGACTAAGAGATTGATTTGTGCTAAGCTCTGACATACGCTTTGACAATATCAATAGCAAGAGTTGATGCAGGAATTCGATAGACCAGGAGATCGCTTGTAGAGCGTCGTTCAGACAGAAATATATATTGGAGGTCTTGAATAAGGGTTTTTTCCACAAGGTAGTTTCCTAAAAAAAATAGATATGGTAGAAACATAAAATGTTACCAGAATTTCTTTCGCGATAATTGCATTCTTTCTGCATCTCCCGAAAAAAAATGTCGTAGTTTAGAAGTTTAAAGAAAGTCTTTTCTCTTCAAACATATGGGAGCTATTAATATAAAAATTGGTACAGAGCAATTGGCAATAGCAACAGTGATTAAAGCAATCTCTCTACTCCTTCTACCACTTCCCATACAAATACCACTATTCAAAGGAAGATGAAGATTATTTTTCGGTGCATTAAACTCTTTCCCATTTCAACTGGAGAATTGCATGGTTGGAACTCCACCTACTACGGTCCCAAGCCCGGTTTGAAAAAGATGGAGGGAAGAAGACATCCTAAATAGCCAGCAATTCCAGTGCGTCTCAGGAAGTAGGCTAAGAACGGTTGTAGTTGGACTCGTGGTATAGCTGAGAGAACTCCAACATATCTTATATAGCTGAAATTGTCCAGCCGTGTCTGTGCGGTTAAGTACACAGACTTGGTCTTTTAGGTTTGGGATTGGGCGATGGGCTAACAACCTGTTCCTACAAAAATCAACACTTGTTACGGAACCTCAAGCTTCGCCCCGGATTGGACGGATCCAACGGAAACAACTCAGCAAACGAAAAATTGAACACTCTTACGGAACTTGAAATGTACGATCCTTGTAAAAACCTGGAGCACTAAAATCACTCCTGAACAATAAAATGATAAATTCAACGTTAATTTTTTCACACTCCAGGAAACAAAATGACTTGGCAGCGAAATAACAGACATGAGGTCGCTTACAATCTTTAAAAGTGGAAAACCATCGGGAAGCCGCGAGTTTGGAGAAGCTTTTGTCGTCCACAAAGCGTTTAAACAGCATATCACCCACTTCAAACCCATCAACGGCAAATTGTGTAAGCTTCGCATAAAGACAACAGTCCCCATGGCATTAGCAACGACAACGGCCAACGTTTAGTTGGCTTAGCTTGCAGTAGAAACATGATAGTAAGCTCAACATGCTTCCCGCATCGGAGCATCCAGCAAAGAACTTGGACGTCACCAAATTGAAGGACCTATAATCAGAAAGACCACGTTTTTATAGGCGAAATGACAGTCTGCAGGATCCTAGATGTAAGAACCTTCAGAGGTGTTAACTGCGACTCTGACCACTATTTGATCAAGGCCTCATTCCGATGTCGAACATCAAACAGCGGACCTGCAAAACACCAACCGAAACTTAAATTCGTGATCGCAAAACTCAAGGACGAGTCCATCGCAGTCGCATATACATCACCACCACGAAATGCCAATAGAGCAGTTATAGCTCTCCATTAAAAATGGTATTAAGTCCGTTGCAGAAGAGGTTATAGGCCACCAGACCCGGCGAAAGAAAAATGATTGGTTCGATGACGAGACAAAAACAATGTAGCTTACAATTTACTGAATGATCGATGAGGGATTTGACTAGCTTAGGCGATTTGCGAACTAATCCTGTAAAAAAAAAGAAAAAGAAAAGTGTCTCAATGATGAAATATGCAAAATGGATGAAGATTTTAAATCCAACACGATAGCTAGTTAAAAAGTGTCCGATATAAAAAAAAAGGAGAACAAACTCTGCTGCGAAAACTACAGAGGGATTTCATTGCTGTATATCTTATAAAATCCTAGCAAAATCATAGTCTCGGATTAAGCCCTATGCCAAAAACATAATTGGAGAATACGAAGGTGGATTTAGACGGATCACCTCGGATCAAATATTCATAATGAAACGGTGCTAAAAAAATACGGAAATAGAACATCGCCGTGTACCAGATTTTCGTAGATTTTAAGCAAGCATACGACAGTATCGATAGGACTGTACTTTACAACATAATGCTGGAATTAGGAATGCCAGAGAAACTCGTCCAACTGAGAAGGCTTACATTTATGATGAACTCAATATGCCGTATGTAAGTAAAGATCCAGAACGACCTGACAACAAGGTTCTAAACACTCTCCGGGCTGAAGCAAGGAGATGGCCTTGCACATACACTTTTTTATCTGGCTTTGGAATATGTGGAAAGAAAAATCCCAGTTGACACCAGAGGGACGCTATTGTTTAAATTATCGCAGATAGTAGCTTACGCAGACGACATAAACATAATGGCGCGATCACAACTGCGCGCCAAGGAAGTCTTCGATAATCTTGACACGGCAGCACGAGAAGTAGGGCTACGTATAAACTAAAACAAAACGAAAGTTATGTTGCAACTACGAAGAAACACGCCAATCAGACTAAATGTAACGGTAGACTATAACATAGAAAACGTGGACAACTAAGCCAATCTCTCCAAAGACGGCAATGAAATCAAAAGACACATAATGGTAGCAACACGACATACTACTCGATACTTCCAATAATGAAATGTAAAGACGTACATAGAAAAACGAAGCTGCGAATCTGCAAAGCCATAATAAGACCTGTACTCTACTATGGAAGTGAAACGTGGATGTTAATACAGGCAGCAGAAAAAATGGTTAATGCCTTCGAGAGGAAGGTATTACAAAGAATTCTAGGACCGGTGTGAGAACAAGACGAATGGAGAATTGGATATCAATCAGGAATTGTATACAATTTTTGAGGACCCACAAGTCTCCACTCTCATCAAACTTCGAAAGCTACAGTGGGCTGGTCACGTACAGCGAATGGTGGACTGAAGAATACCGAAACGTGTACAAAAAGGAAAGGCGGAAGGAAAAAGGCCAGTCGGAAAACCAAGAAAACACTAGGAGGACTCAATCGACGAAGACAGAAAATCGCTTCTAAAGTTTTCAACATGGAGGACGCGGTCACTGGACCGAGAAAATTTGAGGCCTGATTTGGGCTTTAGTACCATTGATGATGATGAATGGTAACTCTACAGCGCTATCAAGCTTAAATTTTTAACAAAAACTAAATAAATAAATAAAAAGGTAAGTTCGCGAATGAGCCATATCCCTCCTCCAATCGTCAAAGCAATCGACTTGAAAATATAAACAACGTACAAGGGAATGAATACTGTTGCATGTCAACCCTAGTCGCTCATCGACTATCCGTGATCATCAATTGCTTGTGACTTCGAACTGCTCCCGCGAACTCAGAAACAGTATAGAAGGTTGACTGGCGGATGAAAAGTAAATGATTCATAGAAACAGCATAGAAAGGCCGAATGTAGGACGAAAAGCGGCCGACAAGAACGATTTAAAAAGGGTGAGTGTTTGTGCAGCAGAGTCTGTTGTCAATTGATATTTAGGCAGGAGAGTCGAAACTGTGATGCGAGTAGGGGAGTCGGCAGGCAGGAGTATGTTCTGTGATTGACAGGCAGAATACGGTAAGAGAGTACGTTATGTGATCAATGTTGGAGATTGGTAAGCGAATACGTCATGTGATCGTGGAGATTCAGGAATCGATAAAGTCCTGTGATCGACAGGCGGAATTCAGTAAGCGAATACATCGTGCGTTCGACGGTGGAGATTAGCTGTCGAGTCGGAGATTGGAAAGCGGTAAAGTAGTGTGAACGACAGAACGATGAGTGCGTAGGCTGAGGCAAAAATATTGCAAGCGAAAAGCATAAAAGCGATTAAAAAAAAGTTTCGCGGTTATTTTAATTTAAAGAAAATTAGTTTAATTTTTACTTGAAAGCCAGCGACCCCTAGTAAGCTTTAATACGTTAAACGTCAACATTTTTGTTTCGAACCACTCACCCCTTTTACCTCCTCCCACATACAATTTCCAAAAATTAATTATATCGATTTTCTAAAAAAACTAGAAACAGAATTTCTTTTACGATAATTGCAGTAAAAATTATGAACTGAACTGCATTCTTTCTGCGTCTCCCAGAAATGTTATAATTTAAAAATTTAAAGAAAGCCTTCTCTCTTCAAACATATGGAAGCTATTAATTTGAAAATTTGTACAGAGCATGGCAATGACAACAGTGATTACAGAAATCTCCCAACTTTTTCTAGACCACTATCCATACAAACACCACTATTAAATAATCCAAAGAATTTGAGATTATTTTTCGATGCATTGATCACTTTTCCATTTCATCTGGAGTATCGCATGTTTGAACTTTACGCCTAATTATAATTCTCTTAAGTTTAAATAAGTTTTCGCCCAGCGTTAATCGAGATTCAAATATCTGCTGAAAATTTTCAATACCCAAAATTAATTTTGACCTAATCCACGTAGATCCATTTTGCCTTGAGCCTGTTTTGCTAAATTTTAGTTAACAAAGAAAACGAATGCTTCTATTGGTCATGTAAAGGTATTTGTTTCTATTCGATGCTTGTGTTCAGTCGACATTTACGTAAATTTATTTACGAAAAATGTATAAGAGTGTCTTGCTATCGTTTTGGGAATTATTATGGTAATCACTCACCTATTGTCTTAAATTTTTTTGACAATGTTATGGATATCATTGATACCAAAATTCCTACTCTCCACCTAAATTAAGAACACAAATATTGCTGACTGAAAAACATTGATGAAAATAAAAAATAAGCGCCGGTCTATAAATTCGATGCATCAGTTTTGGCTTCTGGTTTACAAAAATTTAGTTATATGTAACTCGACAGAATCACATTAGAGCTCAGTTGAAATTGGCATGCATTAATTTATTACCTTTTTGTTAAATTGTATAAAAATTGATATACACAAAATCGAAGCCAAAGCTTCTGCACTCATTATAGATCAGCCCTAAATATCATGCTCTTGCTTGTGTTACTCTATAAAGATGAAATTAGTCTGCTAGTTTGGCGAAGCTAATGGTCTTTTGTTTTATTTCATTACTGTGACGATTTACTTATATCCCTTCCATACTGAAAATAAAACTGGGAATTGACCCACGCAAGCATCGATTCCATTGTGACAACTGCATAATCGTGCACTCGTTTCTATACAATTAAATGAAGTCAAAGGAGAAAAAACTTATTATTGTTTAGTTTAGATGCTCGAAACCCAGTACTCAAAACTGCGATAAATAATTTGAAGTCGATTGAGGTCGTGAATTAGGGTTACCAAACACACAATTCGATTGGCATAAGTGCAAGCCAGAAAAAAATGTCCACCATTTTAGCTACAAGCTTCTAATCGGCTTAAAACTGGCAGCCGATTATCTATCCAGCTAATAGTTCCATATTAATGAGCTCACGTCACTGCTCCCGATGTCTACTGCTAAAGAACAGAACCAGTATTTATTAAATGTGTAGCATAGAAAATGCAAGAGTTTGGCAACTAGATAAAAAAAAACTTTCTTCTCTCTCTTGTCACCTCATTGTTCACTTTTCGCACATTTTAGGACAAAAAGCTTATACATTTACACAACGTAACAATGCGAAAGAATATCACTACAAAAAAAGAACGAATTGTTAATAAATTCTACGAAATATTAAGAAAAAAAAAACACAAAACAACAACAAGAGGAAAATAAAAAGAGACAGAGAAAAACCGAGTGAAAAAAAGAAATAAATAAAGTGCAAGAAATACTCGCAATTTTTGTTTTTATCTTAATTAAATTCTTTTATTTAAAACTTAAGATTTATAATTGTTGTATGTGTGGTTGTTTTTATTTTATTATATTAATAGCTAACAAAACAATAAAATATGAATAAGAATTTATGTAAATTATTATTCTACAAAATGTTCTACAAAAAAAAAAAAAATTATTATTAATAAAATAAAAATAAGATTGTAATTATTTCTTTTTTTTTTAAACCGAAAGAAGAGAATTATTTATAAACAGCAAAAAAATAGGAAGGCAAAGAAAATAAAAATTATAAAACAAAATATAATAACGAAATCGTTAGAATAAAAACATTAAAATAATTATTGTATTTTTCCATTTTTTTTTTTTTAAATGTAAAATAAAATTTTACTACGAATTTTATTACGAATTTTTTTAATTTTTTTTTTTAAATATATTTATATTTTTGTTTGTTTTCAAATATTACATATCGTTGTCGCCTCACCTGTTCCAGACTGTGTAGCTGGGCCTCCAGATTGGGCAGGTGGTGCTGAACTGCCGCTTGTATTTGCAGCTGTTGCAGTTGCAGCGGCACCGGCTGCTGGACTTGATGATATATCATTGTTCTGTTGTTGTTGTGAACGTGGCATTAATTGTCGCATCAGGCTTGGTTGTATCGAAAGTTCTAATGGATAGAGAAAAAAAAAAGTAAGCAATGGTTTCGATTTTTTTTTTTATTTCAAGTTTTCCAAAAAAACACTTACCATGCTCTGTGAAATTAAACAATGGCGGTAGTTCTCGTCCATTCGGCAGGGTTTGAATATCTTCGCGTAATTCATTGAAAAATGGATGTGCACAAGCTTGTAACGGTGTAGTTCTTGCACTGGGTGTATATTCCAATAATCGTGAAACCAAATTAATAGCTTCTGGTGGTGTTCGAGTACGAAATACCTAGAATTAAATTAATAATAACAATAAAACGAAATGTTTAGTGAAATTCGTTCAAGATGAGAATTAACAAGATTTTCATTCTTCAATTAGCAGAGTATCTTTAATAAAAAAAAAAAAACTTTCCAAAAAGAAAAAAATTGCCTTAAAAAATGATTTTGAGAATACTTCGTCTCAAATCAAAAGCCAATTTCAGGGCATGAAAATTTTCAGATTCAGATTAGATGATATTGGATAGAAGAGGAAGAGGGAGAAAAAGAGCATAACAATTTCAGCTTGATGAGAATTCGTACTATGGCATTGCTCTTAAATAAAAGTCTAAACCAAATTCATGAAACCCAAAAAGCATTTTATTTGTTCAGACTTGAGTTCGCAAACATATTTTTAAGCAATCGAAAAAGCGTAATTTTCATTATCAGCACGATGATGTGTCTCATTTATGACAAGATGATGCTTCAAATGCTGATAAAATATTTGATCAAGATTAACTTAAAAAAAAAACCCAACAACAAAAGATTTACAATATTGACTTATTTCATATGATAAAATAAAATTTGAAATGTTGCAGTAAGCATTTTTGAATGAATTGAAAATAAATTTACGATTAACGTGTTTTATTTACTTCTCGATAAATTAAATCTTAATCATAAACTTATCTAGTATGGTTTTATAATCTCTACTGCTTTGAGCTAATTAATTTATATAAATTTATGTTTTTAAGAGATTTTGAGAATTTTTTTTTTTCGGAATGAATATGATGTCATCACGACCCAGACCCAAATCAAATACAAATACTTTCTTTCTTTTTTAAATAAAAGTAAATATTGACGAGAAATAATGTGTTTGATGTTACTGTTTTGCAAATTACGCGATAGACGTAAAGCTGAACAAGACAAGGTCGTGCGTGTTTAGCGTACTTATCACTGCCAAAAAATATTCTTTCTGTACAGTGGCGTCTACTTCACCACACGAATTGCATTTCACGCTCATAATGAACGCTTACCTCCATTGAATACCATTCCTTTTCGAGATAATTTTTCTATCGAATCCATTTTTTTTTTCATCCGAAATATATTTATACGAGTATTTATGAATTTTCCAGGATGAATTATAAATGCCACCAAATTTTGGACAGCTTTTGTTGAGCGACACACGGCTCAATGATGCAATACATAAATAAGGCTTCGAAAAATTTCGAAACATATAGCTGTGTTGATAGCGTATAAAAAAAATTGGAGATGATCCAAACAACAACCGTTTGTGAGAATATAAATGATGCTTGAAAGAACCTATTCGTGTAACAGGCTTCTTGGAACGTTCATATATAGGGGTTTTTTTTTTTTTGTAAATGCGGAGAACTTTGAATTGGCAACACTGTATTCTAGCTAGGGTGTTGCCTAGTGGGTAGCGTGTTGGTTTATAATGCGAAGGTCGTGAGTTCAAATCCCGGTCAACGCATAATTCCAGTACACTGTCTGCTTGGTTATACCTTGGTTACATCAATCTACGAAAATGGAAAATTTGCAGATAGAGGGTTGTGCGAAGAGAAATGTTAAGGACCCTGAAAACCAAGAGGCTAAGGTCCGATTTGGGCTGTCGTGCCATTGAAGAAGAACACTGTTTTCTGTGACAGCCGATTCGACAGTTCCCAGTTGTTTTGGGGTTAGTTTGGTTTGGCAATTCATCATAAATAGACTCACGCAGGACCAACGCTTGCAAATGGGTCGAAGGAAGCATTGCTATTGGTTCACAATTTAATTTGAAAATCTTGTTGAGTGACGAAGCACAGTTGTGGCTAAATGGCTATGTCAATAAGCAGAATTGCCGCATTAGGAGCGATGATAATCCATAATCCATTGTCGAAACACCATTACATCAAGAAAAAGTAACCGTTTGGTGCACTTTATGGGCCGGTGGGATCACTGGTTCATATGTCTTCAAAAATGATGGTCAAAACGTTACAGTTAACGATAAGCGATACAGAGATATGACTACTAACTTTTTCGTGCCTCAATTGGAAGGCATTAATGTCGCAGACATGTGGTTTCAACAGGACGGCGCCATAAGCCACACAGCGTGCGATACAATTAATTTACTGAAAGAAACATTTGATGATCGATTAATTTTACGAAATGGACTTGTAACTGGCCACCCCGTTCGTGCGATTAGATGCCATTACATTTTTCTCTGGGGATATTTAAAGTTCCATGTCTACCCCGATAAACCAGAAACTATTGAGTACTTGGAAGCCAAAATTCGATGAGTTATTGCCGAGATATTGCCTGATTTATTGCAAAGAGTGTGTGAAAATTTCCTGATTACGCCGTGTGTCACATGCCCGAAATCATAATCAAATCTTAATGCCATAAAATTATCTTTCATATAAAGCCGATTTCATGGAAATTAGAAACATTTTTCTGTGTTTTATTTCAATTTAAAGTTTCCCGCCTCTAAAAAAACACCATGTAGAATATGTACATTGAAAGAAAAAGTAGTTCTACAGCTTCTTATTCAGATACCTCCATGGCTGCATTGGGAGAAAGAGAGCCCAAAGCTACTTGAGGAAAGCCTTGATATACCTACTTCTCATTCAAATTCTCAAAATTTTCAGAGCTAGTCTAACCAGAAGAAACCAACTGTCCGGCCCAACATAACATTTTTCGTTTGAAACGACAAGCACATATGGAATATGCCTAACCACTGAAGACGCATTAATTAATCTGACTGAACAGAAAGCCAGTTCGATGATATGTAAAGAAATCTTCCGAAATTTCATATTTTGAATACAGATAGCACATACCATAAACGTCCGTAAAATCGATAGCAGCAGTTATCAAATTTATTCTCGTTGTATATTGTTAATTAATAGTGTCACAGTCCACAAGAGACTCGAGTGTCATAGATATTGTTACATGTCAGACCTAGTCGCTTATTGCCTATTCCCAATCTTTCACAATTCTCGACAACGACAACACTATGCAGAAATAGAGAACACCTGTAAGCTCCTTACTGAGAACGGAAAACAACAACCAATAAACGGACACACGCACATTCCGATGCCGACACACATTTGATGACTTATCGACATTCGGTAAGGAAAGCTACCAACACATTCCGATGCCGACAAATTTGGATGACTCATTGATATTCGGCAAGAAAATTATTCGATTAAAACGAGCGGAAGGAGCGAGCATTCGTGAAACAGTATAGTCGAAATCAGGGGATCGCGTAGTGTAGTCGACGGGGTCAGTCGAGATTGAGCAGTGAGTGAGTTGTGAGTTACAGATTAAAACGCAAAAATGGCAGTCGAGATTGAGCAGTTGACGGAGTGAATTGCAGATTAAAAAGCAAAAATGGCAGTCGAGATTGAGCAGTTGACGGAGTGAATTGCAGATTAGAACGCGAAAGTGGTAGTCGAGATTGAGCAGCCGACGGAGTGGGTTGCAGATTAGAACGCGAAAGGCAGTAGAGATCGAACAACCGACGTTTTGGAAAGCGAAAGAGCGGACGTTAGAAAGCGAAAGTGCCAGAGAAAGGAAAGCAGTATAGTAAACGAAAAATGTTTAACCCTTTCAGACTTTTGCAGTGCATACTACATTTCTTAAACCCACTTTTAATGATATTATGTTTAAGATTTTTGCATGCACTTTAGTGTATTCTATGCGATCATTACTGCGTAAGCATAATTTTCGTTGAAACTTATGAAATTCGGTTAATTTTGTATGATCATGTCATGCTAAAAGTTCATTACAAAAAAAAATCTATACAGGTCACATATTATTGGCAAAATCTTGATACTGGTGTAACCACTTACTCCACTGGTTTATCATTTAAATTTATCCCGAATACTTAAAACTTTTACCACATTTCAGTAAATTTGTCCTGAATACTAAACAATCTCCTGCGAGCCACCCAGCGACCCAATTTTTTATTTATTTATTTATTTTTTTTTTTCAACATATTTTTAATGTCGTGAAAATTCAATTAACTGGTCTAACCGAAAAACAAATATTTTGCTCGAAAATTGTGAAAAATCGACTGAAAGGGTTAAGTTAATATTTATAGCGAAAAATAAAGTTTGTAATATTTTTAAATAAAAGAAATCTAGTTTCATTTTTACTTGAAATTCAGCGACCCCATGCGCACTTCAATATAAAAATCTCAAAAAAAGAATCAAATTTGTAAATCTAACTACAATTTTGGGAAAGAGAGCTACACTCTTGGCCATGTGAAGCGTTTTTATAACAAAATCAGGCCGAGTGTCATATATATAAAAACCTATAAAGTGAAATTTTCTAACAACAGAAATCAAGCGTACTACTAGGAAAGAGGAGTGTGCCCTCTTTCCTAGTAGTATCGACAATGTGTATCGTGTGTATTATGCTTTCTACCAAGCTACATCCAATTGATGCCGAACATAAACTAAGTACAATAAAAAATTCATAATACCTCAGACAAATAAATAAATATTTTGGAACTTACAATCCAACTGATTGTAGATTTTTCTTTACGTACCACCAGAACTCGAAGAGGATTCACTCTTTTGTACTGAAGCACAGTTCCGGTGAGATGGGAAGGTTTTTGGGAATTAAGGCGGTAGAGATGGAAGTGGCTTTGAATATTTTTCTTGAATTGCTCAATGTTGTAATATTCCGGAAATACTGAGATGGATAGCGAGTACAATATTCGAACAGTCCGATTTAAAAACGAACTACGAAATTTGACAGTGCTACTGAAGAAAGTTTTAAAAGAATAATTAGCGCGTAAAGCAACTCGAGTATTACGAGGTAATGTCAATCTCCATTGTAGAAACGATATAAAAGGGTTAAGGAGATTACAACTGAGTTGTTTGTTTCCGAAACTCGGCCTGACCGGTTAGAGTAATTTGTTAGAAAACGCGAAAAACTATATTTTCTGTCCCGATCGTTATATCAAATCCATTTTTTTCATAAATTTTTAAAAAAGTTGCGCTGAGTTTGAAACAAAATAACTCGCACTATTGAATTTCTACATCGGACCTTCGTGGCGTAGTGGCAGTATGTTTGTTACACAGCCAATAGTTCGTGGATTCGATTCCCACGCCCAGGCAGTAGGATTCTTAAAGCAAGAATGTTTCAGTTGCTACTGGCAATGAAATTATTCCAAATAAAATAGGCAAACGATGTAAAAGTAAAACAGTTCAACTTCCAGAAGGTCTGTGTACTTAGTAGATGGTTTCTGTTCGCTTTCTATCATTCAGTTCCCCATAACATCTGTAAATATTTGTCAGTACTGAAACAACTGAAAAATATACCTGCTTTACCGTTATGATCGTTCTACTCTCTCTCCCCCCCCCCCCCCCCCTCTCAACCTTCCTTTCCACCGTGAATGTGTTTATGTATTGCACATGAAGGTTGAAATTGCTTAAAACACAAGTTATTCTACAGAAAAAACCACCGGGCTAAGGACGCACTGTTGAAGTGACAGGAGAAGTCTAATGTGCTGTCATCTGTCATATCATTGAAAATTGATAGCAAGTCATTAATAAATATTAGAATAAGGGTAGGACAAAGAATCGAACCCTGAGGGACACCCGCATTAATTTTATAAGAAAAAACCAACCCTTTCAATACGACACGCATTGAACGATTGGTTGAAAAAAACAAAGCTTTCAATCCAGGAAATAAGGGAGTCGCTCAAACCAATAGCTTTAAGTTTGGCTAAAAGGTCGTTATATCACACTCTGTCGAAAGCTTTGGAAATATCAAGAGCAATAATACAAGACTCACCAAACTGTTGACTGGTTTTGTTCCAACGTTCTGTGAGGGCGGTTAAAGTGCTCTGTGAAAGATTTTTTTTCGGAATTCATACTATTTGTCATCAATAATATCATTGATGTTGAGGTATTCTAAAACCCTATGGTTCATGATTGTTTCCATAATCTTTGACAGAAGTGAGTCCTATTGGGCGATAATTAGCGAGATTAATACGTTCTCCTTTTTTAACGATTGGCTGAACATTTGTAAGCTTCCGTCAAAACAGTGCAGTACGATATGGAAGGACGGTCAAGCTTACAGTGGTTTAGCAAGAGAAACGCAGCAATTTCTAAGGGCAGGAATTTCATCTGGATCGGACGATTTGTTACCATCTAGATTCTTAAGAACTCTGTATACGTTGCGCGAACAAATTTTAATTTGTTCTAAAGAAGAATTTAGCGCAGTATGTGTACGTTGGCAAGGTTAGAGTTCGTTGGGGGGGGTAAAAAAGAGTTGGCAGCAAATTGTTGTAAATTAAATATGGAATTGACGAGGCAGAATTACTTCTGATGGTACGAGCGAGAGAATAGAAACTTTTGCTACTCTTACGACATCTCAAAATGGTTTGCCTCCGTTTCTAGTCATGTGAATATTTTTCTTGTTGTAAGCTGGATTTACGAAAATTCCTTTCTTTTTTAAATTAATCCCAGTTAATTTAGATGGCAGGTGCTTATAATCACGGTAACGTGTCTCTTTCTCTAATTAAATGACACCAGATAACTCATTATCTTTCTTTATTATTTCTTTTACATAATTTATTGAAAAATAACGTGAGAAAGAAATTATTGTAAACATATAACGCTTAATAATGCAATAAGTTCATGAACAAATTTATACCGCTAAAAACGATTAACATGCAATATAAAAAAAAATTGCTCCATTAAGTAGATGTTGTTGAAACTTTTCATAAAAAACAAAACACAAGTTATCAGTTAGGGAAGAATTGTGCCATAATAATTCTATGCAGATGAGCCAGCAAAAATTTCTTTGTCAAGATATGATAACGAAATTAAAATATAATTCCAGTAACAATGAAACAAACTTTAAATAATAATGCATATGGTCCGTAAATATAAATTAGAAAATAGAATTTTACTTATCTCAAAGTTTAAAGATTTAAACAATAGAAAATACATATTTTTTTCTAACACATAATTAAATTAATTTATGATGATATTATGCATTGTTAAAGGTCTATTTTAAGAATTCAGAATGCATTTTTATCAATATTTTTAATTTACTCTTATTATTTGATGGAAAAACTTATCAAGGTTGCTGGTAATCACATCAGGCTTTTATTGATACCATAATATTCGATTTCTTTTATTGTTAATTAACAAAAAAGCCCGCATATTTGCTGGTAGTGAAAAAAGTTTATTAGTATTATTATATAGTTCCATTGATAATTTTCACTTCCGGTTTATCACGGGGTATAATATCCTAATAGTGATGTTAAGTTTCGTTACTTTTCGGTATCAGTTATCGGTATCGTTACTTTCAGGAAAGTATTCGTTACATTTTATTCGTTATTAGGTAGTCGTTTACTTGAAATGACCACCATATAATGTTGCAGAGATGGGTAAACCAGTTTTGCAAATCAGAAATTCGAATAGAAGAAATCGCCTTTAGTGCCCCCATGCCGTAACTATATGCAACAAAAAATCGGTCTTGATTTCGTTGACCTAGTACGTGTATCAATAATATGATGCCAAGTCGGTTTTTTTAATTATACCTCTTCTAAGTAGAAAATCCCTTTAAAGATTAACGTCAATCTTTTCAATATTTTACAAATTTATCTTGTCTAATAAGTTTTTCTTCAAAATAAAGAATAAAACGACAATGCGAATGAAATAACTTTTATTAAATCGAAATTTTCTTCAACAAAAATCCCTCAAATTGATAAAACAAAATCCCATTATCATGCCAAACATTAAAAAATTCCACAATTTGGTATCACTGATCCCTCAACCCTGACACTAGTAATGAACGACTGCCTGCCCTTGCCCTGCCACTCGAACCGAGCTGTACAACTCTGCACGACGAAATTCTTGGTGTGAAAGAAGCGAAACGAAAAAAACACCTAATTTTCTCAGTGGACTTTAGAGTAAGAGTAGTATTCCTTCTCATTCTTGCTTTAGAATGGCAGTACGGCGTTATGCACAAGTGTAGGTTTCCATCCTATGATGTAACGAAAAAAGCAACTAATCGTTACTTTCGGTAACGGTACTTTTTTTGTATGTGAACGAATACTAGAGTAACGAAACGTTTTAACAGTTCAGTTACTTCTTCGGGAGCTCATTTCGTTACTTAAGTAACGAAAATAAATTTGCGTCGGTACTCGTTATTTCGGATTTCGGTCAGTAACGAATATTCGTGAAACGAATAGTTACTTTTTTGACATCACTATATCCTAATGAGCATCAGTGTTTTGGAGACATCATTTGAGATCTGATGATGGTAAGTTAGCTTTTTGTCTAAGTGCATTCCAAGGTATAACATGGTCTAATAACATATATAATAATTCTTGATTTCTATAAAGGCAGTAGAAGAGGTTCAAAATAAAAATTTAATATGACGTACGATCTATTAACATCGAAATAGTTTGGTAAAATTTTCAAATCGATAGCTTTGATAGTTTCGAGGAAAAATAAATTTCTTTTACGTTCGAAATTTCGTGAATAGAAATAGAAGACGTGGCGGATCTCATCCATTCACGAACTGCAATTTTCTTTCTTCCCAAAAAATATAATAGAACAAATTTCAGTTCAAAGCGTTCAAGAATTATTTAGTAGACTGACGGATACACGACTTTGAGTTCTTTGAGTGGCAGCAAATATTTCTGCACCCACAGCGACTATGTACGAGTATTTCTAAGAGCAATCACAATAAACTCTCAGATTTCATCTAGAGTATTATGTTTCAATAGTTTTATCAGTGTTAAATTAAAATCAATAAAGTATTGTAAAGTAACCTCAAATAAGTTGATCGAATGTCAATCAATTTATTTTATAGATCAACTAACTAACATCAAAGCAGAGTCATATGAAAGCAATAAATAATAAATATTGGAAGAACGGGTTGATAGTCTTTATATAGGACATCACGAATGACATATCACATGGCCATCGAGTGGCATTCAGCTATTAATACAGCGAAATAATATATTAACAATCACTTTTAAGTGCATATAAAAGAATGAGATTAGGCATTTGATAATTCTTTGTTTACTCATTTGATAATCGTCTGTTTGGAATTTTGACTTCTATTTATTACCTCTCATGATCAGCACATTATTGTTTTTTATCAAACAATTATAAGCTCGTGGCTAGGTAAACACTTTTATGATACTCGTACCTATAAAATATCATAAATAATCTTTTCGTAAACTGATTAAAAGCCACAAGATTTGGCCAGACAAGAAGATAAGACATCTTTGAAATAAAAAAATATATATAGTCTGTTACGAAGTACCGTAATGAAATAAATATTGTGTAAGGACTAACTCTTAAATTCAGAGAAATATTTTACACTACGATCGAATCAGCTTGAATAAAACAATGTGGGTGATAAATATAAGCTTGCGGTCAAACAAAGTTCACAGACTGATACGCATTTTCGTAATTAATCTTTCATTTCAAAGTTCATACGATTTAATAACCAACTTAAGCAAAAATCGGAAGATTGTTAAACGAAAAATGATATAATTTGGCTGAATAATCTCAATTAATTTGCTTCAATTTAAATTAATGTTTTTTTTTTGTTCTAAACTTTTCTAGTTGAACCAAGAAAGCATTGTGCAGCATGGTAAAAAATGATTTTCGAAAAATAAAACAGAAAATAAACACCGTTTCAAACACAAAAATATCAAATTGGACGAACCACGATTTTATATAAAATAAGAGACAAGCAACACTAACTTCATAATCAATTTAAATTTGACGAGACAAAAACAGAAAAACTCGCCGTATCTGTAATATAAATTGATCGTTAGCCAGAAGAAAAAAAACGTTCATACGATACAACAAAATTGTAAAAAAAAAAAAATTATCAACAAAAAGATAGTCAAATGATGAATGACGAAATAATCAATAAAAATGTGGAAAAAAAGTAATCCTCAAAATATGATTTTTTTCAGCAAAAATCAAAAATGTATGTATGAAAGAATACAGAGCGTTTCATATCTGTTATAACGGTCAAGAGAGTTAATGAAAAATTTTGACTCTAGTTTTTTTTTGTATGAAAAAATCCCAAAACATTGACAACAATCCCCTGTAATATTGTTTTAGTCAATTTCTTACTCTCAAACGTTGTTGTTGGTTCATTGCTTTTGGAAATTGAATACGCTCAAGAAGTGACTGTAAAAATTTTAGCCAAAATTTATAATTAAAGAAAATTCTTAACAAAACAATAGCATGATTAAATAAAATGCTATAATTATTATTTAAAGATTTATTATTAAATTAAATTGTATATTCTAATTTTGAATAATAATTTTATTTGCATAGTTTTTATACCCTATACCCCGACAATCTTGGGGATAGGGTATGCTATGTATTTTTGTACTTTGAATAAAATTTTAGAGTAAATTTCGATTTTTCAGATTTTTGCAAAATTGTACGTAACATGAATGATACTGAAATTGAAATATAGAATGATTGATTGCAAAATGAAAGAATATTCAATATTGAGCAATGTTGTTCTTTTGATTTTATTAGGCTTCTTCGATCGCAAAGGATCAATCGATTTGTAGTATCGAATATTCCACCATGATAATATTAGAGCAGTCTTCGAAAATGCAGCGTTAAATGAGACTACGGATTGAAATGTTTTGCGTAGGGGATATATTCCAGAAAGGATCATAAGTATGAATAAAGGATCCTACGATGATGCTAGATGTCTTGTATAAAGGAGAGCTGTCCTAGAGCTTTCCTGCACGAACGGATGTTAGACAAGACTGCATATTATTACTGCTCTGCGTCTGGCGGTATTAAATGATATCTTGAAAGTGGATATTTTCAGTGGGGATTGTTTCACATTTTAAGTCCCCTTGATAATGCTGACGACGTGTTTTCGTTTGCGCATAGCAGTTCGAACTGAAGATTCAGATTACTGCTTTTTGAATTGAAATTACAAAGTGATCAGAGCAGTTGCCGAATCCGCCATTCATTTATGGATTTCATCAGAATGACGGAATTAAGCCAAAAGAATCAAGGCGACAAATATACGTAGGCCGCTATTTAAGTTTTGAGCCTAACCTATACGCAGTGTTGATAGGCGCCATCTGACGTTTCAAATGAAAAGAATGATCTTTTCAATCATAACGTACTTCAGAGCGTTTTGACATTGGAGCATAACTTCTGTTGTTTACAGTCTGTTCAAAATTTTGTCTCAGCGAAAAAATGGAATTATCTCGGGAACATTTTCGTGCGATGATTTTTTACGATTTTCGACGTGGATTATCACGACGGGAGTGCATTGATCAACTCACTTCGACTTTTGGTGATGAAGCCCCATCCGTGGCCACTGTGAAACGCTGGTACAACGAATTTGATCGTGGCCGTAGTTCGATCAGGGACGAAAATCGTGCAGGTCGTCCAAAATCAGCTGTTGTGCCAGAAAACATTGCTGCTGTTCGCGAACTAATATTGGAAGATCGTCATGTGACCTATCGGGAGATTGAGGCATCCGTGGGCATCAGTATGACGACCATCAACAAGATTTTGCATAAACATTTAGCTGTGACGAAGATTTGTTCACGTTGGATCCCACATAAATTGACACAAGATCAAAAAGATGCTCGTGTCAAGTGGTGCAAGGAAATGATCAAAAAGTACAATCGCGGTGCGTCAACAGCTGTTTATAACATCTACACAGGTGACGAATCTTGGATCTATGCATATGAGCCTGAAACAAAACGCCAATCCACCGTATGGGTCTTTCACGACGAGCCAAATCCGACAAAAGTTGTTCGTGCGCGGAGCACTTCGAAGCAAATGATCGCCTGTTTCTTCGGAATAACTGGACATGTGGCAACCGTACCGTTAGAGGAACGAAGAACGGTTAATTCTGAATGATACACAACCATTTGTTTGCCAAAAGTGTTTGGCGAAATACGAAAAAGGAAGCGGCAACGAAGGATCATTCTTCATCATGACAATGCGAGCTCTCACACATCGGCTGCAACAACCGCCTATTTGACTGGTCAAAACGTCGAATTGATGGGTCATCCTCCGTATAGCTCTGATTTTTCACCTAATGACTTCTTTTTATTCCCGAATATCAAGAATAAATTGCGCGGTCAACGTTTTTCGAGGCCTGAAGAAGCCGTTGATGCATTCGAAAACCATGTTTTGGAGGTACCTCAATCGGAGTGGAAAAAGTGTTACGAAGATTGGTTTAAGCGAATGCAAAAGTGTATCGATCATCATGGAGACTACTTTGAAAAACAATAAAGTCATTTCCAATAAGAAATTACTGTCGTTTCATTATTAGGCTCAAAACTTAAATAGCGGCATACGTATAAGGTTTAATATGGCGTTTACTCCAGATAAAAGTGTAAAATCGTACAGAAACCAGGCAAAAGCGGACTGGAATCTGTCCTCGAATATAGTCAAAAGCAAACTAGAGAATAGAAAAATACTCATGCCTATTAAAAAAAAACCGCCTAAAAGGTTTCAAATACCATGGTGGAACAGGGAGCTGAGCGAAATACATAAAAAATTCATACGCTGTTTAGCATCGCGAAAGGCACTCGGCAAACAGAAGCATGGGATGAATATAGGAGTTCCTCAAAGGTATTTAAAAGGGAAAGCTAAAATGGAAAGCTAAAATGGAAAGCTAAAATGGAAAGCTGGAGAAAATTCTGCAGCCAGATAGAACAAAACTCGGAAGCCTCTGTTCCATCAGCCTTACTCAGGAACACGGATGGAAGCTGGACAAAGGACAGCAAAGGAACACTTCCACGGTTGCTGGGACCCACACAACCATTAGAGAGAAGCAAGCAACACACGACTGGAGAGCGTTCTAGGACATCTCACAATAAACAAACTAAGATGGGCAATAAGCTCGGAGCAGATGAAATAATACCAGCCATGATACAAACTGTGGAAGGGCTGGTGATTTCGTGGATGATAGCGATCTTCAAGGGGTGTCCCAAACTATACTACTCCCCTACCACAATGGCACTACAGCCCAAATCGGCCCTTGGCCTCCTGACTTTCAGGTTCCTTAACATTTTTTTCATTTGTCATTGTGAAAGGGTTGTTAGCTCTTCGCACAACCCTCTATCTACGAATTTTCATTTTCGTATATTAAGGTAACTAAAATATATCCAAGCAGGTAGAACTATGCGTCGACCGGGATTTGAACTCACGACCTTTGCATTGTAGACCACGCTAGGCTACACCCTAGCTAACTAAACTACGTGCCCCTAATATGAAGGGAAGCTCGAGTGGTATGAATACCAAAAGCGGGCAATGGTAATCACGTTAACCCTAAGGACTACCGACGATAAGTCTTATGTCCTTTTTTTTCTGAAAACGCTAGAAATGGTACTAGAGGTATACATTAGAGATACCATAGACCCTGAGCATCTCTCACAAGCGTAGCACGCGTACGTAAAAAGGCAATCGGTAGATTCAACCATTGATGGTGATCGTCACTGAAAAATCCCTACAGTATAAGGAGTACACTGTAGGTACTTTCCTAGACATACATAGAGAGAGCTTTCAACATTTAATGACGGAAGCTATTGTGGAGGCTCTATGCGCTGCTCAGGTAAATAAAACAATCAGCGCATGGATCGAAACATTGCTTAGAAAAAGATCTATAGCGATAATATAATGAGACAAAGCACACTCCTGCAAACGCACCAGTAGAGGAACCCCACAAGGAGAAGTTTTATCTCCACTTTTGTGACTACTGACTCTGAATGGCATACTCAAGGATTTGAGAAGTTCAGGGTAACCGTTGTGGCTTATGCTGATAACGGAGTGATACTAGTATCAGGCATGTAAGTACACAAGCACAATATCCGAACTCATGGAAGGAGCTCCCAAAAAACTACACGACTGAGTAAGAAAGCCCCGGACTTAACGTAAACCCGAAAAAAAGGAACTCGTGCTCTTCACTAGGAAAACCAAAACTCAGGAGTTTAGACTACCGAAAATAGGAAACATAGAGCTGACTCTGTTCGACATGATATCTGGGAATAATTCTAAACAGTAAGTTAACATGGAAACAAAATATTGAGGAGTGATCAACTAAGGCCAGCATCGCGTTCTACTCTTGCAAGAGGATGTGCGGATTGAACCCGAAT
This sequence comes from Chorisops tibialis, assembly GCA_963669355.1. Classification (NCBI taxonomy): domain Eukaryota; kingdom Metazoa; phylum Arthropoda; class Insecta; order Diptera; family Stratiomyidae; genus Chorisops; species Chorisops tibialis. The sequence goes on from OY770263.1 coordinate 79,787,781, forward strand.
ATAACGCACTGGATCTACACGGCTATAGTAAGACCAATTCTGCTGCACGGCATACTGACATGACGGTCTGCACTGAATAAAGTAAAATACCGGCAAAGATTGCAAAAAAGACAAGCATTTCCGTCACTGGGGTCATTAAGATTACAGCCTCAGATTTGTTGAAGTTCTTCCTCTCTTTGCCGCCAATCGACCTGTTCGCAAAAAAACGTTGCATCCAAGTGCGTTCTTCGACTCAAGGAGGCCAAGCAGCTTAAAATGTACGGACAAAGTAGCATAAGCCTACCTACAATAACCACAGATTCTATGATTACAAGGTCTGGGTTTGATAGAAAATTCTCGATTCGTACACCGAACAGGAAACACTGGAAAACAGGAATCGGGGAACCCATAGGATTAATAAATCTATTCACTGACAGATCTAAAATGGAAGGAGGAGTGGGTGCATTAGTGTACTCAACTGATTTTCCATGTTTTCGAACGACTTTAGCATTTTTCAGGCAGAAGGCAGCCAGAATCGCCAACACGCCGAGGATCGAAAAAGGGAAAAAAATTTATGTCTATACAAATAGTCAGGCAGCCTTGAAGGCACTGCAATGTACTATCAAGTCTAATAGAGTATTCAGCATTCATCGTGCAGTACCGAATCTCTGTGCCAAAAGAAAGCTCAAACCCTGCTAGGTTCCGGGCCACAGTGGCATAACAGGTAATGAAGTAGCGGACAACCTAGCAAAAAAGGGGCTACCCTTAAACTAGATTTCGGAGAAAAATTAACACCGCCCACATATTAGGTTGTTGCAGATGAAATGGCGATTTTCATGTCTCAAACTGCCGCCAGGTGGCTCTGGTAGTAATGAATATTGAAGTATAAATACTCCTACATTTGGTCATGGAATCATTTCAGTTTTCGAGTTCATTTATATCGGAAAGAAAAAAAATAGAAAAACATGAAATCGAGTCAAAAACGGTTACTTTTTCTTCACGAGTTCAAACTTGGCCACAACGCAAGGGAGGCAACCAAAAACATCAATAGGGCATTTGGAGCCGACACAGTAAGCGAACGAACCACACAGCGATGGTTCGAAAAATTCCGATCAGGAGATATGACCCTTTCAAAGTGACCCACCCATGTGTTCACCCAGGACCATCGATAAACAACGACGAGCTGCGTTTACTAGTGGATTCTGACTCACGCCAAACTGAAAGGGACATTGCAAAGAAACTGGGCGTACACTATGCGACAGTTTTCCGCCACTTGCAACAGCTGGGAAAAGTAAAAAAACTTGATAAGCTTACTGAGCAAATATGACGCGGAATAACGGTGAAAAAATTAAACGAGTGCTATATAAGACTCTTCCTCATCCACCATATTCACCAGATTCTCGCCAACCGATTAGCACTTTTTTTTAACATTTGGATCATTTTTTGGTGGAGAAACAATTTAACAATGAAGCAGCTATCAAAAATGCCTTCGAGGAATTTCTTCAGTTTAAAATTGTATTGATTTGTATCTCGTTGGGAGAAGTGTATTGCATCTGCTGGTACCTATTTAGATTAATAAAATAAAGTTTTATAAGAGTTAAAGTTGTTTGAAATTTCACTAGCAAAGTCGCCATTTCATCTGCAACAGCCTAATACATATCGTTAAAGACTCTTAGAGGCGGTGATGACAAATCTAGCCGAAGCCAGGTGGAAAAGTATCCCAACCTGAAAATCCACAAAATAAATGTGGAATACGAGTGTCACGAAGAAAATAAAACTCTTTTTATCATCACCCAGGAAGCAATGTGCGACAGTAGTTGATGTGGTGGCTTTATTTTTGCACATGCTTACAGAATAGGTTTGATAACAAATGGTCTCTGTAGGAATTGCAAATAGCTAGGAGAGAGGGAGACGGTGAAGCACGTGCTGTGTAACTGCCCGGCTTTTGCTAGAAGAAGGCTCAATACTCTCAGTGCACCGTTCTTCGCCGGCCTCAAGTAGGTCTCGAGATGCGGTATTCGTAATCTGTTGAATTTCGCCGCAGCGACGGAAACCTTTGAGCTCAACAAGGAACTCGTAATACGCTGGTTTTCCTAAAGTCCACTTGTATCACTATGGATTCCAAGAGGTCTATGTGGGCTAAGGTCGCGACTCTAACCTAATCTAAGACAAGTTGCTAAGGTGGCCATTTCTATTGGAAAATGTCCACTTCAATCTTTTACAAAGACGCAACAGCCGTACTTGAACATTGGCCGCCCTTTGATTTGCAATTACGTACTATCTCTAGCCTCTAGTTTAATCGATAGAATATAAATAATAAAATTAAGTAAAAACTCGTTTCATTTCAAATGAAATCCGGCATTCAATTTATGCATTTAATATTTAAATAGTATGAATATGAATAAACTTAGATTATTAAATTCTCTCAATGCGATCTATTAGCCATTTAACTGAATTCTAATAGTAGTTACCAAAGAATTAAAGTTTAATACATTACTAGGGACCCAATTCTAAGTTTCAGTTTTAAATGAATTGAATTACAAAAAGTTGCTTACTAATTTTTATAAGAGTCCAGTTGACTGGCTAAAAGTGTTCATTTTACCTTTAAAAGGGTAAAATGTACTGAGATTTCTCAAAACCGTAGGAAAAGAATTCTATTAATGCAAATAGTTTTAAAATCGTAATATCGAATCCAAATTGAAAATGCATTATATCGGAAGAATCAATAACTGAAGAATTCGATTATATAATTGAGATGATTAAATGTGGTCTATCAATTCAAAAATTGAAATTCAAATTTCATGTACCGAAATCATAGAAAAAAATTTGTAAAAACGCATAGTCTTGGGTTTTAGCTTCATATTCCTAAAAATATCTGACTGATCCATAATTTATCCTATACATAATTTACTACATTTAAATTGAAATACTTTTCAGTGCGTGTTTTGTTTAAAAAATGACGAAACAACTAAAATTATAGAATTGAAAAAACTCTGATTAGGATACATATAAATAAAAGGTATTATTGCCTGCAAAGAATAAAATTCGTAAGGGAAAATTGTTGTGCGAATGCAATTAAATTTTTGATATTTGAGATTCAAAAAATTCGAAAACCTTCTAATTAAAAGTAACAGGATATAAAGAAAATCGATGAGCATTGAGAACAAAGAAAGAAATCAATATTTTCGGCTAGTAAGTGAATTGTACGAATTTCTTGAATTAAATAAAAAAAAAATGTCAGCCTTATTGAGTAATATAGTTACTCCATGGGACACTAGAGGCGCCTTACCATAGTTTGACAAAGGTGAAGCCCAATATTTGGAGCGAAATCTAAAAAAGTGTCGACCTTTTTTTTGGTACGTTATGAACATCAAGAACTGTGCGCGGCTTATAATACTTAACTAAAAAGGAAAGACTATGAAAAATATAAGATATCCCAAGCCTATGGAAAAAATGATAACCATTTCTATTGCGTTAAGAGCGACGGAAAGGTTTTAAGCAACCCTAGCGACGGCCGCCGATTGAATTAATTGGCTCTTGAGTATGGGCGCGCGGGTAGAAGCCAATGAGCGGGGATCATGTGCTTTGGGTGGTTAACACCTTTTCGTCTCTCAGAAATGGTCATTATTTTTTCCATAGGGTTGGGATATCTTATATTATTCATTGTCTTTGCTAAAAAGTCAGAAATTCAAATTTTGAAGCAACAATTTATCTTCTTCTTCTACAATGGCACTACAGCCCAAATCGAGCCTTGGCCTCCTGACATTCAGGTTCCTTAACATTTTTCATTACTTATTGTGGAAGCGTTGTTAGCGCTTCGCACAACCCTCCTTCTACGAATTTTTCATTTTCGTAGATTGAGGTGACCAAGGTATATCCAAGCAGGCAATGTGCTGGAATTATATATTGCGTCGATCGGGATTTGAACTCACGACCTTCGCATTACAAAACCAACACGCTACCTACTAGGCTATACCCTAGCTACAATTTATCTTCGGGTGGATGAAATTTACAAAAGAAATCATTAAACTCACCACTTCACGAATGGTGAATTGTTCAAGGTGAATTCGCAGGTGTCGATCTGCCAGATTCTGTTATAGTGTGTTTTCTTCTCCTTGCATGGAGTGACTCTAATAGGTAAAGCATAAAAATAAGGATACACTCGGCCAGTGAACCAAGTCGCATCGAAAATCAATGTGAATTGAATGCACGGTAATATATCAGCTTTTTGTATTGAGGGGTTTACAGAAGTTTTAATTTTGATTGAAATATGATCGGAATCGTGCCATGCATGAAATATAGCACTTTAAAAATTGGTATGTAATACGATGTTGGTAATGACAAACTAATTCTAGTTAGAAAAAAAACAATAACAAAAATTACCTTTTGCCATGGATGACTTTTAATTTGTGGAAATTTAAATTCCGTATAGTTTGGATTCATTTCTCGGATTTGTTCACGTGTCGGTGTGCCCAAGACTTTAATAACTTCAACAAGTTGATCAACACCAGAATCTCCCGGGAATATCGGCTGCCCAAGTAGTAATTCGGCTAATACACAACCGGCACTCCACACATCTGTTAATGATTTGGAAATTTTTATTTTCAAAATAAATAAATTTCTCAATTTTTCGTAAAACCTTACCAATTTTTGTGGTATAATTTATTGCACCAAATATCAGTTCTGGTGCCCGATAATACCTAGAGCATATGTACGATACATTTGGTTCGCCATGCAATAATTGTTTAGCGCTACCAAAATCGCATAATTTAAGCACAGCCGTGTCGGGATCCAATAGTAAATTTTGTGGCTTAATATCACGATGGCAAATACCCAACGAATGTATGTATGCCAAACTTCTGAATAATTGATACATATAGAGCTGAAAATAAGAATGAAAATTATTATTGTGAAAAAAAAACAACAACAAAAGAATTAATATTTACTTACCCTGATATAATTAATTGGTATCGTTTGTTTAGTTTTAGCATACTGACGTGCAACTTTGTATACAGTTTCTGGTATATATTCGAGTACTAAATTCAAAAATACTTCGTCCCTCTGTAAGAAAAAAATTAAAAAGAATGTATGAAAGTTTTTATTTTAATATTTAAATTTTTTCTTTTACAATTTGCATCTTCTTTTTGTTTTTTAATATAGAAATTAATGCAATGATATTTAAATGAGAATTATAAATACACACATTGTATTGTTTTTTATTGTAATTTTAGCTAATTTTAGTAAATTAGCTATGATTTTTGATAATAATTTACAAAATACATGATAAGCATTGACTTTAGAATTCGTAATTAAATTTAGAGGGCAATTTTCGTTTTTATTAAAATAAAGCAATTGTTAAATATGCAAAATTCATAGAAAAGGATTTAAAAAGCTTTGTTTTCTTTCGTTATAAAAAAAAATGTCTGAGAATATCGCAAATCGGAACTAAGATGTTAAGATAAAATTGAGGAAAGATGATATTAAGTTGTTTGAACCAATTATACCGATCGATAATAGCACCATGTGCATATATGACCCAAACATATTCCTAAGCAATGCAATGACCAATTCACAAAGATGATTTTAATGAAATCAAGACCATAGATAAATTTCTAAACCAGTCTCACTTCTAAAATGTTATAAAAATTAGCATTAAATCAATTATGTAACTCGACAGGTTCATATATAGACACTAATGGTCTAATTTACATACATCTTGACTTCTAGAACCTCCCACATAAATATAAGACAACAAAAATTATATTACGTTTTCTTGAAATTAAATTTGAAAATAAGTCGGATATTTCATGTACAGAATAACATTCTGTACATTTCCATACAACTCATGAAAAATCTAATGGAATTTGGTCATGCCCTTTACTCTCCTCCTACCACAGCTCAGAATTCTTGAGCAAAAAACGATATGCAAGCGAATAATAAACACGTCAACTGCTAAAATAGTGGAATATAATTCGCATTAACAAGTAGAATAAATAGAAACCGACGACAATATATCCAGATCAAAATAACCGACTTTTTTTTTTAAAAATCAAGGAACTGATAGAAAAATATTCTCAAAATAAACTGACCAATAACTTATTGAATAACAGATAAATAAATAAATTTTATTTTCCGAAAACTCTTAATATTTGTGCGACATTTATCGCTATAACAGCAATGAAATATCACTGTAAATTCACAGAAATGGGAATTGAAACAATAACAAAAGTGTCTGAAAATTAATCTTAATTTTTTTTTTTTTTTTGTTGAAGTTACATAGAACGTTTACATGAATATTTATTTTGAGAATAAGATATTTTGTTTGTTTGTTGAGGTAGGTATAAAAACAAGAGATTTTTCTGAATTACAAATTCGTTGGAAATAAATTATAAGAAAAACGTTTTCTTTTGAAATGTAGAAAGCAACATAAACCAAAAAATAAATTGAATTAAATTCCTACTTGAAAATTACAATAAGTAACGCAAGGTTATAAAGAAAATTATTTGTCACTGGACTTTCTTGGTACTTTGTATATTTTAAAAATGAATAAACAAAACATGTGAACACAAAACAAGACAAAATCACGTGTAATAAGCATAAAGAAAGCCAAAAGACAAAGATTTTTATAGCTAAAATGATATTTTTAGATTTCTTTTTATATACGATAAATCAAACATCACCTAATATTTATTTTGAAGAAAACTAAACATTCTCAATTATTAACTGATTGAATCTTCAACAGCAATTTTAAATTAATTTTTCATAAATTCAAGATTAATACTATAGATCAAGAGCCGTGAAACAAAAAACGGAAGGCGGATAGGATGAATATGAAATCGGATCTATATATTTATTACACAGCGATCCCACTTTCTTCAATTTGAGTGTCGACTTAGTTTTCGTTACATGGCGAATATTCGGTATTCGGCGATTAACGAATGTGAAGACGAAAGATAAAATTGGGCTTGTTTGTGGAATGAAGAAACAATTTAAAGAAACAGGCAGATATTATAAATAATAAATTTTTTCCCGTATAATTTGGAACAAATTTAAACAAGGATTAATAACAGCGCATGGATCAAAACATTGCTCAGAAATAGATCTATAGCATTGGAATGGGGCAAAGCACACTCCTGTAAAGGCACCAGTAAAGAAAAGTCACAAGGAGGAGTTTTATCTCCGGTTTTGTGTGTACTGACTCTGAATGGCATACGCAAGGATTTCAGAAGTTTGATGGCAACAGTATGCTGATAGCGCAGTGATCCTAGTATCAGGTGTGTAAGTACACAAGCACAATATCCGAACTCACGGAAGCAGATCTCGAAAAACTATACGACTGAGCAAAAAGTACCGGACCTAACGTAAACCCACAAAAATCGGAATACGTTCTCTTCACAAGGAAAAACAAAACTCATGAGTTTAGGCTACCGAAAATAGGTAGCCCGGAACTGACTCTGTTCAACCTTGCAAAGTATCTGGGAATAATCCTAGACAGTAAGCTAACATGGACACAAAATTTGAGGTGCGAACAGCTATGTTAAGCATCGCGTTCTACTCGTGCAAGAGGATGCTCGGTAAGCAGTGGGGATATAAAACGCATTGGATCTACATGGCTATAGTAATGCCAATTCTGCTACACGGCATACTGATATGGTGGCCTGCACTGAATAAAGTAACAAATCGGCAAAGATTGGAAAAAATTTAAAGTGTCTGGGAATCACTGCGGCTCTTTTTTATGCCACCAAGCTGAACTTAGAGGTCACACTTTAATACTGTTGCGTACAGTCCAGTCCCAGACAGTAAGCTAACATGCAAACAAAGAATTTAGGAGCGATCAACTATGTTAAGACTAGCATCACGTTCTACTCGTGTAAGAGGATGATAGGTAAGAAGTGGGGATATAAAATGCATTGGATGTAGCGTACAGTCCAGTCGGTTAATGAAGGGATAAAACAAAATTAAAAAAAAAATGAGTCAAATAAACAGTTAATTGAATATGGACGGACAGGATAAAAGAAATCGGTAAATGCATAATGCTATAATCTCTGGGAAAAGCGACCGCGGGTAGTGCATTCGAGGTAGAAACGATTGCCTATGTTTCACTTTACGTGATTTGGATGGCTCAACCGTATACTCATGAGCGCGTTTAGCAGCACGAGTATTACGTAGAAATGTATTTAAAGGAGGGATAAGATGACTAATTTCAAGACTACAGCGGCCATTGAAATATCTGTAGTAGATGGTGAGTACTTCGACATTTCTGCGATGTTCAGAGGAGTCTGTGAATGCCGTTATGGCATCATCTCTAATAAGTCAAAACGCAAATCCCTGAACTCGACCCAGTACCTTTAGATGAGTTTTGGGTGCCCCAGCCCAGATATGCGAATTGTACTCGAGTCAGGGCCTGATGACTTGTATGACTTGTAGATGGTTGCAAGATTAGATGATGTAAAATATTTCTTGCACCTTCGGAGAAAGCCTAAAGACATGGAGGCGTCTAAAGCTACATTGCGGATTTTTTTTCTATTAATGCGCACACCCTTCTCTACTTCTACAATGGCGCTACAGCCCAAATCGGACCTTGGCCTCCTGATATTCAGGTTTCTTAACATTTTTCATTACTTATTGTGGAAGGGTTGTCAGCCCTTCGCACAACCCTCTTTCTAGATTCTTAGATTGAAGTGACCAAGGTATATCCAAGCAGGCAATGTGCCGGAATTATATATTGCGCCGACCGGGATTTGAACTCACGACCTTCGCATTATAAGACCAACACACTACCTACTAGGCTATACCCTAGCTGCGCACACCCATAAGGTAGAAATTCTTCGAATGATCAAGTGTTACACCTTCAAAGATTAGGTTAGGCACTGACATGTCGTATTTAAGAGAAAGATGACAGAGTTGTGTTTTTGTTGCATTAAACTCTACTCGATTCGTCCTGCCCTATTCCAGGATTGTTTTGAGGTCAGAATTCAATAAAACGCGCTAATAGGCACAGAAGACTGGTGTTACACAGAAATTAAATCGAAGCTCTGTTTTCAAGTGTATTGCGAAACTGTGAATTGGGTTGAGAGACGCCGATAGAAGGTCATTAATAAGGATTAAACATAAAGTAGGTGATAGAATGGAGCCTTGAGGGACGCTGAAATTGATAGGAAAGAGAGTTGACGAGACACCATTTAAAACAACTTCTACAGAAAACTCTCAATCCATAATAAAAAAAGAAGTATTAAAGCCAAATGCTTTTAACATAGAAAGTAGGGAATTATGCCAAACTCTGTCAAACGCTTTCGCAATATCTAATGCAAGTGCTATCTTAAAAACACATTCTGAGATTCGCTGAATGTCTTACTCCCTTTTAACGCCAATCTACTAAGTGCGCTATTTAACTAAAGAAGGCCAGCAACTTAAAACATACAGAGACATACTACCATAAGATTACCTACATTAACCACAGATTCCATGGATACAAACGACTAGAACCGGGGACCACATAGGATCAATAAATCTACTCACAGAGGAATATGAACTTTTTGTGTTAAATAATTTCGAAGATTAAAAAAAAAATCGATCAAAATTTTTTTTAACGCTTTATGAAAAATCGTATCACTATGAAGGACTAGTTAAGCAAAACTTTTCGAAATTATTTGTTCGTCCTTTATTTCATTTGCTCAGTGCACTACCAAGATAAGCACTTTTTTTCCATATCCTTGTCTGTTCTCACTTCTTTTGTTCCATGGCTCTTGGACTATTATACAGTATATTCTTCAGAACTCAAATGTTAAACTTCGCGATCCGTTATATATCTTCGATTAAGAAAATTTTCACTAAATATAACAGAAGCCGAATAAAACGATCGCCCACTGGCTGGTTTTATATTGTTATATTCGAAAATCGTAATATACGACACCTAAACTCTATAATTTTGTTCCCGGAGATCAATATTTTAGACCGTTATATTCGAAATAAGCGGATTCTACTGTAATTATAAATTTGTTGTTGAATATTAGATTTGAAAAATATGGTGCTTTCTACTTAAAATTTAAAAAAACCAAATTTTCACACTCTCTACAACAGAAAAATAACTAAAGTTAAAATTTTATATTTTTATCGCACAAAGAAAAAAAAACCTAGAAACTAATTTAATTTTTTTTTTATGAAAATAAAATAGAAATTAGAACAAACTTCAAGAAGATGAAATAAGAAATATAAAAAAAAAAATATAATGATAATTATTTTATTTGATTTTATATTTTTTGATTTTGATTTTTTGTTTCTAATTTTTAAGAAATACCTGTGGCTGAAGCGCCCCAGCAAATATGCCCATATCGAACGGAAAATCGGCTGTCTGCTATCATTTTCGGCCGAAATTTGTATTTTTAAATTGATTTTTACGATTTTTGGTTTTATTTTGTTGGATTTTTTTTTTTATCATATAACATTGCATTTTGAATATTTTAGTTATTAAAACAAAAACAAAAATAAATGAGTGAAATTAAACGAAAAAGATAAAAATAGGTTTTCGTTTTAAATAAACTTTTTACTTTACGTATTATTACTGTTGTACGAATAAAAAAAAAATTTAATATTGAAAATTAAATCAAATATTTCAAGTATGATGTTTCCATTCGCGCTGATGTATACTCAAAAATTTTCCTTTTTTTAGATTAATTTTTATTTTTAAATTTTTCTACGTATCCCAAACAAATTTAAGCGTTCCGATATATTTACCAGTCACATATTCATACGATTTGGGTTTATTATTTTTGCTAGACATAAGTAAAAAAATTAGTTTTTTTTTTGCCAACTTAAGTCAGAAAGGTACAATGAATTCGGATGCTTAACCACTTAAGTTATATTTTGAAGAGTTTCACGTTAATAATGTTTGTGTAGGTGAAGGAAAATTAGAATTTCATTACGCCTGTTGTTTTAAAAATTCTCCCCTGAAGAATTCACAAAACTGACTTACATATGTGACTTTACACATCGGCGAAAGAATTATAGCTTGAAGCTCAACCAACATTCATCACATACTTTTGGGGCATCCTTCATACCTGCATCCTTGGAAGCACCTTTTAAGCTCGGTAAAAATAAATCCCCAATGAAGCACATTTCAATCATGTATAAAATGTGCCTCCTCCCTTGAAACTAGCCTAATATTTTATCAGTTTGAATCAGAGGCGGCTCGTCAGATATGGCAGGTTAGGCACTGCATCACCAAAATAAATCTATGTAATAATGAATACCTTTTTATCTTTTCATTGGGATTATTTATATTTTAAATAAACTTCAGTGAATTGAACATTATTTAATTTTACCCCAGCATAATTTTAAACTGTTATAAGCGAAGCGCCCATTTTCCATACAAATTCATTGTACCTTTTCTTCATGAATTTTTTCGCACTTGTTAAATTTATAAAAATAACAAACAGAATTTTTTTTACAGCTATTGAAAGTTTATTTTTTTGCCAAAGCACAATTGGAAATTACCCGCGATCATGAACTTTTTTTTTAATTTTTCCTCACTCTGTGTATAGTCCTTGATGCAACTGAATGAGCAAAACAAAATGAACATGATATCTTTAGTAGTTTTGGAGTAAAGGTACATTGAAGTGAAAAAAATGCAACTTTTCAGGAGAGCGAAAAACGAAATAGTTTGCTTTGTTTCCTAATGTGGACCCTTCAAGTTTGGGGCGAAATTGCGATCACTTCTAGAGGTTCAACGAATGTAGAAACTTTTGCGTTCGGTGCAAAATATAGTCTAAATTCAAAAAAAAGCAATAAAAAAAATCGATTTTTTCATTCTTCCATCGCTTACCCCCTTTAATATAAACAATCTCCTTTAGTGTTCCCATCTTATTAGTGCGGTCACAGCAAGCAGCATTGCAAATTTATCGGTAAAACATAAACTTAAGATAATTTTTCTTGTCTGGAATAACTTCGCAATATCTCGAGCTACAATAGTTGTTTTCAAATTATACTTTTTTTTATTGCAACAATATCTTAGCCGATGCTGATTCAAACTCAGCCATATCCGAATAGATGAAAAAATTATAGGGGAACCCGGGGCACAACGGGGTACCGGGGCGGAATGAAGTTCGACGTTTTTCGGTGTCACTGAGGAGCTGCCAGCGAGCGGCAATTAATACAACTAGACCACCCTTGAGCATTGGTACGTAAAGTTTCCGTTCTGGGAATTTTTGCTCCTGTATTGAAATTTTTGATGATTTTGTAACCACGGTAAGGTATACATAATTTACATTGCAAGAACCTGAATCTGTCCCTGGGGCGGAATGGGGAAGTAATCCATTCTGACTGTGAATGATTATATTGCGGTGAATTCTACTCTAAATCTGTTGAAGGTTGAGTCGCTTGTTCCAAGTGCAAAAAATGGGCGAACAATTCCTGTGCGTGAATAGATAGCGAAAATAACAAGGCTGTCCTAGTGTTCGAATTTCGTCCACAGGACACAATTAAGGAAAAGTGTAGTTAAACCTTGATAGTTACATGAAAGTAAATAAATATAGAGCAAACTTTTTTTTTTCTGCATTTCCACTAGTATTATATGTTTTTATAATTACTTGTTTTAACGTGCCCGGGGCAGAACGGGGCAAATGACATTATTTTCCATGTTTCTAAATTTTTTTAGAGTATCTAATTCCAGAATTATGGCAAAACTCAAACCAACATTTCCTCAAAGACCAAGATATTCTGACTAAGTTGTGAAATTCTATATGACCTGCCTCCACTGCATAATATACCACGAGCCGCCACTGGTTTGAACCACTTTTAAAGCAGTTTCAAGCTACTTTAAATAAAGTGAAATACCTCCTAGCCTTCAGGTTTCTTAACATTTTATTTGCTATTGTGAAAGGGTTGTTAGCCTTTCGCACAGCCCGCTATCGCTGAATTAGCATTTTCGTAGGTTGAGGTGGCCAAGATATATCCACGCAAATAATGTGCTGAAATTATACGTCGTCCGGGATTTGAACTCCCCATCTTCGCATTGTAGACCAACACGCTCCTCACCAGGCTAATCAAAATTTGCCGCACTTTAAAGTGCAGTTAATTTGTCAATTCCGCAGTGAATTATGAACATTATAAACAAATCTACAAATCTACCCAAAAGTGTACATTTAAATAAAATACGATAAAAGTGTAAAATTTATATAAGAAATTCTAAAGACGAGAGTTGTGTAGCCTTATGCAATTACAAATTTTTCTATCACTAAAATGATAATATTTTCTTTGTTATTGAATTAGCGGAATTAATAACTTTAATTTTTCATATTAAATGATCACGAAATATTCTTACTGCCATTCAAGTTTAAGGAATTGAATCAATCATTCAAATTATTAATTACAATTTAATTTTAGCACAACTAATGCAGGAGGAAATTGCAAATAACAAGTCCGAAATCCATTTTTAAATTAAATGGTGAGTTTTTTTTAAGAACTCGTTTCCAGCGTAAGTTATTATTGGATTAGTTAATTAACTTTACAACTGCGCTATGAAATAATTACTCATGCACGACATATGTGTCTTTTATGTTTTCATCAACCAATTAAGGTAATTATGCAGTAATTATTGTAGTGAATATATATTATAGATGTACATGTTCAGATTTTAGCATAAAGCCTTTTTTTAATTACAAAAAACAGATACACATAAGAAGAGTGATTAATAAGTTCTCATGTTTGGAGACAGATGGCGCCACTGACATCAAATCTGCAAATCTTTTAGTGCCATCTTTGAAACAAAGACTGGCGTAAATTCGTTGTGTATTTTCGTCTGGGTAGCTGTTTTCTAACAATGGAAAAAGTGCAGTATCGGTGATGAGATTCTTGTTTTTCGATAGGAAGGAGTGTAAGAAAATCGAAAAAATCCGATGATAATAATCGATTATTGGTTCAGTGATTTCAAGCGTGGACGTCCAGGTCGCCCAGTGTGCAGGATATTCTGCATAAACGTGTGGGCATGAAAAAGCTATCAGCTAGATGAGTGCTGTGCCACCTTTTTTCACTGTGGATATCAAGCGGAACCAATAGCATCGGCGAACAGGCAAATATGACGAAGAAAGGACTTCATCATTACGTCACTAGCGCCGGCACTCTAATCCCACGTCACACAGCGAAAACGGTGTACGAATTGCTGACGTATCAATCGCATTCTCCAGATCTAGCTAGCAGCAACTTCTTCCTATTTCACAGCGAACGAAGAGGTCATTGACGTAACTGAAGCCTATTTCGCATTGTTCAATAAATCCTATTTTATCGTTAGGCCAAGTGTGTTGAACTAAAGGGGGTTTAAAAACATATTGAAAATTAATTACAGTATTCCACAAATTCAAAACTTCCCTATTCTTTTGAAAGTTTAAAAAATGTTGGAGACTTGGAATATAATTTTTAGATGATAACTGATTAGCGATTATAATGAAAAAAAAAATGGCAATCACCTCTCCTACAAAATGGCCAAATTATACAATCGATTTTTTTTTAAAACAATTTCTCTGAAGTTAGGAATGTTGGTGATAATTCTCATTGACTCCAATAAAATGATAAAACTCATTCCTTGTAGATTGGCTCTTCTTCCACCTTTCATCACTTTTCATACAACGCAGTCCTGTTTTGAAATTTCCGTTTAGTTGAAATTTGTACGCTATCATTGGCAGCCCCTTGAAATCCGACTACAAAAAAAAAAACAAACTATGCCATAAGTAAATTCTCCATGTATTGTAGAAAAGCCCTCTAAGTGAAATATAAACAGTCGTGTGTGAACATACAACTTTGAAAAGTTCATTCGACTTACTTATCTATCTTATTCGTTTTTCTTTGAATTAAATCCCTATTGTTTGTTTAATTTTTTTTATCCGTCTTAAATCCGACTAAAAGCTAAAGCGCGGCTTGATATTTCAAAATTTTTGCTGTGAACATTATCGAGGCTATCGTGCTCCATTTTGGCTGATATTACTTTAGTAATGAGCATGCTGATATGACAGAAAACTATTAAAATAAGTAATCACTTCATCTAAATTGCATTACTTCTTAAACCCGCACTAAACCTATTTTAGTAAAATCGATTTCTTTTAGATCTTTTGATATTTCCCGCAAAATTATGGTAACGCTTGCAGTATATCAAGGCAAGTGCAGTATATCAAGGCAAGTGCATTTAAGAAAAGAGAAACTAATGTAGTAGAGCAGCAAATGTGACAAATTTTCTCTCCCTCATTTATCACATCCCTTACAATTTTCGTGGAATCCTACGAAGTTCACACCAAAATTATTTCCTGAATCATAATTGAAATTAAATATTTTTTTTTTAAAGTCATCGAAATAACTTAGGGGATCACCAGTTAAGTCGAAATTGGTAGGGGAAACAAGTCTTTGTCAATGGCACTACAGCCCAAATCGGGCTTTAGCCTCCTGACCTTCAGATTCCTTAGCATTTCTTCTGTTATTGTGAAACGGTTGTTATCCCTTCGCTCAACCCTCTATCTACGAATTTCCTTTTTCGCAGATTAAGGTGGCTAAGATATACCTAAGCAAGTAGTGTGCGGAAATTATACGTCTACCGGGATTTGAACTTCCGTTCTTCGTACTATAGACCAACACGCTACCCACTAGGCTACACCCTTAGCTAGGGAAATTAAGTAGATATGGGGAAATTAGTAGGAAAACACATTGAAGTGGCGATGGACGTTGCTCTTAAATTGCTGGAGGCTGTATTCCGTTGAGAGAATGCCTGGTAATGAATTTCACATCACTGTGGTCCGAGTGATGAAGGAATGCCTGAATTTCACTACTCTCCACGGCAAGAACTTCATAGTGTACTCATGCGAGCGTGCAGCTTGGCGTGTATTTCGAGGGTATTTAATTGAGGCGGTATAGAACTTTTAGTTACTTCCTGCATTTATCATGGAAATATCTATAATAAACCTTTTAATTGTAATGCATATTTTTGGATGCGACCGAACAAAGCTAGGAGGGATTTTGGGGCCCCAGCCCAAACATGCGACCTATATTCAAGAGGTGGCCGGATATAAGCCTTATAGATGGCAGCTAGTTCGAAGGAAAAGAATTGTTACTTACACTTCCACAGAATACCTAGACGTAGGCTTCAGTCAAGGCCATTGTCAAATTTACATCAAGTAACATAAAGATTGTAAAAGGTGAAATCTGTACGTCATTTAAGGACATATTAGCGGTTGACGTCGGAACGTTCTGCTAAACACTTTAAGTGCTGTGTGTACCGCCGGCGGTGCACAATTTACTTCAATTAACTGCATGATGGCACTCAAAGTATTAAAAGATAGATGACTGAAATGTATTAAAATAGGGAAGATGTTAATATCTTAAAAATACATTTCAGAAGATATTAACATCTTCCCTATTTTCCTGCCCCAGCAGTATTCCACCAAAGTAATGTTCAGGAGAGCACACAAAATGTGGTATTCCGAAATAAACAAACTTTTAAGAAAAACACTACGTTTTTATTTTTAAGTACCAGATTTGGACTTATCCAAATATGACTATACTATACGCCCTACTAACCGGTTACCACTCGCTTTGCCTTTGGGGATTCTTCAATCTTCCATTCGCTCTACATGGCCAGCCCACTGCAGTTTACATGGCTTGATGAACGTTGAAACTTCTGGCTCGTCGTAGAGTTGATACAACTCATGGTTGTATCTTTTTCGCCATTCCATTCCTTACATACTTACGATGGCGCTACAGCCCAAATCGGACTTTGGCCTCCTGAATACTTTGCCTCCATCCATCTCGGTTCAGTGACCGCGTGCTTCAGCTAGAAAATCTTAGCAGTGATTTGCTGTCTGCGTCAATCGTGTGCACTTTCTTGGATTTCATTATTGGAAGTACCGAATAATACGTCTTATTTGCTGGCATTATCCGTCATTTGATTTCGTCTGTTTCATTACCGTCCTTTGCTAGATTATAGCCCCAAGATATATGAAGTTGTCCAAACTCTCCAAATTATTTTCCGCAATTGTTATGTTTTGTCTGATAGGCGTTCTCCTTCTTGTTTGCGTCATTACTTTTGTTTTGCTTTCGTTAATGCGCAACCCGACTTCTTCTGCGGCGAAGTCAAGATTGACAAATACCTCCTTAGAAATAGGGAAGGATCTTGTAAGGATGTTAATGTCAGCGTATGCTGCTAGTTGGGTGGACTTGAATAGTAGTGTCCCGTTGGTGTCGAATGGGATTTTTCGGACTACAAACTCTAGTGCCAAGTTGAAAAGCATGGGGGCTAGACCATCTCCCTGCTTTCAACCACATTCCGTTTGAAAGCTGGTTGTATTCTCACTTGGGATTTCTATCTATTGTATCGCGACATTCTTGGTCGAACCAATCATTATTTTTTCGCAGTGCTTAATATCCTAATACCCTTCTGTGGAGGATTAGATGCCGTCTCGTATTTTCATCTACACATTTTCTACTGGCATATTTTGGATATTTTCATATATTGGTGTCAGGTGTTTATTACATTCGGACATGTAAGCCTGTGCCACCGTTTCGTCTTTAAGCTTGTCGACATTGAATTTGCGAGCTCTACTCGTTTTTGAATATCCACGAGAAGCTATTCGGCATCAATACTTAGCTCTGCTCATTCGAGGGCGGTGAATCATTGGTTATCTCTAGGGTGGCATAAAATTCGTCTTTAGTTATATCGTCCTTGTCTTCTGTTGGTGCGTAAACGTTAATCAACCAAGTGTTTAAAAATTTAGTCGTTATTCGGATTGCACATTTATATTTAGAGGTACTTTTATCTGCGAAATAATGAATAGGATGGAGAGTAGACTACAGAAGGACGTTGAAGAATGAAGATGAAAAAGAGGGTGGGAGACAAAACCGAGCCCTGGGAGACGCCGAAATCGATCAAAAAGGGTGCAGAAGTCACTTCATACAGTACGACTCGTATAGAGCGCTCAGAGAGGAAACTCTAGATCCTCTTGAGAAACGATGCGTTAAAAGCAAAGGCCTTTAGCTTGGCTAAGAGACATTTGTGCCAAACTCTGTCGAGTGCTCCTGCAATGTCACTTGACTATCGCCAAATTTGTGGATGCATGAATTCCAACGCTCGGTTAGATAGACCAACAGATTGCTTGTACAACGTCCCGAGCGAAATCCATTTGGCTATCATGGTTTAGATCTTTATTTACAAGAAAGTTGACTATCTTGCGATTGATAGCAGTTTCGATCACTTTTGTAAGAACTGAGGTAATAGCTATGGGGTGATAATTAGCGCGGTTCGCGAATATGAAATATGGTAGAGATTACGAAGAGGTTTTACTAGAGACAAAGAGAAGTTTTTAAGTACAATGAAGGGGGGATGCCATCTGACCCAGCAGACTTGTGAATATTAAGCTCCTGCACTATCCTGGAAATAACCCTAGTTCGAAAACGAAGTGGTGACAGCAACAAGCCAGGTTCCGGTAAGTACAGAAGACTCTGGTTCGACGAAGCTTGGAGTTTCTAGTGAAGTTTTTTGCCAGAAGGTTTGCTTTTCCAATAGGATCAACAACGGTTCGGTCACCATTGAGAAGAGGAAGGGTTGGAGATGTAATGAAATTGTTATTTACCGATTTCACAAATGACCAGAGAGATATCGGGCATTTGGGTTTCTTAATGATTTTAAATCGACGTTTTTGGTCATGTTTGAATTCAGGTCACTTTAAGATTTTATTGCAAACATAGATATACGTTTATGAAAAATGTATCACCCTCCATCTCTGCTAACTCCTCTCAAACAAATACAAAACAAACATACCCTTCTGCCACATTCCACGCAAATATAGGACTATTGAATAGCACACTAAATAGCAAGTTTCAACAGTAAATGCACATCGATTTTTTTTTACAATAACGAATAAAACGCATATACTTCGCATTTAATAAAGATAAAATGCATATTAATACGATATCACTTCACAGTTTATCAATTTAACACAAACGAACTACGATTTAATTAATAAACTGGTGATAAAAAAAACAATCCTGACATCGAAAATGATTTTTTTTTTTAATTATTAGACATTATCAATTCTCTTAACTCGAAATCAATTTAATGGCGATTATAAATTAGTATTGATTAATTATAAAACGAAATGACGTTACGAGTCGCGAGACAGACAATGGTGTCATTGGCCTAACCAATTCGGAATTTAACGATCTTAGTTGAATTATGCAGATGATTTTAAACGATTATCAAGGCCGATTAAAGAACGGAAATGTTCGTATTTAAAGTTGAAAAAAAAACAATTAATTCGTTTAAATTTTGTTTGGAATACGTAAAAAAAAAATTGTTCGTACTTGGTATAAGACCAAAAAAAATAAATATTAAATTTTTTTTATAATACAATCTTGTCTTTTTTTTAAGTTAACAATAATACAAAAATACAATTCTTACCTGTTCACCACTCGAATAAAAAAAATATTTCAATTTTACAATATTACAGTGTTCCAATTTTCTCATAATTTGAAGTTCCCGATTCTGTAATATAATTGGAGATTTCAATAAATTTATTTAATTTTTTTTTTTTTTTGACAATCAAATTCGCAATAATTTTTTTTTTTAAGATTTAAAACATAACTTATCTTTGAGATAACACTGAATTCAGTTCGAATTAATCAATGTATTTGTGTTTCTTTACAAAGAAACAATTTTAGAAAAAATATGTTAAAGGTCATTTTAATAAAATAGAATAACAAATATTTACTCAAGATGGTTTAAAAGTTAATAATAAGTTTTTTATCAACAGAAAAGTTTTCTGCATAACTCAATTTTTTAACTATAAAAGTTGGTTGCAATACACAATAAGTTTTTAATAATTAACGACAGCCAAACAACTGACCGGTTTCATAGTCGAAATTTAAGACAAATGTTCGGTTTAAGCTGCGTCTTGGAACAGTACAGCAGTTTAAACTTCGATTGCGAAACCGATTCTAAATTGTTCAACATTAAATACGCACATTAAACATAACAATAAACTAAGATTTTATAGCTCAACTGTTTAGAAAATAACATCACGTATACAACACAGTTGCTGATTTATTTCAAAACTTAATTTCTTCGTTTCAAACTCAACTGAATATTGCGAAATTGATGTCAAAATTTACAAAAACAAAAGAGTTTAAAAATATTATACCTTAAATCGCCTGTCCTGTAAAACTTTTTTGATTGCGACCAATTCACCGGTATCGCATAATCTTGCTTGAAATACAACACCAAAACTGCCATTGCCGATTATTTTTGTATCTGTATAAGAAACTTCTTGTACTCGATCTGTACCTTGACCAGGTGTTGCAACCACTGTTGTTATTTTGGATCCATCTTTACCTGAAAAAAAAAATTATTCAAAAATTAATAAAATTTAAAAAAAAAAAACTAAAAATTGAAAACTTTCTTTCAAAAATTGCAAAAATAAACCCAAAACAAAATTAGGAACCTTTAAACCATTCACACGAAACAATTTTCTTAAAATTCATTTCCGTTTTTAAATGAACAATAATTATGGTCATGGTCTTTGTATCGAATTTTCACTAAATTTTAGCTACAACGAAATCTTCATTTCTTATGGACAATCAATCGGATCAATACGACACAAATACACTGGACAAAAGAGAATTCAACGACCGAAAAGGACACGATGAAATTT
Source organism: Chorisops tibialis (assembly GCA_963669355.1). NCBI lineage: Eukaryota > Metazoa > Arthropoda > Insecta > Diptera > Stratiomyidae > Chorisops > Chorisops tibialis. The sequence goes on from OY770263.1 coordinate 79,808,438, forward strand.
CTTTTTCCTAAGAAATTATTTATATCTACGATTTCATTACGACCAGGATTACCTATAATTTTGTTCAAATTAACTCAAACTTTGTTGCCAGCAAGAGTTGTTTGTTATAGTTTGTTGCGTAGTAGTAGAAAAGGAATAGAAAGGATGAACAAATTCGGTGTAGGATGAGAAAAGAACTCGATAAAACCGATATAATATATTGAAGGAAAGGAATTGGGAAGGGCTAAAAGCCGAGGTAGAATTTTATAGCTTGTACGATATTAGTGGTCAATCAACATATCGGAAAATACGCTGGATTTAGTAATATTATGGAGACTTAACCATATGTGAAAGGAAAAACCAGAAAAAAATTCCAATGAAATACTTGTGAAATTAATTTAATCAATAATTGTTAATTAATTTTTATTTATTTGAATGATGAATGGATGATCATTCCCAAAAAAATGCCTTGTCTTATTTTCAATTTCGTAAAAATATTGTATATAAAATGTTGTTGCTGATATCAAATTTTGTGAATTTAAAATCTTTTTTCTTCAGCTTCTGGATGCAATACTATCTTACATATTCTCCTTAATTTCTTCCAGAGACTTCTTGGGATGAAACTTACGGATACATTTAGAATAAAATTCTGTGCCAATATACAGGATATTTCCGATAATAGAAGAATTTGAAGAAAAGCAAAAAGCGTGAGAATTGCAGAAATTATGTGGTACAAGCAACATTTTCGAAATAGTAAAAACAAAAACAATTTTGTAACAGATAAATTGTAAAAAAATGAGTTTTGAAAACTTTTGAAACTTAGGCTTCGGGGAGGTTCTAAGCCGATTACTGATCAGCAGCATCTTCAATAGAATTTGAGACAATAATTGTTTATTAACAAATCAAAATTTGCGTAAAAGTACATACAGATGAGTTCGAACACAAGCACACCGATTGTTCTCAACGGACAAGATGTGGAAGCGGTGCAACATTTTTGTTATCTCTGAAGTATTGTCAGCATGGACGGCGGAGCCGAAAAGGATATTGAGGCTCGTATAAATACAATTCGCCAGGCCTTCGGTGTCCTTTCTCCTTTTTGGAGGCTAAAACAGATCTTCTTTTGCACGAAGCTACAAGTATTTGACGCATGTGTCAAATCCGTGTTGTTATATAGTTGTACCGTTCGACTTATCAAGAAACTGAAAAATTTCGTGAGCCAATGCCACGCATTTTGGGGATATTCTGGCTGAAGTACAATTTGACAGACTAAAATAGGCATTGAGACTCAAAGGCGGAAGTGACAGTGGATCGGTCACACTTTGAGGAAACCAGAGCGAAAAATCGCCGAACAGGCTCTAGATTATAATCGTCCGAGAAGACGTCGAGTTGGTCGACAATGTAGCACATGGAAGAGAGCAGTTGAGTAGTAGGCCAGAAGAATAAACAAGTCCTACAACTATAGACCGATGCTCAAGATCGCCCCTTGTGAAAAAGAACTGTTCCTGTCCTATGATTGATTGAAGAAATAATCCTGATAGAAATTTCGAGCAATCAGATATCAAGCTGACAGAGTTTGACAACTTATTGAAACGAGTCATACTACTATTTTCAAAGATTTTGACGATGCAATCAATAGGGTTATGTTGATAAGTTCTCCAATAGGATCATGGCCTGATCAAATGATCAACATCCGGGGTGATCAGTAATCATTTTGAACTAAAATAAAATGATAATGAAATCATCATCATCATTATTCGGACCAAACTTTTGGATGATCATGTTGCCTTGATGTAGTGGATAGCATGCTAGTCAGCAATGCAAAATTCGTGAGTTCAAATTCCGGTCGACGTATAATTCCAGCACATTGACTGTGTTATATCTGGGCTACATTAATCTGCGAAAATGAAAATTCATAGATAGAGGATCGTACGAAGGGCTAACAACCTGTTCACAATGACGAATAAAAAGGTTAAGGAACCTGAACGTCAGGACGCCAAGGCCCGATTTAGGTTGTTGTGCAAAGTAGAAGTGATGTTAATTGGATGTAAACTACACTAAGAAATTTTATAAATACGATTATTCGTGATCGTCTAATTACGATCGTGCAAAAATCTAAATCGGGGATCGATGAATAAATTTTACTGATAACATATTGTTAAAAGTCCGATCACTTTGGAGAATAATGGCGACGTGCGTATATTACAACGTCTAGAAATTATAAATAGAATAAAATAAATTAAATTAACAAATAAATAATCGTGTTTTTTTCACTATAATCGATAACGCCACGATCATTAGCAAATCTCTGTGACTTTTTATACGATCGTGAAAATTGTGATTTTTTTTTTGTTGCCCCCTCTAAATTCTCGAAACGATGAAGAAATTGGTTTTTTTCCTTCGGTACATTTTAAACCAAATCCAGAATAATTATAGATCTAATATTTATACAATTTTATATATTAGAACAGGCATCCTAATTGATCTAGATTAACGCCTAAACCTGATAGCGAATCATATTACGAGACATAAGATATTGCAATCTACTGTGAATTATCATTTATGCAAAACTTTATTATTTACAAAATAAATTTGTATTTAATATTTATATTTGGTAAATAATTAAGGAGACAAGAAAAAAAAAATTTATATTATTTAGACCGAAACTAATTGCAAGCGGAAAATTTTTCATGCGAAACTAGTTTTATTATAATCATAAAATTTCAATTCGAAGAAATGTCGCTACTCTTCGGGAGAAGGGAAGGAGGCTATTATTGGTTGAAGTTATTATACATGAGTATAATTGTATTAAAATTGAGGTTTAAGAGGTTTTATATTTAGATTGTGATAATTATACGAGCATTTTAAAGATAAATATTTATTGTCAAGACTATGACGTGGAGGAAAATGTTCTGTAATATGAAATATTGAATTTTTTAAATTGAAAGAGAACGATGTATTTAATGTAGCGACAAAAAAGATTTCATGTTAAAAATTTAAATAAGTACACAGTTTACATATGTGTTTAGCAGTCCATATAAATAGTCGGGGACATTAAGACTGCGAATGTTATGCATGATCAATTGTTAAGACTTCACGGAAAATAATTATTTTTGTAAATATTACATAATAAAAGTTTTTCAACTTTGCAGATTCTAATTAAATAAAAGCTATTATTTAAGAGTTTCTTGGTTTCTTATTAATTAACACTGATCGTGGTCTTTAGAGTCCTGTAAAATGATCGAGCAATCAAACTAAACTGAGTAAAATGATCTTTTAAATATTACTTTGGCGATCGATTTTAATGATGATCGCGTACTGATCTTAATAAAAGGACCGCTTAAGTAGATGCGGAACTATTTGAAACTGAAGATGCAAGGTATCGCGTTCTACATTAAGGAGAACTGTCCGAGAGCCTTCTTGCTCGAAAGGGTTGGTTGGCTGGTTATTATTACCAGCCCTGTTTCAGGTGGTAATGAATGAGATGTTGAAAGCTGCATTGCAAGGGGGGAAAGATAGAGGTCTTCAGTGGGGCTATTAAACATCCAAGTGACCATTCGGGCGTGGAGTGATGATCATGAAAAGTACGCTCGTTGCATTCTACATGCAACGAGGTAGGACTGAAAATAATGTGCGTAAAATGAAGGTTCGAACACAAGCACACCGATTGTACTTAACGGACAAGATGTGGAGGAGGTAGAAGATTAATGTTGCCTCGGAAGCATCGTCAGTATGGACGGCTCGTATGTAAAGTTTATCATGTCTTAAATATCCCTTCCCTTTTCTGGAGGTTAAGAGAGATCTCCTTCGCACGAAGCTACGAGTATTTGACGCATGATTGTACTACATGAAAAGTGATCGTTCGACTTACCAAGAAACTTCAAACATTCGTGAACCAACGGCTCCCACGCATTTTATGGATATTCTGGACAGAAGTGATTTGCAACGTCGAACTTTGGAGTACAACTGGACAGACTAAAATAGGCCTTGAGATTCAAAGGCGGAAGTGGCAGTGGATCGGTCACACTTTGAGGAAACCAGAAAAACATCGTCAAACAAGCTCAAAATTATAATCCTCAACAAAGGCGCCGGGATGGTCGGCCATGCAGCACATGGAAGCGAGGAGTTGAGCAGTAGACCAAAGGAATAAACAAGCCCTGGCGACAATTAAAGGCCGATACTCAGGATTGCGCCTAGTTGAAGAGAACTGTTTCCATCTTATGCCCCTATAGGTGGTCTCAACAAGGAAATTGATTGATTGATGTAGAAATCTGTTAAAATTGTCATGCAAAACTTTTCTGCGAACAAAAAATATAATTTACAGATATACACATATGAAAAATAAAGTAAAAATGAATTTACGATCGACCCAAATTCGCAGTATAAAGCAAAAGATCAAAACGCGAATTCAAGTTTTCTACATTTTTGATAATGACAAAATCCAACATTTTTCTCTCTCCTATATTCAAAAACATCCATCAAAAATTAATTACATGCAATAAAAAAAAATTTCAAGCATTTTTTCTATTTTTTAACTAATTTCCTTTCGATTTTTTAAAACTGATTTAAAAAAAAAATCAAAATAATAACGAAAACTTTGCAGAATTTCACACCATAATTACGCTGATCTTGTCGTTTTCCGTTTTTTTTTTACAATACCTTCAACAACAGTACCATGCAATTTTTCCTTTGAATCATCAATTTTCCTTGGTATCGATAGTGCAACTTTACGTTCAGGCCAAAGATCTTGTAGCTTATCCACAATCATTTTCATTTCTATAATGGGATATATGTGGTAGGTAATAAGCAATGGAAAAGAAAGAAAATCTAATAAAAAGAGAACCTCTTCTTGGATTAAACACTTTAAAAAGAAAAGAAAATGAAGAGATTATAAGTAACATGGTGCAGAACAAGAATTATGCTTTCGAATGATGTGGTCCAGTATTAGGTCTTAGTACTTGGCTGACTAGTGAAAATGAGTGAAAACAAGTTATGACGAAGTGAAATATGAGTGATATATGTATCTCTCTATTCTGAAGCATTTTTTTTTAGAACCTAATCATCCTGAAGGTAGTTCAATGATCATTCTTCTTCTTCTTCAATAGCACTACGTCCCAAATCAGGCCTTAGCCTCCTGATCTTCAGGTTCCTTAACATTTTATTTGTTATTGTGGAAGGGGTGGTTAGCCCTTCGTACAACCCTCTATCTAAGAATTTTCATTTCAGCAGATAAAGATAACCGAGATATACCCACGCTGGCAGTGTGCTATAATTATGCGTCGACCGGGATTTGAACTCATGATCTTCGCATTGTAGACTAACACGCTATCCGCTAGGCTACACCCAGATTCTATGATCATCTTTCAAAGGCTTGGGATATCTTATATTATTCATAGTCTTGGGTAAAAGCCTTCAGTTTTGTACAACGATGTACAGTAACATAACGCATGTGTGTTAACTTGTACCACATTTATACCAATGTGATACGAACCTAGAGAAAACATGATAAATATACCTTGTATAAGGAATATTTGTGCCAACCCTAGACATATATTCAAGAGCAATACACGTAGAAACTATCAAATTTAAAAAATGATATTTAAATTTGTCATTTTCGAATTATGCCAGCAAAAATTGGCCAAAACTATCAAAAATTGAAAAAAAAAGCGAAAGGTTTTAGATGTTGCAAATTTGATGAAGAAAACAGTTGTTGTGTAATTTATAACCACGAAGTTAGTGTATCATCCTATTGGTTTATCTACGTTATTATGCCAGGTTATTGAGTTTTTTAAACGCACCGAGTATAACTTAGGGGGTCACCCTTTAATGCATTGCACGGTTAAGTCAGTAAATACAGTGAAGGAATGGAGATTATACCCGTTGTGAAAATTGTTAGTCGGCAATACGTTCCAAATTCTGAATGTTCGCCTAAATTTCACTGTACGGGAAGATAAAAGTTTGACAGTATACTCGTGCGCATGTACAGCTTGTCGAGTATGTCGTAAAAAAGTGGAAAGTGGAGGTGCGCTTTGTTCCGAAAAGCATTTGCCATGGAAGTAATAATAGCAAATGCAGAGGGAGTCGTAGGGTTGTATTCGATCAAGCAACGCATGTTGTGTTTTGAGTGCCACAGCCCAAAAATGTGAATTACACTCTGAGCTAGGTTGAATGTAGGCCTTGTTAATGGTAGGTCAGTCGTGAGGAATAAAGTGCTTTTTGCATTTACCAAGAATACCTAGGTGTTTGGAGGCGTCAAAGGCAACTTCAAAGATATGTTGACTCCGATCGAGGGGGTTATTGAAAGTGTCTAAAAGGATATAATTTTCGGAAGAGCAGAGTTGTACGCCATTAAAGACGACGCTGGAACATCACGTTAAAGGGAAAGATGACAGACTTGTGATTTAGCGGCATTGAATTAATTAATTTGAGATTTGAGTTCAGCAAAGAAACTTCCTGCGATTAGAAGCAATAGAATACTTGTTTAATTTCGCAGCAAAGTCAAATTTATAAATGTTATCTAATGTACTGCCATCCGCAAAACTAGGTATTGGATTAGGAGTATAAGACAAAAGGTCGTTAATAAATACTAAGAACAGAGTGGGCGGGCGATAAGACAGAACACTTAGGGTCCCCGGAATTGATTGGGAGTGCGTTTGGACAAGAAACTCTCAATCGATTGAATGAGGGTAGCATCAAGGCAAATGACCGTGAGCTTAACAAGAAGACATTCATGCCAAACTCTGTCAAAAGCTTTTGCAATGTCAAGAGCAAGAACTTGTCTTCGCCGTATTTGTGTAAGCAAGAGCAGCGTTGCGTCAGATAGACCAAGAAATCTTCCGTTGACCTTCCAGAACGGAAACCATATTGGCGGTCGTGGAGCACATTTTAAAGGTAATGGGGGAAACGCCATCAGGGCCAGCAGACTTGTGAATATTGAGCTTTTACAGAATCCTGGAGAGACGTGTGCAAAAATTGTAGCGGAGGCAGCAAAAAACCATAGGAGAGGTATGGTTTGAGGATGGTAGTGTGGAGTTTCTCGCGAAGCTTGCAGCCAGTTTTTTGCAGCTAGTTTTCTCAAAAATATCAATTTCGATACGGTCATCACTTACGAGTGGAAAAGATTTTCGGATTCTACACTGTTACGCTTTATAATTTGGTCTATGCTGAGACCTTTATAAAAGTTTGATAAAGGTCTCAGCAGAGACCGAAACGTCACGAATAATAAAGCGTAACAGTGTAAAAACCTTTTCTTTCAACTCTCTGTTAGCTAAAGTTTGATGATTTTGAATCGACTTTTTCTTCTCCTCAATTTCAACAAGACATTCATTTTTAAACCACGAAACTTTCGACGGCCAATATCCCTTTAGATTGGAAGGTATGTAGAGATTCATACCTTTAGTATAGTCGTGGTGAAAAATTTACAGGCTTCATCGCTATTGTGTATCTGGTATACACCTATGTGTGTCTCCAATTTAAGTGTATTAACGATCGGCAGACATTATTAAAAAAGGAAAATCATAAAAAAAATATCTGCTCGCAGATAATCTGTTGCCACATTCCACAGAATATGGCTGACGCTTCAATAAACTGCCGACAATAGAAATTGCCTTTTCTACTCTTTTTTAAGGATGATAAAACAAGAACAAATTAGTGCCAGGAATTCTTAATTAATTTACAGTTAATGCTCATATATTCTGTAGCGAAAAAACTCAATTTCGAAATAATTTACATTTTAACCCAATCTGAACCAGTCGTCAGCACAGTCTGAAACTTATGCACGTATGTATAACTGCATAATAAGGAAGTGAATGCATTTTTCTAAATTACCACTTAATGTAATGGCAGAAATTTCTAATTTTTTAGCAGGAATTGCTCGAGTTCTGCAACAGAGAAAAATTCAGCAATAGATAAAATCGTTGACCGAAACAAACTAACTTCATTCATATACAAATAAATAATAGCACGAAAATTTGGAGGAAAAAATATCCATTCTGCGTAGTTGATGTTGAAACTTAAGACATTCGTAAGTCTATATAATCGAATCGTAAGGAAGCAAATATCCTTCTCTCCAAAGCGCCACTCTACATAATTGATTCAATTTGATGGTAATCGATCGATTTACTTGTCCACCAAAACATTTACGGCTCTCTCTAGCGACAGGCAAACATAATATGAACAAGTAACAGACATACTACATACCTGTACGAGTTTAAAATCTATCGATTTTATGTTCGTCATTTCATCATCGTGTTGAATTCAATTATATTTTAAGAGCGTAATTGTCTGTATTCAATTTTGAGAATTGGTAATTTTCAGTACGTAGTTATTTGCGTTCGCGCTCGATTGATTTTGGTATTATCGAAAATTAAGATAAAATGGGGACTTGAGCCTTAAATGTAAAATCAAAATTTCGATCTGAATCTGCATTTTTCGTTACAGTGAAGGCTTAGTGTTTAAAGGGATTATCTACTTAGAAGAGGGATATTAAAAAATTGGACTTGGCATTGTTATGTTGATACACGAAATCATGAGCGATTCACAACCGATTTAATGTTGCATATAGTTATTTGAATTTATGTTTTGCAAAACTGCATATAAACGAGTACCTAGTATCGATTAAAATGTAACGATTACTTTCCTTAAAGTAACGAATAGTTACTGGTACTGAACAACAAAACTTGACATCACTAGTTAACATGTCAAAACTCATTCTAATCTCTCATATTAACGTTTTGATCTGAATTTCAAAATATTCGTTTAAGGATCAAGAATAAATTTCTTGAAGGACAGCGCCAAAATATATTTCGTAGTAAGATATTTTTTTTTTAACATAACTTTGAAAACTAACCAATTTTGAAACATACAAATTTGGAAATAAATATTTTTTTTAAAGTTAAATTAAAAACTAGATAAATATCTTGGGAAGAAAACATATTTCACATAATTATGCTAAAATATTGAAAATAGTTTTCTGGAAATTGTTCTTAATATTTATGCTATATTTTTCAATGTTTTTCGAAAACTTCTGCTACAAAATAAAATATACTGAAACTTTTCGCTGGAATCTGAAATGACTAAACTATGAATCAATTTTTAGGTGTGTTCTCTCACCTTATATCTTATGCAAAAACAAATTTAAATAAAAAAAACCCATATCCACTTTGAAATGCAAAATGAACGCACAACTACATAATTAAATAAAAAAATAACCATGTGATGATAAATCGTCTGTTATATCACTAACATCGAACCGTGACTTTCACACGACAAATCTGCGAGAGCTGACCTAGCTAATCTACATGAAATTTATCATTGTATCTTCGATGACACTCACATATCAATGACGATCATGATCAAAAAAATATTACTATAATGATTATAATGATGCAGACGATCGATTTTGAAATGATGCAAGAAAAAAAAAACTACACAAGATTTACTTGGATCGATCCTTTTCGAATCATATGAAGAACTATCCGATGATGATGATGATGAGGACGATGATCTTGCACGATCATCTTTTTTTGACGACGGAGGAGTATTCAAATCGGACAGAAGGAGATCATCATTTTTATCAACAACAACTTCACTTTCTGGTATTTTTGTAGCCACTTTTTTGCCTTTAATCGATCTTTTTTTCTTAAGGCTTCCCGTTTTTACGGATTTTTCTTCAAAACAATACCAAAAAGAAAATGAAAAATTAACAACAAAAAAAAATACAGTAAAAAATTACAAAAAAAATTTAATTTAAAAACAATTTTTATAAATTATTGCGCGCGCGAAATTCAAAACTCAAAGCAAATATTAAAACTAATTAGCTGGCACTTTGTCATTATCAAGAGAGTGTACACTTTCCAAGCGAATTTCAAATGTGCAAAACGTTCGGGAACTCTTAATTAAGACGTTCACGGGTTGAACGGAGAGGGTTAGAAGTCACCACACAGGGAAGAAACATGAAAAAGAAAATATACAACAACTAGGAATATAGAGGAAAAAAAACAACAATTATTCATAGTGTATAACAAAGACCAGCATACTAAAGTAGTACAAAACCAGGTGATAAAAAGTTTTGTAGAGGATGCATAAGAACTGCACCACTAGAAAATGCTGAATCGAGCATCACATCTCTACAATTTGCATGTCTTTTTTTTTAATTATATCAAAATCGATATAAACATTCGAAAAAAGATACATCTAGGTGTATACATTTTTTTTTTAAATAGATGTCAACAGTAGATAGAAAAATAGTTAGCGAGGAGAGAGAGAGACAAGAAAATAGATTTCGAACAGAATAGATTTAGAGTCTTAACTATAGATAAGATAGCTTATGACGAATTTTTAGTCATGTGAGTTTCGCGGACGTGTTATCTATTTTGAAAAGATAACACAAAAAAAAAATTAGTATTGAATAATAAAAGTGCAAAATTTTGTATATGCGTATTGTAATTTTGTGCGATATGTGCATGTTACTAGTAGAAAATCAACGTTCATGACCTCTAATACAAAGAAATAGATGTATGTAGATTTTGAATTAAATTTGGCAGCAAAATTAAGAACATTATGCGAACGTGATCCAATTATTTAGACTGATTTATACACAGTGCACATACATCCGCTATCAATTAGTAGATGTCTCTAGCGGTATTGGATTTTGGGCAATGGGAAATGGCCATTGATAAAGTTGAAAGTGCGCCTCTTTTAATCGATAGCAGAATTACAGCCCTTTTCGAACCTTGAATCCCCATTTGGGCCATTGAAAAAAAGGAAGATATTTTTATGTCATTCGAACTTATAAAATATTTTGACGTTTACAGAACGTTTAAATATAAAGTTGGAAGCAATAGATTACAAATATTTTGTTAGAAAAAGAATAAATTTTCATAATTTAACCGTCCAATTTAAGAACACCATATCCTTCTACTTCTACAATGGCACTACAGTCCAAATCGCCTCCTGACCTTCAGATTTCTTATCATACTCATTACTTATTGTGGAAGGGTTGTTAGTCCTTCGCACAACCTATCTACGATGTTTTTTATTTTCGTAGATTGAAGTGACCTAGGTATACCCAAACAGGCAGCTTTCTGGAATTATTCGTCTTTCGCATTGTAGACCAACACGCTACCCACTAGGCTACACCCTAGCTACATCTTCGAAAATGGCGCTACAGCCCAAATCGGGCCTCGGATTGCTGACCTTCAGGTTCCTTAACATTTTCATTATTTATTGTGAAACGTTTGTTAACTCTTCGCACAACCCTCTATCTACGAATTTTTAATTTTCGTAGATTGAAGTAACCAAGGTATATTGAATTGAATTGAATTGATTGAAGTAACCAAGGTATATCTAAGCAGTCAGCGTGCTTGACTTATGCGCCGACCGGAATTTGAACTCACAACCTTCGCATTGTAGATCAACACGCTACCCACTAGACTACACCCTAGCTAGCTAGCACCGAATCCTAGAATCTATGACAGCTACGCAAAGCTAAAAGTTTCTTTTTTCCCCATTTTAATAATTTCTTGAACCCGTCGAAATGCAACAGGAGCTTAAGCAAATTTAATTTTAGGACATCAAAAAAAAAAAAAAATTATACAATCTATGAAAGTAAGAGACAAAAATTAACAATACTTGCACTTGAAATTTTCTTCAGTATACATAAGTATAATAGCAAACTTTTGATCAAAATATCTACACATAAAATTAGTGGAACATATATAGAAAGCTTTTAGATGTCAAATAAAGATCAGATTGGGTGATTGGTGAGCTTTTAATTAACCACACGAAGATTTATCTGAAAATAATTTTCTGCCCCTTTTTTGTTTTTGTTTATTATTGAGTCGCGTGATTTGATTGCATCAAAAGCAATTAAAAATTTTCATGCATTTTATTTGCCTCATATAGATCTTATTTTAAATTGACGAGGCATAATTGATCTTGATGAGAAACTGAAAGTTATTGTTTTTAAAGAAATTGGACGAAGGCTAGTTTTTTTGAGCATAATTTTTTCAAAACTGAAAAATTAGATTTGATGATGAAAAATGCCATATTGTAATTGTGTGTTTGTTTTAAACAATTAACTGGTAAATGAATGAACACTGTATCGACATCTGCTACGAAGTTTAAGATCAATACAATGTACATAGCATTTTAAATTATCCGGTTTCGAAATTGGAGCTTCGTCATTTTTATTTTACAATAACTCTTCACTCAAAGTAATAAATTATAATGAAAATTTTGTTTCAAAAATAGTTTAGGCACACTACGAAATAATTCAAACTATTTAGTCCTTTTGATTGATCAGCCTTAGTCATATCGCCCTATATTCTTCCTCAAGAAGATGAGAAATTAATGGAACTTCCCATAAGAATAGGGCCTAAGAAGGTCTGTCTTAATAAGAATCAACATGCCTACCAGAAAAGCAAATCTACATAGTCAGCCCATCATGGTCTAGTAAGGCAAATCGAAAAGACTAAGGACTACAAAGGAAATGCCCTTCGCGCATTCCTAGATATAGGAGAAGAATTCGACAATACTTATGGCGCCATAACAGCGGCAGCTAGGAAAAACGGCTTAGAATCGGCCACAACAAAATGGATATACGCCATGTTAAAGAGCCGAAAGACAACCACGGATCTAGGTGGCAGCACATTGTGTGAACAGGGGCTGTCCCCGAGGAGGAGTACTATCTCCACTTCTGTGGTCAATTGTAATCGATGAGCTCCTAGACCGTCTAATGGAACAAGGCTAAAAGGTAGTAGGATATGCCGTTTATCATTATCATTACAGGCAAATATGACTTAACCATTTCAAACAGGATACAATCTGCAAACTGGTGTCAGTCAAAATGAGGCATCGTATGGACGTACCTGTAATCCTTACGATGCCTTATTTTCGTGCGCTAAGCGCATGCCTTCTAGAATAAAAGCGCATGCCTTAAGTTAAATGACGCACATGCAACATATGCGTAAATGCATATAAAAATCGATGCACTTTTTCGTGAAGTTTCTCGCATGCGTCAAACGCATGCAGCAACGCAAGAGAATGGTGCCTGAAGTACATGCGCCTTTTCTTGAAATTTCATGATGAATGCAATAGCGCAAGACTATCCGACTAGTATGGGGAATACGTGTACTATTAAGGACGATTTGCTTGCGCGTGGGTAACATATCTCCATCGATAATCAATTATACTTAATGCGTTTGCGCTATGTCGTTCAATATGTGCCGTTTAACGCTTGCGCTTTTCTTCTAGAATGCATAGCGCACGTAGATGACGCATTTGCGCTATTTTGTTGCATGCCTGTTGTTCATCTTAATGCTTGCGCTTTTATTCTAGAAGGCATGCACTTAGAACATCAAATGTTCTATCATGCTCAATAAAATTGAGAATGTTTTGTTTGCTTTTCATTTTACTTTATTTTTTATTGAATAGCTACTCGTCGCACTTCGTCAGAACGTACCTTAAGAACTTGAACATCAATCCAAGAAAGAGATAGTAACATTAACGAACAGAAGGAAAATCCACATAACACCTCATTCTATAAATGAAACACCAATACCCCATTCAGATGAGGACGAATATCTAGGTGTTATACTTGATAACAAACTCAACTGGAACAAACACAGAGAATGGGCTCATTCCAAAGCAGTAAAGGAGTTTTGGGCCTGCAAGAGTTTGTTTGGTAGAAAATGGGGATTACATCCCAAGATGATCTACTGGGACTACAGAATAATCATCCTCTGGATCAACAGTCTGGTGAACTAAAATTTTAAAATAAAAAGCTTAGCTTACGCTACAAAAAGTCCAAGGACTAGTTTGTCTTATCACTGCGGCAATGGAAATGTTCCTAAATATCACTCCGAGGCCATCAAAGGTGTGTTACGTACACAGAGGGGAAAATAATTACAAATTGGGGAAATCTAGAGATTACCTCAAAATCCTAAAGAACCCGAAAATAGAGGTTCTAACCTCAACATTATCGAATATAATGCCGACAAAATTTAACTGTGACGAACCACGAGTACGTCACTGGCACATTCAACGTAATTGCGAGCAGCTTCACTCGAAGTTGCTTAACCGTGGCGGGTTCGATAAGTCAAAAATCGGTTTTTTGGTGGATGACCGCGCAATTTTGTGCCTTCGTTGTAAGGAAGGACCAAATCTTTCCCCAACCCCCTCAGTCCTGACTTGCCGGCAACCATGCTGTGAGGTCCGGAGGAAACCCATTATCTGTTAGCGGAATTTCGTTACAGCCCCCTTGAAAGTTACAATCACAGAACGTAAGGACTGACAATCCATATTACCTAATATGGAAGAGAGATCAGTCATTTGGTAGCAGCTGTCTCACGTACCTCGGAGTTAACTGGAGTCATAGGTCCTAACTTCTCGGTTTCAAAATCCTTCGGTAAATCGGTAAAGCAGCCACAATCTTCCAGACCGAGCTAATTTCCATAGAGCTATACATCCAAGTGAATATTAGAAGAGCGCATCGCAACAAAACTATTTACATCCTATCGGATAGTCAGGCGGTTCTCAAAGCCCTAACATCCAATAAACATGGATCGAGGATAGTTTGGAACTGCTTTCAAAACCTAAGCATCCTGAGAAAAGGTAACAATGTAACTTTAATGTGGGTCCCAGAACATATAGGGATTGAGCGAAATGAAGAGACAGACCGCCTAAAAAAAACGGCAAAGAAACAAAGTTTAGCCATACTGCGAAAAACCAAAAGGACATTCTAACCTTCTACTTAGAAAGTGGATTGAGCAAGAGCGCAGAGACGACTCGAATAGACTTCCAGGTTCATCAATCTTCAAAAAATTAATACTACCACAGACGAAGAAATCCCAAAAATTAAGCAAGAGGGATATCAGTACTCTGGTCGGCCTCATGACGGGCCACAGTGGAGTAAACCGCCACGTCAAAAATATGGGTCCAGCTGAAACTAACAACTGCCGCCACTCTCTTACAGACTCAGAAACGACAGAATATATCCTATGTCACTGCGAAGCAGTAGCAAAGAAAAGATAACATCTCCTAGGAAAAGGTTTCCTTACAATCCAGGAACTAGCAAAAACAAGGCTCCCTTAGACATACTTAAATTAGCCAAATCTATCAAGTTGTAGTAGGGTGAAAGTCTCAGGAAGTCTCAGTGCTCTCACGTGTTCTCCAACAACAACAAAAATTTAGTACAATTTTCGTACAAACAAAATGTATCGATTTATTCAAATCGATAAGAAAAAAATATTAACTTAATCAAATTCTTTGAAAATGGAGAGATTTTGATTTAAATCACGTTTTTCTGTCAGTAAATAATTTCTTCTGTATCATAATAATCATCATCATAAAAATAAGCAAAAACTGTGCATATATTTGAAGTCCCGTGAAGTAAGTGACTAATATCTCATTCACGTGGATCGTACTGTAGTGTAATGGATTTTAAAATCTGCCTGTTATATGAATGTTTACCTGGTGTCGTAGTGTAGTGAAGTGGAATTGAAATTAACAGTTGAAGGTTAACTGATAATAAATAATAATTAAAACAAAATGTTCAAAATTGACGTAACCATTTAAAGTAGTCTTTATAAAATCACAGAAAATTTCATTTGAATTTAAAGATCCTAAAAATGGAAAATCTTAAGAAATTATTCAAATATAAAACATAATTCCTTAAACTTCGTTTTATCGAAAACTTCATAAACTGTATGTTTTTGATGACGTTTGGAAATGTTTTTTTTTACATAACAGGATTCCTCCAAGGAGAATATATATTAAGGAGTGACTATGAGCATGATTTGCCTTGTAAGAAAATGGGAATGAAAGTATTTCCCTCCCTTACTGGTGAAATGCTCGAAGTTTTTCGAAAAAAAAAATCGTTTCGCTATCTTTGTCTGGCACATTTCAAAATATTGCAACTAACTCTTTCCCACGTTAAATTGCTCGAAACCATTGTAAAATTTTCGAAAGAATTGTTTCGCTATTCTTGTCTGGTCTGGCCCAATGCAACTATCTCTGTCCCGCGTTAAATTGTCCGTTGCTAAAGTGCTTAGCTTAGACACGAACCAAAAACCAATAAAAATTGAAAAAAATTAAGATTTCTGAAATAAAACAGCAAACTCCATTCTACTGAAAATTATTTTACTGCTGACTGAATATTAGCAACCAAGAGAGAATAGAAATTATGGTATTATTTTTTTGTAAAAGTTTGAAGCCAAGTTAAGCTTGGACACAATTTTTGAAAATTTCCGAATCAACCACATGAGACAGCCTATCAGGCACTCCATTTTATATATCCTCCTTGGATTCCTCAGACTTTAGTGTTTATGGAGTGGTACAAAATTCAATACGATACACTACATTGAAGTGTTCACGTGGTGAATCTTAAAATACACTACACTATGCTCCAAGTGAATGCGATGTAAATTTTGGCGGGATAAATTCGTCGGTATCGGTAGTTCAGTGGAAGAACTCGCCAGCAACGCGGGCAGTCTCGGGTTCGATTCCCGGCCGGATTTTTTTTACGTCTTGACTAAAGCAAAAATATTATAATTTCAAATAATTTTAATTCCACGTTCGAGTTGAAAAAATTGCCTTTTCAACGGGTTGTATGCCCTAGTTTTGAAATGTGTGAAACCCGATTTATTTTGTTCTTATTTGCTATAATTTCTATTTTTCACCAACTCAGAAAGCGAAAGATTTAAAAAAAAAATACTACAAAAGAACAATACCGAACTCATGAAATAATTACGATTAAATTAAGAAGGCTCACAATTTTGATTAATCACTGGCAAAGTACTTTGATCTGTTAATGCTGATGCCGCTGCTGTACCGCCAATTGGATCCATAATATTTTTTCTTGCTTTTTTTTATCGCAATCGAAACAAAGCAAATTTGTTTTCTTTTTTCATTCTTTAAAAATCAATTTGTGAATTTCTTCGAAAAAAAAAAAATGTTGTACACAAGAATTAAAATAAATTAAAATTTTTTAAGTTTAAAACAATTAATCAACTCCACGAGAGAATAAAAAATAACGAAAATAAAAATATTTTTTATCGAAGGCGAGATGACGAAGAGAAATCAAATTGTTTTTTATATTTCTTTCGCGAGTTGTATTTGGTTAAAAATTTTCTTTTTATTAAATTTTTTTTTTTTTTTTAAACCGAAATATTGCTAGAAATTAGAAAAAATTGATCAAACTGTTTTGTGATAGCGATAATATTTTTTTCATATATTCAAATTATGACAAGTTTAACAGACAGACTAGAGAAAGAAAAGAAAAAAAATGAATGAATTGAGCGCGACCGGCAATTTGTTTCTGAAACCTTAAAAAATATTTATTTAGTGCATAAAATGTCAAAAAAATTTTGAGATCTTTTGACAGTTTACACGGTTCACTGCGATTGGTAGTTGTGTGAGATTAATGATTATGTTTAAAAATATTTTCTTTTGATTTTTTACAGAACAAGAAAACAAGGAAATTGAATTGAATTATATGATTCTATGTTTAGAAAAACACCAGTTTTAGCTCCGAGGAGACAGATTTCAAAAAAAGATTGGGGATCCGCTCAGGCACTTTTGACGTCAACTGTATTCATATTTGCCAAATTTTGATCAAATTTTCAAATCGATCTCTTGTTAATATTTTTATGATTCGAAATTTCGTGATATTTATATAAGAGGTGGTAAAAGGAGTGAGGGCTCATTGTACCAAAAATGACATGGAACAAAATTCAAAATTCAGCTCAATAATTCAAAGTGTTCGAGAGTTATTTAGTAGATAGATCGAAAGACTCACTGCGATTTGGAATTTTTGAGCGAACCAAGGAGGATATATAAAAGGAGTACCTGATAGTCTGTCTCATGTGGGAATATTTTTTGATTCGGAAATTTTCGAAAATTGTGTCCAAGCTTAACTTGGCTTCAAACTTTTACAAAAAAAATACAATAATTTGTATTCTTTCTTGGTTGCTAATATTCAGTCAGCAATAAAGTAATTTTCAATACTATGGTGTTTGCTGTTTCATTTCAGAAATTTTTATTTTTTCAATTTTTATTAGTTTTGGTTTGTGTTTAAGCTAAGTACTTTAGCAACGGACAATTTAACGCGGGACAGAGATAGTTACTTTGGGTTTAAGTATGTCAAACAAGGATAGCGAAACAATTTTTTCGAAAATTTGACAACTGTTTCGAACAATTTATCGTGGGAAAGAGTTAGTTGCAATATTTTTAAGTGTGGCAGACAAAGATAGCGAAACGATTTTTTTCGAAAAATTTCGAGCATTTCGGTAGTAAGGGAGGGAAATACATTCATTCCCATTTTGCTTACAAGGCAAAGCATGCTCATAGTCACTCCTTTTTATATATCCTCCTTGGAGCGAACAAAAATATCTGTGCGCCTGTCGTTCCTGTACGAGCCTTATTCATTGGTGTTACATTACAAGGTTTGTTTTTTTTTGTATATGACACCGAACGTCGTACATGAAATGTTGCATGCTGAATTTAAAGTTTGTAGCTTTCATAATTTTCGAAGAAATTGAACAATTTTTGTCCGAATTTATGGGATTTGTATGGGTGGTGACAAAGGAAGGGGAAGGTTTGTGATAATTTTGAAATTATTTATCAATATCATGTTACAATTTTAGAGTATAGTTTTACCATAGTTTGGCAAAGGTGAAGCCCGATATTTGGAGTGAAATTTAAGTGTCGACATTTTTTTTGGTACGTTCTTAACAACAAGAACTGTGCGAAATTTTTAATACTTAACTAAAAAGTCACAAAAAATTTGAAGGAACAATTTATCTTAGGGTGGATCAAATTGGCAAAAGAAAAACACTTAAATCACCACTCCACGAATGGTGGATTGGGGATGGTGAATTCGCAGGTGTCGATTGCGACATTTCACATTTCCGCCAGACTCGGATACAGTGTGTCTGCTTCTTACATGGAGTGACTCTATATGGGAGGGAGTGGAAGGAGTATTCGAATCAAAATCAATTTTTTTGACATCAATGACATTTGTAATAGTATACTTTTCTCAAAATTTAAAGTTGATAGCGTTAACGGTTTTGTAGAAAAATAAATTTCGAAATGTATGGGAGGGGTAGGAAAAGTGAGGTGAAGGTGATAGTTTTTTTTCAAAATTGGTTGCAATTATAATAAAATTAATTCTGGCAAAAAATCGTTTTTTTAGCTTTGCTAGTTGGAATGAAAACCGAATAAATGCATTTTTGTAAATTCTGCATTTGTATGGAAAGGGGTAGCAGGAGTAAGGGACGTTAATTATATTTACATCATTATACTACGATCTAATTTTCAAGTTGAAAGCTGAAAGTTTCGAAGAAAAATCAATTTCATGAAATTTGTATGGAAGGAGGTAGAAAGAGTGGGGGATGTGGCCTGTTAACGAACTTAAAGTTACTTTTTTGCTAAAAAGGACATAAGAAAATATCAGTACGATAGGTCAAAGCGTACGAGAGTTATGTTGTAGACAGACGGACAGATGAAACCTCGGTATCGAGTTTTTTGAGCGACAATAAATATTTCTGTAGCCTTATTTCTTAGCTTACAAACGGTAAAGCAAACACTATATACTCTAAGATTTCATATAGAGTATAAATATAATTTAAGTCTTTAGGCTTTAAGTCAAATTAAGGTGTGTAATTTAAGTCTTTAGTCATAAGCTTATGTAATGAAATTATGAAAAAATTGATTTGGACACCGACCGGTAGGGGCCTTTTACTTTTCCTCCGAATACACCAACAAGTTCCACAATCTCCGTTGAAGCTCATTAGTTTCACCGCTAGCAGACTGGCTAAGTGATATGTAAGTCCAAATGGAAGAAATATGGAGGCGTACAATGGACCCTTTGGTGGCCTACACCTAAAGAGCTATATGATACAAAATTTTGGCAAAATTTTCCGAGGGTTGTAAGCGGAGGGTGGTGCAAAGCCAAAATGTCGGAAACTTTGAGTAATTTCTTTAGAGCTCTGGTAGAAGATACAAAGTTCAAATTTTGCAGGTGCATACATCCGTTTGGTCTATTACATAAAAAAAATAATAATAATTTGAACCACAACTGTTATACACCGAAGCGGGTCCTAACCCGCATGAGGTATTTCATGTGTAATGAAAAAAAAAACATAAAAACTCAAAATTTTTGATGGAAATTTTAAGCTAGAATCTTGAAAATTTGGAAAATTTAATAAAAAAAAGGAAACTGGTCGAATACCTTCAAGACTTTTACCCCCTCCTAACTAAAAGTATTTTTTCGACCATATTTAAGAAATTAATTATCACTAAACCATTAAAAGTTATCAACTTGAAATTAATAATAATTATAAGTTATAAAAATATTAAAGAAAAATGTTGCATCAAAACTTTTGAAGTCCCCCTTGCACTTCTACCATAGAACTAACATTCCCCTATTCTTCCCTATCCAACCTAACCTGCATATTTACTTCACACGCATCCTCAACTTGTCCAAGAATAATAAAGTTGCGCCCGACTTGGCAGATATTTTTTTTTTATTACGAAATAAAATATTTTTTTCTTGAATCTATAAAAGCAATGATATTCACACAATTTTAATACAACAAAATTGTAATATTAATTGAATCAGATTATCATGCATCATGTAGTTCTGGTTGTTTGAAACTCAATCTTCTTACGCTTATCTTAACGAAAAAAAAAATCATCATAAAATCTACTTACTCAAAACCTTCTTGAATTTCCGGCATAATTTCGTCCAACTAACACAATTCTGTCCTGCTTCCAACGTATTACTATGATTATTACTATAAATATGGCTAGTATCACATTTCTTAATCTCAATATCAGTCTTCTCTGTTTTTTTCTCCTTTCTTCCGGCTAACGTCTTATGATCATCGTTTCGCCGTAGCTCCTTCATTTTTTCCTTCTGTAGAAATTTCGTACGTAGCTTAGGGCTACCGAACTCGTCCAAATAATACATACAATCCTTGAGACCGTCCTTTTTATTAATGAGTTTCGGATCGATAGCGTTTTCATCGTTATTATTCTGATGCGATGTACTGTTTAATACCACAGCTTTCGATAGACGTTCTATATTCGTGGTTGTCGTGGATTTTTTCGGTTTAACAACAACATTCACGGAAGTATTTCGTGCGACTCGATTCGATGAAACTGGATCAATACTATCCGGATATTTTGAGGATTCATGGCGAACTATCGATGCACTATCACCTCTGGGACGTGTACAGTCGTCGTTCTGTGTCGAATTATTGTCATTGAGCATAATTGAGGACGATGCTGCTGACGATGCTGAAGACGATGCTGATGACGACGACGATGATACTGATTCTGATTCCGAACAGGAGGCATGATTGTGTGAAGTACTCTCGACCTTTCCAACACTTTCAATACCGCTATCGTGCGAAAGTAATTTAAAGGTTTCATTGATTTTCGAGTTCACCATTAAGTTGACGGACGATGAGTTCGGTACGACGGGTTGTTGTGGCGAAGAATCATTGGTAAAGAAGGTCCTTCGGGCCATTAGTAGATGATCCGAATTGAATTTTTCGGGAAGATGATTGCCATCCGACGAGATGACTTTCGATACGGTTTCAAGTTTCATTGTGTTACACTTTGAATTGAAATTCTTTATTTTTTTTTAATTTAACTTTTCTTTGATTTTTTTCAATTGGTTCTTTTAAGTTTGTATTTATTATTTATGTTCGGATTGAACTTATCTAACCGTAATTGTCACATTCGACACTTTTTTAAAAACAAAAACATACACGAGTTTTTTATGGTTCGTAGCAAAAACGTTTAAAAATTACAACAGTTCATTATATTGGAGCCATTGATAGCTGCACAATATTACTCTTTCATTGTTTTATCGGATTATTGTTTTCAAAATGATCTAAATATATGATAGATTGGATGATAAAGGCTACTTTCTATAGACTTAGATAATTTATATTGTCATATTCCAAAAATTTCAACAGTTGTTTTTTTTTTTTTGATAAGGGGAAAGTAGAAAAATTTACGAGATTTTATGCTTTAAATGGTTTCTGTACACCGATTATCTAAGTTTAATTCTACCGACTGCGCTCTAAAAAACCAATGTTCCATTCTTAAAAGTAAGCTCTCTAAAGTTAATTCATGAGTGCTATCAATTTGTGCTGTGACAACAATTCGTTAAAAAAATATATATTCACCGTTTATCTCCAATTAACTAATTTCTTCTGGTTAACCGATTGTCCACTTTATTACTTCAATAAAAATCCTCCAGGATTCGAATAATGTAATAAAGGCCCCAACAGGTACCGAGAGCTCACGACGTAGTATTAATCCATTTACTATATCTATATAGTAAGACCGCAGTGTCTGATTATGGATGTCTACGAAAAATTTCGCATTTGGAAGTATTCACACATTTGGGACCTACTCGACAAAATGTCTTTTAAGTTAGTTAAAATGCGAAAAAACGAAGTCTTGGGGATATTTAATTTCATTTCCATGTATCGCACCCAAAGATTTTGGTTTACTTTTGACGAATTCACGGACAATTTTGATGCTATCTTCATTCTCTGGGTCGACCCGAACGTTTGTTGTCATTCAAGCCTTCCCGGCCCTCCTTAAAACACGTAAACTAGTCATAAATTGTTGTTGTTTACCAATTTTAAAACTTTGTTCGATGCTCATTTTTGTACCGATGACACAAACATACTGTCATTTCAGAGGCAATGACTGCGCATCCAGTGAACCAAATATTATGAAATTTTGACTGTCAGTCGGCAAAGGATGTACTTTTCCAACGCATTAAGTCACATACAGGTGGCGCCAGAAAATGCGCTACTCCAGAAGTTTGCAAACTTTTTGGGCGGACCTTCTAAATCATCAGACTTTCGTGAACCAATTCCTCCGACGCATTTTAGGAATATTCTGGCCAGAAGTGATCTCCAACGACGAACTTTTGAGTACAACTGGACAGACCAAAATAGATATTGAAATTCAAAGGCAGAAATGGCAGTGGATCGGTCACACTTTGAGGAAGCCAGAGCGAAACATTGCCGAACAGGCTCTGGATTATAATCCTCAAGGAAGACGTCGGATTGGTCGACCATGTAGCATATGGAAGCGAGCAGTTGAGTAGGAGGCCAGAGGAATAAACAAGTCCTGGCAACAGCTAAAGACCGATGCTCAGGATCGCGCCTTATGGAAGAGAGAAATTGATTTGATTTCGAAATCATCAAAACTATTTGTCAAAAAATTAAGAATCTGAATATCTCAGTATAAATACAATGAGAGTCAAAAGTTAGTAAACAGTCATATGTGTGCATTTTAAAGCCACACCAAACACACACAGTTACACCCAGGTGTTTAATATTTAGTTTACCATTAACCTAGAAGTCCCTTCCATAACTTCTTGACCACAAGTAAAAAATTTATGGTAAAATCGCAAGTCAAAAGTATGTATGTATACAGCGGATTTCAATCTGAAATTTTTAGAAGCTTTCAACTAAATTGATTCAAAAAAAAAACATCAATGGATTTTTGAAAAGTGTTGTACGTATCCTTGGATTTGGCTTCGTTCTAAAGTTAAATAATATTTTAAATCAATAAAGTGTTATAGCAGAAATGGGTGCTAGAGACAAAGAACTGCCAGAAAAAATGAAGAAGCTTATTATCGATCAACAAAAAACATGCAAATCTTTAAGTCAAATTGCGCAGCTGGTCCTGAAAAGTCGTGCTACACTTTGAAAAGTAATTGAAAAATGCAATTTGACGAAAAGTACGAAGAATTTTTTAGCGGACGCCTACGAATTCTTAATGCTTATGAAGCGCGTGAAATATTGAGAAAGGTGGAGAGAAAACCTGACTAATATGAAAAATTTCCAAATTTTACACTGTTACGTTTTATTATTTGTGACGTTTCGGTCTCTGCTAAGACCAAAACGTCACAAATTATAAAGCAAAACAGTGTGAAATCCGGCAATCTTTCCTTTCAATTCGAAATACA
Source organism: Chorisops tibialis (assembly GCA_963669355.1). Classification (NCBI taxonomy): domain Eukaryota; kingdom Metazoa; phylum Arthropoda; class Insecta; order Diptera; family Stratiomyidae; genus Chorisops; species Chorisops tibialis. Next base: position 79,832,418 of record OY770263.1, read on the forward strand.
CTGTAAAAACATTCACCAAGAAACCTAACTCCAGTGCTGTGCAAATAGCTCAGCACATTACTAACCATGGTGATATGTTTGTTAGTGGCAAAATTTGATTGATGCTATGTCAAGAAGGATGCGCCGAGTGATAAAAGCACAAGGAGACCATACGAAGTATTGAACTTTTGTTTCTATTTATTATGGTAGGGTATTAATTGCGTCGTTTGTAGATGTATACTAACTTTTGACTCCTTATTTCAGATTTATTTATTATTATTATTATTATTATTATTTTTTGTTATTATTTTGCAGAATAATTTTTTTTTAAATGCCTAATGCATTGAAACGAATTAAAGGACTCATTTTATGTAAGAATATTTCCTATTTTTCTTTCATTTGTATTGTTGTTCAGCATACTATATTATGACATTAGCAGTATACAAACTTTTGACACTCACTGTATGTGTGTCACCTAGTTGGTATCTCAATCTGCGAAAATAAAAACTCATAGGTAGAGGATTGCGTGAAGGGTTAAGAACCTTCTAAAATAAAATATAAATGTTAAGGAACCTGAATTTCAAGAGGCAAAAGCCTAATTAAGCTAGGGTGTAGCCTAGTCGGTACCGTGTTGATCTGCAATGCGAAGGTCGTGAGTTCAAATCCCGGTCGGCGCATAATTCCAGTACACCACTTGCTTGGGTATATCTTGGTTACCTCTTGGGTATATCTTGGTTACCGAAAATGAAAAATTCGTAGATAGAGGGTTGTGCGAAGGGCTAACAACCCTTCCGCAAGAATTAATGCAAATGTTAAGGAGCCTGAAGGTCAGGAGGCCAAGGTCCGATTTGGGCTGTAACGCCATTGAAGAAATGCCAAATTATAACAATAATTAAAACTCAAATTTGCATTCAAAATTGGATCGAAAAATATAATAATGTTATACCATTGACATATAACGGTCCTAATTATAATTTAGCTAATTCGTAATTTAGCTCGACTTTATCATTAGTAGAATGGTGACACATAGCACTTTGCTAATTAAGAAGAGCTACTCCTCATCTGTCATATTTTTAAAAAGTTGAATTGCATAGGCAATAAAATTTTGCAAGGAAGACTACAAAAGAATCTTTTGCAAGTCATCTATTATAGCGGGGCGTTTAAATCACGCTTCAAAGATTTCATATAAGTCAGAACTGTCAGAAAGTTACTTTTCTTCTTCTCACTTGCACGACAAAACTTTTATGAAAGCTCCACTCTAGAAAAATTTTCATTGTTACAGCCTAAATTATAAGTAAAATGAGATGATTTAGCTGAGGGCATTTTGGTAATTTAACTAAATTAGCAGATAACACACAGCCGTTTGATGATAATTTAGGCCTTAATTATAATTTATCTGCGCTATATGTCAATGGTATTAGGGTCAATCATCATCGCAAATTGTCAATAATTGAAGTCGATTTCTATAAGAAATGAAGATGGTCGGATTTACTACTTCGAATTTGTAGTAGTGGCGTAAATAGCATCTCCGCTGATCACACGTTTGGGGGCGCCAGGGTTTAAGGGTGCCCAGAGAGGGTAGTACCTAAAGGAAGTTGAAAGCAAGTTATACTCGGGGATTTTCCCTAATAAGCGTAAAAATCTTCCACCAAAAAATAAAGTTTTTTGGAATTCTTCTGAAAGAACTATGTTACCTAAATGTTACATTTTCTCGTTCCATTTATTTGGATCCATTTTCATTTAGTTTTTAACATCTTCACACTCTGTGATTTTTGATCTGTTATTCAAAATTTTATGAATTTCAGGAATTATATATTAAATATAATTATTTAAAAACTAATGCTAACGATTATATCATATGTAAGTATCGTTGCATTACATTGCCTGAATCAGAAGGTTGCGAAACTCCTCACAGTTGTCGTCGAAAGATCCACAGATGATGAATTTCGTAAGATTCCTGATAAAAAGAACTACGATTGCAGGTAAATACCAATCATGCGATACTCTAGATGGAATAAAAGTTTCAGTGACTTCAGATTATGATTTTCCTGATGTATCAAGAATTTATTTTTATATATATTACGTTTAATTAGAACGTCTTATTTTTGAAAATTGTTTTAACGCGTTTCAATAAACTACGATTTTTGTATGTGAGAGGTGGCAGAAGGGGTGGAGAAATTTCAACGATTTTGGCAAAAGTATCTAATCGATTTAGGGATGGATTTAAATTTCAGATCTGTTAACCTTTATACGTTCCATGAAACACTATAAAGTTGTGAAATTCTGACGTTTTGAGTGGAAGGTGATTGAAGGAGTGATGGGATCGACTATATTTTTCACATAATAATCGCTATCAAAATATAGGTACTGAGAAAATTAGTTCCTTGTATTGCATGATGTGGTGTGGTTTCTATAAGAGGGAGTAGGAGTGGAAGTATTTCAAATTGTTTAATAAAAACTAAATAATATTACTGAAAAAGTGTAAATTTTGAAATTTCAGAGCACTACCCTTTGATAGTTTCCAAGAAAAGCAACTTCATATAAAGTTGGAAAAGTGCGTCATTTTGTATGGGAGGTGATAAAAGGGGCGTTGTGATCAAACTAATTTCTTCTCACATCAAATTAGAGTGATACCAAATTTAATGATCGTACATTTTATGGGTACTGAAAAAAAACGATGTATTTTATTTCCTGAAATTGTGCAGTTTGTATGGCAGGTGGTAGAAGGAGTGGGAGGAGAAATAAATAAATTTATCATGATAATGGTAAATTTGAAATTTCAGATCGGTAGCATTTATATCCCCTGAGAAAATTTACTTTTAATAATAAAGTTGTGAGATTGTGTGATTTTGTATGGGATGCGGTAGAAGAGGTGGCGCAATTTGGCTCATTCATGAACTTCATCTTACATTCTTCTTTCCAAAAATAACGTATACAAAAATTTTCAACGCGTTCTTAAGCTAGAGAGCAAACGGACGAAAAAACGGACGATTTCAATATTTTCGAGCGACAACAAATATTTCTGTATTTTGTGAGCATCTCTTGGCGGTACAAAGTTGAGAGCAAACTTATAATACTTTCAGATTCCATCGGAAGCATACAAATTATTCACTATTAAGCCTTTCGACAGGGGTTTCACATGGAAAATCGGGTACATTTGCTAAAAATTTACACAGCGCTAAATTTTTGTAATATAAAATTATACAAAAATTTTACCGCAACAAGCGTGTCTCTGGGTGAGAGGTATTCTGAAAATTTCGCGGAAGGGCGCCGCTGCTCTTAGGTACGCCCCTGTTTATTACAGCCCAATAGAATGAGATGTTGATTAAGGAATATCAACTAATCTTTTCTTTCCTGTTTTTTTTTTTTTTGCAAAATGTTATACTTTCATAAAATGAGCATTTTTGGCAAGCCCAGTGAATTTTTATGTTAACTAAAAACCTTTTTAAGTTTAAACCCTTTCGAAGAAAGAAATCTCCATGCCATAATTCTACTTCTTAGAATTTAATCTATTACTTTCTTAAAATTAAGTAATTAACCTTTTAAATCGATGGAAATTACTACTAAAATTCATTTGAATCGCCAAAAACACACACATATTACATTATAAAAGTGTAGAATTTTCGCAAAAGCACAAAAGAAGAATATCTGTGTTGATGCCCCTTAAAGGTGAATTATTATCATTGTTGGCCATCAAACCGCCAAAAAAACAGAAATACATTGGATGGAAATACCCGGATCTCGTTCCTTATATTTGACGTCCAACAAAAAATTTTAATAATAAAAAAAAAAACTTGCGCAGTCGATCGAATTAAATACTATTTGATCTGTTGTTAAAATTTTGAAATTATCATAAAAAGATAGCTTACTGATATTTTCGAAAAATAGAATTAAATTTCATAATAAGAACACTAAAAATTAAAAATCAAGAGTAAAATCTAGAAAACTTCAAGCATATAATCCTAAATTTTATCCGTCACGAGAGACAACATATTTTTGAAATATCCGATAACAAAAGAATCACATTTTGGCATTTAAAGGATCCTAGTGAATATACTCCAAAACTTCTTCACCTTGAGATTAAATGATATCGAAAAAACTTCATTATAGAGAAAAAATTCTTGAAATTTTTAAACAATATTTTTCGTTTTATTTCATGAATATTTCACTCAAAGCTCCTAGCAAACAATCGAACGCGAATAACCTGATTTTTTTGTCCATTGAATAATAAACCAAAAAAAAAAAAAATTATACGAGTAGTTTAAGAATTAGCACACCACGAAACCACCTTGGTCCATATCACACGCGAACTAGTCTTTTAAATTAACTTCAGAATTTCTCAATTTTTAGAATTCAATGTTGAGGGGATTTATTTCGAAAAGAATTTTCGGCCAAAAATTAGGACATAAAGTCACGAATTATTTAAGAATTAATTCCTCACGATTTCGAAAAAAAACTTAATAATTAACATTAACGTTGTTCTTGTGTGGTCAAACAGCGCGAACATAATTCGTAACTGAGTTCTAGCGCGAGGAGTGTATTTCAAGCTAAAGAAGAACACACAGAACAGAAAGTTCATAGTCATTGCTGATGGCTAGAAAAATCGTCATTATAACGCAAAGAATAAATAGATGGGAATTCTGGCATGTGCTAGCCTAATATTTTCGGTTCGTGCTGCGTAATGCGTAGTATATGCGAAAATAGATTCGTAGAACGCACACAAAAAATTGCAAATATTGAAACGGACGAGTGTGTGACGTGCGTCGTCAAAACCGATTTAATAGACTAAAAGGTTAGTGTATCTAAAAATGTATGATGGCGACAGGAGCGAGACATCTTACCATCACCCATATATGCGGGACTAGCCCTAATTTGTGGGCGATAAGATACCAATTTATCGACAAAAATTTGGGGTATAGTGGGAGTCGCGGGAAGTACCGCTTTATCAATCATTTTAAGCGAAGGAAAACAATGAAAAACTGAAGAGAAACAATATCTCAATGGTTGTTCTGACATTCAAAAAAGAAGAAGAATGTGTCTTGAAATACGTCCTCGCCTCATTAAGACGGTGGCGGCTAAAAATATACCCCCCATTGAATCGCATGCTCTAGATTTCAGCCGTATACCAATGCTGAAATAAACGGAATCAAAGCTTTAAAGAAGCTTTCCCTTTCGATTCAGGTGCGATAGGAGAAGGTGGCAGCACAAGTATTTCTTGAAGCGGGTGGTGGTGTTCAAGTTCACTCGCCTTTCGACAAGGTCATCTTAATCTCTAAAACACGGAACTCAAAGGTTCTTATGAGTATAGCCGTGTTGAAGAGGAATTCAAGGTCATTGCGATAAAATCGAGCAGTGCTAATCAAACTAGCGGATATAAAGCGGCTCAGCTCACCACAAAGGGGATTCATTTAACGTAATCTGACTCCAATTAGGAATACTCCTATCAATTTGTAGCCTGATTTCATTGATTGCACTATATTGGGCCCTCATTACCCTATCTATGACAGTATGTTTATCGTGAAATCTAGGTGAAATAGAGGGTTGCTAGCAGAAAAGGAAAATAATAGCGATTCAGATTACAAAAAACCGTTTTATCTAGTGCTGTACTTGGATAAATATATCCAGCGACAATTGAAGATAGCGAGTTTTCCATTGTTTTCTACAAAAACATAGAATTTGGAATTTATTATAGTTTGCAATAAAACGGGGTTAATTATTTTTATGGAATGTTATCACTTAGCGATATAAGAAACATAAATATAGGAAATGATAAAATGCTTGTCTTAAGATTAAGAGATTTGAGATATTGTATTTTATGTCTCCAAAGTACACTGAGCTGTCAGCAGTCAGAGAAATTTATAAAATGATACAGAAAGCTGATAATATGTATCCGGGATTATATAATATTTTTAAGGTTACTTGTATTTTTACTCCAAGGATCGTCAAAATCAAAGTTTGTTAAAATCCTTGAAGCATTTCCACTAAAAATCAATTTCACGTTCCGAAGTTGAAAGAAGAATTAAAAAGCATAACGGTACTACGATTGGGGGTAAACCCTAATCATGCGATACTCTAAATGGAATTGAAGTCTTAATGACTTTAGAAGGGTTGATTTCCTGCCATATCAATAACCTACTTATACAACATACTTTATGTCTAAATAGATCAGTATAGTCAGTGGCGTTTCGCCAAATTATGTGTAGCAGACGGGGTGGGAGGATTTGAACAATTTTTGCAGAGGTAACTGAAATCGATATAGAAATGATCTGATTTCAATTTCAGATCTACCACAATGGCACAGCTCAAATCGGGCCTTGGCCACCTGACCTTCAGGTTCCTTAACATTTTTCATTATTTATTGTGGAAGAGTTGTTAGACCTTCGCACAATCCTCTATCTATGAATTTTTATTTTCGTAGATTGAGGTGACCAAGGTATACCCAAGCTGACAGTGTGCTGGAATTATGCATCGACCAGGATTTGAGATCACGAACCTTCGCATTGTAAAATAACACGTTACCCACTAGACTACACTCTAGGTAAATTTCAGATCAGTAACCTTTATGCTTTCCTAGAAAATCGACATTTTATAAAGTTATGCAATTGTGTCGTTTTGTATGAGAGGTGATTGAAGGAGTTACGGGATCGAACTTATTTTTTCACATCTCTCTACAGACACATTTTGGTAGTGTCTGTATTATTGTATGTATGTTTGTATTAAATTTGAGCTTTAAAACTTTGATAGGTACTGAGAAAATTGGTACATTGTATTTAGTGAAATGGTGTAGTTTATATGGGAGGGGATAGAAGGAGTGGGAGGATTTGAAATATTTTAATAAAATTAAATAATGTCACTGAAAAAGTGCTCATTTCAAAATTTTAGAGCACTACCTTTGATAATTTTCATGAACGTCGAGATATTATAAAGTTGCAAAATTGTGTCATTTTGTATGGGAGGTGATAGAAGGGGTGGCGAGATCAATCTAATTTCTTCACAATATTTACTACCAAAATACTTCACACAAAATTTGAGCTTAATAAATTTGGCATTTCGTAAAATTATGCAGTTTATATGGAAGGTGGTAGAAGAGGTGGAGCGATTTCAATTTGTTTTCAGGAAAGAAACATATTTTTCAAAAAAATTTTAAGCTTAAATTTTCAGAGCACTAGCATTTATATTTTCAAACAAAATTTGAATTTGTGAAAATTTGTAATTTTGTATGGAAAGGGATGGAGTGATTTGGTCCGTTCACGAGCTTGATCTTCCCTTTTCAGCAAAAAATGTTGTGTAGAATATTATAGATTTCTAGCTCAACGCGTTCTCAAGGTAGACAGCGAACAGACGGACATTCAGTTTTGAGATTTTTGAGCGACAACAATAATTTTTGTACAGTTTGCGACTCTGTGCCAGCATTAATTCTTGGCGTTACAAACTTTAGAGCACAATTTATAATACTATCAAATTCTATCAATCAATTATTCAGTACTCAATTCAAACCGCTTTCATCTTTAATCTAAATGTGTTCCGATCGATTTTATTCATTTCCATTTTTCTATTACATTATTTTTGCGAGCCTTAATATGACGGGGGAGGGAGGACTCGATTTTAGCCGATAAGACCATATGCAACTTTTATATCCCAGGCGGATTGAAAAATTCAAGACAGCCAGCATTTACCCAGCAACCTTCAGTCTGTCACATATCCAGGTTTATTGTCGATATATGAATTCTAATCAAGTTTCACCTCAAATCGATTCAGATACACCTGAAATGGGTAGTTATAGATGTCAAAGCTTTCTCTCTTTCCTCGAAATCGAAAAGCAAATTTGTTATCCAATTTCGAATATCATTAAGGTCGAACGAGGACGCCTACACTATATTTTTGTAGCTAGATTCTACGAAATTTAACTGATAGTTAGCTAAAAGGTTTAATATTTATATTAGTTTAGCGACCCAGCTAACGTGGATAAGTATTGTAATAAGTTACTAAAATTGATCGACATTTGTTTGTTATTGCGATAAAGTTCAGATGGACAATATGTACTCACGCAGGCAGTGTGTTACAATTATGAAGCGATCGGGATTTGAACCCACAATTCTCGCATTGCACAACAACACGCCAACCTACACCCAGATTTATATATTATCTTAAGATAGTCCGAAGTTAAAGATCTATCCTTGAACGAAACTATTGATCTATGAATCGAGAGCAAATTCACTCCATTGGTTCTTATCGGTCCAAAAATATCTCACAGATATTAATTTAATCAGATTTAAAGGAGCTTAAACACTCTCTTAGATTTTTCTTGAGGTCCAGCTATTTATATTTCACATCAAAAAATTATTTCAAGGCAATGTGGGCTTGGTCCTCCTATCGTCACAAACGCACCCAACTCGTCATATCTCAACATTTTTACATCATTCTTTTCAATAAAAAAAAAGCGAAAATGTCTAAATTTGTTGGTGCTTTAATAATTTCCGTTTGTTTTTCTTATTTTTGCAAAACGAAAGTCGCTTTATCCATTTGGCAAGAATGCCAAAGATTTCAATTGACGTCATAATGGTCAGAATATACAGAGAACAATAAAAAAAAATCACACTCAAAATAAAACTCATTTTACTGAATCACAATTTCTTTTCAAAAATAGATTCTATCCTAGGCTGGTAGTTATTTTGTTTAAAAAATAAAAAAAAACCCGCACGCTTTGTTTATATTTCGAGATAAAAAATAAAAACAATTTGAAAAAAATTTAGTGCGATTTTAAGTACATTTCTTGTTAAAAACGCACTTAAAGATTTTGACGTAATCACGTTAAAAGTAAGCACATACGAATGTTGTATATATTAAAATATAATTGAAAACATGCGAAAAGATTTATATTTTTATTCGTATATTAATTACGGCAAACATGTGCGATAATTAAGGTAGTTAGTGAGAAAATTTATTTTATCGAAATTTCAAGTTCGATGCTACGTGAATTTTATAGTTTTTTTTACAATTCAGATCTAAATTTAAGAATCCTGGGGCGCGAAAAAATCCCCAAAAAAACAATAATTTCAGTATTGATATTTTTTTTAACGAATTTAGCTTTGTTCAAAGAGGAACAATTAATTTTTTTGTATCTGAAAATTCAGTCGTTGAGAGCAACAGTGGTATAAATATTTTTTTTTTTTCAAATTGGCGTTTCCACCACTAGCCGGATTAAGTAAATTTTCCGCCAGGATCATTTGATATTGATAGTGCGATAGTGATATTTTGCCTTGCAGTTTCAAACAAACATGTTATGGCTCATTCGTTGCTAATCGCGCCACACAATTTGTATCTCCGTTTGTTACAACTGCATAGCAATAGCGACTTTATGCATGATTTGCACTCTCAAAACAATAAAACTCGTAAAGCTACACGACATTTGGTATAATTCTATCCGACGCAGATCTAATCATAATTTTTGTTTTGAATGTCACAATATTCCGACAGCAAAAAAAATATTGTTTTCGAGAGAGTTGTGTGACAAAAAAGTTATGACTTTTCAGATTAAATTTGTGACTTTTTTTTTCGCCAGAAATTGTTTGGCAAACATTTTCCAAAATTACGATTGGCGAAAAAAAAGGACAGTGTTCCGAGACATGTTAAATATATTTTTTTAACATACTTTTCTAATGAAATTTTGCGACAAATTTCTGAATAATAAATTTTGAACCCCTATTTTGTTGAAAATTGGCCGCATTTCAAAATCATGAAAACTTTTGAATGCAGGGCAGACGATATTTTAATGGAAGCACAACAGAAATTTGACAAATTTTTTTCTCCAATTGCGACAAAGTCACAAAATTCTTATGAAATGGTAATAGCCCAGGATTGACGCGAACATCTGGTACGACATTATATGGATAGCCAGAGCAGAGGGCGTGGGGATTTAGTCGCCGAGGAAAATACCATCCTTGAAGAGCTATGATAAAAGGGAGAAAAAATGGAAACCTGCTTTGGACAAATAATTGTCAGAACGTCCTATGAGCCCTGCGTCCTGATGGGTGATGGCGGAACCGGGAATAAAACTTATCACTATTACCATGCTGTGAGGTCCGGAAGACGTCCATTATCTGTTGACAAAATGGAGTCCTTCATTGTTAATGTGGCGCCCAACGTGGGGCTTAAGATAGTACCGGTGAGCAACGCGTACTACTAAAGTGCCTTGAAGATGGAGCACAGCCGGACAGTGAAAATATGTACAGGAAAGTTTTTTTTTTAACAAATCTATCATGCACCTAGAAGGGATACTTGCCATATATGAGAAATTCAAATTGAGAATAGATGCGGCCGATCAAATCAATCAAATTCCTTTTAAGATCACCCACACGGGCATAGGACAGAAACAGTTCCCTTCCACAAGGCGCGATCCTGAGCATCGGCCTTTAGTTGTCGCCAGGACTTGTCCATTCCTCTGGTTTCCTGCTGAACAGCTCGCTTCCATGGTCGACCGGTGCGGGTGATGAGCGAGATGAAATATCTTTGAAAGTCAACCATGGACTGCAGCGAAGGGAATCAGAAAATGCTAGAGAAGCAATGAAAAGTGATGCTTTATTGGCTAACACCAATGACAAACATCGTATCATTACTTTTGACCTCCAAAAAGAATTGCCTTTCCCTACATTAACCATGTCAATCGGATAGGTATTACAAGCGAAATTTATATTGTTACAATCTGGGAGTGTCATAAGACCTGTGCTATGCTATGGCAGCGAAAAGTGGACATTAACTCAGGCGTCCGAAAAACGACTTAACGCCTTTGAAAGGAAGGTCCTCAGAAGAATCCTCGGACCTGTGAGGGAAGACTCGATCTGGAGAATACGATACAATAGAGAATTGTATGCCATCTTCGACAATCCAGAAGTGTCAACCCTCATAAAATTTAAAAAATTACAATGGGCTGGTCATGTGGAGCGGATGGATGACGGAAGAATTCCCAAACGCACACTAAAAGGGAAAGTCAACGGACAAAGACCGGTCGGAAAACCACGAAAGCGCTGGGAGGATTCGATTGACGCAGACAGCAAATCACTGCTAAGATTTTCAAACTGGAGGACGCGGTCACTGAACCGAGATGGATGGAGGCAAAGCATTCAGGAGGCCAAAGTCCGATTTGGGCTGTAGCGCCATCGTAACTAACTAATCTGGGAGTGTATGATTTGGATACTCACAAGGCTTAGATGCACGTGTGGGACGACCACGGCTTCAAGAGGATTCCAGAAAATATCTACCTGCTTAGGAGAACATCTACAGTGTGAAGCAGTTGCTAAAAAGCATGTGATAGCGTTCACTGATACTTGTACTGGGCAAAATAGATTTTCAAAGTAGTGTTACATATCACCCCCAGTTGCTCGCCATATGTTTTTGTCTTCAGATATTCTCAACCAGCAACAAATATACGATCACACATTTCGATCACTGTAGTACGCTAGAACGCGCGATCATCAAATGTTCAAGATCTGAAGGCCTTGAACATTCAACCAAGCAACAACAATTACATAGGCAATGTGGCCGACAGCAATCGATGAAGAAATAATTCGGACGAGAAAGGAATAATTCCGATCACCTGCGAGTTCTTTGCCGGCCGAAAGGAAATGATTCGGACGACAAAAAAAGGATTCGAACGAGATTTATAGAAACGGCTGACAGCGACTGTACGAAAAGGGAATAATTCGGACGAAAAAAAATAATTCTGAGCACCTGTGAGATCTTTGCCAGCCGAAAGGAAATGATTCGGATGACAGGGAAATGATGAGATTTATAGAAGCGGCTGACAGCGATCGTACAAGGAATAATTCGGACGAAAAAAATAATAATTCTGTACTAATAAAAAGAACATCTGCGAGTTCTTTGCCGGCCCAAAGGAAATGATTCGAACGACAGGAAAATGGTTCGGACGAGAAGAGCGATATAAAAAGGCGAGCGTTTTTGGTGAAGAGTCCGTTTGGATATACGAGTTGAAATCAGAGCATTGCTAGGTAAAGTCGGGTCAGTCGATATTTAGAAAACGAAAGAGCCAACACTGGCAAGAGATAATTTGTGAGCGAAAAAGTCTCAAGTGTAAAGCGATTTAGTTGAATTAAATAAAACTTTTGTGGTTAAATTAAAGTGAACTTATTAAGCTAGTAGTTTTATTTTTACTTGAAGTCCAAGGAACTCTTGCGCAGTTCAGTAGCATTAGCGTGGCTGAAAATGGTAACGAACTCTAACAATTCGTTGCAAGTGATCGACCACAAATTCTTAGTATCTGAACATTCTTTCATGAGAAATGATTCCGACTTCGAAAATATTGAACTTGCAGCAAAAAAACAACATACACTACATTCCAAGCTGAACACAATTGCCACTGCTAGGAAGAAAAAAATAGTCTTAATGTTTACGATATGGCCCAGGACGACATGAAATCAACATTAAAAATTAAAAAGGGTCGTGACTAGAAAAAAAAATTAACAAAAGAAGGAAAGGCAGTCTACTGGCTGCAAATTCAATCCAAAGTTTCACGGATTATTGCCGAATTACAGCTTGATTTTCTGCGAAGAGTCTGTGAAAATTGGACTTCCAGATTACGCCTTGTACCCGCCAGCCGCGGCGGTCACATACCCGAAATCATATTCAAACATTAATGCCATAAAATTATCTTTCAAATAAAGTAATTTCAAGGATATTAAAAACATTTTTCTGCGATTTATTTCAATTTAAAGTTCTCCGCCTCTAAAAAAACACTCATTATAAAAAATGCACTGAAATGTTAGAGTAGCACTGGAATGATTGTATCACTCTGAAAGGAGACTATGTTGATGAATGAAGTTGAAATTTGACAAAAAAAAAATCTGTTTTTTTCGTAGTTAGCCTCGGGTTTTTTTGATCAATGTGTTACTAAAGTATTTTGAAACAATAGGCTCAGTTGAGAAGGCAGTCGTTGTTCTTCACAGAGCGCTGTTAGCTCTGCATATTAGGAAGGTATTGAGAAATATATAGGAAGGTTTCTAAAATAAGAATAATTTCCTAAATTATGGAATAAAAGGATTTTTCGACCACTCCAAAAAAAAAAAAATGTTCAGCTTGATCGTGATGGACCGAAAAAGAAATCCTGACGCCAACTGAAAGATCGCGAATAGACAATTGTTGACGCCCTGGTGGCATGTAATGGAAACTAAAGATTGACGTTTACGTTATGTGCTTTAAAATAATCAAAATTGTGATGGAATTTTCGACAGAATATGATTTAACGAAAAATGATTTGATATTAAAATTATGAGCTCTTTTGAAGCACTCTTTTAGATCGACTCAATTAAGTGAGTGGGGTGAAATGAGTTGACTCAACGCAAAAAGTCAGATTTCACATCGCTAATTCAAAGTGGGTACTGCGTTTCCTCACAGTGCACCAAAAACAGCAAAGCGTCGATGATTCAGAGCGCTATTTGGAGCTGTTAAAGTGAAATAAAAAGGATTTTTGAGTCGATATATGACAATGGATGAAACATGGAACTAGCACTACACTCCGAAATAACATCGGCAACCAGCTTGATTATTTTGGCAATTCGTAAGGGAACCATAAGGTCTTAAATCAAAACACAATAAATTTAAGAAAATTTTTATTGTAAAAAAAAGGAACTGAGTTTTTGACGGTCTTTAAGGCAGAATTTTAAACACGTGAAAATTAAATTTTTAACATTCAACACTGACATTACAAAATTCGGAATAAGTAGCATATCGTGGGTTTTCTTAAAATTCACAAAATTTTTTTTTTAGTACGTAATTATATGTAAAAACGATAGATTTACTAATTTAAGAGCGCGCAAGATACTATTATTAACGATTTTCCGCCTGGAAAATGAGGAAAATTGCATTTCAAAATCTCATTTTTGAGGTTCTAAAATGGCCATTTCTTCATTTTCCTCGGCTGGGATTCCATTAAAAATACAACTACTTAAACAACAAGAACGTAAATATCAGAAAAACACCTCTTTTTCGTATCCAACTACGGCTACGCATGGAACTACGTTTTGGGTGGCCCTGCGGGGCTCTTATTATTAAACCCTCTTTTTCGTATCCAACTACGGCTAGGCATGGAACTACGTTTTGGGTGGCCCTGCGGGGCTCTTATTATTAAACCCTCTTTTTCGTATCCAACTATGGCTACGCATGGAACTACGTTTTGGGTGGCCCTGCGGGGCTCTTATTATTAAACCCTCTTTTTCGTATCCAACTACGGCTACGCATGGAACTACGTTTTGGGTGGCCCTGCGGGGCTCTTATTATTAAACCCTCTTTTTCGTATCCAACTACGGCTACGCATGGAACTACGTTTTGGGTGGCCCTGCGGGGCTCTTATTATTAAACCCTCTTTTTCGTATCCAACTATGGCTACGCATGGAACTACGTTTTGGGTGGCCCTGCGGGGCTCTTATTATTAAACCCTCTTTTTCGTATCCAACTATGGCTACGCATGGAACTACGTTTTGGGTGGCCCTGCGGGGCTCTTATTATTAAACCCTCTTTTTCGTATCCAACTACGGCTACGCATGGAACTACGTTTTGGGTGGCCCTGCGGGGCTCTTATTATTAAACCCTCTTTTTCGTATCCAACTACGGCCACGCATGGAACTACGTTTTGGGTGGCCCTGCGGGGCTCTTATTATTAAACCCTCTTTTTCGTATCCAACTACGGCTACGCATGGAACTACGTTTTGGGTGGCCCTGCGGGGCTCTTATTATTAAACCCTCTTTTTCGTATCCAACTATGGCTACGCATGGAACTACGTTTTGGGTGGCCCTGCGGGGCTCTTATTATTAAACCCTCTTTTTCGTATCCAACTACGGCTACGCATGGAACTACGTTTTGGGTGGCCCTGCGGGGCTCTTATTATTAAACCCTCTTTTTCGTATCCAACTACGGCTACGCATGGAACTACGTTTCGGGCCCATTCCATTTATAATGGAATCCCAGCCGAGGAAAATGAGGAAATGGCCATTTTAGAACCTCAAAAATGAGATTTTGAAATGCAATTTTCCTCATTTTCCAGGCGGAAAATCGTTAATAATAGTATCTTGCGCGCTCTTAAATTAGTGAATCTATCATTTTTACGCATAAAATAAATTAATAACATTCATTTTTATACATTTTAAAGAAACCCACGATTTGCTACTTGTACCCAAAATTCTCCCAATAAAATCATATTTCCTTTTTATTTACAAATATCCGCTTCCATAACTCCCTTTCTTATCAGTTCGAGCTTTTTTTTCAAACTAATTTTGATTACCTAATGACTATGACTCCTATGCTTAAAAATTGATAGCATTATGATAAGCCGATCGAAATACGAAAAACTATACCGACTTTTACCAAATAAATCACAGTTAGAAATATCTAAAACGCTAACTCATTGTCTCTTGTGACAAACTTTACTAAAAACTTCAATACCTCTCTAACTTATATGATGGAACAAGCTAAATTACAATCGTTATTAAAAAAAAAAAAAACTCATCACTTGAAACCACTCTAAAGCCAAAACCCATCCATTTATTTTCTGTTTACGTTGTGATTTATTCTGTGAGCGGTTTTTATTTCACTTGTATATCCCGCTTTTCGCTATGCTATACGCTCGAGTATGCCATCATACTATAACATGGTGGTATCGTTGAACCAAAAACAAAGTAAAAAAGTTTCATGAAAATTTTCCACTGACTTCAAAACGAAAGAGGAGGAGACGCTTTACAGAATTGCAAATGAAATGAGCTAAAAAAACACAAAATTAGCTCTAATTCCGGACGAAAAAAACCCCTTTGAAAACTGAGTCAATCTGTGAAAATTTTTGTTTGGAATTTTGACAATATAGAGATCGTCGATCGTGTATGATGCAATCAGTCCGTAGAAAGTAGTCATTTTTCAAAGAATTTTACCGGTAGCATTTCTGCTAAATATCGGTTAAAAAAAGATCACAATTTCTATTTTTATCTTTTCAAAAAAAACTTTTCAACACTAATATCACGATCACTCAAAAAAAAATTATTTGCACAATTTTGGCACCAAATTTTTTGACCATATGATCATTTATAAAAATATACGAATACGAAAATATCTAATTTTGTTCTAAAAATAAAATTCCAATTTTCGATCTATTGCACTAATAGTTAGCGAAGAAAATCCCGTCGTCAATATCACTTATAATTCGCGCGGTGCTATATTATACGAGCACACCAAAAACTTTTGAGTCTTACTAGTTGACAGTCTGTAAAGAAACTGAAATCTGCTAAAATGGAACTGGACGGGGCGCATAAAAACTCGAGCTAAGAAAAAAAAAAGAAATATTCGAAATTCTCGATCGTAAACACGATCATGAGCTAGCTAGCTCTCTGTATATATCTGGACACGATCACTCTGCAAAGTGAACAGTGCTATGTACTGTACATAGATTGATCGGTCTGTAAGCTGACTGGCGCTGAGAGCTAATTTGGAAGTTTGCTTGCTAACTAACAGAGTATCTGGCTAGCTAGCACGATCATTTTTTAGACGAATGGGCCGCTATTGCGGTACGCAGATCGCAGATATGCAGCGCTGCTAATCAAGATAGGCCGGCCGATCGTACGCATACAAAGTTCAAAAAATCTTTCGAAAAAAGAAGTCGTCTGCAAAGATGAAATCAAAGTCTACTCGCGTACAGCAAGATTGTTAGTGTTAGTGTCTTAAGAGCTCAAATCATATAAGAAAAGCGATAAATTTTTCGATTCCTTTACAACGACCAACAACAATCTAACAGAGAATAAAGCCCAACTGAAGAAAAGCTTATGGAGTGGTGGGAGACATCGCATAGTTCAGCTATGCTATCGCTAGAGTTATTTTAACTCTAGATAGCGCGAAAGTTAAGTTTGACTCTGCTAACTTGCGAACAAATAGCAAAGACGTCTGTTTATAGCAGTAGATATCCGGTCTAAAAGTCTTATCACATGGCGTCAACGAGTATTATTTCAAATACATTCCGCGACACACCGCCGCGATCTTTGCGTGCAATGAAATCGCTGCTATTTGTACAGATTGCGGGGTGGCGGATAACTTAGCCCAGGGAGTCGGAAAAAACTTTCTGCAGCACAGATCAGAGTGGAAGTTTCACCAATGTTTCGGAAGTTATCTATCACATATCTTATTGCATAATTTCTTATTTTTATCGTGACTATCATAACAGAAAACACAATCGTCACCCAGTGTCGATGAAATGCGGTTTTGATATCATTGTGGAAATTAATGATGTTATTGTTGTTATTGTTTTACAGCGACAATTGCGCACTAGCCAGGCACAGAGATTAGCCTGTGCGATTCACGACTCACAAACATGTTATATTAGATTATGCAAGATTGTGTTGTTTTTCTTTTCAATATCAATATATTAACATATTAATTGTTAATATTATTAAAATTTGATCCCGATAACAGGTGTGATACCTGATTTTAATGCCATTCATTTTCCAGCACTATTAAAATTAAAAAAAAAAACTTTGTTGTCAAAGCTCAAAAAAATCAACTAGTTTTTGAATTGATATTATTTATACATCCGATGGATTTGAATTATTAATTTTGTTCGAAATAATAATAAATTGAAATAATTGGTTGTAACGATGCACCGGGTGACCTTGTATTTCCGATGATCGAGCAGTATAAATTATCTGTTAGCTTTAAGCGACAAAACTCTAAGCGATCGGCGATTTTCGATATCACTTTAATGTCTATCACGTATTCACGGGGTTACAACGATGCAGAGTGTCGATAGTGTTTTTGGGAGAGGTGGAATTGGAAAAATTTTCATTAAGCAAATACATCACAATGAATCAATCGAAACCACTTCGTAATCTTTACCATATTTCATACTATTCAGAGTGCTTGCAGTCATGAATACCAATTCTCAAAAAGGGACGCAAAGAGGACCCCGCTAACTATCGCCCTATTGTCACTACCTCAGTGCTATTGTTTGCGGAAAAAACCCTGATCCACGATTGCCAACATGGTTTCCGTTCGGGATGCTCTACGGGAGATCTCGTAGTATACGAGGGGAGATCAAAAATTTCGCGGTATGAGTAAAGGTGAGTAAAATTAAACAAATCATTATTTTCTCCCTTAAGCCTAATACATTTATCACATCTCTCACAAATATTTTTAATTCCTACCAAAAATTGTTTTATCAAGGCCTTCAAAATACGTAGGCCGCTATTTAAGTTTTGAGCCTAATAATGAAACGACAGTAATTTCTTATTGGAAATGACTTTATTGTTTTTCAAAGTAGTCTCCATGATGATCGATACATTTTTGCATTCGCTTAAACCAATCTTCGTAACACTTTTTCCACTCCGATTGAGGTACCTCCAAAACATGGTTTTCGAATGCATCAACGGCTTCTTCAGGCCTCGAAAAACGTTGACCGCGCAATTTATTCTTGATATTCGGGAATAAAAAGAAGTCATTAGGTGACAAATCAGGGCTATACGGAGGATGACCCATCAATTCGACGTTTTGACCAGTCAAATAGGCGGATGTGTGAGAGCTCGCATTGTCATGATGAAGAATGATCCTTCGTTGCCGCTTTCTTTTTCGTATTTCGCCAAACACTTTTGGCAAACAAATGGTTGTGTATCATTCAGAATTAACCGTTCTTCGTTCCTCTAACGGTACGGTTGCCACATGTTCAGTTATTCCGAAGAAATAGGCGATCATTTGCTTCGAAGTGCTCCGCGCACGAACAACTTTTGTCGGATTTGGCTCGTCGTGGAAGACCCATACGGTGGATTGGCGTTTTGTTTCAGGCTCATATGCATAGATCCAAGATTCGTCACCTGTGTAGATGTTATAAACAGCTGTTGACGCACCGCGATTGTATTTTTTGATCATTTCCTTGCACCACTTGACACGAGCGTCTTTTTGATCTTATGTCAATTTATGTGGGATCCAACGTGAACAAATCTTCTTCACAGCTAAATGTTTATGCAAAATCTTGTTGATGGTCGTCATACTGATGCCCACGGATGCCTCAATCTCCCGATAGGTCACATGACGATCTTCCAATATTAGTTCGCGAACAGCAGCAATGTTTTCTGGCACAACAGCTGATTTTGGACGACCTGCCACCGACCACGGATGGGGCTTCATCACCAAAAGTCGAAGTGAGTTGATCAATGCACTCCCGTCGTGATAATCCACGTCGAAAATCGTAAAAAATCATCGCACAAAAATGTTCCCGAGATAATTCCATTTTTTCGCTGAGACAAAATTTTGAACAGACTGTAAACAACAGAAGTTATGCTCCAATGTCAAAACGCTCTGAAGTACGTTATGATTGAAAAGATCATACTTTTCATTTGAAACGTCAGATGGCGCCTATCAACACTGCGTATAGGTTAGGCTCAAAACTTAAATAGCGGCCTACGTAGGCTGAAATTTCCAACTTCACCTCTTCATCGTTGTTAAATTTTCTTCTCCCAAGTTCTTTCTTCAGTTTTAAGAAGAAATAGTATCGGACATCTGGACTATAAGGGGGTGGCTCAATATTCCGTAGCCGCATTTTAGTAGGGCAGCCATTGCAACGTGGCTCTTGTGAACACCCCTCGAATCCACTTTCCTCTTCTTCTTCTTTTTTTTTGTAGCAAGTTGGCATAGTATCCCCCTGTGATATTTTATCCTTTTTCTTTATAGTCGATCATCAAAACCCCTCCTGAATCCCAAAAAATAGCGACCATGATTTTCCCGGCGGATTGTGAGACCTTGAACTTCTTGGGGAGTGAAGAGCCTTTCGGATCCACTGCATTGACTTCTGCTTGGATTCAGAATCATAATGAAGAACCCAAGTTTCGTCTCCAGTAACAATACGGGTCAAAATTTCATCCCTGTTCTCGCTACAGTGTGCCAAAAACTTACGTCAACACTAGACGCGCTGCTTTTTCTAAACCACTGAGAGCATTCTCGATATCCATCTTGCGCTGACTTTAGACATGCCCAGATGGTCGTGGATGATATTCAAAATAGTTGTACTCCAACCATTTTTGCGATTTGTTTCTTCTTTAAATCAGCATCTTCGAGAATAAGTTTCTCCATTTTTTCGACGATTTTTGAGGATTTGACTTCAACCGGCCGGCCCGAGGGTTTATCATCTTCAATTGACTCTCTGCCATGCCTAAATAAACTATGCCACTTATATATCATCGTTTTTCCAGAGCAAGAGTCCCCGTAAAAGATATTTCATCTAAAATGATTTGTGACGTTTTTCCTTGCCTGGTAAGGAACTTCATGACAGCACGAAATTCAATGTTGTCCATAATTAGCGAATTCTTTCCGATTGACTTGTTGTTTCGGCGATAACTAAAATGTTAGTGATTCGGTTTGACAGAAACTTTGTATTGAGTGTTGGAATACCTCCAGGTAAAAATACCATTTACCTATATTGGTTTCCTATACCTTAATAAGTTCACCATGGAAAGAGAAAGCAACGGGAAACTGTCATTCTTGGATGTTCTCGTAGAAAGGAATGATATGTCGTTAAGTTTTTGAAACCAATTCACACAAACAGATATCTCCACGCTCATTCACATCACCACTCAAGTTAGAAAAAAGGCGTACTGAAGACCCTTATACACAGAGTACAATGTATAACTGAAGGAAATCCGGACAGTCTATGAAAAGAAAAGGAACAGTTGAATCGGGCATTCACAGCAAATGGATACAAAACGAGCGAAATTAACAAGGCGTGGAAACCGAAGCATCCAAGGACAAAAGAACACTGAAGAAGGAAATACAGACAATCGATGGGTTAAGCTACCTTACATCCATGGCACGACGGATAAAATAGGAAAAATCCTTCGAAAATCCAACATTCCCGACCCCGACTACTGTCCGTGGAATTTTCGGAAACCAGAAAGACAAAAAACCATTAGAGACTGAAGGAGTGTATAAGGCATAGTATACACATAGTAGGACAACTCAGCTAAAAATACGACCCGGCTCCGAAAATTGCCGAAAACACACTCGTGTTTCATCGCCGATACGTGTGCTTCCTCTTTCTCACGCTTACAGTGAACATTTAATCTGATCTTTCCATTTCATTCTCGCAAAGATTTTTTTTTATTAGACAAGAGCAAGCGATCAATATCGAAAATATTGAGCGGAAAGAGAATCGTCGACCACCCGCCGATCATGACCCGCGCACCCGCCGTCCAAGTTGAATACGACGCGAGCAAAAGCTGTAAGAACGCCATGTACGAGAATGAGAGATAAGATGTCGCGGACTCGGCGAACACGTTTCACCAAAAGTAAAATCCTGAATTTGAAGAGGTAGCACGTGACAAACGTGTTAACCCGAGCAATATACAGAGTGATCCTACTCGGTGTAATGTACTCTGGTATAAGGTACCTTGCAGCTCATGCGATAAAGTGTACATAGGAGAAACGGGCCGCACAAAAACCAAATACAGTCATCAGCGATCGCGGAACATGCAACGACAGAGGATCATACAATCGATTTCGACAATGTGCAAATTCTGGCCATGATAAATCAATATTTTCAACGAATAGTACGAGAAGCCATTGAAATTTCTAAACATTCACAAAACTTCAACCGAGACATCGTGTACAAGTTATCAGCAGTTTGGCTACCTGCCTTAAAATTTAGTAAGAACAAAATCCGTGCACAGAAATCTTTAACTAATTTTACTACCTGGAACTAATTAACCAACTTAACCCTAAATTATCCTTTCCACACCCAATTAGCCCCATTCTGTATAAAATAATAATCTTTTGTAATTGTCGATTAGTTTGATAAAGGTCTCAGCAGAAATGTCATAAATAATGAAGCGTAGAATCCGGAAATCTTTTCTTTCAATTCAGCACACTACTTGTAATGTCACCTCAATCTGTGGGTTGTGCGAAAAGCTAACTAACTCTTTGACAATAACAAATAAATGTTAAGGAACTTAAAGGTCAGGAGGCCAACGACCGATTTGGGCTAGTGCCATTCAAGTAAAAGTTATAGCCCATAAAAAAATATAATTAAAGAAAACCATAAAGGCAGAAGTCCCATTTTCACTGCCCAGCGAAGTCATAAATACTGAAAGTTAACGTGAACTCTACATATTTTCTAAATTTGTCTTTACAGAACAATTTGAAAAAAACAAATGCATTTAAGCCATTGTTTTTACCCGGAGCAGCGACATGAGATCTTAAAATAACATGCCAAAATTTGACAGGCAGTATAGTTTGGAATTTGACAAAATTATGACACTTTTTGGCACATTTCTTCCCAGAACCATCCAAAATTTTTCAAATAAACATTTCTAAAAATTTTGCAAATATTCAAACTTTTGCTCTCAAATAAGAATCTTTATGATCATTATTGACGTATTCTAACTGTAATTTAGAAGTTACTTATAGTTACAAACATGAATCCATTTTGATATAATTTTTGTAGCTTAGTTTTAATTCAGCAAGATGACACATTGGAAATGATTAATGCCGGCGACCAGTTAATATCTTAAACTTTTAGGAATTTTTATACTCTAAATGAAATCTAAGAGTATTATAAGTTTGCTCTAGAGTTCTTAACGCTAAGAAATAAGGCTCGGAGAAAAAAATAAATGATAGAAGTTAATATTTTCACTTAAAAATCTCAAACCGGATGTCTGTCCGTCCGTTTATTCGCTCCCTAGCTTGAGAACGCGTTGAGCTAAAAAGTCCAAATTTCGTACACGTCGTATTTGACAAAAAAGTAGAGTCAAGTTTTTGAACAGGCTAAATCGCTCCAATCCTTCTACCCCCTCCCATATAAAATGACAGAAATTTCGCTATTTGACAATAGACGGATTTTCACGAAAAGTATAAAAAGCTATTGGTCTGAAATTTGGAATATATTGTTTATGATGATTTCAATCTGCCGTATAAAAATTATGCATGTGCTCCCCCTCTTTCCACCACCTCCCATAGAAACTGTATCTTTTTCATGAAATACTCTAAGCCAATTTACTCAGCGCGTATAAAATTTATAGAGCTGAAATTGTGCACTAAATACTTATTTAGAATTGTTAGTAAGGCCAAAAAAAAATTAAACGGTTAGCTTCACTCCTTATACCCCTCCCATACAAAATAACACAATTTCGCAATTCGACAATAATCGGATTTGCTCGAAAAGTGTAAAGGCTATTAGTCTGAAATATGGGATATATTACTTTCATATTGATTTCAATCTAAGGTATAAAAATGATATGCGTCCTCCCTCTCCCTCCACCCCCTCCCTTACAAACTGCACTTTTTCATGAAATGCTCTAAACCAATTTACTCAGTACGTTTAAAATTTATCGAGCTCAAAATGTGCATTAATAACTTATTTAGAATTATTAATAAGATCAAAAAAAATAGATTATTGGCTTAACCCCTTCTACTTCCTCCCATACAAAATGACCCAATTATGCACTTCGACAATAAACGGATTTGCCCGAAAAGCATAGATGCTAGTGATCTGAAATTTGGAATTTATTACTTTTCTGATGATTTTAATCTACTATGTAACAATTATTTAAGTCCTTCCCTTCCTTCCACCACCACCCATACTTGCTTTTCATGCAAGACTCTAAACCAATTTACTCAGTGCGTATATCGTGCACTTAATATTAATTAAAAATTTTCAGTAAGGCCAAACAAAATTAGACTATTAGCTTTCCTCATTCTACCCTCCTCCTTCCCTCCCCCCCCTCCCCCCGATACACAATTTTACAACTTTACAAAAAGTCGATTTTCCTGAAAAGTATGTATGCCACTGATTTGCAATTTAAAACATGTCAAAAACATGATGTTTGTAGTTATTTCTGAAAAGGTCTTTAAAGACTCGCTCCTCCTTCTACCACCTCTCATACAAACTGCACAATTTCACTAAATCCAATGCACTAATTTTTCCAGTACCTATTAAATTTTTGAATCCTAAATTTTATATTAAACATTTTGATATCAACTTTAACGTGACAAGAAAAAGTTAGTTCAATGCCGTGAACTCCTGTACCACTTCCCATACAATATTTCTTGAAATCAAAAAATTTCTCTCTCATCTAGAATATCGTGGTGTTGTTATGTTTTTAAATGAATTTCAGGATCTTTCAAGTTTGTAGCTTAAATTTTCAACGATAAATTTTGAAGCTTAGTGTTTTTTTCAATACACATGAAACACCTTGTGCGGATTAGGATCCCCCTTCGGCACATAACAGTTCTGGCTCTTATTATTATTTTTTCTTCATGTATATCAAATGCACGTGCATACATCACGTAATTTTTTTGTTAGAGATATTAGTTCGTAAGAGTTTTTTTTGCGCCCCTCCTGACCTCTGCCTTAAAACAATCGGCCTCCCTCTAATTTAATTATGATGGAACCGTATGCCACCTAAATAGTCCTAAAATATGAATTTTTTATGGTATTTATGGTAATTCTGAAGATATATCGGTTGGAAAAAAATTCCGCCGAAAATTCGTTTTTCACCACCACTTTTCGGATCCCAATTTTTTTTTTTTTTACAGAATGACCTGTGTTATAGGCAATTTCGGCATTTATGTGCAATGCACAAAGACAGTCATGGAGGGAAGGAATGGGATTGGAAAAGTTGGGGAAGGGGAGTGAGAACGACCGTAGCGAGTGGAGAAGCTGGTATATTGTTCAGTTGTACTGGCTGCTTACTGACAAATATTTGCGGATGTTATGGGGGACTGAATGATATAAAGCGAACAGAAACCATCTATTGAGTATCTAGGCCTTGAAGTGGAACTGTTATCACTTTTACACCGTTTCCCCATTTTATTTCGAATATTTTTTTATCGCCAGTAGCAACTGAAAAATTTGCGCTTAAAAAATCCCCTGTCTGGAGTGGGAATCGAACGCACGACCTATTGACTGAGAAGCAAGCACGCTGCCCACTACGCCACGGAAGCCTCAATGAATACAAAAGTTGTATTAATATAGTTTTTAAAGAATGTCCGATAAATCACTCTATACGTCCGTTGATTTTCAGCTTTCTAGCTAGAACCATGGTTGAGAAATTCGAATTTTCAGTTCTAACGCTCACCCGCCTCTCCCTTAGCCCCTAAACCCCCTAAAATCAGCACCGATTCACAATCCACCCAAAAATTAACTTTGTATCTTCAAGGGATCGGGAGTTATTACGCGCTGAGCGTACACGTACGGTGTGCAGACAGACATTCTTAGGCTAATTTAGTTATGAAAGGCGAAAAAAATCAAATTTCAGGGTACCAATTTCTTTTTCAGTATCGATAACAATACTTTATTATTAGAATAATAAAGTAAAATCGGAGCACTTATTTTCACATGTATTGTAATTGTCGAATCTTTATACGCGAAAATTGATCCCAATAAAAACTGATCGTGTAAGCATTAAACAAAATCAAAAATAGATATTTTACAGCAAATTGGTCGAAATTGAGTTTTTATTACACATTTAATGTAGACAAACACAGTCGAGAAAAATTTAAAATGTAGGTTTATTGGCTTAGTGCGAATTAAAAAAATAAATTCTTAATTATGATCATCGATCGTTTTAAATGAATTTGGCACTCAAGAAAGACCATTCGAAATATAAATAAAAATTTTAAAAGTTAAGTTAAAATGAAGTTTTCTCGATATAAGGCTGCTTAGAGTGCGAAATAGTCTATCGGAAATTAACAATTAACGTTATCACTCTTCTTTGCACGTTAATTTTTTTTGTACAATAGCTAGGTCTGGCGCAAGAATCATGTTTTCTTTTTATAGAAATCAATGGGTTAGAATTTATTGAATATGAATTCATAACTTTTTTTTAAATTAAATTACGATCCTTGAACATTTCCCTGTTTTCTTTATGATATTCAACGGATCCATGATAAAATTTCCTTAAAATCGATTTGAATCAATGCAAAGGTCGGGAGTTCAAATCTCCGTCGACGTATAATTTCCGCACACTACTTACGCGGGTATATCTGGGTTACCTCAATCCGCGACAATAAAAAAATCGTAAATATGTAGAGGGTTGAGGGTTGAGCGAAACTCTAACAACTCTTCCACAAAAAGAAATACATGTTAAGGAATCTGATAGTCAGGAGGTCAAGGCCCGAATTGTGCTGTAGTGCCACTGAAGAAGAATTCAGAACGTTTTAAGTAGAATTTTTGTAAATTAAATTATGATCCTTGAACATTTCCATGTATTGAAAGAAAAGATTTCCGGATTCTACACTGTTACGCTTTATTATTCGTGATGTTTCGGTGTCTGCTGAAACCTTTATCAAAACTGCTGTCTCAGCAGAGACCGAAACGTCACGAATAAATAAACGTAACAGTTTAGAATCCGGAAATATTTTCTTTTAATTCGAAATGCGTAAAAACATTCACCAAACCATTTTTTTTACAGAATGACCTGTGTTATAGGCAATTTCGGCCTTTATGTGCAATGCACAAACACAGTCATGGAGGGAAGTGGAGTGTTACTTTTGAAATTTAAAAAGAAAATGAATGAAATTTAACATCATTGATCTGTAATATTAAACTTCAAACAACATCCGAATTATTTAAGCAGAGTTTGTGAGTATTAAAATGAACACGATCATCATCTCCTTATTCTTAAGTAAGTAGTATGCTGAAATTATACGTCGACTGGAATTTTAAATCCTTACCTGCGCATTGTAAACCAACACGCTGCTCACTAGGCTACACCCTAATTTTTTTTAATGTGTTCCATTTCACTCATCTCATACCGATTAAACTGTGTATTGCATTAAAGAAAGCCGCCTAGGTTAATATCAAATCCTTACAAAAAAAATATTCTTGCCAAATACAAAAGAAACATCGAACTATTGAATTCAGCAAAAAAAAACTCAAATACAGAATGGCGAAGTTAAACTGACGATCATAGATACTTTCTTTAACAAACATCTCGAAAATGTGCAATCCTTGAAGCGATCTTAAAATGAAAACAATCGAAAATCTCTAAATAATTTATTACAGGATTTTTGCATGAATTTTCAATTAAATTGATGTCCGTTGATTTAATTTAAAATTCTGCCAAATATGTACATAACATATGTATTTACATATAGAGTACATGTGCAAGTCAAGTTCAATCTATTTTTATTCAACATTAATTGTGCAATTATTCAATTTATCTCAATAATTCTCGACCCAAAAACAATTTAATTCGACGACAATAAAGCGAAAGAAAAGAGAAAAATTCTATGAAAATTACATTAAGCTTGTGAACATAAGAAAGAATCTTATCAATATTAACGATGATAAATAGTAATCTTAATAAACAAGAAGAATAGGATTTGCATATATATTTCCGTGATAATTATGTTAAATGAAGTGATTCATAACAGAGCTATTTGTTTTCTTAGAATGCATATATAAATAATATGAAGACAACAACAACATTAAATAAAAACGTTGATTTTTAGATCGATGTGATTTTTTCTCAACACTAATGCGTCAAATGGTGTCAATGAAAACTGATAATAATATTATCATTATTATTTTTTATACATTATATAAAAAAGGGGCTAGAGTATTGTGTGTGGTTTTATTATTACAAATATTTCGTCGTAAATTTTGACAATTAACCCTAGTACGCAGTTTAAGTGAAATGTAGTGCGTTCAACATAACGCAGAAGGTGACGAAAAGTGACATTTTTGCAAAACGATGCGTTCGTAACATCGGTGCGTAATATTTTCACCTATGCATTTTCTGTTTCAGTAAATTTCAATGCGTCGCACTTTAACACATTTTCACACACACGCCTGCAGGAGTAATGTCAAAAATACATTTGTCAAATGCTTATCTTGTCAAATATTGAAATGTCAAACGTGTCTTTTATAAATACCATAACTGTAAATTTAATAAATGTTATGATTGTAGTGATATTTCGTAGAAAAATTAAGTTTATCCAGAGTATGCGCTAGCATCTTTTGTTTTTGTAAAATTTTGGCATTAGAAATGCTTCAGAGCAAACCATCCTGTTCCGTGAAACGGTTTGTTACCCGAACACACCACCGAACACTACGCAACACAACACAACGCATCGAATGTGTTGTATTGAACACACAGCTTAAGTATTTATTCGACAAATCATAATTGGCGAATGCAATTGTTCAAATTTTGGATACAAAAATTGCATCTCACTAAAACAAAAAAAAACCTAACAGGATTGATTGGGCATAAAACTAAAAACTCTAGATGAAATGGGAAAGATTTTCATCAATTAGAAAATGTCATAACAACCTTGAGAATACTCAATATTGACATTTGTATGGGCTGAAGATTAATATTTTTGAACATTTAATTGCACTTAATATTGTTACATGCAGACCTGGCAGCCCCGCCGCTCGATCTCTCTCGAATAGACAAGAATTATGTAGAACAGTATACTCCACTATGTAGAAAGCCACAATTAAAGATCTAGAGCTTTCCAGTATAGTTCACACATACATACCGAAGGAAGCTTCGAGAACACTCATGAGTATGGGAAGAGATGTATAAAAGCGCGAAAGCTTTCAGCGAGAGATTCATTCAGTTAGCGATTTTTATTGCGGAGACGCGAACCAGTGAAAGCGATATTGCCATATAGTGCGAATTAAGCGGGAAATTGAATTAAGATGCGAATAAATAAATTACCACTTATTTTTTTAAAACGAATTGTGTTTTTACTTGAAATCCCGGTGAACCCCTAGCTCGCAACAATATGAAAACTTTCCGTGCTGAATTGCATGTTTGTAGTTTTAACAATATGCAAGGAAATGTATAAGTTAACTTATCTGAAATTTATAAGGAAGGTGGTAGAAGGAGTGAATTTTCAAGTGGGTAGTTCCAGTATTTTTGAAATAGAATTTCTATTAATTTCTAAAATACCAGAAATTTGTTTGGAAGATAGTAGAATGAGTACGATAAAGTTGACTAGTTCTTCTCTTTTCTGTTAAGCAAAAAGAATGCAAACATTTTTTTTTCATATCTTTAAGAGCGCATAATTCTTTGATTGTTCTGAGAAACGAAAGACGTAAAGCTTTCCGAACTCTTAGAAAATATATACATGTCAATGAAGTCTACAAAATAAATTACAATCTGTTTAGTTTTACTTTCTAATAATTTGAGAGGTATTCGTAAAATTAAACATACGATGTAACAAGGACATACAAACCTGGTCAAAAAGCAATTTTTTCAAGTCAAGCGTGGAATTAAAATTATTTGAAATTATAATATTTTTACTTTAGTTAAATCGTAAAAAAATTTCGGGCCGGGAATCGAACCCGGGTCTACATGCGTTGCAAGCGAGTTCTTTCACTGAACTACCGATACCGACGAAATTATTTCGCCAAAACTTAATCACCTACTTCACTTCACTTCAAATATATGCACAGTTTTTGCTTATTAGTATGATGATGATACAAAGTCAATTTGTTCTTTGTATAAGAAATTCATGAAATATTCGGTAAATTGGTTTAATGTTGGTTTCTGTATAGTGCAGGATAGGATTTTCAATAATACGTTAAGTATGAATTTGCACTAGGTCAAATCTTCGGGTTCGAGATTTCAATCCTCTTTAGGTTTTCCCAAGTGAAAGAATGAAAACTTGTATCTCGTGAGGATATTTATAGTTTCAGGTCGACTAAGCGAGAAACCATTAGTCGGTCGCTTCGAAAGATGATCCTCGTTTATCTTTCAATACACGGTCTTTTGAGATCGACTGTTTTTTTTAAACATATTATCTGGACTTTCAGTATCCCATAACAAACATTTGTGACTTCCAAATGGAGTTCGTAGATACTAAGTACGTATGTACATATATATTTTTTTATTGGTGCAACTATCAAACTATTATGTAGACCATGTTCAAATTGCTGATTATATTCTGTTATCATCGATAGCATGTGATAATAAAACATAACAACATCTCATGTGATCGTGATAGTCACCATCAAGTTACCCTTGGAGCATATTTCTTCTGGATGAAGACGTCCGCTCGGCACGCTTTGACCTCGAAAAACAATTAAAAAAAAAATTGTTATTTTATTTTTTTATTATTGAAGAAGACACATGAATCAGAGAGAGGTTAATTGCTTTTAAAAGAAAATGATTTAATGTAGTATATATGTTTAAGATAAACAACCAAAAACGCTACTATTTAAACATTTTCCCTACCACTCAAATTCAACAAACATAAACATTATTCAATGCCAGCACAAAAAAAAAAATAAATAAATAAAAATAAAAATACCAGAAAATCAACAATAAATTCTTCAAATAGTTCGGCTAAATATATTAATAAAATTAATCGAAAATTTAAATAAATACTAAAAATGCATTTCCGAATTGATTTAAGCCATTCAAAAAAAAAAAAAGGTAATAATAAATCAAATCTACAGCTAAATTGAAAACATAAAGCTGTAAGATTTAAAACTCAAGGACCACAGCACTTAACCTTAAGCACATTAATTTGTATCTATAGAATAATATTGAGAAACGTCAGCACATTTAACAAGATATTAACGATATTCGAAATGAAAAAGATTAACTTGTTTTTAAACCTTGTTCTTTTTTTTGTGGATTGTAAATTTTCTCTTTTAATTATACAATGTCAATTTTAGTCGAATTTATTAGAATTCTTATCGATTTTTTTCAGGTTACACTAATTATTAAATTTTTGTATATTAACAAAAAAAAATGAATTTCGCTAGACCTGCATCATTTGAAGATTATTTCAGATAAATCTCAAAATTATTTAAAAACCCTTTATTAGGAGTACAAATAAGTTTCCGACGTTTGACAGAAGATGGCCCCACTAGAAGGTTATGTTGAAATTGTCAGATGTAAAACGTAATATCGTAAGTTTAGACATCTGGTAACAACATAACTTTGAAATATTAGTGACTCCGCATCATATAATTTTGTTCGTGCGAAAATGTCAACTTTTGTGCCGAATAAGCGTTATTTGCGGGTACTTTTGATTTACTTCTTTAATTTGAAGAAATCTGCAGTTGAGGCGCATCGATTGCTTGTAGAAGCATATGGTGCGGCTGCTTTAAGTAAGAGA
The DNA here is from genome assembly GCA_963669355.1 of Chorisops tibialis. NCBI lineage: Eukaryota > Metazoa > Arthropoda > Insecta > Diptera > Stratiomyidae > Chorisops > Chorisops tibialis. The sequence goes on from OY770263.1 coordinate 79,863,502, forward strand.
AGTTGTCGTGAGTGGTTTCAAAAGTTTAAAAGCGGTGATTTTGACGTGGAAGACAAAGAACTGTAAGGCCGAAAGTGTACGAAGACACAGAATTGAAAGCATTGTTGGAGGAAGATTCGTGCCAAACTGTAGTTTGAGAAAGGTCTCAGCAAAGACCGAAACGTCACGAATAATAAAGCGTAACAGTGTAGAATCCGGAAATCTTTTCTTTCAATTCGAAATGCACTGTGAAAACATTCACTAAACAATTTCACATGGTTTAAAACCATTGCAAGTGATTAAAAAAAAGGAAATTGGATTCCATATGAACTGAAGCCAAGAGACGTTGAACGCCGATTTTTTTAGGCATAAAAGAAATGTTTTTTTGCATCGTATAGTCACTGGTGATGAAAAAACTACGATAACCCAAAGAAGAGAAAATCATGGGGACCACCTGGCCATGCTTCAACATCGCCAGCCAAACCGAATATTCATAGAAAAAAACTCATGCTGTGCATTTGGTGGGATCAGCTTGGTCTCGTGTATTATGAGTTGCTCGACCCGGGCGAAACCATTACTGGAGCTCTCTACCGAACACAATTAATGCGATTAAGCCGAGCACTCAAGGAAAACCGCACCCATTACTACTCCAGACACGACAAAATTATTCTCCTACATGATAATGCTCGTCCGCATGTTGCGGTGCCGGTCAAACCCTATTTGGAAACACTTAATTGAGAAGTCCTACCCCACCCGCCGTATTCACCAGACATTGCCCCTTCCGATTATCACTTGTCCGGTCGATGGCACATGACCTGTCTAAGCAGCGCTTTACATCATATGAAGATACTAAAAATTGGGTCGATTTGTGGATAGCCATAAAAAATGAAGAGTTCTTCCGACGTGATATCCGAATGCTGCCAGAAAGATGGGAAAAAATTAGTCGCTAGTGATGGCCAATAATATGAATAAAAGGTAAGGTACCGTTCTTTCACAATACATTCCTAGTTTTTGATAGAAAACGGCGGAAACTTATTTGTACTCCTAATATATTTGATAACACCATTCATTAGGTAGGTAGGTACGTAAAGGCTATCCAGACACAAGACCGGGCGCACATAAACAATAAGCTTGTCCGTTCTGATGCCACAGGGTCACACAAAAGACTCCTACTCGGTGAACCAACCATTATTGTCTGTGAAGCGTTGAAAGCTCCTGGCTTCCACATTTGCTAGATTAAAAAGGCTGTTGAAGAAGTTTGCGCTTAAGTGGCGTTTCGTTTTCCTAGAAAGACCAGTGCAAGTGAAGAATCGTTTCTTTCGCTTTCTTATCTTTTCAGCAACTATTCATTCACAACCAATAGCGAAACTATGCTTATTATTATTTCAATTCGACCTTGATTGAAACAATTTCAAAATAACGTTACATAAAAAGAAATTGCCCTTGTAAATAAATTAAATTAAATTAAATTTACGATCATACGCTAAACAATATGAACAAAAATAAAAAATTAGAAAGATTTAAAGCGTACTAGATTGCACACAGGGCCATACAATGAGTAATTATCGAGTTAATAAATAATATATCAATATCATGTAATGACGTTATTTTTTTGATATTGATCACACATCACAAGCGTGTGTTATTAATCATTCATTCTTATCACAAATATACTGAAAAAAAAATCAAATGAAATTGATAATGATGTAATATAATCTAGTAATTAATAATTGCTTCCACCCACCCCTATCTGCACGTGCTACATGTTATAAACCGATATTTTTAATATCCAACAAATTAAGTTTCTAGATATTAGTATATCGAATGATTGGGTAGAGCTATAAAAAAGATACAAAGATAAATATAGTTTTATTATTCTTGGGACAAGTTGGGGATGCGTGAGAAGTGAATATGCAGGTTGAAGTGGTAAAAGATAGACGAAGGTGATGGGAGTTCTATGAAACGACAAATTTAATTATTTAGCATTTAAATGGAGATATGATCAATAGCTCCAGTGCATAGATTCAATATTTCATGTGTTTATTTATGCAGATATGGATTTTCATAGGGGTGGTAGGAGTCTAATTAAGTGTGGCTCATCAAGATCGCCTATTTTGAAATTTGAAGAAAAAAAAACTCAGTGTTTATTTGAAAAGCTCTGATGATTTTATCTTAATAAAGAGTATAGACATGGAGGTTATGTATGGAATAGAATATCCGACAAACACTGCACGATCGACACCAAAAATATGGGGCTAAATTCATAATAATTCAAAATAGACTATATTAATGGGACACTCTCGGATAGGGATGGCAAAACCTGCGCAGTGATCAACTGCGATTGCTCTTTTTCAATATCTGTGAAAAACAGCAGCTCTTCTAATAGCAGTGATTTTTTCACCACTATTCTCCATGCTAGTTTGCAAGGATGGCAAAAACTGCTATTGCAGTGATAAATATCTTCGAAAAGAGCTGCTATTTCAATTTTTTTAACTCAGCAATGATTCAACAGAAAAGCGAAATGAATTAAACGGAAAAGCACAGAAAACTGAAATGAAATTAAATCCGAAAAATTCAAAGTATTTGTTTACATGTTGGTTAAAATAGCAACAGAAAAAAAAATACAAAACAGCAATTTTCTGCGAAATCCTGCATCTAGCAATCAGGCAGACTTAATCTCATGCTCAATAGCACCAGCTATGTGCGCATAGTGAATATTTCCCCCTCGGAATGAAAAGGTTTTGTTTTGCTATCCAAAGTACGAAAAAATGATCGAGCGCAATCGAGTCGGGATGGCAAAACTGAACACCCGGTCATAGAAAACCAAACCAAAAGGGTCTATTGTTTTCTTTTTTCACTCGATATTACTCCCACAAGCCATTTCATCAATGAGAACGTAAAGGCCTTATCGACACAGTGGACTGCACCATAAATCGGCAGAATTTGCAATAGCTACAACTCACTTGTCCCACCTCACCCCGACAGGATCGTAACTTAGAACAATGCTCGCCAAACAAATCGCCGCTTACCCACTAAAGCGTACCTCATTGACCACTTTGCGCGTCCCACGTCACCGACCAGATCATAAAATCAATCGATCAGATCAAAGCTTGCTAAACAAGTCGCAGTCGTACTTCACCCAGCCCCAGCTCTAAGCTCACCGATCGCACAACGAACGAGCTTTCATATGAACGACGTTCATATGACGTCGTGTTGCGATGAACATTTTGAACAATTTTATTGGCGATAGACTGTAAGCAGTAAGCATTTGCTCTATTCTTCTAATCGCAACTTTCAATCGCAATATGCGATTGCTGTTTTGAAAGAGCAGTGTAAAAATAGCAGATATGTAAAATAGCATCTCTATGGTCGGATGTAAGTGGCTGATGGCAATTCTCAGACGGCAACATCTGCAGACTTGTGGATTTTTTATTAAATTTTTTGAAACATGAAAGTACTATAAAAACTTTTAGATCCAAAAAATATTACACTCTAAATCTTGGAAAAAAGTGTTCAAATGGTTCCCCATATAAAAAAAAATTTCATGTTGCCATCTACTTAATTATGACTTCATTTTGTCGAGATAAGTTTATCAGCGTCAGTACCTTAGTGGCAGAATGCTCGGCCAGCGTTTCAATTCCAAATACATGTACCTAGTCCTGCCATAAGTTCTGTCACATAATTTCTCACATTGGCAACAACTTTATTTTATGAGTGACATTTCAATATCGGCCAGTTTTATAAACGTCATAATGTTGTTGACAGTTGATGGTCATTTAAAGTGTGTTCGTTAACGTGTGAAGATGGAATGGGGTGTAATAGAAAACCGAACTGCAGTGATTGCACTACATAAGTGTGGAAAATCCGCGAGTGAAATTTTCAAGTTGTTGTGCCCGTTAAAAATAACGCAAAGATTTGTGTATCGTGCGATCCAGAGATATAACGCGATCCAGACTATTGAAGTTCGACCTCGTTCTGGATGTCCGCGTGATGTACGTTCTTCTGCTGCCATCAAAGCGGTCGAGAGTCGAATTCGTCGAAATCCGCTTCGTAAACAACGAATCATGGCTCGAGAGATGAACATCTCCACCCGAAGTATGTCTCGCATCATAAAATCTGACCTCGGGATGAGTGCCTTTCGACGATCAACGGGACATTTGCTGACTGAGCAGTTGAAGCAAATTAGGAGCACCAGATCGAAAGAGCTCCTTCGGCGGTACGGCAACAACAAACATCGAGAAATTTTATTTACCGATGAAAAAATTTTTACGGTGGAGGAACATTTCAACCGCCAAAATGATAAGGTGTATGCCCACAGCTCCATAGAAGCCCGAGAAGTTGCCACTAGGGTACAGCGAGGACATCATCCAGCATCAGTCATGGTATGGTGGAGTGTCAGCTACGAAGGGGTCACCGAGCTTCATTTTTGCGAAAAAGGCGTAAAAACTGCAGCGAAAAATTATCAAACGGACATCCTGGAGGGATGTGTGAAGCCGCTGAACTCTACGCTATTCAACAATCGACATTGGGTTTTCCAGCAAGATTCTGCGCCAGCCCACAAAGCTCGAACCACACAAGCGTGGTTGGAAACCAATATTCCACAGTTTATAAGGGCGACGGAATGGCCTTCTGGGAGCCCAGATTTGAATCCCCTGGACTACAAACTGTGGGCGGAGTTAGAGTCCATGGTGTGCACGAGACGACACCCAAATATCGTGAGCCTTAAGCGATCTTTGACAGAAGCAGTAGCTAATTTTCCGCTAGAAACAGTGCGTACTGCTATCGATGACTGGCCCAACAGATTAAAGAGCTGTGTTAAGGCTAAAGGCGGCCACTTTGAATAATTTGTTGCTTATTTTACTTCCATTAGTATGCCAAAATAAAATATATTTTCCTTTGTCAAAAACTCTTTTTCATTTATACAAAAATTGCCCATATACGTGTGACAGAACTTATGGCACGACTAGGTATATTTCTTTTTTTTACAAATATATTTTTATGTTTTTTTTTTAAGATTTAACTAGAGTAAAAATATCATGATTTCAGCAAAGCAGACGCAGATGTACCCGCGCGATTCAAGGCTAACAACAATTATTGTTAATTAAACACAACCCCTATGAGTTTTATACATTCTCCAACGTAGATAATAAAAAAAAACAACAGAAGGTCGATGTTGGATTACGGGTACTTGGTCGATATTGATGCTTCTTTAATTGATCACTTGTTCATCACGTTTAAAATGCATCGTACAGAATGTCAATTTCATAGCTGTATTAAATTTAAAGTGATTTTGTAATATAGATTAAAAAAAGGGCTGGTGATATCACAAAATTAGTAATACAATTTTTTTTTTATCGATGTGTTTCGGAAAGTGCTCGAACAAAATTGAAGGTAGAAATATTAGAAGGATTTAAAAACTTTCGTCAGAATTTTGTTTTAAATATTTTTAGAAGTATTAGTACAAAATTTCAAGTGCATATAGTTCTTATGCCATCGATACAAGAGGCGGGTAAGAAAAATATTTTAACTCACGATTTTAATAGAAGTAGGCTGAATTACGTATTGGATAGTAACATTATAAAACTCTGATAAAGGTTTCAGCAGAGACCGAAACGCCACGAATAATAAAGCGTAACAGCGTAGAATCCGGAAATCTTTTTTTTTCAAATTTAAAGCTCTTGATCACCAGGAGTGTGCTCAGCGCAACGCACAATGTCACAAAATGTGACATTTTTACATACCATGGAGTTCATTACAGCGGTGCGTTATGCTTTCTCCAACACGCATTTATGTTCAATGCGTATCGGTGACGCACTTTAGCGCATTTTTACATTGTTATGTCTGCAGGCGTAGTGTAAAAAACACACTTGTCAAACCCTCGAATGTCTTGTCAAATACTAAAACGTCAAACTTGTTTTTTGCAAATGCCATGAAATTTTATAAATGTTTTTGGGTTATAACAGAAAATATTTATTTTTTCGGAGTAGGCACTTGCATATTTATGTTATAAAATATCTTTTTTATTAAAATTTTGACATTAGAAACATATCAGAGCATACCAGGCTGTTCAGTGAAATGGTGTGTTTTTTGAACACACCACAACGCAAAAAAACACAACAAACATGGTGTGTTACACTGAACACACTCCAGGTCCCGAAAAAAAATACACTAAAAATTGTTCAAATAAAAGAGAGCCTTATTTTCAATCTTTCCCTATTTCTGTTGAAAACAATTTGTATTGCATTTAAGCCGTTGTCGAGTAAAGCCATAAAAATACGCGATAATTTAAATCTATAAATCAAAGAATAATAAAAAAAAATCTCAAGAATTACGAAATCACTTCCGACAATGAAAAATAAACCATCAATTTTCTAATTATTCGAGAAAAAAAAGTCTGGCAAATTGGGTCTAAAATGTAATTCACAACGTGTAATTCTTTGACGTCAAAAAGCATACGAATACCATCTGACAACAATTTGTAAAAATATTAAAAAAAAACACATTTATATTCAGACTTTCATGAGGAGTAAAAATTTATTTTGACAAAAAAAAAATCATAATATTTTGACTTTTTTTAATCTATTATGTGTGCTTGATGTTATTCGCACAAGATTTCATTTTTAAGCAGTCAAATACCTGAGATTGAGCAAACTAATTATTTTCAAAATTTCAAGTTACATTTTCTTTTAAAGGATTTTTTTTAGAAATATTTTTCAAAAATATTAATAAGAAACAAATTTATAGCATTTATGTTAAAATACGAATTTCCTATCGCTAAGTTTACTGATATTTATATTTTATGATTATAACATTATGACGTCAAAACTTGGCTATAATATGCTCCTAGAAAATTAAGAACTTGTAATTGATTCGAAGTTATTGCCAGAAACAATATATCAATCAGAGATGTTAATTATTCGGATGGGTTTATGTTTAAACTGTTAAGGCTTAGTCGAGTTTTTCGTTATTTTTGGATGCGACCAGGTAAGATATGGCAAGAGTGAGTGTGTATAATAAAAATTTGGAAACAAAATTTAATGGAAAATTGAAGCATATTTTTGGATCTCATGGTCATTGAAGATATATGAAGGATTGAGTAGGTCCAAATATTATTAATGAACGATGTGATATAAATTTATAAGATCATGCCGACGGTTGACAAGCAGAAGTGCTTAAGACCTTTTTTTATAAATTGGATTTTTTCATGGAGTCAGTTTACTGTTTATTAAAAGTTCACATATTCTAAAATATTTTAAAATGTGAAAAACATGGACATATAATTTCTTCCAGCCTAATCATCACAGTGAGTTTCGGTTTCAAAACGCTCTGATGTCAAATTTGCATTTTGTGACTTAGACACTTTGGCTTGTCAACTGTCGATGTATTTTTAATATTGTAGGTGGTAAAAGCAGTTGGCCATACTTAAGAGTCTCTCCATCCAACAAGAAAACACACTGTAACAAAGTCTGACAGATAATTAACACCTGCGAATTAACGTTCCCCAATTCATCTCGTATACATACAAAAACGATTATTAGACCTTTATGCAATGGCAGCGAAACGTGGACACTAACTCAGACGTCCAAAAAATTACTTAACACCTTTGAAAGAAAGGTCTTGAGAAGAAGGGAAAACTCGATCTGGAGAATACGTTACAATAGTGAATTGTATGCCATATTCGACAATCCAGAAGTGTCAACCTTCATAAAATTCAAGAAACTACAATGGGCTGGTATGTGTAGTCACTCCATGAAAGAAGAAGACACACTGTACCTGAGAATTCACCTTTCCTAATTCACTATTCATGGAGTGGTGGGCGTATTGATTTCGAGCCATGGAAATGTCTCATAAAAACACTAGCATAACCATTGTAAAATGTAGTTCGCTAAATTTACGGAATGTACTGTAAATTATGGGCCACGTTTCGTAAAAAAAAATCAAAATAAAATTAATAACAATTTTTGTAGATTTTATGTCATCAAATGTAATGTTTCATTAAATGTCCGAAACTCCCTTGTAGCAAATGAGCGGGTACTACGCTGTGTTGTGTTTCGTTTCAGGCCTGCTTACGACGGACTCATCGGTAAGGCTTATGTAAGCAGGCCCTGCCTTAAGCGCTTAGGGAATACCGTGCAGGTAATTGTAGTTCTCATTTCATTTGAACTAGTTATGAGAGAAAACGCATAAGTCAACTGACCTTAACATTGGGCAAATTATTAATTAACTATTTTTTTTAATGGAATATGTCCCTCTGGATTGAATACATATTAAATGCTTGTTAGTCAACTTTTCCGGCCTTTAATATTTTTTGGGCGATTTTTAAAGTGCCCTGACTCATGCGATTTCTCAAATACATTAGTTAATTTATATCTGACATCAAGGTTTATAAATCAATAAGTGTAAAAAATAATGTTATTATACAAATAATGTATTTATATTATATTAAAATATTGAAAACATAAGATATTAAAAATAGCATAATCATTCATCTTTCATCACTCAATACTTTAAGCAGCTTTAGTGGAGTTTTGTTATTAATATTCAGCCTGAAATTGTTAGAGATGTGTAATTCACGAACGAACTAGTTCATTTGAACTATTTACATCATTGAAATAAATGAATTATTGACAACATTTTTTAACATTTAGTTCAAAATGAACTGGTAGTGAGCTGAATGTAGAGCTAGGAATTTTGCGTATTCGGCTCTCAATTCATTATTCACATGCAAGCATAACTTCATCGTTTAACACAAAAGCAGCATTCAATCCATACAACACTCATTGTGTTATCGCCAACTCAATGCAATCGTATCTTACTACTCCCGCAGAGAATAAAATATATCTTGTATGAATGTTCGTACGTTGTATTGTGGAACTTACATAGCTAATATATATACCAATTTAGGTTCGATGAATGTTTTCACAGTGGATTTCGAATTTAAGGAAAGATTTCCGGATTCTACACTGTTATGCTTTATTATCACGAATAATAAAGCTTAACAGTGTAGAATTCGGAAATCATTTCTTTTCATATATATTTAGTTAACGAACGAACTATGAGCTCAATATGATCGTACCTCGCGAAAAAATGTAAGCGTTTAGTTCGAAGACAGGCTACAAAATTGTTTGCGGATCAATTTGATTCGTTTTTGATACGTTTAGTTCACGAACGAACTATCAGCTTTTAATTTTTTTGTTACTCTCCTGTACTCAGTTGTACCTATGTATCTCGATGAAGAATGTTCAAATAGTAAAATTCAGTTTAAGAGATTCAGTTTGACTCGATTATATGCAAAATAAAAATGAATTTTGTAATTTTTTGCACAAATTCGGAAAACGGCTGCTTGGGTTGAGGTGTGATTTTTTCTAAATGTTTGACTCAAAGTATTTGCAAAAAAACTTAATTTAGCATTTCTTTTGCAAATATCTTGAGAACGGCTGAATCGAGTCGGGTGTGTTTTTATTCATCTTATTCCCTTTTTTACTCGAGATATCTACGAATAACCGTGTTTGCACATTTTTTCATAGACATATGTAGGTATATCGAAAACGGCTGCTCACATTGATTCGGGAGTATTTTTTTTTATTTCTCTTTTTTGACGCGAGATATCTTACATTAAGCTGAATTTCGCATTTTTTTTTACAGACATCGCGAGAAAGGCTGCTCGGATCGAGTCGAACAGATTTTATTCCTTCCTACTTTTTTTTATACCCAAGATAACTGCAAAAAGCTGAGTTTTGAAGTTACGACCTTCTCTAAACTAAATGAACTAAAAAAAACTAACACAGAGAACTAGTCCTTTTAGTGCATAGGAACTAGTGAACTAGTTCAGCAAAAGAAACTATTTTGCCCATCTATAGTGGTTATGCTCTTAATAAAAGGGCTTGCTGTAACCAAGTTTGTATGCTTATACGAGTGAGAAAAGGGCATGACCTGGCCGATTTTCAGTTGAACCTTTTGAACCCTTGGAGTGTTCCTACCACCAGATTCTACAGACACCATTGTTTTTTTTTTTTTAGTAAAGATACCACCAACTTTTATAATCAACGTCTTCAGCATTCACCATTACTTACTTTGGTATTACGGTTATTTTTACAGGAGAATTTAATCAAAAGCGCATTCTATCTCACCTTTTATTTTTTTCTTTCTTTCTTTTTATTTTTTTTTTCAGCAAAATCTCTATTACCGAGTAGGAATTAATGGCTTCTGATCAGGAAGTAATGATCAATTGTCTTAAAAATTTTCCAGAGAAACCAATGCCGAGGAAGACACTGCCAATTCGTACCTCTCTAGAGGAGACCTGGACTAATGTTGTTTCACTACTAAATCATGAGTCTTGAGCTTAAAAAACAATTTCCAAAAAAAAGTCGATTTTGATAAAATTGTGACTTATATCTGGTTTCTCAAATAACCATTTAGAGTAACGCATGATTGGGCATTCCGCCCAATCATAATTCTGTTATATTTATACTCTAGATGAAATCTGAGATGTTTGTAACGCTAAGAAATAACGCTCGCACAGAGCCGCCAAGGGTACATAAATATTTGTTGTCGCTCAAAAACCTCGATTCCGAGCGACTGTCTGTCCGTATGTCTACAGCATAACTCTCGAAAGCTTTGAGCTATAGTGCTAACAATTTTTGTGTGTCACTTTTAGCAAAAAAGTAACTTTAAGTTCGTGAATGGGCAACATCCCCCACTCTTTCTGCCCCCTCCCATACAAATTTCATGAAATTTCGAAATATTAAGAAATTGATTTTTCTTTGAAACTATTTAAGCTATCGACTTGAAATTTAGGTCAAAGTATTATGATATAGATGTCATTAGTATCACAGAATATTGACCCGATCCCCTTATTTCTGCTACCCCCTCCCATACAAATGGAAAATTTTGAAAAATACATATTTTCGATTTTCATTGAAACTAGTAAAGCTGAAAAGACAAAATTTTGTCAGAATTAATTTTACTATAATTTCCATTTATTTCAAAAATAATTATCAACTTCACCTCACTCCTTCCACCACCTCCCATACAAATTTCACGAAATTTTGAAATTTAAATTAAATTATTTTTCCACGATACTATTAAAGCTATCAACTTGATATTTTGTAAAAAGTATACAAATAGAAATATTAATTATGCAAAAAAAATTTGTTTTGATCCGTACACTCCTTCTACCCCCTCCCATACAAATGCATAATTTTTGTTAAATGCATTTTATCGATTTCCATTCAAACTAGAAAAAGTAAAAACTTCAAATTTTGCCAGAATTTGTTTCTTAATAATTGAAGTAAGTGTTAGAAAAAATTATTAGCTCCACTTCACTCCTTCTACCACCTCCCATACAAATATCTGTATTATAAATTCAAGAAAAGCATTTCTCCTTCAAGTATACAGTGGCATGCAACTAATTAGCACAGTTATTATTTCAAACAAAAAAATTAAACAAAATATATAACATATTACCATTTCATACTTTTTATATTTTTCAATTATTGTATTCATTGGAGCAAACTTAAATACTACAAAACAAAAATTGAGAACTATTCATAAAATCCATTTAAAAAAATAATTATAATAAACTTGAAAATTTTCATATGCAACTAATTAGCACACTTCCAATGTTAACGGAATTTTGTTAATGTAACGTCCAATTTTGCTTTGAGCTTTCAATATTTCGTTGGATATCCTTTATTTTTAGTTACTGCAGAACATCTTGCTGGCATACTTTGTATTAACCGTTCACATCTGTGCTTTGGAATTGATTTTCAGGCATCATTGACGAATTCGTATAATAACGATAAATTAGTAGGTTTCTTCCTTTTTATTACTTTATCCACATAGTTCCACAAATGTTCGATAGGGTTCAGATCAGGACTTTGCGGTGGCCAACCCAAAACTTTTAGTTTCTGGCCAGTAATCCAATTCTTCACTGATCTTGCTGTATGTTTTGGATCATTATCATGCATGAAAGTCTATGTTATTGGCAGATTTTCATCTGCATATGGCTCCATTGTATTTTTAAGGATGCCTAAATATTGAAACTGGTCCATAATGTCATCAATTTTTGTTATTGGACCGACGCCATGCCATGATATGCATCCCCAGACTTTGACATTTCCACCACCATGTTTTACGGTTTTAATTGTGTACTTGGGATTGAAGGATTGGTTGATAGGACGCCGTACATGTTCCTTTCCGTCAGATCCCAGCCTGTTGAACTTGCTTTCATCTGACCATAATACGTTCTTCCAAAAAGATAGAGGTTTATCGATAAGCTCCTTAGCAAACTTTAGTCTTAGTTTTCTATTTTTTTCGGTAACGTGTGGTTTTCTTTTCGCGATGCAACCTTTTAGTCCAGAACTACGTAGACGTCTCCTAATAGTATCTACGCTGACTTCAATACCATGGAACTCGGAAATGTTGCTTTGAATTTGCGTCGCACTCACAAAAGGATCAACCTTCACTTGATTTACAATGATTCGATCTTCTTTTATTGTAGTTTTTTTTGGTCGCAGCTTCCTGGGATGGTTTTGAAAGGTTTTTTCCTTATTTACGTGCTGAATGGCATTATAAATCATCTTCCTAGAACACTTTATCATTTTGGAAACGCGTGAAATTGAATAATTTTCACTAATTAGATCCATAATCAATTTTCGTTTTTCTGGGGTGCAACTTTTAGCTTTTCCCATTTTGAATTGTTCTAATATTACTATTCTAATATTACTACAACTATTACTTAATAGCCACAGTAAATATTTAAAATATTTCCGGACAACAACTTCACTTTTTCGCTCGCAAAACGCAACTGTGCTAATTAGTTGCTGCGAATATTCTGATTGACATTTAATTTTACCGTTTGTTTTCCATTGAAAAAAATTTCATTTGGTATTTTTCAGTGTTACCGTCTTTTCTGAACTTAGGGGATTCTTTTAACGCACTTTGTTGCCCAGAAAAGTTCTATGACTAACAGAAACTTTATTGCAAGAATTGTTTTGAAAGTGTGCTAATTAGTTGCATGCCACTGTATATATGAGAGCTATCGACTTTGAAATTGAATCAAAGCATGGTGATAAGGATGATGATAAGCAGTTTCAAAATTATCTTAAACGCTCTACTTCCTTTGCCACCTCCCATACAAATGCCCAAATTTCAGAGAATTATGATTGGGCTTTAAGCTCAATCATAATTCTGTTATGTTTTTAAATGATTTCTACATGGATGTGGATAAAGATGCTATGCACTAAATCAAAACTGAATTCAGCCGACTGTTGCGGAGTACAAATATTTTAATACCATATCCAAACACAAGATTCATGCTAATCTACATTATAGAAGCATGGATCCAGAATGACGAAACCAAATTAAACGTACAACATCATCATTTTCTCGCCTCAAAAAGCAATTTTAACTTATTTTTGATCTCCGAACTTGATTGAAACTAAACCACCTTCATCTACCCACTACCACATCACCATCAATTTAATTGCACTCTTGCACTATCGGTTTATACTGCACGGTTAAAATACACGACGAGTAAAGGAGGTTGATATTTTGGGTAGGCCCCTATGTAGTCTTTGTTGGTAGTTTTTCCCATTTGATATACAACTCCCTATTTAGAATTCACGATGCAATTAAACCGCAAAACTAGACCTATACAGGCTAGAGGCACGATATTATATTGCTATGCACAGAGAATCACGTGAAATATAACGAGGGCGATATTAAATTACGTAGAAAATCGAATTTCAACAAAAATAACATAAAAACAAAACAACAATTGCTCGAGGATTGGTGAAACTTCTCGCACCAATATTTGTATGGCGCAGAATGTGATATTGAAAATATTCAACAGCTCAAGGTTGTATTGCTTCGATAAAAATAATTACAAGAAAAATATAAGATTTACGTAAACACTATATCGATGTGGGTAAGAAGGTTTATGAGGGCAGGAGGAGAGCAGGCTATTCGAATCCATGCATATATTTGTATGCCCTGACGATGAAAATTCTACACCATTAAGATTTGTGGTAGCTATGCAGGTAGCTCATCGTATTTTCATTTATGGCCCAGATCTTGTCCAACTTGTTTTTATTCTTCCCATTCTCAATGGAGTTGCTTACTGCAAGCATAAAGCTATTATTACATACTTTGCGCTGCTGTAGTTGCTTGTTTTCCGTTTGTTATCGTCATCTTTCACAGAAGACTCACCTACTAGATCTCTACGCCTAACTTACCTTTGCCCACCTCCTCCTATACCTTATCGTCCCATCTTCATAACATTACGAGATGTAAGTTTGCTTCGTTGCTTTACGTGCGGTACATCATGCCCGAACCAATCCATTCACCTCATTCTCTTATCGATCCCCCCGGTATAACCTCTTCTGGCCTAATACTTTGGCGTACATTGTAGAGAGTATCAGCTTACAAAGTGGTACCATATTGGAATCTATCAGTCAATGGAGTTATTATCGTTCCATTGGTTGTGGGGGACAACCAACATTCGGGGAGAGTTGGGAAGACACCGGTGACACTGGTTGTACATATATCCTTAGGTATATCGCCCCTGTGTACTCGTTCACCTTCCTTAGGGTGCAGAAATGAGCTTTGCGATGACATAAACCTGCCAGTGATGATGATGAGGTACAATGACTTATGTTCCCGATAATCAACCAAGCATTCGAGTGAACTTGCGGAAGAAATAGAAAAAATTGTGCAATCTACAAATCGATCTAACATGGTGGAAAAATATATGATATGCGACAATTTCCACTTTTATTATCCACACGTGTACTTACGAGGATTATCAGGTCTTAGTTATGGATGAAAAGTTGTCTGTTAAGAAAATTGTCTTCTAAGCTCATAAAGTTCAAAATAACCCTGTAATTATTTTTAGCAATTGAACTTTAATTTTATAATTCGTCTTCTTCTCCAATGGCACTACAGCCCAAATCGGGTTTTGACCTCTTGACCTTCAAGTTCCTTGACATTTTATTTGTTATTGCGAAAAGCGTTGTTAGTCCTTTACAACCCTCTGTCAACGAATTTTCATTTTGGCATAGTGAGGTGGCTGAGATATACCACGCAAGTAGAGTGCTGAAATTATACGTTGACCGGGATTCGAACTCCCGACCTTCGCACTGCAGACCAACATGTTAGCCACTAGGCTACATACCATAGACCACTCTACTTTTATATATTTTAGAGAATAAAATTATATCCATTGACAATCATTTTCATCAAGAACTAACTATTCCAAAAAATGCCGAAAAATTAGAAATAATTACTCATTTTTGAATACTTTTTCGCCCTCCATTCTTTTTCTTTGCAGCACTAAAGAAAAAAAAAACCACTGAAAGAAAAGCTAATAAGTTAACCGATAATTGCACCTATTCTTGTGAACTTCATAGTTTTTTATTCATTTCAATCTTTCACACGCAAGTAGCTGAAAAAAACATTCGGGATAAATTTGGGAATTGAAAATAGAAAATATTCAAAAAACGAAAATGTGAATCACTATTTTGACATACATATTGTTGCATGTTAGCCCTAATCGTTCATCATATATCCGCGGTCTTCCCCTGTACTCGAAAGTAATGAGAAATGTCAGCTCTACTTGCTCATCATTTACCACTGAAAATCGATACAAATTAATTCGAGCGTACGATCAGCATGGTTTCAAAGTCTCCTGCATTCTATTCTTCTAATTCCATTTCTAACAACAATTTTGAAGTGCACAAGAGGTCGCTGGATTTCAAGTAAAAAATTAAAACTGCCAGTTCAGTTTAACTGCAAAACTTTATTCAATTATCTGTCCACTTTTCACTTACGACTTTTTCGCTCAAAACTTATTGTTTGCCAATTTTAACTCTTTCGCTTTCTCTATCGACTGACCAGTCGATCGTTTCAACCTGGACGGACTGTTCATCATAAACGCTCACCTTTTTATATTGCTCTTGTCGCACGAATCTTCCCCTTGTCATATGAAACTTTTCCTTCGCCGCCGTGCGCTGTTAATTGCTTCTTTATATATAGCATTGCCTCGTCGCCCGAGTTTGTTTCCTTTCGAACGACGATAAAATGCTTTATAGAAGCAATGAACTGCGCTGTTTTGTCAAGAGAGTGGTCCATTACTGGAACTGCCAAAAAATAAGTGGTCCATCAATTTTTGAAACTGATAAGAATAAATTAAAATAAATTTGGCTCCAGGATTTTATTACGGAGCGTTTTACCTAAGCCTAGTGAAAGTTTCGTCGGCCTAACTTCATTCATAGCTGATATAATAGCTCTTAAGTGGCCCATAACTAGTAGCTACCTTTATTAAGATATGATTAAATACTTATTTTTTCGGAATCGTAATCATCGGAATCTACAGAAGCAATCTTTTATCTATGAATTTCTGATTTCGTAAATTCAAGAAGCCCAAATACACCACAGTTTACTAGAATAACGCACCCACCATGAATGCATAACCAGTATGTTGTAACCTCGACCTTTTTATTTCAAATAAATTTACTTCCATGAATCCTAGATCTCTTGGTGGCATGAAAGTACATTGAGTCAACAGGACATGAAAGAATCCGAAACAAATTGCTTTGATCTTTAAAAGCGTGGAATCTGTACGATGAGAAGATATTGTTACATGCCAACATTATGCCGCTCATCGAATATTCGAAATTTTCAAACATTATTCTCGACTAAAATAACACCGCACTAATAAAAAAAACACCTATCAGTTCTTTTGATGAACAAAAGCAACAAGTACACGCGCGCACAAATTTCGATCAAGTTACATGCCAACAAACATTGGACTACTGATCGACGGCCGGAATGAGTCAGCGAACATGTCGTATGATCGATGAGAGAGCGAATACGAGACCGACAGTCAGCGAATACGTCGTATGAATGACAGTTGGGTCAACAGTCAGCGAACACGTCGACAGTTAGCGAATACGTCGGTTGTGCTGGGTATTAAAAGGGCGAGCGTTCGTGAAAAGTGACGGTCGATGCTCGGAAGAGGAAGAGTCAAAGTTGGTAAAGCAATTAAGTCGTGTAATCGACTGTGCGAAAATTAAGGCGATATTGTGAGCCAGAAAAGCGTTAAAGTGATTATTATAAGGTGCAAAATAAAGTTTGTGGTTATTTTAAATCAAAAGCGACCTAATTTAATTTCTACTTAAAATCCAGCGACCCGTAACGCACTTCAATATTATAAATCTCGTGAAACGAGGAAGAATTAAATCTTTATTGATTCAAAGTCAAGTCTAGTGCGGAAATTAAGAACTTCCTTAATAGAAAAGACAGAGCTAAAAATTTGTGGAGAACATATACAAAAATCAGTATGCTATGATGACATGAAATTTTTAGGCAGTTCATAAAATAACTGGTCTTTCTCAGAGAGAAAAATTGTTATTTTTCAGTTTAATATTAATTTGAATTCTCTTCCTTGCAAAACCCTTAGTTTTCAGACGATTTGAACATTATTATTATTCATAAATTTAGCAGCAAATCCCCTCTACTCCCCAATCTTATCTCATCACATTAAATTCCATAAAAACCAACTTCACTGATCTTTGAATTTTATATTCAAACTTTTCGGGAAAGGTCAGTGAATTAATCTAATCAAAAGTCCTTTTTTATCGTCCAGCCAGTAAATTCACTACTACGAAAAATCCCCATTTTAATTGAATATCCCAGAAAATCTACAACATAATCCTGTAAAACCATCCCTCACAAGCACATGCAAACGTATACACAACGCATACATAAATACACCATTTCATTAAATTTTAGATAAATTTCGCTCACTCTATATATAGCCGAGTGATGTGGAAACTTTTCACCCAAACTTTACCCTCCAGGAAGAGATTTTGCAAAAACTTTTCCATTTTTGTGTTAAAAAAAAGGAAAATAAAAACTTTCAAAACTGCCCTATTATTATCTACATAGTAGAAATCTTTGTCCATTAAAAGAATGAGGAAATGTTAAAAATTCATCAGTTCATCAGACAAAAGAAACTAGTGAACTTCAATATAATTTTGGAAAAAATGGCATCATAAATTATGAGCTGAAAAAAAGTTAGAATAAAGATTATTGCAATATATAACAGAAAAGAAGATTTGTTTGGTAGAGTTACGAGAACTTAAAACTTATTTCCAACTAAAATCCCAGAGAATAAAATTGAAGTTCGTCAATTTGATGATGATTAGGAAAGTATGTGTCAGACTGTACATTCATTATGTGACGCAGGTTCACACAATGCAAGTGCATCAAGCAAGTCAATTAGGCAAGATATTTGTTAACGAAAGCCTGATTGCAAAATAGACGCGCCAATCACAATCTTAAATTCATTTGTAGCGAGTTGGGCTGCAATGCGAAGCTCGTGAGTTAACGTTCCGTTTAACGCATAATTCCAGTAATCACTACCTGCGAGTGAGTATCTGAGCCACTGAAGACCCTTTATATTTTTTTAGGATCATAAATCGAATAAATTAGGCACCATGTGAAGTCTATTCACACGATGCAAGTGAGTTAAGCAAGTAACACAAGCATGTCTAATCGGTAAAGTAAGTTACACTTAATCCTAAGGACTAAAAGCAGTGAATCTTACAAAAAAATGGCAACAGGTCATATAGAAGTAATATGGATATATTAACCCCAGAAAGAAACCCTGATTTAATAAATAAATAGAACCAGAGTTATTACATTATCTCCTCTCATAAAATGAAAGTAAACGTCGGATGAAAACAAAGGGAACTTAAATTGACTCATACGAGAACTGGCGCCATCATATCCTTTCATATCCAATCGTCTCTATACAAAAAATATATAGAACAAGACAAGATGTAATATGATACTACGTTGTGAAAAAATAAGGAAGAACCGTGATACACGCTTACACACCACTATCATACAACTCCAGCCAGACAGTCACAGCTAGATGTAGCAGATACGGGAATTATTACTCTATATACACTAAGTAGGTATCCTGATGTTGGAATGGATATTATTGATTTCTTTCGTATCACAGGACGGAGAGGAAGAAGAGTTGTTCGTTTCTTAAAATATTCCGAACCTGATAAGTTTTTATTCATTGTGCTTTTTTTAACTACCTCACCCCATCCTTTCATACCAAATCGTAGCTGATTCGTTCTTATGATTTCTCTGCGACATTCTCAGAACTTAAATGAAAATGTCTCCTTTCTTTAAGAAAATAGACTTGATGATATGATTGATTAGATTCTCCTGTTCCAATATTTTTCCAACATTTTACTCGAAATAAGAAATTGTTGTGGGTTTTCATCTTAAAGAGTAACATGAGCGGAGAAAATAAAGTTGAAAGCCATAAAAATGAAAGTTCAAGATCTTAAGATACGCAAAATGAGAAAAGAATTTATGAATAGAATGTCTAGGCATGATTCCAACTATATGGTTGGATTAAATTTTTAATTCAGTTTTGAGACAAAACAATTTTCTTATTATAAAATCGAACTACCGTATAAAACAAGTGCATGCACATGGCTTCGAACACAAGCACACCAATTGCTCTTAACGGACAAGCTGTGGAAGAGGTGCAAGATTTTTGTTATCTCGGAAGCATTGTCAGATTGGACGGCGGAGTCGAAAAGGATATTGAGGCTCGTATAAATACAGCTCGCCAGGCCTTCGATATCCTTTCTGGAGGTTAGGAGAGATCTCCCTTTACACGAAGCTGCAATTATTTGATGTATGCGTCAAATTCGTGGTGTTATATGGTTGTACTAAGTGGAAAGTGACCGTTCGACATACCAAGAAACTGCAAGCTTTCGTTTGCTCTGACGCGTTTTAGGGATATTCTGGCCAGAAGTGATCTCCAACGACGAACTTTGGAGTACTACTTCTACTTCTAATGGCACTACGGCCTACGAATTTTTCGTTTTCGTAGATTGAGGTGACCAAGGTATACCCATGCAGGCAGTGTGCTGGAATTATGCGTCGACTGGGATTCAAACTCACCGCATTCGCATTGTAGACCAATGCGCTACCCACTAGGCTATACCCCAACTTGGAGTACAACTGGACAGACTAAAATAGGCATTAAGATTCAAAGGTGGAAGTGGCAGTGGACCGACAATACTTTTAGAAAACCAGAGCGAAACATCACCAAACAAGCTTTGGGTTATAATCCTTACGGAAGACGTCGGGTTAGTCGACCATGTAGCGCATGAAAGCGAGGAGTTAAGCAGGAGGCCAGCGAAATAAACAAGAATAAAAGCCGATGCTCAGGATCTCACCTTGTGGAAAAATACTGTTTCTGTTCTATGCCCTGATAGGGGGTCTTAACAGAAAATTGATTGCTTGATTGAAATCGAAATACTGCAATTTTCATAAAATCCAAATATCATCAAATGTGAGAATTGATCTAATGGGTAAAATTAAAAACTGAATAATGTTCTGCTTGACTAAATTTATTTTATTTAGAATCCCATTTTATTCATACAATTTCCTTACGATTGAGTCTTTAACCCAATCCGATTTGAACACAAAGCGGTGAATAATAAGGACACAATAACTCTGCAAGTGACGGTGACGCTGCTAGAGCCTGCAAATATGCTAAGCCCAAGTCTGGTGCCGGAGCAGATATTGTATTCGATACGAAAATCATTGCTATAAATTTAATAAGTTTATAAATAAAATAATTTTAAAATTCCAGAAGAAATCCAATATACTAACCCACAAGCAATAGGAGCAAAAATTTCGTATTTGATGCCATTGTCGATTGTTTTAACGGTCAAGCGAGGAGACTTACTGAATATTTTGTGAAATTCCGGACGGGTTATATAGGACAGGTAATTGGAATAGTTTTAGTAGTAAAACATGATTTTGAATTTTTAATGGTTTAATCATGAAACAAATTATAATGGGACTATTAAAAGTAAATGATATTGGTATTAAATATATTTTTAAAAATACAGGAACGTTTGTCACGATTTGAACTTTAAATTTCAGTCTGGTGAATAATTGCTATAATCCTACGTGCAAGCCAGCAACAATGTGACGGAAATTTTCAACTATTTCGTTCAATTTAGTATAAATCCAAAGCTAGCTTATTTCGTGTCAATGGCAGGTTTTAATTAAAAAGAGTTCCTTAAAGTCGGAGGTCGATTGAAAAATTTAGGGATCGTATCGAAGAATTTCATTCAAAAACTAGGCATTACTCGGAGTAGATCTCTGAATTCTGCTATCGGCCACTTGGGAACTACTGCTTAAAACCTTCTAAAAGGAAATTCTATTCATAATCAAATATAACATTTAAGCTTACTAAACTGAAGTGAACTGGAGTTCCAAGCGTATCAAATGAAAATACTAACATTGAGTCCTGTAAGAGAGATCGGTTAGATCCAAGATTTCAGGGTTATTATCTTAATTCTCGCAAGCCAATGCGAACACTCCATGCGTAGCCATACATTTAATCTGCAAAGTAGCTCCTGCATCAATTACCAGGCTGCTTTCCAAAATCGATAATCATTCACATTTGGTTTTTAATCATAAAAAATAACATAAGCGACTTCAGAAAAAAGGACAAAGCTGAAAGTCATAAAAGTTAAAGTTTAAGCTTTTAAGATACGCAAAATGAGGGAAGAATTCGTAACTAGATTGTCTAGGCATGACTGCAACTATATCCTTAGAATTGATTCGATTTAATTTACGATTAAATTCAAAATTTTTGATTCAATTTCGAAACAAAACACTTAAATATCCTAACTTTTCTTATTATAAAATCGAACTATAGCGATTTTCGCAAAGCCCAAGTATCATCA
The DNA here is from genome assembly GCA_963669355.1 of Chorisops tibialis. Taxonomy (NCBI): domain Eukaryota; kingdom Metazoa; phylum Arthropoda; class Insecta; order Diptera; family Stratiomyidae; genus Chorisops; species Chorisops tibialis. The sequence goes on from OY770263.1 coordinate 79,885,281, forward strand.
AATGTGCGAATTAATCTAATGGGTAAAATTAAAAACTGAATAATTTTCTGCTTGACTAAATTTATTTTATTTAGAATCCCATTTTATTCATACAATTTTCTTACGATCGAGTCTTTAACCCAATCCGAGTTGAATACAAAGCGGTGAAACATAAGGACACAATAACTCTGCAACTGACGGTGACGCTGCTAGATTCTGCAAAAATGCTAAGCCCAAAGACGGGTCTGGTGCCGGAGCAGATATTGTATTCGATACGAAAATCATTGCTATAAATTTAATAAGTTTGTAAATAAAATTATTTAAAAATTCCACAAGAAATCCAATGTACTAACCCACAAGCAATAGGAGCAAAAATTTCGTATTTGAAGCCATTGTAGATTGTTTTAACGGTCAACCGAAGAAACTTAATGAATATTTTGTGAAATTCCGGACAGGTTAAATAGGACGCTTAACTGGAACATTTTTAGTAGAAAATCGTGATATTGAACTTTTAATTGTTTAACCATGAGACAAATTATAATTATAATGGGACTATTAAAAGTAAATAACTTTGGTATTAAATATTTTTCTAACGGTTGCACGTATAGCTCAATCATACGATACTCTAGCTGAAATAGAAATATTTGCGATATGGGGGGTGGTAGAAGGGGTGACACCGTTACAACTAATTTTTTTTTCCACATCACGCTAGACAAGCTATCAAAATGTTTCACACAAAATTTAAGCTTAAAAAATTGAATAGGTACTGAGAAAACTTGTGTATTATATGTATATGTTATATGGGAGGTGGTAGAAGGAGTGGGAGTTTCGTAGATATAATAACTGTTAACATTACGCAAATGACATCTTGTAAATTTCAGACCGGAAACAATTATATTTTTCAAGAAAATCGATTTTTTGTAAAGTTGAGAAATTATTTCACATTGCATGGGAGGAGATAGAAGGAGTGCAGGTAATTGGCTAATTTTTTCTAATAAGGTATTTAGCACGAATTTTGAGCTCAATAAATGTTATACGTACTGAGGAAATTGGTTTATAGTGTTTCATGAAAAAGTGCAGTTTGTATGGGAGGTGGTGGAAGGAATGGGGAAATTCAAACAATTTGTATACCATAGATCACATTTATAAAAATGGTATCAATCAATCAAATTCTTGTTAAGACCCCCTATAGGGGCATAGGACAGAAACAAGTCTCTTCCATAAGGCGCGATCCTGAGCATCGGTCTTAAGCTGTTGCCAGAACTTGTTTATTCCTCTGGCCTCCTGCTCAACTACTCGCTTCAATGTGTTACATGGTCGACCAACCCGACGTCTTCCTTGAGGATTATAATCCAGAGCCTGTTTGGCGATGTTTCGCTCTGGTTTCCTGAAAGTGTGACCGATCCACTGCCACTTTCGCCTTTGAATCTCAATGCCTATTTTAGTCTGTCCAGTTATACTCCAAAGTTCGCTGTTGGAGATCACATCTGGCAAGAATATTCCTTAAATGCGTCGGAGGCATTGGTTCACGAAAGTTTGTAGTTTTTTGGTAAGTCGAACGGTCACTTTCCACGAAGTACAACGATATAACAACACAGATTTGACGCATGCATCAAAAACTCGCAACTTCGTGCGAAGGGAGATCTCTCTTAACCTCCAGAAAGGGGAAAGGATACCGAAGGCCTGACGAGCTTTATTTATACGAGCCTCAATATCCTTTTCGGCTCCGCCGTCCATGCTGACAATGCTTCCGAGATAACAAAAAAACTTGCACCTCTTTCACATTTTGTCCGTTACTGTTGTGCGTGCGTTCGAACCCATAAAAATGATATATGCATATATTATAGTTTCCAAGTAAATTTATTTACTGTACATTTTTGAAAATTAGTAATTTTTTACGGGATGGCGTAAAAGGGGTCAAGCGATTTGGACCCTTCACGAACTTCACCTTACTTTTTCGTCAAAAACGATGTGACCCAAGTTTGAGCATTTTTGCTGAACGTATTCTTAACCTAGAAAGCGAACGGACGGACAGATGAACATCTGATTTTGAGATTTTTTAGTGATAATATTAACTTCTGTGTCATTCATTTTTTCGCCGAGCCTTATTTCTTAGCGTTACTAACAAGCGCTTATAATACTTTCAGATTGTATCTAGAGTATAAAAATCCATATGTCTGGAACGTTTGTCACGATTTAAACTTTAAATTTCAGTCCGGTGCATGATTTCTATAATCCTACGTGGAAGTCAGCAATTTGACTGAAATTTTCATTGTAGATATCCAGTGCCAGCTTATTTCATGCAAATTGCCACTTTTAATTAGAAATTTAATGCAACCTTCACTAATGAACTTTAATTAGATACAACTTCTTATCATTAAATTTTATATAACAGAGTACACTATTAATTTGTTTATGTAATTTGAAGTGTGCATTCACAATCTTTGGGGAGAAAGTCCTATAAAAAAGAGGTCCCTAAAGTTGGAGGTCCATTGGAAAATTCAAGGATTGATTAATACCTAGGACTCGAAAATGGTCTGTAAATCCCACCTCCTTTCGAAACAAGGCATAAGAATTTCGTTCGAAAACTAGGTATTACTCGTAGTAGATCTCTGAATTCTCCTACCAGCCACTTGGGAACCCCTGATAAAATCAGTATCGCAAAAGTATGGAATACAAGCATAAAGCCTCACGCCCGTGGCAAATCATTTATCTGTAACGATGGCCTGTTAGGGCATAGGATAGAAGCAGTTCTCTTCCACAAGACGCGATAAACGAAGATTGTTATCTAAAGCTTGTTTGAAGATGTTTTACTTTGGCTTCTTCAACGCGTGACCAATCCGCAACCACTCTTGACTTTGAATCTCAATGCCTATTTTAGCCTGTGGAGACGTCCGGTCGTTGAAGATGAAATTTGCCCCGATTATCGTTAAAATGCGTTGTAGGCATTGGTTCACGAAAATTTGCAGTATCTTGTTAAGCTTAACGTTCACTTTCATTTTTATGACATGCGTCAAACGTGCGAACGGAGATCTCTCTTAACATCCAGAAACGAGAAAGGATACCGTAGGCCAGACGAGTTTCTTTTTTTTAGCCTTAATATCATTTTCGGCTCCGTCGCCTAAGCTGATAATGCTTCCGAGGTAACAAAAATCTTGCACCTCTTCCACATCTTGTCCGTTAAGGGCAATCGGTGTACTTGGGCTCGAATCCTTGCGCATGTGTTGTACGCGCATTTATTTTAGTCCTTCTTCTTCTACAATGGCGTTACAGCCCAAATCGGACCTTGGCCTCCTGACCTTCAGGTTCCTTAACATTTTCATTATTTCTTGCGGAAGGGTTGTTAGCCCGTCGCACAACCCTCTTTCTACGAATTTTTCATTTTCGTAGATTGAGGTGACCAAGGTATATCCAAGCAGGCAATGTGCTGGAATTATATATTGTTACGATCGGGATTTAAACTCACGACCTCCGCATTACAATACCAACGCGCTACCCACCCATATGCAGCCCTATCTGATATCCATTCGCACAAAAAGCTTGCGAACAACTCACCCTTGTGTAAGATGCAATTGCTTGCATCTTCGTAAGATTCCTTAATCGTAGCTCTCATCTGCCACAATCTCGAAGGTCGCCCTTCTTTGGGATTTTAACAATGACGCCCTTTCTCCATTCAGCCGGATATCATCCTTCATTCCACATTTTAATAAAGAGTGGGAGTATATCAGCTGCCACCGTAAACATCGCAAACCTCAGTCCGTACCAACATGCTAACATAAAAGGACGCTGCTAATGCACATGGTAGCGCTTTTGTGGATGTAGAGGGTGCGTTCAATAATATATGCACCAATGCGCTAATAGGCGCGTATGGTATAAATTCAATGTTCACTGAATGGATTCATAACATGTTAGTGAGCAGAAAAATTACTGCCATAATGGGAAACGACTCTAGAACAAAACAAGTTGATAGAGGAACACCACAAGGAGAGGATTTATCATCTTTACTTTGGCCGCTAGTCGTAAATAGTATCCTCTGTTATTGCACTGTCGTATTGAACCTTGTTGCCAGTTGGTCTAATTCGTGGGGATTGAGAATGAACCCTGCCAAGGCTACCCTCATACTCTTCACTAGAAGACGACGTATAGAAAATTTCAATCTGCTATCCATTGGGGAAGTTGTTCTAAGCCTTTCAGATAAGGTAACTTATCTGCGAATCATCTTGGACAGCAAACCGGATTGCGACTGAATGTCGAAGAAAGGATTAAGAAAATAAATAACACCTTCTTCATATGTAAAAAAAAAAATTTAGCAGAAAAAGGGCGACTGAAACCAAATATGGTAAGGTGGATGTATATCAGTAACATGCTACCAATTGCTGTTATGGTGGGAAAATGCTGAACTGAAATATATTCAATCACAATTGAGTCATATTCAGAGGATTGCCTGCAAAGGTAGCACGAAGGCATTGCTTAGAACGCCCACAGCAGGATTGGAAATCACTTTGGATCTTCTTCCGCTGAGTGCTTTGATTCTGGAGAATGCAGGCATTACTGCTGTGTAATTTGAAATTTTTGGAGTATATGGAAAGGGAATCTTCTTTCACAAGCGATAGTAGTGATGCACTTTGAGACGCACGATGAAGTCACTCTACCTGACAGACTGCAATGGATTGACAATCATTTCATACAGAATGACAAGATTGCGATTTTTACTGATGGTTATAGTTAGAGAATATTTTCTAAAAGCCTCGATCTGTAAATCTCCAGCCATCTATCAGTATATGCCACGCTCTTCCAATCGAAGTTAATGGATATACAAAAGGAACGCAACTCACCTTGCGTGCAGGAGTAAATGGTAAACGAGTTAGTTCTTACTCGGACAGCAAAGCTGCACTGAAGGTCCTCTCTGCTTACAGCTGAAATTCAAGATGCTTGAACGATTGTCCACACGATGTTGGAGAAACTGGGAAAAAATCTGCACTTTGCGACTTTGTTGGTTTCTGGGTCATCGGAATACACCTGGAAGCGAAATGGTTGACAGGTTGGTCAGGACCGGATCTGCAGCTGCCACCGTTGAGGTAACGGACAATGTTGGAATTGCCTTGAGAGTCATTAAAACAATCTTCTTCAATGGCGCTACAGCCCAAATCGGACCTTGGCCTCCTGACATGAAGGTTCCTTAACCTTTTTCATTACTTATTGTGGAAAGGTTGTTAGCCCTTCGCACAACCCTCTTTCTACGAATTTTTCATTTTCGTAGATTGAGGTGACCAAGGTATATCCAAGCAGGCAATGTGTTGGACTTATATATTGCGCCGACCGGGATTTGAACTCACGACCTTCGCATGACAAGACCAACACGCTACCTACTAGGCTACACCCTAGCTTATTAAAACAATCTACGCCAACAAAATGTGAGGAAGGGAAAATTTCAAATGGTTACAAAGCGGTTCGGTAACAATAATAATATTGAGACTCGACAGCAACTTCCAAGGGACACTCGTGAGTATAGTAACGGACCACTAACTAACTCAGATATCATACTCGAAGGCTTCGCCTTACAACCGATAACATTTGCAGAGGCTGCGATGAGGAGCATTTATTCTGCGATTGCCCATGTCTCCGAACAATTCGAAGACAAATTCTCGGAGAGTACTACTTCGATTCCTTGAACCGATGAAACTCATTAAATACATCGTTAGAGCAGCTTGGCTAAATGAAATGTAAGTCTACATGGTACAAATATGGAGACGTACAATGGGCCCTTTGGTGTCCAACCTCTCAACAAACTTAACCTATATAAGCAGCTGGTTCCGAGTCCGCTTTAAGGAACTCGATTTGCAGTCCGTCTATATCTGTGCATTCTTTCCCGCCATTGGCCGAATGAACCGGAAACAAGTATTTCTTCCGTATCTGGGAATAATAGAGGATTGTTGCGAGCGGATGTTTTTTAATTGTTCTGTTCCAGGAATATCTTCATCTGACGAAATGTTTAAAATTTCAGAGAAGCATTCCTTTCATCGTCAACTTTTGTTCAATCATATTCAGAAGGCTTCCGTAACATCCGTCTTAAGTTGGGAATTCTTCGGTTCACATCGGGTTGAGAGATGATTGCCTATTTCGCTTTTTTTTCAATTACCAACTTTGCCCCATGTGTATTGTGACGAAAACTTACTTACTTACTTACGATGGCGCTACAGCCCAAATCGGACTTTGGCCTCCTGAATGCTTTGCCTCCATCCATCTCGGTTCAGTGACCGCGTCCTCCAGTTTGAAAATCTTAGCAGTGATTTGCTGTCTGCGTCAATCGAATCCTCCCAGCGCTTTCGTGGTTTTCCGACCGGTCTTTGTCCGTTGACTTTCCCTTTTAGTGTGCGTTTGGGAATTCTTCCGTCATCCATCCGCTCCACATGACCAGCCCATTGTAATTTTTTAAATTTTATGAGGGTTGACACTTCTGGATTGTCGAAGATGGCATACAATTCTCTATTGTATCGTATTCTCCAGATCGAGTCTTCCCTCACAGGTCCGAGGATTCTTCTGAGGACCTTCCTTTCAAAGGCGTTAAGTCGTTTTTCGGACGCCTGAGTTAATGTCCACGTTTCGCTGCCATAGCATAGCACAGGTCTTATGATTGTTTTGTATAGCTTAAGTTTTGTTTTCCTGTGCACGTTCTTGTTTTTGATTATTGGAAGTACCGAATAATAAGTCTTGTTTGCCATCATTATCCTTCTTTTAATTTCGATGGGTTCGCTTCCATCCTTCGATAGATTTGCCCCTAGATATATGAAGTTGTCTACGTTTTCTAGGTTATAGTCTCCTACTGTAATATTTTGTCTGATTGGCGTCTTTTTCCTAGTTTGCGTCATAATTTTTATTTTGTTTTCATTAATGCGTAGTCCAACTTCCCTTGCTACCGAGTCAAGGTTTACAAATACTTCCTTAGCACTCTCCAGAGATCTTGCAAGGATATCTATGTCGTCGGCATATGCTACGAGTTGTGTGGATTTGAAGCATAGTGTTCCCTTGGTGTCAACGGGAAATTTCCGAACAACATATTCGAGTGTTAAGTTGAAAAGCATTGGTGCGAGGCCGTCACCTTGTTTAAGGCCGTTGTCTGTTTTAAAACTGGAAGTCAGGTCGTTTTCTACTCTGACTTGTGACAAAGACTCAGTCATTGTCATTCATGTCAGTCGAACCAGTTTCGGTGGGACTCCAAAGCCCGTGTGACGAAAAGCCCGATCAAAATCTATTGCTGGACATAAATTTAATGGAAATAAAATTTCTATTCATTTTAAGTCCAGCAGAATGCCGTAGAAGTAATTTTTTCTCCAGTTGGCAAATAGTTAGGTCGTCGTTTTTAATAACGACGTGGTATATGTCTACTTACTGCCGTATCAAAAATTATGGCTAAGGTAATTCTCAATAGGATTAGTGATGTCGTCGAGAGCACTCTCGAAGTTTATCAGGCTGGATTCCGTAAAGGGTCGTCTTGTACCGACCACACAAATACCCTACGGATAATATTAGAGCAGTCAGCCGAAATGGGTTCGCCACTACATCTCATGTTTGTGGACTTCGAGAAGGCTTTCGACAGTGTTAAGCGAGATTACATATGGAATGCTTTGCGTAGGAGAGGTATTCCAAATAAGGTCATAGCTATGATTAAAGAATCCTACGAAGATGCAAGGTGTCGCGTCTTGCATAGAGGAGAGCTGTCCGAGAGCTTTCCTGTGCGAACGGGTGTCAGACAAGGCTGCATATTATCACCAGCCCTGTTTCTGGTGGTAATAAATGACATCTTGAAAGCTGCACTGGAAGGTGGGGAAGGTAAAGGTCTTCAATGGAGACTATTTAACATCTTAAGTCACCTTGATTATGCTGATGACGTGTGCTTGCTTGCAAATACCCGTTCGGACTTAGAGTCAAATGTTCGCTCGTTGCATTCTAAATGCAAAGAGGCGGGACTGAAAATAAATGTGCGTAAAACCAAGTACATGCACATGGGTTCGAACGCAAGCACACCGATTGTTCTTAATGGACAGGATGTGGAAGAGGTGCAAGATTTTTGCTATCTCGGAAGCATTGTCAGCATGGACGGCGGAGCCGAAAAGGATGTTGAGGCTCGGCTAAATAAAGCTCGTCAGGCCTTTGGTATCCTTTCCCCTTTCTGGAGGTTAAGAGAGATCTCCCTTCGCACAAAGCTGCGAGTTTTTGACGCATGCGTCAAATCCGTGTTGTTATATGGTTGTACTACGTGGAAAGTGACCGTTCGACTTACCAAGAAACTACAGACTTTCGTAAACCAATGCCTCCGACGCATTTTAGGAATATTCTGGCCAGAAGTGATCTCCAACGACGAACTTTGGAGTACAACTCGCCAGACTAAAATAGGTATTGAGATTCAACGGCGAAAGTGGCAGTGGATCGGTCATACTTTGAGGAAACCAGAGCAAAACATTGCAAAACAGGCTCTGGATTATAACCCTCAAGGAAGACGTCGGGTTGGTCGGCCATGTAACACATGGAAGCGAGCAGTTGAGCAGAAGGCCAGAGGAATAAACAAGTCCTGGCAACAGCTTAAAGCCGATGCGCAGGATCGCGCCTTGTGGAAGAGAGTTGTTTCTGTCCTATGCCCCTATAGGGGGTCTTAACAGGAATTTGATTGATTGATTGATTTTAATAAATCTGTGTACATAGTAAGATAACTGACTGATAACTGACGTATGATATTTTTTGACCACAATCCAACACTAAAGCGAAAGTTTATACTAATCTTCTGAAATCAAGGAACAGCTCTTAATTTTGTTTAATAAAGGTCTCAGCAGAGACCGAAAGGTCACGAATAATAAGGCGTAACAGTATAGAACCTGGAAATCTTTCGTTTCAACTCTTAAGGGGTTATACTAGTCTGGCGTGGTGAAAAATGGATCTATTTTTGGAAATTTTTTTCTCGGTTACTAATGAATGGATTGAAATGAAATTTTGAAGTATAATTAGACATATATTTAGGCATACACACAATTTTTTTTGTCAATTTTTTATACAAAATGGTGCCGTGAAACTATATTAGTTAAAACCATGTTTTTTCCGAGACGGCAAACGGCGTAGTCGGTTTCAGCACTCCTATGGCACCTAGACCAAAATAATTTTTTTTTTCTTAAAATATATTACTTCTTCTTTGGAAGTACACGGGATAATTTTTTTTTTTTTTGAAAATTCGCAAATTGGCATAAATTTCAATTTTTTTTTCGATTTTTGGGGCAAAAATCGACCGTAAATTGCTTATAACAAACGTGATTTTTTATTAATCAAAAAAACCCCGTGTACTTCCACAGATTATCTATCTGAGAAGCAACAGTTAAAATTTCAAGTAAATCTGATGAAAATTGACTGAGTTCCAGGCTACGCCAGTTCGAAAAACCCAGTTTCGAGAAAAACACGTTTAAAGTTTTATGACGCATGCAAGTGCGCTCTAAAGCACTTACAAAAACAGGCTAAAAAAATTATTTTCAGTCACTTTTCACCCAAAATTCCTTTAAGATATTATTCTTTGATAGTTTATACATCATTTAAGTCAAAAAAAAATTTTTTCCAGACTAGTATAACCCTTTAATTTGTCTGAACGGATACGAAATAATTAAAAATATACCAATTATCAAAGGAGGTTTTTTCTTCTTTTTCAATGGCATAGTCCAAACAGACATTGGCTTCCTGACCTCCAGGTTCCTTAACATTTATTTGTTATGTTGGAAGGGTTGTTAGCATTTCGATCAAGTCTTTACCTACGAATCTTCATTTTTGCGGTAGCCTACACAAGCGGGCATTGTGCTTACGTCGACCGAGAGTTGAACTCACGACCTTCGTACTGTTGATCAACACGCTGTCCACTAAGCTACACCCCCTAACAAGGTAAAAAAAAGTCGGTTTTTTATATCTATTCGTTTGGAAACAAAGTTTTGCATTCAAAATATTAGTTATATTATATAATTAGAAAAGCGTGAATTTTGTAACTTTTGGACAAAATACGAAATTCAATATTTTTTGCTCAACAAGTGACAGAACCACTGGTTACATCTCACACACTTTTTTATGCATGATTTCAAAATCAATCCAAATATTTAAAGTAATCGATCTAAATTTAAAACTTTCTTATTAACCCAAATTTTAAATTAATAATTTTCAGACCTCAAAAAACAAAAGTATAGTCTGCGAACTTATTTTTACTTGCAAAAACAAAAAACCCTGTTTTTTAATTCTTTTCTATTTATTTATTCTGAAGTGAAATAAAAATTTCCTGTACTTTTAAAAATCAACATTTTTTCACAATTTTGGCAAATTTCAATTATTTCTTTCCAATTGAAGCATGAGCACAAATAAGTTGAGGCCATTTACATGGTCTGGTGAAAATTGCTGGGTTCGGATTCGGTTCTGGATTCGGATTTGGTTCTGGATTCGGAGCAGCAACCGGCATTGGTTCGGGATTTGCTTTAGCTAATGGTACGGCCATGGATGTTAAAAAGTTAAATGTAAAAAGAACAACTGGAAAAAATCCACTTATTAAAATTAATTAAGAAAATAATAATAACAAGGACTAACCAAGTGCAAAAAGAAATGTCCGCGAAATGATCTTCATTGTACTGTTTCTAGTTCGGGATTAACATGAACCAAAAGTTAGAGGACCTGAGCTTATATTACTTGTTTCAGAGTCATAAAATTTTAATTATGTGCAATTTTTACACGATTTCGTGCTGTTCTAATGAAATTTTTTTAGTGGATTTCAAATTACATTTTGTCATCAGTTCAGTTAAGCAGTTGGCACTTCTAAAATATTTAAAACTTAGTTTTGTGAAATTACTGAACTGATCATCATCGATCTCGTTTATGATCGTCACTATGATCGAAACTTCGTATCAACGTAAAATTTCGTTCTTTTATTTTATCTTCCGATTTACTTTGAGTAATAAAATCCTATCGAAGCAAGGGTGTAGCCTAGTGGGTAGGTCGGGAAATCAAATCCCGGTCGACGTATAGCCCCAATTTGTAAAAGTGAAAATTCGTAGAAAGAGGGTTGTACGAAGAGTTAACAATAAAATCCTTAGTGATGGCGATAGCCACAGGTGTCTTGTTACAGCGACCGCAATAATTGTATAGTGATAGTTACAGCTCCTGAAATCATCTCAGTGGTGGTGATCTTATTGAATCTCATATCTCGATCTTTTTTAAAACCGTGTGTCGTAAATACTATATCACACAAAAATTGCGATCGCAATCAAATCTTGTGCCGAAAAAATCTTTCATATTCTGTCGGTTTGAATAAACCTGCTATATGGCGATTAACACGATAATTTCAAGCAATCGTCGCCGTGATCTCAATTTTGTTCAAGATCGTTGCAATGATCGGGACTAAGCATTAACCAATTTTCGTTCAAATTTAACTAATAAAATTTTTCAAAATCGTGATCGTGATCTAGTTAAGTTAGTTATTTTAAGTATACACATCTCTTTTAAACAAAAATAAATAATTTTTCCCCGAAAACCACTTTTTATTTTAATTATTTAAGACTTGGCACAAAAAACCGTGATTAAAAAAAATTGCAACACAGTAATAAACAAATTAGAGATACGATAAACATAAACCGATCTGTAATTTCAAATTAAAATTATTTTCTTCATATTCAAATGCAATAATACGATAGAAGAAAAAGCAAACTTTCAATTCGGAAAATAAACACATGTTTAAAATAATTACTGGTTTGTAATTGTTCAAACTTTTGAAATCATGCCAAAATTTAACCGAGATAGCAACACTTGATAAAAAAAAGTACTTAGAGATAAATGAATTATTTTTTTAGCTCTAGGAATGGTTTATGTTTTAAAAAAAATTAAAACTCTTATACATTTGAATTATTTCGTTTGAGTTTACATTTATAAAATAATGAAAATTACAAAAACGATTTTCTTTAAACTCTGAACCGCTGATATAATGTATGCGAAAAAAATCGGAATGGAATCGAAGCACCAATTTCGAGGCAATATTACTTTGAACCAAAGTATCTTATCTCTAAGCTAGGGTATAGCGGGTTGGTCTATAATGCGAAGGTCGGCAGTTTAAATCCCGGTCGACGTATAATTTCAGCACCCTACTTGTGTGGATATATCTTGGTCACCTCAATCTGCACAAATGAAAATTCGTTGATAGAGGGTTGTGCGAAGGGCTAACAAAACTTTTACAATAACAACATAAAAATAAAAAATGTTAAGGAACCTAAAGGTCAGGAGGTCAAAGCCCGATTTGGGCTGTAGTGCCATTGAAGAAAGTATCTTACATACTATAGTTTCATATAGGACTTTTTAAAACCATGCTGGTTACGGCGTTTTTAATATTTTGGTCCGCCAAATTGTTAAACAGTCATACTTAAATGAATTCATGAAACATAACATTTGACATAGCATTTTTCTACCACCTCTCAACCAAGTCGCAGCCAATTAGTCGTAGGGTTAGATCCGTACTCACTATATCTTTTTATACTTATGGCTCCAAAACTGAAAGTGGAGTGGGAGGAGGTGTTTTCTTTGTAATGCTTAACTTAAGCATATCTTTCCGTCTTCCGGATCATTTTAGTGTGTTCCATGCAGAATAAAAGGAGCCTTGGCCTGGCTTAAGTGTTATGTAGTATCTACGAAGGATATTGGCATCTTCACTGCTAGCCAGGACGCTATTAAATCCCTGGAACTAGATATGTCTATATCCAAGACTGTTTTTGATTGTCGCACGCCTCTGAGGAAGATAACTGAACAATTCAGCATTCGCCTGCGCTGGATACCAGTGCACTGGGCCCATTCCGGGGAACTGCAAGACCGACGAGCTCGCCTGGCACAGAACCACCTTGCAAATTCAATCTGTAAAAGAGAAGCTGAGCATGCCTTTCGCAACTTATAACATGAAACCTAAGTTGGATGCGATTGACAAAGCCAACGACAGATGAGCAAACGATGTTACATGTATATATAATACCACGAGACAGATTTGGCCTGCGCTGGAACTTAAACGCTCTGGTAGACTGATCTCGCTGAGCAGGAAGATGATCAGCTCCGTAATAGAAGTCGCACAAAATACTGCCTGATAGGGAGAGATGCTCAGAGGCTTGGCCTTCCGTTTGATGATTTTTGCAGAAGCTGGAAAGATGAGGAAGAAGAAGAGACGACTCCTCATCTGTAAGGCACATGTCCTGCTATCTCTAGAAAAAGGAGACGCCACCTAGGGGCACACTTCTTCGATAGTCTCGGTAATCTAATAAATGCGGAAGCCAGAAGCTTTCAACGCTTCATAGAGAGCTCCGGTTGGTTCACCGAGTATGAGTGAAAGAACATGTCGTGAGTGGTTCTAAAGCTTCAAGAGCGGTGATTTTGACGTCGAGGGCCGACATGGTGGTGAAAGAGAGAAAACTTTTGTGGTATCTCATGAGCTGCTGAAACCGAGTGAAATCATCACAAAAGATCATTATCGACTACAATTGATGCCTTTGAGCCGAGCGTTGATGGAGAAACGACCAAAAGAGACACGACAAAGTAATTTCGCTGCACGGCAACGCTCGGCTACATGTTGCTTAGGTTGGAAAACCTACCTGGAAACACTGAAATGAGACATTCTACCCTCTCCGCTGTATTCTCCAGACGTCGCCTCTTCTGACTACCACCTATTCCGATCGATGACGCATGGTCTGGCTGAGCAGCGCGATTTTCCCAATAGATGGCGCCAGCAAGAAATGTTGATCAACAATGGCGGATCAGAAACGTCACATGTTAAATTTAGGCATCTGTCTACAACTCTTCATTATTAGATTTGTGAAGTTTTATCAGCGTCATATACTTTTATGTGCGTGAATGGGTGATTTCGGCGTGGAAGACACGAAGCGTCCCGGAGAGATTAAAATGTTTGCAGACGCAGAATTGGAGACATTACTGAACGAAGATTCATTCCAAACGCAATTGATTTGAAGCCATTTGACATCGTTTGAAAAGCTTGGAATGCTGCAAATGCAAGGAAATTGGGTGCCAAACGAGTTGAAGCCAAGAAACGTCGAACGGCGTTTTTTTTGCTAACAGCTCAGAAGTGGACCCCTTACGATAATCCAATGCGATAAAAAATCGCTGGGATATCGCGGCCATGCATCAATATCGACGGCCAAGCCCAACATCCATGACCCGAAAATCATACTGTGTATTTGGTGGGACCAGCTGGGCTGGTGTATTATGACCTGCTGCAATCGGGTGAAACCATCATCGCTACAAAAAACAACGAATGCGTTTGAGCCGAGCATTGAGGGAGAAACGGCCGCAATACGAGAAGAGACACGACAAAGTGATTTTGCTGCACGACAACGCTCGACCATATGTTGCTCAGGTTGTGAAAGCCCACCTGAAAACACTGAAATGGGACATCCTGCTCTATCCGCCGTGTTCTCCAGACATCGCTACTTCCGACTGCCACCTATTCCCATCGATGACGCATGGCCTGGTTGAGCAGCACTTCCATTCTTACGAAGAAGCCAAAAATTGAGTCAATTTGTGGATCGGGTGAAAAGAAGAGCAGTTTGTTAGACGCGAGATCCGTATGCTGCCAGAAAGATAAGAAAAGTTGTGGCAAGCGATGGGCATTTCTTTGAATAATAAATGTTTAACCATTTTTACACAATAAGGGCTCGATTTTTGAAAAAGAAAAAAAAAAGCGGTTTTCAATTTGTACTCCCAATAAATAGTTATACGTATTATAATATCTTATAAAGCGTATAAGAATTCTTATACCAGCTATAATACATTTTTCACAGTGCAGCTTATGGTCTATGTGCGCCCGGACTTGTGTCTGGGCAGCCTTCTACAACTTCTACAATGGCGCTACAGCCCACATCGGACCTTGGCCTTCTGATATTCAGGTTCCTTAACATATTTATATTATTGAGGTGACCAAGGTATATCCAAGCAGGCAATGTGCCGGAATTATATATTGCGCCGACCGGGATTTGAACTCACGACCTTCGCATTACAAGACCAACACACTACCTACTAGGCTATACCCTAGCAGCCACCTCTACCTAAATTCCTACCTTAGATCCCTAGTCCAGCAGCATTTATATTAATTATTACTCGCATTCGAAATTATTGGATTAATAATATAAACATTAAAAAAATCTCCTTTTAAGGCAACACAATAATAAGGTATTACCCTTTTGCGCAGAAACACAATACCGGTAAATAGAGAATGGTATATTAGGGTTTAGAAGGGTTAAGTATGAACGAACATCGGAATTTTACAGTGCGGCTGAAAAAGGTTTTCAGAGCATAAGCGTGCGCGCGTGCAGCGGTACGAATAATTGAAATTAGCGAAGAGACAAGATATTGGAGATCTCGCGAGAATAGCGTTCATTGAAATATCGATAGAAGTTGACGATATTTCACTTGAACGAATCCAGAGTTGAGATGACTTTGGAATCTGCTATCAATTTAAAGGCCCGATGATCAAGATAGAAGTTTTGTAGTTTGTATTTATGTCTATGAAGGACATGTAGATTGTCACCGATTCGGATAGTGCGAACACTGAAACACTGTTTGGGTCGCATAATAAAGGCGGGATAATCAAAGGCCTGTCGTGTAGCCTGTTGGTCTACAATACGAAGATCGTGAGTTCAAATCCCAGTCGACGCAACATTCTACCATACTGCCCACGTGGGTATATCTGGTCACTTCCATCTGCGAACATGAAAATTTGTAGATAGAAGATTGTGCGAAGTACTAATAACCCTTCGGCAATAACAAATGAAAATGTTAAGGAACCTGAAAATCAAGAAGCCAAGTCCCGATTTGGGCTTTAGTTCCGTTGAAGAAGAAAAAGAACCATGTTTCAGCAACATCAAATATGTGCTCGTTCGAACACAAGATTTAAATGACAGTGACGCCAAAATTTCTCCGAATTCTAATAACACTTAAGAAATGTGAGACAGGCAGTACACTCAGAATATGCGTCGTATTCGGTATTTATAATTCAGCCCTCCCAAAATATTTTTATTCCAATACAAATCTGAATATCTTAATTTCAAAATTCGCAATTACATTCTATTTGTTACAACTGTCGAAGCCGCACACTCTTTCTTTCATTTCGAATTTCACAATAACGACTTGTATAAAGCTCATATTTTTTTTTTAGCACTTTATTCAAATTATTCAAAAATGTAACCAACAAAAAACTGGATTTAAACGGATAACGCGTAAATTTACCGGCTACGGTGTCAGTTTGAAAGCAGTTTAGTGACGTTCAAGGCTATCAAGAGGTAAATACATTGGACTTTCGGAAAATCTTAGGAGACAGGATTCAAAAAAATACTTGCGACAAGATCAGTGATCTTAACATGATTGAGCTACTTCCTAATCAACAATAATGATCTGGCATCTGTTTTTTTATTATTATTAAGCAGTAATTTAATGATCAGAAAACTTTTTTTTCTCTTACAATCGGTAATCTCTAATAAGGAAAAATTGACTTGTAATGCTAGATTCTTGTTACTAAACTAATGACGATGTTGCGCCACTCATTTTTAGCTTAACCCTTTTAGTCCTTATTTATTTCTAGGATTAAGAAAAATATTTTATTAAGATAATCATTCTAATATCACCAAAGACTGAGTAAAAAAATGCTTTTCAAACCTAGCATTGTTGCAGCATGATTGAGGGCATGTAACCAGCTTAGTGGGTAGCGTGTTAGTCTACAGTGCGGAGTGAAATAACTAAAGATAAACAATTTCTTTGATAATCCGCAAGTAAGAATTGCATACAGCAAGATTAACCATGTGGTCGAACAGTTTGAGTGTCTATCGAAAGATGTTCTTCCATTAACATGGTTTTGCATTTATTTAGCATTACTTCTACTAATGACTGCACTCTTCGTAGACGATCAATAGAATCGTTATATGCACTGCACTCCAAATTATTTTGTAGAAAATGGAAACGGCTCCTTCAATTGAGGAAAGTGGCCAGTTTCCATTATAGTTTCAATAACGATGAGCTTCAAAAACTCTTCTCTTGTCAAATTTCGTATTCTCCTCAATAATGTACAAAAGATTGTTCGAAAAACATTCCAAGAAATATTGTAAAGCCACTTATACTTTCAGAAAATGAAACCGAAAGTGGCTTCCAACTTTCCTGTCTCCATCTGTACTTGTTATTATTTGCAGAAATAGATATTATTTAGCAATAGAAATCTGACTCTTTCGGTTGAGTAAACTCATTTCAACTCACTCACTAAACTGAGTCAATTTAAAAGAGTGCTTCAAAATACTCACAAGATTTCAACCACACGCATAAGTAGCTATGGTGTAGCCTAGTGGGTAGCGTGTTGGTCTACAGTGCGAAGGTAGTTAGTTCAAATCCCGATCGACACATAATTTCAGACCACTACCTGCTTAGTTACCTCAATCTATAAAAATTAAAACTCGTAGATAGAAGGTTGTGCGAAGGGCTAAAAACCCTCACACGATAAATAATGAAAATGTTAAGGAACCTGAAGGTCAGGAGCAGAGCGAAAGAAGACTGAGTGCACAAACTGGCCATGCTTCCCATAGATCAGAAAATTTTTCGCATAAAAAATGCTTACCTCTCAAATGAACGATTTTGATTGGTTCGCTCAAGGTTATACCTCCCAAAAATTTAAACAGCTGATTACTAAGGCATATTTTACACGATGATTGCTCGCATGTGTGCGTGAAGATTGCACGCAAATTGGTAGGCTCAATTCGAGAAGCTCTCTCCAGTTTGTAAACTGTTTTACGTATAATTAAACTGTGGTCAGGAGGCCAAGGTCCGATTTACGCTGTAGTGCCATTGTAGAATAGAATGCGTAGCATACATAAAACGAAAAGCGCCCACTCACCTGTGATGTATTGCTCTTTCTTTTTCATAGAATAACTCCAGCTTGCTGTGCCTTCCTTCACTCAGAACATCATCAGCCAAAAACAATCGCTCAGCAAAAAAAAACATCAAATTACGTTTGTATGCGCGGTCACTCAAAATTGTGAGAGAAAGTCCACATCATCCGACCATCACATCATCCGACCAGAGCACACAATGGATTTCGGCGACTCACACAACGGTACTGGTTCGCAGCGCAATAACACACTTACTGTATCATATCATATGCGATACGCATCATAGTGTTGTGTGGTGGATAAATTGTTTCCGACACAAGTGATGCGATCCAACTCTTTTGTAGTTAGTCGCATCAGTCGCCTCAGCGCATTGACTGGCATATTTTGATTGACTCACTTATGAGTCGCCCATCTCTAATATTGTTTCAACCAATGTGCAACATTTACAATGAAATTCCTAGTAGTATCCTGATATTTGCAAAGACTAGTGTAGTATTTACCTTCAGATAGATTGAAATTATTCATGCCTTTCCAGAATTTCCGCAATATCGTCGTCAGAATCCTCTTCCCTCGTACTATAAACAAATTCCAAATCTGTATTATCTCAACCGTATGCACATTTTCATTCGTTGCGAATTTTTTGCTTCTATAATATCACCATGAAGTTAATATATGGAATATTAAACAACGCTCTGTTCCTAATTATTATAAGTACTAGTATCCTTATTGTTTTAGTCAACCTTATAGTCAGATTTTTGCCGCATGGAAACATTCTACTTCAAAAAATTCTCGGTGCTATAAAATTCAATATATTTCATGTCTTTTTTTCTACAAATGATATGCAATCTTAATAAATTCCAATCTACAAAAATTAGTTTATGGTGTAAAAATTAAATACTGTAACTGATCTACCCGCCATATTATTAAATTTCATGAAATGAAGTGAAACAAAGGCGTATTACTCAACAATACCACTTGCCTGCATAGCTTGTCATTCGGTTTTGGACAAATAGAAATATCGTAGCTGGTGTGCATTGTTTGTAGTGCGAAAAGCGGAAAGATAATGAAATAAATGTGCATTCTAGTGATGTTAAAAAAGTAACTATTCGTTACACGAGTACTCAATACTGACCGGAATCCGAAGTAACGAGTACCGACGTAAATTTGTATTCGTTACTTAAGTAACGAAATGAGCTCCCGAAGAAGTAACTGAACTGTCAAAACGTTTCGTTACTCTAGTATTCGTTCACATACAAAAAAAGCACCATTACCGAAAGTAACGATTAGTTGCTTTTTTCGTTACATCACAGGAGGGAAGCCTACAGTTGTGCATAACGCCGTACCTCTATTCTAAAGCAAGAATGAAAAGGAATACTCTTACTCTACCTTACAGTAAAGTCTACTGAGAAAATTATGTGTTTTTTTCGTTTCGTTTCTTTCACACCAAGAATTTCGTCGAGCAGAATTGTAGCGCTCGGTTCGAGTGGCATGGCAAGAGTAGAGTCACTCCCTGCAAGAAGGAGACACACTGTATCAGAGTCTGGCAGAAATTTCACAATCGACACCTGCGAATTCACCTTCCCCAATTCCCCATTCGTGGAGTGGTGAGTTTAGTGGTTTAATTTGCCAATTTCATCCACTCTAAGATAAATTGTTCCTTCAAAATTTTTGTTTGTCACTTTTTAGTTAAGTACTAAAAACTGGGCAGAGTTCTTGATGTTAAGAACGTAACAAAAAAAACAGGTCGACACTTTCTAATTTTCGCTCCAAAAGCAGGGCTTCAGCTTTGCCAAACTATGGTAAAGCGCCTCTAATGTCCCATGGAGTAGCTATAGGCAATAGCCGGCAGTCGTTCATTACTAGTGTTAGGTTTGTGGGATCAGTGATACCAAATTGTGAAATTTTTTAATGTTTGGAATGATAAAGGGATTTTGTTTTATCAATTTGAAGGATTTTTGTTGAAGAAAATTTCGATTGAATAAAAGTTATTTCATTCACATTGTCGTTTTGTTTTTTATTTTAAAGAAAAACTTATAAGACAAGATAAATTTTTAAAATATTTAAACGATTTACGTTAATGTTTAAAGGAATTTTCTACTTAGAAGAGAGATAATTAAAAATTCGAACTTGACATCATTGTATTGATACACGTACGAGGGTCGTTTGATAAATCCCTGGCCCAAGTAAGAAAAAAGCATTTTTTCCGGAAATTTTTTTTTTATTTTTCAACATAATCTCCCTGGAGGTTAATACATTTGGTCCAACGTTTCTCAAGTCCTTTCATACCGTTCAAAAAGAAATTTTTGTCACAGTCTGCAAAAAATTGGGAAACGGCGTCTTTCACCTCTTGGTTCGATGAAAATTTTTGTCCACCGAGGTGAGTTTTCAATTTGGGGAACAAAAAAAAGTCACATGGGGCCAAGTCGGGCGAATAAGGTGGGTGGTCAACGATCTCATACCGCAAATCGTGTAATTTGGACATGGAAACCGCGCAGGTGTGGACAGGGGCGTTGTCGTGGTGGAACAAGATCTTCTTTTTCTTCGCGTGACACGTCAACTTAGAATGGCTGCCAAAAACAAACTGTTACCTACAGAAACCTGAAAAAATTCATGAGACCGTTCGAAAGTGCCATCTACCTAGCGATAGCAAAAACTTTTTCGTGAAACCACGTTTTGTCATTTGGGCCAGGGACTTATCAAACGACCCTCGTACTAGGTCAATGAAATCTATAGCGACTTACAAGCGATTTTTTGTTTCACATAGTTAGTACATGGGGCATTAAAGGCGATTTCTTCTATTTGAATTTCTAATTTGCAAAATTGGCTTACCCATCCTTGCAATATGATATGGTGGTCATTTCAAATAAACGAGTACTTAGTAACGAATAAAATGTAACGATTACTTTTCTTAAAGTAACGAATAGTTTTGGTACCGAAAAGTAACGAAATTTTACATCACTAGTGCATTCTAAAAGAGTTGCCATATAGCAAAGAAAAGACCGTACGGGTTAAGGAAGTGATGACCGAACGATCGTTTGGGATAAGTTAATAAATTATTAATAAAAAAATTAATGGTGCTTGATATCGTGACGTCTGATTACCAGTGATACTATATGAGCAGCTATAAATTGTATTTGCGCATTTGCTGAATAATAGTAAACAGCTTCGGTTAGCACATCCTATTTCACAAGACGCGATCTTGGCTTTTAGTTAGAACAATCTAGAACAATCATTCTCCCAATAGTCACATACGGATCAACGATATGGTGGAATAAAATATTACAACGGAAAGCACAGCTTACGCTACAAAAAATCCCTTGCCTTGGTATCACAGGTGCAATGAAAACCTGTCCGACAGCGGCAATGGAAATGTTCCTTAACATCCCTCCGATACATATCCAAATAAAAAAGGAAGCTATCAAAGGAGTGTTACGCATACAGGAGAAACACAATTATAAATCAGGGGATTTTAGAGGTCACCTCAAAATCCTAAAAGATCCAAAAATAGAGGTTATAACTTCCACACTATCGGACGCGATGCCTGAAATAGTAGAGGGATCAAACATCTGGTATACAGATGGCTCTCGCACCTCGGAAGGGACAGGAGCCGGAGTCAAAGGTCCTAACATCTCGGTGTCTAAACCACTCGGTATAGAAGCCACAATCTTCCAGGCCGAACTAATTGCAATGGAGCTATACATCCAAGAAAATATAAGGAGAGCTCATCGCAATAAATCCATTTATATCCTATCGGATAGTCAGGCGGTTCTCAAAGCTCTAGCATCCAATAAACACGGATCGAAGATAGTATGGGAATGCCTTCAAAACCTAATCATCCTGGGGAAAAGGAATGATGTAACCTTAATGTGGATACCAGGACACATGGGAATTGAGGGAAATGAAGAGGCTGATCGCCATGCAAAAAACGGCGCAGAAACAAATTTTATTGATCCAGAGCCATTCTGCGGAACACCCAAAGAGTACTCCAGCCCCATACTCAAAAAGTGGGTTGAACAAGAACATAAAATCTACTGGAATAGACTTCCAGGCTTGTTAATTTCAAAAAAACTGATCCCACCACAAAAAAACAAAGTGGAGGAAATTCTAAAATTCAGCAAGGATATTAGTACTCTAATCGGCCTAATGACGGGGCACAGTGGAGTAAACCACAACCTCAAAAATATGGGCTCAGCTGAAACCGACATTTGTCGCCTTTGTCTCGAGGACTCAGAAACGACAGTACACAGCCTATGTCACTGTGAAGCAGTAGCTAGGAAAAGACACAGTCTTCTTGGAAAGGGTTTCCTTTCTACGGAGGAACTAGCCAATACGGCTCCCTTAAAGATTCTCAAATTAGCTAAAGCTATTGAGTTATGATAGGATGAAGGGGCTATATATGCACAATAGGCCAAGAAGGTCGCAGTGCTCTCTCGCGTTCCCCTAATAGTAATAATAATAATGGCTTCAGTTTCTGCTAGATCAGATTTGTGGTGAGTACACTCATTGATATTGAGCCTCATATAAACTGCAAACTTTCGCGACCAATGCCATCAACGCATTTTAAGGATATTCGAGACGGAAGGCATCTCCCACCATGAACTCTGGAGTACAACTAGACAGACTAAGCAAAAGCATTGAGATTCAAATGCGGCTGTGGCATTGAATCGGTCACATTTTGAAGAAAGAGGAAAATATCTCCAGACAAGCTCTGGATTAAAATGCTCAACCATGTATCATATGGAAGCGATCAGTTTAAGGAGGCCAGAGGAATAAACAAGCCTTGGCGACAACTGTTTCTGCCCTTTTTCTCTCCAGGGGGTCTTAACATATAATTGATTGATTGAGACTCGTTATAAATAACATTTAAGAACTTCTGATAATCATTATTCGCAAGGCGTTATCAATTAAAAAAAAGTTGGTGATCATTCGATGATCATAATCGTTATATAGTTTAAAAATTTCTTGTTAGAAATTTTTTCTAATACTTTCATAGAAATCGATAATTTCAAAAATTTTTCCGACTCGATGACTATAATGATGAATTGATTATTATGAATTACTTTGCGTTTTTATTGCCAAGTCATTTGAAATAAAAAAAAGTTCAAATATAAAATACTAATGCCCACTCTTTTTTTTAGTATTTTACTTTTAATTAACCACTATTTTTTTCCGGTAGTATGATATTAATTGTTGAATTTCTGCTTTTTATGTTGACCGTCAAAAAAAAAACAACAAAAAGGTTACACAATTATTATGATGCAATTTTCAGTCGATATTAAATCAATAAAACTGATTTAAATTTTAAAAGAATGATTTTTAATGAAATAAATATATTGGAGCTGCAATGAAAAATTCGTAACAAGAGACCTTGACGCATTTCAACTATTGTAAGCGTGAAAAGAACGCGCATGTAGAGTAGAGGCCGAAAAGGTAGTCAGATTCAGGTCAAATGAAATTGTTAAATTCGTTAATTAATTATGAAGGTATAAATAATCAATAGAATTTTAAACATTTATTTTAGTTTCAGTTTTCATTGATTTCACAAACACATGTCGCTCTTTTTCAATAGGACCTCTCCAGATAGTTTGATGAAGTCTTATTGGTTTTCATGTTAAAAGCGTACGTGCATCATGTTTAGATATAACAAAATGTTACTTGGGAAGAGCTCAAGGTAGGAGTAGGCGTTTTCGAAAGGTCGTGCAAAGCAAACACAATGTAACAGAGAGATTTCTCTTTTAATTGAATCTCGAATTTCAAAAGGAATCATGTTTTCAAAACGATATTTTTCAGGAAATAATTGGGAGACGTGAATCTCGTAGGAATTTGACGTTTCTAAAGTCATTGTTCGTTCTCAACATATCGAAAAAATAATACGATAATCTCAGATGAGCTCTTTTCGAAAATTCCCGATTAAATTTATTTAGGATCACATCGAATTACCCTTCTATAGGGTGTATCATCAAGAGGTGTAGGATTTGTTACCAAGATCCAATCAGAGAACGTACGGCACTGCTGGTGGTTCGCCGGCTGCAGTTCTTAAGTCAATTGGACCCTTTAGACATGCAGAGCCAAATCTTTCCTTAATATTCGCTGCAGTATGGACGTGAAGAGGTCGAGTTCTTGGGCACGGTGATAAATGGAGGTGTTTAGATCGTTTTTAACACTTGTCCTCCACTGCGGCGATATTTTCGGTCGAACGACTGGGGCGAAGTCCTTTCGGAGTCTTCACATCACAGTCAGCCAGTCTCTTGGAATTAGTTGAGTAGATTACGCACACACAGAAGATACATGATGGCGATTAAAATTTGCTCGAATTTTGCGCATCGTAACTGCGATTGAACGCGAATTTTCGTAATAAAATTCAACGACTGTGTAGCATTCCATGTCAATTTCCCGCGTTTATAGATGAGCTTTCAAATAATTAGGCCTTTCAAATTCTTCACCTCTTGCTCAAACACTGTATACAACCATAACCTCTAATAATCTCGATCCAATCTCTTTTACAACTTCACCAATTGCTACGTGCTTCTCACCAGCAACACCACAAGAACTCAGATGAAAAATACCAGACAGATACCAATACTTTAATTTTTACTCCATAATAGAAAAAAAAACACCTGACAAGATTTCAAACATCTAAAAATAACTCATAAGTATAGTTAAGTACTTTGAAAATTAACATACTAAAGGTATGGAAATTAACACAAAGTGTCCAACTAGTCGGGGCATAGATAGCGCTACAAGTATTTGTCAACAAATATAAATGCTATTACGCGTCCACAAACTCTTTTTTTTTATCATTATTAAAGCTCATTAGAACTTTATCTATGGTAACCTTCTTTTTTTCTTCTATATTTCAGAGGAAAAAAAAAATTAACATTAATATAAAATGATTGTCGTCATTTACGTAGAATTTTGGTTTTTTTTTTTTTGTAAAAAAAATTGCTGAGACGCAGTAAATTATCAATATCACCATACATTTCTTTATGCATTATCAAATCATTAGAAATTCGTACAAAAATTATAATAAAAACAGAGCACAATTACGATTACAATCATGCGATACCCTAGATGATGAAATAAAAGTTTCAATGACATTTTTGCGATATTATTTTCCATACAGGAACAGAACAAATTTCCATGAATCGAAATAAAGGCACAGGAGAGCTCGAAAAAATTAAGTTTTCATTTTATTTCAACAAGGATGCGTGGGATGCCAATAAGCAGGTTAGGGTGGTAGCAAATAGGAAAGACTAAGATTATTGAGGCTTTCTTCTTCTACAATGGCGCTACAGCCCAAATCAGACCTTGGCCTCCTGATATTCTGGTTCCTTAACATTTTTTATTACTTATTGTGGAAGGGTTGTTAGCCCTTGTTTCTCCGAATTTTTCATTTTCGTAGATTGAGGTGACCAAGGTATATCCAAGCAGGCAATGTGCTGGAATTATATATTGCGTCGACCGGGAACTCACGACCTTCGCATTACAAGACCAACACGCTACCTACTAGGCTACACCCTAGCTATTGAGGCTGATTGAGGCCTTAGGGACATGGATTTTGTCAATTATTTAACTGCATTTACGATCAATGGCTCCAGTACATTGAATCAATATTTCAATCGCTTATTTATGAAAGTTCGGAATTGTATGGGGCGGGGGGATTTGTTAAAAATTGGTTAATTAATTGATTTGATCAAATTCAAAATTGATGAAGTAAATTCTATCAAATTCGGTGCAGTTTATATTTATGATACCATACATTTGAATGGGAGGGGGTAAGAGGATTGAAAGAATTGTAAAATTTTTGATGCATTTCTTTTTTTTTTCATTTATTATGATTTTGTTAATTACACTGTGCAACAATTTGAGGGTCAATTACTGCAACAAAAATCCCATGTTACTTTTTGGATTCTTTGGGGCCTAGAGCAACTTTTTCACGAAGAAACATACCACCCACCACATCCGGTTTTTTTACTATGATCTATCAAAGCTTCATAGGGGAATTACGACGGATTCAATATTTTTTCTCGATCTTCATGTCTGAGGATCGATTATAGAGGATACTCTAAACATTAATTTTGTCCTGCAGTTCAAGTTCCGATCTTGTCGTTTTACTTTGAATTTTGGCAATTTTAAATAGGTTCCACAGGTTCCACTGATCAGAAGTTGAAAACGCGTTGAGCCAGAAAGATAAAAAATGTTACACATCGTTTTTGTCGAAGAAACAAGGTCAAGTTCGGGAACGGGACAAATCGCTCCATACCTTCTACCCCCTCCCACACAAAATTACTTATTTTCAATAATTTACAATAATCAAATTTTCCTGGAAACTATTTTGAACTAACTGTACTTTTTCATGAAATATTATAAGCCCATTTTTTCATTTTGTATAGAATTTATCGTGCTCAAATTTTGGAGCTAATACTTCTTCTACTTCTACAATGGCGCTACAGCCCAAATCGGACCTAGGCCTCCTGATATTCAGGTTTCTTAACAGTTTTCATTATTTATTGTGGAAGGGTTGTTAGCCCTTCGCACAACCCTCTTTCTACGAATTTTTTCATTTTCTTAGATTAAGGTGACCAAGATATACCCAAGCAGGCAATGTGCCGGAATTATATGTTGCGCCGGCCGAGATTTGAACTCACGACCTTCGCATTACAAGACCAACACACTACCTACTAGGCTATACCCTAGCTACTACCATGTTAATTGAGTAAAGACCCGATTGGAAGCCCTGGGGCTGTCCTTTGCCGGTCCGTGTCCTCGCCACCTCCTGTTGTGATTTTTTTTGGTAAATTTTCATTTTTTTTTCTCAGCACCCTCCAAGGATGGCGGTTCCTCTGGGCAAAACTTCCACGCCCACGCTCCTGAGCAGCCGGCAACAGGTGCTGTCCGACCCAGAGGAGCCCCATTAAATAAAATCTGTACGGGAATGAGGCCCTCAGCCGAGTTTCCGTTACAGTTGGAGCTAATACTTAATTAGTATTAATATTAAGATCGAAATAAATTAACCCGATTAGCTTTAGTGCTTCTATCTACTCTCAGACAATGTGACACAATTAAATATACGAGGTGTGTTCAAAAAGTAAGGTGACTTTTCAAATTTCGCGGGCAACGAACATTCGATTATCGATTTTTTGTTGTTGTTGTGTTGGTACACATGTCCCGAACATATGTTCACAATTTCAAGTACATAGCATACTTCGTTTGTTTTTGAGAGATAAAAAGGTTAGACGTGTTTTATTGTGCTCGGCGATTTTCTGCTTTTTTCGGTCTTGGCTCTCCTGGGTGCTTCCATTGGGGCGATTGGGCTTTGGTTTCGACGTCATAACCATACCACATCGGTCAATAAGTCCGTAGGATGACCCACAGATGGCACTTCTATGGCCGAACCAATTGTATTGGCAGGGAATACCAACTTTCAGAAGCGACGCGTCAAAATTTCATGACATTCTGATTCTTTGTTTACAAGCTACAGTGCTCGAAGTGACGCTACTTTTGTTATTTTTAAAAACATGGAAAAATCCGAATTTCGTGTGTTGATAAAACATTGCTTCTTGATGTGAAAAAACACCGTTGAAACAAGAGCATGGCTTGAAAAGTGTTATTTGGAATCTGCTCCGTCGAGACAAATGGTTGAGAAGTGGTTTGCCGAGTTTAAATGTGGTCGTAGCTCGATTGATGACTTGCCCCGCAGTGGAAGGCCAAATGAAGCTGTTACTCCAGAAAACATTAAAAGAGTCTACAAAATCGTTTTGGCCGATCGTAAAGTGAAGTTGCAAGAGTTAGCAGACACTCAAAAGATATCGAAAGGCAGTGTGCACACAATTTTGCATGGGCATTTGTCGCTGCGGAAGCTCTTTTCTAAGTGGGTGCCGCGTTTGCTCACAGTGGACCAAAAACAACAACGTGTCGACGATTCGGAGGCCTGTATGAAGCTGTTTCGACGCAATAAAAAAGATTTTATGCGGCGGTATGTGACAATGGATGAAACTTGGATCCATCATTTCACACCAGAGTCAAATCGGGAGTCATCCGAGTGGACAGCAGCGGCAGAACCGCGACCAAAGCGACCAAAAACTCAAACATCGGCTGGCAAGGTAATGGCTTCAGTTTTTTGGGATGCACATGGTATATTATTCATAGACTACCTTGAGAAGGGAAAGAGCATCAATACCGATTATTATATACCATTACTCGAACGTTTGAAGCGAAAAATTGCTGCGAAACGGCCACACATGCAGAGGAAAAAATACTGTTTCATCAAGACAATGCTCCGTGTCACAAGTCGATCAAAACAATGGCAAAATTGCATGAATTGGGCTTCGAATTGCTTCCGCACCCACCGTATTCTCCAGATCTAGCCCCCAGCGACTACTGGCTCTTCGCAGACCTGAAAAAAATGATTGCTGGCAAAAGATATGGCTCAAATGAAGAGGTAATTTCCGCAACTGAGGCACATTTTGAGTCGAAGGACAAGTTGTTCTACAAAACTGGTATCGAAAAGCTAGAGAGGCGTTGGACTGATTGTATCACTTTTGAAGGAAACTATGTCGAAGAATAAAGCAATAAATTAGACCGAAAAAACTGTATTTTCTTTGTTATCCTACGGACTTATTGACCGATGTGTTATATCCATGATTCGTCACCATTTATGATCCTTTTGAGCAAACCAGGATCATCACTGACGTCATTCAAGAGCCCCTGAGCGATGCTCATGCGACGGTTCTTCTGATCAAAATTCAGAAGTTTCGGAAAAAACTTCGCTGACACACGTCTCATGCCCAAAACATCCGAAAAAATTGCATGACACGAGCCGACTGATATGCCAACATCCTCAGAAACTTCTCTTATCGTAATTCGTCGTAATTTTCAAAAACAATTTTCTTCACAGCTTCGACGATCTTCTGTTATTGACGTGCTGGGGCGTCCAGAGCGAGGTTCGTCGTTGGCATCTTCTCGGTTATCTTGGAAGAGTTTGTACCACTTGTAAACATTTTTTTCTACTTAGAGCAGACTCCCCGTACGCCACTGTCAACATTGCAAGTGTTTTGGAACACTTGATTCCATTTTTCACACAAAATTTGATGCAAATTCTTTGCTCCATTTTTTATAATGATAGAAAATCGCCGAGCACAACAAAACACGTCTAACCTTTTTATCTCTCAAAAACAAACGAAGTATGCTATGTACTTGAAATTGAGAACATATGTTCGGGACAGGTGTACCAACACAACAACAACAAAAAATATATAATCGAATTTTTGTTGCCCGCGAAAAGTCACCTTACTTTTTGAACACACCTCGTATTTACAAAAAAATCAATTTTCTTGAAAAGTATGAATGTTATTCGACTAAAATTTCAGAGATGTCGATTGCTTAATCTTCACAGTTACTTCTGCAAAAATCACTGAAAAACAACACCTACTCCTTCTACCACCTTCCATACAAACTGCACAATTTCACTAAATCTAATACGTTAATTTTTGAAGTTTAAATTTTGTATAAAACATTTTTATAGATACTCTAGCAAGATGTGAAAAAAATGAGTGCAATGCTGCCTCTCCTTGTACCACACCCCACAAAAAATTGCTTAAGATCACAAAAGTTTCTGTTTCAACTTGAGTATCATATGATTAGGCTTTACGGATAATCGTAGTTCTGTTATGTTTATAAGTTTTTAATTAATTAATTGTGGAATATTAAGGGAATTTGAATAATTTTTGAGCTTTCGATAAGTGGAACCTATCTAAAATAGCCAAAATTCGTAGCAAAACGACAGGATAAAAATTTGACGCAAAAGACAAAATCATTTGTTCGAACATTCTCTTAAAATGGTTTTCAGACATGAACTTGAAAATATGCACCGTTTCCATGGAATTTCTTATAATTTTTTTTTTTTACGGCCGTCGAAAATAACTTAGGGGGTCACCCTTTAATGCGCGATGCACAGTTAAGTCGACACGGGTACGGGGAAACAAGTGGATAGAGGAAAATTAGTAGGGAAACACAGGAGGGGAGATTTTGAAGTGGCGGTGAACGTTGTTCTTAAATTGCTGGAGGTTGTATCCTGTCGGAGGGAGATTGCCTGGTAATGAGTTCCACAACACTGTCGTCCGAGGGATGAAGGACTGCCTAAACTTCACTGTTCTCCACGGCAAGGGCTTTACGGTGTACTCGTGTGAGCGTGCAGCTTGGCGAGTATTTCGGGGGGGCATTGAATATAGGTGGTATAAGGGCTTTTAGTTCCTTGCTGCATTTACCATGGAAGTATCTATAGTAAATGCAGAGTGCACCGATATTTCGACGATGCTCGAGGCAGTCAATTGAGGCCGATATAGCTTCATCTCCCATTAATCGGAATGCATATTTCTGGTACGGTCAAGAAGGGCCAGATGTGATTTTGGGGCCCCAGCCCAAACATGCGAGTTGTACTCCAGACGTGGTCGGATATAAGCCTTATAGATGGTAGCTAGTTCGGTGGCAGAGAAGTATTTCTTACACTTCCGCACTTCGCTTCGAAACGCCTAGGTAGCGTTTCGAAGCATCAAGAGCGACTTCGTAAATGTGTTGGCTCCAATCTAGGCGATTGTTAAGTTTTACACCTAGTAATGTAAAATCTGCAGAAGGTGGAATCCGTACGCCATTCAAGGACATATTAGTGACCGACGTCGGAACGTTATGTTTAAGAGATAGATGACAGGACTGCGTTTTTAAGGCATTAAACTCTACTCTGTTGTTCCTGCCCCATTCCAGGATTAAACTGAGGTCAGAGTTCAATGACTGTATCGACTCATTACGACAAGAGGCCACCGATATCGGACGAGCGTCCGCGGGAGAGTCGAATTGGTAGGTGTTATCTAAAGTGCTGTCATCTGCGAAACAGTGAATAGGATTGAGAGTATACGACAGGAGGTCATTTATGAAGACTAAAAAGAGAGTCGGAGATAAAACTGAGCCCTGAGGGACGCCGGAGTCAATAGGAAAGGGTGCAGAAGTTACTCCGGCTAGTACGACTCGAATAGAGCGCTCGGAGAGGAAACTCTCAACCCATTGAAGAAATAAAGTGTTAAAACCAAAGGCCTTTAGCTTGGCTAGGAGGCATTTGTGCCAAACTCTATTAAACGCTTTGGCGATGTCAAGAGCAAGAACTTGACCTTCACTAAATTTGTGGATGCAGGAATTCCAACGCTCGGTAAGATAGATGAGGAGATCGCCTGTAGAGCGACCCGAGCGAAATA
Organism: Chorisops tibialis; assembly: GCA_963669355.1. Taxonomy (NCBI): domain Eukaryota; kingdom Metazoa; phylum Arthropoda; class Insecta; order Diptera; family Stratiomyidae; genus Chorisops; species Chorisops tibialis. The sequence goes on from OY770263.1 coordinate 79,916,422, forward strand.
AGTGAAAATTTAGAATTTTCTGTGAAGAATTTTTCGTAAACGAAAATTGTGATCGTATCCATTATTTCGCAGACCTAAAGTATTTTCCGGGGATGAAGCACACTATAATATAATACTTTTCTCAATCCTTCCACCAGGCATCCTCGAAGTGAGTCCAGTGGCGTAACTAAGAGCCGTAGGCACCTTTTCTCAAAATGTTGAATTCGAAGTTACGAAACTATTCTTCTGGGTGTGCGACAAGTGCTCTTGAAACATATCTGCATAAAATTTTACCAATAAATTGGTAACCGAAACGTTTCAATTGCTGCATATGGCCTTCGGTCAAGACGCTATATTCTTAACGACTACCAAGGAGTGGATTCTCGACGACGATCGGTCATCTAAACCAGTTACTGACGAAAACGTTACTAAAATCAAAGATCTCGTCACAAATAATCGTCAATTGGCTGTGAGAAAGTTAACAGAAGAGGTGAACATATCGGCCGAATTTTGTGATACTATTTCGCAAGACCAACTGGAAGTGAAACATTTGGCAATCAATCCACTACTCCTTGGCGCCCTTGAACCCTGGCGCTCTCCCCACCGCGGGAGACATTCACAAATTTGACCTAACTTTTATTTAAAAAGTAATAAATTTGAGCTTTCTACCGCAACGCGATGAAACATTTCGTGATTGGAAAAACCAATCGAAATGTTTGTATTTGTGAATTGTTCTTCCTTCTCAAATTTCTTTATAAGAACCCTAAGATTTTCTTTTTATATTGTACGTAAGTAGAGTATATATTTTTTTCTGCTCAATCGTGGTTAAACTCCTGGAAAAGTTTCGTTCCGTTTTTTTTTTTTTTATTAAGAAAGATGCCGAGAGTATAGAAGGAAATTGGGATATAACTCAATTTATTTATAGGAAACATATTCCATTTCGCTGCTTCGTTGTTGTTGTTTTATTTCAATTTACATTTGAAATTGTTTCAATGGGGATTTTTTTGTCTAGTGGGTAACTAACTCTATTCGTTCATTGGATTCTCGCTCTCTCTCACTCTTACTATCGAAAAGATTTCGTATACTAGGGAATAAAAATAAAATAAACATTTAAATAAGTCACAGTTCCTTGGAATTGTGGAAAGATGGCCCACATTGGAGATACAGCAGTAAGAAGAAGAAGCGGTTTTCCGTAGAGCCAAAATTTTCATTTATATTCAAGATAAATTATTTTCTAGTGTCGATTCGTGACTGCAACCTGGCTATTGAATCGCAACACAGCACTGTGTCTATGTAATTCTCATAATGAAGGGTGTTTCCACGGAAATTGCGTTAAAAACCAACTACATTTTCATACGATGTTAGTCCAAAAGCTCTAGGACATGAAAATAATAAAGAACTGAATGATCCCGTTGGTTCAACGGAAATCTATTTGAACGAACAGAAATTTGATGTTGTGTAAAAGCTCTTGGAAAATCACTCCAGGTATTTCACGTCCTTATGCACTTCCGTAGTATTTCCTTGCTCCGCGACTCTAGCTCTATTATAACGAATAGCGATCCACACTGGTCAATTTAATCAGAACCATCCGAGATGCTTTATGATTTTTTAGAACAAAGCTTCCTTTCTACTGAAGATCCCCAATATGAGCCAACTACGTATATCGTTTTTAAATTACTTAATCCATTCACACTAAAATAAACACATAAGAAAAATAATAAAAATAAAAGAAAAACGGATTTTAAATAAAAATTGTACTCACTGTTACTGCTAATTTTCATTCCACCCAAAACTAAATTTGGTGGTTGCTTATTGCCCTCAGCAAATGAGGTTGTCCTTGGACGTCCACTCATATCGTCGGTGGTGGTGATGCTATGTGTCGTCGCCGTTTTCTAAGTTAATCACCGCCGCCGTCGTCTTCGTCGTCGTCTTATGATGTGATCGTACCCACTGCTTCCTTCCTCCCGATTTTTTTTAATAGCCAATTCAGGATATTGGTTTTCTTTTTTTAACTATATCTATTGCCTTTGCACGATTTTCTATTCAAACTTTTGTGTTGTTGTTGATGTTATTGTCTTGTTACGTATTCTTTCTGATTAGTGTTTACTTTTTAAACCGTCGTTTTCAGCACTTTAAAAAATATATATATTATTATTTTATTTTCTTGATTATATGAAAATTAAAGAAAAAACAAAATCACACTTTTTAGAGTTTCAATTTTTTAAAAAACTTATTTCAAATAAAATAGATAATTTTATTAGAAAAGAAAAAATCACGTTTCTGAGGAATAAAAATTAGAATAAACATTTTGACACAATTTAAGGACGGAATTTCGTTTGAATTATTTTAAAGATAATCGCAATAACTCAAAATACAACTGAAAGGTACAAATTTTGGCGCGAATTGCTTGAGATCAATTATTTGATGCGTGCGTCAAATCCGTGTTGTTATATTGGTGTACAGTACTACATGAAACGTTTCCCTTCTACGAAACTGCAAACTTTCGTGAACCAATGTCTCCGATGCATTTAAATTTCTTCTATATCAATCTTCTCCCTTGGTGTTCTTACTAAATTTTACAGTTTTAACGTTTAAATGTGCACTTTCGGCAAGTATCCCGTGTTCTTATATTAGTTACCGAAAGCCAATTTAACTGCGCCGTAATTTGAAATTTAGAGAACAAATGATTTCGAATCCTAATTTTCAAATTAATAATCACTTTCGCAATGATCCAAACTAAAGGGTGTTTTTTTGGGCGGCAAACTTTAAATTGGCAGCATTGTTTTCTGTGACAGCCGATTTGACAGTTCCCGGTAGTTTTAGGGTTAGTTTGGTTTGGTAATTCAAACTCACGCCGGAGCAACGTGTGCAAATTGTTCAAATTTGAAAATTCTAAACATTTTATTCAGTGATGAAGCAGAATTGCCGCATTTGGAGCGATGATAATCCACAAACCATTGTTGAAACACCATTGCATCCAGAAAAAGTCACCGTTTGGTGCACTTTATGGGCCGGTGGTATCATTGGTCCATGTCTACAAAAGTGATGATGGGCAGAACGTGACAGTCAACGGTGATCGGTACAGAGACATGATTATCAACTTTTTCGTGCCTCAATTGGAAGGCATTAATGTCGCAGACATATGGTTTCAACAGGACGGCGCCACATGCCACACAGCGCGCGATATAATTAATTTACTCAAAGAAACCTTTGATGATCGATTAATTTCACGAAATGGACCTGTTAACTGGCCACCTCGTTGGTGCGATTTGGCGCCATTCGATTTCTTTCTCTGGGGATATGTAAAGTCCCATGTCTACACCGGTAAACTATTGAAAGCGACCATTCGACACTGCCGAAATATAGCCTGATTTACTGCGAGGAGTGTGTGAAAATTGGACTGCCGGATTACGTCATGTACGCGCCAGCCGCGGCGGCCACATGTCCGAAATCAAATTCAAACATTAATGCCATAAAATTTTCTTTCAAAGAAGAAGAACGCAAGACACTAAACAAAAGTACCATTTGTTATATTCAGCAGAAACACTAAATAAGAAGTATACATATATAGAAGAGCCTTAAGGGATATTCTATTAAGAAGTCAACTCCAACAGCGAACTATGGAAGTATCACTGGACATAGTAAGATAGGCATTGATATTCAAAGGCGGGCACACTTCGAGGTAACCGGATCAAGACATCTTCAAACGACCTCCAAGGAAGAGGTCAGGCTGATCGAATAGCACATGAAAACGACTAGAGTTACTGTATACGAACGCGCCCTCTTCTGCTGGTGTCGAGTTTGTCAAGCTGTCATTTGTCGATATTTAAAAAGTCGACGAGTAACAGCTCGTACCTTGAAGATAATAAAAGATTGTGATTTCACTAAAAATGACATGAAGCGTATTTCTCGAGAGTTTTAATTTATACTTGTACTAAAATTTCAACGCAAAAGACATTCAATCGCAAAAAATAAAGTAAATAATTGGCCAAAAATCTTCAAATTTTCCGCTCAGTACTGGAACCTGATGGTCAAACTCTAATAAGAGAGAGTTAGGAGCAAATAGTAGCTTCAGAAACGACTAGTTAAAAAAAGAACTGTTTTTCTCCTATGAGGAAATCAATGATTGAATGATTTGAAAGGTTAGTCAATAAGTTTCCTGTTCCTCCTCCTCCTCCTTCAATGGCGCTACAGCCCAAATCGGGCCTTGGCCTCCTAACCTTCAGGTTTCTTAACATTCTTATTATTTATTTCGGAAGAGTTGTTAGCTATTCGCACAACCCTTTATCTACGAATTTTTCATTTTCGTAGATTGAGGTAACCAAAGTATGTCCATGCAAGCAGTGTGTTTGCATTATGCGTCGACCGGGATTTGAACTCACGACCTTCGCATTGTAAACCAACACGCTACCCACTAGGCTACACTCTAGCTCCTGTTGAACACCCTGAAATAAAATTTTTGAGATTTAAAAATGATCAATTCAGGTAAATCACAAAATTTTAATCAGAAAAATTAGTTTAGCAAAACAATTCTCAAAGGAAGGCGGCTCTTTATTCCTTTCAACCTCAAAAAGAGTTAGACCATCTAAGGACTCTTGATTTACTAAAGATTGGCTCGATGCAATTAACACAAAAAAAACTTGAATGTAGCAAATTCAGGACACGCCCCACCCTCAGCCACAGAGATCTGTATATCAAAGCAAGGGATTCCTGCAACACCATAATTTACCACACAAAAAACAGTATGACTTAAAAAAAAGACAAAAGATCCTTGAATGCACTAAAGGATCTAAACGCTTTTGGTCATTTAATAAAGCCGTCAGTAATAATTTTATTTCGTCGTCCATGCCACCCTTTTCTGGCGGCAGCCGCTGAGTCGTTGATACAATTGAAACGGCAAATTGACTAGCAGCCAGTTTTGCGAGAAATTTAACTTCTCCCACCGAGTAATCAATCACCCCAACTGTATTGCCAAGATGCACCACATTGCGTGCCATCAATTTCGCACACGCGTCATTGCTAAAATTCTTCAGGATTTCAATATCAATTAATCCTCTGGTCCGGACGGTATTCCCCCATTATCTTTAAAAAATGCTTCTCATCTTTGGCTAAACCTCTTCGCAACCTTTTCCACCCACCCTACTCTTCAGGAAAACTCCCAAATAGCTGAAAACAAGGTGTGCAGGCTATACCCAAGAAGAGAAGCAAGCCGGATCCCGCAAATTATCGCCCAAAGTGCCATCACTTCCGTGCTGTCAAAAGTTATGGAAACTGCTATCAACCGCAAGGTCATGTAGTACTTGGAGAGCAATAAACTTATAGACGATCGCCAATATGGTTTTCGGTCGGGAAGATCCACAGGTGATTTGTTGGTTTACCTAACTGAAGGCCAGAATACTTGCATACATAAATTTGGCGAAGGCCACGTACTTGCATTAGACATTGCGAAAGTTTTGATAGAGTTTGGCATAAATATCTACTTTCTACTCAAAGCATTTGGCTTTGATGCTTCTTTTTTGTCATGGATTGAGAGTTTTCTATCGAAGCGCGCCATACAACTTATTTTAGATGGAGTCTCTTCGACTCCCTTTCCTATCAATTCCGGCGTACCTCAAGGTTCCGTTTTATCACTTACTTTATTTCTAATCTTTATTAACGACCTTCTGTCGTCGACTCTCATTCCAATTCACGGCTTCGCAGATGTCAGTACACTTCAAAGCACCACTAAAACATAAGCCTGTCATCTTTCTCTTAAATACGATATGTCAGTGCCTGACCTAATCTTTGAAGGTGTAACTCTTGATCATTCGGAGAATTTCTACCTTCTGTGCATATCCACATAAATAAAAAACTTGACTGGCTTTATACGCCTCCAAGTACTTAGCCTTTCTCCGAAGGTGCAAGAAATATTTTACACCATCTGATCTTGAAACTATTTACAAGTCATACACCAGTCCCCGACTTGAGTACAATTCGCATATCGAGGCTAGGGCACCCAAAACTCATCTAAAGATGCTGGATTGAATTCAGCGATTTGCCTTTCGACTTATTAGAGATGGTACCATAACGGCACCTTTAGCGTCTCTTGAACATCGCAGAAATGTCGGAGTACTCACCATCTACCACAGATTTTTCCATGACCACTGTAGTCATGAAATTAGTCGTCTTATCCCTCCTTTATATAAATTCACGCGTAATACTCGTTCTCCTGAACGCGCTCATGAGCATACGGTTGAGCCACCCAAATCACGTACAGTGAAATATAGGCAGTCGTTTCTACCTCGAACAACCAAAATGTGGAATGCACTATCCGCGGCCGCTATTCCTAGTGATTACGGTATCATGCAATTTAAAAGCAACATTCACTGATTTCTTTTATCCTGTCCGTCCTTATTCAATTAATTGTATTTTTTGTTTATTTTCATTTTGTTTCATCCCTTCCTAAGCCGACTGGACTGTACGCTATAGCATTAAAGGGTGACCCCTAAGTTCAACTTGGTGCTTTAAAAAAAATAATCATGATTAAATTTTCTTTCGAAAAAAAACGATCTTCCGTGGGCTGGACCAGCGAACTTTAACTAACTTTCCAGAAACCACTACTTATAGATATTTCAATTCTCTATTAATTATAAATCTATTCTCCAGCACGTGCCGCAAAATCAACTAGAATTCAAAATTTCATTTCGATTTCTTGACGGTGAAAAAAACCCCTTAAAATTTTAATGATCTTCAAAATACTATTACATGTCGGCCCCAGTCGTTCATAGAGTGTTTGCGATCTTCAGTTGTCTGCTATTCCGCACACACATATTAATAACCTGATCGATGGACTAGGCTTCATGAGAGCAGCATGAAGAGCCGACAAGGGAGTGATTCATAAGAGCGGCATGGAGGGCCTACAAGGAAATGGGTCATAAGAGCGGCATGGAGGGTCGACAGCGGCCGACAAGAACCATACAAAAAGCCGAGCGTTTGCGATGAGTAGATCAGTCGGAGATTGAAAACCGAAAGGATCAGTCGTAATTCGGAAGCGAAAGAGTCGAAGGTGGGATAGCGAGTAAGTCGTGTGATCGACAGCGCGAATAAAGTGAACAAAAAATCTTAAAATAATTTATGTAAAATGATAAATAAAATTCGTGGTATTATTTTAATTTAAAAGCAAATTAGTTTTATTTTTACTTGAAATTCAGCGACCCATAGCGCACTTCAATAGGATCGTTCTAAATTCTTTCCACATTAATTGTCAATTTATTCATTGATTTTTCTCGAAAATCACAATCAAGTTGGGAAATTCGCATCAATATCCTTGCCAATCAATAAATAATCAAGTGATCATCAATCGAACGATCGATGTTGCGATCGAATTCAAATAATTTTTTTTGTGCGCAATTGCTCTAAAAAAATACTTTAATGGATTTGTTTAGTTCGATCGCATGAGCAACATCGACAAATTCATTCAACATTGACATGGAAATTTCTAATGGATTACCGACATAAACAATCTCTTGGCTTTATAGATCTGGCACGCAAGAAAAGTGTTTATTTAATCGGGAAGTTGTGTGCGGTAGCGATAGTATTGGAAGTTTGATTCGATCAAAATCTATCGATCGTTTATGTTCAAGTGTTTTGTATTCGGCCTTCAGGCGCTGTTTATTTCAGTTCTTTTTTTTTTGCTGCTAATAATCTACTTTTTTACTTTATTTTTTAAAAGAAAAATCGATCGCTTGATACTTGGATTAAGATACGTTGATGAACGGATTAAGATAATGTTGATTTGGTGGAGTGATCCTATTCGGGGAGAAAAAAAAACATAACAAAACATAATTAGGTTGACATTTAAAGTGGTTCCCGTAATTCGAAACAAACAAAAAACAAATTTTGCGATACTTTTTCTTGTTATTGTAAAAATTCAAAAGCAAAAGATTTCCAAGTTTGTTTGTTGGGTTAATGACCGAAACGGACAGATGTACTTAAACAAGGTCGTTCAAACATAAAAAACGAAAGAGAGATCGCTCAGATCGGAATTGTGATACCGTATTTCTGCTTTATAGCTGATGTATATATCTTATATGATTATTATTTAAATGTTTAATTCCTTGACCATGACTGATGCACAGAAATAACGCAATGAACGGCAGCAGCAATAGCAACTACAAACTGGTTTCTGTTTTTGCATTTAGTGAGAAAGCGGAAGCTTTTATGTAAATTATCGTTGTGGAGCGCGCGCGCCAATTTTTGGATGCGAGATCGTATTATGTTTTCAGACAAAGAGAGAGTATGCGTCTATCATGATGAACTACTTTGGAAAAATAGGTATTTATCAAAGGTATTAAAAAAACATAACAAAACTACGATTGGGTGTAAGGCTCAATCATGCGATAATCTAGATGAAGAGAAATTTTATATGGGGAGTGGTAGAAGGGGTGAAGGAATTGAACTAATTTTTTCACATCATGCTGGAGTTGCTATCAAAATGTTTTCTACAAAATGTAATAGGTACTGAGAAAATTAGTGTATTGGATTTAGTGAAATTGTGCAGTTTGTAAGGGAGGTGGTAGAAGGAGTGGGGGACTCGAATAATTTTTATACCGTAGATTGAAATTGGTAAAAAAAAATTCAAATTTCAGATCAATAGCTTTTATACATACTTTTCGAGAAAATCGGTTTACGGTCAAATTCCGAAATTTTGTCATTTTGTATGGGAGGGGGTAGAAAGGGTGGAGCGATTCGGCCCGTTCACGAACTTGTCCTTACTTTTTTGTTAAAAACCACGTGTACAAAATTTAAACTTCCTAGCTCAACGCGTTCTCGAGCTAGAGAGGACACGGACAGACAGGCAGACAGGCGGACATATGGTTTTGAGATTTTTGAGTAATAATATGAACTTCCGTATCATTCATTTTTTTCTCCGAGCCGTATTTCTCAGCATTACAAACTTTGTGGCAAACTTATAATACTCTCAGATTTTATCTAGAGAATAATCATGCAATCATAGCAAAATTTCATCCTAACAGTAACAAAGGAAATTAGACAGTCGGTAAATATGGTTAATGTTCTTAAAATACCACAAAGTCTTGATTAAAAAAACTGGAATTGATCTCTATTGATCGTCACAAAAGAAATGTATTCAAAATCTTCCCTCAAAATTGAAGTACGATAAAAGCCGGTTTGGTGAATGTTTTCACAGTGCATTTCGATTGAAATGTAAGATTTCCGGATTTTACACTGCTTCGCTTTATTATTCGTGACGTTTCGTTCTCTGCTGTTTGATAAAGGTCTCAGCAAAAACCGAAACGACACGTCTAATAAAGCGTAAAAGTATTAAATCCAGAAATCTTCGTGACGTTTCGGTCTCTGCTGTTTGATAAAATCCGGAAATATTTCCTTTCCATACGATAAAAGCTGTTTTAAATCACAGATTCTGAATAACAAAAGGCGATCGTCACAGCCAAAATAAAGAGATCAGAAAAAGCCTTTATTCTAACCATCACAAAGAAATAATATTGGAATCTCCTCAAGTGTCGGGTGATAGCTAATAATAAAATTTTAGCGCTTGTCACAAACCGCTTCAGATCTTATAGATCGATTGATTACCGTTTTTTCTACATTTCCGTTAAGATCTAATTAATAGATTAATTATCGCCCGATCTTTGAAGCATTTTCATTTGACAGTGATCAGTCAGGATTCTTATTTTCAAATCGTCTGTTACAGAGGCACTAAAATAAAATTTAAATTATAAATAATTCCCATTTTGAAAAGTAAAAAAAATTACCTAAAGATGGTTTTTCATTAGCTGGCCATACAAGTTCGAGTAATGGTATCAAACATCTCCTTATAACGTCATGCTTCAGTAAAGAGTTGGTTCGAGCTACCAGCTCTCCAGATATCAAAATTTTCGTTATATTTTTCGAAATATCCTTCCATTCTTATAATTTTCAAGTCGAATGATATTGATCATAGATCTTGCGTATCATCTATTTATCACACAAAAATTCATTGGTAGTTTGTAGCTTGATTAGAAATAAATCAGAATATTACTATATCTGACATGTATGATAGTGTCAAGCTATTCGTGGTATTCGCCAGGTTTTCATAGCCTGAAGTTTCGAAATTTTATACCACCACGCGCGTCCACAGGTTGGACGACCGACCAAGGGTAACTCAACTGCCGAATAACCTATTTTGTGAATAAACAGCCGCAGATAAAGAGAATGCTTTCCATCCAAATAGAGCCGTTTCTTCCCAAAAGCCATTGCCTAATCCAAGTAGCCCATTTACCTTATCCTCTATAACATCGAACCCCAAACGTCGTTTTTTCGCAGATTGGCAGACGAAAAAGGAAACCAGCTCTAGGAAACCCCCCATGAAGGACGCAAAAGGAAAAATCCGAGTAGGGGTGTCTTTCCAAATGTCGGTAGGAGCTGCGACTACCAACAAGGGCTCGGGAGGCAATGACACCTCCTTCGTTGCCAGTAAAATAGCCTCCGCGACGTTTGGACAACTTCGTGTAAGTGATCACGTTACTGATCCTTTCAATGCAGCAGCAATCGAGCAGACTGTTAGAATGGAAACTACTATTGCTTCGATTGATGGCGAGGACAGCAGCGAGAGTACGCTCCTAGGCGACATCTTCGCTAGCAATGTACCGCTGGAAGACATCGCTCTGACTGAGGATAACTTGTTAAGTGATGAGGAGACTGAACCATCAAAGTCAATCGTCCTCAACTTTGTAACCAGGGCCGTCGTTGAAGGAAGCGGATGCGAAGAAGACCGACTCTGGGACGTAAGTATAAAAGTCGCATTCACGGACTAGCGCACGCAGACGACAACGGGATAGGGGATGACAACGCAGAAGAGAAGAGGGAAAGCTGCAGCTAGTGCCACTACTTATCCTGATTCTGAGCCGACGCTACCTGATCTATCCACGTAACTCCATCGTCATCTGAATCGGTAAGCGCTAAACGAAAGGGGCGACTGGACAAAAGTGCAAAGATTCCTGCTGCGAAAAAATCCAAATCCGTACATACCTCGGCCTTACAGTGCCGTGGCTGTGCATAGTCTTAAAATGGCGCTCGTAGAATTGGCAGCTCCCAAAGGAAAATCGTCAAAGGAAATCAGCCCACTATTGAGGAGGAGGTCACAAACCTCCTGGTCGCACTAGGTGTTCCCAAAATGAGGTTCAATTAGAACGAATCAGTGCACGGTATTTTTAGAATCGATCGTCACTGGAATGAAGCCGCCTTATAACAACGCATGGCTGGCCGTAGTCTATAAGGACAATGGTTCCTGGTTGATCCACGCTAGCGTTAAGGACCATCAAATCGTCGCGATTCCTGAGGTGGATCATGAACCAGAACGACATCGATACGAGAAGCTTAAAGATCTGTCAGATGACGCAGTCCGAGAAGGACGTTAAAATATAAATCTATATAAACCGAAGCTCAGCAGGAAGATGAAGAGTTCAGTGCACTTTGGACTGTACCGAAATCACTTTACTCTGGGCAAAAGGCGTAGCGATTGCTAAAACGGTGCAGAAAAACCTCCACCACAGTGCGGCACCAGCTGCAAATCTACAGGCCTATCTATGTCAGGGTAGGGGCGACTTGGCGCTCATCCAAGAGCCGAGGGCGAGTAGCGACAACAAGATCCTTGAATGGAGCGCTTGTACGTTTAATGTTTACCACAGCACTGCAGCAAGTAAGCCGCTCTCATGTATGTGGGAAATATCAACAAGACGTGTAGGATTTGTTTCCAAGACCCAATCAGAGAATGTAAGCCGCTGCTGGTGGTCCGCAGGCTGCAATTCTTGAATCAGCTGGACCTTGTACGCATAAGGAGCCAAATCTTTTGTCAATACTCGCTGCGGTGTGGACGTGGAGATCCAGTTCTTGAGCACGGTGACGAATGTAGGTGTTTGGGTCGTTATTAACACTGTCTTTCATTGCGGCGATACTTTCGGTCGAACGTCCGGGGAGAAGTCGTTTCGGTATCTTCACATTTTGCACTGAGTCAGTCTCTTGGAATTTTTTAAGTAGGCTACGCACACAAGTCTTAGAAGGAACATGATTATGATCAAAATTTGCCGGAATTTTTGCGCATCGTAACTGCGATTGAACGCGAATTTCTGTAATAAAATTCAACGACTGTGTAGCACAAGGCGCGATCCTGAGCATCGATCTTTAGCTGTTGCCACGACTTAATTATTCCTCTAGCCTCCTGCTCAACTGCTCGCTTCCATGTACTACATGATCGACCAACCAGACGTCTTTCTTGAGGATTATAACCCAAAGCCTGCTTGGCGATGTTTCGCTCTGGTTTCCTCGAAGTGTGTCCCAATGTCTATTTTAATCTTCGTTGGAGACCACTTCTGGCCAAAATATTCCTAAAATGCGTCAGAGACATTGGTTTACGAAAATTTGTAGTTTCTTGATAAGTCGAACGGTCACTTTACACGTAGTACAACCATATAACAGCACGGATTTGACGCATGCGTCAAAAACTTGCAGCTTCGTGCGAAGGGAAATCTTTTTTAATCTCCAGAAAAAATAATGGATACTGAACGTCTGGCGAGCTTTATTTAGACGAGCATCAAATCCATTTCAGCTCCGCCGTCCAAGCTGACAATGCTTCCGAGATAACAAAAATCTTGCGCCTCTTCGACATCTTGTCCGTTACGAACAATCGGTGTGCTTGTATTCGGGCCCATGTGCATGTTCTTGGTTTTACGCATATTCATTTTCAGTCCCGCCTCTTTACATTTAAAATGTAACGAGCAAACATTTGACTCTAAGTCCGAACGATTATGTGCAAGCAAACACACGACATCAGCATAATCAAGGTAACTTAAGATGTCTGATGAATAGTCTCCATTGAACACCTTTACCTTCCACACCTTCCAGTGCAGCTCTCAAGGTGTAATTTATTACCACCAGAAACAGGGCTGTTGATAATATGCAGCCTTGTCTGACACCCGTTCGCCCAGGAAAGGACTAGGACAGCTCTCCACTATGTAAGACGCGTCACCTTGAATCTACGTAGGATTCTTTAATCATAGCTATTATCTTATCTGGAATACTTCCCCTACGCAAAGCATTCCATATGTAGTTTCGCTTAACGCTGTCGAAAGCCTTCTCAAAGTCCACAAACATGAGATGTAGTGGCGAACCCATTTCGGCGAACTGCTCCAACACTATCCGTAGGGTATTTGTGTGGTCGGCACAAGACGACCCTTTACGGAATTCAGCCTGATAAATTTCGAGAGTGCTCTCCACCACGACATTACTAATCTTATTAAGAATTACCTTAGCCATGATTTCCGACTGTGTAGCCTTCCATGGTATGCGTTTTTAGACGACAAATATGAACATTTGACAACTATCAAGCGATCAGCTGTCAAAGAATAGGCCTTTCCAACCCTACACCTCTTGCTTAAACACCCTATAGTTACAAAGAAACACTTTAAAATAATCAAGCTGTCTCAGCAGCGATAACCAAACCGTTGTAGTTTGAGGAAGGGTAGTACGCGATTTCGATCGATCCATTCTCCTGGCCTCAATCTAAATGCGGTATGATTCACAAAACATCACCACCATCGGATCTTGCAATCTCACTATACATCGTGTACATCGAACCATGAAATCCCAAAAAAAAATATCCAATAAATAAAAACATGGAAAATTTCAACATGAAAATATATACAATGGAGAAATCATGTCAGTCTGATGTTTGTAAATTTTCAAAGAGAGCAGATACTTCAAAAGTCGATAGATACTAAAATAAATAAGGAGATTTTTTCTTCAGCTAAGAACATGGCACATACATATCTGGCAAAGGAAGTGGATACTTTACGAAGGACTTGGATCTTTCTATGGCTTGCTAGAATGCAGCTTCCAATACATCACTTGTTCTTCTAATAATACAGAATTTTTTTGTGTATGTGCTACTAACAAGATTTTTTTTTCTATTGCAGCTATATAAAATAATATAAAATATGTACAGAAATTTTATTAAGCTAGCTACCCACATAAGTGAGAGCCGCAGAGATATGCATAATTAATAAATAAGATATTTAAATTTGTAACAAATTATTGCAAAAGCTAAAAGTTTGAAATTATTTTCATTTTGTGTTATTATTAAGTAATTTGGTTTGAATGAAGAATATTAAAATGTATAATTTGAATCAATGATATTACGAATAAACAAATTGAAAAAATAAAATAAAATAATTATTAACAAAAAAGAAAAAAAAATGAAAGAAAAGGAATGAGAATTAAAAGAAAATTTAATTTACGATTTCATCAAATAATGCTGGATTGTCCCATATTAATTTTTTTAGCATGATTTTGTAGTTGTTAGTATTGATGAGTTGTCTTATATATATGTAACGGGATTTTATTGTACAGTTTTGGTCCGAGAACGCTTGGATGTCTAGAAGTACTGGTTTTCTTAAATACTCTAATCGCTAAAGGCATAGTGCGCTGACTACGAGTGCTGTAGTAAAACTGTTGGAGTGGAATAATGGATATATGTATAAACATAAATTTTAATACAGTAAGAACAAAAAGCTGACAAATTCTCAATACATCAAATTCCTAAAACTCCCGAGTAGTTGAATAAAATTTAGATTTTTTTAAACAAATTTTAATTACTCTTGCCTGTAAGCTATGTAATGGCTTAATCGTTGAAGAATAAACAGATCCCCAAATCAAAATCCCATATTGCAATATCGATTGAAAAATCGCAAAGCATACCATTTTTATTTGTTCTTGCGAGAGAATATCACGGAGTGTTAGCATTTTGTAAACAGTTTGTCTGAGCATAGTACAGATATTTGACACTTGCTTTTTCCAGTTGAACTCAACGTCAATAATAATTCCCAAGTATTTTATTTCTTTGACAATTTTAATTTGTATATCATTTATTTTGAGGGAATGATTAATGAGATCTCTATTCTTACCAAAAGCTAAACAATTTGTTTTTTCTATATTTAGGGCTAGCCTATAGAAACACAGCCAATTATATATCACGGTTAAGTCTTACTGCATTTTAGAGAAAGCATCATTCCAGTCGTTGCTATTATATAATATCACTGTGTCATCAGCAAAAGCAACAATATGCCCCATAACATAACGATCCTCAAGTCTACAGAGATCATTTTTATATATCAGAAACAATAAGGGACCCAGAACTGTGCCTTGAGGTACACCGCATTTGATGTATAAGGGAGTACTTATGCAATCGTCAATCTTGACACTTTGAGTTCTATCTTTTAAATAGGATTTTAATAGAGCAAGTGCATTTCCTCGCAGGCCTATATTCCATAGCTTGACAAGTAGTAAGTTGTGGTCGACGGTGACGAAGGCTTTTTTAAGGTCAAGAAATACAGCTAGAAACTTTTTGTCATTTTTAAGGCCATTTTTATGAAATTCGTCACATCATATAGTGCATCCGATGTGCTATTGCAGTCAAGTCTTCTCGAATACAATCTAAATGTAGACAAAAATATTACACACACCACAAGCAAATTTTCGATAAGAAAATTCTGGGCTTTGCTCTATTTCTTAAATCGTGGTAATCTAATTCATGCATAGAAAACACTTGAATAAGATACAAAATTGACAAAGTAGGGTGTAATTAATTGATCTTTAATAATGAACAGGTCAAGTATCGAATAACCACTCTCTTGTAAACTTTTGACATCTAGGATAATAGGATTATCCGTGGCTATCGCAGACCTAGATCTCAAATACTAGTCAAACTATTCTTCTATGGCGATACATCCCAAATCAGACACCAGTTACAAGAAAGAGCCTTCCTAAGTGTAAGACCACAATAATTAAGAACCCGACAAGCATGAAGACACACAATCAAATCGATTGTACAACAAATCGTATCATAATTTAGTGCGACTGAACTCAATTCCTTTAGTCCCTGACTGAACTGAATCGATTCCGATAAGTAAATTACTTTTTATTGAATTTCAAAATGCTATTGTAATGGCTTTGTACCTTTGTTCCAGCCAAAACAAAGAGAGTACTCTTTGTATGTGCATTCTTATCGCAAATTAACTCATTTTTCTCGGACAAGTGATTATGAAAACAAAACAAAAAAATCTCAAAAGCAAATCATGAAAGTGCGATAAGAACAATAAAAATTAAAGCTCCGCGAATCAATTAAAACCATTGAAATTTATATGGAAGTCATATTACTTCCAACACGTTCACTGATATTCATTGAACGTATTGACAATAATCTAACTTCTATGTACCTCTGAAAGTCGGTTTGAGTAAAACTTTTTCCTTACATTGACATGTGGAGTAACAAAATTGATTCCTTGCGTGGAACAGACATTCTCTTAATCTATCACTGATGCAAATAAATGCGTGCGTACGAACACTATAAGGAATACCTGCATGAACGCTATGGGAATTGATCGGAATGTTCATGGTCCCGAAAAAAAACAGTAATGAACGTGTTCTGCACTCTAGAACGCGCGATTATTAAATTTTCAAGGTCTAAAGACGTTGAACATTCAACCAACTGTGGCAATTTACACTGCATTGCTACTAACCAACAAAATCGTGGCGTCTAGATAGCTCTGTGGTCAGCACAGCTGCTTTGCAACTCGATATCCCCGGGTTCTAACCCCCCTACCTGCACGGAATTCCCTTAGCGTCTAATGCAGAGCCTGCTTACACAACCTGTACTGACGAGTCCGTCGTAAGCAGTCCTGTGACGAAACGCAACACAGCGCAGTAGCCACTCAATCGCTACACAACCAACAACAATTACACGGGCAATATGGAGAATCGGGAGACAGAAAATACTTTCTAGAAGCAATTAACAGCGCTTGATTCGGCCGACAAAAGCAATATAACAAGGCGAGCTTTTTTGAGGAACAATCAATCTAGTCTGGTTTAAAGCCGTCGACGAGTCAGTCGATGTTTAGAAAGCGAAAGAGTCAAGTTTGGCAAGTGATAATTTGTGAATCTCAAGTGCAAAGTGGAAAGATAATTAAATAAAGTTTTGCGGTTAACATGAAATGAACTTGTTAAATTTGTAGTTTTATTTTTACTTGAAATCCTGCAGCCCCTTGCGCGCTTCAATATGTATAAATAAACGTTAGCAAAAAGAAAAATGTTGGCCTGGAAATATCCACTCCAAGGGTAGGTTAGGTTCGTGGAGGGGTTGGACTCCAATGTAGGCCACCAGTGTGCCCAGTACGCCCCCGCTCTACCGGTGAAGTTCCGTCTTTTATTGCTATTCCTTTTTGGAAGTATGAAATTATTTGTAATTGAAAATTTTCAAAGGGAGGAGTCCTCCCTGCAATGAATTGGATGTAACCACATCGTATTTGATACAATTAAACTGAGAAATACGTTCCTTTCTCGAAATTCACAAATACGATACGGTTACATTCAATTCATTGCAGTCCTCCCACAAATAATTCCATGCTTCCAAAAAGAAATTGCAATATTACACACAGGGCCCAAGAGTATATGCCATATACTTTCCACTTTCTTGATTTGAATCAGCGTATAGCCTTTGCAAAGTATGACTTAAGGATACTAAATATTAAAGGATATACTCTAGGGATAAATAAATTTTAAAGCGTATACCCTCTGTTCTTTGATGTGTAAACAGGGTTATAGTCGTAAGCACTGATTACACATCAAAGCTAAAATTTCTGAGGTCTTTGAAACAAACTCTGTCATAATCATTAAAACTTTCGAAACATATCGACTTTTTTAATTGTAGCCCTTAACAGAAAATGCTAACTTATGGACTGTTCGCGCAATATCGAAAGTAAACAACCAAGTTTTTCAACAAAAGTAAAAAAAAAATTAAATGAGGTGCAATTCTCCGTCAACTGTAATGAAATTTCTCAAAGGGAACAAGCTTTAGGGTTGATGATATTTAAAAAAAAAAAAAATCAATCAATAGACGATCCACTTTCGCTTTAAAAATCCTTTGCAGGAATTCATTTTCGAAATGATGTACGATAGCAGTAGGGTAAAGTTTCAGTTGTTTTATGTAACTTTTTGTTTGATAACAACCGATAAGATAATTTATCTCATTTTTTTATTGGAAAACTGATGGCCCTTTAACGCAATCTGCAATTAAATTGCTATGTGAGGAGTAAAACGACGACGATGAACGTTATTATTGAAGCAGTGGAGATTGTACTCGTTAGGAAAGATACCACCTGAAAATTGTTAAGAACTAGTTACTTAATTCGACGTTACTACCATCTACCAAGTAGATGACCCACGAATCACATTGAGCTCTGCTAGATGGTCTACAATAAGTTCATGACAACAGAATTGAATTCCCTCTTTTGAATTTAATAGCTGTCTATATTCAAATCTTTTTATTTTTTATAGCGCCGAACATAACTTAAGGGGTCACCCTTTAATGCATTAGATGAGAGAGAAGTCGGTATAGAGTAGGCGAGCGATGGATTTACAAGGGAATTTCTGGAGAAGAGAGTCTAAACTGTCGGTGGATGGTAGCCTTGAAACACCGAATGTTGTAAGTTGATGGGAACACGTGGGGCGCCAACCCATTGTCTTGAGGTTCGGGTGACGAAGGACTGACTATACTTCACCTTACGCAACAATAAAAGCTTAGCAGTTAACTGATGGGGGCGTGAGACAGTTCTTCGCTGCATTTACTGTGGAAAAGTCGATAGTAAACGCTAAGAACCGCGACGTTTCTACGATATTCGAGGGAACCTATAGAAGCTGTTATCGTTTCATTTCCAACTAGACGGAACGCATGCTTTTGGATTCGAACGAGCACCTCGAGTTGTGTTTTGGGTGCCCCAGTCCATATATGTGAATTGTAATCGAGACAGGAACGAATGTAGGGCTTGCTGATGATATCTAGATCGTGAATAATTTTTACATCTTCAAAGAACACCAAGACGTTCGAAGGCATCAAGTGCAATTTCAAAAATATGTTTATTTCAATTGAAGTTTTATGCCGGGTAAAGCAAATTCTTTTGAAGAGAGTAATTGTACGTGTTGAAGGATATATTCGAAAAACCCGTCGGAACATCCTTTTTAAGGGATAGATGATAGGCCAAAGTTTTTTAGGCATAGAAGTATACTCTATTTTTCCTGCCCCATTCAAAGATTAAGTTGAGGTGTGAGTTTAATGAGTCGTACAATTAGATATGTTTAGAATTCACCGAAGCACGATGAGCATCAGTAACGGAGTCGAATTGAAAGGTGTCATCTGAAAAGCTGTGAATTTGATTGAGTGATGTTGACAGACGGTCATTAATGAAGATTAAAAAGAGTAGTGAGGATAGAACAAAGCCTTGAGCGACGCCGGTATCGACCTGAAACGGTTTTGATAATACTCCATTCATTACGACTTAAAATCGATCGTTCAAAAAGGAAGCTCTCAATCCATTTGAAAAGGATATTACATCCTATGGCTATGGTTTTACCAATAGACCTTTGTGCCAAACCCTTAGGGATTGGACTGGACATTCGCCATTTTCCACATGATTGGAAAGTTTCCTGAAGAGAATTACAGGTAAAATAGATTGCGATGGGGTTTAGCCAGAGAGGAAAAACATTTCTCAAGTGTCTTAGGGAGATGCCATCAGAACCAGCAAATGTGTGAATATTCACCTCTTTGAGTATCTTGGGGATAAGACGACGTGTTTGAAAGTCAACAAGTGGAAGTGAAAAATCAGAATGCGGTGGTTTTGGAGGAGACTGATTTGATGGTGGGAGTTGCGAGTTTTTGTTGAAGTTCGTTAGCCCGAGATTAGCTTTCTCAGCAAATTTCGTTATAATTTAGTCACCATCTGTAGATCTTATGAAGTTTTGGTTGACCGTTTTAACGAATAGCCAAAAAGATCTTCAGTCTTTTGGGGTTTCAAGAATTTTCCATCGAAGCTGTTGAAATTTAGCACTTTCGAAAGTCAGTCGGTGAAGCAGCAACAGTGCTGAAGACTAGCTTCAAACAAACTATTTTTGATTCTTTCTTGGCGGGATGGCGGCAGCTGGACAGCTGCAGAACGGCCAAATCCGTTTAGGAAGAACCGAATAAAAATATTAGAGCTCAGCTGGTACAACGTAATCGCTATAGCATCCGAACTACTGTTGACCTGAACACAGGTCGTTGCTTGCAAATGCTGCACGCATTTAGGCTGCGTATCGCGAGCGATAGCCTTTGCAGAGGTTGCGAGGGAGACTAAGAATCTATCGAACATTATCTTTGTCGCTGTACGCAAATTTCCAACAGTCGACTTCTTTGTTTAGGGTCTAGATTCTTTTCAATCGAAATCTCTGTAGAACTGATTTAGTGCTCCCCAATCTGCCCTTTTGGAATACAAAATAGTACTTTTAGGCATCCGTACATCAATTGGAAACTGTGATCGGTATTGCCAATTGGAGATTGAGTTATAATTGAAACAGAATATTTCACAGGATTATTTGTAAGAAGTTAGTGTAAGTTAGAAGAGTTACTTGTGATTCTCGCTAATCGAGAAGGCTCAGTTACTAGCTGTACTTAATTGTTGATAGAGGCAAAGAGCTCTATATCAAGACTCTGTCGATCTATGGTTGTAGAATATTTCAGCCAGAACATTAAAATCGACCGCGATAACGATTTCAACGTCAGGATTTGCAGCATATTTATGGTGAAGATTATCAACCGGCTATGTAATGTCAATTTAAGTGATTTTTTTCTCTTGTACTAACGTGTTCATAAATTAGTTATACATGATGTATAACTATTTTAACAAAACTTTAGTTAAAGAGAAAAGAAAAATCACGTAAATTGACATAGGAGGTTGGTAACCTTCACTATCGATATAGTGATTTGGATAGAGTTAGACAATTTATCCAATTCGTTTGCTGTGATAGTTGCTGTGTTCGTTGCATTCAAAGCCAAGCTTCTGTAAACATAATAGAAAAAAATGATGAGTCTTGGAACGTTAATTTTTATCCAGGAGTAATTAAACTTCAAGTTGGAGCACATTTCCAGTTGAGGAACTAGTTGGAAGGCAACATCATAGCGTATATACATTGCGATTTCCCGATGTCGGGGAAAGATGGTTCCCCGGGGCAGTATGGAAAGGGGCAAAGCGCTAAAACACATACTGAGTTTAACACATTCGGCTCACCAGACGGGACTTGAAAAATAATCCCTAAAAACTGATGGCTGACATGTCACCAAAACGGCGTTCATTGGTTTCCCGATGATTTCAATAGACAATGACTCATCGAACCATGAAAATGACCGGGCCATGTTCATAAAGATGATGAAAATTGTATGCTAGTTTTTCTTCTTTTTTGATTTTTTGTAATTTTTATTACAGTTGGTGATTCAATGGTTTTAAGAATGTGTTACGAGTAATAGCTATTAATTGGGGAGCAGCTTTTCGATATCTTTTATTTGGTTTGATCACAGGAGAGATAATTGTTCTGGGTTCGTCGTCTACTTCTTGAATGGCACATCAGCTCAAATCGTGTCTCGGGTTCCTGGCCAACAATTCTTTGTAGGATAATCGAACTTTCGTAACCTCTTTCTTGTAAATTCACTGCAGAATCTCTGTAGATTCCATGGATTCCGACCACAACATCTAGAGAACAAAACTGTGACCTTGGAATAGACGAAAAACAATTTTTAGGTCACGACAACTTGTAAGCAGATACTTTACTTTTAGAATTCCATAGCAGAAGGAGTCACTGAACCGAGGAGATTGGGGAGAAAATATTCTTCAGAGCAGGACTAGCATCAGTGCCTTAGGAGTTAATGTCAGTAAACCAATAACACGATAGAGGATTCCAGAACAAAGCGCCATTTGATTAACTCTGCCGGGTAAAAGAAGAATGGTCGAATTTGATGTCAGCGGGTTCGATCCATCACTAAATCTATTACAGTTAAAGTTCTCAATTAAGGATAAATTCAAAAGGAAAAATATACAGTGCTGGAAAAAAAGTTTGGAAACATGGTAATAACATGTTTTTCTTAGTATTTAGTGCTTCTCCCTTTTGCTTTTAGTACAGCCTTGCATCTCCTCTCCATTGAGTCCACCAACTTTTCGCAAAATGAAACCGGGATATTTTGCCATTCTCTAATGATTTCATCGTACAGTGCATTCCTATTAGAAATTTTTGTGTGTCGAATTTTACGCTTTACATGTTCCCATAGGTGTTCGACTGGATTCAGATCTGGGGATTGTGAAGGCCATTCCATAACACTCACTTTTTCCTGTTGGAACCAATCCTTAACTAAACGCGAAGAATGCTTCGGATCGTTATCTTGTTGGAAAATCCAACGCAACGGCATTTCTTCTTCAGCATATGGAAGCATATTGTTTTGCAATATTTCCAAATACCGATACCGATCCATTATCCCATCTATCCGAAAAATTGGGCCAACTCCAGAACGTGAAAAACATGCCCAAACCATTACCGATCCTCCGCCATGTTTAACTGTTGGTAATTGATACCTTGCATTGTACCTTTCACCCCGGCGTCTTCTAACGTAATGTTTTCCATCGCTTCTAAATAGTTGAAATTTACATTCATCACTCCACAGAACTGTATTCCATTTGCTGGGAGTCCAAAGAATGTGTTCTTTTGCAAATGTTAGTCTTCTTGCAATATTGGCTTTTGATAAGAGTGGCTTCTTCAGTGGAGATCTTCCAAAAAGGCCACTTTCCATCAATCTATTTCTAATTGTCCGATCTGTCACATCTGAAATACCTCTGTTCTTTAACTCGGCGTTGATCTCAGTGGCCGTTTGTCCTGGTTTTTGTTTAGACATCCTTTGAACTATGCGATCGGTGGTTGCTGTTGTTTTTCTAGGCCTCCCTGACTTTGGAGCACACTCGACTGTCCCTCGCTGATGAGTTTTTAATAATTTTCGAAATTGTTCCTCTTGGTATATCAAGTTTTTGTGAAGTTTGAATTTGTTTTGTTCCGTTATTGTACATAGAAACGATTTTCTCCTTCAAATCCATTGAGTACAACTTACACTTCCGCATTTTTAATTATGTTTCATAAAAAAACTTTAATTGGAGTTAAATTTAATTCAGTCGCACAACAAATAACTACTAATGACATTCAATTTCAAAGTAAACGGTTCTAATTAACTTTTTGACAACAAAAACCGTTTTGTTTCCATACTTTTTTCCGCAAGTGTTACCAGACATATTCGAAACTGTTGTCACTATTTTTTTTAGAGTTGCCATAATTAAATATCCCTTTAAAGATTAAAAAGAAATGGGATACAGCTATTCTATGCAAAGTTTCATAGGTGTAAGTACCAGGAATTCTGTTTCAGAGCTATGATTGTGGGTTGAGAGACCATGTTTCCACACTTTTTTCCGGCACTGTATATTGTTTTTTTTTTTACAAACTATCCAAAATAATGAATAATCCCATACATAAAATGAACAACTTATTTTGAACAGTTGGAATAAGTCGCACGCGTAAATTACATCGAAGAGCCCACACATTATTCCTGGTTTTACTCGAACCACAAGACGTACGAAATGAAATAAAGAAAATCTGTGCCGAGATCCGTAGCCAAAGTGCATTTTATGACTACAGATCGTACGATCCATCGTTTTTCCATTCCATACGTCTTTCCTACGCATGAAAGATCATTGGTGCGTTGTGCGGCTCGACAAAACATTACTTATATGGACGCACAGCGTGTTCTTCACTGCAGATATTTAAAAAATAGACTCATAACAATTGCTCCGATGGCTAATAAGCCGATAGCTCGAGTCTACTTTTCAACACATCTGCAAGAAGTCCGAAATACAACGCCAAAAGTTGATGCTCGAAGACTCACCAAACCACTCAGCTATTGTTTGAAATTTTCGTAACTGAAGCTACGTCAATTTTGAGACATATTTGATAAATTTAGATATTTTAGAAAGCAGTTTAGACAAAACCTTGTTCTCGTTTTGCCCAATTAGAAGAATGCAAAGACTGGAGCTAATGTATACGAACGCTTTAGAAATGTCAAGAGTACTTGATCTTCGCCGAATTTGTGGATGCAGAAATTACAAGGCTCAGTCAGATAGATCAAGAGTTCGCTTGTAGAACGTCCCAAGCAAAATCCATATTGGCGATCGTGGATAAAATTTATAACAACAAGAATGTTGACTATCTTGCGATTGGCAGCAGTTTCCATTACTTCTGAAAGCACTGAGGTAATGGCTATGGGACGATAATAAGTGGGTTTCGCTTTGTTTCCTTACTTTGGGATTGGCTTAGAGATAGGCAACTCATGGGTGAGTCAATCAAAGTGAGCCAGTCAGTGCACTTAGGCGACTGATGCGACTCACTACAAAAGAGCTGGATCGCATCAATTGTATCGGTAACAATTTAACCACCACTCACCATACAATTTTGCATCGTATATTATACAATAAGTGTGCAAAATTGTATTGCGCTGCAACACAGTACCGTTGTGCGCGTGTGGTGTGGTGTGGTCTAAATAGTGAGTCGCCGAAATCTCACAATCTTGAAGAGTCGAAACTGACACAGGGCTTTGATGAGTGGCCACGCATACAAACGTAATTTGATATTTTTTATTGCTCAGCGATTGTTTTGGGCTGTCAGAGAGTATAAGTATCATATCCCCGACGAACGAAATGAATCGATTTACTGAGGCACTACGACTGCTGTACGCAAATTTATGCAAAAAGTTCGTAAGACAAGCATGCTTTTGGACAATGTCCACGCATGATCGGACGGTTTATACAGGCGATAATATGGATGCTGTAGCCGAGAGTGTGCGACTCATCGATCGCAACAACTTTACATTTAGTCGCTCTAGCCTGATGAGAATTTTGCTCAAGGACCTTGAATTATTCGCTTCCCAGATTCAAAACTTGAGGCCCCACGACCATCAGCTTCGTTATCGCTTCTTAATTTGCGCCTTAAAGCAGGATGGGGGTCTAGCGATCACAGCCTAATCGTCGTTGAATTTTCATACGACAGGGCTGTGTGTGAAGGCGATCCCTTGCGCGAAGTTGCTTGGCGCACTAAAGGGTGGCTCCTGGGAGATCTATGGTGAACGCTTGAGGGTTGAAGCAGAAAGGACCCATTGAGCGACTTCGCGCTGCTCGACTTGGATAGTCAAATTGCATGTTTAGGAGGATCCGTAAGGAGAATCCAAAACGCGCTAAATGGTGGAACGCAGAACTAGCAGCTAAGCGCACTCGAGTACGAGCTCTAAGAAATAAGTTTCAAAGGGCTTGTGCAAGAGGTCAAGCTGATGCGAGCCAGCTCAAAGTTGATTACTAACGAGGCATGTACGAGTACCAAACTCTGATCATGTCAGCAAAGGAGGAAGAGGCACTTCGTCCGAGCAAATTCACGTGATCCCTGGGGTCAGGTCTATAAGATCTGCATGGGAAAGCGATCAGAACCTGAAATGTCTGGCATTAATGTTGGAGGCAACATTATGTGTGTTAAAGCACTATTGGAAGAATTGTTTCCAGATCCTGAACTGAGGGAGAATGCTCATGATCGTGTAACAGCAGAGAGAGAACTGGAACCCGTGGATCTGGTAAGGCGCCTGAGGTTGACAGAATGACGGGCGAGATACGTAAAAGCATCTGGCGCGCCATCACCGAATACACAACTTGCGTTTTCAACCAATGCTTTCAAGATCGAGTTTTTCCTGCGGCTTGGGAGATAGCACTAGAAGCTAGGGTGTAGACTAGTGGATAGCGTGTTGGTCTTACAATGCGAAGGTCGTGAGTTCAAATCACGGTCGACGTAATATATAATTCCTGCACACCGTTTGCTTGAATATACCTTGGCTACCTCAATCTATGAAAATGAAAAATTTATAGATAGAGGGTTGTGCGAACGGCTAACAACCCATCCACAATAAATAATGAAAAAAATATTAAGGAACCTGAAGGTCAGGACGACAAGGCCCGATTTGGGCTGTAGTGCCATTGCAGAAGAAGAAGAAGTTGGAAGATGGCGCGTGTGATCGTGCTCCTGAAGTCGCCAGATAAAGTCAGAAGTAACCCTCGGTCCTATCGGGGTAAATCCCTACTCTCGGTCCTTGGCAAGGTCCTGGAAAGGATTATCATCGGAAGAATGAGAAAGTGACCCATCTGGCCTTGGAGTGGCAGTACGGCGTCCGCGCCGTGAGATGCACGGAAGATGACCATTTGAGGTGGGACGCTGTGCTTGATAAGCTACGCGACTGCGGCTGTCAAGAAAAAGCCTTGTGGCAGAGTTATTTCTCTAACAGGTCAGCATGCGTATGGGGAGTACACGATACTGTGTGAAGGGATTTGAGGCGGGACTGTCCACATGGCTTCATCAGTGGTCCATTCATATGGAACCTAATGATGGATGACCTTTTGGCACAGCTTTCGGACTCAAGCAGTGATGCGGCGTATGCTGACGGACTGTTGATATTGGTGGAGGAAAGTTCTCGATCTGAGTTTGAGCGTAAGGGCACAGCTATTATGGCAACCGTTCTGGAATGGGGCCGCAAGGTCGGAGTTGGGGTATCGAAGAAGAACAGCGATAATGTTGCATCCTCCCTCGACAAAGCTAGATGGAACCGGGCTCAGAAATATAATTAACCTTAAGTATTTGGGCATCAGAGTTTCAGACCGGTTGAGATTCGAGCTGCATCTGCCAGAGCTCACTTCCACTGTGGGACAGATCCGCAGGGTTCTGCGAAACGAGTGGGGTATTGCCGAGAGGGCGGTACGTATTATATACGACAGTCTATTCGTTGCATGTGCAGCGTATATACATATCGTCGATATGGTACGATGCCTTGCCGACCGTGCTATCTACTCGTCAATCAAATTCCTGTTAAGACCCCCTATAACCCTCGGTCCTATCGGGGCATATCCCTACACCCGGTCCTTGACAAGGTCCTGGAAAAGATTATCATCGGAAGAATGAGAAAGTGACCCATCTGGCCTCGGAGTGGTATTACGGCGTCCGCGCCGTGAGATGCACGGAAGATGACTATTTGAGGTGGGACGCTGTGCTTGATAAGCTACGTGACTGCGACTGTCAAGAAAAAGCCTTGTGGCAGAGTTATTTCTCTGACAGGTCAGCATGCGTATGGGGAGTACACGATACTGTGTGGAGGGATTTGAGGCAGGACTGTCCACATGGCTTCATCAGTGGTCCATTCATATGGAACCTAATGATGGATGACCTTTTGGCACAGCTTTCGGACTCAAGCAGTGATGCGGCGTATGCTGACGGACTGTTGATATTGGTGGAGGAAAGTTCTCGATCTGAGTTTGAGCGTAAGGGCACAGCTATTATGGCAACCGTTCTGGAATGGGGCCGCAAGGTCGGAGTTGGGGTATCGAAGAAGAACAGCGATAATGTTGCATCCTCCCTCGACAAAGCTAGATGGAACCGGGCTCAGAAATATAATTAACCTTAAGTATTTGGGCATCAGAGTTTTAGACCGGTTGAGATTCGAGCTGCATCTGCCAGAGCTCACTTCCACTGTGGGACAGATCCGCAGGGTTCTGCGAAACGAGTGGGGTATTGCCGAGAGGGCGGTACGTATTATATACGACAGTCTATTCGTTGCATGTGCAGCGTATATACATATCGTCGATATGGTACGATGCCTTGCCGACCGTGCTATCTACTCGTCAATCAAATTCCTGTTAAGACCCCCTATAGGGGCATACAGACACAACAGAAACAACTCTCTTCCACAAGGCGCGATCCTGAGCATCGGCTTTAAGCTGTTGCCAGGACTTGTTTATATCTCTGGCCTCCTGCTCAACTGCTCGGTTCCATGTGTTACATGGTCGACCAACCCGATGTCTTCCTTGAGGGTTATAATCCAAAGCCTGTTTTGCGATGTTTCGCTCTGGTTTCCTCAAAGTATGACCGATCCACTGCCACTTCCGCCGTTGAATCTCAATACCTATTTTAGTCTGGCGAGTTGTACTCCAAAGTTCGTCGTTGGAGATCACTTCTGGCCAGAATATTCCTAATATGCGCCGGAGGCATTGCTTTACGAAAGTCTGTAGTTTCTTGGTAAGTCGAACGGTCACTTTCCACGTAGTACAACTAACACGGATATGACGCATGCGTCAAAAACTCGTAGCTTCGTGCGAAGGGAGATCTCTCTTAACCTCCAGAAAGGGGAAAGGATACCGAAGGCCTGACGAGCTTTATTTAGCCGAGCCTCAACATCCTTTTCGGCTCCGCCGTCCATGCTGACAATGCTTCCAAGGTAGCAAAAATCTTGCACCTCTTCCACATCCTGTCCGTTAAGAACAATCGGTGTGCTTGCGTTCGAACCCATGTGCATGAACTTGGTTTTACGCACATTTCCTTTCAGTCCCGCCTCTTTGCATTTAGAATGCAACGAGCGAACATTTGACTCTAAGTCCGAACGGGTATGTGCAAGCAAACAGACGTCATCAGCATAATCAAGGTGACTTAAGATGTTAAGTTGTCTCCATTGAAGACCTTTACCTTCCCCACCTTCCAGTGCAGCTTTCAAGATGTCATTTATTACCACCAGAAACAGGGCTGGTGATAATATGCAGCCTTGTCTGACACCCGTTCGTGCAGGGAAGCTCTCGGACAGCTCTCCTCTATGCAAGACGCGACACCTTGCATCTTCGTAGGATTCTTTAATCATAGCTATGATCTTATCTGGATTACCTCTCCTACGCAAAGCATTCCATATGTAATCTCGCTTAACGCTGTCGAACGCCTTCTCGAAGTCCACACACATGAGATGTAGTGGCGAACTATCTACTCGTGCCAGTGAGTAATCCTGCGAGCATGTTTACCTGTATGTCGGACAGTTTCTACAGAAGCAATTCAGGTACTCATAGGTGTTCCTCCGTTGGACTTGGAGTTGAATCGCAGAGCTATCGTCTACAAGATCCGGAAGGGTGTCCCATTGCTGGCTAGCTGAGGAGAGGAACCTTCGCAAATGCAAAGAACTCCACGACCTGAATATTACATCGATATGGCGAAACAGGTGGGTGGACAGTGACAAGGGCAGGGTGATTTACGACTTTATTGTAGTCGTAAGCTATGCCAAAGATAACCTGGACTTTGAATTTCCTCTCAGTCTGGGTTATCTCTTGACAGACCATGGCAGCAGAATGCGTACCTTCGCAGGGTCGGTTTGAACGAAACAGAGGGTTGTGCATGTGATACCGAATTCGAGAGCTGGCAGCATATACTGAGCGAATGCCCAAGATATGCTGACATAAGACAACGAGAAGAAATGAAAGTAATGCGCAATGAAGACAACCTAGACGTTAGTAGGTGCTTGTCGAGCCACGCGCGAAATATTTAGAAGAAGGTGGGCCGAAACTGGAAGGTTCAGGAGAACGTAGGGATTAGTAAACTTAGAGACCAACAGAAGCATAGGAAAATTTTATTTACACGCAGGGAAGGGATAACGGAAGTTATCATATACCGGGTGAACGACCAAGGTCATTTCCGGTATAACCTTTGTGGTGTGCTACCAGTCACAGGTTTGCAAAAAGACCTAATTGGAATTATTCTTTATAATTACGAGACCGGACCGGAGGTTTTCTGGTAGGACGGGTGTTGGGGAGTTCATGGAAGGTTGCTTCCATCCCTGATCATGGAAAATGGCCCCTAGACGAGTATCGTGGTGGCTGTGGTTACTGCCCACATCGCGGGCAGAGCTCCCATAAGTTCAGCGTGGAGTTGCGTATTGAAACCTGGTGGCATGACCAACAGAATGGCAGAGATTTAGAAAGGTCTCGCATCCAGCAGTATGAAGACTGCTACGGGGTGTTAATTATTGTCGGCACAAAAACACTCCGTGTTGCTAAAGGCAACCGTGGCATCGAGCCTTACAGTCAGTCTGCCCACGTTATACAAAACAAGATATGGTTTTACGCACGTTTTATTAAAAAAAAAAAAAATCATACACCTCTTGTTGATACACCCTACAGATCACAAAGAATAAGGTGACAAATTTTCCACGCAACTTGAAAGGTCCCGTTGATATACAGAGTAACTCTATCCAAGCCAATCTCATCGCAAACTGCATTACAAAATTTGACCTAGTTGCTGTCTTGCAGCGCGCCACCACCCAAAATCAGCCCATTGACTACGACCTTTAAAGCTGCAATCGCCAAAAAATAAAAAAAAGGACAAGACACAGTGCGATTGTGTCGATTCTAGTCTCTCATTCTTTAGATCCGAACCGGAGGAAAATTATGTCGCATGACTTTCCCGACTTCGCACAACGTGCAGAGAGATGGGGTTCCGGCATAAAAACCGTGCTACAAACATTACTTTTACAGACGTGCGACGTGTTCTTCACTGCAGTCCTTATTTCATGGGGCCATAATTTTTATAGCCGCTCGTCATGAAATAACATCACTTGGTTTTTCCAGTCCTGGAGGAATAACTTCACTGAAAAGATATGTCAGTCCGAGGTCTGTCTGCACTCCAATTGGAGATGGAAGGAAGGATAGTTGTAGTCCCCCCAAAAAAAAAAGACTTAGAAACCGAACCAAACATAGAACTGCAGGAATTCGTCTTTGCTCGACAAGGGAAGGGCAATCAAAAGAATTTAGCCCCCACGAATTAGAACGGTCGAGCGGAGGGGGGGTGGACCGTTTCGGGCGTACGGTGGCGGTGGAAATTGATAAACAAAACGCATTTACAACTCGCTACCGCTTCACACAGTAATTTCGAAGCTATTTTTAGCTTTGCTTGTTTTCCGAGAGAGAAGTTCGAGGAGGACCTTGTCGGAAGCCTCCGCGAATCGTAAATTTATTTGAGTGGCCCAAATACTTTTCTTGTCATGTCTGAAAATCTTTTGTTGCAATCAATTTTTTTTTTTTTTTGCTATAGGGATTCAGCGACGATCATTCTTGAGGCAGATCGTGCTTGAAAGTTTACAAAGGAGAAGAAAAGAATCTCCTCCACCCTTTTTCCTTTCTTTTTCTTTGAATTTGTTGTACGTCGCTCCGCTTCACATTCGCGTTCATCTTGCGCGCAGCAGCAACATCAAAATCACACAAGAGAGACGACAAAGGGGTGGAATTTCCCCA
Organism: Chorisops tibialis; assembly: GCA_963669355.1. Taxonomy (NCBI): domain Eukaryota; kingdom Metazoa; phylum Arthropoda; class Insecta; order Diptera; family Stratiomyidae; genus Chorisops; species Chorisops tibialis. The sequence goes on from OY770263.1 coordinate 79,947,468, forward strand.
GGAAAATTTCACCTCCGATAGTAAGAAACGAATTTCGTTTTTGTTTAATACGGTGAAGATACACGGGGGAGGGAAAAGAAGCTCATCGCTCGCAAGTCGAGCAGTTCGGCGAAAAGTTAAATTCAAAGAAATTCCGTCACAAAATTCGAGTCAAACCCCACGAAAACCGCAATTTAAGGGTCGAAATGCACTCAAGGCGTAATTTTTTGTCCGAAAAGCACTGAAAATTTTCAAATTAAATCTGAAAAATCGACATCCAACACTACGCCACTCTCGCACTCATACATTGGCACAACGCTCGCACACCATGTACTCGGGCATTGGTGAAGAAAAGGTGGTGAAGTTTTTTTTTTTTTTCGTTTCTAGTTCCCTTTCCTTGGGCAATCGAATTTTCAAGGTAATTTCACTGAAAACGAACCGAAATCCAATCGAAAATTCCTCCGAACACTTCCGAATCGCGTTTTTATGCAGCGAAATTTTCAAAATTGCGGTTTTTCATTGCGTTTTTGACGCATGCCCGAACGATGTCGGGGTCACACACTTAAAGCAGAGAGTTTTCTTTGCCTTTCCGAATGCTTAACACTTTTCTCACCGTTTGTTACGTACGAAGCGGACCGGCACGTTCTATCCGTGAGGTTTATTCGCGATTTTTAAAACAATTTAAACGCCCGAAAAGCACAATTTTCTGTCAAAGAAAGCGCCATGAAAAAAGTGATGGCACGGCAACGAGAAAAAAAAATGTCCATCGCGGTGACATTTCACAAAAGCGGTGTACCAACACCCAAAAGATTAACAAAAAAGAAAAAATTCAAATTCAGCCATAAGACGACATGTCAGTGAGTGAGATGGCGCAACTAAATGGCTATGGTGAATGCGCAATAAGCGGAATCCGCCTCATCTCGTTCCCGTTCACGGCAATCGACAATCTTGCGTCGCATTTCACCTGACTTTTGATTGCACTTGACAGAACGGCGCACGCGAGGTGAATTTTTTTTATCGCGTTCGCGAAGATTTCATGTGGGGAAAAAAATCATTGCCAATTTGACGTGTCAAAAATTTGCGACAGAATGTCAAAAAATCTACGAGAAATGTCAGAATAATGCAATAAAAAAAAAACGAGAAAACGGAGGACATGTCATTGATCGTGAATGCGAAAACGAGAGACAGAACTACACTCACGGTGAAATGTCAAAGCCAATTAAAAACGCACTAAATAATTTCTTTTCCTCCTGAATTCTGAAAATCTCGGATCAGGTGGCAATCCAATAGGCGGGAACTTTCGAATAGGAATCAAATCCGGTCAAAATTTCAATCAAAAACTCTGGCAAATTCGAAACAGAACATCAACTTGACACTTTGTTACTTCGTCTCTCACTCTGACACCTGATGTATTGCACCATCTCTATCTCCCTCACATGTCAATCGAGAAAAATTTGATTTTCTTTTACGGTTTTCCAACGTGCCGTCTTTTTCCGCGAAGAAAATCACAACTAGAACTTCGAAATCGAAAAGAAAGTCAACTCAAAGGCCCGGGAAATTAACAAAAAAAAAAAACTACGCGATCTGAAATTACCAAGACGCACTTTTTTCTTCTTTAACGTCGCTGTCTTTAACACAAAACAACTTTTTTTCGTTTATTTTTTTTCCCTACGTTTCGATTTCTCACCACACCATGGCACGATCTTCACCTCACAGTGCCTTCAAAAAACTAAAAAAAAAATTTTTTTTTTGTCTTTCCTAAATTTTTTGTCGTGTTCTTCGCGACGGCTTGATCCCGCCACACTGCACAAATTTGTCAGACGTTGGGAAAAAAATAAAACGACTGCACAATTACTGGTCGAGGAGGACTTTTTCGTTGACAGGCTCGATCGCGACAGAATATTTTACACCAGGGAATTTTGTACGCCGTGCCAAGAGAGCGCGTAGAAACTCGCGATTGAAATGTAAAAGAAAAAAAACTGAAAAAAATCGATGGAAACAAAAGTCGAGTCGCGGATGAGATTTGATCGTTATCGTCGGGTATCGAACGACAACGATAAACGGAGATTTACCGTGCGATTTTCTAGCGGGTAGCAGAGGAAGACAGCAAAAACAGCTCCGTGTTCGACACGCACTCGTTCGGTTTTTCTTCACTTTACGAAAAGATCGCCGTAAAACATTTTTTTCTCGCGTTCGTTTTGAATTTTACGTTAAGCACGTCGATACGGTCAAGCTTGCGCTACGCTTTACAACTTTTTTTATTCGATTTCGCTTGAACGCGGACGAAAACAACCCGAAAACGTCGGAAACGAAATTTCGCCTTTTTTGAAATATGGCCGCCGTGTCGTTGCCGTCAAGATTTTTTTTTTTTTGTCTTCTTTCTTTTTGTGGGGATTTTCAACATAGTGGCGCTAGTTGAAGTGAAGAGAATTATTCGAAGCGGGGCTGCCATATGTGCGTGCGAATTGGAAATGGTTTGGAGAGTGGATTTGATACAAACGAAATCGAAGATTCAGGACTTTGTTTTTTTTTTTGTAACCGGTACAAATTTTGTGTTCTTTCCGATCTTAAGCATATTTTGTTGACCTAATGAAAGCACTTGACATTGTGAATCATAAAACACTAATAGATGGACTGTTACGCGATGAAGGAAATCCTTCATCCCGCTTCAGATAATGGGGATTTCTTAGGTCGAGGCAGAACGATTTTGCCGGCGGCTCAGGAGCTTGGGATGGGTCGTTGACCCAAGAAATCCTCATCCTTGTTCGTGCTGATGAGCAAAAATGGAACGGGAAAAGGATCACGATACCATACTACCCAAGCGGTTCATTCGCTTAGCGGGATGTTTTCATCCCCCGCTAATCCAAATTAGCGGACGATAAAAAAAAACCTTAATACAGGAAATTTGCGTATCACTCATGACGATAATTCACACTTACCCGATATCCGGACAAAGCCTGGGAACTCTCTCATGAGTTCCTCACTCACTCATCTTGAGAAACAAAAAAAAGAAACGAAAAAGAGAAAGAAGGAAAGAAAGGAAAAAAAAACGCGCGCAATAAATTCATTGGTTGTTCCTAGGCACTTACAGAGAAAGAAAATTTGACACTCGAAGAAAGAAAAAAATTATAACTTAAATTAACATATAATTATATTTCATTAAATTCTTGCTATTGAAATAAAAAAATGATAATATAAAAAAATTCAATATTTCGTACTTATCGTTGGGGCCCTTGCTGCATCCAGACGTGTCGAAGAATTTCAGTACAAATTAGCGCTCTTTTCAATTTTTGTTAATGTCACTTGTTCAATTTTTAGGTAATTTTTTCTTATTTGTTTTTCAATGTCACTTATAACTTTATAAAGTTCTTTTAAGCTATTAATTATGAACTTAACAAATTCAACTTCTATTAATGTCACTTATTGTATTATATTTTTTTTTTTATTGTCTTATTTTTTCCTAACAACAAAACGATGTTCACCATCAACGCCACTTTTTAATCCGAGTTTTTTCCCTTTTATTTTTCCTTTTTTTTTTTTATTATTAGTAACCAAAGGTGTTCTCCTGAACACAGTCTATTTGCTTCTCCCCGAAAGCCTTTCCACTTTTTTTCAAATCCCGGCAGACCTAGAGTCACTGTATAACTGAGCTACTCGGTCCAGGAGTCTGGCAGATGCGTATCAGAGTTGAAACCGTTAAGTTTGAATTTTTTGGTGTATATACATATTCGGTTAGATATTTATCAAAATGCAATTGGAATTCGATTATGTGCCCTGAAAAATTAATATCATTGTGCCATTCCATTAAAAACAGCCAAAAATTCAATTTTATTTTGCAATTTTCTGCACCCACACATCTTTACCAAACAGGTTTTTAGTCTAGTTTATGATTCGGTTTGTTTACACATGGCGGAAAAACATCCCGACAGGGATTTTTGCAATCCATTCCCTTTTATTGAAAATCATTCAAATCGAGAAATCATTCAAATCGACCTAAGGAATTTGCAATGCATTCTAAAGTAATGTGAAGGCATTGCATAAAGTAGCAGTTTATTTAGGGAATTTGATATGCATTGCAAGGTAATGTGAGGAGATTGCATAAAATAAATGATCATCGTCAAAACGTGCCGCGCACAAAACGAAAGATTATTAATAGAAAACATTAATGTCATATTCCGTTTGGTTTCTAATATTCCCGTAAAATTTTACAAGTTGTTCGTTGCAAGAAAAAAATCTTAAGTTACACCGTACTTTTCCAGCAACAAAATTAGTTAAATTATAGCAACAGAATTTAAAATACTGAATTCATATTAAAAGCAGGATCCCATTTCATCACATTTTTCAATATTAATTCAAAATGAATCGCTCCCTCAATGTTAGAATACCTTCTCAAAGATTAATTTGCTTTCTATTCTTTTGCAACCATTCCATCGTAGATTCTATTGCGACCATTATATTGTCGATTTTTTTTTCAATCATTACATTATTCATTCGTTTCCCTAGATTCCAATGTCGATTCTTTGTAATGCAGAAAGTAGAAAAAAACGAATGCTTGCCTATGACATTGCAATGTTAAAATAATCTATGTTTTACGACAGGAAGTAGCTGTAATAGCTTCATGGTAAGAATCATCGGCGCGGTAATGATTCCACTCCCAACTGGGATATGTCAGAATGACTACACAGTCTACACCTATTTTCACCAACACTTTGATCTTTCGAACGTTCGATTTTTAGTACCAAATTTTTTAGCACGTTCGATTTTTGTACTAAAATAGCTATCTGCCAGACTCCTGGACCGAGTAGCTCAGTTATACAGTGACTCTAGGCAGACCGAGCTTTAACGGCTTTCCTCCTCATCTCATCGCTAGTTTTGGCGCCAAAATACTTTCCAGCAGTACTGCCCTAGGAGTTTTTATGTCCAAAATTTTTCAGTTCATTATTTGGCGCGAACTAATTTGATTATTTTTATTAATATTGCGTTCTTTTAAGTTTATTATTTTGGTCGTATTATTATTTTGTTATAATTTCATGTTTAGAGACAAAAAAAACAATATAACGTGTATCCTAATTGTACCTAGGGACAGTATGGGAACAAAACAAAAGAAAATAAAGCGATAAACTACGACCAAAATGAGGGAAGAGTAGAATTGGATTCTGGTGAAGGCTAAAACGAAATTTACAAAAAAAAAGTTTCGCAACAGGACTTGATGAGATTGGAATTAGAGGAAAAGCAAATTAACTCATTAGCAGTAGAGTTACTCGATACACACTAACACGACTCCCTTAATAAAGTTTGGAAAATGCTATAATACCAACAGTTCAGTGTGCGCTTACGTAACATAAAAAATGTGAAAAACAGGCAAATTTGAGTTGGACGTTTTTCAAAAGTATGGACACGAGCACAAACTTGCATTGAACTGTGGTGCGCTCGTCTCATACTATACAGTTATTCATAATGAACAGGATTTAGAATCAGCTACTGTAAATCTTGGCCAGAGGAATAAACAAGTCCTGGCAACAGCTTAAGACCGATGATCAGGATCGCGCTTTGTGGAAGAGAGTTGTTTCTGTCCTATGCCCTTATAGGGGGTCTTAACAGTAATTTGATTGATTGATCTAATGGAATGGCATAATAATATTAATATTTCAGGGCACATAATCAAATCCCAACTGCATTTTGATATTACTTATAATGGCGCTACAGCCCAAATTGGACCTTGGCCTCCTGAATACTTTGCCTCCATCCATCTCGGCTCAGTGACCGCGTCCTTCAATTTGAAAATCTTAGCAGTGATTTGTTGTCTGCGTCAATCAAATCCTCCCAACGCTTCCGTGGTTTTCCAACCAGTCTTTGTCCATTGACTTCCCTTTAAGCATGCGTTTGGCAATTCTTCCGTCATCCATCTGCTGCCAGGCTATAACTTCTTAAATTTTATGTGAGTTGACACTTCTGGATTGTTGAAAATGGCATATGATTCTCTATTGTATAGTATTCTCCAGGTGGTCCGAGGATTCTTCTGAAGACCTTTCTTTTAAAGGCTTTAAGTAATTTTTCGGATGCCTGAGTTAATGTCCACGAGCAAAGGTCTTATGATCGTTTTATATAGCTTAAATTTTGTTTTCCTGTGGACGTTCTTGTTTTTAATTATTGGAAGTACCGAATAATACGTATTGTTTGTCATCAATATCCTTCTTTTGATTTCGATGGGTTCGCTTCCATTATTCGATAGTTTCGCCCCTAGGTATACAAAGTTGACTACGTTTTCTAGGCTCTGTAATATTTTGTCTGATTAGCGTCTTTTCCTAGTTTGTGTCATAATTTTTGTTTTGTTTTCATTAATACGTAGTCCAACTTTCCTTTCTACCGAGTCAAGGCTTACAAATACTTCTTTGGAACTCTCCAGCGATCTTGCAAGGATATCTATATCGTCGGCATATGCTAAGAGTTGTGTGGATTTGAAGCATAGTGTTCCCTTGGTGTCAACGGGAACGACATATTCGAGTGTCAAGTTAAAAAACATTGGTGGCGAAGCCGTCACCTTGTTTAAGGCCGTTGTCTGCATTTTGATAATTATCTAACCGAATATGTATATACATTGTGAGAGATGTCGAGCTCTCTTACTGCTATGACGATTTTCGAGCACCATTTCCTACACTTTTTGAATGTTTTCGTCGGAGGTCGTCCAGAACGGGGCCTGTCTTCAAGGATCTCTCGACCGTCCTTAAAGGCATTTTACCACTCGTTGGCTCGTTTTTTTTTGATATTACTGAATCACCGTAAGCCTTCGCAACGATTCCGCACATGAAATTTGTTGGAAAACACAAAATTTGAGACAAACTCTTTGTTCCATTTTTTTATCCATTCCAAAAATCGCGGTAGACTACTGAGGTGTACCGGTTGAATCGGTAAACTGCTGTAAATAAACTGATTAACAAGCCGCACTAATTTTTGGGGACAATCCTACCTGCCTACCAAAAAATTTTGAAATATCATTCCCCAGAGTAATTTTATTACAAATTGCTGTTACTCATTTATCACAATGTATGTAGATTGATGTATACCTAATTACTTTTAAGCATCATCATAATGTTTGTGGAGTTTTGTAGTACTCGGCAAATGGTCATCGGAGGGACCCTTTTTCCACACAAGAGTCATCATAAAAAATCTTGGGTGTCCCCTGATGGTGTTACTCAGAACCAGGTCGACCATTTGGCTATAAGTCGCCGATGGAGAAGATGTCTCCTCGATGTGCGAGCGAAACGTGGAGCTGACGTGGGGAGCGATCACCACTTGATGGTTGCCTGCTTGAGATTGTGTACAGCAGCTATTTCACGACCACAAATTCTTCAAATGAAGTGCAAACTTTATGTGGATAAACTCAAAGATCCCAACAAAAAACGCGAATACACCACTATTCTACGCGAAAAGTCATTGGGTGAATGAAATGCGCACACTGGACGCCAATTGAAAGGCAAGCAGAAACACTTTTCTAACTAGTGCTGAAGAATCTGTGGAATATGTGCAAAGCGGTGAGAAACCCTGGATGTCGCAAGACACATGGGACAAGGTTGGCAATCGGAAAAAAGCCAAATTGGTAATGATCTCTCAACCCAATGTCAACCAACGAACGCCCGACCTGAGGCAGAACTACCGCGATGCTCATATACAGCTTAAAAAGGCTATTAGACGCGACAAGAGAAAGGCCATTGAAGATCTGGCAAACAAGGCAGAATCTGCGGCTTACCTAGGGGATATGGGTTCACTTTTCAAAATCATGAAACAGTTGACGAACAGGAATTTCACCGCCAACCACCTGGTGAGAGATGTCAACGGAACTCTCCTTAATATGAGTGAACACCAGTTGATGGAAGGAATACTTCTCTGATATTTTAAACATCTTGTCAGAGGAAGATATTCCGGAAACAGAACAACTACCAAACATCAAACCGCAACAATCCTCTATTAGGGACGATCCCCAGATAAGGAAGAGATAGTTTCCGCCATTCGGTCAATGGCGGGAAGGAAAGCTCCAGGTATAGACGGACTACCAACCGAACTCCTCAAAGCGGACCCGGAAATCACAGCCGATATACTCCTCCCACTCTTCACTAAGGTGTGGAGTGAGGGAAGATATCCGACTGAATGGAAGGAGGGCGTCATTGTGAAAATTCCGAAGAAGGGCGACCTTCGGGATTGTGGCAATTGGCGTGGTATATGTCTACTTACTGCCGTATCAAAAATTATGGCTAAGGTAATTCTCAATAGGACTAGTGATGTCGTCGAGAGCACTCTCGAAGTTTATCAGGCTGGATTCCGTAAAGGGTCGTCTTGTACCGACCACACAAATACCCTACGGATAATATTAGAGCAGTCAGCCGAAATGGGTTCGCCACTACATCTCATGTTTGTGGATTTCGAGAAGGCTTTCGACAGCGTTAAGCGAGATTACATATGGAATGCTTTGCGTAGGAGAGGTATTCCAGATAAGGTGATAGGTTTGATTAAAGAATCCTACAAAAATGCAAGTTGTCGCGTTTTGCATAGAGGAGAGCTGTCCAAGAGCGTCCCTGTGCGAACGGGTGACAGACAAGGCTGTATATTATCACCAGCCCTGTTTCTGGTGGTAATAAATGACATCTTGAAAGTTGCACTGGAAGGTGGGGTAGGTAAAGGTCTTCTATGGTGACTATTTAACATCTTAAGTCACCTTGATTATGCTGATGACGTGTGTTTGTTTGCACATAACCGTTCGGATTTAGAGAAAGCATTATCAGCATGAACGGCGGAGCCGAAAAGAATGTTGAGGCTCGGCTAAATAAAACTCGTCAGGCTTTCGGTATCCTTTCCCCTTCCTGGAGGTTAAGAGAGATCTCCCTTCGCACGAAGCTGCGAGTTTTTGACGCATGCGTCAAAGTGACCGTGGAAAGTGACCGTTCGACTTACCAAGAAACTACAGACTTTCGTGAACCAATGCCTCCGACGGATTTTAGGAATATTTTGGCCAGAAGTGATCTCCAACAACGAACTTTGGAGTACAACTGGCCAAACTAAAATAGGTATTGAGATTCAAAGGCGGAAGTGGCAGTGATTGGATATACCTTGGTTACCTCAATCTACGAAAATGAAAAATACGCAGATAGAGGGTTGTGCGAAGAGCTAACAACCCTTCCACAATTAGTAATGAAAATGTTAAGGAACCTGAAAATCAGGATGCCAAAGCCCGGTTTGGGCTGTCGTGCCATTGAAGAAGAAACGCGCTCACGAGTGTACCGCCAACCCTATTCCTACTCGTACAGTGAAATATAGACAGTCATTCATCTCCCCAACGTCCAGACTTTGGAACGCATTGCCTGCCAGTATATTTCCAAGCAAGTATAACCTTCAGCGCTTCAAAAATAATGTCCATCACCATTTCCGTCTCTCTCCCCTAAAATTCCCATAACACTATCAAATTTCATCCTATTCCTATAACTGTGCAATGCATTAAAGAGTAACTCCTTAAGTTATAATCGGTGCCTTATACAGTACCTGGCCAATGAATTATACTCAAAGCATTTTTCTTCGAAATGAAACAATAATGACCACAGGTATAAGTCCCTTGTGGGTATTTCCATATTTTAAGAGCAGTAAATACCCTGGTTGTTTTGCTATGCATTTATTATCTTGTTTTAATATATTAGTTCATATTATTCTATGTAGAGAAATTTAACTTTTAATTTATTTTATGAAAATTGTAAAATTTTCGTCCTGTATATAACGGAGTGTTAACGGGTCTTTTTGACATTTAAATGGTTCTTGTGAGTGAATACAGTGTACGAATAGGGTTTAAACGGACATTTCGGTAAAAATTTAAAAGTAATATTTTTTTAACAGAACTTAGTGTGCAGTAGTAAAAATTCGGGCATAATGAGGAAAAAAAGGATTTTTCTAGTGACATAAAAGAAATTGTGGAAAATTTATTGAAGAAAAAAACTTTTTCGCAACGGGAAATTGCTAAAATGTGCAATATTTCACAATCGTCAGTAAGAAACATAAAAAAATGGTAGATGGGGGAGTAGATGTTCGATTGGACAAGAGGGAGCATCGCAAAAGTGTACGAAAAACAACACCGCGAGCTGACAGGAAGGTTGTTTCAATTGCTGAAAGGAACAGAAAGGCTTCAATAAAGCGGTCCATAAGTATAGTTTCCGATCAAGGCGTTGAAATTTCAGAGCGCACTCTAAGACGTCGGACGGAAAAAGCGCATTTGGACTGCAGGAAAATAACCAAAAACCGAAGTTAACTCTTGCAATGTTAAAGAAAAGACTGGCTTGGGCAAAGACGCATAAACACTTCTCAACATCTGACTGGAAAAATGTAAGCATAATTTTATTTTATTTAATCTCAAGGATATTAAATATTTGGAATGAAAAATTTCACAGGTTTGCTTCTCAGATGAATGCCGGATCGAAGTGACTGGAAGAGTAAGCAATTTATGCAAGAAGGAGACCAGGTGAAAGATTGCTGCCTGAATGTACTGAGCAAAGGGTAAAGCACCCAATAGCAATGATGATATGGGGTGTGATCTCTGGGAAAGGACTCGGAGCTTCATATTTTGTCGAAGCTACCATGAACTCCAACCATTATCTGAAAGTTTTCAAGGATGTTTTTCTTCCTCACGTGGCAAGTTGGTTCGAAGAAAAGGACCAATATATCTTTATGCAGGACCACCCTGCCACACTGCTAAATGTGTGAAAAATACCAAAGCGAAAATTATATTTAAAATTTACCGTGGCCAGGGAATTTACCGGACATGAATCCCATTGAGAATGTATGGGCAGTATTAAATAAACAAGTTTCCAAAAAAAAAGTAATAGCAATAAAGCAGAATTAATCAATTCTATTAAAGAAGTTTGGTTTCATGATGATATAATCAGAAAATAGCATAAAAAGTATGGAATCTTGAGTAAAAGATTTAAAAAATCAAGGTAATTGGACGGAATACTAGTTTTTAATTATATCTGAATGTCCTTTTCTGTAATTATTACTTTAAATGAATTGAAGAATCTATATAAATATAATTGTAGTGTCTGTCTGTTGTTTGTTTAGAAATGGCTATAAGTTAGGTTTTTGCTTTATTTTACCAATTACTAAGTAGAAACTTGCGTTTTTAAAATTCTTCTCTGTCTGTCCGTCTGTCTGTCCGGCTTTCACGCAAAAACGGCTGAACCGGTTGTAACGAAACTTTCACAGTTTATTGGGCATGCTCCAGGATGTAATCTGCTTTTGGTTTTATGTCACTCCCCTCACGCCTTCTACCCCCTCCCATACAAAATGACACATTTTCAAAAATATGTAATAATCGATTTTTTCCCGAAACTATAAAAGCTATTAATTTGAAGCTTAAAATATATTAACTCTATTACAAATTCTATCTAAAAGCTTACAAATTATTTGGATCGCCCTACTCCTTCCACCACCTCCCATACAAACTATACTTTTTCATTAAATACTATACACCAATTTTCTCAGTACGTATAACTTCCATCAAGGTAAAATTTTGTACCAAATCCTTAATTGGCATTATTATATATATCGGGAAAAAAATAATCGATTAGCTTCACTCCTTCTACCCCCTCCCGTACAATGTGACACGATTCCACGACTTTGAAAAAATTCGATTTATTTGAAAAGTGTGAATGTTACTGATCTGAAATTGAAAATACATCAACTGCATGATGATTGTAGTACTAACTCAAAAAACTACTAAGAACCCCTCACTCCTTCCACCACCTCCCATACAAATTGCACTTCTTCATGAAATACCCTACATTAATTTTCTCAATACGTATTACTTTCATCGGGCTAAGATTTTGTATCAAATCCTTAATAAGCATTATTATTAATATCGGGAAAAAATTAACCGATTAGCTTCACTCCTTCCACCCCCTCCCATACAATGTGATACAATTTCACAACTTTTCAAAAATTCATAATTCATAATTCATAATATATTTATTTCCCAAAGTTTCTTCATAACATGCTTACGCTAATTTTTCTTACAGTTAGTGGCCAGATTGTGTTTGAAATCTTTACAGCTTATGGATGAATAGTTAAACAATAAGACATTTTGATGTATGACACTTTTCTTAATATAGTTGGATGAAGTAAGGAAAAAGAGGGGAAAACTAGGAAAGTAACTTAATTTTAGGCAACTATTAAAGATGAAGCACAAGAATACTACTCCTTTTTTGGGGAGATTCTTTAAGAGAATATTGGGTATACCATCTTTTCCGGGGCATTTCCTGTTTTTAGTTCTGCGAAGAATGTTTTTAATGTCAGTAGGTTTACAAAGTTGGATTGGCTGAAATTTCGGTAAGGGAATTGAGAGCAGGTTATTAATTTTATCATTGACATCGTTAGTGAATTGGTTTTGGGTGGAGTTTGAGCCTACGATATCATGAGAGGAATGGAATTAGTCCGCAAGTATTTCTGCTTTTTCGCTACAAATATTTTTATTGTTAAACTTGAGATAAGATATACTTCTTCCTCTATTTTTCAAGACTTTGTTGATTTTCCAGAATTTAGTGGAGCCTTTGCTTAAACCTTCTAGCACAGAATTCCAGTTTTTATTTCGCAGTTGTGAAATTTTATAGCTTATTTCCTTCTGAAGAAATTGGACTTCTTTTTTTAAAGCAGGATCTCTACATCTTTGCCATTGTCTTCTTTTATTGTTTCGAGCTGAGATTAGCTTTTTAATTTCATTTGGGAGAGTGATATTGTTTTCCTTGATTGTAATTTTCGGCGTAGATTTATCGGCGGCTTCGATAACTTTGGAAGAGAAACTATTCACCATTTCGTCGATTAAAGCGGGGCTAGTTTCAGATAGGTCGAGGTTGTTCATAGATAGAGAGTTACTCAGGAGGCGGTGATAAGTTTTCCATCGCGTTCTGGAATAATTTCGGATTTGAACAGTGCTATTATTCTCTGGTACTTCATCCAATAGGGAAAATAGAACCGGAAGATGAGGGGATGAAAGTTCTTGAACAGTTGTAGGTTGGGAGACATTGATGAGGCCAAAACTAATAACTAGATCGAGGGTGGAAGGAAGCCCTTTAGGTGGATGGTATGTGGATTGGTTGATGGATGGACTATTTCATTTCCCTTGGCTAGTTCATCGAAGAGTAAACGGCCGGCTTTGTTGGTTCGAGGACAGTTCCAGTGTTGGTGTTTGGCATTAAAATAACCACAGAGTAGCATTTTATTTTTTGTTCTGGTGAGCTTTTTAACATCTGACTGGAATTTTATCAATTTTTCAGACGTAACATGCGTTCCTGGGAAGTAACTGGCTGTTAAGATTAAGTCTATGTCTACTTACTTAATAGATAATGAACCGATTTTATCGGTATTAGGAATGGGCAAAAGAGAGTGTTTAATTTGCTTATTGATAATTATTGCAACGCCGCCACCCTTTTTATTTTCTCTATCATGTCTATAGACTGAGTAAAGGGAATCAAAAAATTTATCGGCTGGCTTAAGCCAAGTTTCTGTTATAATAGCAATGTCTACATTATTATCTCTAATGAAACATAAGGTTTCGGTGATTTTGATTCTGATGCTTTGTGCATTCCACAGCATACATTTTAAGTTTCGTTTATGGTCCATAAACATACTTGTTGGCTAGCCTTAATATTACGTGGAACTGATCCAGCTTCGTTTTGCAGGTAGATAGCTGCGTAATTAGGTCAGCTGCGAGTAAAGTCAGCTGCTCAGGAGATAGGAGATCTTCAGTTGGTTTAGTGCTATTGGAGTAGTTGACGTTGGTGGTTGCATGCGCGTGCATGGATTGTGCGCTTGTATTCCAGTTTGTGACAGTTGGAGTGGAAATATTATTGGGCTTTGGAGCTCCTGGCAGTGATGGAAATTCTTTCCCAGACAACAGAAAGCGAGGTGTAGTTGGCTGCATGGTTGAATTTTGGAAGGCCACTTTATTGAATGTCTTGTTGTTAAGTTTTTTTTTAATTTCCAGATAGTTTTGTCTGGAGCTGCAATTTGCGTCGTTCACCATATGGTTTAAGCCGCAGTTAGCACACTTAAGCTGGTCGTCACGTGTGGCATCACATATTTCATGTTTGTGAGCGTCTCCGCAGATAAGACACTTTGGTACGTTATGGCAATTCGATCATCCATGACCAAAGCGTTGGCAATTTCAACATTGCGTGGGGCCGTTTCGTCTAGTTTTTTTATAATTCCAGCGAACCATGGTATTCATGATGGCGTACAATTTCTTTCGTAGGTCGGACAATTTAACGGAGCCATGTTCGAAGTAAACCAAATACATTGCGTGCTCGTTGAAGCGCTTATTGGCGAGATTAATATTTTTAACGTCAACAACCTTAAGCCCGTTGTCGGTTAGATGCATTTTTAGAAGCTCGGGGTCCATGGAGTGCAATCCCGTTAGTATAAATTTAATTGGTTTCCCTGACTTTAATGGGTGCGTATAAAAACTAACTTTTTTACTCACCAAATGCTGATGCAAGCTTTGGTAGTCATTTAAATTAGCGGTAAGTATTTTTTTACCGACGGACATTAACTTTAATTTGAATTCATTGATGTTGAGAACTTTCAGGATGATTTTGATCGTTGGGAGATCCAAGTCGATGATGACGATTGGCGGTGGTGGGGTTTTAATAGTTTCGCCTTCTTTGCAGGAGTCAGTTTCCGATGGGAGATTGGCAAGTGGTGCAAATCGGTTCGATGTAGAACCAATTGGTGCCGTATTCGAGTTTGTTTTTCTGAGTTTTAGTCTATCACGAAATTTTTCGATGGGTTCCGGGGGGTCCTCGCGCCCCCTCTTGGGTTTAGTCATTGCACTTTTGTCGGACACTGTGCACTATAGTTAATTACCAGCGAATTATCATTCCAAATGACAAAAAACGAACGGAAAAAGTTTGTTATCGCGATTATCAGCTATTTTTTCACTTCTATGAACACAATTTTTTTTTTTTTATAATTTGATCGATTGTTCGCGTCTCTTGTGCGTGAATGAAACCGTAACGGTATTTTAGTAGTTTGTTCGCAATTAGGAAAAATAGAACCGAAGCGCTCGGATGCTAAACTACTACTTCTAATACTAGCTTCACTCCTTCTACCCCTCCCATACAATGTGACACAATTCCACAACTTTTCAAAAATTCGATTTTCTTCAAAAGTGTGAACGTTACTGATCCAATATTTAAAATATATCAATTCCATTATGATCATAGTTGTTTGCCGAAAAATCACCAAAACCCCTCCCCTCCCCTCCTTCTACCACCTTCCACATAAATTGCACAATTTCATTAAATCCAATGCACTAAGTTTCTCAGTACCTATTCAATTTTTCAAGCTTAAATTTGGTACAAAACATTTTCTAGCTACTCCTGCATGATGTGAAATAAATTAGTAGTCATCTTTTCTACCACTCCCCATAGAAAATTTCTTATCGCAAAAATTTCGATTTCATCTACATATAGTATCGTATGATTGGGCTTTACGCACAATCGTAGTCCTTTTATGGTTTTAAGCTTAACATTATTTTATTTGGTCATTTTATACTCTAGATGAAATCTGAGAGTATTATAAGTTTGCCACAAAGTTTGTAACGCTGAGAAATAAGGCACGGAGAAAAAAATGAATGATACAGAAGTTCATATAATCACTCAAAAATCTCAAAACCGAATGTCCGTCCGTCCGTTCGTCTGTCCTTCCGTGTCCTCTCTAGCTTGAGAACGCGTTGATCTAGAAAGTTCAAATTTTGTACACGTCGTTTTTGACAAAAAAGTAAGGACAAGTTCGTGAATGAGCCAAATCGCTCCACCCCTTCTACCCCCTCCCATACAAAATTACATAAGTGCGCAATTTGACAATAAACGGATCTGCTCGAAAAGTATGAAAGCTATTGACCTGAAATTTGGAATATATTACTTTTATGATGATATCAATCTACCATATAAAAATTATGCGTGTTCTCTTCCTCCTTCTACCACCTCCCATACAATCTGCACTTTTTTATGAAATACTCTAAATAAATTTACTCAGTACGTAGGAAAATTATAGAGCTGAAATTATGCACTAATTATGTATTTAGAATTATTAGTAAGACTAAAAAAAATTAAAATCACTCCTTCTACCCCCTTCCATACAATTTGACACAATTCAACAACTTTACAAAAAGTCGATTTTCCTGAAAAGTATGAATGCTACTGATCTGCACTTTAAAATATATCAATCAAATGATGTTTACAGTTATTTCTAAAAACGTCATTAATAAATTCACACTCCTTCTACTACCTCCCATACAAACTGCACAATTTCACTAAATCCAATACACTAAATTTCTCAGTACCAATTAAATATTCGAATCCTAAATTTTGTATAAAACATTTTGATAAGTAGTTCGATGTCGTCACCCCCTCTACCACTTCCCCTACAAAATTCCTTAAAATAAAAAAACTCTCTTTCATCTAGAGTATCGCACGATTGGGCTTTACGCTCAGTCGTAGTCCTGTTATGTTTTTATAATTAACACAAGCTACAACTATTCACATGTCCTTAACGATCTTCCATACTTACATGATCTCAAATCGCGGGATTGATTTCTTTCAGTCTTAATAATTTATGGTTCTGATTCTAACAAAATACAAACCATTGTGTTTAAAGAGTCTTTAAATTAAACAGATTATATATCTCACATAATGTATATATTACTAACCACATTCTCAAAAATTGCTTGTTTTGCGATCCTTCCGCGGACAAAGTCGCGGGCGATCGCTAGTATTTAATATAAACTAAAAAAAAAAAAAAAAATATGCTGTACATTATTGTCAACTGAAAAATGTTATGGCAATATGCTAATGATTGGTTTGAGTATAATTCATTGGCCAGGTACTGTATATACTCCAGTCTTAAAGTATTTGGTTCTCGCCTTTTATTTCAAAAACATTTCTACAAAATTAGTATCTCATTTAATCGACTTTAATCATTACACTAACGTACAACAAAATGTTCATTTACAATAAACTTTTGTTTAATTCAAAATCTGGAATTCCTAAGGTTATCCAGAAATAAGGAACTTTGAATTGTAAATGAAATTCGATCACTGAACTCAAAATGGGTAGTGTAATAGATTCCACACAAATGCAGGCTTGTTTTTGTTGTACACACGATCGAATTAATTAATGGGTGAAAATATTTTTTTTTTCTTGAATACTTGAAATACTTACACGAACTTGAAACTTATTGAAAAACAATTTGATGGACATGCTAATTCAGAAGGAAATCGAGTCTTAACTGTTTGCGTATAGAACCTTCGACCTCGCAGCGGTTAATTTAAAACTTAAAATTGAATTAACGAAAATTGAAATGCATCGAAAGGACCACGGTTAAAATTTACTGAGCATTTACGTTTTGATAGCAAGAGCGCTTAGAACTGAACAGGATAAAATCATCGTCGTCACTATTGTAGGAGTTTGGAAATCAATAGAATTCCTTCATAATGGCTGTGGTTATTAAGAATCTCTATCACAATTATCAATATTTGTTTCACGAGTTTGAAGGTAATAAAATTTTTTTTTTCTTTTTGAAATTTTATCTCGAAATTCTTCATTTTCAGATCCTCGTATTGAAAAATATCCTTTTGTACATTCCCCATTGCCGATGGCCATTGTTATCATCTTGTATTTGTTTTTTGTAAATAAATGGGGACCGAATTGGATGTTGGACCGGAAACCGTTTGATTTGAAAAATGTTATAAAATTTTACAATCTATTTCAAGTTATTTACAACTTGTGGTTCTCGATTCATGTAAGTCTAGTTGGTTCGTGTGTGTGTGTGCGCAGTTCAAACAGTTCGCGGTTCAATAATATCGAAATTCTATGTACGGCTTGTTTTAGGGCTGGACGCATTCGTATATGAGAAGCGATTTCAGTTGGTCCTGTCAGCCAGTGGATTGGACCAATAATATGCCATATATGGAGAAATTAATATTTGTATCGTATATGTATTATCTTAGTAAATATATGGATTTATTCGATACGGTAAGTTTAGTGTAATTGATTTTGCTTTTAAAATAGATTTTGGTTGTTTAATTGCTCTGAAGTCAACTAGGATGTAGCCTAGTGGGTAGCGTGTTAGTCTACAATGCGAAGGTCGTGCGTTCAAATCCCGGTTGACGCTTAATTGCAGCACACTGCCTGCTTGGGTCATATCTTGGTCACCTCAATCTACGAAAATGTAAAATTCGAAGATAGAGGTTTGTGCGAAGGTCTAACAACTCTTCTATACATAGTAATATAATTGTAGTCTCTGTCTGTTATTTGCTTATAAATGGCTATAAGTTAGTTTTTTGAGTTATTTTAGCATTAACTAAGCATAAAAACACAGTTTTGAAATTTTCGTCTCTCTGTCTGTCTGTCCGACCGCTTTTCACGCACAAACGGCTGAACCGATTGTAATGAAACTTGCACAGTTTGTTAGGTGTCCATCGGAATAAAATCTGCTTTTGGTTTCATTTCACTCCCCTCACGCCTTCTACCCCCTCCCATACAAAGTGACTTATTTTCAAAATATATATTAATCAAATTTTCTTAGAAACCATAGAGGCTATTAATTTGAAATTTGGAACATATTATTTCTATTATAAATGCAGTCTTTTGGTCTACAAATTGTTTGAGTTTTCTCACTCCTTTCACCACCTCCCATACAAACTACACTTTTTCATGAATTACTTTACACCATATTTCTCAGTACGTGTAACTTCCATCGAGCTAAAATGTTGTATTAAATCCTTAATTAACATTATTATTAATATCGGGAAAAAATTTATCGATTACCTTCACTCCTTCTACCCCCACCCATACAATGTGACACAGTTCCGCGACTTCACAAGAATTTGAATTTCTTGAAAAATCTGAATGTTACTGATCTGAAATTTCAAATATATCAATTGCATGATGATTATAGTTGTTTTTCAAAAAATCACCAGAAACCCCCTTCTCCTTCCACCACCTCCCATATAAACCACACTTTTTCATGAAATACTCTAAACGAATTTTCTCAGTACATTTAAATTTCATTGAGGTAAAAATTTGAACTTAATCCTTAATTAGCATTATCATTAATACCGGGAAAAAAATTAACCGAGTAGCTTCACTCCTTCTTCCCCCTCCCATACAATGAGACACATTCCACGACTGTATATTAATTCGATTTTTTTGAAAATTATGAATGATACAGATCTGAAATTTAAAGTATATCAATTGCATGATAGTTATAGTTGTTTCTCGAAAAATCATCAAAAACCCCCCACTCGTTCTACCACCTCCCATACAAATTGCACAAATTCATTAAATTCAATGCACTAAGTTTCTCAGTACCTACTCAATTTTTGAAGCTTAAATTTGGTACAAAACATTTTTATAGCTACTCTAGCATGATGTGAAACAAATAAGTTCAGTGATGTCACCCCTTCTACCACTCCCCATACAAAATTTCTTAACACCGCAAAAATTTCGATTTCATCTATACATAATATCGTATGATTGGGCTTTACGCACAATCATTGTCCTGTTATTTTAAGCTTAATGTTATTTCATTTGTTTTTATACTCTAGATGAAATCTGAGAGTATTATAAGTTTGCCACAAAGTTTGTAACGCCAAGAAATAAGGCTCGGAGAAAAAAATGAATGATACAGAAGTTCATATAATCACTCAAAAATCTCAAAACCGGATGTCCGTCCGTCCATCCGCCCGTCTGTCCGTCCGTGTCCTCTCTAGCTTGAGAATGCATTGAGCTAGAAAGTTCAAATTTTGTATACGTCGTTTTTAACAAAAAAGTAAGATCAAGTTCGTGAACGGGCCAAATCGCTCCACCCCTTCTACCCCCTCCCATACAAAATGACACAATTGCGCAATTTAACAATAAATGGTTTTGCTCGAAAAGTATAAAAGCTATTGGCCTGAAATTTAGAATATATTATTTTTATGATAATATCAATCTACAGTAAAAAAATTATGCATGTGCTCCTCCTCCTTCTACCACCTCCCATACAAACTGTACTTGTCATGAATTACTCTAAGCCAATTTACTCAGTGCATATAAAATTTAGCTGGCTGAAATTGTGCACCAAATATTTATTTAAAATTGTTAGTAAGTTCAAAAAAAATTAGACGATTAGCTTCACCCCTTCTACTCCCTCCCATACAAAATGACTTAATTTTGCCATTTGATAATAAATGGATTTACTCGAAAAGTATAAAAGCTATTAGTCTGAATTTTGGGATATATTACATTCATAATGATTTAAATTCAAAGTAGAAAAAATTATTTGCGCCCTCCCACTCCTTCCACCCCCTCCCATACAAACTACACTTTTTCATGAAATGCTCTAAGACGATTTTCTCAGAACATATAACATTTATCAAGCTCATATTTTGTAATAAATACTTAATTAGCATTGTCACTAAGATCAGAAAAAAATAATTGATTAGCTTCACTGCTTCTACCCCCTCCCATACAATACGACACAGTTTCACATCTTCACAAAAAATCGATTTTCTTGAAAAGTATGAATGGCACTAATCTGAAATTTAAGGGATGTCAATTTTACAATATTCCTAGTTATTTCTGAAAAAATTACTAAAATCGCCCCACTCTTTCTATCAACTCCCATACAAACTGCAAGTTTTCATTAAATCTAACTCACTAATTTTCTCAGTTCCCATTCAATATTTGGAGTAAGCATTTTGTATAAAATATTTTCATATCTACTTTAGCATGATGGGGGAAAAATTTGTTCAATGCTATAATACTTTCTAACACTCCCCATACAAAATTTCTTGGGATCACAAAAAATTCTATTTCATCTAGAGTATCGTAAGATTGCGCTATACGCGTAATCGTAGCCCTGTTATGTTTTTTTAATAACACCAGCTACTATTATTCACATGTCGTTAACGCTTTTCAACACGTATATGATCTCGAATCACGGGTTTGATTTGATCACGAGCCTGTCCCATAAAAATGGAAGTATCATGCTTTCATTCTTAATAATTTATGGTTCTGATTCTAACAATATACAAACCATTTTCTTCAAAGAGCCGTTAAAGTAAGCAGATTATATATCCCACATAATTTATTACTAACTACACTCTCAAAAATTGCTTATTATTGCTACTTTTACGCGGACGAAGTTGCGGGCGTTTGCTAGTCTACAATAAATGATGAAAAATGTTAAGGAACCTGAAGGTCAGGAGGCCAAGGCCCGATTTGGGCTGGAGTGCCATTGTAGAAGTAGAAATGCTCTGAAGTCAGGGATGTCAGGATTGTTGCTTTAACATGATATAGGGATAGTGAGGACGGTATGAAGATGGAATTTAAGTGAGTCGATATGATTGGAGTCTCGCTTGAAGAGGGAATTTTCGAACCATCGCTTAATAAATGGATTAGGTCCAAGTGAATGAACAGACTCATTACAAACGAGCTAGGCAATTGATCATTAGTCATTGCCAAAGCAACAAGAGGGTTTTCCCATGGCAGGAATCTATCCACAAAACTATGGCATATGTTAGTACTTGCTAAGCAAACAAATTGATTCTGATTAGGGATGGCAAAAACTGCTCTTTTCCAATTGTAGTGATCCACTGCTATTGATGGAAGTATGGCAAAAACGGAAGGATGGCAAAAACGGAAGGATAGCAAAAACTACTATTGCAGTGATAAACATTTTCAAAATTTTTAAATTGAAACAGAGAGACGAAATGAATTAAACGGAAGTGTACAGAAAACTGAATTGAAATCCGAAAAATTCAAAGTAAATATTTATTTACATGCTGGTTAAAAAAAAAAGGTCGATCGATGAAGTGCGACCGGTGGGTTTTATGATCGTTGAGGTGGGACATGCAAAGTGGTCAATGAGGTGCGCTTTTGTGGGTATTTTTTTTTTTTTGCGAGCTTTGTTCTGTTTTACGATCTCGTCGGGATGTGGTGGGATGTGTGAGTTGCGATTAATGTACAAGTACGAACAAAACCTCTAGAATTTGTAGCGATGATCATTGCGCCAATTTCATTGGCGATAGACCGCATGCAGTATGCATTTGCTCTGCTCTTCTAATTGCAGTTCTTTTCAATTTTCAATCGCAATATGAAACTGGTTTTTTACAATAGCAGTGAAAAAAAAAGAAAATATCAGCTAGGGTGTAGCCTAGTGGGTAGTATGTTGGTCTACAATGCGAAGGTCGTGAGTTCAAATCCCGGTCGTCGCATAATTCCAGCACTCTACCTGCTTGGGTATACGTTGGTCACCTCAATCTACGAAAATTAAAAATTCGAAGACAGAGGGTTGTGCGAAGGCCTAATAACCCTTCCACAATAAATAATGAAAATTGTTAAGGAGCTTGAAGGTCAGGAGGCCAAGGCCCGATTTGGGCTGTAGTGCCATTGTAGAAGATAGAAGATGTAAAATATCGTACCATCTCTAGTTGTAATCCTTTCAGTTGAATGAAACATTACATGTGATCTGATTAGTTCTGTCTTACAAATTGTGAAAGATAGATGAGATCTCAGAAGTTTTTTTTTAATCTCCTCTTTTTTAATCATTTTTATATCAAAATAATGCAATGAAATTCCTCCCATTTCAGATATTTTTCGTGTTACGGAAAAAGAACAGTCAAATAACATTTCTACATGTCTATCACCATGCTGGGATGGTTTTCGGTGTTTATATTTTTATCAAATTTCTAGCAGGTAAATTCTAAAAATATTTACACAAATCAATATTAAGTACAAGAAAAATAAATTTAAACTTATAGGAAGCCATTCGACAATGTTGGGCGTTATAAACGGTGTAGTTCATGTCATCATGTATAGCTACTACTTCTTAACATCGATAAGTGAAGATTCGACAAAATATCACTGGTGTAAAAAGTACATAACACAATTGCAATTATTACAATTTGCCTATTTAATAGTTCATTTCACGATACCATTAATTAATAATTCATGTACACATCCAAAATTGGTTAGTATTGTTGGTGTAATTCAAAATGCTTTCATGTTTGCATTGTTTCTAGATTTTTACTATAAAGCATATGTAAAGAAAAAGACAATAACGACGACTAAGTGATTGATAAGACATGTTGTCATTTTTTTCAGAGTATTTTAGAATTAATATAAGTTTTTTTTCAGTTATTTTATGAATAAATTTATTAGAAACTAGCAGCATGCGCACGGGTGTTTTATAAGAAATGGAAGGACATTTAGCAAAGTGGTAGAATTTTTTTTTAATTTTAATAGTAGTTTATAATTGCTTCAAATTAACTCGCAGGGTGTACTGGGGTATCCACCTCATTTGTTTTTTGTTTATCCGAACATTTTTGTAAAAGAAATAGTTGAACAAACTATTATTCAAAAATATAAGTGAACTACTATTGCGGGTAAATGCCAATCATTCGATAGTCTAGATTAGAGTTCCCGTACAAGCTAAGCAGAACGCGCCGTACTCAGGGTTTAGCCTTTAGGTACTGCTTTTGGGGCGTGAACATTTTAAATATTTTTGCGGTTTTCTTAATTGCATGGGAATAAGAACACGTGGCGACTGTTATTATCATTTCCAGTTATGAAAAATTATTATAAATAAACAAATCGTTGATGATGTGCATATTTTTCCACTTCGAAGTGATAGCTTTCTTGCATTCCAATTGAATAAGTATTAATTGTTTTTGTGTTACCAATACTAACGTAGAGGCATTCACTTGTTGTCAACTTCAGTTTTATATTCTTGATCTGTCAAAAAAATGTTCTCTGTTGTTTTCTTTCGTTCTTCAATATACGCGGCCAGAAGGATAAAATGTCGATAAAGTCTTTTCATCAATAAGAATCATTAATCCAGTATGTTTCTTCCGAGCCGGCTTGGAAAGCGCTGAAGGAATTTCACCAAAAGGATATGCCAGGCAATCGAGTCAGGGCCGGTTCTTTTATATGTGCACATCAAATTCCTGTTAAGACCCCCTATAGGGGCATAGGACAGAAACAACTCTCTTCCACAAGGCGCGGTCCTGAGCATCGGCTTTAAGCTGTTGCCAGGACTTGTTTATTCCTCTGGCCTCCTGCTCAACTGCTCGCTTCCATGTGTTACATGGTCGACCAACCCGACGTCTTCCTTGAGGGTTATAATCCAGAGCCTGTTTTGCGATGTTTTGCTCTGGTTTCCTCAAAGTATGACCGATCCACTGCCACTTTCGCCGTTGAATCTCAATACCTATTTTAGTCTGGCGAGTTGTACTCCAAAGTTCGTCGTTGGAGATTACTTCTGGCCAGAATATTCCTAAAATGCGCCGGAGGCATTGGTTTACGAAAGTCTGTAGTTTCTTGGTAAGTCGAACGGTCACTTTCCACGTAGTACAACCATATAACAACACGGATTTGACGCATGCGTCAAAAACTCGCAGCTTCGTGCGAAGGGAGATCTCTCTTAACCTCCAGAAAGGGGAAAGGATACCGAAGGCCTGACGGGCTTTATTTAGCCGAGCCTCAACATCCTTTTCGGCTCCGCCGTCCATGCTGACAATGCTTCCGAGATAGCAAAAATCTTGCACCTCTTCCACATCCTGTCCATTAAGAACAATCGGTGTGCTTGCGTTCGAACCCATGTGCATGTACTTGGTTTTACGCACATTTATTTTCAGTCCCGCCTCTTTGCATTTAGAATGCAACGAGCAAACATTTGACTCTAAGTCCGAACGGGTATGTGCAAGCAAACACACGTCATCAGCATAATCAAGGTGACTTAAGATGTTAAATAGTCTCCAATGAAGACCTTTACCTTCCCCACCTTCCAGTGCAGCTTTTAAGATGTCATTTATTACCACCAGAAACAGGGCTGGTGATAATATGCAGCCTTGTCTGACACCCGTTCGCACAGGAAAGCTCTCGGACAGCTCTCCTCTATGCAAGACACGACACCTTGCATCTTCGTAGGATTCTTTAATCATAGCTATGACCTTATCTGGAATACCTCTCCTACGCAAAGCATTCCATATGTAATCTCGCTTAACGCTGTCGAAAGCCTTCTCGAAGTCCACAAACATGAGATGTAGTGGCGAACCCATTTCGGCTGACTGCTCGAATATTATCCGTAGGGTATTTGTGTGGTCGGTACAAGACGACCCTTTACGGAATCCAGCCTGATAAACTTCGAGAGTGCTCTCGACGACATCACTAATCCTATTGAGAATTACCTTAGCCATAATTTTTGATACGGCAGTAAGTAGACATATACCACGCCAATTGCCACAATCCCGAAGGTCGCCCTTCTTCGGAATTTTCACAATGACGCCCTCCTTCCATTCAGTCGGATATCTTCCATCATTCCACACCTTAGTGAAGAGTGGGAGGAGTATATCGGCTGTTATTTCCGGGTCCGCTTTGAGGAGTTCGGTTGGTAGTCCGTCTATACCTGGAGCTTTCCTTCCCGCCATTGACCGAATGGCGGAAACTATCTCTTCCTTATCTGGGGGATCGTCCCTAATAGAGGATTGTTGCGGTTGGATGTTTGGAAGTTGTTCTGTTTCCGGAATATCTTCATCTGACAAGATGTTTAAAATATCAGAGAAGTATTCCTTCCATCGTCGCAACTGGTGTTCACTCATATTAAGGAGAGTTCCGTTGACATCTCTCACCAGGTGGTTGGCAGTGAAATTCCTGTTCGTCAACTGTTTCATGATTTTGAAAAGTGAACCCATATCCCCAAGGTAAGCCGCAGATTCTGCCTTGTTTGCCAGATCTTCAACGGCCTTTCTCTTGTCGCGTCTAACAGCCTTTTTAAGCTGTATATGAGCATCGCGGTAGTTCTGCCTCAAGTCGGGCGTTCGTTGGTTGACATCGGGTTGAGAGATGATTGCCAATTTGACTTTTTTCCGATTGCCAACCTTTTCCCATGTGTCTTGTGACATCCAGGGTTTCTCACCGCTTTGCACATATCCCACAGATTCTTCAGCACTAGTTAGAAAAGTGTTTCTGGTTGCCTCCCAATTGGCGTCCAGTGTGCGCATTTCATGTTCACCCAATGTGGATGACTTTTCGCGTAGAATGGTGGTGTATTCGCGTTTTTTGTTGGGATCTCTGAGTTTATCCACATTAAGCTTGCGCTTCATTTGAAGAATTTGTGGTCGTCGAATAGCTGCTGTACACAATCTCAAGCAGGCAACCATCAAGTGGTGATCGCTCCCCACGTCAGCTCCACGTTTCGCTCGCACATCGAGGAGACATCTTCTCCATCGGCGACTTATAGCCAAATGGTCGATCTGGTTCTGAGTAACACCATCAGGGGAAACCCAAGATGTCTTATGATGACTCTTGTGTGGAAAAAGGGTCCCTCCGATGACCATTTGCCGAGTACTACAGAACTCCACAAATAATTCGCCGTTTTCGGGTCTCTTAATCCAAGGTCGTGAAGCGTCGACCCAAGGGTCACCATGCCTCCCCATGACGTGTTCTAGTCCAGTGTTGTCTGATCCAACCTGGGCGTTCATATCTCCCGAGATGATAATAATATCACCTCTTGGAACACGTTCGAAGGTGGCACTCAGTTGGCTATAAAACTCCTCTTTGTCACCAGATGTTGCGGTATTAGTTGGTGCATAGCACTGCAGAATTGTGACGTTTCTGACACTGGTCCTGAGCCTGACGACGATAATCCTATCCGAGATTGGTTCCCAGCTAATGAGACTGTTTCTCGCTCTCGGCGTAAGGACGAACGCCACGCCATTTCTGGCTTCACTTTCAGGGCCAATGTACAGAATAGTGTTTCCGCTAGGGGTTCGTTCTTCTCCTGATCCTGTCCACCTGACCTCGCTCAAGCCCAAGATTTGGATGTTATAGTGCTCCATTTCACGGTCGATCACTGATTGGCGGTGCAAGGACCGAGTAACCCCAGCTCTTCCCCCGTCATTCAATGTTCGAACATTCCAGAAGCCAATCATAGTCCGTTTTCGAATGCCAAAAGTCGTTACCGTAGGATCAGTCCGTATCCGAGGCGATGTATCCGTTTCTCGTATCATTTAGGTCTTAAGATCACGGGTGATAAGCCCATGATCCAGTGAGTGTCCATTTGCCATTTTTAGGGCAAGCAGGACTGGCTGTGGGTGAATTCTACAGCCCCCATCCCAGAGGGGGATAGTTAGCTCAGGTCCGTGGAGTCGCTAACTCCAAAGATAGTTGCAGGAATTGGTAAAACCTCATACTACAACTACCCCCTTGCGGGGAGCACATGTGCACATGGCGCATCAAAACCAGGCGCCAGAAAAAGTAGAGCATTAAAGGCGCCAAATATTTCAATAAATTACATATCTCCATTATGTATTTATTTTTCATAATGTCTACATAATATGTAACTTTTTCTTTGAAACCTAATAATAAAATGAAGGACTGCGATATCTGTATATTCGTGGTATCAAAGTTCTTCTTTACATAATTTCTATGAAAGACCCCATACACAATCTTTTTCTTTAACTGGAAATATTTAGCTCGAGTTGTGTCGTGTATTGACTGCTTAAGAACAAAACAAATTTGTTCACTCAAATGACCTTCGATTGAAACAACAAGAAAAATTTATTTTCTCCTTCATTTGCAATATTCCAGAATTCATTTGGAGCACTCTTACGCTGCGCGCCAGAAGCGCTGTGGCGCTCCTTATGCAATCTCTTGTGCGTTAAAAGAGCTCGTACAGGCATTTATGTGCAATAGAACGAGATAGATATGGAGCACTTGTGCACCGTTTGATGAATAATAAGGGGAACTGATTCCGAATGAATTTACGAAAAATGCGAATGTATTTATAATTACACTTTCTTTTTACTATTTGTATTTGTGTTAGTTTAGTGAAAAAAGAATTGTCAAGTAAATTTCGATCAGAGATATTTTGGTTTCTGAAAAGTGCAAAAGTTTTTAAAACAGTGCTTACAACTGTGTTTGAAACCGTGTTTTTAATAGTGTTTTCAATAGTGTTTACAACAGTGCTTAAAATGGTGTTTATTACAGTGTGTAAAAATTATTATAATTATATTCGCCGACAAAAAACGGAAACTTTCAGGTTGGGAATATAAAAAAAGAAAGTTAGCTCGAGAAGAAGCAGCAAAAAAACCTTTTTTTAATAAAGCCTCAGACGAAATAGTTGTAGTTGAAACAGCTTCTTCCTCAACTGTTCATTTAAGTCTTTCTTCATCTGCGGACTCTCCGAGTTGTTCATATACCCAGTCTGTTTCATATGTTACTGAGTCTGAATCAGGTCCTGTTTCTCCATCTAAAAATGTAGTATCGTCGTTATCCTCTAATGTTGATGAAGTTGACAGCCTCATTGTATTAGGATGTTTTGATGATCCTGGTACATGGTCAAATATAAATGACGGGAATAGGCAGTATATTGTTGAAAAAGGTCCAATTCAAGTAACCAATTATGATTTTCCAGTTCGTAAAAAGCGAAAATTTAACTTAAGTGCTTACCAAAGGAAGCTTGAAAATGGTAATATGGTTCACCGAGACTGGCTGGTGTATTCCATCTCGAAGGATGCTGCATATTGTTTTCCCTGCAAATTGTTTTCAACAGAAAATATCAGTTCTTTGGGAAGCGACGGTTTCAATGATTGGACTCATATATCATGAACGTTACGAGACCATGAAAGTAATAAAAGGCATATGGAGTTCTATAAACAGTGGAAGTCCTTTGAGTTAAGCCTAAAATCTAGATCTACTATAGATATGGAAGTCCAGCGCCAACTAAATGTTGAAGCGCAACACTGGAATGAAGTGCTAAAGCGCCTTATTATATGTGTGCAATTTCTTGCATCGCAAGCTCTTGCTTTCAGAGGATCATCTGACAAATTATTTGAAAGCAACAATGGTAACTTTTTGAAGCTAGTTGAAGCTATATCGAAATTTGACCCAGTGCTAAGTACACATTTAAGGCGAATATCCAATAAAGAGACCATGAACAAATATCTTAGCAAAAATATTCAGAATGAGTTAATAAATATTAATATTAAAATTATTGAGTTTATTAAAGTTGCTAAATTTTATTCAATTATAGTTGATTGTATACCTGATAAAAGCAGAACAGAGCAAATGACTTTAATAATTAGATTTGTTCATTATGAAAAGGGAGAATATAGCATTCGCGAGCATTTTATAGGATTTTTAGAAGCAAATGATACTACAGGAAAGGGACTGACAAAAACTATTTTAGATGAGCTTGAAGCAAATGAATTAGTCATTGAAAATATGAGAGGCCAAGGATATGATAACGGTTCAAACATGAAAGGTAGACAATCAGGCGTACAAAATCTTATAAGGCAGTTAGAGCCAAGAGCATTTTTTGTGCCATGCAGTTCACATACATTAAATTTAGTCGTCAACGATTCCGCAAATTGTTGTCTAGAAGCAGTTTCGTTTTTTGATACTATTCAATCCTTGTACGTATTTTTCGCTAGTTCAGTAAATAGGTGGCAAATTCTAAAATCCAATGTCAGTCTCTCAAGCCGCTAAGTAACACTAGATGGGAGAGCCGAATCGACTCTTTAAAGCCTTTAAGGTACAGTTTGTGTGATGTGTACGAAGCTTTAGTAAATGTAGCTGAAACCGACGATTTATTTACTAAAAATACTGCAGAATCTTTGGGGAAAAAAATATTGCAGTTCAAATTTATTGTGGGTTTGATAGCATGGCACAACATATTGCAAAAAATTAATACTGCAAGCAAATATTTACAAAGCATTTCTATCAATTTATGCACTGCTCAAGAGATCTTAAAATCAACTTTAATTTTTTTGGAAGAATATCGTAGCGATTTAGGATTCGAAAATACATTTTCTTCTGCCAAAGAAATTGCACAAGAGTTAGATATTCCATATACTTTTGCGGAGCGGTTCACACTACGGTCTCGTAAAAACCGGGCACTTTTTTCTTACGAATGTGGAGATGAACCTTTGACAGATCCCGCATTAAAGTTTAAAGTAGATTTTTTTTTTAGAATATTGGACCAATCGATTCAATCTGTCAGAGAGAGGTTTGAATTGTTAAGTAATCATAGCAATTTATTCAATTTTTTATACGATATTCCAAGTTTGATTTCATGCAACAGTGAATTACTACTTAATAAATGTCTAAATTTGAAGAATGCTCTATCGTACAAAGAGCGATCTGATATAAACCATGTGCAATTATGTGAGGAATTACAAATGTTAGCTACATTAATTACTCCTGGTTCAGGAAATTTAAATATTTTGAACTTTATACACAAAAATAACTTAGAGGGAATGTTACCAAACACTGTTATTTCTTTAAAAATTCTATTAACACTTCCTATTACTGTGGCATCAGGTGAGCCTAGTTTTTCAAAACTTAAAATTATTAAAAACTACCTAAGATCATCCATGACTCAAGACCGACTAACATCATTGGCAATAATATCAATTGAAAAAGACTTACTCGAAACATTGAACTATGATGATTTGATGAAGGATTTTGCACAACTGAAGGCTAGACGAACAGCTTTCAATACATGAAATAAAAAAAAATCACGCTAGTAAATGACAAAATAAATATAGTAACTCTGCTAGTTTATGCCGTACTAACATTATATTATATTTACATTGTCTTCTGCCAACTTATATGCCAGTTTGTGACAAACATCTAAACCATCAGATTTTTAACCCACCTATTTCATTGGATTCTACAATATTGGGAAAATTTTAAGTTTCATGGAAATATATTTTTAACAAAATAAAAAGAAAAACGAAAAATTTTTGAAATTCACTTTTTACTAAAACTCGCAGAAATAATCAAGACAACCAAATATGTCTTGAGAGAAGATATATTTTCAATTGTTTTAGGGTTATTTATGTTCGTAAAAATAAAAATATTCGGTACATCGACCCATTTAGTAGTAGCTCGTAATATGAAAGGTAGGCATATATAATGAAAAACATTGTGAAGTGAAATGTGTGCATTATTTAATTCCTATATGTTTTAAAATTTCCAAAATTTTCGTCAAATCGAAAAATAAACAACTTTGAAAAGCGCAATTTATACCTCTAGGGCGCCAATATAATTGAGCACCAGGCGCCAAAAACTGCAGGGCCGGCCCTGAATCGAGTTTACATATTAAGGACAATTATGCGGCAGTGACTCGAATAAGGAGGACACGTCGAAAAGCATGTGAACCGAATGAACGAGTTATTTCAAAAGTTCGGTGCAGACATAAAGCCGGAAGTTTTTATGAGCGCGACACTGCATAGTTCACTGCCAGAAAGTTACGACGAGCTCATACAGGTGATGGAGGCACGAATGAGGAGTTGACGGCAAATATGGTGTGCTCAAAATTAATTGGAGGGTACAAGCGTCGCACGGAACGTAATACAGATATTAAAGAAGAAATTGCAATGATGATGCTATAAGGTGAGAAATTATTATTTTTACAAAGGTGCAAGCTATTTTAAATCAACTTGTGATAAGTATAAGGCGTGGCTAAAAAAGAAGGAGGCCGAAAAGGGCAAATCCGGCGAACAAAGGGCAAATTTAGCAGAAGGCGGTAATGAAGATCAATTCTTATTCATTACGTCGCAAGGCAGTGGATGGATTCTGAATTTAGGTGCAACATTTCATATCGTGGGACAACGAAATTGTTTTGTTGTTTCGTCAATAAGTCTGGCAATAAAACTGCCGTGAAAATAACAGATGTCTTATATGTTCCTGGTATAACTGAAAATTTAATTCAAGCGTACTCGAGCATAGGGTTATCGAAGTAATGAAATCCTAAGCATGAAGAAACTCGTCGATGGTGTTTAGTTCGAAAAATGTGGTCCGGAATGTAAGAATATTGTTGCGAGCTAGGGGTTCGCCGGGATTTCAAGTAAAACACAATTAGTTTAAAAATAAGTTATAATTTATTTATTCGCACCTTAACTTAATTCGCACTATATGGCACCACCGATATTGTGCTATCGCGTTCTTGCACCGGTTCGCGTTCTTCCACAGATGTCGCTGAATGACTGCCTCCCGTCTGACAGCTTCGTGCTTTTTATACCAGATTTCCCCAGTTCTCGAAGTTCCGTCGGGTGTCGTTGGGTGTGTGTCTAAACTATTCGGAAAGGTTCTAGATCTTTAATTGCCTACTTCTTGGAGTATACCGTTCCGTCGGTGTATGTCTAGACTATACCGGAAGGTTCTAGATCTTTGATTATGGCTTTTTACATATTAGGGGACGGTTCTGGCATATTCGGGAAAGATCAATAATGCGTGGTTGCCAGATCTATAACAATATACTGAGTTGCAAGGTGTGCCTAGAGGGAAGATGAGCAGAATGAAATTTCTACAGAAGTCGCACAACCGTGCAAAGGATGTGATGAATTTGGTGCATTCAGATGTTTGCGGACCTATACAAACCGTGACACCATCAGGTAAACGCTATGCACTCACTTTTATTGAAGATTATTCCAGATATGCGGTGATTTATCTCATTAAGGATAAATCAGAGACATTTGGAAAATTCCAAAAATACATTACGATGTGTAAGACAATGTTTGACAAAAAGCCAAAGGTCATTCGCTCTGATCGAGGAGGTGAATACATGGGAAAAGAGTTGACAACATATGTATCTAAACATATCACCATACAGACCACAGCAAAATGGTATTGTGGAAAGACAGAACCGTACATTGATTGAGATAGGACGGTGCATGCTGATTGAGCCCGAATTGGAGAAGCAATTTCGGGGAGAAGCCGTCGTAATGGCGAATTATGTGAGAACCATTTAACGGCAAAGGACATTGTGAAAACACCAAAGTTGATTTGGTACTAAGCCCGAGCATTGAACATTTTAAACGTTTCGGATCGAAATGTTACACATTTGTGCCGGACGAAAGCAATTCAAACAATTTTTGTCGGTTACGACTTGGTATCAAAGGTATTACGCATCGGCCACAGGTAAAGTTATCGTCAGTCGTAATGTAAAAATTATCCATAAAGATAGCGACTGGAAAATCGAGCAGATTCAGGAGCAGAATGTAATCTTCATCAAGCATAAGGAAACCAACGAATTTTTCAGAGCAGGTGAGGAGACAGATGATGAAGGAGGTGAAGGCAACAACAATCACGGAGTGGCGCAAAATATTTCGCTAGATTCGGGCAACGAGTTCACAGAAATTCGACGATCAAACCGATCAAATAAGGGTGTTGGTGCTGTAAAATGGAATTTGGTCAACACTGCAATGGGTGAACTGAAAAGCTTAAAAGAATTTTCGACAAGTGACCAGAAGGACCAATGGCTAAAGGTAATGAACGAGAAAATGGAGTCACTAAAACGGAATGGTACTTGGGAGCTGTGCGAATTATCTGTAGGTAGAATGGCGATCGGCAGCAAATGGGTGCTCAATATCAAAACGAATACTGATGGCACTGTTAAAAGCTTTAAAGCGCGTTTATAGGCACAAGATTTTACCCAGAAGTTTGGCACTGATTACGATTTGGTATTTGCACCGTTTGTCAAACACGACGTTCACTTCTTTCAATTGCGGCCAAAGAAAAATTTTCTGTGCAGCATTTGGACGCGAAGACAGCTTTCCTAAATGAGGAGTTGAACGAGACAATTTACATGAAACGGCCACGAGGTTTCGTCATCAAAGACAAGGAAGATCATGTTTGTATCTTGAGAAGGAGTATTTATGGCTTGAAGCAATCAGAAAGATGATTCATCAGGTTTTACTCGCGGCTGGATACGTAGAAAGCAAAAATGATCCATGCTTATATGTAGTGTCAACCGAAGGTGGATTTTGCTACGTTTTAATTTATGTTGTCGACATAATTATAGCAAGCAAATGCGATAAGTTACAATCGGACTGTGAGCGAATTTTAAGCGAAAAATTCAATATTGTTATAGATCTGGCAGCTACGCAATGTTCCCAGAAAAAGCCAGAAAAGTCCCCCAACATGTAAAAAGTCATAAACAAAGTTCCAGCAACTTCTCGTATACTCCAAAATGTAGGCAATCTAGAATAATCTAGACACACACACACCCAACGACACCTGTCTGGGTGACTTGGTATAAATATCCGCAACTTTCAGACAGCAGCAGTCAGTTCAGCAACATCTGCGAGAGAACTTGAACGCGATAACAGTGGTGCCGTATAGTAAGAATTAAATTAAAAGTGCGAATTAAAGTGAAACGTGCGAATAAATACATTATCCTTTATTTTTGAACGAATTGTGTTTTTCTTGAAATCCCGGCGAACCTCTAGCTCGCAACAATATTAAGAATCTCGACAGCATTCGAAATTATTTGGGACAAGTCAACAGAAGTGCGTCTGGAAATTTTGCATACATCATGAAAGCCGCTAGCAGCAAACCGAATCAAGGTACTAAGATAGGAATGCTGCGTAATACAATTTGAATGAGGAGGAGTGTTAGGTGACAGCTTTCTTGCATTCTAATTGAATAAGTATTAATTGGTTTTGTGTTGGCAACACTAACGTAGAGGCATTCAATTGTTGTCAACTTCAGTTTTGCATTCTTGATCTGTCACAAATTTTTCTCTCCGGTGCGGCCAGAAGGATAAAATGTCGATAAAGTCTTTTCATCAATAAGAATCATTAATCTAGTGCGTTTCTTCTGACAATTCTATATCGTTAACCAATAGTCTCAATGCGTCGTGGAACAAAATTATTTGGTTGGTTTCTGTCATAGCTTCCGAAGTATTCTGCCTAGGACTTTACCTTGGAAAAGCAGTGGCTCTAGTCTGGTAAACTACACCACCAACTTGTTACACTTCTACGTTAAGACTTTCAAAACTTTCCTAATTGGCTCGGATCAACACTTGAAAAAACGAATCAAGCTCGATTTGGTCCCAGCTCGACTCCTTACGGGACCTCCCCAACAGCTTTCAGTAGCCTTGAAGCTCGTTTATTTAAACTCGGGCTTTACTTTTTTTTGTTTGTTTTAATTGCCCTTCGGTAACCTTTCATCTTTCTTCCACCTCAGCACCGCAAATTGGTCAAGACAAAATTTTAAACGTCATTAGAGTTGCGTCTCCTTTTAGACTGCGAGTACAATTGCATGAACCAGGTTGAGAAACGGAAGTTTTACATTAAGTTTCCTGAACGAAACGAATGGGCAACAAACACGATACTCAGCATCTGTACAGGTGTGCACAAAAATTATTTTAGATATGCAGAAGAGTCTCGGAAATTTTTACATTTTCTCGGACAGCATGGCTGCACTTCTGGCATTCCAATCCTACAGGACCACGTCCAAACTGGTGTCCATTTATAAACACAATTTGAATCGCCTAGCGGCTATAACCGAAGTATTTATAATTTAGTTACCAGATCATAGCGACCATTTAGAAAACGACGCAATAGACACACTTGTGCGGCAAGGATCTGCAAACATTAACTCCACTAGGAAGTCAGTCGATGGAGCACCAACAGTGCAAAAGACTAGCTCCAAATAAACTTTTTTGGATTCTTTCTTGGCGGAGTGGCGGCAGCTGGACAGCTGCAGAACGGCCAAATCCTTTTGGGAAGAACCGAATAAAAATATTACATCTCAACTGTTACAACGTAGTCGCTATAGCGTCCGAATCATTGTTGGACCTCACCACAGGTCATTGCTTGCTAAAGCTGCACGAATCCAGACTGCGGATCGCGGGCGACAGCCTTTGCAGAGGTTGCGAGGAAGACGAAGAATCTATCGAACATTATCTCTGCCACTGTCCGAAAATTTCCAGCAGTCGTCTCCTTTGTTTAGGCTCTAGATTTTTCTCAGATCTAGACGACCTCAGAAACGTCCAACATTCGAGCCTACCTCGGTTCGCAAATCGAACCAAGTGGCTAGAACAAGAGGAGTGACATCCATCTTATAATCAATAGGGGGAGTACAATGGGCCCAACTAGATGGCCCCAGTGCATTGTGGTTCTATGAAACTACCCTCTTACAACCTGAACCTAAACCTTTGGGAAGAACCGAATAAAAATATTACAGCTCAGCTGTTATAACGTTGTCACTATAGCGTCCGACCTATTGTTTGTTTGCTAAAGCTGCACGCATTCAGACTGCAGATCGCGAGTGACAGCCTTTGCAGAGGTTACGAGGAAGACGAAGAATCTATCGAATATTATCTTCGTCACTGTCCGCAAATTTCCAACAGTCGTCTCCTTTGCTTAGGGACCAGATTCTTCTCAGAACTAGACGACCTCAAAGGCGTCAAACATTCGAGTTTGCTTCGGTTCGCAAACCGTACCATGTGCCTAGCACAGGAGTAGAAACCATCTCATAATGAATAGGAAGGTGTACAACCACCCTCCTACAACCTAAACCTAAATCTTCTCCTGCCCTGCGTTTTGTGAGTTTTCATGTTTGGTTATTTACTTTACATTCGTGTTCATCCGGTTGAAATAAAATGTCTGGCTTAATTTACCAGAATTTTGTGTTACTGTTTGACTCGTTGTTTTCCGTCGTGTTTTGATAGAATTTTTAAAGTCAATTACATTGCGAGACAAAATTTCAACGATATTTGTTGTTTGCGACGTGTTGTGCCAGGACTCGTCATATAATGTTACCAGTTTTCAAATTGCTCCTCTGATGTTGTTTCGATTGAAGAATTTCACCCCGAACCATTAAAGTCAAATGCATATAACAGCCAAATGCAGGCACACCAACGAACTTGTCCTTACAAGAAGCACGAACTGAGGTGAGATTCCTACGCGTCGATACTATAACTTCTACATTTTATCTCGTGTACTTCCAATTCCAAAACGTCTGCCTCAACTTTCAATGTATCGTTGAAATAGTCTGCTTCGATTTTCTCCTTAAAACGAAAATCGTTTGGCGGTATAAACTCGAACTCGGACACGTTCCTTTTTATTTGGAATTCCCCCAGTTGACAAGGAAAGTTAAGCCGTCTTGATGGCATTTTCTAGTTGTGTTTTGATTTGATCCTTGCCTACGGGTACTCCGTTGGATTCGTCTTTGGTGTTACGGCGGGAAATTGGATCTGACAATGTGAACCGATTCCTTGGATTGGTGCCAGAAGACGTTGCTGGTTTTCTACAGGAGTGTCTTCCTCAACGTTTTCGTTGGATACGTTGACTCGTGATTCGACGGTAATAGTCTACTCTTATTTTTGGTAAATTTACAATAATTATGTCTTAGCTAGTATTATTACTGTCATCATCATCAATGACGCGACAGCCCAAATCGGGCCCTGGCCTCCTGAAGTCGTCGCCTCCAATCGTCTCGACCCACACCCACCGCGTCCTCCAATTGCTAATTATACTCTAGACGAAATCTGAGAGTATTATAAATTTGCCACAAAGTTTGTAACGCTAAGAAATAAGGCTCGGAGAAAAAAATGAATGATACAGAAGTTCATAGAATCACTCAAAAATCTCAAAACCGGATGTCCCTCCGTCCGTGTCCTCTCTAGCTTGAGAACGCGTTGATCTAGAAAGTTCAAATTTTGTACACGTCGCTTTGACAAAAAATTAAGGACAAGTTCGTGAACGGACCAAATCGCTCTACCTCTTCTGCCCCCCTCCCATACAAAATGACACTATTACGCAATTTGACAATAAACGGATTTGCTCGAAAACTATAAAAGCCATTAGTCTGAAATTGAATAAATTACTTTTATGATGATTTCAGTCTATCGTAAAAAAATTATACATGTCCTCCTTCTCCTTCCACCACCTCCCATACAAACACCACTTTTTCATGAAATACTCTAAACCAATTTACTCAGTGCGTATAAAATTTATCGAGCTAAAATTTAGTACTAAATATTTATTTAGAATTATTAGTAAGACCAAAAAAAATTAGACCATTAGCTTCACCCCTTCTACCCCCTCCCATACAAAATGACACAATTTCGCAATTCGACAATAAACGGCTTTTCTCGAAAAGTTTAAATGCTATTGATCTGAAATTTGGAATATATTACTTTTAAAATAATTCCAATTGCTGTATAAAAATTATTTAAGTCTTCCTCTTCCTTCTTCCACCTCCCATACAAACTGCAGCTTTTCATGAAATACTCTAAGCAAATTTACTCAGTACGTGCAAAATTGATGCAGCTGAAATTGTGCACTGAACATTTATTTAGAAATATTCTTAACACCAAAAAAAATTAGGCGATTAGCTTCACTCCTTCTCCCCCTCCCATACAATTTGACACAATTCAACAGCTTTACGAAAACTCGATTTGCCTGAAAAGTATGAAGGCTGCTGATCTGCTATGCCAAATAAATGATGTTTACAGTTATTTCTGAGAAAGTTATTAATAACTCCGCTCTCCTTCTACCACCTCCCATACAAACTGCACAATTTCACTAAATTCAATACACTAAGTTTCTCAATACCTATTAAATTTTTGAATCTTAAATTTTGTATAAAACATTTTGATAGCAACCTTATCGTTATGTGAAAAAATTAGTTCAATGCTGTCACCCCCTCTACCCCCCTACAAAATTTCTTAAAATAAAAAAATTTCTCCTTCATCTAGAGTATTGCACGATTGGGCTTCACGCCCAATCGTAGTCCTGTTATGTTGTAAAATGGCTTTGCTGTCTTCATCAACCTTCCCATCGCTTGTGTGGTTTGCCTACTGGCCGGTTACCACTCGCTTTGCCTTTAAGAGCACGGTATTATTGTTGTGGAATATCTCAAATATAAGTAGAGCTGTATCCCAGAAATGCGAAAGGGACCACTCGAAGTTTTGATCTAACCATGGTTAAATCCTCGCTTGGTCATGGTTCAAATACATTGCAAAATTTGAATTCAACCGGAGCGTTCACACTACAATTTAACGATCTAAGAATTAAAACAATTTATCATCGACCTCTACGATAAACGCAATAAAATTCCTACCTTTGATTGCGTCATTCGCAGAAAAATAACATCGTGATTTGAAATTCAAATTAATGGCGCCGTTTCGAAAAAAGAGGAAACCAAAGTTGGGCATAAATAACCGATAGTAGAATTAGTTGAATCGCTGTGAAAGGCTGACTTCATTTCACACGTAAACAGAATAAAAATCTGCCAATCTTTAATATAATTTAAAGTTTCTTTTCTCCTGTTTATACAAGTATTGCACACATTAAAATATTAAACAAATCTCTTAAATAATATCATCAATTTTAAATTGTTGTGTTACCTATTGAAACTGATTAAAAAAAAACACTCAAACAAAAAACTAAACAAATACAACGTGAATTTGTATAAAAAATAAAATTAACACTTTATACATGAATGAGATACATCGATTGCAACATACATACATTTTTTTATCTAATTAAAAAAGTGTTTGTATTAATATGTACTTAATATTAAATCCTAAATAAAATCATAAAACTAAATGTCTAATAGTTAACTAAATTATGCAGTTGGGCTTCGATCGGCATGAGTCGATGGATTTACATTTGTGCTCGATAAAAATTGACCGATTTAAAACCTATTAAATAATTTACAAAAATAGAAATACAATTTGTTTGCTTTTATAAATACAATTTCGAAAAAAACTACCCGTAACACTTTCAATCCGGTATATCGATACTAATGATCGGAACAACAGGCTTTAAATGATCATTCTTCTTACTTAAAGCCTTTTTACTTTTCTTATCGTGCTTATCGAAATCGTCTAATTGTGCATTCGAATCGAGCGGCTGCGTTTGTCCGCCCGTTTCCGTATGATACGATATGTTGCCATATTCTTGTAGAAATGGTAGCGCCGATAAAAGAAACTGACTGAAATTTTTCCTAATACCGAACCACCATTTATTACCGCCCTTAGCATTAAAACTTAAAATGATCAGGGTGAAAACTGCAATGAGAAGTGGTGTGAAAACCACAATGTACGGAAATTTCAATTTTTCATCGAGCTTATCGGCAATTATGACCTGAAAAAGATTGCGAATTGAGGTAATGTAAAGAAATCCATCGTATCGATACCAACCTGAAAACATAGAACCGGAAGTGCTGTAAAAGTATTTCCAACGGCAGCTTGTAGTGCAGATTTCTTTTGTTGTGCGGATATTTCCGGTGTTCTCATCATAATCCCGCAGAAAATTATATTATATAAAACGCCTGGAAAAACAAACCCCTTGAACATTTGCATCAACATAAAAATGAACAAACACTTTAAATACTTACTAACTAAACTCAAACAAATAACAATCCAGAGTGGAACAAACACCACTTCCCAGCTCCATGAAACAAAACCGTCAAGTTTTAGCGGTAGCGAAACAAATTGCAAAGCATTAACGGCCAAAAACAATTCCATTTCGAACGATCGATCGTGTTTAACGGCCCAAACACATGCTCCAACGCTTGCTAAACTACATGTTATTAGCGGTACGAAAACAATGACCCAAAGATGTCGGCCGCGTGTTAAACGATCACATGCCAATACTTCGAACATTAAGAGCATGAGGTGATGTGCTAATGAAATTAACATTGCTTTGAATTGTGTGTAGGAGTCGCCTTCCAATCTGTGAAAAAAGAAACATTACTGAGAAATATTTTAAGGAAGAATTTTGTTGTAAGAGTCGGCGACGAGTGCGTATTAGCAAAGACTATGAATAATATAATATATCCCAAGCCTATTTCTATTGCGTTGAGAGCGACCACAATGTTTTAAACACCCATAGCGACGGCCGCCGATTGAATCGATTGGCTCTTGGTTATGAGCGCGTGGGTAGAAGCCAATAAGCGGGGATCATGTGCTTTGGGTGTTCAAAACCTTTTCGTCGCTCTCAACGCAATAGAAATGGTTATAATTTTTTCCATAGGCTTGGGATATCTTATATTATTCAAAGTCTTTAGTATTAGTTTTTCTATTTGTTTAAAATAAGCATTCCAGTACCATAATTTGGAGAGTGTCGCCACGGACCCGAAACCCGCAGGCAGGAATGGCTCCGGTCAATTCCAGTAGTTCCTTTAGTCTACACGATTTTGAGAACCACAAGTAGATTTCTACTGGTAGGTTAGTCGATCGGTTTCATACTTGCAAGGTTGTTAGAGGTAGCTAGTGGCGATTTGGTGGTTGGTTGGGTACAGATAGAGTAGGAATCTGATCACCCAGTGTTGTAACTATCATATACACATCAATTGTGCTCATCATACCTCTACATGATAACCACCGGGTACTGGTCTTATCTTGAGACCAGTACCCGGTTGCTACCAGGAGGAGTGATCAGCACATTTTTTTTTTCACGTGGTAGATACCGGGTACTGGTTTTGTCCATTCGGACTTGGACTGCTAAACTGTTAATCGAGTGCTAATGAAAAAGAAAAATTCTAGTAGTATAATATGGTCCTATAGGTTGGGGAGCTAGTGTGTAGCCTAGCGTGTTGGTCTACAATACGAAGGTCATGAGTTCAAATTCCAGTCGACGCTTAATTCCAGCACACTCCCTGCTTGGGTATACCTTAGTTACCTTAATCTACGAAAATCAAAAATTCGTAGATAGAGGATTGTGCGAAGGTCGAACAACCCTTCCACAATTAATAATGAAAAAAATGTTAAGGAGCCTGAAGGTCAGGAGGCCAAGGCCCGATTTGGGCTGTAGCGCCATTGTAGAAGGTAGATAGGTTGAAGATTGGGTGATGTGTTAACAGCTCATCCTCGGAAAAATCAGACTTGTTTCGAAACCTCCGCCTCGGACTGGATTGATTCAACGGCAACGACCACGCAAAAGAAAAATGAACTATTCCTTCGGATCTTGAAACGTGTGATCCACAGGAATGACAGGAAAAGTGAAAACGCTTCTGGAACAGGTGAACAAATACCAACATAAACATCACTACACCCCTAGAAACTAAATTGTTAGGTAACGAGATTACTGACAAAAAAATTCTAGCACTATAATATGGCCCTCCAAGTTGGGGATTGGAAGATGTGTTAACAGCTCATCCTTGGAAAAATCAGTCAAGGCAATGACCACGAAAACGAAAAATAATACTATTTTATCGGATCTAAGAACGTGCGATCCCTATACTGAGTAGGAGCACTGAGAGCGCTTGTGGAACAGGAAAGTAATTACAATGCAAACATCATTGCACTCCAAGAAACTAAATTGTAGGTAGCGAGATTACTGACATTGGATCGCACACAATTTTCATCGGGAAACCAGGAGTTTCGAGTTGCGTTTATCATCGATCATAAGCTTAAACACCAAGTCACCAACTTCAAATCCGTCAATGAACGATTGTGTGTAATCCGCATCAAAACGAAATTCTTTAATGTTTGGCTTAGTGATATTCATGCCCCAACGGAAGACAAAGACGACAAAGTTAAAGACGATTTCTATAGCAACCTTCTTCTTATTCTGACTGCTTGGACCT
Organism: Chorisops tibialis; assembly: GCA_963669355.1. Lineage (NCBI taxonomy): Eukaryota > Metazoa > Arthropoda > Insecta > Diptera > Stratiomyidae > Chorisops > Chorisops tibialis. The sequence goes on from OY770263.1 coordinate 79,989,851, forward strand.
CCAGACTGACTTGTCGACTTTGTCCATTTGGTGTTATAACAATGATATTTGTCTGAACATTGAGAAGTGTTTTGCTATGGAGTTTTCGTATAAGACTACCTCTCCTGTCCTCACTTACTCATTAACGGAACCACCCTTGTAGCAGTATCTACAATAAAGGATTTAGGAGTGACTTTCGATCGCAAGCTTTAATTCGTTAATCATTATTCTGAGATTACAAAGAAGGCATACAGACTTGCTGGGTTCGTCCTCCGTACGACAGTCCAGTTTAACCGTCCAAGAGCAGCAGACTTGCTATTTTCCACTCTCGTCCGTGGTGTCTTAGAATACTGCTCTATTGTATGGAACCCTCACCATGCTTGCCATGTTACGGCCGTCGAATCCGTCCAGCGTAAATTTACTCGCACCTTTTTCTACAGACTAAAAAAGCCTCATATCAGCTACAATGACAGACTTATAGCACTTCAACTTCAACCTTTGCATCTACGACGGGCTTTTCTTGATGCTAGCTTCCTCTATAAACTTTACAACTACTTGCTTAATACCTACCTCTGTAACGACCTGAATTTCCGGCAGGGAACAGTCTCAACCAGGAATTCAGATATTTTCTTCTTCGTCGAGCCTCACTCGATATTTACTACCATTCCCCGATGTTGAAAATGCAAAGGAACCACGATCAACTTCAACTTGGATCTTTAACTACTTCTTTTGTTTTATTTAAAAATAGAGTAAGAACTATAATCTTTAATGTTTGAAATCTTATCATCACTGCTCTCGTATTTTTGCTTTTGTATAATTGAAAATGTTATCTTTTTGTTCAAAGCGATTAATAAATAAATAAATAAATAAACATTCGACTCCCTTCTGTCGAACAATATTAAAATAGTTTTAGGTGACTTAAAGTGAGACCTCCATAGGGACAATGGGAAGGCGCATTCTCCATGACTTTAGTAATGATAACGGTCAGAGGCTGACAGACTTTGCCAGCGGCAAAAATCTTATTATAAGCTCGACATGCTTCCCTCATCATGACATTTATAACACAACGTGGGCATCACCCGACGAACGAACATTCAACCAAATAGAACACGTTTTGATAGAGAAAAGGACGGCTACCTGCATTCTCAACGTGCGTACATGTCGAGGAGCTAATTGCGACACAGATCACTACTTGGTAAAGACTAAGTTCCGATGTCGAATCGCAAACCGAGGGCACACAGGAACACTACCGGTTCTTAAATTGGACATTGGCAAGCTCAAAGACCTGAAAATGTGTATAAGCCTTAGAGAGGCACTTCGCGACAGTGCTGAACACCAACGCCAGCAAGCCAATAGAAGAAATGTGGCTAAATATCAAAGATGGCTTTACATCTGCCGCAGTGGAGGTGATAGGACAACAAACCCGGCGCAAAAGAAATGATCGGTTCGACAACGAATGCCAAGACGCCTTAGGGCGAAAAAATCAAGCTTTCAAAATATAAACAGAACGGCCGACACGAGCCAAATATAATGATCTTAGACGATTTGCAAACACAAAATATGCAGACAAAATAAAAACGGAAGTACAATAATGACGAAATTAAAAACATGGACGAACATTTTAAATTACACAACACAAGAGCCGCATATTCCCTTATTAAAAGGATGAAAGAAGGACAACAACCGAAAACCACCATCTGCAAGGATGCAGAAGGGAACATTATAAGTAATGCACTAAGATGGGCGTAATACTTTGAACAACTCAACTCAATCCGAGCTCATCAGAGAAGCAGCAGACATAATAGCAGGTATAACTGATATTACAGCTGATGAAAAATCCGCTCCCATACTCGAAGAAGTAAAAACAGCTCTGAGGAAGCACCCAAACAACAAAGCGCCGGACACTGATCAAATTCCAGCTGAGCTTCTAAAAGCCGGCGAAACCTGCATAGCGCATCTCCTACATAGATTAGTCAAGGTCATATGGACACAGGAAACACTTCCTGAAGATTGGCGCGAGAGCATCATAAGTCCAATTTATTAAAAAGGTGACAAACTCTGCTGCGAGAACTACCGAGGAATATCTCTGTTGTGTACGTCTTATAAAATCTTGACGTAAATTCTGAAAAAGAGAATTAGGCAACGTAATTGGTGAATACCAAGGCGGGCCTAGAGCTGAACGATCGATCACGGACCAGATATTCTCAGTCAAACAGTTGTTGCCAAAGTGCTGAGAATATAATATTGATGTGCACCAGATATTTGTTGACTTCAAACAAGCCTACGACTGTATCGATAGGCGCGTACTGTATAAAATTATGTTGAAGTTTGGAGTCCCACCGAATCGGGTTCGGCTTACAAGAATGATAATGACCGAGTCTTTGTCACAAGTCAGAGTAGAAAATGATCTTAGTTCCATTTTTAAATAGACAACGGCCTTAAGCAAGGTGACGGCCTCACAACAATGCTTTTCAGCTTGACACTCGAATATGTCGTTCCCGTTGACACCAAATCCACACAACTCTTAGCATATGCCGACGATATAGATATCCTTGCAAGATCGCTGGAGAGTTCCAAAGAAGTATTTGTAAGCCTTGACTCGGTAGAAAGGAAAGTTGGACTACGTATTAATGAAAACAAACAAAAATTATGACACAAACTAGGAAAAAAACGCCAATCAGACAAAATATTACAGTAGGATACTATAACATAGAAAACTTTGTATACCTAGGGGTGAACTCCGCCATAGACGGTCCCAAGCCCGATTTGAGAAAGAAGGAGGGAACATGGAGTTAACCTGAATGGCCAGTAACACCAGTGCGTCTCAGGAAGTAGGCAAAAAGTATGACATAGTTGGACTTGCAGCATAGCAGTGAGAACTCCAGCATGTCATATTTAGCTCAAAACTCCCACCTTTTTTCTACTAGGGTGTAATAAATAAGTAGGACCGGTCCTCCAGGTCGGGGATTGGGCGAGGCGCCGACAACGCATCACCGGAAAAAGAACACTGTCCAGAAACCTGAAGCCTCGGAAAGGATGGACTCTACGGCAACGACCCCGCAAACGAAAAATGGACTACTCTATTGGATCTTGGAATGTTCGATCCTTATTTAGGACAGGAGCTCTGAAAGAGTTTCTCGAAGAAGTGGCAAAACACAACATCAACATAACTGCCATCCAAGAAACGAAATGGCTCGGTAGCGAAATCATGGACATGAGATCACACGCAATCTACCCAAGTGGAAAATTGTCGGGAAGCAGAGAGTTTGGAATCGCTTTTGTCGTTGACAAAAAATTTAAACAGCAGGTCACGAGCTTCAGACCAGTAAGTGAAAGATTGTGTGCAATCCGAATAAAGACTAAATTTTTCAACACTTGGTTGATCAACGTTCACGCACCAACCGAAGACAAGGACGATATAACTAAAGACGAATTTTATGCCACCCACAACATATGATTCACTGCCCTTGAATGACCTAAAAATTGTCTTAGGGGATTTTAATGCAAAAGTTGGGAAGGAGAAGGCTCATAGAAAAACAACATGAGGGCACAGTCTCCATGACATAACCAACGACAATGGCCAACGTCTTATTGATTTCGCGAGCAGCAAAGATATCATAGTAAGCTCTACGTGCTTCCCACATCGCGATATTCACAAACGAACGTGGGCATCACCAGACGGTCACCTTCAACCAAATAGACCACGTTCTAATTGAGAAAAGGGCTGCTTCCAGCATACTTGATGTACGAACTCTTCGCAGTGCGAATTGTGACTCTGATCGCTATCTAGTCAGAGCTAAGTATCGATGCAAAATAGCTTGTCGTGGATATTCGAAAACGAGTAGAGCTCGCAAATTCAATGTCGACAAGCTTAACGACGAAACGGTGGCGCAGGCTTACATGTTAGCATGTAATAAACACCTGACACCAATACATGAAAATATCCAAAATATGCCAGTGGAGAATGCGTGGATGAAAATACGAGACGGCATCAAATCCTCCGCGGAAAAGGTATTAGGATTTCAAGCACGGCGAAAAAATAATGTTTGGTTCGACCAAGAATGTCGCGACGCAATAGATAGAAAGAACGAAGCTTACAAAATTTTTACTGAACGACCAACACGAGCCAAAAAAGAAAGATATGACGAGCTTAGGCGATATGCGAAAAAGACCTGCACACGAAAACAAAGGAAATACCATAATGACAAAATACAAAAAATGGACGACGACATGAGAAAAAATAAAACGCGGGACGCATACGCAATAGTAAAAGACTTAAAAAAAGGATATAACCCAAAAACCAGTCTCTGCAAAGACGCAGAGGGCAATATCATCAGTGACACAGAAGAAATCAAAAGGAGGTGGGCTTCATACTTTAAACATCTTTTGAATCTCACTCCATTAGCACCGATCACAACAGACAACATTTCAATTGAAGCCTCAACTGACGAAGATGAACCATCATCGACACTACCCACGCTTGCTGAAATCAAAGCAGCCCTATGTGACCAAAAACTAAACAAAGCGCCGGGAATTGACGAAATACCAGTTAAACTTCTGAAAAACGGTGGAAATTGTGTCGCTGAAATACTGCACAACATGATATGCAAAATTTGGACAGAGGAAATCATACCCGACGATTGGCGAAAAAGCATTATATGTCCAATTTACAAGAAAGGAGACAAACTCTGCTGTGAGAATTACAGAGGAATATCATGTTGTATACGTCCTATAAAATACTGACAAAAATAATTGAACGTCGTCTTAAGCCCTATACTAATCAAATAATTGGCGAATACAAAGGCGGATTTAGAACCGGACGATCTACAACAGACCAGATATTCTCGGTTGAAACAGGTGCTTGAGAAATCCTGGGAATATAACACAGACATGCACCAAATCTTCAACAAATCTTCAAATCAAAACAAGCATACGACAGTATCGACAGGAGCGTACTGTACCAAATCATGCTTGACTTTGGAATTCGTCCAAAACTAGTCCGACTAACAAGACTCACAATGACGAACACTGAATCCCAAGTGATAATACAAACCGATTCCACAACCAGCTTTCGAACGGAATGTGGTTTTAAGCAGGGAGATGGTCTAGCCCCCATGCTTTTCAACTTGGCACTAGAGTATGTTGTCCGAAAAATCCCAGTCGACACCAACGGGACACTACTATTCAAGTCCAGCCAACTAGTAGCATACGCTGACGACATTAACATCCTAGCAAGATCCTTCCCTAGTGCTAAGGAGGTATTTGTCAATCTTGACTCCGCCGCAAAAGAAGTCGGGTTGCTCATTAACGAAAACAAAACAAAAGTAATGACGCAAACAAGAAGGAGAGCGCCTATCAGACAAAACATAACAATTGCGGAATATAATTTGGAGAAAGTATATCTTGGGGCTAATCGAACAAAGGACGGTAATGAAACAGACGAAATCAAACGACGGATATTATTAGCAAATAAGACGTATTATTCGGTACTTCCAATAATGAAATCCAAGAAAGTGCACAGGAACAATAAGCTGCGGATATATAAAACTATTATACGACCTGTGTTCTGTTATGGCAGCGAGACATGGACATTAACACGAACTTCCGGAAAAGCAGTTATCGCATTTGAAAGAAAGTTCCTCCGAAGAATTTTGGGACCTGTGAAGGAAGGAACGGAATGGCGAATAAGATACAACCATGAGTTCCAATTACTGTATGGTCAGTCGTTAATCCTGAATTCATGTCCAATTAATGGATTCCTGGTTTGCAATGGCTGCTGCCGTTTTGACCGAGAGTCTCAGTGGTAAGAGTCCACAGTTTCCTTGGATTATCGGCTGTCGACGCAAAGCGAAATTATAACACTTCTCTTTGGTCAGCCGTATCATTTTGGTCGTCTCATTTTTGATTCATATGAATTCTGCTCTTAAAATTTCTGTCACCATTTTCTTGAATGATCTACGTTTCTTATCTATTTGGATAACACCTCAATCGTTTTCCACAGGTTTCTGCGAATATTGAAACTTGGATGTCAGCGTTTTGCAAAAGGTTTGCTTCTAATTCTATCATTTTATTTCTGATGCTTAGAGCTTAGCATATATGATTTTCATGCATTTATCCATATTTACAATTTTACACAGGAATAATCAGTTTTATTTTACACAACCTTGAAAGATTTTTGATATTCCGGACGTTCTACACTGTCGGCTCTGTGGAGACAATTGCCAGACCTTTTGGAAGAACTACTGCATTTGATAGTGAGCTGATTACATTAACTTGTTCTATGCGATCACATTTCGCACATGTGTCGTGTGATTATGTACACTTTTTCGAAGAGTGACCATAGCTTTGACACCTGAAACACCTCAGTAAATTGAAGTTTTCTTTGTAGTAGTGGCCACTAAAGTATATGTTTATATATTTATTGACAACACAGTTATATAAATAGCCGTTTACTTTCACAAACGTGATATTTTTGTTTGTTTTTGTGTTAGTTTTAGTGTAAACTACTTTTATTTCTGAATCAGGATCTACATCTTGATTAAGGGACTTGATACGAGATAATAATTCTTCACTGGAGTACTCCCTTTCGAGTCCGTGAATTATTAGGCGTGGGGCTCGTTTTCTTGTCGGCTCAATAATACTGGAGTGTCCAAGTTTCGCTTTCATTTCCTTAAGAAGAATCGCATTATTTATTTTATTGTCAGTTCTTATTATGATTGCTTCATTGGATAGTGGCTTTCCGAAGACAATTGGAGTCTTCAAACTCGAGGGTCTTATTTCTCTTTGAATCAGTGACATGGTGCAATCTGAGTTTTGCTGTGTCCTTGGTTTGACAACAATTCCACCATTATAATATTTTGTTCGTTTGTCTGTAGGTACTGCTGCCGCTTAAGCAACCGTTACGTACCTTTTTTTTCCCACTTTTCTGGCAGAATTCGGATACCACGTCGGAAGAACTCTTCAGTTTTTGTGGCTACCCACGAGTCGACCAAATTTTTAGTGTCTTCATATGATGTTGATGCTGCTTAGACAGGCCATGTGCCATCGACCGAAACAAATGACAATCGGAAGGGGCAATTTTTGGTGAATACAGCGGGTGGGGTAGGACTTCCCAGTTAAGTGTTTCCAAATAGGTTTTGACCGGCGCCGCAACATGCGGACGAGCATTATCGTGTAGGAGAAAAACTTTCTCGTTTCTGGAGTAGTAATGGATGCGTTTTTCCTTGGTTGCTCGGCTCAATCTCATTAATTGTGTTCGGTAGAGAGCTCCAGTAATGGTTTCGCCCGGTTCGAGCAACTCATAATACACGACACTAAGCTGAACCCACCAAATACACAGCAGGAGTTTTTTCCCATTAATATCCGGTTTCGCTGTCGATATTGAAGCATAACCAGGTGGTCCCCATGATTTTCTCTTCTTTGGGTTATCGTCATCATCAATGGCGTGACAGCCCAAATCGGGCCCTGGCCTCCTAAAGTCGTCGCCTCCAATCGTTTCGGTCCAAAGACCGCGTCCTCCAGCTGCTAATTTTTAAAACGACAATGCTGTCTTCATCAACCGAGTCTTCCCATCGCTTGCATTGTTTGCCTATTGGCCGGTTACTACTCGCTTTGCCTTTAAGAGCACGTTTGGGACTCTTCTGTCTTCCATTCGCTCTACATGGCCAGCCCACTGCAGTTTACGTAGCTTGATGAACGTTGAAGCTTCTGGCTCGTCCTAGAGTTGATACAACTCATGGTTGTATTTTATTCGCCATTCCGTTACTTCCTTCACAGGTCCCAAAATTCTTCGGAGGACCTTTCTTTCGAATGCGTTAACTGCTTTTTCGGAAATTCGCATTAATGTCCACGTCTCGCTGCCATAACAGAACACAGGTCGTATAATAGTTTTATATATCCGCAGCTTATTGTTCCTGTGCACTTTCTTGGATTTCATTATTGGAAGTACCGAATAATACGTCTTATTTGCTAGTATTCTGTTTCATTGCCGTTAGATTAGCCCCAAGATATATGAAGTTGTCCACACTCTCCAAATTATATTCCGCAGTTGTTATGTTTTGTCTGATAGGCGTTCTCCTTCTTGTTTGCGTCATTACTTTTGTTTTGTTTTCGTTAATGCGCAACCCGACTTCTTTTGCGGCGGAGTCAAGATTAGGGATGTCACGAATGTCATATTTTTCATATGCGAATTTTCGGGATGCGAATGCGAATGTTTGGGTTTGGGATAGGGAATAACATTAAAAAAAACTTTAACCAGCTTAAGTCATCATTTTTATTACTTATAATAGAAATATGAAAAAATATTAGAACAGTAACCCAGTGTTATACTTATACAGTAATTATATCTAATAGTCAAAATTCAAAAGAGGCATATTATAGGGTGTACAACTTAATAACCGGAATTTTTTAGCGAAATTTGTTGCTTTATTGTGGAAAAATCTTACAATATATTTCATTCAAAGTATTGTCCATCGGAAGCTACAGCATTTCCCCATCTTTCAGGCAGTTTATGAATTCCTTCCCAAAAAAATTGCGCCGGCTTGGCGGCCAAAAACGAATCTATCCAATTTCGGATGCCTTGCTCTGAAGTGAAGCGTATTCCGGTTAATGCGTTTTGCATCGAGCGAAATCAATGAAAGTCAGACGGAGCAAGGTCCGGACTATAAGGCGGGTGGGCCAAAACTTCCCATCCACTATTTTCCAAATAGTTTTTCACGGGTCTTGCAACATGCGGCCGAGCGTTGTCATGATGAAAAATGTCTTTTTCTCCAATTTTCGAAGTTATTCATCGTGAAAAATAATAATGATGCACACAAGATAAAATTGTTTTGTTGACTGATTTTGGTAGCTGTCAAATGTACCTTCAAAATGACATGTACAGTGGCTACATCGCATAATCGGACAAGCTCTTTTTGAATGTTTGAGTGAGTTTAAATTAAGTAGAAATGGACTTTTTATACTTTTTTTTCGCATTTATATATATTTTAGGTATTTACCTAACTTAGTATGAAAAAAAAAAACAAAACATTTATCTTCAAATATTATAATACAAGAACAAAAACAAAAATAAGTCAATTTCTGGCGCGCAACGAATAATCGGACAAAGCAAAACACCAATGGAAAAGTTCCGTTATTTTGCAAGTTTCTTTCTGGAACTTGCATTTTGTCTGTCGTTATGAGTTGTGGTTAGTCTTTGCAGTGCAACACATTAGAAAGTTCATTAAAATGTCTCCAAACAGAAAGCAAACTACGGTGGAAATAAGACAACTTATAGTCAGGCTGAATTTTGAAGGCAAAACTGTCCGAGAAATTGCTGAACTCTTGATTTGCCTCTACCGACCAGGTAGAGGCAAATCAACTGTACACGATATTATTAAGCGATTCCGTGATGAGTTCAGGCTAGAAAATAAGAGTCGAGAAGGGCAAGGCACTACATTAAAAGAGCGAGAGGAGCGAATTATAGTAAGAGAAGTTAAACAAAATCCTTTCAAAACGGCGAAAGAATTAAAAAAAACCTTGAAGAACCGCACTGGAAAGGATGTCTGCTTAAATACTGTGCGAAACACGTTGCACAAGTATGACTACCATGGAAGAGTTTCCAGAAAAAAGCCATTTATAAGCCATAAGAACAAAAACTTTAGAGTGCGATTTGCCAAGGAGTACCTGTTAAAAGCACCAGATTTTTGGAATCAAGTAATTTGATGGAATACGTATATAAAATCAACTTTTTTTAATATTTTGCAATATTTTCAGGTTTTGTTCACTGATGAAAGCAAATTTAATTTGCATGGGTCGGATGGTAAGATGTATGTGTGGCGTACGCCAAACACACAATTTATTCCAAAAAACACTAAGGCGACCGTAAAGCACGGAGGGGGCTCTGTCATGGTTTGGGGCTGTATGTCGAGCGCAGGAGCAGGTAATTTAGATAAAAAATTTAAATTAAAAAAAAATGTTAAGCAAAGTGCTGAGAAATTGGGTATCGCCAGCAACTTTGCTTTCTACCAAGTCAATGATCCCAAACACACTTAAAGCGTAGCGAAGCTTTGGTTGATCCACAACTGCCCACACCTCATGCAACCGCCTGCCCAAAGCCCCGACCTCAATGTTATTGAACATCTCTGGGAAGAATTGGCCAGGAGAGTCTACAAAAATAAATATAATACAATAGACCAACTAAAAGTTGCATTAGTTGAAGCCTGGAACTCCATTGAGCCGGAAGTGTGCCAAAACTTGGTAAAATCAGTGCCAAGGCGTTTGTAAGCTGTTTTGGCAAGCAAGGGGCTTGCAACCAAATATTAATGGTTTTTTTGTTTAATTTTTTGATTAATTAAGGCGCTGTCCGATTATTCGTTGCGCGCCATAAATTGACTTATTTTTGTTTTTGTTCTTGTATTATAATAATTGAAGATCAATGTTTTGTTTTTATACTCTAGATGAAATCTGAGAGTATATTGTGTTTGCCTTACCGTTTGTAACGCTAAGAAATAATGCTTGCACAGAGCCGCCAAGGGTACAGAAATATTTGTTGTCGCTCAAAAACTTCGATTCCGAGTTGCTGTCTGTCCGTCTGTCTACAGCATAACTCTCGAACGCTTTGAGCTATCGTGCTGAAATTTGTTGTGTGTCATTTTTAGGAAAAAAGAAACTTTAAGTTCGTGAACGGGCCACATCCCCCCACTCCTTCTACCCCCTCCCATACAAATTTCACGAAATTTCGAAATTTTCAGAAATTGATTTTTCTTTGAAACTATTTAAGCTATAGATTTGAAATTTGGGTCAAAGTATTATGATATATATGTCATTAATATGAGGGAATATTGGTCCGATACAGTCACTCCTTCTACCCCCTCCCATACAAATGCATAATTTTGAAAAATGCAGTTTTTCGATTTTCATTGAAACTAGCAAAGTTATAAAAACGAATTTTTGCCAAAATTAATTTTAATATAATTCCAATCAGAATTGAAAAAATTATCAACTTCACCTTACTCCTTCTACCCCCTCCCATACAAATTTCACGAAATTTTGGAATTTAAATTAAATTATTTTTCTTCGAAACTGTTAAAGCTATCAACTTGATATTTTGCATAAAGTATAAAAATAGAAATATCAATAACGAGAAAAAAAATGTGATTTGATCCGTACACTCCTTCTACCCCCTCCCATACAAATGTATAATTTTTGTTAAGTGCATTATATCGATTTCCATTAAAACTAGAAAAAGTATAAACTTAAAATTTTGCCAGAATTTGTTTTTTAATAATTGCAATAAATGCTAAAATAAATTATCAGCTCCTCTTCACTCCTTCTACCCCTCCCATACAAATATCTGTATTATAAATTCAAGAAAAGCATTTCTCCTTCGAATATATTAGAACTATCGAATTTGAAATTGAATCAAAGCGTGGTGATAAGGATGATGATAAGCAGTTTCAAAATAATCTTAAACGCTCCACTTCCTCTGCCACCTCCCATACAAATGCCTTAATTTCTGGAAAACTATGTCCAATTGAAAATAATGAAAGCTACAAACCTTAAATTCAGCACGAAATATTTTGCACACCACATTAGGTGTCATATCCAAATATTACAAACCTTCCTCCTCTGCTTCTACCACCTCCCATACAAAAATCACTATTAATTATTTAAAAGAATTGGAGGTGACATATTTTCCGGTACATTGAACTCTTTCTCATTTCATCTAGAGTATCATATGATTGGGCTTTACGCCCAATCATAATTCTTTTATATTTTTTAACACTAAGTTAGGTAAATACCTAAAATATATATAAATGCGAAAAAAAGTATAAAAAGTCCATTTCTACTTAATTTAAACTCACTCAAACATTCAAAAAGAGCTTGTCCGATTATGCGATGAGGCCACTGTATATAAAGTTCGAGCTTTCACGATATTTGTTAGTACGGACATCTAGCGTCAAATTCCGGTTATTAAGTTGTACACCCTATATATTTCAGAAAAAGTAATTTTGCTGCCTTTTCGCCCATCAGGCGATTTCTAAGGGGCTCGTATATAAGGCCGGCTGCACTGAATAATTGCTCACTCGGAACACTGGCCGGTGGAGCGCTCAGATATTTACGGGCCAGATCTGTCAATTTGTCGTATTTTAATTTAGTTTTCCACCAGTCGAGAGGGTTTTCATCGAGTTCATTAAGATAGGCCTTCAATTGAGCTTTTACATACACATTTTTTAGTGTCTCCAGATTCTACATCTGAGCTTTCGTTTTCGCTTGAAGAATCTAGAATTTCTGCCAGGTTGCTTATAAGACTTTTAGCAGAACTTGTTGCAGGCTCATCAATGTTGCTTGTTATTCTACTCAACCTTTTAGTGCCGGAAGCTAAACGCCGATTATTATCACCATCACGGTTACAAAGGCTTAGGGCCAAGTCAGCAATATCAGAGTGGACTTGATCTATCACAATATCACTGAAAAATTTAATGCTTGTATCGTGGGTCCAGAAATGTGGAGATTGTGAACAAAGAATTATTCTCCAGGTTGCCAAACTTGTTGTTTATTTCGGTTTTGATAACTTGTATAAAGCTGATAATAATGTTATCAACGGTGTCGCCTTCAGTGTGTCATCGAGACCTTTTTTCAATGTATAAATAATCGGAACCACGGACGAAATTAAAGCGTGTGAGCTGCTCAAGTTGCGTGTAGCTTCTTCAAATGGCTTAAGAACTGTTACGCAGTACCCCATAGCTTTCCATTCTTCGGGTGACATGTTGGAAATGTTATTGTCGTTACCATACAGGCACAAAGCATCTTTTAGTTTTAAACACCTTTCGAACATATAAAACGTGCTATTCCATCTCGTTGAACAATCTCCTATAACAGTTAGTGGAATTTGATCTGGATTTAGTCGCTGTTGGATTTTGGCTAATTGACGTTGAGCGATAGTCGAATGATTAAAATGAGTGACGATCCCCTTACATTTTTGAATAATATTCACTAGAAACTTTTGAGAGTTCAATCCATTCTTAATATTTGTCTGTAACTTATGAGCAGTACAGTCTACATCGTTAATATCGGCCAATGTCATAGCACGCTTCATATTTGAGCCTTCATCTCTCACCATGCAATGTACTTGCTCCTTAGTAATATTCCATTCACTCAGCATTGATTCAAATTTGTTTGAAATAGCATCGCCACTGTGTCTGCCTTTGAATTCCTCGCACTTCAAAACAATGTTTAAGCGGTTGAAGTGTGCCGTGACATGTTAGGCTAAGAAGTGATACATTCGCACTTGGCTCCGACCATATATCAGTCGTAAATGACATGCATTTGAAATCTGCTAACAAAACTTTGATTTTTTCAGCAACTTTAACGTACAAAACTTCACAGGTATGCTCAGTAAAAAAATTACGACGTTTTACAGTATATTGGGGCGCGACTAACTGCATCAGCCTTCGAAATCCTACGCCTTCAACGAAGTTAAATGGCAAGTCTTGTAATGCTATCATTTCACTCGGCAGTCGATTTTTTGCGATAATGGATGTTTCGTGTCCCATTGTTTCTTTTTCATTAGACTTTCTTCAATAGATAATTGTTTTGTTACCTCTTTTAGTGCAGTTTTGAAGCCTGTGCCTTCGATTCAGTATGGGTCAACATTTCGTATTCTTTGGAATGAACGTTTTTCAAATGGGTTCGCAACGCCGAGGTAGTACGTCCCATTGTGGAATAACTTTTCTCACAAACATTGCATTTCGCGTGGTCTCGATCGATAGGCGTAAAAAATTGCCATATTTCACTTTTCTTTCGCGGCGCCATGGAAAAAACTGTCAATTCTAAACTCACAAACTACTTGTTTATTGACGTTTACAACTGACTAACAACTAAAACAAAACAAGCCAAACTAACCAAGCAAGCAGCGAGAAAGAAACGCTTTCTATTGGTCGAATGGAACACGTGATGCCTGCTTGCGCGTTCGAGGATCGACCAAAACATTCGCATCGCTTGATGCGAATGCGAATGTCGATGCGAATGCTTAAAATGATACGAATCATTCGCATAAGCGAATGCGAATGCAAATATTCGCAACATCCCTAGTCAAGATTGACAAATACCTCCTTAGCACTAGGGAAGGATCTTGCTAGGATGTTAATGTCGTCAGCGTATGCTACTAGTTAGGTGGATTTGAAACCATCGGATTGACTTTGACAGAATTTTAAATACTCTCCAAATTGATTGTTTATTGGCTTTTCAAAGATCAGCTGGTCCTCCAAACAGAACCAAAGAAGTTTCACCTCCATCTTTTGTATCCTGGTTTAATCTTCATCTCTAACTCTTATGCACTTAGCATGAAACCATTTTTTGAGGGAACCATCGCATTGGACTGCTGAATCGCTGTCTTTCACAATCTTTTTGAATTTTCCGCTTCTAGCAATTCCATTTTCAACATCCTTTCCTGCCATGCCGTCATGAGAATTTTCGCATTTTTAGAAATTCAAAATATTTTCCACCCGTTGACTTTTCAATTATGCCCATTGTAAATTGACATGCGAAGAAAAGCACAATAATTCGGCAAAACAAACAGTAGTTGTGGTTCGAAAGGTGAAGTTTTCTCGGCGAAGCCCGTTAATTGCGCATTCTTTTACAGGTATTATAATTTTTAAGCCCAGTACTGTCCCTTCGACCAAAATTCGACTAAGCCACTTGCATTCACTGCAGCAATGTCTCTATACATTTTTTTTTTAATCATTTCCGAAGTTTTCGGGATAAAATTTGTGAAAATACGGTCAGCTAGCTGTTTTGACGTCTAAACAAAAGTTAATAAATCGCTATCGTGCGAACACCACGTTTAAGTACAAATTTGCGGAAACTTCGGGATATATCATCACGTTCTCGGTCTAAATTGTGTTGAAACATTTTTTTAAAACATAAATCCTTCGACGGCCTGACTCAATTTCGACTAGTTCACACCCTCCAGAATAATCTCGATGATAAGTCTACAGGCTTCACCGCAGCTCATTAGTATCAAAGCACAATTTCCAATTAAAGGCATTGAAGAACACATTTAGCGTCCCCAATTGACTCTTTTAAAGTGCCAAAAGGTACTCCTTAAATGTCAATAGCTGCAGTTTTCAACTGTAGATTGTGTACGAATCAAAAAGTAGTCCGTGCTGTTTCTATAATTTGACATCTCCAAATTTCACTGATTGTCGCTGTACCTACCAATCGATAAACGACCTTCGACTGAAACTTTCGCAAAACACGAAGCAACATTCAAGAACACAAGGCCCTCTAAACAAATGCCTACCTGTAATGCGGATACCGGCACCACACAAACGCCCCAACAATCGCTCCTGCCGTTGCGATGGCCTTCCATGCCCATAGTGGTGCAAAAACAGCCCAATAAGGCCAATCTAAAAATAAATAAAAACAAAGCCTCAATAAATTAAATAAAAAAAAAACTACCGAAGTTCCCTTACCTATGTAACCGTCCAATTTCAAACAGAACAGCAAAATAAATGTGAAAAGGCTGCAATGCACGATAAATTTACTGAAAACGAAATTCGGATTAAGATCTTGGGTGAAAAAGAACGAAGAAAAAATTTCAACAAGTGGCGAACCAAGAAGGATTTTGAATGTTTATTTACCTCGGATTGAAATCACGCAAAAATGCCTGTAAATTCATTTTCTTAAGGTTAACTAACAAGACATTTTATTAGTAATGGTAGCGCGCACAATTCGATTCGATTTCCAACACAAAAACAAAACTACACTAAATTCCAGCCGTACATAAAATTTCAGAAACCTCAGAGATGGGATGACAGATGGCTGTTGCAGAAATGACAGAGACTTTTGGAGTTGTTCGTGCAACAAATGATTCGCTTTAGCGACCGCAGCGACATTGAGTGGTTTGTTTACGTTGTGAGAAATGTCAAAATATAAATAAAGGAAAATTTCGGGAAAATTCAATGGGGAGCTGAAAAAATGAAATAATTACTCCTGTAATCGGTTTAATAGTTAAGTGATGTTCCCGAACGATGAATTTCAAGTGAGTGAAAGTGATTGTTGCGGGAATGGCTGTGCAAATTGTATTCTAGATGCGAAACCTTCTGGAATCACCAAATCTGGTTGCGAAACGAAAACAAACATTTTATTAAGTTACCAGGAATATGAGGTGCTAGAAATCATCGACATTCGGCCGAAAATAATTGAGTTGCATGCCAAATTCACTGCGGAAACAACTTCGAAATCGGATTTGATCCTTCACCTTCCACCAGGACACCACCTAATGATGCGAGCGCCGGACATAGAGAAGGCGCCAATGATTGTCCCGGAAACTAATTCAAATTCATGCACCATAACACGACCGTATTCACCGTTTTTCACTGATCCTGATCGATTGGAATTTCGAATTCTTGTGAATTTAAGTCCTTGCGGTAAAATGTCGCAATTTATAAAGCGGTTAAAGCGTGGTGATAAGATCGAATTTCGTGGCGCGATTGGTTCCTTCGCACACGTCGCGAATCGCTATGAAAATTTACTGATTTTTTGCCATGGAGTTGCAATCGCACCGATTTTACCGATAATTCGTGAAATTCTGGCCGATGACGAGGATATGACCAGAATTAAAGTGATTGCATGCTTCCCTGACGTGGATGAAATTCTTTTTCGTCAGGAATTGCACGATTTCCGGAGTTATTGGAATTTTCAAAGTCAGATTTATCTGTCCCGTCCGTGTTTGAATTTTAAAGAAAAGCTTAGATATAAGGAAAATGTTGTGGGTGGAAAGCTAAATGAAACAGCAGTGAAAGAGGTAGTTCAGAGCTGTAAAAATTTCGGATCAGTTAAGGTTGTTGTTTGTGGTTCGAAAGGTTTTGAAGAGTTTTTGGTTGGGACGCTGTTGAAAGAAGGATTACAAAATGATGTTATTGAAGTATTATAAAAATAAATGGGCATTGCGATCAAACTAATAGTTTTAATATTTAAAATAACTCCCATTCCTCCAACCAGATATGAATTTCAACTTACAACGGTTACTATTCCATAACGGTTCATGCATTCTCAAACCGGCAAAATTCCATCCCTTTCCTGTTCCGATTGAATCGTATAACGCCTTCGCGCCAAACTCAATTGAAAGAAAGCGACTTTTCCGTCTTGAAAAAAATCCTTTCCGCAATTCAAAATTATCGATCAAACAATTCTCCAATTCGAAAGCCTTTCAGTATCGGAATTCCAACGCGAAATGTAAACACATCCCGATGACGATGGAATCGTGTTTGTTCTCCTTAATGAAATTCCAATTGATTTAAAACCTTTCAATTATACGATTGTGTGTCGCGCCTTAGTACCAACACTGAAATTCACTTCGAAGTGAAATTACGTGAAGTGCAAAAAATTGAAGTGGTCGCCAAACACGCGAATGTTGAAACGTTAAAAGTCCGTGTCGCCTCCGCCTCCTACTTGTATGCCACATATGAAATTCTGATTGGAAACTGGTAAAGTGCCGCTCAACGAGCATTACTAAAACGAAGAATGTAGAAATCGAGAGGTGCAATCGAAGTCATCATGCTTTATTCGAGGTAGCAAGAAAACGCAGCAGAATTCCATTGAGAAGCTTAAGGATACGCTGAGCAAGAGTTTGGGGTTGGGGTGTGCAAGAACTCACCGAGAATAATTTCCTGCTCGAGTTTCGTTTAAGTTAACCCAATTTGTTGCGGGTGAATGCAGTAAGGCTGCGGGCTAGCAAAGCAAGGCGGCGAGTCAGATGGGTGAATCAGGTAATTTTTTTTTTTTAACTTTAGAGAATTCTTGGGTAGTTAGTTGTTTGTCGGGCTAAAAAGATCTTTACTTTGATGGGAAGTTAACGAGCCGAAAACTTTCTTCAAGACACGCCAAAAAACAATTTGAAGTGTAGAGTGATGGGTATGAGTTTGTGGAAATAGATTTCAAGTCAATCAGGACCACATCATTACGAAGTAGTATACCTACTCATGAAGAGAGAATTACAGACCTTGGCTTGTAGCTTTCGATAGCGATAACTTCTTAATATACAAAAAAAAAAAAGCGAAATTAAAATCGAAAATTTACTTGTTTATTTGTCCGACTTTGTCCGCTTAGGAATCGCAATAATAACATTTTTTGAGAATGTATGTAGTTAGTAGGTCATTATGCGGGACATATAATCTGATTAGCTTAGTGGCTTTTCGAAAACAATGCTTAGTATTTTGTTGGAATCAGAACCATAAATTATTAAGAATGAAACCATGCTACTCGCATTTGAATGGGACAGGCTCGTGATCAAAACAAACCCGTGATTCGAGATCATATGTATACGTGTAAAGGACATGTGAATAGTTGTAGCTTGTGTTAATTGAAAAAACCCCAAATAAAATTACATTAAGCTTAAAAACATAACAGGACTTCGATTGCGCGTAAGGCCCCATTATATGATACTACCGATGAAATCGAAGTTTTTGTAATCTTAAGAATTTTTGTGTGGGGAGTGATAGAAGGGATGACAGTACTAAATTAATTTTTTTCTCACCATGCTAGAGTAGCTTTAAAAATATTTTGCACCAAATTTAAGCTTGAAAAACTGAAAAGGTAACTTGAGAAACTTAGTGCATTGGATTTAGTGAAATTGTGCAATTTGTATGGGAGGTGGTAGAAGGAGTGGGGGGTTTTTGGTAATTTTTCTAGATACAACTATCATCACCATGCAATTGATATGTTTTAAATTTCAGATCAGATCAGATTCACACTTTTCAAGAAAATCGAGTTTTTGCAAAGTCGTGAAATTGTGTCATATTGTAAGGGAGGGGGTAGAAGGAGTGGAGCTAATTGGTTAATTTTTCCCGATAATATTAATAATACTAATTAGGGATTCATCAGAAAATTTTAGGTCGATCAAAGTTATACGTACTGAGAAAATTGGTTTAGAATATTTCATGAAAAAGTGCAGTTTGTATGGGAGGTGGTAGAAGGAGTGGAGGATTCTTGGTAATTTTTCTAGAAACAACTATAATCACCATGCAATTGATGTGTTTTAAATTTTAAATCAGTTAGATTCACACTTTTTAAGAAAACCGAGTTTTTGCAAAGTCGTGGAATTGTGCCACATTGTATGGGAGGGGGTAGAAGGAGTAAACCTAATTGGTTAGTTTTTTTCTGACATTATATTTATTTAAGTTAGGGGACTAAGTGAGTGCACTGCGGTCTTTCCGACCTATTGTACGATAATTGCCCCTTTACCCTACCATATCCCAGTAGCTTTAGCTAATTTGAGTATAAGTGAGGGAGCCATGTAGGCTAGTTCCTCGGTGGAAAGGATGCCGTTCCCAAGAGTCTTGAGTCTGCTCCTTGCCATTGCTTCACAGTGGCATAGGATATGTATTGTCGTTTCTGAGTCTTCGAGACAGAGACGACATATGTCAGTTTCAGCTAAGCCCATTTTTTTGAGGTGATGGTTTACTCCACTGTGCCCCGTAATTAGCCCGATTAGAGTATTGATATCCCTTTTGCTGAATCTCAGGATATCCTCCACTTTGTTTTTATGTGGTAGGATTAATTTTTTCGAGGTTGATAAACCAGGAAGTCTATTCCAGTGGATTATATGTTCTTCTTGAACCCACTTCTTAATTGAGGAGTTAAGAAACCCTTTTGGTTTTCCGCAGAAAGGTTCTGGGTCAATTAAGTTTTCTTCCGCGCCTTTTTTTGCTAAGCGATCGGCCTCCTCATTTCCCTCAATTCCCAAGTGTCCTGGCACCCACATTAAGGTTACATCATTCCTTTTCCCCAGGATGATTAGGTCTTGAAGGCAGTCTCAAACTAGCTTCGATCCATGTTTGTTGGATGATAAGGCTTTTAGAACTGCCTGACTATCCGATAGGATATAAATTGGTTTGTGGCGATGAGCTCTCCTTATGTTCTCTTGGATGCATAGCTCGATTGCCATTAGTTCAGCCTGAAAGATTGTGGCTTCTTTGCCGAGTGATTTTGAAACCGAGAAGTTAGGTCCCTTGACTCCAGCTCCCGTCCCCTCGGAGGTGCACGAACCGTCTGTATACCAGATGGTTGAACCCTCTGTCATTTCAGCTGACGCGGATTGCCAGTCCGTGCGTTCACCAATTATAACCTTGAAGGGGGTTTCAAAGTTATATTTTGTCGGCATATCGTCCAACAAAGTGGAGGCTAGAGCCTCCCATTTTGGGTTACTTAGGATTTTGAGGTGGCCTCTAAAATCCCCTGGTTTATAGTTGTTTTCCCTTTGTAAGCGTAACACCCCTTTGATAGCTTCCCTTTTTATTTGGAGATGTATCGGAGGAATGTTAAGAAACATTTCCATTGCCGCTGTGGGACAGGTTTTCATCGCACCTGTGATGCCAAGACAAGCTAGCCTTTGGATTTTTTGTAGCGTGAGCTGTGCTTTTCTTTGCAAAGTTTTAGTCCACCATACCGTTGATCCGTATGTAACTATTGGAAGAATGATTGTTCTGTAACACCAGTAAATCATTTTGGGCTTAAGTCCCCATTTTCTGCCACATAAGCTTCTACAGGCCCAAAATGCCTTTAGTGCTTTGGCATGAGTCCATTCTATATGTTTGTTCCAGTTGAGTTTGCTATCCAGTATAACTCCTAGATATTTTACCTCTTCTGAAAGGGGTATAATTGTTCCATTTATTGAAGGGGGTGTGATATGAATATTCCTTCTGTTTGTAAATGGTACCAACTCAGTCTTACTTGGGTTGATGTTCAAGTTTTTAGACCGACACCAGTTCATTATCATATCTAAGGCTGATTGTATTCTTTCAGATATAATTGAACCATACTTGTCTCTAATAATAATGACGAGGTCGTCGGCATATCCTATAACCTCATATCCCTGTTCCGTTAGATATTCCAGGAGTTCATCCACTACAATTGACCATAGAAGTGGAGATAGTACCCCACCTTGGGGACATCCTCTATAAGTCTGTGCAGTCAATGAGCTATCACCCAGTTCCGTGGTGGTCATTCGGCTCCTTAGCATGGCATGTATCCATCTAATTGTGGCCGTTTCCAGACCTTTTTTCCTAGCTGCCGCTATTATGGCTTCATGGGGAGTATTATCAAATGCTCCTTCTATATCTAGGAATGCGCAAAGGGCAATTTCTTTATAGTCTTTTGCCTTTTCGATTTGCCTTACCAAACCGTGAAGAGCTGACTCTGTTGATTTGCCCTTTTGATAGGCATGTTGATTTGTGTTAAGACGAACCTTGTTAGGCCCTGTTCTTAAGTGTGCATCCACTAATTTCTCCATCGTTTTGACGAAGAAGGAGGTTAGGCTTATAGGACGATATGACTTAGGCTGATCAATGGGGCGATTGCCTGCCTTCGGTACAAATACCACCCTTGCTTTCCTCCAAATTTTGGGGATGTATCCCCAACTAAAACTGGCTTTAAAGATCCTTATCATTATTGGCAATAAGATCTCTAACCCCTTCTGCAATAATGCGGGAAATATTTTGTCTACTCCGGCTGATTTGTAAGGCTTAAAGGTGTTAATCGCCCATCTGATCTTTTCCGGAGTGAAGATTTTACCAGCAGCGCTTTTGCTGGACGGAGTTTGACAATATGTCCTTTGCTCCGCTTCTAAATTTTCATTTTCGTCTATATTCTGCAGCCTGGGAAGTGTGTTGCTAATAACACCTCAAGGGTTTCCATACTGCTTTTGGTAGAGGACCCGTCAGGTCTCTCTAGAAGTCCGATATCTATCGGGGTGTCTTTTGATAACACCTTTTGAAGTCTTGAGGCCGTTGGGAGATCGTCTATTCTTCACAGAATCTACTCCACGACTCTTTTTTCAATTTTTTGAGAAGTTTGTTATATTCGGTTAGGGACTCTCTATATTCGTCCCAGTTCCCAAAGGTCTTTGCTCTGTTGAACAATTTCCTAGTTTCCTTACGTTTTTTCGCTAGTTCCTCGTTCCACCAAGGTGTTTGTTTGGCTCTTTTTTTACGTAGAGCAGGACAGCTTTGTTCGTAAGCATTAATAATATTGTTTGCGAGTTCGTTCGCTATTTTATCAATGCAGTCTGGGCTGCTTATTGATTCTTCTGCGATTCCTAGTTCATATTCTAGGACTGATTGGTACAGACTCCAATTGGTACGTTTCGGATTTCTGTATTGTCTAATGTATTCAATTGAAGTCTCAACATCAAAACAGATATGCCTATGATCTGATAGTGAGGCTTCCTTTGATACGTGCCAGTTCACGCACATGTTTACCAGGCAAGGGCTTGTAATGGTTAGATCCAGTACCTCCTGCCTAATTGAATTTATAAAGGTTGGTGAATTACCTTTATTTATTACGTCTAGGTTGTTAGTAGTAATATATTCTAAGAGTGACTCACCTCGTTTGTTTATATCGCTGCTACCCCAGATCGTGTGATGAGCGTTCGCGTCGCAGCCCAGAATAACTGGTATATTGTTATTTTTGCTGTAACTTACCAGCTCCATGACTCCATGTGGTGGAGCCTCTAGCTCCTCCCCTGGAAAGTAGGCCGAGGCGATTATCACCTGCTGGCTTCCTCCTACCTTTGGTATCTTCACCAGTACCGCTACAAAATCTGTTCGGATGAAGATAGGTATATTTAGGTAATCTATTTCTGATGATATTAGAATTGCAGCTCTAGGCCTGTCGCTTCTTTTATCAAAGATCAACTTACCCATTTTTGTAGGAATATCAAATATTTTCCCCATAGCGGCTCTTGGTTCTTGGATTAGGGCTATGTGATATTCCTCTTTTGCGAATGTCCATGTTAGTGTATCCATAGCAGCCGCTGCGCGATGGAGATTCGCTTGTATTACTCTAATTTTTTCTAGAGCTTGGGCCATCTTTGTTCATCTGCGGCTCGCCGCTTTTGAACTCTTTGGCCTTAGGACGAAGAGTAATACTCTATGTCCCCTTTCTTTAAGCTTTTCCATCGATTGGCCGTCGATGGAGAAGGTTATAATAGTGTTTGTGCCCTCTACTCTTCTACCCAACACTTTCCAGTTGGAGGCGCACAAACCAGCATTTTGAGCATCAATGAGGGTGGTTATTTCCTCCGATGTTTTTGTTTCATGAGGAAAATATCCCGTTATTATTTCTAATCGCGGGATATTCTCCTCCCGGACTGCCCTTATATTTGTTGACCCGTCCGGCTTGATGCTTAAAGCTGTCTTTTCTAGCCATGTTGCTGATTGCTCGTCAAGGCAAATGATCAGCATCCAGCCCGGCTTTAACCTGAGTCCTCCAAATTGTGGAATAATCTCCTCAGTTGCCGCTTTGGGAATCTCTTTCAGAAAGAGTTCCTGTATTGTTTCGAGTTGATCTGGTGTTAGGATTTTTTGAGGATGTTCAGTATGAATGATGCCGATCCTTATTCCTTTTACTGCGTCTCTGTAACTAGTACCTGACGTGGAGGGCTGAGCTTCTGCTGCAGGTACATGTACTGCGCTTTTACTTGTGGTTTTGGGCTTTTTGTAACCACTTCCCACAGATGGCGGTGTTGTTGAAGAGGTTCTGCCTCTTTTTCTCGCCTGTCTTTGTGCTGGTGATAGCGTCTTTTCGAACGGCTGGCAAGCGAGATCGTACGCTTCATTTGCAGTTTTCCCTTGGTTACGATGGTATGAGTATCGCTTACGGGCTGCTCCGCTTAGCCTTTTTTTTTCTTTTCCGCTAGCGTTAACTGTTTCAGTTCTGCTGATAACAGTTGCTCATTCACTAGAGGCTTACTAGGAGTTTTCCTGTCCGCTCTAAGTGGTGGTTTTTTTTTATTTGTGTGCTTGGAGGAATTGCCTCATCTGTTGTTTCACACAATTTTTGTAGAGGGTTTGTTGTTATTTTATCCTCATCATTTACGACTTCAGCCGTTGTTTGTGATGCTTTAGGGGATGCATCTGCCCTATCGGTTACATTTGGTTTTTCCATATAGTTCCCACGAGTAGCGCGAGAAAGTAGAGTCACCGCTGGCAGAGCTCCGCATTACCAGGGGAAGGCTTGTTCAAACTGGAGGGCGCCTGGTATCCAGAGTTCGCATATTATTGGTTAATTTACCCACTAACCATTCATCTTTTGGCATATGCTGTTCCACCGTAGATTGGGGGATTTTTATATACGAGGTTAACTCCTCTAGCGTCGTACTTTATAAAGGTCACCATATAGGTAGTACGTACACTTGCGAATCACTAAAGGGATGAATCCCCTAGTGACCATCAATAAATTGAAATCTGCCTTAAACATGACCAGACTAGATCCCAATAATATCAATGCTGCGATAGGATACGGAGCCGACAGCAAGCTGTTCGACTTAATCCCCCCTATCTGTAGATCTTTTAGCGTTACCCAGTCTGCACCACGAGGAGGCGATCTACATAACAGACATTAATAACAATGCTAATTAAGGATTTAATACAAAATCTTAGCTCGATCAAAGTTATACGTACTGAGAAAATTGGAGTATAGTATTTCATGAAAAAGTTTAGTTTGTATGGGAGGTGGTGGAAGGAGTTGGGGGATTCAAACTATTTATATACATGAAGATTGCATTTATAATAGAAATAATATATTTTAAATTTCAAATTAGTAGCTTTCATAGTTTCCATGAAAATTTGATTATTATAAGTTTTTGAAAATGAGTCACTTTGTATGGGAGGGAGTAGAAAGCGTGAGGGGAGAAAAATAAAACCTAAAGCAGATTACTCCCAGAGGCAGACCTAATAATCTGTGAAAGTTTCACTGCAATCGGTGCAGCCGTTTTTGCGTGAAAGCCGGAAAGACAGACAGACAGACAGAGAAATTTTTTAAAAACGTTTGATTCTGCTTAGTTATTGCTAAAATGAAGCAAAAAACTTATTTATAGCCATTTATAAGCAAATCACAGACAGACACTACAATTATATTTATATAGATGGTTAGTGAACGAGTATCTTTTTATGACAAAAATAGCAAACTGATGTGGTAAAATATCGAATTATAAGCTACCAGTTACGCTCGATTGTTTTAAAGTACCAGGGCCATATTCAAGTTTTTAAGTTATTTAATTTGATGTAAAATGAGTTATGATGTTTACAAAAAGATTGAAATGAAATTTAATTTAAGAATTCTTGACTCCCAACAACAGCAGCAACAGGTCCCACGCCTTTAATTTTTAACTGATTTCGATTCAATTCCATCAACATCAAACTATTGTTACTCCATGGGACACTAGAGCTAGCTCGAATTACAAGACAGAGTCGAAACTCTGAATGGTATTTCAATGGCCAGCGCGGTAAACGATATAATTCACGTAACCGTTCACAAAGCGTTTAATGGTTTTTGCTTTTACCTTAGACGTTATTGGAATAAGGCCATTAAATGTTCTTGCCTTGCCTTGCAAATTCCCAAAATCAAAAAATTAACTCGGGTGTTAGAAACGGCGACATCTGACACGAGTCCGGACTCTAGTCGCCTCATCATACCGGATACAATATCTGCCCTCCGTTTTTTAATTGATATCGGTGCAGAAATTTCGATTGCTCCCAAACGAAATTTCTACTGTCGTATTATCAATCCAAACTTGGTTCTGACTCGTTGCCGGGACTTGTTTATTCCTCTGGCCTCCTGTTCAACTGCTCGCTTCCATGTATTACATGATTGACTAACCCGACGTCTTCCTTGAGGATTATAATCCAGAGCCTGTTTGGCGATGTTTCGCTCTGGTTTCCTCAAAGTATGACCGATCCACTGCCACTTCCGCCTTTGAATCTCATTACTTTTCAAAAATAATCAAAGCTATCTCTTAAATCCTCTAATTTATCTCTCATACGTGGTTTTTTCATAAGACGATGCACTTTATTTTTGGTCTTTAACGCAAATAAAATTTGTGGTGAAAGCCAAACAGGATACCTCATATGTTTAATCTTTTTGAAAGGCACGTGTATACGGATTGAACGATTAATTAAATCCTCCAGGTATTTTAAAGAGTCTATAGTGCTTAAAGTATTCAATCAATCAATCAAATTCCTGTTAAGACCCCCTATAGGAGCATAGAACAGAAACAACTCTCTTCCACAAGGCGAGATCCTGAGCATCGGCCTTAAGCTGTTGCCAGGACTTGTTAATTCCTCTGGCCTCCTGCTCAACTGCTCGCTTCCATGTGTTACATGGTCGACTAACCCGACGTCTTCCTTGAGGATTATAACCCAGAGCCTGTTTGGCGATATTTCGCTCTGGTTTCCTCAAAGTATGACCGATCCACTGCCACTTCCGCCTTTGAATCTCAGTACCTATTTTAGTCTGGCCAATTGTACTCCACAGTTCGTCGTTGGAGATCACTTCTGGCCAGAAATTCCTGAAATGCGACGGAGGTATTGGTTCACGAAAGTCTGTAGTTTCTTAGTAAGTCGAACGGTCACTTTCCACGTAGTACAACCATATAACAACACGGATTTGACGCATGTGTCAAAAACTCGCAACTTCGTGCGAAGGGAGATCTCTCTTAACCCCCAGAAAGAGGAAAGGATTATCACTATCAGGATTCCTTAATGCAAGGAATTGCTATAAATCGATTCCAAATTTAAAAAATTGAAAATCGATTTAACCTCTGGCTCATCATTTAGTGAAGGGACGAAACAAACATTAACATCCCACACCAAGTACAGAAAATAAAAACAAGAAATTGACAAAAAATTCACATACATCGGTGTCAACTAGCGTTAAGTCTACGTCTTAAGCACTGGTTATCAATCAATCAATCAATCAAATTCCTGTTAAGACCCCCTATAGGGGCATAGGACAGAAACAAATCTCTCCCACAAGACGCGATCCTGAGCATCGGCCTTAAGCTGTTGCCAGGACTTGTTAATTCCTCTGGCCTCCTGCTCAACTGCTCGCTTCCATGTGTTACATGATCGACCAACCCGACGTCTTCCTTGAGGATTATAATCCAGAGCCTGTTTTGCGATATTTTGCTCTGGTTTCCTCAAAGTATGACCGATCCACTGCCACTTCCGCCGTTGAATCTCAATACCTATTTTAGTCTGGCCAGTTGTACTCCAAAGTTCGTCGTTGAAGATCACTTCTGGCCAGAATATTCCTAAAATGCGCCGGAGGCATTGGTTTACGAAAGTCTGTAGTTTCTTGGTAAGTCGAACGGTCACTTTCCACGTAGTACAACCATACAACAACACAGATTTGACGCATGCGTCAAAAACTCGCAGCTTCGTGCGAAGGGAGATCTCTCTTAACCTCCAGAAAGGGGAAAGGATACCGAAGGCCTGACGAGCTTTATTTAGCCGAGCGTCAACATCCTTTTCGGCTCCGCCGTCCATGCTGAAAATGCTTCCAAGATAGCGAAAATCTTGCACCTCTTCCACATCCTGTCCGTTAAGAACGATCGGTGTGCTTGCGTTCGAACCCATGTGCATGTACTTGGTTTTACGCACATTTATTTTCAGCCCCGCCTCTTTGCATTTAGAATGCAACGAGCGAACATTTGACTCTAAGTCCGAACGGCTATGTGCAAGCAAACACGCTTCATCAGCATAATCAAGGTGACTTAAGATGTTAAATAGTCTCCATTGAAGACCTTTACCTTCCCCACCTTCCAGTGCAGCTTTCAAGATGTCGTTTATTACCACCAGAAACAGGGCTGGTGATAATATGCAGCCTTGTCTGACACCCGTTCGCACAGGGAAGCTCTCGGACAGCTCTCCTCTATGCAAGACGCGACATCTTGCATCTTCGTAGGATTCTTTAATCATAGCTATGACCTTATCTGGAATACCTTGTAACCACCTTATACAGGATGATTCATTTATAATTCTTTAATATGTATGCGGCAATTGTCTGCGACCACCTGTCTTTGACTAGCTCAGTCAGAGTTGGGTCGTGTCGTCGCAACCCATACAATTAAAGAAATGATTCTCCGGATTTGGAGATGGAGAGGGGGGAATGAAATAGATAACCAATTTACCAAGCAATTAGTATTGCAGTATCAAGCAACACGACTCTTAAGAAATATGATCTAGATTAATGGCGTAACTTGACATAACTCCTTGCGTTCTTCCCTGCATGATATAGCTGATTATAGCGGCGGCGATTATGGTAGAAAACTGTTGCTGCGGCTGCGAGGAAACAGCTTGGCCAGCCACGCTAGGACCCTTCGAATACGCTGCATACTGACGAGATGTGGATGCTGATGTGGGCGTTCATGGAAGCATACTGATACTACGGAAGCCAAGGAAACAGTTTGGCCAGCAACGCTAGAACCCTTCGAATACGTTGCATATTGATGATGTGTTGATCCTGATGTGCCAAGTCATGTAAGTGTCGGTCGATATATGTAGTTGCATATTGGAAATAGCTTGCATCGACCGCGGCATCTGGATTAATTGCATCGATAGATTCGAATACTGTTGCGGCTGCTGTTGAATCTTCACAGTTGGCATCGTCATTTGACCCATTGGAGCTGGATATGGCGAAATTGTTGCACCACCAGCCATCATAGATATTCCCATCGACGATATGGTAACGTATGCTGGTTGATCGTAATTCTGCGCGCAATTGACGTAATCTGCAAAATCTTTCTCTCGCTAACAGCCTTCATTTCCGAGTTTCAGCGATAAAAATTCTTCATTAACATCGCAACCGTCATAGGTCCAACACCACCAGGAACTGGAGTAATAAAACCTGCGATTTTTTAAACATTATCGAAATCAACATCGCCAACAAGCTTATCCTTTCCGGTTGTTGGATCGCTGATCCTTGTAATTCCAACATCGATAATACAAGCGCCTGGCTTAACCATATCGGCTTTGATCAAATGCGGTATTCCAGTCGCTACAACTATAATATCGGCTTGTAAGCAAAACATTTTAAGCTCTTCCGCCGGAGTATAGCGATGACATATGGTTACTGTGGCATCCAGTCCACGATGTTCATGCTTGCCATCGGTATGCAATAGCATCGATATCGGCATTCCGATATGTTTCGAACGTCCCACAACAACAGCATTCTTACCGAACGTATCGATTTTATAACGCTGCAATAGTTCGTAGACACCCAAAGGGGTGCAAGGTATTAAGTAGCCCATATCTAAGCATAATCGCCAATGTTAACTTTGTTGAAACCATCGACATCCTTTCGATAACTGACCGCATTGCAAACTTTATATTCGTCGATATGCGGTGGTAATGGCAGTTGCACAAGAATTCCGTCGACACCAGGATCCTGATTTAAATCATGAATGGCTGCAAGCAAATCGGCTTCGCTTATTTCCGATGAAGAACGTTTCGTAATTTCGTAATGCTATCTATGCCGACTTCTATTGCTGCTGTCATTTTATTTCGAACATAAATTTCACTTGCAGGATCATTTCCAACCAAAACCGCTGTTAATTGTGGCTTTCGTTTACCTTTTGCAAGCCATTCGTCTATTTCATTTTTGATCTCTGCGCGAATATCTGCAGCAATTTTTTTTACCATCGATTATTGTTGCCATTTCACGTTTTTGTGTCGACGGGAACAAATTTTCAGGAAACAAATTATATTTGCGTAAAGTGCTCAGCGAGTCTTTCGAGTGACAAGTCTCAATTTTGAAATTATTTTTTTTGTTGTCCAGTAAAAAACCGATATCTAGTTTTCTAAACGATTTTTTTTTTTTAAGTTTATTTAACTTTATAATTTAAGCACATTTATTTTTTTAACTACATGAATTTCCTCCAAAATCAAATTCTAAACTGACTCAGAAAAAAAAAAATAATTTTCTTTTTTTTTTTTTCATACATACATCATACTTGATCAAAAAAAAAAATTCACTACAGTGAATTTTGACACGATCGTTACAACCTCTCCTACGCAAAGCATTCCATATGTAATCTCGCTTAACGCTGTCGAAAGCCTTCTCGAAGTCTACAAACATGAGATGTAGTGGCGAACCCATTTCGGCTGACTGCTCTAATATTATCCGTAGGGTATTTGTGTGGTCGGTACAAGACGACCCTTTACGGAATCCAGCCTGATAAACTTCGGGAGTGCTCTCGACGACATCGCTAATCCTATTGAGAATTACCTTAGCCATAATTTTTGGTTATCAATAGAGAAGTCGAATACATCAGCATTCTTATTAACTTCTCTCGCGAGACGCGAAATCAGTTCATTCATACCATAGTTTGTCCGGTGAAATCCAATCCGCACCAGTATCAAAGCACATCAAACCCAAAAGGGTGGAGGAATCAACTAACCCTGTAAGAAGGTTATGAGCAAAAATTACATCAGCTACTTCTCGTCGTTTCGAAAGCGATGACATATTTAGTAGCTGAAGTCGATCAGTATAAGGAGGAAGACAAACTCTGTCATTCCAATTAAGGTGACATAAGGCTGTTCTTACAAATTTACGCTGAATCGATTCGATTCTGCCAATGTGCTCATTATAATAAGGAGACCAAACTTGAGAAGCATATTCAAGGTGAGATCTAACGAAGGTGTTATAGAGACTTAGTCTAACAAGCGAATTGTTAAATTCCTTGGATAAGCGAGTAGTAAAACCCAACATAGAATTACCTTTCTGTGCGATCTTATTAATATGCAAACCAAAATCAATTTTTTGGTCAAATGTAACACCTAGGTCAATAATGGAGCTGACTCGATCCAAAATACAGCCATTAATACTATAAATTATCACAAATGGAGAGATTTTTCTAGTAAATGACATAACATGACATTTATCCAAATTCAGTCTAAGACCATTATGGCGACACCAATTACTAAAATTAATCAAATCCGCATGAAGAAAATTGTCAGAGTTGGAATTGAGAGATTTAAAGACTTTAATGTCATCAGCATAAATAAGAACTTCCGAATATTTAAAAACAGATGCAACATCATTAATGGCTAGGATGAAAAGAAGTGGCCCCAAATGACTTCCTTGAGGAACACCAGAACGCGCAACAAATGGTTTAGAAGTATAACCCCGAAAAAGAACTTTGTAAGTTCTATCACTTAGATATGATTTAATCCAATTGATAAACCAAGTAGGAAAACCCAACAAGTCCAATTTCAACAATATAATGGAGTGAGGTAATTTATCAAAAGCCTTACTCAAATCAGTATATATACAATCAACTTGCTTCCCCTCTTCAATAGCTAAAATGGATTTATTTGTAAACTCCATCAGGTTAGTGACAGTGGATCTACTCCTGACAAAACCATGTTGTTTACTCGAAATTAAGGATTTACAGTGAAATGACATGCTCTCATACACTATAGACTCAAAAAGTTTAGGAATAGCTGACAGTTTAGCTATTGGTCGATAGTTTACAATGGCCGATTTAGCTCCATTTTTGTAGGTCGGTATGATAAAGGATGCCTTCCACACAGCAGGGAAAATCCCAGTTTTAAGAGATCTCTGGAATAGTAGAGAGAGAGGTTCAGCGATAGAGAGACAGCAGTGTTTAAGGACAACTGCTGGAACTCCGTCAGGGCCAGGTGACGAAACATCCTTAAGGTGAGAGATGTGATTAACTATATCTTCATAAGAAATAGGTATAGTAGACAAAGTGGATGAAGTAGTATTTCTAATTCCATCAAAGTATGATATGTCAGGGACAAAGTCACTACCACTAAAAGATCCACTGAAGAATGTGGCAAAAAAATTACAAATAGTAAATTGATCATTACTATTACTACCAAGGAATTCAAAAGAAGCTGGATAACCATCAGACTTACGCTTACAATTAACAAATTTCCAAAACTTCAAGGGATCTCTAATAATATCCGACTGCACTTTAAGCAAATATTCAGAATACAAGCGAGAAGTTAAATCTTTAAATAAGTCATAATATTCTTCATAAAAACGAAAATCAGTGTCGTTCTTCGTCCTAGTAAACCTATTCCAGGCAGCATTGCGAAAATTGCGAATTGCACGCAACTCACTAGTGTACCAGGGATAAGAAAATGAGATATTTTTACGATAGGTAAAAGGAACTGTAGCAACAAAAAATTGATACAGGATATAATAAAAATCAACAACAGCACCCTCAAAATCGGAATTGTCAAAAAACCGAAGGCCTGACAAGCTTTATTTAGCCGAGCCTCAACATCCTTTTCGGCTCCGCCGTCTATGTTGACAATGCTTCCGAGATAGCAAAAACCTTTCACCTTTTCCACATCCTGTCCGTTATGAACAATCGGTGTGCTTGCGTTTGAACCCATGTGCATGTACTTGGTAAATTTAATAATTTTGAGTACAACTTTATTATCGCTGAAGTTGACGATTTTAGAAGCAGATTTCCTTCAACACTTCGGTTTGGTCGTGGATCTTAAACCACGTCGTTTAATCGATCCTCTCACCAACGCTAGCTCAGCCATAGATTTTGAAAGGATCTTTCACAGTACTATCTGTTTTGGTAACCGCTGAGTTAGGCAAAATGGTTGACCGTGGTATTTGTAGATCATCAGACAGTTCTTGGGTTTCTCCACTACATATAGTTCGTACGAGAGATGGAAGTTGGAGACCTTGTGGGAATTACCGGGGGCTTAATGTACAAACAGTCCCGAATAAATATCCGATACCACACATTCAGGATTTTGCCCAACAACTTGACGGCTATTCTGTTTTCTCAACAGTCGATTTAGAACGGCTAAAACGGCTATTACGAAACCTTTCGGTTCGTATGAGTTTGTACAAATGACGTTTGAATTGTGTAATGCTGCACAAACCTTTTATAGGTTTATCTTTTCAATTTTGAGGTATCTTGATTTTTGTTTCGTCTACATTGACGACATTTTGATGGCCTCAAAGTCAGAAGAAGAGCATTTCATTCACCTCGGCACACTTCTTCGGCGACTTGAAAAGCACGGTTTAGTGATCAATCTAGCGAAATGCCTCTCGCTAAAGCTCAAGTGGATTTCTTCGGTCATTCCAACAACTTGAATGGAATTCGTCAATTAGCTTTTAAAGTCGAAGCTATTATGTCCTACCCACAATCAACAAACGTTCACGAATTGAGGCGTTTTTTCGGTATGACCAACTTCTACCGAAGGTTCATACTATAGCAACTCATCTCAATCTATTTTAGACAAGTTCACGGAAGGTAGTAGCAGGGAAAAACTTGAAAAAACTTCAATGGACTCCTGAGTCCTTTGAAGATTTCAATTGTTGCAAGAAACAATTAGCTCAGGCTGCAACTCTAACGTATCCTTCTTCTTCAGCAGAACTTTCGCTTGTAGTCGATACACCGGACATAGCCATCAGGGCTTTCGAATACGTCGCTTCCGTGGCGTAGTGGGCAGTGTGCTTGCTTCACAGTCAATAGGTCGTGGGTTCGATTCCCACTCCAGGCAGTGGGATTTTTTAATTACAAATTTTCAGTTGCTACTGCGATGAAAAATTATTCGAAATAAAATGGTCAAAGCGATGTAAAAGTGAAACAGTTCCACTTCAAGAAGGCCTATTTGTTAGTAGCAGCTAGTACAACTGAAAAATATACCAGCTTCTCCACTCGTTACGGTCGTTCTCACTCCCGTACCTTCCAATCCTATTCCTCCCCTCCATGACTGTGTTTGTGCATTGCACATAAAGGCCGAAATTGCATCTAACGCAGGTCATTCTGTAAAAAAAAAGAAAACCTTTAGTATTCTTTTCGCGAAAACTCATGAGTTTAGCTGATCAAGGACCACAATTCGAAGAACTACTATTTTCCGAGTTAGGCAGAACCAAACGAAGCAGAACTACTTCTACTCCCTCCAAAGCTAATGGCATGATAGATCATTGGCATCGAGTTCTTAATAGTTCTCTGATGTGCAAGGTACCAGAATTATGGACTCGCAAAATAGCATTCATTCTTCTCGGCCTTCGCTTCATAATCAGCCAAGATGTTGATGCCACTCTAGCTGAATTATTTTATGCAAAAAATTTACGTTTGCTGTACGAACTTGTACACGGTGATTCTAACAAAACACAAAGAGTGTCACCCAGCGACTACGTACAGAGGCTCCGGGAAAGCAAGCGTTCGGTAAAGCCCAAGCTTCCAACCGCTCACACATCCACAAACACTTTCATCTTTAACTCACTTAAAGATAGTGACTACATGTTTGATCGTCAGGATCCAGTCAGGAAGTCGCTTCAACCACCGTATGAAGGACCTTTCAAACTTATAAAACGTCACGAGAAAGTTTTTACTCTTTTCTTAAATGGTAAAGAAAAGAATATCTCGATTGACCGACTAAAACCCATCATCCCTCAATAAAAAAACGCGTAACTTTCGCTTTACCACCATCTATGGTGCGAACCAGACCGCCAACGGGTTCGCGTAGAGTTATTCAGAAGCACCGTTAGTCCTCCTCTAGAAAGGTGGTGCCTTTGAATCTCAATGGATATGGTAGAGGTGCAAGATTTTTGCTATCTCGGAAGCATTGTCAGCATGGACGGCGGAGCCGAAAAGGATGTTGAGGCTCGGCTAAATAAAGCTCGTCAAGCTTTCGGTATCCTTTCCTCTTTCTGCAGGTTAAGAGAGATCTCACTTCGCACGAAGTTGCGAGTTTTTGACGCATGCGTCAAATCCGAGTTGTTATATGGTCGTATTACGTGGAAAGTGACCGTTCGACTTACCAAGAAACTACAGACTTTCGTGAACCAATGCCTCCGACGCATTTTAGGAATATTTTGGCCAGAAGTGATCTCCAACAACGAACTTTGGAGTACAACTGGCCAGATTAAAATAGGTATTGAAATTCAAAGGTGGAATTGGCAGTGGATCGGTCATACTTTGAGGAAACCAGAACGAAACATCGCCAAACAGGCTCTGGATTATAATCCTCAAGTCGGGTTGGTCGATCATGTAACACATGGAAGCGAGCAGTTGAGCAGGAGGCCAGAGGAATTAACAAGTCCTGGCAACAGCTTAAGGCCGATGCTCAGGATCGCGTCTTGTGGGAGAGAGTTGTTTCTGTCCTATGGCCTTATAGGGGGTCTTAACAGGAATTTGATTGATTGATTGATTGACCATTACTGTTAGGCTTTTACATTTCCATTTAGATACCACCTTCTTGTATTCCAACTTGTCGTTACTTTAAAACGCAGAATAGTGTTAAAAATTTATTGTTAGATTTTTTTTTTAAGAGCAAGTGGCAATAGAAAAGTCAAATCCTACCTCGAAGATGCAAAGCCAAATATCACTAAATGAGCTCTCTTGGCTATAAGGAAAAAAGTAATTTTAAAGGGCACTACCAATTAAATGATTTGGGCGGCAAATAACCTGAAGCCGGTATTATCCATTGAGCTCACGGCCTTTGCATTGTAGACTAACACCACCACCCATTAGGCTACACCCATCCTGAAAAGCCTTAAATACCCTAAATATTCAATTGAATTTCCAATCAATTCGAATTTAATTTACTTTCTCCTGAATATCATTTTCAATTGATTCACCTCACGTCAATTTGAATAATATTTCACTTGTTGGATAGCAATAAAAGCCATCGCAAATCATGCACCTTTGATATTTGATGGTTTTATAATCAGTTGCATCGAACTCAGTAGCTATTAAATCGCTCCTTTATTTTCGTATCTAGTGCGATTCCTTATGGCAGTCCACTTTAAAGGGGGTTAAATTTGCACACTTTTATAGGTGAACCATCATATCGAACTCAACGTGTCTATACACGAGATACCGCACTATTTTCCATGCAAATCCCAATCGGCTTTAACGCTTTTCACCTGTTCAGTTTAAATCGAGCGTTGTGAGTGATAAGTCTCTGGCGATATCCTGTAAGAAAAGTTCGATAATTTAATAAAAAAAAAAAATTCAAAAATGTTCGGTATTGCGTGTGACCCTTTGCAACATACAAGCATGTATCAGAGATTAAATGAAGGTATTGTGCGGTATCAAAGCTTTTCTGGTTTTATTAGTTTATTTCCATTTTAAAGTTAGGGTCGAAACTATTTTACTTATGTTTAGTTGGACTAAAATTTTAAGCATTTAAAACCATGATCGTACTTCAGTCCGTACATCCGTCTAATTTCCTTCTAAATTTTCGTTCAAGTTTCTGTCCAATTTTCCGTCTAAGGTAGATGCTGGAGAAGAGAATGGACTAGGACAAAACGAAATAGAAAAGATAAAAGAAGGAAATAGAGTGATTGATACAGAGAGTGAGAGAATAAGAAATGTGGCAAGCTAGGGTGTAGCCTGGTAGATAGCTTGTTGGTGGACAATGCGAAGGTCGTGAGTTCAAATCCCGGTCGACGTATAATTCCAGCATACTGCCTACTTTTCTATACCTTGATTACTTCAATCTCCGAAAATGAAAAATTCGGAAATAGAATTCATGCGAACGGCTAATTATCCTTCCACAATAAGCAAAGAAAATGAAGTCAGGCGGTCAGGAGGAGAAAAAGTGTAAGGCAATAGAAATGATAATATAATATGGAAACAGTAGGAAAAAATAAGAGATAAGTAAAAGAAGGAGATTAAGGAGAGATGAGAATAAATGGGAGCAATAAAGAAAATTTGAACTCCTAAACGTTGAACTATCTATATTTCGTAATTTTCTCGGTTTTTTCTCTAGACAGCGAGGATAGTGACGGCGAAGGTGGTCTCGGCAATGTTAGCCGCGTTATAATTCGTCCGCCAGGACACAGTGGCAAAGCGAAACGAGGACATCTTTGCTTCGATGCTGCCTTCGAAACCGGAAATCTGGGACGAGCCGATCTTGTCGGAGAGTTCGAATACGATTTATTTCTACGACCTGATACTTGCAATCCGAGATTTCGATTCTGGTTCAATTTCACCGTCGACAATGTAAAACAGGATCAACGTGTAATTTTCAATATCGTCAACATAAGCAAGCCACGAAATCTCTTCAGTTTCGGTCTAACACCGCTCGTTAAATCATCGGGTCGACCGAAATGGCAAAGGATCCCGAAACATCATGTTTTCTACTATCGTTCGGCCGTTCATCAAAATCACTATGTCCTTAGTTTTGCCTTTGCATTCGACAAGGAGGACGAAGTCTATCAGTTTGCTATCGCACCGCCGTACAGCTATTCGCGTTTGCAATCGTATTTAACCGTTCTGGAAGCGAAATTCGTTGAGAAACGTTTCGAGAAGTCCTGCTTGGGTAAAACTTTGGTAAGTATGTATTTGGAGTCATATGGGTATTTGAAAAATAATTCAAATTTTTAATTAAAATTTTAGCAAAATCGTAAACTAGATCTAATCACAATCGATCATGTGCCGAAACCCGATAAATTAGATAGCAAAACTTATTTACGTGTTATTATTGTTCTGGCTCGAAGTCATCCGGGAGAATCACCTGCTTCGTACGTTTGTCAAGGATTAATCGAATTCCTGATTGGGAATCATCCGATTGCCGGTATTCTTCGAGAGAATTTCATTTTTAAAATAATTCCGATGGTGAATCCGGACGGTGTGTTCTTGGGAAATAATCGATGCAATTTAATCGGACAGGATTTGAATAGGACGTGGCATTTAGCAACTGAATTCTCACATCCGACTTTATTCGCGATTAAGAATATGCTGCGAGAGTATGATAATTCCGATGTAAGTTTTTCAGTATTATATGATTTTCTATGTGCTATATTTCTGTATGTTTACCGCTTGGCTGGCTGAAGGACTTTAATGAATTTTAGTAAGAATCTTTAAAAATGGATCCGCTATCGTAATGGCTGAATAAATTTCTATAATTCAAAGGACCACTTGAACTTAAGGACCAGAAGGGATCGATTACTGGTTCATCGATTTTAGTTTATGTTTGCAAAGTGCAGTCTTTACAAACATGGAGATCGAAGGAGGGTCCACCATCATAGTCAGATACCCCAAGACTATTTCTCAATTGTGTTGTGAATATTTGAATGACCAACGGATTATTTCGATACCAAAATATCGAAATAATCGAAAAGAGGAAGGAAAAATCAAGGTTCGGGAAACAAACTGGTCCGAGATCCACCAACATCCATCTCGGTGGCAGTATCGGGCTGGAGCGACGTGCTAGCGTGTTGCCAGTCTAGCTACGGGAGTCGTGGGGGGTTCGTTGCTCCGATACTGACCATAAAAACCATGGCCTATAACAACAAATCGAGCTTTAGAGCTCGTCACGTCGACTTACCCCAGAGTAGGCACTTCAATAAAAATAAACTGCCAACAAGTCGGGCGAAACTTTATTATTCTTGGGACAAGTTGCGGATGAGTGGAAAGTCAATATGCAGGTTAGAGTGGTTAGGGAAGGCTAAGTGAAAGGGAGTTCTTGGGCAGGACTGTTAACAATATTTCATTCGTTTCTGTAAGTTTGGTTTTTATGAGGGGAGGAGTAGGGGTAATAGTAAGGGTGGGTGGATGTTAATAGCTTTTTAATTAATTGCTTGAATCACGTCCAATATTCTCTGTATAGAATGTGTTTCATAGACGAAGTTGCATAGAATTTTCATAAAATTCGGTGTATTTTACATTCATGAAACCGAACATTTGTATGGGAGGGGGTAGAGAATATAGGGGAATCGTAAAATTTGATATGCAGTTTTATTTCGCTTCTCTTGTAAGGTGCTTGTATAAAATTTCAAGTTCGTAGCTCTTAGTTTGTTGGTTATTATTTGATTTAATGAAATTAATCGAAATCATACTTTTGTATGGGAGGGGGTAGAAGCGCAAGCGCGATTTCAAAACTTTTAAAGCAACTTCATTTGAATTATTTTTATAAGTTTTTATGCCAAATTTGAAATTGATAGCTTTTAAGAGTTAGCTGGTAACTGATTTCTTAAAAATGCTCGAAAAAAAAATTTTGTATGGGAGGGGGTAGAGGAGGTAAGGGAATCGTAAAACTTGTGATGCAATTTTCTTTTATTTTTATTGTAAGGTGCTCGTACGAAATTTCAAGTTCGTAGCTTTTAATTTGTTGGTTATTAGTTGATTTAATGAAATTAGTCGAAATCATACTTTTGTATGGGAGGGGGTAGAAGGTCAAGCGCGATTTTAAAACTTTTAACGCGATTTCATTTTAATTATTTTTGTTAGTTGTTGTGCAAAATTTCAAATTGATAGCTTTTAATAGTTAGGTGATAATTGATTTCTTGTAAATGGTCGAAAAAATAATTTTGTATGGGAGGGGGTAGAAGTGTTAAAGGTTTTCGACCAGTTAATATTTCGTATATTTAGGGATTTTTTTTAAATGCATTTCGAAAATTTTCAAATTTCTACCTTAAAATTTCACTCAAAAATTTTCAGTTTATGTGTTTTTTTCAATGCACATGAAACACCTTGTGCACGTTAGACCGGGGGGGTCGGTTTATAACAAATATGGATCAAGTTATTATTATTTTTCTATGTGGATTAAATATAGGTATTCACATGCAAAATTTTAACTTTGTATCTTTTACCAGAGCCCTAAAAAAATCACTCAAAATTTTCGATATTTTTGCTTATTACCTCCCTCCCCTTACACCTCCCAACTTAAAATTTAATAAAATTAACTATTATGTAGTTCTACAATCTGACAAATTTTTGATTTGATATCTGTACTATTTTTGGAGATATAAGGATTTGTAATTTTGAAAAGTGCGCCATTTTTGAAATGCTCCTTATTTCCCCCCACTACTATTATTTCAACATATTATATTTTTTTTATATTTGCCTAGTATAGCTTAATATAAGTTTTAAGTTTCAATTACATAGCTTAAGA
This sequence comes from Chorisops tibialis, assembly GCA_963669355.1. NCBI lineage: Eukaryota > Metazoa > Arthropoda > Insecta > Diptera > Stratiomyidae > Chorisops > Chorisops tibialis. Next base: position 80,029,498 of record OY770263.1, read on the forward strand.
GATATGTTAAGTGAATGGTAAGTTAAAAGGGGGGACTTACCAGATTTTTAGCGGCTGGTCCCGCGTATGGTGAAGGCAAGATTGCCGAAATAGGTTTTTGATCAAATGAAAGAAATGTAAGTTTTGTGAAGGCACGTATGCCGAGCGTAACTTTATTCTAACAAATGACGGCGAGCATGGGCCAACACTTTTCTTTTATACATTTTTCTGTCTTAAACTCTATATAAAAAAAATGATTATTACAAATATGCTTAGTGGCTAAGTTCCTATTGTAGCTTACTTATAAAAAACGTATTCACAAAAAATATACTTAGTAGGTAAATTTCTATTCTAAACTTATTCATAAAAAAAAGTGCTTATGCAAAAATCATATTCAATAGGTAAATTCCTATCTAACTTATTCATAAAAAATGTGCTTATACAAAATCATATTAAATGGGTAAATTCCTATCTAAACTTATTCATAAAAAGTGTATTGCTATGTCGATATACATGAAACATATTTTCATGTATATTAGCACGCGTCAGTATCTCGCACAATTTCTCTGTCCCTTTTTTATATGGAAATGCAATCGGAGACAATTGCATTTCATATTGCACGGAGAAGGCGAGCATAATAAGTGCTTGACCTTGTGTGGTCGAGATATTTAATGTATAACATTGAGTGTCTTGTTTGTTTACATTGGATCACTCAATGTTATTATTTCTGCGATAAGGTAGGATTTGAGATCCGGATGATCTCAAGATTTTGTGTTTACATTATCTTAAGATTCTGTGTTTACAGTAGTGGCGAGAGTACACTACACCTCTGCCCTTAAGAAAAATATATATATTTTAGATATGTATATTTTATATTTGTTTATTAAATGTTTTATTTTTATATAATATTGTATTTTTTTAGTCTGTTATTATGTACTAGTTTGTCCTTATTTTCTATTCTTATCACCGAATTTACTCCTCTGAGTTCTATTACTTTAAATGGTCCTTTGTATGGACTTTCGTGTTTTCTTTTATTCTCATTTTTGATAAAGACTAAATCTCCTATTTGGATTTTTAAAGTGGTTGTATTTTTATCATGAATTTCTTTTCTTATTAATTTCGATTTTAGCAAAGATTGACTAGCCATTTGTTGAGCGTTTTTTAATTTAATTTTTAGTTCTGATAGATAACTTTCATAATCGTAAATGGGTGAAAGTGTTTCCTGAATGTTATTGACGGGAAGGTTCGCTAAGTGTCCGTATACTAACTCGAAAGGTGTGTATTTTGTTTCAGAGTGTGGGGTGGTATTGTATGCGAATGCATAATAAGGTATCCAAGTGTGCCATTCATAATTGTCGCAAAAATTTTGTAAATACTCATTCAGTACTCGGTGGTTGCGTTCGAGTGAACCGATGGTTTCGTGGTGGTAAGGGGTTGACAATACATGTTTGATGTTTAGGAGTTGACATATTTGGTTGAATAACTCGTTAGTGTATTCAGTACCTTGGTCTGTTTTTATTATTTTACAGTGTCCATATTTTAGTATCACGTTTTCTACTATTGCCTTAGCTACTTCTTTTGCTTCTTTTGTGCTCGTTGGTATGGCTATGACGTATTTTGTTAATTCACATTGTGCGGTGACTATACATCTGTAACCTTCTGATAAACGTAGGGGTCCTACTGTATCGATTGCTATTATATCAAAACATTTCGTCGGTGTGTCTGTAATTGTAAATTTTTCTTTTGTATGCCTTGTGATTTTATTTTTATTGCATGATTCACAGTTTTGAACATGTTTCTTTACCATTTTATTCATATTTTTCCATACGTATCGTTGTTTTAGTTTCCCGATTGTTCTTCTTATGCCTGTGTGACCTCCATGTTTGGATTCGTGATATTCACTGATTAACCTTAGTTGATCTGTTACTTTGTTCACTTTTTCCGGCGGATTATATAATATTATTTGTATATCATTTTGCCTATGATATTTATTTATTTTACTGTGCACTTTATTATATGCTGCTATCAATTCTTTTGTTGTTGTGTATTCGAATATCTTGTCTTTCATTGATAGAGCTAGTTTATGTATTTTCATACTTTTCAGTTTGGATATAAGCTTCTCCAGTGCCTGACCTAAGTCTCGGTGAGGATTATCGCTGTATTCCATAACTATCCGCTTTTCATTAATTATTTTTAATTTTGGCAAATTTATTTGTGCGCGACTTATATTTGTTTCTTTATTTTTCACGTGAAATTCTAACTGAGGCAAGTTCCTTACGTCGGATATTGATGTGCCTGTCCACATGTAGAGTTGATCAGACTTGTTAGTGGGTAAGGTTTCCGCGTTATTATTATAGGTAACTTCCTTTTTCTTTAATTCGTTTTTCGTATGGCTTCGGGTTACTACGTTAATGGTTCTTGGCATCATTTCTTTTAGGGTCTGTGAATCTATTTTTATTCTAGATAATGCGTCTGCATTTGTATTTATTCTGCCTTGTTTAAATACTATTTGGAAATCATAGTCCATTAAGTCTATTCTTATTCTATTTAATTTAGATGATGGGTTTTTATGTGTAAATAATGATACAAGTGGTCGATGGTCTGTTACTACTGTGAACTTTCTACCGTATAGGTATGGTCTGAAATGATTAATTCCCCAGTGAATTGCAAGTAACTCTTTTTCAATAATTGGTTTATTGAGTTCATGCTTATTGAGTGAACGGCTGGCATAAGATATCGGAAGATCTTTGCCTATTTCGCCTTGAGATAGGATCGCTCCTAACGCATAGTCTGAAGCGTCTGTGGTTAGTACAAATTCCTTTTCGAAATCAGGATATTGTAGGATTGGGGGTCTAGTTATGCATTCCCTTAATTGTATGAATGCTTTTTCGCAGTTTTCACTCCATTCAAATTCCTTGTTCTTTTTCAATAGCTCATTGAGAGGTTTGGCTATTGCTGCGAAGTTTTTTACAAATCGTCTGTAATAGTTACAGAAAGCTACGAATCTTCGTACTTCATCGGCATCTTTAGGTGTTGGGTACTCGTTTACTGATTTACACTTCTCAGGGTCAGCAGTTACACCGTTGGATGTAATTAGGTGTCCTAAATATACTACTTCTGTTCTTAGTAGTTTACACTTGCCTGGGTTTAATTTAAGATTATATTTTCTTAAACGTTCAAATACTTCTATTAAATTTTGGTTGTGGTGTTTTAATGAACATCCGAAAACTATAATGTCGTCTACATACAAAAATGCTTTGGCATCGAGACCTGAGAGAGCTATGGTCAACATACGTTGAAAACTATTGGATGATATTTTCAATCCAAATGGTAGACGTTTGAACTGATAGTGTCCATTGTTAGTGGAAAATGCAGTTAGTGGTTTAGACTTGTGTTCCAACTCTATTTGGTGGAATGAACTTGTCATGTCTAAACTCGAAAAGTATTTTGCTCTGCCTATTCGGTCTAAAACGTCTTCTAAGCGTGTGAGTGGGAACTTATCGTTCACTAGTTTTTTGTTGAGCTGTCTGTAATCAACTACTAGTCTCCAACATTTTGTATCGTCCTCGCTTCTTTTCGGTACAATAAGAAGTGGAGAGTTATGTGGGCTCACAGAGTGTTCTATGATCTTCTTATCTAGAAGGTCTTTAACTTGCTTATCTATTTCTTCATGGTGCACGTGTGGTAGTCTATAGTTCTTTATATATACAGGGTTGTTATCTGTTGTCTGAAGGTGTTGTTTATAAAAATTGTTTGTTGTAAGCTTATCATCTTCTAAATAAAAGATGTCTTGAAATTCTTTGCAAATTTGTTCTATGGTATGTTTTGAATTTGTGTCGTTTGAATTTATTTTTAATTTTTGTTTGAGTTTTTCCCATCTGTGTGTGGTTGTTTTGCTCTTAGTTTTTAGTAATTTAAATTTTGTAATTGGTTTGAGTTCTAATTTCAAATCATTTATGTCTAGTATTGTTTCGGAGTCTCCTGTATTCAATAGTCTAATGTGCTTGATGCCTTTGGCTGGGATTATAGTGTTACCTATAAAAATATTGTTTGATAGTTGTTTTCCACATACCAAACTATCTTCTGTGTTCGAAAGTTCTACTGGGTGGATGATTTCAGTTCGTGGGGGTATTTTGATCTGAAATATTTTTGTGTGCATTGGAAGTGTATGTTCCCTTGAGTTTGTGTTTATTGAGAAAGTGTATGAGTCGTAATCTACTCTGGCTCGAAATTTTGCGAAAAAATCTCGTCCTAATATTCCGTCTGTTGTGATTGGAAAATCAGTGTCGACTATTTGGATTTTATGTGAAATTGATTCGTCTTCTAGAATGAATTTTAAGTCTATAGTACCTAAAGTGTTGATTTCTTGATTTGTAATGCCTGACAGTTTACAGTATTCTCGTTCATTAATGTCATATCTGTTTATTGCATTATTTAATTTGCATATTGATATGTCTGCGCCTGTATCTATTAGTAACTTTAGTTGTTTGTTACTGTTGGTTCTTAGAGTTATATAATTTGTTATCCCATCATCAAATTCTATTATATTTAATTTATATTTACTTATTTGTTTTTGGCAGTTTTTATTTCTATGGTTTTCTTTTTGGCATATTATATAGTTTAATCTCCCCGAGTGTCCTGTGTCTGTATTTCCTCGTCGGATTCGGGGGTGTCCTCGTTTCCCTGTTCCTCTAGAACGTAAATTCTGTTATTTTGTTGATATCCATTATTATTTTGGAATTTGCGCCTTTGTCCGTTATTGTTACTATTTTGCTGGTTCCTGTTTTGACCGTTTCTGTTCTGGACTTGTTGATTATTGTTATAGTTAGTCCTATTTTGGTTATTGTTGTAATTGTTGTTGTTTCTATTTTGATTGTTATTATTATTTCTGTTATTGTTGTATTGTTTATTGCCATTATTATTGTAATATTGTTGTTTGTTTTCGTTTCCTTGGCGTTGCTGGTTTTTGTGGAATTTATTTCTTCCATAGTGTAAGATTTTGCTTTCTTTAAGCGTGTTAGCTGTTTCTTCAGCAATAGTAGTTGCTTCTCTGAATGTTTTAACACGGCTAGCTTCTATGGTTTGGATAACGTTTCTATCCCATATTCCTTTTTTGAATGCATTCAATGCAAGGATATCATTGGTTTGGGTCAGGATTTGCCTGCCTTCTTCTCCAATGTCGCGTATTTGCGTTGTAGTTAACTCATTTATTATTTCATCGATTTTTTCTGCAAATTGCGAAATGGTGCACTGGTTTGTTTTTCTTTCTTCACATCCTCTTCGATGTCGACTTTTAGTAGGTCGCTATGGTTTCTCTTGTTAGCTTGGGCGGATGAGTCTCCTTTTTTTTGGGGTGGTGTTTCGTAGATAATTATGATCTTCCTTATACTTTTAGGATCGTTTTTGGACCTCTTCGCTTCGATGTAAGCTCGTAGTTTATCATCTACCTCTGAAGTTTGTTGTTTGGTATTTCGTTCTTTAGTCGTGTTTGTTATTGACTTGATTGCTTCCCGCTGGGCTGGTGTAAACACACGTGTTTTGGTATTTATTCTTTCTGGAATGTAGTTATCCATTTTTGATTTGGGTGTCGTTATGTATTCCTCTGTTTTCTGGGAGTCTTCCTTCTGATTGATGTGTGTTGGTACTTGTATTTCGGTGATCCACTGAGTGTTTTCCATTTATTTCTGTGTGGAAATGATTAAATTATGCAGGTTTGATGTTTGCAGGTTCGCCATGTTATGTATGGTGGGCAGGATCGCCATGTTAAGTGAATGGTAAGTTAAAAGGGGGGACTTACCAGATTTTTAGCGGCTGGTCCCGCGTATGGTGAAGGCAAGATTGCCGAAATAGGTTTTTGATCAAATGAAAGAAATGTAAGTTTTGTGAAGGCACGTATGCCGAGCGTAACTTTATTCTAACAAATGACGGCGAGCATGGGCCAACACTTTTCTTTTATACATTTTTCTGTCTTAAACTCTATATAAAAAAAATGATTATTACAAATATGCTTAGTGGCTAAGTTCCTATTGTAGCTTACTTATAAAAAACGTATTCACAAAAAATATACTTAGTAGGTAAATTTCTATTCTAAACTTATTCATAAAAAAAAAGTGCTTATGCAAAAATCATATTCAATAGGTAAATTCCTATCTAACTTATTCATAAAAAATGTGCTTATACAAAATCATATTAAATGGGTAAATTCCTATCTAAACTTATTCATAAAAAGTGTATTGCTATGTCGATATACATGAAACATATTTTCATGTATATTAGCACGCGTCAGTATCTCGCACAATTTCTCTGTCCCTTTTTTATATGGAAATGCAATCGGAGACAATTGCATTTCATATTGCACGGAGAAGGCGAGCATAATAAGTGCTTGACCTTGTGTGGTCGAGATATTTAATGTATAACATTGAGTGTCTTGTTTGTTTACATTGGATCACTCAATGTTATTATTTCTGCGATAAGGTAGGATTTGAGATCCGGATGATCTCAAGATTTTGTGTTTACATTATCTTAAGATTCTGTGTTTACAGTAGTGGCGAGAGTACACTACAGATAGTTGAGATATTAATTTTTAAGCGTTTTTCTTTGCACCCCCCTGACCCTCCCCCTTACAATAATTAGCCGCTTTCTAAGCTGGTTCCGATGAAACTATATGCCACCTTGACGGTCTCTAAAAATGGTTTTGTTACGATAAGTAATTCCGAAGATATAATCATTTGAAAAAAAAATTCGGCCGACAATTGGTTCTAAGCCCCCCCCTTTTCGCACCCCAATGGATAAAAAAATTAAATTATTTTTAAAAGTTGTCCCACAAGCCCTTCTATATTAATGTTGAGTTTTAGCTTCCTAGCTGTTACCATGGTTGAGATATTTGAATTCGTATTTTTCGGTTTAAGCGCTCCCCCCGCCTCCCCCTGAACCCGTATACCCCCGAAAATGAGTATCCGCCTGAGATCCGCAATTATCTACAATCCCTCCAAAAATGAACTTTCTATCTTGAAGGGTTTGGGAGTTAATGTGCGCTGAGCGTACACGTCGCCGTACGGCGGACGGCGGACGGCGTACAGACAGACGGATTTTTTTTTTTTGCATTTTTAGGCTAATTTAGTCATGAAACGCGAAAAAAAAAAATTTCAGGGTAGCAAACTTTTTTTTTTTTTTGTGTCGATCACAATACTTTATTATTATAATAATAAAGTAATTAAGACTTTCTCTGATCGCGGATGTTGACCCGATCAGATGCCTCGACGATGGCTATTATGTCGTCTTACCCTGCCCACCCTGCCTTAGCCATACAGTCACAAACATATATTTTTTTATGTATGGCCCCATGGGGAGAGAAGGGGAACCTGCGGAGGTTAAGAGGGAGGCTCTCTAATTACAAACATAAAAGAATTATATATTATGATACTCTAGATGAAATGAGAAAGAGTTCAATGTACCGGAAAATATATCACCTCCAATTCTTTTAAATAATTAATAGTGACTTTTGTATGGGAGGTGGTAGAAGAAGAGGGGGAAGGTTTGTAATTTTTGGATATGACACCTAATGTGGTATGCAAAATATTTCGTGCTGAATTTAAGGTTTGTAGCTTTCATTATTTTCAATTGGACAAATTTTTCCTGAAATTGAGGCATTTGCATGGGAGGTGGCAAAGGAAATGGATCGTTTAAGATGATTTTGAAACTGCTTATCATCATCCTTGTCACCACGCTTTGATTCAATTTCAAATTCGCTAGTTCTAATATATTCGAAGGAGAAATGCTTTTCTTGAATTTATAATACAGATATTTGTATGGGAGGGGGTAGAAGGAGTGAAGAAGAGCTGATGATTTTTTTAGCATTTATTGCAATTATTGAAAAACAAATTCTGACAAAATTTGAAGTTTATACTTTTTCTAGTTTTAATGAAAATCGATATAATGCACTTAGCAAAAATTATACATTTGTATGGGAGGGGGTAGAAGGAGTGTACGGATCAAAACACATTTTTTCCCGTTATTGATATTTCTATTTGTATACTTTATGCAAAATATTAAGTAGATAGCTTTAATAGTTTCGAAGAAAAATAATTTATTTTAAATTTCAAAATTTCGTGAAATTTGTATGGGAGGGGGTAGAAGGAGTGAGGTGAAGTTAATAATTTTTTCAATTCTAATTGGAATTATTATAAAATAAATTCTGGCAAAAATTCGTTTTTATAACTTTGCTAGTTTCAATGAAAATCGAAAAACTGCATTTTTCAAAACTATGCATTTGTATGGGAGGGGGTAGAAGAAGTGACGGGATCGGATCAATATTCCGTCATATTAATGACATTTATATCATAATACTTTGACCCAAATTTCAAATCGATAGCTTAAGTAGTTTCAAAGAAAAGGCAATTTCTGAAAATTACAGAATTTCGTGAAATTTGTATGGGAGGGGGTAGAAGGAGTGGGGGGATATGGCCCGTTCACGAACTTAAAGTTTCCTTTTTGCTAAAAATGACACACAATAAATTTCAGCACGATAGCTCAAAGCGTTCGAGAGTTATGCTGTAGACAGACGGACAGACGGACAGACAGCAACTCGGAATCGAAGTTTTTGAGCGACAACAAATATTTCTGTACCCTTGGCGGCTCTGTGCGAGCATTATTTCTTAGCGTTACAAACGGTAGGTATATTAATTCCAATTTAATTATTAATCTTCATTTTAATCTTAAATTAAATTCTACTCACCTTTTATGTATTATTTTTGGATTAATTAATTTTACTTTTCATTCTAATTTTAAATTAAATGTTCTCTCTCATTTTTATGTACTAATGTCAAATTAAAATTTTTCTTTTCATTTTAATTTTAAATTAAATTTTCTCTGAACCACAAAAAAAACGAATAGTCAAATAATATGAGGTATTGATAATAGAATTACGCGGATAAATTCTCAACGAATTACTTCAGAAGAAAAAAAAAGTCCTTTTTTTTTCTTATTCTTAGAAACTATATCTTTCTTGAATTGAAAATATTTTCAATGCTTACAATAAAACTATAAAATAATTCTAAATATGTTTCGTTTCTGTCCGATCTTTATTAGTTGTTTGTTTGAAATTGTAGGAGCGAATATCCCGGTGCAAATTCTGAATGTAGAATTGCTCGATAAATTAAACTATGTATGTCGGTGTGTTCCACTTATTTTTATATATTTTTCGTCAAATGAAATGATCAGCAGCCGGTCCGTCGGGTCGCAAACAATATTGCCGCGTGTTTCGCCAAGTAGCGGAATTACTCAGGAGAAACGGAACGAACGATGACTACAAAACGACTTCTGAATTGCACCAGATATGCCATACCGTAGCCGATCTAATAGTTGATCTAGCCTGTCTATAGATCTCTTAAGATTTATATTACCCAAACTAATCTTTCCACTTTTTCCTTCGGAAAAAGTGTTGAGAACACGACGCCTCGCGATCCGCCCGTCCACGATCAAATCCAGTAGCCGACTCTCCCACATGGAAAGAAAAATCCCTCCTGTCACCGACCGGATGTCGTTAAGGTCGCCCGATCGAGTTCGCATGGCCGGATCGAGTTAGGGTGGCCAGGTCGGTAATTTTGTTTTCGTTAAACTTTGCTTTGTCGTTAAACTTATAGGGCGCGTTGGACATTTAGAAAGGCACTTAAATTCGTCACACACAACAATTGTATTAAAGCGCTTTCCACTGGTTGCACTGGAACTTTTTTAGTTTATCGCTTTCCACAGTGCGACCCAGAGTACTGCGTTACACTGAACGAAATACTAGAATTTTGCACGCTCTGAATTAGAACTTTTGAAACTTTGAGAAGGCTACAGTTTGAGTACCAATAACCTAAAAGGAATCGTCATTTTAGTTAGGAAATAATCGATAAAAGTGAAACATTAAAAATTAAATTCTTATCCGTAATATGTAGTAAATAATAAATAGGAAATCTCGAACTCATTCTCCATTTTTTTTTACGTTTATGGTTAATTACAGCTGTCAACAATTGCAACGGTTGTTGGCCGAAAAAGAAAATCGTTTTTCACTGCTCCGAGCAAAGCGCTAGTTTTTGCGCCAGAAATGGGGCAGTGCGATTTGCACTTGCTCCATGGTAGAGTGCGCACCAGTAGAAAGCGCGTTTTTAGGTTGTTACAGAAGAAATGTCCGATTTCGCGATGAAGTGAAGTTAGGTGCGATTTTCATGTCTCAAACTGCCGCCAGGGGCACTGGTGGTATTGGATATTGTAGTATAAATACTCCTACATTATTTGTGACACAGACTGGGACAAATACCAAGCAGCACTTATACTGTATAAAAAACAGCTAACAGCCGTCAAACGAAATTCATGAAAGAGATTTTTTGAAGAAATCGATAACGTCAACAATACCGGTAGGATAAAGAGGACCCAATCCAAAGACCCATACATGACTGAATTACTGGATAAAGGCGATAGTTCATGGACGGAGTCTAGCGGCGAGTCACTTGAACTTTTAATGCAAACGCATTTCCACGGATGCTTTGAACTCCCGGAACAAAGTTCATGTGTCGATTGTATTCTAGCTCTCAGAACTAGTAGACACTGTCGTGACGCCAGAAAACATAGGAATTACGTTCAGTTTCATCAAAACTTACAAGTCACCAGGACAGGACGAAGTCTAGTATTGCAAGAGGTGGTTTTCATACCTAAACCAGGCAGAGCCCCCCACAACATCCCGAGGCTTTTCGACCCATCAGCCTGGTTTCGTTCCTTCTTAAAGGCCTGGAGAGACTGGTGGACAGCTACCTGGAAAGACTCGTGCCCCCACCAACACGCCTTGCATGTGACGGTAGCCGCCGTAGAGAAAGCTTTCCATCATAAAGAAGTTGCACTCAGTGCTAGACGTGGAAGACGTGGAAGGCGCTTCAACCACGTCGACATTGATGCCATACTTGAGGCCTTGCGCAGCCATGGTATGGAGCCTCTCCTGACTTTATGGATAGCTAAGCTTCTCCGCTTACGAAAAATCGTAGCACAGATGGGTGACGAGACAAGAAAGGCTCTGTCTAAAATCAGAACGGCTACCCCACAATAGCATGCAGACGATCTTGTCATTATGCTAACTAGTAAGTTCGAACAAGTTCTAGTGGACCCTATGCATCCTGCTTTACAATTGTTAGACAGCTGGGCACTAGATAAAAGACTCCTCTTCTCCAGAAGAAGAAGACCATGTGTTTTCAATTCACCAAAAATTCAGGGTATAGTCCTCTCGAATCAAGTTAAATATTTAGGTCTTATTCTTGACAGTAAATTATCCTGGAAGGCCAACATTCAAGAACGAGCAAAAAAGGCCACCCTAGCCTTTTTCGATTGCAAAAAGACATTCGGTTTGAGATGGGGCCATAAGTCGCACCTCATCCACTGGATGTAGACCAGTATTGTCAGACCAATTATTTGCAATGGCGTGCTGGTGTGGTGGTACTAAAAACCAATCTAGCATCTTTACAGCGAATCCAACGGATGGCATGTCTATGTATAAGAACCACGTCAACTGCAGCCCTGGAGGTGATTCTCTCACTACCTCCACTTGATCTTCTTCAAAATCAAGTAGCGGGCCCAGCTGCCATTAGATTGAAAATCACTAATTCGTGATCAGCGCCACAAATTGGTCATGGCAAACTCCCTTTTAGACTGCGAGTATGATTGCATAGACCAACCTTAGGTTGAGAAACGGAAGTTTCCTGAACGTAACGAATGGGCAACAAATACGATACCTAGCACCTGTACAGGTCCTCATCTCTATACGGCCGGATCTAAAACTAACCAGGGGACAGGTGCAGGGATTTATTCCCACGACTTCGACATCCACACTTCATTTCATCTTCTAGAGCACGCGACTGTGTTCCAAGCGGAAGTATTAGCTATTATCGAGTACACAAGAATTATTTTACGCTTGCATGGCAAGGATCTGCAAACATCAATTCCACTAGGATCGTATCGCCTGATGGAAATCTTCAATCCATCGCCGTATGGTTCGTTCGTTGACCGTGTCAGCTTCAAATGCCCTGTTGATATTCCTGGTTGCATCATTTGCTTTGTGGCCAAGTTTATATTCGTAAAGGAAAAGTAACCGTTTTTGACTCTCTTCCATATTGTTGTGAACTAGGGGTTCGCTGGGATTTCAAGTAAAACACAATTCGTTTAAAAATAAGTGATAATTTATTTATTCGCACTTTAACTTAATTCGCACTATATGGCACCACCGCCGATATTGTTCTATCGCGTTCTTGCACCAGTTCGCGTCTTCCATAGATGTCGCTGAATGACTGCCTGTCGTCTGAAAGCTTCGTACTTTTATACCATTATATACCAATTCTCGAACCTTCCATGGTGTATTCGTCGGGTGTGTCTCAACTATACTGGAAGGTTCTAGATCTTTGATTATGGCTTTTTACATATTGGGGAACTGTTCTATAAAATTCTGGCATATTCGGGAAAGATCAATATTGCGTGGTTGCCAGATCTATAACAATATTTTTTCTCTCCGATCTCATTGAAGTCCAAAACTTAAATGATTCCATGAGCTTAGGTTTAGGTTGTAGGTGGGTAGTTTCATAAAACCACAATGCACTGGGGCCATCTAGTTGGGCCCATTGTACTCCCCATATTGATTATAAGATGGAAGTCACTCCTCTTGTTCTAGCCACTTGGTTCGTTTGACGAACCGTAGCAGGCTCGAATGTTTGACAAATTTGAGGTTGCCTAGTTCTGAGAACAATCTAGAGCCTAAACAAAGGAGACGACTGTTGAAGATTTGCGGACAGTGACAAAGATAATGTTCTGTGGGTTCTTAAACTCTGAACAATATCCGTTAATCGCAGTGGATTCTAGAGCTTGTCTTTTCCAAAGAACTACACACCACTAGTACAACTTAATGGCTAAGAGATTTCTGCCCATTTTCCTAAAACACATTGAACAGTAGTACCGCCTAACAGTCATTGGTTTAATAAAGGCGACAACTTTAACCAATTTTAGTAAAATCACAGCCGAGTGAATACTAGCTGAACAACATCAAACAAGTCCACTACCTTTGAAGTATCATTTTCAGAAACCTTAAAAAGCAGCAGGATGACCATAGTTGAACGGACTTCAGTTCTTTCTAAGAAATTTTTTGCAGAGCACGAATTTCTTGCACGTGAGAAACTCAATGGGATGGTTATTGATTATAGAAATCGTTAGAGAGTGCTTGCGGACCTCACAAAGGTGCTCAAGTAACTACTACCGTAAAGCCTTCTTTAGTTCCTCGATAAATGATGGAGTGACACAGGGGTCACACAATTTAATAGCAGGAAAATCAATCAAATTAACTTTCTGTTAAGACGCCTCATTGAGCATAGGACAGAAAAACTCTCTCCCACAAGGCGCGAACCCGAGCAACAGCCTTAAGCTATTGCCAGGACTCATTTATTCCTCTGGCCTCCTGCTCAACTGCTCGCTTCCATGTGGTACATGGTCGACCAGCCCGACGTCTTCCTAATGGATTATTATAACCCAGAGCCTGTTTGGCGATGTTTCGCTCTGGTTTCCTCAAAGTGTGACCGATCTACTGCCACTACCTCCTTTGAATCTCAGTACCTATTTTAGCTTGTCCAGTTGTACTCTTCAGTTTGTCGTTGGAGATCACTTCTGGCCAGAATATTCATAAAATGCGTCGGAGGCATTGGTTCACGAAAGTTTGCAGTTTCTTGGTAAGTCGAACGGTCACTTTCCACATAGTACAACCATATAACAAGACGAAAACGTAAAAAGGTGTTAGCAGAGATCGAAACGTCACGCATAATAAAGCAATCAGTATAAAATCGTGTAAGCACATTCACCAAACCATAAATGTCTTCTGTTCATTTTAGTACAACCCTACCTCCTAAAAAAGCAGTAATTATTGGAATATTAGCTGAACGACTCCAGTAAATTTCAGTTCGAATTTATCGAGGGTGCCATATCCACGAACGTGAGAGTATTTTTCTACCTCAATAACTTCGAGCTACTCAAGTAAGATCCCTTAGAGGCTTCCTTTTCATCAGACTTAAAGGCTCAGAGTGCCAGCGAGTCATTACTAGTCAAAAAACAAATGCAATGACAATATATTTAGAATTGACAAGGTACCGACATCGACTAATTGTAGAATGAAATATTGCGCAGTGCACACGGATATTGCAGGCAATTTATGCTTGAACGACTAGGGTTAGTTCCGGAAACAACTTTGGGAACATTTCTCTTTTACAAGCCTTAGAAAATGTATGAAAGTGAATGAAACGTTGGTGCCTTGCGAAATTGCCGTGAACGCAAACGAGTACGGATTAAGGATATGCGATTCCAGTAGGCCTAGGGTATAGTCTAGTGGGTAGCGTGTTTGGTTTACAATGCGAAGGTCGTGAGTTCAAATCCCGGTCAACGCATTATTCCACCACACTACCTGCTTGAATATACCTTGGTTACCTCAATCTACGAAAATGAAAAATTCGTAGATAGAGGGTTGTGCGAAGAGCTAACAACTCTTCCGCAATAAATAATGAAAATGTTAAGGAACCTGAAGGTCAGAAGGCCAAGGCCCGATTTGGGCTGTAGCGCCATTGAAGAAGATTCCAGTAGGATATGCATACTAAGGTATCAATTTATAGTCGAACTTCTTCGAGGATAACGGTATGTCGTTATTCTTCTTCTTCTACAATGGCACTACAGCCCAAATCGGGCCTTGGTCTCCTGACCTTCAGGTTCCTTAACATTTTTCATTATTTATGACCGAAGGGGTTGTTAGGCCTTCGTACAACCCTATATTTTCGAACTTTTAATTTTCGTAGATTTAGGTGACCAAGGTATACCCAAGTAGGCAGTGTGCTGGAATTATTCGTCGACCGGGATTTGAGCTCACGACCTTCGCATTGTACACCAACAAGCTACCCATTAAGCTACACCCTAGCTTGCCCTTGTTGCGGGTCAAATTTCTTGCAACTGGCTAAATCCGTACTATGGCTTAGGCGGGCAGTGTCAATCCATTAGATCTCTATAAACTTATTTTTGATCTCTGCGGTTTACTGATCACCGAGATGAGAGGAAGTGGTGTGCAGGTGTATGAAAGAAGATTGGAAGCAGATGGATGATGAAGGTTCTGCGGTATAGTTCAACCAATAAATTTCCTGTAAGAACCACTTATAGGGACACAGGACAGAAAGAGTTCTCTTCCACAAGGCGCGATCCTGAACAGCGGTCTTTAGTTGACGCCAGGACTTCTTTAGTTAGTCCTTTCACATTGGAGTATTTTCGAGGGTGAAGTGGTCTCCATCGCAGGTAAATGCGTGATACCACCCAGTAGCATTGCAAGTGGAAATTCGGTGCCAAAATCAGTGCTACAGAACGAATTTCATACAAAATCCTTTTATATAAATGTTAATTCATGTTTAATTCTTTTCCCAGTACTATCAAATAGATTTCGTGTTCGATCTTCACGCTCATACCAGCCTTCTTGGATCGTTTATCTACGGCAATACGTACGAGGATGTGTATCGATACGAGAGACATTTGGTTTTTCCGCGTCTTTTCGCATCAAACGCTCACGACTATGTCGCTTCGAATATGATGTTTAATGCGGACGATCGAAAAACTGGAGCGGCACGACGTTTCTGTTGTGAACGCCTGAGTGATACGGTCAATGCTTATACGTTGGAGGTTTCGTTAGGCGGTTACTACTTGAAGGATTCGCAAACAATAACGCCGTATACCGAAGATGGATGTAAGTATTTCGAAATTTTACGTAGTCTTCCAGCTCAATTTTAATTTGTTTCCAACTTTTATTCCAGATATGCGTCTTGGCCGGAATCTGGCCCGTACTCTCCTGCAGTACTATCGGTTCACCAATATCCTACCGATTCCATCCGTACCGGAATTGCATTCGAAACGAAATCGTCCGAAAACCCATCATGGTCGTGGCCGTTCGAAAATCCGACACGAAATCAAACCACGACCGAAAACGACTCGAAGCTATGCACCGATCAGTTACACGGATCTATCGATCTGTTACGATAGTGCAACATCGGATGAAGGATCACCCATTCGTCCTTCAGCAACGCATTTCGGCTATCGTTTCGCCAAAAAATCATCAGTTGGAAGTACTGGTGGTGGAGGTGTTTTCATGCCGCATGATCAATTTTCCTTGCTTACGATCAAATCGGCAAAATTTGATAATTTGGAGGTTTCAAGTGATGCTGTTCGAAAAGGCGGTAGTAGTGGTAAATTACCATCGGTGCTGGAACGTGGTGGTTTCAAAACGGTCGAAACTTTGAATGTGCCACCACGACCACATCTTTCGATAATCGATTTTAATCAGCTGACTAGGGGTAGCTTGGAAAAGGCTACGGCTCAATATAAGGAGAAAATGCGTAGCGTCAAGGATCGGGTCAGACGTTAGAAGGGCGCCAAACTAGTCAAAATTTACTTTAGTTAAATTGATCGGTGGAGGTGGTGGTTGTTCGACTGAGCAAGGTCTCTTCTTGGAGGCCAGCCATTAGCTATCTCAACAAAATTTTTAAATTCTTATAGTTATTATGAAATTTTTACTAAGCTTGTATTTTCTTAAAGACATATAATCCTTAGAAGTGTAACGTTTTTCTACGAATTTTACTCCTTTTTCCAGAGTAAAATTTCAAGCTGTCGCGAAATTTTCTTAAAAATAAAATTTACTTCTATTTGATGCGAACTTTTTTGCATTTTCCGTTTTTTTTAGTAAAATCTACTTTCATGTAGTACAACTGCATAATAATGAAGTGTTGTTGGCAAAAAATTTCCCTGGCTGCAAAATAATCAACAACAATGAAGATTTAGAAGTTGATGAAAGGATGTATCATCAAAGCATTGCTGATAAAATCTTGACTTCGCAAAAGATCATATGGGCGATTTTGTAATACCTTTAAGCCCTATAAATCTGTTGGAGTAGATAAAATATTCCCCGCACTACTGCAAAAGGGGTTAAAAATCCTAATGCCGACAATGATAAGAATATGTAAATCCAGTTTCATATGGCGATATATCTCAAAAATTTGGAGGAAAGCGAGAGTGGTCCTTGTACCAAAGGCAGGGAATGTTCCCATAGAACGGCCAAAGTCATATCGCCTTATAAGTCTTACCTCCTTCTTCGTCAAGACGATGAAGAAATTAGTGGACCTTCACATAAGATAAAATGGATACATGCTAAGGAGCCGAATGGCTAACACGGATCTTAGTAACGCATATTGACTGCATAGAGGGTATGTCTCCAAGGAATGGCACTATCTCCACTTCTGTAGTGAGTTGTAGTCGACAAGCTCCTGGAACGGAACAAAACTACGAGATAGTAGGATATGCCGATGCTTTCGTCATTATCATTAGAGGTAAAATTGACTTAAAAATTTCAGATATCCGCCTAGTGACAGTCTAAGAACTTGACCATTAATCTCAGTAAGACTAAGATAGTACCATTTACGAACAGAAGGAAGTCTATGAAACTGACATTCTATACAGAGAATACGTAAATAGAAAAATTATCGACATCCACCTACCCTTAAAATCACCCTTCCTCCGTCCATAAACGAATGAAATATTGATTACATGTACTGGAGCTATTGATCGTATTCGCAATTAAGTGTTAAATTGACAGCAGTCCTGCCCTAAAGGGGGTGGTTCCACTTAGTCTTCCTTAATCACTCTAACTTGCATATTGACTTTCCATGCATCTTCAACTTGTCCCAAAAATAATAAAGTTGCACCCAACTTGTTGGCAATTTATTCTAATTGATTGCTTCAATCACATCCAACATTCTCTGTATAGAATGTCAGTTTCATAGACGAATTTTATGAAAATTCTATGCAACTTTGTCTATTAAACTGACATTCTATACAGAGATTACCGAATGTAATTCAAGCAATCAATTAAAAAATTATTAACATTCACCCATTTTTACTATCACCCCTCCCTCCGCTTCTCATAAAAATCCAAACTTGCATAAATAAACGAATGAAATATTGATTATATGTACTGGAGCTATTGATCGTATTCGCAATTAAGTGTTAAATTGAAAACAGCCCTGCCCTAGTTCATTTTTTAATACAACAATTTATCTTTATACTCTAGATGAAATCTGAGAGTATTATAAGTTTGTCACAAAGCTTGTAACGCTAAGAAATAAGGCTCGGAGAAAAAAATGAATGATACAAAAGTTCATAGACTCATTAAAAAATCTCAAAACCGGATGTCCGTTCGTCCGTCCATTCATGTCCTCTCTAGCGTGAGAACGCGTTGAGCTAAAGAGTTAACTTTTGTACACGTCGTTTTGACAAAAAACTAAAGTCAAGTTCGTGAATGGGTCAAATCGCCCCACCCCTTCTACTCTACCCCACCCATACAAAATTACACAATTTCGCAATTTGACACTAAACGGATTTGCTCGAAAAGTATAAATGCTATTGATCTGAAATTGATGACTTTAATCTACTCTATAAAAATTATTTCAGTTCTCCCCCTCTTTCCACCTCCTCCCATACAAACTGCACTTTTTCATAAAATGCTCTTAGCCAATTTACTCAGTGCGTATAAAATTTATCGAGCTGAAATTGTGCACTAAATATTTATTTAAAATTATTAGCAGGACCAATAAAAATTAGACGATTAGCTTTACCCCTTCTACCCCCTCCCAAGCAAAATGACTCAATTTCGTAAATCGACAATAATCGGACTTTTTCGAAAGGCATAAAAGCTATTGATCTGAAATTTTAGAACATAATACTTTTATGATGATATTAATCTACTCGTTCGTTCGGGAACATAGCCCAACGTTGCGCCCATCCTGGATTACGACACGGTCCAGCTATGTTCCTGTAATATGGAAAACACATGGATATTGATGTAAGGATGTTGGGAAAAAATGGATTAAGATGAGAACAGACCTGGCGATCACACCTGAAGTTGTCCGTATAGGTGTAGGGAATACGTTACAACATACAACAAACACGCAACAAATTGACTCAAAGTATATAAATAAATAAGTGATTAAAGGCACACACAAAAAAAAAGCTATCGGGAAAAAATGAAAGCTAAAAATTGCAGATACGCATGCAAGCCTGGGTCTTCATGGGGGTGACACAAAGGCGGGTGGATGGACTCATTCAATTGATTAGTCGCATTACGCCCAAAACCCTCCTTACAGAAGATGCGAAGATATCAATCTTCGTCTGTCACCTTCCACGAAATTCGGAGAAATTCAAACTCATGGAATCACACATTCGAACGAGAGGAGGTAGACAAGACGAGGGACTCGCAAAATCCATGACTCAGCTTCAATCCGCCTCGGCCGAAAGGCGCTCGTACAAATTCTCAAGCTCACAGCCGTCCACCATCAGATCCATCGAAACCGGTCGAAATCATACCACCGTATGGAAGGTGGTAGAAGGGCAAAATGGATCTCAAAACCACCAATGCAACCCCGCTTCAAACAATCCCAGAAGCACCCGTACATAAAACCTTAAGCTGACGGCCCCGAATGGCTTGATGATAATTGACCCTTCAAAAATGGTTGAAGAAATATCCTTGCATGGGAGGGGGCAAGAGGCCCGAAGGCATTCGACCAGTCAACATCCCACACCATCATGCACCTTTTTCCAAAATGATTTTGGCAAATACTCAAATACCTTAATCAAAAAGCCTGAGCTCCTGTGTCAACACATACGAATCACCAGGTGCAGGTCACCGCCGGCTCTGGCACAAAAAAATCCCGGTCCAAACCACCATTTCCGTCCATGCGCATCACATGGATGCATGGACCCGTAAAAGCTGAACCATGCATAACCAACCACAGCCCAAACAAAACCACCCAAGGTTCCTGACACTCTGGTCTACTAAATATCAATTCACTTCCACACAAACCAATCCGAATATCGAGCTTCAGCCCTTCATCCGCACTCGTAGTGGAAGAACACCTGCAAGCGCAGTCCTCGACGCAACTCCATCCCTCCCCCACCCGGCACTTCCAAAAACCCAGTCAACGGAACTCGCTCATCCTGTCGACCATCCACCCAAAAATGAACCTCCCATTCTCCCATGCGGCAAACGACGGACAGCGCACAGTCGGATGGACTCTTTCCCTACCCGCATTTCTAGGGCAATCCAGCCATGAAACGCAAAGAAAAAAAAAAACCTCAGCAAATCCTTTTTTCCTTTCTTTTCCGTGTCGATCACAAAACCTCACTACTAGAACAACAAAGTAAAATCAATTTTATAGCTCTGGAACCATCATTTCACCAGCTGCGAAATTTCTACCTAGGCGAAATTTCGGGTAAGTTTCGTGGCCCTAGCATTATATTATCACTTAGTCCTCTGGTGACCTGCGTCTGAAGATTAATAAGTGGTTCAGTAGGTATAACAATCTCTGCGGCGCCTCCATTCAAAAACCAATTTTATGATCCTGAAACTATTATGCTATCAACAGCGAAATTTCCTATCCCATATAGATAATACGAATAGTGTCGTTTTGGTTGACTGTTTCACCAAAAGTATTCGTTGTTTGAATAATACATGAAATCCACCCAGGCAACAAAGCATTCTCCTTGATTTAAGCAATAAAATCGATATCTTGCAAGGGTAAGTTGCAGACCAGAAAAATTCATACAAGTTTCTCCGCAATGGCGTATAATTGCTGACACAAACGTCTTTCTGCTGCTGTCCCTTCGTTCGTTCTCTTCCAACCTGACAACAACCTCGAGCCAGAAATCTCAGACCCTGCACACGCCACCCCAGTCCAAAAAGCAAAGTCAAATTCATGAATAAGCCAAACCAGCAAACAAAAAGGCGTCCACCATTCTCCCTCCCCTACACAGAACCTTCACCAATACATACTACACCGAGGATCAAGCCCAATGTCCCTACTATCCGTAAACCGATAGAGATATGACCGAAATTCAACACGAAAAAAAAACACTACCGATGCCGAGACGAAAAAGGCACGACCAAAAGTGAAAAAAAAACATGTCCGAGCCCTTCGGCGGCTTAAAAGATATTCCTTTCATGATGATATTAATTATTAATCCTCCAGTTTGTATGGGAGGGGGTGGACTCCTCCCATACAAACTGCACTTTTTCATGAATTACTCTAAACAAATTTACTCAGTACGTATAAGGTTTACCGAGATGAAATTATGCACTAAATATTTATTTAGAATTTTTAGTACGACCAAAACAAAATTAGGCGATAAGCTTCACTCCTTCTACCTCCTCCCATACAATCTGACACAATTTCACAACTTTACAAAAGTCGATTTCCCTAAAAGTGCTGATCTGCACTTTAAAACATGTTAAAAGCATGATGTCTGTAGTTATTTCTGAAAAGTTCCTTAAGAACTCGCCCCTCCTTCTACCACCTCCCAAACAAACTGCACAATTCCACTAAATCCAATACACTAATTTTCTCAGTACCTATTAAACTCTTCAATCCTAAATTTTGTATAAAACATTTTGATAGCAACTCTGGCGTGATATGAAAAAAATTAGTTCCACCTCCACCACTTCTCCTACAAAATTTCTTAAAATAAAATAATTTCTCTTTCATCTAGAGTATCGCACGATTCGTCTTTGCGCCAAATCGTTGTCCTTTTATGTTTTTTTTTTAATTAGAAATAGTGCTGCTTGCCACGAACGTTACATCTACACTGCCTATCCAATCGAAATTTTTTTGAGGTTGGAAGAAACTGAATTTCAGACGAAACTGTCCTCCTCCAAATGCAGATGGAATAATCGAGCTTATATTCGGCACTACTCCAGGAATTAAAAAAAACCCTATAAAAGAATGAAAATGTTTTGAAATTTTAATTTAAGAAACTGTTAAGCTGAGCGTATGGGGAAATGAAAAATTTCGAATACATATTACTTTAATAAAAATTTCCACAAAATATATAGAATTTTCATTTTTAAATTACATAATGGTGAAAGAAAAGTTTTCACATAGCTCCGATTTTCATCAGACTAGATCTCAATGTGAAGTCCGGAAATCTTTTCTTTCATTTAAGAAATGTAAAAAGATTTTGAAAAGCCAGAAGAAATACTAATTCTATCGTCAGATAAAAAAAATTTCGTATTTGTTAAATCCTACTAAAATATATATAGATTCATTTCAATACTTACTTCATAAGGACACGTATGATTTATATTGGTATGCAAGTATAGTATATTATAAAAAAATTGCATCCAAGGTTCATTTTTCGTTTTTCTTGCCATAAATTTGCACATGTCGATTGTCATATTGACAGCAAACGGTCTAAAACCGTTATACCACTTAAACATTTCAACCCGAAATTGTAATAAATATTATTAAATTTTATTTGCAGTAAACTTAAAACAAAAAAAAATTACTTGCACTGCGTCTATTATTTCGCCTCTTGCAAATATTTAATTTCACAACAAACATCTTTCACCCAATCCTTGGAATAGGGGCATTTCAATTGTGTAAATTTGATAAAATTTCCAATCTGTTTTCAAAACAAAAAAATATCTAGAGAATTGACAAATTTTGGAATACAGTAATCTTACATTATCTTTAGCAAAACAACTCAACATTAGGATTAAAAATGTTATTGGAAATAATTTTGATTTTAAGGTGATATTTAAAATTTCTGCCATGATTGTTAAGCGCAATGAAATATAGAATATCCAGTAATTATTATAATACCATACAATTTCTGTCTTGAAAATACAAATCACATAAGCGCAATCAACTATTTTTTTTAAGTATTTATACTAAATTTGAGTTGTTACCGCGTATTGTTGATGTTAGCGTGACCATCAAATGCATCTCGAAATTGGGAAGCATTAATGTCGTTAAAATGTCGTTACCATTTTCAATGAATGGATCCAATTACTAGTCCGACAATAATAGCTTTCCTACGACACAATATTTTTCAGAATATCTCAAAGTACGTTCAAGGCTAAAAAGTTCATTAGGGTCAGTGGCTTAAAATATTCCTTTTGCTTCCTCTGTATTAAATCATCAATTTTCAATTGTGAATTTTCGATTGCATACTTCAAATTTTCTTCAAATGGCACTGTAGCCCAAATCGGGTCATGGCCTCCTGACCTTGTACTTGTACAATGGCGCTACAGTCCAAATCGGACCTTGGCCTCCTGATATTCAGGTTCCTTAACATTTTTCATTACTTATTGTGGAAAGGTTGTTAGCCCTTCGCACAACCCTCTTTCTACGAATTTTTCATTTTCTTAAATTGAGGTGACCAATGTGTACCCAAGCAGGCAATGTGCCGGAATTATATTGTTGCGAGCTAGAGGTTCGCCGATTTCAAGTAAAACACAATTCGTTTAAAAACAATGGACAATTTATTTATTCGCACTTTTATATAATTTCCCGATCACTTTGCGCTTTACGACAACACTTTCGCGTGTTTACTATCGCTTTTCTTGCACCGGTTCGCGTCTCGATCATTTAAAAATGACTAACTGCTGGTCTGAAAGCTGCGGTATTTATATTGGGTTTTTTCCCAATTCTCGAACCTTGTGGTGTATTCTTCGGGGGGGTATGTGTGTGTGTCCAGACTATTCCAGGTTTTGCTTGAACGTTCTAGATGGCGTTTTACACATTAGGGGATAATGTTCTACGTCATTTTCGACGATTCGAGAGAGAGATCGAATTGCGTGGTTGCCAGATCTGTAACATTACCCTCTCCTTAGTCCCTGTTCGTCCCTAACAGAGTTGTTCACTTCCTCCATGGCACCCTGGTACTTTGTTAGTCGGTCGAGATGTACCACTTTCATTTTAGTGCGAGGTTTTTGATGTAGTTGAATCCGATAGACGACATCATTTAACCGGTTGATGATCTGGTAAGGGCCTTCCCAGTTGCGCTGTAGTTTCGGCGATCTGCCCTTCTGTCGTTTGGGATTGTATAGCCAAACTAAATCACCCTCTTGGAATCCTGATGAATTCGCCCGTTGATCATACCTCGTCTTCATGCGGTCGGACGCCAAATCAATTTTATCTCTGACCAGGTTATAAATTGTCTTTAGTCGACATCGAAGATCCGAGACATAGTCTTTAGCATTGGTTGGTTGGTCTGGTGGCACTCCAAACATTAGCTCCGCAGGGACTCGAATATTTCTTCCGAAAATGACTCGGGACGGAGTTTCTCCTGTTGTTGAATGCACCGATGTTCTATAGGCCATTAAAAATAGAGGGATGTGCTGGTCCCAGTCCTGTTGCCTCTCGCTGACGAGTTTGGATAGGTTTGAGTTCAATGTCCTATTGAAACGTTCCACCATTCCATCAGACTGTGGGTGTAATGGAGTTGTCCTCGTTTTGTTTATTCCCAGCATTTGGCACACGTGTTTGAATATTTGAGATTCAAAATTGCGCCCTTGATCGGAGTGTAGTTCACGTGGAGCTCCAAATATGCTCACCCAGTTGGTAACAATTTGTTCGGCGACGGTTACTGCTTCTTGGTTTGGAATTGCGTAGGCTTCAGGCCACTTGCTGAAATAATCAATGACCACTAGAATGTAGCGATTACCATTTTCTGATTCCGGAAATGGTCCAGCAATATCTACAGCAATTCTCTCAAATGGGATTCCCACGTTGTATTGTTGCATTTCTCCCTTTGATCTGCGGTGTGGGCCCTGACTCGATGCACACGTAGTACATTTACGGCACCAATTTTCGACATCATCTCGGAGATGGATCCAATAGAACCTTTCTCGTATCTTTGCCAAGGTTCTATTTACACCCAAATGCCCACCAGAAGTACCTCCATGATATTCCTTCAAAACCTCCTCGACTTTACAATACGGGACGATGGTTTGCATGTGATACGACTTTCCGTCAGCGTTTTCCCATTTCCGTTTTAATGATCCGCCGTCTAGGTGAAGGAAGTTCCATTGTGCCCAATAACACTTCAGGGTTTCGCTGAATTGTGAGATGTCTTTCCACTCAGGCCGTTTCATTTCGTCCTTCCATGCCATGATCGGTGAAATATCTGGATCTTTACGTTGGGCATCTTTCAGTTCTTGCTGACTCCATCTATCCTTTGGTTCGGTCGTTGTCCTCTGAATGGTTTCTCCGGCTTCTTTTCCTTCTATACGGTGACAATGCTTGCAGTTCGGTGGACAAGGACGACGTGAAAGCGCATCAGCATTACCGTGGATTCTTCGTCTTCGATGAACAATTTCCAAATCGTAGGATTCGAGCCTTTCAATCCATCGGGCTACTTGGCCTTCGGGGTTCTTAAACTGAAGTAGCCATTTAAGCAATGCGTGATCCGTTCGAAGAAGGAACTTTTGACCATAGAGATATTTGTGAAAATGTTTCGTTGCTTCTACAATGGCTAATAGCTCTCGGCGAGTTAAGCAATAGCTCCTTTCTGCTTTTGAGAGTACTCGGCTGTAGTATGATAGCACTCTCTCCTGCCCGTCGATCTCCTGTGATAGCACTGCTCCGATACCAACATTGCTGGCGTCAGTGTCTATGATGAAACCGTAACCTGGTTTTGGGTACGCCAGAACTGGGGAGTCGCAGAGTTGGTCTTTTATTTTCTCAAATGCTTCCTGGCACTGTTGACTCCATGTAAATGACTTTTCTTTTTCCGTTAACTGATGCAGACATTTTGCCGTGTTGGCAAAGTCTTTTACGAATCGACGGTAATATGTCGCTAAGCCTAGGAAGCTGCGCAACTGGTGTTTATCACTCGGAGTAGGCCAATTTTTCACCGCCAGTATCTTCTCCGGATCCGTCTTTACGCCATCAGCTGAAACGATGTGACCCAAGTACTTGACTTCTGCACTAAACAAAGTGCACTTTTTCGGACTCAGCTTTAATTTTGCCGCTCGCAGTCGCTGGAAGACTTCCTGTAAATTTTTTAGATGTTCCTTGAATGTTTTGCCGATAACGATCACATCATCCAAGTAAACGAGACAAGTTTTCCAGCTCAGGCCACGCAAAACGAATTCCATTAGCCTTTCAAACGTAGCTGGAGCATTGCACAGGCCAAATGGCATTACGATGAACTGCCACAGTCCACTGCCGACAGAGAATGCTGTCTTCTCTCTATCCTTTTCATCTATCTCCACCTGCCAGTAACCACTTTTCAGATCCAACGTTGAGAACCATTTAGCATCAGTTAGGGTGTCCATGATATCGTCGATTCTTGGTAGTGGATAGCTATCCTTTTTCGTAACATCATTCAGTCGCCTGTAGTCCACACAAAAACGGGTACTGCCGTCCTTCTTCTTTACCAGCACCACTGGCGATATCCACGGGCTCTTTGATTCTTCGATGATTCCTTGCTGCTCCATAGTTTTGACCATTGAATTGACTTCTCCTTGTTTTGCTAACGGTACTCTTCTTGGAGGTTGACGTATCGGTGTAGCACTTCCGGTATCTATGCGATGTTCCACTAAGTTTGTTCTGCCATAGTCGTCATCACCGGTGGAAAAGACGTCGCTGAATCCTTCGATTAGATCTACTGCTTGCTTGTGTTGTTCTCTTCTAAGGTTGCTTGACTGAAGAAGTGTTGATGTTACATTGTCCTTCCTTCTTGGCTTATTTTTAGATGGTGCGTCATGTGGTTCTGCCTTGTCGATACTCGTCACCGCCGATATTGGTTCACAGCTGCCAATTACATCTCCTTTCTTTACGCTGGTAATGCTGTCCGAAACGTTGAGGACTCTTATTGGTACCATCATCTTCTCATTCCTTTTTACGAGTGTTTTTCCTAGTATCAGACTTCGTAATGCAGATGTCGTTTCCGGTTCTATGAGGTAGAATCGGTGGTTCCCGGGATCACCATCGAGCTCTGCCCAAATAACATTCTCGGATGACTTTGGTATATTCGCATCTTCGCACAGTATAACTCGCAGCTTTGTCGTGTTGGAGGATGTTATTTCCATCGGGATTTCAATATTCCGCCACTTCATTATTCGTTGTCCTAAGTCCAGCTGGATACCGTGTGGTTTCAGAAAATCCATTCCAAGGATACACTCATCGGTAATGTCAGCTACCACGAATACATGCGAGAAGGTCAAATCCCCAAGTTGTATGTCACGAGCTATTTCTCCATGGACCGTTGTAGTTTCTCCTGTAGCAGTGCGAAGTGCGTACTTCTTGGTATTGTGAAGCCAAGTACGATCTACAAGGTCAGATCTTAGCACTGACCGTGTTGCGCCTGTGTCGACTGTTATGATGCAGTTTAATTCGCCGACTCGACCACTCATACATAAGTCGTTTTCACAACGATGTAGTCGAGAAACTGCGATGATGGTTCCGGGGGCGTCGATTCTACCAGCCAACTTCTGCCCCATGAAGTTGGCCTTTACTCGTTTCCCGGACTGTCATTAGGCGAAGCGTGCTCTCGTGACGGTTCGCCCCTTCCTCCTCTTTGTTTAGCAGCGCAGCCGGAACAGTAGTTGATCGCTTTTCTGGGTTTGCGGCAGTCGCGTCTTAAGTATCCTGCCTGTCCACAATTCCAGCATCGGGGAGCACCAGATCCTTCGCTCCGCTTGGTGTACTCGGCTTTCTGGCACACACATTCTTCTACTATTTCTCGAACTCGATAGTTACTCCGCGAGCTTTGCTTGGCAGCTTCGAACGTCAGCCCATATACTAAGGCTTCGCCAATCGTTTTCTTACCTGCCAGTTTTAACGCCTGTTGCAGCTCTCTGTCCTGTACAGCATTGTTAAATGCGAAAACAGCTGTATCGTTTCGTTGCTCTGCTTGCGCATTAGGCAGCGATAATAGTGTGAGTCGTTCAATATCGCGTGCCAGCTCTTGAAGTGTTTCACCATTCTTTTGAGTTCGGTTGTACAGTTGCGTTTTGTAGATCTCTCGCATGTGGTCACTGCCATAATGAAGATCCAATGTCTGGACTAACGTTGAAAAATCTTGTTGTTGCTCCTGCGGAATCGTTTGAAGAACTTCTGCTGGTGGACCTCTTAGCGCCAATATAAGAGCTGTTCCCCGTTCCAGATCATTCCAATGGTTGTTTCTTGCGGTGGCCTCAAATTGGGTCTTATAAATAGCCCACGGTGTTTGTCCATCGAAGATTGGAGCCTTGAGACCCTTGTGCGCAACATGTTCTGTCTTGATGACGCCAGTCGCCTTCACATTATCGAAGTCTCTTTTTAGGCGTTCGACTTCTTCTGCAATTCCGGATGTCTTTTCCGTAATTTGTTCTTCGAAGATTCGAAGTTTCTTCTCAACGTTTTCTTCTATGGCCTTACCCATGGTGTCTATTTTATTATTTTGCAGCTCCAATTTTTGGTTAAGGTCCTTTGAGGTCTGGTCTAATTTCTGATTAATGTCCGCTGATTGTTGTTTAATGTCCACCGATTGTTGTTCAAATTTCTGATGCATGTCCGCTGATTGTAGCTTAATGTCCAATGATTGTTGCTCTAATTTCTGATTCATGTCCGCAGATTGTTGTTTAATGTCCAATGATTGTTACTCTAATTTGTTCATCATTTGTTGCATTAACTGTGTTAGAGCATCCGATGTACCAGAGCACTCATCTCCACGAGCTTCTTTGATTTGGAACTCGAAACTATCTGCATCCTCACCCTCAGCCTGGAGTGTCTCGATCATACGGCTGACAAGTTCAGACTTGCTCCCTGTCGTAGGTAACTCGCGTCTACTGAGCTCTTCCTTCAGCTCCGCTAATGTTAAGTCTTTTAAATAACGCGGCATTTTCACTACCGATTATTTCAAGTTTTTCCGCGATCCGAATTCACTTAAATTTTCTCCACTAATTAAAGTCACTGCTCACTAAAGCACTCGAGAATATTCGATTTCACAAAACTCTCACTGTCCGTTCGAGAATTTTAGTTCCGCGATTTTACTTCGCTAATTAAAGTCACTGTTCACTAGAGCACTCGAGAATTTTCGATTTCACAAAATTCTCACTGTCCGTTCGAGAATTTTAGTTTC
This sequence comes from Chorisops tibialis, assembly GCA_963669355.1. Lineage (NCBI taxonomy): Eukaryota > Metazoa > Arthropoda > Insecta > Diptera > Stratiomyidae > Chorisops > Chorisops tibialis. The sequence goes on from OY770263.1 coordinate 80,058,454, forward strand.
ACTTTTTCGCTCTCACAAAATTATCCGTTCGAGAATTTTAATTTCACTCGCGATTTTTAACCCGAATTTATCCTTGAAATCCTACTCTTCTGACACCAATTGTTGCGAGCTAGAGGTTCGCCGATTTCAAGTAAAACACAATTCGTTTAAAAACAATGGACAAATTATTTATTCGCACTTTTATATAATTTCCCGATCACTTTGCGCTTTACGACAACACTTTCGCGTGTTTACTATCGCTTTTCTTGCACCGGTTCGCGTCTCGATCATTTAAAAATGACTAACTGCTGGTCTGAAAGCTGCGGTATTTATATTGGGTTTTTCCCAATTCTCGAACCTTGTGGTGTATTCTTCGGGTGGGTATGTGTGTGTGTCCAGACTATTCCAGGTTTTGCTTGAACGTTCTAGATGGCGTTTTACACAGTAGGGGATAATGTTCTACGTCGTTCTCGACGATTCGAGAGAGAGATCGAATTGCGTGGTTGCCAGATCTGTAACAATATGTTGCGCCGACCGGGATTTAACCTCACGATCTTCGCATTACAAGACCAACACACTACCTACTAGGCTATACCCTAGCTCCTGACCTTCAGGCTCCTCAAGATCAGCGATATTAAACGATAAATGTTTTTGCCCCATATTTTTGCTAAAATGTATTTAAATTGCCATTCCAGAGAGTAGGGATGGCAAAATCTGCTCTTTTCTAATTGCTGTGATCAAATGCAATTGGTTTTTCTCAATATCTCCGAAAAAGAGCAGCTCTTCTAATGGCAGTGATTTTTTTTACCTTTCACGTCTATTTTCCGATATATGTGAAAAATTCAAAGTAAATATTTATTGACTATCTTGGTTCACAAAAGCACAAGCAAAACAAAAAAAGGTTGCTCAAGCTCGATGAAGCCCTACTGCGATGTCTTTCAACTGTGTAATCTAAAAAAAAAAAACAAAAAAGTCGCATGAGAAGTGGGACTGCGATTTGCTTAGCGAGCTTTGTTCGAAGCTACAATCTCATTGGCGATGTTTTTTTTAATGCGGGGAAAAGCATCGAAAGCCTTGAAGTGCGGGACTTGAACCCGCTAAAAACCCTTCGTCTAACCCGCTACCCCCCGGGACTACCGTTAAGTAGGGAGGAGCATAAAGCTCAAACGTCAATTTACTGTCATATGTAATGTCTTATGTCACCCTGTATTTATTCAACTATCAACTATTCTTGCTGTTGTAGGCACTTCTATCTAAGGTAGTTCCCTTCGTAGTCTTTCGGGTCTCCTTACCTCGGTGAGAACTGTCACACACATCTCAGTCACCGCATTCCAGATTTCGCTGCTACTCAGCATATGTGGGACAATGTTGTCGGGGTTAATATTTACTCCAAAGATGTCCTCAACTCTCATTCTGTCCATTTCGTAGAAAGAATACATGCTCTGCATTTTCTATTGCATCTGTACAGCTTGGACACGATGCAGAGGAGCCATGCCCATATTTGTGCAAATAGATTCTGCAACAGGTCATGTAATAATCTACTTCACCATGCTTTCGTCCGACCCACTTATCTACGTCTCTTAAGAGTCTATTCGTCCAGTGGCCTTTGTTTATGGTGTTCCATTGCAGTTGCATTGGTACTTACCAGTTGCTCTTCTTTTTTCTCTTTCACTGTTAAGCATCGGTTTATCGTATTCTTTTTGTGATATAATCGTTTGCTTCACCAGCTATGACATTCGCGGCGTCATATGAGATTGTGCGAAATCCACTGCAAACCCTTCTTGACGCTCTCTAAATCTTTCGCTACCATAGTAATTACTATACCATCCGCGTAGCCTATTATTTGTACGCCTCTTGGTAATGGAAATCGTAAGATGTCATCATATTGTATACTAGCAAACGCCCGCGACTTCGTCCGCGTAAAAATAGCAATAATAAGCAATTTTTGAGATTGTAGTTAGTAATACATTATGTGGGATACATAATCTGCTTACTTTAATGGCTCTTTGAAGAAAATGGTTTGTATGTTGTTGGAATCAGAACCATAAATTATTAATAATGAAAACATGATACTTCCATTTTTATGGGACAGGCTCGTGATCAAATCAAACCCGTGATTCGAAATCATCTACGTTTTGAAAAGCGTTAAGGACATGTGAATAATTGTAGCTGGTGTTATTTAAAAAAAAAGCCCAAATAAAATAACATTAAGCTTAAAAACATAACAGGACTACGATTGTGCGTAAAGCCCAATCATACGATACTATAGATGAAATCGAAATTTTTGCGGTGTTAAGAAATTTTGTATGGGGAGTGGTAGAAGGGGTGACAGCACTGAACTAATTTGTTTCACATCATGCTAGAGTAGCTATAAAAATGTTTTTTACCAAATTTAAGCTTCAAAAATTGAGTAGGTACTGAGAAACTTAGTGCATTGAATTTAATGAAATTGTGCAATTTGTATGGGAGGTGGTAGAAGGAGAGGGGGGTTTTTGGTGATTTTTCGAGAAACAACTATAACTATCATGCAATTGATATACTTTAAATTTCAGATCTGTATCATTCATACTTTTCAAGAAAATCGAATTATTGTATAGTCGTGGAATGTGTCTTATTGTATGGGAGGGGGAGCTACTCGGTTAAGTTTTTTCCCAATATTACTAATAATGCTAATTAAGGATTAAATCCAAATTTTCACCTCGATGAAATTTAAATGTACTGAGAAAATTCGTTTAGAGTATTTCATGAAAAAGTGCGGTTTATATGGGAGGTGGTGGAAGGAGAAGGGGGTTTCTGGTGATTTTTTGAAAAACAACTATAATCATCATGCAATTGATATATTTGAAATTTCAGATCAGTAACTTTCAGACTTTTCAAGAAAATCACATTCTTGCGAAGTCGTGGAACTGTGTCACATTGTATGGGAGGGGGTAGAAGGAGTGAAGCTAATCGGTTAATTTTTTCCCGATATTAATAATAATGTTAATTAAGGATTTCATACAACATTTTAGCTCGATGGAAGTTACACGTACTGAGAAATTTGGTGTAAAATAATTCATGAAAAAGTGTAGTTTGTATGGGAGGTGGTGAAAGGAGTGAGGAAACTCAAATAATTTGTAAACCAAAAGACTGTATTTATAATAGAAATAATATATTCCAAATTTCAAATTAATACCTTTTATGGTTTCCAAGAAAATTTGATTAATATATATTTTGAAAATGAGTCACTTTGTATGGGAGGGGGTAGAAGGCGTGAGGGGAGTGAAATGAAACCAAGTGCAGATTTCATTCCGATGGACACCTAACAAACTGTGCAAATTTCATTACAATCGGTTCAGCCGTTTGTGCGTGAAAAGCGGTCGGACAGACAGACAGACAGACAGACAAAAATTTCAAAAATGTGTTTTTATGCTTAGTTAGTGCTAAAATAACTCAAAAAACTAACTTATTGCCATTTATAAGCAAATTACAGACAGACACTACAATTATATTACTATGTATAGATGTATAGATTACATAACACGGATCCTAGTACTGAGCCCTATGGGAATCCGCATGTTATGCTATACTTCTTCACTCCTTCTTCGGTATCTTATAGTAATATTCTATCTGCGCGATAGCTAACTGACCATTCGTAGGAGGCATGGTGGAGTTTCAAGTTTTGGAAAAGCATGAATTAATGTTAGCATTGTAGCACTTCTAAAGTCGTGTTTTCTTATTTTTTGATTCAGAAGATCCCAAACCGATGACATTCAAGTTCGTACTTTGTGGGGGTGTATTGAGCTGTCTTGGAGCATAATATAGTAGACATTCCCTCACGATTTGAGCGTTGTGCTTGGGATCATTGCCTTGTTGGAATATCCAGCTTTCATCAAGGTCGAACTTATCGGTCGATTCCCTTAAATTGTGTTGCAAGATGGTTTTGTGGAGATGACGATACATGATACCATTAAAGAACACCAAATTTCCTACACCCGACGCTGCGATAGTACCCGAACCTATCACATTGCCACCGCCATATTTGACTGTAGGAATTAAGTGTTTCGGGTCCATTCCCGTTTTTTTCTTTCTCCAAATTTTAGCTCTATCGCCACTTTCAAATATGTTATACTTCGATTCATCGGTGAATAAAACCTTTTTCCAAAAATCAAGTCGTTTGTCTAAATGCTTTTTGGCAAATTCTTGGCGAAGTTTGCGACTTTATTCGCTTATAAGGGGTTTTTCGCGTGGTGTTCTGCTGTTATAACCAGGGCCGGTTCTTTTATATGTGCACATGGCGCATCAGAGCCATGCGCCAGAAAAAGTAGAGCATTAAGGGCGCCAAATATTTCAATTAATTACATATCTCCATTATGTATTTATTTTTCATAATGGCTACATATTATGTAACTTTTTCTTTGAAACCTAATAATAAAATGAAGGACTGCGATATCTGTATATTCGTAGTATCAAAGTTCTTCTTCACATAATTTCTATGAAAGACCCCATACACAATCTTTTTCTTTAACTGGAAATATTTAGCTCGAGTTGTGTCGTGTATTGACTGCTTAAGAACAAAACAAATTTGTTCACTCAAATGACCTTCGATTGAAAAAACAAGAAAAATTTATTTTCTCCTTCATTTGCAATATTCCAGAATTCATTTGGAGCACTTTTACGCTGCGCGCCAGAAGCGCTGTGGCTCGTACGGGCATTTATGTGCAATAGAACGAGATAGATATGGAGCACTTGTGCACCGTTTGATGAATAGTAAGGGGAACTGATTGCGAATGAATTTACGAAAATGGGAATGTATTTGTAATTAAACTTTCTTTTTACTATTTGTATTTGTGTTAGTTTAGAGAAAAAAAGAATTGTCAAGTAAATTTCGATCAGAGATATTTTGTTTTCTGAAAAGTGGAAAAGTTTTTAAAACAGTGCTTACAACTGTGTTTGAAACCGCGTTTTTAATAGTGTTTTCAATAGTGTTTACAACAGTGTTTAATATAGTGTTTATTACAGTGTGTAAAAATTACTATAGTTATGTTCGCCGACAAAAAACGAAAACTTTCAGGTTGGGAGTATAAAAAAAGAAAGTTAGCTCGAGAAGAAGCAGCACCTTTTTTTAATAAAGCCTCAGACGAAATAGTTGTAGTTGAAACAGCTTCTTCCTCAACTGTTCATTTAAGTCTTTCTTCATCTGCGGATTCTCCGAGTTGTTCATATACCCAGTCTGTTTCATATGTTACTGAGTCTGAATCAGGTCCTGTTTCTCCATCTAAAAATGTGGTATCGTCGTTATCTTCCAATGTTGATGAAGTTGACAGCCTTATTGTATTAGGATGTTTTGATGATCCTGGTACATGGTCAAATATAAATGACGGGAACAGGCAGTATATTGTTGAAAAAGGTCCGATTCAAGTAACCAATTATGATTTTCCAGTTCGTAAAAAGCGAAAATTTAACATAAGTGCTTACCAAAGGAAGCTTGAAAATGGTAATATGGTTCACCGAGACTGGCTGGTGTTTTCCGTCTCGAAGGATGCTGCATATTGTTTTCCCTGCAAATTGTTTTCAACAGAAAATATCAGTTCTTTGGGAAGCGACGGTTTCAATGATTGGACTCATATATCACGAACGTTACGAGACCATGAAAGTAATAAAAGGCATATGGAGTTCTATAAACAGTGGAAGTCCTTTGAGTTAAGCCTAAAATCTAGATCTACTATAGATATGTAAGTCCAGCGCCAACTAAATGTTGAAGCGCAACACTGGAATGAAGTGCTAAAGCGCCTTATTATATGTGTGCAATTTCTTGCATCGCAAGCTCTTGCTTTCAGAGGATCATCTGACAAATTATTTGAAAGCAACAATGGTAACTTTTTAAAGCTAGTTGAAGCTATATCGAAATTTGACCCTGTGCTAAGTACACATTTAAGACGAATATCCAATAAAGAGACCATGAACAAATATCTTAGCAAAAATATTCAGAATGAGTTAATAAATATAATTTCAAAAACAATCAAAAACAAAATTATTGAGTTTATTAAAGTTGCTAAGTTTTATTCAATTATAGTTGATTGTACACCTGATAAAAGCAGAACAGAGCAAATGACTTTAATAATTAGATTTGTTCATTATGAAAAGGGAGAATATAGCATTCGCGAGCATTTTATAGGATTTTTAGAAGCAAATGATACTACAGGAAAGGGACTGACAAAAACTATTTTAGATGAGCTTCAAGCAAATGAATTAGTCATTGAAAATATGAGAGGCTAAAGATATGATAACGGTTCAAATATAAAAGGTAGACAATCAGGCGTACAAAATCTTATAAGGCAGTTAGAGCCAAGAGCATTTTTTGTGCCGTGCAGTTCACATACATTAAATTTAGTCGTCAACGATTCAGCAAATTGTTGTCTAGAAGCAGTTTCGTTTTTTGATACTATTCAATCCTTGTACGTATTTTTCGCTAGTTCAGTAAATAGGTGGCAAATTCTAAAATCCAATGTCAATACGTTTACTCTCAAGCCGCTAAGTAACACTAGATGGGAAAGCCGAATCGATGCTTTAAAGCCTTTAAGGTACAGTTTGTGTGATGTGTACGAAGCTTTAGTAAATGTAGCTGAAACCGACGATTTATTTACTAAAAATACTGCAGAATCTTTGGGGAAAAAAATATTGCAGTTCAAATTTATTGTGGGCACAATATATTGCAAAAAATTAATACTGCGAGCAAATATTTACAAAGCATTTCTATCAATCTATGCACTGCTCAAGAGATCTTAAAATCAACTTTAATTTTTTTGGAAGAATATCGTATCGATTTAGGATTCGAAAATACACTTGCTTCTGCCAAAGAAATTGCACAAGAGTTAGATATTTCATATACTTTTGCGGAGCGGTCCACACTACGGTCTCGTAAAAAACGGGCACTTTTTTCTTACGAATGTGAAGATGAACCTTTGACAGATCCCGCATTAAAGTTTAAAGTAGATTTTTTTTTTAGAATATTGGACCAATCGATTCAATCTGTCAGAGAGAGGTTTGAATTGTTAAGTAATCATAGCAATTTATTCAATTTTTTATACGATATTCCAAGTTTGATTTCATGCAACAGTGAATTACTACTTAATAAATGTCTAAATTTAAAGAATGCTTTATCGTACAAAGAGCGATCCGATATAAACCATGTGCAATTATGTGAGGAATTACAAATGTTAGCTACATTAATTCCTCCTGGTTCAGGAAATTTAAATATTTTGAACTTTTTATACAAAAATAACTTAGAGGGAATGTTACCAAACACTGTTATTTCTTTAAAAATTCTATTAACACCTATTACTGTGGCATCAGGTGAGCGTAGTTTTTCAAAACTTAAAATTATTAAAAACTACCTAAGATCATCCATGACTCAAGACCGACTAACATCATTGGCAATAATATCAATTGAAAAAGACTTACTCGAAACATTGAACTATGATGATTTGATGAAGGATTTTGCACAACTGAAGGCTAGACGAACAGCTTTCAATACATGAAATAAAAAAAATCACGCTAGTAAATGATAAAATAAATATAGTAACTCTGCTAGTTTATGCCGTACTAACATTATATTATATTTACTTTGTCTTCTGCCAACTTTTATGACAGTTTTTGACAAACATCTAAACCATCAGATTTTTAACCCACCTATTTCATTGAATTCTACAATATTGGGTAAATTTTCAGTTTCATGGAAATATATTTTTAGCAAAATAAAAAAAAAAGAAAAATTTTTGAAATTCGCTTCTTACTAAAACTCGCAGAAATAATCAAGACAACCAAATATGTCTTGAGAGAAGATATATTTTCAATTGTCTTAGGGTTATTTATATTCATAAAAATAAAAATATTCGGTACATCGACCCATTTAGTAGTAGCTCGTAATATGTAAGGTAGGCACATAGAATGAAGAACATTTGTTTACTACGAGTTGTTAAGGAAAAACACGGATACGAGCAGTTCTTGTGATGTGAAATATGTGCATTATTTAATTCCTATATGTTTTAAAATTTCCAAAATTTTCGTCAAATCGAAAAATAACAACTTTGAAAAGCGCAATTTATATCTATAGGGCGCCAATATAATTGAGCACCAAGCGCCAAGAACTGCAGGGCCGGCCCTGCTTATAACCGTTATTATTTAATGTTCTTCGAACTGTTCTTAGATGCACCGTGGTTCCTATTCGTTTTGCTATATACTCCACCAATTTTGTGGCATGCGGCTTTAGTTTTTGGTTCACTTCTTTCAAAATAAAGGAGACATCTCTTCTTCGGTCGACCACTGCGCGGCTTGTTTTCAACAGAGAACCTGTTTTTGTAGTTGTTGAATATGGTTTGAACTGTCGATTTACTTAAATTCAACAATTTGGCTATTTCTCCGAAAGATTTTCTTTCGTTTTGATGTTTTACCACCAAGTTCCGTACTTCTGATGAGATTTCTTTCCGAAAAACCATTCTCACAGCTGCGGCCTTATCGAAACTGCCCAAACTGTAGCCTAACGCGAAGCGCAAATGCCAAAACTTAATAAACGATACTTCCGAATACAGTAGCATAAAGAATGATTTATCTAGCCATATGTAGACTTTTGTCAATGCAATTTTTTAGTTATGTATGAATAACTTGTAAAGTTTATATCTGAGAAAATTTTTTTTTGGTTAAATATCAATTAGAAAACAGAACAGGCGCGTAAAGCGCAATCTTACGTTACTCTAGATGAAATAGATTTTTTTCTGATCCCAAGAAATTTTGTATGGGGAGTGTTAGAAGGGGTGATAGCATTGAACTAATTTTTTCCCCATCATGCTAAAGTAGCTATAAAAAATGTTTTATACAAAATGCTTACTCCAAAAATTGAATAGGAGCTGAGAAAATTATTGTGTTAGATTTAGTTGAAATGTGCAGTTTGTATAGGAGGTGGTAGAAAGAGTGGGGGGATTTTATTGATTTTTTCAGAAACAACTAAGAATATTATAAAATTGACATCTCTTAAATTTTAGACCAGTAACATTCATACTTTTGAAGAAAATAGATTTTTTGTGAAGTTGTGAAACTATGTCATATTGTATGGGAGGGGGTAGAAGCAGTAAAGCTAATCAAATAACTTTCTCTGATCTTAGTGATACTGCTAAATAAGTATTTATTACAAAATGTGAGCTCGATAAATGTTATATGTTCTGAGAAAATCGGATTAGAGCATTTCATGAAAAAGTGTAGTTTGTATGGGAGGGTTTGGAAGGAGAGGGAGGACGCAAATAATTTTTATACTGTATATTGAAATCATTATGAAAGTAATAAATCCCGAAATTCAGACTAATAGCATTTATACTTTTCGAGCAAATCCATTTATAGTCGAATTGCGAAATTGTGTCATTTTGTATGGGAGGGGGTAGAAGGGGTGGAGCTAATCGTCTAATTTTTTTTACCCTTACTAACAATTTTTAATAAATATTAAATGCAGAAATTCAGCTTGTTACATTTTATACGCACTGAGTAAATTGGCTTAGAGTAATTCATGACGAGTACAGTTTGTATGGGAGGTGGTAGAAGGAGGAGGAGGACACGCATAATTTTTTACGGTAGATTTATATTAACATAAAAGTAATATATTCCAAATTTCAGGCCAATAGCTTTTATACTTTTCGAGCAAATCCGTTTATTGTCAAATTGCGCATTTGTGTCATTTTGTATGGGAGGGGGTAGAAGGGGTGGAGCGATTTGGCCCGTTAACGAACTTGACCTTACTTTTTTGTCAAAAACGATGTGTACGAAATTTGAGCTTTCTAGCTCAACGCGTTCTCAAGCTAGAGAGCGAACGGACGGACGGACGGACGGACATCCAGTTTTGAGATTTTTGAGTGATAATATTAATTTCTGTATTCATCATTTTTTTCTCCGAGCCTTATTTCTTGGCGTTACAAACCTTAGAGCAAACTTATAATACTCTCAGATTCCATCTAGAGTATAAACATAACAGGGCTACGATTGCGCGTAAACCGCAATCTTACGATACTCTAGATGAAATAGAATTTTTTGTGATCCTAAGAAATTTTGTATGGGGAGTGTTAGAAGGGGTGATAGCATTGAACTAATTTTTCCCCATCATGCTAAAGTAGCTATAAAAATGTTTTGTACAAAATGCTTACTCCAAAAATTGAATGGGAACTGAAAAAATTAGTGAGTTAGATTTAGTGAAAATGTGCAGTTTGTATGGGAGGTGGTAAAAAGAGTGGGGGATTTTAGTGATTTTTTCAGAAATAACTAAGAATATCATAAAATTGACATCTCTTAAATCTTAGACCAGTAACATTCATACTGTTGCGAGCTAGGGGTTCGCCGAGATTTCAAGAAAAACACAATTCGTTTAAAAATAAAAGATAATTTATTTATTCACACTTTCACTTTAATTCGCACTTTTAACTTAATTCGCACTATATGGCACCACCGATATTATACTTTGATAGATGTCGCTGGATGACTGCCTGCTCGCTGAGAGCTACAATGGTTATATACCATTTCCCCCTGTTCTCGAAGCTTCTGTCGTGGATGTTTTCGGGTGTATGACTCGACTATTCTAGATCCTACATTGCCTACATTTTGGAGTTTATTCTGGAAAGTTATAGATATTTAATTGCCTACATTTTAGGGTATACTGCTTATTCTTGAAAGTTCCAGAACTTTGATTATGACTTTTTACATATTGGGGTACTGTTCTGGCTTTGTCGGGGAAGATCAATATTGCGTGGTTGCCAGATTTATAACAATACTTTTCAAGAAAATTGATTTTTTGTGAAGTTGTGAAACTGTGTCATATTGTATAGGAGGGGGTAGAAGCAGTAAAGCTAATCAAATATTTTTTTCTGATCTTAGTGATAATACTAAATAAGTATTTATCACAAAATGTGAGCTCGATAAATGTTATATATTCTGAGAAAATCGGATTAGAGCATTTCATGAAAAAGTGTAGTTTGTATGGGAGGGGGTGGAAGGAGTGGGAGGGCGCAAATAATTTTAATACTGTATATTGAAATCATTATGAAAGTAATATACCCCGAAATTCAGACTAATAGCTTTTATACTTTTCGAGCAAATCCATTTATAGTCGAATTGCGAAATTGTGCCATTTTGTATAGTGTAGAAGGGGTGAAGCTAATCGTCTAATTTTTTTTGGCCTTACTAACAATTTTAAATAAATATTTAGTGCACAATTTCAGCTCGCTAAATTTTATACGCACTGAGTAAATTGGCTTAGAGTAATTCATGACAAGTACAGTTTGTATGGGAGGTGGTAGAAGGAGGGGGAGGACACGCATAATTTTTATTTGGTAGATTGATATTATCATAAAAGTAATATATTCCAAATTTTAGGCTAATAGCTTTTATACTTTTCGAGCAAACTAGTTTATTGTTAAATTGCGAAATTGTGTCATTTTGTATGGGAGAGGTTAGAAGGGGTGGAGCGATTTGGCTCGTTCACGAACTTGAACTTACTTTTTTGCTAAAAATGACACACAAAAATTTTTAGCACTATAGCTCATAGCTTTCGAGAGTTATGCTGTAGACAGACGCACAGACGGACAGACAGACAGACGGTCACTCGGAATCGGGGTTTTTGAGCGACAACAAATATTTCTGTACCCTTGGCGGCTCTGTGCGAGCGTTATTTCTTAGCGTTACAAACGGTAAGGCAAACACAATATACTCTCAGATTTCATCTAGAGTATAAAGACTCTAGACATAACTGCATCATTACTTTTTTAATTAGTGCCATGGGGCTCGTCAAGTAACGAAAATAGGGGTCGTATGTAGACTTTTGTCGGTCACTGTATGTACGTATGTGTGGTGCTGTTATCCAACATTTATTACACTAATTAAAAATTTACAAAACGAGCTGTTCGTTTAAATTTTCATAAAGGAAATGAGCTCCATGCTATTTCACAAACTTAGCTGCAACACAACCCTACTCTTTCAGGTCAGCGCAAAGTAGCAAATTCGCAGCTTTTTGGTATTTCGACGACATCTGGACTTGAATTTGGTACTACGGCGCGGCAGTCGTCGACTATCAAGCGATCGCAACGACACGTTGAATTGAAGTTCAGAGAAGAAATGTCATGTAAGTGTGTTTTTTTCCCAAAAATATTTTTCGCATAAAACGTCATCGGGCTGTCGTCTACGCAGGGAAAAACTCTGTAGGGTCGATAAATTGCGGCAAAAAACGTGAAATAATTAATTAAATGTGCCTTGGGTGCAAGAAAATCAGTAAAAGTGTGCTGAACGGTGCGAGAAATTTGCATTTTTCGAATCGAGGTGAGAGGTTGTTTTTGTCTTCGTTTTTTTTTCTTTTTGTGTTTATTGCCTCTTTTTCGATTCATTTGGCAGGGGTTTTAGAAATAATAGTTTTCATTAGTTGCGGAATTAGGTGCCAATAAATTGGCCAATGATTTGAGACCTGGATGTCAGAATGGCCGGGGTTTTCGGCGAATCGTTTAAGAAGTTGAATGCAAATTTTGTAGAGCGACTTTTTTTTTCTTTTTTTCAGCCGTTTTTGCGCAATATTTGATAAATTTTAATTGAATGAGCCACTGAGTCGTATGATGCAATTAGACAGTCGGATCATGCGACCAGCGGTGTATTCGAGTTCTGGAAGGCTGAGCTATGTCTGGGGTAGAAGAGCCCAACGAGGGTGAAAGTACACAACTGTTTTCCTAATAAGTAGCTTCTGTGAATCGGACATATTTTTCCTTCGCACAACTGAAAACTTTATCTTATCGATCTATGGAATCATGATTATCTCAATTTTCTCATGTATAATTAGCGAGTTTGATTTTTTTTCTGTCGGCATGCAGCACGTAAATCATCCTGCAGGAAAAAAATGCTGTTTAATTTTTCGGAGCGCGAACGGCATAATTTAAAGGGCTTGACCAAGTCAGTCAGGGCATAAGGAGGGGAGAATTTCGGTAATCCAGTCCCCTGTTGTTGGGTCCTTTTGGCATCCAACGAGCGCTCAAAATCCAACAAGGTTTTTTATTATGTTTATGTGGAGTTACCTGGATGTCAAAATGAGTATTTCCAATGCCTTCTATAGTAGAAAGCCGAGTAACTGAATCCAACAACAAAACGTTGGAGTCATAACACACATGACAGTTCCATACAAATTCGAGCGCTTTTGTATGGAGCAGACACGGCGGGCTTCGTAAGAATCGCGTTTATTCTTAAATGCAGTGTTAAAGATAGTTCAGCTTTCTAAGGTACTTTATTGATAGTGCTCGGCATGTAATTATGACACGTTGATATTAGTGCAATGGATTTTTAATTGAGAAAAGTGCGATCAAAGTTAAATCTCGGCTTCTCACACCGAAGAAAATCTGTCACTCATATTGTGCAGAGTTCTCCGGTTAATTTTCACACAGAAAATTGTAGAATTTTAGTTATTACGAAAAAGTGTGCACTCGCGTAATATTTTCGTGCTTAATTTGAACTAATTATGCTCTTTTTTTGTTTTCGGCAAAAACGTATTTTTACGACAAGTTTGTAGAAAAATAATACAGGTGGTCTTGTGAAATGGAAAAATCCATGACGTCATACCCACTGGAGTCATTCAAGATGGCCGCTACGTCAGTTCTGCCCAGCTTGAGATGTAGAAAGCATTGGTATTTCTAAAGCTTTGGTTGTACTTCAAAAATGGAAACGAAGCACATATTCATGAATACCAAATTTCTTATGAGTATCTTGATTTAACAGTGGCTCCAACGAGTGGAACTCACTCAGGAGATTTCCTAGTTTCACGAAATCTTGTCCAGCTGGTATCTTGAGCAGCAAACTACTTTTAAATTTTCTTTATCCACGATTGGATCAGAAAATATCCAACGAGTAAGAAGTTAAAGAATTTTTTAAAAATCGATAGCAAATTTGGTACAGTCTTATTACAATTTAATATTGAAAATCATTATTAATGCCGCTACAGCCCAAATCTGGCATTGGCCTCCTGCTTGCTTCGTCTCCATTTTTCTGTCGAAAATTTCAAAAGCGATTTGCTGTCTTGGTCGATTGAATCCTCCCAGTGTTTTCTTGGTTTCCCGACAAACCTTCTTCTTTCCGCCTTTCCTTTTTGTACACCAGGGTTATCTTGTGCCTTCCATTCGCTGTACGTGGGTAGCTTACTAGAGCTGTCGAAGTTTGAAAAGAGTATACCAGGGGTGTAAATATGAAACCGGATTTTTTTTTGCAAAAAAAAACACTTATTGGTTGGAAATGAAAAGGAGTATTTTATTCAAAGTATAGCCCTTCGCTAGCTATACATTTTCCTTATCTTTCTGGTAATGTGTGGATGCCTCGCCAAAAAAAACTGTTGGTCTTTTGATGAAAACCAGTCAGCGATCCATATTCGTACATTTTCGTAGGAAGTGAAGCGCTGCTCAGCAAGTGCGTGTCCCATCGATGCAAACAAATGGTAATCAGACGGAGCCAAGTCTGGTGAGTAAGCGGCATGGGAAAGAATTTCCCAACTGAACGACTCTATCATTTCCTTGACCAGTCTTGCTGTGTTTGATGGTGCATTGTCATGAAGCAAAATCACTTTGTTTTTTCTCTGCTGGTATTCTGGGCGTTTTTCACTCAAAGCTTGATTCAATGCAATTATTTGTTGTCGGTAGCGTTCAGTGTTAACGGTTTCACCAGGTTTCAGCAGCTTATAATAAATCACACCCTTCTGATCCCACTAAATGCAGAGCATTGTTTCCCGGCGGTTTGGTCTTGCAGTTGATGTCGGTGGTTGGCCTGGAGTTACCCATGATTTTTTCCGCTTCGGATTCCCAAAATAAATCCACTTTTCATCGCCAGCCACAATTTGATGGAGAAATGACTTTCTTTTGTATCTGGCGAGCAGCATTTCGGAAGTGGTTTTTCTGTTTTCCTGCTGTCTTTCGTTGAGATCATGTGGGACCCATTTTCCCATCTTGTGGATCTTTCCCATGGCTTTCAAACGTATGGCGACGGCTGCTCGTGTTACGTTTAACTGATCTGCCAGTTGTTGTTGCGTTTGAGCGTCGTCCTCATCCAACAATGCTTGCAATCTGCTGTCTTCAAACTTTTTCGGTGGTTTTCCACGTTCTTTGTTTCTCACGTCAAAATTTCCACTTTTGAATTTTTTAAACCACTCAAAGCACTGTGATTTACCAAAAGCATGATCACCGTAAGCATCGACAAGCATTCGATGCGATTCAGCAGCAGTTTTCTTCAAATAGTAACAGAAAATTAAAGCTGCCTGCAAATCGTAGTTTCGCGGTACAAAGTTCGACATGTTCACTGTTATTAAAAACTATTCTGTCGTATGAAACTTGAAGTGTTATGAATTGACAATCTTTGTCCGATGTCAAAACAAGAAAATGGCGCGACTGACGCGTGTTCACAATAACCACATTGACCATGATCAAATTCCGGTTTCATATTTACACCCCTGGTAGACTTCTGGGTCCCCAAAGAAGGTATAAATTGTTTATTTATCAAATTTGCCATGCGCTTTGTTCTTGCACCGGTCCGAGGATCCGTCGTAATATTCTTGCTCTCGAAATTATTAACCATTTTTTCTGATGCCTATATCAAGGTCCACGCTTCACTGCCATAGCAGAGTACAGGTCTTATTATAAAGTGTGTCCTATTAAGACAGCCTATTTTGAAATTTGAAAAAAAAAACATTGTTTATTTGGAAAGTTTTGAGGTTTTTATTTTAATAAAGAGTGTAGACACGGAGATTTTGTACGGAACGGAATATCCGACACAAAAAAAAGGGGCTAGGTTCAAAATAGGCGGTCTTAATGGGTCTTAATTTTGTAGCTTCGCAGCTTCGTTTTTCTATGCACGTCTTTACATATGTTTATTGGGAGTATGGAGTAGTATGGATTGTTCGCTACCTTTAATGCGTCTTTTGATTTCGTTGCTTTCATTACCGTCTTTGGAACGATTGGCTCCTAAATAAAGTAAGCTCTGGGGTATTGTGGAATACCCTTTTCGTTTTTCATTTTTATAGCCAACGTATAAACTGAAAATCTACGCAATTATCAGTATTTGTTGCTGAAAACATTGACAATAGTTCCTCAATAAAATTGTTACATTAATTTATAGAAAAATTATTTTCCAATAATTGAACTCATGTGGAGAATCACGTTTTTCGAAACTAGATGGTAATATGGTATAGACTGGATGTGGAATGTGGTATACGCTTGCACTCATTCAATCGATGACCATTATTAGTGCATCCCGTTCAGCTACAATTTTCGCTTTCACTTACGTGCTAATATTTTGAGTAAATATTTTTCACAATAGAAATATTTATTGTCGCTCAAAAATCTCGAAACCGGATATCTGTCTGTTCGCTCTCTAGCTTATTATTATTATTATTTGGGAAACGCGTGAGAGCACTGCGACCTTCTCGGCCTATTGTGCGTTTATAGCCCCTTCACCCTACCATAACTCAATAGCTTTGGCTAATTTGAGGATCTTTAAGGGAGCTATGGTATGTTGGCTAGTTCTTCGGTAGAAAGGAAACTTTTTCCAAGAAGATTGTGTCTTTTCTTAGCTACTGATTCATAGTGGCATAGGATGTGTACTGTCGTTTCCGAGTCCTCGAGAAAGAGGCGACAAATGTCGGTTTCAGCTAAGACCATATTTTTTAGGTGGTGGCTTACTCCACTAGCTAGGGTGTAGCCTAGTAGGTAGCGTGTTGGTCTTGTAATGCGAAGGTCGTGAGTTCAAATCCCGGTCGGCGTAATACATAATTCCAGTACATTGCCTGCTTGGATATACGACGGTTGCCTTTTATGTTTCGGGATTGGGCAACCCTAGTGTTGCAATCTGGCAACTGACAGCTCTATCGTAAAGTTTGACATTTTTGAGGTTATATGTACTCAGACAATGCTTTCTATATCTCAAGCTGGGCAGAACTGACGTAGCGGCCATCTTCAATGACTCCAGTGGGTATGACGTCATGGATTTTTCCATTTCACAAGACCACCTGTATTATTTTTCTACAAACTTGTCGTAAAAAACATTTTGCCGAAAACAAGAAAAGAGCATAATTAGTTCAAATTAAGAAAATATTACGCGAGTGCACACTTTTTCGTAATAACTAAAATTCTACAATTTTCTGTGTGAAAATTAACCGGAGAACTCTGCACAATATGAGTGACAGATTTTCTTCGGTGTGAGAAGCCGAGATTTAACTTTGATCGCACTTTTTTCAATTAAAAATCCATTGCACTAATATCAACGTGTCATAATTACATGCCGAGCACTATCAATAAGGTACCTTAGAAAGCTGAACTATCTTTAACACTGCATTTAAGAATAAACGCGATTCTTACGAAGCCCGCCGTGTCTGCTCCATACAAAAGCGCTCGAATTTGTATGGAACTGTCATGTTTGTTATGACTCCAACGTGTTGTTGTTGGATTCAGTTACTCGGCTTTCTACTATAGAAGGCATTGACTCAGAACGTTTTGACATACGAGCGCTATTTGTGTTGTTTACAGTAACTTAAAAGATTCATCTCGGCCCAAAAATGGAATTAAATCGTGAACATTTTCGTGCGATTATTTTTTACAACTTTCGACGTGGATTAACTCAGCAACAGTGCATGGATCAACTTAATTCAATTTTTGGCGATGAAGCTCCATCAAGGACCAGTGTTTATCGATGGTATGGTGAATTCAATCGTGGTCGAAGTTCACTCCCAGACGAATTTCGTGAAGGTCGTCCAAAATCAGTTGTTGTTCCGGAAACCATTGATGCTGTGCACGAACTGATATTGCAAGATCGTCATGTGACCTATCGTGAGATTGAGACAACCTTAGGCATTAGTGGGACCAGCATACATTCAATATTGCATAAACATTTGACTGTCAGAAAAATTTGTCCGCGTTGGATCCCACACGATTTGTCAATCGCTCAAAAAAAGGCTCGTGTCGATTGGTCGAAAGAAATGCTCAAAAAATACGATCGCGGTGCTTTGAAACACGTCTATGATATCGTGACAGGTGATGAATCGTGGATTTACGCGTATGAGCCCGAAAGTAAACAGCAGTCGACTGTATGGGTGTTTCAAGATGAGCAAAATCCGCCAAAAGTTGTTCGCGCACGAAGCACTTCCAAGCAAATGGTCGCCTGTTTTTTCGGAAAAAAACTGGACATGTCGCAACCGTACCACTAGAACAACGCAGAACAGTCAATTCTGAGTGGTACACAACCATTTGTTTGCCAGTTGTCTTCCAAGAAATCAGGAAAACCAACCGCCGAACACGGATCACTCTTCACCACGACAATGCGAGCTCTCACACATCGGCTCAAACAACTGCATTTTTGAGCACCCAAAACATCGATTTGATGAGTCATCCGCCGTATAGTCCTGACTTGGCACCGAATGACTTCTTTTTATTACCGTACGAAAAAAAACAAACTGAAAAGTCAACGTTTTTTGACACCTGAAGAAGGGTTGCTGCATTCGGAACGCATGTTTTGGAGATACCTCAATCAGAGTGGCAAAAGTGCTTCGACAATTGGTTCAAACGCATGCAAAAGTGTACAGATCTTCATGGGGAATATTTTGAAAAACAATAAAGTGATTTTCGATGATTAATATTTGTTTTTGTTCTCTAATCCCGAAACATAAAAGGCAACCCTCGTACCTTGGTCACCTTACTCTACGAAAATGAAAAAAATTTGTAGAAAGAGGGTTGTGCGAAGGGCTAACAACCCTTCCACAATAAGTAATGAAAAATGTTAAGGAACCTGAATATCAGGAGGCCAAGGTTCGATTTGGGCTGTAGCGCCATTGTAGATAGGTAGGTTTACTTCACTGCACACCGCTATTAGACCGATTAGAGTACTAATATTCTTCTTGCTGAATTTTAGAATATCCTCTACTTTATTTTTTTGTTGTAGCATCAGATTTTTTGAGATTGACAAGCCTGGAATTCTATTCCAGTAGATTTTATGTTCTTGTTCTACCCATTTTCTAAGTATGGGGTTGGAGTACCCTTTCGGTTTTCCGCAAAATGGCTCTGGACCAATAAAATTTGATTCTGCGCCGTTTTTTGCTAGGCGACCAGCCTCTTAATTTCCCTCAATTCCCATATGTCTTGCTACCCACATTAAGGTTAGATTATTCCTTTTCCCCAGGATAATTAGGTTTTGACGGCAGTCCCATATTATCCTCGATCCGTGTTTATGGGATGCTACGGCTTTGAGAACCGCCTGACTATCTGATAGGATATAAATAGATTTGTTGCGATGAACTCTTCTTATATTCTCTCGCACAGCTCCATTGCAATTAGTTCGGCCTGGAAGATAGTGGCTTCTTTGCCGAGTGGTTTTGAAACCGAGAAGTTAAGACCTTTGACGGTTCCTGTTCCCTCAGAGGTGCGCGAGCCATCTGTATACCAGATGGTTGATCCCCTACTATTTCAGATAGCATAGATTGCCAGTCCTTGCATTCTCTGATTATAACTTTGAAGGTGGTTTCAAAGTTGAATTTTGTCGGCATAGCGTCCGATAGTGTGGAAGTTAAAACCTCTATTTTTGGATCTTTTAGGATTTTGAGGTGACCTCTAAAATCCCCTGATTTGTAATTGTTTTCTTCCTGTATGCGTAACACCCCTTTGATAGCCTTCTTTTTTTATTTGGAGATGTATCGGATGTTAAGGAACACTTCCATTGTCGCTGTAGGACAGGTTTTCATTGCCCCTGTAATACCAAGGCAAGCTAGCCTTTGGATTTTTTGTGGCGTAAGCTGTGCTTTTCGTTGTAAAACTTTAGTCCACCATATCGTTGATCCGTATGTGACTATAGGGAGAATGATTGTTCTTTAACACGAGTAAATTATTTTAGGCTTTAATCCCCATTTCCTGCCAAATAAGCTTTTACAGGCCCAAAATGCCTTTAGTGCTTTGGCATGAGTCAATTCTATATGTTTGTTCCAGTGGAGTTTACTATCCAGTGTTGTTACTAGGTGTTATTATTATTATTACTATTAGGGGAACGCGTGAGAGCACTGCGACCTTCTTGGCCTATTGTGCGTTTATAGCCCCTTCACCCTATTATATCTCAATAGCTTTAGCTAATTTGAGAATCTTTAAGGGAGCCGTATTGGAAGACTGTGTCTTTTCCTAGCTACTGCTTGACAGTGACATAGGATGTGTACTGTCGTTTCTGAGTCCTCGAGACAAAGGCGGCAAATGTCGGTTTCAGCTAAGCCCATATTTTTGAGGTGGTGGTTTACTCCACTGTGCCCCGTCATTAGGCCGATTAGAGTACTAATATCTTTCTTGCTGAATTTTAGAATATCCTCCACTTTGTTCTTTTGTGGTAGGATCCGTTTTTTTGAAATTGACAAGCCTGGAAGTCTATTCCAGTATATTTTATGTTCTTTTTCTACCCACTTTTTGAGTATGGGGTTGAAGTACCCTTTTGGTTTTCCGCAGAATGGCTCTGGACCAATAAAATTTGTTTCTGCGCCTTTTTTTGCAAGGCGATCAGCCTCTTCATTACCCTCAATTCCCATGTGTCCTGGTACCCACATTAAGGTTACATCATTCCTTTTCCCCAGGGTGATTAGGTTTTGAAGGCATTCCCATACTATCTTCGATCCGTGTTTATTGGATGCTAGAGCTTGGAGAACCGCCTGACTATCCGATAGGATATAAATGGATTTATTGCGATGAGCTCTCCTTATATTTTCTTGGATGCATAGCTCCATTGCAATTAGTTCGGCCTGGAAGATTGTGGCTTCTTTACCGAGTGGTTTTGACACCGAGAAGTTAGGACCTTTGACTCCGGCTCCTCTAGGTGTTAACCTAGATATCTTACTTCATCTGAAAAGGGTTTAGGTGTTCCATTTATTGATGGAGTTGTAAATGGTACTATCTCAGTCGTACTTGGGTTAATGTTCAAGTTCTTAGACTGAGACCAGTTCATTCAGCATTAGGATTCCTATCCTCTTCTGCAGAATGCGGGGAATATTTTATCTACTCCGACTGATTTGTAGGGCTTAAAGGTGTTGATCGCCCATCTGATCTTTTCCGGAGTGAAGATTTTACCAGCAACACTTTTGATGACGATACATCTTTTCCTCTACCTCTAAATCTTCATTGCTGTTAATTATCTTGCAGCCTGGGAAATGTGTTGCCAATAACACATATTTTCACCAGTACAGCTACTAGATCTGTTCTAATGAAGATTGGAATATTTAGATATTTAATTTCAGATAACACAAGAAGTACTACTCTTGGCCTGGTGCTTCTTTTGTCATAAATCAACTTACCAATTTTTTGTGGAATTCCAATAATTTTACCCTACGCGGCCCTTCGTTCTTGTAGGAGGGCAACATGGAATTCCTCTTTTGCAAATCTTCACGTTAGTACGTCCATGACCAATGTTGCACGATGGAGATTTGCCTGAATTACTTTAGTGCTTGCTATTCAGAGTTTTGGCCATCGTCGATAGATTGCGGCTTACCGCTTCTGATCTCCTTGGCTTTAGGGCGTAGAGTCACACTCGAGAACTTAAACCAGACTCGGTGTCCTTTCTGTTTAAACCCCTCCATCGATTGACCGTGATTCCGTGATTATTTTTAATCTCGGGATATTTTCCTTCCGAACAGCCCTGATGTTGGTGGAGTCGTCCGGCTTGATGTTTTTGGCTATTGTCTCTAGCCACAGTGCGGTTTGCTCGTCCCCGCACACAATTAGCATCCACCCTGGTTTGAGGCTAAGTCTACAACATTTTTGGCTTTTGTTTGCGGTCTTGTGCCTCTTATTTTCATTTCCGGCAGAAGGTGGTGTTGTTGATAAGGTTCTATCTCTTTTTGTCGCCATTTTCTGTTCCGGTGCTAATGTGTTTTGCATTGGCATGCAGGCAAGGTTGTATGCCTCGTTTGGATTCTTCCCGTGGTAACGGTGGTACATGTAACTTCTTCTAGCGGCACCGCTTAACCTCTTTTTATTCTCTTTTAGACTCAACTGCTTCAGCTCTGCTAATAGCAGTTGTTCGTCCGTTTGTGGTTTGCTGACGGTTTTGCTATCCGCTCTTAGTGGCGGTCTGATAAGCTTTTTATTGACCGAAGGATTAGCCTCTACAGTCACTCCAAGCGTGGTTTCTGGAGGGGTTCTTGTTCCGCTACCCACCTCTTTTGTGGTATTAATCGCTGTTTGTGATGCATTGGTGGAAGCATCAGCCCCTTGTTTGTTTTTGTTTTTGTTATTCTGCACGAGATTTCCACGAGTAGCGCGAGAAAGTAGAGCAGAGCTCCGCATTACCTGGGGAAGGCTGATTAAAACTGGAGGGCACCAGGTATCCAGAGTTCGCATATTAACATTCTACTGTATAAAAATTATTTGTGTCCTCCTCCTCTTTCCACCACCTCCCATACAAACTGTACTTTTTCATGAAATGCTCAAAACCAATTTACTCAGTGTGTATGCAATTGATCGATCTGAAATTGTGCACTAACTATTTATTTATAATTATTAGTAAGACCAAAAAAAATTAGACGATTAGCTTTACCCCTTCTACCTCCTCCCATACAAAATGACACAATTAATTTTTTTTTGTATGTTAAAAAAAACCCCATAGAGAAAGTGCGTTAAGGGTTTGCAGTGGATTTCGCACAATCTCATATGACGGCACGAATGTCATAGCTGGTTTACTGCCGCTAGACATACTAGCTGGTGAAGCACAACGATTATATCACAAAAAGAATACGATAAACCGATGCTTAACAGTGAAAGAGAAAAAAGAAGAGCAACGGGAAAGTACCAATGCATGGCAACTGCAATGGAACACCGTAAACAAAGGCCGTTGGACGTATACACCCATAAGATACGTAGATAAGTGGGTCGGACGGAAGCATGAAGTAAATTACTACATGATCCAATTTCTGTCAGTATGGCCATGACACCTCTGCGTCATGTCCAAGCTGTACAGATGCAAAGAATATGCAGAGCATGTATTCTTTCACTACCCAATCTACGAAATGGACAGAAGAAGAGTCGAGGACATCGTTGGAGAAAACATTAACCCCGACAGCATTATCCAACATATGCTGAGCAGCAGCGAAATTTGGAACGCGGTGACTGAGTTATGCGTGAAAGTTCTCATCGAGCTAAGGAGACTCGAAAGATTACGTAGGGAACTATCTGAGACTGGAGTACCTAAAGCAACTAGAACAGTTGATAGTTAAATAAAATAGGCAGTGACATTGTAACGAAAGCCTGTTTAGCACGATGACTGCCAAGAGATATGTTTATATGCACCAAGGATTGGCTGAAGAGGTCTTGGAGATGGAGCTTCCGGTACCCTATCCTCTTCTCTGATAAAAATAAAAGGTAAAACTATGAGGATAATGCCCATACAGCAATCAGGAATAAAGGGGCTGAAAGGTGTCGATATCTCCTTTTCTATTGTGGGGCGCCAAATTTAGAAGTGGGTCGTGCGAAAGGAAATGCCTACTTACCTGGAACCCTGTGGCTAGAATATATCGAAAAAGGATTTGCTCGGTGCACGCTGGAATGTTCTTTTCCTCCGGGTGAATCCCTCGTTGTAAGTAGGAGTTTTCCGCGGATCCTTACGAATATCGAATGAATAAAAAAAAAGAATGCACTTCTTATGATGTCGATGCGACTGCCGCTGTTGGATCGAGACGAGCAAACTCCATTAAAATTCACACGTCTATGACGACCATGCGGCTTCACTTTCCGGACCAAAATTCGAGAAAAAACAAAAAATTTTCGCACTTTTATGACGACGATACGTCCTCACTCCTTCTATGACCATGCGGCTGCACTTCCTAGCTGGTGATTTAAAAAAAATATATATGTATATAAAACAACTGAAAATATTATAAATGTGGTATGTAATTTTGGACTGCAAAATTGTTCGAGGTAATAATTTGACTATTATTTCCGCGGTCAGTCCCGCAGCCCACCGTTACGACATGTACAGGGTGACATAAGACATTATATGCGACAGTAAATTTACGATTGAGCTTAATGCTCCTCCCTCCTCGCGTTAAAAAAACATCGGCCGAAGAATTTTAAAATCCACTGCAATACTGTAAGTTCCAAGTAAATGGTAAAGATAGCAGAATTATTTAGATTTGCCCCTAAAGCTGTAGCGGAAAAGTAAATATGGTAGTCGGGTGCTCTACCCATCTCCATTATTGTTCGCATTCTCTTGATTAAATAATTTTTTTAGCATTACGCATGCTAAACGAGAAATTTATATTCTATTGAATTTTGAATGTTGCGATAGTTCTACCTTCTGGTTTTTCATATTCTCTACATATTTTTATGTCTCTAATCTGCAAAATAGAACATGGATGGAAGCATAGGCGGGTGTTGGCAATTTAGTTTAAAATTTTCTTAAACGAGTCAATTTTTGCTCACATCGATCAAATATCCCAATTTGTTTTGAAATTATTGAAGCAGTATATTTGATTAGCAATGAACGATTGTAATAAACATCATGTCCGAGAGGTATTTCCGATTCAGTTGGAATTAATTAATAAACGGTGGTGTATACTGGTAATTATTTACCCGTAACATACAAATATTTAAGTTTTTTTTTTGCGGATTATCTCGACGATGCGTTATCATAATGTGAGAACGAATAAGCTATCGCCCACCTAAGATAACGCTTATTATTGGGAAGTAGCCGTTCAAATATTTAATTGCGACTGAATTATTATGTTCACTATGATTCATTGCCTGATGATGGAGCGCAGCTTAGCCTAATTTCTCTTGTTTTTTTTTTTTTAATTCCAGTCAAAAAATATCAAAATTGCACTGAATGGGAAATTAAATTCAAGTGGTTTTAAAAAAAAAATATGCTAATAATAAAATTTCTATTTCAGCAAGTGCCGGAAGAATTTAAATACAATCAACATGGAAGCACATACAATCAACTTAGAAGCAGATCGGTGCATTGAAATTGCAATCAGAGCTTTGAAGGAAGGCAAATTAGAACGAGCTGAAAAATTTCTAGTAAAAGCTGAACAATTATTTCCATCGCAACGTGCTAAAGGTTTTAAAATTGATTTCTGTAAAAATAATGTCGATTTAATAAAAAAAAAATTTAATTCTTTCAGATTTGCTATCGAAATTGAAAAGTATTCCGACTTCAAATACGTCAGAGAAGACTGGTGGCAATCAGAAAGATGGTATTCATCATCGTCAGCCACCGGGATCGCCGAAAGGTGAAAGGAAATCCGAACCGGACTATACAGCTGAACAATTGGAAGCAGTAAAACGAATTAAAAAGTTTGTTAGATTTATCTACGCTGTCGGGAATGATTTATTTTTAAAATCATTTTATTTTATTTTTTAGATGCAAAGATTATTACGAAGTTCTCGGTGTAACTAAAGATTCGGTCGATTCCGATATAAAAAAAGCCTACAAGAAATTGGCTCTTCAATTACATCCGGATAAGAATAAGGCACCGGGATCGGTCGAAGCATTCAAAGCAATCGGAAATGCTGTGGCAATTTTAACAGATCCGGAAAAACGGAAATCTTACGATTTACATGGTACCGATGAACCAGTACATCATCACAGTCGACGTCATTATACCGGCGATTTCGGTTATACGCGCGGTTTCGAATCGGACGTTACAGCTGAAGAAGTAAGATGACACTTTTTTTTTACTCTTCTAAGAGATACATTGAGCTTTTTGATTTTTTGATTTTAAAACCTTTTCTAGTCGTTTTTTTCATCCAAAATTTTCATTTTTATTCACTTTTTCATCAAAATTTTTTTTAGCTGTTCAATATGTTCTTTGGTGGTGGCTTTCCACAACAGAATGTTTACATGCGACAGCGGCGGTTTCAACGATCCGAACAGCAACAACAGCAACGGGGAGAGGTAAGTGAAAAGAGATTTTTGATTTTAGTTGATTTGTTGTTTGAAAATAATGTCGTGTTTTATTTTCGTAAATTAATAGTATTATTAAATGTGAAATTAAAAAAAAAAAAAAAATGCTTGGCCCATGAGGGGATCGAACCCGCGACCTTCGCGTTATTAGCACGACGCTCTAACCAACTGAGCTAATGGGCCAGTTGGACGCTTCTTGGTATTGTGCAGTGCGCTCTGGACATCATGGATTTCGGATGCGATATAATTGTAGAATACTGTAACTCGTTTTTTGTGCTTTAATGTTTTTTTTTTTAGTGGAACACTAGATAATTCCTGCACGTAGTTCTAGATAAACTGATTTGTTTCGAACTTTTGTAAATTACTGGTAAAACAAAAGTATATTTTTGAATTATGTTTATTAAAGTAAAACAATTTTGCTTATGGCAATCAGAATTCCGATTAGAGATTGTTTTGTTTTTTTTGTTGTTGGTGATTTATTAATTGTACCCAATGAAGAAATATAAAAAATCAAACAATAATGGGTGTGTCTGGGTGGGCTTAAATTAAATTCTTTTCGGTTAAACACATTTGGTTTAATGGGCTTTTGAATTAATTTGGGGCATTTTATGAGAAATTTGATTGGACCATGCATTGTAGATGGGACTTAGGATTGGCAATTGAGTAGTCGAAATTTCGAAAAGTTTGGCTTTTCTGTTGGCTTATCTTTATCCATGCTCACATTTCTGCATCGAATATGAGAAGAATTAGATATTACTTTGTAGACATAGGAGTTGCCTTCACGATCCGAAAGAATGCTAATCGGAGGCACTATTTTACTTTGGATACGTGATTTTAGTTGATTTGTTGTTTGAAAATAATGTCGTGTTTTATTTTCGTAAATTAATAATATTATCAAATGTGAAATTTAAAAAAAAAAATGCTTGGCCCATGAGGGGATCGAACCCGCGACCTTCGCGTTATTAGCACGACGCTCTAACCAACTGAGCTAATGGGCCAGTTGGACGCTTCTTGGTATTGTGCAGTGTTCTCTGGACATCATGGATTTCGGATGCGATATACATAATTGTAAAATACTGCAATTCGTTTTTTGTGCTTTAATGTTTTTTTTTTTTTAATGGAACACTAGATAATTCCTGCACGTAGTTCTAGATAAACTAATTTGTTTCGAACATTTGTAAATTACTGGTAAAACAAAAGTATATTTTTGAATTACGTTAATTAAAGTAAAACAATTTTGCTTATGGCAATCAGAATTCCGATTAGAGATTGTTTTTTTGTTGTTGTTGTTTTATTTATTGTGTCCAATGAAGAAATAAAAAACATAATAGGAGTACGATTGGGCATAAAGCCCAATCGTGCGATACTCTAGATGAAAGAGAAATTTTTGTATCTTAAGAAATTTTGTAGGGGAAGTGGTAGAGGGGGTGACGACATTGAACTAATTTTTTCACATGACGCTAAGGTTGCTATCAAAATGTTTTATGCAAAATTTATGATTTAAAAATTTAATAGGTACTGAGAAAATTAGTGTATTGGATGTAGTGAAGTAGGGCAGTTTGTATGGGAGGTGATAGAAGGAGGGGCGAGTTTTTAATGACTTCTCAGAAATAACTATAAATATCATGCTTTTGACATGTCTTAAATTGCAGATCAGTAGTATTCATACTTTTCATGAAAATCGACTTTTTATAAAGTTGCGAAATTGTGTCATTTTGTATGGGAGGGGGTAGAAGGGGTAAAGCTAATCGCCTAATTTTTTTTGGTTTTACTAATAATTCTAAATAAATATTTAGTGCACAATTTCAGCTCGGTCAATTTTATACGCACTGAGTAAATTGGCTTAGAGCATTTCATGAAAAAGTGCAGTTTGTATGGGAGGTGGTGGAAGGAAGGGTAGGACTCAAATAACTTTTGTAAAGTAGATTTATATCATCATAAAAGTAATATATTCCAAATTTCAGATCAATAGCATTTATATTTTTCGAGCAAATCTGTTTATTGTGAAATTACGAAATTGTGCCATTTTGTATGGGAGGGGTTTGAAGGGGTACAGCTAATCGTCTCATTTTTTTTGGTCTTAATAATAATTTTAAATAAATATTTTGTACACAATTTCAGCTTGATAACTATTATACGCACTGAGTAAATTGGTTTAGAGCATTTCATGAAAAAGTAAAGTTTGTATGGGAGATGGTGGAAGAAGGGGGAAGACACAAATTATTTTTATAGAGTAGATTGGAATCGTCATAAAAGTATTACATTCCAAATTTCAGATCAATGTCATTTGTACTTTTCAAGGAAATCCGTTTATTGTCAGATTGCGAAATTGTGTCATTTTGTATGGGAGGGGGTAGAAGGGGTGGAGCGATTTGGCTCGTTCACGAACTTGACCTTACTTTTTTGTTAAAAACGACGTATACAAAATTTGAACTTTCTAGCTCAACGCGTTCTCAAGCTAGAGAGGACACGGACGGACAGACAGACAGACAGACAGACAGACAGACAGACGGACGGACGGACGGACGGACATCCGGTTTTGAGATTTTTGAGTGATTATATGAACTTCTGTATCATTCATTTTTTTCTCTGAGCCTTATTTCTTGGCGTTACAAACTTTGTGGCAAACTTATAATACTCTCAGATTTCATCTAGAGTATAAAAATCAAACAATAATGAGTGTCTGGGTGGGCTTAAATTAAATTCTTTTTGGTTAAATTTCGAACACATTTGGTTTAATGGGCTTTTGAATTAATTTGGGGTATTTTATGAGAAATTCGATTGGACCATGCATTGTAGATGGGACTTAGGATTGGCAATTGAGTATGTAGTCGAAATTTCGAAAAGTTTGGCTTTTCTGTTGGCTTATCTTTATCCATGCTCACATTTCTGCGTCGAATATGAGAAGAATTAGATATTTCTTTGTAGACAGAGGAGTTGCCTTCACGATCCCGAAGAATGCTAATCGGAGACACTATTTTACTTTGGATACGTGTCGCTCACTTTTAAAAGCAAATGGACGAAGACCAAATAAACGTCTGAGTCAATAATTTTTTTTTATCGACAAGCATTTAATGAAATAAAAAATGTAAGAAGCCTTATTACAGGTGTCATTGAAATCAGGTCCTTAGGCTCCGTTAACATCGTACTCTATTTGTTAGAAAAACTGTCATTCTAAAATAGTCGGAATTCTTGAGCCGTAGGGCACTTATCAAGAATACCGGCTATCTTAGAATTAGTGATGGTCATAATCTAATGATTTAGATATATGTACATACAGTGGTGGCCACGAATTTAGTACTCTCGGCATCTGTAACTTTCAAGTGCAAATATTTTCTACAGTTTTATGCTTTTCAGTCGACTTTTGTTTCTTGAGTGTTGGCTATGATGGGTTGATCATGTCCCGTTAATTTATTCTGGTTCCTTTGTTCCCTTTCGTTTCTATTCTCAGTTAATTGCAAGTAGTGCGTGATCGAGCTGGCCAAGAATTTAGCACACCTTTGAAATTGTTGAAAAACAGAGCTCACCAACTTATTAAATAAATAAAAGTCCCGGATCAAAGTTAAATTCAAGTTTTAATTGTCAATTCGATAATTCGTTAATTGTACAATAATGGCGATCAAATTAGGCAACGTTTTGAGGGTAACCGCGTCGATGGCGAGTTCGTAACCAACTGGTGGTGCGCACGGCTTTCAGTCTAACCGTTAGACTAGTTTTTATAAGAGCGGCTGATTTAATTTTTAACTTCCTCCGGGCGCCGACTGGATTGATCTCCAGTTATCTCTAGCGGATAAAGGAGCTGCACGGGTCGTCTCATTTGTACTCCATTCGGCATCTTTACTTCGCAGGAACGAATTTTACCGTCACGTCCAACGAAAGTAGTTTCTACCAACGCCAGTTTCCATAAAACCCGAGGACAGGACGAGTCATGTACTAGGACAACATCGCCAGGTGCCAAATTTGACGGCTTGGCCGCCTTGTAAATATGAGCAGACCTCAACTGCTGCAAATATTCTCCTCTCCAACGTTTCCAGAAGAAGTTTATAGAACGTTGTCGAGAAAGCCATTTTTGACGGATGTCTTCGTTAACAGACGCAGGACGATAATCTGGCGATGGAAGAACAGCGTTAGTACCAGTTACCAGTTGTCAAATCCGTTGGATCATCCGAAATGTATGTCAACGGCCTTGAGTTTATGACACTCTCAACTTCGCACAATAATGTCTGCATCTGCGGCTCATTAAGTACCGCACGTCCTATAGTGGCCTTGAGAGCAATCTTAACAGAGCGTACTAGCCGCTCCCAAAATCCACCCTACCAGGGAGCTCGCTCCACGATGAATTCTCACTTTATATTTTTGAAGCTAAGATAATCTTTTAGCTCCTCCGATGAAATAAATACAGCAAGTTGCGCCAATTCCAATGAAGCGCGTTTAAATGTCTTCGCGTTGTCCGATATGATTAGGTGAGGAACATCACGCCTGGCAATGAAGCATCGTAGGCCAAGCAAACAGCTTTCAGTAGTTACATCCGAAAGAAGCTCGAGATGAACAGCCCTGACCACAGAGCAGGTCAACAGCATTATTTACATTTTACAAGTTGATGGATCTTCGCGTTTAGACTTAACGTAGAGTGGGCCGGCGAAGTCAACTCCCGTTGTCTCGAAAGGTCTAGTTGCGTTCAATCTGCTGCTTGGCAGCGGGGCGAAGGGTTGAGAGGCAGGCTTCCCTGTCAAACGCTTGCATATAACACATCGCTTTATGATTCCTTTTATCAATTGTCGAGCCTTCGGAACCCAAAATCGGCGTCTTAAATGAGTTAAAACCAAATTTACTCCTCCATGGAGCACACGTTCATGAACATCTTGAATTATCAAGTGCGTTATAGGTATGTGATGATTTTGGCAAAATTATGGGAAGAATTAAGTCCATATTATCTGGTAGCATCTGTAGTCTAGAAGCAACTCGAAGAATTCCGTCGTTTTCTAAAACAGGATTTAAATCACGAAGTTTCGATGAATTGACAACGCCAAAATTTTCCGACAAGTAGTAATTTCACAGGAATAATTTTGTGACTGGATATACTTGATCCAATACGACTCAGCTAGCATTAATTCAGTAGCAGTAAGATAACTGCTTTTGCGATCCGAAGTTTTTCGCAACCTGACGACAAAGCGAAAGATGTACGCAGTAATGCGTAATATTTTTCTCCATGAACTGTAATTTTTGTAGAGTAGCAAAGGTTCCAATAAAACAGTTTCTCCCTTAATTCATTCTTCCGCTCGTAAGCAAGTCAACACTGTAGGAACTTCAGTGAAAAACTCTCCGCTGGGCCAATTTTCTGGTTGTTGTAGTAACCACGTAGGTCCAGACATCCAGGTGGTGTTCTCAAGTATGGCCTTCCCCGTTAATCTTCGTGTCAATAAGTCTGCAGGATTACTATCCCCTGGACAATGTCTCCACGAATTAGTATTTGACTTGGCCTTAATTTCTCGCACACGATTTGCTACGTACGGTTTCCATCGACCAACATCGCCGCATATCCAGAACAATGTAATTTTGGAATCAGACCAGAAATATGCTTGGTCGAATGTTATTGTAAGGTTCTTTTGTAGGTAATCGTGAAGTCTTACTGCAATTAAAGCCGCGGTTAGCTCCAATTTAGGCAAAGTTAGTTCCCTTTCTCCATCTTGTTTTAAGGGCGCGACTCTATTTTTGGAGCAAAGTAATTTAATATAAATCATACCTTCTTTGATCGTTCGTACGTAAGCGACAGCTCCATATGCTCTTAAGCTGGCATCGGCGAAAATATGAAGTTCTTTTCTCACTGTGTTATCATCTTTCGTAGCAACATGTCGTGGAATTACTAGCTCTTTTAAGTATGGTATGTGCTTTCCGTAATCGCTCCAAGTCTTTAAAAACTCTTCAGGAAGTTTTTCATCCCAGTCCAGTTTTAGTCTCCAGATATCCTGAAAAAGGATCTTTAATCCGATGACGAACGGTCCTAGCAACCCCAATGGATCAAAGATTCTGGACAGTAGCTGCAATAAGTTTCGTTTTGTTCCAGCCGTGGGGTGCAATAGGAACTTATGTACTGACTCCAAGTCTACCGCTAATTCATCCGTACAAATAAACCAATTTATACCTAAAACCTTTTGAATTGTAGTCTGGCTTGATAAATTTGCGAATGATTTTCTGATGGACTGATCATTACAATTCCATTTCCTTAAGTTCATGGAGGCATCTTCCATTATTTCTATAGCCTCTTGACTTATTCGTTTCACTTTTTCCAGACTGTCGTGGCAATATACGAATTCATCCATGTAGAAAGAATTCTTCAAAATATCGCAAGTTTCACGATACTCCGTCTCGTACCCGCTCAAATGCTTCAGAATAGTAGCCGACAATAAGAACGGGCTACATGTAACGCCAAATGTCACCCTCGTCATCCTGTACTCTTGTTACGGCGGCAAATCATCAGTAGAGTTAAGGGCATCTGCAAACCATACGAAACGATGAACATCACTCAGTCAATTCAATTTGTAGAAAGGCTTTCTCGATGTCAGCCACCAACGCATATCTGCCGATTCTAAAATTAAGAAGAATCTTTAATAAATCCTGAAGCAAGTTTGGTCCAGCTGATAGGTGATCGTTGAGCGATAGTGCACCCTTCCCTTTTGCAGAGGCGTCGAAAACAATGCGAAGCTTCGTTGTGTCTTTATCTTCTCGGTAGACTGGTCTATGAGGCATATAATATAAACGCTCGTAAGGAGCTACGTTAGCGTCTACCTTTTCGGCAAATCCAGCTATTATCATCTCTTTTATAGCGACATCATATTCTAGTAGCTTCCGTAGTTCTGTGGATAATTTTCTTATCAAACCAGAAAGTTGCTGAAGCGCTATCTGGCGATTATCCTCCAGAACTAAATTTAGGTTTCGCCATAGCAAGGATGCTACATGTTTTCGATGGCGAGTTCGTAACCAACTGGTGGTGCGCACGGCTTGCAGTCTAACCGTTAGACTAGTTTTTATAAGAGCGGCTGGTTTAATTTTTAACAGAAATCTTACTAATTTTGGGCTTTTGTTTGTGTTAAATCAAATTAATTGATAAGATTTGCGTTTTTTTTAATTTCATTTATGATTGTTGTTTAAAAAATGTGTGTTTAGAAATGGCGAAAGGTGCATGGTGCACAGAGCCTCAGCGGCAGGTAGTTCAGCAAATGAAGAGCAGTGGAAGAAAGATGGTGTACAATGCATTGAGCCATATGCAACAATACGGGAGCTCCAAAACTGTTAAACAGCGACCTAGAGCACGAAAAACAACCATTAAAGAGGACCGTCTGATTAATAGAGCCTCAATCAAGAACACTTTTAATAGCTCGACCATTATAAAAAAAGATATTTCGTCGGAATTCGGTATTGACGTATCCTCAAAGATAATAAGACGACGGCTCAATCTAAAACAATTGTGTGGATGCATTGCACAGAACAAGCCACTTGAGTCAAAAAATAATGTAAAATTTCGAATTGCGTTTGCCCGTGAGCACTTGCAAGAACCTTTGATTTTTTGGAAAAATGTGCTTTGGAGTGACGAATCAAAGTTTTGTCGGCTCGGATCCGACGGTAAGCGGTACGTATGCGGTCCTCCTAATATGCAGCACTATCCAAAGTACACTTATAAGACTGTTAAGCACGGTGGTGGGAGTGTGATAGTGCGGGCTGCGTTTTCTTGGTACGGCGTTGGCCCTAAACATAAAATCGACACAAGAATGGATGAGCATGTTTACAAAAACATTATTGTAAACACAATGATGCTGATGATAATATGCCCCTTAAATTGCGTTTTATGCATGACAACGATACACGAAAACAACGAAACACACTTCGCGCTCAGTGAAGAGTTGCATGGAAGAGAACCGAATTGATGTTCTGAAGTGGCCAGCCAAACCCATTGAGAATTTGTGGAATGATGTCGAGGAGCATATTCACGTAGTCAAACCAAAAAATATGGCCGATTTTTGGATCGAAATCAAAAAAGCTTGGTATGCAATTTCGAGAGAACGTTGTATGATCCTGGTAGAGAGCCTACCGAGCAGATGAGCTGCTGTCTTTAAAAATAAGAGATCCGACAAAATACTAAATTCATATGTAGAAATTTGGTTTTTGTTATTTTGTTTTTCGCTTATAATAAACAGTTTTTCGTTTTGTGCTAAATTCGTGTCCAGTTTGTTTTCATCTTATTCACAATTAAACTGAAATAGAAAAGAATGAGAAGAAAATAACCAAATGAAAAAAACGGGACATAATCAGTAGAAAATATTTGCACTTAAGAGTTACAGATACCGAATGTGCTAAATTCATGGCCACCACTGTATGCTTAGTCGAATGAATTCAATAATCGAATGTTCATTTGAAATCTCGATTATCTCGGTTTTCAAATACATATCTCGTTCTTGTTTATATTATATTATTTCGTTTAAGCGTAGTGCGAAATGCGCATCTTGTTTCTTGCATTTATTTTTGGTTGTAGTTGTCAATGGTGGTGTTTTGGCGCCCGGAGAAAAGTTCTAGCTTGGCGCCGCATGATTCATTAACTTTGTGACCATAAAATACCGAGAATTTGTAATTAAAATTACCCTAGGAAATGATATTTTTTTGGTAAGCAGGTACGACTGTCTTTAATTATCATCCTAAAAATTAGCGTGGTCTGTTAATCAGTTTGTTTACAGCAGCTGATTGAATGGGTACACCTCAGTAGTCCACGGCAATTTTTATAATAGATAAAAAAATGGAACAAAGGGTTTGTCTCAAATTTTGTGTTTCTAATCAAATCTCGTGTGCGGAATCGTTGCAAATGTTGGAAAAGGCTTACGGTAATTCAGTAATATCAAAAACACCAGCCGTCAAATAGTTCACTCTCTTTAAGGACAGTCGAGAAATCCTTGAAGATATGTCCCGTTCTGGACGACCTCCAACCTGTTCAACTGACGACAACATTCAAAAAGTGAAAGAAATGGTGCTCGAAAATCGTCATGCCATTGTTAGCGAGATAGCAGGAGAGCTCGACATCTCTCGCGAGTCCGGTAGTTCGATTTTGGTGGATACTTTGGCCATGAAGCGCGTCCTTTCTCGACTATTTCCAATAAAGCTGAATTTTCTTAAAAAAAAGTACCGTGAACTGGATCCCACATTCGTGGAGCGCATCACAACTGGTGATGAGACATGGGTCTATGGAGTTTCACATACAAACCAGTCAACAATCATCGGAATGGAGGAAAAAATGAGCCGAAACCGAAAAAAACACGCTTAAGCCGCTTAAAAATCAAGACAATGGTCATGGTTTTGGTTTTTTTTTCGATATTCGAGGTTTGATCCATCAGGAATTCATTCCGGAAGGACAGACGGTCAATAAGAAGTACTATTTGACCGTATTGAAGCGTTTGCGTGAGCAAATCTGTAAAAAACGGCCAGAATTATGGAAGGTGAATTCATGGATTTTCTACGATGATAATGCGCCATCGCATAGAGCTTCAATTGTGACCGAATTGAAGGCCAAAAAAGCAACGAATTCCATCAATCAACCATTGTATTCACCAGATTTGGCCCCGTGCGACTTTTTCCATTCCCAAAAATGTAATTACCGCTCCGTGGAGCCCGTTTTCAGTCGATCGAGGACATAAAACAAAATTCGCTGTAGGAGCAGAAGGCCATACCAAAAAGTGCTTATGAAATGTGTTTCGAGGACTGGAAGAACCCTGGCATATATGTATGTGTTGCATCTAATGGGGATTACTTTGGAGGCGACAAAATAAGTATTGACAATTAATTAAATAATTTGCGTTTTATTTACAAATTTTCGGTACTTTTTGGTTACAATTGTATCACAAGCTATCGAAAAAGGACATGGTTTCATGTGTATTGAGCAGATCTGTTTCATTTATTCAATTTCGGAAATTAAAAAATAGTGTGAGTGATTTATTTTATTTGCGAAGATTATGCATCTTTAGAAAACGGCAACGAAACGGCTAAGTTTTTCAATTAATAAAAGTATGAAATAATAACTGATTTAAAAGTGGAAAGAAAAAATAAATTTAAGAGAATCAGCAGTCGCAATTCAACATAATAACAAAGTCTGAAAATAAAAATGTTGCTGTTAAAAAAGTGCGAAGATCGAATCATGACCAAGTAAACAAAGCCTTTCTTAAGTGGTTGACTCAAGGGTACTAGAAAAGTTTTGCAATACGGATTTATTTATTTAATTTTTCAAAGTAATTTTCGTTACATACAATAGACTTCTCCATCTTCTGAAACCATTCCTTAAACCAGCTCTGTCAAGTTTCGCTAGCGAGTTTGGAACACTCGTTGTCCCAAGCCCTCGTCACTGGAAATCCGAATCATTTTCAGCTTCATTTTCCCATTACAGATGTCAAGTTTCGTTACTTTTCGGTACCAGTAGCTCCTCGTTACTTTAAGGAAAGTAATCGTTACATTTTATTCGATACTAGGTACTCGTTTATTCGAAAAGACCGCCATATTATATTGCAGGGATAGGAAAACCAGTTTTGCAAATCATAAATTCTCTAGTGCCCCATGCAGTAACTATAAGTAACAAGAAATAGCTTGTGGTCATGATTTCGTTAGCCTAGTACGTGTGTTAGTGCAATGATGCCAAGTTCGATTTTTAATTACCCCTCTTCTAAGTACAAAATCCCTTTGAACACTATCATAAAAAAAGGCAATGTGAAGAAAATAACTTTTATTAAATCGAAATTGTCTTCAATAAAAATCCTCAAATATATAAATAAAACATAACAGAATTATGATTGGGCTTAATGCCCAATCATATGATACTCTAGATGAGATGGAAATGACTTTAATATACCGGAAAATATGTCATCTCAAATTCTTTCGAATAGTGAGTAGAGACTTTGCATGGGAGGTGGTAGAAGTTGAGGGGGGGGGGAGGGCTTGTATTTTTCCTATGTGACACCGAAAATGGCATGTAAAATGTTTCGTGCTGAATTTAAAGTTTTTAGTTTTCATTATTTTGAAAGAAATTGGACATAGTTTTCCTGAAATTGGGGTATTTGCATGGGAGGTGGCAGAAGTAGTGGAGCGCTTAAGATGATTTTGACCCTGCTTATCATCATCCTTATCACCATGCTTTGATTCAATTTCAAAGTCGACAGCTCTCATATATTCGAAGGAGAAATGCTTTTCTTGAATTTATAATATAGATATTTATATGGGAGGGGGTAGAAGGAGGAAAGCTGAGCTGATAATTTTTTCCAGCATTTATTGCAACTATTAAAAAACAAATTGTGGCAAAATTTGAAGTTTGTAATTTTTCTAGTTTTAATGGAAATCGATATAATGCATTTAACAAAAATTATGCATTTGTATGGGAGGGGGTAGAAGGAGTGTAAGGATCAAAACAATTTTTTTTTCCGTTAGAGATATTTATATTTTTATATCTTACACAAAATATCAAGTTGATAGCTTTAACAGTTTCGAAGAAAAATAATTTAATTTAAATTTCAAAATTTCGTGAAATTTGTATGGGAGGGGGTAGAAGGAGGGAGGTGAAGTTGATAATTTTTTGAATTCTGATTGGAATTATAATAAAATTAATTCTGGCAAAAATTTGTTATTATAACTTTGCTAGTTTCAATGAAAATCGAAAAACTGCATTTTTCAAAATTATGCATTTGTATGGGAGGGGGTAGAAGGAGTGACGGGATCGAATCAATATTCCGTCATAATAATGACATCTGTATCATAATACTTTGACCCAAATTTCAAATCGATAGCTTGAATAGTTTCAAAGAAAAATCAATTTCTGAAAATTTCGGAATTTCGTGAAATTTGTATGAGAGGGGGTAGAAGGAGTGGGGGGATGTGGGCCGTTCACGAACTTAAAGTTTATTTTTTGCTAAAAATTACACACAACAAATTTCAGCACGATAGCTCAAAGCGTTCGAGAGTTATGCTGTAGACAGACGGACAGACAGCAACTCGGAATCGAAGTTTTTGAGCGACAACAAATATTTCTATACCCTTGGCGGCGCTGTGTGAGCAGTATTTCTTAGCGTTACAAACGGTAAGGCAAACACAATATACTCTCAGATTTCATCTAGAGTATAAAAAATCCTTTTATCACCCCAAACATTAAAAAAATTGTACAATTTGGTATTACTGATGCCACAACCCTAACACTAGTAACGACTGCCTGTCCTGCCGCTCGAGCGCAACAACTCTACTCGACGACATTCTTGGTGTTGAAAGAAAAGAAAGAAAAAAAAACCATTTTCTCATTGCTGTAAGGTAGAGTAAGAGCATTTCTTCTTGTTCTTGATTTGGAATGGCGAAATGGCATTACGCACAAGTGTAGGCTTCCCTCTTGTGATGTAACGAAAAAACCAACTAAATATTACTTTCAGTACAAGTACTTTTTTTGTATGTTAAACGAATACTCGAGTAACGAAACAGTGACGAAACGTTTTGACAGTTCAGTTACTTTTTCGGGAGCTCATTTCGTTACTTAAGTAACGAATATAAATCTGCGTCGGTACTCTTTACTTCGAATTTCAGTCGGTAACGAGTATTCGTATAACGAATGGTTGCATTTTTGACATCACTAGTGCTTCGGAATGGCGATATGCACAAGTGTAGGTTTCCCTCCTGTGATGTCACGAAAAAAGCAACTAAACGTTCGGTATAAGTACTTTTTTTGTATGAGGAACGAATACTCGAGTAACGAAACTTTTTGAAAGTTCAGTTACTTTTTCAGGCGCTTATTTCGTTACTTAAGTCACGAATATATATCTGAGCCGAAAACGAGTAGAGCTCGCAAATTCTATATCAGCAAGAGGAAACGGTGGCGCAGGCGTACATGTCAGCACTGGATCAACACTTGACACTGACATATGAAGACATTCATAATATGCC
Source organism: Chorisops tibialis (assembly GCA_963669355.1). NCBI lineage: Eukaryota > Metazoa > Arthropoda > Insecta > Diptera > Stratiomyidae > Chorisops > Chorisops tibialis. Next base: position 80,097,313 of record OY770263.1, read on the forward strand.
AGTGGTGAATATGTGGATGAAAATACGAGACGGCATTAAATCCTCCGCAGAAGAGATATTAGGATATCAATCACGGAAAAAAACAATGATTGGTTCGACCAAGAATGTCGCGATGCAGTAGACAGAAATAACGAGGCTTACAAAATTTTTACTGAACGAGCAACACGAGCCTAAAAAGATAGATATGACGAGCTTAGGCGATATGCGAAGAAACCTGCAGGCAAAAATACAGTAAGTACCATAATGACAACATACAAAAAATGAACGCCGCTATGAAATAAGATAAAACGCGGGACGCCCACGCAATAGCAAAAGTTCTGAAAAAGATATAAGCCAAAACCCAGTCTCTGCAAAGACGCAAAGGACTACATCATCAGCGACACGCAAGAAACCAAAAGAAGGTGGGCTTCCTACTTTGAAAATCTCCTCAATCCCACTCCACTAGCGCTGATCACGACAGGCAACATCTCAATTGAGGTTTCAATTGACGAAGAAGAACCACCACTATCATCGACACTACCCACGAATGCCAAAATCAAAGCGCCGGGAATTAACCAAATACCAGTTGAGCTTCTGAAAAACGGTGGAAACTGTGTCGTTGACATACTGCACAACATGATAAGGAAAATTTGGACAGAGGAAATCATACCCGACGATTGGTGAAAAAGCATTATATGTCCAATTTACAAGAAAGAAGACAAACTCTGCTGGGAGAATTACACAGAAATATGATTGTTGTCTACGTCCCATAAAATACTGACAAAATTAATCGAACGTCTTCTTAAGCCCTATACTTATGAAATAATTGGCGAATACTAAAGTGGATTTATCTACAATAGACCAGATATTCTCGGTGAAATGCTGGGAATACAACACAGACGTCCACCAAATCTTTGTAGATTTTGAACAAGCATATGACAGTTTCCCCCTGTGGAATGGGGGCTGTAGAATTCACCCACAGCCAGTCCTGCTTGCCCTAAATGGCAAATGGGCTTATCACTCGTGATCTTAAGATCTAAATGATACGAGAAACGGATACAGCGCCTCGGATACGGACTGATTCTACGGTAACGACTTTTGGCATTCGAAAACGGACTATGATTGGCTTCTGGAACGTTCGAACATTGAATGACGGGGGAAGAGCTGGGGTTACTCGGTCCTTGCACCGCCAATCGGTGATCGACCGTGAAATGGAGCACTACAACATCCAAATCTTGGGCTTGAGCGAGGTCAGGTGGACAGGATCAGGAGAAGAACGAACCCCTAGCGGAAACACTATTCTGTACATTGGCCCTGAAAGTGAAGCCAGAAATGGCGTGGCGTTCGTCCTTACACCGAGAGCGAGAAACAGTCTCATTAGCTGGGAACCAATCTCGGATAGGATTATCGTCGTCAGGCTCAGGACCAGTGTCAGAAACGTCACAATTCTGCAGTGCTACGCACCAACTAATACCGCAACATCTGGTGACAAAGAGGAGTTTTATAGCCAACTGAGTGTTATCTTCGAACGTGTTTCAAGAGGTGATATTATTATCATCTCAGGAGATATGAACGCCCAGGTTGGATCAGACAACACTGGACTAGAACACGTCATGGGGAGGCATGGTGACACTTGGGTCGAAAGCGTCACGACCTTGGATTAAGAGACCCGAAAACGGCGAATTATTTGTGGAGTTTTGTAGTAATCGGCAAATGGTCATCGGAGGGACCCTTTTTCCACACAAGAGTCATCATAAAACATCTTGGGTTTCCCCTGATGGTGTTACTCAGAACCAGATCGAATATTTGGCTATAAGTCGCCGATGGAGAAGATGTCTCCTCGATGTGCGAGCGAAACGTGGAGCTTACGTGGTGAGCGACCACCACTTGATTGTTGCCTGCTTGAGATTGTGTACAGCAGTTATCCGACGACCACAAATTCTTCAAATGAAGCGCAAGCTTAATGTGGATAAGCTTAGAGATCCCAACAAAGAACGCGAATACACCACTATTCTACGCGAAAAGTCATCCACATTGGGTGAATATGAAATGCGCACACTGGACGCCAATTGGGAAGCAACAAAAAACACTTTTCTAACTAGTGCTGAAGAATCTGCAGGATATGTGCAAAGCGGTGAGAAACCCTGGATGTCGCAAGACACATGGGACAAGGTTGGCAATCGGAAAAAAGCCAAATTGGCAATCATCTCTCAACCCGATGTCAACCACCGAACGCCCGACCTGAGCCAGAACTATCGCGATGCTCATATACAGCTTAAAAAGGCTGTTAGACGCGACAAGAGAAAGGCCATTGAAGATCTGGAAAACAAGGCAGAATCTGCGGCTTACCTTGGGGATATGGGTTCACTTTTTAAAATCATGAAAAAATAAAAAAATGTTAAGAAACCTGAAAATCAGGAGGCCAATGATATATCATGATACCGTCGATCTTAACCAAAGACCAAGGTTCCATCATGTAAAGCAGCCCCACGCCATTATATGTCTACCGCCGTGCTTCACTGTTTGCTTAACTTGCCTTTGAATACTCTTATGGGATCGATGCCAATAATATCCCTTACCGTCTGATTGGAATCGATTAATTTTGGTCTCATCTGACCAAATAACTTGGCTTTATATTCTTGGCGGATAGTGCTGTTGTTTTTTGTTTAACTGCAGACACCAATCCAATTCTACGCAAGGCTGGCCTTACTGTGCGGTCACTAAAGTCTTTATACTCTAGATGGAATCTGAGAGTCTATTGTGTTTGCCTTACCGTTTATAACGCTAAGAAATAATGCTCGCACAGAGCCGCCAAGGGTACAGAAATATTTGTTGTCGCTCAAAAACTTCGATTCCGAGTTGCTGTCTGTCCGTCTGTGCGTCTGTCTACAGCATAACTCTCGAAAGCTTTGAGCTATAGTGCTAAAAATTTTTGTGTGTCATTTTTAGCAAAAAAGTAACTTTAAGTTCGTGAATGGGCTACATCTCCCCACTCCTTCTACCCCCTCCCATACAAGTTTCATGAAATTTTGAAATATTAAGAAATTGATTTTTCTTTGAAACTATTTAAGCTATTGGCTTGAAATTTAGGTCAAAGTATAATGAAATAGATATCATTAATATCACGGAATATTAACCCGATCCCCTTACTTCTTCTACCCCCTCCCATACAAATGGGCAATTTTGAAAAATACATATTTTCGGTTTTTATTGAAACTAGTAAAGCTAAAAAGACGAAATTTTGTCAGAATTAATTTTACTATAATTGCAATTTATTTAAAAAATAGTTATCAACTTCACTTCACTCCTTCTACCCCCTCCCATACAAATTTCACGAAATTTTGAAATTTAAATTAAATTATTTTTCTTCGAAACTGTTAAAGCTATCGACTTGATATTTTGTATAAAGTATACAAATAGAAATATTAATAACACGAAAAAAGTGTGTTTTCATCCGTACACTCCTTCTACCTCCTCCCATACAAATGCATAATTTTTGTTAAATGCATTTTATCGATTTCCATTCAAACTAGAAAAAGTACAAACTTCAAATTTTGCCAGAATTTCTTTCTTAATAATTAAAATAAATATTAGAAAAAATTATCAGCTCCGCTTCACTCCTTCTACCACAAATATCTGTATTATAAATTCAAGAAAAGCATTTCTCCCTCAAGTATATGAGAGCTATCGACTTTGAACTTGAATCAAAGCATGGCGAGAAGGATGATGATAAGCAGTTTCAAAATCATCTTAAACGCTCCACTTTTTCTGCCACCTCCCATACAAATACCCCAATTCCAGGAAAACTATGACCAATGTCTTTAAAAAATGAAAACTAAAAACTTTAAATTCAGCAAAAAACATCTTGCATGCCATGTTCGGTGTCATAAACGAAAAATACAAACCTCCCACTCTACTTCTACCACCTCCCATGCAAAAGTCTCTGTTCACTATTCGAAAGAATTTGAGATGACATATTTTCCGGTACATTAAAGTCATTTCCATCTCATCTAGAGTATCATATGATTGGGCCTTAAACCCAATCAGAATTCTGTTATGTTTGTGTAGTGCCTCTGCAGCAATTTTAGGTGTTCTCGCTTTCCTTGTCACCATCAATCGTTCTACCATACGGGAATCGGTATCAGACAACAACCTTCGCCTGCAACCAGGATTGCTAGGTGCGTTAAAATTTCGTCGTTTTCTTACTAAACTTACTGTTCGGTGACATATTTTTAATTTTGCCGCTATTTTTCGACAAGAATGTCCATTTTGGCTTAAAGATAGTTTATCATTTTCGACTTGAGTTGAAATTTTTCTCATATTAAATTTGATTTAAATTTAACTTTGAAGGAGTGGTTGTTGCTTGAATACGACTAACAAATAGATTAGAAACACAGAAAAGACTACAAAATAGGAATGCGAAAAGCAATTGCAACGGTGAATTATTTTATCAACGGAACTTAATATGGACAAAACTGGATAAATGCGGTTTGAAAGGAAATTGGTGGAAGTGTTGTATTTGTCGTATGAATTGTTTCTGTTTGCTTCTTAATAATTGAAGGAGAGAGTTCAAAGTATGCAATGCAAAAAAAAAAAAAAAAATACTAGCTTATTTTTAATGGAAAAAAAGTTACATCAAATTTACCAAGAATTTTAATTGATGTATCCACTTTTGTCCGCCACTGTACCTCCGAGATCCATAAAATTATGGAAAAAATCTAAAAGCACGATTAGTGTTTTTACCTCAGGATAGACGAGCAATACTAAAGGAATTTTTAAATTTGTCTAATCCTGCGTCAAAAATCTATGATAATTGTGGCGTTAGTGCGAGCATATCTACAGTTCGATGGGTGACAAAAAGTGCTGCACATCTCCGCCGCTAAAAACTGAGGAAATCCTCCATTAAATCGGGAGCGTCGGAGGTTACGGCTGGAATTCGCAAGTGACCACATGACTTGGAAGAAATGGATGGCAGAAGGTCATCTTTTCGGATGAAAAAAAAATGTATCGCGGACGTGTCTGATGGCTACTGACTATTATTTGCATGATTTGAGAAAATTAGAAGTTTTTCTAATATCGGAACTACACTACATCCAAGGAGGATTTATAATAAAGAGTGTGTTGAAAGTAATAATAAAAAACTGAATTTATAACTTTGAATTGCACCTCACTTCATTACAAACATATGCTGTATGGCACTACATTTTCTCTTTTTATACTTTTACTATTCCTGTTTCAATAAAGCTCTTGATGCAAGCGGACGTATTTTTCTATCGCACTCGGTATTCTGCTCAACAGACTGACTAGGAGTATGGTTTGCCGCGTAAGATAATGGGAATGAAAGTATTTCCCTCGAAATTTTTCGAATAAAATCGTTTCGCTATCTTTGTCTGGCATACTTAAGCATATTGCAACTAACTCTTTTTACGTTAAATTGTCCGAAACAATTATCAAATTTTTGAAAGAATTGCTTCGCTATCCTTGTTTGGCATACTTAAACCCAAAGCAACTATCTCTGTTCAGCGTTAAATTGTCCGTTGCTAAAGTGCTTAGCTTAGACACGAACCAAAAACTGGTAAAAATTGAAAAAATAAAGATTTCTGAAATAAAACTGCAAACTCCATTCTATTGAAAATTATTTTATTGTTAACTAAATATTAGCAACCAAGAGAGAATACAAATTATAGTATTTTTTTTCTAAAAGTTTGAAGCCATGTTAAGCTTGGACACAATTTTCGAAATTTCCGAATCAAAAAGTATTCTCATCTGAGACAGCCTATCAGGCAATCTATTTTATATATCCTCCTAGACTATATCATAGCAGAGAAGGCGGTGCCATTTCATATTATGGAACAAACATTTTAGGTTTTCAAAATGCTAGAATGGCTGCAATATCGTATCAAACTACTCCGACAAAAGCGTTTCCCAAATTTTACTCACTGTTTTGTGAGCAACCTTGTACTTTTCAGCAAGACATTGCTCCAATACATATCGCAGGGAGCGTTACATCTTTCATTGGAAAGAAAAATGTGGATTTGTTGCCAACGCCTCCATATTCACCTAACGTGAACATTATAGAGAATGTTTGGGGCTGCCTTTCTCGTAATGTTTATGAAGGTGGGGGGGAATTTGGAGGAAAGAGGACTTAGCGAGTGCAATTGAAGGCGCCTGGGTACAAATAACATTAAGTTCATTCGAGTTACTGTACATATCCTTGTCTAGAAGACTATTCGAGGTTATTTTTAATGAAGGATTATTAATAATCAAATTAAACTAATACAGAATAATAAGAAATTGTTTTTGTTTCACTTATATGTTTATTTTATTCGATTTTCATGGAGTATCACGAAGATTTCAATAAAAATATTGTAAATATTTTATTACAGATTAGAGCAGCGGTAACGATGAAAATGTGTCAGAAAAATTGTGTCCGCGCAGTATATATCTATTTTAGATACCTCTGTAAAATTCGTTTCATTTCTCCCATCCCATTCTGTCACTTTACTATAAAAGTTGCAGTTGCAGCGATACGCGTTGAAACAGTTTTCAAGACAATGATGCTCTAATTATACGTAATAAACTTTTACAATTAGATTCCTGATATGGTAGAAAAATCACCTTCTAGGGTCACAGAAACTTTAATTCCATCTAAAGTATCGTGCGATTGGGGTTTACTCGCTATCCTAGCTCTGTTATGTTTTTCAATTAATCTTTTCCAAATAAATAAAAAGAAAAAATATTCTTCTCTTTCTAGCAGTCTGGATATACGGCATTATTCAACTTACTACCAATTCTCTTGCTTATCGGCTTATCAATGATGTCCTCATTCTTTATATCGGATCCAATTTACAGTTTGCAACCTAGCCAGTAAGTTAACACAGGATTTTTTGTATTTGAATCCTTAAATGCGTTCTAATTTGTTTATTTATTTTCCACTATCTTAGGAAATATTCAATTCAGAGAACAACAAATGCATTACGAATTCATTACTACGTTAAAGACAATTTTCATTCAGAATATCAAGGTTCAGTCGGCCGATTAGAGGCTTCAGTCGAGGAAGACTATATCAATCATTTGAAGCATTCGTGCAGTCGTGAACGAAATTACAGTGAGTAACTAAATAAAATAGTATTAAAAAAAGTTATAAATATTTTATATTTCGCTTTTATGTGTGTATGTGTGTTTTATGTGTAATGAATTTATAAACATACGGAAATGAAGATGATTGGAATGATGATGGAATGTGCGCAAGTTGAAGAAATTGAAGATAATTGGTTTAAGGAGATCGTTGAATGTAAGAAGCTTTGAAAAAGTTTTTCGAAATTTAGATTATGCTCATTTATTTCACTTAGGAATATTTATTTTATTTCTATACAAATAAAAAGTTTATTTAATTAAATTAAATTAATAAAAATTATATTGGCTGTGTAATTTGTCATTTGAAGAAATTTATTTATTGAATGGATGGAGATCTGAATCATGATTTATCCTAATTGTGATTTGTTTTTTAATTATTATTTTATAACTTCGTTATTCTTTGCGTGTTCTGGGACGCTTTACTAGGTTGGGTCAGGTTTGTGAAATGTTTGGACAACAATACATGCTTTCAGATCATTCAGCCAGCCTGTTCTAATAAGCTTTTTCGGTTCAAGAGACCGTAAATTAGGCTCGGTGAAAAAATATTCTCCGAACTCTACGAATTGTTCGGACGGAAATTCTTCACGGTATTATCTTCTGCAGCCTCTGTGTGGAGGACCTTATAAAACAGAGCATAGTCTCAGTTTGTATGTCGGCTTACTTATTAGAGGTGTATAGTGTACGTTGAATTTTTTAAATACTTGAAAGCAAAGATTTCCGGATTCTAAACTGTTACGCTTTATTATCCGTGACGTTTCGGTCTTTGCAGAGACCTTTATCAAACTCTCAGCAGAGACCGAAACGTCACGAATAATAAAGCGTAACCGTGTAGAATCCGAAAATCTTTCCTTTCAATTCGAAATGTACTGTAAAAACATTCACCTAACCATTGTTATATACTCTTCGGTATCTGATAATAGGCTCGTTTTGTCCGTTTTCTGTACGATGCGGATATTCCTTAAGTGATCTTGAATGTCTTGTCAGTCTTACATTGTCATTGAAACTGATTTTATTTGAATTCATAAGCGCACAACAGATGTGAAACATTTTTTTATACTTCCGATTTTTTTTTAAGTCACCAAGATCACAATTGAGTCAGAATAGAGAAGAGTATAATGGGGAGAGAAAATAGTATCGGTGGGCGTTGCTCTTGAAGCTCTTTGGGAGAAACACCAACTGGTAATGCGTTCCACAGCTTTGTGATGGTTTCAACTCCAATCAGTCGGAACGCAAGTTTCTGGATAAAATCGAGCAACGCGAGATGTGTTTTAGGTCCATCTCGAGTGTATGAATTCTATTCTATGTAAGGTCGTATGCATGCTTTGTAAATGTTAGCAAGATTGGAAGGCATAAAATATTTTTTACATTTCCTTATAATACCGACGACAGAAGGTCATTGATGAATATAAGGAATAGGGTAGGAGATAGACTGAACCTTGGGGGCCGCCAGAATCGATGGGGTAGGAAGAAGATGAAACTCGTATAGAGCGCTTAGAAAGGAAAGGAAACTAATCCACTGAAGAAGAGAAATGTGAAGACCAATAGCTGTTAGCTTATCTAAAAAGGAATCATGCCAAACTCTGTCAAAAGGCTTTGCGATGTCTAAGGCAAGGATTTAACCTTCACCATATTTATGGATGCAGGAATCCGTTGGGTCAGGTTGAATAAAAGGTCCCCCGTAGACCTTCCTGATCGGAATCCATGTTGGCAATCGTCGATGAGATGATTGTCCCCTAAATATTGAATAATTTTGCGATTGACGGCAGTTCCCATTACTTTTGAGAGTACTTAAGTAATGGCTATCGGGCGGGGTTCGCTTTGCTTCCTTTCTTGGGAATTAACGGAATGTTCGACATTTGTGGAAAGCACGTGGAAGAGTAGAATAGATGGAAAAGATTGCGCAGAAGCTTGGTAAAAAAGGTAGAACAATTTTTAAGAGTAATTGAGGTGATACCATCAGGACCAGCAGGCTTCTGGAATTTTGAGCTTTTGAAGAAGCCTAGATATAAGCCGTGCACGAAAGTGTACAGAGAGCAGTGTAAAACCAGTTGCAGATGGGATGGGTGATGAATGGCCTGAAAATGGTAGTGTCGAGTTTTTCACGAAAGTTGCTGTCAATAAATTAGCTTTATGAACAGGATTAGTCACAGTGCGGTCGCCATCAATGAGAGGAGGTGTTGAAGAAGAACAAAAGTTATTGTTGACCGCTTTGACGAATGACTAGTAAGATCTTGAGCCTTTAGGGCAGTCAAGGATCTTTCGCGGAAGCTTTTGGTCGAGCTCAAATTTAGCACGCTTAAGTACGGATTTGCAGGTCTATCTTGACGCATTGAAGCGTTCTCTATTAGTAGGTGTTTGGCTAGCTTTAAAAGTTTGAAACGCTTGTTTTTTGGTCTGTATGGAATCGATACATTCTTTATTGAACCAAGAGTCTCTCGATGGCCTTACTCTCTTACAACTGGAGGGTGTGTAGAGCTTCATACCCTTTAAGGAGAGTCTCGGTGACAAGTCTACAGGCTTCGTTACAGTTTTTGGAATCGATCCACAATTTCCAATCAAAGGCACTGAAGAATTCGCTTAGAGATCCCCAATTAGCTTTCTTAAAGTGCCAAATGGTTCTTCGGGGTGCCTTAGTCGACAGCGGGTTTAGTTCTTCAACAGCAAATTGTATACGAACCAAGAAGTGGTTAGTATTTCCGATTGGCGAAGGCGATATGACAGAGACAGAATATTTCTCAGTCTGTCTTGTTGGAAATAAGTCAAGAAGGTTAGAGAATTGGTCTGCTACGTCTGGTACATAGTTGATTTTTGTACTAGCTTTGTTAAGCCGTTTAGGGAAGCAAAGAGCTCAGCAGCGCGCCACTCCGAATCTGTGGTAGAGGAATGTTTGAGCCAAGGCAATCTTGTGAACATTGAAACCGTCCCTGACTTCAGCGTCAGTGTTTGCACACCCTGTCCCATTTTAATGTACCACCCCGATATCTTTCCAGACATGTGGTTTCATGAAAACTGACCTGAACAAAAGTTATAAGGTTTGAAGGGAGATATCCAATTATGGCCTTGTTTTCAAGCTCGTGTTTAATTAAACTGCAACATGATTGTAGCCTGTCCAGTTGGGATGCAAGAAATTCATCGATACAGTCGCTTAAGTTGGGTATGTTATCGGCGAGATTATTGACTTTGTTCGCAATGAATGCACAAATACTTTTTAGATCCTCTTATGCAGTGTTGCTCGAGTCAATTCGTGATAGTCATTTTTAAAAGTCTCAAAATGTGAAACGGCTTAATAGCGTAACACTAAGTATATGTCAAACTATATGAATTGATAGAGATTCGCGAGGATGTGACACAATCAATATGAAAGCTGCGCTTAAAATATCCATTACATGTAACACTATTATCGTTACTAAGAGCCTTAGAGCAGACACCACCATAATGTGTAGGACGTTGATACTATAGAAGACACATCACAAATTAAACTATAGTCACTCGGTCGGGAGAACACAAGATTTGCGTTTTTTTTTTCAATCTTAATAGGCCGATGTTTTAGTGCAGTTTATTTTAGAATCCTTTTTTGTTCATTGACTTTCCCCTTTAATGTGCGCGTTTGAGAATGTTTTCGTTTTTTCACCATATGTCTGAATTAATGTTCACGTTTCACTGGCACAGCATAGCACAGGTCATATAATCGTTTTATTTAGTTGGAAATAATAAATCGTGGCAAAGATTTTATGAAACTATATAAGATCATTAAATCTATAATAATAAAATACAATGTTTGTAAGTCTTTCTATATCTATATAAGTCTAGTATAAATCTAGACCAGGCAGAGGTCTGAAAATTTGAACCTAGAACCCCACAAGTTCGAACCTCCGCTCCACTCCTTCTACCCCCCATTCAAAAAATTACATATTTTCGAAATTTGACAATAAACAGATTTTCTCGAAAACTATAAAAGCTATTGATCTAAAATTTGGAACGTATTACAGTGTACCAATAATGTCTTCGTACAGCAGCTATTTGAAACTCAAGTGATAAAAAACAATAAATTGTTGCAAGAAATTTGAAAAAGTTTTAATGCAGATTTATTCATTAAACATTCCTATTTAATTTAGAAACAAAAACTAATCCATTTAAATTATTCTTTACAAAGCTATTAACTAAAAATAAAACAAAGTCGACAATTTGCCTCCAATAATGTCTTCGTACATTGAAAATTTCGCTTGCCCTTCGATCTCTTGGCTGATAATTATCGATCATAATTATTTTCCACTCATAACGGTTTGTAATAACAGTAAACAAACAAACACGTGTGTTTACTGTCAAATGTAAATCTTATGAGTTTCGCTCAGTATAAATCGAAATAATGCCTGGTAAATACTTGTCGTTTGAAGAGCGTAAGCTTATAGTGAATTTACACGCAAAGGAGCAAAAATTATACGCGGAAATAGCCAAACTACTGTCCCGGAGCCGTTATACTATCCAATCTGTAATCGGGCGCTTTAAATATGAAGGGCGCGTAGAGAATAAGCCTAAATCAGGACGCCCTGTAATTCTCACTGATGCAGATCGGCTGCAAATTAAGCGTATGATTGCCAAAGATCCGTTCATAAGTGCATAAGTGTCAATCCAATCAAAAAGAAGTTCATCCAGAAACAGTACGAAAATGCGTGATTGATGCCGGATTTAAGTCTCGTACACCTCGCAGAAAGCCACTGGTAAGTGAAGTAAATCGCAAAAAACGTTTGGACTTCGCTCGGCAATACCAAAATGCATCTCTCGAGTTCTGGCGCAATGTTATATTTTCTGATGAGTCCAAATACAACATTTTTGGGCCTGATGGGACTGTAAAACACGGCGGCGGCGGCGTAATGGTATGGGGCTGTATGGCTGCCAGCGGCGTTGGAAACTTAGAAATAATTGAAGGAATCATGGATCGTCGGGCATATATTGAAATTCTCAAGAGAAATTTGGAGCCAAGTGCTGGAAAATTGGGTTTATCAAAGGATTTTTACTTTCAACAAGATAATGATCTTAAGCACATGGCTCATAATACTAGGATGTTCTTGGCGTACAAAACTCCACATTTGCTTAAGACACCACCACAAAGTCCTGACCTCAATCCCATTGAGCACATGTAGAACATGCTGGAAAAAAGGATCAGGACTCATCATATTAGCTCGAAACCTCAGATAAAACAGGCTCTTCTGGAGAAATGGGCGAAAATAGAGCCAAGCTATGGAAAAAAAACTTGTTGAATCGATGCCACACCGCCTTAAAGTCGTAAATAAAAATAAAGGCTACCCAACTAAATATTAACAAAAAATGTATCTATAGTTTTTAAGATTTCATAAACTGTTTCGTAAGTGTACGAAGACATTATTGGAGGCAAATTGTCGACTTTGTTTTATTTTTAGTTAATAACTGTTGAAGGATCAGCACAAGGAGATAATTAAAAAACATTAAACTTTTTCTTTTGTGACGTTCACAAGTCGACTCTCTATATTATAATAATTTTTCATCTCAATTGTTATTTTCATTTAAATTTTTAAAAACTCATGACATGCTATGTTTTTTGTATTACAGTACTAAACTTTTAATTTTGAATGGTATCTTAGCGCGTATTCCAAGATAGAAAAACAGCGAATTTTAAGAAGTACAATTCGCGATAAAAATTTATAATAGGTTCACTACAGTACCCCCTCTCTAGCGTAGCGATTAAATTATAATATGGTGATAATTGATATTATTATTATTTTTATACTCTTTAGAAAATATTTGAACTTAAATTGCCGTCAAAACTGACTGTTTTTGGAACTTCGTTTTTATTTCGTTCTTTGCTTAATATACCGAAAGCTGGTTTCAAACGATCAATTGAAATAGATTTGGGTCGTCCTTTCATTTCTACTACAAAATGTTTTCTGAATCGCCTGACAACGGAAAATGGTCCATCATATGGAGGATTGAGCGGAGGTTTCACTTTATCAATTCTGACGAATACGTGGGTGCAGTTGTCTAAAGACTTCGGAACAAATTGATTTGAACCTTTTAAACAACGTGGCTCGGTGGGTCTAATGGTTCTCATATGGTTTCTCAACCTCTCAATGAAATTATTAGATGTTGATTCATTGGATAGTGTACTATTGCACAAAAATTCACCAGGAATTTTGAGTGTTTCGCCATATACCATTTCGGCTGGCGAGCATTTCAGATCTTTAACCGATACTCGAAGTCCTAACATGACAAAAGCTAACTCTTCGCTCCAATGAATGGTGTTGCACCTGGCCATTAAAGATGCTTTTATTTGTCTATGTAATCGCTCTACCATTCCATTGGATTGTGGATGGTAGGAATTTGTTCTTATTCTATTCGTTCCAAGGAGACTTTGAAGTTCGGTGAAAGCTTTGATTCAAATTGTGAACCTTGATCAGTTGTAATTGTGGTGGGAACTCCAAATCTTGGAATAACTGGCATACGAAAGTCTTTGCGACAGTTACAGCTGTCATGTCTTTTATTGCGTAAGCCTCTGGCCAACGTGTGAATCGGTCGATAATCGTTAAAATGTATGAGTAGCCATCTGACGGTGGAAGGGGTCCGACTAAGTCTAGGTGAATGTGCTCGAATCTGCCCGCAGGTATCGCGAAACGGCCTGAAGCAGATTTGGTGTGCCTATGCACTTTTGCTTTCTGGCAGGAAATGCACGATTTTACCCAATTATTTATGTCCTTAGCCATGTTTGGCGAAAAATAACGGGAAGTAATGAGTTTTCTTCTAGCTCTAATTCCTGGATGCGAAAGTGAATGTAATTTCTTGTAGACTTCTTGCCGTAGAGGTTGTGGAACATATGGTCGATTTTCTCCTGTTCCAGTTTCACACCAGACTTTATCATTGTAAAAGGGGATTTTTAATAGTGTCATTTCTACTTTAGAGTTAAGGAGTTTATTGCCGGATATAAGAGTCTGTAATTCTGTGCCAGATTGTTGATGCTTTACGAAAGACGAAGGGTTGAAATTTTGGTTTGTCATAGAAATTTCGGGATGACATCTTGAAAGACAATCGGCTACAATGTTGTCTTTACCTTTAATATGCTGAATGTCCGTCGAAAATTGAGCTGTATATTCTAAATGTCGAGTCTGCCTTGGACTCCTCTCGGTTTTTGAATTAATAGCGTATGTTAATGGTTTGTGGTCTGTAAATATCACAAATAGTTTTCCCTCAACGAAATACCTAAAGTGCTTGATAGCTAGGTATATTGCGAGGAGCTCACGATCAAAAGTAGAATATTTAATTTCTGCTGTCGATAGCTTTCGTGAGAAAAAGGCTAACGGCTGCCATTGCTGGTTGTGATATTGTTGAAGAACAGCACCTACTGCTTTATCGGATGCATCTGTTGTTATGCTTAGTGTGGCTGTATTGTCAGGATAGACTAGAAGTACTGCATCACTAAAAGAGTATTTGATTTTTTGAAATGCATCATTACAGCATTCAGGCCACGAAAATGTTAGCTTTGACTTTGTTTTCTTTTCATTTTGAATCGATGTAAGATGTAAATGTATAGGTGCTAAAAGCTCAGCTAAGTGTGGTATGAACCTGTGATAATAGTTTAACATACCTATGAAGTGTTGCGTTTGCTGAATAGATCCAGGAGCCGGATAATTAGCCATGGCTTCTATTCTATTCTTTGATGGAGTTATGCCATCTTTAGAAATAGTGTGACTCAGGAAGTCAAGAGTTGGAACTCCGAAAATGCATTTACTGAGTTTTATGCTTAAGCCGTATTTAGCTAGCCTTTCAAAAACAAGATCTAAATGCATTTTGTGTGCTGATTCGTCCTTACTGGCTATTAATATATCGTCGTACTTATGATTGTGCCATTTGCGGCTGAAAGGCAAAATTCAGAGTTTATACGAGAATATTTAAAGAAATCTCTATGTGGTAATACTGAGCGATCTGCGCCAGTGTCTATTAGAAAATTTAATTTATTTCGTCTGTCTTTGATGAAAAGACGGCGGCTTTTTGTAAGCATCCCACCGTCTGCCGCAATGACGATGGGATGAATTAGTTTGTCGAAAAGGAACTGGACGGGGTTGAATCCTTATCGAATTTACAAGGTTCTGTACATTTTCGAGCTTGATTCCCGTACTTGAAATGATACCAGCATAATGGTCCTCGGCTGTCGAATCCTCTTCTTTTAGAATTAGATCGATTGCCAGAAGGATTTCTTCCTCTAGAAATGGACCGTGAGTTTCTGCTAAAATTCTGTTGCTTGGTAATCATTCTCTTCAATTCTTTGATCTCTTGTTCCAAAATTTCGAATTGAGAATTTTGTGATGAAAGAGAGTTTTGATTCTTCTGTTTTTGCACTTCGACCACAGCTGACACGTTATGGCTATTTTGCATGGCCTCCCATATCTTATCTGCTGTGTCCAGTATGCTATGGATATCTTTGTCCATCTGGGAAATAAGGGCAATGTTTATTAAATGTGGTAATCTGCTTAACCATAATTGTTTAATAAGATCTTCCCCAACAGTTCCAGATGTACCTGCAAGTGATCTCATCTTTCTGTAGAACTCGGAGGGTTTTTTGTCCCCGATTTCCTCATCAGACACGAGTTTTTTTATTCGTGTTTCGATGCTTAACGAATTACGATCGATTAAAACTTTTTTAAGTTTGCTGTATCGATTATCCGCTGGAGGATTCTCCATTATGTCGATCAGGGATTCAGCCACATCCTGCGGCAAGGATGAAACGACGTAATTATACTTCGATGCGTCGGTGCTAACTCTACTTATGGCAAATTGCGACTCAATTTGGATAAACCAAGTAGTGACGCTATTCGGCCAGAATGTAGGCAACCGTACATTCATTGGACTTAATTCGCTGGTACTGAAATTTTCGCTGTTGTTAGTAGAAGCATTAAATTTACTGTTATCAGAAGTAATTGTTTGATTAGGAGTAGCATTTACTTCTGTATCGTTGGTTTTTTCTTTGTCACCAACCATATTATAATTTATATTTTGGGATAATTTATGGAGCGAAACTACAATATATCGAACGTCAAACAATAAGAATTTGAAAATTAAATTGAAAAAAAAGAAAAGAAGAAAAAAAAATATTCGTGGAATATGCACAATAACCTTACAATCACATGTAGTGAATAATTGAAATGGATTAGTTTTTGTTTCTAAATTAAATAAAAATGTTTAATGAATAAATCTGCATTAAAACTTTTTCAAATTTCTTGCAACAATTTATTGTGTGTATTGAGTTTCAAATAGCTGCTGTACGAAGACATTATTGGTACACTGTATGTCTACGATTTCAATCTTCGGTACAAAACTTATTCGAATCCCCTTATTCCTTCTACCACCTCCCATATAATCTGCACTTTTTCATGAAATACTTTAAACCAATTTACACAGTACGTATAAAACTTATCGAGCTGAAATTGTGCAATACATTGTGACAAAAAAGTCACATTTGATTTGGACTGTAGTGCCATTGTAGAAGGTGGGACTGCCATTAATTATCCCAAAAATTGGCGCGGTCTGTCAATCAGTTTGTTTTCAGTAGCTGGTTGTAGTTCACCGCGATTTTTCAAATGGATAAAAATATGGAACAAAGAGTTTGTCTCAAATTTTGTGTTTCCAACCAAATTTCGTGTGCCTGATCATTGTGAATGTTGGAAAAGTTGATTCGGTGATTCAGTAATATGAAAAACACGAGCCTTCGAGTGTTCAATGCCTTTAAGAACGGTCGAGAGATCCTTGAAGACGACTTTCGACCTCTTCAACTGACGAAAACATTCAAAAAGTGAAGGAGATTGTGCTCGAAATCGTCATGCCAGTCTTAGGGAGATATTAAGAGAGCTCGACATATCTCGCGAATCCGTTCGTTCGAATTTGGTGGATACCTTGGCCATGAAACGTGACCTTGCTCGACTCTTTTCAATAAAGCTGAATTTTCTTAAAAAAAGTACCGTGAACAGGTCTCTTTGGACATCCTTTATCGTTTAAATTCTAATCCGACATTCACGGAGCGCATCATAACTGGTGATGCATGGGTCTATGAGTTTGACATGTAAACCAGACAACAATCGTCGGAATAGAGGAAAAAAATAAACAGAAACCGAAAAAACCACGCCAAAGCCGCTCAAAAATCAAGGAGATGCTCATTGTTTTTTTTCCGATATTCGAAGCTTGATCTTTCATGAATTCGTTCCGGAGGAACAGACGGTCAATAAGGAGTATTATTTGTCCGTATTGAAGCGTTTGCATGAGCGAATACGTAAAAAAAACGGCCGGATTTATGGAAGGGGAATTAATGGATTTTCCACGATGAAAATGTGCCATCGCAATGAGCCTCAATTGTGACCGAATTTGAGCCCAAAAACGCAACAAATTGCTTTAAGCAACCACCGTATTTACCAGATTTGGCCCCATGTGACTTTTTGCTATCCTCGAAACTAAAATTGGAACCCGTTTTCAGTCGACCGAGGACTTAAAACAAAAATCGCTCTGGACTACTGAGGTGTACCCATTTAACCAGCTGCTTTAAACAAACTGATTAACAGACCGCGCTAATTTTTGGGATAATAATTAAGGACAGTCCTACCATGGGAGTCGCGTTTGATAACATCATCGTTTAGAACACTCGAAAATCTTAACCATAATTGTTTAATAAGATCTTCCCCAACAGTTCCAGATGTACCTGCAAGTGATCTCATCTTTCTGTAGAACTCGGAGGGTTTTTTGTCCCCGATTTCCTCATCAGACACGAGTTTTTTTATTCGTGTTTCGATGCTTAACGAATTACGATCGATTAAAACTTTTTTAAGTTTGCTGTATCGATTATCCGCTGGAGGATTCTCCATTATGTCGATCAGGGATTCAGCCACATCCTGCGGCAAGGATGAAACGACGTAATTATACTTCGATGCGTCGGTGCTAACTCTACTTATGGCAAATTGCGACTCAATTTGGATAAACCAAGTAGTGACGCTATTCGGCCAGAATGTAGGCAACCGTACATTCATTGGACTTAATTCGCTGGTACTGAAATTTTCGCTGTTGTTAGTAGAAGCATTAAATTTACTGTTATCAGAAGTAATTGTTTGATTAGGAGTAGCATTTACTTCTGTATCGTTGGTTTTTTCTTTGTCACCAACCATATTATAATTTATATTTTGGGATAATTTATGGAGCGAAACTACAATATATCGAACGTCAAACAATAAGAATTTGAAAATTAAATTGAAAAAAAAGAAAAGAAGAAAAAAAAATATTCGTGGAATATGCACAATAACCTTACAATCACATGTAGTGAATAATTGAAATGGATTAGTTTTTGTTTCTAAATTAAATAAAAATGTTTAATGAATAAATCTGCATTAAAACTTTTTCAAATTTCTTGCAACAATTTATTGTGTGTATTGAGTTTCAAATAGCTGCTGTACGAAGACATTATTGGTACACTGTATGTCTACGATTTCAATCTTCGGTACAAAACTTATTCGAATCCCCTTATTCCTTCTACCACCTCCCATATAATCTGCACTTTTTCATGAAATACTTTAAACCAATTTACACAGTACGTATAAAACTTATCGAGCTGAAATTGTGCAATACATTGTGACAAAAAAGTCACATTTGATTTGGACTGTAGTGCCATTGTAGAAGGTGGGACTGCCATTAATTATCCCAAAAATTGGCGCGGTCTGTCAATCAGTTTGTTTTCAGTAGCTGGTTGTAGTTCACCGCGATTTTTCAAATGGATAAAAATATGGAACAAAGAGTTTGTCTCAAATTTTGTGTTTCCAACCAAATTTCGTGTGCCTGATCATTGTGAATGTTGGAAAAGTTGATTCGGTGATTCAGTAATATGAAAAACACGAGCCTTCGAGTGTTCAATGCCTTTAAGAACGGTCGAGAGATCCTTGAAGACGACTTTCGACCTCTTCAACTGACGAAAACATTCAAAAAGTGAAGGAGATTGTGCTCGAAATCGTCATGCCAGTCTTAGGGAGATATTAAGAGAGCTCGACATATCTCGCGAATCCGTTCGTTCGAATTTGGTGGATACCTTGGCCATGAAACGTGACCTTGCTCGACTCTTTTCAATAAAGCTGAATTTTCTTAAAAAAAGTACCGTGAACAGGTCTCTTTGGACATCCTTTATCGTTTAAATTCTAATCCGACATTCACGGAGCGCATCATAACTGGTGATGCATGGGTCTATGAGTTTGACATGTAAACCAGACAACAATCGTCGGAATAGAGGAAAAAAATAAACAGAAACCGAAAAAACCACGCCAAAGCCGCTCAAAAATCAAGGAGATGCTCATTGTTTTTTTTCCGATATTCGAAGCTTGATCTTTCATGAATTCGTTCCGGAGGAACAGACGGTCAATAAGGAGTATTATTTGTCCGTATTGAAGCGTTTGCATGAGCGAATACGTAAAAAAAACGGCCGGATTTATGGAAGGGGAATTAATGGATTTTCCACGATGAAAATGTGCCATCGCAATGAGCCTCAATTGTGACCGAATTTGAGCCCAAAAACGCAACAAATTGCTTTAAGCAACCACCGTATTTACCAGATTTGGCCCCATGTGACTTTTTGCTATCCTCGAAACTAAAATTGGAACCCGTTTTCAGTCGACCGAGGACTTAAAACAAAAATCGCTCTGGACTACTGAGGTGTACCCATTTAACCAGCTGCTTTAAACAAACTGATTAACAGACCGCGCTAATTTTTGGGATAATAATTAAGGACAGTCCTACCATGGGAGTCGCGTTTGATAACATCATCGTTTAGAACACTCGAAAATCTTAACCATAATTGTTTAATAAGATCTTCCCCAACAGTTCCAGATGTACCTGCAAGTGATCTCATCTTTCTGTAGAACTCGGAGGGTTTTTTGTCCCCGATTTCCTCATCAGACACGAGTTTTTTTATTCGTGTTTCGATGCTTAACGAATTACGATCGATTAAAACTTTTTTAAGTTTGCTGTATCGATTATCCGCTGGAGGATTCTCCATTATGTCGATCAGGGATTCAGCCACATCCTGCGGCAAGGATGAAACGACGTAATTATACTTCGATGCGTCGGTGCTAACTCTACTTATGGCAAATTGCGACTCAATTTGGATAAACCAAGTAGTGACGCTATTCGGCCAGAATGTAGGCAACCGTACATTCATTGGACTTAATTCGCTGGTACTGAAATTTTCGCTGTTGTTAGTAGAAGCATTAAATTTACTGTTATCAGAAGTAATTGTTTGATTAGGAGTAGCATTTACTTCTGTATCGTTGGTTTTTTCTTTGTCACCAACCATATTATAATTTATATTTTGGGATAATTTATGGAGCGAAACTACAATATATCGAACGTCAAACAATAAGAATTTGAAAATTAAATTGAAAAAAAAGAAAAGAAGAAAAAAAAATATTCGTGGAATATGCACAATAACCTTACAATCACATGTAGTGAATAATTGAAATGGATTAGTTTTTGTTTCTAAATTAAATAAAAATGTTTAATGAATAAATCTGCATTAAAACTTTTTCAAATTTCTTGCAACAATTTATTGTGTGTATTGAGTTTCAAATAGCTGCTGTACGAAGACATTATTGGTACACTGTATGTCTACGATTTCAATCTTCGGTACAAAACTTATTCGAATCCCCTTATTCCTTCTACCACCTCCCATATAATCTGCACTTTTTCATGAAATACTTTAAACCAATTTACACAGTACGTATAAAACTTATCGAGCTGAAATTGTGCAATACATTGTGACAAAAAAGTCACATTTGATTTGGACTGTAGTGCCATTGTAGAAGGTGGGACTGCCATTAATTATCCCAAAAATTGGCGCGGTCTGTCAATCAGTTTGTTTTCAGTAGCTGGTTGTAGTTCACCGCGATTTTTCAAATGGATAAAAATATGGAACAAAGAGTTTGTCTCAAATTTTGTGTTTCCAACCAAATTTCGTGTGCCTGATCATTGTGAATGTTGGAAAAGTTGATTCGGTGATTCAGTAATATGAAAAACACGAGCCTTCGAGTGTTCAATGCCTTTAAGAACGGTCGAGAGATCCTTGAAGACGACTTTCGACCTCTTCAACTGACGAAAACATTCAAAAAGTGAAGGAGATTGTGCTCGAAATCGTCATGCCAGTCTTAGGGAGATATTAAGAGAGCTCGACATATCTCGCGAATCCGTTCGTTCGAATTTGGTGGATACCTTGGCCATGAAACATGACCTTGCTCGACTCTTTTCAATAAAGCTGAATTTTCTTAAAAAAAGTACCGTGAACAGGTCTCTTTGGACATCCTTTATCGTTTAAATTCTAATCCGACATTCACGGAGCGCATCATAACTGGTGATGCATGGGTCTATGAGTTTGACATGTAAACCAGACAACAATCGTCGGAATAGAGGAAAAAAATAAACAGAAACCGAAAAAACCACGCCAAAGCCGCTCAAAAATCAAGGAGATGCTCATTGTTTTTTTTCCGATATTCGAAGCTTGATCTTTCATGAATTCGTTCCGGAGGAACAGACGGTCAATAAGGAGTATTATTTGTCCGTATTGAAGCGTTTGCATGAGCGAATACGTAAAAAAAACGGCCGGATTTATGGAAGGGGAATTAATGGATTTTCCACGATGAAAATGTGCCATCGCAATGAGCCTCAATTGTGACCGAATTTGAGCCCAAAAACGCAACAAATTGCTTTAAGCAACCACCGTATTTACCAGATTTGGCCCCATGTGACTTTTTGCTATCCTCGAAACTAAAATTGGAACCCGTTTTCAGTCGACCGAGGACTTAAAACAAAAATCGCTCTGGACTACTGAGGTGTACCCATTTAACCAGCTGCTTTAAACAAACTGATTAACAGACCGCGCTAATTTTTGGGATAATAATTAAGGACAGTCCTACCATGGGAGTCGCGTTTGATAACATCATCGTTTAGAACACTCGAAAATCTGCATTTAGACAGCTTTAAGGATTATGTATCTGTAGTAATTCTAGGTGGTATGCTTTTCTCAGATTCTCGCTCAAGGTTAAGCGCTCTTAGCAAGTCCGCTCCATCATAGAGTGTTAGTGGTTGAATATAGTTTCAAATTTAATAAAGTGTGATCGCAGTGGCCTTAAAGTTTCTTGACTATAAGTGCAGCCATTGATTTTCCTATGAATGGTTTATTGTGTGTAGGCGAATTCCAATTGTTAGAATTTCTGCTTGAACCGATGGTGCAGTGCTACCCAAACACCTTACTCAATTTTGGAGTCTTCGTTTACTTAAATTTTAATAACTTAAATTCTGAAAAGCTTTTAGTTTTATTGTAAATGCGAATTGGTAAATTTTGTTTTATGTTTTTACATTTAACACTTTTCAAAACAAATCCTGAATAATTTTAAAACCTTCGTTTTTTACTTTGTTTAAAATTAAGAATTTCGGCACGACTGAAAAAAAAATCGTTTGTCATTTGATAAGCATAATTTTGTGAACTACAAACAACCTCTGAAGCGAATTTGTTTTGAAATCATTTTTTTAAGTTTGACTTGTATGTGCAGTGCACAATTACGGTCATAGAGGGAAGGATCAATCGAAACATCAATCTCTAAACAATGTAAGAAACGAAGGCTTAAGGAGCATTCGACGGAGCTCGTTTTGAAATATTTCGAATATTCTGAGTAATTTATGATTAATCTGTTGATTGTTGCTTTTATTTCGTTTTCATTTGAACTATTGAAAATTTTCTAATTAGTTTTTTTGCAGTGCTTTTTAACTATAACAGTTTGTTTTTTATTTAAATTTACAGAAGAGTCAATGCTAGCAAAAGGTCGAAGTTTTGGTGATCGTGAACTTTTTAAGAAGGCCCAAAGTATAAATACACCATCATGTGATTCTCTGCATAAATATCTTAATTCGTAGCTGAACAAATTATATTTGTAAATCTCTGCGAATAATTTATGCTTAAAAAAACAATATTGCGTAAAAAACGTAGAGGTGATAATTTTTGTTGTTGGGTTTGTTATGTAGAAGATACTCGTCTTGGTTTTTTTGTTATTTTTCATATTGAATTTTTTTTTTTTTTTTATTTAAAAAGACATCGATTTTCTTTCTGATCTAGAGTCAATTTGGTTGTTTATTCATTAAAGAAATATTTAAAACATTTTTGCTTCAATGCTATTTAAAGACATAATAAAAGAGAGAAAAAAAAACAATATTAAGCGTAAAATCAATTTTAAATACTAATTTCATGAATTTTATTTCAAAATCCCAATAATAATGTGGTGAAGACTCGGCTTTAAAAAGTAGTAAGTACAAGTTTTTTTTTTAGTTTTAGTTTTAACGACGCGCAACAAATCTCTGTCAGACAAGCAGTTGGAAATAAACTGCCAACAAGTCGGGCGAAACTTTATTATTTTTGGGACAAAATGCGCATGCGTAGAAAGTCAATATGCAGGTTAGAGTGGTTAGGGAAGACTAAGTGAAAGGAGCTTCTTGGGCAGGGCAGTTCTCAATTTAACACTTTCCGGAAACGCTCCATATTTCATTCCTTCATTTATACAAGTTTGAGTTTTCATGAAGGGAGGGGGGAGGGTGATAGTAAGGGTGGGTGGATGTTAATAGTTTTTTAATTGATTGCTTGAACCAAATCCAATATTCTTTGTATAGAATGTCAGTTTCATAGACGAAATTGATTAGAATTTTCATTGGATTCGGTGTATTTTAAATTCACGAAACCAAACATTTGTATGGGAGGGGGTAGAGGAGGTAGGGGAATCGTAAGATTTGTGATGCAGTTTTATTTCTTTTCTTTTGTGAGGTGCTTGTACAAAATTTTCAAGTTTATAGCTTTTAATTTGTTAGTTATTAGTTGATTTAATGAAATTGGTCGAAATCATACTTTTGTGTGGGAGGAGGTAAAAGGGCAAGTGCTATCTCAAAACTTTTAACGTAATTTTATTTCAACTATTTTTGTAAGTTCTTGTGCAAAATTTCAAATTGATAGCATTTAATAGTTAAGTGATAATTGATTTCTTAAAAATGGTCGAAAAAATAATTTTGTATGGGAGGGGGTAGAAGTTTTAAAGATATTCGACCAGTTAATATTTTAAACTCTTTAAATGCATTTCGCAAATTTTCAAGTTTCTACCTAAAAATTTCATTCAAAAATTTTCAGTTTATGTGTTTTTTTCATTGCACATGAAACACTTTGTGCACGTTAGACCCCCACTTCGGTGCATAACAATTTTGGAACAAATTATTATTTTTTTTCTATGTACATTAAATAGATGTGTCGACGTACAAAATTTAAACTTTGTATCTTTTACCAGAGCCATAAAAAATCACTCAAAATTTTCAACATTTTCGCTTTCCACCTCCCTCCCCTTACACCCCCCAACTTAAATTTTTTACCAAAATTAAAGACTGTATAGCTCTACAATCTGACAAATTTTCGATTTGATATGTGTACTCAATTTTGAGATTTGGTGATTTGTAGTTTTGGAAAGTGCGCCATTTTTGAAATGCTCTCCATTTCCCCCCACTACTATTATGTCCATATATTATATTTTTTTCATATGTCACTAGTAAAGCTTAGTATTCATTTTAAGTTTCAATTACATAGCTTAAGAGATAGTCGAGATATTAATTTTTAAGTGTTTTTCTTTGCACCCCCCGTGACCCTCCCCCTTACAATAATTAGCTTCTATCTAAACTGATTCTAGTAGATCTTGATGCCATCTTAATGGTCTCAAAATATCAATTTTTTATGGGTAGTAATTTCGAAGATATAATCATTTGAAAAAAAAATTCGGCCGCCAATTGGTTCTTACCCCCCCTTTTCGCACCCCAATGGATAAAAAAATTAAATTATTTTTAAAAGTTGTCCCACAAACTCCTCTATATGTGTGTTGATTTTTAGCTTCCTAGCTGTAACTATGGTTGAGATATTTGAATTCGTATTTTTCGGTTTAAGCGCTCCCCTTGCCTCCCCCTGAAACCGTACACCCCCCAAAATGGGTATCCGCCTAAGATCCGCAACTACCTACAATCCCTCCAAAAATGAACTTTCTATCTTGAAGGGTTTGGGAGTTAATGTGCGCTGAGCATACACGTCGGCGTACGGCGGACGGCGTACAGACAGACGGATTTTTTTTTTTGCATTTTTAGACTACTTTAGTCATGAAACGCGAAAAAAAAAAAAATTTCAGGGTAGCAAATTTTTTTTTTTCCAAGTCAATCACAATACTTTATTATTAAAATAATAAAGTAAAATTGATTAATTCGATAATTACAAATAAAATTTTAGATCAAAACTTTTAAAAATCGAATAGAACCGCGGCATTGTTGATTTAATTACTTTAATATCGTGTAGATAAGAAGTATCAGCAGTTCCTTATTTTTAAAAGGTTCGGCGTTAACATTTGGACAAAAGAAATCTTGTACCTCAAGAATACGGAATCATTATATAAACATTATACCACAACAAAGCGATATCTTTGTCTTGCAGCGATCCTTGGCGTTCATGCCAAAACCAATTCCACTTTTTTGCGCCGGCTTACAACATTACAAGAATGACAATGACTGAGTCTTTGTCACAAGTCAGAGTAGAAAATGATCTGACTTCCAGTTTTAAAACAGACAACGGCCTTAAACAAGGTGACGGCCTCGCACCAATGCTTTTCAACTTAACACTCGAATATGTTGTTCGGAAACTTCCCGTTGACACCAAGGGAACACTATGCTTCAAATCCACACAACTCGTAGCATATGCCGACGACATAGATATCCTTGCAAGATCTCTGGAGAGTGCTAAGGAAGTATTTGTAAACCTTGACTCGGTAGCAAGGGAAGTTGGACTACGTATTAATGAAAACAAAACAAAAATTATGACGCAAACTAGGAAAAAGACGCCAATCAGACAAAATATTACTGTAGGAGACTATAACCTAGAAAACGTAGACAACTTCATATATCTAGGGGCGAATCTATCGAAGGATGGAAGCGAACTCATCGAAATTAAAAGAAGGATAATGATGGCAAACAAGATTTATTATTCGGTACTTCCAATAATCAAAAACAAGAACGTGCACAGGAAAACAAAACTTAAGCTATACAAAACAATCATAAGACCTGTGCTATGCTGTGGCAGCGAAACGTGGACATTAACTCAGGCGTCCGAAAAACTACTTAACGCCTTTGAAAGAAAGGTCCTCAGAAGAATCCTCGGATCTGTGAGGGAAGACTCGATCTGGAGAATACGATACAATAGAAAATTGTATGCCATCTTCGACAATCCAGAAGTGTCAACCCTCATAAAATTTAAAAAGTTACAATGGGCTGGTCATGTGGAGCGGATGGATGACGGAAGAATTCCCAAACGCACACTAAAAGGGAAAGTCAACGGACAAAGACCGGTCGGAAAACCACGAAAGCGCTGGGAGGATTCGATTGACGCAGACAGCAAATCACTGCTAAGATTTTCAAACTGGAGGACGCGGTCACTGAACCGAGATGGATGGAGGCAAAGCATTCAGGAGGCCAAAGTCCGATTTGGGCTGTAGCGCCATCGTAAGTAAGTAAGTTACAACATTTATGGAGCTCACATTTTGTATTAAATGCTTAATTAGCATTATCATTAAAAGCAATAAAAAAAATTAACTGATTAACTTTACTGCTTCTGCTCATACAATATGACACAGTTTCACGACTTCACAAACAATCGATTTTCTTGAAAGGTATGAATGTTACTAGTCTGAAATTTAAGAGATGTCAATTTTATAATATTCGTAGTTATTTCTGAAAAAATCACTAAGATCCTTTCACTCCTTCTACCACCTCCCATACAAACTGCAAAATTTCACTTACACTAATTTTCTCAGTTCATATTGGATCTTTGGGAGGTTTCATTTTGTTTAAAACATTTTTATAGCTACTTTAGCATGATGGAAAGAAAATTAATTCAATGCTATCACCCCTTCTACCACTCCACATACAAAATTTCCTGGGATCACAGAAATTGTTGTTATGTTTTTTATGATGATGCGATGGCGCTACAGCCCATATCGAACCTTGGCCACCCGGATGCACCTCCTCCAGTTGTCACAGTCCGACGACCGCGTCCTCCAGTTTGAAAAATCGAGAAGTGATCTGCAATCTGCGTCGACTGAGCTCTCCCATTGCTTTCGTTGCTTCCCCTGCGGTCCGTTGCCTTGAGCTTTGCCCTTCAGCACTCGTTTTGGGATTTGTTCTTCGAGCATTCGCTCCACGTGGCCAGCCCAATATAGCCTGCGCAGTTTGATCACGATAGATGCGTCAAATAGTTGATACAGCTAATCTTGTATCGAATTCGCCAATCATCTCCTTTCTTAACTGCTCCGTATACTTTCGGAATTTGTTTTCGCTCAAACGTGTCGATTAATTTCTCCGACACCCGCGTCAAGGTCCACGTTTCGCAACCATATAGCAGCACATGACGAATTAATATCTTGTAGATGCGTAGTTTATT
The DNA here is from genome assembly GCA_963669355.1 of Chorisops tibialis. Classification (NCBI taxonomy): domain Eukaryota; kingdom Metazoa; phylum Arthropoda; class Insecta; order Diptera; family Stratiomyidae; genus Chorisops; species Chorisops tibialis. Next base: position 80,124,962 of record OY770263.1, read on the forward strand.
GTTTCGATGGACCTCTCTTAATTGGAATTGAATTTCATGTCGCTCATTGCCGTCCCTTGTGAGAAGGGCTCCCAAGTATACGAATTCATCCACCTGCTCAAAGTTGTACTCGCCCATAGTTCTGCCTCTCTGGGACAGTCCTTCAAGCCTGGGTCATGTATTTAGTTTTCGCTTCATTGACTCTGAGCCCTATTTCACCCGCTGCCGACTCCAACTCCTGGAATACCTCCTTAACGCAAGGTATCGATCGGTCCAAAATATCCACGTCGTCTGCGTATGCCACCAACTGTGCAGATTTTACGTGTAGCGTACCTCTGGATTCCACTGAGGTTACTGAAGTTGCATTCCTGACGACATACTCGAGCACCAAGTTAAAGAGCATGGGAGCGAGACCATCTCCTTGTTTGAGACCTGACTCTATTGGAGAGCTTTGAGTCAACTTGTTTTGGATTTTAAATTGGCACTCATTGTTATCCATCGTGGCTTTTATTAACCGAACTAGTTTCGGTGGGACACCTAGTTCAATCGTTATTCTGTACAGAGCATTACGGTCGATACTATCGTATGCTTGAAATAAATCGACGAACAGTTGGTGCACATTAACGTCATATTCCCAGCATTTTGCTGTTTTACTGAGAATAACTGGCCCGTTTTCGATAGATAGATCTGAAGCCACCTTGATATTCTCCGATGATGTTGTTAGTGTATTCACTGATTCTTCGTTCGCTATTATGTTTTTTATACAGATAATTGTTCATCTCTTTTACCTTGCAAGCACCTCCTGTGCATATGTTTATCATCAGATCATTTTTCGTGGCAAGTATCTTCTGTGTGCATCTTCAAGCTACATACTTTAGAAATTTGAAGACCCAGACTTTTCATCATCTTTTTCCCGCGGTACGTGGTAAGTATATGTTAAATTGTCCGGAAAATGCCTAGTAAATAAAAAATAAATATATAATTACAATAATTGTAAGAATAATTGTCAGTCAGTCCCTTCAGTCATTCAATGAGTCGTTACCCGAGGCTTCGAAATAAAAGTAGTGTTTTTAACTAAACAAAGTTCTGTTAATTTTTATTCGCCGCTGCTATATCAGTACAGGCACCGAAATACCCACAACCCTTCAGTGGATACTGTATTCACTGATTTCGCGTGTGAATTAATCTATTGTGGGCGGGTGAACAAAAGAGCTCACTCGCGATATAAACAGCGGTTTTATTGTGATAGTTTTTTGGCATCACACTATAGAATTACTTTCAGTTTTAACATTTTATATATGTAGTTATATTAATTGAATGCATTTCATGAAAAATTAAAGTAAAGTTTTTTTATTTTATAGATTTTTGCATCACAATGAAATCTTCAGACATATCTTGGTCAAAATCGCTCCTGTAAGCAAACATGATTAAAAATAATTGATTATACTGAAAGAACATTTACCTACCCAAAATATTGGCTAAAAGGGTCCTTTGATGGCCAATAATCAAATGTAAATGTTACAAATTCTGCAGAATTTGAATATTCTTCGGTCTGTAATTATAGTTATTCGTTAAAATTAACAAAAACAATCATAAGGGATTAGGCGTTGAATGTACTTGTAAAAAATCCTTTGGCATACTCGGTAAGAAGTTGACATAAATTTTAAGTGGTGCAGATTTCCTTGTTTTCATTATTTCAACGATTCCCCGAAATAGTTGCACGTCCATTACACGCGAATTATAGTTCATCAAGAGAATCTTCAAATTTTTTAAATTTTGTACAACTTCGAGAAATATAGATGAGTCTACATTATAAAAACCCAATATGCCGAGTTCTTCTATTTCATTGCAGCTAAGTGAAAGTCCTTTAAGAAATTGATCGCTACGTAAATGATATATATTTATATGTAATTTTTTCAAATTTTTTATTTCCAAAATTTTTTCTCCAATTTCTTCGTTCAAGCTTACAACATCCAATGTTTCGACTAAATCAGTCCGCGATCGTATCGCTTCGGTCAAAACATCCAGACATTCATGGCCCATAATTAGTAAATATTGTAAATTTTTCAATTGACAGATACTTGTAATTTCGGCTTTAACATTGTTACCGATCCGCAGTTTTTCAAGATCGGTTTGTGTGTCGATCAAAGTTTTAATTGCCGAATCATTCAATTCCCAACAATCCGAAATGCCAAGTGTTTTCAATTTATTTTCATTACAAATTTCCATGAAATGTTCTGATAGAAATTTACGACAATTTGTAATATTCAAATTTTGAATGTTTTTCAATTTGCTGAGAAACTTTCCGGTAATATTTTTGTTAGACGATATATCCAAACTTTTCAAATGTGTTAAAGTAGAAATTCCATTGAAATTCAGGTCGGACAATTGGCAGTTAATTAGTCGTAATTTTCGGATTTGTTTTAACGGAAAAGTCAAATCCTGAAAGAACTTTACTTTAAAGGAGATTTTACATTGGACATCAACATTTTGAATATTTGGACAGCATTTCATAACGTGATACATAATTTCGTAGAAATGTTGATTTGGATCGGAGCCTTCGTACCTGAGGTTCTTAATATAATTACCACTTCGCAAAAGGATTTCTTTTATTTCGGATACTTCAAAGTTCTTAATCAAATGATCCAAATCGATTTCTTGACAGATGTAGCCAATATGATCGCAGGCTAAAATCAGGCAGATTTTATCGTGGTAATTTAAGAAGGAGCACAGACGAAGCATGCAATCTTCGTTTAAGTCGATTATGGACATCTCATGGATTCGATTCAACATCGTTCCAACCGGTTACGTTGTTTTGATCTGTAATTTAAAAGAATATTAGATAAAAATAAACTGCCAACAAGTCGGGCGAAACTTTATTATTCTTGGGACAAGTTGCGGATGAGTGGAAAGTCAATATGCAGGTTAGAGTGGTTAGGGAAGGCTAAGTGAAAGGGAGTTCTTGGGCAGGACTGTTAGCAATATTTCATTCGTTTCTGTAAGTTTGGTTTTTATGAGGGGAGGAGTAGGGGTAATAGTAAGGGTGGGTGGATGTTAATAGCTTTTTAATTAATTGCTTGAATCACGTCCAATATTCTCTGTATAGAATGTGTTTCATAGACGAAGTTGCATAGAATTTTCATAAAATTCGGTGTATTTTACATTCATGAAACCGAACATTTGTATGGGAGGGGGTAGAGAATATAGGGCAATCGTAAAATTTGATACGCAGTTTTATTTCGCGTCTCTTGTAAGGTGCTTGTATAGAATTTCAAGTTCGTAGCTTTTAGTTTTTTGGTTATTAGTTGATTTAATGAAATTGGTCGAAATCATACTTTTGTATGGGAGGGGGTAGAAGCGCAAGCGCGATTTCAAAACTTTTAAAGCAACTTCATTTGAATTATTTTTATAAGTTTTTATGCCAAATTTGAAATTGATAGCTTTTAAGAGTTAGCTGATAACTGATTTCTTAAAAGTGCTCGAAAAAATAATTTTGTATGGGAGGGGGTAGAGGAGGTAAAGGAATCGTAAAACTTGTGATGCAATTTTCTTTTATTTTTATTGTAAGGTGCTCGTACGAAATTTCAAGTTCGTAGCTTTTAATTTGTTGGTTATTAGTTGATTTAATGAAATTAGTCGAAATCATACTTTTGTATGGGAGGGGGTAGAAGGTCAAGCGCGATTTTAAAACTTTTAACGCGATTTAATTTTAATTATTTTTGTTAGTTGTTGTGCAAAATTTCAAATTGATAGCTTTTAATAGTTGGTGATAATTGATTTCTTGAAAATGGTCGAAAAAATAATTTTGTATGGGAGGGGGTAGAAGTGTTAAAGGTTTTCGACCAGTTAATATTTCGTATATTTAGGGATTTTTTTTAAATGCATTTCGCAAATTTTCAAATTTCTACCTTAAAATTTCACTCAAAAATTTTCAGTTTATGTGTTTTTTTCAATGCACATGAAACACCTTGTGCACGTTAGACCGGGGGGGTCGGTTTATAACAAATATGGATCAAGTTATTATTATTTTTCTATGTGGATTAAATATAGGTATTCACATGCAAAATTTTAACTTTGTATCTTTTACCAGAGCCCTAAAAAAATCACTCAAAGTTTTCGATATTTTTACTTATTACCTCCCTCCCCTTACACCTCCCAACTTAAAATTTTTACCAAAATTAACTATTATGTAGTTCTACAATCTGACAAATTTTTGATTTGATATCTGTACTATTTTTGGAGATATAAGGATTTGTAATTTTGAAAAGTGCGCCATTTTTGAAATGCTCCCCATTTCCCCCCACTACTATTATTTCAACATGTTATATTTTTTTTATATTTGCCTAGTATAGCTTAATATAAGTTTTAAGTTTCAATTACATAGCTTAAGAGATAGTTGAGATATTAATTTTTAAGTGTTTTTCTTTGCACCCCCCCTGACCCTCCCCCTTACAATAATTAGCCGCTTTCTAAGCTGGTTCCGATGAAACTATATGCCGCCTTGACGGTCTCTAAAAATGGTTTTGTTACGATAAGTAATTCCGAAGATATAATCATTTGAAAAAAAAATTCGGCCGACAATTGGTTCTAAGCCCCCCCTTTTCGCACCCCAATGGATAAAAAAATTAAATTATTTTTAAAAGTTGTCCCACAAGCCTCTCTATATTAATGTTGAGTTTTAGCTTCCTAGCTCTTACCATGGTTGAGATATTTGAATTCGTATTTTTCGGTTTAAGCACTCCCCCCGCCTCCCCCCGAACCCGTATACCCCGGAAAATAGGTATCCGCCTGAGATCCGCAACTATCTACAATCCCCCCAAAAATGAACTTTCTATCTTGAAGGGTTTGGGAGTTAATGTGCGCTGAGCGTACACGTCGGCGTACGGCGGACGGCGGACGGCGGACGGCGTACAGACAGACGGATTTTTTTTTTTTGCATTTTTAGGCTAATTTAGTCATGAAACGCGAAAAAAAAAAATTTCAGGGTAGCAAACTTTTTTTTTTTTTTGTGTCGATCACAATACTTTATTATTATAATAATAAAGTAATTGTAAAAATATCAATATATCGAGCTTTGACATAGTTATTCCTTCAGTTAACATTTAATATTCTTGGGAAACGCTTCGTAAATCGATAGAAGTGTTGAACGTATTAGATAAGTGAAATTGGGAAGCCAAGGCGAGTCCAGTGTGATAATTTCAAAGCATTACATAAACATAAATTTTCAGTGAATCCAGTCAGGGGTGTTATTATATATTTATGAAGTGTAGGGCAGTTCTGTCAGAAAGAGTGTGGAAAACAATGATATTTATGGCTATTTGCACAACCTGAGTTATTTGGTTTTTATATTTTAGAGTTTTTTTTTCGTGGATAACACTTTATTTTATTGAATAATTATGATATACAGGGTGGGCCAAATACAAGTTTTTTTTTTTTAAATGGCATAAAATGATCAAAATTGAATTTTTTTCCCAATTGACATTGCCAAGATGGCTGATAACACGAATTTGGTGCGTAAAAGATCGTTTGTGTCATGGGCTGTGTGGCATGGCACGCCATCCTGCATGAACCAGAGGTCGTCCAAATCCATGTCTTTATTTTCAGTAAAAAACATAACAGGGCTACGATTACGCGTAAAGCGCAATCTTACGATACTCTAGATGAAATAGAATTTTTTGTGATCCCAAGAAATTTTGGATGGGGAGTGTTAGAAGGGGTATTAGCATTGAACTAATTTTTCCCCATCATGCTAAAGTAGCTATAAAAATGTTTTATACAAAACGCTTGCTCCAAAAATTGAATGGGAACTGAGAAAATTAGTGAGTTAGATTTAGTGAAAATGTGCAGTTTGTATGGGAGGTGGTAGAAAGAGTGGGGGGATTCTAGTGATTTTTTCAGAAATAACTAGGAATATTATAAAATTGACATCCCTTAAATTTCAGACTAGTGCCATTCATACTTTTCAAGAAAATCGATTATTTGTAAAGTTGTGAAACTGTGTCATATTGTATGGGAGGGGGTAGAAGCAGTGAAGCTAATCAAATAATACTAATTAAGTATTTATTACAAAATATGAGCTCAATAAATGTTATATGTTCTGAGAAAATCGTCTTAGAGCATTTCGTGAAAAAGTGTAGTTTGTATGGGAGGGGGTGGAAGGAGAGGGAGGACGCAAATAATTTTTCTACTGTAGATTTAGATTATTATGAAAGTAATATATCCCAAGATTCAGATTAATAGCTTTTATACTTTTCGAGTAAATCCATTTAATATCAAATTGCGAAATTGTGACATTTTGTATGGGAGGGGGTAGAAGGGCTGAAGCTAATCGTCTAATTTTTTTTGGCCTTACTACAAATTTTAAATAAATATTTGGTGCACAATCTCAGCTCGCTAAATTTTATACGCACTGAGTAAATTGGCTTAGAGTAATTCATGACAAGTACAGTTTGTATGGGAGGTGGTAGAAGGAGGGGGACACGCATAGTTTTTATACGGTAGATTGGTATTTTCATAAAAATAATATATTCCAAATTTCAGGCCAATGACTTTTATACTTTTCGAGGAAATCCGTTTATTGTCAAATTGCGCAATTGTGTCATTTTGTATGAGAGGGGGTAGAAAGGGTGGAGGGATTTGGCCCGTTCACGAACTTGACCTTACTTTTTTGTCAAAAACGACGTATACAAAATTTGAGCTTTGTAGCTCAACGCGTTCTCAAGCTAGAGAGCGAACGGACGGACGGACGGACAGACGGACGGACGGACGGACATCCGGTTTTGATATTTTTGAGTGATAATATTATCTTCTGTATCATTCATTTTTTTCTGCGAGCCTCATTTCTTGGCGTTACAAACTTTAGAGCAAACTTATAATACTCTCAGATTCCATCTAGAGTATAAAAAGTCGGATAACATGGCTTCCCAGCCTCGTTTTCGAAGAAAAATGGACCAATGATGCCACCACTCCACAATCTGCACCAAACTGTCACTCTCTGTGGATGCATTGGCTTCTCGACAATAACGTGCGGGTTTTCCGAGCCCCATATGCGGCAATTGATGAAAATGCGCCTCGTCAGAAAAGATGATTATTCGCCCAAAATCGTTGTCCAATTCAAGCTCCTCTAAGGCCCAAACCTTTCAAGTGTAAAGCGACTCATTTCGTTCCGCGGAGGTATGATACTGACTTTCGATCAAGATTTCGAGCGGGAAACAGCTTTCAGTGTCAAAATAACCTATGATTTAAAAAGAAACCACTGGATGGCCCACCCTGTATATTTTAAAGTATGACATTTTATCTATATATTTTGTAAAAATTCGATTCAAAAATATATTTCTGATACTGGGGTTGCATTATGGATCTCGATTCGAGTTACTTTTCTCGCGTTGAACTCACCTCGTTACAATATTAATTTGGCGTCACCAATCTTGATCGAGATGAAATATTTGGTGAACAGAATAAACGCAAAAACGCTCTAGATACTTCTCGGGAATTGTATCGTAAATGCTAAATCTGACATTAGTTCGATTGCAACAAAATAAGAAAAATGTTTTTTTGTGGAAAGTAGCGATGAAGAAAACTTTTACTGAATGAGGGTGGTTCGACGGCAGCTAGGAGATAAAAGCAATCCTTCACATTTACCAGAAAAAGAGTAAGTAAAAATTAATTTAGTAGTAGTACACAATCATTTTTCGTTGATTCTAATTGTTTCATGTTTAAATTTTTTTTAGATTTCGGTCTCAGTTTCCGCTTAGTAAGGAGATATTTAAATACATTCTGGATGCTACTAGTTTATTTGTAGGCTCAAGAGCAACAGTTGTACCTCATACCTCAGTAACTCTAAACTTATTAGGTTGGTGATGGCTCTAATTTCTTATTGGGAATTTCCAAAGTTTTCTACGAAGTTACAAGGCGAATGGCCAATTTATGCGAAACATGGATTCGATTGAACCCTGAGAATTTTAGCCAATCAAGGGCCTTTTTTTAGAAAATACAAAAAATACAAAAAACTCCGGCTGTGGTGGGATGTTAAGATGGATCCCATGCTTTTATTTTGAAGCCAAAACATGATGGTCATATGTTTATTAATATGAACTTACAGTCCTTAATTTTTCGAACACATTATTTAAATGCGATAATATTAATTATGTTTTTCATAGATATGTGATCATACTAACAAAATAGTAACGATAAATGCAGCTTATGGAGGAGCAGCACACGATTCGTTTGTATGGGGATTAAGTGGTGGGTGAGAGAGGTTTCTTTCAAAATCCTTTTGAAAGTGGATCCGGAAATTCCTGACTGTTGGGTAATTATGAAACCACAAAAAAACTTATATAAAATTATTATTGAAACTTATAAAATTATTATTGAAACTTTATTTTTACATGCGGTATTCTCCGAAAATTGCAGTTTCAATTATCAATGTTACTGCAGCGCTCCACAACATTTGCGTACACTACAATGTAACTCCACAACATTTGCGTTCACTCCAATGTAGAGTTGAGTTCCACGGAGTTGTATTTATCGCCAAACGATGTCAGATTTCATTCTCTCGTATAAAACATTGATGACATCAATTTACCAGACTACAACAAAGATTAAGAACTCAAATAAAAAGTTCGTTAATTAATTACAAAATAAAAACATTTCAGAAGTATAAAAAAATTAATACTATCGAAAAAAAAAAATATGCTTTAGAAAGATCATAACGATATTAAGGAAAATAATGGTAACGAACTTTTATAAACTGACTTTTTTTGATTTTGTTGGGAAGTCCATACGATTATAGATTATCACTATTTAAGTCCTTGGAAGCGAAGAACTCAACTTGCGATACATGAGCGCAGGATCAACTACATCGAAAAAAAGCATTGGACAATCAACTTATCATATTCAACGTTCCGGCTACTCCTTCTGAGAATCTGCACTCGATTATTGAGAATATTCAAGAAGTTTTTTCTAATGTTCCACTATCAAGTGGTGATGTGATGATCGTGATGATCAAAAGACTTTCTTCAAAAGTCGGTACAACCAGATCTCCCTTTATCTTAACTGTAAGAAATAAAACCATACGTGATCGATTATTAAAAGCTATATAATTACATGTAACTAAAAAATTTTGTGACATAGGTTTCCAGGATGATACTCTAAAGGACAAAGTAATATTTATGAAGGAAGTGATTTCATTCGCCGATCGGTTACTCTATAAATATCTTTGGATTAAAGACGGCACGATTCTGTTAAGGAGAGAAGAAAATAGTAAAATTGTACGTATAACTTCATTTACTGATTTTAACTCATTGCTATAAAATTATAATAACTTGCCGCTCAATATTTGTTGCTATGTCTAATTTAACTGTTTATTACAAAAATATTCGGGGAATGTGCACAAAAACTGATGAGATAAAACGATCCATTTTAGGTTCAGATTTCGATAGACATACTATGCATTGCAGAGAAAGTTGTCCTGGATATACAAGTACTAGTTGGAATCCTATTTATCAAGTTTATCATATACGAATTGAGCGTGTCCAAAGACACGGCTTTTACATTTTAAGGTGAAAATAGAATTTTCCGACTATCCACAAAGACTTGAAACCTTGCAGCTTTTAACCTTATATCCGAGAAGACTACTAATTGATAAGCTATTTTTACATAAAGTTGCTACCTACAAAATTAATTGCACACATTTAACAAGCAAAATAAGCATAAATGTTGGATACAGGGGAAATCAATCAATTAATCAAATTCCTGTTAAGATCCCCTATAGGGGCATAGGACAGAAACAACTCTCTTCCACAAGGCGCGATCATCAGCATCGGCCTTAAGCTGTTGCCAGGACTTGTTTATTCCAGAGGAAACCGCTTAACTTCAAATACAACATTTCGTACACCAAAGCGTAATACGAATTTATTCCACAACCCGCCTATCATTCCTCTTCAGTTGTATAATAACCAATTTTTCAGCTCCTGTTATATTCTTGATTTCAATCGCACTAATCCAAAAGTATAAATGTTGTGTATATTATCTAGTTTTTCTTCTCGCCCCGCATAACTTGCTTATATTGAAACCTTATTGATTATTTTGAATCAATAACATTGTTTTCTTCCAAATTAATTGCCCTGTTTCTTGTTCATGTCACAATTATATGCTTATAGCATGGTTTTGTTTCAATTTTTCATACATAACATAAATTTTGTAACATTCTTGTATTAATAGTTATTTTCATATGTTATACGATTATTATAATAGTTATTTAAATTTTTCAAAAATCTGTAATACAATTTATGTTCTTGAATTATTTTCTTAAATGCGTTATATTTGAAAATTTACTTATTATAATTTCAAATTAAATTCTTCTTTTAAATTATTGTAAACAATTAATTATATTAATATAAAGGTTTGTAATTGGTTCTTTGACTGTAAACCTGAATTAAATAAATAAATAAATAAACTGTCCATATGGTTGAGTATCAACGATACCATCTACAATTGGTGGTCAAAGCGGGCCTCCTGACCTTAAGTTTCCTTAACATTTTTCATAATTTATAGTGCAAGGGTTGTTAGACCTTCGCACAACCTGTCAACGATACCTTTATAAGTTTTTGTGTCACATTTCCGATATGATTAGTATACATTAGTTCGAGAGTTATAAGAGTATGATGTAGCGGTTTAAGGCGACAGTTGCCTGTATGATACCGATTCGCTATTGTATTCTAATCACCATGTTTGTTGGGATGTCTCTTTTATTTTATTTTTTTCGCACATCCTTTCACACACAAGCAATGAAAGTCGTGCAAAAAGTGGGCTACAACAGCCAGCGGCCAAGCTTAAAATACCCGCTGGAGATCGGTCGTCCATTTAAAAGCTCGTACCTCAGATTTTAGCCGCCTAGGACATCTTATGCATTCTATGGTTTCTGCCTACTATACACGACAAATGCTGCTTGACTTTTTTTTAAATTGTATCACAAACGAAAAATCAGCATCTGCTACTGTAAATCAATTACCTGTTAAGACCTCCTGTATGGGCATAAACAAGTCTTGGCAACAACTAAAGTCCGAACCTCAGGATCGCGCCTTGAAGAAGATAACCTCCTATAGGGGGTCTTAGCAGATCGAATGGGAAAGAAACAGTTCCATTCAACAAGGCGTGATCCTGAGCATCGGGCTTTAGTTGCCGCAATTTGCTTGCAGTGCTATTCTTTGATTTCGAAAAATTCAAAAAGTCGTTTTAACTTTCAAAATCTGCAATAAATTGAAAATGGGAGTACGTTGCCTTGGAGTGTGGGAGCGACAAAAATAGGAGCACAAGTACTCCGTTCAGAGTAAAACGACAGCACTGCAAACAAGTTTGTCAATATGTCAGCTATGCCCAGCTCGAAGTGTAGGAAGTTATGGTAGAGACAACAATTAATGGAATGTGGCACAGTCGAAATTTGAAAGTTTTGATTTGTTTCCGTTGATTGCGAAATAATATGTGCAGAGCTATCAAAAAAAAAATCCAAGTGCTCGAATAATCTTATCAATTTTAGATATGACATGCTTACCAAATCTGATTTTAGTTTATTATTCAATATTCTCTATTTAATTCATAAATAGAGAAAATTGTCAAAAACATAAGTCAATTATGTCTGGTGCAGAACTACTCACTATATGCTTAACTATAAAGGCAAAGTATTTCATTCAAAGATTGAATACTAGAAACAGCACCAAACCAAAATCACCACTATTGTCAGCTGGCACACATAAACTTGACTAACTAAAGCTCAATAAATTATTTAGTTTGAGAATCGTGCTTTACCTACCAAAGCTTCAAAGAAAATTAAAATTACAAAATAATTCAACAAAAAGCTGCAGAGAATAAAAGGAACTAATCTTGCCAGATGTGTTCAAAGAATTGGGATTAAGGAACGAAATACAATTGTTTAATTTATGGCATTTAGAAATAAACAATTAACAATTTTGATCTATAGTACAACATACCGTCGTTGTACGGCTTCATGCAAGTCAATTAGAAAAAACATAACAGAATTATGATTGGGCGTAAAGCAAAATGTTTCGTGCTGAATTTAAAGTTTATAGTTTTCATTATTTTCAAAAAAATTGGACATAGTTTTCCTGATACTGGGGCATTTGTATGGAGGGTGGCAGAGGAAGTGGAGGGTTTTATATGAATTTGAAACGTTCATCAACATGCTTATCACCATGGTTTGTTTCAATTTCAAAGTCGATAGCTCCCATATGTTCAAACTTTTTACTTTTCTTAAATTTATAATACAAAAATTTGTATGGGAGGTGGTAGAGCGAGTGAAGCGATGCTGATATTTTTTTTTAGCATTTATTGCAATTATTAAGGGACAAATTCTGTTTTGTACTTTTTCTAGTTTTAATGGAAATCGATATAATGTATTTAACAAAATCATGCATTTGTATGGGAGGGAGTAGAAGGGGTGAAGTAAAGCTGATATTTTCTTTTAGCATTTATTGCAATTATTAAAGGATAAATTTAAAGTTTGTGCTTTTTGTAGTTTTAATGCATTGTACCAAAATTACGCATTAGTATGGGAGGGGTTAAGAGGAGTTTACGGATCAATACAAAATTTTTCAAAATTGAAGATATATGCACTATTGATTGAAATAACAAAATTACGTGAAATTTGTATAAGAGGAGGTAGAAGGAGTGAGCTAAAGTTGATAGATTTTTAGAAAATCGGTTGTAATTATAATAAAATTAATTCTGGCAAAAATTCGTTCTTTTAGCTTTGCTAAATGTAATGAAAATCGAAAAGTGCATTTTTTAAAATTGAGCATTTGTATTGGAGGGAGTAGAAGATGTAAGGGGATCGGATCAATATTTTTTGATGATAATGATATTCATATCGTTATATTTCCACCTAATTTGCAAGTCGATAGCTTAAATGGAGAAATATCAGTTTCTTTAAATCTCGAAATTCAATGAAGTTTACATCTGAGCTTAACCCCATTAACTTTACGTACACAATTAACTCGACATGTCTTGCAGGTATTTACTTATAATGACCTTGGAGTTCTATTTGACAGTAAACTAAAATTTACGAATCGCTATGCGGAAATCTCAACTAAAGCCTACCGCATCTCTGGTTTTTATACTCTAGATGAAATCTGAGAGTATATTGTGTTTGCCTTACCGTTTGTAACACTAAGAAATAATGCTCGCACAGAGCCGCTAAGGGTACAGAAATATTTGCTGTCGCTCAAAAAATTCGAATCCGAGTTGCTGTCTGTCCGTCTGTCCGTCTGTCTGTCCGTCTGTCTACAGCATAACTCTCGAACGCTTTGAGCTATCGTGCTGAAATTTTGTGTGTGTCATTTTTAGCAAAAAAGTAACTTTAAGTTCGTTAACAGGCCACATCCCCCCACTCCTTCTACCACCTCCCATACAAATTTCACGAAATTCCGAAATTTTCAAAAATTGATTTTTCTTTGAATCTTTTTAAGGTGTCGACTTGAAATTTGGGTTAAAATATTATGATATAAATGTCAATAATATGACTGAATATTGATCCGATCCCATCATTCCTTCTACCCCCTCCCATACAAATGCATAATTTTGAAAAATGCAGTTTTTCGATTTTCATTGAAACTAGCAAAGTCATAAAAACGAATTTTTGCCAGAATTAATTTTATTATAATTCCAATCAGCTTTGAAAAAATTATCAACTTCACCTCACTCATTCTACCCCCTCCCATACAAATTTCACGAAATTTTGAAATTTAAACTAAATTATTTTTCTTCGAAACTGTTAAAGCTATCAACTTCATATTTTGCATAAAGAATAAAAATAGAAATATCAATAGCGAGAAAAAAATGTGTTTTGATCCGTACACTCCTTCTACCCCCTCCCATACAAATGTACAATTTTTGTTAAGTTCATTATATCGATTTCCATTCAAACTAGAAAAAGTACGAACTTCAAATTTTGCCAGAATTTGTTTTTTAATAATTGCAATAAATGGTAAAAAAAATTATCAGCTCCTCTTCACTCCTTCTACCCCCTCCCATACAAATATCTGTATTATAAAGCATTTCTTCTTCGAATATATTAGGACTATCGAATTTGAAATTGAATCAAAGCGTGGTGATAAGGATGATAATAAGCAGTTTCAAAATCATCTTAAACGCTCCACTTTCTCTGCCACCTCCCATACAATTGCCTCAATTTCAGGAAGACTATGTCCAATTGAAAATAATGAAAGCTACAAACCTTAAATTCAGCACGAAATATTTTGCATACCACATTAGGTGTCATATCCAAAAATTACAAACCTTCCTCCTCTGCTTCTACCACCTCCCATACAAAAGTCACTATTAATTATTTAAAGGAATTTTAGGTGACATATTTCCGGTACATTGAACTCTTTCTCATTTCATCTAGAGTATCATATGATTGGGCTTTACGCCCAATCATAATTATTTTATGTTTTTATTTTGCGCTCCACCAAGTCCTTCTCAAATTGAACTGTTGCTGTCTTATTGTTCAAAACGTTAGGTCGTACTATTTAAGAATATTGTTCACTCATTTGAAATCCCCATTATCAGAGTGCTATTGACCTTATTGAATCTACCCAACGCAAATTCACCCACTCTCAATCCTACTTTAGCAGGTGTGAAAATTAAACGCGTTTCTCCTCGGGAAATCGCTCGCACAAACTCTGTTCGAACGGCGATAACTACACAGAAATTAGAATTTACAACCAAAATTTCTCAAATTACCATTTTCACATCCACCTGACGCGATTTCGGCCGCAAATTCGCGATCCGATTCTAAAATGTTCATACTTTTCATGAAAATCGACTTTTCGTAAAGTTATAAAGTTGTGTCATATTGTATGGGAGGAGGTGGAAGAAGTGCAGCTAATCGTAAAATATTTTCGGTCTTAGTAACAATTCTAAATAAATATTTCTTGCATAAGTTCAGCTCGATTAATTTTTTCAGTACTGACTAAATTGGTTTAAAGTATTTTATGAAAAAGTGCAGTTTGTATGGGGGGTGGTGGAAGAAGTTGGGGTACTCAACTAATTTTTATACAGTATTTTGAAATCATTATAAAAATAATATGTTGAAAATTTCGGATCCATAGCTTTCATGCTTATCGAGAAAATCCGTTTATTATTAAATACCGGAATTGGATCATTTCGTATGGGAGGGGGTAGAAGGGGTGGAGCGATTTGGCCCCCTCACGAACTTAACCTTAGCTTTTCATCAAAAATAGCTTGCACAAAATTTGAGCTTTTTAGCTCAACGCGTTCTCAAGCTAGAGAGCGCACAGATAGACGAACGGACGGACGGGCAGACGGACAGACGGTTTCGAGACTCTTGAGCGACAAATATTTTTGTGCTCTTGGCAACTTTGAGCGAGCAGTATTTCTTGGCGTTACAAACTTTAGAGAAAACATATACTACTCTAAGATTTTATCTAGAGTACAAACACAACAGGATTGCGATTGGACGTAAAACCCAATCACCCGAGGTGGCAGAAGAAGCGGGGTTTTTACTGTTTTCTTTTCAGTACTAACTATGGAGATTATGCAATTGACGTCTCTCAAGCTCCAGACCAATAACTTTCATACTTTCCAAGAAAAGCGATTTTATGTAAAGTCTTGAAAATGCGTCACTTTGAATGGGAGGGGTAGAAGGAGTTTAGCTAATGAGTTAATTTTTTAATCTTGCTAATAACTCTGAATTAATATTTAGTGTATAATTTAAGCTCGATAAATTTTATACGTACAGAATAAAATCGAAAAATTTACTACCGCTTGTAGAGGAGGAGACGACAATGAACTAATTTGTTTACATCACTCTTGAGTTGCTAGCAAATGTTTTATACAAAATTTAGGATTCAAAAATTTTATACGTACTGAGAAAATCAGTGTATTGGATTAAGTGAAATTGTGCAGTTTTTATGGGAGGTGGTAGAAGAGGGGGAGGGGGAAGGGGGGGGGGAAGGGCCGGTTCTTAAGGAATTTCTCAGAAATAACTATGTATATCATGCTTTTGATATCTTTTAAATTGCAGATCAGTAGCATACATACTTTTCAGGAAAATCGTCATTTTGTAAAATTGTGTCAGATTGTATGGGAGGGGGAAGAAGAGTGAGGATAATCATCTAATTTTTTTGGTCTTACTATTCTAAATAAATATTTAGTGCATAATTTCAGCTCGAAAAATTTTATACTCACTGAGTAAATTAGCTTATAGCTTTTCATGAAAAGTTCAGTTTGTATGGAAGGGGGAGGACACGAATAATTTGTGTACGGTAGATTGAAATCATCGTTGATTTAGAAAATTCAAAAAGTCGTTGTAATTTTCAAAATCTACTATAAACAGAAAATGGTAGTATATTGACAAATGGTGGAGCATACAATAAAAATAGGAGCATATATACTACGCTCGGAGTGAAACGGCAGCACGCTTTTTGTGAGAGACCTCGAAATTTTGACGTCGTTACCTCCGAGTTTACTACGAAAATGCAAACTTTCGCGAACTATTGCCTCCAGAGCATTTAAGAGATATTCTGGATAGATGTTAGCTCCAACGGCATACTTCGAAGTAGAACTAGACAGACTGTAATACTCATTGAGATTCATAAGTTTAAGAGATTTAAACCAGAGCAAAACAAGCTCAACACTCTTAAAATAATACCTTAGAAAAAGGTGGTACTGGTAAGTTATTTGGTATGTTTGTAGTTTAAGCAGTAAAAACACTATGACATTTTTAAAACGTACGAAAATGTTATTTCTTAATCTAAAAATTTGACGGTACTGTGTTGCGAAACTCCATAAGCACTAACTGCAACTTGTGTCCAAATTAACTGAATGTTCTAACTTTAATATCGATCATTAGATTAAGAATAATTATAACATAAATAAATTTAGTTAAATCTTTAATGTCAACGCCACGTTAATACATATGTAAGTTTTTTGGGATCACTCTGTAGAATTATAATAATTTTAGTTCTAGTATTTTACACAGTTATACTAATTGCACAATTAAAGTAATATTTGCTTAGACCAGCTTAATTTATAAACTTTGCATCACAATGAAGTCATCAGACATATCCTGCTCACAATAGATGTTCCTGTAAAAAAACATAATTTGACAAATTATGATTATTCTGAACGAACATTTACCTACCCAAAATATTGACTAAAATAGTCCTTTGATGGCCAATAATCAAATGTTAATGTTACAAATTCTAAAGAATTTAAATACTCTTCGGTCTGTAAATATAGTTACTCGTTAAAATTAACAAGAACAACCTTTAGGGATTAGGCATTGAATGTACTTGTAAAAAATCCTTTGGAATACTTGTTAAATTGACATAGATCTCAAGTGGTTTAGATTTCCTTGTTTTCATTATTTCAACGATTCCCCGAAACATTAACACGTCCAATACGCGCGAATTGAAGTTCAACAAGAGAACCTTCAATTTTTTTAAATTTTGTACAACTTCGAGAAATGTAAATGAGTCCGCAATATCAAAACCCAATACGCCAAGTTCTTCTATTTCATTACAGCTAAGTGAAAGTTCTTTCAGAAATTGATCGCTACGTAAATGATATCGGTTTATATGTAATCTTTTTAAATTTTTTATTTCCAAAATTTTTTCTCCAATTTCTTCGTTCAAGCTTACAACATCCAATGTTTCGACTAAATCCGATCGCGATCTTATCGCCTCAGTCAAAACTTCCTGACATTCATGGCCTATAATTTGTAAATATTGTAAATTTTTCAATTGACAAACACTTACAATTTTGGCATTATCATTTGTTCCGATCCGAAGTTTTTCAAGATCGGTTTGTGTGTCGATCAATGTTTGAATTGCCAAATTGTTCAATTCGTAACAATCCGAAATGCCAAGTGTTTTCAATTTATTTGCACGACAAATTTCAATGAAATATTCTGATTTAAATTTACGACAATTTGTTATATTCAAATTTTGAATGTTTTTCAATTTGCTGAGAAACTTTCCGGTAATATTTTTGTTAGACGATATATCTAAACTTTTCAAATGTGTTAAAGTAGGAATTCCATCGAAATTTACGTCGGACAATTGGCAGTTAATCAATCGTAATTTTCGGATTTGTTTTAACGGAAAAATCAAATCTTGGAAAAGCTTTGAAAATTGTTCACTTACTTTAACGTAGATTTTAAATTGGAAATCAACATTTTGAATATTTGGACAGCATTTTATAACGTGATACATAGTTTCATTGAAACGTTGATTTGGATCGGAGCCTTCGTAACAGAGTTTTTTAATATAATGACCGCTTCGCAATAAAATTTCTTTTATTTCGGATACTTCAAAGTTCTTGATTAAATGATCCAAATCGATTTCTTGACATATGTAGCCAAGATGATCGCAGGCTAAAATCAGGCAGATTTTATCGTCGTAATTTAAGAAGGAGCACAGACGAAGCATGCAATCTTCATTTAAGTCAACTAGGGACATCTCATGGATTTGATTTAACATCATTCGTTGTTTTGATCTGTAATATAGAAGGATATTAGAAAAAAATTGTAAAACTAACAATAATCGAGCCTTGACGTAGTAATTCCTTAAGTCGATATGTATGAATCTGGGGAAGCACTTCATAAATCGAAAGGAGTGGTGAACGTATTAGGGGAGTGCAATAGGGAAGCCAAGGCGAGTCCAATGAATTAATTTCAAAGTGTTATAAAACAATAAATTTTCAGTGAATCCTATCATAGGTATTATTATATGTTTTTAAAGTGGTTGTGTCGCAAGGAGTTTGGAAAACTATGATTTATATGGTTATTTGCACAACCACGTTTCACGTACTGAGTCATTTGATTTAAAATATTTCATGAAATAGAAAATAGAAATATTCCTTAACAGGAATTTGATGAAATAGTACAGTTTGTATGGGAGATGGTGGAATTAGTAAATGAATTCGAATTATTTTTATACCGTAGATCACAATTATGATAAAAATAATTTATTTAAAATTTGAAATCAATAGCTTTTATAGTTGCCGAGGAAATGTAGTTACTGTAATTTTTTGAAAATGTATCATTTTGTATAGGGGGGAGGGGGGGGGGGGTTCTCGAGCTTGATATTACTGTTTTGTAAAAAACGACGCGTACAAAATTTGCATTCATTTTCTCACTCAACGCGTTCTCGAATAGTACTTTAAGATTTGACCTGGAGTATAAACATCCCGATGATTTTTGAGCAAGGGATGAATGCACAGAAAATAGTAAAGCGCATATAAATTTTCCTAACTCGGTACTGTAGTTGTATTTCATATGAAATCTGAGAGTATTATAAGTTAGCTCAAATGAATATAGTAACGCGGAGAAAATACGGATCAAACAGAAAGTGAAATTAGCTTATTTCATTTTGTAGTGTGTTTTGTATGGGGAGGTCTAATATTTTTTTTTACGAAATATATACTACAATTTTCTTCAAACTCCAAAATATAATTAAATATCCACATTAATAGCTCCTGTATTTTCTGAGAAAATCCGTTTATTGTAAAGTTATTAAAATGTAACATTTTGTATGGGAGACGTTACAAGGGCTTGATCTTACTTCTTGGATAAAAATAACGCGTTCAAGATTTGAGCTTTCTAACTCAATGCGTTCAAAAGTTATAAAGCGTACGAACGGGCAAATATCCGGTTTTGAGCTTTCTGGATGATATCAACTTCTATTCGATTCGTTTTTTGCTCTGCAGACCGATCTTTTTCGTTACGCCATTTGGCCGTCCGGTATTTTGCAGTCTTTATGAATTGTGATGATAGCACAGTCGAAATTCATATAATTTGATTCGTTTGCCAGATAATAAGAGGAGAAAAAAAAAATCGAGTACTCTTATCAATTTTAGATATGACATGCTTACCAAATCTGATTTTAGTTTATTATTCAATATTCTCTATTTAATTTGTAAATAGAGAATATTGTTATACATTGACTCGTAAACTTTAAACTGGATAAATAATTGGTGAGAAACTACACACTAGATGCTGAATTGTAAAGGTACAAAATTAAATTTCAATATTGAACACTACGGAAGCAACAAAACAACCACTGTCAGCTAGCACGCATAAACATGACTAACTAAAGCTCAGTAAATCATCTAATCCGAGAATCGTTTTTTATCTACCAAAGCTTCCCAGAAAATTTAAATTACAAAAAAGTTCAACTAAAAGCTCTAGATAAGAAGAATAACTAATCTTGCCAGATGTGTTCAAGGAATTGGGATTAAGGAAAAATTCAATTGTTCAATTAATAGGAGTTTAGAAATGAAAAGTTCATATTTTAGGACAAATCAGGTGCCACATACGGTAGATCCACAATTGCAGGGAGGCAAATACTTGTAGACTAAATTTTTCAACACTTGGTTTCAACACTTGGTTGATCAACGTTCACGCACCAACAGAAGACAAGGACGATGTAACTAAAGACGAATTTTATGCCACCCTAGAGACAACCTATGACTCACTGCCCTCGAATGACCTAAAAATTGTCTTAGGGGATTTTAATGCAAAAGTCGGAAAGGAGGAGGCTCATAGAGGAACAACAGGAGGGCACAGTCTCCATGACATAACCAACGACAATGGCCAACGTCTTATTGATTTCGCAAGCAGCAAAAATATCATAGTAAGCTCTACGTGCTTCCCACATCGCGATATTCACAAACGAACGTGGGCATCACCCCCTCCCATACAAACTACACTTTTTCCTGAAATGGAAACACCTTCAACCAAATAGACCACGTTCCTTTTGAGAAAAGGGCTGCTTCCAGCATACTTGATGTACGAACTCTCCGCGGTGCGAATTGTGACTCTGATCACTATCTAGTCAGAGCTAAGTATCGATGCAAAATAGCTTGTCGTGGATATTCGAAAACGAGTAGAGCTCGCAAATTCAATGTCGACAAGCTTAACGACGAAACGGTGGCGCAGGCTTACATGCTAGCATGTAATAAACACCTGACACCAATATATGAAAATATCCAAAATATGCCAGTGGATAATGCGTGGATGAAAATACGAGACGGCATCAAATCCTCCGCGGAAGAGGTATTAGGATATCAAGCACAGCGAAAAAGTAATGATTGGTTCGACCAAGAATGTCGCGACGCAATAGATAGAAAGAACGAAGCTTACAAAATTTTTACTGAACGACCAACACGAGCCAAAAAAGAAAGATATGACGAGCTTAGGCGATATGCGAAAAAGACCTGCAGACGAAAACAAAGGAAATACCATAATGACAAGATACAAAAAATGGACGACGACATGAGAAAAAATAATACGCGGGACGCATACGCCATAGTAAAAGACTTGAAAAAGGGATATAAACCAAAAACCAGTCTCTGCAAAGACGCAGAGGGCAATATCATCAGCGACACAGAAGAAATCAAAAGGAGATGGGCTTCATACTTCGAACATCTTTTGAATCCCATCCCAGTAGCACCGATAACGACAGACAACATTTCAATTCAAGCCTCAACTGACGAAGATGAACCATCATCGACACCACCCACGCTTCCTGAAATCAAAGCAGCCCTATGTGACCAAAAACGAAACAGAGCGCCGGGAATTGACGAAATACCAGTTGAACTTCTGAAAAACGGTGGAAACTGTGTCGCTGAAATACTGCACAGCATGATATGCAAAATTTGGACAGAGGAAATCATACCCGACGACTGGCGAAAAAGCATTATATGTCCAATTTACAAGAAAGGAGACAAACTCTGCTGTGAGAACTACAGAGGTATATCATTGTTGTGTACGTCCTATAAAATACTGACAAAAATAATTGAACGTCGTCTTAAGCCCTATACGAATCAAATAATTGGCGAATACCAAGGCGGATTCAGAACCGGACGATCTACAACAGACCAGATATTCTCGGTGAAACAGGTGCTTGAGAAATGCTGGGAATATAACACAGACGTGCACCAAATATTCGTAGATTTTAAACAAGCATACGACAGTATCGATAGGAGCGTACTGTACCAAATCATGCTTGACTTTGGAATTCCTCCAAAACTAGTCCGACTAACAAGACTCACAATGACGAACACTGAATCCCAAGTGAGAATACAAACCGATTCCACAACCAGCTTTCGAACGGAATGTGGTTTAAAGCAGGGAGATGGTCTAGTTCCTATGCTTTTCAACTTGGCACTAGAGTATGTCGTCCGAAAAATCCCAGTCGACACCAACGGGACACTACTATTCAAGTCCACCCAACTAGTAGCATACGCTGACGACATTAACATTCTAGCAAGATCCTTCCCTAGTGCTAAGGAGATATTTGTCAATCTTGACTCCGCCGCAAAAGAAGTCGGGTTGCGCATTAACGAAAGCAAAACAAAAGTAATGACGCAAACAAGAAGGAGAACGCCAATCAGACAAAACATAACAATTGCGGAATATAATTTGGAGAGTGTGGACAACTTCATATATCTTGGGGCTAATCTAGCAAAGGACGGTAATGAAACAGACGAAATCAAACGACGGATAATACTAGCAAATAAGACGTATTATTCGGTACTTCCAATAATGAAATCCAAGAAAGTGCACAGGAACAATAAGCTGCGGATTTATAAAACTATTATACGACCTGTGCTCTGTTATGGCAGCGAGACGTGGACATTAACGCGAACTTCCGAAAAAGCAGTTAACATATTCGAAAGAAAGGTCCTCCGAAGAATTTTGGGACCTGTGAAGGAAGGAACGGAATGGCGAATAAGATACAACCATGAGTTGTATCAACTCTACGACGAGCCAGAAGCTTCAACGTTCATCAAGCTACGTAAACTGCAGTGGGCTGGCCATGTAGAGCGAATGGAAGACAGAAGAATCCCAAACGTGCTCTTAAAGGCAAAACGAGTGGTAACCGGCCAATAGGCAAACCACGCAAGCGATGGGAAGACTCGGTTGATGAAGACAGCAAAGCCATTTTAAAAATTAGCAGCTGGAGGACGCGGTCTTTGGATCGAGACGATTGGAGGCGACGACTTCAGGAGGCCAGGGCCCGATTTGGGCTGTCGCGCCATTGATGATGATGAAATACTTGTAGGTCAGGGAGTGTGCAAAGGAAAACACTTAAAAATAAGTATCTCGACCATTTACTAAGCTATGTAATTCAAACTTGGAATACATTGAAGTGCGCAAGGTGTCGCTGGATTTCAAGTAAAAATAAAACAACGATTACACTTTAATTTAAACCGCAAAACTTTATTTAATTCAACTAAATGTTTTCGCTTCTAAGTTTCACTCGTTCAATTTATAAAAATCTCGACTACCCGTCGATCGCTTCAACTGGAGTCTTTCGCTTCGCGTCCCAACTCAACTGTCCTGTTTCACGAACGCTTGGTCTTTTTTTAACGCGGGGAAAAGCATCGAAAGCTTTGAAGTGCGGGAGTTGAACCCGCTAAAAACCCCTCGCCTAACCCACTACCCCTAGGAGAACCGTTAAGTATTTCGTCAGGAGGAGGGAAGAGCATAAAGCTCAAACGTCTATTTACTGTCACATGTGTCTTATGTCACCCTGTATATGTCACTGCCTACCTTATTCAACTACCAATTGTTCTAGCTGTTGTAGGTACTTCTATCTCTGATGGTTCCCTACGTAGTCTTTCGAGTCTCCTCAGCTTGGTGAGAACTTTCACGCACATCTGAGTCACCGCATTCTAGGTTTCGCTGCCGCTCAGCATATGTGGAACTATGTTATCGTTGTTAATATTTTTTCCAACGATGTCCTCGACTCTTCTTCTGTCCACTTCGTAGACTGGGCAGTGAAAGAATACATGCTCTGCATTTTCTATTGCATCTGTACAACTTGGACATGACGCAGAGGGATCATGGACATATTTGTGCAAATAGCTTCTATAATAGCTATGCCCTGACAGAAATTGGGTCATGTAGTAATCTACTTCACCATGCTTCTGACCTACCCACTTATCTACGTCTCTTATGAGTAAATACGTCCAGCGGCCTTTGTTTACGGTGTTCCATTGCAGTTGCCAGGCATTGGTACTTATCCGTTGCTCTTCTTTTTTCTCTTCCACTGTGAAGCATCGGTTTATCGTATTCTTTTTGTTTTGTTGCGCTTCAGCAGCTAGTATGTCTGGCGGCAGTAAATCAGCTATGACTTTCGCGGCGTCATATGAAATTGTGCGAAATCCACTGCATACTCCTAACGCACTTACTCTATGGCGTTTTTTTTGTTGAAATTAAAAGAGGTTCTTTCTCTGATGACGGCTAGACTTCAAGTGAAGGTTAGAGTGTTTATTTGACATATGTATTCAAAATGGCGTTTTACAAAAATAGTCAATTCATATTAGTCAATTCACAATAGTGTACGAAAGTACAAATTCAAATTCAATTATAATTACGACACTCTCCCTGAATTTTAATTTACATACAACTATAAATATTAATTTGACAACCCAAGTGATTTCGAGAGGTTGCTTTGCCTTGTAGAGTTCATAGCCTTTGTAAAGATATCAGCGACCATATCTTCAGTTTTTACGTAGGTAAGTTTGATGACACCCTCATTTATCTTGTCCTGAACAAAGTTGCTCTTGATTGCAATATGCTTCGTACGTTGAGAGAAGTTGTTGTTGATACTCAAGTGTATGGCACTCTTGTTGTCGCAATATAGTGTCATGCACTTCGTAGGATGGTATAACAGCTCTTTCTCTAGTTGTTTTAGCCATATCGCTTCCTGTGTTGCCGCCACAATAGACATTAGCTCAGCCTCCGTCGTCGAAATAGCCACGGAATATTGTGTCTTTGCTGCCCATGAAACGGCTCCACCCTGCATCATAAAAACGTAGCCTGATGTCGATTTACGTCAATCGATATCACCACCCCAATCAGCATCGCAGAAGCCAGTTAATTCGTCGTGCACTTTGCTAGAATAAAATAGAGTTTTATTAAGTTTACCTTTTAAGTACCTGAATACGCGCTTAACAGCTGTCCAATGGATTCGCCTTGGGTTTTGGTTGAATCTACTTAGTAAACATACAGCAAAGCAAATATCCGGCCTTGTAAGTTGCGCTGCATATATTAAAGACCCAATAGCCTCTTGATAGGGCACATTGATCATTTCGATACGTTCCTCTTCACTCATAGGGCTCGTATCCTGAAACAATCGTTGGTTCGGATCGAGTGGTGTCGAAACAGGATTGCACTCCGACATCCCAAAACGGTCCAAAATTCGAGAAATGTATTGCTTTTGATCCACTGCAATACTTTGAAGATCCTTAGAGTGAGCAATCTTCATACCCAAAAGTAGAATTGGATCACCAAGATCCTTCATTTTAAATTGGCTCATTAAATGACGAACCAGTCGATATTCTTCGTTTTCGTTGTTACATAAAATTAATATGTCGTCGACATATATAGCCAATATTAAAATATTACTCTCGTCAACTGAGTAATAGATACATTGATCGGCTTGAGATCGAATGAGACCATATTGAATCAATGCCGAGTTTAGCTGCTCGTTCCATACTCTGCTTGCTTGTTTGAGACCATAGATTGATCGCAGCAGCTTACACACGCGACCACTGCCGTCGTTGAACATTTCGGGTTGTTGCATATAGATGTCTTCCTTTAACTTTCCGTTGAGAAAAGCTGTCACTGCATCCAGTTGACGCAATCGTAAATTTAACTTCGTTGCCAATGCCAATAGAAAACGAATGGATGTATGTCGAACTACTGGTGAATAAGTTTCTTCGTAATCTATGCCTTCTCGTTGTGTGAAACCTTTTGCCACAAGCCGCGCTTTGTACTCTGTTTGAGTCTTTGCGTTAGTTTTAGTTTTAAAAACCCATTTGCTGCCTACTGCTTGTTTTCCCTGCGGCAAGTCCGTAAGCTCCCACGTTTGATTATATTGAAGTGATTCAAATTCACACTTCATTGCCAGCTTCCATTCCTTTGCTTCTGCACTTTGCAAAGCTTCCTTCAAGGTTTCAGGTTCCTGCAACTCCTTGGTTTTCATTGTGTATGATTTCTGATGAAACTTTTGCTTTTTTGCCAAACGTTCTGATCGACGCATCATGCCCACATCTTCCACATTTTCATCACATGATGACATTGCACTGACACTGACAGAACTATTCGCTTCGAATGGTTTTATGTCTTCAGCATCTTCAGCTTCCTGTTCACTTTCCATTTCTTTATGTTCATTCTTCTTCCATAATGTTTCATTTTCATCTATGGTAGATAAATTAATATTTTCCCAATTGTCATCCTGGTTGCAACTTTCCGCTTCCACCTTTTTCAAAAACTACTTTATTTCCATTTTTAACTGTTTGGCTTACAGAAATTAAATTTGTACATAAGTCCGGTACGCACAATACATTTTTAATCGTTGCTTGATAATTTCCCGATGATAATTTTACATCTCCCAAAAAAGTTGCACACATTTTCGCATTATTAGCGGCTGTTACAGTCTCGTTTGATATTTCCCGTTTACTCGAAAAAACCGATTGCTGTGACGTCATGTGATTAGAAGCACCGGAATCTACAAACCAATCACTCGAAACAGTCTTAGAATCGCGCGAAACATGCAAAACCACATTAGTGTTATGGCTTTTTACGTTTCCAGATTTATCCCTTTTTGTGCAATTTCTTGCGAAGTGACCTGATTCCCCGCAATTAAAACATCCATTGTGAGAAGTTTTATTATTTTTCGTTTGGCGATTTTTAGGTTTGAATTTCTTTGCGCCCTTTCCGTAAAGTGCTAAGTTTTCAGAATTTCTTTGTCCATCGAACATAACCTCTTGCAACAAGATAGTCTTTACCGAATCCGCCGAAATTTTTTGACCCGAATTTTCAATGCCCATCACGAGTGGCTTAAATTCATCCGGAAGCCCACCAAGCATAAGCGAACCGACGATTTCTGAATCTATGTTTAAGCCCGATTTTTTTACTTTAATCCACAACATAGTTATTTTATTTACATAATCCTCGATCGATGCACATTCCGCGAGTTTGACCGACACTAACTGCTGAAGTAAATTTACCTTGCGTCCTGTACCGCTATCCTCAAACGCACTAGCGAGGCAATCCCATGCTTCCTTTGCAGACGCGGCTTCCATTACGTATGAATAATTCACAGGATCAATCAGAAGGATGATTTCGGATTTCGCCTTCAGGTCGTGTTCTGGATTAGGTGCAGCACTGCCGTCCACGTGCTTCCATAGGCCTTTTATCACGAGATATGACTTGGCTGCCGTCCTCCAAACGTCCCAATTTTCTCGGCCATTGAGTTTTTCAACTCGCACTAATGCTTCCGACATTGTAAAAGATTTAGAAAAAATTTTACTTTAAATTAATGGAACGAATACTTATCAGAGTGTGGTTAAGGCGACTTCTGGGCCCATAACCTGTTGAAATTAAAAGAGGTTCTTTCTCTGATGACGGCTAGACTTCAAGTGAAGGTTAGAGTGTTTATTTGACATATGTATTCAAAATGGCGTTTTACAAAAATAGTCAATTCATATTAGTCAATTCACAATAGTGTACGAAAGTACAAATTCAAATTCAATTATAATTACAACATTTTTAACATTTTCGCGTAAGATTTGTATCGTAGTGCTTCGTTCCATATCGGTGCGGCATACATTATGATACTTCGCGTCACTCTTGAAAGAAGTTGTTGATAAATAGTATAGATAAAGATTAAACTATATTACACAACAATTTTGTTATATAGCGTTAATTTTTAGTAACACATTTAAATTGATAAATTAGTTTGAATCTCGTTATATTTATGCACAAATTTGATTTAATAAATTAGTCTTGCTTATATTTTATTTATACACATGTTTGATTCAATTAATTATTCACAAATTTGATTCGATAGATTAGTTTGTATTATTATCTATTTTTATTTTATTTACAACAGGATATTATGTTTCTAATTCAAATCGTATTATTCAACTGATTTTCTATTTCCAACTGACGTCATATCCATAAAATTTTTTAATTTTCGAAAACAAAAGTTACTAATTCCAAAATTCTCGTTAATAAAAACCAAAGTGATTTTTATCAACAAGTGAATTTATAAATGTGTTGAAGCACCACAAAGTATCCTCCTGTTTTGGCTGGGTCCTCCAATGTTCGCCATTGTTCTGCATAGAACGGAGTTTACTTGTACTGCTTTTGCGCAGACAGTTTCGATGTTCGTCTTAAAGGATATTCTTGTGTCAATCATAAAACCCAAGTATTTAATGAAGGTTTGGGATAGGATTTCAAGTCCATCTATATTTAATGTTATATGCTCTCTTTGTTTTCTGCTTGTAATAAGAACTACTTCTGTTTTTTGTGCAGCTAGCTCTAGATTAGATGCTCTAAGCCAATTCTTAATGTCAGAAATCACGTTGGTGCTTACGTTGTTGATGCTCTGTAAGGCTTTTGCTACCACAGTGATTGCTATATCATCCGCGTAGCCAATTATTTGTACTCCTCTTGGTACTGGAAGTCGTAAGATGTCATCATATTGTATATTTCATAACACGGGTCCTAGTACTGAGCCCTGTGGGACTCCGCATGTTATGCTATACTTCTTCACTTCTTCTTCGGTATCATAATATCAAAATATTCAAACAACACATTTTTAGTTAAGTTTTCTTGGTGATTTCATTAAAACAATAAGTGATTTTAGTTTATTGTTATTGAAACAAATTGGGAAATACTAGTTATTTAGCTAAAACTAATAGTTATATATATTAACTAAAGTTATATAACCTCAATTTAATTCAGTGCAATATCATGGTTAAGTCATGCAACAAATGTAAATTGACAGTCAATCGCATCTCTCCAGGTGTTACCTGCATATCTTGCAACCAGGTATTCCACCCTAATTGTGGCAAAGTAAGTGAATCTCTTCTCGAAAGAATTCGTAAAAACCGGGTGAAGTGGTCTTGCCCAACTTGCCGTTCAAGCCAAGAACACAACTCCTCTATCAGCACTGGAGTCTCTTCCGGTGACGAATCTAAAGTGGTTGACGTTACTGCTACACTCGCCAAAATCACACAAAATTTGGCAGCATTCCTGCGCAACCAGGATTTAGTTGGTTCGACAATCAAAAGTTTGGTAGACCAGGTTAAAACTCTGTGTAATCTTAATAACGAGGTAATTAACAACAAACGGAGAATCGCAGCCCTGGAAACTGAAAATTGAAGTCTAAAAACTAAACTTGCGATACATGAGCGCAGGTTCAGCTACATCGAAAAAAAAAGCATTGGACAATCAACTCATAATATTCAACATTCCGGCTACTCCTGAGAATCTGCACTCGATTGTTGAGAATATTCAATAAGTTTTTTCTAATGTTCCACTATCAAGTGGTGATATGATGATCGAGATGATCAAAAGACTTTCTTCAAAAGTCGGTACAACCAGATCTCCCATTATCTTAACTGTAAAAAATAAAACCATACGTGATCGATTATTAAAAGATATAAAATTACATGTAACTAAAAAACTTTGTGACATAGGTTTCCAGGATGATACTCTAAAGGACAAAATAATATTTATGAAGGAAGTGATTTCATTCTCCGATCGGTTACTCTATAATAAGGCTAAGGCATTTAAGGAAGAAAACAATTTTAAATATCTTTGGATTAAAGACGGCGCGATTCTGTTAAGGAGAGAAGAAAATAGTAAAATTGTACGTATAACTTCATTTACTGATTTTAACTCATTGCTATAAAATTATAATAACTTGCCGCTCAATTTTTGTTGCTATGTCTAATTTAACTGTTTATTAAAAAAACATTCGGGGAATGTGCACAAAAACTGATGAAATAAAATGATCCATTTTAGGTTCAGATTTCGATAGACATACTATGCATTGCAGAGAAAGTTGTCCTGGATATAAAAGTACTAGTTGGAATCCTATTTATCAAGTTTATCATATACGAATTGAGCATGTTCAAAGACACGGCTTTTACATTTTAAGGTGAAAATAGAATTTTCCGACTATCCACAAAGACTTGAAACCTTGCAGCTTTTAACCTTATATCCGAGAAGACTACTGATTGATAAGCTATTTTTACATAAAGTTGCTACCTAAAAAATTAATTGCACATATTTAACAGGCAAAATAAGCATAAATGTTGGATACAGGGGAAATCAATCAATTAATCAAATTCCTGTTAAGATCCCCTATAGGGGCATAGGACAGAAACAACTCTCTTCCACAAGGCGCGATCCTCAGCATCGGCCTTAAGCTGTTGCCAGGACTTGTTTATTGCAGAGGAAATCGCTTAACTTCAAATGCAACATTTCGTACACCAAAGCGTAATACGAATTTATTCCACAAATCGCCTATCATTCGTCTTCAGTTGTATAATAACCAATTTTTCAGCTCCTGTTATATTCTTGATTTCAATCGCACTAATCCAAAAGTACAAATGTTGTGTATATTACCTAGTTTTTCTTCTCTCCCCGCAAGCAAGTTATGGCTTATATTGAAACCTTATTGATTATTTTGAATCAATAACATTGTTTTCTTCCAAATTAATTGCCCTGTTTCTTGTTTATGTCACAATTATATGCTTATAGCATGGTTTTGTTTCAATTTTTCATACATAACATAAATTTTTTAACATTCTTATATTAATAGTTATTTTCATGTTATACGATTATTATAATGGTTATTTAAATTTTTCAAAAATCTGTAATACAATTTATGTTCTTGAATTATTTTCTTAAATGCGTTATATTTGAAAATTTACTTATTATAATTTCAAATTAAATTCTTCTTTTAAATTATTGTAAACAATTAATTATATTAATATAAAGGTTTGTAATTGGTTCTTTGACTGTAAACCTGAATTAAATAAATAAACTGTCCATATGGTTGAGTATCAACGATACCATCTACAATTGGTGGTCAAAGCGGGCCTCCTGATCTTAAGTTTCCTTAACATTTTTCATTATTTATAGTGCAAGGGTTGTTCGACCTTCGCACAACCCGTCAACGATACCTTTATAAGTTTTTGTGTCACATCTCCGATATGATTAGTATACATTAGTTCGAGAGTTAT
Organism: Chorisops tibialis; assembly: GCA_963669355.1. Taxonomy (NCBI): domain Eukaryota; kingdom Metazoa; phylum Arthropoda; class Insecta; order Diptera; family Stratiomyidae; genus Chorisops; species Chorisops tibialis. The sequence goes on from OY770263.1 coordinate 80,156,036, forward strand.
AAGAGTATGATGTAGCGGTTTGAGGCGACAGTTGCCTGTATGATACCGATTCGCTATTGTATTCTAATCACCATGTTTGTTGGGATGTCTCTTTTATTTTATTTTTTTCGCACATCCTTTCACACACAAGCAATGAAAGTCGTGCAAAAAGTGGGCTACAACAGCTAGCGGCCAAGCTTAAAATACCCGCTGGAGATCGGTCGTCCATTTAAAAGCTCGTACCTCAGATTTTAGCCGCCTAGGACATTTTATGCATTCTATGGTTTCTGCCTACTATACACGACAAATGCTGCTTAACTTTTTTTTAAATTGTATCAGAAACGAAAAATCAGCATCTTCTACTGTAAATCAATTACCTGTTAAGACTTCCTGTATGGGCGTAAACAAGTCTTGGCAACAACTAAAGTCCGAACCTCAGGATCGCGCCTTGAAGAAGATAACCTCCTATAGGGGGTCTTAGCAGATCGAATGGGAAAGAAACAGTTCCATTCAACAAGGCGTGATCCTGAGCATCGGGCTTTAGTTGCCGCAATTTGCTTGCAGTGCTATTGTTTGACTTCGAAAAATTCAAAAAGTCGTTTTAACTTTCAAAATCTGCAAGAAATTGAAAATGGGAGTACGTTGCCTTGGAGTGTGGGAGCGACAAAAATAGGAGCACAAGTACTCCGTTCAGAGTAAAACGACAGCACTGCAAACAAGTTTGTCAATATGTCAGCTATGCCCAGCTCGAAGTGTAGGAAGTAATGGTAGAGACAACAATTAATGGAATGTGGCACAGTCGAAATTTGAAAGTTTTGATTTGTTTCCGTTGATTGCGAAATAATATGTGCAGAGCTATCAAGAAAAAAAATCCAAGTGCTCGAATAATCTTATCAATTTTAGATATAACGTGCTTACCAAATCTGATTTTAGTTTATTATCCAATATTCTCTATTTAATTCATAAATAGAGAAAATTGTTAAGCGTTGACTTGAACTTTAAATTGGATAAATAATTAACTTATGTCTGGTGCAGAACTACTCACTATATGCTTAATTATAAAGGCAGAGTATTTCATTCAAAGATTGAATACTAGAACAGCACCAAACCAAAACCGGAGTGAAAGAAGGCTGAGTGCACAAACTGGCCATGCTTCCCATAGATCAGAAAATTTTTCGCATAAAAAATGCTTACCTCTCAAATGAACGATTTTAATTGGTTCGCTCAAGGTTATACCTCCCAAAAATTTAAACAGCTGATTACTAAGGCATAATTTACATGAAGATTGTTCGCATGTGTGCGTGAAGATTGCACGCAAATTGGTGAGCTCAATTCGAGAAGCTGTCTCCAGTTTGTAAATTGTTTACGTATAATTAAACTGTGCCAAAACCACCACTATTGTCAGCTGGCACACATAAACTTGACTGACTAAAGCTCAGTAAATTATTTAATTTGAGAATCGTACTCGTATGATGTTAGCCGGCAAGTAACCACTTTTCAGACTTTTTTTTATTCCAATCGTTTGAAGTGGTTTGGAGTTTCATCAGAATCGTTTGACGTTTAACGGTTTTTTTTTTAAAAATCATTCAAAATTCGACCATGATGTCGACCGGCGAGTAATGTTTTTTCAAAATTTTTTTTTTGTAATCGATTGGAAATTATTTCCAAAGGTTTGGAGTTTTATCAGAATCGTTTGACGGTTCACGGTTTTTTTTTTAATAATTCAATTAAATTGGAAATTTTTTCAATTTTGATCACCTATGAAAGCGTTTTCTTGACGGCTACCGCCAAAAATAACTTTTTCCAAATCTGACTTTTGAATTCGTTCAAAAACCAATTCAAGAGGTTTGGAGTTTTATCAGAATCGTTTGACGGTCCACGGTTTTTTTTTAAATAAATCATTTAAAATAGAAAAATTTTTAATTTCTGTCACCCATGAAACCCTTTTCTTGACGACTACCGCCAAAAATAACTTTTCAATATCTGACTTTTCTAAATATTTGAGAACCGTTTCAAGCGCTTTGGAGTTTTAAAAAGCTAACGCCTTTCAACGTCAAGTCAAATTTTAAATAAAACCTTATAATAGTTATAACTTTTATTATTATTATTTTGTATTTAATTTTATTTACTTTTTTTCTCTTTAATCTTGCATAAAAAAAGATTGAAGTCTTGCGCATCATTTTTCTGAATAAATAAATTTGAATTTGAATTTGAAAACCAAAAGCAGATTCACCGGTAAATGGAAAAAGGATTTCCTTGTTTTTGGTTTTTGATTATTGTAATCTTAAGAATTTTCCGCTGTTTGAAGATCCGACATGAATTGCTCGGTTAGGCAATAGGAAAGGTAATAAAATTTTTCGACTTGTATTTTGTGCTAACACTTTCACACCATGTGTTTTTACGTTGCAGCGAGTGGAAACGTCGTTCGGTGATTGATTAGAAACTCTTTTATTGTTTTGTTTCAAACCCAGCAATAGTTTTCTCAATAATTTCGATAATAAACGTGAACCGTCAAACGGTTCTGATAAAACTCCAAACCTCTTGAATTGTTTCTTAAACGAATACAAAAGTCAGGTTTTGAAAAAAGTTATTTTTGGCGGTAGCTGTCAAGAAAACGCTTTCATAGGGGAATTGAAAAAATTTCAATTTTAATTGTTTTATTAAAAAAAACCGTGAACCGTCAAACGATTCTCATAAGACTCCAAACCTTTGGGAGTAAATTCCAATCGATTACAAAAACAAAATTTGAGAAAACGTTACTCGCCGGTCAACATCATGGTCGAATTTTGAATGATTTTAAAAAAAAAAATACGTTAACCGTCAAACGATTCTGATGAAACTCCAAACCACTTCAAACGAACTCCAAACGATTGGAATAAAAAAAAGTTTGAAAAGTGGTTACTTGCCGGCTAACATCATATGAGTGAGAATACCAAAGCTTCAAAGAAAATTAAAGCTCTGGAGATTAAAAGGAGTTAGTCTTGCCAGATGTGTTCAAAGAATTGAGTTTAACGAACGAAATACAATTGTTTAATTTATGGCATTTAGAAATAAACAATTAACAATTTTGATCTATAGTACAACATGCCGTCGTTGTACGGCTTCATGTAAGTCAATTAGAAGAAACATTGTTTTGAATTATGATTGGGCGTAAAGCAAAATGTTTCGTGCTGAATTTAAAGTTTATAGTTTTCATTATTTTCAAAAAAATTGGACATAGTTTTCCTGATACTGGGGCATTTGTATGGAGGGTGGCAGAGGAAGTGGAGGGTTTTATATGAATTTGAAACGTTCATCAACATGCTTATCACCATGGTTTGTTTCAATTTCAAAGTCGATAGTTCCCATATGTTCAAACTTTTTACTTTTCTTAAATTTATAATACAAAAATTTGTATGGGAGATGGTAGTGCGAGTGAAGCGATGCTGATATTTTCTTTTAGCATTTATTGCAATTATTAAAGGATAAATTTAAAGCTTGTGCTTTTTCTAGTTTTAATGGAAAATGCATTGTACCAAAATTACGAGGGGTTAAGAGGAGTTTACGGATCAATACAAAATTTTTCAAAATTGAAGATATACATATGCACTATTGATTGAAATTACAAAATCACGTGAAATTTGTATAAGATGAGGTAGAAGGAGTGAGCTAAAGTTGATAGATTTTTAGAAAATCGGTTGTAATTATAATAAAATTAATTCTGGCAAAAATTCGTTCTTTTAGCTTTGCTAGTTGTAATGAAAATCGAAAAGTGCATTTTTTAAAATTGAGCATTTGTATTGGAGGGAGTAGAAGACGTAAGGGGACCGCATCAATATTTTTTGATGATAATGATATTTATATCGTTATATTTCCACCTAATTTGCAAGTCGATAGCTTAATTGGAGAAATATCAGTTTATTTAAATTTCGAAATTTAATGAAGTTTACATCTGAGCTTAACCCCATTAACTTTACGTACACAATTAACTCGACATGTCTTGCAGGTATTTACTTATAATGACCTTGGAGTTCTATTTGACAGTAAACTAAAATTTACGAATCGCTATGCGGAAATCTCAACTAAAGCCTACCGCATCTCTGGTTTTTTTATTTTGCGCTCCACCAAGTCCTTCTCAAATTGAACTGTTGCTGTCTTATTGTTCAAAACGTTAGGTCGTACTATTTAAGAATATTGTTCACTCATTTGAAATCCCCATTATCAGAGTGCTATTGACCTTATTGAATTTACCCAACGCAAATTCACCCACTCTCAATCCTACTTTAGCAGGTGTGAAAATTAAACGCGTTTCTCCTCGGGAAATCGCTCGCATAAACTCTGTTCGAACGGCGATAACTACACAGAAATTAGAATTTACAACCAAAATTTCTCAAATTACCATTTTCACCTCCACCTGACGCGATTTCGACCGCAAATTCGCGATCCGATTTTAAAATCTTCATACTTTTCAAGAAAATCGACTTTTGGTAAAGTTATAAAGTTGTGTCATATTGTATGGGAGGAGGTGGAAGAAGTGCAGCTAATCGTAAAATATTTTCGGTCTTAGTAACAATTCTAAATAAATATTTCTTGCATAAGTTCAGCTCGATTAATTTTTTCAGTACTGACTAAATTGGTTTAAAGTATTTTATGAAAAAGTGCAGTTTGTATGGGGGGTGGTGGAAGAAGTTGGGGTACTCAACTAATTTTTATACAGTATTTTGAAATCATCATAAAAATAATATGTTGAAAATTTCGGATCCATAGCTTTCATGCTTATCGAGAAAATCCGTTTATTATTAAATACCGGAATTGGATCATTTCGTATGGGAGGGGGTAGAAGGGGTGGAGCGATTTGGCCCCCTCACGAACTTAACCTTAGCTTTTCATCAAAAATAGCTTGCACAAAATTTGAGCTTTTTAGCTCAACGCGTTCTCAAGCTAGAGAGCGCACAGATAGACGAACGGACGGACGGGCAGACGGACAGACGGTTTCGAGACTCTTGAGCGACAAATATTTTTGTGCTCTTGGCAACTTTGAGCGAGCAGTATTTCTTGGCGTTACAAACTTTAGAGAAAACATATACTACTCTAAGATTTTATCTAGAGTACAAACACAACAGGATTGCGATTGGACGTAAAACCCAATCACCCGAGGTGGCAGAAGAAGCGGGGTTTTTACTGTTTTCTTTTCAGTACTAACTATGGAGATTATGCAATTGACGTCTCTCAAGCTCCAGACCAATAACTTTCATACTTTCCAAGAAAAGCGATTTTATGTAAAGTCTTGAAAATGCGTCACTTTGAATGGGAGGGGTAGAAGGAGTTTAGCTAATGAGTTAATTTTTTAATCTTGCTAATAACTCTGAATTAATATTTAGTGTATAATTTAAGCTCGATAAATTTTATACGTACAGAATAAAATCGAAAAATTTACTACCGCTTGTAGAGGAGGAGACGACAATGAACTAATTTGTTTACATCACTCTTGAGTTGCTAGCAAATGTTTTATACAAAATTTAGGATTCAAAAATTTTATACGTACTGAGAAAATCAGTGTATTGGATTAAGTGAAATTGTGCAGTTTTTATGTGAGGTGGTAGAAGAGGGGGAGGGGGAAGGGGGGAGGGGAGGGCCGGTTCTTAAGGAATTTCTCAGAAATAACTATGTATATCATGCTTTTGATATCTTTTAAATTGCAGATCAGTAGCATACATACTTTTCAGGAAAATCGTCATTTTGTAAAATTGTGTCAGATTGTATGGGAGGGGGAAGAAGAGTGAGGATAATCATCTAATTTTTTTGGTCTTACTATTCTAAATAAATATTTAGTGCACAATTTCAGCTCGAAAAATTTTATACTCACTGAGTAAATTAGCTAGGGTATAGCCTAGTAGGTAGTGTGTTGGTCTTGTAATGCGAAAGTCGTGAGTTCAAATCCCGGTCGACGCAATAAATAATTCCGGCACATTGCCTGCTTGGATATACCTTGGTCACCTCAATCTAAGAAAATGAAAAATTCGTAGAAAGAGGGTTGTGCGAAGGGCTAACAACGCTTCCACAATAAGCAATGAAAAATGTTAAGGAACCTGAATATCAGGAGGCCAAGGTCCGATTTGGGCTGTAACGCTATTGTAGAAGAAGTAAATTAGCTTATAACTTTTCATGAAAAGTTTAGTTTGCATGGAAGGGGTAGGACACGAATAATTTGTGTACGGTAGATTGAAATCATCGTTGATTTAGAAAATTCAAAAAGTCGTTGTAATTTTCAAAATCTACTATAAACAGAAAATGGTAGTATATTGACAAATGGTGGAGCATACAATAAAAATAGGAGCATATATACTACGCTCGGAGTGAAACGGCAGCACGCTTTTTGTGAGAGACCTCGAAATTTTGACGTCGTTACCTCCGAGTTTACTACGAAAATGCAAACTTTCGCGAACTATTGCCTCCAGAGCATTTAAGAGATATTCTGGATAGATGTTAGCTCCAACGGCATACTTCGAAGTAGAACTAGACAGACTGTAATACTCATTGAGATTCATAAGTTTAAGAGATTTAAACCAGAGCAAAACAAGCTCAACACTCTTAAAATAATACCTTAGAAAAAGGTGGTACTGGTAAGTTATTTGGTATGTTTGTAGTTTAAGCAGTAAAAACACTATGACATCTTTAAAACGTACGAAAATGTTATTTCTTAATCTAAAAATTTGACGGTACTGTGTTGCGAAACTCCATAAGCACTAACTGCAACTTGTGTCCAAATTAACTGAATGTTCTAACTTTAATATCGATCATTAGATTAAGAATAATTATAACATAAATAAATTTAGTTAAATCTTTAATGTCAACGCCACGTTAATACATATGTAAGTTTTTTGGGATCACTCTGTAGAATTATAATAATTTTAGTTCTAGTATTTTACACAGTTATACTAATTGCACAATTAAAGTAATATTTGCTTAGACCAGCTTAATTTATAAACTTTGCATCACAATGAAGTCATCAGACATATCCTGCTCACAATAGATGTTCCTGTAAAAAAACATAATTTGACAAATTATGATTATTCTGAACGAACATTTACCTACCCAAAATATTGACTAAAATAGTCCTTTGATGGCCAATAATCAAATGTTAATGTTACAAATTCTAAAGAATTTAAATACTCTTCGGTCTGTAAATATAGTTACTCGTTAAAATTAACAAGAACAACCTTTAGGGATTAGGCATTGAATGTACTTGTAAAAAATCCTTTGGAATACTTGTTAAATTGACATAGATCTCAAGTGGTTTAGATTTCCTTGTTTTCATTATTTCAACGATTCCCCGAAACATTAACACGTCCAATACGGGCGAATCGAAGTGCATCAATAGAATCTTCAAATTTTTGAAATTTTGTACAACTTCGAGAAATGTAAATGAGTCCGCAATATCAAAACCCAATATGCCAAGATCTTCTCTTTCATTACAGCTAAGTGAAAGTTCTTTAAGAAATTGATCGATACATAAATAATATCGGTTTATATGTAATCTTTTTAAATTTTTTATTTCCAACATTTTTTCTGCAAAATCTTCGTACAAGCTTACAACATTCAATGTTTCGACTAAATCCGATCGCGATCGTATCGCTTCGGTTAAAACATCCAGACATTCATGGCCTATAATTTGTAAATATTGTAAATTTTTCAATTGACAAACACTTACAATTTTGGCATTATCATTTTTACCGATCCGAAGTTTTTCAAGATCGGTTTGTGTGTCGATCAATGTTTGAATTGCCAAATTGTTCAATTCGTAACAATCCGAAATGCTAAGTGTTTTCAATTTATTTGCACGACAAATTTCAATGAAATGTTCTGATTTGAATTTAGGACAATTTGTTATATTCAAATTTTGAATGTTTTTCAATTTGCTGAGAAACTTTCCGGTAATTGCTTTGTTAGACGATATATCTAAGCTTTTCAAATGTGTTAAAGTAGAAATTCCATAGAAATTTACGTCGGACAATTCGCAGTTAATCAATCGTAATTTTCGGATTTGTTTTAACGGAAAAATCAAATCTTGGGGAAAAATCAAATGATGGTAGAGCTTTGAAAATTGTATACTTATATAAGCGTAGATTTTAAATTGGAAATCAACATTTTGAATATTTGGACAGCATTTTGTAACGTGATACATAGTTTCGTAGAAATGTTGATTTGGTTTAGAGCCATCGTAACAGAGTTTTTTAATATAATGACCACTTCGCAACAGGATTTCTCTTATTTCGGATACTTCAAAGTTCTTCATCAAATGATCCAAATCGATTTCTTGACATATGTAGCCAAGATGATCGCAGGCTAAAATCAGGCGAATTTTATCGTGGTTATTTAAGAAGGAGCACAGACGAAGCATGCAATCTTCATTTAAGTCAACTAGGGACATCTCATGGATTTGATTTAACATCATTCGTTGTTTTGATCTGTAATATAGAAGGATATTAGATAAAAATTGTAAAACTACCAATAATCGAGCTTTGACATAGTAATTCCTTAAGTCGATATGTATGAATATGGGGAAGCACTTCATAAATCGAAAGGAGTGGTGAACGTATTAGGGGAGTGCAATAGGGAAGCCAAGGCGAGTCCAATGTAATAATTTCAAGGCGTTATATAACAATAAATCTTTCAGTGAATCCAATCATAGGTATTGTTATATGTTTTTGAAGTGTTGGACAGTTGTGTCGCAAGGAGTTTGGAAAACTATGATTTATATGGTTATTTGCACAACCACGTTTAACGTACTGAGTCATTTGATTTAAAATATTTCATGAAATAGAAAGTAGAAATATTCCTTAACAGGAATTTGATGAAATAGTACAGTTTGTATGGGAGATGGTGGAATTAGTAAATGAATTCGAATTATTTTCACACCGTAGATCACAATTATGATAAAAATAATTTATTTAAAATTTGAAATCAGTAGCTTTTATAGTTGCCGAGGAAATGTAGTTACTGTAATTTTTTGAAAATGTATCGTTTTGTATGGAGGGGGGAGGGGGTTCTCGAACTTGATATTACTGTTTTGTAAAAAACGACGCGTACAAAATTTGCATTCATTTTCTCACTCAATGCGTTCTCGAATAGTACTTTAAGATTTGACCTGGAGTATAAACATCCCGATGATTTTTGAGCAATGGATGAATCCACAGAAAATAGTAAAGCGCATATAAATTTTCCTAAATCGGTACTGTAGTTGTATTTCAAATGAAATCTGAGAGTATTAAGTTAGCTCCAATGAATATAGTAACGCGGAGAATATACGGATCAAACAGAAAGTGAAATTAGCTTATTTCATTTCGTAGTGTATTTTTTATGGGGAGGTCTAATATTTTTTTTTACGAAATACATATATACTACAATTTTCTTCAAACTCAAAATTATAATTAAACTAGCAGACCCCGCGACTTCGTCCGCGCTAAAATCGCATTAATAAGCTATTTTTGAGAATGCTGTTAGTAATACAATATCTGGGGAAATATAATCTGCTCACTTTAAACCTCTTTCTAAATCAATTGCAAGTATTTTTCAAATGAAAATAAATCGATTTGATATATTATTATTGAATGTTAAGGATTTACTTCAATTTAAAGAGAATTACTGCTGTTGACATAATTACACTGACATCAATTTGAACAGATCTCAGTTTGTTTCCTGTCATTGGAACAACAAAAATCACTTTTATTTTAAATAGATGTTGACATTAACAACAACGTTTGTTATGACTTCAAACAGAATGTTTTCAAATAATCTAGATGAAATCTGGGAGTATATTGTGTTTGCCTTGCCGTCTGTTACGCTAAGAAATAATGCTCACACAGAGTCGTTAAGGGTACAGAATTATTTGTTTCCGATCAAAAACCTCGAATCCGAGTGACCGTCTTTCTGTCCGTTCACGAACTTGGCATCACTTCTGAACAAAATCAGTGAGCACAAAATTTGGACTTTCTAGTTCAACGCGCTGTGGAATTATAGAGCGCACGGACGGACAAACGAACAGACGGTTTCGAGATTTTCGAGCAAAAATATTGACTTCTGTGTCATTCAGTTTTTTCTTCGAACGTTATTTCTTAGCGTTACAAACTTGAAAGAAAACATATAATACAGTCAGATTCATTCCATCCCGCTCCCCAATAAAACCCAAAAAACTCGAATTTTGCGAATTTTCTTGAGAAATATTTACACTATGGATCTGTAAATCATCATATTACAAATATATCATTTGCATAACAATGCTGGTCTATAAACGAAAATTGTATCGATATCCCATCACTTCTTATGCTCCCCCCTTCGAATACCACCACTACGCCACGGAAGCCTCATACATATCCATATACATATTTTTGTATATATGTAAGTATATGTATGACCATGCGGTCGTGTGCTCCGATTTGCGATTTTCCGGAATTTTTTTTTTTTTTGTGTGTTGAGATAGCAAAGATTATTCCGAAGAAAAAAAATTCATGCAAATCGAGTGAATAGTTGCGAACAAAAAACGAAAAAATTTCTCCATACAAAATGTACTGAAAATGAAATTTTCCAAATTTTCCAATTTTCGGGGAAAATTTGCTATTTTTGACTCCGTTAGGATCTAAGTTGGGCTTTAACGAACACAACAAAAGAAATTTGAGCCAAATCGGACGAACGGTTGCTGAGTTACACGTGTACACACTTATTTTTATATACATATATGTATAAGAAGATAAGAAATAGTTCGCATGATTACTTACGAATCTCTACACATAAAAAAGAAATGGCGGAGGAACGCAAACCAAAACACACGGCCACATGGTCATACATATACATATGCATCTATATGCTATCTTTATACATAAAAAAAAATAAAAATTCGTGCTTAAAAAAATTCGGTTTGGAGTGGGAATCGAACCCACGATCTATTGATTGAAAAGCAAGCACGCTGCCCACTACGCCACGGATGTCTCGAATATCGAATGGAAAGTTGTGAACAAAAAACGAAAAAATGTCTCCATACAAAATGTACTGAAAACGAAATTTTCCAAATTTTCCAATTTTCGTGGAAAATTTGCAATTTTTGGCTCCGCTAGTATCTAAGTTGGGCTTTGACGAACACAACAAAAAAAATTTGAGCCAAATCGGACGAACGGTTGCTGAGTGATGCGTGTACATACGTAGACCACTTATTTTTATATATAAGATATGTATAAGAAGATAAGAAATAGTTCGCATGATTACTTACGAATCTCTACACATAAAAAAGAAATGGCGGAGGAACGCAAACCAAAACACACGGCCACATGGTCATACATATACATATGCATCTATATGCTATCTTTATACATAAAAAAAAATAAAAATTCGTGCTTAAAAAAATTCGGTTTGGAGTGGGAATCGAACCCATGATCTATTGATTGAAAAGCAAGCACGCTGTCCACTACGCCACGGATGTCTCGAACATCGAATGGAAAGTTGTGAACAAAAAACGAAAAAATGTCTCCATACAAAATGTACTGAAAACGAAATTTTCCAAATTTTCCAATTTTCGTGGAAAATTTGCAATTTTTGGCTCCGCTAGTATCTAAGTTGGGCTTTGACGAACACAACAAAAAAAATTTGAGCCAAATCGGACGAACGGTTGCTGAGTGATGCGTGTACATACGTAGACCACTTATTTTTATATATAAGATATGTATAAGAAGATAAGAAATAGTTCGCATGATTACTTACGAATCTCTACACATAAAAAAGAAATGGCGGAGGAACGCAAACCAAAACACACGGCCACATGGTCATACATATACATATGCATCTATATGCTATCTTTATACATAAAAAAAAATAAAAATTCGTTGTTAAAAAAAATTCGGTTTGGAGTGGGAATCGAACCCACGATCTATTGATTGAAAAGCAAGCACGCTGCCCACTACGCCACGGATGTCTCGAATATCGAATGGAAAGTTGTGAACAAAAAACGAAAAAATGTCTCCATACAAAATGTACTGAAAACGAAATTTTCCAAATTTTCCAATTTTCGTGGAAAATTTGCAATTTTTGGCTCCGCTAGTATCTAAGTTGGGCTTTGACGAACACAACAAAAAAAATTTGAGCCAAATCGGACGAACGGTTGCTGAGTGATGCGTGTACATACGTAGACCACTTATTTTTATATATAAGATATCCACATTAATAGCTCCTATATTTTCTGAGAAAATCCGTTTATTGTAAAGTTATTAAAATGTAACATTTTGTATGGGAGACGTTACAAGGGCTTGATCTTATTTCTTGGATAAAAACAACGCGTTCAAGATTTGAGCTTTCTAGCTCAATGCGTTCAAAAGTTATAAAGCGTACGATCGGGTTTGAGCTTTCTGGATGATATCAACTTCTATTCGATTCCTTTTTTGCTCTGCAGACCGATCTTTTTCGTTACGCTATTTGGCCGTCTGGCATTTTGCACAGTAGTCTCTATGAATTGAGATGATAGCACAGCCAAAATTCATACAATTTGATTCGTTTACGTTGATTGCCAGATAATGAGAGGAGAAAAAAAAATCAAGTACTCTTATTAATTTTAGATTGACGTGCTTACCAAATCTGATTTTAGTTTATTATTCAATATTCTCTATTTAATTCGTAAATAGAGAATATTGTTAACATTGACTCGTAAACTTTAAACTGGATAAATAATTGGTGAGAAACTACACACTAGATGTTGAATTGTAAAGGTACAAAATTAAATTTCAATATTGAACACTACGGAAGCACCAAAACCACCACTGTCTGCTGGTGGCACACATAAACATAACTAAAGTGCAGTAAATCATCTAATCCGAGAATCGTTTTTTGTCTTCCAAAGCTTCCCAGGCAATTTAAATTACAAAAAAGTTCAACTAAAAGCTCTAGATAAGAAGAATAACTAATCTTGCCAGATGTGTTCAAGGAATTGGGATTAAGGAAAAATTCAATTGATCAATTAATAGGAGTTTAAAATGAAAAGTTCATATTTTAGGACAAATTAGGTGCCACATACGGTAGATCCACAATTGCAGGGAGGCAAGTAGGTCAAGGGGCGTGCAAAGGAAAACACGTAAAAATAAGTATCTCGACTAAGCTATGTAATTCAAACTTGGAATACATTGAAGTGCGCAAGGTGTCGCTGGATTTCAAGTAAAAATAAAACAACGATTACACTTTAATTTAAACCGCAAAACTTTATTTAATTCAACTAAATGTTTTCGCTTCTAAATCTTCACTCTTTCAATTTATAAAAATCTCGACTATCCGTCGATCGCTTCAACTGGACTATTTCGCTTCTGAGTCCTCCCAACTCAACTGCCCTGTTTCACGAACGCTTGGTCTGTTTATATCTATTCGTTTGTATCACGTTCGCTATTCGTTTGCCATCAACCAGAGTCGACTTTCTTCATTCTCCTTGTCATGTAAATCGCTGTTCATTGCTTTCCATCGTTACCCGAATTCTTTCTCACTCAAACGTGCCCATTGCTGTTGTTGTTGTTTTCCATAAAGCATTTAATCATCGCCCGAGTTTACCCAATCGCATCCGGCCGCTTCTCTTTATTGCCTGTGTTGTTTTTGTTGCCCTCCATCAAGCACTTTGTTATTAACCGAGTCCACATGATCGCCGCTGTTCGTCACCGGTAATCTCTGAGTCTTTTCTCTGTTGTTGTTTTTGCTCAACAATCTAATTGATATTCAAAATTATTTCGTTCATGTTCGGTTCTTTTTGCTGTCGGTAGTAGTTTGCCAGTTGATGGAACGCTCAAGATCGTCAGATGTTCTTTATGGCTGATGATTGCTTCCGGCGTGATCCACTCCGCTGATTGTTTGGCATGGTCGTTCCCACTTTTGCTGAGAGCTCGGTGATCTTTCCCCGTGATAACGATAACTAAAGAGCCACCCCAAATCTACAACTTCTACAATGGCGCACCAGCCCAAATCGGACCTTGGCCTACTGATATTCAGGTTCCTTAACATTTTTGTGGAAGGGCTGTTAGCCCTTCGCACAACCCTCTTTCTACGAATTTTTCATTTTCTTAGATTGAGGTGACCAAGGTATGTCCAAGCAGGCAATGTTCCGGAATTATATATCGCGCCGACCGGGATTTGAACTCACGACCTTCGCATTACAAGACAAACATACTACCTACTAGGCTATACCCTAGCTACCTTAGCCACTTCAAATCGCCTTCTCGAAAACTTGAAGAGTCGCTTCGTTCATGTTGTCGGCGAGGGATGCGCTCCGCGGCCATGCAGTTTTTATGTTTTGTCAGGTTACTTTTGCACTGCGGTCCCCCTATGCTGCTCTTGCTATTCCCAATCTGTAATGTATCCCTCAATCTGCGCTTATTCTCCCCAACAGTTCTGCTCGCCGCTATGTAGCGAAAATGATTTTCTGGATGCTGGCCGTGTCTCCTGCTCTGCGTTGCGAAATGAGCAGTACATTTCGATCCCTCGACGACGTTCTTGGATTGCGGCAATCACGTCTTAAACGCCCTGCGTGTCTGCGATCCCAACATCGTGGAGCTCCAGGTCTTAAATTCTGCCTTGCTAGCTTCACTCTAGGGCTTTCATCTGCCCTAGCCATGTTTTTCCGGTCTCGCCAATTAATTTGGATGCATATTCTGCCCCGAAAATTGATGTTCTCCTTCGTTTCCAGTAGTCACGTTCAAATTGTCCCGTCCGTCTGCAATTCCAACATCGTGGATCATTGTTGCTTACGCTGGGTTGATTGGGATCTTTGTCGAGAGACAGCGATGATGGTTCTGGGGGCGTCGATTTCTCCGGCCGACCTCAGACCCTTATGGTTGGCTTTTACTCGTTACCGGGTTGTTAGCAGACGAGATGTATTCTGCCGTTTGGCGCATTCATGACAAGGATGTGGTATTCGGGAGGGTTTGCTACAATTACATATGTCGTGACCAAAGTTCCAACTCCACGACCTTCGCTCTGCTTTGTGAACTCTGCTCTTTGGCAAACGGTTTTGTCGGTCTCAACATTGGTTTCTCGGACCCGACTGCTATTGCGCGAGATTTGTTTGGCAGCTTCAAAAGTAGGAGCGTACACCAAAACCTCTTGTGGTGTTTTCTTCATCGCCAATCGTAATGTCTGTTGTAACTCTCTATCCAGCAGTGCGTTGGTAAATGCGTCGATTGCCGTCTCATTTGGGTTTACTGGATCCATGTGGGGAAAAAATAATAACGCCAACCATTCAATATCCTGTGCAAGCTGTTGCATGGTTTCGCCAGTTTTCTGCACACGGTTGTGAAGTTGCGTTTTATAAATCTCCCGCATGTGATCTCCACCGTATCGAAGGTCCATCGTCTGCACCAGAAACTGAAAGTCTCTTTGCTGTTCGGCTGTGGTAGTCTGCAAAACCTTTGCCGCAGATCCTTGAATATTAAAGAAGTTGAAGATCCTTAAAAGAAAATAATTTACATTATCTTTTCATTTGTAAACAAAATTAAATCAAATAAAAGATGTGGAAGTGAACTAGACATTAATATTTTATTTTAAATAATTTCTAGTTGTGTGCTAATACAGCCAATAGATTCTTCGTTTGGTGGTTGAAGAAATGTTACATTTATTAAATACGTGCCCGGACTTATATAAGATGATACTATAGTCGACGGTTTTCTTAAGCCATGCACAAAAATTTTTCCCTTGAAAAATGCACTGGAAATGTTTTGTGTACATGTATGGGACACTTACAAACATTGGAATATTTCCTCTGTAAATGCTCTGTAATTGCTATATAAATGCTGTATTTCCGTCCAGACATATGAGCACAATAATCTTCAGTGGTATCTACTAAGAACGGAATAAATCTACGGACCTGTCGAAATAATTGAATATGAATCAGAAATTTGAGTTTAAATCTTTGATCAATTTCCTTGTTTAATTATTGAAAAATTCATATTCTATTGAACAAACAAATTTAAATTAATTTATTTCGTTATTCTAAACATTAATAAAACCAAACCAAACCAAAAACTTATCCATCGGTACCCGCAAAAAATATCTACATTTAATAATGTCGTATTCCAATTGATTGGTTTTAAAGTGCATGATCCATTTGCTATATATTTTAAATTTGGAATACAAGCAACTGATTTCATTTTAATAATATTGTTAACCTGAAAATAAAATTTATTAATGGAAAAAAAATAATTTCAAAAATGTTATGACAACATCGCCAAATTGAAAGAAAAGCGAAAAATATAGCGAAAGAGCCCACGAGATCAACATTCTTTCGAAAGAAGTATACAACTAATTTTAAAGTGCAATGTACAACGTTAATGTTTTTTGTTATAATAATCTATCTCGATTTAAATTACCAAATTTTGTTTTCAAATCAGCTTTGTGCTTAAATTATCATTTTCGCAACACAATGTCGATTTAAAGTTTCTTCTTTTAATTACTGTTAACCTGTGCATCAAAATGTAATTGTTTAAAATTACCCTTAATTACGTTCAATGTTCAAGTAATTATCAATTTTAATGCCATTCGTTATCCCCTCCCAAGCAAATTTCTCATATCTTTTATTTTAGAAATTTGAAGAAAAGCTGCTGGTAAGAATGTCAAGTAAGCTGATAAGAATTAATTGATGCAAAAAAATTTCAAGTTCTGGTCCTCTACTGCCACTTTTGATACAAATTCAGCAAAAGATATACAACTAATTCCTTGGAAATGATTAAAGTTATGAATATGAAATGTGCTCGTAGCATGATAAGTTTTCATACCACGTCCAGTTAAATAAAACGACGGATAATACTAGCAAATAAAACGTATTATTCGGTACTTCCAATAATGAAATCCAAGAAAGTGCACATGAACAATAAGCTATGGATTTAGAAAACTAGTATACGACCTGTGCTCGGTGAGGCAACGAGACGTGGCCATTCACGCGAACTTCCAAAAAAGTAGTTAACGCTTTCGAAAGAAAGGTCCTCCGAAGAATTTTGGGACTTCTGAAGGAAGGAACGGAATGACGAATAAGATACAACCATGAGTTGTATCAACTCTACGACAAGCCAGAAGCTTCAACGTTCATCGAGTTACGTAAACTGCAGTGGGCTGGCCATGTAGAGCGAATGGAAGACAGTAGAATCTCCAAACGTGCTCTGAAAGGCAAAGGAAGTGGTAACCGGCCAGTAGGCAAACCACGCAAGCTATGGGAAGACTCGGTTGATGAAGACAGCAAAGCCATATTAAAAATTAGCAGCTGGAGGACGCGGTCTTTGGATCGAGACGACTGGAGGCGACGACTTTAGGAGACCAGGGCCCGATTTGGGCTGTCGCGCCATCTATTTGAATTAATAATTTGCAAAACTGCCAACATGAAATGGCGGTCATTTCAAATAAATTACTACCTAGGTAACAAATAAAATGTAACGATTACTTTCCTTAAAGTAACGTTACGTTAATAGTTACTGGAAGGTGGTAGAAGTATCAATACTTTTCTATTATTTCATATTTATTTATTTTCATTTCGTAAAATTGTGCAGTTTGTATGGGAAATTTTCAAGTTTTTATATAAATAATGCTTCATAATTTCAGGTAACTAACTTTTATAATTTCCAAGAAAATCGTCTTAATATAAAGTTGAAATCGGGTCATTTTGCCCGAAAGGCGCCAGAAGAGATGAACCGATTTGGCTGATTTCCGCCAAAAATGAGGTGTTATATAACTTTAAAACTTTAGTTCAACTCATCTTCGAGGTATTGCTAGTAGCAAACTTACGGACTATTGAGTACAACCGGACAGACCAAAATAGGTATTGAGATTCAAAGGCGGAAGTGGCAGTGGATCGGACACACTTTGAGAAAACCAGAACGAATCATCGCCAAACAGGCTCTGCATTATTATCCTCAAGGAAGATGTCGGGTTAGTCAACCATGTAGCACATGGAAGCGAGCAGTTGAGCAGGAAGCCGGAGTAATAAACAAGTCCTGGCAACAGCTTAAGACCGATGCTCAGGATCTCACCTTGTTGAACAGAGTTGTTTCTGTCCTATGCTTCTATAGGGGATATCAACAGGAATTTGATTTTGATTGAATTTACGGACAAATAGACGACCGGTCAAATGAAGTATTCTACGTAATCCTTTTTTTCTTCGAGCCTTATTCCTAAGCATTAAAAACTTTACAGGAAACTTATAATACTCTCAGATTTCACTCAGAGTTTAAAGAGAATCATAAATAGAGAATTATTAATTTTTTTTTTTCAATTGGATTTTGAACTAAAAGGATTTAGCTCAATTCTCATTTTCCAAAAAAAAATTGAATTCAGTTATATTCTAGACGTTTAAGTACTAGGAACTCTTGGGCTATGCTCTCAACCCTGGCAGATCAGTCAAGCTGCATATGAGAAAAATAAATGTGAAGAAATCTGACTTTTTGAAGCACTTTTCAACCAAGAATGCAAACCATTGATTAGAGGCCAGATTTTTATACTCTAGATAAAATCTGAGAGGATTATAAGTTTACCACAAAGTTTTCAACGCTATGAAATATCATATAATAAATAATCATATAATCACTCGAAAATCTCAAAAACTGGATGGCCGTCCATTCGTGTCGTCTCTGGCTAGAGAACGCGTTGAGCAAGAAAGATCAAATTCTACTTACTCAAAAAGTATAAAAGCTATTGATCTGAAATTTGGAATATATATATATTATTCCAATTTACCGTATACAAATTATGTGTGTCCTCACCCTCCTTCGACTACCTCCCATAAAATCTGCACTTTTTCATAAAATTATCTAAACCAATTTACTCAGTGCGTATAAAATTTATCGAGCTGAGACTGTGCTCTAAATATTTATTTCGAATTATTAGTAAGACCATAAGAAATTAGACGCTTACCTTCACTCCTTCTACCTCCTCGCATACAATCTGACACAATTACACAACTTTACGAAAAATCGATTCTCTTGCAAAGCATGAATGCTACTGATCTTCAATTTAAAACACGTCAAAAGCATGATGCTTATAGTCATTTCCGAAAACTTGATGAAGAACTCGCCCCTCCTTCTACCACCTCGCATACAAACTGCACAATTTCACTAAATCCACTACACTAATTATCTCTTCTTCTTCTTCAATGGCACTACAGCCCAAATCGGGCCTTGGCCTACTGACCTTCAGGTTCCTTAACGTTTTCATTATTTATTGCGGAAGAGTTTTTAGCTCTTCGCACAACCCTCTATCTACGATTTTTTTTTCATTTTCGTAGATTGAGGTAACCAAGGTATATTCAAGCAGGTAGTGTGCTGGAATTATGCGTCGACCGGGATTTGAACTCACGACCTTCGCATTGTAAACCAAACACGCCACCTACTAGACTACTCCCTAGCACTAATTATCTCAGTACCTATTAAATTTTTGAGTTTTAAATTTTGCATAAAACATTTTGATAGCAACTCTAGCTTGATCAGAAAAAATTAGTTCAATGTCGTCACCCCTTCTACCACTTCCCCTACAAAATTTCTTAAAATCCAAAAAAATCTCCCTCATCTAGACTATCGCAGTAATCCTGTTATATTTTCTAATAGAACATAAAAAGAGATTATCACTCCAAAGGAAAAAACCGATAATCTTTTTGCTGGATAGAACACACCATGGATTTAACGTCGATGATCAAATTGTGGTATTAGTATGGGAGGTGGTACAAACGTTTGAACTAAATTTTTTATACCTCACTACAGTCGCTACCAAAATGAGCTATGTAAAATCTTAACTTCATAAATTCTATAATAGTAGTGGGTGGGGGGAATGGGGAACATTTCAAAAATGGTACACTTTCAAACCGTTAAATCTCAAAGCTGAGTACAGATATCAAATTGAAATTTTATCGGATTGTAGAACTATGTAATCTTAATTTTATAATTTTAATATTTTAAAAAGGGTGGTTAAGGAGAGAGAGTAAAAATATCGAAAATTTTGAGTGATTTTTTTGGACTCTGGTGAAAGATACAAACTTTAAATTTTCATTGGATATATCTATTTGAAGTACATAGAGAAAAAATAATAATTTGTTCCACAATTGTTATGCACCTACCCCCTGGTGTAACGTGGATGAGGTATTTCATGTCCAATGCAAAAAAACTCAAGAACTGAATATTTTCGAATGAAATTTTAAGGTAGAAACTGGAAAATTTGCGAAATTCATTTAAAAAAGTTGGTAAAAGTATAAAGTATTAACTGGTCGAATACCTTTAAAACTTCTACCCCTTCCCATGCAAAATTATTTCTTCGATTATTTTTAAGAAATCAATTATCACCTAACTATTAAAAGCTACCAATTTGAAATTTTGCACAAAAAATTTTAAAAATTGCGTCAAAAGTTTTGAGATCCCGCCTGCTCTTCTACAAATACCCATACAAAAGTATGATTTTTGACCAATTTCAATAAGTCAACTAACAACCAACAAATTAACAGCTACAAACTTGAAATTTGTACGCGCACCTCACAAGAGAAATGAAATAAAACTGCGTCACAAATTTTACGATTCCCTTACATTTTCTTCCCCCTCCCATACAAACGTTTGGTTTCGTGAATGTAAAATACACCGAATGTTATGAAAATTCTATGGAACTGCGTTTATGAAATCGACGTTCAATACAGAGAATATTGGACGTGATTCAAGCAACCAATTAAAAAATTATTAACATCCACATACCCTCACTAGCACCACTCCCTTCATAAAAACCCAAAGTTGCATAAACGAATGAAATATTGATTATATGTACTGGAGCTATTGATCGTATTCGCAATTAAGTGTTAGATTGACAACAGCCCTGCCATAGAATCCCTTTTCACTTAGTCTTCCCTAGCCACTTTTACCTGCATATTGACTTCCTATGCATCCTCAACTTGTCCCAAGAATAATAAAGTTGCACCTGACTTGTTGAGCTAGGGTGTAGCCTAGTGGGTAGCGTGTTAGTCTTGTAATGCGAAGGCCGTGAGTTCAAATCCCTGTCCACGCAATATATAATTCCAGCACATTGCCTGCTTGGATATACTTTGGTCACCTCAATCTACGAAAATGAAAAATTCGTAAATAGAAGGTTGTGCGAAGGGCTAAAAACTCTTCCACAATAAGTAATGAAAAATGTTAAGGAACCTGAATTTCAAGAGGCCAAGGTCCGATTTGGGCTGTAGCACCATTGTATATAGATAGTCCTGACTTGTTGGCAGTTAATTTTTTAGTTACTCGATCATGGTGTGAGAAAAATTAGTTCAATCTGCCACTTCCCATACAAAATTTTTTATGATCAAAAAAATGTCTATTTCATCTAGAGTATTATGTTTAGTTTTATAATTGCGTTTCTTAGAGGTTAAAATTTATCCACACAACTTGTCTGATTTTGCTTTCCATGACAGTACCACCCCGCTGAAATCACACCTGTTGATATATTTTCATAAGCTTTTTACTCTAAAATTTCCTCGAAAAGTTCACAGTTGTAGCTTTTATGCGTATTATTTCCGTTTATGTAAACATGTAGCTAGCACATTTCCTTTGAATTTTACGCTATTGTGGCTAATACATTCAACAAGTGTGATGATTTTATCGGTGAAAAGTTCAAGCTATCGAAATCTGTTTTCTTATCAACTCTTATAGCACACCCTGGGAAAATTAAACTGATTTGAAGACTTTTCAGAATTTAGATACATATAGCTCTATTGGATTTGAGCTTTATATCATCATCATACAGCCTCCTGTTTCGTCACCAATTTTCTCCATCCAATGACTGTGTGCTCCATGTCGAAAATTACAGAAGCGCTGTCTTTCTCGATGGAATCCTTCCATTGTTTTCTTAGTTTTTCGACTCTCAGTTCGAGCCGAGCGCCACAACTCTACTCGACGACATTCTTTGTATTGAAAGAAACGAAATGACAAAAAAAAATATAACAGAATTATGATTGGGCTTAAAGAAATTAGTCATAGTTTTCCTGAAATTGGGAAGAGGAGCATTTAAGATGATTTTGAAACTGCTTATCATCATCCTTATCACCATGCTTTGATTCAATTTCAAAGTCGGCAGCTCTCACATGTTCAAAGGAGAAATGCTTTTCTTGAATTTGTAATACAGATATTTGTATGGGAGGTGGTAGAAGGAGTGAAGCGGAGCTGATCATTTTTTCTAACACTTATTTCAATTATTAAGAAACAAATTCTGGCAAAATTTGAAGTTTGTGCTTTTTCTAGTTTTAATGGAAATCGATAAAATGCATTTAACAAAAATTATGATTTTGTATGGGAGGGGATAGAAGGAGTGTACGGATCAAAACAAAAATTATTCGCATTATTAATATTTATATTTGTATGCTTTATACAAAATATCAAGTTGATACCTTTAACAGTTTCGAAGAAAAATAATTTAATTTAAAATTCAAAATTTCGTGAAATTTGTATGGGAAGTTGATAATTATTTTTAAAATAAATTGCAATTATAGTAAAATTAATTCTGACAAAATTTCGTCATTTCAGCTTTACTAATATCAACGAAAATCGAAAATATGTATTTTTCAAAATTGTCCATTTGTATGGAAGGGGGTAGAAGGAGTGAGGGGATCGGGTCAATATTCAGTGATATTAATGACATCTACATCATAATACTTTTACCTAAATTTCAAGTTGATAGCTTAAAAAGTTTCAAAGAAAAATCAATTTCTTAATATTTCGTAATTTCATGAAATTTGTATAGGAGGGGGTAGAAGGAGTTGGGGGATGTAACCCATTCACGAACTTAAAGTTACTTTTTTGCTAAAAATTACACACAAAATTTTTTAGCACTATAGCTCAAAGCTTTCGAGTTATGCTGCAGACAGACGCACAGATGGACAGACAGGCGGTCACCCGGAATCGACGTTTTTGAGTGACAACAAAATATTACTGTACTTGGCGGCACTATGCGAGCGTTATTTCTTAGCGTTACAAACGGTAAGGCAAACAAAATATACTCTCAGATTTCATCTAGAGTATAAACACATCATTTTCTAAGTAGCCTTTGCTGCAAGACAGAGTGAGAGTATTCCTTATCGTTTTTATGCTTTGGAATGGTCGTACGGCGTTATGCACAAGTGTAGGTTTCCCTGTTTCTGTGATATAACGAAAAAGCACCTAATCATTACTTTCGATATAGATACTTTTTGTATGTGAACCGAATACTTGAGTAACGAGCAGTAGACATTTCAGTTACTTTTTCGGAAGCACATTTCGTTACTTAAGTAACGAATATACATAAATCTGCATCGGTACTCGTTACTTCGGATTTCAGTCGGTAACGAGTACTCGTGTGATGAATAGTTACTTTTTTGACATTACTAATCTAGAGTACTTTGTTAGTAAATACGATGCATGTTGCTGTGTCTTTGTCAGCTTACACTTTGCAGAGTATTTTCTTTAAATCTTCACGAAATCTTGTGTTGTAGGGCGGACCATGATCACAGAGTTGAAAAGCTTGTGTTCTATGTGCGTGGAGAAGAACATCCTTTTTATATAGCCTATTCAAATCTAGAACTTTTAGTTCTGAGAATGCTTGGTGCGACGAATGTCTAGTTGGCTTCCTAAGAATTTGTTTAATAGCTGCTTTTTGAACAATATTGATAGGGTACAAATTAGTTTTACACGCACCACCCCATCCCAAAATACCATATTGTAGAACACTTTCAAATAGAGCATGGTATATTGATTTCAATGTCACAATATCCATACAATTCCTTAACTGACGGATACTAGAAAGAATATTTCGAAGTTTTTGAGAGACGGAATTTGCCTGATTTCTCCATGTCAGATTATTGTCTATAAATATTCCTAGGTATTTTATAGATGTGGCCACTTCAAATTGTGAACTGCAGGAATAGGTGTTGTGCAAATCGCAGGAGTGGACTGTGAGCTTCAAGTTAGTTGATGGAACTCCCTTTCTGTTTGCACTAAAATGCATATATTTTGATTTATCAATATTTACTGTCAACCTATTTGCATCAAGCCATCTTTTCAGTTTAGTAACTGCAGCCGATGCTTTTTGATAGGTTTCCTTTCATGTGAAGTCACTCACACACATTACAGTATCGTCTGCAAAAGCGATCAGGTCATCCACAGGATCGTTGATGTTGAACATATCGCATGTTTGGGCTGGGCCCCCACATCTGGCCCTTCTTGACCGTATCCAGAAATACGCATTTCGATTAATTGGAGATGAAGCTGTATCGGCCTCAATTGACTCCCTCGAGCATCGTCGAAATATCGGTGCACTCTGCATTTTTACTATAGATACTTCCATGGTAAATGCAGCAAGGAACTAAAAGCCCTTATACCACCTACATTCAATGCTCCCCGAAATACTCGCCAAGCTGTACGCTCACACGAGTACACCGTAAAGCCCTTGCCGTGGAGAACAGTGAAGTTTAGGCAGTCCTTCATCCCTCGGACGACAGTGTTGTGGAACTCATTACCAGGCAATCTCCTTCCGACAGGATACAACCTCTAGCAATTTAAGAACAACGTTCACCGCCACTTCAAAATCTCCCCTCCTGTGTTTCCCTACTAATTTTCCTCTATCCACTTGTTTGCCCGTACCCGTGTCGACGTAACTGTGCATCGCGCATTAAAGGGTGACCCCCTTAGTTATTTTCGACGGCCGTAAAAAAAAAAATCATTAATCTACAATATAAATAAATAAATAAAAATAAATAGATAAACGTCTTCAAAGATTTTTAACGTGTATTAGTGATCTGAATCAAACTTTATGGTTTTTTTACATCTGTTTCTAGGTGCTAAATCGCTCTGGTTGTCAGTTGAAACATAGTTTATCAGTCCACAGTTTCAACTGGCTAAAAAAGTAGAAACTCAAAAAATGTCGAATAACTCCTTTATCCACTTAACTCTTCAATTATTTGTTCATTTTTTATCTACAGAGAAGAGTTTTTTTTTTAATTTTTACGTTTTTGAGCATACGCAAATTTTGTATTTGATTCCGAAATAATGCTTTTAAACACTTGCTGGAATTCTCTGAAAATATTGAAAATCATTTTATTTCTGTATTTATTTGAATAGAATTCAATGGAAATAAGTTCCAGTCAATTTCCTCGCCCTCCACTGTATTGTGCTACTATGAATGGAGCAAGTGCGTATGGAATTATCGCTGAGTGTAAAAGGAGCTTTCTGTCTTATCCATTCACCATCGAATTTCGGTCCTCCTCATCGATGATGTCGAGATAAAATACTTTTCACAACTTGTTCGCAAATTTAGTTACACTCGTGCATTTGTGGCGGGAAGTTCAAATTCGAGAAGTGCGAAGTCCTACCGGCCGGCGATACTTAATTTCCGATTTCTTTCGATTATAGAGGATATTTAAAAATCTAAAGATTCCATACTTTTCAAATACATGTGGTAAAGTTTTGCAAGTGTCTTAAATGGAAATTTGAGAATTTCCTTCCGGAATAATTGATCTAAAATAAGGGTGTCTCGTATTATAGGCGAGAATATGGAAGTTTAAATTCGTTAATGATGCGATGAGTCTTTATTTCAAACACAAATTTTGACGCTTGATATAGAAGCGAATGTATGAAGTGTAAAATATTAATGGCGAGTGATTAAGAGTTCGTTTTACCAAAAGACTGGTTAATTAAATGTACAAGGATAATTATCGGTCTTTTCGCTTTCATAATATCAATGTCGAAAAACGATAATGTAATTGGATTGAGACATAGCTTATATTATTTTTCTAATTAGTGAGTATGTTTGTTTGATTAAATATTGGTATTTTTGATTGTACAGCCCCTCCAAAAATAGAGAAAAAGTTTTGACCGATTCTAATTATTAAGGCTTTTATGAAATAATGTATATTACACTCGTGTCAAATTACGATTTAAATGATATTTTTGATTTTATTTTGATTCAAAGCAATCTATATTACGTAATTTTTTTTAAATTCCTAGGGTGAAATTATGTAACTGGAATTAAGCATATTGTGTTGTTTGAATTTTTTTTCCGCTGCGAAATTATGTCAGTATGACCAATTCTGATAGAGCTGAAACCGATAGTATTCCAGACACTTCGAAAATGCTGTAATTTTTGTTAAATTCACACTTGCTTGCGGTTTTTTTTGCGCTTTTTATTTGCTTTCTACTAAGTATATTATTGTAAATGCTCTGCGTAATACACAACATAGATAACAATGTTATGTATTACGCAGAACATTTTGAGAACGCAATCATACATAACATTGGTGTTTTTATTTATTGAACATATATGCAGTTGATTGTATGTTTCATGAAATATTCTTATCAACAACGACCTAATTAGATTTTCTTATTAAGACCCCTTATAGGGGCGTAGGGCAGAAACAGTTCTCTTTCACAAAGCGCGATCCTGAGCATCGGCATTTAGTTGTTGCTAGTACTTATTTATTTCTCTTGCCTACTGCTGAACTGCTCGCTTTTGAGCAATATGGTCATCCAACCCGTCTTTCTTGAGAAGGATCAACAACGATGCTTCCATTAAATTCGATAATTGGAGTCGAAAATCGTGGGAGTTGATCAACTAATACATTTTTTCTTTTAAACTGTGCGAATTGTAGTATAGAGTATCGCACGATTGAGTTTTATGCCCAATCGTTGCCCTTTTATGTCTCTGAACTAACTTAGACTGGCGTTGTTGTGTGATTTGAACAAGAATAGTCCCAAAATATCAAATCGATTTCAATCAATTTCGATGGAATACCATTTTTGAATTGATGCTTGTAAGCAAAGTTGTATTGATTCAAAGTGTGGAAAATTCTTAGGAATTTTGTTTGGAAAATGTGAGTTTTGATTTGGCGGAGATAAGATATATGTATGTATCTTTCTTTCTTAATTCAGTTCTCTGAAACGTTCTTCGTTATTATAGTCTTCACTAATTTTGTTTTCTCCAACAAGGCAGTTGATCTATTTGAGAATGAAAGTAGTCGAATTCTTTGCAATTGGGTACCTATGTACGTTCAAAACGTTGATCCGTCTAATTAAACTTCGTCATCAATGGCGCGACAGCCAAAATCGGACCCTGGCTTCTTGAAATCGTCGCCTTCTATTGTCTCGATGTACAGACCGCGTTCTCTAGCTGCTAATTGTACTTTATTATTAAGTAAAATATTGTAATCGACTTGAAAAAACATCGCGTTTAATGACTAAATTAGGTTAGAAAAAAACATTATAGAGTCATAATTGGCCGTAAAGCCCAATTTTTTAGGGCTCTGGTAAAAGATATAAAGTTTTAATTAGGCAGGCGCCTACATCTGTTTGATATAGACAAAGAAACTAATGGTCCGGCGATCCGGATAGATCAGTTTTCCGTATGCGCAGTACTTTTTTGATTCAAGTAATTTATTGCTCTAAGACATTGATCTGACTAATTAGAATAGATTCCATTATTCATTATGGATACTAATTTATTTTATTCATCTCCGATTTTTTTTAGGTACGTACATATTTGCAACGGTATGTAAATGATTTTATGATGTTTTTTACTTGAAAATTTTACTAATTATTTCACACTTTCACTAGACATAAAGTTTTATCACTTTGAATGTATAAGAGCGGCTGAATTGAAAAGTAGCAATCAAAATTAATATTGAAATCTATTTTATAGCAGAAATAAATTACTTTAAACACAAAAGGACTACGCATATGGGAAACTGATAATTTGAACTGCCGACCCCTAATTTATATCTGGAATCGAAACACAGACCGCTCGCACGCCGTGCTAGCATTCTACCACTAAGCCACCGATGCTGATAAACTTATCTTGCCAAAATGTACTCATCTACTTAATATGCTCCGTTTTTGTTATATGAGGAACCCGTTTAACTTACGAAAAAGGTATACGGTGTAATATTTTTTGAATTTGAATGATTACATAGTATTTTCGGGTTTCAAGAAATTAAAAAAAAACCGCAGTCTGTAGGCGGTCTGGCGATTTCCCTCAGCCCTTTACATCCGAGTATATATAGAAGCTAGGGTGTTGCCTAGTGGGTATCGTGTTGCTCTAGAATCCGAAGGTCGTCAGTTTAAATCCCGGTCGATTCATAATTCAAGCGCACTGCTTGCAGGTATATGTCAAAATTCGTAGATAGAGGGTTATGTGAAGAGCTAACAACCCGTCCGCAATAAATAATAAAAATGTTAAGGAACCTGAAGGTCAGGAGGCGAAGACCCAATTTAGGTTGTAGCGCTATTGAAGAATATATATTAGAAAATGCAATAATAAAGAAAAGGTGGGTGGAGTTTTTTTTTTGCCATTGTCGTTGGTTATGTCATGGAGACTGTGCCCTCCTGTTAGTCCTCAATGAGTCTCCTGCTGTCCGACTTTTGCATTAAAATCCCCTAAGACAGTTTTTAGGTCATTCGAGGGCAGTGAATCATAGGTTGTATCTAGGGTGGCATAAAATTCATCTTTAGTTATGTTTTCTGTTGGTGTGTGGACTTTGATCAATGAAATGCTGAAAAATTTAGTTTTTATTCGAATTCCACATAAACTTTCACTTACTGGTTTGAAACTCATGACCTGCTGTTTAAAGTTTTTGACAACGACAAAAGCGACTTAAAGTTCACTACTACTACAAGGCTTCCGTGGCGTAGAGAGCAGCATGCTTGCTTTTCAGTCAATAGGTCGTGGGTTCGATTCCCACTCCAGACGGGATTTTTTTAAGCACGAATTTTTCAGTTGCTACTGGCGATGAAAAATTATTCGAAATAAAATGGGCAAAACGGTGTAAAAGTGAAACAGTTCCACTTCAAGAACGCCTAGATACACATAGATGGATTCTGTTCGCTTTCTATCATTCAGTCCCCCATAACATCTGCAAATATTTGTCAGTAGCAGCCAGTACAACTGAAAAGCTTCTCCACTCGTTACGGTTGTTCTCACTCCTCTTCCTCTACCTTCCAAATCCCATTCCTTCCCTCCATGACTGTGCTTGTGCATTGCACATAAAGGCCGAAATTGCCTATAACACAGGTCATTCCGTAAAAAAAAAAAAACAATGGCGCTACAGCCCAAATCGGACCTTGGCCTCCTGACATGCAGGTTTCTTAACATTTTCATTACTTATTGTGGAAAGTTTGTTAGCCCTTCGGACAACCCTCTTTCCACGAATTTTTCATTTTCGTAGAATGAGGTGACCAAGGTATATCCAAGCAGGCAATGTGTTGGAATTATATATTGCACCGATCGGAATTTGAAGTCACGAACTTCGCATTACAAGACCAACACGCTACCCACTAGGCTACACCCTAGCTTAAAGTTCTCTGCTTCCCGACAATTTTCCACTTTTAAAGTATGTGTGTGATCTCATGTCCATGATTTCGTTACCGAGCCATTTCGTGTCTTGGAGGGCAGATATGTTGATGTTGTGTTTTTCCATTTTTTTGAAGAACTCTTTCAGAGATCCTGTCATAAAAAAGGACCGATCATTCCAAGATCCAAAAGATAAGTCCATTTTTCGTTTGCGGGGTCGTTGCCGTTGAGTGCATCCTTTCCGTTGCTCTTGTTCAGATTTCCGGACAGTGGTTTTTCCGGTGATGCATTGACCGTGCCTCGCCTAACCTTCGACCTGGTGGACCAGTACTACTTGTGTATGGCACCTGAGACGCACTGGTGTTACTGATCATTCGGGTTATCTCCATGCTCCTTCCCCTTTTCCCAACCGAGCTTGGGACCGGCTATAGCGGAGTTAAACTTACTGATTTCATAAAAGTAAAAAAAAAAAAAATCGAAAAGAAAGATAATAAACCTCCTTACGGTGACGTGAGGATCGAAAAAGCGTTGAAGATGAGGTAATTTCGATTTGAACAATTATTCAAATAGCTCCAAATAGAGACAGTAATGATAAATTGGCTGGAAATACGAGTAGAGCCATCCGACTAGTATGATGGCCAGCAGCTGACTGTACCTTTAAATAGTGATAAATTCTAATTGACTGCTTGAATTTATATCCGAGTTCTTCCCCAAGACTAAAACCGTAACAGGACTACGATTGGGCGCAAAGCCCATGAAAAAGTGCAGTTTGTAAAGGAGGTGGTAGAAGGAGAGGGAGGACTCAAATAATTTTTATACGGCAGATTAAAATTAGCATAAAATTGAAAGAAAAGATTTCCGGATTCTACACTGTTACGCTTTATTATTCGTGACGTTTCGGTCTCTGCTGAGACCATTATCTCAGCAGAGACCGAAACATCACGAATAATGAAGCGTAACAGTGTAGAATCCGCAAATATTTTCTGTCAATTCGAAATTCACTGTGAAAAAATTCACCAAACCATGATCATAAAAGTAATTTTATAATACATAATTAGCTTTTGTACTTTTCAAGCAAATCCATTTATTGTCAAATTGCGGAATTGTGTCATTTTCTATGGGAGCGGGTAGAAGGAGTGATTCCAGTTCTTTGTGGTCTTACTAATAATTCTGAATAAATATTTAATGCAAAATTTCATCTCGATAAATTTTATACCTACTGAGTAAATTGGTTTAGAGTATTTCATGAAAAAGTGCAGTTTGCTTGGGAGGTGATTGAAGGCGTGGAAGGACTTGAATAATTTTTATACAGTATATTGAAATTATTATAATAGTAATATGTTTCAAATTTCAAATCAACAGCTTTTACGCTTTTCGAACAAATCCGTTTATTATCAATTTGCAAAATCGTGCCCTTTTGTATGGGTGGAAGTAGAAGAGGTGGAGCAAATGGGCCCATTCACGAACTTGACCTTATTTTTTTTTCAAGAACGACGTGTACAAAATTTGAACTTTCTAACTAAACGCGCTCTCAAGCTAGAGAGGACATGGACACAGTTCTGAGATTTTTGAGTGATTATATGAACTTCTGTATCATTCTTTTTTTTCTTTAAGCGTTATTTCTTAGCATTACAAACTTTGTGGCAAACTTATAATATTCTTAGATTTCATCTCAAATCAAAAATCTACTATATAAAAAAGTAGCACTACAAAATATGCAAAATTCAAAATAAAAAGTCTTTTTTCATTTAATGTATAATATTATTAAGAAAATTTCTAAGAATTGAAAATATGTTCAATACAAACCTCTTTCGAGAACTTTTTATATTGGTAAAGCGACAAAAAGTAAGTAGCCATCTTTTCAAATATTGGTAATAAATTTGTTTGAAAATGGCTAGTTTTTACATTTTTTTTAAAAACTATAAACGAATTGGTGGTCATATTTAATTTCTGAATTAAAACTTTTAAATTTTGTTCAATACAAACCCTAGTATATTTATTATTTTTATTTATTTTCATTATCTTGCATCATTAATCCGGAATATTCATTTGTAAATTGGACATTTTTGAAAAAAATCGCGTTTTGCGACACACAACCCCTTAACGAGACAAGATTCACTTTACTTTAGCTCGGAAGCTGGTTGGTAGATACGTCTTAACTTGCATGATATTTAATCAAAAAAATATCAATTCAAATCATTGCGATGAAATTGCGGAAAATGCCAGTATTAGAGTGTTAAATTTTGATTATGTTGCAGTATTTCTTTTCTTATAAGCTATTTCATATTTATGTGCGTACCTGTATAAGGTCATAAAGTACTCGTATGCTTTTTGTACCATATCGTTTCGTGTTTGCATCTTAACTTTAAGGCTGTGTATACAAATTGAAAACACAAAGTATCCGCATAATTGATGCTAAAAAACAGATTGATTCGACGGAACAACGAAAAGGTTGGCATTTTATTTACCATTATCTCTAAGATTTCTTTTCTTGGATCTTCAACACGGCCTGGCATTTTTATGTTATCAGTTAACCCTTTTCGCGAATTCAACAAAAACTCAACAAGAAGTTTTCAGCGAGTTAAAAACTGTGAAAGTGCTTAACTTGTTTGGCAAAAGTTTTTTCTTTTTTTTTAACTTTTTCTTTTTGGATAGGAGGAATCATATCCTTGTCCCTAATGCTGTTAGAATACATCTCGAGGAAACAGTAATTTTTTCCTAAGGCTTATCCCCGGGAATGAAATTGAGTGTGAAAATTTTACTCGAAAGTATATTAACTTTTTTTCAGTTATAAAATGCGGAAGTAATGTTGAGCAATATTGCATAGATACTTGTAATCTTAGATATCCTTGCAAGACAAATACTGATAAAAGATCTAGTGAAAGAAGGTAATCATCATTTATCAAAACTAAGATAGCGTTTTGGAAAAGAAATTCTCCTGTATATCTAGCCTATAGAAGTTATTATCATAATAACACTTTTCCATAGTTTGGTGACGATTAAACCTTGCATTTAGAGAAAAACTTGAAAAAGTGTCGGTTTTTTTTTTTTAAATATTAATAATAATTTATTCTAATTTAAATATTAATAGTAATTCTAATGTGGATGAAATTGAAAAAAAAAACATAACAGAATTATGATTGGGCTTAAAGCCCAATCATATGATACTCTAGATGAGATGGAAATGACTTTAATATACCGGCAAATATCAAATTCTTTCGAATAGTGAGAAGAGACTTTGCATGGGAGGTGGTAGAAGTAGAGGCGGAGGTTTGTATTTCTCCTATGTGACACCGAAAATGGCGTGTAAAATGTTTCGTGCTGAATTTAAAATTTTTAGTTTTCTTTATTTTTAAAGAAATTGATCATAGTTTTCCTTAAATTGAGGCATTTGTATGGGAGGTGGCAGAGGAAGTGGAACGTTTTAGATGATTTTGAAACTGCTTATCATCACCCTTATCACTATGCTTTGATTCAATTTCAAAGTCGACAGCTCTCATATATTCGAAGGAGAAATGCTTTTCTTGAATTTATAATACAGATATTTATATGGGAGGGGGTAGAAGGAGGGAAGCTGAGCTGATAATTTTTTCCAGCATTTATTGTAACTATTAAAGAACAAATTCTGGCAAAATTTTAAGTTTGTAATTTTTCTAGTTTTAATGGAAATCGATATAATGCATTTAACAAAAATGATGCATTTGTATGGGAGGGGGTAGAAGGAGTGTAAGGATGAAAACAATTTTTTTTCCTGTTATTGATATTTCTATTTTTATACTTTATGCGAAATATCAAATTGATAACTTTAATAGTTTCGAAGAAAAATAATTTAATTTAAATTTCAAAATTTCGCGAAATTTGTATGGGAGGGGGTAGAAGGAGTGAGGGGAAGTTGATAATTTTTTCAGTGCTGATTGGAATTATAATAAAATTAATTCTGGCAAAAATTCGTTTTAATAACTTTACTAGTTTCGATGAAAATCGAAAAACTGCATTTTTCAAAATTATGCATTTGTATGGGAGGGGGTAGAAGGAGTGATGGGACCGGATCAATATTGAGTCATATTAATGGTATCTATATCATAATACTTGAACCCAAATTTTAAATCGATAGCTTACATAGTTTCTAAGAAAAATCAATTTCTGAAAATTTCTAAATTTCGTGAAATTTGTATGGGAGGGGGTAGAAGGAGTGTGGGGATGTGGCCCGTTCACGAACTTAAAGTTCCTTTTTTACTAAAAATGACACAAAACAAATTTCAGCACGATAGCTCAAAGCGTTCGAGAGTTATGCTGTAGACAGACGGACAGACGGACAGACAGCAACTCGGAATCGAAGTTTTTGAGCGACAACAAATATTTCTGTACCCTTGGCGGCTCTGTGCGAGCATTATTTCTTAGCGTTACAAACGGTAAGGCAAACACAATATACTCTCAGATTTCATCTAGAGTATAAACATAACAGGACTACGATTGGGTGCTAAGCCCAATCGTGCGATACTCTAGATGAAAGAGAAATTTTTTAATTTTAAGAAATTTTGTAGGGGAAGTGGGTGGGTGGGTGACGGCATGGAACTAATTTTTTCACATCATTCTATCAAAATATTTTATTCAAAATTTACGATTCAAAAATATAATAGGTATTAAATTGTAAATTAATAAATTTTGCAGTTTGTATGGGGAATGGTAGAAGGAGGGGCGAGTTCCTAATGACTTGAAATAACTATAAACATAATTGAATTGACATGTTTTAAATTGCAGATAAGTAGCATTTATACTTTTTAGGAAAATCGATTTTTTGTAAAGTTGTGAAATTGTGGCAGATTGTATGGGAAGGGAGTAGAAGGAGTGAAACTAATCGTCTAATTTTTTTTTGGTCTCACTTATGATTTTAAATAAATATTTAGTGTACAATTTCAGCTCGACAAATTTTATACGTACTGATTAAATTTCTTTAGAGTATTTCATGAAAAAGTGCAGTGTGTATGTGAGGTGGTGGAAGGAGAAGAAAGACACAAATAATTGTCTTTACAGTAGATTGAAGTCATCATATAAGTAATATATTCCAAATTTCAGACCAATAGCTTTTATACTTTTAGAGCAAATCTGTTTAATGTCAAATTGCGAAATTGCATAATTTGTGTGGGAGTGGGTAGAAGGGGTGAGGCAATTTGACCCGTTCACGAAATTGACCTTACTTTTTTGTCAAAAACGACGTGTACAAAATTTTAACTCTCTAGCTCAACGCACTCGCAAGCTAGAGAGGACACGGATGGACGGAAAGAAGGATGGACGGCTAAGAAATAACGCTCGCACAGAGCCGCCAAGGGTACAGAAATATTTGCTGTCGCTCAAAAACCTCGATTCCGAGTGACCGTCTGTCCGTCTGTCTGTCTGTCTGTCTATCCGTCTGTGCGTCTGTCTACAGCATAACTCTCGAAAGCTTTGAGCTATAATGCTAACAATTTTTGTATGTCATTTTTAACAAAACAGTCACTTTAAGTTCGTAAATGGTCTACATCCCCCACTCCTTCTGCCCCCTCCCATACAAATTTCATGAAATTTCGAAATATTAAGAAGTTGATTTTTCTTTGAAACTATTTAAGGTATCGACTTGAAATTTATGTCAAAATAATATGATATAGATGTCATTAATATCACAGAATATTGACCCGATCTCCTTACTCCTTCTACCACCTCCCATACAAATGGATAATTTTGAAAAATACCTATTTTCGATTTTCATTGAAACTAGTAAAGCTGAAAAGACGAAATTTTGTCAGAATTAATTCTACTATAATTGCAATTTATTTTAAAAATAATTATCAACTTCACCTCACTCCTTCTACCCCCTCCCATACAAATTTCACGAAATTTTGAAATTTAAATTAAATTACGTTTCTTCGAAACTGTTAAAGCTATCAACTTGATATTTTGTATAAAGTGTACAAATAAAAATATTAATAATGCGAAAAAAATTTGTTTTGATCCGTACACTCCTTCTACCCCCCATACAAATGTATAATTTTTGTTAAATGCATTTTATCGATTTCCATTAAAACTAGAAAAAGTACAAACTTCAAATTTTGCCAGAGTTTGTTTCTTAATAATTGAAATAAGTGTTAGTAAAAATTATCAGCTCCGCTTCACTCCTTCTACCACCTCCCATACAAATATCTTTCTTATAAATTCAAGAAAAGCATTTCTCCTTCAATTATATGAGAGCTATCGACTTTGAAATTGAATCAAAGCATGGTGATAAGGATGATGATGAGCAGTTTCAAAATCATGTTAAACGCTCCACTTCTTCTGCCACCTCCCATACAAATGCTCCAATTTTAGGAAAACTATGTCCAATTTCTTTAATGAAAACTAAAAATTTAAAAACAAAAAACATTTTGCATGCCATGTTCGGTGTCATATACGAAAAATACAAACCTCCCCCTCTACTTCAATCACCTCCCATGCAAAAAGTCTCTATTCACTATTCGAAAGAATTTGAGATGATATATTTTCCGGTATATTAAAGTCATTTCATCTAGAGTATCATGTGATTGGGCTTTAAGACCAATCATAATTCTGTTATATTTTTATAAGGCGAACAGCAGGCTTAGTTGCGATTAGATTAAAAACTTTTTATTTGTTGTCAGCGCCACTAATTGGTTATGGCGACATTTTAAACGCCATTAGAGACGCAAATTTCCTATTAGACTGCGAGTACGATTGCATGAACCAACCATAGGTTGAGAATCTGAAGTTTCGGATTAAGTTTCCTGAATGAATCGAATGGTCAACAAACACGATGCTCAGCTCCTGCGCTGGTCCTCATTCTATACAGACAAGTCAAGGCAGGTGCATGGATCTATTCCCTCGACCCTCACTCTCCTTTCCTTCTGTCAGAAGAAGCGACTGTGTTCAAGCGGAAGTATTTGCCATTAACGATTACACAAAATTTTGTTTAGATATCCAGAACTGGCTCGGAAATTATTACATTTTCTCGAATAGCAGAGCTGCACTTCTGGCACTTCAATCCTTCAGGACGATACCCGAATTTGTGTCCAATTACAGACACAATTTGAATCGCATAGCGGCTATAACCGAAGTATTTTTAATTTGGATACCGAGGCATAACGAACTGTTAGGTAACGATACAGCGGAAACGCTTTCCAGGCAAGAGTCTGCAAACATTAACTCCATTGGGAAGTCAGTCGATGTAGCACCAAAAGTGCTGAAGGGTAGCTTCAAGCAAACTATTTTGGATGCCTTCATGACGGAATGGCAGCAGCTGGATAGCTACAGGACGATAAGGTACTTTTGGGAAGAATCAAATAAAAATATCAACTTTTTTAACGAAGTCGCTATAGCGTTCGAATTATTGACTACAGGTCGTTGCCTAAACCTAATGTTAAGTTCATCTACCCTCACACATTCAAAATGTTGGTATTTCGCATGAAATGCTTTGTTGCTATTTGGAGTGTTCCAAATAAAAAATATTAACTAGGGTAGAATGTTGGTTTATAATGCGAAGTCCGTAGATAGCAAAGCAGCCACATTAACCACTAAGTAATCTTTACTCAACGCTAAAATTGGTCAAAAGCGTGTGACTACAAGCCGCCATTAAAGTTAAAAATCGCGGCATGTGCTTTCCCCTAACATCTTTAGAAGCGATCTCAAAGCATGTGTTTTGCTGCTTGTAAAATGCCGCTTGAAACTTAATTTTCAAATACTTTGCTCAGAATGACCTCGTATTTTCCAAATTTTAAGCACTTTATAAGCGATTCTGTAGAAAGCTTGAAATATTCCCACTGGTATAAGTCAGATACTAGCACGTGCTTAGGGGTACGCGAGCAAAAAAGCTTGAACACCATTGTTCTACACTATCGCATGAATGAGCTTTCTACGCTAAACGCAATTCGATTTTATTTTATTTATCGCAATACATTACAGCTACGACATTTTGATAGCGAACATACTATGAATAAAGGATTCTGTTCATTGCCTTATACACAATTTTTTTGAACTTTGACTTGGATCATTGATGGAAATCTCTTTGTTCTCATATTTGATGAGGTCTAGACCGGAGCGAAAGAGGACAGAGTGCACAAACTTGCTATGTTGCCCATAGATCAAAAAATTTTTCGCATTAAAAAATTCATACCTCTCAAATTCATTCTTCGCAAATGAAAAGCTAAGGCTTATCTTTACACTTAGATTGTTCGCATGTGTGCATGAAAATTGCACGGAAATTGGGGAGTTCGATTTGAGAAGTTCTCTCAAGTTTGTAAACTGTTTTACGTATAATTAAACTGTGGTCTAGACGGTTTAGTTTGTGGTTCTTGTTCATCCTTTTCTAGTTCCTAATGCAGCAGATCATTTCCATATCATAATTCTAATTTTATTGATCTTATTGTTGTTGCTGGGAGTAGCATTCTATGAATTTATTGAGTACATGATGTTCTACTAAACAAACACAAAATAAATATTTAAGAATCGTAAAAAACGGGGCTATGTTTGCCATCTTGTTTTAGCCGGCCAACTAAACAAAACTCTAATTTTTTTCCAGATAATACACAGAAATTTTAGCTCATCTGAGATGATGGGTTCAATCAGCAACAAATATTTACATGAAAATTTTCCAATTAATTTTTCACCTAGTAGAAGGAGATTCTATAATTTCACCGATCAAAAAAAAAAACCCAATCGAATTTAAAAAGCCAGCAATTTACAAATAACGAAAATAAGTAATAGGGAGAGTGAAAGATGGAGTATACTTCTATATGTATAAAAAGCAGAACATCTTGCAATTTCTAAAAAAATAATTAAGAAATTAATTGATTTATTTCATAAATAAAAAGATGGGTTTTAATTATTCAAACTCATAACTGGGTAAAAAATAATCGAATAAGCTATAAATTGTTAATATTTATATGGAATCTAAAAATATCATAAGTTTTCTCTAAAGTTTGTAACGCAAAGAAATACTGCTCGCAGAGAGCCGCCAAGGGTACAGAAAAATTTGCTGTAACTTAAAAATCTAGAGACCGAATATCCGTCTGTTCGCTCTTTACCTGGAGAACGCGTTGACCTAGGAAGCTCAAATTTTGTACAAGTTATTTTTGGTGTAAAAGTAAGGTCAAGCTTGTGAATGGAAAAAAAATTATATACCCTCTCCTTCAACCACCTCTCTTACAAACTGCACAATTTCACGAAATACATTAGACCGCTTTTTTCCAATACCTATCAAAGTTTTGCAACTCAAATTTAGTACAAAGGTATTTTGGTAGTGATTATAGTTAGATACGAAACAATAAATTCGATCCCGTCACCCCTTCAATCACCTCCCACTTAAAATGACATAATTTCACAACTTTATAATATGCTGATTTTCTTGAAAAGCATCGGGACCAGTCGAATGTCTGGCGGAATTTTTTTGACTCTATTCGCTTTTGGTATTCATGATACCTCGCTTTATAAGACTCATGGCGTACTTAGTTACTTACGACGGTGCTACAGCCCAACTCGAGCCTTGATGTCTTGTATACGTTGCGTCCATTCTTCTCGGGTTAGTGAATGCGTCCTCTAGTTAGGAAATTTTAGCAGTGATTTGCTGTCTGCGTCAATAAAATACTCCCAGCGCTTTTCTGGTTTTCCAGCTGGTTTTTGCCTACTGACTTTGCCCTTTAGTGTGTGTTTGGAAATTTTTCCGTCATCCATCGCTCCATGACCATCCCATTGTAGCTTCATGAATTTGGACACTTCTGGATTGCCGCAAATGGCAATCATTCTCTATTGTAGCGTATTCTCCAGATAGAGTCTTCCCTCACAGGTCTGAGGATTCTTCTAAGGAAATTTCTTTAAAATGCTTTAAGTAATTTTTCGGATGCCTGAGTTAATGTTCACGTTTCACATAGCATAGCATTGCACAGGTCTTACAATCGTTTTATTATATTATATTCTAGCAAACGCAGGGGAGAGGTTGAAGGGGTGACAGTACTGAACTGATTTGTATCACATCATGCTAGAGTAGCTATAAAAATGTTTTGTACTAAATTTAAGCTTCAAAAATTGAGTAGGTACTGAGAAACTTAGTGCATTGAATTTAATGAAATTGTGCAATTTGTATGGGAGGTGGTAGAAGGAGTGAGGGTTTTTTGGTGATTTTTCGAGTAATAACTATAACTATCATGCAATTAATATACTTTAAATTTCAGATCTGTATCATTCACACTTTTCAAGAAAATCGAATTGTTATATAGTCGTGGAATGTGCCTCATTGTATGGGAGGGGGTAGAAGGAGTGAAGCTACTCGGTTAATTTTTTTCCCGATGCTAATAATAATGCTAATTAAGGATTAAGTTCAAATTTTTACCTCGATGAAATTTAAATGTACTGAGAAAATTCGTTTAGAGTATTTCATGAAAAAGTGCGGTTTATATGTGGAAGGTGGTGGAAGAAGAAGGGGGTTTTTGGTGATTTTTTGAGAAACAACTACAATTATCATGCAATTGATATATTTTAA
This sequence comes from Chorisops tibialis, assembly GCA_963669355.1. Classification (NCBI taxonomy): domain Eukaryota; kingdom Metazoa; phylum Arthropoda; class Insecta; order Diptera; family Stratiomyidae; genus Chorisops; species Chorisops tibialis. The sequence goes on from OY770263.1 coordinate 80,195,838, forward strand.
ATTTCAGATCAGTAACATTCAAACTTTTCAAGAAAATTGAATTCTTGTGAAGTCGTGGAATTGTATCACATTGTATGGGAGGGGTTAGAAGAAGTGAAGCTAATCGGTTAATTTTTTTCCCGGTATTAATAATAATGTTAATTAAGGATTTAATAGAACATTTTAGCTCGATGGAAGTTACACGTACTGAGAAATTTGGTGTAAAGTGATTCATGAAAAAGTGTAGTTTTTATGGAAGGTGGTGAAAGGAGTGAGAAAACTCAAACAACCGTATACCGAAAGACTGCATTTATAATAATATAATAATATATAAATAATAATAATAATATATCCCAAATTTCAAATGAATAGCTTTTTCAGTTTCCAAAAAAATTTGATTAATATATATTTTGAAACTGAGTCATTTTGTATGGGAGGGGGTAGAAGGCGTGAGGGGAGTGAAATAAAAATAAAAGTAGATTACATCCCGATGGACATCTAACAAACTGTGCAAGTTTCATTACAATCGGTTCAGCCGTTTGTGCGTGAAAAGCGGTCGGACAGACACAAAAATTTCAAAAATGTGTTTTTAGGCTTAGTTAGTGCTAAAGTAACTAACTTACAGCCATTTATAAGCAAATAACAGACAGATACTACAATTATATTAAAATGAAGAGATAGAATAGTTTTGTTTTCCTGTGAACGTTTTCGCTTAAAAAAAGGTAACAGAATTACGATTGGGCGTGCAATACTCTAGATGGAAGAGAAATTTTTGTAATTTTAATAAATGTTGTGTGTTTATTCGCATCATTAGAATGTTAATGCATTAGATTTAGTGAAATTGTATTTGAGATGGTAGGAGGAGTGGGAAAATCCTTATGACATGTTTAAATTTCGGATCAGTAGCATTTATTCTTTTCAAAAAAAATCGAGTTTTTGTAAAGTTGGGAAATTGTTTCATATTGTATGGGAGGGGATAGAAGGAGTGCAATTAATCGTTTAAATGTTTGCGGTATTACTATATAATAATAATTCTAAATACATATTTAGTGCATAATTTCAGCTCGATAAATTTTGTACGTACTGAGAAAATGGGTTTATAATATTTCAGAAAAAAGTGCTGTAGGATTCGAATAATTTTTATACCGTAGATTGAAGTCATTGTAAAATTAAATTGTTCTAAATTTTGCACTTTTCTAGAAAATCAGTTTATTGTGAAATTGTGTCGTTTTATATAGGAGGTGTTAAAAGATGTGGAGCGATTTAACCCGAAGCTAGGGTGTAGACTGGTGGATAGCGTGGTGGTCTACAATGCGAATATTGTTAGTTCAAATACCCGTCGACGTATAATTCCAAATCACTGCCTGCTTGAATATACTTCAATCTACGAAAATGAAAATGATCGTAAATGGAGGGTTGTGCGATGGGCAACTCTTCCACAATAAGCAATGGTAAATTTTAAGCAATCTGAACGTTTGGAGACCAAGGCCTCATTTCGGCTGTAGTACCATTGTAAAAGTAGAAGTAGAAGATTTGGGTAGAGAATACTAACTTTCTAGCTCAACGCAATCTCGAGCTAGAGAGGGCGCGGACGGACATCCGCTTTTGAGTTTTTATACTCTAGATGAAATCTGAGAGTATTATAAGTTTGCCACAAAGTTTGTAACGCTAAGAAATAAGGCTCGGAGAAAAAAATGAATGATACAGAAGTTCATATAATCACTCAAAAATTTCAAAACCGGATGTCCGTCCGTCCGTCCGTCCGTGTCCTCTATAGCTTGAGAACGCGTTGATCTAGAAAGTTCAAATTTTGTACACGTCGTTTTTGACAAAAAAGTAAGGACAAGTTCGTGAACGGGCCAAGTCGATCCACCCCTTCTACCCCCTCCCATACAAAATGACACAATTACGCAGTTTGACAATAAACGGATTTTCTCGAAAAGTATTAAAGTTATTGGTCTTAAATTTGGAACATATTACTTTCATGATGATATCAATCTACCATATAAAAACTATGAGTGTCCTCTCTCTCCTTCTACCACCTCCCATACAAACTGTACTTTTTCATGAAATACTCTAAACCAATTTACTCAGTGCGTATAAGATTTAGTGTGCTGAAATTGTGCACTAAAAATTTTTTTTGAATTACTAGTAAGACCAAAAAAAAATTGGACATTTAGTTTCACCCCTCCCATACAAAATGACGCAATTTCGCAATTCGACAATAAACGGATTTTATCAAAAAGCTATTGATCTGAAATTTTGGATATATTACTTTTATAATAGTTTCAATCTGCTGTATAAAAATTAGTTGAGTCTTCCCCTTCCTTCCACCCCTCCCATACAAACTGCACTTTTTTATGAAATACTCTAAATAAATTTACTCGGTACGTATGAAATTCATAGAGCTAAAATTATGCACTAAATAATTATTTAGAATTATTAGTAAGACTAAAAAAAATTAGGCGATTAGCTTCACTCCTTCTACCCCCTTCCATACAATTTGACACAATTCAACAACTTTACACAAAGTCGATTTTCCTGAAAAGTATGAACGCTATCTGCAATTTAAAATGTTTCAATTAAATGATGTTTACAGTTATTTGTAAAAACGTCATTAATAAATTTACACTCCTTCTACCACCTCCCATACAAACTGCACAATTTCACTAAATCCAATACACTAATTTTCTCAGTACCTTTAAAATTTTTGAATCCTAAATTTTGTATAAAACATTTTGATAGCAACCTTAGCGTGATGTGGAAAAATTATTTCAATGTCGTAACCCCCTCTACCACTTCCCCTAAAAAATTTCTTAAAACGAAAAAAATTCTCTTTCATCTAGAGTATCGGACGATTGGGCTTTCCGCCCAGTCGTAGTGCTGTTATGTTTTTTTATATAATTTGAATTATTCATTTTTTCATTCATTTTTGGCCGTGCCTTATTTCTTAGCGTTACTTCTACTTATAATACGTACACATCTCGAGTATAAACTGATTTGGTGATGCTAAATTGCTATAGCGAATTTTTTTTCATAGGTCCCTCTGGTATCAGATGAAATAAGTAAAATAGTTCGCTGGCTCTTAGACTTCAACTTAATATGCGTGTAAGTTTAGCATTTATTATGACGAAGCGAGAGTTTATTTAAAATCCCAAACAATTTGCAAATGTTAACAATAACTTTCAACGTAATTACAGAGAAATTTACTCTTAGGAAAATAATATTCAAAATTTCGTTTATTGTTTTTAAATTCTCGTAAATTTCAAATGAATGTTTGTTTCGAAAGGTGCACTACAGCTTTTAATTTTACGAACGAATTTACAAAAAGTGAAGAAATTTCATTGAACTCTTTGGGAAAACTTTTCTATAAACAATAATCTGTTTTTGATATTCAGAAAGTTAAACAAAAGAAAACAATAAAGTTCTTGAGCGGTTTGTTTAGTTTTGAAAAGAAACGGAAAACGTGTGAACTTTATGATAATTATCTGAAATATGTATGGTTGCATTTTATGAAAGTAGTTCTAATAAGTTGTATTAGTTTATTCTGATTTTGGTGATAATAAAAATGTGAAATTGAATATTTTTGCTAAAAATTTGATTTTATCGTTGCTAATATTTATGCTTTGGAAAACAATTATAAGCGCACTATGACATTTTTAAGTTATTTCGTTTCATTAGGTTCAAACTAAGACTTAGTCATTATTTATTTAAAATGTAAAGGATGCCTTAACGAGGAGGAAAACAACGTACATGTATTAGTTTTTGACCTGTCCAGGGCCGGTCCAACCATGATGCAAATAGAGTGATGTAGTTGAGCCGGGCGGCAATGTTGAGGGTGGCGTTATACGAAGACTTAAAAGTTTAAACCTTTAATATCACTCCCAAAGTCAAATTTTGTCCCTACAGAAAAATGTGATACTTTGTGCCAATGGTGCTGCCAAATTTGTTTTGATATGACAAAAATATGCCAGCAAATATTAAAATATATCGATGCTAATTTTTTTTTGACAAAATTGGCACAAATATTTATGAACGTTCAATCTGCTTTAAAATGTTTATACTGATTTGCCCTGCAAACATTCTACAATTCATTTTTCATGTTCGAGTGTATATTTCTTTTATTAACACCGAACAGGTCGCAGTGGTTCTCAGTTATTCTTTCTCTGTAACTGCCTACATAATAACTTAGCTTAACTTTAAATTGTTTTTAAAAAACATAACAAGGCTACGATTGCGCGTAAAGCGCAATCTTACGATATTCTAGATGGAATAGAATTTTTTGTGATGCCAAGAAATTTTGTATGGGGAGTGTTAGAAGGGATGATAGCATTGAACTAATTTTTTCGCCATCATGCTAAAATAGCTATGAAAATGTTTTATACAAAATGCTTACTCCAAAAATTGAATGGGAACTGAGAAAATTAGTGAGTTAGATTTAGTGAAAATGCGCAGTTTGTATGGGAGGGGGTAGAAAGAGTAGGGGGATTTTAATGATTTTTTTCAGAAATAGCTAGAAATATTATAAAATTGGCATCCCTTAAATTTCAGACTAGTGCCATTCATACTTTTCAAGAAAATCGATTTTTTGTGAAGTTGTGAAACTGTGTCATATTGTATGGGAGGGGGTAGAAGCAGTAAAGCAAATCAAATATTTTTTTTCTCATCTTAGTAATAATATTAATTAAATATTTATTACAAAATATGAGCTCAACAAATGTTATATGTTCTGAGAAAATCGGCTTAGAGCATTTCAGGAAAAAGTGTAGTTTGTATGGGAGGGGGTGGAATGAAAGGGAGGAAGCAAATAATTTTTGTACTGTAGATTTAAATCATTAAAAAAGTTATATATACCAAAATTGAGACCAATAGCTTTTATACTTTTTGAGTAAATCCATTTATTGTCAAATTGCGAAATTGTGTCATTTTGTATGGGAGGGGGTAGAAGGGGTGAAGCTAATCATCTAATTTTTTTGACCTTACTAACAATTTTAGATAAATATTTGGTGAACAATTTCAGCCCGCTGAATTTTATAAGCACTGAGGAAATTGGCTTAGAGTAATTCATGACAAGTACAGTTTGTATGGGAGGTGGTAGAAGGAGGGGGAGGACACGCACAATTTTTATACGATAGATTGATATTATCATAAAAGTAATATATTCTGAATTTCAGGCCAATAACTTTTATACTTTTTGAGCAAATCCGTTTATTGTCAAATTGCGTAATTGTGTCATTTTGTATGGGAGGGGGTAGAAGGGGTGGAGCGATTTGGCCCGTTCACGAACTTGACCTTACTTTTTTGTCAAAAACGACATGTACAAAATTTGAACTTTCTAGCTCAACGCGTTCTCAAGCTAGAGAGCGCACGGACGGACGGACGGACGGACGGACGGACGGACAGACGGACGGACGGACATCCGGTTTTGAAATTTTTGAGTGATAATATTAACTTCTGTATCATTCATTTTTTTCTCCGAGCCTTATTTCTTGGCGTTACAAACCTTAGAGCGAACTAGAGATACTCTCAGATTCCATCTAGAGTATAATAAACTGCCAACAAGTCGGGCGAAACTTTATTATTTTTGGGACAAGTTGCGGATGCGTGAAAAGTCAATATGCATGTTAGTGAGGTTAGGGAAGACTAAGTGAAAGGGGGTTCTTGGGCAGGGGAATTGTCAATTTAACACTTTGCGGAAACGTTAAAAGGCTCCAGTACTTATAATCAATATTTCGTTCGTTTATTTATGGAAGTTTGAGTTTTTATGAGGGGAGTGGTGAGGCGTGATGGTAAGAGTAGGTGGATGTTAATATTTTTTTAATTGATTGCTTGAATCACGTCTAATATTTTCTGTATAGAATGTCAGTTTCATAGACGAATTTGCATAGAATTTTCATAAAATTCGGTGTATTTTACATTCACGAAACCAAACATGTATGGGAGGGGGTAGAGGAGGTAAGGAAATCGTAAAATTTGTTACGCAATTTTATTTCCTTTCTCTTTTAGTGTGGTCGTATAAAATTTCAAATTTGTAGCTTTTAAGTTATTAGTTGATTCAATAAAATTGGTCGAAATGATACTTTTGCATGGGAGGGGGTAGTAGGGCAGGCGAAATTGCAAAACTTTTAAAGCAACTACATTTCAATTAATTTTATAAGTTTTTATCCAAAATTTGAAATTGATAGCTTTTTAAGAGTAAGCTGATAACTGATTTCTTAAAAATGCTCGAAAAAATAATTTTTTATGGGAGGGGGTAGAGGAGGTGGGAGAATAGTAAAATTTGTAACGCAGTTTACTTTCTTTTCTTATGTAAGGTGCTCGTACAAAATTTGAAGTTCGTAGCTTTTAATTTGTTGGTTATTAGTTGATTCAATGAAATTGGTCGAAATCATACTTTTGTATGGGAGGGGGTAGAAGGGCAAGCGCGATTTCAAAACTTTTAACGTAATTTCATTTCAATTATTTTTGTAAGTTTTTATGCAAAATTTCAAATTGATAGGTTTTAATAGTTAGGTGATAATTGATTTCTTAAAAATGGTCGAAAAAATAATTTTGTATGGGAGGGGGTAGAAGTTTTAAAGGTTTTCGACCAGTTAATACTTCGTAAATTTAGGGATTTTTTTTAAATGCATTTCGCAATTTTTCAAGTTTCTACCCTTAAATTTCATTCAAAAATTTTCAGTTTATGTGGTTTTTTCATTGCACATGAAACACCTTGTGCACGGTAGACCGGGGGGGTCGGTGCATTACAATTGTGGAATTATTATTATTTTTTTTGTATGTAAAACAAATAGATGTATCCATACGGAAAATTTAAATTTTTATCTTTCACCAGAGCCCTTAAAAAATCACTCAAAATTTTCAACATTTTTGGTTACCACCTCCCTCCCCTTTCACCTCCCGACGAAAATTTTTTACCAAATTTAAAAACTACCTAGTTCTACAATTTGACCAAATTTTAGTTTGATATCTGTACTCAATTTTGAATTATACCGGTTTGAAATTTTGGAAAGTGCATCATTTTTGAAATGCTCCCCATTTCCCCCCACTACCATTTTGTCCAAATGTTATATTTTTCTCGTATTTCTCTAGTATAGCTTAATATAGGTTTTAAGATTCAATAATATAGCTTAATAAATAGCCGATATATTGATTTTTATGTGTTTTTCTTTGCACCCTCCCTGACCCTCCCCCTTGCAATAATTAGCTTCTACCTAAACTGATTGTAGTGGACCTATATAACACCTTAATGGTCTCAAAAAATCAATTTTTTATGGTAAGTAATTTCGGAGATATAAGCATTTGAAAAAAAAATTCGGCTGAGAATTGGTTCTTAGCCTTCCCTTTTCGCACCCCAATGGATAAAAAAATTAAATTATTTTTAAAAGTTGTGCCACAAACCCCTCTATATGTATGTTGAGTTTTAGTTTCCTAGCTGTTACCATGGTTGAGATATTTGAATTCGTATTTTCGGTTTAAGCGCTCCCCCGCCTCCCCCTGAACCCGTACACCCCCCCAAAATGGGTATCCGCCTGAGATCCGCAACTATCTGCAATCCCTCCAAAAATGAACTTTCTATCTTGAAGGGCTTGGGAGTTAATGTGCGCTGAGCGTACACGTCGGCGTACGGCGTACGGCGGACGGCGTACAGACAGACGGATGTTTTTTTTTTGCATTTTTAGGCTAATTTAATCATGAAACGCGAAAAAACAAAATTTCTGGGTAGCAAATTTTTTTTTACCCAAGTCGATTACAATACTTTATTATTAAAATAATAAAGTAATAAGAACAATTCAAAATGCTATTAATTTTTGGTTACAAACTGTAATATTTGTTAAGCTTTCTGTGCCTAAAAAATGTATTTAAATTGCATCTTATACTCGTGTTATAACAAATTTATCTTTAGCTGTGTACTGTACTTTGCCGTAAATCAATAAATTTAGTATGTTGGAAAAATTTTGATGAAAATAGCACAAATTTAACACCTAAATTGCGGTACCAGATATCGCGATACCGCGTCACCCCTAAACATTCATTCGATATCAATTTCGTCACATTATATTGTCTATAAAAAACATGTCACATTCGACATAATTCGATAAAAATTAATATTTTCAGCGCCGTATGCGTGTGTTTTTGTTTACTATAATTAGTGTTACGCTTTTGTAGTTTCATTAAAATAAGTTCTGCCCTGTAGCAAAATTTCGTCCTGACTTAAAACTTAGTTGTTTTTGTCACAGTGTCAAATTCATTGATAGAAATTTTATTTTAAGATTTATGAAACAATCTCAGCAAAGACCGAAACGTCACAATTAACAATTCAGAGTAGTATGAGCTCTGGAAATTTCTCCTTTAATTCGAAATGCACTGTGATCCAACTAATCAGCCTAGTAATTATATTTGTAGCATTTGGAGCTATAAAAAAATCACATGTTTCATGTTATTTATAGAAATTGAACAGTTAATTGTGTTTTATTTACACTGGCCACAAGAAAAAATAAAAAAATCCTATAAATTTCACATCTTGAAGATCTCATTTGTGCTTCTCTAAGATGTAAATTGAAAAAGATTTATTTGCAATAATTGTGCGATTGCAACTCGTGCTGCTGCTCGTGCTGAAATATATTTTTTCAATCATTTGAAGTAATCGAAACTTAAAATGAAATAGCTCAGATTTTGAATTCTTAGTTCAAGATTTTTAAACTGAAAAATCCCGTCACTGAACCGAGAAAGATGGATGCAGAGTATATAGAAGGTGTAGGCCCGATTTGGGCTGTAGCGCCATCGTAAGTCATTAAGAGCATTGTTTCATGATTTTGATCGCGATCCATGGCTATCAACGAAACCAACTGAAACTCTCATCCATTGGTGGAAAATTATTTTAAAGTATACTTTTTATACTCTATATGAAATCTAAAAGTTTTACAAGCTTGCCAAAAAACTAATTTTATAGCAGTTCATGTTATCACCCAAAAATTTCAAAACCGGATGTCCATCCATCCATCCATCCGTCCGTGTACTCTTTAGATCGAAAACGAGTTGAGCTAGGAAGTTCAAGTTGTACACGTCGTGTTTGATAAAAGAAGTAAGGATTAGCTCGTGAACGGGCTGAATCACTCTACTCCTTCTACCCCCTCCCATACAAAACGAGCCAATCCCGGAATTAGACAATAAACGGATTTTCTCAAAAAGTTTATATAAAAAAAAAGGATTGATCTGAAATTAGGAATATATTATTTTTATACCAATTTCAATCTACGGTATAAAAATTGCTCCCCCATTCCACCTACCACCTCCCTTATAATCTTCACTTTTTCACGAAATACTATGAACCAATTTACTCAGTACGTATAAAATTTATCGAGCAGTGATTATGCGCTACATATTTATTTAGAATTGTTAGTAAGATGTAAAAAAATTAGATGATCAGCTTAACTACTTCTATCCCCTCCCATACAATATGACACAATTGCGCAACTTTTCAAAAAGTTAATTTCCCTAAAAAGTTTGAATGCTACTGATCTGCGATTGAAAACATGTCAAATGCATGATGTTTATAGTAATTTTTGAGAAACTTACTAAGAACTCCCTACTTCTTCTACCACCTCCCATACAAACTGCACAATTACACTAAATCCAATAAACTAATTCTCTCAGTATCTATTAAATTTTTGAAGCTTAAATTACACATTCTGATAGCAACACTAGCATAATGTGAAAAAATTGTTTCAATGCCATCACCCCTTCTATCACTCTCTATATAAAATTTCTTAAAATCAAAAATTTCTCTTCATGTAGAGTATCGCATGATTGGGCCCTACGCCCAATCGTAGTCCTGTTATGTTTGAAGCTTAAAATTATAATGCAGTCCTAAAAAGTTGCATCATATCGACAACAAATTCTTCAATACATGCAGGAGTAAATTGAAATTTTCAAATATGTTCACGATGGACGGTTAGTTTTTTATTTCAACTGATTTTGTTAAATAAACCTCTGAATATTTTATTTTCTTACATCGATTAAGCAAAAATCAGACTAAACCCAGACTAAATACGGAGAAACATCTTCATTAAATTGAGTAGAGTATAATTTTTGGAAGGGGCATTGAAAATACCAGCGCAAATTCGCATAGGTAGGATCTCGATGAAGAACCTTGAAGGCCGCATTATACGACAGATTTTCTATCTGTTTACTAAACATTTCTCGAACTTTTTGATATTCCGAGCTTAAATTGTTCCCAGGTAATTCTTAGTAAAAAAGAAAATTTAAGGTGCTGAATGAGCTATACCCGCTCACTACCTCCCGTATAAATTTCACCAAATTTTGAATTTCAATGAGACTTTTTTAGCAATAATTTTTTTAAATATATTTTTTAAAGAACCAAGCTCAGTCGGTTTATTGTGGGAAAAATAAATCGAAAACTAACTACAAATTAATTGAGTACGAAGTGGGTGAATATTTCTTTTATATAGTTCAATGCAATAAACTCTGGAAACAAGAGTACCCGAAAAAAAATGTCATTTGAAAACAATTTTTTTTAACCCTTTGATTAGAAAAGGTGTTTTCAACAATTTTTCATTCGTTATTAAAGGTTCGGATTTCGACGGGGTTACTCAACAAATCACCAGTTACTTAGAGTATCCAGCTTTATAAAATATTCCTTAAACAAGAAAGAACCCGAAAAAAAATATTTCCGGATTCTACACTGTTACGCTTTATTATTCGTGACGTTTCGGTCTCTGCTGAGACCTTTATTAAACTGCTTGATAAAGTTTGATAAAGGTTTCAGTAGAGACCGAAACGTCACGAATAATAAAGCGTAACAGTGTAGAATCTGGAAATCTTTTCTTTCAATTCGAAATGCACTGTGAAAACATTCACCAAATCACAAAAAAGAATCCGTTTGAATGGTCACCCTCGACATTGAGAAGGTTTCCGACTCTGTCTAGCATGAAAGACTTCTTATTATTAGTCTGTCTTTCCCTGTCTACATAATAAAAATCATTCAGGCTTTCCTCACGAATAGAACCTTCCAGGTAAAAATCAAAGCCGCCTTGTCAACTTGCCTTTCGATGTCAGCAGGAGCCCGCCAAGGCTCCTCGGTCAGCCCAATTGTATATAATACATACACCTCGGACATTCCTAGTAACACTAAATGCTACTTGGCGACATTTACCGACGATACTGCGCTATACACTTCCTCTTCTCACGGTAACGACTTTTGGCATTCGAAAACGGACTATGATTGGCTTCTGGAACGTTCGAGCATTGAATGACGGAGGAAGGGCTGGGGTCACTCGGTTCTTGCACCGCCAATCAGTGGTCAACCGTGAAATGGAGCACTATAACATCCAAATCTTGGGCTTGAGCGAGGTCAGGTGGACAAGATCAGGGGAAACACCATTCTGTACGTTGGCCCTGAGAGTGAAGCCAAAAATGGCGTGGCGTTCGTCCTTACACCGAGAGCGAGAAACAGTCTCATCAGCTGGGAATCTCGAATAGGATTATCGTCGTCAGGCTCAGGACCATTGTCAGAAACGTCACAATTCTACAATGCTACGCATCAACTATTACCGCAACACCTGGTGACAAAGAGAGTTTTATAGCCAACTGAGTGCCACCTTCGAATGTGTTCCAAGAGGTGATATTATTATCATCTCAGAAGATATGAACGCCCAAGTTGGATCTGACAACACTGGACTAGTACACGTCATAGGAGGCATGGTGACCCTTGGGTCGACGCGTCACGACCTTGGATTAAGAGACCCGAAAACGGCGAATTATTTGTGGAGCTTTGTAGTACTCGGAAAATGGTCATCGGAGGAACCCTTTTTCCACACATAAAACATCTTGGGTTTCCCTGACGGTGTTACTCAGAACTAGATCGACCATTTGGCTATAAGTCGCCGATGGAGAAGATGTCTCCTCGATGTGAGAGCGAAACATGGAGCTGACGTGGGGAGCGATCACCACTTGATAGTTGTCTGCTTGAGATTGTATATAGCAGCTATTCAATGACCACAAATTCTTCAAATGAAGCGCAAGTTTAGTGAGAATAAACTCAGAGATACCAACAAAAAACGCGAGTACACCACCATTCTACGCGAAAAATCATTCACATTGGGCGAATATGAAATACGCACACTGGACGCTAATTGAGAGGCAACCAGAAACACTTTTCTAACTAGTGCTGAAGAATCTGTGGGATATGTGTAATGCAATGAGAAACCCTGGATGTCGCAAGACATATGGGACAAGGTTGGTGATCGGGAAAAAGTCAAATTGGCAATCATCTCTCAACCCAATGTTAACCAATGAACGCCCTACGTGTTCCAGTCCAGTGTTGTCAGAGCCAACCACGGCGTTCATATCTCCTGACATGACAATAATATCACCTCTTGGAACACTCTCGAAAGTGGCACTCAATTGACTGTAAAACTCCTCTTTCTCGGCAGATGTTGCAGTATTAGTTGGTGAGTAGCACTACAGAATTGTGACGTTTTTGACACTGGTATTGAGCCTGACAACGATAATCCTATCCGAGAACCAATTCCCAGCTGATGAGACTGTTTCTTGCTCTCGGTGTAAGGACGAACGCCACGCCATTTTTGGCTTCATTCTTAGGACGAACATACAGAATGATCTTTCCGCTCGGGGTTCGTTCTTCTCCTGATCCTGTTCACCTGACCTTGCTCAAGCCCAAGATTTGGATGTTATAGTGTTCCATTTCACGATTAGTGATTGGCGGGGCAAAGACCGAGTGACCCTACCCCTTCCTCAATCATTCATTGTTCGAACGTTCTAGAAGCCAATCATAGTCCGTTTTCGAATGCCAAAAGTCGTCACCGTAGAATCCGTTTATATCCGTGGCGAAGTATCTGTTTCTCGTATCAGTTAGGTTTTTAGATCACGGGTGATAAGCCCGTGATCCAGTAATTGCCCATTTGTCATTTTAAGGACAAGCAGGAATTGCAGTGGGTGAATTCTACTGCCCCATACCGCACGGGTATTTTAAACAATGGATTAAACAATGGATTCATTTCATAAGCTTAGTATTAAGATTGTTTTTTTTTTACTATTTTTTTGTAAAATAGACTTAACCTGTCTACCTATATTGAATACAAAAAATAAATAAATAAATGAATAAAGATTACTTGAATAAAGATTGCTTGGTAGCCTTTGAAATCCATTCGCTTTAAAAACAATCCCACATCACTATTTTTAAATGATTTATTAGCTTAAAGTAAAGTATTTTCTTTTTGCGCTTAGTCTGGAGAGTATTTTGTATATAAAATAATTCATGTAGTCTGGAGATTATTTTGTGTTTAAAATAATTCATGCCCTATTTATAGTCCTGTGGAATAAATGAAAGAGTGCTTAAAGCGATAACCATTGCTGACATCAATTAATTTTTTTCCGAATTCTTAGGAAATTGGGTAGACAATTTTTTTTTGTTTTTAAATTTATGTAAGAAACTGTATTTGTTTTAATCAAATTTAAATTAATAATTATCATAAGCATTTTGATTTCAGATGAAAGGTTTTTATAAACTGCGGTGGTTATACCTTTTAAATTTCAAACGGATGCTATTTTGAACAAAATCTTAAGACATTAGTTTATTTCAAGATAGAAACTTTTTGATTTACTTACTTTGAACCAATTTGTTTCAAAAACACAGCGTTAAGATTGAAAGAAAAAAAACTTAGTAGCTTCCTTTTAAAAATATATTACTATAATAATAATAATAATTTTAGTTTTAAAGTTTTAATTATTGTTTCGAAAAGATAGTATTTCGATTTTGATTTCAGTTTTAAAGTTTATTATTATTATTTCGAAAAGATGTCCTTTTAATGGCAAGATAACGAACATATATTTAAAATATTTTGACTTTCGCAAAATCCATAGAGAAATCCTTCTGATTACATTTTGAATATAAAAGAGATTTTTCTGGGTGGATCAACTTGAAAATTAATTAATTATAATAAAATAAAATTTTGTTTGTTGGTATGAATACAATTATCCCCAAAAAATTTGTTTTGATACGCTCCTCTCTTCTAATTCCGTTCACCTAAATGCATAATTTCGGAAAATGCATTATACTGATATTCTCAAAAACTAGACGAACTGAAAACATGAAATTTTTTATTAGAATTTCTTCTACAATTAATTGCATCATTGAAATAAATGTTTCAAAAATAATAATTTTAACATAAAAATTTTTTGTTGCATGATTGGTTTTTACCCGCAATCGTAATTCTGTTATTTTCATACAGAGGTGAGATCGAGATTGTTGGACCTCAAGTAAAATATAAAACCTTTTCACTTTATAATTAACAAAACATAAACTTTATTATTTCGTTTTTAAAATAATAAAAACTCTTTTTAATTCTTCGCTTTTTTATCGCTGTCGAGCATTCGAAATTAGTCGCTTCCGAATTACGAATGTTTCCTCATGCTTTTAAATATCCACATGTCCATTCCAGAAAGTTCTCCGATGTATGTCGTATTGTTCTTATTGATACATTTATATATATATTTGCATACATTTACTCCCGCAAAAATTTGCAATCAATCGATCGTCTATAGCTGGAATTGTATGCCGGTAGATATCATAAAGGGACCTTCAGAAAGCGTGGTAATAAAGTGAACCAGGTCAAGCTCTTCATATAATTTCTCTAATTTATCAGTAAAACTTCAATCGGTTGCAATGAATGATAACTAGCTTTGGAATTATGCGCTCTTTCGATGTAAAAGTAATGGTAGCGAAATTTCACATATTCGCAGATTTCAATAAATTTAAAATGAGGCAAGGTTCATTAGTGTATTCAAGCGAGTTCTTGTTGTAGAAACGAAAGCTTCAAAACATTAGAAAAGTCGAAGCAAACATCTTTTAAGCAGTATGTGATTGTTTATAAAAAATAATCTAAACACAAACAGCAAACGGTTACATGGAAAATTTATGGTATGCGAAAAGGTTGTACTAGACCTACTTCGTATAATTTGGCCTAAATTTTTACTTATGGATTTAAACTGCAATATCCAGAGTGTAGTTATGATTGTGTTAAAGCTAGTCCCATATTATTCATGTCAGATATAAATCAAATTATTGTGAATAAATTTCTACATACATTTTTCTTCTGACCCAGATTTTTTGTGTTTCCTCTTTTGCTATAAAGCTAACCATCGTTTCACATCAAAATCCTGTCATAAAAATATGAGTAGTATTTTTGTCGGATGGTAAAAAAGTACGTGATACAACAAAACCTTTATTCATTCGAACTAATAAAGTAGTAAAAGTGGCAGTAAACAGTATATGTACCTATAGCTAAGAAAATACACTGCGGTGCTATATCAGCTTCAACTGTCTAATATTTAACACCTGCTTATATTTACATATTTTACGACCAATTTGATGGTTTAAAGAACCTACTTAATTATTTTTGTAATGCTATCTAAGTACAAGTCGATGTTACTTTTTTAGTATGCTTATAAAAGAAATTATTGGCTTAATATTTTAGTAAACCGAAAAAAAATGGATAAAATGCGACAAGAAATTTAATAGATATCCTATTCATATCAAATACTTAAAGGGATATTTTGGAATTTTATAGATATTTTAAAAGTTTTACAATAATTTAATTTTTGAATAGAAAAAGATAAACGGTCGCAATGTTTTATTTAAAATTTTCGAAATGCTGAAGATTTCAGTACCGAAGCTACAAAGATATTCAAATTACTCGTTAATTTTCAACTAAATAGTAAAAAATCTGCCAGCAAGCCGGGTCCAACTTTATTATTTTCGGGACAAGTTGAGGATACGTGGGAAGTCAATATACAGGTTAGGGTGGCTAGGAAAATGTGAATGGGGGTTCTAGGGCAGGGCTGTTGTTAATTATTTAACACTTACTGCGATCACAATCAATATCTCCAGTACATAGAATCAATATTTCATTCGTTTATATTATGTATGTAAGTTCGGGTTTGTAAATGGAGAGGGGGTGCGATAGAAGGGATAGTTACATGTCAATCAGTTTCGATTGATTGCTCGAATCGCGCTCAAAATTTGTTATATAGAATGTTAATTTCGTAGACGAAGTAAATTCTGTGGATTTCTCGGTGTATCTTATATTCTTTAAACCATACATTTGTATGGGAGGGGACAGAGGAGGAGAGGGAAAAGCGAAATTTGTAACGCAGTTTTGTTAAGTTTCTTTTGAAAGGTGTTCATACAAAATTCCAAGTTTGTAGCTTGTAATTTATTATTTATTAGTTGATTTAATGAAATTGGTCGAAATCAGATTTTTCCATGGGCGATGGTGGAAAGTTAAAGGGAATTCCAAAGCTTTTGATACATTTTTTTTTAAATATTTTTAGAAGAGTCTGTACAAAATTTTAATTTGATAGCTTTTAATGGTTTGGTGATAATTGATTTCTTAAAAATTTTGTTAAAAATTTTGGTGTGGGAATGGGTAGAAATTTCGGAGGTATTCGACTAGTTAATATCTTAAACTTTATATAAATATAATTGTGTCTGTCTGTTATTTGCTTATAAATGGCTATAAATAAGTTTTTTGCTTCATTTTAGCAATAACTAAGCAGAATCAAACGTTTTTAAAAAATTTCTCTGTCTGTCTGTCTTTCCGGCTTTCACGCAAAACGGCTGCACCGATTGCAATGAAACTTTCACAGATTATTAGTTCTACCTCGGGGAGTAATCTACTTTGGGTTTATTTTTCTTCCCTCACGCCTTGTACCCCCTCCCATACAAAGGGACTCATTTTCAAAAACTTATAATAATCAAATTTTCATGGAAAGTATGAAAGCTATTGATTTGAAATTTTAAATATATTATTTCTATTATAAATGCAATCTTCAAGTATATAAATAGTTTGAATCCTCAAACTCCTTCCACCACCTCCCATACAAACTAAACTTTTTCATGAAATACTATACTCCAATTTTCTCAGTACGTATAACTTTGATCGAGCTAAGATTTTGTATTAAATCCTTAATTAGCATTGTTATTAATGTCAGGATAAACTAACCAATTAGGTTTACTCCTTCTACCCCCTCCCATACAATGTGACGCAAATCCACGACTTTGCGAAAATTCGATTTTCTTGAAAAGTGTGAATGTTACTGTTCTGAAATATAAAAAATATCAATTCAATGATAATTGTAGTTGGTTCTCAAAAAATAACTAAAAACCCTCCACTCCTTGCACCACCTCCCATACAAACTGCACTTTTTCATGAAATATTCTAAACCAATTTTCTCAGTACGTATAGCTTTGATCGAGCTAAAATTTTGTATTAAATCTTTAATTAGCATAATTATTATTATCGGGAAAAATTAACCTATTAGCTTTACTTCTTCTACCCCCTTCCATACAATGTGGCACAATTCCACGACTTTGCAAAAACTCGATTTTCTTGAAAAGTGTGAATCTAACTGATCTAAAATTAAAAAGACATCAATTGCATGGTGATTATAGCTGTGTCTAGAAAAATTACCAAAAATCCTCCACTCCTTCTACCACCTCCCATACAAACTGCACTTTTTCATGAAATACTCTAAACCATTTTTCTCAGTACGTATAACTTTGATCGAGCTAAAATTTTCTAATGAATCCCTAATTAGTATTATTATTATTATCGGGAAAAATTAACCGATTAGCTCCACTCCTTCTACCCCCTCCCTTACAATATGACACCATTTCACGACTTTGCAAAAACTCGATTTTCTTGAAAAGTGTGAATCTAACTGATCTGAAATTTAAAAGTATCAATTGCATGGTGATGATAGTTGTGTCTAGAAAAATGACCGAAAACCCCCCACTCTTCTACCACCTCCCATACAAATTTCACAATTTCACTAAATCCAATGCACTAAGTTTCTCAAGTTACCTATTCAGTTTTTCAAGCTTAAATTTGCTGTAAAATATTTTTATAGCTACTCTAGCATGGTGCGAAAAAAAATTAATTTATTACTGTCATCCCTTCTGTCACTCCCCACACAAAAATTCTTAAGATTACAAAAATGTTGATTTCATCGGTAGTATCATATAATGGGGCTTTACGCACAATCGAAGTCCTGTTATGTTTTTAAGCTTAATGTCATTTTATTTGGGCTTTTTTCAATTAACACAAGCTACAACTATTCACATGTCCTTAACACGTATACATATGATCTCGAATCACGGGTTTGATTTGATCACGAGCCTCTCCCATTCAAATGCGAGTATCATGCTATCATTCTTAATGTATGGTTCTGACTCCAACAAAATACAAAACATTGTGTCCAAAGAGCCATTAAAGTAAGCGGATTATATATCCCATATAATGTATTACTAAGTACATTCTCAAAAATTGCTTATTAATGCGATTTTTATGCGGACGAAGTCGCGGGCGTTTTCTAGTCCGAAATGCAATCCTTTCTACAGAGGGAACTGGTTAAGAAGTTTTCCACATTTCAAAGTTTGTATACTTTCGATGAAATCTGAGAGTATTATTAGTTTGTTCCAAAGTTTGTAACGCTAAGAAACACTGCTCGCACAGAGTCGCAGGGCACAGAATTATTTGTTCTCGAAAACGGATGTCTCTCTGTCCGACTGTTCACTCTCTAGCTTGAGAACGCATTGAGGTACGAAGCTCAAATTTCGTAGTTATTTTTGGTGAAAAAGCAAGTTCAAGTTCGTCAACGGGCCATTTCGCTCCACCCCTTCAACCCCCTTCCATACGAAATGACTAAATTTAGGAATTTTACAATAAACCGACTTTTTTTAAACGTATGAAAGCTATTGATCTGATATTTGGAACATGTTATTATACTCTAGATGGAATCTGAGAGTATTATAAGTTTGCTCTAAGGTTTGTAACGCCAAGAAATAAGGCTCGGAGAAAAAAATGATGAATACAGAAATTAATACTATCACTCAAAAATCTCAAAACCGGATGTCCGTCCGTCCATCCGTTCGCTCTCTAGCTTGAGAACACGTTGAGCTAGAAAGCTCAAATTTCGTACACATCGTTTTTGACAAAAAAGTAAGGGCAAGTTCGTTAACAGGCCAAATCGCTCCACCCCTTCTACCCCCTCCCATACAAAATGACACAAATGCGCAATTTGACAATAAACGGATTTGCTCGAAAAGTAAAAAGGCTATTGGCCTGAAATTTGAAATATATTACTTTTATGATAATATAAATCTACCGTATAAAAATTTTGCGTGTCCTCTCTCTCCTTCTACGACCTCCCATACAAACTGTACTTGTCATGAATTACTCTAAGCCAATTTACTCAGTGCGTATAAAATTTAGCAAGCTGAATTTCTGCACTTAATATTTATTTAAAATTGTTAGTAAGGGTAAAAAAATTAGACGATTAGCTCCACCCCTTCTACCTCCTCCCATACAAAATGACACAATTTCCCAATTCGGCTATAAATGGATTTGCTCGAAAAGTATAAAAGCTATTAGTCTGAATTTTGGGATATATTACTTTCATAATGTTTTCAATATACAGTATAAAAATTATTTGCGTCCTCCCCCTCCTTCCAAACCCTCCCATACAAACTACACTTTTTCATAAAATGCTCTAATCCGATTTTCTCAGAACATATAACATTTATCGAGCTCACATTTTGTAATAAATACTTATTTAGCATTATCACTAAGATCAGAGAAAATTATTTGATTAGCTTTACTGCTTCTACCCCCTCCCATACAATATGACACAGTTTCACAACTTCACAAAAAATCTATTTTCTTCAAAAGTATGAATTTTACTAGTCTTAAATTTAAGAGATGTCAATTTTATAATATTCTTAGTTGTTTCTGAAAAAATCAATAAAATTCCCCCACTCTTTCTACCACCTCCCATACAAACTGCACATTTCAACTAAATCTAACACACTAATTTTCTCAGCTCCTATTCAATTTTTGGAGTAAGCATTTTATATAAAACATTTTTTATACCTACTTTAGCATGATGGGGAAAAAATTAGTTCAATGCTATCACCCCTTCTAACACTCCCCATACAAAATTTCTTGGGATCAGAAAAAAATCTATTTCATCTAGAGTAACGTAAGATTGCGCTTTACGCGCCATCGTAGTCCTATTATGTTTATACTCTAGATGAAATCTGAGAGTATTATAAGTTTGCTCTGGAGTGTGTAACGCCTAGAAATAAGGCTCGGAGAAAAAAATGATGAATACAGATGTTAATATTATCACTCAAAAATCTCAAAACCGGATGTCCGTCCGTCCGTCCGTTTGCTCTCTAGGAACAATCGCACAAAATACGAAATTAGGTTGGATCATCTCTGGTGAAGTGAAGTCAGCACATACATCTAATTATCAAAGTTTCAAGGTCGAAATAGAAATCCCAGCAAGACGTGAGTGATCAATTGCGGAAATTTTGGGAATTGGAAGAACTGCAAGATTCTCGAAAACTGAGCCAAGAAGAACAATTATGCGAAAATCACTTTCAAGCGAATGTTTCAAGAGAAAATAGTGGACGGTTCATGGTGAGGTTACCATTTAATGATGATAATGCTAAGAATACACTGGGATACTCCCGTACAACAGCTGTTAAAACTTTAATCTCTATGGAAAATCGATTTTCTCGGGATGGAGAACTTGAACATGAATATAGAAAATGCATAAAAGAATATATCGACTTGGGTCAGATGAGTTTGGTCACTAACAAAACCGAAATTATTGTTGAAAACGGAAATTCAGTGTGCACCGCGCATTACTTACCACATCATGCTGTTTTGAAGGATAGTACCAGCACAAAGCTTCGAGTAGTCTTCGACACATTGATGACAGGACCCGCGATTCAAAACGACATGATTTCGGTGGTATTGAGATGGAGATTGCATAAATATGCATTTGTCGCTGATATAGAGAAAATGTATCGTCAAATAAACATGCACCCCAACGACGCTCATTTTCAACGGATAGTATGGAGACCCAAACCGTCTGAAGACATTCAGGATTATTGTATGAACACAGTCACATTCGGAACAACGTGCGCTCCATATTTAGCCATCAGGACTTTGCAACACTTAGCTGAAATCGAAAGACCGAATCATCCAGATGTATATGATACCATCATGAACGATTTCTACGTTGACGACGTATTGTCAGGAGGACTTGATCTAAACAAGACCATAGAGCATCGCAAAGCAATTTCTAAAGTATTGGAATCCGGAGGATTTAAATTGCGAAAATGGATAGCTAATGATGCAAGAATTTTAGAAGGTGTGCCTGAAGTTGATATCGAAATGAAAACTCCGTTGGAAATGGATCTCAATCAAGGTTACAAATCTTTAGGCATCGTCTGGAATCCTGCGATTGACCATTTCACCTATCGAGTAAAACTTCGAATTAACAACGCACATTTCACCAAACGACAGCTGCTTTCGGATATCGCACGTCTTTATGACCCATTAGGATGGTTGGCACCGACGATCATTATAGCTAAAATCATGCTTCAAACATTATGGTTGCATGGGCTGAAATGGGATGATCCGCTTCCAATCGAAATCCACAATCGCTGGAATAAATTTAGAAATCAATTAGTGGAATTGGAAAGAATAAGAATTCCAAGATGGATATTGATCGACGTCACTTGCAACTTTGAACTTCATGGATTTTCTGATGCATCCATGGAAGCATATGCCGCTGTAATCTATGAAGTAAGTCGCAGCAAAGATAAGACTCGTGTGCAACTTATAATGTCCAAAACGAAAGTCGCTCCTATACGACCCGTTACGATTCCTCGATTAGAACTGTGTGGAGCTGTTCTACTTTCGAAATTGATGAAAAGAGTCAAAGATTCGTTGAAAGTATCTGGTGTAAACTGTTGGCTGTGGACTGATTCGCAGATAGTGCTTTCCTGGTTACATGGTCATCCAACCCGATGGACTACGTTTGTTGCCAATCGAACGACGGAAATATTTGAACACACGGGAAATATACCATGGCGCCACGTACCTTCTCAACAAAATCCAGCCGACCTGGCATCTCGAGGTGTAGAACCTACAGAGTTGCAAGATAGCATTTTATGGTGGAACGGTCCAGAATGGTTGCAACATGGTGAAGACCATTGGCCGAAACATGAAGTTATTTCAGGTACTGAACTCGAAAAACGGAAAAATGCAGTGACATGTTTGAGCAACATTATCGAAAATGACGACTTGATCAACAGGTTTTCGTCAATGACCCGACTGATCAGAGTGACGGCATACTGTTATCGGTTTAGGAAGCTTTCATCAAAATTGGAAAATAACAGAGGTCACTTGACATCTAGCGAACTAAAGGAATCTTTTGAATTTTGGCTTAAATACACCCAAAACCAAGCAGACCAGTAAGATCAGGAATTTGAATCCATTTCTAGACGGAAATGGAATCTTACGTGTTGGCGGACGCCTCGCAAACTCCAATTTGGCATTCGACGAAGTTCATCCGATCATTTTACCCAAAAGTGGAAAATTCACGGAATTGTTATTACATCGAATACATAAGGCTACGTTACACGGGCAAACACAGTTAATGTTAGCATTTTTGAGAAGAAGATTTTGGCTTATTGATGGAAGAAATACTATAAAGAATTTCGTGCATAAGTGTGTAACTTGCTTTCGAACTAAAGCGAAAACTTCCACTCAATTAATGGGAAATCTACCTACATCTCGGGTCACAATTTCTCGTCCGTTTTCACATGTTGGCATTGATTATTGTGGACCATTTCAATTGAAGGATCGAAATGGAAGAGGAAGCAAAATTCGAAAAGGTTATGTTGCCGTATTTATTTGTCTAACCATTAAAGCGATACATATTGAAGTCGTTAGCGATTTGACGACGCAAGCTTTCTTAGCAGCCTTTCGACGTTTCATAGGTAGACGAGGCTTATGCAGCCACATCTATAGCGATTGTGGCACAAATTTCATCGGAGCCAACAGTGAGATTCAAAAAATACAACAGGCAAACGTCGCCGTAGCTGAAAACTTGTCCAATGAAGGTATCACATGGCATTTTAATCCACCAGCAGCTCTCCATTTCGGAGGACTATGGGAGGCAGGAGTGAAATCGATTAAATTACATTTACGACGCATTTTGGGAAACGCCGCTTTGACATACGAAGAACTTGCAACTACTCTTATCCAAATAGAAGCATGCTTGAATTCCAGACCATTATGTCCACTTACTGACGATCCAACAGACGACACCGCTTTGACTCCAGGCCATTTCTTGATCGGAGATATGCTATTGGCACCACCTGAAGTAGATGTATCAGAAGTCAACATTAATAGACTAGATCGATGGCAGCTTACTCAACGACTTGCTCAAACATTTTGGAACAAGTGGACGAAGGAATACCTCGCACGACTACAACAAAGGCCCAAATGGCTCCAGGAAGAAAAGTCACCCAAGGTAGGAGATCTTTGTTTACTCAAGGACGAGAAACTTCCTCCGTACAAATGGCCACTTGCCAGAATCGCTGAGATACACCCAGGAAGGGACGCACTTATTAGAGTAATATCAGTAACAGCAAGAGGAAATACATTTAAGAGACCAGTAACTAAAATAGCCTTACTACCGACTCAAGACATTGAATCACACCAGCATTAAGAAAATTCCTATCCCATCATTCCTTCAATCAACATAACGTAAATTTAGATATCTAGAAAGAGAAAGAGGTGAACTTCCAAAATTGTTGGAAGAACTTCACCATTTCAAATTCTTGGTACGCTCCGAATAATTTGTAGTCAATCAGCATTCAGCTCAAGATTTTTTAAACTAACATAGCAGCCCTGCATCGATCTTACTGAAACTGTCGTCTCAGCGGGGGGAGAATGTTGGAAATCCATCAATCAAAATTATGAAAAGTCGAATCATAGATTTTTTTGTATCGGAATTTTCACTTTGTTTTTTTTTGTAGTCAATTGTACCAGAACTTTTTTTTTTGTCGATTGTAGTTGACCTAGAGAACTAAGTCGTTAAACTTTTGTTTTTTTTTTTAGTCTTGAAATTGTCCTTGAATTAAAACATACTTGATATTGTTCTTGAATTAAAACGTACTTGATAATTTAGTTTTAATACTTGAAATTGTTTTTGATTTTGAACAGTGGAGTTCAAAAAATATATAAAAAAATAGTATTAAACATTTGATCGTATTGAACATTTTTATTGAACATTTGATCACATTGAACAATTACTTTTATGATAATATCAATCTACCGTAAAAAAATTATGCGTGTCCTCTCCCTCCTTTTACCACCTCCCATGCAAACTGTACTTGTCATGAATTACTCTAAGCCAATTTACTCAGTGCGTATAAAATTTAGCGAGCTGAAATTGTGCACCAAATATTTATTTAAAATTGTTAGTAAGGCCAAAAAAAATTAGACGATAAGCTTCATCCCTTCTACCTCCTCCCATACAAAATGGCATAATTTGGCAATTCGACTATAAATGAATTTGCGCGAAAAGCATAAAAGCTATTAATCTGAATTTTGAGATATATTACTTTTATAATAATCTAAATCTACAGTAGAAAAATTATTTGCGTCCTCCCTCTCCTTCCACCCCCTCCCATACAAACTACATTTTTTCATGAAATGCTCTAAGACGATTTTCTCAGAACATATAACTTTTATTGAGCTCATATTTTGTAATAAATCAATCAATCAAATTCCTGTTAAGACCCCCTATAGGGGCATAGGACAGAAACAACTCTCTTCCACAAGGCGCGATCCTGAGCATCGGCTTTAAGCTGTTGCCAGGACTTGTTTATTCCTCTGGCCTCCTGCTCAACTGCTCGCTTCCATGTGTTACATGGTCGACCAACCCGACGTCTTCCTTGAGGGTTATAATCCAGAGCCTGTTTTGCGATGTTTTGCTCTGGTTTCCTCAAAGTATGACCGATCCACTGCCACTTTCGCCGTTGAATCTCAATACCTATTTTAGTCTGGCGAGTTGTACTCCAAAGTTCGTCGTTGGAGATCACTTCTGGCCAGAATATTCCTAAAATGCGTCGGAGGCATTGGTTTACGAAAGTCTGTAGTTTCTTGGTAAGTCGAACGGTCACTTTCCACGTAGTACAACCATATAACAACACGGATTTGACGCATGCGTCAAAAACTCGCAGCTTCGTGCGAAGGGAGATCTCTCTTAACCTCCAGAAAGGGGAAAGGATACCGAAGGCCTGACGAGCTTTATTTAGCCGAGCCTCAACATCCTTTTCGGCTCCGCCGTCCATGCTGACAATGCTTCCGAGATAGCAAAAATCTTGCACCTCTTCCACATCCTGTCCATTAAGAACAATCGGTGTGCTTGCGTTCGAACCCATGTGCATGTACTTGGTTTTACGCACATTTATTTTCAGTCCCGCCTCTTTGCATTTAGAATGCAACGAGCGAACATTTGACTCTAAGTCCGAACGGTTATGTGCAAGCAAACACACGTCATCAGTATAGTCAAGGTGACTTAAGATGTTAAATAGTCTCCATTGAAGACCTTTACCTTCCCCACCTTCCAGTGCAGCTTTCAAGATGTCATTTATTACCACCAGAAACAGGGCTGGTGATAATATGCAGCCTTGTCTGACACCCGTTCGCACAGGAAAGCTCTCGGACAGCTCTCCTCTATGCAAGACGCGACACCTTGCATCTTCGTAGGATTCTTTAATCATAGCTATGACCTTATTTGGAATACCTCTCCTACGCAAAGCATTCCATATGTAATCTCGCTTAACGCTGTCGAAAGCCTTCTCGAAGTCCACAAACATGAGATGTAGTGGCGAACCCATTTCGGCTGACTGCTCTAATATTATCCGTAGGGTATTTGTGTGGTCGGTACAAGACGACCCTTTACGGAATCCAGCCTGATAAACTTCGAGAGTGCTCTCGACGACATCACTAATCCTATTGAGAATTACCTTAGCCATAATTTTTGATACGGCAGTAAGTAGACATATACCACTCCAATTGCCACAATCCCAAAGGTCGCCCTTCTTCGGAATTTTCACAATGACGCCCTCCTTCCATTCAGTCGGATATCTTCCATCATTCCACACCTTAGTGAAGAGTGGGAGGAGTATATCGGCTGTTATTTCCGGGTCCGCTTTGAGGAGTTCGGTTGGTAGTCCGTCTATACCTGGAGCTTTCCTTCCCGCCATTGACCGAATGGCGGAAACTATCTCTTCCTTATCTGGGGGATCGTCCCTAATAGAGGATTGTTGCGGTTGGATGTTTGGAAGTTGTTCTGTTTCCGGAATATCTTCATCTGACAAGATGTTTAAAATATCAGAGAAGTATTCCTTCCATCGTCGCAACTGGTGTTCACTCATATTAAGGAGAGCTCCGTTGACATCTCTCACCAGGTGGTTGGCGGTGAAATTCCTGTTCGTCAACTGTTTCATGATTTTAAATAGTGAACCCATATCCCCAAGGTAAGCCGCAGATTCTGCCTTGTTTGCCAGATCTTCAATGGCCTTTCTCTTGTCGCGTCTAACAGCCTTTTTAAGCTGTATATGAGCATCGCGGTAGTTCTGCCTCAAGTCGGGCGTTCGTTGGTTGACATCGGGATGAGAGATGATTGCCAATTTGGCTTTTTTCCGATTGTCAACCTTGTCCCATGTGTCTTGCGACATCCAGGGTTTCTCACCGCTTTGCGCATATCCCACAGATTCTTCAGCACTAGTTAGAAAAGTGTTTCTGGTTGCCTCCCAATTGGCGTCCAGTGTGCGCATTTCATGTTCACCCAATGTGGATGACTTTTCGCGTAGAATGGTGGTGTATTCGAGTTTTTTGTTGGGATCTCTGAGTTTATCCACATTAAGCTTGCGCTTCATTTGAAGAATTTGTGGTCGTCGGATAGCTGCTGTACACAATCTCAAGCAGGCAACCATCAAGTGGTGATCGCTCCCCACGTCAGCTCCACGTTTCGCTCGCACATCGAGGAGACATCTTCTCCATCGGCGACTTATAACCAAATGGTCGATCTGGTTCTGAGTAACACCATCAGAGGAAACCCAAGATGTTTTATGATGACTCTTGTGTGGAAAAAGGGTCCCTCCGATGACCATTTGCCGAGTACTACAGAACTCCACAAATAATTCGCCGTTTTCGGGTCTCTTAATCCAAGGTCATGAAGGGTCGACCCAAGGGTCACCATGCCTCCCCATGACGTGTTCTAGTCCAGTGTTGTCTGATCCAACCTGGGCGTTCATATCTCCCGAGATGATAATAATATCACCTCTTGGAACACGTTCGAAGGTGGCACTCAGTTGACTATAAAACTCCTCTTTGTCACCAGATGTTGCGGTATTAGTTGGTGCGTAGCACTGCTGAATTGTGACGTTTCTGACACTGGTCCTGAGCCTGACGACGATAATCCTATCCGAGATTGGTTCCCAGCTAATGAGACTGTTTCTCGCTCTCGGCGTAAGGACGAACGCCACGCCATTTCTGGCTTCACTTTCAGGGCCAATGTACAGAATAGTGTTTCTGCTAGGGGTTCGTTCTTCTCCTGATCCTGTCCACCTGACCTCGCTCAAGCCCAAGATTTGGATGTTATAGTGCTCCATTTCACGGTCGATCACTGATTGGCGGTGCAAGGACCGAGTAACCCCAGCTCTTCCCCCGTCATTCAATGTTCGAACGTTCCAGAAGCCAATCATAGTCCGTTTTCGAATGCCAAAAGTCGTTACCGTAGAATCAGTCCGTATCCGAGGCGATGTATCCGTTTCTCGTATCATTTAGGTCTTAAGATCACGGGTGATAAGCCCATGATCCAGTGAGTGTCCATTTGCCATTTTTAGGGCAAGCAGGACTGGCTGTGGGTGAATTCTACAGCCCCCATCCCAGAGGGGGATAGTTAGCTCAGGTCCGTGGAGTCGCTAACTCCAAAGATAGTTGCAGGAATTGGTAAAACCTCATACTACAACTACCCCCTTGCGGGGGAAAGTAAAATTATGTAATAAATACTTAATTAGTATTATCACTAAGATCAGAAAAAAATATTTGATTAGCTTCACTGCTTCTACACCCTCCCATACAATATGACAACAGTTACACAACTTGACAAAAAATCTATTTTCTTGAAAAGTATGAATGTTACTGGTCTAAAATTTAAGAGATGTCAATTTTATGATTTCTTAGTTATTTCTGAAAAAATCACTAAAATCCCCCCACTCTATCTACCACCTCCCATACAAATTGCGTATTTTCACTAAATCTAACACACTAATTTTCTCAGGTCATATTCAATTTTTGGAGTAAGCATTTTGTATAAAACATTCTTATAGCTACTTTAGCATGATGGGGAAAGAATTAGTTCAATGCTATCACCCCTTCTAACACTCCTCATACAAAATTTCTTGGGATCACAAAAAATTCTATTTCATCTAGAGTATCGTAAGATTGCGCTTTAGGCGTAATCGTAGCCCTGTTATGTTTTTTATGATGATTTCAATCTATTGCATAAAAATTGTATGAATCCATTTTCTCCGTCCATCACAAACTGCACTTTTTCATGAAATACTATAAGCCAATTTACTCAGTGCGAGAGAGAACGTTTTTGTGGTATATCATGTGCTGTTGAAACCGAGTGAAATCATCACGGAAGATCACTATCGAATACAATTGATGCTTTTGAGCTGAGCATTGAATGAGAAACGGCCACAGTACAAGACAAAGTGATTTTGATGCACGACAACACTCGTCCACATGTTGCTCACGTTGTGAAAACCTACCTAGAAACACTGAAATGGGACGTCCTACCCCACCCGCAGTATTTTCCAGAAATCGCCCCTTCCGGCTACCACCTATTTCGCTCGATGCATGATTAAGCAGCACTTCCATCCTTATGTAGAAGCCAACAATTTGGGTCGATTCGTGGATCAAAAGAAGAGTAGTTTTTGCGACACGGAATCCGTATGCTGCCAGAAAGATGATTACAGATTTTTCCACAAGAAAGGGCTCGAATTTTGAAAAAAAAAACGTCGGTATTCAATTTTTACTCCCACTAGTCATTTTTGAAAAAAACTATTAAGAACTCCCCACTCCTTCTACCACCTCTCATACAAACTGCACAATTTTACTAAATTCAATAAACTAATTTTATCAGTAACTTTTCGATTTTTGAAGCTTCAATTTTCAATAAAAGATTTTGATAACAACTCTAGCATGGGTGGAAAAAATTAGATCAATGCCGTCTCCCCTTCTACCACTCCCCATACAAAATTAAAATCAAAAAAAATTCTCTTTCATCTAACGTATCGCATGATTGGGCTTTATGACCAATCGTAGCCCTGTTATGCTTATTAAAAATATGACATTCTGAAATAGCTCCTATTTTTACTGAAAAGGCTTGAATTTGATTTTAAGTCGATTGAATGGAGATAAAACCATCACGGCTTCTATGGATTACCTAGAGTACCGTAGAAATGTCCCTATACTCAGAATTTACTATCGCTACTTCCACGGTAAATGCAGTATGGAACTCCGCGAACTAATTCCCCCTCTTTACACTTTTTCGTATCGTACTCGTCAAGCTGAATGCGCACACTAGTATACCGCTAAATCTTCTTCCTTCCGTACTGTAGGCAATCTTTCGTTTCTCGAACTAGAAAGTTGTGGAACACGTTACCAGTTCGTGTTATTTTGAAGGGTATAACTCGCAATGCTTCAAGGCTAATGTCCACCGACACTTTTGTCTCTGCCCGCTCAAACTCCTTTAGTGTTCATTATTCTCCTCCCTATTATGACTCAACTGTGCATAGCATTAAAGGGTGACCTATAAGGTGAACTCGGC
This sequence comes from Chorisops tibialis, assembly GCA_963669355.1. Classification (NCBI taxonomy): domain Eukaryota; kingdom Metazoa; phylum Arthropoda; class Insecta; order Diptera; family Stratiomyidae; genus Chorisops; species Chorisops tibialis. Next base: position 80,225,637 of record OY770263.1, read on the forward strand.
GCTGTCTTTCTTTATTAGTAATTTTAATTGCAGCTACTTGTTAAATAATTGAGAAAACCTCGCCCTTGAACCGGCACCCCGTCATTCCTTCGATCCATTTGTAAATTACAGTTTATGAGTTAATCAGTCAGATGATTTGTTCATCTATTCAATTATTTTTTTAATTGAATATACAAAATCGAAATCATAACTGGAATAATTTAAGCTTTGCTATGGCCGTACTATACATATAGAAATATGCTGTGTAATTGATATGATAAATTTTCGTTGGTTTTTTATAAATGAAAATAATTATGAATAAAGAAAAACAACCAATTTTGCACACGAATTTCAGCTTGATTTGCGTTTTTACATCAAAGGATTATAGTTTTCTAATAAATGATGCATGCCATAATTTTGCTTGAATAAATTTTATCATTGAATCAGATATATAGATTGTTTATTTATATAAATTTGAGTACAAAATACAGAGGTATCTTAGAGATTAAATTACAATATATTTATATATTTATATAAAACTAAGTTTGATTACTATATGTTTGTTTTTAGTCATTGTATTTCAATATAATTCAAGGAAAAATTCAATGAAAAAATCTTGAGTTCTGTTCTTCAAACTAAACTAAAACTAGAACTAATTTAATGCTTGGAAATAATTCTTCATTAAAACATATCAGATAAGAAACTTGACTAAATCTAGAGAGAAGACGGAACCAGTGGTGGGCTGTTCACCATTTCGCATCTTGTTTTAAATGATGCGAATCTCTGTACAGTTTTTGTATCTTGATGGCGTTCGCATCGTGGTGGAGACTTGTGGTGGAATAATACATAGTATAGAAGAGCTTGTTCGGGATAATTTGGAGGCATCTGTTTTGTAAGATCTGTAGCTTTTTTTGTGCGTGGTGGTTCCAAATGGGAGCGCTATAAGTTATTATTATTTTTTTTTACGGTACCGAGTACAAGTTAGGGAGTCACCCTTCAATGCAATGCAGAGTTGTGTCGGTATAGGAAGTGGAAGTATTAAGGTGGAGAGAGACGAAAATGACAGTGGACATTGTTCTTGAAGCACCGCAGGTTGTACTTGTTGGGAAAAAAACTAGCTGATAAATCTTAAAGTCTAAAGTCTTGACGCTCAAGAAATGAAAGACTGCCTATATATCACTGTATGACAAGGCAAAAGTTTGACCGTCTACTCGTGTGCGCATTCAGCTTGGCAAGTATTCCGGACGAAAATATACAGTGGAGGAATGAGTGCGCTTAGTTCCGTACTGCATTTACCACGGAAGTATTGATAGTAAATGCTGAGTACTCCGACATTTCTGCGATGCTCGAGAGAATCTATAGAAGATGTGATGGTTTCGTATCCAATAATCTAAGCCAATAAGTATCCAATAGGCTTTACGTCCAATCATAATTCTGTTATGTTTTTGAATACGATTGTATAAAGCGAGGTGTGTTTTGGGTGCCTTAACCCAATAATGTGAGTTTTACTCTAAACGTGGTCTAATGTAAGCCTAATAAATGGTTACTATGTCGATGGGTGTGAAATAATTTTTCCACTTTCGAACAACACTTAGACGTTTCGAGACGTCAGGGGCAATACCAAAGATATGCTAGGTCAAATTCAAGTGGTCATTAATTTTGACGCCTAACAGTGTGGAATTCTCCGAAGTGCTAAGCTGTGCACCATCAAAGGTTACATTGTGAGACTGCACTGAAACATCACGTTTGATGATAGGCCTGTGTTTTGGATGCGTTGAACTCTACTCTATTTTTCCTGCCCCATTCCAGGATTAAGTTGAGATCCTGAGATCCGCAGCAGAGTTAAATTCAAAGGTGCTGTCTTAAGTACTGTCATCTGTAAAACTAAGGATTGGATTGAGAAAACTAAGAGAAGTGTTGGAGATAAAACAGCACCTTGAGGGACGCCGGAACCAATTGGCTATCTACTACTACTTCTTCTACGATGGCGCTACAGCCCAAATCGGACCTTGGCCTCCTGATATTCAGTTTCCTTAACATTTTTTTTATTACTTATTGTGGAAAGGTTGTTAGCCCTTCGCACAACCCTCTTTCTACGAATTTTTCACTTTCTTAGATTGAGGTGACCAAGGTATACCCAAGCAGGCAATGTGCCGGCATTATATTTTGCGCCGGCCGGAATTTGAACTCACGACCTTCGCATTACAAGACCAACACACTACCTACTAGGCTATACCTTGGTTATGAGCCATCTAATACTACTCCTATAGTGCGTTCAGAGAGATCACACTCAATCCATTGAAAAAGGTTATTATTAAGGCATATGGCCTTATGCTTAACTAGGTAGGAGAGATTCATGCCAAACTCTTTCAAAAGCTTTTGCAATGTCAAGTGCGAGAACTTAAACTTCGCCATATTTATGTAAGCGTTAGTTCCAATGCTCTGTCAAGTAGACTAAAGGATCCCCTGTCGACCGTCGAGAATGAAAACCATACTTATGATCATGGATGAGGTGTTTATTCTCCAGATATTTGACGATTTTGCAATTGCAGTTTCCATTACTTTCGAGAGTTTTGCAGTAATGGCTATTGAGCGGTAGTTGGCGGGGTTCGCTTTGCTTCCTTTCTTGAGAATTCGCTGAACATTCGCAACTTTTCACATACGTAGAAAGTACGCAGAAGAGTAAGAAAGATAGGAAAGATTGCGAAGAGGTTTAGCTAAAGAAGAGGCGCACTTTTAAGGGTAATGGCCCCTCCGGACCAGCAGATTTGTGGATATTGCGCTCTTTCAGGATCCGAGAAATAAGTCTCGTGCGAAAATACAGTGCACGCAGTGAGAAACCAGAAGGAAGTGGGTGGCGATTGGTTTGATGGTGGAAGGCGAGAGTTTCTTACGAAACTTTCTTCTAGCATGTTGGCTTTTTTTGCAAAGTGCAATCACCATCAACTAGAGGTGGAGATGAAGAAGAAATGAAATTATAGTTGACCGTATCGACAAATGACCAGTAAGACCAAGAAGATCTTCCGTCGAAGTGTTTGGTCATACTTAAATTTAACACGATTGAGTACGAATTTGCAGGTATGATAATCATTTTAAATATTATTACCTTATTGCTCGTAGTTAGCTAAGACTTCCTGTTTATTAGCAGATAAAGGGCATGTATACATGTAGCGGTTTTACGACTTGCGCTCTCTAAGTGGTTGAAGAAGGTTAGTTTTTTATCAAGGTAGGTTAACGTGTCTGACTAAGAAATCAAACATCCGATCAGGTTACTTTCACGTTGGGGAAAATTGATCCGTTTGGCATTTATTTTGGTATCGTTTATTTTAATTTTCTATTTGTGGAAAAAAGTAAAGATTGTCAGGAAGAGACTCCAGCGTATTTAATATGGTATTTGGATCGGTTCCACTAATATAGATACTGGTATCATCGGTGATTGTGGTGAGTTCACACTTAGGATGTTATGGGATATCAGCTGTAGAGCTTAAACAAAAGTCTTGCAGGACACTTGGAAGTATGTTACGTTTGGACGAAATACTGTATTTAATCTTAACTGTGATGGTTCTGCCAGCTACGTACGACGATATAATTAGGGAAAGAGAATTTTAGCAGTTCATATAATAATTCATCGTGCCAGACCGAGTCGAACGCTTTCCGATGTCCAGTGTCATTATGCCCACAGATTCAGTTTTCCATAAGGCTTTTTTGATAAGTTGTGTTACCCTGATGGTTCGTAGAGTGTGCACGCCTAAAGTCAAATTGAAAGTCGGAGAGTCTTTTGAATGTTTCAGCATGGATACGTGAAAAAATAATTTCCTTAGGGCACGAATTAAACTTAACATATGACTGTCTCCGCCATAGACGGTCCCAAGCGCGGTTTGAGAAAGGAGGAGGGAACATGGAGTTAACCTGAATGGCCAGTAACACCAGTGCGTCTCAGGAAGTAGGCAAAAAGTATGACATAGTTGGACTCGCAGCATAGCTGTGAGAACTCCAGCATGTCATATTTAGCTCAAAACTACCACCCTTTTTCTACTAGGGTGTAATAAATAAGTAGAACCGGTCCTCCAGGTCGGGGGTTGGGCGAGGCGCCGACAATGCATCACCGGAAAAAGAACACTGTCCAGAAACCTGAAGAACATCCTCGGAAAGGATGGACTCAACGGCAACGACCCCGCAAACGAAATAGACTACTCTATTGGGTCTTGGAATGTTCGATCCTTATTTAGGACAGGAGCTCTGAAAGAGTTTCTCGAAGAAGTGGCAAAACACAACATCAACATAACTGCCATCCAAGAAACGAAATGGCTCGGTAGCGAAATCATGGACATGAGATCACACACAATCTATCGAAGTGGAAACTTGTCGGGAAGCAGAGAGTTTGGAGTCGCTTTTGTTGTTGACAAAAAATTTAAACAGCAGGTCACGAGCTTCAGACCGGTAATTGAAAGATTGTGTGCAATCCGAATAAAGACTAAATTCTTCAACACTTGGTTCATCATCGTTCACGCACCAACAGAAGACAAGGACGATATAACTAAAGACGAATTTTATGCCACCCTAGAGACAACCTATGACTCACTGCCCTCGAACGACCTAAAAATTGTCTTAGGGGATTTTAATGCAAAAGTCGGAAAGGAGGACGCTCATAAAGGAACAACAGGGGGGCACAGTCTCCATGACATAACCAACGACAATGGCCAACGTCTTATTGATTTCGCAAGCAGCAAAAATATCATAGTAAGCTCTACGTGCATCCCACATCGCGATATTCACAAAATGAACGTAGGCAGATGGTCACACCTTCAACCAAATAGACCACGTTCTAATTGAGAAAAGGGCTGCTTCCAGCATACTTGATGTACTTGATGAACTCTCCGCGGTGCGAATTGTGACTCTGATCACTATCTAGTCAGAGCTAAGTATCGATGCAAAATAGCTTGTCGTGGATATTCGAAAACGAGTAGAGCTCACAAAATCAATGTCGACAAGCTTAACGACGAAACGGTGGCGCAGGCTTACATGTTAGCATGTAATAAACACCTGACACCAATATACGAAAATATCCAGAATATGCCAGTGGAGAGTGCGTGGCTGAAAATACGAGACGGCATCAAATCCTATGCGGAAGAGGTATTAGGGTATCAAGCACGGCGATAAAATAATGATTGGTTCGACCAAGAATGTCGCGACGCAATAGATAGAAAGAACGAAGCTTACAAAATTTTTATTGAACGACCAACACGAGCCAAAAAAGAAAGATATGACGAGCTTAGGCGATATGCGAAAAAGACCTGCAGACGAAAACAAAGGGAGTAACATAATGACAAAATACAAAAAATGGACGACGACATGAGAAAAAATAAAACGCGGGACGCATACACAATAGTAAAAGACTTAAAAAAGGGATATAGGCCAAAAACCAGTCTCTGCAAAGACGCAGAGGGCAATATAATCAGCGACACAGAAGAAATCAAAAGGAGATGGGCTTCATACTTTGAACATCTTTTGAATCCCACCCCATTAGCACCGATCACAACAGACAACATTTAAATTGAAGCCTCAACTGACGAAGATGAACCATCATCGACACTACCCACGCTTGCTGAAATCAAAGCAGCCCTATGTAACCAAAAACTAAACAAAGCGCCGGGAATTGACGAAATATCAGTTGAACTTCTGAAAAACAGTGGAAATTGTGTCGCTGAAATAATGCACAACATGATATGCTAAATTTGGACAGAGGAAATCATACCTGACGAATGGCGAAAAAGCATTATATGTCCAATTTACAAGAAAGGAGACAAACTCTGCTGTGAAAATTACAGTGGAATATCATTGTTGTGTACGTCCTATAAAATACCGACAAAAATAATTGAACGTCGTCTTAAGCCCTATACTAATCAAATAATTGGCGAATACCAAGGCGGATTCAGAACTGGACGATCTACAACAGACCAGATATTCTCGGTGAAACAGGTGCTTGAGAAATGCTGGGAATATAACACAGACGTGCACCAAATCTTCGTAAATTTTAACAAGCTTACGACAGTATCGACAGGAGCGTACTGTACCAAATCATGCTTGACTTTAGAATTTCTCCAAAACAAGTCCAACTAACAAGACTCACAATGACGAACACTGAATCCCAAGTGAGAATACAAACCGATTCCACAACCAGCCTTCGAACGGAATGTGGTTTAAAGCAGGGAGATGGTCTAGCCCCCATGCTTTTCAACTTGGCACTAGAGTATGTCGTCCGAAAAATCCCAGTCGACACCAACGGGACACTACTATTCAAATCCACCCAACTAGTAGCATACGCTGACGACATTAACATTCTAGCAAGATCCTTCCCTAGTGCTAAGGAGGTATTTGTCAATCTTGACTCCGCCGCAAAAGAAGTCGGGTTGCGCATTAACGAAAACAAAACAAAAGTAATGACGCAAACAAGAAGGAGAACGCCAATCAGACAAAACATAACAATTGCGGAATATAATTTGGAGAATGTGGACAATTTCATATATCTTGGAGCTAATCTAACAAAGGACGGTAATGAAACAGACGAAATCAAACGACGGATAATATTAGCAAATAAGACGTATTATTCGGTACTTCCAATAATGAAATCGAAGAAAGTGCACAGGAACAATAAGCTGCAGATATATAAAACTATTGTACGACCTGTGCTCTGTTATGGCAGTGAGACATGGACATTAACACGAACTTCCGAAAAAGCAGTTAACGCATTTGAAAGAAAGGTCCTCCGAAGAATTTTGGGACCTGTGGAGGAAGGAACGGAATGGCGAATAAGATACAACCATTAGTTGTATCAGTGCGAAGGACCAACAACCGTTCCACAATAAGTAATGAAAAATGTTAAGGAACCTGAATATCAGGAGGCCAAGGTCCGATTTGGGCTGTAGCACCATTGTAGAAGATAAATTGTATCAACTCTACGACGAGCCAGAAGCTTCAACGTTCATCAAGCTACGTAAACTGCAGTGGGTTGGCCATGTAGAGCGAATGGAAAACAGAAGAATCCCCAAACGTGCTCTGAAAGGCAAAGCGAGTGGTAACCGGCCAGTAGGCAAGCCACGCAAGCGATGGGAAGACTCGGTTGATGAAGATAGCAAAACGATCTTAAAAATTAGCAGCTGGAGGACGCGGTCTTTGGATTGAGACGATTGGAGGCGACGACTTCAGGAGGCCAAGGCCTAGTCGCGCCATTGATGATGATGATGATATGACTGTCTGGGCGGCTTGGGTCCATCCCAAGTTTCAGCCATAGTTTTAAGCGTTACAATCTTTAGAGCAATCATGTAGTGCTTTCAGATTTCATCTGGAGTATAAACATTCAATAATAACATAAATCAACCAATGAAAAGGTTGCTTTCACGAACATTTTTTTACTACTAAATGTTAAAGTTCATTATGTATCTTAAATTATAATCCCATTAAAATTTTTGAATGAAGCCTCGTAAATTTAGATGTTTGAATATTGCAAAGTAATTGGCAATGTATTTTTTTTTGTGCCGAATTTCGACGTGCGAATCTGACATATAAGTATACGAAGAAAGTAGGATATCCTGATATCTAAAACGCGGAAGTATGTCAACATAATCTGGCATATCCATCAAATTTTTCGTGGAAATGGTTTTGTCGAACTGAAATTAGTTTCGAGTAAATTTAATAGATCCTGTCAGTCAAGGAAAACAAAATGTGTGTGACGATAAGAATGCCTAGAAAGTATGAAGTAAATGTCATTATCCTTTGACACAAGTAAAAGTAAGCGTATGGTAAACGTCGACCAAATCGACTTCTACTGTAACTTGAATCCTTGGCAAAAGGCAATTCTTACTTCAGATTTAAAATCGTCTAATCCTTTGATCCGGCAATATCTTTCCGTGAAGATTTACAGAAGGATTTTGGTTTGGAACATCCTTACTTTTCCCAGGAAAGAGCAAGTTTTATTTTCGATATATCCTGTACGTTTGATATTTTTTTTTAGATTCTTACATAACTTTGTAGTTAAATCGTGCAAGAAGAAAGTTAGATATCATGCAGTTGCTTCGGATGCCACTGAATAGGACGACTGGTTTTATTACCATTAAATTTAGTTATTCCATTTAATTTGGTATTCATTCTGAAATTAAGAGATACTTGGATAAGATTATGCCTATTATGGGAAGATAATAGCTGAGCTAACATAGACACCCACGGACTTTTATAGATGCGTACTTAAAGTCGCAATTTGTTAGTTAAAATTGTGATACGTTTGGATACAACAAATAAACTTTTTACGCAGCATCAGTTCAAATGACACGGAGCTCGACATACTCGTATTGATTTAGATAATTCTGTGCTTGTTGACCGGCAACCCGTTCAGAAGGAGCGGTAAGGGTTTTTATTTGATAGAATAACTGAAATGATTCTCCTTCGAGTCGTTAAATACATTAACGTATATTAATGAAATAGATAACTGAAATGGTTCTAGTTAATGAGTTAAACTAAATTAATGAACTTGTTTTGATACTATGATTATGTTAAAAATTTGTGAACAGATGGAAAGTTGCAATGAGACTGTAAATTTTTTTATGGGAGGTAATTTTTCAATATTTATGTTTGATTTAATTATTTTTTTATGAAAAGACCTTAAGGGACCGTGAGTATTGTAAGTTTGCCACAAAGTTTGTAACGTCAAGAAATAAGGCTCGGAGAAAAAAGTGATTGGTATAGAAGTTCATAAAATCACTCAAGACTCTCAAAACCGGATGTCCGTCCGTCTGCCCGTGTCCTCTCTAGCTTGAGAACGCGTTGAGTTAGAGAGTTTAAATTTTGTAAATGTCGTTTTTAAGAAAAATGTAAGGTCAAGTTAGGGAAAGGGCCAGATCGCTCCACCCCTTCCATCCACTCCCATACATAATGACACAATTTCACATTTCGGCAATAAACGGATTTGCTCGAAAAGTATAAATGCTATTGATCTGAAATTTGGAATGTTATAATTGTTGTTAATTTATGATGATTTTAATCTACTGCATAACAATTATTTGTGTCCTCTCCTCCTTCCAGCACCTCCCATCAAACTGCACTTTGTCATGAAAAAATCGAACTGAAATTGCGCACTAAATATTTCTTTAGAATTATTTGTAAGAAAAAAAGGAATTAGACAATTAGCTTAACCCCTTCTACCACCTCCCATATAAAATGACATAATTTCGCAATTTGACAATAAACGGATTTGTTCGAAAAGTATAAATGCTATAGATCTAAAATTTTGAATATTTTACTTTTATGATGATTATAATCTACTGTATAAAAATGTGTCCTTCCGGTCCTTCCAGCACCTCCCATACAAACTGCACTTTTTAATGAAATGCTTTAAACCAATTTACTCAGTGCGTATAAAATTTGTCGAGCTGAAATTGTGCAATAAATATTTATTTAAAATTATTAACAAGAGCAAAAAAATTAGGCGATTAGCTTTACCCCTTCTACCCCTGTCATAAGAAATGACACAATTTCGCAATTTGACAGTAAATGGATTTGGTCGAAAAGTATAAATGTGTATTTACTACGCTTATAGTTATGCTCCGATTAAATTTCAGAAAAGTTAAACTAATGGTAATTACAGCGATCAGTTGCAGCTAATTGTTTTTGTTTGTTACCCTTTCTCTCTAGTCTCATATAAACAATTAAAAAATAAGGGTATTTCACTGAATAAATTGCAAAAATGTACATATTTGACTGCGTTTGTAGTTATGCTTCGTAGTGTAGTTTAAGTTTAATTTGTCTATGCGTGTTTTTGCTTTTCATTATTTTCAGTACCAACTAATATGTCCTATTTTTCTATTTATCTGAATGGGTTCGCTTCGATAAGTTTACCTCTAGGTAAACAAAGTTGTCTACGCTTTCTAAGTTATAGTCTTCTACTGTAATATTTTATATATATTTATTATATATTTTGTCTGATTGGCGTCTTTTTCCTAGTTTGTGTTAAAACTTTTGTATTGTTTTTGTTAATGCGTAGTCCAACTTTCCTTGTTACCAAGCCAAGATTTACAAATATTACTTTGGTGCTCTCCAGAGATCTTGGAAGTATATTTGTATCGTCGGCGTATGCTACAAGTTGTTTCTAATAAGATCAAATCAATTCGGGAATCAATTTAGCCCTAAATAAAGTAATATCCAGCAGCTTATATCGATTATCCTTCGGTTTGCAGAGAACATCATATCCTTTTCTGAAGATAACTGGAGGATTTCAAATCCGAACTTTATCTGCTATATACATATCAAAAGTTCGGTATTTACCGATACTACAAAATCGCAAGTTATTAGATATAATTATTTTGTCATTTCCTCTAACGTTAGTAACGCTAAGAAATAATGCGCGTACATAGTTGTTATCTGTTATCGCTCAAGAGCCCCAATTTCGAATGATTGTTTGTCCGTTTATTCTATTTACAACAAACAACAATCTTAAGAATGCTTTGAGTTATGGAGCTGAAATATTTTCTTATCGTTTTTAGCAAAAAAGAAATTTTATGAACGAGCCTCATCCCTCCACTACTTCTACCCCCTCATATACATATTCGACGAAAAATAGAAATTTGAAGGAATTTATTTTTCTCCGATACTATGAAAGCTATCGGCTTCAAAATACCATCAAAACATAATGAACTGATTGCATTAATTTAAAAAAATGTTGTTCCGATATGCTCCCACCTCCCAAACAAATGCCATAACTTCGAAAGTCAATGTATTAATTTTCTTGAAAATTATGAAATTGTACAATAAATATTTATTTAGAATTATGAGCAAGACAAAAAAAAAAAAAAAGGGTAATTAACTTCACTCCTTCTACCCCCTCCCATACAATTTGACACAATTTCACAACTTTACAAAAAGTCGATTTTCCTGAAAAGTATGAATGCAACTGACTTTAAATTTAAAATATGTCAAATGCATGATGTTTATAGTTATTTCTGGAAAAGTCATTAAGACTCTCCCCTCCTTCTACCACCTCCCATACAAACTGGACAATTTCGCTAATTTCTAATTAATTTCCTCAGAACCTTTTAAATTTCAGATTTCATCTAGAGTGTAAAAATCGTTGTATTTAAACTAAGCTACTAGTTGCGTAAGAATAAATTTTTATGCATAACACAAATTTAGATAAGAGTCATAAATTTCATATGTTCTTAAAATAAAAATACAAATAACACGATTTTCAATTGAGGTTTATAACTATCCTTCAAACAGACAAAAAAAAACAGAACAGAATTATGATTGGGCTTAAACCCCAATCATATGATACTCTAGATGAGATGGAAATGACTTTAATATACCGGAAAATATGTCATCTCAAATTCTTTCGAATAGTGAATAGAGACTTTTGCATGAGAGGTGATAGAAGTAGAGGGGGATGTTTGTATTTTTCGAATATGACACCGAACATGGCATGCAAAATGTTTTTTGCTGAATTTAAAGTTTTTAGTTTTCATTATTTTTAAAGAAATTGGACATAGTGTTACTGAAATTGGGGCATTTGTATGGGAGGTGGTAGAGGAAGTGGAGCGTTTAAGATGATTTTGAAACTGCTTATCATCATCCTTATCACCATACTTTGATTCAATTTCCAAGTCGATAGCTCTCATATACTTGAAGGAGAAATGTCTTTTTTGACAAAATATACAAAATATCAAGTTGATGGCTTTAATAGTTTCGAAGAAAGATAATTTAATTTAAATTTCAAAATTTCGTGAAATCTGTATGGGAGGGGGTAGAAGAAGTGAGGTGCAGATGATAATTATTTTTAAAATAAATTGCAATTATAGTAGAATTAATTCTGACAAAATTTCGTCTTTTCAGCTTTACTAGTTTCAATTAAAATCGAAAATATGTATTTTTCAAAATTCTATATTTATATGGGAGGGGGTAGAAGGGGTAAGGGGATCGGGTCAATATTCCGTGGTATTAATGACATCTATATCATTATACTTTGACCTAAATTTCAAGTCGATAGCTTAAATATTTTCAAAGAAAAATCAATTTCTTAATATTTCAAAATTTGTATGGGAGGGGGTAGAAGGAGTGGGGGGATGTAACCCATTCACGAACTTAAAATTAATTTTTTGCTAAAAATGACACACAAAAATTTTTAGCACTATAGCTCAAAGCTTTCGAGAGTTATGCTGTAGACAGACGGACAGACAGACAGACAGACGGTCACTCGGAATCGAGGTTTTTGAGCGACAACAAATATTTCTGTACCCTTGGCGGCTCTGTGCGAGCATTATTTCTTAGCGTTACAAACGGTAAGGCAAACACAATATACTCTCAGATTTCATCTAGAGTATAAAAATGAATTTCGTCGCCATATCAATATGTCATGCCTGTCTGTTTGTCTATCTATCCGTCTGTCTGCCACATTACATTCGAGCTCTAAAAACAATTTCAGCACGTGCTGAAATTTTTACTAATAATGAAGCTTCCATCCCTTCAATCAAATTTCATGAATTTTTGAAATTTTAAGATATTGATTTTTCTTTGAAACTAGCAAAGCAAAAAGAACAATTTTTGTCAGAACTTTTTGTATTATAACTGCAATTAGTTTTGAACAAAATTATCAAATTTATCTTATTCCTTCTACCCCCTTCCATACAAATTACACGAAATTTTGAAATTTTATTGGGTGTAAAAATTGAAAACCGCCTTTAATTTTTTTTTTTTTCAAAATTCGAGTCTTTATTGTACGAAAGTGGTGAAATATTTATAATTGAAAGAAATTCCTATCGCAAGCCACAACTTTTTTCCCATCTTTCTGGCAGCATACGGGTTCCTCAACAAAAACCCCCACTTCTTTTGAGCCGATTCACGAATCGACCCAATTTTTGCCTTCTTCGTGAAAATGGTGGTGCTGCTCAGCCAGGCTATGCGCCATCGATGGCAGTAGGTTGCAGTTGGACGATGCGATGTCTGGAGAATACGGCAAATAGGCTTTCACAAACTGACCAACATGTGGCAACGTTGTCGTGCAGCAAACTCAGTTTGTTGTGTCTCTCCTCGTGTTGCGGCCATTTCTACTTCAATGCTCGTCTCAAACGCATTAGTTTCACCCATTTACAGCAGCTCATAATACACCATGCCGAGCTGGTCCCAGATAAAATCACACTCAGCATGATTTTCGATTAAGCCGTTTTCGTTTTATTGACAAATTTCGGATAACATAGGGTATTAAAAATTCATGAAAAGCATTTTACCTTCGAACATATGAGAGCTATCGAATCCAAAATTGAAGCTATATTTCAGAAAAACAATGTCCTAATTCCTTGAAAATTATTAAAGCTACAAACTTTAAATCCAGCACGAAACATTTTCTATACAACGTTCGGTGTCATAAATAAACATAAAATAAAATGATACTCTAGATGAAACAGAATATTTTTGATCTTCAGAAATTTTGAGTGAAGTGGTAGATGTGGTGATGACATTGAACTAATTTCTTCACATAATACTAGAGTTGCTATCAAAATGTTTCAAGCAAAATTTAGGATCCAAAAATTTAATAGATACTGAGGAAATTAGTGTATTAGATTTAGTGAGATTGAAATCGTAATCGTCTTATCTTTGTTGGTCTTACTAATAATTCTAAATAAATATTTAGTGCACATTTTCAGCTCGATCAATTTTATACGTACTGAGTAAATTTGTTTATAGTATATCATGGAAACGTGCATTTTGTATGGGAGGTGGTGAAAGGAAGGGGAGGACTCAAATAACTTTTATACAGTGGATTGAAATTATTATAAAAGTAAAATAGTCCAAATTTCAGATGAATAGCTTTTATACTTTTCGAGCAAATCCATTTATTGTCAAATAGCGAAATTGTGTCGTTTTGTCTGGGAGGGGGTAGAAGGGATGGAGTGATTTTGACCGTTCACGAACTTCACCTTACTTTTTTGCTAAAAATAACGTGTACAAAATTCGAGCTCTCTAGCCTAACGTGTTATCAAGCTAGAGAGGACATGGACGGACGGGCGGACAGACAGATGGACGGACATGCGGTTTTGAGATTTTTGAGTGATTGCATGAACTTCTATATCATTCATTTTTTTTCTCGGATCCTTATTTCTTGGCGTTACAAACTTTATGGCAAAGTTATATAATTTCAGATTTCATCTAGAGTATAGAAATTTCAAATTTCCCCATTCTGCTTAAATCACCTCCCATACAAAAGTCAATATTTAGTTTTCGAAAGAATTTGAGATGATATATTTTCCGATATAACAAACTTTTTTTCCCATTTCATCTAGGGTATTATATGATTGGGCTTTACGTCCAATCATAATTCTATTATGTTTAAAACTTGGAATCGACTTAATAAGGATAGACTATAGTTAAATTGCGTGTTGTACTGTATTTAAGACTAGCAAACGCCCGCGACTTCGTCCGCATATTTCAATGAAATCGCAATAATAAGCAATTTTTGAGAATGTAGTTAGTAATACATTATGTGGGATATATAATCTGCTTACTTTAATGGCTCTTTGAACACAATGTTTTGTATTTTGTTGGAATCAGAACCATAAATTATTAAGAATGATACCATGATACTCGCATTTGAATGGGAGAGGCTCGTGATCAAATCAATCCCGTGATTTGAGATCATATAAGTATTGACGAGCATTGAGGACATGTGAATAATTATAGCTAGTGTTAATTTAAAAAACATAACAGAATTATGATTGGGCGCAAAGCCCAATCATATGATACTCTAGATGACATACTTACTTGCCTTTTGCTTGGGAGGTGGTAATAGTAGAGGGGGAGGTTTGTCATTTTTGTATGTAACACTGAATGTAGTATATAAAATATTTCATGCTGAATTTAAAGTTTTTTGCTTTCATAATTTTCGAGGAAATTGAACAATTTTCGTCTGAATTTATGATATTTGTATGGGAGGTGGCAGAGAAAGTGGAAGATTTTGGATGATTTTGAATCTGCTTATTAACTTCCTAATCACATTGCTTTGTTACAATTTCAAAGTCGATATTATATCATATTTCTTGACCTTTCAATACAAAAATTTGTATGGGAGGTGGTAGAAGGAGTGAGGTGAAGGCGATAATTTTTTTAGCATTTATTGCAATTAGTAAGGGACAGATTGTGGCAAAATTTTAAGTTTCTACTTCTTCTAGTTCCTATGAAAATCGGTTAAATGCATTTACCAAAATTCTGCATTTGTATGGGAGGGGGTAGAAGGAATATCCGAATCAAACCCAAATTTTTTGACATCAATTATATTTATAATAGGATACCTTTCTCAAATTTTAAAGTTGATATCTTAGACGGTTTTGGAGAAAACTAATTTAATTAAAATTCCGAAATTTCGTAAAATTTGTATGGGAGGGGGTAGAACGGGTGAGGTAAAGTTGATAGTTTTTCCAAAATTAGTTGCAATTATAATAAAATTAATTATGACAAAAATTGGTTCATTTAGCTTTGCTAGTTGCAATGCAAACCGAATAAATGGATTTTTGCAAATTGTGCATTTGTATGGGAGGTGGCAGAAGGAGTAAGGGGATCATATCAATATTTCTTGAGGTCAATGATATTCATATCATTGTACTATGACCTAATTTTTAAGTCAATAGCTGGAAAGCTTTCGGAGGAAAATCGATTTCCTTAAATTTCGAAATTTCATGAAATTTGTATGGGAGGGGGTAGAAGGAGTGGGGAGATGTGGCCCGTTCACGAACTTAAATTTACTTTTTTGCTAAAAATGAGACACAACAAATTTCAGCACGATAGCTCTAAGCGTTCGAGAGTTATGTTGTAGACAGACGGACAGACGGACAGACGGACAGACGGACAGACGGACAGACGGACAGACGGACGGACAGCAACTCGGAATCGAAGTTTTTGAGCGACAACAAATATTTCTGTACCCTTGGCGGCTCTGTGCGAGCATTATTTCTTAGCGTTACAAACGGTAAGGCAAACACAATATACTCTCAGATTTCATCTAGAGTATAAAAAGCCCAAATAAAATAACATTAAGCTTGAAAACGTAACAGGACTACGATTGGGCGTAGAGTCCAATCATACGATACTATAGATGAAATCGAAATTTTTGTGATATTATGAAATTTTGTATGGAAATTGGCTGCACTGAACTAATTTGTTTCACACCATGCTAGCGTAGCTATAAAAATGTTTTGAAACAAATTTAAGCTTTAAAAATTGAGTACTGAGGTACTGAGAAACTTTGTGCATTGAATTTAATGAAATTGTGCAATTTTTCTGGGAGGTGGTAGAAGGAAAGGGGGGTTTTTGGTGATATTTCGAGAAACAACTATAATCATCATGCAATTGAAATATTTAAAATTTTCAGGTCTATATAATTCACGCTTTTCAAGCAGATCGAATTTTTGTAAAGTCGTGGAATTGTGTCACATTGTATGGGAGGGGGTAGAAGGAGTGAAGGTACTCGGTTAATTTTTTCCCGATATTAAAAATGCTAATTAAGGATTGAGTACAAAAGTTTAGCTCGATGAAAGTTATATGAATTGAGAAAATTAGCTTAGAATATTTCATGAAAAAGTGCAGCTTGTATGGGAGGTGGTGGAAGGAGTAGCGGGTTTTAAGTGAATTTTTGAGAAACAACTATAATCATTATGTAATTGATATATTTTAAATTTTAGATCTGCATCATTCACGCTTTTCAAGAAAATCGAATTTTTGTAAAGTCGTGCAATTGTGTCACATTGTATGGGCGGGGGTAGAAGGAGTAAATCTACTTGGTTAATTTTTTCCCGATATTAATAATGATGCTAATTTAGGATAGAGTACAAAATTTGAGCTCGATGAAAGTTATACATATGTACTGACGAAATTAGTTTAGAATATTTCATGAAAAAGTGCAGTTTGTATGAGAGGTGGTTGAAGGAGTGGGGGGTTTTAAGTGACTTTTTGAGAAGCAACTATAACTAATTTGCAATTGACATATCTTAAATTTCAGATCAGTAACATTTACAGTTTTCAAGAAAATCGAATTTTTGTAAAATCGTGGAATTGTGTCACATTGTATGGTAGGGGGCTGAAGGTGTGAAGCTAATCGGTTAATTTTTTCCCGATATTAATAATAATGCAAATTAAGGATTAATTACAATATTTAAGCTCGATGAAAGTTACACGTACTGAGAAAATGGGTATATAGCATTTCATGAAAAAGTGCAGTTTGTATGGGAGGTGGCGGAAGGAGTAGCGGGTTTTAAGTGAATTTTTGAGAAACAGCTATAATCATGATGCAATTGATATATTTTAAATTTCAGATCTGCATCATTCACGCTTTTCAAGAATTGTGTCATATTGTATGGGAGGGGGTAGAAGGAGTGAAGCTACTCGGTTAATTTTTTCCCGATATTAATAATAATGCAAATTAAGGATAAAGTACAACATATAAGCTCGATGAAAGTTACACGTACTGAGAAAATTGGTGAATAGTCTTTCATGTTTAGTTTGTATGGGAGGTGGTGGAAGGATAATTTGTGTATCATAGATCACATTTCTAATAAAAATAGTTTGTTCTAAATTTCAAATGATTTGCTAAAATGGTTTTGAAGAAAATTTGATTATTATATATTTTTGAAAATTAGTCATTTTGTATGGGAGGGGTAGAAGGTGTGGGGGTATTGAAATAAGACCACACGCAGATTACATCTCGGTGCACATCTAATAAACTGTGAAATTTTCATTACAATCGGTTAAGCTGTTTTTGCGTGAAAACCGGAAAGACAGACAGACAGACAGAGAGATTTTTAAAAACGTGTGTTTCTGCTAAGTTATTGCTAACATAAAGCAAAAAACTTATTTATAGCCATTTATAAACAAATAACAGACAGACACTACAATTATATTTATATGTATGGATTAGATACAAAACTCAGAACCAAATTATTTTTTTTGCCGATTCTGCCATTCTATTAAAATTCTCCGGAACCTTCGAAATTCGAAAAAGAATCAAATCAATTGTAACATAATTTTACATTTCAATGAATTTCCTATCAAGTGAATGTGCCAGTCTCAGGTTAAAAAATCTCATTCATACAACCGCCATAATTCGAAATATCCTTACGCATGTTAAATGCTAAAATGGATCTGATTTACATACAGTCTTGAACAAATATAATGCATATGTGTCCTGAAAGTGTGCTCTGAAATCTGTAGATTTAAATCATTTCGTTTCGATGAACCCAAATTCTTACCTACTTAATATTATTTTATTTGTCTAGAAACATTTATATTTATTTTTTATGCTTTTAATAGTGAATTTATGTATTGGTACTACAATGAACTTTGAAATTTAATGTGTGGGCTTTAAAATGTATTTCAAATAATTTCTAATAACGCACATCAACAAATTGCAAAAATTGATGTTTGACTCTGTTCAAATCTCACAATAAATCCCGACAATTTGGAACGCAAAATGGAAGTTCGATTCGATTCACTTCATTTGAAAACATTACAAATAATAAGAGATAATTTTTGATAAAGGTTAACACAATATTCACTAGAAATTGGAGAGGTTATTCGAAGGTCTGTGAAGGTTTCCAAATAAATTTTCGCATTTTAGCTAGCAGGGAAAATCATTTTACTGTGTTGATATTATGATTTTAAGGATATATCTAAGGTTAAACTAACAGATGAATTTACGAAGTAACTTATATGATAGGTACAGACTTCGAATAGCGAGCTATTTAGAATTTCTTTCGTAGCTCTTTTGATAATCTGTTTTGAAGGCTGGAATGTAGCGAGTGCAAGAAAGCTTTAAATATTGATCAAAATACAAAATAAAAGGCAGTATAATTGCAAATTTTTTATGAAAATTTCTTATCCCCTCTTTGCATAAATTCTCTTGATGTCGATCAATAGTGTCGGGTACTCATAAGTTGAATGAATTTGTGTTTGCAAACAATGCACCCAAACGAGAACATTATTCGAATTGTTTGCGCGACCGAAAGAGAAACAAGAACCGAATTATGATTGGGCGTAAAGCCCATGCTCTAGATGAAATGGGAATGAATTTAAAATACCGGAAAATATAATAAGCCATCTCAAATTCTTTCGAAAACTGAATCATGACTTTTGTATGTGAGGTGGTAGAAGCAATTTGGGGAACTTTAAAATTTTTGTATGTGACACCAAATCTTGTACGCAAAATCTTTCGCGCTTAATTCAAAGTTTGTAGCATTCATAATTTTCAAGGAATTTGGACATTGTTCTTCTGAAATTGGGGTATTTGTATGGGAGACAGCAGAGGTAGTGGAAGGTTTTGAATGATTTTGAAACTCCTTATCAACATCCTTATTACCATGTTTCAAGTTCAAAGTCGATAGCTCTTATATGTTCGGATGAGAGAGAAATGCTTCTCTTAAATTTTAAGTTTCTACTTGTTCTCGTTTTAATGGAAATCGATAAAATGCATTTAACAAAATTATGCATTTGTGTGAGAGGAGGTAGAAGGAGTATAAGAACCAAAATAAAATTTTTCGGCATTAAAAAAATTTTAACTATTATACTTTGAAGATGTGTAAGATTTTCGTTATCTCGGAAGCATTGTCAGTATGGACGGCGGAGCCGAAAAAAATATTGAGGCTCGTCTAAATAAAGCTCGTCAGGCCTTCGGTATCCTTTCCCCTTTCTGGAGATTAAGAGAGAATTCCCTTCGCACGAAGCTGCGAGTTTTTGACGCATGCGTCAAATCCGTGTTGTTATATGGTTGTACTACGTGGAAAGTGGCCGTTCGTCTTACCAAGAAGCTACAGACTTTTCTGAACCAATGCCTCCGACGCATTTTAGGAATATTCTAGCCAGAACTGATCTCCAACGACGAACTCTCGAGTTCAACTGGCCAGACTAAAATAGGTATTGAGATTCAAAGGATGAAGTAGCAGTGGATCGGTCATACTTTGAGGAAATCATAGCGAAACATCGCCAAACAGGCTCTGGATTATAATCCTCAAGGAAGACGTCGGGTTGGTCGACCACGTAACACATGGAAGCGAGCAGTTGAGCAGGAGGCCAGAGGAATAAACAAGTCCTGGCAACAGCCTAAGGCTCAGGATCGCGCCTTGTGGAAGAGAGTTGTTTCTGTCCTTTGCCCTATAGGGGATCTTAACAGGCATTTGATTGATTGATTGATACTTTGGTCACAATTTCAAGTCGATAGCTGTCGAAATTTCATGAAATTTGTATGTGAGGAGTAAGGAGTGGGATAAAGTTCATAATTTTTTCATAATTGATTGCAATTATACAGAATAATTTTGGCAGATTCGTCCTTTTAGCTTTGTTAGTTTCAGGGAAAATAGAAGAAATGCATATTTTAAAAATTGTGCATTGTGTTGGAGGGGTAGAAGAAGTAAGCAGATCGGATCATTATTTTTTGACGTTAATGATATTCGCATCACTGTACGATACTTTAACATAATTTTGAAGTGAATGGCTTAAACAGCTTCAAATAAAAATCAATTTATAGAAATTTCGAAATTTCATGAAATTAGTATTGGAGGGGGTAGAAGTAGTGGGGAATGTAGCCCGTTCACGAACTTAAAGTCTCTTTCTTGCTAAAACTGATATGAAAAAAAAATCAGCCCGTTAGTTCAAAGCATTCAAGAGTTATGTGAAGGCAGACGGACGGATACCAAAGACTACAGTGAAATTTAAAGCCAAAGAGGTAGGAATATTCACTTAAAGCAAATAAGACAGTTCTGTACATTTGTAGGTATATTATGGACTCAATTCTCCATGGACGAGTTACTTAAATATATCATGTACAAATAATATTATTGACTAATTCTATTCTGTACTAATTTAATCACGAACGGTATAATGGACCCGTATTCATTAATCTGAGAGTATTATAACCTTTTGTTTGCCACAAAGTTTGTTACGCTTAGAAATAAGGTTTAGAGAAAAAAATGAACCATACAGAAGTTCTCATCATCACTCAAAAATCTTACAACAGGATGTCCGTCCGGTCGCCCGTCGTCTGTCCGTCCGTCTGTTCGTCCGTCTGTTCGTCGTCTGTTCGTTCGTCTGTTCGTCCATCTGTTCATCCGTCTGTCCGGCCATCTCTCGAGAACGCGTTGAGCTATGAAGTTTAAATTTTACACGTTGTTTTTGGAACCACCAGGAAAAAGTAAGATCAAGTTCGTGAACGGGCGAAATTCCATCCAAAATGACACAATTGCGAAATTTAGCAATAAACTAATTTTTTGAAAAGAATAAAAGCTTTAGATCAGATCTAAAGCTTTTAGAATATAATATTTTAATATTGTCATCAATTCACAACATACAAATTATTTAAATCGCCCCACTTCTTTTACCACCCCCCTACAAATTGCATTTTTTGTTGAAATATTATAAACCAATTTACTCAGTACGTTTAACAATTATATAATATATTATAATCTAGGGTGTGGCCTAGTAGGTAGCGTGTTGGTCTTGTAATGCGAAGGTCGTGAGTTCAAATCCCGGTCGACGCAATATATAATTCCAGCACATTGCCTGCTTAGATATACCTTGGTCACCTCAATCTACGAAAATGAAAAATTTGTAGAAAGAGGGTTGTGCGAAGGGCTAACAACCTTTCCACAATAAGTAATAAAAAAATTGTTAAGGAAACTGAATGTCAGGAGGCCAAGGTCCGATTTGGGCTGTAGCGCCATTGTAGTAATAGTTTAAAATTTATTGAGTGGAGATTATGCACTTAATATATATTATAATTAATTATTATTCTTCTTCAATGGCGCTACAGTCCAAATCGGGCCTTGGCCTCTTGACCTTCAGGTTCCTTAACATTTTCATTATTTATTGCGGAAGGGTTGTTAGTTATCTACGAATTTTCATTTTCGTAGATTGAGGTAACCAAGGTATATCCAAACAAGTAGTGTGCTGGAAGTATGCTTCGACCGGGATTTGAACTCACGACCTTCGCATTGCACAACAACACGCTACCTATTAGGCTACACCCTAATTATTATTATTAGTTATTAATTATTAGTAAGGCCAAAAAAATTAGTCGATTAGCTTAACTCCTTTTATCGCCTCCCATACAATCTGGCACAATTTCGCAATTTTTCAAAGAGTCGATTTTCCTTAAAAGTATGAATGCTGCTGATCTGCAATTTAAAATAAGTCAATTGTGTTTCTGAAAAATTCATTGAAAACTCCCCACTCCTTCTATCACCTCCCATACAAACGGCACAATTCCTTTAATCCAATACACAAATTTTGTCTGTATCTATTAAATTCTTGAAGTTTGAATTTTTTATACGACATTTTGATGTGAAAAAGTTAGTTCAATGCCATCATCCGTTCTACCACTCCCATACAATATTTCTTAAATTCATACCGAAATTCTTTTTCAGCGAGAGTACTGCATGATTGGGCTTAACGCCCAGACGAAGTCCTGTCAAGTTTAATGATGGCATATGAAAGTTGAATGTATTATGTATGGCTATAAGTTTCAAAATACTTTTATTTATTATAGAAAAGATGGGACGTTATGTTCTAAATTTAATATAATAACATTATAATAGAAAACCATAACAGGGCTGTGCGTAAAGCCCAATCTTACGATATTCTAGATGAAAGAGAATTTTGTCTGATCCCAAGAAATTTTGTATGGGGAGTGGTAAAAGGGTGATAGCATAACTGCTAACTAATTTTTTCCCCATCATGGTAGAGCTATACAAATATTTTATACAAAAATTTAAGCTCCAAAAATTGAATAGTTACTAAGAGAACTAGTGTGTTAGATTTAGTGAAATTGTGCAGTTTGTATGGGAGGTGGTAGAGGGAGTGGGTAGATTTTAGTATTTTTTTCAGAAATAATTACGATTATTATAAAATTATTAAAATTTACATCTCTTATATTTCAGACTAGTAACATTCATACTTTTCAAAAAAATCTATTTTTTGTGTAGTTGGGATATCATATGGAATGGGAGGGGGTAGAAGCAGTAAAGCTACTCAATTGATTTTTTCTGATCTTAATGATAATGCTAATTAAGTATCTGCTAAAAAATTGAAGCTCGCTAAATGCTATACGCACTGAGAAATTCGGTTTAGAGTGTTTCATGAAAAAGTGCAGTTTGTATGGGAGGTGGTTGAAGGCAAGGGCGATTCGAATAGTTTCACATTTATGATAAAAATTATATTTTCTAAATTTCAAATCATTAGCTCTTATGGTTTCCAAGAAAATTTGATTTATGTTAATTATTGAAAATGAGTCATTTTATAGGGGGGAAGATCGATTTGGCCCGTCACGAACTTGACGTTACTTTTTTGTCAAAATTGAGGTGCAAAAAATTTGAACTTTCAACGCGTTCTCAAGCTAAAGAGCGCATAGACGGACGGACGAAGAGATTTTTGAGCGATAATAAATACGACTCTGTGCGAGCATTATTTCTTGGCGTTACAAACTTTAGAGCAGACTTATAATACGCTCAGATTCCATTTAGAGTGTAAACAATGTATAGCAGTAAAACTTTTTTTATAATTTTTATTAAACACAAGTTTTCAATAAAATCTGCGAAAAATTCCAAAAATTTTTGAAATTTCTTAGCACTTTTTGAAATTGGCAATAAACTTTATTTTGTGTACATTTAAGACCGCCACCATGTAGAAGCCTCCAATCCACCCGATAATTTCTCTTATAATTAATTTTCGTTGAATAAACAATAAATCCAACAATGTTTCTATGAATTATAATATTTTTTTTCTGTGTATTTTTTGTTTTTATATTGTGTGTTGTTAATTCGAACAAACGGAATGGCAATGGAAAGCATATGGCCCGGCAGTATGCAATGGTAATAAATTATTCGATGTAGCGTAAATTGGGAATTTTGTTTTTGGATTAAGCGCGATTAGCCGAAAGATATAGATATAGCCGACGGATTAGACAACAATAAAAATTAGTGTCGACGGTGTAGAATAATTCGCTCGGTAATCGATGCGCAATTAATCCAGTTCGAAATTTCTTTGATAATTACTTCCCGATTATCTTGTTTGAATTTTCCGACCATATTTTTTTTTTGCTGTTATTTTTAATTCATCACACACGTTCCAGGTTGATTCTAATTTCGAATTTAATATAAACACATGGCTTGCATGGATTTTACGTGCTAGTCAACATGCAGAGAGATATATTGAAGCTCTTTTCGTCCATTCAGATAAATTTAGTAGATTGGGTGTGGATTTAGTTTGGAATGATCAATACTATCGATCATTAGTTTTCGCTAAATGTGAGAGAGGTATTTACGATTCATCCGAGAAGTATTCTGTCGGAATGATCTAGCAGCTTTATAGACAGAGTTGTTGAGATCTTGCTTTTTTCACTTAATTAATATTATTCGGAAATATTTGTTATTTTCGCTGGCCAGTATGTTATAGAATAGATAGATTTTGTTAAGACTTTATATATAGCTAAAAAACTAACAGCATGTTCTTAGAATAACTTATTCATACGGGAACGTGCCCGGATATGATTATACTGTAGATAAAATCTTAGAGTATTATAAGTTTGCTCTATAGTTTGTACCGCTAAGAAATAAGTCTCGGAGAAAAAAGTGAATGGCACAGAAGTTTATATTATCACTCAAAATCTCAAAACCGGATGTCCGTCCGTTCGTCTCTCTGTGCGCTCTCTAACTTGAAAGTTGAGCTAGAAAGCTCAAATTTTGTATACGTCGTTTTTAATATGAAAATTAAGGTCGCGGACGGGTAAATCGCTTCACCCTTGCTACTCCCTCCTATACAAAATAACTCATTTTCAAAAATTTGCCGTAATCAAATTTTCTTGGAAACTAGAAGTTCAAATAAATTTGTTTATTAAATTTGGAATAATCGTTTTCTCTATAAATCTGATTTAAGGTAAAAAAAACTAGTCGAACCACCCTTCCACCTCCTCCCATACAGACGGCACTTTTTCGTGAAATAAAATAAACCAATTTTCGCAGTACATAAAACATTTCTCATACTCAAATTATTATATTTATATTATCAAACTAGCGATCCCCCGCATAAGAATCGCAATAATAAGCATTTTTTAAGAATGTAGTTAATAATAAATTTGGTGGGATATATAATCTGCTTAGTTAAATGGCTCTTTGAACGCAATGCTTTTTATTTTGTTGGTATCAGAACCATAAATTATTAAAAATGAAACCATGGCACTCGAATTGTATAGGGGAGGCTCGTGAGCAAATCAATCCCGTGATTTGAGATCATACATATATGTATTGAAGCGCGTTAAGGACATGTGAATATTTGTAGCTTGTGTTAATTAAAAAACAAAAGCCCAAATAAAATAACATTAAGCTTAAAAATATAACAGAACTACGATTGTGCGTAAAGCACAATTATAGTTCATACGATATTATAGATGAAATCGAAATTTTTGAGATCTTTAGAAATTTTGTATGATGGGGAGCGATGGAAGGGGTGACAGCATTGAACTAATTTGTTCCATATCATGCTAGGGTAGCTATAAAAATGTTTTGTACCAAGTTTAAGCTTCAAAAATTGAACAGATAAAATTAAAAATTAGTGCATTGGTTTAAGTAAAATTGTGTATTTTTTATGAGAGGTGATAGAAAGAGTAGGGGGTTTTTTAGTTTTTTCTTGAGAAACAACTATACTCATCATGCAATAGATAGATTTTAAATTTCAGATCAGTAACTTTCATACTTTTGAAAAAAATCGAATTTTGGAAAAGATGTGATATTTTGTCACATTGTACGAGAGTGGATAAAAGGGAAGAAGCTAATCGATTTATTTTTTCCCGATATCAATTATAATACTAGAAGATTTAAAACAAAATTTTATTGTATATATTAAACTATTGCATTTATGATAAAAATAATATGTTTTAAATTTCAAATTATTCTCTCCTATGGTTTTTAAGAAAATTTGATTATTATATATATTTTTTTAAATGAGTCATTTTGTATGGGAGGGGGTAGAAGCCGTGGGGTATTGAAATAAGACCAAATTACATCTCGAAGCATGTATAGTAAACTGTGAAAGTTTCATTACAATCGGTTTAGCCGTTTTTGCGTGAAAGCCGGACAGATAGACATACTGAGAGAGAAGAGTTTTAAAAACTTGTGTTTCTGCTTAGGTATTGCTAAAATAAAGAAAAAAACTAACTTATAGCCATTTATAAACAAAAACCAGACAGATACTACAATTATATTTATATGTATAGACTAACATTATTATTAAGATCGAAAAAACTAAATGATTAGCTGCTTTTCTTCAAACCCCCCCCAATACAATTTAACACGATTTCGGAACTTTACAAAAAATCGATTTTCTTGAAAAGTGTGATTGCGGTTTCAAATTTAAGAGATGTCCTTTGCATTATGTACATTCTGAAAAAAAAAACACAAAGAAGACGCCACTCCTTCTACCACCTCCCATACAAACTGTACAATTTCACTAATTATCTCAGTACCTACTCAATTTTTTTGTATAGATTGCTTTTTGTAGCTACTCTAGCATGATGTGAAAAAAATAAATAGTTCAATGCTGCCACCATTTCCACCACTCCCCATACAAAATATCGTAAGATGAAAAAATAATATCATGTCAACTAGAGTATCGTAAGATTGTGCGCATTCGTAGCCCTGTTATGTTTTTAGAATAAATTGATTTTCCCTTAAATTAATTCAAGCAAAAAATTGCGACCCCGTCCTCTTTTATAGAATGATTTCTTTTTCTTCTTCAATAGCACTAATGCCCAAATCGGGAGTTGGCTGAATTCTAGGGTGTAGCCTAGTGGGTAACGTGTTGGTCTATAATACGAAGGGTATGAATTCAAATCCCAATTGCTCCGCAAGACTAGCTCTGGGTTATAATCGTCAAGAAAGAAGTCGGGTTGGTCAAGCATGTAGCATGAAGTGATCAGTTGAGGAAGAGGCTAAAGGAATACGCAAGTCCTGACGACACTAAAAGCGATGCTCATAATGGCGCCTTCTGAAAGAGAACTATTTCTGTCCTATGCCCGTATCATCATCAATAGCGTGACAGCCCAAGTCGGGTCCTGGCCTCCTGAAGTCGTCGCCTCCAATCGTCTCGATCCCAAGATCGTGTCCTCCATCTGCTAATTTTGAAAACGGCTTTGCTGTCTTCCATTCACTCTACATGGCCATCCCACTGCAGTTTACATAGCTTGATGAACGTTGAAGCTTCTGGCTCGTCGTAGAGTTGATACAACTCATGGTTGTATCTTATTCGCCATTCCGTTCCTTCCTTCGCCCGTATAGGGGGTCTTCACATGAAATTAATTCATTAAGTTTGCTTGTGCCAGCATCACACAAAAACTCCTCAACGTATTTTGACGCGTGAATCTCTATCAGACAGTCCTAAAATTGGGGTACTTATTTATATGCCATTGACTATACAATAAAATAGCTGTAATCAAATCAGTCGAATGGAAAAATGTTATAGCATAGTAAAATTAATGAAATTTATTAGCAATTATTTATAATTTTTAAGATAAATGGCATCTTACTTTCGTTCGTTGTCTAACTATTATCATTGTTCAGAAAGCTAAGCCGAGTTCGTAAATGGGTCAAATCTTACCAAACCTTCTCTAATTGTTGTGTTTAGAGTTAAAATTGTTGGATTTTCTTTGAAACTACTCGAAAACCGGATCAACGAATAACGACGTATATAACACTAATTTTGAAAAACATTGCTCTCCTCACTTCTTCTACAAACTCCCATATACATTTCATGAAATTTCTAAATTTTAAAAATTTATATTTTTTCGAAATTACCAAATCTATTGGCTTGAAAATTTCATCAAACTATAGCGATGTAAATTCCATTATATTTTTTTTATAGCGCCGATCATATCTTAGGGAATCACCCTTTTTTTTTTTTAAAAAGCCGAACACAACTTAGGGGGTCACCCTTTAATGTAAATTACACAGTCATGTCGGTAAGGGAAAAAAAGGAGTAAGGAGTTGAGGTTAGTCGGGATTAAAAGGAGGGAAAGGCCTAAAATGCCGGTGGACGTTGAGTTTGAAACGTCGAAGGTCGTTTGACAATGGGAATACATCTTTAGGCAATGCATTCCAGAGCTTAGAAGTTCGGGGTATGAATGACCGCCTATATTTCACTGTGCGGGAGGTCGGAAGCTTAACAGTTAACTCGTGTGCGCTTGATGATAGGCGTGTGTTTCTAGGAAATGAGTACAGAGGAGGAATAAGTTTAGCAAGTTCCTCACTGCATTAACCATGGAAGTAGCGGTAGTAAATGCTTAGTACACCAACATTTCTGCGATGCTCAAGGGAGTCTATAGAAACCGTGATGGTTTCATCTCCAATTAGTCGGAACGCCTGTCTCTGGACACGGTCGAGCATTGCAAGTTGCGTTTTGGGTGCCCCAGCCCATAAATGAGAATTGTACTCGAGGCGTGGTCTAATGTAGGCCTTATAAATATTTGCTAAGTCACTGGGAGTAAAATATTTTTTACATCTTCGGAGAACTCCTAGGCGTTTGGAAGCGTCAAGTGCTACGTCAAGTATGTGCTGGTTCCAATTAAGGTGGTTATTTATTTTGATGCCAAGGAGTGAGAAGTATTCGGAGGAGTTTAGTGGGACACCACCGAAGGTTACATTAGGAGCCGACGCCGGGACATCTCGTTTAAGGGAAAGATGACAGGCCTGCGTTTTTGAAGTGTTGAACTCTACTCTATTTATCCTGCCCCATTCCAAGATTAGATTCAGGTCAGAGTTCAATGATCCAAATAGTTCGGCACGTTTAGATGCTACCGGGACACGGTGAGCGTTAGTAATCGAGTCGAATTCATAGATGTTATCCAGGGTACTATCATCTGCAAAGCAATGAATCGGATTGAGCGTGGACGACAGAAGGTCATTGATAAAAATAAGAAAGAGTGTGGGTGATAAAACAGAGCCTTGGGGGACTCCGGAATCTATGGGAAAGGGAGAAGATGTCACCCCATCCAATACGACTTGTATGGAGCGTTCATGTAAGAAACTCTCGATCCATTTTACAAGGTTATTATTAAAGCCGAATGCTTTGAGCTTCTCTAGGAGATAATTGTGCCAAACTCTGTCGAACGCTTTAGCGATGTCAAGCGCCAGAACTTGACCTTCGCCAAATTTATGGATGCAAGAGTTCCAACGGTCAGTCAGATAAACCAAGAGGTCACCTGTAGACCGTCCGGAACGGAATCCGTATTGTCGATCATTGATAAGTTTGTTATCTTCAAGATAGCGGATTATTTTGCGATTCACAGCCGTTTCCATCACTTTCGACAGAACGGAAGTAATGGCGATGGGGCAATAGTTGGCGGGCAACGCTTTGTTACCTTTCTTGGGAATCGGCTGAACATTCGCCATTTTCCACGTGCGCGGAAAATGTCCAGAAGAGTAAGAGAGATGGAATAAATCTCGCAGCGGTTTAGCCAGGGGCGCAAAACAATTTTTTAGGACTAGAGGGGTAGTACCATCGGGACCTACAGATTTCTGAGCGTTGAGCTCACGAAGAATTCTGGATATAAGTCGTATGCGAAAATGGATCTCAGGTAGACGAAATCCAGATGGTGATACCGGCGTGGGAGACTGATTGATTTAACATGGTTGCTGTTAACCGTTTTAAGAAATGACCAAAACGATCTTGAGCCATTTGGCGATTCGAGAATTTTCTGTCGAAGCTTTTGGTCGTGTTGAAATTTAGCTTTAATGCATTGGATGCACAGTCAAGTCGGTATAGGGTAGGCGAGCGATGGAGTTACAAGGGAGTTTCTGAAGAGGCGAGTTTAAACTGTCGGTAGATGTTAACCTTGAAACACTTGTACGACGATGGGAATACGTGGGTCGGCAATGTATTTCGAAGTCTTGATTTTCAGACGATAAAGGCTTAAGAATGAACTCATGAGTGTGTGCGGCTTGCCGAGTATTTCTGAGATAGTTGAAAAGAGGAGGGATGAGGTTAGACAGTTATTCACATTTAGCATGGAAATATCAAATTAAAAAGCTTCGACGGAAAATTCTTGTAACCCCAAAAGGCTCAAGATCTTTTTGGTCAATTAAAACTTCATAAGATCATCCAAACCTCCTTTTACATATGGTGACCGAATTATTACGAATCCACTTGAAACGAAGACGTATTATCTCCCAAATACTCAAGGAACTCAATATACACAAGTCTGCTGGTCCTGATGGCATCTCCTCTATTACATTTAAGTAAACCTCTTCGCAACCTATTTTACCCGTTATTCTCTTCAGGACACTTTCCAACCATGTGGAAAATGGCGAGTGTTCAACTAATCTCTAAGAGAGGAAACAAACGGCTGTCAATCGCAAACTAGATAGATAAAAATCTACCGGCTCCGTTCTGGATATTCCAATGGAAATCTTCTATCTAACTGAAAGTTGGAGCTCGAGCATTCACAAATACGGTGAAGGTAAGGTACTGGTCTTGACTTTGCGACTTTGCCCTTGACAGAGTTTTGGCAAAAAGGTCTATTAGTAAAACTCATAGCCATAGGTTGTAACACTATCTTTATAAAATAGATTGAGAGTTTCTTTTTTGAACTCTCGATACGAGTCGTAATGGATGATCCTAATCGTTTCAGTTCGATTCCGGTATCTTTCAAGGCTCTGTTCTAACCGCCACTCTCTTTCTAATCTTCATTAATGTTCTTCTGTCAACAACACTCAATCTTCTCCATAGCTTTACAGATGACAGTACTCTGGATAGCACCATTCAATTCAACTCCGTTACTGAAGATCATCGTCCTTACTTACTTACGATGGCGCTACAGCCCAAATGGGACTTTGGCCTCCTGAATACTTTGCCTCCATCCTTCTCGGTTCAGTGACCGCGTCTTCCAGTTAGAAAATCTTAGCAGTGATTTGCTGTCTGCGTCAATCGAATCCTCCCAGCGCTTCCGTGGTTTTCCGACCAGTCTTTGTCCGTTGACTTTCCCTTTTAGTGTGCGTTTGGGAATTCTCTGTCATCCATCTGCTCCACATGACCAGCCCATTGAAACTTCTTAAATTTTATGAGGGTTGACACTTCTGGAGTGTCGAGTGGCATACAATTCTCTATTATATCGTATTCTCCAGATCGAGTCCTCTGCCACAGGTCCGAGGATTTTTCTGAGGACCTTTCTTTCAAAGGCGCTAAGTAGTTTTTCGGACGCCTAAGTTAATGTCCACTTTTCGCTGCCATAGCATAGCACAGGTCTTATGATCGTTTTATATAACTTAAGTTTTATTTTCCTGTGTACGTTCTTGTTTTTAATTATTGGAAGTACCGAATAATAAGTTTTGTTTGCCATCATTATTCTTCTTTTGATCCCGATGGGTTCGCTTCCATTTTGCGATAAGTTCACCCCTAGGTATATGAAGTTGTCTACGTTTTCTAGGTTAAAGTCTCCTACCGTAATATTTTGTCTGGTTGGCGTCTTTTTTCTAGTATGTGGTATAATTTTTGTTTTGTTTTCATTAATATATAGTCCAGCTTCCTTTGCTACCGAGTTAAGGCTTACAAATAACTTCTTAGCACTATCCAGAGATCATTTAAAGATATCTATATCGTCGGCATATGCTACGAGTTGTGTGGATTTGAACCATCTCATAAGACGTACACAACAAAGATATTTCTTGGTAGTTTTTGCAGCAGAGTTTGTCACCATTTTTATAAATTGAACATATGATGCGCCAATCTCCAGGAAGTGTTTCTTGCGTCCATATGTTCGTGACTAATCTTTTATATGTAGAAGATGCACTATGCAAGTGTTGCCGGCTTTCAAAAGCTCAGCTGGAATTTTAACGATGCCCGGTGCTTTGTTGTTTGAGTGGTTCCGCAGGTCTGTTTTTACTTCTTCGAGTGTGTATGGAGTAAAAGCGAATCCTCCATCAGCTGTTACATCAGATATACCTCCTATTGTATCTGCTTCTGCTGTTTGTGCAGATGATGGGCTTGGATTGAGAAAGTGTTCAAAGTATTGATCGTCGTGCGTCGTCGAATTCAAAACGCATCGAATTGTGTGATTCATTGAACTCAGACCTCAACTTAATCCTTGAATAGGGCAGGAAAAATAGAGTAGAATTCAATGCCTCAAAAGCTTAGGCTTTTTATCTATCCCTTAAAAAGATGTTCCGGCGGGTTCCTCAAATATAACTTTCGGTAACGTAAGATTACACTCTCCAGATATTGCACTTGATGCCTCCAAACGCCTTAGCGCTCTTCGAAGATGCAAAAAGTAGCTTACGCCCCACAATCTGGTTAATATCTACAAGGCCAAAATTCGTCCCCGTCTCGAGTACAATACACACATACAGGCTAGATTCCCTCGAACACGTCGCTTACTATGGATATTTCCACAATGATTTCGACGAAGAACTGTCCAACCTCATCCCTCCTCTTTTCAACTATCCTAAGAATACTCGGTAAGCCGCACGCGCCATTGATTAAAAAACAGGTAGAAACATCAAATTTTTGCCAGAATTTATTTTTTAATACTCGCAATAAATAACAAAAAATCAAAGCTTCACGCATTCAGGCAGCGGATCGCGAGCGATAGCCTTTGCAGAAGTAGACAGCCTGACGAATAATCTATCGAACATTATCTTAGTCACTGTCCGCAAATCTCCAACAGTTGTCTCCTTTGTTTAGGCTCTAGAATTTCTACACAGACGCAGAGGCGTCAAACATTCGAGCCTGCTTCAGTTCCCAGACAGCACAAGAGGAGTAACATGCATATCATAATCAATAGGAGGAGTATAATGGATCGAACTAGATGGTCCCGGTGCACTGTGGCTCTTCAAAACTACACTACTTCTTTCTGAGCCTAACCCAAAAAGAAAAAAATCATTTCCTTCTACACCATACAAATTTTTCATATTTTAGAAATTTAAGAAAAGCAGTTACTCTTCGTCTTTTGTCAAATTAGTTCACAGTATGGTGATAAGAATGTCGATAATCCATTTCAAAATCATTCAAATCCTGCCACTTCTTCTACAAACTCTAATGCCAATCGGATAAATCAATTTAATTGAAAATTATTAAAGTTGCAAATATGGATTTCAGCACGAAAATTT
Organism: Chorisops tibialis; assembly: GCA_963669355.1. Lineage (NCBI taxonomy): Eukaryota > Metazoa > Arthropoda > Insecta > Diptera > Stratiomyidae > Chorisops > Chorisops tibialis. Next base: position 80,258,774 of record OY770263.1, read on the forward strand.
TTCATACCTTATGCAATGACATATTCGAGGCTTCCGTGGCGTAATCGGCAAAGTGCTTGCTTCACAGTCAATAGTTCCGGGTTCAATCACTACTCCAGTCAGTAGATTTTTTAAGCACGAATTTTTCCGTTGCTACTCGTAATGAAAATTATTAGATATAAAATGTACAAACGACGTAAAAGTGAAACAGTTCCACTTCAAGACGGTCTGTATACTCAGTAGATGGTTTCTGTTTGCTTTCTATCATTCAGTCCCCCATAACATCTGCAAATATTTGTCAATAGCAGCCAGTAAAACTGAAAAAATATACTAGCTTCACCACTCATTACGGTCGTTCTCACCCCCCTTTCCCAACCTTTCCAATCCCATTTCTTCCCTCCATGTGTCTGTGCATTGCACATAAAGGCCGAAATTGCCTATAACACAGGTCATTTCGTTAAAAAAATATATTCAAAAGTTATAAGCCTGCGTGACACTCCTTCTGCCACCTTCCTTACAATAATCACTATTCCCTATTCTAAGGAACTTGAGATGACATATTATCCGGTGTATTAAACTCTTTAACATTTCATCTAGAGTGCATGATTGGGTATTACGTCCAATCTTAATTTTGTTACGTTGCTTCAAATGCACTTAACGTGCTGAGAGAAAATCTGAGAAAAAAGTACATGAGGGCACTAGTTTCAGGTCCCGCAAATATTTTTCCAATGAAAATAACTATTTTCGCAGCAATATACGTATATTAAATACCTAAAAAAACATGTTCGGTAGATATTCATCCAATTACACATATATGTGTAATATACAACTATTCACTGATTTCAACTCGCTATTACCCATCATACAAAAGAATGAGTTCATTTGAATAAATAAGTAAAACTTATTAGAGTTATAAACAAAATTAATACCGACATCTTAGCTTATCATCACAAATAGCGAACCATTCTTGGAACTTTCCGAAACTAAGGAAGACACTAGGCCATAAATATTCATCACATACATATTCGTCGTAAGCCGATGAAAACTTTCTGTACTATTGGAAGCCAATTTCGGACTATCTCGTGAATATTTCACAACATTAATATGGAAATGTTATATGGCGATTAAGGATATTCTTTTTTTTTGTTTTCAGAAGGTACTACGAGCGTTTCGGCTTATTCATGAATATAGAGAGATATAGAGAAAATTTGGCACACGCGATTCTCAAGAATTTTCTCAAGGCAATAACCTAACAAAAACATATCTAACTTCCTTCAACGTTTAATACTTAAGTAGATATTTGATGGATCCCATCCTCTTTCATAAGCAACTGGATCAGAAAGGACTTCATTTCCTCAAAAGAGTGAGAACGTTGAAAGAAATAGGCAATATTTTCAAAGCGTGAAGGTCAAATGCCAAAAGTATTTCAACGATATGGTAAAAGTGAGTTTTGCTACTTATAAACTTTTCGAGGAGAAAAATTTATGGTTCATTGAAAGAAGCAATTTCCTTCTAAGTGATGCTGAACATGGAAAATTACAAACCAGATTAAATTTATTAAGTTCTCTATGTTTTTAGAAAAGTCCTTCAGTTCTGAATTAATTTAATTCAGTTCAGCGTTAATCACTCTTTGAAATTTAAATTTGCGAAATTTTCCAACAAAATTTATTGAAATGCAATTTATTAAGATCGGTATAAATTCAGCAGGAAATATTAAATAATCATTTTATTTCATTTCCCGTAATTTATCTGAAATATGAATATACCTTTTATAACGAAATGAAGGGAATCCCTTATCCCGCTAACATAGAAACGAAATTTTGTTGGGCCGGGGCAGTACAAATTGTCGGCGGCTCCAAAGCTTGGGATGGAATGTTGGCCCAAGAAAACTTCATCCTTGTTTGTGCTGAAAAACAGGAAAAGGACCATGTCGATTTCGTAATACTTTAAGCGTGAAATCCGCCTAGCAGGATGTTTTGTGTACTGCCACTTCGAATTAGCGGAAGAAATTCCTGAAAAGCTGCAGAAAAGATAGCGTAACACCCATGACGTTAACGAATACTTATCCTATATCCGGTGAAAATCCAGGATCCTTCTTGTGAGTGCCTCACTCACTCATGTTTAGATTTCACGCGAAAAGAGTGAGATTAATCTGTTCCTTAATAAACACAAAAATCTTAACATATGCAATATGTCAGTCTTTCTGTATCGATAAGGGCGGTATCTAGACAAATCTAGAGCACGAAGAGGTCTGAAAATTTGAATCTAGAAGCCCCCAAGTTCGAACTGATGCAAGTTCGTGAACGGGCTAAATCGCTTCACCTCTTCTAACACCTCCCATACAAAATGACACAATTTTGGAATTTGTAAAATTAACGGATTGTCTCGAAAAGTATAAATGCTATTGATCTGAAATTTGAATGTATTATTTTTATAACGATTTCAATCATTGGTACAAAAATTATTCGATTCCTTCTCCTACCACCTCCGATATTAACTGCACTTTTTCATGAAATACTATAAAACAATTTACTTCGTACATAAAGTTTATCGAGCTGAAACTGTACTTCTTCTTCTTCTACTTCTACAATGCCACTACAGCCCAAATCGGACGTTGGCCTCCTGACATTCAGGTTCCTTAACATTTTCCATTACTTATTGTGGAAGAGTTGTTAGCCCTTCGCACAACCCTCTTTCTACAAATTTTTCAATTTCGTAGATTGAGGTGACCAAGGTATATCCAAGCAGGCAATGTGCTGGAATTATATATTGCGTCGACCGGGATTTGAACTCACGACTTTCGCATTACAAGACCAACAAGTTACCCACTAAGCTACATCCTAGCTGAAATTGTACGCTAAATACTTATGTGGAATTATTAGTAAAAGGAAAAAAAAAAATCGACGATTAGTTTCACTCCTTCTAAACCCTCTCATACAACATGATACAATTACACAACTTTACAATTCGATTTTCCTGAAAAGAATGAATGCTACTGATCGGCAATTTAAAACATATCAAATACATGATGTTTGTGTCTAAAAAAGTCATTAAGAACTCCCCACTCCTTCTACCACCTCCCATACAAACTGCTCAATTTTAATAAATCAAATACACAAATTTTCTCACTAATTTTTGAAGCTTAAATTTTGTATAAAACATTTTGATAGCAACAATAGCGTGGTGTGAAAATTGGTTCAATGCCGTCACCACTTCTATCACTCCCTATACAAAATTATTTAAAATCAAAAAATTTCTCTCTTATCTACAGTGGGCCCAAATAGACCTACGCATAGAAATGAGTGACCTGCAGTTTCATTTTAAGGTATCAGTGTGTCTGTATGGGGAGGGGAATCTATTTGTCTCATTAAAACCAAATTTATTTAAAACAAATTATCGCATGCCACAGCGGGTCAAGGGCACGGCCATACGGGACTGCGAGTAAAAGAATCAAACGGTTTTGAGTCGAGAGCAACTTTATTGTTCTTGGGACAAGTTGAGGATATGTGCGAATTCAATATACAGGTTAGGGTTGATAGGGAATACTAAATGAATAGGGGTTCTAGGACATGGCTGTTGCCAATTATACTTAAATGATCAATAGCTCCAGTATGCATAATTAATATTTTATTCGTTTATTTATGCAAGTTTGGGCTTGTATGAAGGAGTGGAAAAGGGTAGAAATGTTGTTGGACGTTTTTTTAATTGATTGTTTTAATCACGTTAAAAATACTTTTGTACGGGAGGGGGTCGAAATTTTTATGGTATTCCAGTTAAAATTTTGGGCATTTTTAAAATAAATTTCACACATTTTCAAGTTTCCACCTTAAAATTTCAATCACAAATTTTGAGATTTTGTATTGGAAAACTTCATGCCCAGTAGGGCCCCCTTCGGTAGATAACAATTCTGATTCAAATTATTATTTTTTCCTTATGTACATCGAATAGATGTATGTATGAACCATTAATATTGACAATTTTCGTTTGAAATATTGAATCTTCCAAAATTTCAACTTTATATCATACGTTTTGAAGTCAGCTGCCCAAAATTCTTTTATCATTACAGATGGCACCTGCATGATATTTATATTAGAAAAAGTAACAAAGAAGTAAAACTTTTCATCCGCCATCAGCATTGGGGCATTAAATTACCCGTATGGTTAGAAAGAAAAGGAACGAATAATTTCTTCCGATTTCAGCTTAAGAAAAATTTCCGATACTGATAATTCCCTAGTGTCTAGGAAGCTCCCCAGTCAATCACAAGGAACTTGAGGCAAGTACAAATAGCAGTTGAATTGTGTCGAAAACATTTTAGATGTTCGTTTGTTAAAGATTAATGCTATAGTTCTGTATCATATATGTACATATATGGAATAATAGAAATGAATAGAACGTGAAGGATATCACTTGACAGGGACTATAGCCCAGTGTAAGCTGTTGCTGGTTGGATTGAAATAAATGAAAAAGACCAGTGGGAGCGTGGATTAATCAATTACAAATTCAGACAGTATCTAACCTTTTCGGGCAGTTCATATACAAACTCGTCTGATGATTCTATGGATTTTGAAACAATCCCAAAAATGTCCATCCTTTATATGCAATTCATCTCCTTTTTGTTCAGTTTAAGAAATAATTGAAAGATGCTTGGTTGATAATAAAAAGTCTGAAGGTAATAACTAACTATCAATCATTTTGAATGAAATTGTTACGCTAGCTGCATTCATATTCCGCACGATTAAATTTTGAATTTAATTTATGCATAGTCATACTGCGAATACAAGGATTATCTTTTTGGGAGTTATATAGAAACTGCGTAGGTGAGATCTTTAGATTTATGTAGGGTCTTTCAAATAAATCCTGTTGGTTGATCATGTTTTTTATGTGTCCCGATAATTTGGGTGAAGCGATTTGGCCCTTTCACGAACTTGACCTTACTTTTTCGTTAAAAATGACGGGTACAAAATTTTAACTTTTGAACCTCCTCCCTAGCACAATTTCGCAATTTGACAAGTATAAATGCTATTGATCAAAAAATTGGAATATCTCTAAATCAATTTCCGCAGTGTGTATAAAATTCTTCGAAAGGAAATTGTGCACTAAATATTTATTTAGAATTATTAGTAAGACCAAACAAATTAGACGATTAGCTTCACCCCTTCTATCCCAATTCAAACTGACACAATTTCGCAATTCGCCAATAATCGAATTTGTTCAAAAAGCGTAAAAGCTATTGATCTGAAATTTGGAATATATTTTTTTTTATAATGCTTTCAATCTTCTGTATAAAAATTATTTGAGTCCTTCCTTTCCTTTTACCACCTAGAATCATTTATGAGACCAAAAAAAATAGACAATAGGATTCACTCCTTCTACCCCCTGCTATGCAATCTGACACAATTTCACAACTTAATTAAAAGCGGGTTTTCCTCAAAAGTGTGAATGCAACTATTTGCAATTTAAAACATGTCAAAAGCATGATGTTGATAAATATTTCTGAAAAGTAATTAAAAACTCGCCCCTCCTTCTACCACCTCCCATACAAACTGCACAATTTCACTAAATCCAATAAAATAATTTTCTCAGTACTTTTTAAATTTTTGAGTCCCAAATTTTGTATAAGAGATTTTGATAGCAACTCTAGCGTGATGTGAAAAAAATTAGTTCAATGTCGTCACCCTCTCTACCACTTCTACAAAATTTCTTTAAATCAAAACATTTCTCTTTCATCTAGTGTATCGCAGGATTGAGTTTCATGCCCAATCGTAGTCCTATTATAGTAATTATTCAAGGTAAGACTGAACCATAGGCTGCGGTATTAATGAATCACGGAATAGATGATAGCAAAGTAAAAACATAAAAGAATTATTATTGGGCGTAAAGCCCAATCATATGATACTCTAGATGAAATGAGAAAGCGCTCAATGTACCGGAAAATATGTCACCTCCAATTCTTTTAAATAATTAATAGTGACTTTTGTATGGGAGGTGATAGAAGGAGAGGAGGAAAGTTTGTAATTTTTGGATATGACACCTAATGTGGTATGCAAAATATTTCGTGCTGAATTTAAGGTTTGTAGCTTTCATTATTTTCAATTGGACATAGTTTTCCTGAAATTGAGGCATTTGTATGGGAGGTGGCAGAGGAAGTGGAGCGTTTAAGATGATTTTGAAACTGCTTATCATCATCCTTATCACCACGCTTTGATTCAATTTCAAATTCGATAGTTCAAATATATTCGAAGAAGAAATGCTTTTCTTGGATTTATAATACAGATATTTGTATGGGAGGGGGTAGAAGGAGTGAAGAGGAGCTGATAATTGTTTTTAGAATTTATTGCAATTATTAAAAAACAAATTCTGGCAAAATTTTAAGTTTATATACTTTTTCTAGTTTTAATGGAAATCGATATAATGCAATTAACAAAAATTATACATTTGTATGGGAGGGGCTAGAAGGAGTGTATGGATCAAAACACATTTTTTTCTCGGTATTGATATTTCTGTTTTTATACTTTATACAAAATATCAAGTTGATAGCTTTAACAGTTTCGAAGAAAAATAATTTAATTTAGATTTTAAAATTTCGTGAAATTTGTGTGGGAGGGGGTAGAAGGAGTGAGGTGAAGTTGATAATTTTTTCAATTCTGATTGGAATTATAATAAAATTAATTCTGGCAAAAATTGGTTATAATATACCTATAACTTTGCTAGTTTCAATGAAAATCGAAAAACTGCATTTTTCAAAATTATGCATTTGTATGGGAGGGGGTAGAAGGAGTGACGGGATCGGATCAATATTATGTCATATTAATGATATCTAAATTATAATACTTTGACAGAAATTTCAAATCGATAGCTTAAATAGTTTCAAAGAAAAATCAATTTCTGAAAATTTCGGAATTTCGTGAAATTTGTATGGGAGGGGGTAGAAGGAGTGGGGGGATGTGGCCCGTTCACGAACTTAAAGTTTCTTTTTTGCTAAGAATAACACACACAATAAATTTCAGCACGACAGCTCAAAGCGTTCGAGAGTTATGCTGTAGACAGACGGACAGACAGCAACTCGGAATCGAAGTTTTTGAGCGACAACATATATTTCTGTACCCTTGGCGGCTCTGTGCGAGCATTATTTCTTAGCGTTACAAACGGTAAGGCAAACACAATATACTCTCAGATTTTATCTAGAGTATAAAAATCTTATAGCAGCTCTGGTTAAAAAATTTCTTACTTTGAAACATATTGATATTAGTTTTTTTAATCTAGCTATCGCATTTTGTAGCTGAATATCCCATTTGAGATGATGATCCAAAACTACTCTTGAATATTTTGTAAAAATTATTTTTTCTCTCTGCTGACAGTGACAGTTTAAAGGTCAGTTACTTGATTGAATGTACAAGCCTAAATTCGTGTGATATCCAAATTGTTTTGAAGGAAAGATGATTTAGAAAATCTTTTGTGCGTTTAGTTTCAGTATATTAAATTTCATCCAATCTTTTAATATTAATAGACTGTAATTAGCTTTGACACTTATACCTTCCTAGGTATTACCCTCAATGAACAGAGCTGTATCATCAGCATATGAGATAAGTTTCCACAACATCTACAATGGCGCTACAGCCTAAATCGGACCTTGGCCCCCTGATATTCAGATTCATTAAAATTTTTCATTACTTATTGTAGAAGGGCTGTTAGCCCTTCGCACAACCCTCTTTCTACGAATTTTTCATTTTCTTAGATTGAGGTGACCAAGGTATATCCAAGCAGGCAATGTGCCGGAATTATATATTGCGCCGACCGGGATTTGAACTCACGACCTTCGCCTTACAAGACCAACACACTACCTACTAGGCTAAGCCCTAGCTATGAGATAAGTTGACCTTCTATATTTTGTGAATGTATCGTAGATCGTCAACGTACAGTAAAAACAATATAGGCTCCAAAACAGTCCCCTGTGGTACATCAAAATTAAAACTCTGCGCGTCGCTTAGGACAATTTTTATTTTGTGTGATGTTTTTGTAACATAACTTATACCCAATCTATTAATGATTTATTTAAGCTTCATAGCATGGAAATAATCTTTGTATGTGGAATCGAATCAAAAACTTTAGCTAGATCTAAACAAAAACAGCACAAGATTTCAATCTTTTGTCTAAAGTCAAAGCGATAAGCTTACACAACAGTGCAATGGCATCATGATACTGCGTTCCGCTCTTAAACCAAATTCGTTCTTAGCCAACAATGTTTTTTCTTCTATTTCATATATAAGTTTTATTTTTCGATTATTTTTCCGATATTAGAAATGATAGTTATACGACGATACTTAGCAATGTGCTCATTGTTTCCTACCTTGAAGATAGAAGTTATTATTGCCTTTTTATATATCTCCTTTTTGTCATCTCAGGAGATATGAACGCCCAGGTTGGCTCTGACAACACTAGACTAGAGCAAGTCATGGCTAAGCATGGGTCGATGCGTCACGACCATGGATTAAGAGACCCGAAAACGGCGAAATGTTTTTGGAGTTTTGGAGTACTTGGCAAATGGTCTTCAGAGGGAGCCTTTTTCCACACAAGGGTCACCATAAAACATCTTGGGTTTCGCCTGATGCTATTACTCAGAACTAGATCGACCATTTGGCTATAAGGCACCGATAGAGAAAATGTCTCCTCGATGTGCGAGCGAAGCGTGGAGCTGTCGTGGGGAGCGATCGCCACTTGAGGGTTGTCTGGTTAAAATTGTGCACAGCAGCTATCAGACGACCACAAATCTTTCAAATGAAGCGCAAGCTTAATGTGGATAGACTTAGAGCCTGCAACAAAAAGTGCGAATACATAACCATTCTACACGAAAAGTCATCCACATTGGGTGGATATGATTTGCGAACACTGGAGGTCAATTGGGGGGCATTCAGAAACACGTTTCTAACTTGTGCCGAAGAATCTGTTGGATATGTGCAAAGCGGTGAAATACCCTGGATGTTGCAAAATACATGGGACGAGGTTGGCGATCGGAAAAAAGCCAAATTGGCAATCATCTCTCAACCCGATGTCAACCAAAGAACACCCGACTTGAGATAGAACTACCGTGATGCTCAAATACAGCTTGAAAAGGTTGTTAGACACGACAAGAGAAAGGCTATTGAACATTTGGGCAATAAAGCGGAATCTGCGACTAACCTTGGGTTCACTATTTAAAATTATGAAACAGTTGACGAACAGGCATTTCACCGCCAACCATCTTCTGAGAGATGTCAAAGGAACTCTCCTTAAAAGGAATATTTCTCTGATATTTATTAAACATCTTGTCATAGGAGGATATTCCAGAAACAGAGCAACTACCAAACATCCAACCGCAACAATGATCTATTAGGGAGAGATAGTTTCCGCAATTCGGCCAATGGCGGGAAGGAAAGCTCTGGGTATCCACGGACTACCAATCGAACTCCTCAAAGCGGACCTGGTAATAACAGCCGATATATTCCTCCCACTATTTGCTCCTGAGGTGTGCAAAAAGATATCCGGCTGCATAGAAGGAGGGCGTCATTGTGAAAATTCCGTAGAAGGCCGACCTTTGGGATTGATGCAATTGGCGTGGTATATGTCTACTTACTGCCGTATCGAAAATCATGGCTAAGGTAATTCTCAATAGGATTAGTGATGTCGTAGAGAGCACTCTCAAAGCTTATCAGGCTGGATTCCGTAAAGGGTCGTCTTGTACCGACCACACGAATACCCTGCGGATAATATTGGAGCAGCCGAAATGGGTTCGCCACTACATCTCATGTTTGTGGACTTCGAGAAGGCTGTCGACTGCGTTAAGCGAGATTACATATGGAATGCTTTGCGTAGAAGAGGTATTCAAGCTCAGGTCATAGCTATGATTAAGGAATCCTACGAAGATGCAAGGTGTCACGTCTTACATAGAGTTGAGCTGTCCGAGAGCTTTCCTGTGCAAACGGGTGTCACCAACCCTGTTTCTGGTGGTAATAATTGACATCTTGAAAGCTGGACTGGAAAGTGGGAAAGCTAAACGTCTTCAATGGAGACTATTTAATATCTTGAGTCACCTTGATTACGCTGTTGACGTGTGTTTGCTTGCGCATAACTTTTCGGACTTAGAGTCAAATGTACGCTCGTCAAAGAAGCGGGTCTGAAAATAAATGTACGTAAAACCAAGTACATGCACATGGGCTCGAACACAAGCATACCGATTGTTCTTAAAGGACAAGATGTGGAAGGGGTGCCAGATTATTATTATCTCGGAAGCATTGTCAGCATGGACGACGGAGCCGAAAAGGATATTGAGGCTCGTCTTAATAAAGCTTGTCAGGCCTTTGTTATCCTTTCTCCTTTCTGGAAATTAAGAGAGATTTTCCTGCGATTATTTGACGCATGAGTCAAACCCGTGTTGTTATATGGCTGTACCACGTGGAAAGTGACCGTTAGACTTACCAAGAAACTGCAAATTTTCGTGAACCAATGAATCCGACGCATTTTAGGAATGTTCTGGCCAGAAGTGATCTCCAACGCCGAACTTTGGAGTACAACTGTACAGACTAAAATATGCATTGAGAAACAAAGGCGGTAGTGGCAGTGGATCGGTCACACTTTGAGGAAGTCAGAGCGAAATATCACCAAACAGGCTCTGAATTATAATCCTCAAGGAAGACGTCGGGTCGGTCGACTATGTAGCACATGGAAGCGAGTAGTGGAGCAGAAGGCCAGAGGAGTACACAATTCTTGGCAACTGCTAAAGCCCTATGCGCTCCTTGTGGAAGAGAAATGTTTCTGTCCTATACCCATATGGAGGGTCTTAATAGGAATTGATTGATTTTTATTATTATTAAACCTACAATGCTAAGTGCAACCGCGTTCTCAATATTGAAACTTTGACAACGCAATGTCGTATTGTAAAGAAAAATAACGCAAGAAAACCTCGCAGGAAAGAGCAAATTTGTCAAAAATCCCAGCGTATTTGAAAGCATCTGATAAGTTTTGCATAAAACTACATAATCTAGAAAAATGAGCTCGAAACGAGTTTGAAAATACTCGAAACAACATAATATACTTGATTCGAGCTATACAACTCCAAGCTAGAAATTGGAAATAGCTATTGAGTCAAATCGAGTCCAAGAGTATCATTGAATGGTGATTTGATTAAATCAGAAAAATGCATATTACATACAAATTTGATCATTTTAAAAAAAGCCCTGGGCATAATAACTATTCGATAATTAGAATTTCGAGGGGTTTTTGTATTTGAAAAGTAATTGCTTCGTTCAGCTATAATTTACGCCATGCCCTGCTGTTGATGATCGCTTACAAATGACTCTAATAAAGGTCTAAGGATTCTTCTTCTACGACCTTTTTTTTATAAATTTATCACCCATTCGTTACATTTAAATTTTGAAATTTGACGTTTTTGCTTAACTTGATAAGAACTATCCTAGCTACTTACTAGTTAATCACCAAGGGCGATGTCAATTATGTATAACCCATTAATAATAAAATCCTCTTTGCTTTTCAGTAAATCAATATAATACACTCAAGGCAAAATATTTATTTATATCTACGACACTTCTCTCTCTCTATTATGTACATATATATATTTGTAAATTTTATAGATTCCAATAAATCATTGTTGAATTTTATCGTAAGCAAAAACAAATTTTACGGTCTTCGCACTACTTTACGCATGATGTTGAATTATAAAATCTACTTTAGATAGCGACAAAGTTTCTATCTGTAAAGTAAAAGTATCTACAAGAGCTCTTTTCTGTTAAGTACTGATTTAATCACATTGTTTACGATTCTATCCTCAAATAAAAGTAAAAGAAAATCCAAAATAGAAAATAGATTGCGAAATAATGAAGTGCGTGTTTTGGCCCTTAAGCACACGTGCATCTGATTATTTCTTGTGATACGCATATGATGCTCGGACTACAGAAAAATAGAACAATTTAATTGATTCGGATCATCCCGAACTTCACTAGCTAATAATTTAGTTTTGTTCATCCGCTTTTAATGCTAACATAGATAGAGCAAAAATAAAGAATAGCAACGGAAAACGACAAGGATGTGATGTGCATATAAAGATAGTACGCAGTGAAACTAAAACGAAGGACGAAAAATTAATTTCTAAAACCGGTGTCAAACGAGTCTTTCGTAGTGGGAGAAAAAAATAATTTTCCTAACGTAGTGTCATTGGAAAAGTTTCTATTAATATTCCATTGTCTTCAGAGCAGAGTTGGAAAGTGTTGACTAGAAAGGAAGCGAGCCGGAGGCCAGAGGAATAAACAAGTCCTGGCGACAACTAAAGGCCGATGCTCAGGATCGCACCTTGTGGAAGAGAACTGTTTCTGTCCTATGCTCTGTAGGCGATCTTAACAGAAAATTTATTGACTGATTGATTAATGATCCCCTGATGGTTCTACTCAGAACCAAATCGACCATTTGGCCATAAATCGTCGATGGAGAAGATGTGCGAGCAAAGCGTGGAGCCGACGTGGGGAGCTATCACCACATGATAGTTGCCAACTTGAGATTGTGAACAGCAGCAGTTTGACAGTCACAAAATTCTTCAAATGAAGCGCAAGCTTAATATGAATAAACTTGGAGACGCCAATAAAAAACGCGAGTATACTACCGTCCTACGCGACAAGTAATCCTTATTGGGCGGATATGAAATGCGCACACTGGACGCCAAGCGGAAGGCAACACATTTCTGACAAGTGCTGAAGAATCTGTGAGATATTTGCGAATCGGTGAGAAACCTGAATGTCGCAAGACACATAGGACAAGGTTGGCAATTGGAAAAACAACCAAATTGGTAATTATCTCTCAACCCGATGTCAATCAAAGAAATCCCGACTTGAGACGAAACTACTGCGATACTCATATACAGCTTGGGTAGGTTGTGAGACGCCAGAAGAGAAGGACAATTGAAGATCTGGTCAATAAGGCGGATTCTGTGACTTACCTTGCGAATATAGGTTCTTAATTTAAGTCACCTTGATTATGCTGATTACGTGCGTTTGCTTGCACGTAACCGTTCGGACTTATATTCATTGCATTCTAAATGCAAAGAGGCAAGACTGAAAATAAAAGTGAGTAAAACCAAATACATGCACAAGGGTTCGAATATAACCGCACCGATTGTTCTTACCAAACAGGATATATTAGATTTTTGTTACCTCGAAAGCATTGTCAGCATGGATGGCGAACCGAATAGGATATTGAGAATCGAATAAATAAAGCTCGTCATGGCATCGGTATCCTCTGGTCTTTATGGAAGTTAAGAGAGATCTCCTTTCATATAAAGCTGCGAGTATTTGACACATGCATCAAATCCGGGTTGTTATATGTTTGTACTACATGAAAAGTGACCGTTGGACTTACCAAGAATCTGCAAACTTTCGTGAACCAATGTCTTCGACTCATTTTAGGGATATACTGGCCAGAAGAGATCTCCAACGACGGCAACAACTGAACATACTCAAATAGTGGTTGAGATTCAAAGGTGGAAGTGGCAGTGGATCGGGCGCACTTTGAGGAAACTAGAACGAAACATTACCAAAGAAGCTCTGGAATATATTCCTCAAAGTAGTCGTCGTGTTGGTCGACCATGTCGCATCGAAGCGAGCTTTGTTAATAAAAAAACATAACAGGGCTACGATTGCGCCTAAAGCGCAATCTTACGATACTCTAGATGAAATAGAATCTTTTGTGATCCCAAGAAATTTTGCATGGGAAGTGTTAGAAGGGATGATAGCATTGAACTAATTTTTTCCCCATCATGCTAAGGTAGCTAAACAATTTTTTATACGAAATGCTTACTCCAAAAATCGAATAGGAATTGAAAAAATTAGTGAGTTAGATAGTGAAAATGTGCAGTTTGTATGGGAGGTGGTAGAAAGAGTGGGGGGATTTTAGTGATTTCTTCAGTAATAACTAGAAATATTATAAAATTGATATTCCTGAAATTTCAGACTAGTGCCATTTATACTTTTCGAGAAAATCGTTTTGTGAAGTTGTGCAACTGGGTCATATTGTATGGGAGGGGGTAGAAGCAGTGAAGCTAAACAAATATTTTTTTCTGATCTTAATGATATTACTAATTAAGTATCTATTACAAAATATGAGCTCAATAAATGTTATATGTTCTGAGAAAATCGTCTTAGAGCATTTCATGAAAAAGTGTAGTTTGTATGGGAGGGGGTGGAAGGAGAGGGAGGACGCCAATAATTTTTATACTGTAAAATAAAATCATTATGAAAGTAATATATCCCAAAATTCAGACTAATAGCTTTTATACTATTCGAGTAAATCCATTTATTGTAAAATTGCGAAATTGTGTCATTTTGTATGGGAGGGGGTAGAAGGGGTGAAGTTAATCGTCTCAATTTGTTTGGGCTTACTAACAATTTTAAATAAATATTTGGTGCAAAATTTGAGGCCGCTAAATTTTATACGCACTGAGTAAATTGGCTTAGAGTAATTCATGAAAAGTACAGTTTGTGTGGGAGGTGGTAGAAGGAGAGATAGGATACGCATAATTTTTATACGGTAGATTGGTATTATCATGAAAGTAACACATTCCAAATTTCAGCCCAATAGCTTTTATACTTTTTGTGCAAATCCGTTTATTGTCAAATTGCGCAATTGTGTCATTTTGTATGGGAGGGGGTAGAAGGGGAGGAGCGATTTGGCCCGTTCACGAACTTGACCTTACTTTTTTTTTAAAAACGACGTGTACAAAATTTGAACTATCTAGCTCAACGCGTTCTCAAGCTAGAGCGCGCACAGACGGACGGACGGACGGACGGACAGACGGACGGACATCCGGTTTTGAGATTTTTGAGTGATTTTATGAACTTCTGTATCATTCATTTTTTTCTCCGAGTCTTATTTCTTGGCGTTACAAACTTTAGAGCAAACTTATAATACTCTCAGATTTCATCTAGAGTATAAACATAACAGGGCTACGATTGCGCGTAAAGCGCAATCTTACGATACTCTAGATGAAATAGAATTTTTTGTGATTCCAAGAAATTTCGCATGGGAAGTGTTAGAAGGGATGACAGCATTCAACTAATTTTTCCCCATCATGCTAAAGTAGCTATAAAAATGTTTTATACAAAATGCTTACTCCAAAAATTGAATGGGAACTGAAAAAATTAGTGAGTTAGATTTAGTGAAAATGTGCAGTTTGTATGGGAGGTGGTAGAAAGAGTGGGGCAATTTTAGTGATTTTTGCAGAAATAACTAGGAATATTGTAAAATTGACATCCCTAAAATTTCAGACTAGTGCAATTTATACTTTTCAAGAAAATCGATTTTTTGCGAAGTTGTGAAACTGTGTCATATTGAAAATCGATTTTTTGTGAAGTTGTGAAACTGTGTCATATTGTATGGGAGGGGGTAGAAGCAGTGAAGCTAATCAAAAATTTTTTTCTGATCTTAGTGCTAATACTAATTAAGTATTTATTACAAAATATGAGCTCAACAAATGTTATATGTTCTGAGAAAAGCGGCTTAGATCATTTCATGAAAAAGTGTTGTTTGTATGGGAGGGGGTGGAAGGAGAGGGAGGAAGCAAATAATTTTTCTACTATCGATTAAAATTATTATGACAAAAACATATCCGAAAATTCAGACTAATAGCTTTTATACTTTTCGAGTAAATCCGTTTATTGTCAAATTGCGAAATTATGTCATTTTGTATGGGAGGGGGCAGAAGGGGTGAAGCTAATCGTCTAATTTTTTTTGGCTTTACTAACAATTTTAAATAAATATTTGGCCCACAATTTCAGCCCGCTAAATTTTATACGCACTGAGTAAATTGGCTTAGAGTAATTCATGATAACTACAGTTTGTATGGGAGGTGGTAGAAGGAGGCGGAGGACACGCATAAATTTTATACGGTAGATTGATATTATCATAAAAGTAACATATCTAAAATTTCAGGCCAATAGCTTTTATACTTTTCGTGCAAATCCGTTTATTGTCAAATTGCGCAATTGTGTCATTTTGTATGGGAGGGGGTAGAAGGGGAGGAGCGATTTGGCCCGTTCACGAACTTGACCTTAGTTTTTTGTCGAAAACGACGTGTACAAAATTTGAACTATCTAGCTCAACGCGTTCTCAAGCTAGAGCGCGCACAGACGGACGGACGGACGGACGGACGGACGGACAGACGGACGGACATCCGGTTTTGAGATTTTTGAGTGATAATATTAACTTCTGTATCATTCATTTTTTTCTCCGAGCCTTATTTCTTGGCGTTGCAAACTTTAGAGCAAACTTATAATACTTTCAGATTTCATCTAGAGTATAAACATAACAGAATTATGATTGATCTTAAAGTCCAATCATATGATACTCTGGATGAAATACTTACTTACCTTTTGTTTGGGAGGTGGTAAAAGTAGAGGGGGAGGTTTGTAATTTTTGTATGTAACACTGAACGTAGTATATAAGATATTTCATGCTGAATTTAAAGTTTCTTGCTTTCATAATTTTCGAGGAAATTGAACAATTTTTCTCTGAATTTATGGCATTTGTATGGGAGGTGGCAGAGAAAGTGGGAGATTTTGGATGATTTTGAATCTGCTTATCAACATTCAAATTATATTGCTCTGTTACAATTTTAAAGTCGATTGCTCTCATATGTTCGAAGGGGAAAAACTTTTCTTGAATTTCCAATACAAAAATTTGTATGGGAGGTGGTAGAAGGAGTGAGGTGAAAGCGATAGTTTTTTTCAGCACTTATAACAATTATTAAGGGACAAATTCTGGCAAAATTTTAAGTTTATATTTCTTCTAGTTTCTATGAAAATCGGTTAAATTCCAAAAATGCATTTCCAAAAATTCAGCATTTGTATGGGAGGGGGTAGAAGGAATATCCGAATCAAAGCTAAATTTTTTGACATCAATTATATTTAAAATAGTGTACTTTTCTCAAATTTTAAAGTTGATTGCTTTGACGGTTTTGGAGAAAACTAATTTAAATGAAATTCCAAAATTTCGTAAAATTTGTATGGGAGGGAGAGTAAGGTTAAGTTGATAGTTTTTTCAAAATTAATTGCAATTGTAATAAAATTAATTATGACAGAAAGTGGTTCATTTAACTTTGCTAGTTACAATGCAAACCGAATAAATGCATTTTTGAAAATTTTGTATTTGTGTGGGAGGTGGTAGAACGAGTTAACAAATCAGATCAATATTTCTTGAGGTTAATGATATTTATATCATTATACTATGACCTAATTTTAAAATCAATAGCTCAAATGGTTTCGGAGAAAAATCAATTTCTTTAAATTTCGAAATTTCATGAAATTTGTATGGGAGGGGGTAGAAGGAGTGGTGGGATGTGGCCCGTTTACGAAGTTAAAGTTACCTTTTTGCCAAAAATGACACGCAATAAATTTCAGCACGATAGCTCAAGGCGTTCGAGAGTTATGTTGTAGACAGACGGACAGCCGGACAGACAGCAACTCGGAGTCGATGTTTTTGAGAGACAACAAATATGTCTGTGCCTTTGGCGGCTCTGTGCGAGCATTATTTCTTAGCGTTACGAACGATAAGCCAAACTTAATATACTCTCAGATTTCATCTAGAGTATAAACATAACAGAATTATGTATTATACTCTAGATGAAATGGGTAGAAGTTTAATGTACCGGAAAATATGTCATCACAAATTCTTTTGAATAGTGACTGAGGCGATAGAAGCATATGGCGGGGGGAGGGTTGCAATTTTTGTATATGACACCGAATGTACTATCCAAAATGTTTCAAGCTGAATTTGAAGTTTGTAGTTTTCATTATTTCAACATCCCTTGCACAATGATTTGGTTCAATTTCAAAGTCGGGAGCCCTCATATGTTTGAAGGAGAATTTCTTTTTTTTTTGAAATTATAATATAGATATTTGCATGGGAGGGGGTAGAAGAAGAAAAAAGAAGCTGATTTTTTAGCAATTATTGAAATTATTAAGGAACAAATTTTGATAAAATCTTAAGGTTGTACGTTTTTTGTTTTTGTTTTAATGGAAATCGATATAATGCATGTACCAAAATTATGCATTTGTATGGGAGGTGTTCTACCATGAAATTTTACGTCGTCAATGACATTTCTATTAGAAGTACAAATAAGTTTCCGTTGTTTTCTATCAAAAATACTTTTCCCATCTTCCTGACAGCATTCGGATACCACTTCGGAAGAACTCTTCATATTTTGTGGCAATTCATCAATTTTCAGTATCTTCATTTGATGTAAAGCGCTTCATGTGCCATCGACCGGAACAAGTTTCTTTTTTGCTAGAAATGACACGCAACAAATTTCAGCACGATAGCTCAAAGCGTTCGAGAGTTTTGTTGTAGACGACAGATGGACAAACGGTCACTCGCAATCGAAAATTAATATTTTTGTACCCTTGGTGGCTCTATGCGAACATTATTTCTTAGCATTACAAATGTTAAGGCAAACAGAATATACTTTCACATTTCAGCTAGAGTGCAAAAACCTTGAAGACTAATTAGTGCACATGCCGACCTCACTATTTTCTATTCAATGGTGCAAACTATACATGCTAATGGATCAAAGTAGCTCCACTTTACTGTTTTTTTTTCAGAACACTTTTTTTTAAAGATTACTATTTATAACTTTTCAGGGTCGACACGAACTCCAAATTTTTTATGTTGCGAAGAGATAGAAGGAGGTACTAAGGAGTTACAAGTATTATTCGAGCACAGAAGTGCTGAGCTGCTTAGAGGTATTGCGAAAAATTATTATTTTGGTGAAAAGACAACAAAGAAGAGAATCGTGTATCAGGGCTTAGACTCAGACCCGATATAAATGGAACGCAAACCAAATGTCTCAGACAATCTGAAAGCTGAAATTAATCATAGAATTTCTGGATGCTGTCGACATGTAACCGTAGCAAGTGTAACTCAAACATAAAGATAGAACGTGAAATAGATTAGCTGCCGTCTGGAGTAACTTAAATCGTATTGATTGAATGTTTTAACAAGACTTTTAGGTTAGAATGCAAAAGTTGTAAGAATTGGTAAAATGGAAGGACCTGAGCTACGACTCTATAGCGGTCAGCTGAGTATTTAATTTAACGCATAATTTCAGTCAAATCCCTTTGAATACATATCGCTCACCTGGAGCAGTTGTATTACAAAAAAAAAATCTCCCAACAAGTCGGGGGCAACTTTATTTATTTATTCTTGAGACAATTGAGGATGCGTAAAAAGTCCATATGCAGGTTAGGATGGATAGGGAAGACTATGTGAATGGGGCTCTGGGGTTGGGCTGTTTTCAATTATATTATACTTAAATGCGATAACGATTAATAGCTTCTGTATGTAATCAATATTTCATTCGATTTTAATGCAAGTTTGGATTTGTATGGAGCGGAGGGGTGGAAAGGGTGGGTGGATGTTGATAAGATTTCAAATGATTGCTGAAATCACGCTCAAAATTGCCTGTATAGAATGTTAGTTTTATAATCAGAGTTACCTAGAATTCCTATGAAATCCGGTGTATTTTATATACACGAAACTTGATATTTCTATGAGAGAGCGTCGAGGAGGCGAGCGAATCGCAAAATTTGTGATGCATTTCCATTAAGTTATTAAGTTGAAAGGTGTTCGTACAAAGTTTCGTAGTTCGTAGCTTTTAATTTGCTGGTTATAATTAGATAAATTAAAATTGGTCAACATCATTTTTTTATATGATGGGAGGAGGTAAAAGTTTTGAAGTTTCGATTAATGTTTTAAACTTTCACGCATTTTTATACTCTAGATGAAATCTGAGAGAATATTATGTTTGCCTTACCGTTTGTAACGCTAAGAAAAAATGCGCTCACAGAGTCGTGCAGAGGGTGCAGAAATATTTGTTGCGCACAAAAACTACGATTCTGAGTGACCGTCTGTCCGTCTGTTCATCTGTCTACAACATAAATCTCGAAAGCTTTGACCTATCGTGCTGAAATTCGTCGTACGTCATACTAAGCAAGAAGGTAACCTTAAGTTCGTGAATGGACCATATCTCCGCACTCCTTCTACCGCCTCCCATACAAGTTTCATGAAATATCTAAATTGATTTTTTTCCGAAAGCATTTCAGCTATTGACTTGAAAATTAGGTCCTAGTATACTGATTTGAATATCATTTATATTAAACTGCAATAAGTGCTAAACAAATATGAACTCCGCTTCACTCCTTCTACCACCTCCCATACCAATTTTTGTATTGGAAATTCAAGAAAAGTATTTCTTCTTCGAACATATGAGAGCTATCGACTTTAAAATTTTAACGAAGCAGTGTGACTAGGATGTTTATAAGTAGATACAAAACCACCTAAATTCTCTCACTTTTTTTGCCACCTCCCATACAAATGCCATAAATTCAAATAAAAATTATTCAATTTCCTTCAAAATTAAGAAAGCTACAAGCTTTAAATTCAGCATGAAACATTTTGTATACTACGTTCGGTGTTATATACAAAAATGATAAACATCTCCCCTGTGCTTTTACCACCTCCCATACAAAAGTCACTATTCACTATTCGAAAGAATTTGAGACGACATATTTTCCGGCATAATGAACTATTTCCTATTTCATCTAGAGGCTTTACGCCG
This sequence comes from Chorisops tibialis, assembly GCA_963669355.1. Classification (NCBI taxonomy): domain Eukaryota; kingdom Metazoa; phylum Arthropoda; class Insecta; order Diptera; family Stratiomyidae; genus Chorisops; species Chorisops tibialis. The sequence goes on from OY770263.1 coordinate 80,279,400, forward strand.
AATCATAATTCTGTTATGTTTATACTCTAGATGAAATCTGAGAGTATATTGTGTTTGCCTTACCGTTTGTAACGCTAAGAAATAACGCTCGCACAGAGCCGCCAAGGGTACAGAAATGTTTTTTGTCGCTCAAAAACCTCGATTCCGAGTGACCGTCTGTCCGTCTGTCTGTCTGTCCGTCTGGGCGTCTGTCTACAGCATAACTCTCGAAAGCTTTTGAGCTATAGTGCTAAAGTATTTTTTGTGTCATTTCTAGCAAAAAAATAACTTTAATTTCGTGAATGGGCTACATCCCCCCACTCCTTCTACCCCCTCCCATACAAATTTCATGAATTTTCGAAATATTAAGAAATTGATTTTTCTTTGAAACTATTTAAGCTATCAACTTGAAATTTAGGTCAAAGTATTACGATATAGATGTCATTAATACCACGGAATATTGACCCGGTCCTCTTACTCCTTCTACCACCTCCCATACAAATGGACAATTTTGAAAAATATATATTTGCGTTTTTCATTGAAACTAGTAAAGTGGAAGAGACGAAATTTTATCAAAACTAATTTTACTGTAATTGCAATTTATTTTAAAAATAATTATCAACTTCACCTCACTCCTTCTACCTCCTCCCATACAAATTTCACGAAATTTTGAAATTTAAATTAAATTATTTTGCTTCGAAACTGTTAAAGCTAGCAACTTGATATTTTGTATAAAGTATACAAATAGAAATATTAATAATACAAAAAAAAATTATTTTGATCCGTACACTGCTTCTACCCCCTCCCATACAAATGCATAATTTTTGTTAAATGCATTTTATCGATTTCCATTCAAACTAGAAAAAGTACAAATTTCAAATTTTGCCAGAATTTGTTTCTTAATAATTAAAATAACTGTTAGAAAAAATTATCAGCTCCGCTTTACTCCTTCTACCACCTCCCATACAAATATTTGTATTATAAATTCAAGAAAAGCATTTCTCCTTCAAGAATACATATGTACATATGAGAGCTATCGGCTTTGAAATTGAATCAAAGCATGGTGATAAGGATGATGATAAGCAGTTTCAAAATCATCTTAAATGCTTCACTTCCTCTGCCACCTCCCATACAAATGCCCCAATTTCAGGAAAACTATGACTAATTTCCTTAAAAATAATGAAAACTAAAAACTTTAAATTCAGCAAAAAACATTTTGCATGCCATGTTCGGTGTCATATACGAAAAATACAAACCTCTTCCTCTACTTCTACCACCTCTCATGCAAAAGTCTCTATTCACTATTCGAAAGAATTTGAGATGACATATTTTCCGGTATATTAAAGTCATTTCCATCTCATCTAGAGTATCATATGATTGGGCTTTACGCCGAATCATAATTTTGTTATGTTTTTAAATGAGTTTCCCAAATTTTGGAATTTTCAGCTTAAAATTTCATTCAAATTTTTGAGTTTTTTTATGTCCTATGAAAAACTTGCATGTTAGGGCCTCCCTTCGATGGATAACAGTTTGGTTCAAATGATTTTTGCTTTGTATATATCGAATAGATATATGCACGAGCAAAATTTGAACTTTATATCTTTTACGAGAACTGTAAAAAAATCTCAAATTTTGCGACATTTTGACTTACCGACTTCTTCTCAGTGCACCCACCAATTTAAAATTTTTGTCAAAATTTTAAAACATAGAGCTCTACAATCTGACTATAGTTCAATTCTTCAGCAAATTTTCTTGTTTATAAAACACTATTCACATTTTGGCACTTAAATATTCAATCAGTGCAGCTTATTTTATATATTTTTTAAAGCATTAAAACTCAAAACTAGGCCTTTTAGAATTGTGCAAACTAATGCCCAAAGGATCAAGATTACAGCCAAGCTCTGTCAGAGCTTTAGTAGGGTCGCTTGTGGTCGAAATTCGACGAATATGCTGTGTAAAATAACGGCATTCATCTTGTTTTTGACATAATTAATTGGAATTTATTTTATACACATTCTTAATTCTTACGTATAAGTTTTATTCCCCTAATTTAAATACTAAAAAATTTACCATAAGTTTTGATGTTCACGTTGTAAGTCAAGCAGCATTGGACGTGTGTACTTACATTGTGAACAGTACTTTTTAATGGTATAAGTTTAATTTCTCTACTTTTATAATAAATAAAAAAATGGGTGCGCAATTTTAGTTATTCACGTATTAATATATAATATTGTTGAAACCCTTTTTTTCATTAACAGGAAATAAATAGTACTTAGACTTCAATGTCATGGATTCGATAATTCGTAACGATTACAGATAAGCCATAATGTTATTTAGTCTCTGAACAATCTGTTGAAATTATTAATTCGTATCATTACTTTCAGTTTATTTCCTATTGAAACCAAGTAAGCTCAATAAAATTCGAATCATTATCAAGGAAGATATATAAAATGGACTGCCTGATAGGCTATCTCATGTGGGAATACTTTTTGATTCGGAAGTTTTCGAAAATTGTGTCCAAGCTAACCTTGGCATCAAACTTATACAAAAAAAAAATACCAGAATTTGTTTTCTCTCTTGATTGCTAATATTCAGTCCGCAACATAATAATTTTCAGTACAATGGATATTTCAGAATTCTTTATTTTTTAAATTTTTTATTAGTTTTTGGTTCGTGTCTAAGCTAAGCACTTAAGCAACGGACAATTTAACGCAGGACAGAGACAGTTGCATTGGATTCAAGTATGCCAAACAAGGATAGCGAAAAAATTATGTCGATAATTTGACAATTGTTTCGGACAGTTTAATGTGGGGCAGAGTTAGTTGCAATAGGCTTAAGTGTTCCAGACAAAGATAGCGAAATGACTGTTTCAAAAAATTTCAAGCATTTCGCCAATAAGGGACGGAAATACTTTCATTCCCATTTTCTTATAAGGCAAAACATGCTCATAATCTCTCCTTATTATATATCCTCCTTGATCATTATTGATAAAACAGGAAATAAATAAATTAAATTGGTTTCTAATTTATTTTTTGAGACTGATTCCGTCATTTTGGAGTTTGCACTTGAATATTTTTTTCAAGAAGATAAGTTCATCACTTAAATCAATTGATATTTCTTTTTCAAATATGCTCTTCAACTTTTAGGCTTTCTAATTTCGTAAAACTTTCTTAAAAGGATGTTATTCCAATAGAAAAGCATGAGAAATTTCAACCGAAAAGTCTATTGGAGGGCACTTTCGAATGTACTTAAAAATCGTTCAAGGATTTTCCCTACTTCAGAAGTTCAAAAAAAATCTATTTATAAATTGTACGATTATAACTTATAGTTCTGGATGTAATTTTTTTAATGCTTTTCTGTCGAATCTATATTTTTCGAATTTCAACCATTAATTTCATATGTCTAAATTAGAACACTACATTTAGAACATATGTTGGGTCATAAATCAGATGTTCTTCGCTGTATTTATTATAACTACTTTTGTAGCAAAAAAAAAATCTGAAATCGAGTACCAATTCTTCAATATTTGCCATATTTCAATGCTATCCAGTCGGATTTTCTCTATGTGTCCTTACTGTACTAGACGCTTCTCAGATGCTAGGCAAGGGGTGTTTTCTTTTCCATTATTCCTTATTTGTATATGATAGTGCTCACTGAGTTTTAGATTAAAAAACTGTTTTGATTGTGTGTCTCAACGCTGTAGACAACCGAAAAATTGCGAAAAGTGGTAAACATTTTTGAAAAGAGAAAAATAATTTTAAATCAAGACCATGTACACTTCATTCGTCATTTATCAATGTATAAAAAATCAAAAACAAATTTTAGTTATTATGCACAGGCAAGGATGTGCGCAGAGGGTTGCAAATTGGGTACTATCCACCCCTCCTCCCTGCCCCATGAAATTTGACCCCAACGCGATGATGAGACATTATTTTATTTTAAGAAATTTTGTATGGAGAGTGGTAGAAGGGGTAACGGTATTGAACCAATTTTTTCACATCATGCTACAGTTGCTATCAGAATGCTTTACTGAAAATTTAAGCTTCAAAAATTTAATAGGTACGGAGAAAATTAGTGTATTGGATATAGTGGAATTGTGCAGTTTGTATTGGAGATGGTAGAAGGAGTGAAGCTTATCATCTAATTTTGTTTTGTCTTACTAATAATTCTAAATAAATAATTTGTTCAAAATTTCAGCTCGATAAATTTTATACATACTGAGTAAATTGGTTTATAGCATTTCATGAAAAATTGCAGTTTATATGAGAGGTGGTAAAAGGAGTGGGGACAATTCAAATAATGTTTATATCGTAGATTGAAATTGGTATGCAAATAATATATTCCAAATTTCAGATTAATAGCTTTTATACTTTTCGAAAAAATCGGTTTAGTGTCAAATCTCGAAAATGTGTCATTTTGTATGAGAGGGGGTAGAAGGGGTGGAGGATTTTGGCCTGTTCACGAACTTGGTTTTACTTTTTTAGTAAAAACAATTTGTGGAAAATTAGAACATTCTAGCTCAACGTGTTCTCGAGCTAGAGAGTGAACAGACGAACTGATGGACGGACAGACGAACAGACGGTCATCCTGTTTTGAGATTCTTATTATTATATTCGTATTAACTTCTGTATCAGTAATTTTTTTCTCTGAGTATAATTTCTTAGCGTTACAAACTTTAGAGCAAACTTATAATACTCTCAGATTTCATTTAGAGTATAATAAAAGTAGATACCATGCATACATATAAGAGTTTTAATGACGAATGTTTATAAAACATTTCCTTTGTAATATCGTGCTGTAACACTATGTATCTAAATTCATCTTAGTAAGATGTCTGAATGATTCTTCTTCTTAGATGCCTAGGAAGACACATAGTCTTCTTATGACGTAGGGCAGGAAAGTATTAACTAATTTACTGGGTGGGTGATTTAACATAGCTCGCGACAAGTACATCGCGCATTGTGTTCTTCGCGCAAAGGTACATGCACAGTGAACGCGATTGTTTCACTTGTCTATTAAATGTGTTTAAAAGAGAAGATTCTATAATCCTATCACTTTGAAAACTTTGCCCACCCCCTTTCTGCGGACACCCTCATGCACAGGGCCCTCGTGATACGGCACTGAAATCATCAGCTTAAAAATAAATGCATGGTGTGTACAATATCTCCTCACAGACTTTTCGAAACTGAATTAAAGATGCAGATTTTTAAAATATGTACAAAAATGAAAGCGGAAGAATCGAAATTGTCCGAAGAAAAGACGTAATAGCAAAGCAGACCTCCTTCATCGTTTTTTAGAATAATATATTTAAGACGATGGTTTTTTCCGAATGTCTGGGAAAGAACATCGCCACTGTTTCGCATGAAGGAAATTTTATCATTTAAAGCAACACGAACTACCGGGTCAGTTTGATAACGTTATTAGTAGAGATCACGGTCTGGAGATAGACCCATTGTTAGCGCAAATTCAAACATAGCCGAAACAAAATATTTAATTTGACTTGGCACTATCGCAAGAAACTGCAAACTTTCGAGAATCAATACCTCTGACGCAGTGGCGTAAATACCACCCTCGCTGACGCCTTGGTGTCGTTGGCGCCATGGTTCAAAGGCGCTGCGGAGTGGTTGTGCCCAAAAGAACTTGACAGCAAATTGTAATCGAGCTTTGAGCTAGAGGCGTAAAAATCTTCTACTTCTTCTACAATTATGTGCACAAGAAAAGCACTTATTTAAAATTTGAATCATTTTCTTTTAGTTTTCGGCGATTTTTCGGTCTGTATTCATAATTTTTATAAATTCCATGCATTTAATATTATATACTAAATAATTATATTATAATTACTTACTCCCAAATCATGTTAAGAATCATAGTGGCAGTATATGACCTGAATCAGAAGTCAAAAAACTCTCCATAATTCACGTCGTTAGATGATAAATTTTGAAAGCACCCTGATAAAAAAATTATTTTCTATTAAGCCTGTCGATGGGGATTTCATTTGGAAAATCGGGTTCACTTAGTAAAAATTTGCACTGCGTTTCATTTTTGCATTTTTGTATCGCAATAACCGCGTCTACTTGGGAAAAGTCGCTTTGAAAGTTTCGCGATGGGGTCCTATTGCAATTAGTCACGCCACTGCGTCCGTCGCATTTTAGGGATATTCTAGTCAGTTGTTATCTCCAACGACGATCTTTGAAGTACAACTGGACAGATTAAGATAGCTATTGAAAATCAAAGGCGGAAGCAGCAGTGGTTCGGTCGCACTTTGATTGATTTTCAACAAGATCTGGATTATAATACTTAAGGAAGGCACCGGGTGGGTCGACCATAAAAGCGAGCAGTTGAACAGAAGGTAAGAAGAAAAAAAGAATAAACAAGTCCTGGTGATAGCTAAAGGTCGATGTTCTCCCCAAAAGGAGCATTCCTTAATATGGAAATGATTTTGTCCTAAATAAAATATTTCGCAATTTATATTTTTTCAGAATCATACAAAATTCATAGCTACAATAAATTAACCTCTTAATTTACTCGAAAAAAATATCTCGGTGAAAAGTATCTATTAATCCAGCACACTGTAAAATCAATCACAAGATTTAAAGTGCATTTGCATTGTTAGTACCTGCTGTTTCTCAGTAAACTACAGAAATCAGGTTTATATTTTCACTAAATTCCTGAACCATTTCAATTCACTATTATATTTGTAACTTAAGGAAATTTTAAATCATAATTACAAGTTGATGGCTCAAAGCGTACCCCTCTCAACTCGTATCTCTTTACTTTTTGTGATTGCTTTTCACGATTTCTTGATGTTTACACATGTTTCAATCGATTATATGATTTTTCTCGAATTCATGTCACCTGTACATTACCTGCTGCCATCACCATTAATCGACATCGACGAAAATCGATCAGAGTTGTGCTATGAAATTTGAAACTCGAAAACAAATTTGAAATGAGTGTCATTTCAACGTCATTTCGAAGATATCGTAATTTATCAGAACAAGGATTTCTTTCTATTTTGGTTTGAGAATAGTAATATCATGTTTCTAGTCACGATGATGGCCAAAATAGACTAAAAATAGGCCATCAATTCCAGGAGTATATCTCATTTTAGTAATAATTTTCATTTGTTAAAGCGAACACCCAATGATATATTCAATTACAATGAATATACTAACTTGATTAACGCAATTTTAAAGCATTTCAATTTTTGAAAATTTGATTAATTTTAAATTTATTCAGTTAGGCATTAAGTATACAATATATAGTCTGGTCTCGTTTTATAGTGATATAAATAGTTTCAATCCTATATTCCTTCAAATTTATCTAATATAATGTCATAATCAATCACCTGTACTATTCATCCGTATGACCACTTGGGATGGAAATAAATCATCGCCACGACGTGTCATCCCCTTCCATGGCAAATGAGTTTAGACAACAGTATTATGGAGCTTAGTATGCTCGGGTCATAGAGCTCTAATAAAAAGTATACGAATTTGGAATTCGAATTTATTATATACTAGCACATACTCCCGTGCTTCACATAAAACATTTACATAAATTTGTGCATTGCATATATTTGACGATAAGCAAAGTGACAACAGATCAAACACATGATTATGTTCGAATAACGTCGTTCTATATTTTTAGAAAAAAAAAATTAAACACATTTATCCTACCGTTGACCATCAAGGGGGCTAAAGTTCTGATGTTACGGTTGCTTCACTAAAATGCTATTTTATACAATATTATGGTTTTTAAGTGATGGTCATATACTTTCGCCATCAAGTACATATTCCATGTTTGATGCAACAATGTCATAATTTACATTTTTATACTCTGGATGAAATCTGAGAGTGTATTGTATTTTCCTTACTGTTTGTAACGCTAAGAAATGATGCTGACACAGAGCCGCCAAGGGTACAGAAATATTTGTTGTCGCTCGAAAATCCTGATTTCGAGTGACCGTATGTCCGCCTGTCTGTCTGTGAGTCTGTCTAGAACATTACTCTTGAACGCTTTGAGCTATAGGGATGAATTTTTTGTATATAAGTTTTAGGAAAACAGAAACTTTGAGTTCGTGAACGGGCTATATCTCACCACTACTTCTATCCCCTTCCAAACGAATCTCATGGAATCGCGAAACTCCAATTTTTAAAGTGTAAGTGAATTTATTCATGTTAATCCAGGAGCTAAGCTCGTGAGGACAGTATTTACCATATACATTTTTTATAATAGTAGTACAAAGAAGTTTCCGCCATTTTCTATCAAAAATTAGGAATGTATTGTGAAAGAACGGTACATTACCTTTTATTCGAAGTATTGTCCATCACTAGCCAGTACTTTTTTTCCCATCTTTCTGGCAGCAATCGGATACCACGTCAGAAGAACTCTCCACCTTTTGTAGCTATCCACGAATCGACCCAATTTTTAGTATCTTCATATGATATAAAGCGCTGCTTAGACAGGCCAAGTGCCATCGACCGGAGCAAGTAATAATCGGAAGGGGCAATTTCTGATGACGGCGGGTGTGGTTGGACTTCTCAATTAAGTGTTTCTAAATAGATTTTGATCGGCGCTGCAACTTGTGGACGAGCATTATCATGTAGGAGAATAATTTTGTCGTGTCTGGGGTAGTAAATGGCTCGTTTTTTCTTGAGTGCTCGGCTCAATCTCATTAATTGTGTTCGGTAGAGAGCTCCAGTAATGGTTTCGCCCGGTTTGAGCAACTCATAATACACGACACCAAGCTGATTCCACCAAATACACAGCATGCGTTTTTTTCTGTGAATATTAGGTTTGGCTGTCGATGTTGAAGAATGGCCAGGTGGTTCCCATGATTTTTTCTTCTTTGGGTTATCGCAGTGGATCCAATTTTCATCACCCGTGATTATACGATGCAAGAAACCCTTTCTTTTATGCCTGGCTACATAGGTGTATCCTAGTGGTTAGCGTGTTGGCAATACAATACGAAGATCGTGAGTTCAAATGCCAGTCGACGCATAATTCTAGCACACTGCGTGCGTGGATATATCTGGGTTACCTCAGTCTGCGAAAACTAAAATTCGTAAATAGAGGGTTGTACGAAGGGCTAACAACCCTTTCACAATAACAAATAAAATGTTAAAGAGCCTAAAGGTCAGGAGGCCGCGGCCCGATTTGGGCTGTAGTGCCAAAAATAATAATAATAACAATAAGCAGCATTTCACACATGTAAAATCGGCGTTCAACGTCTCTCGACTTCAGTTCATATGGAATCCAGTTCGCTTATTTTTGAATCATTTGCAACGATTTTCAACGATGTGAACTTGTTTGTTGCGTCACTTCTAATGTAAGTGCAATTTCTTCTTGCGTTTGGTACGAGTCTTCCTCCAGTAATGCTTCCAATTCCGTGTTTTCGTAAACTTTCGACCTTAGACTACGTTCTTTCTATTCCACGTTGAACTCACCGTTTTTAAACTTTTGAAACCGCTCACGACAACTTCTCTTACTCAAAGCAGTCTAACCATATGCTTCTAATAACAATCGATGAGCCTCAGCTGCAGATTTCTTCAAATTAAAGAAGTAAAAAAGTTGCTGCAAATGATGCTTATTCGGCACAAAACTTGACATTTTCAAGATTATATTGTTACCAGATGTCCAAACTTACGATATTACGTTTTACATCTGACAATTTCAACATAACGTTCTGGTGGGCCATTTTTGTCTAACGTCGAAAACTTATTTCTACTCCTAATACAATAATGACAAAAAATGCATAAGATAATAAAATAAACTGCCAACAAGTCGGGCAAAAATTTATTATTTTTGGGACAAGTTGCGGATGAGTGGAAAGTCAATATGCAGGTAAGAGTGGTTAGGGAAGGCTAAGTGAAAGAGAGTTCTTGGGCAGTGCTGTTGTCAACTTAACACTATTTCATTCGTTTCTGCAAGTTTGGGTTTACATGAGGGGAGGAGGAGGGGTAATAGTAAGGGCGGGTGGATGTTAATAGCTTTTTAATTAATTGCTTGAATCACGTCCAATATTCTCTGTATAGAATGTGTTTCATAGACGAAGTTGCATAGAATTTTCATAAAATTCGGTGTATTTTACATTCACGAAACAAAACATTTGTATGGGAGGAGGTAGAGAAGGTAGGGGAATCGTAAAATTTGATATGTAGTTTTATTTTGCTTCTCTTGTAAGGTACTTGTATAAAATTTCAAGTTCGTAGCTTTTAGTTTGTTGGTAATTAGTTGATGTAATGAAATTGGTCGAAATCATAGTTTTGTATGGGAATGGGTAGAAGGGCAAGCGCGATTTCAAAACTTTTATACTAATTTCGTTTCAACTTTTTTTTTGGAAGTTTTTGTGCAAAATTTCAAATTGATAGCTTTAAATAGTTAGGTGATAATTGATTTCTTAATAATGGTCGAAATAATACTTTTGCATAGGAGGGGGTAGAAGTCTTAAAGGTTTTCGACCAGTTAATAATTCGTATATTTAGGAATTTTTTTCAAATGCATTTCGCAAATTTTCAAGTTTCTACCTAAAAATTTCACTCAAAAAATTTCAGTTTAAGTGTTTTTTTTCAATGCACATGAAACACCTTGTGCACGTTAGACCGCGGGGGTCGGTTTATAATAATTATGGATGAAGTTATTATTATTTTTCTATGTACATCAAATAGACGTATCCACATGCAAAATTGAAACTTTGTATCTTTCACCAGAGCCCTAAAAAAATCACTCAAAATTTTCGACATTTTTACTTATCACCTCCCTCCCCTTACACCTCCCAACTTAAAATTTTACCAAAATTAACCATTATGTAGTTCTACAATCTGACAAATCCCCCCCTCCCCTTACAATAATTAGCCACTCTCTAAGCTGATTCCGATGGAACCATATGCCACCTTGATGGTCATAAAATATGAATCTTTTACGATAAGTAATTTCAAAGATATAATCATTTGAAAAAACAATTCGGCCGACAATTTGTTCTTAGCCCCTCCTTTTCGGACGCCAATGGATAAAAAAATTAAATTACTTTTAAAGTTTGTCCCGCAACCTTCTCTATATCTCTACTGATTTTCAACTTTCTATCTGCATTCGTGGTGGAGATATTAGCAAGTGTAGTTTTTGACTTTTTCCCTCCCCCCGCCTCCCCCTTCCACCAAACACCCCACAAAATTTAGAAAATAGAGCTCACTTACCCAATCAACAATTTACCCAAAAACGAATATTCTACCTTTAACGGCCTCGGAGATATGAGTCCATATGTACGGCGTACGGCGGGACGGATTTTTTTTTGCATTTTTAAGCTAATTTAGTCATGAAAAGCGAAAAAAAAATTTCAGGGTAGCAAAATTTTTTTTTCTTGTGTCGATCACAATACTTTATTATTAAAATAATAAAGTAAAACAAAAACAAATTGAATTGAAATTGAAGATACATACATTATTAAATTTTGAACTAAGTGAACAATTTTATGAATTGAAAAATTATTGGAATAACAAAAAATGCTTTAATTTGGATTTGAAATGGTTTTTAGATTCTGAAAGATCATTAGGTAGATCGTTGTAAATCAAAATTGCCTTATTTAATACTGAACTGGATCCGTATTTCGAGGTATGGATATAGTAGAGGGATATATTTTTTTAACTCGGCGCGTATTGCTTAGATGTTTATCGGAGTAGTAGGTGAATACTGTGTCGCTGTTGATTTTAAGATGTCATCAATTTGAGCAGAAGCCTCTTAGCAATATAGTTGTTCCACAGTTACGAACTGGTGTAATTCGCGAATTGTTTTCGTACGCTCCATCATGCTGATATTGTATAGATTTTTTATTGCTAGGCTTTAAATTCTTTGGACACATTGCAGTTTGGAATTGAAGGTGAAACCCCAGATTGATATACCATAGTTCAATTGGCTCAGAAATAGAGACACAAATATGGCTCTTTGTAATTTTTCGGGAACATCATCTCGTATTTTTCTAAATATACTGAAAGTCTAGATGTGAGTCCCATGATAGGTGTTCGTCGAGCTGAACTCCGAGATACTTGAACCTGACAACCCTATAAACAGTTTGTCCGTTCAAAACGATATTTAGTTCAGTTGAAGAAAATATACTTGGTTTTCTCCGAATTAGCAATTAATTTATGTGCATTGATCTATACTTTGATTTTGTCGGGGACCTTGTTTATACTATCTTGAAGTACTGGTATATTATTTGCAGTATATATTAGTGCTATGTCGTCTGCATAGAGTGATATTTTTGAGGTCCAGTTTTACAATAGAGTTCGTGTAGATGTTGTATAGAACTGGACCCAATACACGTCCTTGTGAAACGCCACTAGTGATAGGGAGTAGAGCACTTCTAACATTGTCAGCCACGATATAATAGGATCTGGAAGTAAGATAACTTTCAAACCAGCTGTACGGAGTCCCACGATTTCCACTTGCAAAAATTTTTTTGAGTAGAATTTGACGATCTACTGTATCGAACGCCTTAGGAAAATCGATAAAAACAGCAGCTGTATGAAATTGTTTATCACAAGAAGACTAGTGTTCAACCACGGTATCAAATAATGCTCCTTTTGTGTTCGATTGGGGCTTAAATCAATACTGTTTCTAAGAAATAATTTGATGCGACGTTAAGTGTTCTTGGAGTTGATTCTTCACGATTACTTCTAAAATTTTTCCAACATTAGATAGTAAACTAATAACTAATAAGTCTATAATTGGATATATCGTCCATGGAGTCCAATTTATGTACTGGAACAACTTTGCTAATCTTCCAGCAGTTACTCCTTCGACTAAAGATAAATTAATGATTGTTGAGATAGGTGATGATGGTACAATCTTTGATTCAGGTTCCATAGATTGAGAATTTTTTAGTTTCACGATAACATTCGCTATTCCATCTTTCGTCGTCAATGCGAATTCGAAGGGAGGAGTTATAGAATAGCGTTCATAAAAAGGAACAAACTATTTTCGGCTCAAAATGGCCAGATTTTTAACAGTTGAGATGAAATAATTGTTAATGTCGCTAGAAACCTTAGTTATGGAAATTAAGTGAAAGTATAATGATGTCAATATCATTAATGTCGAAAAATATTGATCCCCTATACCACCTCCCATAAATGGGCTCAATTTTGAAAAATGCATTTCTTTGATTTTCATTGAAAGTAGCAAAGCTTAAAAAATGCACTTTTGCCACAATTATTTCTATTATAATTGCAATCCATTCAAAAAACTATTATTAACTTTCTCTCATTCTCTACATCTCCTCCCATACAAATTTTACGAAATTTCGAAATTTCAGTTAAATTATTTTTCTTCAAACCTGTCAAAACTATCAACTTTTTTTCAAAATTTTGAACAAAGTTTACTTCGAAAATTTAGTTTTTCTCCGTCTATTTCTCTTACCCCCTCCCATACAAATGCATAATTTTGTTAAGTGAGTTTTATCGATTTACGTTGAAATTGAAAGAAGTAGTAACTTAAAATTTTCCAAGAAATTTCCTCCTAATAACTGCAATACATGCTAAAAAACTTATCAACTTCTCTTCACTCCTTCTACCTCCTCCCATATCAATTTCTATATTAGAAATTCAAACTCATTCAATAATACAATGCGCGTCACTTGATTATGGACACAATTTTTTTAAGAGATTTTCATTTTTCCCGCTGCACTAATCCGTAATAATGAAAATGTATTTATACAGTTTGAAAGGGTGTTTTATCAAGCAAATACTTAGTAAAAGTTTATTAATTATCACATTTTAAAGAATAAGTTCTATCTACTCAAGAGCATATTTAGTCGTAAAGAATAACCTGACTCCAAGTGATCAAGTACTCACAAAATTTAATTCGTTAGAAATACATATTCTACAGTGGAGTTATAAAACTCGCCCACTGATTTGATGAAAGATATTTACAGAAAGTCTTATTGCAATTTTAAGTACTACATAAATGAAGTCAACAGCTACTTGTAGCCTACTGCAAACAAATTATCGCAGATTTCGTTACTTTGCTATTTTTTGCATTAAAATAAAATTTGTATCTTCAAGAATTTCCGAAAAATTGACGACCTGCTAATTTAATTCTAAAGCCTTCTCCAACTATGTTTTACTAAGCGATAATGACACAATAATAATTGTATGTGTATTATCTGAATTTGCCAATAAAAGCCTGCAAACAACAAAATCCTGAAATAAGTAAATTAAATGCTGATTTATGTGACCTCGAAAAGAACAGACTTGATGTTTTTCAGCAGTTGTAAATCCCATAAATATAGTGATTTAAAAAATCATTAATGTCCTCCAGGTTGCTAAAAGAAACAAATCAAATTCAGATATTTAGGACCAAATCTACGAGAAAAACAGACAAGTGCCCTACAGAAGCAATTGATTAAATTTTCTTTTCAATTTGACGAAACGTTATAAATAATAAATCTGAAAGAACAGTTGAAAATTCGAATATCTTTCATTAGATTTTCATGTTTATACGCTAGATGAAATCTGAGAGTATATTGTGTTCGCCTTACCGGGTGAAACGCTAATGCTAAATGAAATAATGCTCGTAGAGAGCCGCCAAGGATACAGAAATATTTGTTGTCGCTCAAAAGCTTCGGTTCCGAGTGACCGTTTGTCCATCTGCTCGTCTGTCTGTTCGTTTGTCTGTCAGTCTGTCTACAACATAACTGTCGAACGCTTTGAGATATCGTGCTAAAACTTGATGTGTGTCATTTTTAGTAAAAAAGTAACTTTGATTTCGTGAAAGGACTACATCCCCCCTCCCATACAAATTTCATGAAAATTCCAAATTTTAAGAAATTGATTTTTCTTGGAAACTGGTTAAAACGTCAGCTTGAAATTCGGGTCAAAGTATTTTGATGTAAATATCATTAACATCACAAAATATTGATCCGATCGCGTCACTCCCTCCAACTACTCCCATACAAAAGCACAATTTTCAAAATTATTTATTCGATTTTCATTGAAGCTAGCGAAGCTAAATGAACAAATTTTTACCAATGTTAATTATATTCAATTGTAATCAGTTTTAAGAAAATCGTCATCTTCACCTCAGTGCTTTTACTTCTTTCGATACAAATTTCACAAAATTTTGAAATTTTAATTTAATTTTTATTCGAAACTTTCAAAGCTATCGACTTGAAGTTTTGTTGAAAATTTGATAATAGAAATAACATTGACGACGAACATTTTATTTTGATCAGTACATTCCTTCTATTATCTCCCATAGAAATGCATAATTTTTGAAAAAGTACTACATCGATTTCAACTAAAACCAGAAAAAGTACAATTTTACCAGAATTTGTCCCTTAATGATTGCAATAAATACTAAAATTATCAGCTTCGCTGCACTCCTCCAACAACCTCCCATACAAATATATATAATACTAGCAAATACCCGCAACTTCGTCCGCGTAAATATCGATACAATGGGCTTTTCATAGTAATGTACGGTATATTTCATATATAATCTGCTTACACTAATTTCTGCGAAAAATGTTACCCCGTTTTAACCCTTACATATTTTCTTGAGAGTTCAGCACTTTTTATGTTCTATTCCAAAAAAATTTCTGCGAACTAAATTCTAGAAAAGAAATCACTATTAGTGTAAGGCCTCTTTTGCCAAAATCAAAATATAATATTAAAACGCAGCAATAGATTTTTCTCTTAATTTCAATTAATAATTACTTGTACGTATTTTAACTTCCTTTACTTAGAATTACTTACTGACAAAAATCAAAATATAATGTCAAAAATCACCAATAGACTTTTTCACTTATAGACGATCAACAGCATATGATTGAAAAAACTGAATTGGATAAACTTTCTATGTTTTCGTCATAAGCAGCACTTGACGTTTGACACAATACACAATACATACTATATAACGAATGAACCCAGCGAGAAGTCGTACCCACTAAGCACTTTAAAAACCGTAAAAGATATGGTATTTCCCTAAGGTGCGAATACCAACCAAATCGCCAGCCTATTAATACATCTATTGTTTTTGTGCCTCACATCTTACGTACTAAAATAGCTCCCGCAGGATACGCTGGCTAATTATATACGATAGATACCACGCTAGGGACGAAATTTTACTGTTTGAATGTGTGAGTAGGTTACGCAGGTTGGTTGCTACAGGTAGCCGAAATACCTACGACATCAATGGCTTTTTGGCATAGCCTGTTCTTAACAAATCTCAGCCGATGTAGGATGGCTACGATTTTGCTGGTTTGGCCGGCCATGTACCAGTCCAAAGTGGCTACCTACGCTTTTTACATCCACTTTTGTTGGGTTCTCTCTGAAGATCCCTGCTAATTAAGGATTTAATACAAAATCTTAGCTCGATCAAAGTTATATGTACTGAGAAAATTGGAGTATAGTATTTAATGAAAAAGTTTAGTTTGTATTGGAGGTGGTGGAAGGAGTTGGGGGATTCAAACTATTTACATACTTGAAGATTGCATTTATAATAGAAATAATATATTTTAAATTTCAAATTATCAAATTAATAGCTTTCATAGTTTCCATGAAAATTTGATTATTATAAGTTTTTGAAAATGAGTCACTTTGTATGGGAGGGGGTAGAACGCGTGAGGGGAGAAAAATAAAACCTAAAGCAGATTACTCCCAGAGGTAGAGCTAATAATCTGTGAAAGTTTCATTGCAATCGGTGCAGCCGTTTTTGCGTGAAAGCCGGAAAGACAGACAGACAGACAGACACTACAATTATATTTATATGTATAGATAAAGCATTTCTCCTTTGAACATATGAGAGCTATCGACTTTGATAGCTTTGGGCTTTATGCCCAATCATAATTCTGTTATGTTTTTTTTTCCGAGGCGCAAATAAATTACAGTTTGAAATAAACTTATTATACTCTAGATGAAATCTGAGAGTATATTGTGTTTGCCTTACCGTTTGTAACGCTAAGAAATAACGCTCGCACAGAGCCGCCAAGGGTACAGAAATTATTGTTGTCGCTCAAAAACTTCGATTCCGAGTTGCTGTCTGTCCGTCTGTCCGTCTGTCTGTCTGTCCGTCTGTCCGTCTGTCCGTCTGTCCGTCTGTCCGTCTGTCTGTCTGTCCGTCTGTCTACAGCATAACTCTCGAACGCTTTGAGCTATCGTGCTGAAATTTTTTGTGTGTCATTTTTAGCTAAAAAGAAACTTTAAGTTCGTGAACGGGCCACATCCCCCCACTCCTTCTACCCCCTCCCATACAAATTTCACGAAATTCCGAAATTTCCAGAAATTGATTTCCTTTGAAACTATTTAAGCTACCGATTTGAAATTTAGGTAAAAGTATTATGGTATAGATATCATTAATATGACAGAATATTGATCTGATCCTGTCACTCCTTCTATCCCCTCCCATTCAAATGCATAATTTTGAAAAATGCAATTTTTCGATTTTCATTGAAACTAACAAAGTTATAAAAACGAATTTTTGCCAAAATTCATTTTAATATAATTGCAATCAGTATTGAAAAAATTATCAACTTCACCTCACTCCTTCTACCTTCCTTCGTGAAATTTGTATGGGAGGGCCCATACAAATTTCACGAAATTTTGAAATTTAAATTAAATTATTTTTCTTCGAAACTGTTAAAGCTATCAACTTGATATTTGCAGAAAGTATAAAAATAGAAATATCAATAACGAGAAAAAAATGTGTTTTGATCCGTACACTCCTTCTACTCCCTCCCATACAAATGTATAATTTTTGTTAAGTGCATTATATCGATTTCCATTAAAACTAGAAAAAGTATAAACTTAAAATTTTGCCAGAGTTTGTTTTTTAATAATTGCAATAAATGCTAAAAAAATTATCAGCTCTTCTTCACTCCTTCTACCCCCTCCCATACAAATATCTGTGTTTTAAATTCAAGAAAAGCATTTCTCCTTCGAATATATTAGAACTATCAAGTTTGAAATTTAACCAAAGCGTGGTGATAAGGATGATATGATAAGCAGTTTTAAAATCATCTTAGACGCTCCACTTCCCCTGCCACCTCCCATACAAATGCCTCAATTTCAGAAAAACTATATCCAATTGAAAATAGTGAAAGCTGCAAACCTTAAATTCAGCACGAAATATTTTGCATACCACATTAGGTGTCATATCCAAAAATTACAAACCTTCCTCCTTTCCTTCTACCACCTCCCATACAAAAGTCACTATTAATTATTTAAAAGAATTGGAGGTCACATATTTTCCGGTACATTGAACTCTTTCTCATTTCGTCTAGAGTATCATATGATTGGGCTTTACGCCCAATCATAATTCTTTTATGTTTTTTTTTTATATTAGAGGTGGCTGAAGGAGAAGGATTGTTCATTGGACACCTACCAGTCCCTTACCAAATGCGCGATATTCTCATAGACTATGGTAATTTCTTGAACTTCCTGTATATTGGATTTAAAAAAAAAAATAGGTTCCACCTCTGTTGCAGAGCAGTACGTTGGTATGCAAGGGGTAGTCAAACAACAGCTTGCCTTTTTCATTGATAGCATTGCCAAAACCAGCCCGTCGCTTATTCCTCTCATTTTGAGGCTGACTGCTCCTGATTACTGTGACGAGGGAGTAGAAAAACGATTGAAATCCTCTTCGCAAGGAAACAAGATCTAGGTCTACCTTGATTCCTAGGAAAAATTAGAGTTTAGTTAGCAATCTGTCCACAGAATTAGTTCTCAACAACCCAAGGATCTTGCATCAAAACAATGGCTTCTGCAAATTAACATTCACCACTCCAAATGGGCGCCAGCCTTCTTACTTATCCAGCTGAATCAGCAGGAGAAGTAAAGAAGCTGACGCCAATTTGATGTGGTGAATATCAATTTACAGAAATTTTAGTATCTTGGTCATTTCTGCTTTCAACTTTCACCACAGTTACGTTCATTTCTTCTGGGTCAGAAGTCAAAAGATTGTCATCGCTAAGTGGATGCAAACTAAAGTGCTCGTCCTCCATCTGTAAGCCGGGCAACTTAGAGTCTTGAGTCTTTGCTAATTTACAGACTAGTTACATGAAGAACTGGATCGGATTCTCCATGTCCATCATGGGTACTGGAGGAACGAGATCTTGGGCTGTTTGTTCCGCTTCTATTCCATCCATTTTAGATACCTTCATTGTGATGGCACCAAACCTATAATTGATGATGCATCCAATTTATACAAAGTGATCTAGGGGCCCTTTGTTGATCACTTTTACAGCACTTTTAGAGTTCCCTTTAATCTCCTCCAGCTATCCAAGCCTGGGTAGAAAGATTTGGGTTGATCGAATTATGTTCGAAATAGCGCCCACATTGCTCGGCTCTGAACGTAACCATACACGTGCTCGAGGCGGCTTGAGATCTCATTCCTTCACACAACCTTGAGTTGCGCGGCGGATGGTTTCGCTATTTTGTTTAAATCTACGGACCTTTGAGCGGCACACTGGGTCAGTTTTTCATTACCTTGGTGCCATCCGTCGTTTTTACACATCGATGGAGGACCGAGATAGTCATGCAGGATGCCCAAGAAATTGGCTGAAAGTTTGCTTTCAACCTTCTTCAAGCGGTCATGAGTAATGCTTCCATTTGCATCACTTTTTTGTCACTTTTATCCCAATCCTTATGGATATTGCTGAAGGACCTTGACGTACGTACGAAACCGGTGCTGATTGTCTTCGGCCTCTTCGCTTCATTAGGGGACTCATCTTGAAATCGTGTACTTCTACCCGCCGATCATTTTGATAGCTCAAGCCGCAGATTCTCTCTTTTGATTCTGAGGTGTTTCGGGATGTTCGAAGAAGCCTTTGAGCGTTACGCCGCTCTCTATATAGCAGTTTTGAGGGTGGAATCCTTTGATTCCACCAAGATGTAACCACTGGGGATTAACAACAATTTCAGAGTGCACGCTACTAATGGGTCCAAGTTTGGTGTACTTTAACTTCATCGGCTATGTGATACCTGCATTAGGTTTGGTTGAAACCCAGCGTGTCCTAAGCCACTAGATCTTTAGATAGGCTTAGGGTCCAAAAACTCAGCTGCTTGCATGATGAGGGTCTCCTGATTTCTGATTGGACCAGGTCCTTGCTGCGCCTATTATGAGAACAGGTTTGGTAGCCAAAGCTTTGCTTGGATCCGAGGGATCCTTGGAGGAAGCGTGCTTGCTTCGTTCTGGCATTTTAAGAGAGTCGGTTTCTGAGGTTTGTTTTTTATTATTTTAAGCGGGCATAATGATCCCGTTAGTAGCGGAGAAAAATGGTTGATCTGCACAGAGATCCGCAATGTGCAGCCAAAGCTAAATTGTCCGGAGGGTACCTGGTATCAGGATCTTCCGCTAGCGGCTGAGTTATTTAGCTGGGTCTTCAGCCTGGTCGATTCTCGGTACGGGTACCTTAATCCAGCCCTGTGCGAATTTTATACAGGGGAGGAATAGAGGGAACCGGAGGTTGGCAGTTGGTGACCACCTTTTGGTTTCTGGTCTCCTCTGAGAGCACTCTAAGAGAGACCTTACTCATCCCCTACACAACTGCAAGATAGTTAGTCGCTTAGGGTTTTACTCGACTGTATGGTTATGTGCACGCGAATTTATATGTAATATGGCATCGAAATTGGAAAATGATGTTTTCCAAAAATTTCCTTTTTTCAGCCACTTTTCTCCTAATTATTGATGCTATTGACCTGTCAACTGTCATATATCATTTGCATAGCAATGACTTGTGTACGGTTGGAAGAATCTACCAAATTTAGCACAAATAAAACTCTTAAAGACAAACCAATCGCTGCCGTATATCCCCAAAATATTTTTTTTTTTTCGTAAATAGATTTTCGATCTGAATCGAAATTGATTGAGTCTTCTATATGTGTTTTAAATTTGCATTAGATTTTCTTTTAAACTAAATTAAGAAATTTTCAAAAGTACCTATTTCAACAGAAACGAGCATTCATTTCATGCAAGTATATACGATGAAAAATAGAATGAAAATCTGAAAACGTTCTATTTGAAAAATCACTGAGCATTATTCGGAAAAGGACACATCGATAAATTTAATCAACCTACATCTTTACGATGTCCTTAAAAAAATAATTTTCATTCCGTCGTTTAGATAGAAAATAAAATTACTCCAAATTTCTCAAACTTTTTTCAGCGTTCCAATTTTCTTTCTTGGTATTTTAAATAAGTCTATCAATTAAATCTTAAGATAATTTAATGAGAGATATATCTCATTAAGTTAATTAACGTTTTGTAGCAATTCTTATCGACAGTATACTTAATATATGATATTTTTAGAATGTCAGTGAGATAGTAATGAACTAAAAGTGTGGAATGAAAAGGCGTTAATTAAAGTAATTAACGAAATTTCGAAGATGTATAGCATACATAGTTTTGCCTATAAAAAATTTAATTCGGTTGATTAGATTCCATAAATAAATAAATAAAATTAATGTGAAAGTCTTCTCTTTCGATACCGTTCATTGAATTTCAATCCCATTTTCGAGTGAATTATGTCTTTTTTCGTGAATCGAAAGAAAGTTATTTTGAATTATATTTCTTTAAAAAATGGACAACATTTCGTTTTATTTAATCTTATTTTCAGAGCGCAACACCAAAATAAAGAACCGAGATTTATCAACTTTTCACCACCATTGCGAATATATAAATAAGTGTGTTAGCTAAAATTTGTCTCCTGAAATGTTCGAAATAAGTCAACTTAACAAAATATAAGGATTCTCTTATTTATAGGCTCCATGTATAGCTATGTCTGAAGTCAAAGACTATGATGTCATGTCTATTTTATGTTATGTTAAGTCATTTTAACTTTGTCGTGAATGCAAGGAAGTCTTCGTTTAGGTATACATAAATTTATAGAATTTCATTTCAGGTATTTGGCTAAGTACTTATTATAGAATTTCTTGAGGAAGTCTGCTAAGAAGGCAGGGTTGAATCTTTAATTCCTTGTGGTGTATCGTAAAATATGTTTAAGGCTGAAAAGATTTGCGTGGGGGTCAGAATTCAGTAAAGAACTGTACGCATCTTTAGGTTTAACTTCCGTAGTAATCAAGGACTGTTTTGTTAGTTTTCTGTGAATATGACAGCTTTTTTTTGCTAAGAAATTTGCCATGGAGATGACCTTAATAGATTATTACGGGGGAGTTTTAGCTTTGTTATATGAAATCATTTAATTTTGCGATACTGCAATTATATAGAAACTATTTAATTTAACAATTCATTCATGAGACTCAAGTTTATCCTTCGTATTTGTTATTGAGATCGTACATATTTTATTACAGTGTAGGTATAATTACTATAGTATACCTTTCAGTTTAGCTATAAATCATTATCCGACAAAAGTTTTCTTCATTATTCGTCTTCATTCACCCAAACCGCGATACTGAACGTCGATTCTTAGTAGCTGCCGCCAGGACTCAATTTTCGCCTTTTAATATTCTCTTTAACTTTTTCCACGTATCACGCGTCCAACCAACCTGATATTTTTGTTGGTGGTTATACATACTTGTAGTTCAGAAAGTAATTTGCCACGTTTCGCTCTAGCACCTTCATGATGGATTCCGTGCTCTTAATTAACAACTTTATTAATTCACATGGCTCTTATAAATTAACTAAACTAAATATATACGAGGGTTGGTCAAAAATTTCGCAGAATGAAGGGGATGGACAAGAGAGAGGTGAAAAATTTTTAGTTGAAGTTATTTTAACACTCAATTCAGGTATAAATACAAAGTTTCTGTCAAATCGAATCACTAACATTTTACTTATCGCCAAGCAACAAATCAATCGGAAAGAAAACGCTAACTATGGATAAAGTTGAGTTTCGTGCTGGCATTAAGTTCCTTATCAAGCAAGGAAAACTTCCACAAATCATTTTGGAAGAAATGTCTTCTGTTACGGGGACTTTTGCCCTGGAAAAACGGTGATTTATAGGTGGCATGGTTTATTCAGGCAAGGCAAAGAGTGATTTGAAGGTGAAACACACTTGAGTCGGCCGATTTAGGCCACATCCTTGAAAATCGTCGAAAAGTGGAGAAACTTGTTCGCAAAGATGCTCGTTTAAAGAAGAAACTAATCGCAGAAATGGTTGGAAGATTAGATACAACCATTTTGAATATCATCCATGATTATTTCGGCATGTCTAAGGTCAGCGCAAGATGGGTACCGAGAATGCTCTCTGCGGTTCAGAAAAACAGCGCGTCGAGTGTTTACGCGACATTTGGATCTTTGTAGCGAGAACACAAATGAAATGTTGACCCGGATTGTTACTGGAGACAAAACTTGGGTTCATCATTATGAGCCTAAACTAAAGCAGGAGTCAATACAGTGGCTGGTAAAGGCGCTTCATCTCACACGAAGTTCAAGATCTCAAAACCCGCCGAAAAATCATGGGATTCAGAGGGGATTTTGATGATCGACTATAAGAAAAAAGGATAGCATATCACAGGGGGATACTATACCAACCTGCTACAAAAATTAAACGATGCCATCAAAGACAATAGAAGAATCTCGAGTTATGCTGCTTTTGACGACAACAAACCTGTTTTCAAGAGCCACATTGCAATGGCTGCCCTACAGAAATGTGGCTACGAAATATTGAACTACCCCCCCTTTTAGTCCAGATCTGACTACTACTGTTTCATAAACTGCAGAAAAAACTTCGGGCAAGAAAATTTACCAATGATGAAGAGGTGATGTCAGCATTTTCAGCCTATTTTGAAGGCCTTGCTTAAACATTTTTTTTAGAAGGAATTAATAAACTTTGTGGGAGATGTGATAAATGTATTAGGCTTAAAAGAGAATATATTGAAAAGGAAAATTAATAACTTGTTTAATTTTATCCCCCTTCTCTGTCATTCCGCAAAACTGTTGACCTCCCCTCGTACCTTTGCGGTTTTTGGATTTCTTTTGGTAAAAATGTACTAAAAGTGAGTCGATATTAAGCTGATTTTTCATACTGCGAAAGTGACTACTTTCGGCGAAAGTGCGATCTCATTCGCCTTTTTATGGTCAAGCATTCTGTATTAATTACTTGCTTCGATGGCGATGGTCATATGTAATAACATTATGCATGGGGACCATATGATCAAAATCCATTTTAATTTAGTTATAAAATTAGCAGTTTTGTATACAAAAAATTTTGACATCGTGTTTCTACAATAATTCTTTCACATCATTTAAATGTGCAATTGAAAAAAATAGAAAATTTGCATGCAGAACTAAGAATATTTCAAATTTAGTGGAAGATTGAGAACTGCACACATATGTAATGGGAGCTGACAAATGAGACCTTATCTTGCCAAGGCTACCAAAATTGACCACCTTTTTTGTACGATATTTAAACTGCCATAACTTCGTCAACTATTTAGATTTTTGCACGATTCTTGTGGCGTCCTCTTCAGAATTTTATCGTTTCATAAAAAACTAAATTTTGACCTCTGGAAAGATAGGGTCCCCTTTGTCAGTTTTCGTTTTGTATTTGTTATCGATTGATATTTATCTTAAAGTTCATCATCATCAACAGCCCAAGTCGGGCCCTGGCCTCCTCAAGTCATCGCCTCCAATCGTCGCATTTTTATACTCTAGATGAAATGTGAGAGTATTATAAGTTTGCTCAAAAGCTTGTAACTTCATCTTCTACCTTCTACAATGGCGCTACAGCCCAAATCGGACCTTGGCCTCCTGATATTCAGGTTCCTTAACATTTTTTTTTTTATTACTTTTTGTGGAAGGGTTGTTAGCCCTTCGCACAACCCTCCTTCTACGAATTTTTCATTTTCTTAGATTGAGGTGACCAAGGTATATCCAAGCAGGCAATGTGCCGGAATTATATATTGCGCCGGCCGGGATTTGAACTTACGACCTTCGCATTACAAGACCAACACACTACCTACTAGGCTATACTCTAGCTAAAAAAAAAAAGCTTGTAACGCCCAGTAATAATGATTGTATAGAGGCGCCAAGGAAACAAGGGTATTTGTTGTCGATCAAAAATCTCAAAACCGGATGTCCGTTCGTCTATGCGTTCTCTAGCTTGAGAACGCGTTGCACTAGAAAGTTCAAATTTCGAGCACGTCATTTTTGACAAAAAAGTAAGGTTAAGTTCGTGAACGGGCAGAGTCGCTTCACCCCTTCTACCCCCTCCCATACAAAATGACACAATTGCGCAATTTGACAATAAACGGATTTGCTCGAAAAGTATAAAAGCCATTGGCCTAAATTTTTTTAAATGTTACTTTTATGATAATAACAATGTACCGTATAAAAATTGTCCTCCCCCTCCTTCTACCACCTCCCATACAACTGTACTTGTCATGAATTACTCTAAGCCAATTTACGCAGTGCGTACAAAATGTAGCGGGCTAAAATTGTGCACCAAATATTTATTTAAAATTGTTAGTAAGACCAAAAAAAATTAGACGATTAACTTCACCCCTTCTACCCCCTCCCATACAAAATGACACAATTGCGCAATTTGCCAATGAAAAAGTATAAAAGCTATTGGCCTGAATTGCGGGATATATCTTTTTCATAATGATTTAAATCTACAGTAGAAAAATTATTGACGTCCTCCCTCTCCTTCCACCCCCTCCCATACAAACATCACTTTTTCATGAAATGCTCTAAGACGATTTTCTCAGAACATATAACATTTATCGAGCTCATGTTTTGTAATAAATTCTTAATTAGCATTATCACTAAGATCAGAAAAAATATTTGATTAGCTTCACTGCATCTACCCCCTCCCATACAATATGACACAGTTTCACAACTTCGCAAAAAATCGATTTTCTTGAAAAGTATTAATGGCACTAGTCTGAAATATAAGGGATGTCAATTTTATAATATTCCTAGTTATTTCTGAAAAAATCACTAAAATCCCCCCACTCTTTCTACCACCTCCCATACAAACTGCACATTTTCATTAAATCTAACTCACTAATTTTCTCAGTTCCCATTCAGTTTTTGGAGTAAACATTTTGAATAAAACATTTTTATAGCTACTTTAGCATGATGGGGAAAAAATTAGTTCAATGTTATCGTCCCTTCTAACACTCCTCGTAAAAAATTTCTAGGGGTCATAAAAAAATTCTATTTCATCTAGAGTATCGTAAGATTGCGCATTACGCGCAATCGTAGCCCTGTTATGTTTATACTCTAGATGAAATCGGAGAGTATATTGTGTTTGCCTTACCGGTTGTAACGCTAAGAAATAACGCTCGCACAGAGCCGCCAAGGGTACAGAAATATTTGTTGTCGCTCAAAAACTTCGATTCCGAGTGACCGTCTGTCCGTCTGTCTGTCTGTCTGTCTGTCTGTCTGTCTGTCTGTCTGTCTGCCTGTCTGTGCGTCTGTCTACAGCATAACTCTCGAAAGCTTTGAGCTATAGTGCTAAAAATTAGTGTGTGTCATTTTTAGCAAAAAAGAAACTTTAAGTTCGTGAACGGGCCAAATCGCTCCACCCCTTCTACCCCCTCCCATACAAAATGACACAAATGCGCAATTTGACAATAAACGGATTTGCTCGAAAAGTATAAAACGTATTTGCCTGAAATTTGGAATATATTAATTTTATGATAATATCAATCTACGGTATAAAAATTATGCGTGTCCTCCCTCTCCTTCTACCACCTCCCATACAAACTGTACTTGTCATGAATTACTCTAAGCCAATTTACTCAGTGCGTATAAAATTTAGCAAGCTGAAATTATGCACTAAATATTTATTTAAAATTTTTAATTAGGCTAAAAAAAATGAGACGATTAGCTTCACCCCTTCTACCCCCTCCCATACAAAATGGCACAATTTCGCAATTCGACTATAAATGGATTTGCTCGAAAAGTATAAAAGCTATTAGTCTGAATTTCGGGATATATTACTTTCATAATGATTTCAATATACAGTATAAAAATTATTTGCGTCCTCCCTCTCGTTCCAACCCCTCCCATACAAACTACACTTTTTCATTAAATGCCGATTTTCTCAGAACATATAACATTAGTCGAGCTCACATTTTGTGATAAATACTTATTTGGCATTATCACTAAGATCAGAAAAAAATATTTGATTAGCTTCACTGCTTCTACCACCTCCCATACAATATGACACAGTTTCACAACTTCACAAAAAATCTATTTTCTTGAAAAGTATGAATGCTACTGGTCTAAAATTTAAGAGATGTCGATTTTATGATATTCTTAGTTATTTTTGAAAAAATCACTAAAATCCCTCCACTCTTTCTACCACCCCCATACAAACTGCACATTTCACTAAATCTAACACACTAATTTTCTCAGCTCCTAGTCAATTTTTGGAGTAAGCATTTTGTATAAAACATTTTTATAGCTACTTTAGCATGATGGGAAAAAACTAGCTCAATGCTATCACCGCTTCTAACACTCCACGTACAAAATTTCTAGGGGTCACAAAAAATTTCTATTTCATCTAGAGTATCGTAAGATTGCGCATTACGCGCAATCGTAGCCCTGTTATGTTTTTTATGATGATTTCAATCTAGTGTTAAAAATTATTTAAGTCTTCCCCTTCCACTACCTCCCATACAAACTGCACTTTTCATGAAATACTTTAAACGAATTTACTTAGTACGTATGAAATTTATCGAGCTGAAACTATGTTCTAAATATTTAATTAGAATTATTAGTAAGACCATACAAAATTAGACGATTAGCTTCACTCCTTCTACCCCCTCCCATATAATTTGACAAAATTTCACAACATTACAAAAAAACGATTTTCCTGATAAGCATCTGAAATTTTAAACAAGTCAAAAACATTATGGTTATAGTTATTTCTGAAAAAGTCATAAAGAACTCGCCCCATCTTCTACCACCGCCCTTTACAAACTGCACAATTTCAGTAATTCCAATACACTAATATGCTCAGTACTTGTTAAATTTTTGAATCCTAAGGCTACCGACACACGATGCGAGTTAATGTATATTAACTTCCTATTTTGATATAAGTAGGCCGAATTATGTATAGGATAATGACACTAGTAATATCGAAAAAAAGCGAGGTAATATATATTAACTCGCATCGTGTGTCGGTAGCCTAAGTCTTGTAGCAAATATTTTAGTAGCAACTCTATCGCGATATGAAAAAAATTAGTTCAAAATCGCTATCCCCTCTAGCATTTACCTTAAAAATTTTTTTAAAATCAATCTCTTTCATCTAGAGTATTGCACGATTGGGCCTTACTCCCAACAGTAGTCCTGTTATGTTTTTATTAAAATATTACTCCTAGATTTCTATATTACACTTGAGATTAAATTATTATTAGTTTTTTTTAATTGACCGTAATGTTTAAACTTTTGATTAAGATTCTGGTCATTGCGATTTTTTTCATGGTTGATGATTGATTGCTGATTTTTGCTACATGTATAATTGTTTTCATTTCTGTGTTTGCGTAACATACAACATACGATCAATAACTCGAATAGTCAAATGACTTATTGAACAAACAAAAAGATTTGATGATGAGCAATTATTTTTCATTTTAGATATTTTTCCGTACTTTTTGATTAACAACGACGAAATAAGATTTTTCATTATAAACAATTTTAACTATTTTTGATGTTTTAGTTATTTTTTATGAGATAAAAGAGGAAATGCCTAGATATAAAAAGAAACACAATAAAAAGAAAATATAGCTAACAAAGATTTGTGATCGAAATAGAAATAAACCGCTTGCTTCTTCTATTGATAAATACTGATTTGCGACTTTTGGTCGATTTTAAAAGATTAAAAAATAAAATGATTCACACAAGATTAGCATTAAGCTCAAGGTACTGACAGGGAAAGAATGAAGCCGGGGATGCTTTCCCTGGCTCAATGTCCTACTGTTATTAAACAAATTAACCCAACACGTCCTAAAGTTACGTTACGAACGATGCATCATTTTCGTGCGTTAAGCGCATGGGCTCTAGAATAAAAACACATGCATTAAGCTGAATGACGCACATGCAAAATTTACGTAGATGCATATAAAACTACGTTCACATGATGCGCTTTTTCGTTGAATTTTGTGGATGCGTCAAGCGCATGCAGCAACTCAAGAGAATGGTTCCTTATAGGAAGCATGCAATTACGGCTGCACGACTGATATGGAGATGACGTGCGCTTTTCAGAGCGATTTGCTTGTACGCGGTAACACAAAAACTAAAAATTTATGATTGAAATTTTAAGCAAGGAAATAAAGTTAGCTACGCATACGCTTTGCGCCATTTTCGTGTGCTAAACGTATGTGTTCTAGAAGAAATATGCATGCAATAAGTTGTGTGTTGTTCAGCTTAATGCTTTCGTTTTTCTTCTATAAGGCATGCGCTTAGCGCACGAAAATGACTCGATATGTATGTAGCAAAGTAGCTCTTCCGCAGAACATCAAATTTTCCATAATTCGCAGAAAGATTGAGAATATTTTCTTTGCTTTTCATTTTACTTTGTTATCTATTAAATAGCAACTCGATTGCAAAGAGTAAATACTGCGTACGAGAAAATCACTCTCAATAGCGCACGTGATACCCATTTCAGTCGGATAGCCTTCCGGTATTGCATACGTCCTAAGATTTCAAGAAATAGCGCTTGCACTTGAGGCACCATTATCTTGCGTTGCTGCACACGCCTGTATGCGTGCTCAAAATTGAAAGAAAAAGTGCATCGTCTGGACAAACCCTTAGACCCCCAACAGTTTGTTTGGTCGCGATTGATAATTGAGTTGAGTTTTTCGTGTCTGTACATAGTGAAATATTGATGTGTGTAAAATTTAAGTTTTTGTGTATTAATCCATGAAATTTGAGTATGTTAGTACCCTACTCGTGCCCGACAAATGGTTGTGAGTTGTGACGTGATACATATATTTGAATCAAACTTCGACATTCGTTTGGTAGTTTAATTTAATTAATTTAATTTAATTTTCGAGTGTTCTAAACCAGTATGATATCTAACAGGAATCCCATGGTAGTTCTCCTCCACAAGACTCAATCATGAGCATCGATCTTTAGTTGTCGTGTTTCGACAATGGCTTATCGCTCCAAATGCGGTTCCAAAAAATCCGATGTATTCTTTGATGGTTATAATCCAGAATTTGTTTCGAGATGTTTTCCTCAAAGTATGCCCAATCCATTACAACTATTACCTCTGAATTTCAATTCGTATTTCAGTCTGTTCAGTTGTTCTCTTAAGTTCGCCGTTAGGGATAACATCTGGGCAGAATATCCCAAAAGTGCGTTTTTGGTATTCGTTTACGAAGGTTTGCAGTTTGTAAGCTTTCAATATAATTCAATCATATACGAGGGGAGGTCAAAAATTTCGCGGTTTGAAGGGGATGGACAAGGGGAGAGGGAAATATTTTTACCTGGAGGTATTCTAACACTCAATACAGGTATAAATGCAATTTCTGTCTAATCGAATCACTAACATTTTAGTTATCGCCAAATTAACAGGTCAATCGGAAAGAAAACTATGGACAAAATTGAGTTTCATGCTGTCATAAAGATCCTCACTGAACAAGGAAAAGCGCCACAAATCATTTTAGAAGAAATTTTATCTGTTTACTCTTGCCCTGGAAAAACGATGATTTATAGTGGCATAGTTTATTCAGGCAAGGCAGAAATGATTAACACTCAGGCCGACCGATTGAGCCCACTTGACGAAAAAAAAGAGAAACTTGTTTTCGAAGATGATCGTTTAAAAAAGAAACAAATGGCAAAAATGGTTGGAGTATCAGATACAACCATTTTGAATATCCTCAACGATCATCTCGGCATGTCTAAAGTCAGCGCAAGATGGGTACTTGCAATGTTTTCAACGGTTCAGAAAAAGCAGCGCGTCAAGTGTTCACGCGAGTATTTGGATGTTTGCAGCGAGAACATGGATGAAATTTTGACCCGGATTGATACTAGAGACGAAACATGGGATCATCACTATGAGCCTGATCCAAAGGAAGATTCAATGCAGTGGCTTCGTAAAGGCACTTCACCCCTGAAGAAGTTCAAGGTCTCACAATCCGCGGAAAATCATGGCCACTAATTTTTAAGATTCAGAGAGAGTTCTGATGATTATTATAAAGAAAAAGGACAAAATATCTTTGCGATAGATGTGATAAATTTAGGGGAGAATATATTAAAAAGGAAAAATAATAACTTGTTTAATTTTACCCCGCTTCCCAGTCATTCCTCAAAATTTTGTACCTCCCCTCGTAACAACATAGATCTGACGCATCCGCCAAACATTTGCAGCTTCGTTCGCAGGGAGATTTTTTTTACCTTCAGAAAGGGGAAGGGATACCGAAGGCCTGTCGAATAACATACATGCTTACAATGCTTCCAAAGTAATAAATTTTCTGCCTCTTCCACGGAATGTTAAGAAAAATCTCTGCATTTGTTTTTAACCTACATATATGCAAATATCGGGAGTACAAACTGAAATCCGCCGTTTCCCAATAGATGGCGCCAGCAGTAAATGCTGATCATCAAAGGCGGATCAGAAACGTAACATGGTGAACTTAGGCACCTGGCAATAACTCCTCATCATTAGATTTGTGAAGTTTTATCGGTGTCATATACTTTTTTTGTGCGCGAATATGTCGAGATTTGAGCCGAGCCAAATAAGCGTCATTCGCGGGAATTTTGCTTTTTGCCTTGAATTCAAAAAAAATCTGCGGCTGAGAATGTCGAATGATTGTTGAAATTTATTGTGAGGGCTTATCAGTGGAAGAATGTATCGTAAGTGGTTTCAACGCTTCAAGGGCGGTGATTTTGACTTCGAGGACCGGCATGGTGATGTAACAGAGAAAATTGTTGTGAAATATCATGAGCTGTTGCAACCGAGTGAAACCATCACGGAAGATCACAGTACCAAAAAAGACACGAAAATGTGATTTTGCTGCACGATAACTATGGCTATGAAAACCTACCTGGAAACACTTAAATGGGACGCCCTACCCGACCCGCCGTATTCTCTAGACATCGTCCCTTCCGACAACCGCCTTCTCCGAACGATGACGCATGGCCTGGCTGAGCACCACTTTCATTCTTACAAATAAGCCAAAATTTGGGTCGATTTGCGAATCGGCTCAAAAGAAGAGCAGTTTTTTCGACGTGGAATCCTTATGCTGCCAGAAAGATGGGAAAAAAGTTGTGAAGGGCATTTCTTTGAACACTAAATATTTAACCATTTTTGCACAATAAAAGCTCGAATTTTGAGAAAAAAACTGCTGCTTTCAATTTGCACTCCCAATAGTTGGTTTGACGCATATTTTCAGTCCTGGTTTTTGTACAGGCTGTTTTTTAAATTGAAATAAAAATTTTAAATATGTATTCCATGAAATTAGGTTTATTTGAAAGATAATTTTATAGCATTAATGTTTGAATATGATTTCGGGCGCGGCTGGCGCGTGCATAGCGTAATGTAGAAGTCCGATTTCCATACTCTTTTCGCAGTAAATCAGGCTGTGTTTGGGCAATAACGGGTCGAATGTCAGCTTGCAAGTGCTCAATAGTTTATCGGTGTAGACATAGGACCTTACATATCCCCAGAGAAAAAAATCGAATGGCGTCAAATTGCAAGAACGAGGTGGCGACGTCTTGTTAAGTCTGCGACATTAATGCGTTCCAGTTGAGTTACGGAAAAGTTAATAATTATGTCTCTGTACCGCTCACCGTTGACTGTAACGTTCTATCCATCATCATTTTTGAAGACGTATGGACCGATGATTCCAGGGGCCCATAAAGCGCACCAAAAGGTGACTTTTTCTGGATGTAATGGTGTTTCGACAATGGCTTATCGCTCCAAATGCGGCAATTCTGCTTACTGGCATAGTCATTTAGCCAAAAGTGTGCTTCATCACTGAACAACATTTTCAAATAAAATCGTGGACTTCCAGATTACGCCATGTACGCACCAGTCATGGGGGCCACATGACCAAAATCATATTCAACCATTAATGTTATAAAACTATCTTTCAAATAAAGCTAATTTCATGGATATTTAAAACATTTTTCTATGTTGTATTTCAATTTAAAGTTCTCCTGTTTCTAGCTCTCGATGTAAGGACGATCGTGACACCATTTTTACTTCAGAATCAGAACCAACGTAGAGAATCGTATTTCAGCTTATACGTTATTTTTGCTTTTCTTCTGATCTTGTCCTATTACTTCAAGCGACACTAGAGGTGCTTTTCCATAGTTTGGAAAAGTTGAAGTCCAATATTTGGAGCGAAATTTAATAGGTGTCGACTTTTTTTTTTGGTACGTTCTGAACATCAAGATCTGTGCACGGTTTATAATACTTAACTAAAAAGTCACAACAATTTCGAAGCATCAATATATCTTAGAGGGCATGAAATTTGCAAAAGAATTCATTAAACTCACCACTAAACGAATGGTGAATTGTGTAAGGCGAATTCGCAGGTGTCGATTGTGACCTATCTGCCAGACTCTACTTCTTCTTGCATAGAGTAACTCTAGTCCTGACCTGACCTCGCTTAAGTTTAAGATTTAGTTGATATTGTGCTTTATTTCACGGTCGGTTACTATTTGTCCTAGTTACTCCACCCCTTGCAAGTCCATTCAATGTTGCAACGTTCCAGAAAACAACCGTAGTCTATTTTCGAATGCCAAAGGTAGTTAGCGTAGAATTCGTCCGTATCCGAGGCAATGTATTTGTTTTACGTATCAGTTGTTTTAGAAACGCATCCCAGAATACAGCTTAAGTAAATAGAATTGAAGGTTACAAAGGTGACCAGTGGCCTATTCAGAATCCATCAAGCCGCCATATATATTTACACTTTATCAATCCATATCATATCTTCAATCAACTGGGTGCCTTACATCGCCTGAGACATGCAGTAGATGAATTACTGCATTTAAAAGCAGTCCTCCAGGTCGGGGGTTGGGCGAGGCGCCGACAACGCATCACCGGAAAAAGAACACTGTCCAGAAACCTGAAGAACAGCCTCGGAAAGGATGGACTCAACGGCAACGACCTCGCAAACGAAAAATGGACTACTCTATTGGATCTTGGAATGTTCGATCCTTATTTAGGACAGGAGCTCTGAAAGAGTTTCTCGAAGAAGTGGCAAAACACAACATCAACATAACTGCCATCCAAGAAACGAAATGGCTCGGTAGCGAAATCATGGACATGAGATCACACACAATCTATCGAAGTGGAAAATTGTCGGGAAGCAGAGAGTTTGGAGTCGCTTTTGTCGTTGACAAAAAATTTAAACAGCAGGTCACGAGCTTCAGACCAGTAAGTGAAAGATTGTGTGCAATCCGAATAAAGACTAAATTTTTCAACACTTGGTTGATCAACGTTCACGCACCAACAGAAGACAAGGACGATATAACTAAAGACGAATTTTATGCCACCCTAGAGACAACCTATGACTCACTGCCCTCGAATGACCTAAAAATTGTCTTAGGGGATTTTAATGCAAAAGTCGGAAAGGAGGAGGCTCATAGAGGAACAACAGGAGGGCACAGTCTCCATGACATAACCAACGACAATGGCCAACGTCTTATTGATTTCGCAAGCAGCAAAAATATCATAGTAAGCTCTACGTGCTTCCCACATCGCGATATTCACAAACGAACGTGGGCATCACCAGATGGTCACACCTTCAACCAAATAGACCACGTTCTTATTGAGAAAAGGGCTGCTTCCAGCATACTTGATGTACGAACTCTACGCGGTGCGAATTGTGACTCTGATCACTATCTAGTCAGAGCTAAGTATCGATGCAAAATAGCTTGTCGTGGGTATTCGAAAACGAGTAGAGCTCGCAAATTCAATGTCGACAAGCTTAACGACGAAACGGTGGCGCAGGCTTACATGCTAGCATGTAATAAGCACCTGACACCAATATATGAAAATATCCAAAATATGCCAGTGGATAATGCGTGGATGAAAATACGAGACGGCATCAAATCCTCCGCGGAAGAGGTATTAGGATATCAAGCACGGCGAAAAAGTAATGATTGGTTCGACCAAGAATGTCGCGATGCAATAGATAGAAAGAACGAAGCTTACAAAATTTTTATTGAACGACCAACACGAGCCAAAAAAGAAAGATATGACGAGCTTAGGCGATATGCGAAAAAGACATGCAGACGAAAACAAAGGAAGTACCATAATGACAAGATACAAAAAATGGACGACGACATGAGAAAAAATAATACGCGGGACGCATACGCCATAGTAAAAGACTTGAAAAAGGGATATAAACCAAAAACCAGTCTCTGCAAAGACGCAGAGGGCAATATCATCAGCGACACAGAAGAAATCAAAAGGAGATGGGCTTCATACTTCGAAAATCTTTTGAATCCCATCCCAGTAGCACCGATAACGACAGACAACATTTCAATTCAAGCCTCAACTGACGAAGATGAACCATCATCGACACCACCCACGCTTCCTGAAATCAAAGCAGCCCTATGTGACCAAAAACGAAACAAAGCGCCAGGAATTGACGAAATACCAGTTGAACTTCTGAAAAACGGTGGAAACTGTGTCGCTGAAATACTGCACAGCATGATATGCAAAATTTGGACAGAGGAAATCATACCCGACGACTGCCGAAAAAGCATTATATGTCCAATTTACAAGAAAGGAGACAAACTCTGCTGTGAGAACTACAGAGGAATATCATTGTTGTGTACGTCCTATAAAATACTGACAAAAATAATTGAACGTCGTCTTAAGCCCTATACTAATCAAATAATTGGCGAATACCAAGGCGGATTCAGAACCGGACGATCTACAACAGACCAGATATTCTCGGTGAAACAGGTGCTTGAGAAATGCTGGGAATATAACACAGACGTGCACCAAATATTCGTAGATTTTAAACAAATACGACAGTATCGACAGGAGCGTACTGTACCAAATCATGCTTGACTTTGGAATTCCTCCAAAACTAGTCCGACTAACAAGACTCACAATGACGAACACTGAATCCCAAGTGAGAGTACAAACCGATTCCACAACCAGCTTTCGAACGGAATGTGGTTTAAAGCAGGGAGATGGTCTAGCTCCTATGCTTTTCAACTTGGCACTATAGTATGTCGTCCGAAAAATCCCAGTCGACACCAACGGGACACTACTATTCAAGTCCACCCAACTAGTAGCATACGCTGACGACATTAACATTCTAGCAAGATCCTTCCCTAGTGCTAAGGAGGTATTTGTCAATCTTGACTCCGCCGCAAAAGAATTCGGGTTGCGCATTAATGAAAGCAAAACAAAAGTAATGACGCAAACAAGAAGGAGAACGCCAATCAGACAAAACATAACAATTGCGGAATATAATTTGGAGAGTGTGGACAACTTCATATATCTTGGGGCTAATCTAGCAAAGGACAGTAATGAAACAGACGAAATCAAACGACGGATAATACTAGCAAATAAGACGTATTATTCGGTACTTCCAATAATGAAATCGAAGAAAGTGCACAGGAACAATAAGCTGCGGATTTATAAAACTATTACACGACCTGTGCTCTGTTATGGCAGCGAGACGTGGACATTAACGCGAACTTCCGAAAAAGCAGTTAACGCATTCGAAAGAAAGGTCCTCCGAAGAATTTTGGGACCTGTGAAGGAAGGAACGGAATGGCGAATAAGATACAACCATGAGTTGTATCAACTCTACGACGAGCCAGAAGCTTCAACGTTCATCAAGTTACGTAAACTGCAGTGGGCTGGCCATGTAGAGCGAATGGAAGACAGAAGAATCCCCAAACGTGCTCTTAAAGGCAAAGCGAGTGGTAACCGGCCTGTAGGCAAACCACGCAAGCGATGGGAAGACTCGGTTGATGAAGACAGCAAAGCCATTCTAAAAATTAGCAGCTGGAGGACGCGGTCTTTGGATCGAAACGATTGGAGGCGACGACTTCAGGAGGCCAGGGCCCGATTTGGGCTGTCGCGCCATTGATGATGATGATGAAAAGCAGACACCTGATTAATTATTAAAAATTTTTGAAAGAAAGGTCTCTCGAAATTGGCTGAAGTATTATTATGGAGATTTAGATACAGATACAGCCAGATCTTGACAGTCAAACTTCTCTATACATAGCTCTAAGTACTATATGGTGAATGCTGAAATTGCGATTCATTCCTTTTATTAAAAATAATAAAAGAAAAGTATAAAAAAGAGTTTTTTGATAATTGTATTTTATTAACTATCAATTTGTAAATTAAAAAAGGTACTTAAATATACGATTAGATACTACGCCAACATTATTACGGATAGACGATACCGGTCACGGTTGATATAAAATCGAGATAGTTTACAACACGAGAACCAACAGTTGGAACTTTTCGACCGATTCCTTTGCAATCTGTCGGCCCAAGTGAAATCACTGCAACGAGGACTGTTTTGCCTGAATTATCCTTAATTGTTATTGGACCGCCTATATCGCCATTGCATGCAGTACGACCTTTTCTTCCATTCATACAAATGTGAGTGGCTGCAATATTGGTATGAGAGCGAGCGCATTCGGTATTTTCAATAATCCTATCTTGTGCGGATCGAAGCCATTTGGACGATAAGAAATCTATAATTTTTTGATATTATCAGTTTCAAAGATACTCATCTATTCCGGTTATTAAATCGATTTACTTACGTTTGAAGGCACCATATCCGTATATTTTTGCGGTAGACCCTACGTAGGTTAAAGGCAAAGTTGCACGAAGGGGTAGACGAACTGGCTTGATTTTAGCTGAAATAAAAGTTTTGTCAGAAAATTATTGCTTACAGTCAAAGCATATATTATACGATTCAGCGCGGCATCATCTGGAAGCACAACTATCGCTATGTCATTAGAGTGAGTCGCAGATACATAGTCCGGATGAATAGTAATGGAACTGCTCGTAACATCGTAAGTTAAGCGATTGGACCGCTGAAGAAACGAAATATTTATCGAGAGAGATCTGTGAATTATCGAAAATTATATTCAGAATTTTCTATAATATATTGAACGCTTATGAAATTAACTTTCAAGACCAAAAATCTAAAAAATTCGAATTTTAAGAGAATTTAGAACCGAATTAAATATGTTACACCTTATAATAGTTTGAAATTTGTATAAATAGTTCCATGTAAAATTTAAAAATGATTGTTATTTAAAAGGAAAAAAACCTTTATTAAACAATTTGATAAAGATCTCAGCAGACATAGAAGTTAATATTATCTCTCAAAAATATCAAAACCGGATGTCAGTCTGACCGTTTGTTCGCTCTCTAGCTTGCGAACGCATTGAACTAAAAAATTCGAATTTTGTACACATCGTGCTTAATAAAAATGTTAGGTCAAGTTCGCTCCACCTCTTCGTCCCTCTCCCAAACAAAATGAGTCCTTTTCAAAAATTCACAATAAAGAAAAGAAAATTTGAAAACATAAGAGCGTATTGAAATGTTGAAGATATAATTTTTTATCATAAATGTCATCTACTATATTTCAATCCCCCACATCACCACCTCCCATACATAGTGTACTTTGTCATGAAATACTATAAATCAATTTTCTCAGTACACATTGAGCGTGTTGGCTTACAAAGCACAGGTAGAGAGTTCAAATCCCGGTCGATGTATAGCTTCAGCAGGCTACCTGTGTGCAGTCCACCTTAAAAAATAGACGACTGTGCGAAAGGCTAACAGTTTTCTATGGGGATACATCCCAAAAATTTGGAGGAAAGCGAGTGTGGTATTTGCACCGAAGGTAGGAAATGATTCCATTGATTAGCCTAAGTCATATCGCCCTATAAGTCTTACTTCCTTCTTCGTCAAGACGATGGAGAAATTAGTGGATATCCACATACTTAAAAAGGTCCGCATTAATAAAAATCAACATGCCTACCAAAAAGGCAAATCAACAGAGTCAGTCCGTCATGGTTTGGTAAGACAAATCGAAAAGGCAAAAGACTATAAAGAAATGGCCTTTTGCGTATTCCTAGATATTGAAGGAGCATTTGACAACACTCTTCACGAAGCCATAATAGCGGAAGCTAGGGATCTAGGTGACAGAACATTCACTGCACAGATCTTAAGGGACTGTCCCCAAGGTGGGGTACTATTTCCACTTCTTTGATCAACTGCAGTGGATGAGCTCCAGGACAACAAAACTATTAATATCCTATCGGATATCCTGTTGTTTCTCAAAGCTCTAGCATCCAATAAACACGCATCGAGGATAGCTCGGAAATGCCTCAAAATTTAAGCATCCTTGGAAAAAGGAGCAATGTGGGTCCCAGGACATATGGGAATTGAGGGGAATTAAGAGGCTGATTGCTTTGCAAAAAGCCACCGCAGAACAAATTTTATTGGACCAGAGCCATTCTGCGGAAAACCAAAAGGGCACTTAGGGGCACTCTGTACTTAGAAAATGGGTTAAACAAGAGAATAAAATATATTGGAATATACTTCCAGGTTTTTCAAAAAAATTTATCCTACCATAAAAAAAAAAACAAAGTGGAGGATAATCTAAAATTCAGCAACTTCTAATCGGCCACAGTGGAGTAAACCACCACCACAAAAATATGTGTTTAGCTGAAACCAACATTTGTCTCTCTGTCTCGAAGGCAGGAAACGACAGAACACATCCTATGTGACGCAGTCGCAAGGAAAAGACACAACCTTCTAGGAAGAGTTTTTTTTAATACTGAGGAACTAGCCAGCATGTCTCCCTTAAAAATACTTAGATTAACCAAAACTATTGAGTTATGGTAGGGTAAAGGGACAAAAAACACACAATAGGCCGGGAAGGTCGTAGTGCTCTCACGTGTTCCCCGAATAACAATAATAAGGCTAATAACCCTTCCACAATCAGAAATCAATGTTAAGGAACCTGAAAATCAGGAGACCGAGGCTCGATTTGGGCTGTAGGGCCAATGCCGAGAAAGATGATCCAACATATTTATCAACATGCACACTCAAAGATATTGTAGCTAAATTTTATGTTTCCGGCTTGTTTATTATTTAAAGACATCAATATATATTTTTCGAAATTGTCCATTTATGTGGAAGGGTGTAGAATAAAGGTGAGTGGATCGAAGCATAAATTTTCGACTTTTTTACATCATTACACTTTTTTATTCGATAGGTTTGATAATTTCAAAGAAAAAACATAACAGGACTACGATTGGGCATAAAGCCCAATCGTGCGATACTCTAGATGAAAGAGAAATTTTTTGATTTCAAGAAATTTTGTAGGGGAAGTGGTACAGGGGTTGACGACATTGAATTAATTTTTTCCCATTACGCTAAAGTTGCTATCAAAATGTTTTACACAAAATTTAGGATTAAAAAATTTTAATAATTGCTGAGAAAATTAGGTTATTGGATTTATCCGTAGTTTGTATGGGAGGTGGTACAAGGAGGGGCGAGTCCGTAATCATGCTTTTGACATGTTTTAAATTGTAGATCAATAACATTCATACTTTACAGGAAAATCTGCATTTTGTAAAGTTGTGAAATTGTGTCAGATTGTATGGGAGGGGGTCGAAGAAGTATAGATAATAGCTTCATTTTTTTGGGCTTACTAATAATTCTAAGTAAGTATTAAGTGCACAATGTCAGCTAGACAGATTTTATACACACTGAGTTATTGTTTTAGAGTATTTCATGAAAAAGTAGAGTTTGTATGAGAGGTGGTGGGAGACAGGGGAGGACTTAACCAATTTTTATATGATAGATTGAAATCATCATAAAAGTAATATACTTCAAATTTCAGATCAGTAGCATCCATGCTTTTCGAGCAAATCCGTTTATTGTCGAATTCTAAAATTGCGCCATTTTAGGGTGGTAGAAGGAGTAAGACTTATCTAGCCTAAATAATAATTCCAAATAAGTTATTAATGCACAATTTCAGCTCGATACGTTTTATACGTACTGAGTAAATTGAATGACATTGAATGATGGGGGAGGAGCTGGGGTTACTCGGTCCTTACACCGCCAATCAGTGATCGACCGTGAAATGGAGCACTATAACATCCAAATCTTGGGCTTGAGCGAGGTCAGGTGGACAGGATCAGGAGAAGAACGAACCCCTAGCGGAAACCTGAAAGTGAAGCTAGAAATGGCGTGGCGTTCGTCGAGAGCGAGAAACAGTCTCATTAGCTGGGAACCAATCTCGGATAGGATTATCGTCGTCAGGCTCAGGACCAGTGTCAGAAATGTCACAATTCTGCAGTGCTACGCACCAACTAATACCGCAACATCTGGTGAAAAAGAGGAGTTTTATAGCCAACTGAGTGCCACCTTCGAACGTGTTCCAAGAGGTGATATTATTATCATCTCGGGAGATATGAACGCCCAGGTTGGATCAGACAACACTGGACTAGAACACGTCATGGGGAGGCACGGTGACCCTTGAGTCGACGCTTCACGACCTTGGATTAAGAGACCCGAAAATGGCGAATTATTTGTGGAGTTTTGTAGTACTCGGCAAATGGTCATCGGAGGGACTCTTTTCCACACAAGAGTCATCATAAAACATCTTGGGTTTCCCCTGATAGTATTATTCAGAACCAGATCGACCATTTGGCTATAAATCGCCGATGGAGAAGATGTCTCCTCGATGTGCGAGCGAAACGTGGAGCTGACGTGGGGAGCGATCACCACTTAATGAGAGAGATTGTTTACAGCAGCTACCCGACGACCACAAATTTTTCAAATGAGGCGCAAGCTTAATGTGGATAAACTCAGAGATCCCAACAAAAAACGCGAATACACCACTATTCTACGCGAAATGTAATCCACATTGGGTGAATATGAAATGGGCACACTGGACGCCAATTGGGAGGCAACCAGAAACACTTTTCTAACTAGTGCTGAAGAATCTGTGGGATATGTGCAAAGCGGTGAGAAACCCTGAACGTCGCAAGACACACGGGACAAGGTTGGAAATCGGAAAAAAGCCAAACTGGCAATCATCTCTCAAGCCGATGTCAACCAACGAACGCCCGACCTGAGGCAGAACTACCACGATGCTCATATACAGCTCTAAAAGGCTGTTAGACGCGACAAGAGAAAGGCCATTGAAAATCTGGCGAACAAGGCAGAATCTGCGGCTTACCTTGGGGATATGGGTTCACTATTTAAAATCATGAAACAGTTGACGAACAGGAATTTCACCGCCAACCACCTGGTGAGAGATGTCAACGGAACTCTCCTTAATATGAGTGAACACCAGTTGTGGCGATGGAAGGAATACTTCTCTGATATTTTAAACGACCTGTCAGTGGAAGATATTTCAGGAACAGAAGAATTACCAAATATCCAACCGCAACAATCCTCTATTAGGGACGATCCTCCAGATAATAAAGAGATAGTTTGCGCCATTTGGTCAATGGCGGGAAGGAAAGCTCCAGGTATAGACGGACTACCAACCGAACTGCTGAAAGTGGACCCGGATATAACAGCCGATATACTCCTCCCACTCTTCACTAAGGTGTGGAATGATGGAAGATATCCGACTGAATGGAAGGAGGACGTCATTGTGAAAATTCCGAAGAAGGGCGACCTTCGGGATTGTGGCAATTGGCGTGGTATATGTCTACTTACTGCAGTATCAAAAATTATGGCTAAGCTAATTCGCAATAGGATTAGTGATGTCGTCGAGAGCACTCTTGAAGTTTATCAGGCTGGATTCCGTAAAGGGTCGTCTTGTACCGACCACACAAATACCCTACGATAATATTAGAGCAGTCAGCCGAAATGGGTTCGCAACTACATCTCATGTTTGTGGACTTCGAGAAGGCGTTCGACAGCGTTCAGCGAGATTACATATGGAATGCTTTGCGTAGGAGAGGTATTCCAGATAAGGTCATAGCTATGATTAAAGAATCCTACGAAGATGCAAGATGTCGCGTCTTGCATAGAGGAGAGCTGTCCGAAAGCTTCCCTGTGCGAACGGGTGTCGGACAAGGCTGTATATTATCACCAACCCTGTTTCTGGTGGTAATAAATGACATCTTGAAAGCTGCACTGGAAGGTGGGGA
Source organism: Chorisops tibialis (assembly GCA_963669355.1). Taxonomy (NCBI): domain Eukaryota; kingdom Metazoa; phylum Arthropoda; class Insecta; order Diptera; family Stratiomyidae; genus Chorisops; species Chorisops tibialis. Next base: position 80,322,417 of record OY770263.1, read on the forward strand.
AGTAAAAAGTCTTTAATGGAGACTATTTAATATCTTAAGTCGCCTTGATTATGCTGATGACGTGCGTTTGCTTGGACATAACCGTTCGGGTTTAGAGTCAAATGTTCCCTCGTTGCATTCTAAATGCAAAGAAGCGGGACTGAAAATAAATGTGCGTAAAACCAAGTACATGCACATGGGTTCGAACGTAAGCACACCGATTGTTCTTAACGGACAGGATGTGGAAGAGGTGCAAGATTTTTGCAATCTTGGAAGCATTGTCAGCATGGACGGCGGAGCCGAAAAGGATGTTGAGGCTCGGCTAAATAAAGCTCGTCAGGCCTTCGGTATCCTCTCCCCTTTCTGGAGGTTAAGAGAGATCTCCCTTCGCACGAAGCTGCGAGTTTTTGACGCATGCGTCAAATCCGTGTTGTTATATGGTTGTACTACGTGGAAAGTGACCGTTCGACTTACCAAGAAACTACAGACTTTCGTAAACCAATGCCTCCGACGCATTTTACGAATATTCTGGCCAGAAGTGATCTCCAACGACGAACGTTGGAGTACAACTCGCCAGACTAAAATAGGTATTGAGATTCAACGGCCACTTTCGCCGTTGTGGATTGGTCATACTTTGAGGAAACCAGAGCAAAACATCGCAAAACAGGCTCTGGATTATAACCCTCAAGGAAGACGTCGGATTGGTTGACCATGTAACACATGGAAGCGAGCAGTTGAGCAGGAGGCCAGAGGAATAAACAAGTCCTGGCAACAGCTTAAAGCCGATGCTCAGGATCGCGCCTTGTGGAAGAGAGTTGTTTCTGTCCTATGCCCGTATAGGGGGTCTTAACAGGAATTTGATTGATTGATTGAGTAAATTGGTTCAGAACATTGCATGAAATAGTGTAGTTTGTATGGGAGGGGTGAAAAGAAGAGAAGGACTCCAATACATTTTATGCAGTAGATTGAAATTGTCATAAAAGTACTATATTCCAAATTTCAGATCAATGGCTTTTATACTTTTTGAGCAAATCTGTTTATTGTCGAGTTGCGAAATTGTGTCATTTTGTATGGGAGGGGGTAGAAGGGCTGAAGCTAATCATCTAATTTTTTTTGGTATTGCTAATAATTCTAAATAAATATTTACTGCTAAATTTGAGCTCGATAAATTTTATACGCACAGAGTAAATTGGTTTAGAGTATTTCATGGAAAAGTACAGTTTGTATTGGAAGTGGTGGAAGGAGGAGGAGGACATGCATAATTTTTATATGGTAGATTGAAATCGCCACGAAAGTAATATATTCAAAATTTCAGACTAATGGCTTTTATACTTTTTGAGCTAATCCGTATATTGCCGAATTGCGTATTTGTGTCATTTTATATGGGAGGGGGTAGAAGGTGTGAAGCTAATCATCTAATTTTTATTGGTCTTACTAATAATTCTAAATAAATATTTTTTGCGCGCACTGAGTAAATTGGTTTAGAGCATTTCATGAAAAAGTGCAGTTTGTACGGGAGGTGGTGGAAGGAGAGGGAGGACACACATAATTTTTATACGGTAGATTGAAGTCATTATAAAAGTAATATGCTCCAAATTTGAGTTCAATAACTTTTATACTTTTCGAGCAAATCCGTTTATTATAAAATTGCGTAATTGTGTCATTTTGAATGGGAGGAGGTAGAAGGGGTGGAGCGATGTGGCCCGTTCACAAACTTGACCTTACTTTTTTGCTAAAAATGACACACAAAAATTTTTAGTACTATAGCTCAAAGCTTTCGAGAGTTATGCTGTAGACAGACGCATAGACAGACAGACGGACAGACGGTCACTCGGAATCGAGGTTTTTGCGCGACAACAAATATTTCTGTACCCTTGGCGGCTCTGTGTGAGCGTTATTTCTTAGCGTTACAAACGGTAAGGCAAACACAATATACGCTCAGATTTCTTCTAGAGTATAATGAATTTCTTTCAGTATTGTAATTTTGTGATAGTTATATTTGAGGTTCTGACCAGTTAATGCAGTTGAATTTTTTTTAACTAAAACCAAAAACTGACGTAATGCATTTTACCTGGCCAGGTATTTTGTAGTCACATGGATGAGCGTGAAGAATATTTTTGAATGTGTAATATATGTGTATTAGCATTGCGAACATTTTAGTAAACACTGTAATATATATTACTCTAAGATTTCATCTAGAATTTAACAATTATGTGGGAGATCGTAAAAATATGTATAATATATTGAATAACGTTTCATACCCAGCTAAACATGATGCTGCAGTGAGTACATGTCTTGGAGAAATAAGACTGCCTCCACATAAAATTATCTCTGCTTTCGCTTTAGTCACACTGAGAGATGCGAAATAAGGAACTGAAATTTTATTTATTTTCCGTCCGCCCGCAATTCTCTCCTTTTGAAAATCATCTCCATCATTCAAATTTTGATAACCGTTTCCTTCTTCAATTTTTAGCGAAGAATAATTTCTGTTTTCTTTCGGACCATGTTTAGGATTCGACTCAACATTGGTCAAACAAAATACAAAAATACCAACAAATAATACAACGTATTTCATTTTGATTTTCTCTTAAGTTTTGTTTTGAAAATCAATTTTCCTTTCGACGATTTCAATATTGAACTTAAATTATTTTTTTAAACTACTTATTTTGTAATTTTACACTGATGGCTGTATAATTTTAAACTGAATTTATTTTAACAAATTCTCGATCTTTTATAGCCAAAAATCTACCGATAATTTTATCTCTAGTTTGGATTAAAAAATAATTGAATTAACATTTCAACTATTACGGTTACTTTTCGATAAGATTATGTACTCGCGATCTACAATTTTACATTTATAATGCTTTTTTTTAATTGTTTGACCTAAATATTATGTTATGAACATTCTTCTGCGAAAAATGATACATAATTATTTTATAGATGAGGTCTGAAATTGTGTTATGCTAAATATATCTGCCAACAAGTCGGGCGCAACTTTATTATTCTTCTTCGTACAACACTTACATGCGATTACGAATCAATAATATTCCATTTCGAGCAAAAAAAAAAAAAAACTTTAGGAACTACTCATACAAATTTCATGAAATTTCGAAATTTAAGGAAATTGATTTTTTCCAAAACCATTTTAGTTATTGACTTGAAAATTAGGTCATAGTATAATGATAACAATATCATTAACGTCAAAGAATATTGATCTGACCCCTTACTACTCCTACCCTCTTCCATACAAATGCACAATTTTCTAAAAATGTATTTATTCGGGCTTTAATGCAACTAGCAAAGCTAAAAGATCCAATTTTAGCCATAATTAATTTTATTGCAATTGCAGCTATCAACTTCACCTATGTACACATAGTTTTTGACAAAAAAGTAAGGTCAAGTTCGTGAACGAGCCAAATTGCTTCATCCCTTCTACTCCCTCCCATACAAAATTACACAATTTCGTAATCTATACATAGTAATATAATTGTAGTGTCTGTCTGTTATTTGCTTATAAATGGCTATAAGTTAGTTTTTTGAGTTATTTTAGCACTAACTAAGCATAAAAACACATTTTTGAAATTTTTGTCTGTCTGTCCGTCTGTCCGACCGCTTTTCACGCACAAACGGCTGAACCGATTGTAGTGAAACTTGCACAGTTTGTTAAATGTTCATCGGAATGAAATATGCTTTTGGTTTCATTTCAATCCCCTCACGCTTTCTACCTCCTCCCATACAAAGTGACTCATTTTCAAAAATATATATTAATCAAATTTTCTTGGAAACCATAAAAGTTTTTAATTTTAAATTTGGAATATATTATTTCTATTATAAATGCAGTCTTTTAATCTACGAATTGTTTGAGTTTCCTCACTCCGTCCACCACCTCCCATACAAACTACACTTTTTCATGAATTATTTTACACCAAATTTCTCAGTACGTGAAACTTCCACCAGCTAAAATGTTGCATTAAATCCTTAATTAACATTATAATTAATATCGGGAAAAAATTACCCAATTAGCTTCACTCCTTCTACCGCCTCCCATACAATGTGACACAGTTCCACGACTTCACAAGAATTTGATTTTCTTGAAAAGTTTGAATGTTACTGATCTGAAGTTTCAAATATATCAATTGCATGATGATTATAGTTGTTTTTCAAAAAATCACCAGAAACTCCCTTCTCCTTCCACCACCTCCCATATAAACCGCACTTTTTCATGAAATACTCTAAACGAATTTTCTCAGTTCATTAAAATTTCATCGAGGTAAAAATTTGTAATTAATCCTTAATTAGCTATATTATTAATATCGGGAAAAAAACTTAACCGAGTAGCTTCACTCCTTCTTCCCCCTCCCATACAATGAGACACATTCCACGACTATACAATAATTTGATTTTCTTCAAAAGTATGAATGATACAGATCTGAAATTTAAAGTATATCCATTGCATGATAGTTATAGTTGTTTCTCGAAAAATCACCAAAAACCCCCCACTCTTTCTACCACCTCCCATACAAATTGCACAATTTCATTAAATTCAATGCACTAAGTTTCTCAGTACCTACTCAATTTTTGAAGCTTAAATTTGGTACAAAAATTTTTATAGCTACTCTATCATGATGTGAAACAAATTAGTTCAGTACTGTCACCCCTTCTACCACTCCCCATACAAAATTTCTTAACACCGCAAAAATTTCGATTTCATCTATTAATAAACTGCCAACAAGTCGGGCGAAACTTTATTATTCTTGGGACAAGTTGTGTATGAGTGGAAAGTCAATATGCAGGTTAGAGTGGTTAGGGAAGCCTAAGTGAAAGGGAGTTCTTGGGCAGGGCTGTTGTCAATGTAACAATATTTCATTCATTTCAGCAAGTTTGGGTTTTTATGAGGGGAGGAGGAGGGTAAGGGTGGGTGAATGTTAATAGCTTTTTAATTAATTGCTTGAATTACGTCCAATATTCTCTGTATAGAATGTGTTTCATAGACGAAGTTGCATAGAATTTTCATTAGATTCGGTGTATTTTACATTCACGAAACCGAACATTTGTGTGGGAGGGTGTAGAGAAGGTAGGGAAATCGTAAAATTTGATATGCATTTTTATTTCGCTTCTCTTGTAAGGTGCCTGTATAAAATTTCAAATTCGTAGCTTTTAGTTTGTTGGTTATTAGTTGATTTAACGAAATTGGTCGAAATCATAGTTTTGTACGGGAGGGGGTAGAAGGGCGAGCGCGATTTCAAAACTTTTAAAGCAACTTCATTTGAATTATTTTTATAAGTTTTTATGCAAAATTTGAAATTGATAGCTTTTAAGAGTTAGCTGATAACTGATTTCTTAAAAATGCTCGAAGAAATAATTTTCTATGGGAGGGGGTAGAGGAGGTAGGGGAATCGTAAAATTTGTGATGCAATTTTCTTTTTTTTCTACTGTAAGGTGCTCGTACAAAATTTCAAGTTCGTAGCTTTTAATTTGTTGGTTATAAGTTGATTTAATGAAATTGGTCGAAATCATACTTTTGTATGGGAGGGGGTAGAAGGGCAAGCGCGATTTCAAAACTTTTAACGTAATTTAGTTTCAACTATTTTCATAAGTTTTTCTGAAAAATTTCAAATTGATATCTTTTAATAGTTAGGTGATAATTGATTTCTTAAAAATGGTAGAAAAAATAATTTTGTATGGGAGGGGGTAGAAGTTTTAAAGATTTTCGACCAGTTAGTATATCATATGATTAGGCTACCGACACAGGATGCGAGTTAATATACATTAACTTCCTATTTTGATATAAGTAGGCCGAATTATGTATAGGATAATGACACTAGTAATATCGAAAAGCGAGATAATATATATTAACGAGCCAAATCGCTCCACCTCTTCTACCCCCTCCCAAACAAAATGACACAATTACGCAATTTATCAATAAACGGTTTTTCTCGAAAAGTATAAATGCTTTTGATATGAAATTTAGAATATAATACTTGTATAATGATTTCATTCTACTGTAGAAAAATTACATGTGTCCTCCCCCTCCTTCCACCACCTCTCATACAAACTGCACTTTTTCATGAAATGCTTTAAACCAATTTACTCAGTGCGTATAAAATTGATTGAGCTAAAATTGTGCAGTAACCATTTATTTATAATTATTAATAAGACCAAAAAATTTTAGACGATTAGCTTTACCCCTTCTACCCCCTCCCATACAAAATGACACAATTTCACTACTTTATAAAAAGTCGATTTTCCTGAAAAGTATGAATGCTACTCATCTGCAATTTAAAACATTTCAAAAGCATGATGTTTATATTTGTTTCTGAAAAGTCATTAAAACTCGCCCCTCCTTCTATCACCTCCCATACAAACTGCTCTACTTCACTACATCCAATACACTAATTTTCTCAGTACCTATTAAATTTTTAAATCATAAATTTTGCATAAAACATTTTGATAGCAACCTTAGCGTCATGTGAAAAAATTAGTTCAATGTCGTCACCCCCTCTACCAGTTCCCCTACAAAATTTCTTAAGATACAAAAATTTCTCTTTCATGTAGAGTATCGCACGATTGGGCTTTATGCCCAATCGTACTCATGTTATGTTTTTTAAATGCATCTCGCAAATTTTCAAGTTTCTACCCTAAAATTTACTCAAAAATTTTCGGTTTATGTATTTTTTTCAATACACATGAAACACCTTGTGCACGTTAGACCGGTGGGGTCGGTTTATAATAAATATGGATCAAGTTATTATTATTTTTCTATGTACATTAAATATAGGTATTCACATGCAAAATTTTAACTTTATATCTTTCACCAGAGCCCTAAAAAAATCACTCAAAGTTTTCGATATTTTTGCTTATTACCTCCCTCCCCTTACACCTCCCAACTTAATTTTTACCAAAATTAACTATTCTGTAGTTCTACAATCTGACAAATTTTTGATTTGATATCTGTACTATTTTTTGAGATGTAAGGATTTGTAATTTTGAAAAGTGCGCCATTTTTAAAATGCTCCCCGTTCCCCCCACTACTATTATTTAGACATGTTATATTTTTTTTGTATTTTCCTAGTATAGCTTAATATAAATTTTAAGTTTCAATTACATAGCTTAAGAGATAGTTGAGATATTAATTTTTAAGTGTTTTTCTTTGCACCCCCTCTGGCCCTCCCCCTTACAATAATTAGCCGCCTTCTGAGCTGGTTCCGATGAAACTATATGCCACCTTGACGGTCTCTAAATATGATTTTTTTACGATAAGTAATTTCGAAGATATAATCATTTGAAAAAAAAATTCGGCCGACAATTGGTTCTTAGCCCCCCTTTTCGCACCGCAATGGATAAAAAAATTAAATTATTTTTAAAAGTTGTCCCACAAACCCCTCTATATGTATGTTGAGTTTAAGCTTCCTAGCTGTTACCATGGTTGAGATATTTGAATTCGTATTTTTCGGTTTAAGCGCTCCCCCCGCCTCCCCCCGCCTCCCCCTGAACCCGTACACCCCCCAAAATGTGTATCCGCCTAAGATCCGCAACTATCTACAATCCCCCAAAAATGAACTTCCTATCTGGAAGGGTTTGGGAGTTTATGTGCGCTGAGCGTACACGTCGGCGTACGGCGGACGGCGTACAGACAGACGGATTTTTTTGTTTTGCATTTTTAGGCTAATTTAGTGATGAAACGCGAAAAAAAAAATTTCAGGGTAGCAAAGTTTTTTTTTTCTTGTGTCGATCACAATACTTTATTATTAGAATAATAAAGTAATAATATCGTATGATTGGGCTTTACGCACAGTCGTAGTCCTGTTATGTTTTTAAGCTTAATGTTATTTTATTTGGTTTTTTTAATAACACCAGCTACAATTATTCATATGTTCTTAACGCACGTATATGATCTCGAATCACGGGTTTGATTTGATCACGAGCCTGTCCCATAAAAATGGGAGTGTCATGCTTTCATTCTTAATAATTTATGGTTCTGATTCCAACAAAATACAAAACATTGTGTTCAAAGAGCCATTAAAGTAAGCAGATTATATATCCCACATAATGTATTACTAACTACACTCTCAAAAATTGCTTATTATTGCGATTTTTACGCGGACGAAGTCGCGGGCGTTTGCTAGTTCAATAATAAACGGATTTATTTGAAAAGTATAAATGCTATTGATCTGAAATTGGAATGTAATACTTTTATGATGGTTTTAATCTTCTGTATAAAAGTAATTTGTGTCCCCACCGTCCTGGGCCATCTCCGGTATTGTAAAATCCATTAGGCGGAAAAACTAAACAAGCGCAACTAGCAAGACGTCAACCATTTAATACACGACTTTCGAATTTTTACAAATCATGATTATATCTTCGAAATTACTTATCGTAAGAAATTCATATTTTGAGACCGTCAAGGTGGCATACAGTTCCATCAGAATCAGCTTAGAAAGTGGCAAATTATTGTAAGGGGGAGGGCCACTTAAAAATGAATATCTCAACTATCTCTTAAGCTATGTAATTGAAACTTGAAACGTATATTGAGCTATAATAGGTTAATAAAAAAAAAATATAACATGTCGAAATAATAGTAGTGGGGGAAAATGGGGAGCATTTCAAAAATGGCGCACTTTTCAAAATTACAATTCCTTATATCTCAAGAAATAGTACACATATCAAATCAAAAATTTGTCAGATTGTAGAACTACATAATGGTTAATTTTGGTAAAATTTTTAAATTAGGAGGTGTAAGGAGAGGGAGGTGATAACCAAAAATAACGAAAATTTTGAGTGATTTTTTAGGGCTCTGGTGAAAGATACAAATTTGAAATTTTGCATGTGAATACCTCTATTTGATGTACATAAAAAATAGTAATAACTTGATCCATAATTGTTATAAACGTGCACAAGATGTTTCATGATCATTGAAAAACACATAAACTGAAAATTTTTGAGTGAAATTTTAAGGTAGAAACTTGAAAATTTGCGAAATGCATTTAAAAAAAATCCCTAAATATACGAATTATTAACTGGTCGAAAACCTTTAAGACTTCTATCCCCTCCCATACAAAATTATTCTTTCGACCATATTTAAGAAATCAATTACCACCTAACTTTTATAAGCTATAAATTTGAAATTTTGCATAAAAACTTACAAAAATAATTGACATGAAATCACATTAAAATGTTTGAAATCGCGCTTGCTCTTCTACCCCCTCCCATACAAAAGTATGTTTTCGACCAATTTCATTAAATCAACTAATAACCAACAAATTAAAAGCTACGAACTTGAAATTTGATACAAGCACCTTACAAGAGAATCGAAATAAAACTACATATCAAATTTTACGATTCCTCCACCTTCTCTACCCCCTCCCATACAAATGTTCGGTTTCGTGAATGTAGAATACACCGAATTTTATGAAAATTATATGCAACTTCGTATATGAAACACATTTTATACAGAGAATATTGGACTTGATTCAAGCGATTAATAAAAAGCTATTAACATCCACCCATTCTTACTATTACCCCTCCTCCTCCCCTCATAAATCCGAAACTTGCAGAAACGAATGAAATATTGTTAAATTAACAACAGCCCTGCCCAAGAACTCCTTTTCACTTAGCCTTCCCTAATCACTCTAACCTGCATATTGACTTTCCACTCATCCGTAACTTCTCCCAAGAATAATAAAGTTTCGCCCGAGTTTATTATTATAGGAGTGAAATAGAATCTATTAAAAACGATCCCAAAAAGTTGTGGCAAAAAATTAATGAAATAACTTATAAAAGAAAAGCTAAGAACAAAATCGAACAAATAAGGAACTGTATAATGAAATCATTATTAATAAAAGACAGATATGTAAATCAATGAACTATCATTTCATAAGTGTTGGAGGGGAAATATTTAACTCAGTTTCCTTCTCACAAAATGTACGAGGGTCGTTTGATAAGTCCCTGGCCCAAGTAAGAAAAAAGCATTTTTTTCGGAAATTTTTTTTTTATTTTTCAACATAATCTCCCTGGAGGTTAATACATTTGGTCCAACGTTTCTCAAGTCCTTTCATACCGTTCAAAAAGAAATTTTTATCACAGTCTGCAAAAAATTGGGAAACGGCGTCTTTCACCTCTTGGTTCGATGAAAATTTTTGTCCACCGAGGTGAGTTTTCAATTTGGGGAACAAAAAAAAGTCACATGGGGCCAAGTCGGGCGAATAAGGTGGGTGGTCAACGATCTCATACCGCAAATCGTGTAATTTGGACATGGAAACCGCTATGACCGCTCGGTACTGGACGTGCTCCATCGTTGACGATTCGCGTGACACGTCAACTTAGAATGGCTGCCAAAAACAAACTGTTACCTACAGAAACCTGAAAAAATTCATGAGACCGTTCGAAAGTGCCATCTACCTAGCGATAGCAAAAACTTTTTCGTGAAACCACGTTTTGTCATTTGGGCCAGGGACTTATCAAACGACCCTCGTAGCGCCACCATCTTTTACACAAGGCTAAATTGTGAGACATCTTTTCGACATTAAGCCAATAGATCCAATCCTCTTTCACGTTGGGAATTTGTCAAATCATAAAGCTCCAGGTCTCGATAACCTTACCTCAAAAATTCTCAAAGATATTTGCCAAACAATTGTAACGCCTCTTTGCTTTATTTTAACCTATCTCTACTGAAAGGTATATTTCCACAACGCCTCAAAATTGCTTCTGTTACTCCATTGTATAAGGATAAAGATAAATTGGATGCTATTAACTATAGGCCAATATCTCTTCTATCATCCTTAAGCAAAATTGTTGAGAAGTGGATAATCAATCATCTCGAAAATAATGATTTCTTAGCAGCCAACCAATATGGATTTAGATCTAGTAATAGCACATCGGATGCACTATATGTTGTGACGAATTTCATAAGCAATGGCCTTAAAAATGACAAAAAGATTCTAGCTGTATTTCTTGACCTTAAAAAAGCCTTCGACACCGTCGACCACAACTTACTACTTGGCAAGCTATGGAATATAGGCCTGCGAGGAAATGCACTTGCTCTATTAAAATTCTATTTAAAAGATATAACTCAAAGTGTCAAGATTGACGATTGTATAAGTACATCAAATGTGGTGTACCCCAAGGCACAGTTCTGGGTCCCTTATTGTTTCTGATATATATAAATGAACTCTGTAGACTTGAGGATCGTTATGTTATGGGGTATATTGTAGCTTTTGCTGATGACACAGTGATATTATATAAAAGCAACGACTGGAATGATGCTTTCTCTAAAATGCAGCAAGACTTGACCGTGATATATAATTGGCTGTGTTTCCATAGGCTAGCCCTAAATATAGAAAAGACAAATTGCTTAGCTTCTGGTAAAAATAGAGATCTCAGTAATCATCCCCTCAAAATTAATGATATACAAATAAAAATTGTCAAGGAAATAAAATACATACTTGGGAATTATTATTGACGTTGAGCTCAACTGGAAAAGGCAAGTGTCAAATATCTGTACTAGGCTCATACAAACTGTTTACAAAATGCTAACACTCCGTGATATTCTCTAGCAAGAACAAATAAAAATGATATACTTTGCGATTTTGCAATCGATATTGCAATATGGAATTTTGATTTGGGGATTTGTTTATTCTTTAATGATTAAGCTTACAGCTTACAATCCAGTACTTCTAGACATCCAAGCGTTCTCGGACCAAAACTGTATAATAAAATCCCGTAACATATAAGACAACTCATCAATACTAACAACTACAAAATTATGCTAAAAAAATTTATATGGGACAATCCAGCATTATTTGATGAAATCATAAATTAAATTTTCCTTGAATTCTCATTTTCAAAAAAAAAAAAACTGCAGGTTTTCATGATATTCTCTAAACCAATTTATTAAATGCGTATAAAAATCATCGAGCTGAAATTATGCACCCCTTCTCTCCCACGCTCATACAAAATGACATAATTTCGTAATTTGACAATAAGCGGATTTGTTTGAAAAGTGTAAATGCCATTGATTTGAAATTTGGAATATACTACTTTCGTGACTTCAATGTACTGTATAAAAGTTGTTTGAGTCCTTCCCTTCCTTCCACCATCTCCCATTCAAACTTCACTTTTTCATGAAATACTATAAACAAATTTACTCAGTACTTATAAAATTTATCGAGCTGAAATTGTGCTCTAAATATTTATTTAGAATTATAAGTAAGACCAAACAAAATTAAACGATTAATTTTACTCCTTCTAGCCCCTCCCATACAACCTAACACAATTTAACAACTTCACAAAAATACGATTTTCCTGAAAAGCATGAATGCTGCTGATCTGCAATTTAAAACATGTCAGAAAATTATGTTCTTAGTTATTTCTAAAACGTCATTAAAAACTCGTCCCTCCTTCTACCACCTCCCATACAAACTGCACAATTTCACTAAATTCAATACGCTAATTTTCTCAATACCTATTAAATTTTTTAATTCTAAATTTTCTATAAAACATTTTGGTGGTAACTCTAGCGTGATGTGAAAAAAGTCGTATCCCACCCCCATGTCGTATCCCACCCCCATGTCGTATCCCACCCCTACTTTCCCTAAAAAATTTCTTAAAATCAAAAAATTTCTTTTTCATCTAGAGGATCGCACGTTTGTGACTACAATACGTTATGAGGACGAATGGTGACCATTGAGTCGACATATCACCTCCATGGATAAATTAACTCAAAAACGGAGTATTATTTGCGAAATTATAATTATAATTATAGTAGTACGTGGCAAATGGTCATCGGAAAGCCCCTTTTTGCATACAGGGGCCACCATAAAAATAAATTAACCATTTTACCATAAATCGCTGATGGAGAAGATGTCTTCTCGATATAAAAGATAATTGTGCAGCTGAAGATTGTTAAACTATTGTGAAACTTAGAATATGTATACATATATACATGAAAACCAAATCTGAAAGATAATTGAAGCTTTGAATGAAAAGACTTCCGGATTCTACACTGTTACGCTTTATTATTCGTGACGTTTCGGTCTCTGCTGAGACCTTTATCAAATTGCATCGGATGGTTGAAAAAAATAAGAACAGGAAAACGAGAAACTGGATTTAATCCCAGTGCCGCCGTTAAAGTTTGAATAATTCCATCGGGCATTTGCTTATTAAGTAACATACAAATCTGTGTGCCTACTTCAGTAACTTTTCATCCCACCATTACAACTCCTTGTACTACGCCACTTCACTAATAATAAACCATGCCTTTGATTTCGACAAAACGGCAGAGATAGAGAAAGTTATTTCACAAATTAAATTCGTGATTCTTCAATTAAATCTGAATAAAATGCTTAAAATTCAAGTAGGACCTCTTTTATCTTATTAATACTTACCTAAAAAGATAAATCACTTTAAAAAATTTTATTTCGTTCGCTGGTCTTTTCTGTACTACGTAGAAATATTGACGCGGCCTGATGGAGGTAAAATGCAAGGGTATAAATTATGATAGAGAATCGTCTGCACTTTTGATTATTTTTTTCGTTTAGCTGAAATCGAATTTGCTAATTTTAGTGTATCTGAGAGAGGTCAGCGGCAGGTTAGGATCGTTTTATTTATGTATGGAAATTGCTTCTGTTAGCTTTATAGGACTTAATAGGGGCATTCGATTCTTGGTTTATATATTCTAAGGGTGGAGTTAAAATGCGCACATTGGACGCCAAATAGAAGGCAACAATCACGTATCTATCAATTGCTGAAAAAACTGTGAAATTTGTGCAAAGCAGTGAACAACCTTCGATATCGAGACACATGGCACAAAGTTGATTCAATTCCAACCAAGGATCCACCGAGTTAATGCAGATCTATCGCAATGCTTATATTCAGTTTAAGAAGGCTGGTAAGCACGAAGATAAAATCCTCTCACTCTTTATTAAGGAAGATGAAGGAAGACTTCCGACAGAGTGGAAGTGGGTCGTTATTATCAAAATCCAGAAGAATGGCAGTTTTTATATTCGCATTTCAAATAATGCTAAGAAAAAGAGCACAGAGCCGCCGGTACAGAAACACTTATTTGTTGTCGCTCAGAAACCTCGATTCCAGGTAACCATCTGTCCATCTGTGCGTCTGTCTGCCCGCCTGTCTACATCTCTCGAAAGGATTAACGTATCGTGATGAAATTTTTTATACATTATTTTTAGAAAAAGTTACCTTAGGTTCGGGTCACATTCCGACACTTCGTCTGCCCCTTCCCATACGAATTTCATGAAATTTCAAAATTTGATGAAATTGATTTTTCTCCGAAACTATTTCAGCTATTGACTTGAAAATTAAGTCATAGTATATTGATCTAAAAATCATGAACATTAAAAAAATATTGATCTGATCCCCTTACTCCTTCTACCCGCTCCCAATTTTCAAAAATGCATTTATTCGGTTTGCATTACAACTAGCAAAGCTAAAAGAACCAATTTTTTCATAATTAATTTTATTGCGATTGCAATCAATTTTGGAAAAAACTATCAACTTCACATCACTCTTTCTATCCCCTTCCATAAAACTTTCACGAGATTTTGGAACTTTAACTAAATAATTTTTCTCCAAATCCGTCAATGCTAAAAACTTTACATTTAGAGAAAGTATACTATTATAAATATTATTGATGTCGAAAAATTTGGTTTCGATTAAAATACTCCTTCTACCTCCTCAAATGCACAATTTTGGTAAATGTATTTAATCGATTTTCATTGAAACTGGAAAGGGTACAAACTTAACTTTGCCACAATTTATCACTTAATAATTGCAATAAATGTTATAAAAAATATGAATCTCGTTTCAATACTTCTACCACATCCCATACAAATTTTTGTATTGAAAATTCAAGAAAAGTATTTCTCCTTCAAATGTATGAGTAACAAGGCAATAAGATTATGATGTTGATGAGCAGATTCAAAATCATACAAAATTTCCCACTTTATTTGTCACCTACCATAGAAATGCCATAAATTCAGACAAAAATTGTTCAATTTACTCGAAAATAATTACAGCTACTAACTTTGAATTCCGCATGAAAAATTTTGTATACAACGTTTGGTGTTATATAAAAAAAATTATAAACCTCCCTCTCTGCTTTTACCACCTCATGTATACATATTTTCCGGTACAATAAATTATTTCCTGTTTCATTTAGATTATTATATGACTAGCAAACGCCCCGGACTTCGTCCGCGTAAAAATAGCTATAATAAGTAATTTTTGAGAGAGTAGTTAGTAATACATTATGTGGGATATATAATCTGCTTACTTTAATGGCTCTTGGAAGAAAATGGTTTGTATATTGTTGGAATCAGAACCATAAATTAATAAGAATGAAAGCATGATACTACCATTTTTATGGGACAGGTTCGTGATCAAATCAAACCCGTGATTCGAGATCATATACGTGTTGAAGAGCGTTAAGAACATGTGAATAATTGTAGCTGGTGTTATTTAAAAAAAAAAACAAATAAAATAACATTAAGCTTAAAAACATAACAGGACTACGATTGTGCGTAAAGCCCAATCATACGATACTATGTATAGATGAAATCGAAATTTTCGCGGTGTTAAGAAATTTTGTATAGGGAGTGGTAGAAGGGCTGACAGCACTGAACTAATTTGTTTCACATCGTGCTAGAGTAGCTATAAAAATGTTTTGTACCAAATTTAAGCTTCAAAAATTGAGTAGGTACTGAGAAACGTGCATTGAATTTAATGAAATTGTGCAATTTGTATGGGAGGTGGTAGAAGGAGTGGAGGGTTTTTGGTGATTTTTCGAAAAACAACTATAACTATCATGCAATTGATACACTTTAAATTTCAGATCTGCATCATTCACACTTTTCAAGAAAATCGAATTGTTACATAGTCGTGTAATGTGCCTCATTGTATGGGGGGGGGGGGGGGTAGAAGGAGTGAAGCTACTCGGTTAATTTTCTTCCCGCTGTTAATAATAATGCTAATTAAGGATTAAGTTTAAATTTTTACCTCGATGAAATTTAAATGTACTGAGAAAATTCGTTTAGAGTATTTTATGAAAAAGTGCGGTTTATATGGGAGGTGGTGGAAGGAGAAGGGGGTTTTTGGTGATTTTTTGAGAAACAACTATAATCATCATGTAATTGATATATTTTAAATTTCAGATCAGTAACATTCAGACTTTTCAAGGAAATCGAATTGTTATATAGTCGTGGAATGTGTCTCATTGTATGGGAGGGGGTAAAAGGAGTGAAGCTAATCGGTTAATTTTTTTTCTGACATTAATAATTATGCTAATTAAGGATTAAGTTCAAATCTTTACCTCGATGCAATTTAAATGTACTGAGAAAATTCGTTTAGAGTATATATAATTGATATATTTTAAATCTGAAATTTAAAATATATCAATTGTCAGTAACATTCAGACTTTTCAAGAAAATCAAATTCTTGTGAAGTCGTGGAACTGTGTCACATTGTATGGGAGAGGGTTGAAGGAGTGAAGCTAATCGGTTAAGTTTTAACCGATATTAATAATGATGTTAATTTAGGATTTAATACAACATTTTAGCTCGATGGAAGTTACACGTACTGAGAAATTTTGTGTAAGGTGATTTATGAAAAAGTGTAGTTTGTATGGAAGGTGGTGAAAGGAGTGAGGAAACGCAAACAATTTATATACCAAATACTGCATTTATAATAGAAATAATATATTCCTAATTTCAAATTAATAGCTTTTATAGTTTCCAAGAAAATTTAATTAATATATATTTTGAAAATGAGTCACTTTGTATAGAAGGGGGTAGAAGGCGTGTGGGGAGTGAAATGAAACCAAAAGCAGATTTCATTCCGATGGATACCTAACAAACTGTGCAAGTGTCATTACAATCGGTTCAGCCGTTTGTGCGTGAAAAGCGGTCGGACAGACAGACAGACAAAAATTTCAAAAATGTGTTTTTCTGCTTAGTTATTGCTAAAATAACTCAAAAAACTAACTTATACCCATTTATAAGCAAATAACAGACAGACACTACAATTATATTTATATGTATAGATATGTAGATTGCGGTCTACGCCCAATCAAAATTATATTGTTTTTTGGGCTAATGCAGTCATGAGCTAATTTTTCCTTCAAGGTCATTTTATTATTAGATGAATAAAGTAGAATTATCGTTGATAGTGATTAACAGAAAAAAACTGCAATTTTTTAATCAAAATTTCTCTTAAATTAAATTTAACACCACAACATATACCTAGTCGTGCCATAAGTTCTGTCACACGTATATGGGCAATTTTTGTATAAATGAAAAAGAGTTTTTGACAAAGGAAAATATATTTTATTTTGGCATACTAATGGAAGTAAAATAAGCAACAAATTATTCAAAGTGGCCGCCTTTAGCCTTAACACAGCTCTTTAATCTGTTGGGCCAGTCATCGATAGCAGTACGCACTGTTTCTAGCGGAAAATTAGCTACTGCTTCTGTCAAAGATCGCTTAAGGCTCTCGATATTTGGGTGTCGTCTCGTGCACACCATGGACTCTAACTCCGCCCACAGTTTGTAGTCCAGGGGATTCAAATCTGGGCTCCCAGAAGGCCATTCCGTCGCCCTTATAAACTGTGGAATATTGGTTTCCAACCACGCTTGTGTGGTTCGAGCTTTGTGGACTGGCGCAGAATCTTGCTGGAAAACCCAATGTCGATTGTTGAATAGCGTAGAGTTCAGCGGCTTCACACATCCCTCCAGGATGTCCGTTTGATAATTTTTCGCTGCAGTTTTTACGCCTTTTTCGCAAAAATGAAGCTCGGTGACCCCTTTGTAGCTGACACCCCACCATACCATGACTGATGCTGGATGATGTCCTCGCTGTACCCTAGTGGCAACTTCTCGGGCTTCTGCGGAGCTGTGGGCATACACCTTGTCATTTTGGCGGTTGAAATGTTCCTCCACCGTAAAAATTTTTTCATCGGTAAATAAAATTTCTCGATGTTTGTTGTTGCCGTACCGCCGAAGGAGCTCTTTCGATCTGGTGCTCCTAATTTGCTTCAACTGCTCAGTCAGCAAATGTCCCGTTGATCGTCGAAAGGCACTCATCCCGAGGTCAGATTTTATGATGCGAGACATACTTCGGGTGGAGATGTTCATCTCTCGAGCCATGATTCGTTGTTTACGAAGCGGATTTCGACGAATTCGACTCTCGACCGCTTTGATGGCAGCAGAAGAACGTACATCACGCGGACGTCCAGAACGAGGTCGATCTTCAATAGTCTGGATCGCGTTATATCTCTGGATCGCACGATACACAAATCTTTGCGTTATTTTTAACGGGCACAACAACTTGAAAATTTCACTCGCGGATTTTCCACACTTATGTAGTGCAATCACTGCAGTTCGGTTTTCTATTACACCCCATTCCATCTTCACACGTTAACGAACACACTTTAAATGACCATCAACTGTCAACAACATTATGACGTTTATAAAACTGGCCGATATTGAAATGTCACTCATAAAATAAAGTTGTTGCCAATGTGAGAAATTATGTGACAGAACTTATGGCAGGACTAGGTAGATTAGATTAGGTATTTGCTCACGTTTTAAGATTTAATAATTTTAGCAAAGTATGCTAGGAATATCGATGCGACCTTGACCAAGATAAAATTAACTTTGTTCGAAAATATGCTTTCGATAATTAAAATGAAATGAAAGTCCAATTGTAAGTAGGATTGGATGTTGTTTGTAGATTTTGGTATTGCTGAATACGAATCTGTTACTTAAATGTTTTCAACACTGAATATCTTCTTCTTAAAATCTTAGCTACTTTTGAACCTTTTGGTACTTTTTTTATTCTAAACTCCAAGCTCCAATATGATTTTATACAGTACGCGCCTGTCGATACTGTTGTATGCTTGTTTCGCCAATTACTTTGTCAGCATAGGACTAAATTCTCTTTTCCAGAATTTTTGTCAAGATCTTATAAGACGTATATAACAAAGATATTCCTTGGTAATTCACGCAGCAGAGTTTGTCACATTTTTTATAAATTGGACATATGTATGAGACTTTTGCGCCAATCTTCAGGAAGCGTGCGCTTCTGCGCAATGCAGGCCTCGCCGGCATTCAAAAACTCAGCTGGAATTTGATCAGTGCCCGGCGCTTTGTTGGTATTAAGGGTTGTTTTTACTTCTTCGAGTGTGGAGGGACTCAAAGAGGATTCTTCATCGTCTGTTAGATCGGTTGTACCTGCTGTGACGTCTGCTGTTCCTGTTTGTGTGGATAATGTGCTCGGGTTGTTCAAAGTATTGCGCCCATATTTGTTTTATATCTTCCGTATTGCTTATAATATTGCCTTCTGTATCCTTGCGGAGTATCATCATAGGGTTGGTATCTTTCCTCCTTTAACTAGGGAATACGCAGCTCTTGTGTTGTGTAATTTAAAGTGTTCGTCCATGTTTTGAATTTCGTCATTATTGTACTTCCTTTTTTTTGTCTGCATATTTTGTTTGCAAATAGTCTAAGATCATTTTATTTGTTCTGCTTGGCTCGTGTCGGTCATTCCGTTAATAGTTTGCAAGCTTGATTTTTTTGCTCTAAGGCATCTTGGTATTCATTGTCAAGCCAATTATTTCTTTTGCGCCGGGGTTGTCGTCCTATCACACCCTTTGTTCAGTATTGCTGCGAAGTGCCTCTGATACGTATTTCGCAACTACTTTCTCAGCCTTGAGTTTTCCTATGTCGAATTTAGTAACCGGTTGTGTTTTTGGGTGTTCTCGGTTCGCAATTCGACATCGGAACTTGGTCTTTACCAAATAGAGATGTACACACGTCAAGAATGCAGGAGGTCCTACTTTGCTCTATCAGAACGTGGTATATTTGGTTGAAAGTTTGTCCGTCGGGTGATGTCCACGTTCTCTTATGAATGTTACGATGCGGAAAGCATGAAGATCGACAGTAAGGTTTTTGCTGCTGGTGAAATAAGTCAGCCTTTGACCGTTGTCGTTACTAATATCATGGAGACTGTGCCTTCTAATTGTCCCTATGAAAGTTTCTTCTTTACCCACTTTCGCGTTAAAGTCACCTAATGCTATTTTAATATCGTTCGACGGAAGGGAGTCGAATGTTGATTCTAAGGTGCTGTAGAAATCGTCTTTGACTTCGTCGTCTTTCACTTCCGCTTGGGCGTGGACATTAAAAACAATTGTTTTGGTGCGGATTGCACACAATCGTTGATTGACGGATCTGAAGTTGGTAGCTTGGTGTTTAAGCTTCTTGTCGACGATAAACGCAATTCCACACTCCCAGCTACCTGATTTATTTCCACTTTTGAAAATTGTGTGCTATCCAATGTCAGTAACCTCGCTACCTAGTAATTTAGTTTCTTGGAGTGCATCAGTGGTGTTCATGTTGTATTTGCTTGCCTGTTCCAGAAGCGCTCTCACTGCTCCTGCTGTGTACAGGGTCACAAGTTCCAAGATCCCAAGGAATATTCCATATTTCGTTTGCGTGGTCGTATCCGTTGAATCAATCTAGTCCGAGGCGGTACTTCAGATTTCGGAACAAGTCTGGTTTTGTCCGAGGAAGAGCTTGTAACTCATCGCCCAACGCCCAACTTTTTGGGCCATATTTTAGTGATAGTATTTTTCTGTTTCATTAGCATTTGCATTTATCAGTTTGGCAATTCAAGTTCGGATAGTGGCTTTCACGTGGAGGTATGATGAGCACAATTGATGTGTATATGATATTTACAACAATGGGCGACACCTGATGACACCGAAAAGATCCCAACCCTACACTCTAGAAACTGAATTAATTTTACTTTATTATTTTAATAATAAAGTATTGTCGATCGACTTGGGAAAAAAAATTTGCTACCCTGAAATTTTGGTTTTTCGCGTTTCATGACTAAATTAGCCAAAAAAGAAAAATCCATCTGTCTGTACGCCGTCCGCCGTACGCCGGTGTATACGCTCAGCGCACATTAACTGCCAAACCCTTCAAGATAGAAAGTTCATTTTTGGGGGGATTGTAGATAGTTGCAGATCTCAGACCCATTTTGGAGGGTGTACGGGTTCAGGGGGAGGCGGGGGGAGCGCTTAAGCCGACAAATACGAATTCAAATATCTCAACCATGGTAACAGCTAGGAAGCTAAAACTCAACATACATATGGAGGGGTTTGTGAGACAACTTCTAAAACTAATTTAATTTTTTTATCCATTGGGGTGCGAAAAGGGGGGGCTAAGAACCAATTGTCAGCCGATTCCGAGTGACCGTCTGTCCGTCTGTCTGTCCGTCTGTCCGTCTATCTACAACATAACTCTCGAAAGCTTTGACCTATCGTGCTGACATTTTTCATATATCATTTTTAGCAAAAAAGTAACTTTAAGTTCGTGAACGGGCCACATCCCCTCACTCCTTCTACCCCCTCCCATACAAATTTCATGAAATTTGGAAATTTAAAGAAATTGATTTTTCTCCGAAACCATTTCAGCTAATGACTTGAAAATTAGGTAATAGCAAAGACTATCAATACTATAAGATATCCCAAGCGTATGGAAAAAATTTATCACGTTTTACGCTGTTGAGATACGGTGAGAGCGAAAAGCTTTCCTAAAGCTTCGGTGGCGTACCATTGCAGGATTGCTACTGGAATCGACTGTTCTATTGCAGTTGGTCGTAACTGCGCAGGTAGCTGGGAATGAGCGGGGTTCAAGTCGTAGGCACAATTCTATCGTGTAGAGATATTTGTATGTACGTTTAGGCTGACGAAGATCGAGAAGTTCACAGAGTGGATTCTCTGTTTATTCAACTGGCCGCATTTCCGATTTCTGATTTGGATGAAAATTTGCGGATATGTCCTTATGGTTGAAAAAAAAAAATTTTCAAGAATTCTATAAGATTTTTTTTTTTTTGTAAATGAAATCTATGGTTTTGCTCATCTGTGCACTGCAGATTAAACTTCGACAAACCATATCTGCTAAACTGTAACATCAATTTGTTTGAACATTTTTATAGTTTTGAAGCAGTATTTAATTTAGTGAATCAAAAAATATCATATTTTGACCGATTAATTAATTTGTCTGTGTTTCTTGATTCAAAAAATACTTTCAGTAATTATTCTATTATCTTTCTTTCATATGCAGAAATTTTACGTACATTTTAAGTTAAAGAATAAGACGGAGTTGTTTTTAGTTTTGCTGCAGCATTTAATTTTCTGGAGAAAATATTCATTATTTATTATTAATGATAGATAAGTTCATGTAATCACTCAAAAATCTCAAAGCCGGCTGGCCGTCTGTCCGTATCCTCTTTAGCTTAAAAACGCGTTGAGCTAGAAAGTTCACGAAACTTGAACTACATACTACATACATCGTTTTTAACAAAAAAGTAACGTCAAGTTCGTGAACGGGTCAAATCACTCCACCCCTTCTACCCCCTCCCATAAAAAATGACACAATTTCGTAATTTGACAATAAATTAATTTACTCGCATAGTATAAAAGCTATTAGTCTGAATTTTGGAATATATTACATTCATAATGATTTCAATCCACAGTAGAAAAATTATTTGCGTTCTTCTTTTCCTTCCACCTCCTCCCATACAAACTACACTTTTTCATGAAAAGCCCTAAGTCGATTTTCTCAGAACATATATACATTTATCAAGCTCATATTTTGTAATAAATACTTAATTAGCATTATCACTAAGATCAAAAAAAAATATTTGATTAGCCTCACTGCTTCTACCCCCTCCCATACAATATGACACAGTTTCACAACTTTACAAAAAATCGATTTTCTTGAAAAGTATGAATGGCACTAGTCTGAAATTTAAGTGATGTCAGTTTTATAATATTTCTAGTTATTTAATTTTCTCAGTTCCCATGCAATTTTTGGAGCAAGCATTTTGTATAAAACAAACGTAAACTTCTCGACCGTCTTCAGCCTAAACGTACATACGAATATCTCAACACGATAGAATTGTGCCTACGACTTGAACCCCGCTCATTCCCAGGATTCCCAGCTACCTGCGCGCTTATATTCAATGGCAGGCAACAACTTGATCCCCGCTCATTCGCCGCCACCCGCGCAGTTACAACCAACTGCAATAGAACAGTCGATTCTTGCAGCAATCCTGCAATGGTACGCTCATACACCGCCACCCGCGCGTTAAAGTTCAATTGCAATATCCCAGTTGCGGCCAGTGCTAGGGACTGCATTTATACCGATCAAAAAGCTTCGCTCTCAACGCATCTCAAGAAAAGCTTCTGTGCGAGAAATGTGAAAATTTTTTCCATAGGCTTGGGATATCTTATACTATTGATAGTCTTTGGTAATAGTGTTATAATGAGAATACTATTACTGTAAAAAAATATTGCTCTGATCTCCTTACTCCTTCTACCCCCTCCCATACAAATGTTCAATTTTCAAAAATGCATTTATTCGGTTTGCATCGGAACTAGCAAAGCTAAAAGAACCAATTTTTGTCAAAATTGATATTTTTTCAATTGTAACTAATTTTGTAAAAATTTTCAACTTCACCTCATCCTTTCTACCCCCTCCCATACAAATTTAACGAAATTTCGGAATTTGATCAAAATGATTTTTCTCCAAAATCGTCAAGGCTATCAACTTTAAATTTTGAGGAAAGTATACTATTATAAATATCATTGATGCCAAGAAATTTGGTTTTGTTTCGAATACTCCTTCTACCCCGTCCCATACAAATGCACAATTTTGATAAAATGCATTTAATCGATTTTTATTGAAACTAGAAAAAGTACAAGCTTAAAATTTTGCCACAATTTGTCCCTTAATAATTGCAATAAATGCTAAAAAAAATATAAACTTCGCTTCACTCCTTCTACCACCTCCCATACAAATTTTTGCATTGAAAACTCAAGAAAAGTATTTCTTCTTCGAGCATATGATTAGGATGTTGAAAAGGAGATTCAAAATCATCCAAAACCCCCCACTTTCTCTTCCACCTCCCATAAAAATGCATAAATTCAGGCAAAAATTGTTCAATTTCCTCGAAAATTATGAAAGCTACAAACTTTAAATTCAGCATGAAACACTTTGTATACTACGTTCGGTGTTATATACAAAAATTACAAACCTTCCCCCTCTGCTTTTACCACCTCCCGTACAAAAGTCACAATTCACGATTCGAAAGAATTTAAGATGACATATTTTCCGTTGCAATAAACTATTTCCTATTTTATCTAGAGTATCATATGATTGGGCGTTACGCCCAATCATAATTCTGTTATGTTTTTTTCAAATGATTACATCTTCGAAATTATTTCCCATAAAAAATTGATATTTTGAGACCATAAGGTGGCATATAGGTTCACTAGAATCAGTTTAGATAAAAGCTAATTATTTGAAGGGGGAGG
This sequence comes from Chorisops tibialis, assembly GCA_963669355.1. Taxonomy (NCBI): domain Eukaryota; kingdom Metazoa; phylum Arthropoda; class Insecta; order Diptera; family Stratiomyidae; genus Chorisops; species Chorisops tibialis. Next base: position 80,346,790 of record OY770263.1, read on the forward strand.
GTCAGGAGGAGTGCAAAGAAAAACACTTAAAAATCAATATCTCAGCTATTTATTGAGCTGTGTAATTAAATCTTAGAACCTATATTAAACTATACTATAGAAATACGAGAAAAATATAACATTTGGACAAAGTAGTAGTGGATGGAAACGGGGAGGTGTAAGGGGAGGGAGGTGGTAATCAAAAATGTCGAAAATTTTGAGTGATTTCCTAAGGGCTCTGGTGAAAGATACAAAATTTAAATTTTCCATGTGGATACATCTATTTGTTGTACATACAAAAAAAATAATTAAAATTCCACAATTGTTATGCACCGACTCCACTGGTCTCCCGTGCACAAGGTGTTTCATGTGCAATGAAAAAACCACATAAACTGAAAATTTTTGAATGAAATTTGAAGGTAGAAACTTGAAAATTTGCGAAATGCATTTAAAAAAAAACTGTAAAAGAATGAAATATTAACTGGTCGAATACCTTAAAAACTTCTACCCCCTCCCATACAAAATGATTTTTTCGACCATTTTTAAGAAATTAATTATCACCTAATTAGTAAAAGCTATCAATTTGAAATTTTGCACAAAATCATTTAAAAGTTGAAATTGAACTGCGTCAAAATTTTTGAGATCACACTTGCCGTTCTACCCCCTCCCATACAAAAGTATCACTTCGACCAATTTCAATAAAACAACTGTTAGCCAACAAATTAAAAGCTACGAACTTGAAATTTTGTACCTGCACACTACAAAAGAAAGGAAATAAAATTGCGTCCCAAATTTTAGGATTCCCCTACCTCCTCTACTCCTTCCCATACAAATATTTGTTTTCGTGAAAATAAAATACACCGAATCCTATGAAAATTCTATACAACTTTGGCTATGAAACTGACATTCTATACAGTAAATATTGGACGTAATTCAAGCAATCAATTAAAAAACTATTAACATCCACCCACTCTTACTATCACCCCTCAACCCTCCCCTCATAAAAACTCAAACTTGCAGAAATAAACGAACGAAACCCCTTTCACTTGGTCTTCCCTAACCACTCTAAAATGCATATTGACTGCATCCGCAATTTGTCCCAAGAATAATAAATTTTCGCCCGACTTGTTGGCAGTTTATTTACTATGTATTAAAAAACAGCATGACTGCATATTATAGGTAAAATTAAATTTCTGTGGGAAAATTGCGCCACGAAGATGTTAATTTAAAAAAAAAAGAAGACTGAATTTGCTAAATTTTAGGTACAAATAATCCTTCATAAGTAATTTTCAATTTTGTTCGTTTATTTTTACGTATTAAACTAAAAATTTTAAACACCGTTAGTTTAATTTAGTATCTTGTAGCTAAAATATCAAGATAGTGGTGATGTCAATCATGAGCATGTGCTTATATCTTTCGCATTTCTCGTGACGAAAGATTTGTTTCGTGTTTTGTCTATTTTTTTGATATTGCATTATTTTCTCACCAATAAATTACCTTCGAACTTTATAAACATATATCCGTGGTCTTAATCTCAAATCATGATTTTTCCACTTATCAGATTAAGACCACGGATATATAAAAGTTATCAGGTCATTTACCGATAAGGAATGATACAGATTTTTCATATAGCATAATAATTTTTTTATATTATTTTTCAAAATAACGAAATCTGTAATATAACTTAAGTTGATGATGTTTGGTTTTTACAAGTCTATAAATAAAATAAAATAAAATCTTTTAATTAAAATTTTCAAGTTTCTTGACTTAAATTTTACTTATTGCGCATACTAAAAATTTCACTATAAATACACAGAGAATGTTTTATTTTCAACAACAAACGAGTTAATCTTTTATTTTCTTCATGTGAAACCGGATAATCATAATGAATGCAAAACAGCAAAAATAAAAAGTTTTGAAAAAAAAAAAAAATAATTGAAGCTTTGCAAAAATATGTCTATTTGTGTAATATTTTTTAAAACTGCACTTAGCTCTATTTTTACAAGTTTTTAGAAATTTTGGAGGGTATACTCGCTTTATTAATGACTGATTTCAATTATACGCTACAATCATATAAAGAAAAGATGAGATATACCCGTTAATTGTTCAAAATAAAACCTTCCGCATATAATTATAGAGAATTTTTCAGAATAAATACCTTATTAAGATTTAAAAATAAGAACTATTGGGTGCAAATTTACACTGAAAAAGATTACACATCAGTTATTATAATTGCAACTTCTCTTATAGTAAATTCACACTTTAATAAACTTAAAACTCAGTCGAAGTTGAGTAAATTTACACTTTTGTATAATCAAAATGTCATTGGATCGGCATGTAATTTTACTACAATAATAGGAGGTTATCGGATGTCTGCTATTATAAGAGAAATTTTGAACAAAAATTTTCTGGAGTCCATCCAGACAAGAAGTGATTTGAAATCATAAAAATATAAAACTTTGGTGGTATTTATGAATTAAAAAAATAAATAAAGTACATAATTCAATTACATCATAAACGATATAATTTTTAAAATCACAATGCGGCAATTTACAAAACAAGATAATATATAAATATGTAATATCTTTAAATTTTCGGTTTAAATCTTTACTCCATTCTAGCATACCATACTGCAATTTTAAATGTTTTTTTTTTCTTTTTTGTAACTTTCCTCCAGAATGAAAATGCAACATAACGACGTCATAAAGAAGGACAAAACCAACAAGCGTTGTACCGAAGAAATTCAGAAGGATATCTAATCCAGCATAGATAGTAGGTTACATATTTTTCTAAAGGGTCATCATGACGATGCTATTACTTCGGGGAGTCATTTACATGTTGCTGTTGGGAAGTTTCTGTAAGTAAAATATTATTTTTGCATAAATTAACAAAAACGAAGCGAATTATTTGTGGTGATGGTTATTTTTTGAAAAAAATTATTCTTATATACATTTTTCATATTTTCCGGCATAATATTTAAGGGATTTTTGTTCGTTTGAAAGAATATCAAATGGCTAATTGTGATTTACGCCTTGCGGTATTATTGTGTATAAGCTTCATAAAAGTCGACCGAATTCACTTATCACTTACACGTGTTCTCGAGACTAGAACACCAAATCTATCACGAAGATACTTATTACAAGTCAGAATTAATTAATGCGGGGATTATCGTATTATCTACTTAGTTAATTTTTCTTTAATCTTGTACTGCCTGAGTTGTTTTACTCTAAGGGTATCACGAAAAAGAAAACGAGATTATATAGGCTATTTCTATATTTATACATCAAATTAATATAATATAATGCCTGAATGATAAGAAACTCAAGAAGTATTGTTACTGGAATTTCGTAAATAATATTTTTTATGTATTTTGCTTCCTTTGAGAAGTTCGTAGAAAAAATATAGATAATAGGGATGGCAAAGTCTGCTGTTTTTCAATCGCAGTGATCAACTGCGATTGCCTTTTCTCAATAAAAGGTCGCATATGAAGTGGGACTGCGATTTACTTGGTGAGCTGCGTGCGGAGCTACGATATCATTGGGCGATATGTGAATTGCGATTAGGGATAGCAGCTCTATTCCAATCGCAGTGACCCACTGTGATTCCTTTTTTTGAACATTTGTGAAAAAGATAAGCAATGATTTTTGATTTTTTCTAAATATATATTCACATCTTCCTTAAAAAAAAAATACGTCGCTAAAGTGTGACTGCCATATCACCTTCAATGGCATGACAGCCCAAATCGGTACTTGGCCTCCTAATTTTCAGGTTCCATAACATTTTCATTACTTATTGTGGAAGGGTTGTTAGCTCTTCGCACAATCCTCTATCTGCGAATTTTTCTTTTTCGTAGATTGAGGTAACCAAGGTATATCCAAGCAGACAGTGTGCTGGAATTACACTCCGCGACAAAAAGATATGACACCTCTGAAATTTTTCCGATTCTCTGAACAGATTAAACTTGTGGTGAAATTTGTTTGCCTGTTGTAAAAATCCTGAATTAAGAAATCTATATGAGTGATGTTTATACTCTAGATGGAATCTGAGAGTATTATAAGTTTGCTCTAAAGTTTTTAACGCCAAGAAATAAGGCTCGGAGAAAAAATGAATGATACAGAACTTAATACTATCACTCAGAAATCTCAAAACCGGATGTCCGTCTGTCCGTCTATCCGTCTGTCCGTCCGTCCGTCCGTCCGTCCGTCCGTCTGTCCGTCTGTCCGTCTGTCCGTCTGTCCGTCTGTCCGTCCGTCCGTTCGCTCTCTAGCTTGAGAACGCGTTGAGCTAGAAACTCAAATTTCGTACATGTCGTTTTTGACAAAAAAGTAAGGTCAAGTTCGTGAACGGGCCAAATCGCTCTACCCCTTCTACCCCCTCCCAAACAAAATGACACAAATGCGCAATTTGACAATAAACGGATTTCCTCAAAAAGTATAAAAGCTATTGGCCTCAAATTTCGAATGTATTACTTTTATGATAATATCAATCTACCGTATAAAAATTATGCGTGTCCTCCCCCTCCTTCTACCACCTCCCATACAAACTGTACTTGTCATGAATTACTCTAAGCCAATTTACTCAGTGCGTATCAAATTAAGCAAGCTGAAATTTTGCACTAAATTTTTATTTTAAATTGTTAGGAAGGCCAAAAAAAATTAGACGATTAGCTTCACCCCTTCTACCCCCTCCCATACAAAATGACACAGTTTCGCAATTCCACAATAAATGGATTTGCTCGAAAAGTATAAAAGCTATTAGTCGGAATTTCGGGGCATATTACTTTGATAATATTTTCAATATACAGTATAAAAATAATTTGCGTCCTCCCTCTCCTTCCAACCCCTCCCATACAAACTACACTTTTTCATGAAATGCTCTAAGCCAATTTTCTCAGAACATTTAACATTTATCGAGCTCACATGTTGTAATAAATACTTATTTAGCATTATCACTAAGATTAGAAAAAAATATTTGATTAGCTTTACTGCTTCTACACCCTCCCATACAATATGACACAGTTTCCCAAATTCACAAAAAATCTATTTTCTTGAAAAGTATGAATGTTACTGGTCTAAAATTTAAGAGATGTCAATTGTGTGATATTCTTAGTTATTTCTGAAAAAAATCACTAAAATCCCCCCTCTCTTTCTACCACCTCCCATAAAAACTGCACATTTCACAAAATCGAACACACTAATTTTCTCAGTTCCTTTTCAATTTTTGGAGTAAGCATTTCGTATAAAACAATTCTTATAGCTACTTTAGCATGATGGGGAAAACATTAGTTCAATGCTATTACCCCTCTTAATACTCCCCATACAAAATTGCTTGGGTCATAAAAAATTCTATTTCATCTAGAGTATCGTAAGATTGCGCTTTACGCGCAATCGTAGCCCTGTTATGTTTTTACCAATTGTTTAATTTTTCCATGAATTTTTCTACATTTACTGAAAAACTGTTGCGATAAAAAGATACGACAGGGTAAGAAATTTCAAATTAAACCAAGTGATGTCTGAAAAAAAAAATTTTAAATATTTATTTAATTAATAATGTGTGTTTTTTCCCTTGTTTTTTTATTACTGTTAACATTTGGTTAGGTAAAGATTTATATAGACTTTTTATATACTTCCGAGGAAGTAACGACCAAGCAGTTATTTTTGTCGTACCAGTTTTTCAATTAATGTAGAAAAATTCTTGGAAAAATGAATCGATTGGTTCTTTTCTACAGGTAAACGAATTTTACAACATGATCCATTCTTTTTCAATAACGCTACAGCCCAAAAAGGGCCTTGGCATCCTGACCTTCAGGTTCCTTAACATTTTCAATATTTATTGCGGAAGGGTTGTTAGTCCTTCCCACAACCCTCTATCTACGAATTTTTCATTTTCGTATGTTGAGGTAACAAAGGTATACCCAAGCAAGTAGTGTGCTGGAATTATGCATCGACCGGGATTTAAACTCACGACATTCGCATTGCACACCAACACGCTACCCACTAGGCTATACCCTACCATAACATGACCCATTAGTTCAGAGAATCGGAAAAAATTTCAGGGGTGTCATATTTTTTTGTCGCGGAGTTGATGTGTTTACCTGGATTTGAACCTCTTTGAACTCACGACCTTCGCATTGTAAACCAACACGCTACCCACTATGCTATACCTTACCTGCGACTGCGATATATTTGGTGCTAACTCTTCTAATCGCTGCTCTTTTCAATTTTCAATCGCAATATTCGACTGCTCTTTTATAATACCAGTGAAGGCATCTCAGGTATGTAAAATAGCATGCCATCTCTAATAGTTCATAATTTTTACTTCGCAAATGCCAATGTTAATTATTTAAAAGTATCGCAACATACTTCCTTTAGAAATAATGTCAGTATGTAAATTTGATAAAATGATTGTGACACTTCGCTTAACATCTTTCACATCTTACTCCTGCAAAATGCTCGTATCCACCTTGAAGCCGAATTTTTCAAATCGAATGAAAGTGAAAATTGAGTACGTCGAGATTAAATTTCGATTGAAATATGTGACATGAAAGGGCGATGAAAACAGGCTATAAGTTCCAGAGAATTTTCAAACCACTTAACCATATGACATTCTAAAAAAAAATTATGGCGCTGGAGGGGGATGTTAAATAGATAAAAATGTTTAATATTAACCCGAGACAATGTTTTAACAAGGTGCTTAATCAGAACAATGAAAAGGTATTTAGATCATATCGCGTTTATTTATATTCACTATGATAATAAACAGGGAGAAATTTTACAATTATGAAAGCTGACAACTTTAATGACCGAACACATGCCATTTATTGGCTCCTCTGATAACGAACACAGCAGTAGTAGTCGCTCGGCAGTAGAGGAACACAATTTAAACCTACTCAGGAGACCACTTGTATATTTCAGGTGTTTATCGATATAATCCCTCTGGGTTAGTTCGAGTTGGATTGAAAGCATATAACATAACAATGCTATTTCGGTAAAGCTTTAAAGTTTATAGCATTCTGACTAGTGCCATCATTTAGAAATTTGTAGCTTAGGGAAGCACTTTCGGGCAGCCTGTCTTCGTACAAATCGCAATCATACGAGCATTTTCGTTTATGATCATTTTAATGAGATTGTCGATGTCCCACATCTCGTTAATGATGTGAAGGATATTACAAATAAAGTTTAACATTACTATAAACACCCTATGCCTTTTAGTAATAGCAATGTTAAACAAGGATATAATGTAATAGTCCTGTTTCGGAATTGGTTATGCCTAAAGGCTTTTTATTGGTTTCAGTTCAGAAAATATATACTGGCATAATAATTGAATCTGAATTTTAAAGGGACCGCAGCATTTTTATGAGGACGATTTTCATAAAATTTCTTCATAACGGCGATGAATTAATTAGAATGGAACGAATTATGTGAAATCATGCAGAATAATTTATCATGCATGAAATCATGGATAATTAATATTGAAAGTTAAATTGCATATTTGCGAGAATTTTCCAAAAAGAAATGGACCGGAAAAAAATTATCTTATGTATATTTGTCGATCTTGCCACGTGATGCATTGAATTATCAAAGGTGAGGTTACAATAATTCAGAAACCGTCAAGATTTTTGAATAATTCCAATAATTAAAATTATCGGTTAATTAAGTTGAAGTCAGCTATAATTTCGCCGAGCGGTATAATCATTTAGAGAGATTTGTCTAATCTAAGTATGTTTATGTTGGCTAGATCCTCGGTCCCCCCAAGCGGGTAGTTGTAGGATGAGGTTTAACCAATTCCTGTAACTATCTTTGGAGACTAGAGACTCCACGGATCTGAGCTAACTATCATCCTGTGGGATGAGGGCAGTAGAATTCACCCACAGCCAGTCCTGGTTGCCCTAAAAATGGCAAATGGGCACTCACTGGATCATGGGCTTTTCATCCGTGATCTGAAGACCTAACTGATACGAGAAACGGATACAGCGCCTCGGATACGGACTGATTCTACGGTAACGACTTTTGGCATTCGAAAACCGATTATGATTGGCATCTGGAACGTTCGAACATTGAATGACGGGGGAAGGGCTGGGGTTACTCGGTCCTTGCACGGCCAATCAGTGATCGACCGTGAAATGGAGCAATACAACATCCAAATCTTAGACGAACTCCTAGCGGAAACACCATTCTGTACTTTGGCCTTGAGAGTGAAGCCAAAAATGGCGTGGCGTTCGTCCTTACACCGAGAACGAGAAACAGTCTCATCAGCTGGGAATCGGTTCTCGGATAGGATTATCGTCATCAGGCTCAGGACCAGTATCAGAAACGTCACAATTCTACAGTGCTACGCACCAACTAATACCACAACATCTGGTGACAAAGAGGAGTTTTATAGCCAACTGAGTGCCACCTTCGAACGTGTTTCAAGAGGTGATATTATTATCATCTAAGTAGATATAAACGCCCAGGTTGGATCCGACAACACACTGGACTAAAACATGTCGTGGGGAATCATGGGCACCCTTGGGTCGACGCTTCATGACCTTGGATTAAGAGACCCGAAAACGGCGAATTATTTGTGGAGTTTTGTAGTACTCGGCAAATGGTCATCGGAGGGACCCTTTTTCCACACAAGAGTCATATCATAAAACATCTTGGGTTTCCCCTGACGGTTTTACTCAGAACCAGATCGACCATTTGGCTATAAGTCGCCGATGGAGAAGATGCCTCCTCGATGTGCGAGCGAAACGTGGAGCTGACATGGGAGGCGATTACCACTTGGTGGTTGTCTGCTTGAGATTGTGTACAGCAGCAATCCGATGACCACAATTCCTTCAAATGAAGCGCAAGCTGAATGTGGATAAACTCAGAGATCCCAACAAAAAACGCGAGTACATCACCATTCTACGCGAAATGTCATCCATATTGAGCGAATATGAAATACGTGCACTGAATGCCAATAGGAAGGCAGCCAGAAACACTTATCTAGCTAGTGCTGAAGAATCTGTGGGATATTTGCAAAGCGCTGAGAAACCCTGGATGTCGCAAGACACATGGGACAAGGTTGGCAATCGGAAAAGAGCCAAATTGGCAATCATCTCTCAACCCGATGTCAACCAACGAACGCCCGAATTGAGGCAGAACTACCGCGATGGTCAGATATAGCTTAAAAAGGCTGTTAGACGCGACAGAAGAAAGGCCATTGAAGATCTGGCGAACAAGACAGAATCTGCGGCTTACCTTGGGATATGGGTTTACTATTTAAAAGCATGAAACAGTTGACGAACAGGAATTTGAGAGATGTCAACGGAACTCTCCTTAATATGAGTGAACACCAGTTGCGGCGATGGAAGGAATACTTCTCTGATATTTTAAACATCTTGTCAGAGGAAGATATTCCAGAAACAGAACAACTACAAAACATCCAACAGCAACAATTCTCTATTAAGATAGCTGACCGAGAGTTTCCCTATGCGAATGGGTGTCAGACAAGACTGCATATTATCACTAGCCCTGTTTAATAAATGACATCTTTAAAGCTGCACAGGAAGGTGGGGAAGGTAAAGGTGTTCAACGGAGACTATTTGACATCTTAGTCACCTTGATTGTGCTGATGACGTGTGTTTGCTTGCACATAACCGTTCGGACTTAGAGTCAAATGTTCGCTCGTTGCATTCTAAATGCAAGAAGGCGGAACTGAAAATGTGCGTAAAACCAAGTACATGCACATCGATTCGAACACAAGCACACCGATTGTTCTTAACAGACAAGATGTTGAAGAGGTGCAAGATTTTTGCTATTTCTGAATCATTTTCAGCAGAAAAGGAGCCGTAAAGGATATTGAAGCTCGGCTAAATAAAGCTCGTCAGGCCTTTGGTATCCTTTTCCCTTCCGGGAGGTTAAGAGAAATTTTCCCTTCGCACGAAGCTGCGAGTTTTTACGCATGCGTCAAATCCGTGTTGTTATATGGTTGTACTACGTGGGAAGTGACCGTTCGACTTACCAAGAAACTGAAAATTTTCGTGAACCAAAGTTTCCGACGCATTTTGGGAATATTCTGGCCAGAAGTGATGTCCAACAATAAACTTTGGTGTGCAAGTGGTCGGACTAAAATAGGTATTTAGTTTCAAGGCGAAAGTGGCAGTGGATCGGTTATACTTTGAGCAAACCAGAGCGAAACATCGCCAAACAGGGTCTAGATTATATTATTCAAGGAACACGTCGGGTTGGTCGACCATGTAACACATGGAAGCAAGCAGATGAAGAGGATGCCTGAGGAATAAACAAGTCCTTCTTCTACAATGGCACCATAGCCCAAATCGGACTTTGGCCTCCTGACATTCAGGTTCCTTATCATTTTTCATTATTTATTGCGGAATGTTTGTTAGCCCTTCGCACAACCCTCTATCTACGAATTTTTCATTTTCGTAGATTGAGGTAACCAAGGTATACTCAAGCAAGTAATGTGCTAGAATTATGCTTCGACCGGGATTTGAACTCACGACCTTCGCATTACAAGACCAACACGCTACCTACTAGGTTACACCCTAGCTCAAACAAGTCCTGGCAACAGCTTAATGCCGATCCTCAGGATCGCGCCTTGTGGAAGAGTGTTGTTTCCATCCTATTACCCTATAAGGGTTTAACAGGAATTTGATTGATTGATTGAACTCCTCGGTAGAAAGGAAATTTGTTCCAAGAATATTGTGTCTTTTCGATTGTTTTTACTATCGATAGTCAACTGAACTTCGAATAACTCTCGATGGTTTTTATTCGAATCAAATTGTCGATTGTTATTCGAATTAAAATTATCGATAGCTATTCCATGTGGAAAAATTGTCGATTATTATTCGAATTACAATTATCGATTGCTATTCGAATGAAAGCTATCGATCGTTTTTTTTCGAATAAAAGCTATCGATAGTTTTTTTTTCAATGATACCTCGAAACTTTCAATAGTTATTTGAGTAAGAAATTACGGATTTTAGTTTCTTTCAATAAAAAGGCAATGTCATCGATTGATTGAGCGATATCTATACTACAAGAGAACGAAAGGAACAATTATTACAAATTATTAATCGGTAATTAGCATATAATTGGCTTTCAGCGAATCACTGATATAGAATAAAACAAATCGAGGAAGATTTAACGAAAGTGATAAAACTTTCAAGATATTACTGACGTATGAGTAATTTAACAGCCATTTGCAAACATATTTCGTGGACGAAAAGGAGTCATCTTGAAAGACGCGATTGTTAGAGACAAGTTAAGCAATTTTGCGAGCATCAAAATGTATTATCTGATTTATTATATGTGAACAAAATATTATTAATGAAAATACATGTAAATTTCATCTATAAAGACAAAGAATTCAAGAAGCATATTTACACAAATATGCTCTGCAACTTCAATAACAATTTTATACTGCGTCTTCAGTACGATTTAAGAAAATTATTGCATCTAAATTTTTATCTTTATCTGAGATTTCAAATCTGGCGGAAAAGGTACGCTTATGCGATCCGGAAAAGAAGTTTTTGGCAAACCGCATGATCTTAACGGACAAGATGTGGAAGAGGTGCAAGATTATTGTTATCATCTGGGAAGCATTGTCAGCATGGAGCTGAAAAGGATATTGACACTCGTTTAAATAAAGTTCGTCAGGCCTTCGGTAACCTTTCCCCTTTTTGAAGGTTAGGAGAGATCTATTTTCGCAGGAAGCTGCCAGTATTTGACGCATGCGTCAAATCCGTGTTGTTATATGGTTGTACTACGTGGAAAGTGACCGTTCGACTTACCAAGAAACTGAACACTTTCATGGACCAATGCTTCCGACGCATTTTAGGAGTATTCTTTCCAAAAGTGATGTCCAAAGACAAACTTTGGAGTACAACTTCACATACTAAGAAAGGCATTGAAATTCAAAGGCGGAATTGGCAGTGGATCGGTCATACTTTGAGGAAACCAAATCGAAACATAGCCAAGCAAGCTCTGGATTATTATCCTCAAAGATGATGTCGAGTTGGTCGAGCATGTAGCACATGGAAGCGATCGCCTGAGCAGGAGGCCAGAGGAACAAACAAGTCGTGGCAACAGCTAAATGCCGATGCTCAAGATCGCGCCTTGTGAAAGACAGCTGTTTCTATCCTATGCCCCTATAGGGAGTCTTAAGAGGAATTTGATTGCTTGACATAGAGTTATATTCAAGGTCGATTGATTTTTTGGTTATCCAAGGGAACGTAAGTTAGATCATCTGAGAACAACAAGGATATTCGATATGAGTGCAGATAATTGTTAAATATGCCGCCCCACTTATTACTTTTAGTACAGCTTCCGGATTGGAGTTTGTAATTTAAGTCACTCCCTATCAGAAAGTCCCCATTTAGCCCGCATTGTTTTGCATATCAGGTCAAAGCAATGCAAATTATTTTCAAATCAATTCATTTTCAAACTATAACAGAGCTATGAACGCCGGCAAGCCCCAATCTACTAAGAAAGTTTGTGTATTGTTTTTCGAGAAATCGTGCATTTTATATGGGTGGTAGTAGAAGGAGTGGGGTTCAGATATTTTTTAATAACTATAATAATTATTACAATTGGAAGTTTAAGGAAATGAACTTAATATACCTATATAAAGTCGTAAAATTTTGTAATTTTGGATGGAAGGAGTTAGAAGGGGTGAAGGCAATGATTTAATAAAAATTGAATGATGCTAAAATATTTTGTTCTGAATTTGAGCTCGATAAACTTCAGAAGTCGTGTGTCGCAAAAGGCAATTTTTTTTTTCGAAAATTGCACATTGTCGAACAAATGTTCCTAATTAATTAATTTCTCTCTATTTCTACAATGGCACTAGAGCCCAAATCGGGCCTTTTCATTATTTCTTGTGGAAAGATTTTTAGACCTTCGCACAACCCTCTATCTACGAATTTTATTCATTTTCGTTGATTACGGTGACCAAGGTATTCCCAAGCAAACAGTGTGCATGAATTATGCGTCGACCGGGATTTGAACTCACGACCTTCGCATTGTAGACCAACACACTACCCACTAGGCTTCACTCTAGATTATTTATTAATGGTTCAAGATAATTGAACCTTTTATTTAAAAAAATTGCCATTTTCTAACGAATTTATTAGTTATATTTCGAATGATGACTACTTACTTTTTGTTGCTATGGCAATATAAATATATTACGAAAAGCGTTTGTATTGAATATTTTTTAAATTTTTAGGAATTTTGTTAATAATATATTAAATGGAAAAAGAATTTTTATTTTGATCTTTTTCACATTTTTGTAGTAATTTTTTTTACAGTAGATTTTTTTTTTCTTTTTTGGTGTAGTAAAGTTTGATGTATTTTTAGTCTTGGGGAAAAAAATCAGACATAGATTCAAGCAATCAATTAGAATTTATTACCATTTAAGGTTGCATCGAATTTTCACAGACAATTTTTTACAGTCAACACCGAACCATCCAGCTAATCGAATGGCTGTTTCTCAACAAATTTAATACTACTATAACTATTTTGAGCTATTTGCATAAATTTTCGATTCGAAAATACCTCGTCTTTAACAAAAACTCCTTTTTGTGGCGTATTAATAAAAATGTGTGGAGGGTTGGAAGGACTTATCACATTCACGATATTTACGTTACTGTTCCGACAAAACAACTTGTAAAAGTTTGAGCCTTCTAGCTCAACGGGTTCTCAAGCTAAATAGCGTACGGACAGACGTTCGGTCTTGATCTTCTGTTCAATGGGTTTTTTTTTGTGCAAGTCTAATTTATTACCCTTATAAAATTCGTTGGAGCACACTTGTCATACTTTCATATGTAGAGTATAAACATAATTAAAAATAATCCACCTCCTTACAAAGCTTGCAAAAATCTATAAAGTGACATGACTTTTGATTTGAAACAAATTATACCGAAAACTACCATGAAAAACAGCCGAATGTCCCCCATATAAATAAAAAAACTGAATAAAAGTAAGTATCTAATTTAATTTTTTAGATAAAAACACTTTTAAAAAAGAATTGTAGAGGTACTTCCCAGTAAAAATTCTTTATTCTAATTACCTGCCTAGTCATTAATCAAATTAAAAATGTGTGAAATAATTCAAATTATTCGTGCTATGACTCGGGAAATAGGGAAGTTTTCATTTCGAAAAAGATAATACCTATCTATCATCCTCTTAAACATGTTCATTTTGTCTTCATGGCTGTGAAATGTCGTTTCTCTTATACCAAAACAATTTGTATACACATTTACCGGATCAGAATGAAAACTATGTCACCTTGGCTTGATTAATAAATTATTAAATAATTAATAGGGATAATTAATGCTGCGATAAATTGTTTGTAAGATAATAACGAGTGGAAATGGTAGAAGAAGATGGTGAATTACTTTGTGGCGTTAATTAAGGTTTTGAAAATAATAGGTCCATAATTAAAATCTTAAAGACGGTTATTTGGTAGGAAAAAAATTTTCTAGATATCAAAACTGATATGCGGATACGTATGTACGATATATCAATAAGATTTTCTTGAAAACTGCAAGAGCTATCGATCTGATATTTGGAATTTACTATACCGATATCAATCATAAAATTATTCAAATTACCGTCCACCATCTATAATACAAAATGCACTAAATCACGAAAATGAAAACTAAAGTAAGTCGCTGTTCTGCTTTTTCACATAGATTGTCTAAGCCTGATGAATCTAAGGAAACCAGGAATGGGATGTTATATCTACTTTCCAGGTGAAACGTTGCTTGATTTTATAGAATACTGCGGCTTACTTATCTCTGTAAGACTTAAGAAAAAGTGTGAATTCCCTCCGCTGCAAGGAAGTCCATATAGAGCATGAATATACCTTTGTATATATATATATATATGTTTTCAATTCAATTCCACTTATTTATCATTATTAGCATGTCTGAGGACCAATTACCTCGTTTATGCATGCATAGATACATCAATAACAGTAATCACAAAATTAAAAGAAAAACAGCAAAATTAAAAAAAAAAAATAGATAAATCAAATACAAATACAAATAATCTGCCAACAAGTCGGGCGAAACTTTATTATTTTTGGGACAAAATGCGCATGCGTAGAAAGTCAATATGCAGGTTAGAGTGGTTAGGGAAGACTAAGTGAAAGGAGCTTCTTGGGCAGGGCAGTTCTCAATTTAACACTTTCCGGAAACGTTCAAAAGCTCTATATTTCACTGGTTCATTTATGCAAGTTTGAGTTTTCATGAAGGGAGGGGTGGGTGATAGTAAGGGTGGGTAGATGTTAATAGTTTCTTAATTGATTGCTTGAACCAAATCCAATATTCTTTGTATAGAATCTCAGTTTCATAGACGAAATTGCATAGAATTTTCATTGGATTCGGTGTATTTATAAATTCACGAAACCAAATATTTGTATGGGAGGGGGTAGAGGAATCGTAAAATTTGTGATGCAGTTTTATTTCTTTTCTCTTGTAAGGTCCTTGTACAAAATTTCAAGTTTGTAGCTTTAATTGTTTTAGTTATTAGTTGATTTAATGAAATTGGTCGAAATCATACTTTTGTGTGGGAGGGGGTAGACGGGCAAGTGCGATCTCAAAACTTTTAACGTAATTTTATTTCAACTATTTTTGTAAGTTCTTGTGCAAATTTCAAATTGATAGCATTTAATAGTTAAGTGATAATTGATTTCTTAGAAATGGTCGAAAAAAAAATTTTGTATGGGAGGGGGTAGAAGTTTTAAAGATATTCGACCAGTTAATATTTTAAACTCTTGGAGATTTTTTTTAAATGCGTTTCGCAAATTTTCAATATCCTACCTAAAAATTTAATTCAAAAATTTTCAGTTTATGTGTTTTTTTCATTGCACATGAAACACTTTGTGCACGTTAGACCCTCACTTCGGTGCATAACAATTTTGGAACAAATTATTATATTTTTTCTGTGTACATTAAATAGATGTGTCGACGTGCAAAATTTAAACTTTATATCTTTTACCTGAGCCATAAAAAAATCACTCAAAATTTTCAATATTTTCGCTTTCCACCTCCCTCCCCTTACACCCCCCAACTTAAATTTTTTACCAAAATTAAAGACTAAATAGTTCTACAATGACAAATTTTCGATTTGATACCTGTACTCAATTTTGAGATGTAGTGATTTGTAATTTTGGAAAGTGCGCCATTTTTGAAATGCTCCCCATTTTCCCCCACTACTATTATGTCCATGTATTATATTTTTTCATATGTCGCTAGTAAAGCTTAGTATTTATTTCAAGTTTCAATTATATAGCTTAAGAGACAGTCGAGATATTAATTTTTAAGTGTTTTTATTTGACCCTGACCCTTCCCCTTCCCCTTACAATAATTAGCTTTTATCTAAACTGATTCTAGTAGATCTTGATGCCATCTTAATGGTCTCAAGATATCAATTTTTATGGGAAGTAATTTCGAAGATATAATCATTTGAAAAAAAATTCGGCCGACAATTGGCTCTTAGCCCCCCATTTTCGCTCCCCAATGGATAAAAAAATTAAATTAATTTTAAAAGTTGTCCCACAAACTCCTCTATATGTGTGTTGATTCTTAGCTTCCTAGCTGTAACCATGGTTGAGATATTTGAATTCGTATTTTTCGGTTTAAGCGCTCCCCCTGCGTCCCCCTGAACCCGTACACCCCCCAAAATGGGTATCCGCCTGAGATCCGCAACTACCTACAATCCCTTAAAAAATGAACTTTCTATCTTGAAGGGTTTGGGAGTTAATGTGCGCTGAGCGTACACGTAGGCGTACGGCGTACGGCGGACGGCGTACAGACAGACGGGTTTTTTTTTTTTGCATTTTTAGGCTATTTTAGTCATGAAACGCAAAAAAAAAAAATTTCAGGGTAGAAAATTTTTTTTTTACCAAGTCGATCACAATACTTTATTATTCAAATATTAAAGTAATAATTAAATTATAAACTGCAAGGAAATGTATTTTTAGAATAATAACAAGATTCAGAAACAGGTAATAATTCAATAATGATAACAAGAAAGAAAAATATTTTTGAAATAATAACAATCTAAAGACAAATAATAATATAATAATGAAAACAAGAAACAAAAGAGTGAAAAAAAAGAAAATTTTATGCTCATTCATGCCAAGGTAGAAAAATATTTAAAAGCCAAGTCTTTGAAACCACCAACTGTTCTCTGATCTCTGATCTCTAATTGATCTTGTAATACCATTCCAAAGTATAACACCATGCAAACAATCCATAGCTTTGCCTACATCTGTAGTGGGGTTGAATAAGATGCTAGGTTGTATTGGAAGTGGCAGATTGAAGCTTCGAAAAAAGATGTTTCGGAACCATTTTATTTACCACTTTATACATCATCAAAGCAAGTCGATATTTTAGATAGTTGAAAATTGTTACGTTTAAAATCGCATAGCTATATGAGGATATATGTTCCCCTCTTCGAATATTAAATGTATATCTAGCAGATGAATTATAAGCTACTTTAATTTTATGACTAGATTTACTTAAGTAAGTATAGGAATAATTAGTGATTTTACCAAAAATTTTCTAGCGTTTGCTCGTGTATAATACGTTAAACCATTAAGTTTTCTTAAAACACTGTATTCATTTCCAGTGCAGTAATGAATATGATCACCCCACGTGAGCGTGTTATTAAATATTACACCAAGATTTTTAACTTTTTTTTCGTATGAAATTACGATTTGTTGAATATATATTTTAGAGAAAAGATCAGTATTAACACAACTAGAACCAATCACAAGAGCCTGTGACTTCCGAGGATTTAGCCCATTTAGAAATATGTTCCAAGTCTTTATTTAGTTTATTTATAACATCTGCTATTTCGTTGGTTTTCATCTCTATTAGTAATTGAATATCATCTGCATATAAGGATATGTTGCTGAATTCAATACAGTTCACTGTATCATTAAGATAGAGAGAGAAAAGAAGTGGTCCGAGTATGGATCCTTGCGGGACTCCTGCATTCAAAACAATCACGTCCGAATTAACATTGCCTATACTCACTAGTTGATTTCTATCACAAAGATATAACCATATCATTTTTAATCCAGTACTTGAAAAATTATACTCGCTACCAAGTTTTGTTAATAGTTTATTATGATTAATGGAATTAGAAGCCTTAAAACAGTCAAGTCACACAAGTGCGCTAATTTTTCGATTATCCAAACTAATTCGCAGGCTCTCGACAATGTTAATTAATGCCGTTTCAGTGCTGTGTCAGGATCGATACCCAGATTGTCGGCTATCTAAGAGCTTATTTGACTGAATGTAGGTATTAATTTGATCAAATAGAATTCTTTCCAGAATTTTGGATAGAACAGGGAGCACGCTAATCGGTCTGTAGTCTTCTACCATCTTAGCATTACTACCTTTAGGTACGGGAATAAACTTTGCTCTCTTCCATTGATTAGGAAATCTCAATGTTGTTATCGCAGTATTTATTAGATACACGAGAAGAGAAATGATATTGGAAGTAATATCTTTAAAAATTTCAAATTCAAATTATCCAATCCCACTGCATTGCTTTTTATTTTACTGAAGGCTATTGTTACATCGTTTGGTGTAACATATATATATATATACGGATATTACCCGTATTCACATGAAATAAGGCCACATATTGACTGCTGCCGAAAGAGTTATTTAGAAGATTAGGTTCAAGCGAACAGATCTTATCTACTTTAGAAATACCCACATTTTTAAGGGTTTTCCATAGCTTTCTAGTTGTCTGACTTGAGTCTAATTTCCTAGAATAATAAGAAATTTTGGATTTTTTGATTGCAGCTGTAGTTTTATTGCGCAGTGTCTTATAATTGTCTAAATTTGAAGTAGTTTTATTTCAACGCCACAGGTAGTACGAGAAGCCTCTATCAGCCATCAATTTAATAATATAATTATTCAACCATGGTGCTTCAGATGTAATTTTGATAGTTTTAACATGTACACAGGCTTTAAAGAGTCTGATAATCACTTCATTAAAAAATAAACTGCCAACAAGTCGGGCGTAACTTTATTATTCTTGGGACAAGTTGCGGATGCGTGGAAAGTCAATATGCAGGTTAGAGTGGTTAGGGAAGACTAAGTGAAAGGGGGTTCTTGGGCCGGGCAGGAACATTGAAAAGCTTCAGTATATATAATCAATATTTCGTTCGTTTATTTATGCAAGTTTGAGTTTTTTGAGGGGAGGGGTGAAGGTTGATAGTAAGGGTGTGTGGATGTTAATAGTTTTTTAATCGATTGCTTGAAAAACGTCCAATATTCTCTGTATAGAATGTCAGTTTCATAGACGAAGTTGTATAGAATTTTCATAAGATTCTGTGTATTTTACAGGCACGAAACCAAACATTTGTATGGGACGGGGTAGAGGAGGTAGGGGAATCGTAAAAATTGTGACGCAATTTTATTTCTTTTCTCTTGTAGTGTGCTCGTACAAAATATCAAGTTCGTAGCTTTTAATTTGTTGGTTATTAGTTGGTTCAATGAAATTGGTCGAAATCATACTTTTCTATGGGAGGGGGTAGAAGAGCAAACGCGATTGCAAAACTTTTAAGGAAATATCATTTCAATTTTTTTGTAAGTTTTCATGCAAAATTTTAAATTGATAACTTTTAAGAGTTAGCTGATAACTGATTTCTTAAAAATGCTCGAAAAAATAATTTTGTATGGGAGGGGGTAGAAGAGGTAAGGGAATTGCAAAATTTGTGACGCAATTTTCTTTTTGTTCTCTTGTAAGGTGCTTGTACAAAATTTCAAGCTCGTAGCTTTTAATTTGTTTGTTATTAGTTGATTTAATGAAATTGGTCGAAATCATACTTTTGTATGGGAGGGGGTAGAAGGGCAAGTGCGATTTCAAAACTTTTAAAATAATTTCATTTCAACTATTTTTATAAGTTTTTGTGCAAAATTTTAAATTGATAGCTTCTAATGGTTAGGTAATAATTAATTTCTTAAAAATGGTCGAAAAAATAATTTTGTATGGGAGGGGGTAGAAGTTTTGAAAGTTTTCAACCAGTTAATATTTCATTCTTTTAAAGATTTTTTTTAAATGCTTTTCACAAGTTTTCAAGTTTCTACCTTCAAATTTCATTCAAAAATTTTCAGCTTATGGGGTTTTTTCATTGCACATGAAACACCTTGTGCACGGTAGACCAGGGGGGTCGGTGCATAACAATTCTGGAATTTTTATTACTTTTTCTGTATGTACAACAAATAGATGTATTCACATGGAAAATTTAAATTTTGTATCTTTCACCAGAGCCCTTAAAAAATCACTTAAAATTTTCGACATTTTTGGTTACCACCTCCCTCCCCTTACACCTCCCGTCGTAAAATTTTTAACAAATTTAAAAACTATCTAATTCTACAATTTGACAAAATTTTAATTTGATATCTGTACTCAATTTTGAATTATAACGGTTTGAAATTTTGGAAAGTGCATCATTTTTGAAATGCTCCCCATTTCCCCCCACTACTATTTCGTCCAAATGTTATATTTTTTTTGTATTTCTCTAGTATAGCTTAATATAGGTTCTAAGATTCAATTACATAGCTTAATAAATAGCCGAGATATTTATTCTTATGTGTTTTTCTTTGCACCCTTCCTGACCCTCCCCCTTACAATAATTAGCTTTTACCTAAACTGATTCTAGTGGACCTGTATGCCACCTTAATGGTCTCAAAATATCAATTTTTTATGGTAAGTAATTTCGAAGATATATTCATTAGAAAAAAAAATTCGGTCGAGAATTGGTTCTTAGCCCCCTCTTTTCGCACCCCAATGGATAAAAAAATTAAATTATTTTTAAAAGTTGTCCCACAAACCCTTCTATATGTACGTTGAGTTTTAGTTTCCTAGCTGTTACCATGGCTGAGATATTTGAATTCATATTTTTCGGCTTATGCGCCTCCCCCGCCTCCCCCTGAACCCGTACATCCCCCAAAATGGGTATCCGCCTGAGATCCGCAACTATCTACAATCCCCCCAAAAATGAACTTTCTATCTTAAAGGGTTTGGGAGTTAATGTGCGCTGAGCGTACACGTCGGCGTACGGCGGACGGCGTACAGACAGACGGATTTTTATACTCTAGATGGAATCTGAGAGTATTATAAGTTTGCTCTAAGGTTTGTAACGCCAAGAAATAAGGCTCGGAGAAAAAAATTATGAATACAGAAATTAATATTATCACTCAAAAATCTCAAAACCGGATGTCCGTCCGTCCGTCCGTCCGTCCGTCCGTTCGCTCTCTAGCTTGAGAACGCGTTGAGCTAGAAAGCTCAAATTTCCTACACATCGTTTTTGACAAAAAAGTAAGGTCAAGTTCGTTAACGGGCCAAATCGCTCCACGCCTTCTACCCCCTCCCATACAAAATGACACAAATGCTCAATTTGACAATAAACGGATTTCCTCAAAAAGTATAAAAGCTATTGGCCTGAAATTTGGAATATATTACTTTTATGATAATATCAATCTACTGTATAAAAATTATGCGTGTCCTTTCCCTCCTTCTACCACCTCCCATACAAACTGTACTTGTCATGAATTACTCTAAGCCAATTTACTCAGTGCGTATAAAATTTAGCAAGCTGAATTTCTGCACTTAATATTTATTTAAAATTATTAGTAAGGGTAAAAAAAATTAGACGATTAGCTCCACCCCTTCTACCCCCTCCCATACAAAATGACACAATTTCCCAATTCGGCTATAAATGGATTTGCTCGAAAAGTATAAAAGCTATTAGTCTGAATTTCGGGATATATTACTTTCATAATGATTTCAATATACAGTATAAAAATTATTTGCGTCCTCCCTCTCCTTCCAAACCCTCCCATACAAACTACACTTTTTCATGAAATGCTCTAATCCGATTTTCTCAGAACATATAACATTTATCGAGCTCACATTTTGTAATAAATACTTATTTAGCATTATCACTAAGATCAGAGAAAATTATTTGATTAGTTTTATTGCTTCTACCCCCTCCCATACAATACGACACAGTTTCACAACTTCACAAAAAATCTATTTTCTTCAAAAGTATGAATTTTACTAGTCTTAAATTTAAGAGATGTCAATTTTATAATATTCTTAGTTATTTCTGAAAAAATCAATAAAATCCCCCCACTCTTTCTACCAGCTCCCATACAAACTGCACATTTCAACTAAATCTAACACACTAATTTTCTCAGCTCCTATTCAATTTTTGGAGTAAGCATTTTGTGTAAAACATTTTTTATAGCTACTTCAGCATGATGGGGAAAAAATTAGTTCAATGCTATCACCCCTTCTAACACTCCCCATACAAAATTTCTTGGGATCAGAAAAAAATCTATTTCATCTAGAGTAACGTAAGATTGCGCTTTACGCGCAATCGTAGTCCTATTATGTTTATACTCAAGATGAAATCTGAGAGTATTATAAGTTTGCCACAAAGTTTGTAACGCCAAGAAATAAGGCTCGGAGAAAAAAATGAATGATACAGAAGTTCATATAATCACTCAAAAATCTCAAAACCGGATGTCCGTCCGTCCGTCCGTCTGTCTGTCCGTCTGTCTGTCCGTCCTTGTCCTCTCTAGCTTGAGAACGCGTTGAGCTAGAAAGTTCAAATTTTGTATACGTCGTTTTTAACAAAAAAGTAAGGTCAAGTTCGTGAACGAGTCAAATCGCTCCACCCCTTCTACCCCCTCCCATACAAAATGATACAATTTCGCAATCTGACAATAAACGGATTTCCTTGAAAAGTACAAATGACATTGATCTGAAAATTGGAATGTGATACTTTTATGATGATTCCAATCTACTCTATAAAAATAATTGGTGTCTTACCCCTCCTTCCGGCACCTCCCATACAAACTGCACTTTTTCATGAAATGCTTTAAACCAATTTACTCAGTGCGTATAATAGTTATCAAGCTGAAATTGTGTACAAAATATTTATTTAAAATTATTATTAAAACAAAAAAAAATGAGACGACTAGCTGTACCCCTTCTGCCCCTTCCCATACAACATGACACAATTTCATAATTTCACAATAAACAGATTTGCTCGAAAAATATAAATGCTATTGATCTGAAATTTGGAATGTATTACTTTTATGATAGTCTTAATCTACTGTACAAAAGTTATTTGAGTCCTCCCATTCCTTCCACCACCTCCCATACAAACTGCACTTTTTCATGAAATGCTCTAAGCCAATTTACTCAGTGCGTATAAAATTGACCGAGCTGAAATTATGCACTAAATATTTATTTAGAATTATTAGTACAACCAAAAAAAAATAGGCGATTAGCTTTACCCCTTCTACCCCCTCCCATACAAAATGACACAATTTCACAACTATAAAAAGTCGATGAAAAGTATGAATACTACTGATCTGCAATTTAAGACATGTCAAAAGCATGATATTTATAGTTATTTCTGAAAAGTCATTAAAAACTCGCCCCTCCTTCTATCACCTCCCATACAAACTGCACTACTTCACTACATCCAATACACTAATTTTCTCAGTACCTATTAAATTTTTAAATCCTAAATTTTATATAAAACATTTTGATAGCAACCTTACCGCCATGTGAAAAAATTAGTTTAATGTCGTCACCCCCTCTACCACTTCCCCAACAAAATTTCTTAATATACAAAAATTTCTCTTTCATCTAGAGTATCGCACGATTGGGCTTTATGCCCAATCGTACTCCTGTTATGTTTTTTTTTTTGCATTTTTAGGCTAATTTAGTCATGAAACGCGAAAAAACAAAATTTCAGGGTAGCAAATTTTTTTTTTTCCAAATTCGATCACAATACTTTATTATTAAAATAATAAAGTAATTCAATTTGACTATCGCAGTCATTAGTTGCATAAATAAGGCTCCAATCTACGAGCTCAATGCTCATTTGAAGAGCATCAATATTAATAGAATTAAACTCTTAGAAAGAATTGCGTATCTTGGATTTGAACTTACAACAATCAAAACACGCGTATACCGCATCATGATCACTAATATAAGGTATGGTAATATTTCCTGATTTTAGTACATGATCTGGTCTATTACTTAAAATCAAATCAATCAAAGTTTCACTATCAGTCGTCACTCGAGTAGGTTTAAATAAGTTAATTCTACTAAATGTAATACCCTCCAGAAAACTATCAAATCTCCTCGTCTCAGAACTAGTCGATAACATGTCTATGTTAAAGTCACCAAGCATAATGTTCATTGGAGCCATACTACAAATATCGGTCACTTCGTTAAAAAACTGATTTAATTTATCAATTCGAACTGTCTGTGGTTTATAAACACAGCCTATAACTATTTTCAATCCTTTGTTGTTACTCTCCAAGAACATGTACTCAGTACGAGCAGTAGATTTAATAATTGTGGTGTAAATACCTTTCTTTACGTACACTCCAACACCGCCCCACCCATTATAGATCCTATCATTTCGGTAAAAATTATAATTATTTACATTTACGCGCGAGTTATTTATATTCTCTGTGATCCAGGTCTCTGTTACACAGATAGCGTCAAAATCATAGGTAGTTAGCAAAGCACGAATATCATCTATACTACATACTCAAGATACTCCCACAATTCAAATGCAAAACACTAAATGAATTAGATTGCATGACGTTGTCAGTTTTTATCATTGTATTAAAGGTGCAAAGAGCTGGTAGTGGGTCAAAATGGCGGAGACATTTCTTTACAAAAAATAAGCATTAAATTCTCTGAACAATATAATAATAATTACCAAAAAATAGAAATAAAAAAAAACAAACTTTTAAATATATTTGATTGCGCGATTCACACTTACGTTGAGATGCACTTTTCGACGTAAGTAATCGTAAAAATTGTTGAAACTTTTCAATCTCTGTAGTACTTGAACTGAATGGTGTATCACGAAGAACTGCATAAACTTGTCGCTGCTGCATAATTCATTTTCTCGTTTACGCGAGTCGCGCAATAAGTGCACTTTAGATGTTGGAGCCATATTACAATGAAATGAGCTCGAAAATGTTCGGCGCCCATAATTCAGTAGCAAGCAAAAGTCTCGACTCCGATCGGCTAGGAAAAGAAATACAACTAAGGAAAAAATCCCGCCAGAAATTTCATAACTTTCGTACGGAATGGAATCTGAGGAACCCGGTGATCATAGTTCTGTGTGCCTGGTATTTCACATTGTATTCGGTGTGTTTGGGTTAAATCCCATACATACTGTACATAAGTAATAGAGAAATAGGCTCACAGATAGACACAGAGTTAACGTCATGAGCTGTCGCTACCCTATTTACGTTCATCTTCGATTCATCAAATTTGACCGGATCATGAATGAGTAATTGCAAAATTTTACGATTATTCTTACAAATCCGACCTGAAATACCATACACCAGGCCGGAATTTTTTCGGGCGTATATTTTGAGTTGATCGACATTTTTGTATCTATTACTTAGTTGTGATTATGGGCGCCTACGTTGCAAAAAATTTTTGGCTGAATCGAGCCATTAGACATATCCATTTCAACAGTTCCGCCCTCTCTGGAGAAAAATTAGAGCACAAATGCGTCCGGTAAATCCGAGCTGAAATACCAGTTAGCCATAGTTCAGTTGCAAGCATAGAAGTCGGCAACGATTCTGCCGCTCGGCAAGATAAACACCGTTGTAATTTCACAATTCTATATTGATTCTGAACAACCCGCTGACCGTAGTTCTGCGTGCCTGGTATTTCAGATTCATTTCAGTATGAGAGTAATACGAATTTTTCGGCCAACTACGAGCGCTTGCACAGTGAGTGGACTTACTACTCAGTTGAGATTATGGGCTCCTATAAAAGAGATAGACTCACGGTAATATATTTTTGATGCCATTAGACATATCCTTGTAAATGGTAATGCAATGTTTCATGATTACTGTCAGCGTTTCAATCAGTTGCGAAAATTCTGCATAAACAGGCCTCCCTGTGCTAAGTGTGTTGCAGAATATGTTGCCACCTCTTACGCCAACTATGTTAAATATGCGCCAATCAGCCTATAACCTATACGCATAAGGAAAATAGTACAACAAATGTACTATGCAAAAGTATTATCAGCTGTTATATCAACTTTGGAGAATCATTTAGCGTCAGCAGCTCCTCCATTTAATTACAATAATTTCAACCCTCTACTTCAGGGAGACTGCGCCCTCCAATTAATCGTTCGTCACGCATAATACAGCGTTACTGTGCAGAATCTGGAAGTCTTTCCTTTCAATTCGAAATACACTGTGAAAATTTTCACCAAACCATTACAATCAGGTAGTTAAATTAGTTAAGGATTTCTGGATACGGGTTTTGTTCTTACCAAATTTTAAGGTAGGTAGCCAAACTGCTGATAACTTGTATCCTGTATCTCGGTTGAAATTCTTTAGATGTTTGAAATATGCAATGGCATCTCGTAATATCCATTGAAAATATTGACTTGTCTTCGCCAGAATTCGCAATTGCCGAAATTGATTGCATTATCTTTTGTCGATGTATTTTCAGTGACCGTTGATAACTCTATCTGGTTTTTTCGTGTGCACCGTTGATCGTTGTTTACATTTTGCGTCCCGTTTCTCCTTTGTACACTTTTTCGCATGAGTGAACTTTGTACACTCATTCAGTCTCCAATGGTTTTTTGTCCTTTTGGTTTCCTAAAATTCCCCGGATAGTAGTCAGTTTAGATAATGTTGTCTGGATGTTGGATTTTCCTTATCTTATATGTCGTGCCCTGGACATAAGGTAGCCTTACTCATCGTTTGTCTGTATTTTCTTGTTCAGTGTCTTTGGATACTTCCATTTACAGGTCTTGTTTATGACGCTAGCTTTGTATACATTCGAAAGATACTAGATATTCTACTAACAGGACCCTATTTTTTTACAGAACGACCTGTGCTATAGGCAATTTCGGTCTTTATGTGCAATGCAAAAACACAAAAACAGAATCACGGAGGGATGGAATGGGATTGGGAAGGGGGTGAGAACGACCGTAACGCTGCTAGTGACAAATATTTGCAAATGTTATTGGGGACTGAATGATAAAAAGCGAACAGAAACTTTCTACAGAGTCTACAGACCTACTTGAAGTGGAACTGTTTCACTTTCACATCGTTTTCCCATTTTATTTCGAATAATTTTCATTGCAACTTTCGTAATATAATTCGTGCTTAAAAAATCGACTGCCTGGAGTGGGAATCGAGCCCACGACCTATTGACTGTAAAGCAAGCACGCTGCCCACTACGCCACGGAAGCTTCAAAAGCCGAAATAAGAGATATCCAACCAATGCCATCCACCCAAAATTATCCCTAATCATCAAGGAAAATATGCCAAACTAATCCCTCCAGACCCTCTTACCACAAAATTATACGGACTTCCAAAATGTCGTAAGGAGAATACCACACTCCGACCCATCGTCAATTCGGTACTATTGCTCAGATTCCACAGTCTCTTATTTCCTTCATATCATTTCATTCCGTGCATTATGTAGATAAGATCCTCATACAATTTAACCTATACACATTACTGAAACTATTCAAATGTAAGATGATCTAAAGAATCATTTAATTAATAAGCACATTTTTAAGATGTACACTAATGACTTGCAAGATGATCTGAATCGTAAACAATTATCCGCATAATAATCATGGGATTTTGAGAATTGAGAGTTGGAAAGTTAGCATTTAAGTTGTAAATAAAGATAAGAATAAAATAGATTACTTGACTCCCAAAGAGTCACTTTCATACTATCAGCACAAGGAAAGACCCTCGTGCTCCACAAAACAATTATAATTTCCACAAGTCACGGAATCTCTATTTTATCTAGAGTATCGCATGATTAGGCCTTAAGTTGTATACAAATCTTTTATGCGGAAAATTTTTGTCGTATTCAGCAAGTATAGCTGAAAAGATGTTTCCAGTTCAATTTCGTATTTTGATATATTGCGGAGATATAAATTTTTAAGAGTTTTAATTACGCCCTCCATTTTCCTTGTAAGTATTTGCCACCATTAAAGTCGATTATGATGCAGCGGTTTGCCACGCATAGAGTTCTATAGAATATGAACAGTGTGCAATTTCAAAGATATCTAATATATTAATACGTTATCATCTAAAATTGTCCGCGAATTTTCTTATTTATTATGAGAAGAGGGGAATGAAATTTATATAATTAAAAAAGCACTGTGCCATAGATGTGCACAAACCAAAAACCATTTTTTTTATGTGCATAGTCGTGCGGGAATACTGATGTAGTCGTGCGGGAATACTGAGATGGGCAGCGAGATCCATATTCAAATAGTCCGGTTTAAAAACGAACCACGAAACTTAACAGTGCGAGCGAAGGTGGGGTTGAGAGAATACTTATGAGCGCGTGAAGCAGCTCTAGTATTACGGGGTAAGGGCATACATGGGGGCAAGATATAAGAGATTTTGTCCGAACAATCTCCATTGTAGTAGCAATACAAATGAGTTAGGGAGCTTACAGTTCGTCCATGCTCGAGTGAATCGAGCGAAGAAGTGATGTCAGAATCTCCTATAATTTTAATAGTCCGAGACTGGATACTATCCAGATAGGAGAGAGAAGTTTTTACAGCTCCCCCCCATAGGTGGGAATCAAATTGAAGACGTGGTCTAAAATAGGCCTTATAAATTCTCAGTAACCCAGAAGCGGTGAAGGAGTTCGTTTTAGGTAGCCCAAACATTTAGATACTTCCTTGGCGATGTTAAATATATGATCGTTCCAAGATAAGTTATCTGTGATTTGGATACCTAACATCTTAACACTTGAAGAGTTTGTTAATGGCTGGCCTCCGAAGGTCATTGGGTGAAGGTTAGAGTCAACCATGTGTGTTGGTGCTACGGCGGGTAAAATGAAGTGAAAACATAGAAGCGGGATGCCATCTACTACAATGTTCTTTGCTGCTTGACTTCAATGATCGGACGAGCACCGGAAGATCTAATGCACTTTGAAAATGAAAAATTGTCGAATTAAAGAATACCTAATATTAGGCGAATTCACATTGAAAGTATGAATTTCGTTATTTTACACAAACAATTGGTCGAATTTCGACCGCAAGTGATGCTAGTAACAATAAATCGGCATACATTTTATTAATCCACTTCCCCGGTTGCATTCTCTACTGGAGGCAATGATTAATTTATTCGAGCTTATTTCCCCACAGACCAATTTATACGTTCACCGAAATTCAGCATGTCCAGCCGATATATTAGAAAGTGCAGTTTTCAGTTCTCCATTCAAATTGAATTTATTATATCCGAAGAAACTAGAAAACTGTAACTGCTGTCGACTTCAATTTAATCAATTTCTGCCATGGGGATCAATTATTCAGAGCAAAAAATTCGTCTGATAACGAATCCTTAAAACTTTTTAATGGAATTATAGAAAAAACAATCAGATCTTTTACTACACAGCAGGGTCAATTACGAAACCTTAGTAAGCTTCATAAAAATCATAGCTGAGTTGGATCAAACGCATACATATTGTGATAGAAAATCGTTTTCCTCCTCTTATACATAACAGCTGATTCGAATTGGTGAATTTAATGATAACCCAGATATAAAATGTATCTAATATTTTGATGGCGAACTACAAAAAATTATTCAAGATCCTGATTAATTATAAACGGCGTGAAATCGTATCATAAGCTTTGTGTTAGAGTTCATCATTGCTCATTATTGCGGACATCTCTGCCAAAGATGATGCTTAGACATTAATTAAATCTAAGAATAACCTTAGTCAATAGTATGATCAACGTCTTGTATTTTGTTGTCTATTCTTACTCAAGTTTAAATAATTCTCGACTCAATGAGGTTACACTCCACTGGTCCATTGCCGTATAGATATACTTTAGAACGAATAGAATTACCATATTGTATCTTTCTTAGTAGGAATCCTGACAGGTCAAATCTATGGAAGATTCCTTCTTTGATCAAAGCAATATAGTATACATACCTTCGACGTTCTATCATCATCCTGTGATACTCTTGAGATTAGCAACGTAGATTGAAATGAAAGCTTCCTTTTTGAATTTTCCCACAAATTTAAATGGAGGCTTAAGTGGTTTTTTTTTGTGAGAAAGTTAAACACCCGGAAGAGAATACTGATATCTATTGAAATGGCTGATTCGCTTCGATTCAGATTAATTAATTAAATGAAAATGGCAATCGTTTTCAAGGTATGTGTGAAATTATGTATAATTGTGTCAGTCTTATTAATATGCTATTTAGATAGTTAGTGGTGCTTTTTGTCGTCCACGAATTGATGTATTCTTGGACTAATATTTTTTATTAGGAAATTGATCTAATGGGACAATACTATTAGTCGGTATAGGAAAGGGGCAAGATGGATACCTAGCATAAAAGAAATTTTCGCGGAGAGCTGAAACTTGTTGTTCTTGAAGCAGTTCTTAAGAAAACACTAGGAGGAAATTGATTTCACAGTTTTGGGATTCAAGGTATAAAAGATTGAAGGTTCCTCGATGCATGTGATCATGACTTTTTTTATGCTCTAGATGAAATCTGAGTATATTATAAGTTTGCCACAAAGTTTCTAACGCTAAGAAATAAGGCTGGGAAAAAAAATGAATGATACAAAAGTTCATATAATCACTCAAAAATCTCAAAACCGGATGTCCGTCCGTGTCCTCTCTAGCTTGAGAACGCGTTGATCTAGAAAGTTCAAATTTTATACACGTCGTTTTAGACAAAAAAGTAAGGACAAGTTCGTGAACGGGCCAAATCGCTCCACCTCTTCTACCCCCTCACATACAAAATTACACAATTGCGCAGTTGGATAATAAACGGATTTGCTCGAAAACTATAAAAGCTATTGGTCTCAAATTTGGAACATATTACTTTTATGATGATATCAATCTATCTAATACAAATCATGCGTGTCCTCTCCCTCTTTCTACCACCTCTCATACAAACTGTACTTTTTCATGAAATACTCTAAGCCAATTTACTCAGTGCGTATAAAACTTAGCGAGCTGAAATTATGCACTAAATAATTATTTAGAATTATTAATAAGACCAAAAAAATTAGGCGATTAGCTTCACTCCTTCTATCCCCTTGACACAATTCAACAACTTTACAAAAAGTCGATACTCCTGAGAAGTATGAATAATACTGATCTGCGATTTAAAATATGTCAATTACAGTTAATTCTAAAAACGTCATTAATAAATTCACACTCCTTCTACCACCTCCCATACAAACTGCACAATTTCACTAAATCCAATACACTAATTTTCTCAGTACCTTTAAAATTTTTGAATCCTAAATTTTGTATAAAACATTTTGATAGCAACCTTAGTGTGATGTGGAAAAAATAAGTTCAATGTCGTCACCCCCTCTACCACTTCCCCTACAAAATTTCTTGAAATAAAAAAAAATCTCTTTTATCGCACGATTGGGCTTTACGTCCAGTCGTACTTCTGTTATGTTTTTAAATTTATTTTACTGACCTGCTACTCCTGAAATTTTTTTCTGTTTTCCTCATATCTATATAATATGGAAAAACTGTGCATACATTTGAAAACTTGTGGCTCACATTAAGGAGAATACTAAGTTCTACCGAGGTAATTTCGTCGGTATTGATCATTTTCATTAAATTTTATTTAATTTTTACATTCGAATGTTTCATTATTAAATTTAATGATATTAATAATATTATCATAACTTTATTTACCTAGGTATATTATTTTTATTTATTCATTTATTTATTTATTTTGGCAATCCGGTAATGCTTACATATATTTAAATAATTTCAACATGTAATTCAGCACAAAAATTATTTATTGAAAATATTTTTATTATTTTTTTAGCAATGCCTTTTTGTAATAGCAGAGAGAATATAACATTAATGTAAATATACGAGTTCTAGTTGAATTTTATTTGTTTTTAAGTTTGTTTGTTTTTCAGGAATAACTATGCATTTTTTTTAAAGTACCGCATAAACTTGTCGTATTCTCCAGATCGAGTCAGGTCCGAGGATTCTTCTTTCAAAAGCGTTAAGTCGTTTTGCGGACGCCTGAGTTAATGTTCACGTTTCGCTGCCATAGCATAGTAAAGGCCTCATGATCATTTCATACAGCTTAAGTTTTGTTTTCCTATGTACGTTCTTGTTTTTAATTATTGGAATTACCGAACAATACATCTTGTTTACCATTATTATGCTTCTTTTGATTTCGATGGGTTCGCTTCCATTTTGCGATAGGTTCGCCGCTAGTTATACAAAGTTGTCTACGTTTCCTAGGGTGTAGTCTCCTACTGCAATATCTTGTCCGATTGGCGTCTTTTTCCTAACTTGTGTCATAATTTTTGTGTTTTTTTATTCATACGTAGTCCAACTTCCCGTAGCTAGAGTGTAGCCTAGTGGGTAGCGTGTTGGTCTGCAATGCGAATGTCGTGAGTTCAAATCCCGGTCGACGCATAATTCCAGCACACTACTTGCTTGGGTATACTTTGGTTACCTCAATCTACGAAAATCAAAAATTCGTAGATACAGGGTTGTACGAAGGGCTAACAACCATTCCGCAATAAATGATGAAAATGTTAAAGAACCTGAAGGTCAGGAGGCTAAGGCCCGATTTGGGCTGTATCTCCATTGAAGAGAAGACTCCAACTTCCCTTGCTACTGAGTCAATATTTGCAAATACTTCTTTAGCACTCTTCAGTGACCTTGCGAGGATATCTCTATTATCGGCATGTGCTACGGGTTGTGTTGATTTGAAGCACAGTGTTCCCTTGGTATCAACGGGAAGTTTCCAAACGACATATTCGAGTGTCAAATTGAAAAGCATTGGTGCAAGGCCGTCACCTTGTTTAAGGCTGTTGGTAGTTCTAAAGGTCAAATCATTTTCTACTCTGACTTGTGATAAAGACTCGGTCATTGTCATTCTTCTAAGCCGAACAAATTTCGGTGGTACTCCAAACTCCACCATGATTTTATACAGTACTCGCCTGTCGATACTGTCGAATGCTTGTTTGAAGTCAACAAATATCTAATGCACATCAATATTATATTTTCAACACTTTTCCAGCAACTGTTCAACTGAGAATATCTGGTCCGTGGTTGATCTTCCGTCTCTAAGTCCGCCTTGGTCTTCGCCAATTACTTTGTCAGCATAGGGCTTAATTCTCTTTTCAAAAATTTTCGTCAGGATCTTATAAGACGTACACAACAGAAATTTCTACAATGGCGCTACAGCCCAAATCGAACCTTGGCCTCCTGATATTCAGGTTCCTTAAGATTTTTATGTTACTTATTGTGGAAGGTTGTTAGCCCTTCGCACAACCCTCTTTCTACGAATTTTTCATTTTCGTAGATTGAGGTGACCAAGGTATATCCAAGCAGGCAATGTGCTGGAATTATATATTGCGTCGACCGGGATTTGAACTCACGACCTTCGCATTACAAGACCAACACACTACCTACTAGGCTGCACCCAACTTAATACACAACAGAGATATTCCTCGGTTTTTTTTTTTCGCAGCAGAGTTTGTCACCTTTTTTATGAATCGGGCATATAATGCTCTCGCGCCAGTCTTCAGGAAGTGTTTCCTGCGTCCATATGTCCGTGACTAATCTTTTATATGTAGAAGATGCACTGTGCAAGTGTCGCCGGCTTTCAGAAGCTCAGCTGGGACTTGATCAGTGCACGGCGCTTTGTTGTTCTGGTGATTCTTCAGGGTAGTTTTTACTTCTTTGAGTCTTCTTTGGGAGGACTCAAACAGGATCCTTCATAAGCTGTTACATCGGTGCCTGCTATGACGTCTGCTGTTCCTGTTCGTGCGGAAGATGGGAGAGTCGTCTTCGGTTGGTATCCCACTTTCATCTTTTGTGTTGTGTAATTTAAAAATCTTCGTCCATGTTTTCAATTTCGTCATTATTGTACTTCCGTTTTTTTTGTCTGCATATTTTGTTTGCGAATCTCTAAGATCATTCTATTTATCCTGTTTGGCGCATGTCGGCTGTTCTGTTAATAGTTTGTAAGGTTAATCTTTTTAGTCTATGGCATCCTGGCATTCGTTGTCGAATCAATAATTTCTTTTGCGTCGGTGTTGATGTCCTATCACCTTTTCTGCGCCAGATATAATACCATCTTTGATGCTTTGCCACATTTCTTTTATTGACATGCTAGCGTTGTTGTTCATTACTCCCGCGAGTGCCTCTCTAAGGCTGATACGTACTTGACAAATACTTTCTCATCCTTGAGTTTTCCTTAGTCCAATTTAGGAATCGGTTTTGTTTTTGGGTGTCCTCGGTTTACTATTCGACGCAATTCAGAACTTGGTCTTTACCAAGTAATGATCTGTGTCGCAATTAGCGCCTCGACAGGCCGTCTCTTTCTCTATTAGAACGTGGTCTATTTGGTTGAATGTACGTCCGTGTGATGCCCACCTTCTCTTATGAATAACACGTTGCAGGAAGCATTTCGAGCTTTCATTAAGGTTTTGCTGCTGGTGAAATCAGTTGGTTATTAACCGTTATCAATTCAGCGGGAGGGAGTCGAATGTTGATTCTAAGGTGCAGTAGAAATTGTTCTTATTTTCGTCGTCCTTGTCTCCTGTTGGGGTGTGGATATTAATAAGTCAAACATTAAAAAAAAATCGTTTTGATGCGGATTGCACATAATCGTTTTGACGGGTTTGAAGTTGGTAACTTGGTGTTTAAACTTATTGTCAACGGCAAACGCAATTCCAAACTCCGGGCTTCCCGATGATTTCCCACTTTTGAAAATTATGTGCTATTTAATGTCAGTAATCTCTCTACCTAACAATTTAGTTTCTTGGAGTGCAATGACGAGCTAGGGTGTAGCCTAGTGGGTAGCATATTGGTCTACAATGCGAAGGTCGTGAGTTCAAATCCCGGTCGATGCATAATTCCAGCACACTGCCTACTTGGGTATGCCTTAGTTACTTGAATTTACGAAAATGAAAAATTCATAGATAGAGGGTTGTGCGAAAGGCTAACAACCCTATCACAATGACAAATAAAATGTTATGGAACCTGACAGTTAGTAGGCCAAGGCCTGATTTGGGCTGTAGTGCCATTGTAGAAGTAGGAGAAGAAGTGCAATGACGTTCATATTGTATTTGCTTGCCTGTTCCAGAAGCGCTCTCACTGCTCCTGCTCAGTACAGTGATCGCATGTTCCAAGAATCGAAGGAGTAGTTTGCGTGGTCGTTGCAGTTGAATTGATCCAGTCCGAGACGGTTCAACAGGTTTCGAAACAAATTTTTTTTTTCGAGGATTAGTCGTTAACACATCGCCCAACCCCCAACCTGGAGTGCCATATTATAGTTCTAGAATTTTCCGTTTTGCCTTAGCACTCGCACTTTTAAATTTGGCAACTCTAGACCGGATGGACAAGACTAGTGGCTACCTCTTGGCGGTATGATGAGCACAATTGATGTGATGGGAACAACACTGGTCGTTGCTTAATGACACCGACTAGTTGGCCACCCTTTCTATATCCTAGCTTAAGAGATAGTTGAGATATTAGTTTTTAACTTTTTTTTCCACCACCACCCCTCCATTGACCGTTCCTACCTCTTACAATTATTTCCCTCCCTTTCTGTAGACTATTGTGGAACTGTATTGGTTTTAAGATAATAATTTTTTGGATAATCATTTGAAAACAATTCGGTCGACAATATTTTTTAGATCCCCCCCCCCCTTTTTCGGATGCCAATGGATAAAAAAATGAAATTAGTTTAAGAGTTAGTCCCACAACCCTCTCTGTACCTCTGCTCATTTTCAGCTTCCTATCTGCTTTTGTAGTGGAGATATTAGAAGTGTAATTTTTGACTCTTTCCCTCCCTTCGCCTCCCCCTTCCACCTAACACTCCCCAAAATTTAGATAAAGGAGCTCACTTACCCCATTAACAATCCACCCTAAAACGAACATTCTACCCTCAACGGTCTCGGAGATATGATTCCATGTGTACGGCGTAGGACGGACGGCGGTTTGCGTAGAGTGGGACGGTTTTTTTTTTTGCATTTTTAGGCTAATTTAGTTGGGGTGGCAAATTTTGTTTTTTTCCATGTCGATCACAATACTTTATTATTAGCATAATAAAGTAAAATCGATTTTCCTGGAAAGTATCAATGTTACAGATCTGCAATTTGAAACATGTCAAAAACATGCTGTTTATAGTTGCTTCTAAAAAAGTAATTAAGAACTCCCCACTACCTCCCATACAAACTGCACAATTTCAGTAAACCAAATAGACTAATTTTCTCAGCACCGATTCCGTTTTCGGAGCTTAAATTTTGTACCAAATATTTCTATAACTGCTTTAACATGATGTGAAGCAAATTAGTTCACTGCTGGTACTCCCTCCACCATATAAAATTTCTTAAAATAAAAAAATTTCTCTTTCATTTAGAGTATCGCATGATTGGGCTTTACGCCCAATCGTAGTCCTGTTTTTTTTTTTTTTTTTTAAATTTTATTTTGCATAGCACCACAAGTAGGTTGTTTAAAGTAGAGACAAGATTTTCATTTTCCACGTAAAAGCGGTTTGTGTGTCGATGGGAACATCAACGGCTGAAATTTGGAAGCAAAATCTTCGAAGTATATTCGTGGGACGACACCGGAGAGTTTCGCAAGAAAATATTATCGAGAAGTTATTTTCGGGGACGACGTCGTCCTTTCTTCAAAAACAAGGGCTCAACTTATTCACCGATAAGTAGATAGGTGTAGCCAGGTAAAAACATTTAGAAAGTGACTTTAAAAATATTAAAACTGAATTGAAGTAAAATATTTCATTTTTAATCGAAATTAATTGTTTGAAGATTTTGTGAAGTGATCTTCTCTTCTCACGGCGTGTTTTAAAGAGTTTCAAGTGTTGAATTGTTCGAGTGGTTCTTCTTCAGACTCGTGGCTTGGTCTTTAGAAACGTACTAAGAAACAGAACTTCAAAAAAAGAGTCATTGGCGCCCACGACCCTTCTTCGAGGGTTGGCCGGACAGGTCTCGTTCCGCCCCTTGGAAAAAGGCGTTACTCGCGATTCCATTTTCCGAACCATGGCAAATTGGTAACAAATTAACCATTATCACTTGTCATAGTAATTTGTGCATAACTTAAGCATTCGTAGTTCTAAGAGTTCGCGTATTTGAGATCGTAAATGACTGTTATAGAAATTTAAATAGTTTTAGCAAAGGAGGATATATAAAATGGAATGCCTGATAGGCTGTCTTATATGGAAATACTTTTTGATTCGGAAATTTTCAAAAATTGTGTCCAGGCTTAACTTGGCTTCAAACTTTAACAAAAAATACCATAATTTGTATTCTCTCTTGGTTGCTAACATTCAATTAGCAATAAAGTTATTTTCAGTACAATGGCGTTTGCTGTTTTATTTCAGAAATCTTTATTTTTTCCATTTTGATTAGTTTTTAGTTCGTGTCTAAGCTAAGAACTTAAGCAAGGGACAATTTAACGCGGGATAGAGGTAGTTGCATTGAGTTTAAGTATGCCAAATAAGGGTAGCGAAACAATTCTTTCGAAAATTGGACAATTTGAAGCGGGACAGAGTTAGTTGCTAGAGATTTAAGTGTATCAGACAAAGATGGCGAAACGATTTTTTCAAAAATTTCGAGCAATTCGCTAGTAAGGGAGGGAGATACTTTCATTCCCATTTTGTTACAAGTTAGAGCATGCTCATAGTCTCTCCTAATTAAGTATCCTCCTTGGCTTTAGCTTGTGGTACACTTTAAATAAACTTTGAAAGTTTGATATTTTGTCTACTATCGTATATTTCATTTGTTATAAGATAAATTTGTTACTAAACTTAAAAAATTAAAATGCCAACAAGTCGGGCGAAACTTTATTATTCTTGGGACAAGTTGCGAATGCGTGGAAAGTCAATATGTAGGTTAGAGTGGCTAGGGAAGACTAAGTGAAATTGGCAGGGAAGTAGTCGTTTGTTTATTTATGCAAGTTTGAGTTCTTATGAGGAGAGTTGTGAGGGGTGATAGTAAGGGTGGGTGAATGTTAATAGCTTTTTAATTGATTGCTGGAATCACGTCCAATATTCTCTGTATAGAATTTCAGTTTCATAGACGAAGTTGCATAGAATTTTCATAAAATTCGGTGTATTTTACATTCACGAAACCGAACATTTGTATGGGACGGGTAGAGAAGGTAGGGGAATCGTAAAATTTGATATGAAGTTTTATTTTTGTACAAAATTTCAAGTTCGTAGCTTTTAGTTTGTTGGTTATTAGTTGATTTAATGAAATTGGTCGAAATCATAGTTTTGTATGGGAGGGGGTAGAAGGGTAAGCGCGATTTCAAAACTTTGAACGTAATTTCATTTCAACTATTTTCGTAAGTTTTTATCCAAAATTTCAAATTGATAGCTTTTAATAGTTAGGTGGTATTTGTTTTCTTAATAATGGTTGAAATCATACTTTTGTATGGGAGGGGGTAGAAGGACAGGCGCGATCTCTAAACTTTTGACGCAATTTTATTTCAACTATTTTTAGAAGTTTTTGTGCAAAATTTCAAGTTGATAGCTTTTAATAGTTAGGTGATAGTTGATTTCTTGAAAATGGTCTAAAAAAATAATTTTGTATGGGAGGGGGTAGAAGTTTTAAAGGTTTTCGACCAGTTAATATTTCGTGTATTTTTATACTCTAGATGAAATCTGAGAGTATATTGAGTTTGCCTTACCGTTTGTAACGCTAAGAAATAATGCTCGCACAGAGCCGCCAAGGGTACAGAAATATTTGTTGTCGATCAAAAACTTCGATTCCGAGTTGCTGTTTGTCCGTCTGTCTACAGCATATCTCTCGAACGCTTTGAGCTATCGTGCTGAAATTTGTTGTGTGTCATTTTTAGCAAAAAAGGAACTTTAACTTCGTGAAAAGGCCACATCCCCCACTCATTCTAAAATTTCACGAAATTCCGAAATTTTCAGAAATTGATTTTTCTTTGAAACTATTTAAGGTATCGATTTGGAATTTGGGTCAAAGTATTATGATGTAGATGTCATTAGTATGACTGAATATTTATCCGATCCCGTCACTCCTTCTACCCCCTCCCATACAAATGCATAATTTTGAAAAATGCAATTTTTCGATTTTCATTGAAACTAGCAAAGTTATAAAAACGAATTTATGCCAGAATTAATTTTATTATGATTCCAATCAGATTTGACAAAATTATCAACTTCACCTCACTCCTTCTACCCCCTCCTATACAAATTTCACGAAATTTTGAAATTTAAATTAAATTATTTTTCTTCGAAACTGTTTAAGGTATCAACTTGATATTTTGCATGAAGTATAAAAATAGAAATATCAATAACGAGAAAAAATGTGTTTTGATCCGGACACTCCTTCTACCTTCTCCCATACAAATGTATAATTTTTGTTAAGTACATTATATCGATTTCCATTAAAACTAGAAAAAGTATAAACTTAAAATTTTGCCAGAATTTGTTTTTTAATAATTGCAATAAATACTAAAAAAAATTATCAGCTCCTCTTCACTCCTTCTACCCCCTCCCATACAAATATCTTTATTATAAATTCAAGAAAAGCATTTCTCCTTCGAATATATTAAAACTATCGAATTTGAAATTGAATCAAAGCGTGGTGATAAGGTTGATGATAAGCAGTTTCAAAATCATCTTAAACGCTCCACTTCCTCTGCCACCTCCCATACAAATGCCGCAATTTCAGGAAAACTATGTCCAATTGAAAATAATGAAAGCTACAAACCTTAAATTCAGCACGAAATATTTTGCATACCACATTAGGTGTCATATCCAAAAATTACAAACCTTCCTCCTCTCCTTCTACCACCTCCCATACAAAAATCAATATTAATTATTTCA
Organism: Chorisops tibialis; assembly: GCA_963669355.1. Classification (NCBI taxonomy): domain Eukaryota; kingdom Metazoa; phylum Arthropoda; class Insecta; order Diptera; family Stratiomyidae; genus Chorisops; species Chorisops tibialis. The sequence continues at coordinate 80,386,685 of OY770263.1, forward strand.
AAGAATTGAAGGTGACTTATTTTTCGGTATATTGAACTCTTTCTCATTTCATCTAGAGTATCATATGATTGGGCTTTACTCCCAATTATGGATAAAGTTATTATTATTTTTCTATGTATATCAAATAGATGTATCGACATGCAAAATTTAAACTTTGTATCTTTCACCAGAGCCCTAAAAAAATTAGTCAAAATTTTCGACATTTTTGCTTATCACCTCCCTCCCCTTACATCTCCCAACTTAAAATTTTTATCAAAATTAGCCACTATGTAGCTCTACAATCTGACAAATTTTTGCTTTTATGTCTGTACTCTTTTTTGAGATATAAGGATTTGTAAAAAAGTGCACCATTTTTGAAATGCTCCCCATTCCCCCCCCCTTACTATTATTTCCACATGCTATATTTTTTTTGAATTTTTCTGGTATAATTAATATAACTTTCAAGTTTCAATTACATAGCTTAAGAGATAGTTGAGATATTAATTTTTAAGTGTTTTTCTTTGCACCCCCCTTGACCCTTTCCCTTACAATAATTGCCCACTCTTTAAGCTGATTCCGGTGAAATTGTATGTTATTTGAATGGTCCCAAAATATGATTTGTTTACGATACGGAATTTCGAAGATATAATCATTTGAAAAAACAATTCGGCAGACAATTTGTTTTTAGCCCCCCTTTTCGGACGCCAATGGATAAAAAAATTAAATTATTTTTAAAGTTTGTCCCACAACCCTCTCTATATCACTACTGATTTTCAACTTCTTATCTGCATTCGTGGTGGAGATATTAGCAAGTGTAGTTTTTGACTTTTCCCCTCCCCCCGCCTCCCCCTTCCACGTAACACCTCGCAAAATTTAGAAAATAGAGCTCACTTACCTACCCAATCAACAATCCACCTAAAAACGAACATTCTACCTTTAACGGTCTTGGAGATATGAGTCCATATGTACGGCGTACGGCGGGACGGATTTTTTTCTGCATTTTTAGGCTAATTTAGTCATGAAACGCGAAAAAAAAAATTTCAGGGTAGCAAATTTTTTTTTCTTGTGTCGATCATAATACTTTATTATTAGAATAATAAAGTAAAAATCTCATCAACTGTGATTTGCAAGATTTCAAAAAAATCTTTTCTCAAAGTATCATCATGGAAAAAAGTTTTTAAATATTTTCAATTAAGCCTTAAATTTTTAATTCCTGATAAGCTACGAAATTATCGGAAAAAATTTACATCGTATAAAATTTACGCCCGGAAGTAATTGAAATCATTGTAAATGGCAGAAACGATCTTAAAGACCTAAGTAATTTTCAATATCACATAAGTTGACAGTAGAGGATTATACTCCTAAGTTATTTCGGTTTTTCGTATCTGCGAGAGTGCCATCCGTTTGTCGTTCTTTAGTAGAAGTAATATTGAAAATCTATAATGCATGAGTAATAAAACCCTTCTTTCTTAAGAGTATTTTCTTATAGGAAAAGAAGTGAAAGGCATGGGATGAATATGCTTACTCTCAAATACTTTTCAGGAAATTAAGGGAATAAAAATCCAGACTATTTTTGAGGAAATTGTTTTTTTTTCAGTAAAATATCTTGATCTCAATTTCCTAAAATAGGGCATGTCACCTTTTTGATTTTATTTTAGAGAAATTCGGGAAAAAACACATGTTGGTCATACAGAAATAAATCAAATTTACAAAACAAAGGTGAATTCAATTTTAGACATAGCGTGTTGGTCTACAATGTGAAAGTTGTTTTTTTTCGAAGTTATTATTTATTTGATTATCAATATCTCTCGATAAATTCTGATATTTCCTTTAAGGTCTAAGCATGCTCTGTTCCAAATATTAAAATTATTTTCGAGAAGTCTGTTAAGTTTTCTTTTCCATATCTTCATAGTAATAAATTTTAGCTTGAGCTCCTCAGGTAATTGGTCGTAGTTTCGGTTTACGTTTATAGTTTTAGTAGAATTTTGTACAGTTCTAAAGACAGTTTGGAGAAAAAAATTTGGATATTATTGTCCAGTTCTTGATTCGATAAGTTTTTAATGCCTTCAAGTTGAAGAGTTGTCCAAATCTCTTAGAAAGTTTTTACGGTTTTTTTCTTTAAACATATTTCGGATGACGTTGTAAATTTAACTTGTAAGAGTCAAGTTTGATTGAGAGCTCCACCGCGTAATGGCCGCAGGAAGATTGTAGAGTTGTTGATGAAGTTATTGGAGACCATGAAAAAATCTAGCAACTACCATTACCAGGGAATGTGGGTGAATTGGTATGAATTATCTGCAGATTACCATTTCCATCCATCCATCTTTGAAATGTTCTGCCTGTATTGTTTGTACTGGAATTGGATCAGGAAGAGTGTTTTGTGTTTATATCACCACCGGCAATAACGTAGTCGTATCGAGAGCATGCATTCCTAATTTTGTCCGACATGTTTAGAACTTATCCATTTGATACATTTTTAGGCTTTAAGTTCATCGAAGAGATGCTTTTCGTTCTGTTATTTGCAATCGAATTACAGTAAATTTATGTTCATTTGTTAGCCTTCGCACTCTTGATAACATAACAACATAACATAACAGAATTATGATTGGGCGTGATACTCTAGATTAAATACTTACTTACCTTTTGTTTGGGAGGTGGTAAAAGCAAAGGGGGATGTTTGTAATTTTTGCGCAAAAATTATTCTTGATAAGCAGAACAGTCTCGGAAATTGTTACATTTTCTCGGACAGCAGGGCTGCACTTCAGGCACTCCAATCCTATAGGACTACATCCAAACTAGTGTCCATCTGTAGACACAATTTAAATCGCCTAGCGGCCATAACGGAAGTTTTTCTAATATGGATACCGGGTCATAGTGACCTGCTAGGTAACGAGGCGGCAGATACGCTTGCACGGCAAGGATCTGCTAACATCAATTCCACTAGGAAGTCAGTCGATGTAGCACCAACCGTGCTGAAGACTAGCTTCAAACAGACTATTTTGGATTTTTTCTTGGCGGGGTGGCGGCAGCTGGAAAGCTGTAAAACGGCCAAATCCTTTGGGAAGAACCAAACAAAAATATTACAGCTCAGCTGTTACAACGTAGTCGCTATATTATCCGAACTATTGTCGGCCTGACCACAGGCCATTGCTTGATACGACTGCACGCATTTAGGATGTGCAGAGGTTGCGAGGAAGACGAAGAATCTATCGAACATTATCTTTGTCACTGTCCGCAAATCTCCAACAGTCGTCTCCTTTGTTTAGGCTCTAGATTCTTCTCAGAACTAGACGACCTCAGAGGCGTCCAAAATTCAAGCCTGTTAAGGTTCGCAAACCGAACCAAGTGGTTAGAGCAAGAGGAGTGACTTCCAACTCATAACTATAGGGGGAGTACAATGGGCCCAACTAGATGGCCTCAGTGCTTGTGGTTCTATGCAACCACCCTCCTACAACCTAAACCTAAACCTTGTAATTTTTGTATGTAAAACTGAAAATCAGTATGAAATATTTTATATACTACTAAAATATTTCATACTGAATTTAAAGTTTCTTGCTTTTATAATTTTGAGGAACTTGAACAATTTTTGAAAGAAAAGATTTCCGGATTCACACTGTTACGCTTTATTATGCGTGACGTTTCGGTCTCTGCTGAGACCTTTATCAAACTCAGCAGAGACCGAAACGTCACGAAAAATAAAGCGTAACAGTGAAGAATCCGGAAATCTTTTCTTTCATTTCGAAATGCACTGTGAAAATATTTACCAAACCATTGAACAATTTTTGTCTGAATTTATGGTATTTGTATGGGAGGTGGCAGAGAAAGTGGGAGATTTTGAATGATTTGAATGATTTTGAATCTGCTTATCAATATCCTAATCACATTGCTTTTTGACAATTTTCAAGTCGATAGCTCTGATATGTTCGAAGGAGAAAAACTTTTCTTGAATTTCAAAATCCAAAAATTTGTATGGGGGGTGGTAGAAGGAGTGAGGTGAAGGCGATAATTTTTTTTAGCATTTATTAATATTATTAAGAGACATATTCTGCCAAATTTTCAAGCTTCTACTTCTTCTAGTTTCTATGAACAGCGGGTAAATGCATTTACCAAAATTCTGCATATGTATGGGAGGGAGTAGAAGGGAAATCCGAATCAAAACCAAATTTTTTTACATATTTAAAATAGTATAATTTTCTCAAATTTTAAAGTTGATAGCTTTGACGGCTTTGGAGAAAACTAATTTTATTGAAATTCCGAAATTTCGTAAAATTTGTATGGGAGGGGGTAGATGGAGTGAGGTAAAGTTTATAGTTTTTCCAAAATTAGTTGCAATTGTAATAAAACTAATTATGACAAAAATTGGTTCATTTAGCTTTGCTAGTTGTAATGCAAACCGAATAAATTCATTTTTGAAAAGTGTGCATTTGTATGGGAGGTGGTAGAAGGAGTAAGGAGATCAGATCAATATTTCTTGAGGTTCATGATATTTATATCATTATACTATGACCTAAGTTTCAAATAAATAGCTGAAATGGTTTCGGAGAAAAATCAATTTCTTTAAATTTCGAAATTTCATGAAATTTGTATGGAAGGGGTAGTGGAGTGGAGTGGGGGATGCGGCCCGTTCAAGAAATAAAAGTTACTTTTTTGATAAAAATGACACACAATACATTTCAGTACGATAGTTCAAAGCGTTCGAGAGTTATATTGTAGACAGACGCACAAACGGACAGACAGCAACTCGGAATCGAGGTTTTTGAGAGACAACAAATGTTTCTGTACCCTTGGCGGCTCTGTGCTAGCATTATTTCTTAGCGTTATAAACGGTAAGGCAAACACAATACACTCTCAGATTTCATTTTGAGTATAAAAATACACGCGTATTTCGTATCAGACTGGACCCACCATCAGCAATCACTTTCATATGCGCCATTACTGGCAAAACAATGTCAGACAATTGAATGAAATCACTGTGATGATGATGGCAGCGATTTCACAGAAAGTCCGTTTTTTCATTTGATCTGGTGAAATGCAATATTATTATTTTTTTGTACTATTTTCTAAGATCTCATCTATACATATAAATATAATTATAGTGTGTGTATGTTATCTGTTTAGAAATGGCTATAATTTAGTTTTTTTCTTTTATGTTAACAATAACTAAGTTGAAACACACGTTTTTAAAATTCTTCTCTGTCTGCTTGCCTGTCCGGCTTTCATGCAAAAACGGCTGAACCGATTTTAATAAAACTTTCACAGTTTATTATGTATGTTTCGAGATGTAATCTGCTTTTGGTTTCATTTCCCTCCCCTCATGCCTTCTACCCCCTCCCATATAAAATGACTCATTTTCAAAAAATATGTATTCATCAAATTTTCTTGGAAACCATAAAAGCTATCAATCTGAAATTCAGTATATATTATTTCTATTACAAATGCAATCATTTAGTATACAAATTATTTGAATCCCCTCCTCCTTCGCCCACCTCCCATACAAACTACACTTTTCCATTAAATACTCTACACCAATTTTATCAGTACGTTTAAATTCCATCGAGCTAAAATTGTGTACTAAATCCTTAATAAGCATTATTATTGATATTGGGAAAAAATTAACCGTTCAGCTTCACTTCTTCTTCCCCCTCCCTTACAATGTGACACGATTCCACGACTTTTCAAAAATTCGACTTTCTTGAAAAGTGTGAACGTTACTGATCTAAAATTTAAAATATATCAATTGAGGCTTCCGTGGCATACTGGGGAGCGTGCTTGCTTCACAGTCAATAGGTCGTGGATTCGGTTTTCACTTCAGACTGTGGGATTTTTTTACGTACGAATTTTCAGTTGCTACTGGCGATGAAAAATTATACGAAATAAAATGGGCAAACGTTGTAAAAGTGAAACAGTTCCACCTCAAGGAGGTCTATATCTCAGTAGATGGTTTCTGTTCGCTTTCTATCATTCAGTTCCCATAACATCTGCAAATATTTGTCAGTACCAGCCAGTGCAACTGAAAAATATACCAGCTTCTCCACTCGTTACTGTCACTTTCACTCCCCTTCCCCTACCTTCCCAATCCCATTCCTTCCATCCATGACTGTGTTTGTGCAATGCACATAAAGGCCGAAATTGCCTATAATACAGGTCATTCTGTAAAATCACCAAAATCTCCCACTCCTTTTGCCACCTCCCATACAAATTTCATTAAATCCAATGCACTAAATTTCTCAGTACCTATTCAATTTTTCAAGCTTAAATTTGGTACAAAACATTTTTAAAGTTACTCTAGCATGATGTGAAACAAATTAGTTCAGTGCTGTCACCCCTTCTACCATTCCTCATATATACAAAATTCTTAACATCTTATCGTATGATTGGGCTTTACGCACAGTCGTAGTCCTGTTATGGTTTTAAGCTTAATGTTATTTTATTTGGATTTTTTTTAAATTAATACAAGATACAAATATTCACATGTCCTTAATGCTCTTCAATACGTATATGATCTCAGATCACGGGATTGATTGGATCACGAGCCTGTCTCATACAAATGCGAGTATCGTTCTTTCATTCTTAATAATTTATGGTTCTGATTCCAACAAAATACAAAACATTGTCTTCAAAGAGCCTTTAAACTAATAGTAATATATTACTAACTACATTTTCAAAAATTGCTTGTTTCGCGATTCTTACGCGGACAAGTCGCGGACGATCGCTAGTATTAAATAAAAATATTATATAATAATGAAAAACTGTTGATATATTTAAAGTCACGTGAAGTAGGTGACCAAGTTTTGCCGAGATAATTTCGACGGTCTCGGTAGTTCAATGGAAAAACTTATCAGCGGAGGTGCCTTAGCGAATAGAAACGATTTTTTTTATAATTTTCTCGCTTTGAAATTAAAAAAAAAAAAAAAATTTAAATGTATATGAAAACACATAAAATAAAAATATTAATATACATTATAGATTAGAAGACGTGGGAAGAAGAAGTGAAAGGAAGATTAATTGAAGGTGAACATCCTAACAAATTAATAACAATTAAATAACAAAAGAAAAAATAAGAAGCAAGAATATTTTTTTAGATTACCAGTTCCGTAGATTGAAGCACGCAATCAAATTCTTGTTAAGACCCAATATATGAGCATGCGACAGAAAGAGCTCTTCTACAAGGCGCGATCCTGAGCATCGGCTTTTAGCTGTTGCCAGGAAATGTATATTCCTCTGCTCAACTGCTCGCTTCTATGTGCTATATGGCCGATCAACGCGACGTCCTTCTTGAGGACCATAATTCAGAACCTGTTTGGCGATTCCTCGTTCTATTTTAGGCCGTCCAGTTGTACTTCAAAGTTTATCGTTGGAGATCACTTCTGGGCATAATATCCCTTAAATGGGTCGGAGGCATAGGTTCACGAAAGTTTCTAGTTTCTTGGTAAGTCGAACGGTCATTTTCCACATAGTAGGGTGTACTACAACAACACGAATAGAAAGATTTCTCTTAATCTCCAGAAAGAGCAAAGAATACTGAAGGCCTGAGTAATTTTATTTAGACGAGCCCCAATATTCATTTTGGCGCCGCCGTCCATGCTGACAATGCTTCCGAGATAACAAAAACCTTGAATCTCTTCCACATCGTGTCCGTTAAGAACAATCGGTGTGTTTGTGTTCGAACCCATGTACATGTACTTGGTTTTACGCACATTTATTTTCAGTCCCAGCCTCTTGCATTTCAAATTCAACGTGCGAACATTTGACTCTAAGTCCAAACGGTTATGTGCAAGCGAACACACGTCATCAGCATAATCAAGGTGACTTGAGATGTTAAATACTCTCTGTGGCGATACGACGTCAACGACACATTCCAGCGTCATTGACATCAAACGTATACATGCTTATCGCGCACAAGCAAACCGCCCTTTTTTTCATATCGCCAGATATTGCTTATCGCGCACAAGCAAACCGCCCTTTTTTTCATATCGCCAGATATGCAACGAAAGATATCAAGTGGCATGCCCGACAACGTGCGCGATCAGCGATTACTTTTTGCTTATCGCGCCCAAGTGGAGCCAAAGTACACAGCCAGACACGCCTCAGCGTCAGCAGAAAGACGGGGATTAAAAGGCAGTCGCGCTTGCCTTTTTCAGCAGTTGAGTTATGAGTTTCCCCGAATGCATTCTTGGAGTTCAGTTACGACAACGCGTCGACGACATAGTTAATACCCCTCCTACGCAAAGCATTCCACATGTAATATCGTTTGACGCTGAAGTTCACAAACATGAGATGTAGTGGCGAACCCGGTTCGGCGGACTGCACCAATATTATCCGTTGGGTATTTGTATGGTCGGTACAAGACGACCCTTTATGGAATCCAGCCTGATAAATTTCGAGAGTGCTCTCTATGACATCACAAATCCTATTGAGAATTACCTTAGCCATAATTTTCGATACGGCAGTAAGTAGACATATACCACACCAATTGCCGCAATTCGAAAGGTCGCCCTCTTTCGGAATTTTCACAATGACACCCTCCTTCCATTCAGTCAGATATCTTGCTTCATTCCACACCTCAGTAAAGAGTTTTTGGAGAAGTATGCCGGCAGTTATTTCCAGGACCGCTTTGAGGAGTTTGGTTGGTAGTTCGTCTATACCTGCGGCTTTCCTTCCTTTGATCTAATGGCGGACACAATCTCTTCCTTATCTGGGAGATCGTTCCTAATAGAGAATTGCTGCGATTTTATGTTTGGTTGTTGTTCTCTTTCAGGCATATTTTCCTCTGAAAGATGATTAAAATATCAGAGAAGTATTCCTTACATCGCCGCATAGGTGTTTACTCATATTAAGGAGAGTTCTGTTGATATCTATCACCAGGTGGTTGACTGTAAAATTCCTGAACTGTTTCATAATTTTAAATAGTGAACCCATATCCCCAAGGTAAGCCGCAGATTTGTATCTTTTACCAGACCCTTAAAAGATTACTTACATCTCTAAACTTTCAAATTTTACTAAAATTTTAAAATGCATAGCTCCAGAATCTGACACAATTTCAACTTAATACCTATATTGAATTTTGAGATATAATGGTTTGAAATTTTGGAAAGTGCACCATTTTTGAAATGCTCATCATTTCCCCCCGCTACTATAATGTCAAAATGATACATTTTGCTCATATTCCGCTAGTGTAGCTTAAGGACGCAATTTCGTTTCAACTAAAGACCGTAGGAAAGATTCGAGATATTAATTTTTAAGTGTTTTTCTTTGCAGCGCCCCTAGCTCTTACAATTATTGGCCTCCCTCTAACTTATTCACAATAGAGGGTCTAAGTTGACTATTGCGAATCTGTATACCACCCAATTTGCCTTAAAATATGATTTTTTAGCAATAAGCATAGCAAGCAATTCCGAAGATTTAATCATTAGAAAAAAAAAACAAAAAACAAAAAAAATACAGCCGATAAATGATTCAAAATTTTATTTATTTCTATAGTTTGCCCGACGAATTCCTCAATGTGTGCGTTGCTCTTCAGCTTCCTAGCCAAAACTATGGTTTAGATATTCGATTTAGTAGTTTTTGGTTTTAGCGCTCTCCCTGCCTTCCCCTTAGCCGCAAAACCCAACAAATTTGTGTCCGCATGTAACCAGCAGCCATCTGTTATCCACGTAAAAATTATCTTTCTTTGATGGAATCGGAGGCGTCGGTAGTACGGGCCCTTCTGGGGATGTCTCCATGGGCAAGGATTCATCCGTGGTCGAGGATTCATCCGTTGTCGGGGATTCATCCGTGGTCGGCATCGTGGTCGTGTCCGTTGGCGAGGGAGCGGTAATATAATCAAGAGCAGCTGCAACTCGGACACCAACAGTGTGCTCTCTCGGACGATTTCCACTGCAATCCGTCGCAACTTCCGAAACCAATGCAACGAGTGTTGGTCCGTAGTTACTAAAATTGGTTGTCATTGGAGAGCCACGATCATCATTGCATGCAGCTCGACCTTTCAATCCGGAGAAGCAAATGTAATTATCGGAGTCTTTCCCGCATCCGTTTTTGGGGATAACTCTGCCTTTTGCGAAGCGAATTCTTCGAGCCACTGGGGGACCTACATTTTTTAGCTATTAGATTTTAGTCCGGATAATAAATCGATTTGCTTACGTTCATAACGTCCAAATCCGCATATTTTCATAAGACGTCCGACATAGGAAGGAGGAGTGGTAACAGGTGTTGGTAGGCGAACCGGTCGGATACGAGCTGCAATTAAAGTTTACGGGAAAGTTAGTCGATCACTTATAAGCTTAAGAAAAAATAATTACGTGATAACGTGACAGCAGGAAAATCAATTACTGCGAAGGCGGCACTTGCAGTACCCGTGGAACCGAATGTAACTTTTCCAGTATGTTCGTCATCTTTCAAAATTATTCGTATAACGCGACCTTGCTCTTCCTCATTGTAGAAATTACGAACCCCTAGGTGAACCGTTATTGAAGTAAACGTCCTGAAAATAATCAAACATTTTAAAACTAAGTGCACACATATTAGAGTATTACAAAACTATGCCCGTTTTCAAATAAACATGTAATCGAAGAACCCTCTATCTACGAATTTTTCATTTTCGTAAGTTGAGGTAAACAAGATATACCCATGCAGGCAGTGTGCTGGAATTGTGCGTCAATCGGGATTTGAATTCACGACCTTTGCATTGTAGGAAAACACATGACCCACTAGGCTACACCTTAGCTTAACAAACAAATATATTGACTAATAATATTGATGGTTTGTATCAAAGGTAGTAAAACAGGAAAAAATATAATGCTACATTGTAAGCTAATGCAAAACCTTTCCAATGACATCAAGCTTGCACCTGTACTTTCTGATTATTGTTTTTTGCTCTGCGCAGGACCCGTTTTATATACTTCATGTCCTTGTCGCTATGCGTTGTTATTCTTTGGTTCCGAGCTCTTGACGTTTCAAAATAATAGTGCCGGTCTGTATCACGTATATTCCTACTTTTGTTACTTAGATGAAATCTGAGAGTTAATTGTGTTTGCCTTAATGTTTTTTTTTATGTTTATCGAATTTAACTTAGGGGGTCACCCTTAAATGCGCGATGCACAGTTAATTCGACATAGGTAAGGGAAACAAGAGGAAATAGGGAAATCAGCAGGGAAACACAGGAGGGAAGAGTTTGAAGTGGTGGTTAACATTGTTCTTAAACTGCTTAAGATTATATTCAGTGGGAAAGAGATTGCCTGGTAATGAATTCCACAACACTGTCGTCCGAGGGATGAAGGACTGCCTAAACTTCACTGTTTTCCACGGCAAGGGCTTCACAGTGTACTCGTGTGAGCGTGCAACTTGGCGAGTATTTGGGGGGCATTGAATATAAGTGGTATTAGGGCTTTTAGTTCCTTGCTGCATTTACCATGGAAGTATCTATAGTAAATGCAGAGTACACCGATATTTCGACGGTGCTGGAGGGAGTCAATTGAGGCCTATATATTATAGCTTCATCTCCAGTTAATCGGAATGCATGTTTCTGGATACGGTCAAGTAGAAAGATGTTATTTTGGGGCCCCAGCCAAAACATGCGAGTTGTACTCAAGATCTGACCGGATATAAGCCTTAGAGATGGTAGCTAGTTCGGACGCAGAAAAGTATTTCTTACACTTCCGCAGAATACCTAGACGTTTCGAAGCATCAAGAGCAACTTCGTAGATGTGTTGGCTCCAATCAAGGCGATTGTTAAATTTTACACCAAGTAACGTGAAGTCTGCAGAAGGTGAAATTTGTACGCCATTTAAGAACATATTAGCGGCCGACGTCGGAACGTTATGTTTAAGAGATAGATGACAGGACTGCATTTTTAAGGCATTAAACTCTACTCTGTTTTTCCTGCCCCATTGCAGGATTAAACTGAGGTCAGTGTTCAATGATTGTATTGACTCATTACGGCATGAGGCCACTGATGTTGGGCGTGCCTCCGCAGGGGAGACAAATTGGAAGGTGTTATCTAAAGTGCTGTCATCTGCGAAACAATGAATAGGATTGAGAGTAGTTGACAAAAGGTTGTTTATGAAGACTAAAAAGAGGGTAGGAGATAAAACTGAGCCCTGAGGGACGCCGGAATCAATGGAAAAGGGTACAGAAGTTACTCCGTCTAGCACGACTCTAATAGAACGCTCGGAGAGAAAACTCTCAATCCATTTAAGAAAAGCTGTATTAAAACCATAGGCCTTCAGCTTAGCTAAGAGACATTTGTGCCAAACTCTGTCAAACGCTTTAGCAATGTCAAGAGCAAGTACATGACCTTCTCCGAATTTGTGGATACAGGAGTTACAACGCTCGGTTAAATAGACGAAGTTGAACGTTCCGAGCGAAATCCATATTGGCGGTCATGTATGAGATTTTTATCCAGAAGAAATTTGACGAGCCTGCGATTGACAGCAGTCTCCATTAATTTTCAAAGCACTAAGGTAATGGCTATGGGGCGATAATTAGCGGGGTTCGCTTTACTTCCGTTCTTTGGGATTGGCTGAACATTTGCGACCTTCCAGATCTGGGGAAAGCACCCTGAAGAGTAAGAAAGATGATAGAGATTACGAAGAGGTTTAGCTAGAGAGGAAGCGCAATTTTTAAGGACAATGGGGGAGATGCCATCAGGGCCAGCAGACTTGTGAGTATTGAGTTCCTGCAGGATCCTGGAAATAACCCTAGTTCGAAAACGAATGAGTGGCAACAAGAAGCCCGAGTTAGGTAAACACGGAGGATTCTGATTCGATGGTGGAAGCTTAGAGTTTCTTGCGAAGTTTGCTGCCAAAAGGTTTGCTTTTTCAACTGGATCAACAACGGTTCGGTCGCCATCGAGAAAAGGAGGTGTTGAAGACGTGCTGAAATTGTTATTGACACATTTCACAAATGACCAGAAAAATCTTGAGCTTTTGGGATTCTCAATGATCTTAAGTCGACGTTTCTGGTCATGTTCAAATTTAGCACGCTTTAAGATTTTATTGCAGGTGTTTCTTGACACTTTTAATGAGTCCCTATTTTGTATAGGCGGATTGGTGTAGAAAGCTTGAAAAAACTGCTTCTTGGCTCTAATTGCTTCAAGGCACTCATTGGTAAACCACGATTCTTTCGAAGGTTTGACCCTTTTTTAAATTGCATGGAATAAATAGCCTCATGCCTTTTATGATTGTTTCGGTCACAAGCTGTGCGATGACTTCGCAATTTCCGGACACAAAACATAGCCTACAATCAAAGGCGCGGTAGAATGCATTAAGAGCCTCCCAATTAGCTTTCTTATAATGCCATACCGTTCTACGCGGTGTAAAGCTAAGAAGTAATGCTCGCACGGAGTCGTCAAGGGTACAGAAAAATGTGTTGTCGCTCAAGAACACCGATTCCTAGTGACTGTCCGTCTGTCTACAACATAACTTTTAAACGCATAGAGCTATCCAGTTGAGCTATCCAGTATTATATCATTTTTCGGAAAAAAAACTTAAAATCGTGACCAGGCTGCATCCCCACTCCTTTTTTAGGGCACCGAATATAACTTAGTGGGTCACCCTATAAAGTTATGCACAGTAATGTCTGTATAGGTATCGCAAAAATGTGAAGAGTTATTAGAAACTTGCTAACTAAAGTAGAGAGAGACGAAAGTGACTGTGGACATTGCTCTTGAGGCAGTGGAAGCTGCATTCGTTGGAAAATACTTTGGCTGGAAATGTGTTCCAAAGTCTGGACGTTTGGGAAATAACTGCTTATATTTTGTTGTACGAGGAGGCAAGATTGTGAAAGTGTATGCGTTCAGCTTGGCGAGTATCCCGGGGAAAAATTGATTTGAGGAATGAGCGCACTTAGTTCTGCACTGCATTTACCATGAAACTAGCGATAGTAAATGCATTTCTGCGATTCTTGAGAGAATCGATAGAAGACGTGATGGTCTCGTTTCCAATCAGTCGGAACGTATGAATACGATCGAGCAACGCGAGGTGTGTTTTAGATGCCCCAGCCCAAACATGCGAGTTGTACTTTAAGCTTTGTCTACTGTATGCTTTGTAGGTGGTTGCTAGGTCGGTTGGCGTGAAATACTTCGTGCACTTTCGGAAAACACCTAGACGTTTAGAGGCGTCGAGGGCAACATCAAAGACATGCTAGGTCCAATTCAAGTGGTCATTAATTTTAACGCCTCGAAGTGTGAAATTGAAAATGTCACATTGTATCACTATCAGAATTCCTTAATGGAAGGAAATTGCCATAAATCGGTTCCAAATTTAAAAAATGGAAATCGAATTATCTTCTGGCTCATCATTTAATGAAGGGACGAAACAAACAACCAAGTACATAAATAAAATAACACAAAAAATTAACAAAAAATTGGTATCAACTAGCATTAAGTCTACGCTTTAAGCATAGCTTATCAATAGAGAAGTCGAACACATCAGCATTCTTATTACTTCTCTCACGAGACTCGAAATCGGCTCATTCATACCATAATTTGTCAGGTGAAAACATATCTGTAGACTGCCTTGGTAAAAATTGACGAACAGCAAACTGCATCAAACCCAAAAGTGTGGAAGAATCAACTAATCTTGTAAGAAGTTAATGAGCAAAGACTACATAAGCTACCACACGTCGTATCGAGAGTGATGACATATTTATTAGCTTAAGTCGATATAAGGAGGAAGATGAACTCTGTCATTCCAATTAAGGTGGCAGAAGGCAATTCACATAAATTTACGCCGAATTGATTCAATTCTGCCAATGTGCTCATTATAATGAGGAGATCAAATTTGAGGAGCATATTTAAGGTGAGATCTAATGAAGGTGTTATAAAGAATCAATTTAACAAAGGGATTGTTAAATTCTTTAGATAAGCGTGTGGTGAAACCTAACATAGAATTACCCTTTTGCACAATTTTATTTATATGCAAGCTCAATCAAGTTTTTTTTTTTTTACAGAATGACCTGTGTTATAGGCAATTTCGGCCTTTATGTGCAATGCACAAACACAGTCATGGAGGGAAGGAATGGGATTGGGAAGGTTGGGGAAGGGGAATGAGAACGACCATAGCGAGTGGAGAAGCTGGTATATTGCTCAGTTGTACTGGCTGCTTACTGACAAATATTTGCTGATGTTATGGGGGACTGAATGATAGAAAGCGAATAGAAACCATCTACTGAGTATCTAGGCCTTCTTGAAGTGGAACTGTTTCACTTTTACACCGTTTTCCCAATTTATTGTGAATAATTTTTTATCACCAGTAGCAACTGAAAAATTTGCGCTTAAAAAAATCCCGTCTAGAGTGGGAATCGAACCCACGACCTATTGACTGAGAAGCAAGCACGCTGCCCACTACGCCACGGAAGCCTCAGTTTATGGTCAAATGTAACACCTAAGTCAATTATAGAGTTGACACGATTCAAAATATAGTCATTAAGACTATACATTATTATGAACGGTAAGACTTTCCTAGTAAATTATATAACTAATGCCATGTTACATTCAAGCGAAGATCATTGTGCACCAATTACTAAAATTAATCAAATCTTCTTGAAGAAAATTGTCTACTTTGGAACTAAGGGACCTTAATGAGATCATAATGTCGTGTAAATAAGTGCTTCTGAGTATTTAAGAACAGAGGCAACATCATTAATGGCCAGGACAAACAATAGTGGCCCCAAATGACTTTCCTGAGGTACACCAGAATCTGCAGTAAATGGCATAGAAGCACAATTACGAAAGAGAACTTGATAAGTTCTATTAAATAGATATGACTTAATCCATTTAATAAAACATGTAGGAAAACCCAACATGTCTAATTTCAGCAAGATAATGGAATGGGGTAGTTTATCAAAAGCCTTACTAAAATCAGTATAAATACCATAACAGAATTATGATTGGGCATAAAGCTCAATCATATTATACTCTAGATGAAATTGGAAAGAGTGTTTTGTACCGGAAAATATGTCATCTTAAATTCTTTCGAATAATGAATTGTGACTTTTGTATGGGAGATGGTAAAAGCAGAGGGAAAAGGTATGTAATTTTTGTATATAACACCGCACGTAGTATTGTATAGAACAAATTTGGTTGTAATTGTAATAAAATTAATTTTGACAAAAATTGGCTCTTTTATCTTTGCGAGTTGCGATGCAAACCGAATACACGCATTTTTGAAAATTGTACATTTGTATGGGAGGAGGTAGAAGGGGTAAGGGGATCAAATCAATAATTTTTTGACATTGTAATACTATTTTTTATTTTTTTATTTTTTCACATTGTAATACTATTACCTAATTTTCAAGTCAATAGCTGAAACGGTTGCGGAGAAAAATCAATTTCTTTCAATTTCGAAAGTTCATGAAATTTGTATGGGAAGGGGTAGAAGGAGTGGAGGGATGTGGTCCGTTCACGAACTTAAAGTTACTTTTTTGCTAAGAATGATACATGAAAAATTTTAGCAAAGTAGGTCAAAGCTTTCGAGAGTTATGTTGTAGATAGACGGACAGACGATCACTCGGAATCGAGATTTTTGAGCCACAACAAATATTTCTGTACCCTTGGCGACTCTGTGCGAGCATTGTTTCTTAGCGTTACAAACAAGGCAAACACAATACACTCTCAGATTTCATATAGAGTATAACATTCCACCTTCTTGCCCTCCTCAATATCCACAATGGATTTATTCGTAAACTCCATCAGATTAGTGACTGTTGACCTATTTTTGACAAAACTATGTTGTTTACTTGAAGTCAGGGATTTACAGTGAAATGACATGCACTCGTATATTTCAGATTCAAAAAGCTTTGGAATAGCTGATAGTTTAGCTATTGGTCGATAGTTGTCGGTATGATAAAGGATGACTTTCATACGTTCGGGAAAATCCCAGTTTAAGTAATTAAAAATAATTAAATTTTTTTATCCATTGGCGTCTGAAAAGTGGGGGCTAAAACAAATTGTCGGCCGAATTTTTTTTTAAATGATTTTATCTTCGAAATTACTTACCATTAAAAGTTAATATTTTGGAACCATTAAGGAGGCGTACAGATCCACCAAAATCACCTTCCCCCCCAACCATTTTACGAAAATTCTATGCAACTTCGTCTATTAAACTGACGTTCTATACAGAGAATATTGCCATCAATTAAAGTAAATTGCAAACAAGTCGGGAGCAACTTTATTATTTTTGGGAGAAGTTAAGGATGCGTGGAAAGTCAATATGCAGGTTAGAGTGGTTAGGGAATACTAAGTGGATTCTAGGGCAGAGCTGTTGTCAATTTAACACTTAATTCCGGATACGATCAATAGCTCCTGTACATATAATCAATATTTCATTCACTTATTTATGCAAGTTTGGGTTTTTATGGGGAGAGGGGGTATAGTAAGGGTGGGTGGAAGTTAATAATTTTTTAATTGATTGCTTGAATCACGTCCAATATTCTTTGTACAGAATTTCAGTTCCACAGATGAAGTTTCATAGAATCTTCATAAAATTCGATGTATTTTACATTCACGAAACCAAAGATTTGTATGGGAGGGGTTACAGGAGGTAAGGAAATCGTGAAATTTTTGATTCAATTTTATTTCGTTTCTATTGTAAGGTGCTCGTACATAATTTCAAGTTCGTAGTTTTTAGTTTGTTGGTTATTTGTTGATTTAATGAAATTGGTCGAAATTATTATTTTTGAGAGCGCGATCTTAAAACTTTTGAAACAGTTTCGTTTTAACTATTTTCAAAAGTTTTCGCGCAAAATTTCAAATTGATAGCTGTTAATAGGTGGGGGATAATTCTTAAAAATGGTCGAAAAATTAATTTTGTATGAGAGGGGGTAGAATTCTTGAAGGTATTCGACCAGTTAGTATATCTCACTCAATTTAAAGTTGTACCACAATTACCCCCAACTTAAAATTTTTACCAAAATTAAAAATTAAGCAGTTCTACAATCTGACAAAATTTAAATTTGATATCTGTACTCAGTTTTGAGATATAATGGATTAAAATTTTAGAATGTGCACCATTTTTGAAATACTCCCCATTTCCCCTCACTACTATTATGTCCAAATTTTATATATTTCTCATAAATCCCTAGCATAGCTTAATATATGATCCAAGTCTTAATTACGTAGCTTAAGAGATAGTTAAGATATTAATTCTTAAGTATTGCCTTTGCACCCCTCCCCCCTGACCATCCTCCTTTCAGTAATTAGCCTCCTTTAAAGTTAAGTCTGGTTGGTCTTTACACTACCTTAATGGAAATATGAATTTTCTATGGTGAATAATTTCAAAGATATAATTCTTTGAAAAAAAAATTTCGTCGGACAATTTATTTTTAGCCCACCCGCCCTCCCTTTTGGATACCTGTGGATAAAAATTTAAATTAATTTTGAAGTTTGTTCTAGAAAACCTTTTATATGCATGTTGATTTTCAGCTTCCTAGCTGAAACCATGGTTGAGATATTTGAATTCTTAGTTTTCGGTCATAGCGCTCCCCCTGCCTCCCCTTGAATTCTTACAACCTCAAAATGGGTGTCCGCCTGAGATCCGCAACTGTCTACAATCCCCTTAAAATTTAACTTTCTATCTTGAAGGGTTTGGGAGTTAATGTGCGCTGAGCGTACACGTCGGCGTACGGCGTACAGACAAACGGATTTTTTTTGCATTGTTAGGCTATTTTATTCATGAAACGCGAAAAACAAAATTCCAGGGCAGCAAATTTTTTTTCTAAGTCGATCACAATACTTTATTATTAAGATAATTAAGTCAAATTATTAACATCGACTCACCCTTACTATCACCCCTTCCGCTCGTCTCATAAAAAATTCAAATTTATATAAACGAATGAAATATTGATTCATTGTACTGGAGCTATTGATCATATCCGCAATTAAGTGTTAAATTGACAAAAGTCCAGCCCGAAAATTCCTTTTCACTTAGTCTTCTCTATCTACTCTAACCTTCATATTGACTATCCATGCATTCTCGATTAGTTGCAAGAATAATAAAGTTGCGCCCAACTTGCTTGCAGTTTATTTTAATTGCAATTAATTTTCAAAAATTATCAATTTTACTTTACTCCTTCCACCACGTCCTATACAAATTTCAAGAAGTTTCAAGATTTAAATTAAATTTCTTTTCGCCGTCATTAACGACGACAAATTTCATTTTGATCCGCACACTCCGTCACCCTCTCCCATACAAATGCATAATTGTGATAATTGCGGTAATTATATCGAGTTCCATTCAGACTGAATAAAGTAGAAACTTAAAATTTTGTCAGAATTTGTCCTTTAACAACTGCAATGAATGCCAAAAAAATATCAAGTTCGCGTCACTTCTTCTACCCCCTACCAAACAAATATGTACACTAGAAATTGTAAAAAGCATTTCGCATACGGACACATAAGAGCTATCTACTTTAAAATTTCAACAAAGCATGGCGATAAGGATGTTGATAAGTAGTTTCAAAATCATCCAGAACTTTCCACTCCCCTTGCCACCTCGCACACAAATACCGAAATTTCAGAGAAACAACGTTCAATTCCATTGAAAATTATGAAAGATAAAAACTTAAAATTTAGCACAAAATATTTTGCATACCACGTTCGATTTCTTATCGAAAATTTACATACCAGCCATCTCTGCTGCTCCCACCTCCCATACGAAAGTCGGTGTTTATACTCTAGATGAAATCTGAGAGTATATTGTGTTTGCCTTACCGTTTGTAACGCTAAGAAATAATGCTCACACAGAGCCGCCAAGGGTACAGAAATATTTGTTGTCGCTCAAAACTTCGATTCCGAGTTGCTGACTGTCCGTCTGTCTATAGCATAACTCTCGAACGCTTTGAGCTATCGTACTGAAATTTGTTGTGTGTCATTTTAAGCAAAAAAGAAAATTTAAGTTCGGGAACGGGCTACATCCCCCCACTCCTTCTACCCCCTCGCATACAAATTTCACGAAATTCCGAAATTTTCAGAAATTGATTTTTCTTTGAAACTATTTAAGCTATCGATTTGAAATTTGGGTCAAAGTATTATGATATATATGTCATTAATAAGACGGAATATTGATCCGATCCCGTCACTCCTTCTACCCCCTCCCATACAAATGCATAATTTTGAAAAATGCAGTTTTTCGATTTTCATCGAAACTAGCAAAGTTAGAAAAACGAATTTTTGTCAGAATTAATTTTATCATAATTCCAATCAGCTTTGAAAAAATTATCAACTTCACCTTACTCCTTCTACCCCCTCGCATACAAATTTCACGAAATTTTGAAATTTAAACAAAATTATTTTTCTTCGAAACTGTTGAAGCTATCAACTTCATATTTTGCACAAAGTATAAAAATAAAAATATCAATAACGAGAAAGAAATGTGTTTTGATGCGTACACTCCTTCTACCCCCTCCCATACAAATGTACAATTTTTGTTAAGTGCATTATATCGATTTCCATTGAAACTAGAAAAAGTATAAACTTGAAATTTTGTCAGAATTTGTTTTTTGATAATTGAAATAAATGCCAAGAAAATTATCAGCTCCTCTTCACTCCTTCTACCCCCTCCCATACAAATATCTGTATTATTAAGCATTTCTTCTTCGAATATATTAGAACTATCGAATTTGAAATTGAATCAAAGCGTGGTGATAAGGATGATGATAAGCAGTTTCAAATTCATCTTAAACGCTCCACTTCCTCTGCCACCTCCTATACAAGTGCCTCAATTTCAGGAAAACTATGCCCAATTGAAAATAATGAAAGCTACAAACCTTAAACTCAACACGAAATATTTTGCAACCACATTAGGTGTCATATCCAAAAATTACAAACCTTCCTCCTCTGCTCCTACCACCTCCCATACAAAAGTCACTATTAATTATTTAAAAGAATTGGAGGTGACATATTTTCCGGTAGATTGAACTCTTTCTCATTTCATCTAGAGTATCATATGATTGGGCTTTACGCCCAATCATAATTCTTTTATGTTTTTTATTTGAGATGACATATCTTTCGATATATGATTGGGCTGTACTCCCAATCATAATTCTGCTGTTTTTTTTTTTTTTTGGTATTTTCAAATGTTGTTAATGAAATATTTTTCGCAGTACATATCTTTCCCAATTATCTAATCATCTTAATTGTATTATAATATAAAATAAAATTATTATAACTTACGTTGGGGATATACATTTGCTTAACGTAACTACACGAGTAGAGAAAATAAGGGCACCATTACAGCTAGTTATTCCCTCATCTGACGTCACATTGAGAACCGCGTGATAAGAAACTGAAATTGTTTTTGCTATTTTTCCTCCAGCGATTCTTGCATTCTGGTCATCGTTCTCTTTATCATTGTCAGAATCCTCATCCGAAATATTATCTTCCACTTCGTTCATGGTTTCTGGCGAAAAATCTTTAATTTCTGGCGATTGGTCTTTACCAGCTTCTTCTAAACTAATATCTGACTCAATATTGGACACACACAACACAAATATCCAAGAAAATAATAATAATAATTTCATTTCGATTTTTTTTTCTGTTTTGTATGTTTTTTTTTATCAACTGTATAAAACTTATAGTTTTGCAATATTATCTTTCTATCCGCGATAGTAAATAGTTCGTAACGTTTCACTGATATCAACTGATCACTTCAAATTTACGAAGCGTCTTTTATAGTAAAACTATCTGCCAATAACTCGGGCGCAACTTTATTATTCTTGGGACAAGTTGACATTGCGTGAGAAATATTATATGCAAGTTTGGGTTTGTATGGAGGTGGTAGAACGGTTAGGAGGATGTAAGAATTTTTTAATTGATTGTTTGAATCACGTTCAAAATTCGCTGTATAGAATGTTAGTTTCATGGACGAATTTGCATGAATTCGGTGTATTTTATATTCCTGAAAACATATTTTTGCATGGGACGGAGGAATTGAGGGGATCGTAAGATTTGTGATGCTGCATAATTTCGTTTGTAATGAAAAGTGTTCGTGCACAATTTCGAGTTCGTAGCTTAATTTGTTGGTTAATAGTTGATTTATTGAAATTGGTCGAAATCGTACTTTTGTTGGGGAAGGGTTAGAAGGGCAAGAGGAATTTCAAAACTTTTGATGCAACGTTTTTTTAAATACTGTAGTACGAAAAGGGTCACTGAATTCAAGGAAAAATCAAACTAGTATTCTTTCATTTTAAATTAAACAGCAACTTTATTAAAATCGCTTTTTATTCGCTATGTCGCCTTCCGAATTCTAACTCTTTCAATTTCGAATTTCGACATCGAGTTTCGATTTCGCCACTCGCCGACCTGCTCTGGACTCTTTCGGTTTTCAACCATGGCTTCCCTGCATCACAAACATTCACCTTTTTTATACCAAACACGATCGACCGTTGTCCTTACGACATGTTCGATGACTCATGATGAATAATCAGCTTGTAGCTTGATCGGAATTTGTGCGCGCGTATAATTGTTTTTGATATCGGATAAAAGGAGAAGATGCCACAGGTGTTATTTTAGTTCTCCAGAATCATTGTTGACTGAAGCCTTCGAACATTCAATAAGCGGCATTGTGTTGGTATGTACATGATCGAAATTAGCGCATACGTGTATTTTCTGTTGGTTGAAGTCGCAAACATACGGCTAGCGACTAAAGCTTACATGTAACAATATTCGTAAAAGTGTTTGTACGAAATTTTAAGTCGATAGCTTTTAATGGATTGGCGAAAATTGATTTCTTAAAAATCGTCGAAAAAATATTTGTGTATAGGGGAGCGTGGAAGTTTCAACGTAATACCTGTATTTAATTCTTAGATATAACGGTTTGCAATTTTGAAAAGTACCCCATTTTTTAAATGCTCCCCATTTCACCCCACTACTATAATGTCTAAATGTTATATTTTTCAGATATTCTTCTAGTACAGCTCAATATATGTTCCAATTTTCAATTTCTTTGCTTAAGAAATAGTTGAGATTTTAATTTTTAAGTGTTTTTCTTTGTACTCCTCTGTCCCCTGACCCTCTCTCTTACAATTATTGGCCTTTTTTATACGCTGTTTATGGTGGATCTGAATTGGTCTTAAAAATAGAATTTATTAGGATAAATATTTCCGAAGACGTAATCATTTAAAAAAAAAACCACCAACAATTTCTTTAAGCCCCCCATTTCGGGCTCCACTGGGTACAAAAATTATTATATTTTTGCTTTTGCTTTTTTCCCCATAAACCAGCATATCCGAACATTGAGTTTCGCTTTCTATCTGCATTCCTAAAGAAGATATTAGCAAGTGTAATTTTAGACCCTATGCCTCACCCGCTTCCCCCTTCCAACTGACACTCCACAAGATTTAGGGAATGGACCTCACTTACCCTATAATAATCTACCCAAAAACGAACATCCTATTTTTCAGGCTCACGGAGATACGCTTTCGGATGGCGACCAACCTACAGACAGACGGAATTTTTTGCGCATTGTTCGGCAAATTTGGTCATGAAACGCAAAAAAATCAAATTTCAGGATAGCAAATATATTTTTTTTGTTCTGTGTCGATTGCAATACTTTATTATTAGAATAATCAAGTACTAAAAAAAGTTATCTACAAATTTGACAATGAGAATTTCACCTTAAAAATTAAATCTGTTCGGAACTTATTGATAAGATTAGTTACCCTAGTTTTGATTTAAAAAAATAACAAACACTGGGATTTGCGAAGTATTTATATTAAGAAAGAAGTTGGCTCCTTGGCCGATAAATTTTTAAATTTTTTGATTCAATCCAAATACATATTTTTCATTCCTTATCAATTTTTATTTTCTGGAAAATGTCAATGCGAGAATACTTATTTAATTAAGTCTTCTGTAAATCGCATGATTATTATTACAATGGCGAATATCTTAAGATTGCCAGTGTAAGAACTTTTAAATTATACATGAATGAATATATGTATGTATGTACATTTTGTTTTGATGGGCATCACTCCGTTTTGCGATTTCGAGAACACTTTATCTTGTGAAAGGTGACAACTACGCGTCCGATCACTTTGATGGCTCGCGGCGAACCGTTATTTTTATATAAATGCCTATAAGTTAGTATTTGGCTTTATTAATACAATAACTAAGCATAAGAACAGGTTTTTGTCTGTCTGCCTGTCCGGTTGGATTTAACTCAAATAAACTGCCAACAAGTCGGGCGAAACTTTATTATTTTTGGGACAAATTGCGGATGCGTGGAAAGTAAATATGCAGGTTAGAGTGGTTTGGGACACTAAGTGAAAGAGAATGCTTGGGCAGGGCTGTTATTAATTTAACAATATTTCATTCGTTTATGCATGTTTGGGTTCTTAGGAGGGCAGTGGCAGGGGTGATAGTAAGGGTGGGTGGATGTTAATAACTTGTTAATTGATTGCTTGAATCATGACTAATATTCTCTGTATAGAATGTGTTTCATAAACGAAGCTGCATAGAATTTTCAAAAAATTTGGTCTATTCTACATTCACGAAACCGAACATTTGTATGGGAGGGGGTAGAGCGGGTAAGGGAATCGTAAAATTTGTGATGCAACTTTATTTTATTTCTCTTCTAAGGTGCTCGTACAAAATTTCAATTTCGTAGCTTTTAATTTGTTTGTTATTAGTTGATTTAATGAAATTGGTCGAAATCATACTTTTTGTATGGGGGGTGGTAGAAAGGCATACGCGATTTCAAAACTTTTGGGGCACTTTTGTTTCAACTTTTTTTTAGAAAATCTAATGCTAAATTTCAAATTGATAGCTTTTAATAGTTAGGTGATAATTGATACCCCGCAAGGAAGTAGTTGTAGGATGAGGTTTTACGAATTTCTGCAGCTATCTTTGGAGACTACCGACTCCACGGACCTGAGCTAACTATCCCCCTGTGGGATGGCGGCTGTAGAATTCACCCACTGTCAGTCCTGCTTGCCCTAAAAATGGCAAATGACACTCACTGGATCATGGGCTCATCACCCGTGATCTTAAGATCTAAATGATACGAGAAACGGATACAGCGCCTCGGATACGGACTGATTCTACGGTAACGACTTTTGGCATTCGAAAACGGACTATGATTGGCTTCTGGAACGTTCGAACATTGAATGACGGGGGAAGAGCTGGAGTTACTCGGTCCTTGCACCGCCAATCAGGATCGACCGTGAAATGGAGCACTATAACATCCAAATCTTGGGCTTGAGCGAGGTCAGGTGGACAGGATCAGGAGAAGAATGAACCCCTAGCGGAAACACTATTCTGTACATTAGCCCTGAAAGTGAAGCCAGAAAGGGCGTGGCGCTCATCCTTACGCCGAGAGTTTCATTAGCTGGGAACCAATCTCGGATAGGATAATCGTCGTCAGGCTCAGGACCAGTGTCAGAAACGTCACAATTCTGCAGTGCTACGCACCAACTAATACCGCAACATCTGGTGACAAAGAGGAGTTTTATAGCCAACTGAGTGCCACCTTCGAACGTGTTCCAAGAGGTGATATTATTATCATCTCAGGAGATATGAACGCCCAGGTTGGATCAGACAACACTGGACTAGAACACGTCATGGGGAGGCATGGTAACCCTTGGGTCGAGGCGTCACAACCTTCGATTAAAAGAACCGAAAACGGCGAATTATTTGTGGACTTTTGTAGTACTCGGCAAATGGTCATCGGAGGGACCCTTTTTCCACACAAGTGTCATCATAAAACATCTTGGGTTTTCCCTGATGGTGCTACTTAGAACTAGATCGACCATTTGGCTATAAGTTGCCGATGGAGAAGATGTCTCCTCGATGTGTGAGTGAAACGTGGAGCTGACGTGGGGAGCGATCACCACTTGATGGTTGCCTGCTTGAGATTGTGTACAGCAGCTATCCGATGACCACAAATTCTTCAAATGAAGCGCAAGCTTAATGTGGATAAACTCAGAGATCCCAACAAAAAACGCGAATACACCACTATTCTACGCGGAAAGTCATCCACATTGGGTGATTCTGAAATTCGCACTCTGGACGCAAATTGGGAGGCAACCAGAAATACTTTTCTAACTAGTGCTGAAGAATCTGTGGGATATGTTCAAATCGGTGAGAAACCCTGAATGTCGCAAGATACACGGAACAAGGTTATCAATCGGAAAAAAGCCAAACTGGAAATCATCTCTCAACCCGATGCCAACCAACGAACGCCCGACTTGAGGCAGAACTACCGCGATGCTCACATACAGCTTAAAAAGGCTGTTAGACGCGACAAGAGAAAGGCCATTGAAGATCTGGCAAACAAGGCAGAATCTGCGGCTTACCTTGGGGATATGGGTTTACTATTTAAAATCATGAAACAGTTGACGAACAGGAATTTCACCGCCAACCACCTGGTGAGAGATGTCAACGGAACTCTCCTTAATATGAGTGAACACCAGTTGCGACGATGGAAGGAATACTTCTCTGATATGTTAAACATCTTGTCAGAGGAAGATATTCTGGAAACAGAACAACTTCCAAACATCCAACCGCAACAATCCTCTATAAGGGACGATCCTCCAGAGAAGGAAGAGATAATTTCCGCCATTCGGTCAATGGCGGGAAGGAAAGCTCCAGGTATAGACGGACTACCAAGCGAACTGCTCAAAGCGGACCCGGAAATAACAGCCGATATACTCCTCCCACTCTTCACTAAGGTGTGGAATGAAGGAAGATATCAACTGAATGGAAGGAGGGCGTCATTGTGAAAATTCCGAAGAAGGGCGACCTTCGGGATTGTGGCAATTGGCGTGGTATATGTCTACTTACTGCCGTATCAAAAATTATGGCTAAGGTAATTCTCAATAGGATTAGTGATGTCGTCGAGAGCACTCTCGAAGTTTATTAGGCTGGATTCCGTAAAGGGTCGCCTTGTACCGACCACACAAATACCCTACGGATAATATTAGAGCAGTCAGCCAAAATGGGTTCGCCACTATATCTCATGTTTGTGGACTTCGAGAAGGCGTTCAACAGCGTTAAGCGAGATTACATATGGAATGCTTTGCGTAGGAGAGGTATTCCAGATGAGGTTATAGCTATGATTAAAGAATCCTACGAAGATGTAAGGTGTCGCGTCTTGCATAGAGGAGAGCTGTCCGAGAGCTTCCCTGTGCGAACAGGTGTCAGACAAGGCTGGATATTATCACCAGCCCTGTTTCTGGTGGTAATAAATGACATCTTGAAAGCTGCACTGGAAGGTGGGGAAGTTAAAAGTCTTCAATGGAGACTATTTAATATCTTAAGTCGCCTTGATTATGCTGATGACGTGAGTTTGCTTGGACATAACCGTTCGGTCTTAGAGTCAAATGTTCGCTCGGCTTAATAAAGCTCGTCAGGCCTTCGGTATCCTCTCACCTTTCTGGAGGTTAAGAGAGATCTTCCTTCGCACGAAGCTGCGAGTTTTTGACGCATGCGTCAAATCCATGTTGTTATATGGTTTTACTACGTGGAAAGTGACCGTTCGACTTACCAAGAAACTACAGATTTTCGTAAACCAATGCCTCCGGCGCATTTTAGGAGTATTCTGGCCAGAAGTGATCTCCAACGACGAACTTTGGAGTACAACTCGCCAGACTAAAATAGGTATTGAGATTCAACGGCGGAAGTGGCAGTGGATTGATCATACTTTGAGGAAACCAGAGCGAAACATCGCAAAAGAGGCTCTGGATTATAACCCTCAAGGAAGACGTCGAGTTGGTCGACCATGTAACACATGGAAGCGAGCAGGTGAGCAGGATGCCAGAGGAATAAACAAGTCCTGGCAACAGCTTAATCCTAAGAAGATGTAAGGTGTCGCGTCTTGCATAGAGGAGAGCTGCCCGAGAGCTTCCCTGTGCGAACGGGTGTCAGACAAGGCTGTATATTATCACCAGCCCTGTTTCTGGTGGTAATAAATGACATCTTGAAAGCTGCACTGGAAGGTGGGGAAGTTAAAAGTCTTTAATGGAGACTATTTAATATCTTAAGTCGCCTTGATTATGCTGATGACGTGAGTTTGCTTGGACATAACCGTTCGGGCTTAGAGTCAAATGTTCGCTCGTTGCATTCTAAATGCAAAGAAGCGGGACTGAAAATAAATGTGCGTAAAACCAAGTACATGCACATGGGTTCGAACTCAAGCACACCGATTGTTCTTAACGGACAGGATGTGGAAGAAGTGCACGATTTTTGCTATCTTGGAAGCATTGTCAGCATGGACGGCGGAGCCGAAAAGGATGTTGAGGCTCAGCTAAATAAAGCTCGTCAGGCCTTCGGTATCCTCTCACCTTTCTGGAGGTTAAGAGAGATCTCCTTTCGCACGAAGCTGCGAGTTTTTGACGCATGCGTCAAATCCATGTTGTAATATGGTTGTACTACGTGGAAAGTGACCGTTCGACTTACCAAGAAACTACAGATTTTCGTAAACCAATGCCTCCGGCGCATTTTAGGAATATTCTGGCCAGAAGTGATCTCCAACGGCGAACTTTGAAGTACAACTCGCCAGACTAAAATAGTTATTGAGATTCAACGGCGGAAGTGGCAGTGGATCGATCATATTTTTAGGAAACCAGAGCGAAACATCGCAAAACAGGCTCTGGATAATAACCCGCAAGGAAGACGTCGAGTTGGTCGACCATGTAACACATGGAAGCGAGCAGGTGAGCAGGAGGCCAGAGGAATAAACAAGTCCTGGCAACAACTTAAAGCCTATGCTCAGGATCGCGCCTTGTAGAAGAGAGTAGTTTCTGTCCTATACCCCTATAGGGGGTTTTAACAGGAATTTAATTGATTGAATTGATTTCTTGAAAATGATTGAAAAAATAATTTTGTATGGGAGTGGGTAGAAGTTTTAAAGGTATTCGACCAGTTAATCTATACATATAAATATAATTGTAGTGTCTGTCTGTTATTTGCTTATAAATGGCTATAACTTAGTTTTTTGCTTTATTTGGACAATAACTAAGCAGTAACAGACGTTTTTGAAAATGTTCTCTGTCTGTCTGTCTTTCCGGCTTTTACGTAAAAACGGCTGAACCGATTGTAATGAAACTTTCACAGATTATTAGGTCTGCTTCGTGAAATAATCTACTTTAGGTTTTATTTTACTCTCCTCACGCCTTCTACCCCCTCCCATACAAAGTGACTCATTTTCAAAAATTTATAATAATCAAATTTTCATGGAAACTATAAAAGCTATTAATTTGAAATTTAAAATATATTATTTCTATTACAAATGCAATCTTCAAGTATATAAATAGTTTGAATCCCCCAACTCCTTCCACCACCTCCCATACAAACTAAACTTTTTCATGAAATACTATACTCCAATTTTCTCAGTACGTATAACTTTGATCGAGCTAAGATTTTGTACTAAATCTTTAATTTGTATTGTTATTAATTTCAGAAAAAAACTAACCAATTAGGTTTACTCCTTCTACCCCCTCCCATACAATGTGGCACAATTCCATGACTTTGCAAAAACTCGATTTTCTTGAAAAGTGTGAATCTAACTGTTCTAAAATTTAAAACATATCAATTGCATGGTGATTGTAGTTGTTTCTAGAAAAATTACCAAAAACCCCCCACTCCTTCTACCACCTCCCATACAAACTACACTTTTTCATTAAATACTATACACCAATTTTTGTCAGTACGTATAAATTGCATTGAGCTAAAATTTTGTACCAAATCCTTAATTAGCATTATTACTAATATCGGGAAAAAACTAACAGATTTTCTTCACTATTTCTACCTCCTCCCGTACAATGTGACACGATTTCACGACTTTATAAAAATTCGATTTTCTTGGAAAGTGTGAAAATCACAGATCTCAAATTTAAAATATATTAATTGCATAATGATTCAAATAGTTTTTCGAAAAATCCCTAAAAACCCCTTACTTCTTCCACCACCTCCCATACAAACTGCACTTTTCATAATACTCTAAACCAATTTTCTGAATACGTATAGCTTTAATCAAGCTAAAATTTTGTATGGAATCCTTAATTAGCATTATTATAAATATCGGGAAAAATTAACAGATTAGCTTCACTCCCGCTATCCCCTCCCATACAAAGTCACACAATTTCACAACTTTCAAAAATTCTATTTTCTTGAAAAGTGTTTTCTCGAAAAATCATTAAAAAACACTCCCCTCCTTCTACCACCTCCCATAAAAATTGCACAATTTTACCAAATCCAATGCACTAAGTTTCTCAGTACCTATTCAATTTTTGAAGCTTAAATTTGGTACAAAACATTTTTATAGCTAGTCTGGCATGATGTGAAACAAATTAGTTCAGTACTATCACCCCTTCTACCACTCAACATACACAATTCTTAACATCACAAAAATTTCATCTGTAGTATCATATGATTGGGCATTACGCAGAGTCGTAGTCCTGTTATGGTTTTAAGCTTAACGTTATTTTATTTGGGCTTTTTTTTTCCTTTAACGCAAGATATAACTATTCACATGTCCTTAGTGCTCTTCAATACGAATATGGTCTTAGATCACGGGATTGATTTGATCACGAGCCTGCCCCATACAAATGCGAGTATCGTGGTTTCATTCTTAATAATTTATGGATCTGATTCCAACAAAATAGAAACCATTGTCCTCAAAGGGCCATAAAACTATATCCTGGATAATGTATTACTAACTACATTCTCAAAAATTGCTTATTTTGCGATTCTTACGCAGATAAAGTCGCGGGCGATCGCTAGTTATACATATAATCTAAATAATAATGAAAAACCGTTCATATATATAAAGTAACGTGAAATATAGGATTAAGTTTTACCGAGATAAATTCGTTGGTATTGAAGGTTCAGTAGAAAAACTCGCCTGATACGCGGAAAGCCCGGGTTCGATTCCTACTCGATATTCTTTTATATGAATATGTGATGACGCGAAACTAGGGCATTGACCGAAAGAACCGTCGTTATTAGATAAACATTCGCTATCAAATAGGTAAATCTTGCAACACATGCACTTTGCAATTGATGGTACTAGCTCATCTGAGGCAAAGATTGTTTATTGAAAAAATAGTTAGCCTCAGCAAAAATAAAGTATAAATTGAAGGCACCGTGGTAGAATCGGGGCCTTTTTCGAGAAGTCATTGAACAGACCTTACCTAGCGCTCTTTAAGACTCCGAAAACGGTAGTAAAAAAAAAAATAAGTTTTGGACAAGTTGAAATAAAGCGCATAAAGTACAGAAATGGAGGTATTATTATTTTAAGTATTGAATTTTAATTTCTTTTGTAATTTTCAGAGTCTGAATAAAATCCTGGACCGTCCATGGCTCCTTAGAGCCAACCAGTACGGCTGACCCTTTTAGGGCCACGTATCCAGGTAGCCCCTACCCTCCCGGATTTCCAGTGAAGTCATTTGGTATACTATCGCGGTTGGGACCTCACTTAAGGTGAACCCTTACTGCTACTTTCAAAGACTATGAGTCTACATTGGGTAGGCTCATAGCGCAACCTCTAGAAAAATTCGGAAACTTCGGGCTATAGTGAGTCTACATAGGGTAGTCGCACTATACGCTGCTTCACTTTTTAGTCCGAGATTATACTCTAACTTTGGTTATGAGGCTACATTGGGTAGACTCATAACCCCCCTCTTTCTCAGACCTAATCAACTTCTTCGTGACCGAGAGCCTTCATTGGGTAGTCTCAGAGATCACAGTCTCCAGAGTTATGAGTTTGCATTGGGCAAACTTATAACTCAACACTTACGTAATCGCTACCTGTACTTGGAAGTCTAAGAGACATCATCTTTATATGGGTATACATTAAGTAAACCCATAGGTCATAAAACGTTGCATTACAAATATTTTTTTAAGGATGTGACTACAGTAAAAATATCATCATTTCAAATAATCTTTATCTATATAGGGGGAAAAAACGAAAAATGAAGAAGATAAGCTGCGTTTAATTTGTGAGAAAGTAAATATCACCGAACCAGGTTGTGCAGCCGAAAAAATTACCAGCTCCGTAGATTGAAGCAATCAATCAAATTCTTCTCTTCTACAAGATGCGATCCTGAGCGTTGGCTTTTAGCTGTTGCCAAGAAATGTATATTCCTTTGCTCAAATGCTTGCTTCTATGTGCTACATGGCCGACCAGCGCGACGTCCTCCTTGAGGGTCATAGTCCAAAGCCTGTTTGGCGGTTCCTCGTTCAAGTTTCCTCAAAATGTGACCGATCCACTGCCACTTCCGCTCCAAATCTAAATGTCTATTTTAGTCCGTCCAGTTGTACTTCAAAGTTTATCGTTGAAGATCACTTCTGGCCAGAACATCCCTAAAATGGGTCGGAGGCATTGGTTCACGAAAGTTTGCAGTTTCTTCGTAAGTCGAACGGTCACTTTCCACATAGAACATCCATATAACAGCACGGGGAGAAATAATCGCAACTTCGTGCGAAGGGAAATCTCTCTTAATCTTCAGAAAACGGGAAAAGAATACTAAAGGCCTGACGAGCTTTATTTAGACGAGCCTCAATATCCATTTTGGCGCCGCCGTTCATGCTGACAATGCTTCCTAGATAACAAAAACGTTGCACCTCTTTCAAATCTTTTCTGCTAAGAACAACCGGTGTGTTTGTGTTCGAACCCATGTGCATGTACTTAGTTTTACGCACATTTATTTTCAGTCCTATCTCCTTGCATTTCGAATGCAACGTGCGAACATTTGACTCTAAGTCTGAACGGTTATGTGCAAGCAAACATACGTCATCAGCAAAATCAAGGTGACTTAAGATATTAAATAGTCATTGAAACCCTTTATCTTCCCCACCTTCCAGTTCAGCTTTCAAAATGTCACTTATTACCACCAGAAACAGGGTTGGTGATAATATACAGCCTTGTCTTACACCCGTTCGCACAGGGAAGCTCTGGGACAGCTCTCCTCAAGGTGCGACAACTTGATTCTTTGTAGGATTCTTTAATCATAGGTATGACCTTATCTGGAATACCCCTACTCCTACGCAAAGCATTCCATATTAAATCTCGCCTAAAACTGTCGGAAGCCTTCTCGAAGTCCACAAATATGATATGTAGCGGCGAACCTATTTCGGCAGATTGCTGCAATATTATTCGTAGGGTATTTCTGTGGTCGGTACAAGACGACCCTTTATGGAATCCAGCCTGATAAACTTCGAGAGTGCTCTCGACGACATCACTAATCCTATTGAGAATTACCTTAGTCATAATTTTCGATACAGCAGTAAATATACATATACCGCGCCAATTGCCACAATTCCGAAAATCTCCTATTTTCGGAATTTTCACAAAAACGCCCTACTTCCATTCGGTCGGATATCTTTCTTCATTCCACACCTCTGTAAAGAGTTTTGGGAGAAGTATGTCGGCAGTTATTTCCAGGACCGCTTTGAGGAGTTCGGTTGGTAGTTCGTCTATAATTGCGGTTTTCTTTCCTTTGATCTAATGGCGGAAACTATTTCTTCCCTATCTGGGGGATCGTTTCTAATAGAGGATTGCTGCGATGTTTGGTAGTTGTTCTGTTTCTGGAATATCTTCCTCTGACAAGATGTTTAAAATATCAGAGAAGTATTCCTTCCACGCCGCACAGGTGTTCACTCATATTAAGGAGAGTTCCGTTGATATCTCTCACCAGGTGGTAGGCTGTGAAATTCCTGAACTGATTGATAATTTTATAAAGTGAACCCATATCCCCAAAGTAAGCCACAGATTCTGCCTTGTTGGCCAGATCTTCAATGGCCTTTCTCTTGTCGCCTGTAACTGCCTTTTTAAGCTGTATATGAGCATCGCGGTAGTTCTTTCTTAAGTCGGGAGTTCTTTGGTTGAAATCAGCTTGAGAGATAATTGCTGACTTGACTATTTTCCGATCGCCAACACAGTATAGTGTTAAATAATTGACTAGAACCATATTCACTTTGTCGTCTCTATCCATCCTAATCTGCATTTTGATTTCCCACGCTTCCTCTACTTGTCTCAAGAAAAATAAAGTTGCGTCCGACATGTTGGTAAAAATTTTTCTTTCTGTATATCAAATGGAGATATGCACCTGCAAAATTTGAGCTTTGTATCTTTTACCAGACCCTTAAAAGATTACTTACATCTCTAAACTTTCAAATTTTACTAAAATTTTAAAATGCATAGCTCCAGAATCTGACACAATTTCAACTTAATACCTATATTGAATTTTGAGATATAATGGTTTGAAATTTTGGAAAGTGCACCATTTTTGAAATGCTCATCATTTCCCCCCGCTACTATAATGTCAAAATGATACATTTTGCTTATATTCCTCTAGTGTAGCATAAGTACGCAAATTCGTTTCAACTACATAGCTTAGGAAATTTTCGAGATATTAATTCTTAAGTGTTTTTCTTTGCAGCGCCCCTTACCCTTACAATTATTGGCCACCCTTTAAGTTGACTATTGTGAATCTATGGGAACTTTGGTTGGGGATACCTAGCAAATGTAAAAATGAAACTTGCTCGGTGATAGTTACTAGTTAAAAGGCTACTTTATTTTTGATTCTATCCGTATTTATAACTTTTTGCTTAAATTAATTTTACAGCTAATCTATTATGATTCGATATTGAACTATTGTACATAGTTGGTTAGTTGATAAGTACAAATGCTTTTGTGTTTATACTCTATATGAAATCTGAGAGTATATTGTGTTTGCCTTACCGTTTGTAACGCTAAGAAATAATGCTCTCACAGAGCCGCCAAGGGTACAGAAATATTTGTTGTCGCTCAAAAACTTCGATTCCGAGTTGCTGTCTGTCCGTCTGTCTACAGCATAACTCTCGAACGCTTTGAGCTATCGTGCTGAAATTTGTTGTGTGTCATTTTTAGCAAAAAAGAAACTTTGAATTTGTGAACGGGCCACATCCCCTCACTCCTTCTACCCCCTTCCATACAAATTTCACGAAATTCCGAAATTTTCAGAAATTGATTTTTCCTTGAAACTATTTAAGCTATCGATTTGAAATTTGGGTCAAAGTATTATGATATAAATGTCAATAATATGACGGAATATTGATCCGATCCCGTCACTCCTTCTACCCCCTCCAATACAAATGCATAATTTTGAAAAATGCAGTTTTTCGATTTTCATTGAAACTAGCAAAGTTATAAAAACGTTTTTTGCCAAAATTAATTTTATTATAATTCCAATCAGAACTAAAAAAATTATCAACTTCACCTCACTCCTTCTACCCCCTCCCATACAAATTTCACGAAATTTTAAAATTTAAATTAAATTATTTTTCTGTTGAAGCTATCAACTTGATATTTTGCACAAAGTATAAAAATAGAAATATCAATAACGACAAAAAATGTGTTTTGATCCGTACACTCCTTCTACCCCCTCCCATACAAATGTATAATTTTTGTTAAGTGCATTATATCGATTTCCATTAAAACTAGAAAAAGTACAAACTTCAAATTTTGCCAGAATTTGTTTTTTAATAATTGCAATAAATGCTAAGAAAAATTGTCAGCTCCTCTTCACTCCTTCTACCCCCTCCCATACAAATATCTGTATTATAAATTCAAGAAAAGCATTTCTCCTTCGAATATATTAGAACTATCGAATTTGAAATTGAATCAAAGCGTGGTGATAAGGATGATGATAAGCAGTTTCAAAATCATCTTAAACGCTCCACTTCCTCTGCCACCTCCCATACAAATGCCTCAATTTCAGGAAAACTATGTCCAATTGAAAATAATGAAAGCTACAAACCTTAAATTCAGCACGAAATAGTTTGCATACCACATTAGGTGTCATATCCAAAAATTTCAAACCTTCCTCCTCTCCTTCTATCACCTCCCATAGAAAAGGCACTATTAATTATTTAAAAGAATTGTAGGTGACATATTTTCCGGTACATTGAACTATTTCTCATTTCATCTAGAGTATCATATGATTTGGCTTTACGCCCAATCATAATTCTTTTATGTTTTTGATATAATTTACCGCAAAGGGCCGATGTCTAAAAATAGTAATTTGAATATTAATTCCAAGGTTACGACTTTTGTTTTTTGTTTCTTGAAATTAAAATTTATATTTTGAATGAGGAATTGGTCGCTACAAATCTATTTACTATCTAATTTGTCCTAAAATATGACTGTTTTGTAGCAAGTAATTCCGAAGATATAATCATTTGAAAAAAAAAAAAAAGAATTCGACCGATAAATGATTCAATAATTTATTTATTTCTACAGTTTGCCCGACGAATTCCTTAATGTGTGCGTTGCTCTTCAGTTTCCTAGCTAAGACCATGGTTTATATATTCGAATTAGTAGTTTTTGGTTTTAGCGCTCTTCCTGCCTTCTCCTTAGCCACAAAACCCAACAAAATTTGTGTCCGCCTGTAATCAGCAGCCATCTGTTATCCACATAAAAATTACTTTTCTATCTGTAAGACTTTGTCGGTATCGACGGATTTCCTGGCCCTACTGGAGATGTCTCCATGGGCAAGGATTCATCCGTGGTCGAGGATTCATCCGTTGTCGGGGATTCATCCGTGGTCGGCATCGTGGCCGTGTCCGTTGGCGAGGGAGCGATAATATAATCAAGAGCAGCTGCAACTCGGACACCAACAGTGTGCTCTCTCGGACGATTTCCACTGCAATCCGTCGTAACTTCCGAAACCAATGCAACGAGTGTTGGTCCGTAGTACCTAAACTTGGTTGTCATTGGAGAGCCCAGATCACCATTACATGCGGCTCGACCTTTCCATCCGGAGAAGCAAATGTAATTATCGGAGTCTTTCCCGCATCTGTTTTTGGGGATAACTTTGCCTTTTGCGAAGCGAATTCTTCGAGCCACCGGGTGACCTACATTTTTAAGATATAAGATTTTAGTCCGGATATTAAATCCATTCACTTACGTCTATAACGTCCAAATCCGCATATTTTCATAAGATATCCGACATAGGTAGGAGGAGTAGTAACAGGTGTTGGTAGGCGAATCGGTCGGATACGACCTGTAATTAAAATTTACGGGAAAGTTAGTCGATCACTTATGAGTTTAAGAAAAAATAATTACGTGATAACTTGACAGTAGGAAAATCAATTACCGCGAAGGCGGCACTTGCAGTACCCGTGGAACCGAATGTAACTTTTCCAGTATGTTCGTTATCTTTCACAATTATTCGTATAATGCGACCTCGCTCTCTCTCTTTGTAGAAATTACGAACCCCTAGGTGAACCGTTACTGAAGTAAACGTCCTGAAAATAATCAAACATTTTAAAACTAAATGTACACATTTTAGATTATTACAAAACTAAGCCCGCTTTCAAATAAACATGTAAAAAATGTTGGTAATGAAGAAACGTCCTACAAACAAAAACATATTTTTTTTTTTTTTACAATGGAACTTCAGCCCAAATTAGGCTTTAGCCTCCTAAAATTCAGGTTGCTTCTCATTACGTATTATGGAAGGGTTGTTTATCCTTCGAAGAACCCTCTATCTACGAATTTTTCATTTTCGTAAGTTGAGGTAACCAAGATATAACCATGCAGGCAGTGTGCTGGAATTGTACGTTTATCGGGATTTGAACTCACGACCTTCGCATTGTAGGAAAACACATGACCCACTAGGCTACACCTTAGCTTAACAAACAAATATATTGACTAATAATATTGATGGTTTGTATCAAAGGTAGTAAAACAGGAAAAAAATACAACGCTACATTGTAAGCTAATGCAAAACCTTTCCAATGACATCAAGATTGGTTTGGTGAATGTTTTCACAGTGCATTTCGAAATGAAAGAAAAGATTTCCGGATTTTACACTGTTACGCTTTATTATTCGTGACGTTTCGGTCTCTGCTGAGATATATCTCAGTTTGATAAAGGTCTCAGCAGAGACCGAAACGTCACGAATAATAAAGCGTAACAGTGTAGAATCCGGAAATCTTTTCTTTCATTTCGACATCAAGATTGTACCTGTACTTTCCGATTATTATTTTTAGCTCTACGAAGGACCCGTTTTATATACTTCATGTCCTGGTCGCTATACGTTGTTATTCTTTGGTTCCGAGCTCTTGACGTTTCAAAATAATAGTGCCGGTCTGTATCACGTACATATATTCCTAATTATATTACTCTAGATGAAATCTGAGATTGTGTTTGCCTTAATGTTGGTAAAGCTAACAAGTAATGCTCGCACGGAGTCGTCAAGAGTACAGAAAAATGTGTTGTCGCTCAAAAGCCCCGATTCTCAGTGACTGTCCTTCTATCTACAACATAACTTTTAAACGCTTTGAGCTATCCAGTTGAAATATCATTTTTAGGAAAAAAAACATTAAATTCGTGAACAGGGCGCATTCCTCACTCCTTCTTTAAGGCACCGAATGTAACTTAGCGGGTCACCCTATAATGTTATGAACAGTAATATCTGTATAGGTATCGGAAAAATGTGAAGAGTTATTAGAAACTGGATAACTAAAGTAGAGAGAGACGAAAGTGGCTTTGGACATTGCTCTTGAGGCAGTGGAAGCTGCACTCGTTGGGAAACACTTTGGCTGGAAATGTGTTTCAAAGTCTGCTCGTTCGGGAAATGAATGACTACTTAAATTTCACTGTAGGAGGAGGCAAGATTTTGAGAGTGTATGCGCTCAGCTGGGCGAGTATTCCGGGGAAAAAATTGATTTGAGGAATGAGTGCGCTTAGTTCTGCACTGCATTTACCACGAAACTAGCGATAATAAATGCACTCCGACATTTCTGTGATACTCGAGAGAGTCGATAGAAGACGTGATGGACTCGTTTCCAATCAGTCGGAACGCGTGAATACGATCGAGCAACGCGAGGTGTTTTTTGGATGCCCCAGCCCAAACATGCGAGTTGTACTTTAAACTTTGTCTACTGTATGCTTTATAAGGTGGTTGCTCGGTCGGTTGGCGTGAAATACTTCTTGCACTTTCGAAAACACCTAGACGTTTAGAGGCATCGAGGGCAATATCAAAGACATGCTAGGCCCAATTCAAGTGGTTATTAATTTTAACGCCTAGAAGTATGAAATAGGCCGAAGTGCAAAGTTGTGAACCACCGAATGTCGCATTGTCAGAATTCCTTAATGCAAGGAAATTGCCATAAATCGGTTCGAAGTTTAAAAGCTGGAAATCGAATTATCCTCTGCCTCATAATTTAGTGAAGGGACGAAACAAACAACAACATCCCTACACCAAGTACACAAATAAAATAACATAAAAAATTAACAAAAAATTGGTATCAACTAGCATTAAGTCTACGCTTTAAGCACAGCTTATCAATAGAGAAGTCGAACACATTAGCATTCTTATTACTTCTATCACGAGACTCGAAATCGGCTCATTCATACCATAATTTGTCCGGTGAAAACATATCTGTAGACGTCTATGCTGCCTTGGTAAAAATTGACCAACAGCAAACTGCATCAAACTCGAAAGTGTGGAAGAATCCACTAGCCCTGTAAGAAGTTGATGAATAAAGACTATATCAGCTACCTCACGTTGTTTCGAGAGTAATGACATATTTATTAGCTTAAGTCGATGTAAAGAGGAAGATGAACTCTGTCATTCCAATTAAGGTGGCAGAAGGCAATTCTCACAAATTTACGCTGAATTGATTCAATTCTGCCAATGTGCTCATGATAATGAGGAGATCAAACTAGAGAAGCATATTTGAGGTGAGGTCTAACGAAGGTGTTATAAAGAATCAATTTAACAAAGGGATTGGTAACCAATTACTAAAATTAATCAAATCCTCATGAAGAAAATTGTCTCCGTTGGAACTAAGGCAACTAAAGATCTTAATGTCGTCTGCATAAATGAGTGCATCTGAGTATTTAAGAACAGAGGCAACATCATTAATGGCCAGGACAAACAATAGTGGCTCCAAATGACTTCCCTGAGGTACACCAGAGTGCGCAGTAAATGGCGTAGAAGTACCATCACAAAACAGAACTGGATAAGTTCTATTGAATAGATATGACTTAATCCAACCATGTACATAGGAAATCTCAACATATCTAATTTCAACAAAATAATGGAATGGGGTAGTTTACTTAAATCAGTATAAATACAATCCAGCTGCTCGCCCTCCTCAATATCCACAATGGATTTATTCGTAAACTCCATCAGATTAGTGGCTATTCACCTATTTTTGACAAAACTATGTTGTTTACTTGAAATCAGCGATTTACAATGAAGCGACATGCCCTCATACACTACAGATTTAAAAAGCTTTCGAATAACTGATAGTTTAGTTATTGGTCGATAGTTGACAACATCAGATTTCGTACCACCTTTGCGATTTGGTATGATAAAGGATGCCTTCCATACGTTAGGGGAAATCCCAGTTTTTAGTGACCTTTGAAAGAGCAGGGAGAGTGGTTCAGCAATAGAGAGACAGCTGCGTTTCAAGATCACTGCAGGAACTCCATCTAGGCCAGGAGAAGAAATGGTTAACTATATGATTATAAGAAATCGTTATATCAGACAAAGTAGTTGAAGCAGTACCTCTAAAGTTATCAAAGTACGACATGTCAGGGATAAAGTTACTACCAGAAAAAGATCCACTGAAGAATGTGGCAAAAAAAATTACAAATAGTAAATTGATCATTAGTATTGTTGCCGAGTAATTGAAAAGAAGATAATTAACCATCAGATTTACGCTTACAATTACCAAATTTCCAAAACTTCAAGGGATCTCTAATGATATCCGACTGCACTTTAAGTAAGTATTCAGAATACAAGCGAGTAGATAAATCTCTCAATTAGTCATAATATTCTTCATATAAACGAAAATCAGTGTCATTATTCGTTCTAGTATACCTATTCCACGCTGCATTACGAGAGTTGCAAATCGCACGCAACTCACTCGTGTACCAAGGATACAACAATGAGATATTCTTCCGACAAGTAAAAGGAACTGAAGCAACAATTTGTATCGAATATAATAAAAATCAACTACGGCACCCTCAAAATCAGGATTGTCAAAAATTTCATCAGATATAAAATAGTACAACCGTGAAAAATCGGCTTTATTAAAAACAAAAGATAGCACTTTCTCACTAGGGCTCAAAATATGCTCCTCGTCAATAATAAAAAATATATTAATCGGAGGGTGTAAGACATCAATAATCGAAATTGATGATAAGCTCTCTTCCACGGAACAGGCACAGTAGTCAGAATAAAAAACCATGTCAAGC
This sequence comes from Chorisops tibialis, assembly GCA_963669355.1. Lineage (NCBI taxonomy): Eukaryota > Metazoa > Arthropoda > Insecta > Diptera > Stratiomyidae > Chorisops > Chorisops tibialis. The sequence goes on from OY770263.1 coordinate 80,427,847, forward strand.
TGTCTTCTATAGGAATTCCGAACAATACTAAGTTGATGGAGACCAAGTGCAAATATATTATCTACAAAAAAATATTCCAACGAGAATGAAGCATCAGAAACTAGGAGAGCAGAATCATCGTCAGCCAATGACCACGAAAGACCTGGAATATTAAAATCACCCAATGAAATGGGTTCGTCAGACATATTCATAGTTCTATGAACAAATGTTATACAGTCAACTGTTTTTTCTTGTAAAGAGCAAGGACTCGAAGCGGGAATATGTATCAAAAAGACTTATTACTAAACACAAGTTTAACACATAAGATCTCCAGACAGTGAGAGTTCAGCACGTCAACAACTACACAATTAATGCAGCTTCAGACTGCTTATAACAACCCACCACCATTCAATCTCAAATCGGAAACGTGACGATCCCTACGTAAAGACTTGGAAGTTTGAACTAAATAGTTCACTTTCGGAAAAGCTGCAGTTTAGTCCGGTTTCAGAAAAAGTAATAACATCATAAGAAGAATTCTGGCTTAAAGCAAATATCGCCTGGGTTTTACTGCGCAGTCCATTTACGTTTTGATAGTAAATGGACACTTGTCTAAGTTTTTTGGACCAGAATCCGGTGAGCTAATACGACAAGAAATAAATTCTTTAACAAATGCTCCAGACGGTCAAGAATTATTATCTAATAACCGATTAAAAAGTTTTTGTGAGATAATACTGTAACATTACGTTTAAGGGATAAACAACAAACCTGTGTTTTGGAGGCTTTGAACTCTATTCTGTTTCTCCTCCCCCTTCCAGAATTAAGTTAAGAGCTGAGTTCAGCAAACGGAGTGCCTGTGTGCGACTGGAAGTAATAGAATGCTTGTTTCATTCTGGAGCAGAGCTAAATTCATGGTTTTTATCGACAGCACTATCATCTAAAAAACTAACCAAATGGTTGTTGATGTAAAAGGAAAGAAAAGAGTTGGAGATAAAACAGAGCCCTGAGGGACACCGGAATCTATTGGGAAGGAGAAAGAAGAAACGGAATCTAGTATTACTCATATAATATATTCAGGTGGGAGACTCTCAATTCATTTAACAAGGGTAGCATTAAGACCTATGAGCTATTCATGAAAAACTCTGTCAAAAGTTTTTGCAATGTCGAGTGCAAGAACTTCACCCTCGCCGTGCATGAGTTATGTATGCATGAGGACGGTAGTTGGCGGGTTTCGCCTTGCTTTCTTTCTTGGGAATTGACTGGTTATTCGCAATTTTTCACATATGTGGAAAGCACGTAGAAGAATAGATGAGGTAGATAACATTGCAAAGAAGTTTAGCTTAAGAAGATATGCCCTTGGAAAGGTGATGGGAAAATACCGTCCGCAGCATTAGATTTGTGAATATTGAGCTCTCGAAGAATCCTGAAAATATGTATCGTGCGAAAATGTAGTGTGGGCAATGAGAAACTAGAATTATTGAATGCGATTGGTTTGAATATGAAATGCGTGAGTTTCTAGCGAAACGTGCTGCTAGTAAGTTAGTATTTTCGATAGGATCAATCACGGTTCGATCGCCATCAACAAGAAGTTGCACTGAAGCAAAAATGGAGATGTTTTTGACCGTTTTGACGAATGTTCAGTTAGATTTCGAGCCTTTAGGGCACTGAAGGACCTGCTTGTTTCTTGGCCTGAAAAGCATCAAGACATTCTTTATTGTACCAAGAGTCCTTTAACGGTCTGACTTTCTTTTGACTGAAAGAAAAATACTCAAAATGAATATCGCGACTATCTCTTGAGCTACTTAATTGAAACTTGGAACATATTGTTATAGATCTGGCAACCACGCAATTTGATCTTTCTCGAATACACAAGAATTATGTAGAACAGTATCCCCCAATATGTAAAAAGCCATAATTAAAGATCTAGAACTTTCCAGTATAATTGAGACATACACCTGACGACATATACGACGGAAGGTTCGAGAATTTGGGGAAAAATGTATAAAAGCACGAAGCTTTCAGACGGGAGGCAGATATTCAGCAACATTTATGGAAGACGCGAACCGGTGCAAGAAAGCGATAGCGACGGTAGTGCCATATAGTGTGAATTAAGTTAAAGTGCGAAGAAATAAATTATCACTTATTTTTAAACGAATTGTGTTTTTACTTGAAATCCCGGCGAACCCCTAGATCGCAACAATATGTTAAGTTATACTAGCAAGATACATAAAAAAACATAACAGAATGGGAATGGGAAATGGGAATGACTTTAATATACTGGAACATTGTCATCCCAATTTCTTTCGAATAGTGAATACAGATTTTTGCATGGGAGGTGGTAAAAGTACAGGGGAGGTTTGTGTTTTTCGTATGTGACACCAAACATGGCATGCGAAATGTTTTTTGCCGAATTTAAAGTTTTTAATTTTCATTATTTTTAAAGAAATTGGACATAGTTTTCCTGAAATTCGACCGCTTGTATGTGAGGTGGCAGAGGAAGTGGAGCGTTCAAGATGATTTTGAAACTACTTTTATTCAATTTCAAAGTCGATAGCTCTATATTCGAAGGATAAATGCTTTTCTTAAATTTATAATAAGATATTTGTATGGGAGGGGGTAGAATGAGTGAAGCGGAGCTGATAATTTTTTCTAGCATTTATTGCAATTATTAAAAAACAAAATGTGGCAAAATTTTAAATTTGTATTTGATCTAGTTTTAATGGAAATCGATATAATGCAATTAACAAAAATTATGCATTTGTATGGGAGGGGGTAGAAGGAGTGTATGACTCAAAACAATTTTTTTTCCCATTATTGATATTTCTATTTTTATACTTTACACAAAATATCAAGTTGATAGCTGTAATAGTTTCGAAGAAAAAGAATTTAATTTAAATTTAAAAATTTTGTGAAATTCTTATGGGAGGGGGTAGAAGGAATGACGTGAAGTTGCTGTTTCTTTTTAAAACTAATTGCAATTATTGTAGAATTAATTCTCGCAAAATTTCGTTCTTTCAGCTTTACTAGTTTCAATGAAAATGGAAAATATGTATTTTTCAAAATTGTCGATTTGTAGAAGGAGTGATGGTATCCGATCAATATTCCGTGATATTAATGAATACTTTGACCTAAATTTCAAGTCGATAGCTTAAATAGTTTCGAAGAAAAATCAATTTCTCAATATTTCGAAATTTCATGAAATTTGTATGGGAGGGGGTAGAAGGAGTGGGAGAATGTATCCCATTCACGAACTTAAAGTTACTTTTTTGCTAAATGTGACACACACAAATTGTTAGCACTATAGTTTAAAGCTTTTGAGAGTTATGCTGTAGACGGACGCATAGACGGACAGACAGACAGACGGGCAGACGAACAGACGGTCACTCGAAATCGAGGTTCTTAAGCGACAACAAATATTTCTGTACCCTTGGCGGCTCTGTGTGAGCATTATTTCTTAGCGTTACAAACGGGAAGGCAAGGCATATGCAAGGCATATGTATACTCTCAGATTTCATCTAGAGTATAATTATTATAACTTACGTTGGGGGTATACATTTGCTTAACGTAACTACACGGGTGGAGAAAATAAGAGCACCATTACAGCCAGTTATTCCCTTATCTGACATCACACTGAGAACCGCGTGATGAGAAACTGAATTTTTTTTCGCTTTTTTTCCTCCTGTGATTCTTGCATTCTGGAAATCGTTGTCTTTATCACTGTCAGAACCCTCATCCGAAATATTATCTTCCACTTCGTTCACGATTTCTGGCGAAAAATCTGCAATTTCTGGCAATTGGTCTTTACCAGCTTCTTCTAAACTAAGATCTGACTCAATATTGGACACACACAACACAAATATCCAAGAAAATAATAATAACAATTTCATTTCGATTTTTTTTTCTGTTTTGTATGTTTTTTTTTATCAAATGTATAAAACTTATATTTTTACAATATTATCTTTCTATTCGCGTGAGTAAATAATTCGTAGCGTTTCACTGATATGAACTGATCACTTCAAATTTACGAAGCGTCTTTTATAGTAAAAATATCTGCGAATAAGTCGGGCGCAACTTTTTTATTCTTGGGACAAGTTGATATTGCGTGTGAAATATTATATGCAAGTTTAGGTTTGTATGAAGGTGGTTCGGTTTGGTGGATGTAATAATTTTTTAATTGATTGTTTGAATCACGTTCAAAATTCGCTGTGTAGAATGTTAGTTTCATGGACGAATTTGCATGAATTCGGTGTATTTTATATTCCTGAAAACATATTTTTGCATGGGACGGAGGAGTTGAGGGGATCGTAAAATTTGTGATGCAGCATAATTTTGTTTGAAATGAATAGTGTTCGTGCACAATTTCGCGGTTGTAGCTTAATTTGTTGCTTAATAGTTGATTTATTGAAATTGGTCGAAATCGTACTTTTGTTGGGGAAAGGGTTAGAAGGGCAAGAGGAATTTCAAAACTTTTGATGCAACGTTTTTTTAAATACTGTAGTACGAAAAGGGCCACTGAATTCAAGGAAAAATCAAAATAGTATTCTTTCATTTTAAATTAAACAACAACTTTATTAAAATCGCTTTTTATTCACTATGTCGACTTCCCAATTCTATTTCCATTTCGAATTTCGACTTCGAGTTTCGAGTTCGCCACTCGCCGACCTGTTCTGGATTCTTTCGGTTTTCAACCATGGCTTCCCTGCATTACAAAAGCTCACCCTTTTTATACTCTAGATGGAATCTGAGAGTATTATAAGTTTGCTCTAAGGTTTGTAACGCCAAGAAATAAGGCTCGGAGAAAAAAATGAATGATACAGAAGTTAATTTTATCACTCAAAAATCTCAAAACCGGATGTCCGTCCGTCCGTCCGTCCGTCTGTTCGCTCTCTAGCTTGAGAACGCGTTGACCTAGATTGTTCAAATTTTGTACACGTCGTTTTTGACAAAAAAATAAGGTCAAGTTCGTGAACGGGCCAAATCGCTCCACCCCTTCTACCCCCTCCCATACAAAATGACACAATTGCGCAATTTGACAATGAATAGATTTGCACGAAAAGTATATAAGCTATTAGCCTGAAATTGGGAATATATTATTTTTATGATAATATAAATCTACCGTATAAAAATTATAAGTGTCCTCCCCCTCCTTCTACCACCTCCCATACAAACTGTACTTGTCATGAATTATTCTAAGCCAATTTACTCAGTGCGTATAAAATTTAGCTGGCTGAAATTGTGCACCAAATATTTATTTAAAATTTTTAGTAAGGCCGAAAAAAAATTAGACGATTAGCTTTACCCCTTCTACCCCCTCCCATACAAAATGACACAATTTCGCAATTTGGCAATAAATGGATTCACTCGAAAAGTATGAAAGCTATTAGGCTGAATTGTGGGATATATCACTTTCATAATGATCTAAATTTACAGTACAAAAATTATTGGCATTCTCCCTCTCCTTCCACCCCCTCCCATACAAACTGCACTTTTTCATGAAATGCTCTTAGACGATTTTCTCAGAACATATAACATTTATCGAGCTCACATTTTGTAATAAATTCTTAATTAGCATTATCACTAAGATCAAAAAAAAAATTTGATTAGCTTCACTGCTTCTACCCCCTCCCATACAATATGACACAGTTTCACAAGTTCACAAAAAATCGATTTTCTTGAAAAGTATGAATGTTACTTATCTCAAATTTAAGAGATGTCAATTTTATGGTATTTTTAGTTATTTCTGAAAAATTCACTAAAATCCACCCACCCTTTCTACCACCTCCCATACAAACTGCACATTTTCACAAAATCTAACACACTAATTTTCTCAGTTCCCATTAAATTTTTGGAGTAAGCATTTTGAATAAAACATTTGTATAGTGAGTTTAGCATGATGGGGGAAAAATTAGTTCAATGCTATCATCCCTTCTAACGCTCCACATACAAAATTTCTTGGGGTCACAAAAAATTCCATTTCATCTAGAGTATCGTAAGATTGCGCATTACGCAATCGTAGTCCTGTTATGTTTATACCAAGCACAACCGACCGTTGTCCTTACGACGTATTCGCTAACTCATGATGAGTAATGAGCTTGTAGCTTGATCGGAATTTGTGCGCACGTATAATTGTTTTTGTTATCGGTTAAAAGGAGAAGAGGCCACAGGTGTTATTTCAGTTCTCCTGAATCATTGTTAACTGAAAACTTCGAACATTCAATAAGCGACATGGTGTTGGCATGTAACAATATTCGTAAAAGAATTTGTACAAAATTTTAAGTTGATAGCTTTTAATGGATTAGTGAATATTTATTTCTTAAAAATCGTCGGAAAATACTTGTGTATAGGAGTGCGTGGAAGTTTCAACGTAATACCTGTGTTTACTTTTTAGATGTAATTGTAATTTTGAAAAGTACCTTATTTTACTTTATTATTTTAATAATAAAGTATTGTGATCGACTTGGAAAAATAAAATTTGTTGCTACCCTGAAATTTTGTTTTTTTCGCGTTTCATGACTAAAATAGCCTAAAAATGCAAAAAAAATCCGTTTATCTATACGCCGTCCGCTGGTGTGTACTCCCAAACCCTTCAAGATAAAAAGTTCATTTTTGGATGGATTGTAGATAGTTGGGGATCTCAGGCGAACACCCAGTTTGATGGATGTAAGGTTTCAGGGGCAGGCGGGGGGGACCGCTTAAGCCGAAAAACACAAATTCAAATATCTCAACCGTGGTTACAGCTAGAAAGCTAAAAATCGATACACATATAAAGTTGTTTGCGGTACAACTTTTAAAAATAGTTTAATTGTTTTATCCATTGGGGTGCAAAAGGGGGGAGGGGGTCGCTAAAAAAAATTGTCGACCGATTTTTTTTTTTCAAATGATTATATCTTCGAAATGACTTACCATAAAAAATTTGTATTTTTAGACCACCAAGGTGGCATATAGATCCAATAGAATCAGCTTACATAGAGGCTAATTATTGTAAGAGAGAGGGTCACGGTGGGAGGGGGAGTGGTGCAAAGAAAAACACTTAAAAATCAATATCTTGTCTATTTGTTGAGCTATGTAATTGAAACTTGATACTTGTATTAAGCTATACTAGAGAAATACAAGAAAAATAAAACATTTGGACAGTAGTGGAGGAAATGAGGAGCATTGCACTTCCCAAAATTTCAAACCGTTATATCTCAAAACTGAGTGCAGATATCAAATTAAAATTTCATGACATTATAGAACTAAACACTTTTTAATTTTACTAAAAATTGTACGTTGGGTGGTGTAAGGGGAGGGAGGTGGTAAGTAAAAATGTCAAAAATTTTGAGTGATTTTTTAGGGCTCTGGTAAAAGATACAAAGTTTAAATTTTCCATGTGGATACATCTAGGTATTTGTTGTACATACAGAAAAAATAATAGAAATTCTACAATTGTAATGTACCGACCGCCCTGGTCTAACGTGCACAAGATGTTTCATGAGAGATGAAAAAACACATAAACTGAAAATTTTTGAAAATTTGCAAAATGCATTTAAAAATAATGAAATATTAACTGGTTGAATACCTTTCAAACTTCTACCCCCTCCCATACAAAAGTATGATTTCGACCAATTTCAATAAATCAACTTCTAACCAACAAATTAAAAGCTATGAACTTGAAATTTTGTACGAGCACCTTACAAGAAAGAATGATATAAAACTGCATCACAAATTTTACATTTCCCTTACCTCCTCTACCCCTTCCCATAAAAATGATTGGTTTCATGAATGTAAAATACACCAAATTTTATGAAAATTCTATGCAATTTCGTCTATGAAACCGACATTCCATGCAGAAAATATTGGACGTAATTGAAGCAATCAATCGAAAAATTATTGACATTCACCCCCCTTTCATATCACCCCTCCCTCATGAGAACCCAAACTTGTATCATCATCATCAATGGCGCGACAGCCCAAATCCGGCCCTGGCCTCCTGAAGTCGTCGCCTCCAATCGTCTCGATCCAGAGACCGCGTCCTCCAGCTGCTAATTTTTAAAATGGCTTTGCTGTCTTCATCAACCGAGTCTTCCCATCGCTTGCGTGGTTTGCCTACTGGCCGGTTACCACTCGTTTTTCCTTTAAGAGCACGTTTGGGTATTCTTCTGTCTTCCATTCGCTCTACATGGCCAGCCTACTGCAGTTTACGTAGCTTGATGAACGTTGAAGCTTCTGGCTCGTCGTAGAGTTGATACAACTCATGGTTGTATCTTATTCGCCATTCCGTTCCTTCCTTCACAGGTCCCGAAATTCTTCGGAGGACCTTTCTTTCGAATGTGTTAACTGCTTTTTCGGAAGTTCGCGTTAATGTCCATGTCTCGCTGCCATAACAGAGCACAGGTCGCATAATAGTTTTATAAATCCGCAGCTTATTGTTCCTGTGCACTTTCTTGGATTTCATTATTGGAAGTACCGAATAATACGTCTTATTTGCAAGTATTATCCGTCGTTTGATTTCGTCTGTTTCATTACCGTTCTTTGCTAGATTAGCCCCAAGATATATGAAGTTGTCCACTCTCTCCAAATTATATTCCGCAATTGTTATGTTTTGTCTGATTTTCGTTCTCCTTCTTGTTTGCGTCATTACTTTTGTTTTGCTTTCATTAATGCGCAACCCGATTTCTTTTGCGGCGGATTCAAGATTGACAAATACCTCCTTAGCACTAGGGAAGGATCTTGCTAGAATACTAATGTCGTCAGCGTATGCTACTAGTTGGGTGGACTTGAATAGTAGTGTCCCGTTGGTGTCGACTGGGATTTTTCGGACGACATACTCTAGTGCCAAGTTGAAAAGCATAGGGGCTAGACCATCTCTCTGCTTTAAACCACATTCCGTTCGAAAGCTTGTTGTGGAATCGGTTTGTATTCTCACTTGGGATTCAGTGTTCGTCATTGTGAGTCTTGTTAGTCGGACTAGTTTTGGAGGAATCCCAAAGGCAAGCATGATTTGGTACAGTACGCTCCTGTCGATACCTTCGTATGCTTGTTTAAAATCTACGAATATTTGGTGCACGTCTGTGTTATATTCCCAGCATTTCTCAAGCACCTGTTTCACCGAGAATATCTGGTCTGTTGTAGATCGTCCGGTTCTGAATCCGCCTTGGTAGTCGCCAATTATTTGATTAGTATAGGGCTTAAGGCGATGTTCAATAATTTTTGTCAGTATTTTATAGGACGTACACAACAATGATATACCTCTGTAGTTCTCACAGCAGAGTTTGTCTCCTTTCTTGTAAATTTGACATATAATACTTTTTCGCCAGTCGTCGGGTATGATTTCCTCTGTCCAAATTTTGCATATCATGTTGTGCAGTATTTCAGCGACACATTTTCCACCGTTTTTCAGAAGTTCAACTGGTATCTCGTCAATTCCCGGCGCTTTGTTTCGTTTTTGGTCACATAGGGCTGCTTTGATTTCAGCAAGCGTGGGTGGGATCGATGATGGTTCATCTTTGTCAGTTGAGGCTTCAATTGAAATGTTGTCTGTCGTTATCGGTGCTACTGGGATGGGATTCAAAAGATGTTCAAAGTAGGAAGCCCATCTCCTTTTGATTTCTTGTGCGTCGCTGATGATGTTGCCATCGACGTCTTTGCAGAGACTGGTTTTTGGTTTATATCCCTTTTTTAAGTCTTTTACTATTGCGTATGCGTCCCGCGTTTTATTTTTTCTCATGTCGTCCTCCATTTTTTGTATTTTGTCATTATGGTACTTCCTTTGTTTTCGTCTACAGGTCTTTTTCGCATATCGCCTAAGCTCGTCATATCTATCTTTTTGGCTCGTGTTGGTCGTTCAGTAAAAATTTTGTAAGCTTCGTTCTTTCTATCTATTGCGTCGCGACATTCTTGGTCGAACCAATCATTATTTTATCGCCGTGCTTGATACCCTAATACCTCTTCCGCGGAGGATTTGATGCCGTCTCGTATTTTCATCCACACATTCTCCACTGGCATTTTTTGGATATCTTCATATATTGGTGTCAGGTGTTTATTACATGCTAACATGTAAGCCTGCGCCACCGTTTCGTCGTTAAGCTTGTCGACATTGAATTTGCGTGCTCTACTCGTTTTCGTATATCCACGACAAGCTATTTTGCATCGATACTTAGCTCTGACTAGATAGTGATCAGAGTCACAATTCGCACCGCGGAGAGTTCGTACATCAAGTATGCTGGAAGCAGCCCTTTTCTCAATTAGAACGTGGTCTATTTGGTTGACGGTGTGACCATCTGGTGATGCCCACGTTCGTTTGTGAATATCGCGATGTGGGAAGCACGTAGAGCTTACTATGATGTTTTTGCTGCTCGCGAAATCAATAAGACGTTGGTTACGTCATGGAGACTGTGCCCTCCTGTTGTTCCTCTATGAGCCTCCTCTTTTCCGACTTTTGTATTAAAATCCCCTAAGACAATCTTTAGGTCATTCGAGGGCAGTGAGTCATTGGTTGTCTCTAGGGTGGCATAAAATTCGTCCTTAGTTATATCGTCCTTGTCTTCTGTTGGTGCGTGAACGTTGATCAACCAAGTGTTGAAAAATTTAGTCTTTATTCGGATTGCACACAATCTTTCACTTTCTGGTCTGAAACTCGTGACCTGCTGTTTAAATTTTTTGTCAACGACAAAAGCGACTCCAAACTCTCTGCTTCCCGACAATTTTCCACTTGGATAGATTGTGTGTGATCTCATGTCCATGATTTCGCTACCGAGCCATTTCGTTTCTTGAATGGCAGTAATGTTGATGTTGTGTTTTGCCACTTCTTCGAGGAATTCTTTCAGAGCTCCTGTCCTAAATAAGGATCGAACATTCCAAGATCCAATAGAGTAGTCCATTTGCCGTTTGCGGGGTCGTTGCCGTTGAGTCCATCCTTTCCGAAGCTGTTCTTCAGGTGTCGGGGACAGTGTTTTTTTTTCGGTGATGCGTTGTCGGCGCCTCGCCCAACCCCCGACCTGGAGGACCGGTTCTACTTATTTATTACACCCTAGTAGAAAAAGGGAGTTTTGAGCTAAATATGACATGCTGGAGTTCTCACAGCTATGCTGCAAGTCCAACCATGTCATACTTTTTGCCTACTTCCTGAGACGCACTGGTGTTACTGGCCATTCAGGATAACTCCATGTTCCCTCCTCCTTTCTCAAACCGGGCTTGGGACCGTCTATGTCGGAGTTACCCAAACTTGTATTCCGGAATGAAATATTGATTACATGTACTGGAGCTATTGATCGTATTCGCAATTAAGTGTTAAATTAACCGCAGCCCTGCCCTAAAGGGAGTCCGCTTGTGAAAGGGGGTTTCACTTGTGAAAAGGGGTTCCACTTGTGAAAGGGGGTTCCACTTAGTCTTCCTTAAGCCCTCTAACTCGCATATTGCCTTTCCATACATCTTCAACTTGCCCCAAAAATAATAAAGTTGCGCCCGACTTGTTGGTAGTTTATTTTAAATGCTCCCCATTTCACTCCACTACTATAATGCCGAAATGTTATATTTTTCGCATATTCCTCTAGTACAGTTCAATATATGTTCCAAGTTTCAATTTCATTGCTTAAGAAATAATCGAGATTTTAATTTTTAAGTGTTTTTCTATGTAATCCCCTGTCCCCTAGCCCTCTCCCTAAAGGTACGTTTACATCTGACACTTATTGCCAGAATTTATGTGCGAGAGAAATCGTGACTAGTGTAAACGAAGATGAATTATGTCCGATACTTATATTCTACTATCGGAGATAAGTGTCGACACTTCTGTCCAAACAGATGTAAACGCTGATTATTTGTAAATTCAAGCTCTCTCGACACTTATCGCAGAAGTTACTGCTCGTCTACTTTTGCAATAAGTGTCGGGAAAACTGTAGGATACAATGCAGTTCTTTTGTAACGTAAAGAAAAGCACTTAATAATTTATAACCCGACTATCTCTTAAGCTATGTAATTGAAACTTGAAACATAAATTAATCTATACTAGCGGAATATAAGAAAAATATAATATTTGGGCATAATAGCAGTGGGGGGAAATGGGGAGCATTTCAAAATTGGTGCATTTTTGAAAATTTCAAACCAATCTAAAAATCCAATGCAGGTATTAAGTTGAAATTTTTTGAGATTGCCGAGCTTTATGACTTATAAATTTGATAAAATTTTTATTTTGATGGCTGTAAGGAGAGTGAGGTGATGGCCCAAAATATCGTAAAATTTTGAGAAATTTTTATAGGGCTCTGGTAAATTTAAGTTTTGTACGAGAATGGCTATGAAAAAATAAACTGCCAAGAAGTCGGGCGCAACTTTATTATTTACTCCCATACATAATTACGCAATTTGAAAATAAACGGATTTGTTCGAAAAGTATAAATGCTATTGATCCGAAATTTGTAATATATTACTTTAATTATGATTTCAATCTACTATAATAAAAGTTTTTTGAGTCCTCCCTTTCCTTCCAGAACCTCCCATACAAACTGCGCTTTTTATGAAATACTATAAACAAATTTACTCAGTACGTATAAAATTGATCGAGTTGAAATTGTTCACAGTATCTATTAAATTTTTGAAACCTAAATTTTGTATAAAACATTTTGATGGCAACTCTAGCGTGATGTGAAAAAATTAGTTCAATGTCGTCATCTCCTCCACCACTTTCCCTACGAAATTTCTTAAAATGTAAAAAAATTCATCTTGACCACATAAACTGAACTGCAGAATGGAAGATATGTACGACACTTGTGTCCGCATGTAAACGGGTCGGACATTTCTTCCGAATTTCAGCATTGCGAGAACTGTGGGACACTTATCCACGACACAAGTGACTGATAATTTCTCTCAGATGTAAACAGTCAAAGCGAATTTCGGTCGGACACTTGACACTTATGTCCGGAGAGAAGTGTCTGATGTAAACGTACCTTTACAATTATTGGCCTCTCTCTAAGCTGTTTATGGTGGATCTGAATTGGTCGTTTATTTTGATAAATAATTCCAAAGATATAATCATTTCAAAAAAAAAAAAAAAAACAGCCAACAATTTCTTTTAGCCCCCCATTTCGGGCTCCACTGGTTACAAAAATTATTATATTTTTCTTTTTGCTGTTTTCCCCATAAACCAGCATATCCGAACATTGAGCTCCGCTTTCTATCTGCATTCCTAGAGAAGATATTAGCAAGTGTAATTTTAGACTCTATGTCTCACCCACTTCCCCCTTGCAACTGACACTCCACAAAATTAAGGGAATGGAGTTCACTTACCCAATTAACAATCTACCCTAAAATGAACATCCTATCTTTCAGGCTCTCGGAGATATGCGTCCGGATGGCAACCAGCGTATAGACAGACGGATTTTTTTGGGCATTGTTCGGGAAATTGGGCTTTATGCCCAATCATAATTCTGTTATGTTTTTTTTATTATTTTCTGTGTCGATTTCAATACTTTATTATTAGAACTAGCATACGCCCGCGACTTCGTCCGCGTAAAAATAGCAATAATAAGCAATTTTTGAGAGTGTAGTTAGTAATGTATTATGTGGGATATATAATCGGCTTACTTTAATGGCTCTTTGAATACGATGTTTTGTATTTTGTTAGAATCAGAGCCATTAATTATTAAGAATGAAACCATGATACGCGCATTTGAATGGGACAGGTTCGTGATCAAATCAATCAATCAATCAATGTCTCATTGTATGGGATAGGGGGGGTTTATGGGATTGAATGGAGTAGAAGGAATGAAGCTTTTCGGTTAATTTTTTTCCCCCGATATTAATAATAATGCTAATTAAGGATTAAGTACAAAATTTTATTTCGATGGAATTTATATGTACTGAGAAATTTGGCTTAGAGTATATCATGAAAAAGTGCGGATTGTATGGGAGATGGTGGAAGGAGAAGGAGTTTGTAGTGATTTTTTGAGAAACAACTATAATTATAATGCAATTGATGTATTGATGTATTTCAGATCAGTAACATTCACACTTTTCAAGAAAATTGAATTCTTGTAAATCCGTGGAATTGTGTCACATTGTATGGGAGGGAGTAGAAGGAGTTTTTTTTTCCCAATATTAATAATAATGCTAATTAAGGATTTAGTTCAAAATTTTAGCTCGATGAATGTATGGGAGGTGGCGGTAGGAGTGGGAGGACTCAAATAATTTGTATACTAAAGGACTGCATTTGTAATAGGAAAAATATATTGCAAATTTCAAATTAATAGCTTTAATAGTTTCTAAAAAAATTTGATCGATATATATTTTTGAAAATGAGTCACTTTGTATGGGAGGGTGAAGGCGTGAGGGGAGTGAAATAAAACCAAAAGCAGATTACATCTCGGAGAACACCTAATAAACTGTGCAAGTTTCATTACGGTTCAGCCGATTGTGCGTGAAAGGTGGCTGGACAGACCGACAAAAATTTCAAAAACGTGTTTTTATATTTAGTTATTGTTAAAATAAAAAAAAAAATAACTTATAGCCATTTATATGCAAATAACAGACAGATACTACAATTATATTAATATGTATGGATAATAAAGTACCGAAAAAAATTATCTACAAATTTGATAATGAAAATTTCACCTTAAAAATTAAATCTGTCCGGAACTTATTGATAAGATTAGTTACCCTAGTTTTGATTTAAAAAAAATAAAAAACACTGGGATTTGCGAAGTATTTATATTAAGAAAGAAGTTGGCTCCTTGGCCGATAAATTTTTTGATTCAATCCAAAAATATATTTTTCATTCCTTATCAATTTTTATTTTCTGGAAAATGTCAATGCGAGAATACTTATTTAATTAAGTCTTCTGAATCTCGCATGATTACTATTACAATGGCGAATATCTCAAAATTGTCAGTGTCAGATTCAGATTATCTTTATTGAGGCTTTATATTAGATTTATCATAATTTACATTAATTCTTTCTTGGAATTCATTAAGATGTTGACTACATTATTATGTATAGCATTTATATCTGTAGAAATTTGAGATAATTAAACAAATCCAAATGTTCTCATAGTTACATACTTCTGCTTACATGTTATGTGAATTATTATGCACTTGCACGTGGTGTTTATAACATCTAGATATCTAAAAATTAATACTGCTATTACTTACTAACTAAACGAACCTAACTTATACAAAAATTCAGGAGTGGAAGAAAAGAGAGCCGTTTACCACCAAAAACGTTCGAAGTGACAATTTATTTTCGCGAGATTAGGCTAAGTAATCGATCCTAGTTTCTGCACTACATCTATTGTGCATAGGTTATTAGGTTATGGAAACATTTAAACATTTTTCTAAGAAATTGGGTATCGTTACTACCAATTGATTATTATATTTATGAAAAAGTTATCATTTGAGACTCAGGAGCGGTCGCTTTCAGGTGAAGGTTCATAAGCTACCCTCGATACATTACTTATATTGAGCTTAAAGAGAGAATAAAAATTTAATTTATAGTCATTAGAATCAGATGGCTGTAGCATCCAGCTCCAATCATTGTTCTCTAGTCCTGTTGGAAGTACATAATAATGATCGGTAGGAAATGAGTTGCACCCTCGACTGTATATGCCTCTGAGTAAAGAGTTGGGGTGATCCTCCAATCTTCTGAAAGTAGATTTTTGAATCATATATTGCATTAAGGACTGAACTTGAGTACTTTCGTAAAGCGACCTAGTTGAGAAAAATGTTTTATCCGGCTTGCGGTATTTAGAGAGGCAATGTCTTAGTATTTTCCGTTCAAAGATCTGCATCTCTTCTGCGACCGTCGACGATATTGTGAACCATCTTGCGTGATTGTTGAAATTCAATCTGTGATGTAGTTTAACCCCCAAATATTTTATTTCATTTTTAGAGTTATGTTGTCCCTGTTCAGTACTAGTTCTAAGCTTTTACGTTCTTTTAGCTCACGATCAGATAGGAAACTAGCAACTATGTTTGCCAATAAGCGGGGCACTTAGCTTGTACCAGTTTAAATAACAATCCATTCATCCTAACCGAATCAAATGCCTTTTCCAGATCTAGAGCACATGCGACTGCACATTTTTTTATACGGAGATTTTCGATGATTCTGTTCTGGAAGTAAAGTAAGGCACCACCACTAAGTAAAAGCATCAATAAAAAGAAGACAAGTAACAACAAAACTAGCAATAAACACAAAAAACGAGAGCATCGTGTTCAGATAAAGAAGTGTTTACCACTCAGTTCAACAGATGTGCAGTCTACAGATATCATCATTTCTTCGACATCAACTATCCTACCGAATCCTGTTAGATCTCGTGATACACTATGCACATTAAAGGCGGTAGAGAAACCTAAAGTTCTTTTTGTGTCACGGCTAGACCGAGATACTTCTGAAATGGATGTTCTTACCAACATCATGAGTATCCTAAATCATGATAATATTAGTATACCTGAAAACGCTATTTCATGTAAAAAATTAATCTCAGCTAATCATCGTGGTCCACCTCTGGTGTCTTCTTTTAGAGTTGTCTTGTCGAGTTCCTGTTTCGTTACAGTTTCTACTTTCAACTGTTGGCCGTCTTCAGCAATTGTAAGGGAATTCATTCCTAAGGGTCGACACAATTCAACACTACGTCGATTGGACACTAAGTCAAAAAACGGGATAGCTCCATCTCAATATACTACGCCACCGTAAGTGGTAAGCTAGGGTGTAGTCTAGTGAGAAGTGTGTTTAGTTTACAATGCGAAGGTCGTGAGTTCAAATCCCGGTCGACGCATAATTCCAGCACACTACCTGCTTGAATATACCTTGGTTACCTCAATCTACGAAAATGAAAAATTCGTAGACAGAGGGTTCTGCGAAGAGCTAACAACTCTTCCGCAATAAATAATGAAAATGTTAAGGAACCTGAAGGTCAGGAGGCCAAGGCACGATTTGGGCTGTAGCGCCATTGAAGAAGAAGAACGTAAGTGGTATGCGAACCAAAACTCGTCAACTTTACATCGCTGCTGCTGGTTCCTGCTTTGACGTAATTTGTCTCACTCACACATGGCTCTGTGGTAGTTTCCAAGATGCTGAACTGCTTGACTCCGATTATCAAATTTTTCGCCGTGATCGTCATCTTGAACTTATGGATGCCAATGTTGGTGGTGGAGTGATCTGCGCGGTTCGAAGCCAATTTCCGACTGAAGTTGTTGTCATCGCTGAAGTTGCTGATATTGAGATGTTATGCGTCGTCCTCTCACTTACGGACAAAAAACTATATATTATTACTTTATACATACATACCACCGTTATCACCTTATGCTGTCTATGAGGCTGCATGCAATGCAATTGATTATGTCAGAACTCTTTTGCAATCCCGGGATGAGCTACGTGTATTTGGTGACTTCAACGTGCCTTTTGTCACTTGGTCTCCTTCCGACGGTGATGATTGCCTACTGCCAGCTCTTTCTTCCTGTCCACGGCAAGATGCAAATTTTTTGGATAGTATGTTTTCAACTGGTCTTCATCAGTCAAATCCAATACCTAACTCATTCGGAATACTTCTTGACCTAGTATTCTGCTCCGATGTGATATACTTTACGATCAACAGAAGCAATTCACTTTTGCTTCCAGAATCATCACGCCATCCGGCGTTCCATGCTATTTATTCTTTAAATAATGCCGATTACGTTAAGAATTTTGAAACTGATACCTTTCATCGTTTTAATTTTAATAAAGCTGACTTTGTAGCCTTAAATGATGATATTTCAAATTGTGATTGGTCGTGCGTACTTAACGAAACAGACATTGAAACTGGTGTTAATAATTTCTACAATATTCTTATTGGTTGTTTCTCTCGATACGTGCCGGTTACGAGTAATGGTTCATATAAAAAATTTCCATGGTTTGACGACGATTTAATAAATCGAAAAAATTTAAAAAATAAAGCATGGAAGAAGTACTGTCTCTTTGGGATTGATTCTGATTATAAGCGCTACTCTGAGGTAAACGGTTTATTTATTATCAGGTCAAAATTGGCTTATCAGTGTTATCTGATTGATATGAAGATGACAATTGAAGATAAGCCTAAGGAGTTCTGGAATTTCATCAATTCTAAGAGGCGTACAGATGGCTTTCCAGCGACTCTGTCTTAGCATGGTGAAGTTAGTGACAATCCTAAAATAATTAGTGAATTTTTTGGTGATCATTTTCGTGCTGCATTTGATGACCCAGACTGTGATATTAATTTTAATAATTTTCAATCAATCAAATCAAATTCCTGTTAAGACCCCCTATAGGGGCATAGGACAGAAACAACTCTCTTCCACAAGGCGCGATCCTGCGCATCGGCTTTAAGCTGTGGCCAGGACTTGTTTATTCCTCTGGCCTCCTGCTCAACTGCTCGCTTCCATGTGTTACATGGTCGACCAACCTGACGTCTTCCTTGAGGGTTATAATCCAGAGCCTGTTTTGCGATGTTTTGCTCTGGTTTCCTCAAAGTATGACCGATCCACTGCCACTTTCGCCGTTCAATCTCAATACCTATTTTAGTCTGGCGAGTTATACTCCAAAGTTCGTCGTTGGAGATCACTTCTGGCCAGAATATTCCTAAAATGCGTCGGAGGCATTGGTTTACGAAAGTCTGTAGTTTCTTGGTAAGTCGAACGGTCACTTTCCACGTAGTACAACCATATAACAACACGGATTTGACGCATGCGTCAAAAACTCGCAGCTTCGTGCGAAGGGAGATCTCTCTAAACCTCCAGAAAGGGGAAAGGATACCGAAGGCCTGACGAGCTTTATTTAGCCGAGCCTCAACATCCTTTTCGGCTCCGCCGTCCATGCTGACAATGCTTCCGAGATAGCAAAAATCTTGCACCTCTTCCACATCCTGTCCATTAAGAAAAATCGGTGTGCTTGCGTTTGAACCCATGTGCATGTACTTGGTTTTACGCACATTTATTTTCAGTCCCGCTTCTTTGCATTTAGAATGCAACGAGCGAACATTTGACTCTAAGTCCGAACGGGTATATGCAAGCAAACACACGTCATCAGCATAATCAAGGTGACTTAAGATGTTAAATAGTCTCCATTGAAGACCTTTACCTTCCCCACCTTCCAGTGCAGCTTTCAAGATGTCACTTATTACCACCAGAAACAGGGCTGGTGATAATATGCAGCCTTGTCTGACACCTGTTCGCACAGGAAAGCTCTCGGACAGCTCTCCTCTATGCAAGACGTGACACCTTGCATCTTCGTAGGATTCTTTAATTATAGCTATGACCTTATTTGGAATACCTCTCCTACGCAAAGCATTCCATATGTAATCTCGCTTAACGCTGTCGAAAGCCTTCTCGAAGTCCACAAACATGAGATGTAGTGGCGAACCCATTTCGGCTGACTGCTCTAATATTATCCGTAGGGTATTTGTGTGGTCGGTACAAGACGACCCTTTACGGAATCCAGCCTGATAAACTTCGAGAGTGCTCTCGACGACATCACTAATCCTATTGAGAATTACCTTAGCCATAATTTTTGATACGGCAGTAAGTAGACATATACCACGCCAATTGCCACAATCCCGAAGGTCGCCCTTCTTCGGAATTTTCACAATGACGCCCTCCTTCCATTCAGTCGGATATCTTCCATCATTCCACACCTTAGTGAAGAGTGGGAGGAGTATATCGGCTGTTATTTCCGGGTCCGCTTTGAGGAGTTCGGTTGGTAGTCCGTCTTTACCTGGAGCTTTCCTTCCCGCCATTGACCGAATGGCGGAAACTATCTCTTCCTTATCTGGGGGATCGTCCCTAATAGAGGATTGTTGTGGTTGGATGTTTGGAAGTTGTTCTGTTTCCGGAATATCTTCATCTGACAAGATGTTTGAAATATCAGAGAAGTATTCCTTCCATCGTCGCAACTGGTGTTCACTCATATTAAGGAGAGTTCCGTAGACATCTCCCACCAGGTGGTTGGCGGTGAAATTCCTGTTCGTCAACTGTTTCATGATTTTAAATAGTGAACCCATATCCCCAAGGTAAGCCGCAGATTCTGCCTTGTTTGCCAGATCTTCAATGGCCTTTCTCTTGTCGCGTCTAACAGCCTTTTTAAGCTGTATATGAGCATCGCGGTAGTTCTGCCTCAAGTCGGGCGTTCGTTGGTTGACATCGGGTTGAGAGATGATTGCCAATTTTACTACAGAACTCCACAAATAATTCGGGTCTCTTAATCCAAGGTCGTGAAGCGTCGACCCAAGGGTCACCATGCCTCCCCATGACGTGTTCTAGTCCAGTGCTGTCTGATCCAACCTGGGCGTTCATATCTCCCGAGATGATAATAATATCACCTCTTGGAACACGTTCGAAGGTGGCACTCAGTTGGCTATAAAACTCCTCTTTGTCACCAGATGTTGCGGTATTAGTTGGTGCGTAGCACTGCAGAATTGTGACGTTTCTGACACTGGTCCTGAGCCTGACGACGATAATCCTATCCGAGATTGGTTCCCAGCTAATGAGACTGTTTCTCGCTCTCGGCGTAAGGACGAACGCCACGCCATTTCTGGCTTCACTTTCAGGGTCAATGTACAGAATAGTGTTTCCGCTAGGGGTTCGTTCCTCTCCTGATCCTGTCCACCTGACCTCGCTCAAGCCCAAGATTTGGATGTTATAGTGCTCCAGTTCACGGTCGGTCACCGATTGGCGGTGCAAGGACCGAGTAACCCCAGCTCTTCCCCCGTCATTCAATGTTCGAACGTTCCAGAAGCCAATCATAGTCCGTTTTCGAATGCCAAAAGTCGTTACCGTAGAATCAGTCCGTATCCGAGGCGATGTATCTGTTTCTCGTGTCATTTAGGTCTTAAGATCACGGGTGATACGCCCATGATCCAGGGAGTGTCCATTTGCCATTTTTAGGGCAAGCAGGACTGGCTGTGGGTGAATTCTACAGCCCCCATCCCAGAGGAGGATAGTTAGCTCAGGTCCGTGGAGTCGCTAACTCCAAAGATAGTTGCAGGAATTGGTAAAACCTCATACTACAACTACCCCCTTGCGGTGACAAAATTTCCCTCTACTTCACTTGAGATGAAGGATCTCACTATAGATGAGCCCACTATATCGAAGTTTATTATGAACATCTTAGAGAGTTTTATTAGCGGATGGAATACCGTATGTTGTGCTCAAAAGGTGCTCCTCTGCACTTTTATCTCCACTTAGTTCCTTATTTAACGCATCTCTTCGTTGTGGGGTTTTCCCAAGTTTGTGGAAATACTCGACAATAACTCCCCTGTTCAAGAAAGGTAAAAAGAATGACGTAAGTAATTACCGACCTATAGCTAGGCTAGTGTTCCAAAATTATTCGAGGCAATTGTCTGTGATGTAATGTACTTTCATGGCAAGTCAATAATTAGCCTAGCCCAACACGGGTCCACTAAAGGTAGATGCACAACAACAAACCTGCTGGAATTTTGAAATTTTGTGATTCCAGCGATTGAAGCTGGCAAACAAGTTGACTGTATATATATAGATTTTAGCAAGGCATGTGATAAAATTAATCACAACTTACTAATTTTCAAGCTTTGCTCTCTTGGATTTCCTACTATTTTTACTACGTGGATCAAATCCTATCTTTCTAATCGCACCTAACAAGCACAATTTCGAGATGCTGTCTCATCGATTATTCCAAACACTTCTGGTGTAACTCAGGGTAGTCATCTTGGTCCACTTCTGTTTATATTTATTAATGACGTGAGTTCGATTATATCCAACTCAAATAATCTTTTGTGTGCTGACGATACAAAAATAGTTCGTACTGTCACCTGTACGAACGATTACCTACTTTTGCAAAATGACGTAAAACTATTTTTTGACTGGTGTACCTTAAACTGTATGCCTTTAAATGTTGGAAAGTGCACCATGACATCTTTCTCCAGAAGAAAAATTCCTTTGGAATTTATCTAGGTGTTAGAGGGAATTGCTTTACAGAAATTAAACAAAGTACGCGATTTAGGTGTACTATTTAATGACAAATGTACCTTCGATGACCATGTTGATATTATTGTTATCAAGGCTAATTCCATTTGGGGCTTTGTAAAACGATGGTGTAAGGACTTTAATGACCCTTACATTACAAACGCACTTTACTGTGCCTTTGTACGATCAATTCTTGAATATGCTTGCCCCGTTTGGAGTCCTTATTACGATATTCATAAGAAAAGAATCGAGTCTGTACAGCGAAGATTTTTAAGATTTGCTCTCAAGGGTCTTCCCTGGTCAGATCTAATATGTCTCCCTCCTTATCAAGAACGACTTCAACTGCTTTCGTTGATATCTCTCGAAGATAGGCGAGTTATTCTTAGTGCCGCATTTGCAGTTAAATTAATTTCAGGTCAAATCGACTCTCAGCTTTTGGTAGGATCTCTCTCCTTCAAAATACCTTATCGAACCTTGAGAGACTACGTACTTCTTGACATTCCATTCCATTGAACTAATTACGGCCAGCACGATCTGATAACTTCCATTTCACGGGCTTTTAACGATAATTACAGCAACATTGATTTTAATCTTAATACTACTCAGATTAAGTCAGCTTTGTTAAAAATATGATATTTTTTTATGTTTTGCTGTAAGCTTTGTATTATAAATTGTAAGTAATCTTTTATTAATGAATTCTTATATATAAATAAATAAATAAATGTTCATACGAATGCGCCCTTTCAAATGCCTAGTCGGAATTATTTTTTCACAAAATAATTCTAGTTTCTGCAAAATAATTTTCTCCAATATTTTATCTACGTTAGAGAGCATCGAGAGAGGTCTTAAGTCCGTTATTAGACATCTTGTTTTTTGGAATAGGCACCAGTTTCGCCAGCTAGGAGGAAAATATCCATTATTTTTCTGATTAACATTAATTATAAGTGATTCTACTTCCTCCGCCGAGGTAAAATAGTCCACAGGACTCTTATCTGCAGCACCGTTAGTTGAGTTAACAGAAAAATCAATCATTGAGTTTCATAGTTTTCACTATAAAATTTGTCAACCATCCCAGATACTATCGTGTTGAAGGAGGTATTGGGAATTCTTTCTTTATGTAGATTCTCGTAGAAATCAGAACACGCTTCTAGTTTTTCTTCTGCAGTGAACAATTCCCTTGCCTGGTAACTTGGTATGTCTCTGCATATACTCAATTTTAAACCTTTTCTGTCACATATTCTATTATATCTATTTGAACGGGGATGGTCTAATTGCCTTAAGCCTCATTCGAAATTGTCTGGTAAGTTCTATACGAATTTTGTCCCTTATAATTTTGTTAAGACAACAGCCTTGCGTTGAGATCTTTATACTAAGATTCGTTCTGTTGTAGTTTTTGTGAAATATACGTTTTAGTTTTTTTAACCAAATTTTTCTGATATCCAGGAGCTTAAGGGCAAGACGCGATAGATCACGATATTTGAAATTCTGGAAAGTAATTGACTTGGAGTTTTATTCTACGCTATTAGTGATGGATGTGGTGAGTTTCGTTACATATTAATCGATTGCCATATTTGAAAGGTTACGGCCTACTGGTACATCAAGTTGCAGTTCATTCACCAAATCTGATCGCAGAAGGTTCCAGTCTGTGTGCTTGAATGATCGTCTGAGGTGGTTCACGCAAGGGGTCACAGTGAGTTAGCTTTAACTCAAGCTTTAACTAGGGAAAAATGATCTGATAGAGCTGGAATCGTTCTGCAGAAGCAACGACTGTCAGCAATCCTGACGACATCAGGAAGAAGTCTATAAAGGAGGATGAACGAGGAAAGGTGGGATCACTTGAATTTTTAAGTTCTATAGCTAGCTGTGGGTTATTTAAGATCCAGTTGCAGAGCAACAATCCATTTGCGTTTCTAGTCGAGTCGCCCCAGTCTTCATGTCGTGAATTAAATTCGCCGTCGATAATAAAAATTGTTAGCTATCCCAAACAAAGTATCACGGTCTGATTGTAAGGGTCTTCCTAATCCTGAAGGCACATATACAGATCCAACCAATAATTTCTTTTGTACAGATGTTCCATCAAGGTAGGGAACACAAATCAATGTTGCCGAAATATATGATGTTGTTATATGTATTTGGTAGGTTTAGGTTTAGGTTGTAGGAGGGTGGTTGCACGGAACCACAAGCACTGAGGCCAGCTAGTTGGGCCCATTGTACTCCCCCTATAGTTATAAGTTGAAAGTCACTCCTCTTGCTCTAACCACTTGGTTCGGTTTGCGAACCTTAACAGGCTCGAATGTTGGACGCCTCTGAGATCGTCTAGTTCCGAGAAGAATCTAGAGCCTAAACAAAGGAGACGACTGTTGGAGATTTGCGGACAGTGACAGAGATAATGTTCGATAGATTCTTCGTCTTCCTCGCAACCTCTGCACAAGCTATCGCTCGCGATTCGCATCCTAAATGCGTGCAGCCTTAGCAAGCAATGGCCTGTGGTCAGGCCGACAATAGTTCGGATACTATAGCGACTACGTTGTAACAGCTGAGCTGTAATATTTTTGTTCGGTTCTTCCCAAAAGGATTTGGCCGTTTTACAGCTTTCCAGCTGCCGCCACCCCGCCAAGAAAGAATCCAAAATAGTCTGTTTGAAGCTAGTCTTCAGCACTGTTGGTGCTACATCGACTGACTTCCTAGTGGAATTGATGTTAGCAGATCCTTGCCGTGCAAGCGTATCTGCCGCCTCGTTACCTAGCAGGTCACTATGACCCGGTATCCAAATTAGAAAACTTCCGTTATGGCCGCTAGGCGATTTAAATTGTGTCTACAGATGGACACTAGTTTGGATGTAGTCCTGTAGGATTGGAGTGCCTGAAGCGCAGCCCTGCTGTCCGAGAAAATGTAACAATTTCCGAGACTGTTCTGCTTATCAAGAATAATTTTTGCACACTCGTTAATGGCTAATACTTCTGCTTGGAACACTGTCGCGTGTTCTGGAAGATGAAATGAAGTTTGGATGTCGAGGTCGTGGGAATAAATCCCTGCACCTGTCCCCTGGCTAGTTTTAGATCCGTCCGTATAGAGATGAGAACCTATACAGGTGCTGAGTATCGTATTTGTTGCCCATTCGTTTCGTTCAGGAAAGTTAATGTGAAACTTCCGTTTCTCAACCTGCGGTTGGTTCATGCAATCATACTCGCGGTGTAAAAGGGAGTTTGCGTTTCTAATGACGTTTAGAATTTGTCCATGACCAATTTGTGGCGCTGACCATGATTTAGTGGTTTTTAATCTATTGGCTGCCAGGCCCGGTGCTTGTTTTATAAAAAGATCAAGTGGGGGTAGTGAAAGAATCACCTCCAGAGCTGCAGTTGGTGTGGCTCTAAGGGCACCTGTTATGCACAGACATGCCATCCGTTGGATCAGCTGTAAGGGTGCCAGGTTGGTTTTTAGTACCACCGCCGGCCACCACACTAGCGCACCATAGCAAATAATTGGTCTAACAATAATGGTATACATCCAGTGGATGAGGTGCGGCTTAAGGCCCCATCTCAAACCGAATGTCTTCTTGCAAGCGAAGAAGGCTACCGTAGCCTTTTTTGCTCGTTCCTGAATATTGGCCTTCCAGGATAATTTGCTATCGAGAATCAGACCTAAATATTTAACTTGATTCGAGAGGACCATATTGATTTCTCGAATGTTTGGTGGATTGAAAACATATGGTCTTCTTCTTCTGGAGAAGAGGACCAGATCTGTTTTTTGTGGGTTAATAGTAAGTCCTTTATCTAGTGCCCAGCTATCTAATATTAAATTGATCAAAATGGGACTTATGCGTTCCTTTAAGCCGAGTTTCAGAGAGCAAAGCGATCATTGGTTTCTTTCTATTTAGAGCATCTTGCAAAGCGATTCTTCTGGAATTGGCATTCGAAGAGTAAACTTTGAGATCAATCATTTTGAGCATGATATATCAGCTATAAAATTTAAGTAGCTTACACCTATTTCCCTCGGCTCGGCTAAATAAAGCTCGTCAGGCCTTCGGTATCCTTTCCCCTTTCTGGAGGTTAAGAGAGATCTCCCTTCGCACGAAGCTGCGAGTTTTTGACGCATGCGTCAAATCCGTGTTGTTATATGGTTGTACTACGTGGAAAGTGACCGTTCGACTTACCAAGAAACTACAGACTTTCGTAAACCAATGCCTCCGACGCATTTTAGGAATATTCTGGCCAGAAGTGATCTCCAACGACGAACTTTGGAGTACAACTGGCCAGACTAAAATAGGTATTGAGATTCAACGGCGAAAGTGGCAGTGGATCGGTCATACTTTGAGGAAACCAGAGCAAAACATTGCAAAACAGGCTCTGGATTATAACCCTCAAGGAAGACGTCGGGTTGGTCGACCATGTAACACATGGAAGCGAGCAGTTGAGCAGGAGGCCAGAGGAATAAACAAGTCCTGGCAACAGCTTAAAGCCGATGCGCAGGATCGCGCCTTGTGGAAGAGAGTTGTTTCTGTCCTATGCCCCTATAGGGGGTCTTAACAGGAATTTGAAATTGAACACCTATTTCCGCATCTGAGGTTATTGTTAAATATTTGGGCCAAAATGCTTTAATCTTATTCATAAGAGAGACCAAAGGCAAGCCGGATTCATTAATAAAGTCCGTCAGTAGTCCACTTTACTACTTCGTGCTTCAGCAGCAACTCTAGATCCTGTTACAATATCTGCAAAGGTATGATTTGTTTTTCTGTAACTGTTAATGGTTATCCTAACTAATTGTTCATTGTCAAGTGTTTTTTGTAAGGATGTCGTTTTTTCCTGTTCAAGTCTCGCTTTATGTTTAATTAATTTTTCACATTTCGAGTAGTTTGCAGGGTGACCATCTTTTCCACAATTAACACAGAAGGCTCGTTTTGGAGAGGGGCCTTCCTTTTGCTGCTGGGAATCAGTCTTTTCGGTATGATCTCCCCCACATTTAACGCATCAATTTGTGTTGGCGCAATTCACAGAGACATGACCAAACCTTTCGCATCGAAAATACTGAATGGTGCTTCTCTTATTTGGTCGTTCTCAGACAGCCCTTTGGTATAAGAGAAATGTAATTCTTATTAGAGATCGTCTTATTCTCTTTCTAAAAATATCTTAAAGATTCGTAGATCAATTTGTTCTCTCCGTGACCACGCTGTGGAAAATTTTTCAATTTTTGAAATGTTAATTGAAGTGTGGCGATACGACGTCGTCGACACATTCCAGCGTCCATGACATCAGACGTATACGTGCTTATCGCGCACAAGCAAACGATCCCTTTTTGCATATCGCCAGAGATGCTGACGATACACTCTGCGCATCTCGCGGACGTATACGTGCTTATCGCGCACAAGCAAACGGTCTCTTTTTGCATATCGCCAGATATGCAACGAAAAAGTTATTAAGTGGCATGCCCGACAAAGCGCGCGATCAGCAGTTAATTTGAGCTTATCGCGCACAAGTGGAGCCAAAGTACGCAGCCAGACACGCCGCAGCGTCAGCAAAAAGATGGAATTAAACGGCAGTCGCGCTGGCCTTTCTTAGTTCAGTTTTCTTCAGTTCAGTCTTTTTCAGTTCTCAGTCTTAATCGTGGGTCCCGGCGACGCGTCGACCTTTATATTCAATAAAGTATTATTTATTCTAAAAGCGAGTTTTACTCACCATCTCGTCCGCGCTCCCAAGCCCCAAGAAGTATTAATTGAAGCTATGTCACGAGTTATCTCTTCAGCAGAAAAGTCTGCGCCAATACCCTTTAGAGTGTGGGAGAAAGCATCTGATTCTCTTATGCACTTTATAAAATTTCTATGAACATTAACATCATCGACTAAAAATTTCTGCTTATCGATACTCAATTTCGTAATTTTAATGATAGATTTAGCTTCCAGGTTTCAAGGCCTACTCTCCCGAAAAATTTACCGGTTCCGTAGATTGAAAACCGCAGATTGAAGCAATCAATTAAATTCTTGTTCAGACCCCCTATAGGGGCATGGGACACAAACAGCTCTCTTCTACAAGGCGCGATCCTGAGCATCAGCTTTTAGCTGTTACCAGGAAATGTTAATTCCTCTGCTCAACTGCTCGCTTTCATGTGCTACATGGTTGACTAACTCGACGTCCCCTTGAGGGCTATAATACAGAGCCTGTTTGGTGATTTCTCGCTCTAGTTTTCTCAAAATGTGACCGATCCACTGCCACTTCCGCCTCCAAATTTGAATGCCTATTTTAGTCCGTGCAGTTGTCCTTAAAGTTTAGCGCTGGAGAACACTTCCGGCCCGAACATCCCTAAAATAGATCGGAGGCATTGGTTTACGAAAGTTTGTAGTTTCTTGGTAAGTCGAACGGTCATTTTCCACGTAGTACACCCAAATAATAACACAAGTTCGACGCATGCGTCAAATAATCGCAGCTTCATGCGAATGGAGATCTCTTTTAATCTCCAGAAAGGGGAAATAATACCGAACGCCTGACGAGCTTTATTTGAACGAGCCTCAATATCCCTTCCGGTCCCGCCGTCCATGCTGACAATGCTTCCGAGATAACAAAAATCTTGCACCTCTTCCTCATCTTGTCCGTAAAGGAAAATCGGTGTATTTGTGGTCGAACCCATGTGAATGTACTTAGTTTTACGCACATTTATTTTCAGTCCTACCTCCTTGCATTTCGAATGCAACGTGCGAACATTTTACTCTAAGTCCGAACGGTTATGAGCAAGCAAACACACGTCATGAGCATAATCAAGGTGACGATATTAAATAGTCTCCATTGCACACCTTTATCATCCCCACCTTCCTGTGCAGCTTTCAAGATGTCATTTATTACCACCAGAATCAGGGCTGGTGATAATATGCAGCCTTGTCTGACACCCGTTCGCACAGGAATGCTCTCGGACAGCTCTCCTCAATGTAAGACGCGAAACCTTGCATCTTCGTAGGATTATTTAATCATAGCTATGACCTTATCTGGAATATCCCTCCTACGCAAAGCATTCCATATGTAATCTCGCTTGACGCTGAAGTCCACAAACATGAGATGTAGTGGCGAACCCGTTTCGGCGGACTGCTCCAATATTATCCGTAGAATATTTGTATGGTCGGTACAAAACGACCCTTTATGGAATCCAGAGTGATAAATTTCGAGAGTGCTCTCCACGACATCACAAATCCTATTGAGAATTACCTTAGCCATAATTTTCGATACAGCAGTAAGTAGACATATACCACACCAATTGCCAAAAAGGTCGCCCTTTTTCGGAATTTTCACAATGATGTTCTCCTTCCATTCAGTCGGATATCTTTCTTCATTCTACACCTCAGTTAATAGTTTTGGGAGAAGTATGTCGGCAGTTATTTCCAGGACCGCTTTGAGAAGTTCGGTTGGTAGTCCGTCTATACCTGCGGCTTTCCTTCCTTTGAACTAATGGCGGACACAATCTCTTCCTTATCTGGGAGATAGTTCCTAATAGAGGATTGCTGCAATTGAATGTTTGGTAGTTGTTCTGTTGCTGGAATATCCTAATCTGAAAAGGTGATTAAAATATCAGAGAAGTTTTCCTTCCATCGCCGCATAGGTGTTTACTCATATTAAGGAGAGTTCCGTTGATATCTATCACCAGGTGGTTGACTGTAAAATTCCTGAACTGTTTCATAATTTTAAATAGTGAACCAATATCCCAAGGTAAGCCACAGATTCGTATCTTCTACCAGAGCCTTAAAAAAATTACTTACACCTCTCACCTTATAAATTTTACTAAAATTTTAAGATACATAGCTCCAGAATATGTACTATTTCAACTTAATACCTGCATTGAATTTTGATTTATAACGGTTTGGAATTTTTGAAAGCACACCATTTTACTTTATTATTCTAATAATAAAGTATTGTGATCGACACAAGAAAAAAAAAAAACTACCCTGAATTTTTATACTCTAGATGGAATCTGAGAGTATTATAAGTTCGCTCTAAGGTTTGTAACGCCAAGAAATAAGGCTCGGAGAAAAAAATGAATGATACAGAAGTTAATATTATCACTCAAAAATCTCAAAACCGGATGTCCGTCCGTCCGTCCGTGCGCTCTCTAGCTTGAGAACGCGTTGAACTAGATAGTTCAAATTTTGTACACGTCGTTTTTGACAAAAAGTAAGGTCAAGTTCGTGAACGGGCCAAATCGCTCCACCCCTTCTACCCCCTCCCATACAAAATGACACAATTGCGCAATTTGACAATAAACGGATTTGCGCGAAAAGTATAAAAGCTATTAACCTGAAATTTGGAATATATTACTATTATGATAATATCAATCTACCGTATAAAAATTATGTGTGTCCTACCTCTCCTTCTACCACCTCCCATACAAACTGTACTTTTCATGAATTATTCTAAGCCAATTTACTCGGTGCGTATAAAATTTAGCTAGCTGAAATTTTGCACCAAGTGTTTATTTAAAATTGAAAGTAAGACCAAAAAAAATTAGACGATTACCTTCACCCCTTCTACCCCCTCCCATACAAATTGACATAATTTCGCAATTTGACAATAAATGGATTTACTCGAAAAGTGTAAAAGCTATTAATCTGAATTTTTGGATAGATAACTTTCATAATAATATAAATCTACAATAGAAAAATTATTGGAGTCCTCTCTCTCGTTCCACCCCCTCCCACACAAACATCACTTTTTCGTGAAATGCCTTAAGACGATTTTCTCAGAACATATAACATTTATCGAGCTCATATTTTGTAATAAATTCTTAATTAGTATTATCGCTAAGATCAGAAAAAAATATTTGATTAGCTTCACGGCTTCTACCCCCTCCCATACAATATGGCACAGTTTCACAACTTCACAAAAAATCGATTTTCGTGAAAAGCATGAATGGCACTAGTCTGAAATTTAAGGTATGTCAATTTTATAATAGTCCTAGTTATTTCTGAAAAAATCACTAAAATTCCCCCACTCTTTCTACCCCCTCCCATACAAACTGCACATTTTCATTATATCTATCTAACTCACTAATTTTTTCAGTTCCCATTCAATTTTTGGAGTAAGCATTTTGAATGAAACATTTTTATAGCTACTTTAGCATGATGGGGAAAAAATTAGTTCAATGCTATCATCCCTTCTAACACTCCACATACAAAATTTCTTGGGGTCACAAAAAAATTCTATTTCATCTAGAGTATCGTAAGATTGCGCAATACGCGCAATCGTAGCCCTGTTATGTTTTTTTTCGCGTTTCATGACTAAATTTGCCTAAAAATGCAAAAAATAAACTGCCAACAAGTCGGGCGAAACTTTATTATTCTTGGAACAAGTTACGGATGCGTGGAAAGTCAATATGCAGGTTAGAGTGGATAGGGAAGACTAAGTGAAAGGGGGTTCTTGGGCAGGGTAGTTATCAATTTAACACTTTGTGGAAACGTTCAAAACCTCCAGTATATACCTAGTCCTGCTATAAGTTCTGTCCCATAATTTCTCACATTGGCAACAACTTTATTTTATGAGTGACATTTCAATATCGGCCAGTTTTATAAACGTCATAATGTTGTTGACAGTTGATGGTCATTTAAAGTGTGTTCGTTAACGTGTGAAGATGGAATGGGGTGTAATAGAAAACCGAACTGCAGTGATTGCACTACATAAGTGTGGAAAATCCGCGAGTGAAATTTTCAAGTTGTTGTGCCCGTTAAAAATAACGCAAAGATTTGTGTATCGTGCGATCCAGAGATATAACGCGATCCAGACTATTGAAGATCGACCTCGTTCTGGACGTCCGCGTGATGTACGTTCTTCTGCTGCCATCAAAGCGGTCGAGAGTCGAATTCGTCGAAATCCGCTTCGTAAACAACGAATCATGGCTCGAGAGATGAACATCTCCACCCGAAGTATGTCTCGCATCATAAAATCTGACCTCGGGATGAGTGCCTTTCGACGATCAACGGGACATTTGCTGACTGAGCAGTTGAAGCAAATTAGGAGCACCAGATCGAAAGAGCTCCTTCGGCGGTACGGCAACAACAAACATCGAGAAATTTTATTTACCGATGAAAAAATTTTTACGGTGGAGGAACATTTCAACCGCCAAAATGATAAGGTGTATGCCCACAGCTCCATAGAAGCCCGAGAAGTTGCCACTAGGGTACAGCGAGGACATCATCCAGCATCAGTCATGGTATGGTGGGGTGTCAGCTACGAAGGGGTCCCCGAGCTTCATTTTTGCGAAAAAGGCGTAAAAACTGCAGCGAAAAATTATCAAACGGACATCCTGGAGGGATGTGTGAAGCCGCTGAACTCTACGCTATTCAACAATCGACATTGGGTTTTCCAGCAAGATTCTGCGCCAGCCCACAAAGCTCGAACCACACAAGCGTGGTTGGAAACCAATATTCCACAGTTTATAAGGGCGACGGAATGGCCTTCTGAAAGCCCAGATTTGAATCCCCTGGACTACAAACTGTGGGCGGAGTTAGAGTCCATGGTGTGCACGAGACGACACCCAAATATCGGGAGCCTTAAGCGATCTTTGACAGAAGCAGTAGCTAATTTTCCGCTAGAAACAGTGCGTACTGCTATCGATGACTGGCCCAACAGATTAAAGAGCTGTGTTAAGGCTAAAGGCGGCCACTTTGAATAATTTGTTGCTTATTTTACTTCCATTAGTATGCCAAAATAAAATATATTTTCCTTTGTCAAAAACTCTTTTTCATTTATACAAAAATTGCCCATATACGTGTGACAGAACTTATGGCACGACTAGGTATAATCAATATTTCGTTCGTTTATTTATGCAAGTTTAAGTTTTGTGAGGAGGGTTGAGAGGTGATAATAAGGGTCGGTGGATATTAATAGTTTTTTAATTGATTGCTTGAATTACGTCCAATATTCTCTGTATAGAATGTCAGTTTCATAGACGAAGTTCCACAGAATTTTCATAGGATTCGGTGTATTTTACATTCACGAAACTAAACATTTGTATGGGAGGGGGTAGAGGAGGTAGGGGAATCGTAAAAATTGTGACGAGATTCTATTTCCTTTCTCATGTAGTGTGTTCGTACAAAATTTCAAATTCGTAGCTTTTAATTTGTTGGTTATTAGTTGATTTAATGAAATAGGTCAAAATGATACTTTTGTATGGGAGGGGGTTGAAGGGCAAGCGTGATTGCAAAACTTTTAAAATTATTTCATTTAAAATATTTTTCTAAGTTGTTGTGCAAAATTTCAAATTGATAGCTTTTAATAGTTAGGTGATAATTAATTTCGTAAAAATGGTCGAAAAAATAATTTTGTATGAAAGGGGGTAGAAGTTTTGAAGGTATTCGACCAGATAATATTTCATACTCTTAGGGATTTTTTTAAAGGTATTTTTTTATTAGGCATTTTATAACCTGATTCCAATGGAACTATATGCCACCTTAATGGTCCCAAAATATAAATTTTTTACAATAAGTAATTTCGAAGATATAGTCATTTGAAAAAACAGTTCGGCGGACAATTTGTTTTTAGCCCCCCCTTTACGGACGCCAATGGATAAAAAAATTAAATTCCGTCCGCCGTACGCCGTCCGCCGTACGCCGACGTGTACGCTCAGCGCACATTAACTCCCAAACCCTTCAAGATAGAAAGTTCATTTTTGGAGGGATTGTAGGTAGTTGCGGATCTCAGGCGGATACCATTTTGGGGGGTATACGAGTTCAGGGGGAGGCAGGGGGAGCGCTTAAACCGAAAAATACGAATTCAAATATCTCAACCATGGTTACAGCTAGGAAACTAAAAATCAACATACATATAGAGGAGTTTGTAGGACAACTTTTCAAAATAATTTAATTTTTTTATCCATTGGGGTGCAAAAAGGGGGGGCTAAGAACTAATTGTCGGCCGAATTTTTTTTTCAAATGGTAATAACTTCGAAAATACTTCCCATAAAAAATTGATATTTTGAGACCATTAAGATGGCATACGGATGTGCTAGAATCAGTTTAGATAGAAGCTAACTATTGTAAGGGGCAGGGTCAGGGGGGTGCAAAGAAAAACACTTAAAATTTAATATCTCAACTATCTCTTAAGCTATGTAATTGAAACTTGAAACGTGAAACTTTACTAGCAAAATATGAAAAAAAAACAACATGTGGACATAATAGTAGTGGGGGGAAATGGGGAGCATTTCAAAAATGGCTCACTTTACAAAACTACAAATCACCAAAAATAAAAATTGAATACAGACATCAAATCAAAAATTTGTCAGATTGCAGAGCTATATAGTCTTTAATTTTGGTAAAAAATTTAAGCTGGGGGGTGTAAGGGGAGGAAGGTGGAAAGCGAAAATGTTGAAAATTTTGAGTGATTTTTTTATGGCTCTGGTAAAAGATACTAAGTTTAAATTTTGCACGTCGACATATCTATTTAATGTACACAAAAAAAAAATAATAATTTGTTCCAAAATTGTTATGCACCGAAGTGGAGTTCTAACGTGCACAAAGTGTTCCATGTGCAATGAAAAAAACACATAAACTGAAAATTTTTGAATGAAATTTTTAGGTAGAAACTTGAAAATTTGCGAAATGCATTTAAAAAGAATCTTTAAGAGTTTGAAATATTAACTGGTTGAATACTTTCAAAACTTCTACCCCCTCCCATACAAAATTATTTTTTCGACCATTTTTAAGAAATTAATTATCACCTAACTATTAAAAGCTATCAATTTGAAATTTTGCACAACAACTTATAAAAATTTTTGAAATGTAATTACTTTAAAAGTTTTGAAATCGCACTTGCTCTTCTACCCCCTCCCATACAAAAGTATGATTTCGACCAATTCCATTAAATCAACTAATAACCAACAAATTAAAAGTTACGAACTTGAAATTTTTTACGAGTACCTTACAAGAGAAGAAAAAGAAAATTGTTTCACAAATTTTGTAATTCCCTCACCTCTTCTACCCCCTCCCATACAAAATAATTTTTTCGAGCATTTTTAAGAAATCGGTTATCAGCTAACTCTTAAAAGCTATCCATTTCAAATTTTGCATGAAAACTTACAAAAATAATTTAAATCAAATTCCTTTAAAAGTTTTG
The DNA here is from genome assembly GCA_963669355.1 of Chorisops tibialis. Classification (NCBI taxonomy): domain Eukaryota; kingdom Metazoa; phylum Arthropoda; class Insecta; order Diptera; family Stratiomyidae; genus Chorisops; species Chorisops tibialis. Next base: position 80,462,813 of record OY770263.1, read on the forward strand.
CAATCGCGTTTGCCCTTCTACCCCCTCCCATACAAAAGTATCATTTCGATCTATTTCATTAAATCAACTAATAACCAACAAATTAAAAGCTACGAATTTGAAATTTTGTACGAGCACACTACATGAGAAAGGAAATAGAATTGCGTCACAATTTTTACGATTCCCCTACCTACTCCTTCCCATACAAATGTTTGGTTTCGTGAATGTAAAATACACCGAACCCTATGAAAATTCTGTAACTTCGTCTATGAAACTGACATTCTATACAGAGAATATTGGACGTAATTCAAGCAATCAATTAAAAAACTATTAATATCCACCGACCCTTATTATCACCTCTCAACCCTCCTCACAAAACTTAAACTTGCATAAATAAACGAACGAAATATTGATTATATATACTGGAGGTTTTGAACGTTTCCACAAAGTGTTAAATTGATAACTGCCCTGCCCAAGAACCCCCTTTCACTTAGTCTTCCCTAACCACTCTAACCTGCATATTGACTTTCCACGCATCCGCAACTCGTCCCAAGAATAATAAAGTTTCGCCCGACTTGTTGGCAGTTTATTTGAAATGGTCACCATTTTCCCCGCTACTATAATGTCATAATGATACATTTTGGTCATATTCCTTTAGTGTAGCTAAAGGACGAACTTAGGAAATATTCAAGATATTACAATTATTGGCCTCCCACTAAGTTGACTATTGTGAATCTATATATAAACCACCTAATTTGTCCTAAAATATGATTGTTTTGTAGCAAGTAATTCCAAAGATATAATCATTTGAAAAAAAAAAAAAATTACGGCCGATAAATGATTCAATAATTTATTTATTTCTATAGTTTGCCCGACGAAATCCTCAATGTATGCGTTGCTCTTCAGCTTCCTAGCTAAAACCATGGTTTAGATATTCGAATTAGTAGTTGTTGGTTTTAGCGCTCTCCCTGGTTTCCCCTTAGCCCGAAAACCCAATAAAATTTGTGTCTGCCTGTAACCAGCAGCCATCTGTTATCCACATAAAAATTACATTTCTAGCTTGGAGGTTTTGTCGGGCGCGTTGGTATTACGGGCCCTTCTGTGGGTTCATCCGTGGGCAAGGATTTATCCGTGGGCAAGGATTCATCCGTGGTCGAGGATTCATCCGTGGTCGGCATCGTGGCCGTGTCCGTTGGCGAGGGAGAGGTAATATAATCAAGAGCAGCTGCAACTCGGACACCAACAGTGTGCTCTCTCGGACGATTTCCACTGCAATCCGTCGCAACTTCCGAAACCAATGCAACGAGTGTTGGTCCATAGTACCTAAACTTGGTTGTCATTGGAGAGCCTAGATCACCATGGCATGCAGCTCGACCTTTCCATCCGGAGAAGCAAATGTAATTATCGGAGTCTTTCCCGCATCTGTTTTTGGGGATAACTCTGCCTTTTGCGAAGCGAATTCTTCGAGCCACCGGGTGACCTACATTTTTAAGATATAAGATTTTAGTCCGGATATTAAATCGATTTACTTACGTCTATAACGTCCAAATCCGCATATTTTCATAAGATATCCGACATAAGAAGGAGGAGTAGTAACAGGTGTTGGTAGGCGAATCGGTCGGATACGACCTGCAATTAAAATTTACGGGAAAGTTAGCCGCTCACTAATAAGTTTAAGAAAAAGTAATTACGTGATAACGTGACAGCAGGAAAATCAATTACCGCGAAGGCGGCACTTGCAGTACCCGTGGAACCGAATGTAACTTTTCCAGTATGTTCGTTATCTTTCAAAATTATTCGTATAACGCGACCTCGCTCGCCCTCATTGTAGAAATTACGAACCCCTAGGTGAATCGTTATTGAAGTAAAAGTCCTGAAAATAATCAAACATTTTAAAATTAGGTACGCTCATCTTAGATTATTACAGGCCTAAGCTCGAATATAATACAAATACAAATAAACATGTGTAAAAAATATTGATAATGAAGAAACTTCCTACAAACAAATAATTCCTTTTCTTTTTACAATGGCACTAAAGGCCAAATTGGACTTAAGCCTCCTGATCTTCAGGTTGCTGAACATTTTTATACTCTAGATGAAATCTGAGAGTATATTGTGTTTGTCTTACCGTTTGTAACGCTAAGAAATAACGCTCGCACAGAGCCACCAAGGGTACAGAAATATTTGTTGTCGCTCAAAAATCTCGATTCCGAGTGACCGTCTGTCCGTCTGTCCGTCTGCCTGTCTGTCCGTCTGTCCGTCTGTGCGTCTGTCTACAGCATAACTCTCGAAAGCTTTGACCTATAGTGCTAAAAATTTTTGTGTGTCATTTTTAGCAAAAAAGTAACTTTAAGTTCGTGAATGGGCTACATCCCCCACTCCTTCTACCCCCTCCCATACAAATTTCATGTAATTTCGAAATATTAAGAAATTGATTTTTCTTAGAAACTATTGAAGCTATTGACTTGAAATTTAGGTCAAAGTATTATGATATAGATGTCATTAATATCGTGAAATATTGACCCGATCCCCTTACTCCTTCTACTCCCTCCCATACAAATGGACAATTTTGAAAAACGCATATTTTCGATTTTCATTGAAACTAGTAAAGCTGAAAAAACAAAATTTTGTCAGAATTAATTTTACTATAATTGCAATTTATTTTGAAAATAGTTATCAACTTCACCTAACTCCTTCTACCCCCTCCCATACAAATTTCACGAAATTTTGAAATTTAAATTAAATTATTTTTCTTCGAAACTGTTAAAGCTATCAACTTGATATTTTGTATAAAGCATAAAAATAGAAATATTAATAATCCGAAAAGAATTTGAGATGACATATTTTCCGGTATATTAAAGTCATTTCCATCTCATCTAAAGTATCATATGATTGGGCTTTAAGCCCAATCATAATTCTGTTATGTTTTTTTATTTATTGTGGAAGGGTTGTTAGTCCTTCGTACAAACCTCTATTTACAAATTTTTCGTTTTCGTAAGTTGTGGTAACCAAGGTATACCCATGCAGGCAGTGTGCTGAAATTATACGTGGATCGGAATTTGAACTTACAACCTTCGCATTGTAAGCCAACACGTTATCGACGAGGCTACTTACAAACAAATGTATTGTCTAATAATGCTGATGGTTTGTATCAAATGTAGTAAAACCGGAAAAAAATACAATATTACATTGTAAGGTAATGCAAAACCTTTTTAATGAGATCAAGCTTGCACCTGTACTTTCAGATTATATTTTTTTGCTCTATGCAGGACCTGTTTTATATACTTCATGTCCTTGTCGCTATGCGTTGTTTTTCTTTGGTTTCGATCTCTTGACGTTTTAAAATAATAGTGCCGGTCTGAGGTATCACGTATATTCCTAATTATAGTACTCTAGATGAAATCTAAAAGTTAACTGTGTTTACCTTAATGTTGGCAACGCTAAGAAGTAATACTCGCACGGAGTCGTCAAGAGTATAGAAAAATGTATTGTCCCTTAAAAAATCCCGATTCCTAGTAACCGTCTGTCTGCCTGTCCGTCTGTCTACAACATAACTTTCAAACGCTTTGAACTATCCAATTGAAATTTTTAATGTATCATTTTTAGGAAAAAAAAGTTTAAATTCGTGAACAGGACGTATCCTTTTTTTAAACGCACCGAATATAATCAATCAATCAAATTCCTGTTAAGACCCCCTATAGGACAGAAACAACTCTCTTCCACAAAGCGCGATCCTGAGCATCGGCCTTAAGCTGTTGCTAGGACTTGTTTATTCATCTGGCCTACTGCTCAACTACTCGCTTCCTTGTATTACATTGTCGACCAACCCGACGTCTTCCTTGAGGATTATAATCGAGAGCCTGCTTGGCGATGTTTCGTTCTGGTTTCCTCAAAATCTGACCGACCACTGCCACTTCCGCCTTCAAATCTGAATAGCAATTTCAGTCCGTGCAGTTGTACTTCAAAGCTTATCGCTGGAGATCACTTCATTAACATCACTAAAATGGATCCGAGGCATTGGTTCACGAAAGTTTGTAGTTTCTTGGTGAGCCGAACGGTCACTTTCCACGTAGTACACCCAAATATTAACAGAAGTTCGACGCATGCGCCAAATAATCGCAGCTTCGTGCGAAAGGAGATCTCTCTTAATCTCCAGAAAGGGGAAAGAATACTGAACGCCTGACGAGCTTTATTTAGACGAGCCTCAATATCCTTGGCTCCGCCGTACATGCTGACAATGCTTCCGAGATAACAAAAACCTTGCATCTCTTCCACATCTTGTCCGCTAAGAACAATCGGTGTGATTGCGTTCGAACCCATGTGCATGGGTTGGTTTTACGCACATTTATTTTCAGTCCCGCCTCTTTGCATTTAGAATGCAACGAGCGAACATTTGACACTAAGTCCGAAAGGTTATGTGCAAGCAAACACACGTCATCAGCATAATCAAGGTGACTTAAGATGTTAAATAGCCTCCTTTCAAGACCTTTACCTTCCCCACCTTCCAGTGCAACTTTCAAGATGTCATTTATTACCACCAGAAACAGGGCTGGTGATAATATGCAGCCTTGCCTGACACCCGTTCGCACAGAGAAGCTCTACTTTATACAAGACGCGACACCTTGCATCTTTGTAAGATTCTTTAATCATAGCTGTGACCATATCTGGAATACCTCTCCTATGCAAAGCATTCCATATGTAATCTCGCTTAACGCTGTCGAAAGCCTTCTTGTAGTCCACAAATATGAGATGTAATGGCGAACCCATTTCGGCTGGCTGCTCTAATATTATCCGTAGGGTATTTGTGTGGTCGGTACAAGACGACCCTTTACGGAATCCAGCCTGATAAACTTCGAGAGTGCTCTCAACGACATCACTAATACTATTGAAAATTACCTTAGCCATAATTTTTGATACGGCAGTAAGTAGACATATACCACGCCAATTGCCACAATACCGAAGGTCGCCCTTCTTCGAAATTTTCACCTTCACGCCCTCCTTCCATTTAGTCGGATATCTTCCTTCATTCCACACCTCAGTAAAGAGTGGGAGGAGTATATCGGCTGTTATTTCCGGGTCCGCTTTGAGGAGTTCGGTTGGTAGTCCATCTATACCTGGAGCTTTCCTTCCCGCCATTGACCGAATGACAGAAACTATCTCTTCCTTATCTAGAGGATCGTTCCTAATAGAGGATTGTTGCGGTTGGATGTGTATTCGCGTTTTTTGTTGGGATCTCTGATTTTATCCACATTAAGCTTGCGCTTCATTTGAAGAATTTGTGGTCGACGGATAGCTGCTGTACACAATCTCAAGCAGGCAACCATCAACTGGTGATCGCTCCCTACGTCAGCTCCACATTTCGCTCGCACATCGAGGAGACATCTTCTCCATCGGCGACTTATAGCAAATGGTCGATCTGGTTCTGAGTAACACCATCAGGGGAAACCCAAGATGATTTATGATGACTCTTGTGTGGAAAAAGGATCCCTCCGATGACCATTTGCAGAGTACTACAAAACTCCACAAATAATTCGCCATTTTTGGGTCTGTTAATCCAAGGTCGTGGCGCGTCGACCCAAGAGTCACCATGCTTCCCCATGATGTGTCCAGTGTTGTCTGATCCAACCTGAGCGTTCATATCTCCTGAAATGATAAAAATATCACCTCTTGGAGCGCGTTCGAAGGTGGCACTCAGTTGGCTATAAAACTCCTCTTTGTCACTAGATATTGTGGTATTAGTTGTTGCGAAGCACTGCAGAAATGTGACGTTTCTGACACTGGTCCTGAGCCTGACGACGATAATCCTATCCGAGATTGGTTCCCAGCTAATGAGACTGTTTCTCGCTCTCGGTGTAATGACGAACGCCACTCCATTTTTGGTGTCACTTTCAGGGCCAATGTACAGAATAGTGCTTCCACTAGGGGTTCGTTCTTCTCCTGGTCCTGTCCACCTTACCTCGCTCAAACCCAAGATTTGGATGTTATACTGCTCCATTTCATGGTCGATCACTGATTGGCCGTGCTAGGACCGAGTAACCTCAGCTCTTCCCCCGTCATTCAATGTTCAAACGTTCCAGAAGCCAATCATAGTCCGTTTTCGAATGCCAAAAGTCGTTAACGCAGAATCAGTCCGTATCTGAGGCGCTGTATCCGTTTCTCGTATCAGTTAGGTCTTAAGATCACGAGTGATAAGCCCGTGATGACCGAATATAACTTAACCTATAATTTTATGCACAGTTATGTCAGTATAGGTATCGGAAAAAATATGAAGAGCTATTAGAAGCTGGCTAACTAAAGTAGAGAGAGACGAAAGTGGCTTTGGACATTGCTCTTGAAGCACTGGAAGCTGCACTCGTTGGGAAACACTTTGGCTGGAAATGTGTTTCAAAGTCTTGACGTTCGGAAATTGAATGATTGCTTAAATTTCACAGTACGAGAAGGCAAGGTTTTGAAAGTGTACGCGTTCAGCTTGGCGAGTATCCTGGGGAAAAAATTGATTTGAGAAAAGTAGTAGATGCACTCCGACATTTGTGCGATGCCCGAGAAAATCGATAGAATACGTGATGGTCCAATAAGTCGGAACGTATGAATACCATCGAGGAACGCGAGGTGTATTTTGGGTGCCCCAGCCCAAACCTGCGAGTTGACTATAAGCTTTATATGTAGTTGCTAGGTCAGTCGGCGTGAAATACTTTTTACACTTTCGGAAGACGCCTAGACGTTTAGAGCATCGAGGGCAACATCAAAGATATGCTAGGCCCAATTCAGGTGGTCATTAATTTTAACGCCTAAATGTATGAAATTATCCGACGTGCAAAGTTGTGAACCACTAAATGCCACATTGTGAGATAATACTGTAACATCACGTTTAAGGGATAAACGACAACCTGTGTTTTGGAGGCTTGAACTCTACTCTGTTTCTCCTGCCACTTCCAGAATAAAGTTAAGATCTGAGTTCAGCGAACGGACTGGAAGTAATAGAATGCTTGTTTGATTCTGCAGCAGAGCTAAATTCAAGGTGGTAATCTACAGCACTATCATCTATAAAACTATAGATTGAGCGTACATGACAAAAGGTCGTTGCTGTAAAAAAAGAAAAGAGTTGGAAATAAAACAGAGCCCTGAGGGACGCCGAAATCTATTGGGAAGGAGGAAGAAGAAACGCCATCTAGTATTACTCATATAGTGTATTCATGTGCAAAACTCGCAATCCATTTAACAAGAGTAGCATTAAGACCTATGGCTCTAGGCTTAACTATGAAACATTCATGAAAAACTCTGCCGAAAGCTTTTGCAATGTCAAGTGCAAGAACTTGACCCTCGCCTTGTTTATGTATGCATGAGGGTGATAGTTGGTGTGGTTCGCTTTGCTTTCTTGGGAATTGGCTGAATATTCGCAATTTTTCACATATCTGGAAAGCACGCAGAAGAATAGATGAGATAGATAATATTGCAAACAAGCTTATTTAAAGAAGAGGAGCACTTTTAAGGGTAATGGGCAAATACCGTCGGGATCAGTAAATTTGTGAATATTGAGCTCTCGAAGAATCCTCAAAATATGTATCGTGCGAAAATTTCGTGTGGGCAATGAGAAACCAGAATTATAGAATGCGATTGGTTTGAAGATGAAATGCGTGAGTTTCTATCGAAACGTGCTGCAAGTAAGTTAGTATTTTCGATAGGATCAATCACGGTACGATCGCCATCAATAAGAGGTTGTACTGAAGCAAAAATGGAGTTGTTGTTGACCGTTTTGAAGAATGTTCATCACTGAAGGGCCTTCTAGTTTCTTGGCCTGAATGGCATCAAGACAATCTTTATTGTACCAAGAGTCCTTCAACGGTCTGACTCTCTTTTGACTGGAAGGTATGTAGAGCTTTGTGTCTTCCAGCAAAAATCTTGGTGACAAATCTGCAAGCTTAACCACAATCATTGGAATCAAAGCACAACTTTCAATTAAAGGCACTGAAAAATTTATTCAGCGCTTTTTTTGAAATGCCAAATATTTCTTCGAGGTCCTATGATTGTCAACCGTGTAAGTGTTGCAACTGGAAATTGTTCACGAATGAAGAAATGATCGTATTTCCACCTTCCTCTTTCTACCCCTCCCATACAAATATCAGAAATATTCGAAATTTAAAGAAATTGATTTTTCTCCGACACCACTTAAGATATCGATTGGGAAATTAAATCAAATTATATTAATGTGAATACCACTGACGTCAAAAAATTTTGATTTCATTCCATCATTCCGTATACCTCTTCGTATACAAATGCACAGTTTTAAAAATAGTACTTTTCCAATTATCATTGAAACTAGCTAAACTTCAATGGCGAACTTTTGTCAGAATTATTTCTATAACTTTATTATCCTAATAATAAAGTATTGTGATCGACACAAAAAAAATTTAAATTTGCTAACCTTAAATTTTGATTTTTCGCGTTTCGTAATTAACCTATAAATGCAAAAAGAAAAAAAAACTTATAATAGAATTGTGATTTGGCGTAAAGCCCAATTATGTGATACTCTATATGAATTAAGAAAGAGTTTATTGTACCGGAAAATATGTCATCTCAAATTCTTTCGAATAGTGAAAAACGACGTTTGTATGGGAGGTGGTAAAAGCAGAGGGAGGAGGTTTGTAATTTTTGTACATAACACTGAACGTAGTATACAAAATGTTTCATGCTTAATTTAAAGTTTGTAGCTTTCATAATTTTCGAGGAAATTGAACTAATTTGTCTGAATTTATAACATTTGTATGAGGGAGGTGGCAGAGAAAGTGGGAGGGTTTGGATGATTGTGAATCTGCTTATCAACATCCTAATCATATTGCTTTGTTACTCATATGTTCGGAGGAAAATACATTTCTCGAATTTTCAATCCAAAAAACTGTATGGGAGGTGTTAGAAGGAGTGAAGCGAAGTTCATATTTTTTAGCATTTATTGCAAATGTTAAAGGAAAAATTCTGGCAAAGTTTGAAGTTTGTAATTTCCCTAGTTTCAATGAAAATCGGGAAAATCGAGAGGGGATTGAAGGAGTATGGTATTTGAACCAAAGTTTTCGACATCAATGATATTTATAATAGTATACTTTTCTCAAAATTTAAAATTGGTAGCTTTAACGGTCTTGGAGAAAAATAATTTAGTTAAGATTCCGAAATTACGTGAAAATTGTATGGGAAGGAGTAGAAAGAGTGAGGTGAAGTTGATAGCTTTCACAAAATCGGTTGCAATTGTAATAACATTAATTATAACAAAAATTTGTTCTTTTAGCTTTACTAGTTGCAATGTTAACCGAATAAATGCATCTTTGAAAATTGTGCATTCGTATGGGAGGTGGTAGAAGGAGTAAGAGGATCAGATCAATATTTTTTGACGTCAATGACGTTTACATCATTATATTATGAGAATTCACCCACAGCCAGTCCTGCTTGCCCTAAAAAATGGCAAATGGATACTCACTGGATCATGGACTTATCACCCGTGATCTTAAGACCTAAATGATACGAGAAACGGATACATCGCCTCGGATACGGACTGATTCTACGGTAACGACTTTTGGCATTCGAAAACGGACTATGATTGGCTTCTGGAACGTTCGAACATTGAATGACGGGGGAAGAGCTGGGGTTACTCGGTCCTTGCACCGCCAATCAGTGATCGACCGTCAAATGGAGCACTATAACATCCAAATCTTGGGCTTGAGCGAGGTCAGGTGGACAGGATCAGGAGAAGAACGAACCCCTAGCGGAAACACTATTCTGTACATTGGCCCTGAAAATGAAGCCAGAAATGGCGTGGCGTTTGTCCTTACGCCGAGAGCGAGAAACAGTCTCATTAGCTGGGAACCAATCTCGGATAGGATTATCGTCGTCAGGCTCAGGACCAGTGTCAGAAACGTCACAATTCTGCAGTGCTACGCACCAACTAATGCCGCAACATCTGGTGACAAAGAGGAGTTTTATAGCCAACTGAGTGCCACCTTCGACCGTGTTCCAAGAGGTGATATTATTATCATCTCGGGAGATATGAACGCCCAGGTTAAATCAGACAACACTGGACTAGAACACGTCATGGAGAGGCATGGTGACCCTTGGGTCGACGCGTCACGACCTTGGATTAAGAGACCCGAAAACGGCGAATTATTTGTGGAGTTTTTTAGTACTCGGCAAATGGTCATCGGAGGGACCCTTTTTCCACACAAGAGTCATCATAAAACATCTTGGGTTTCCCCTGATGGTGTTACTCAGAACCAGATCGACCATTTGGCTATAAGTCGCCGATGGAGAAGATGTCTTCTCGAAGTGCGAGCGAAATGTGGAGCTGACGTGGGGAGCGATCACCACCTGATGGTTGCCTGCTTGAGATTGTGTACAGCAGCTATCCGACGACCACAAATTCTTCAAATGAAGCGCAAGCTTAATGTGGATAAACTCAGACATCCCAACAAAAAACGCGAATACACCACTATTCTACGCGAAAAGTCATCCACATTAGGTGAATACGAAATGCGCACACTGGACGCCAATTGCGAGCCAACCAGAAACACTTTTCTAACTAGTACTGAAGAATCTGTGGGATATGTGCAAAACGGTGAGAAACCCTGGATATCGCAGGACATATGGGACAAGGTTGGCAATCGGAAAAAAGCCAAATTGGCAGTCATCTTTCAACCCGATGTCAACCAACGAACGCCCGACTTGAGGCAGAACTACCGCGATGCTCATATACAGCTTAAAAAGGCTGTTAGACGCGAAAAGAGAAAGGCAAACAAGGCAGAATCTGCGGCTTACCTTGGGGATATGGGTTCACTATTTAAAATCATGAAACAGTTGACGAACAGGAATTTCACCGCCAACCACCTGGTGAGAGATGTCAACGGAACTCCCCTTAATATGAGTGAACACCAGTTGCGACGATGGAAGGAATACTTCTCTGATATTTTAAACATCTTGTCAGAGAAAGATATTCCGGAAACAGATCAACTTCCAAACATTCAACCGCAACAAAAATCTATTAGGGACGATCCCCCTGATAAGGAAGAGATAGTTTCCGCCATTCGGTCAATGGCGGGAAGGAAAGCTCCAGGTATAGATGGACTACCAACCGAACTCCTCAAAGCGGACCCGGAAATACCAGCCGATATACTCTTCCCACTCTTCACTAAGGTGTGGAATGAAGGAAAATATCCGACTGAATGGAAGGAGGGCGTCATTGTGAAAATTCCGAAGAAGGGCGACCTTCGGGATTGTGGCAATTGGAGTGGTATATGTCTACTTACTGCCGTATCAAAAATTATGGCTATGGTAATTCTCAATAGGATTTGTGATATCGTTGAGAGCACTCTCGAAGTTTATCAGGCTGGATTCCGTAAAGGGTCGTCTTGTACCGACCACACAAATACCCTACGGATAATATTAGAGCAGTCAGCCGAAATGGGTTCGCCACTACATCTCATGTTTGTGGACTTCGAGAAGGCTTTCGACAGCGTTAAGCGAGATTACATATGGAATGCTTTGCGTAGGAGAGGTATTCCAGATAAGGTCATAGCTATGATTAAAGAATCCTACGAAGATGCAAGGTGTCGCGTCTTGCATAGAGGAGAGCTGTCCGAGAGCTTCCCTGTGCAAACGGGTGTCAGACAAGGCTGCATATTATCACCAGCCCTGTTTCTGGTGGTAATAAATGACATCTTGAAAGCTGCACTGGAAGGTGGGGAAGGTAAAGGTCTTCAATGGAGACTATTTAACATCTTAAGTCACCTTGACTATACTGATGACGTGTGTTTGCTTGCACATAACCGTTCGGACTTAGAGTCAAATGTTCGCACGTTGCATTCTAAATGCAAAGAGGCGGGACTGAAAATAAATGTGCGTAAAACCAAGTATATGCATATGGGTTCGAACGCAAGGACACCGATTGTTCTTAATGGACAGGATGTGGAAGAGGTGCAAGATTTTTGCTATCTCGGAAGCATTGTCAGCATGGACGGCGGAGCCGAAAAGGACGTTGAGGCTCGGCTAAATAAAGCTCGTTAGACCTTCGGTATCATTTTCCCTTTCTGGAGGTTAAGGGAGATCTCCCTTCGCACGAAGCTGCGAGTTTTTGACGCATGCGTCAAATCCGTGTTGTTATATGGTTGTACTACGTGGAAAGTGACCGTTCGGCTGACCAAGAAACGACAGACTTTCGTAAACCAATGCCTCCGGCGCATTTTAGGAATATTCTGGCCAGAAGTAATCTCCAACGATGAACTTTGGAGTACAACTCGCCAGACTAAAATAGGTATTGAGATTCAACGGCGAAAGTGGCAGTGGATCGGTTATACTTTGAGGAAACCAGAGCGAAACATCGCAAAACAGGCTCTGGATTATAACCCTCAAGGAAAGCGTAACATATGGAAGCGAGCACTTGAGCAGGAGGCCAGAGGAATAAACAAGTCCTGGCAACAGCTTAAGACCGATGCTCAGGATCGCGCCTTGTGAAAGAGAGTTGTTTCTGTCCTATACCCCTATAGGGGGTCTTAACAGGAATTTGATTGACTATGACCAACTTTTCAAGTCAATAGCTGAAATAAAAATCAATTTCATTAAATTTCGAAACTTTATGAAATTTGTATGGGAGGTGGTAAAGTGGGGGGATTTGGCCCGTTCACGAACTTAAAGTTAATATTTTGCTAAAAATGATATGTAAAACGGACAGACGGACAGACAGACAGACGGTCAATCGGAATCGAGATTGTTGAACGACAACAAATAATTCTGTACCCTTGGCGACTCTGTGCGAGCATTATTTCTTAGCGTTACAAACGGTAAGGCAAACACAATATACTCTCAGATATCATCTAGAGTATAAAAATCTGTACATATGGACTCATATCTCCGAGCCCGTCAAAGGTAGAATATTCGTTTTTGATTGGATTGTTTGTTGTTGTAATTGGGTAAATGAGCTCCATTATATAAATTTTGGGAAATGTCAGGTGGAAGGAGGAGGCGCGGGAGAGAAAGAATCAAAAACTACACTTGCTAATATTTCCACCAGGAATGCCGATAGAAATATCAAAATCAGCATAGGTATAGAGTGGACTGTGGGACAAACTTTAAAAATAATTTAATTTTTTTATCCACTGGCGCCCGAAAAGTGGGGGCTAAAAAAAATCGTCGGCCAAATTTTTTTTTTTTTTGAATGATTATATCTTTGAAATTACTTATCATAAAAATATTTATATTTTGGGATCATTGAGGAGGCACACAGATCCTCCAAAATAAGCTTAGAACGAGGCTAATTATTGTAAGGGGAAGGCGTAGAGGGGGGGGGGGGGGGTATTGAAAAAAAAACATTCAAAATGAATATCTGGACTATCTCTGAAGCTATGTAATTGAAACTTGGAACATATATTAAATTATACTAGCAAAATACATAGAAAAAAAATTCATCATTCTAGTAGCGGGGGTGATTTTTTTCGGGCTTTGGTGAAAGATACAAGGCTTAAGTTTCCCATGTGGATACATCTATTTGATATACATAGAGAAAAAAAATAATTTGTTCCGCAATTGTTATGCACCGACCCTCCTGGTCTAACGTTCAGAAGGTGTTCCATGTGCAATGGAAACAAACTGAAAATTTTTGAGTATTAGTAAATTTTAAAGTAAAAAATTGAAAATTTGCTACATGCATTTAAAAAAGTCCATAAATGTATGGATTATTAACTGGTCGAATACTTTCAAAACTTCTACCCTAGAGGTGAGGGGCAAGGGCTGATAGTAAGGGTGGGTGGAGGTTAATAATATTTTAATAGATTGCTTGAATCACGTCCAATATTCTCTGTATAGAAAGTCAGTTTCATAGGCGAAATTGCATAAAATTTTCAGAAAATTCGGTGTATTTTACATTAACGAAATCAAACATTTGTATGGTAGGGGGTAGAGGAGGTAAGAAAATCGTGCAATTTGTGATTCAGATCTATTTCGTTTCTACTCTAAGATGCTCGTACAAAATTTCAAGTTCGTAGTTTTTAGTTAGTTGGTTATTAGTTGATTTATTGAAATTGGTCGAAATCATACTTTTGTATGGGAGGGGGTAGAAGGGCAAGGGCGATCTCAAAACTTTTGAAGTGGTTTCGTTTTCACTATTTTCAAAAGTTTTTGCGCAAAATTTCAAATTGATCGCTGTTAATAGTTAGGGGATAATTCTTAAAAATGGTCGAAAAATTAATTTTGTATGGAAGGGGTAGAATTTTTAAAGGTATTCGATCAGTTAATATTTCATACTCTTGGGAATTTTCTTTAAATACATTTCGCAAATTTTCAAGTTTTGATCTTAAAATTTTATTCAAAAATGTTCAGTTTATGTGTTGTTTATGTTTATGAAACACTCTGTGCACTTTAGACCCCCACTTCGGTGCATAACAATTGTGGAACAAATTATTTTTTGTTTTCTATGTATATCAAATAGTTGTATCCACATACAATATTAAAACTTTGCATCTCTCATTACAGCCCTAAAAAATCACTAAAAATTTTCGATATTTTTGCTTACCACCTCCCTCCCTTTACACTCCCAAACTTAAAAATTTTACCAGAAATTATGTAGTTCTACAATCTGACAAAATTTTAGTTTGATTTCTGTATTTTGTTTTGAGATATAATGGATTGAAATTTTGGAATGTGCACCATTTTTATGATGCTCCCCATTTACCCTTACTACTATTGTCTCCAAATTTTATATTTTTTCCAAAATTTCCTAGTATAGCGTAATATCTGATCCAAGTCTCAACTACGTAGCTTAAGATATAGTTGAGATATTAATTCTTAAGTGTTTTCCTTTCCACACCTCCCATCCCCCCCTCTGTTTCATTTACTTTACAACAATTAGACTCCTTTAAAGCTGATTCTGGTTGATCTATGTACCACCTTAATTGTCCCGAAATATAAATTTTATATGGTAACTAATTTCACAGATATAATCATTTGGAAAAAAAGAATTTCGGCGGACAATTTGTTTTTAGCCCCCGACCTTTTTGAGCCGCAATGGATAAAAAATTTAAATTAATTTTGAAGTTTGTCCCACATACCCTTCCATATGAATGTTGATTTTCAGCTTCCTAGCTGAAACCATGATTGAGATACTTAAATTCGTAGTTTTCGGTTTTAGTGCTCCCCCTGCCCCCCCCCTGAACACTTACGCCCCCCCCCCCCCAAAATGGGTGTCCGCCTGAGATCCGCAACTATCTACAATCTCCTTAAAAATGGACTTTCTATCTTAAGGGTTTGGGAGTTAATGTGCGCTGAGCGTACACGTCGGCGTACGTTGGACGGCGCACAGAGGGGCCGAATGGCTAAAAAGCGGAAAAAATTCAATATCTCGAGAACGGATTAACATAGAAACCTGGAGCTGGTCTCATTCGACTCAAAACAAAAAAATACATCAAGTTCAACTGTTTTTATTGAAATTTTGAAGAAAATTAAAGAACTAATGAGGAAATGAAAGCCTATTGGCAAGATAAAAATTTCTGAAATTTTCGGAATAGGTTGTACTCATCAAAACAAGTATCAACAAATATTTTGTGTGTATATTTAAATTAAATAATGCTTGCAATTAAAAATTCAAGAAAGCTTAAAAGACTGGAGAATTTGTAAATAATAAAACTAGGGAATCAAAGTCAAAGGTAGTTCAAATTGAAAACATACTTACGATTTCAAGTTCAAGGAAATTAGATTAACAGCTCATTAGCTGCATCACTGATTTCCAGGTGTTTTTTCTTTGGTTCGTGTCTCATGTTCATGATAAAGTTTCCAGTAGCTTGTGGAACACGTCTGTTGGTAGATAAACGAGACATTTTCCGCCAGTTTCTGATCCTGAAAGTCTTATAATCCTTATTTCTACTATCTTGTGCCTTTTCCGACAATATTCCGACTGGAAGAATCGACTTCTGCACTATTTCAGCACCATGCAACAAAATCTTATGTACCGTGGATAGCATGTAGTACCATGAATACTTCTTAATGGCCATATCTGGTCTGGGGTCGATCATTGCATTGCTATTGATGACTTCTAGTATGGTAGCGATCCGGTGGATTAGAGTTTCGTCGACTGCCGTTATTGCACTTGTGACCTTGCAATCATTGAAAAAACGTCTGGCAGTGTTGCCATTATTTGAAAATCTGTAACCCTGCTTAACGAAGACTTTCCCAACAAACTCTTGTTGAATACGTTTCTTTTCGTTTTCGTGCATGACTCGCGTGTCTTTTGTAGTCCTCCATTTTTCAAAATTTTTGTTGTAGGCAATGTGAAGAATGTATTCCATACACTTGATTCTGGCATGTAATGGAGAGATACCAAATTCGAGAGCATTCACATTAAGAGGTTTTTGTTGGATTTTTGCCAAGTCGTTCATTTCGGATGGTAGAGCACTGCATATGTAGCAGGCACTTGTAGACTTCGTATTTGTGATGGCTTGTGCTACTTTGCCGTCCAACATTGTCACCACCAGAATATGTTGAATATGGATGACATTAATGCCGATCACCACTGCGGTAGCTTCCAACTTCTCTATTTCTTTTTCAACCCGTTTTTTTTCAGCTCTCGCCAAATCAAGTGTCTCTTTCTGGAAACTGTATCTCAAGGGCCTGCAATGTCTTGTTGAGGAAGGTCGGTTATTTTCCCAAATCGATCCATTTTCATCAACATCAATTGGGATTGTGAGCTTCAGAGGAACTATTGACGTCATGAATAAATTCGAGTCACTTATATCGTTATTGTCGATCGAATATTTTTGGGCAAATTCACTTTGGGCTGAGGCATCGTCGAATCCCCATTTCGTCGTCAATATTAATTCATGATTATTTGATTTTTCTAGTTCTTCTGGAGGTTTTGTTTCCAGAATTTATTTGGCAGTATGGTCAAGCATATTCTGCAAAGGGACCATTGCGGAAGTTTCATTAATTGACACACTTTCAGGGTAGCACTGCTTCTTTGAGAGGATTAATTTTTTATAACTTGGAAATACATGGCTCCCAAGATCTTTTAGCCTCGCCCGGTCCCGATTTACCATTTCTTTTTCTTTTTATTAAAATGAGGCAAAAAACTCTTGCTTAGAGTTGTCAGCATTGAAGAAATGTTTTCCTCGTCAAGTTCAGGGTGATTTTGTCGAAGGAATACGTCGAAGTTTGTACCACCCCACAAGCACTCACACAAATCGCGGTAGACAGACGGATTTTTTTTTGCATTCTTAGGCTATTTTAGTCATGAAACGCGAAAAAACGAAATTCCAGGGTAGATTCCAAGTTGGTCAGAATTCTTTATTATTAAAATAATAAAGTAACATTATTAACATCCACCCACCATTGCTAAAAAAAACCCAAACTTGCATAAACGAATGAAATATTGATTCTATGTACTGGAGCTATTGATCATATCCGCAATTAAGTGTTAGATTGACAAAAGTCCTGCCCTAGAATTCCTTTTCACTTAGCCTTCTCTAACTTCTCTAACCTTCCTGTTGACTTTTCATGCATCCTCAACTACATAGTAGCAAGAATAATTAAGTTGCGCCCAACTTGTTGGCAGTTAATTTTAATTGAAATTAATTTTGAAATAATTATCAATTTTACCTCACTCCTTCTACCACGTCCCATACCAATTTCAAGAAGTTTCAAGATTTAAATTAAATTATTTTTCGCCGTCATTAACGACGACAAATTTCGTTTTGGTCCACACACTCCGTCACCCTCTCCCATACAAATGTATAATTGTGGTAATTGCATTATATCGAGTTCCATTATGACTGAATAAAGTAGAAACTTAAAAATTTGTCAGCACTTGTCCTTTAATAACTGCAGTAAATGCGCGTCACTCCTTCTCTCACTCCTTCTCCCATACAAATATGTACAATAGAAATTGTAAAAAGCATTTCTCATTAGAACACATGACTTTAAAATTTTAACAAATCATGGCGATAACGATATCGATAAGCAGTTTCAAAATCATCCAAAACTTTCTTCGAAACAACGTTCAATTTCATTGAAAATTATGAAGGCTAAAAACTTAAAATTTAGCTCAAAATATTTTGCATACCACGTTCGATTTCTTACCCAAAATTTACATACCTGCCACCTCTGCTGCTCCCACCACCCATACGAAAGTCAGAGTTTTATAATTGAGAAGACATATCTTTCGGTATGTGATTGGGCTGTACTCCCAATCATAATTCTGCTATGTTTTTATACTCTAGATGAAATTTGAGAGTATTATAAGTTTGCTCTACGGTTCGCGACGCTAAGAAATAAGGCTTAGAGAAAAATAAACTGCCAACAAGTCGGGCGAAACTTTATTATTCTTGGGACAAGTTGCGGATGTGTGGAAAGTCAATATGCAGGTTAGAGTGGTTAGGGAAGGCTAAGTGAAAGGGAGTTCTTGGGCAGGGCTGTTGTCAATTTAACAATATTTCATTCATTTCTGCAAGTTTGGGTTTTTATGAGGAAAGGAGGAGGGGTAAGGGTGGGTGGATGTTAATAGCTTTTTAATTAATTGCTTGAATCGCGTCCAATATTCTCTGTATAGAATGTCAGTTTCATAGACGAAGTTGTATAGAATTTTCATAAAATTCGATGTATTTTACATTCACGAAACCGAACATTTGTATGGGAGGGGGTAGAGGAGGTAGGGGAATAGTAAAATTTGTGACGCAATTTTATTCCCTTTCTCTTGTAGTGTGCTTGTACAAAATTTCAAGTTCGTAGCTTTTAATTTGATGGTTATTAGTTGATTCAATGAAATAGGTAGAAATGATACTTTTGTATGGGAGGGGGTAGAAGGGCAAGCGCGATTTCAAAAATTTTAAAAGGATTTCATTTCAATTATTTTTATAAGTTTTTAGGCAAAATTTGAAATGGATAGCTTTCAAGAGTTAGCTGATAACTGATTTCTTAAAAATGCTCGAAAAAATAATTTTGTACGGGAGGGGGTAGAAGAGGTAAAGGAATTGCAAAATTTGTGACGCAATTTTATTTCTTTTCTCTTGTAAGCTGCTCGTACAAAATTTCAAGTTCGTAGCTTTTAATTTGTTGGTTATTAGTTGATTTAATGAAATTGGTCGAAATCATACTTTTGTATCGGAGGGGATAGAAGGGCAAGTGTGATTTTGAAACTTTTAAAATAATTTCTTTGCAAATATTTTTATAAGTTCTTATGCAAAATTTCAAATGGATAGCTTTTAATAGTTAGGTGATAATTAATTTCTTAAAAATGGTCGAAAAAATAATTTTGTATGGGAGGGGGTAGAAGTTTTGAAGGTATTCGACCAGTTAATATTTTATACTTTTAGGGATTTTTTTTAAATGTATTTCCCAAATTTTCAAGTTTCTACCCTAAAATTACATCCAAAAATTTTCAGTTTTCGTGTTTTTTTCGTTGCACATGAAACAGCTTGTGCCCATTAGACCGGGGTGGTAGGTTCATAACAATTGTGGATCAAATTATTATTTTTTTTCTATGTATATCAAATAGATGTATTCACATGCAAAATTTAAAGTTTCTATCTTTGAGCAGAGTCCTAAAAAATTCACTCAAAATTTTCGACATTTTTGCTTACCACCTCCCTCCCTTTACACCTTCTAACTTAAAATTTTTATCAAAATTATAAATTATGCAGTTCTATAATCTGACGAATTTTCAATTTGATATCTGTACTCAATTTTGAGATATAATGATTTCTAATTTTGAAAAGTGCACCATTTTTCAAATGCTCCCCATTTCACCCCACTACTATTATGACCAAATTTTATATTTTTTTTGTATTTCGCTAGTATAGCTTAGTATATGTTTTAAATTTCAATTACATAGCTTAAGAGATAGTTGAGATATTAATTCTTAAGTGTTTTTCCTTGCACCCCCCCGACCCTTCCCCTTACAATAATAAGCCTATTTCTAAGCTGATCTATACGCCATCTTAATTGTCCCAAAATATGAATTTTTTATGGTAAGTAGTTTCGAAGATATAACCATTTCAAAAAAAGATTCGGCCGACAATTTGTTTTTAGCCCTCCCTTTACGGACGCCAATGGATAAAAAAATTAAATTATTTTTGGAATATGTCCCACAGCTCTCTCTATACGTGTGCTGATTTTCATCTTTCTATCTGCATTCGTGGTGAAGATATTAGCAAGTGTATATTTCGACTTTTTCCATCCCCCCGCCTCCCCCTTCCACCCTACACTCCCCAAAATTTGGATAATGGAGCTCACTTACCAAGTTAATAACCCACCCAAAAATCAACATTCTACCTTTAACGGTCTTGGAGGTAGGAGTCCATATGTACGGCGTACGGCGGGACGGATTTTTTTTTTGCTTTTTTAGGCTAATTTAGTCATGAAACGCGAAAAAACAAAATTTCAGGGTAGCAAATTTTTTTTTTTTTCTGTGTCGATCACAATACTTTATTATTAAAATAATAAAGTAAAATGAATGAGACAGAAGTTCATATAATCACTCAAAAATCTCAAAAGCGGATGTCCGTCTGTCCGTCCGTCTGTTCGCTCTCAAGCTTGAGAACACGTTGAGCTAGAACTTTCAAATTTTCTACAATTTTTTTTTTGGCAAATAGTAAGGTCAAGTCGTGAACGAGCCAAATCGCTCCACCCCTTCTACCACCTCCCATACAAAATAACGCATTTTCGAGATTTGATATTAAACCGATTTTCTCGAAAAGTATAAATGCTATTGAACTAAAAATTATAATATATTATTTTTGTGCCAATTTCAATCTACTATTTAAAAATTATTTGAATACCGCTACTCCTTCTACCACCTCTCATATAAAATGCACTTTTTTATAAAATACTATAGGCCAATTTACTCAGTACATATAAAATTTATCGAGCTGAAATTTTGAACAAAGTATTTATTTAGAATTATTAGTAAGAACAAAAAAAAATATATGATTAGATTCACTCCTTCTACCCCCTCCCATACAATATGACATAATTTCTCAACTTTTCAAAAAGTCGATTTACCTAAAAAGTTTGAATGCTACAGATTTGCTATTGAAAACATGACAAGTGCATGATATGTATAGTTATTTCTGAAAAACTCACTAAGAACTTCCTACTCCTTCTACCACCTCCTATATAAACTGCAGAATTTCACTAAATCTAATACATTGATTCTCTCAGTACCTATTAAATTTTTTAAAATGAAATTTTCAATAAAACCTTTTAATAGAAAATCTAACATGATGTGAAAAAATTGGTTCAATGCCGTTACCACTTTTACCACTTCACATGCAAAATTTCTTAAAATCAAAAAATTTCTCTACATCTAGAGTATCGCATGATTGGGCCTTACGTCCAATCGTAGTCCTGTTATGTTGTTTTTTAAATTTTTTGAAATTTTGTTAATGAAATATTGTTCTCAGTACATATCTTTCACTATAATCTAATCATCTTAATTTTACTATAAAAGAAAATTATTATAACTTACGTTGAGGGTATACATTTGCTTAACGTAACTACACGGGTGGAGAAAATAAGAGCACCATTGCAGCCAGTTATTCCCTCATCTGACATCACACTGAGAACCGCGTGATAAGAAACTGAATTTTTTTTCGCTATTTTTCCTCCAGCGATTCTTGCATTCTGAAAATTGTTCTCTTTATCACTGTCAGAATCCACATCCGAAATATTATGTTCCACTTCGTTCACGGTTCCTGGCGAAAAATCTTCAATTTCTGACAATTGGTTTTTAGCAGCTTCTTCAAAACTAAGATCTGACTCAATATTGGCCACACACAACACAAATATCCAAGAAAGTAATAATAAGAATTTCATTTCGATTTTTTTCTTTTTTGTATGGTTTTTGTTATCAACTGTATAAAACTTATATTTTTACAATATTATCTTTCTATTCGCGTGAGTAAATAATTCGTAGCGTTTCACTGATATGAACTGATCACTTCAAATTTACGAAGCGTCTTTTATAGTAAAACTATATGCCAATAAGCCGGGCGCAACTTTATTATTCTTGGGGCAAGTTGGCATTGTGTGAGAAAAATTATATGCAAGTTTGGGTATGTGTGGAGTTGGTAGAACGGTTAGGTGGATGTAATAATTTTTTAATTGATTGTTTGAATCACGTTCAAAATTCGCTGTATAAAATGTTAGTTTCATGGACGAATTTGCCTAAATTCGGTGTATTTTATATTCCTGAAAACATATTTTTGCATGGGACGGAGGAATTGAGGGGATCGTAAAATTTGTGATGCAGCATAATTTCGTTTGTTATAAAAGTGTTCGTGCACAATTTCGAGTTCGTAGCTTAATTTGTTGGTTATTAGTTGACTTATTGAAATTGGTCGAAATCGTAATTTTGTTTGGGAAGGGTTAGAGGGGAAAGAGGAATTTCAAAAGGTTTGATGCAACTTTGTTTTGAATACTGTAATCCGGTGACCCTAGATTCAAGTGAAAATGAAAACAGTTTTCTTTAATTTTAAATTAACCAGCAACTTTATTAAAGTCGCTTTTTATTCACTTTATTTCCTTCCAAATTCCAACTCCTTCGCTTTCGGATTTCGCTTCCGTCTTGAGTTCATCACGCGACGACTTGATTTCGACTCTTTTGATTTCTAATATTGGCTTCCATGCATCATGAACGCTCGCCATTTTTATACCCAGCACAACCGACCGTTGTCCTTACGACGTCTTCAATGACTCATGATGAGTAATCTGCTTGTAGCTTGATCGGAATTTGTGCGCGTGTATAATTGTTTTTGGTATCGGATAAAAGGAGAAGAACCCACAGGTGTTATTTTAGTTCTCCAGAATCATTATTGACTGAAGATTTCGAACATTCAATAAGCGGCATAGTGTTGGTATGTACATGATCGAAATTAGCGCATACGTGTATTTACTGTTGGTTGAAGTCACAAACATACGGCTAGCGATTAAAGCTTACACGTAACAATACTCGTAAAATTGTTTGTACGAAATCTTAAGTTGATAGCTCTTAATGGATTGGCGAAAATTGATTTCATAAAAATCGTCGAAAAAATACTTGTGCATAGGAGAGCGTGGAAGTTTCAACGTAATACCTGTATTTAAATTTTAGATATAACGGTTTGCAATTTTGAAAAGTACCCCATTTTTTAAATGCTTCTCTTTTCACTCCACTACTATAATATCTAAATGTTATATTTTTCACATATTCCTCTAGTTCAGCTCAATATATATCCCAAGTTTCAATTTCATTGCTTAGGAAATAGTCCGTACATAATTTTTAAGTCTTTTTCTTTGTACTCACGTGTCCCCTGACCCTTTCTCTTACAATTATTGACCTCTCTCAAAGCTGTTTATGGTGGATCTGAATTGGTCTTAAAAATTGAATTTATTATGATAAATAATTCCGAATCATTTCAAAAAAAAAAACCGCCAACAATTTCTCTTAGTCTCCCATTTCGGGCTCCACTGGATACAAAAATTATTATGTTTTAAACCACCATATCTGAACATTGAGTTTCGCTTTCTATCTGCATTCCTAGAGAAGATATTAGCAAGTGTAATATTAGACTCTATGCTTCACTCGCTCCTCCTTCCAACTGATACTCCCCAAAATTTAGGAAATGGAGCTCACTTACCCAATTAACAATCTACCCAAAAATGAACATCATAGCTTTCAGGCTCTCGGAGATATGCATTCGCATGGCGACCAGCGTACAGACAGACGGATTTTTTTTGCACATTGTTCTGCACATTTGGCCATGAAACGCAAGAAAATAAAATTTCAGGATAGCAAATATATTTTTATACTCTAGATGAAATCTGAGAGTATTATAAGTTTGCTCTAAAGTTTGTAACGCTAAAAAATAAGGCGCGGAGAAAAAAATGAATGATACAGAAGTTAATAGAGTAGTCCCTCGTTAAGACGAACTTGACGGGGGAAAGAAATACTCAGTTCGTGTTAAATAAATACGTGTTATCCGAATTCGTTTAACACGAACTGGGTTCGTGTTATCCGAACCCGAATATTACACACATACTGCATCCATCTCCACGCAGTTAAACACAGCTTATATCCATTCTGTCCAAGAAATTTCAAAATAGATCATGTACAGAAAAAATATATTTTTTTGATAACACTTATATAATGTATATACTTAGGATACTATGACATACGAATTTATATTTCTACCTGTGTTTCAGAAAATTGGTAATTGTGGTTTGTTGGTAAGTTTTTGGAAATTGTCGAATGCACTCTCTTCTTATCTTGTCCAAATTGTCTTCAAAACTTACATCTAGGTTTTGGGTAGAAGTTTTCGCAAGCCTTTGTAAAATCTCCAATGCCGTTATGACTTCACTTCGATTGGGCTTCTTTATTTCCTCGACCACTTGTTCTTCCTCTTCTTCTAGGTCTTCTCTTTCCTGTTTTTCTTCGTCGGATAAACTACACACTGGTAAGTTTTCGTCCAGTGAAAGGAACTCGGAAGAAATAAGAGCTACAGGTGGTTCAGTTGCCACTTCGAGTCTCTCCCTGTCTTCTGGTCCGTCGATCATAATTTCCAGGTTTAGTAGAGGCGAAGATGTTGGTTCAACTTTCAAGCTTTTTTGAAACAATTCGATATGGTTGTTGACGAAACGTTGTTCCATGAAGCAGTCATAGTTCTCATCGCTTGCAAGATGTTCCATTTTACAAGAGCCTGGTCGGATTCAATGGAAAGTATGGCGTTTCACACAAGTCGCGTTTTAAAATGGCACTTGAAAGCAGCAATGATTTCCTGGTCCAATGGCTGGAGACGACTGGTGCAATTTGCTGGGAAAAATACAACTTTTAGATTAGGCAGCTCTAAGTCGTAGATGTTATGAGCGCTGCAGTTATCCATTGTTAGCAGGACGTGTCGATTTTCCCCTGCCATTTTCCTTTGAAATTTCATTAGCCATAAACCATAGCCATTTAAAATTTTCGAACCCGAGTGAATCACTTATTTCTTTAGCTTTTTCTTTAACTAGTGTTCCCGAAATCGGCACATTATTGTCTCTCACTTTTGTAAACCACTTCAAAAATTCCCGCTTTGATGAGCCGGATGATCCTGAAGCAATAGCAGCGCCTGAAGCAATAGCAGCGCCTATTTTTCCTTTTTTTTTTGATGATTGTCGACAAATTTGATTTTGGGATGCTGTATTTTTCTGCTTTTTTTGTTTTCGATATCAAACCACATTCCACTTCTTCCAGTATTTTTCTCCTTATCGAAAGATCAAGAGATCTTTGGACAATTTTCTTAGCACTCATTTTCCCTTCATAAACTCAAGAAAGACGCGATAGAACTAGAGCGAATCGTCAAAGTAAACAGTAACGATAAAGGGCAGATCGCAAGTCTAAGCATAAAAGCATAAACAAAACTTCACGGTAAACAAAGACTCCTTGGCTTTTCTTTTTTTTTCGTTTCCATCGTCAATCATAAAATTCGTGTTAACCGATATTTTCGTATTGGCGTTACAAAATTTAGTTCGCAGTTCGTGTTACCCGAATAATTCGCGCTAGCCGGTGATTTTTGGTTTGAAACCATTGGATTTAATGGGGGAAAAGAAATGGTTTGCGTAAACCGAATGTTCGTGTTATCCGGGTTCGTATTAACGAGGGATTACTGTATTATCACTCGAAAATCTCAAAACCGGATGTCCGTCCGTCCGTCTGTGCGCTCTCTAGCTTGAGAACGCGTTGAGCTAGATAGTTCAAATCTTGTACACGTCGTTTTTGACAAAAAAGTAAGGTCAAGTTCGTGAACGGGCCAAATCGCTCCACCCCTTCTACCCCCTCCCATACAAAATGACACAATTGCGCAATTTGACAATAAACGGATTTGCTCGAAAAGTATAAAAGCAATTGGCCTGACATTTGCAATATGTTACTTTTATGATAATATCAATCTACCGTATAAAAAATATGCGTGTCCTCCTCTCCTTCTACCACCTCCCGTACAAACTGTACTTATCACGAATTACTCTAAGCCAATTTACTCAGTGCGTATAAAATTTAGCGGGCTGAAATTGTGCACCAAATATTTATTTAGAATTATTAGTAAGACCAAAGAAAATTAGATGATAAGCTTCACCCCTTCTACCCCCTCCCATACAAAATAACACAATTTCGCATTTTTACAATAAATTCATTTACTCGAAAAGTATAAAGGCTATTAGTCTGAATTTTGGGATATATTACTTTCGTAATGATTTAAATCTACAGTAGAAAATTATTTGAGTCCTCCCTCTCCTTCCACCCCCTCCCAACGAAACTACACTTTTTCATGAAATGCTCTAAGACGATTTTCTCAGAACATATAACATTTATTGAGCTCATATTTTGTAATAAATACTAAATTAGTATTATCACTAAGATCAGAGAAAAATATTTGATAGCTTCACTGCTTCTACCCCCTCCCATACAATATGACACAGTTTCACAACTTCACAAAAAATCGATTTTCTTGAAAAGTATGAATGGTACTAGTCTGAAATTTAATGGATGTAAATCTTATAATATTCCTAGTTATTTCTGAAAAAATCACTAAAATCCTCCCACTCTTTCTACCACCTCCCATACAAACTACACATTTTCACTAAATTTAACTCACTAATTTCCTCAGTTTCCATTCAATTTTTGGAGTAAGCATTTTGAATAAATTATTCTTATAGCTAGTTTAGCATCCCTTCTAACACTCTCCATACTAAATTTCTTGGGATCACAAAAAATTATATTTCATCTAGAGTATCGTAAGATTGCATTTTACGCGCAATCCTAGCCCTGTTATGTTTTTTTTTGTGTCGATTACAATGCTTTATTATTAGAATAATAAAGTACTGAAAAAATTTATCTACAAATTTGATAATGAGAATTTCACCTTATAAATTAAATCTGTCCGAAACTTATTGATAAGATTAGTTACCCTAGTTTTGATTTAAGAAAAAATAAAAACATTGGAATTTGTAAAGTATTTATATTAAGAAAGTAGTTGGCTCCTTGGCCGATAAATTTTTAGATTCAACCCAATTATATATTTTTCATTCCTTATCAATTTTTATTTTCTAGAAAATTTCAATGCGAGAATACTTATTTAATTAAGTCTTCTGTAAATCGCATGATTATTATTACAAGGCGAATATCTCAAGATTGCCAGTTTAAGAACTTTAAAATTACCTAGTCGTGCCATAAGTTCTGTCACACGTATATGGGCAATTTTTGTATAAATGAAAAAGAGTTTTTGACAAAGGAAAATATATTTTATTTTGGCATACTAATGGAAGTAAAATAAGCAACAAATTATTCAAAGTGGCCGCCTTTAGCCTTAACACAGCTCTTTAATCTGTTGGGCCAGTCATCGATAGCAGTACGCACTGTTTCTAGCGGAAAATTAGCTACTACTTCTGTCAAAGATCGCTTAAGGCTCTCGATATTTGGGTGTCGTCTCGTGCACACCATGGACTCTAACTCCGCCCACAGTTTGTAGTCCAGGGGATTCAAATCTGGGCTCCCAGAAGGCCATTCCGTCGCCCTTATAAACTGTGGAATATTGGTTTCCAACCACGCTTGTGTGGTTCGAGCTTTGTGGGCTGGCGCAGAATCTTGCTGGAAAACCCAATGTCGATTGTTGAATAGCGTAGAGTTCAGCGGCTTCACACATCCCTCCAGGATGTCCGTTTGATAATTTTTCGCTGCAGTTTTTACGCCTTTTTCGCAAAAATGAAGCTCGGTGACCCCTTCGTAGCTGACACCCCACCATACCACGACTGATGCTGGATGATGTCCTCGCTGTACCCTAGTGGCAACTTCTCGGGCTTCTATGGAGCTGTGGGCATACACCTTATCATTTTGGCGGTTGAAATGTTCCTCCACCGTAAAAATTTTTTCATCGGTAAATAAAATTATAATATATTATATTATAAATAATTAGTCTTTGGCTTTATTTAGACAACAACTAAGCATAAGAACAGGCTTTTGCCTGTCTGCTTGTCCGGCCGGATTTAACTCAAAAACTGCTGACACGATTCTAATGAAACTTTCACAGTTTGTTAGGTATGCTACTACCACCTCCCATACAAATCTCCCTTTTGTCAATTGCATGTCAGCATTAATCATCGAACCAATCATTCTTCTTCCGCCGGGTCTGATATTCTATAATTTTTTGGCCGTTGAAAACATTTTACATTTCAATTTCACAATAGCGAGCGATAAAAAAGTTTCAATAATACACAAAATACAAATATGATCAAAATGAAAAATGAAAATAATCAAAAAATAAACTGCCAAGAAGTCGGGCGCAACTTTATTATTCTTGGGGCAAGTTGCGGATGCGTCGAAAGTCAATGTAGATTAGAGTGGTTTGGGAAGACTAAGTGAAAGGGAGTTCTTGGGCAGGGCTGTTGTTAATTTAACACTTAATTGCGGATACGATTAATAGCTCCAGTACATATAATCAATATTTCATTCGTTTATGCAAGTTTGGGTTCTTATGAGGCGAGGGGGAGGGTTAATAGATGTTAATAGTTTTTTAATTGATTGATTGAATCATGTCCAATATTCTCTGTATAGAAAGTCAGTTTCATAGGCGAAGTTGCAAAGAATTTTCGTAAAATTCGGTGTATTTTACATTAACGAAACCAAACATTTGTATGGTAGGGGTAGAGGAGGTAAGTGAATCATAAAATTTGTAATGCCATTTTTTTTCATTTCTCTTGATAGGTGTTTGTGCAAAATTTCAAGTTCGTGGCTTCTAATTTGTTGCGTAACAGAGTAGAATCCGGAAATCTTTTGTTTCAATGGTTTAGAGTATTTCATGAGAAAGTACAATTTGTATGGGAGGTGGTGGAAATAGGGGGAGGAAAACTTTAGACGCAATTTTTTTTCAACTATTTTTAAAAGTTTTTGTGCAAAATTTTAAATTGATTGCTCTTAATAGTTACGTGATACTTGATTTCTTAAAAATGGTCGAAAAATAAATTTGTTTGGGAGGAGGTAGAACTTTTGAAGGTATTCAACAAGTTAATATTTCATGTATTTAGATATTTTTTTTAAGTGCATTTTGTAAATTTTCAAGCTCTATCTTAAAATTTCATTCAAAAATTTTCAGTTTATGGGTTTTTTCGAATGCACATGAAACACCCTGTGCACGTAAAATAATAATTATTTTTTTTCTATGTGTACTAAACAGATGTATCCACGTGCAAAATTTAAACTTTGTATCTTCCATCAGAGCCCTAAGAAAATTACTCAAAATTTTCATCATTTTTGCTTACCACCTCCCTCCCCTTTCACCTCCTAACTTAAAATTTTTTACCAAAATTAAAAACTATGTAGTTATACAATCTGATAAATTTTCGATCTGTACTCAATTTTGAGATGTAACGGTTTGTAATTTTGAAATGTGCGCAATTTTTGCAATGCTCCCCATTTCCCTCCCCCACCACTATTATTTGCACATGTTATATTTTTTTCATATCTTGCTAGTATACCTTGATATATGTTTCAAGTTTCAATTACATAGCTTAAGAGATAGTCGAGATATTCTTTTTTAAGTGTTTTTCTATGCAACCACCCCCTGACCCTTGCCCTTACAATAACTAGCCTCTCTTTAAGCTCATTCTAATGAATCCATATGCCACCCTAATGGTCCCCAAATATGATTTTTTTACTATAAGTAATTTCGAAGATATAATCATTTGTTTTTAGCGGAAGCCAATGTATAAAAAAATTAAATTATTTTTATAGCTTGTCCCACAACCCTATCTATATTTCTGCTGATTTTCAGCTTCCTATCTGCATTCCTGATGGAGATATTAGCAAGTGTAGTGACTCTTTCCCTCCCCCAACTCCCCCTTCCACCTGACACTTCCCAAATTTAGAAAATGGAGCTCATTTACCCAATCAACAATCCACCCAAAAAACGTTCTACCTTTGATGGTCTCGGAGATATGGGTCCATATGTACGGCGTACGGCGGTACGGAATTTTTCGTTTTGTATTTTTAGGCTAATTTAGTCATGAAACGCGAAAAAACAAAACTCCAGGGTAGCAAATTTTTTTTTTCTGTGTCGATCACAATACTTTATTATTAGAATAATAAAGTAATATAACATAAAAAAAGTAACAATAAATAACAATTAAGTTTATAAAACATAACAGAATTGGTTTTACGCCCAATCATATGATACTCTAGATGAAATAGGAAAGAGTCTATTGTACCGGAAAATATGTCATCTCAAATTCTTTCGAATAGTGAAAAACAACTTTTGTATGGGAAGTGGTAAAAGCGGAGGGGAGAGGTTTGTAATTTTTGTATATAACACCAAACGTAGTATACCAAATGTTTCATGCTGAATTTAAAGTTTGTAGCTTTCATAGTTTTCAAAGAAATTGAACAATTTTTTTCGGTATTTATGTCATTTGTATTGGAGGTGGCAGAGAGGTTTTGGATGATTTTGAATCTGCTTGTCAACATCCTAATCACATTGCTTTATTACTCATGTTACATACATGTTCGATAAATACTTTTCTTGAATTTACAATACAAAAATTTGTATGGGAGGTGGTAGAAGGAGTGAAGCGAAGCTCATATTTTTTCTTAGCATTTATTGCAATTATTAAGGGACAAATTGTGTAAGTTTATACTTTTTTTAGTTTCAATGATAATCGATTAAATGCATTTACCAAAATTATGCAATTGTATGGGAGGGGGTAAAAGGAGTATTCGAATCAAACCCAATTTTTTTGACATCAATGATTTTTAATAGTATACTTTTCTCAAAATTTATAGTTCAGTTAAAATTCCGAAATTTGGTGAAATTTGTATGGGAAGGGGTAGAAAATTTGAAGTGAAGTTGATAGTTTTGCAAAATGGATTGCAATTGTTATAAAATGAATGTAGCTCGTTAACGAACTTAAAATTACTTTTTTGTTAAAAATGAAAATTTCAGCAGGATAGGTCAAAACTTTCGAGAGTTATGTTGTAGATAGACAGACGGTCACTCGGAATCGAGGTTTTTGAGTGACAACAAATATTTCTGTACTCTTTTCAACTTTGTGCGATCATAATATCTTAGCATTACAAATGGTAAGACAAACAGAATACACTCTCAGATTTCATCTACATAGAGTATAAATATAACAAATAAACAAATAAATTAAGTTTAAAAGCACTAAAAAAACTATACAAAGATCCAAGTTGCAGTTTGTCATGATTGCGCTGAAGTCTTACGGCAGGAGAGTTATAATAAGCCTCTAGTAAGGTGCATGGTGGATAAAATATATCGAAATTTCTTGTACTAACAATTTCCATTCTGAAATCAAGTTCATTAACAAAATTAGACCATGTAAAGAAAGCACTCATCAATATAACTTCTACATATGTCTAGGATGGAAATAAAGTACTGTAAGCTTCGTAGAGTAGTCAGCATACTGTTTTTTTAAAACGAAAGAATAGTAAACTTACGTTGAACTGATTCGATAGCAGTGTGTGAGTGACATTTGTGGGGAGGACTACAAACAACAGTGCAGTATTCTAGAATACTACGAACTACAGAGATAAAAAGCAGAACAGCAGTACTAATACGAGCGAAAGTTGAAGAAATTCGAAAGACGAAGCCGGCAAGTCTATCATCATCAATGGTGCGACAGCCCAAATTGGGCCCTGGCCTCCTAAAGTCGTCGCCTCCAATCGTCTCGATCCAAAGATCGCGTCTTTCAGCTGCTGCTTCGCTGTCTTCATCAACCGAGTCTTCCCATCGTTTGCGTGGTTTGCCTACTGGCCGGTTACCACTCGCTTTGCCCTTAAGAGCACGTTTGAGGATTCTTTTGTCTTCCCTTCGCTCTACATAGCCAGCCCACTGCAGTTTACGTAGCTTGATGAACGTTGAAGATTCTGGCTCGTCGTAGAGTTGATACAACTCATGGTTATATCTTATTCTCCATTCCGTTCCTTCCTTCACAGGTCCCAAAATTCTTCTGAGGACTTTTCTTTCGAATGCGTTAACTGCTTTTTCGGAAGTTCGCGTTAATATCCACGTCTCGCTGCCACAACAGATCACAGGTCGTAAAATAGTTTTATATATCCACAGCTTATTGTTCCTGTGCACTTTCTTGGATTTCATTATTGGAAGTACCGAATAATACGTCTTATTTGCAAGTATTATCCATCGTGTGGTTTCGTCTGTTTCATAACCGTCCTTTGCTAGATTAGCCCCAAGTTATATGAAGTTGAAGTAATTATATTCCGCAATCGTTGTTTTGTTTAATTGGCGTTCTCCTTCTTGTTTGCGTCACTACTTTTGTTTTGCTTTCATTAATGCGCAACCCGACTTCTTTTGCGGCGTAGTCAAGAGTGACAAATGCCTTCTTAGCACTGGGGAGGGCTCTTGCTAGAATGTTAATGTCGTCAGCGTATCCTACTAGTTGGGTGGACTTGAATAGTAGTGTCCCGTTGGTGTCGACTGAGATTTTTCGGACGACACACTCTAATGCCAAGTTGAAAAGCATGGGAGCTAGACCATCCCCCTACTTTAAACCACATCCCGTTCGAAAGCTGGTTGTGGAATCGGTTTGTATTCTCACTTTGGATTCAGTGTTCGTCATTGTGAGTGTTATTAGTCGGACTAGTTTTGGGGAATTTCAAAGTCAATCATGATTTGGTACAGTACGCTTCTGTCGATACTGTCATATGCTTGTTTAAATCTAAGAAGATTTGGTGCACGTCTGTGTTATATTCCCAGCATTTCTCAAGCACCTGTTTCACCGAGAATATCTGGTCTATTGTAAGTCTATAGGCTAGGTTATAATAATTATGCAGGATCTAGGCGTGACTTTTGATGTGGAGTTGAATTTCACTACACAGTGGCGTGGCGTCCATTGATGCAAGGGAAGTAATGCTTCCCTTACGTTTTGGCCTTTATTCAGTTTAGTAAATCTAAACTAAAAACATAACAGGGCTACGATTGCGCGTAAAGCGCAATCTTACGGTACTCTAGATGAAATAGAATTTTTTGTGATCTCAAGAAATTTTGTATGAGGAGTGTTAGAAGGGGTGATAGCATTGAACTATTTTTTTCCCCATCATGCTAAAGTAGCTATAAAAATGTTTTATACAAAATGCTTACACCAAAAATTGAATAGGAGCTGAGAAAATTAGTGTGTTAGATTTAGTGAAAATGTGCAGTTTGTATGGGAGGTGGTAGAAAGAGTGGGGGGATTTTAGTGATTTTTTCAGAAATAACTAAGAATATCATGAAATTGACATTTCTTAAATTTGAGACTGGTACCATTCATACTTTTCAAGAAAATAGATTTTTTGTGAAGTTGTGAAACCGCGTCATATTGTATGGGAGGGGGTAGAAGCAGTAAAGCTAATCAAAAATTTTTTTTTCTGATCTTACTGATAATGCTAAATAAATATTTATTACGAAATATGAGCTCGATAAATGTTAGAGCATTTCATGAAAAAGTGCAGTTTGTATGGGAGGGGTTGGAAGGAGAGGGAGGACGCAAATAATTTTTACACAGTATATTGAAATTATTATAAAAGTAATATATCCCGAAATTCAGACTAATAACTTTTATACTTTTCGAGCAAATCTATTTATAGTCGAATTGCGAAATTGTATCATTTTGTATGGGAGGGGGTAGAAGGGGTGAAGCTAATCGTCTAATTTTTTTTAGTCCTTCTAACAATTTTAAATAAATATTTAGTGCACAATTTCAGCTTGCTAAATTTTATACGCACTGAGTAAATTGGCTTAGAGTAATTCATGATAAGTACAGTTTGTATGGGAGGTGGTAGAAGGAGGGGGCGGACACGCATAATTTTTATACGGTAGATTGATATTATCATAAAAGTAATATATTCCAAATTTCAGACCAATAGCTTTTATAGTTTTCGAGCAGATCCGTTTATTGTCAATTTGCGCATTTGTGCCATTTTGTATGGGAGGGGGTAGAAGGGGTGGAGAGATTTGGCCCATTGACGAACTTGACCTTACTTTTTTGTCACAAACGACGTGTACGAAATTTGAGCTTTCTAGCTTAACGCGTTCTCAAGCTAGAGAGCGAACGGACGGACGGTTTTGAGATTTTTGAGTGATAATATTAAATTCTGTATTCATCATTTTTTTCTCCGAGCCTTATTTCTTGGCGTTACACACTCCAGAGCAACCTTATAATACTCTCAGATTTCATCTAGAGTATAATCAGCACGAATATGAAAATTTATGAAAAAATTTCTTTAAAAGAAAGCGCGCACTACTTTCTACTACTGTTTACAGCATTTATATGCTCAGGACAACCCTTTTTTTCAGACTTTTTCTGACCAACGAAAGTTGAAAGTTTTCCACAAAAAAAAAATTACGATCTTAAAAACACATTTACAAGACCGCCGGCCAATACAAACGAAATTTTCTGCAAGTTCGACTTCAATATGAAGGGGAGATCCGTTGCATTAAAATGCTTTCACCTTTCGTTTTATTGCTTTTAATCGCATATACAAGAGAATGAAACCGCGGGTCAAAACCAGTAAAATTTTCGTTCGCAGCGAGCGCAAGTTCCACTTCTATACGAAGGAGAGATGCGTTAATGCAATTGCTTCCAGCCGGTGCTTTCAGTCGCAATCTCTGGGTCTCTATCAAAGTATTGCCAGTATTGAAATTTCTGTTCTAGCCGAAAAATGATCAGGGAGAAAAATGTGATCTGACAATATTGCCCATATGTGCCGTGTTTTGAGTGAAAAGAAACGGTTTCATGGGTGCACTACCAAAAAAATTGGAAAAAAAATCGATTTTTTATTTCCGATTAATAATTTAGACTGGATTCTAAATCGATTGCTGAGAACCACACCCCTCTCGGATGAGCAGAAGTGTTTCAAATAATGATGTAAACTTGTAGAGTCATGCATATTGTCGCAGCACATGTAGCTTGAAGCAAATTAATTGCTTCCCCTAGCTATAAAGTCACGCCACGTCACTGACATTTTGAGAAGAATGTGTAGTAAAAATCAACTTCACATCAAAAGTCACACCTAGATCCTTTTTAATCGATACTTCTGATAGTCTAGTATCATCGATCAAATAAATTAACTCGGGAAGTTCCGTTTTAAGTGAGTATGACAATGCGTAGCACTTTCCAATGTTTAAGTCAACGTCATTCGACAAACACCACTGATATAGATGATCAAGGTCCATTTGGAAAATATCACGATAACAGAGGTAATTCATCACTCGCAAAATTTGGAGGTCATTCGCATAGAGGAGACAAGTTGAAGAGAAGAACTGGGGAAGGTTATTTAGAAAAAAACAGGAATAATAGTGGTCCCTGTGTACACCAGACCACGCAGGAAATATATAAGACTCTAGACCCTCAAAAGTTAAACGCATGTTACGAATAGATAAATAGAAAGAAATCCAGTCTAGAAAATTTTCTGAGACGGCATATATTGTAACTTTCTCAATTACAATCATGGGGTTAACTGTGTATAAACAGTATGAACAGAATGATGGAGTTCGAAAGATTAGGCGATAAAGTTTATAAACTCGCACAGATGGGTAGTTGTAGATTTTCCTCTAACAAAACCATGCTGATGGGGCGAAATTAGATGGCTAAATTTGTCACACAGTACATTGTGAACGAGCCAAAAATTTTGCTAAAGCAAGTAAAAATGGAAACGGGCGATAATTCAAAACGTCTTCGGGGTCTTCTTTCTTAAAAAAAGGGATAACATTAGCAAGTTTCCAGACTTCTGGAAAAGTACCTTCGGTAAGTGATTGATAATCGAGAGGGGAAAAGAGAGATCTTCCGATAGTGCTCTAACGAAAAAGTTAGGAATGCCTTCGCAACTGCTATTTTGTTTTAGAATCGAGTGAGTTAATTACCTTTAAAACATGAAAAGACAAAACATAAATAGAACTAATGGATTCGTGACTAGAAACATTAAAAATAAACTGGAATTTAAAAAACGGAAGAAAAATATTCAGCAAAAATATCACACATATGTAGCTTGAGTATCGAAGATAGTAGTATTTTAATTTCTCAGACTGAGCGTGCTGAGTCCTTTTGTACAGAAAGGTTTGGTATCATAACGAGCTAAACTCGACTCCAGCGAGGAAACATAAGAACGAAAGGCAGACTTGGTTTCCTTTCTCACAAAGATATTTTAGACAACAAAATTATCCACAGATCAAAAATTGTGAACCCAGGTCAATCTATACATATAAATATAATTGTAGTGTCTGTCTGTTATTTGCTTATAAATGGCTATAAGTTAGTTTTTTGAGTTATTTTAGCACTAACTAAGCATAAAAACACATTTTTGAAATTTTCGTCTGTCTGTCAGTCTGTCTGTCTGTACGACCGCTTTTCACGCACAAACGGCTGAACCGATTGTAATAAAACTTGCACAGTTTGTTAGGTGTCCATCGATATGAAATCTGCTTTTGGTTTTATTTCACTCTCCTCACGCCTTCTACCCCCTCCCATACAAAGTGACTCACTTTCAAAAATATGTATTAATCAAATTTTCTTGAAAACTATAAAAGCTATTAACTTGAAATTTGGACTATATTATTTCTATTATAAATGCAGTCTTTTGGTATACAAATTATTTACGGTCTGTCACTCCTTCTACCACCTCCCATACAAACTACACTTTTTCATGAACCACTTTACACCAATTTTCTCAGTACGTGTAAATTTCATCGAGCTAAAATATTCTATTAAATCCTTAATTAACATTATTATTAATATCGAGGTAAAATTAACCGATTAGCTTCACTCCTTCTACCCCCTCCCATACAATGTGACACAGTTCCACGCCTTCACAATAATTCGATTTTCTTGAAAAGTCTGAATGTTACTGATTTGAAATTTAAAATATATCAATTGCATGATGATTATAGTTGTTTCTCAAAAAATCAACAAAAACCCCCTTCTTCTTCCACCACCTCCTATATAAACAGCACTTTTTCATAAAATACTCTAAACGAATTTTCTCAGTACATTTAAATTTCATCGAGGTAAAAATTTAAACTTAATCCTTAATTAGCATTATTATTAACAGCGGGAAGAAAATTAACCGAGTAGCTTCACTCCTTCTACCCCCTCCCATACAATAAGGCACATTACACGACTATGTAACAATTCGATTTTCTTGAAAAGTGTGAATGATGCAGATCTGAAATTTAAAGTGTATCAATTACATGATAGTTATAGTTGTTTTTCGAAAAATCACCAAAAACCCCCCACTCCATACAAATTGCACAATTTCATTAAATTCAGTGCACTAAGTTTCTCAGTACCTACTCAATTTTTGAAGCTTAAATTTGGTACAAAACATTTTTATAGCTACTCTAGCATGATGTGAAACAAATTAGTTCAGTGCTGTCACCCCTTCTACCACTCCCCATACAAAATTTCTTTACACCGCAAAATTTCGATTTCATCTATTAATAATATCGTATGATTTGGCTTTACGCACAATCGTAGTCCTGTTATGTTTTTATGCCTAATGTTATTTTATTTGCTTTTTTTTTTAATTAACACCAGCTACAATTATTCACATGTTCTTAACGCTCTTCAACACGTATATAATCTCGAATCACGGGTTTGATTTGATCACGAGCCTGTCCCATAAAAATGGGAGTATCATGCTTCCATTCTTAATAATTTATGGTTCTGATTCCAACAATATACAAACCATTCTCTTCAAAGAGCCATTAAAGTAAGCAGGTTGTGTATCCCACATAATGCATTACTAACTACACTCTCAAAAATTGCTTATTATTGCTATTTGTACGCGGACGAAGTTGCGGGGGTTTGCTAGTATTGTATATAAAGATAGAAAGATCTCCAAAAAAGTTCTCAAGCGTACTAACATTTGAGTTACATGGAATGTAGACACAACAAAGATACAGAAAACGATAATTTAACTTTCACGAAAATACTTTCGATGAGATGGGAATCGAAAAGCGGACAACGAAAGGACAGTAAGCCATTTTTTACAGCAATAGGGACTCCATCTCCACCAGTTTTTGTAGATCGCGTCAAATCATGGTCATTTCGGTGAACTGTGTATAAGGATGGAACAATTTCAGAGTCCAAAATGGAAGGAATTAGTGATGATTCAGTAATGCAGACAATTTCTGGAGAATTTTCAATTACAGTAGAACCCCTCTGGTCCGCCCTCGGCTAGTTCGTCACTCCGGTTAATCCGACCATGTTCGAGCCGAACGTGTCCTGTCTCGTCAGCTGGCGTCGATGACTCATCAACTGTCATACAATTTTTTCACTCTGCTGTTATCGCTGAGTATTGCCAGAATGGGGGAATGTTTAAAGTTTGGTTTTTGACGAGTTTGTTCCATCTGTTGAAAAAAATTTGAAACAAAAAAAGCTCCCTGTTCGTGCTCTATTGTTGCTGAATAATGCACCATCACATCCATCTAAGGAGGAATTAGTGAAAGGGGACATAAAGTCTATGTTCCTTCTACCAAATGTCACATCACTTATCCAGCCAATGGATCAGTGAGGTATAGAATGGCTAAAGAGGTGGTATCGCAGAAAGTACATCAGCTCAATTTTAGAAAAGT
This sequence comes from Chorisops tibialis, assembly GCA_963669355.1. Lineage (NCBI taxonomy): Eukaryota > Metazoa > Arthropoda > Insecta > Diptera > Stratiomyidae > Chorisops > Chorisops tibialis. Next base: position 80,501,392 of record OY770263.1, read on the forward strand.
CCGAAGATGATTGTAACATATTAGAAGCTATGAAATCCCTCAACATCAAAGATGCTATCTATACGCTTGCTGAGTCATGGGAGAAATTGAAACCTGACACGCTGCGAAAATCTTGGCGCAAGCCGGAAGTTATGAGTGAAATCGACCAAATCGAAGATGAGAAAAACAACGTCATGCTAGAAATCGTTAAAGATCTACAGACTGTTCAACCTAATGTTCCTGCCAGTGAAGCTGAGGAGTGGCTTTCCCAATGTGACAAAGACTGTGAAACCAGTGAAGAGCTGGATGATAACTAGATCATTGCCGCTGTTTTGAAAAATGAAAGCGAAGGAACTGTGATTGAGGACTCGGACGGTGATAATGACGAAACCCCTACCCGGATTTCACATACCGATGCCAAGAACGCTTTTGATATTGCCCTTCAGTACATCGAGCAGAACTCAAACTCAACACCTATGGACATTTTGTGGATTCAGAAATGGAGAAACATTACAGCTAAGTCTAGACTTTCATGTTCTAATCAAAAATCTATTACTGACTTTTTTTCTAAATAATTTTTTTTTATTGTAGACTATGTATCTTCAATTTTATATTTTCAATAATAATAACAACAGGTTTTTTTGTTGTTGTAATTTATTGCAAGCTTTTTACTGTAAAGAACAATACAGTCATTTTTGAGTTCAGAGATTGTTTTATTTTATTTTAAATTCATATTTTTCTGTATTTTCGGATAATCCGACCTTTTTCGCGTTCCGACCATACTCCCAGTCCCAAAGGTGACGGATTAAAGGGGTTCTACTGTATATGTACATACATATACACTATGCGTATAATATACAACAATAAAAGACAGACAACTTGGACCATTAGCCACGTACATTTTGATAAAAAGCATTTAAAGTACATTTAGAACAATTAGAATTTATGTTAACCTTGCATTTTGTTTTGTCGACACCATTAACAATCCATCGATGCTCGAATTATTTACGTGTGATGCCAACAGTCCAGAATCCAGCAGACAACAAGCGGTGAAGATATTTTTGCGGAGCACGGATCTTAAACGAAACAAAGTTAAGGTTATTAATAATTGCAGATTTCTTCGTAAGACGAAAACAAACAACCGCATTGGAGTTACGCTAAAATATACTTGTTGCATTTAGATAGGCAGAGCCAATCTTTGTTCTGAGCGGCAGCAAATAATACCAATGGCGGCATCAGATTGAATGTCTTGTCGCTGTTGTTGTTGTTGACACCCTGTAGGAAGAGACGGTTCAGGCAGGTAGCTATGATGGCCTATAACGTCCTCTGCAACGGTCTTAGATTTAGATTTATCTCAATTTTTAAAAATAGTTCGTACAATTTTTATACAATTTCAGTGATCAGATTTTACATCTTTGCATCTGTAGTTACAATTTAGATTTTTACTAAAATTAATTCATTGTTTATTATTTTAATTCAGTCCAAGGAAAAATTATGTAATAAAAACCTTGCTTGTTAACTCCTACCTAACTTACACACTAACTTACAATCTAACTTAAAATAAAAAGAAAATGAAAATCATGAAAATAATTTGAAAATAGTACTTACAAAAGGAAAAGTATAGATAACATATGGGTTATAGGAAAGATGAAATTAGCGGGTTTTCTACCAACTGGGACCGTAACTAAAATGAGGAGAGTCTGGATTCGGCCAGTGTCTGTATAGTATAAACACCAGCATCAGCGTGTAGTATTCTTGTAGAGAAGTAGAAGGGTTTATTCGTAACTATTTTAAGGCATTTATTTTGACAGACCTGTAGTTTCTTTTTGAGAACGCTAGCGCATTGGCTCCAGATAGGAGCACCGTAGGAAATGATAGGTGGAATTATGAGTTTAAAAATTAAAACTTTATTTTCCACAGAAAGGAAGAATTTCCTGTTTATAAGAGGGTACAGCGTATGAATGCATCCTGAGACCTTGAAGCATATGTTTTCGATGTGGCTAGCAAATGTTAGCTTGATGTCAAGCGTAAGGCCAAGATAAATTAAATTAGAAGACCATGGGATGAGTTGCCCGATAAAATTTATTTTGCGATCTGGCAGATGAATTCGCTTCCTTTTTCTCGTGAAGTATATAGCTTTAGTTTTGGTTGTATTTATTTTAATTTTCCATCTGTGATAGAATTGGTACAACCGTTCCAAAAAGGATTCGAGGACTAAGATTATTGTGTTTGGGTTGTCGCCTCTTGTGTAGAAGCATGTATCATCCGCAAACATGGTTAGTTCGCAGTTTGAATTGGTAGGCACGTCTGCAGTAAAAACATTATATAAAGTAAGGCTTAGACTTGAGCTTTGTGGGACGCCCGCAGGAATATCGTGGAAACTGGACATGCTTGATTTGATTTTAACCGAATAACTTCGATTCAACAAGAAAGACTGAATTAGTTTCACAAGGTACATTGGGCAGGAAAAATTTATTAAATTATAGATAAGCCCTTCGTGCCAGATAGAATCGAAGGCTTTTTCGATGTCAAGGGTTATCAATCCAACCGATTTCTTTTCATGAATTCCTACTTTAATATATTTAGTTACTCTATAAAGTTGGTGACTAGTTAAGTGCTGCCGCCTAAAACCAAATTGGAAGTTCGGGATAACCTTTGAGACTTCTACAAATCTGAGCACACGGCTCAGGACTACTTTTTCGAAAGCTTTACTTATGGTTGGAAGTAAACTTATTGGGCAGTAGCTATTGGGGCAAGTAGGGTCTTTGCCCGGTTTAACAATGGGTATAATAATCGCTTTTTTCCACGCTGAAGGAAAGTAGTTTAATTTCAAGCAAGCATTAAAGATTAAATTCAGTAGAATTATTGACTTCCTAAGCAGCTTTTTGAGGATAATGTTGGGTAGTTTGTCGTTTCCAGGTGCTTTGTTATTTTTAAGTCTTCTTATTATATTTATTATTTCCCTAGGTTTGCACAGAGCGTTCAAGGGTAGCTCAGTACTTAGTTGGATTGATTCCAGAACGACGCCATTAACTATAGGGTTTCCCTTATTCGCTGATATGCGATGAGCGGCATGGAAATGGTTAGCAATCAATTCAGCTTTCTGTTTGTCACTAAATACTAGTTTTTTGTTGTTGTCAAAAAGGGAAGGGACTTGCGACACTCCACGTTGTTTGAAAAGCTTATTTAGTTTCCAAATCTTTTGTGAACCTTTTTCTAAGGAAGACAACATTGCATTCCATTTGGTATTACTTAGCATATCTAATCTCTCGAGAATAACCTTGGTGAGATAGTTAACTTTGATTTTAGTGGAAGCGACTCTGGTTCTTTGCCACTGTCGTCTAAGCGTGTTTCTTTCTTGAATAATTTCTTTCGTCTCATTGTCAATTCCAGGATTCCACAACCTGTTAATTACTTTTTTCGGCGTGGTGGATTCTATCGCATCCCATATTTTAGTATTTAAGTTAAGAATAAGATCATCTATATGTTCAAACTGAGTGATGTCAGATAGGTTCAGAGAGGTTGTTAATACTGATTTAATACAGGTTATGTCGTTGTACTACGTGGAAAATTACCGTTCGACTGACTAAGAAACTGCAAACTTTCGTGAACCAATGGTTCCGACGCATTTTAGGGATATTCTGGCCAGAAGTAATCTCCAACGACGAACTTCGCAGTACAACTGGGCAAACTAAAAGAGGCCATAAGACTTAAGGGCGGAAGTGGAAGTGGATCGGTCACACTTTGAGGAAACTTGAACGAAATACCGCCAAACAGGCTTTGGATTATAATCTTAAAGGAAGACGTCGAGTTGGTCGACCATGTAGTACATGAAAGCGAGCAGTTCAGCAGAAGGCCAGAGGAATAAACCAGTTTTAGCTACAGCTAAACGCCGATGCTTAGTATTACGCCTTGTGGAAGAGAGGAGTTTCTGTTCTATGCCGTAAGGAGTCTTAACAGGAAGTTGATTGATTGCTTCAATCTGCTGTTCTCAGCCGACAGAACCGCTAACTATTTCGGTCGCATAACCGGGTTCCGTGATATTCTCATCATAATCGATGGCGCGACAGCCCAAATCGGACCCTGGCCTCCTGAAGTCGTGGCCTCCAATCGTCTCTATCCTCCAGCTGCTAATTTTTAAGATGGCTTTGCTATCTTCATCAACCGAGTCTTCTCATCGCTTGCGTGGCTTGCCTACTGGCCGGTTACCACTCGCTTTGCCTTTCAGAGCACGTTTGGGTATTCTTCTGTCTTCCATTCGCTCTACATGGCCAGCCCACTGCAGTTTACATAGCTTGATGAACGTTGAAGCTTCTGGCTCGTCGTAGAGTTGATACAACTCATGGTTGTATCTTATTCTCCATTCCGTTCCTTCTTTCACAGGTCCCAAAATTCTTCGGAGGACCTTTCTTTCAAATACGTTAACTGATTTTTCGGAAGTTCGCGTTAATGTCCACGTCTTTCTGCCATAACAGAGCACAGGTCGTATAATAGTTTTATAAATCCGCAGCTTATTGTTCCTGTGCACTTTCTTGGATTTCATTGCAAGACGCGACACCTCACTTCTTCGTAGGGTTTTTTTAACCACAGTTATGATCTTATCTGGAATATCTTTCGTATGCAAAGCATATGCAATCTCACTTAACGCTGTCGAAAGTCTTCTCGCAGTCCACACACATGAGATGTAGGACTGCTCCAATTTCAACCACAGGGTATATTTGTGTGGTCAGTTGAAGGCGACCCTTTACGGAATCTAGCCTGATAAGCATCAGGAGAGCTCTCCACAACATAGTTCATAATGTAATGTGGAAAAAACTTTGTCACTTGGTATCACCAGCCCAACATGGATTCGTGGAAGGTAGATCTACTTCTACTAATTTATGTGAATTCACTAATTTCGTTGCTCAATCCTTAGATCGACATAATACTGTCCAAGTCATATATACCGATTTTTCAAAAGCTTTCGACACTGTTAATTGTAAAATTCTAATCTCAAAACTTGAAAGGTACGGTGTCTCTGGCTCTCTCCTGAACTGGTTCAGTTCGTACCTTACGGACCATCGTCTCCGAATTACGTTCAATGGACACTCCTCTACTGAGTTTCTTGCCAACTCTGGCGTCGATCCTTGGTCCTTTATTATTTACTCTCTTCATAAATGATTTGCTCCAATTTGTATCTTCAAACTGTCTCTTATTCGCTGATGACCTCAAACTGTTCCGGGAAATTTCCTCCGTTTCTGATGACAGGATTCTCCAGGCTGATTTGTCGGCTGTCTCTCGTTGGTGTTCAAACAACGATATCTTTTTGAACATAGAAAAGTGTTTTACTATGGAGTACTGGTATAAGACTACCTCCTCTGTTCTCTCTTACTCTATTAATGGATCCATCCTTACAGCAGTAACCACAATAAAGGATCTAGGAGTGGTCTTTGATCGTAAACTTAAATTCGTCAATCATTTCTCCGAGATTACTAACAAGGCATACAGACTTGCTAGCTTCATCCTCCGCACGACCGACCAGTTTAATCGTCCAGGAACGGCTGCTCTCCTATTTGCCACACTCGTCCGTAGTATTTTGGAATACTGTTCCATCGTCTGGAATCCACACCACTCTTACCATGTTCAAACCATCGAATCTGTTGAGCGTAGATTCACTCGAACCCTTTTCTACAGATTAAGGAAACCTCATATCGATTACAATGGCAGACTTGAAGTACTTCACCTACAGCCGCTGCATTTAAGGCGGACCTACCTCTACAAGATGTGCAATTACCTGCTCAATACACACCTCTGTGACGAACTTAACTTTAGATCAGGAATAGTCTCAACAAGGAATTCAGATATCTTCAATCCTCCACGAGCCTCTCTAGATGTATACCATCACTCTCCGATGCTAAGAATGCAAAGGAACCACGACTGACTCCAATTTGGTTCTTTAGCTTCTTCTTTTCCATTATTTAAAAATAGAATTAAGTCTATCATATTTAATGTTTAAATTTTTAACTTCACTATTCATTTATTTTTTAGCGTATATTATAAACTATCATCTTCAATGTTTAAATTTTCCTCCTTGCTGTTCTTTTGCTTTCCGCTTTTGTTTAATTGAAATTATAATCTTTTTGTTCAAAAGCCCAAATAAATAAATAAATAAATAATGAAATAATGTAAACATGACTTATCCTATTGAGAATTACCCTAGCGATGATTTTCGATCCGGCAGTAAGTAGACATATACCACGTTAAGAAGCAAGAAAATTTTCCGAGAAATTATTTCGAGGAGAAAAAGAGCGAAAACTGAAGGCGATAAGCTTCGCCAAATTTGCGAGAATGAGAATATCACGGAACTCCGCCATAGACGGTCTCATGCCCGGTTTGAGAAAGGAGGAGGGAGCATGGAGTTAACCTGAATGGCCAGTAACACCACATAGTTGGACTCGCAGCATAGCTGTGAGAACTCCAGCATGTCATATTTAGCTCAAAACCACCACCCTTTTTCTACTAGGGTGTAATAAATAAGTACGATCGGTCCTCCAGGTCGAGGGTTGGGCGAGGCACCGGCAACGCATCACCGGAAAAAAAACACTGTCCAGAAACCTGAAGAACAGCCTCGGAAACGATGGACTCAACGGCAACGACCCCGCAAACGAAAAATGGACTACTCTATTGGATCTCGGAATGTTCGATCCTTATCTAGGACAGGAGCTCTGAAAGAGTTTCTCGAAGAAGTGGCGAAACACAATATCAACATAACTGCCATCCAAGAAACGAAATGGCTCGGTAACGAAATCATGGACATGAGATCACATATACAATCTATCCAAGTGGAAAATGGTCGGGAAGCAGAGTTTGGAGTCGCTTTAGTCGTTGACAAAAAATTTAGCCAGCAGGTCACGAGTTTGAAACCAGTAAGTGAAAGATTGTGTGCAATCCGAATAAAAACTAAATTTTTCAACACTTGGTTGATCAACGTTCACGCACCAACAGAAGACAAGGACGATATAAGTAAGGTGTTAGGATATCAAGTACCGCGAAAAAATAGTGATTGGTTCGACCAAGAATGCCGCGATGCAATAGACACAAAGAACTAAGCTTACAAAATTTTTACTGAACGACCAACACGAGCCAAAAAAGAAAGATATGACGAGCTTAGGCGATATGCGAAAAAGACCTGCAGATGAAAACAAAGGAAGTACCATAATGACAAAATACAAAAAATTGGCGACGATATGAGAAAAAATAAAAAGCGGGACGCATACGCAATATTAAAAGACTTAAAAAAGGGATATGAACCAAAAACCAGTCTCTGAAAAGACGCAGAGGGCAACATCAGTGACACACAAGAAATCAAAAGGAGATGGGCTTCCTACTTTGAACATCTTTTGAATCCCACCCCATTAGCACCGATCACGACAGACAACATTTCAATTGAAGCCTTAACTGACGAAGATGAACCATAATCCTCACGCTTGCTGAAATCTAAGCAGCCCTAAGCGACCCAGAACTAAACAAAGCGCCGGGAATTGACGAAATACCCATTGAACTTCTAAATAACGCGGAAACTGTGTCGCTGAAATACTTCAAAACATGATATGCAAAATTTGGACAGAGAGGAAATCATACCCGACGATTGGTGAAAAAGTATTATATGTCCAATTTACAAGAAAGGAGACAAACTCTGCTGTGAGAACTACAGAGGTATATCATTGTTTTGTACGTCCTATAAAATATTGACAAAAATAATTTAACGTCGTGTTAAGCCCTATACTAATGGAATAATTGGCGAATACCAAGGTGGATTCAGAACCGGACGATCTACAACAGACCAGATATTCTCGGTGAAACAGGTGCTTAAGAAATGCTGGGAATATAACACAAACGTGCAAAAATCTTTGTAGATTTTAAACAAGCATACGAAGGTATCGACAGGAGCGTACTGTACCAAATCATGCTTGACTTTGGAATTCCTCCAAAACTAGTCCGACTAACAAGACTCACAATGACGAACACTGAATCCCAAGTGCGAATACAAACCGAAGCTGGTTGTGGAACCAGCTTTCGAACGGAATGTGGTTTAAAGCAGGGAGATGGTCTAGCCCCCATGCTTTTCAACTTGGCACTAGAGTATGTCGTCCGAAAAATCCCAGTCGACACCAACGGGACGCTACTTTTCAAATCCACCCAACTAGTAGCACACGCTGACGGCATTAACATGCTAGCAAAATCCTTCCCCAGTTCTAAGGAGGAATTTGTCAATCTTGACTCCGCCGCAAAAGAAGTCGGATTTCGCATTAATGAAAGCAAAAGAAAAGTAATGACGCAAACAAGAAGGAGAACACCAATCAAACAAAACATAACAATTGCGGAATATAATTTGGAGAGTGTGGACAACTTCATATATCTTAGGGCTAATCTAGCAAAGGACGGTTATGAAAAAGACGAAATCAAACGACGGATAATACTTGCAAATACGACGTATTATTCGGTACTTCCAATAATGAAATCCAAGAAAGTGCACAGGAACAATAAGCTGCGGATTTATAAAACTATTATACGACCTGTGCTCTGTTATGGCAGAAAGACGTGGACATTAACGCGAACTTCCGAAAAAGCAGTTAACGCATTTGAAAGAAAGGTCCTCCGAAGAATTTTGGGACCTGTGAAAGAAGGAACGGAATGGAGAATAAGATACAACCATGAGTTGTATCAACTCTACGACAAGCCAGAAGCTTCAACGTTCATCAAGCTACGTAAACTGCAGTGGGCTGGCCATGTAGAGCGAATGGAAGACAGAAGAATCCCCAAACGTGCTCTGAAAGGCAAAGCGAGTGGTAACCGGCCAGTAGGAAAACCACGCAAACGATGGGAAGACTCGGTTGATGAAGACAGCAAAGCCATATTAAAAATTAGCAGCTGGAGGATAGAGACGATTGGAGGCCACGACTTCAGGAGGCCAGGGCCCGATTTGGGCTGTCGCGCCATTGATGATGATGAGAATATCACGGAACCCGGTTATGCGACCGAAATAGTTAGCGGTTCTGTCGGCTGAGAACAGCAGATTGAAGCAATCAATCAAATTCCTGTTAAGACTCCTTACAGCGGCATAGAACAGAAACTCCTCTCTTCCACAAGGCGCAATACTAAGCATCGGCGTTTAGCTGTAGCCAAAACTGGTTTATTCCTCTGGCCTTCCGCTTAACTGCTCGCTTTCATGTACTACATGGTCGACCAACCCACGTCTTCCTTTAAGATTATAATCCAAAGCCTGTTTGGCGGTATTTCGTTCAAGTTTCCTCAAAGTGTGACCGATCCACTTCCACTTCCGCCCTTAAGTCTTATGGCCTCTTTTAGTCTGCCCAGTCGTACTGCGAAGTTCGTCGTTGGAGATTACTTCTGGCCAGAATATCCCTAAAATGCGTCGGAACCATTGGTTCACGAAAGTTTGCAGTTTCTTAGTCAGTCGAACGGTCATTTTCTATGTAGTACAACGACATAACCTGGATTTGACGCATGCGTCGAAAACATACAGCTTTGTGCGAAGGGAAATCTCTCTTAACCTCCAGAAAGGGGAAAGGACACCGTAGGCCTGCTAGCTTTATTTAGACAAGCCTCAATATCCTTTTCGCATCCCCCGTCCAAGCTGACAATGCTTCCAAGATAACAAAAAAGTTGTACCTCTTCCACATCTTGTCCGTTAAGAACAATTTTCGTGCTTTTGTTCGAACCGATGTGCATGTGCTTGGTTTCACGCACATTTATTTTCAGTCCTGCCTGCGAAAATTAGACTCTAATTCAGAATGGCTATGTGCAAGCAAACACTCATTAACAGCATAATCAAAGTTACTTAAGATGTTAAATAGTCTCCATTGAAGACTTTTATTTTCCCCACCTTCCAGCGCAGCTTTCAAGATGTCATTAATTACCACCAGACCCAGGGCTGGTGATAATATGCAGCGTTGTCTGATACCCGTTTGCACAGGAAAGCTCTCGGACAGCTCTCCTCTATGCAAGACGCGACACCTCGCTTCTTTGTAGGGTTTTTTAACCACAGTTATGATCTTATCTAGAATATCTCTCCTATGCAAAGCAATCTCATTTAACGCTGTCGAAAGCCTTCTCGAAGTCCACAGTCATGTAGTGCACAGATGTAGTGCCGCACCCATTTCGGCGGACTGCTCCAATTTCATCTATAAGGTATATTTGTGTGGTCAGTTGAAGGCGACCCTTTACGGAATCTAGCCAGATAAATTTCGAGAGTGCTCTCTATGACATCACAAATCCTATTGAGAATTACCTTAGCCATAATTTTCGATACTGCAGTAAGTAGACATATACCACGTCAATTGCCCACTATCTCAAAGGTCGCCCTTCTTCGAAATTTTCAAAATGACGCCCTTCTTCCATTCAGTCGGATATCTTTCTTGATTCCACACCTCAGTTTTTGGAGGAGAATATTGGCTGTTATTTCCGGGACCGCTTTTAGGAGTTCGGTTGGTGGTCCGTCTACGCCTGGGGATTTACTTCCTTTGACCGAATGGCGGAAACTACCTCTTCTTTGTCGGGGGATCGTCCCTATTAGAGGATTGTTGCGGTTGGATGTTTGGTAGTTGTTCTATTTCTGGAATATCTTCTTCTGATAAGATGTTTAAAATATCAGAGAAATATTACTTCCATCGCTTCAAGTGGTATTCGCTTAGATTAAGTAGAGTGCCATTGACATCTTTCACCAGTTAGTTGTCTGTATAATTCGTCGTCAACTATTTCATAATTAAATAAAATAAAAAAAAATAGTGATCCCCTATCCCCAACGTAAGGCGCGGATTCCAACTTGTTGGCCACATCTTCATTTTTCTCTTGTTGCTTCTTACAGCCTTTTTAAACTGTATATGAGCATCGCGGAAGTTTCGTCTGAAGTCGGGAGTTCTTTGGTTAAAATCGGTTTGAGAGATGATTACCAACTTGGCTTTTTTCCGATCGTTAACGCAATTAAGTGTTAAATAATTGACTAAAACCCCATTCACTTAGCCTTCTCTTTCCATCCTAACCTCCATTTTGACTTCCCACGTTTCCTCTACGTGTCCTAAGAGTAATAAAGTTGCGCCCGACTTGTTGGCAGATATTTTTCTTTCTGTATATCAAACGGATGAATGCACCTGCAAAATTTGAACTTTGTATCTTTTACCAGAAACTTGAAAAAATTACTCAAAGTTCTAGTCATCTCGGCCCACGACTCCCACCTCCCCTTCGCCCAAGACACCAGTCAACTTAAAAATTATACTAAGATCATAGCTCCAGAATCTAATACATTTCAACTTAATACCTGTATTAAATTTTGAGATATAACGGTTTGAAATTTTGAAAAGTGCGCCATTTTTTAAATGCTCCCCATTGCTCTGCGCTACTTTAATGTCAAAATGATGTATTTTTCTCATTTTCCGCTAGTGTAGCCTTAGGACGCAATTTCGTTACATAGCTAAGGAAATAGTCGAGATATTAGTTTTTAAGTGTTTTTCTTTGCACCGCCCCTGACCCTAAAATTTATTATCCTCCCTCTAAGTACCTCATCGATCCTTGACAGACTACGTACTTCTCGACATTCCATTCCATCGCACTAATTACGGCCAGCACGAACCGATAACTTGCATTTCACGGGCTCTTAACGTTAATTATAGCAGCATTGATTTTAATCTTAATAATGCTCAGATAAAATCAGCTTTGTTAAAATTACAATATGAAGTTTTCACTGTAATCTTTGTAATATACATATATGGTATATATGGTAGTATAATTTGTAAGTAATCATTTGTTGATAAATTCTAAAAAAAAAAAAAAGGTTGGCTATTATGAATCTGTATACCACATAATTTGTCCTAAAATATGATTTTTTTTATAGCAAGTAATTGCAAAAAAATAATCGTTTGCAAAAAAAAAACAACAAACGGCCGATAAATGATTCAATAATTTATTTATTTTTAAGTAACCATGGTTGAGATATTCGGATATTCGAACTAGTAGTTTTTGATTTTAGCGCTCCGTGGTCGAGGATTCATCCGTGGCCAAGGATTCATCCGTGGTCAAGGATTCATCCGAGGTCGAGGATTCATCTGTGGTCCAGGGTTCCTCCGTGATCGAGGATTCATCCATGGTGGAGGATTCATCCGTGGTGGAGGATTCATCCGTGGTCGAGGATTCATCCGTGGTCGAGGATTCATCCGTGGTCGAGGGTTCATCCGTGGTCGAGAATTGATCCGTGATCGAGGATTCATCCGTGGTCGACGATTCATCCGTGGTCGAGGATTCATCCGTGGTCGAGGATTCATCCGTGGTCGTGTCCGTGGTCATGACCGTGGTCATGACGGTGGTCGTTTCCGTGGGCGACGGGGCAGTAATATAATCAAGAGCAGCTGCAACTCCGACACCAACTGTGTTCTCTTTCGATCGTTTTTCACCGCAATCTGTCGCAACTTTCGAAACCAATGCAATGAGTGTTGGTCCGTGGTACTTAAATTTGGTTGTCATTGGAGAGCCTAGATCACCATTGCATGCAGCTCCACCATTCCGTCCAGAGAAGCAAATGTTGTTATTGGAGCCTTCTATGCATTTATTTGTGGGGACAACTCTGCCTTCTGCGAAGCGAATTCTTCGAGCCACCGGGCGACCTACATTTTTTAGATATTAGATTTTAGTCCGGCTAATAAATCGTTTGCTTACGTTCATAACGTCCAAATCCGCATATTTTCATAAGATATCCGACATAGGAAGGAGGAGTAGTTACAGGTGTTGGTAGGCGAATCGGTCGGATACGACCTGCAATTAAAATTTACGGGAAAGTTAGTCGATCACTTGAGTTTAAGAAAAAATAATTACGTGATAACTTGACAGCAGGAAAATCAATTACCGCGAAGGCGGCACTTGCAGTACCCGTGGAACCGAACGTAACTTTTCCAGTATGTTCGTTATCTTTCACAATTATTCGTATAATGCGACCTTGCTCTCTCTCGTTGTAGAAATTACGAACCCCTAGGTGAATCTTAGCTAGGGTGTAGTCTAGTGGGTAGCGTGTTTGGTTTACAATGCGAAGGTCGTGAGTTCAAATCCCAGTCGACGCATAATTCCAGCACACTACCTACTTGAATATACCTTGGTTACCTCAATCTACGAAAATGAAAAATTCGTAGATAGAGGGTTGTGCGAAGAGCTAACAACTCTTCCGCAATAAATAATGAAAATGTTAAGGAACCTGAAGGTCAGGAGGCCAAGGCCCGATTTGGGCTGTAGCGCCATTGAAGAAGGTGAATCTTTACGGAAGTAAACGTCCTGAAAATAATCAAATATTTTAAAACTAGGTGCACGCATTTTAGATTATTACAGGCCTAAGCCCGCTTTCAAATAACCACTTAAGACATTAAACATTTACAAACAAATATTTTCTTTTTTTTTTACAATAGCACTACAGCTCAATTCGAGCTTAGGCCTTCTGATCTTTAAGTTCCTTAACATTTTTTTTGTCGTTACTTATTATGGAAGAGTTGTTACTCATTTGAAGAACATTGGCGAAGATTTCATTTTCGTAAGTTGAGGTAACCATGCAGACAGTGTGCTGGAATTATCCGTCGATCAGGACTTGCACTCACGACCTTCGCATTGCAGGAAAACACGTTACTCACTAGGCTACACCTTAGCTTAACAAAGAAATATATTGACTAATAATATTGAGTAACCGCTTTTGTATCAAATATAGTAAAATAGGAAAAAAACAATGCTACATTGTAAGCTAGTATTCCTAATTATATTACTCTAGATGAAATCTGCGAGTTAATTGTGTTTGCTTTTACGTTTGTAACGCTAAGAAGTAATGCTCGGACGGAGTCGTCAGGGGTACAGAAAAATGTGTTGTCACTTAAAAACCCCAATTCCTAGTAACCGTCTGTCTGCCTATCCGTCTGCCTACAACATAACTTTTAAACGCTTTGAGCTATCCAGTTGAAATTTGTATTATATAATTTTTAGGAAAAAAAACTTTAAATTCGTTTTTTAAGGCACCGAATATAACTTAGCGGGTTAGCCTATAATTTTATGCACAGTAATGTCTGTATAGGTATCGGAAAAATGTGAAGAGTTATTAGAAACTGGCTAACTAAAGTTGAGAGAGACGAAAGTGACTGTGGACATTGCTCTTGAGGCAGTGGAAGCTGCACTAGTTGGGAAACACTTCAGCTGAAAATGTGTTCCAAGATCTGGACGTTCGGGAAATGAATGACTGCTTTCATTTCACTGTACAAGGAGGCAAGATTTTGAAAGTGTATGCGTTCAGCTTGGCGAGTATCCCGGGGAAAAAATTGATTTGAGGAATGAGTGCGCTTAATTCTGTACTGCATTTACCACGAAACTAGCGATAGTAAATGCAATCCGACATTTCTGCGATACTCGGGAGAATCGATAGAAGACGTGATGGTTTCGTTTCCAATCAGTCGGAACGTATGAATACGATCGAGCAACGCGAGGTATGTTTTGGGTGCCTCAGCCCAAACATGCGAGTTACACTTTAAACGTTGTCTTATAGGTGGTTGCTGGATCGGTCGGCAGGAAATACTTTTACTTTATTACTAGCGATCGCCTGTGATTTTGTCCACGTAAGAATCGCAAAATAAGCAATTTATGAGAATGTAGTTAGTAATACATTATCCGGGATATATAAAGTGATTAGTTTAATGGCCCTTTGAAGACAAAAGTTTGTATTTTGTTGGAATCAGAACCACAAATTATTAAGAATGAAACCACCATACTCGTATTTGTATGGGACATGCTCGTGATCAAATCAATCCCGTGATCTAAGACCATATTCGTATTGAAGAGCACTAAGGACATGTGAATAGTTACAGCTTGTGTTAATTGATAACAATAACAATAATAATAACAATAAAGAAAAGTAATAATAATCACATTGACAAAAAAACTAAAAGAGTAAATAGTAACAATGAAAATAGTTCTAGAAGTAAAAGCAAAAATACTACCGTGAGCCAATTTGATCGCACAATAATGAAAAGCAATATTATTGCTTATATTATTAAAGCCAAATTATTATGCAAGCAATAGCACCAACAAAATCAATAGAGTCCCCCAAAGTGTTGAGAAAACTCTTCCTATCCCAGAGTCTGCCACTGGGGTTTATGATAATTTTGTGAGTCGATACACACTTAATCCATACACGCATACTTCGAACGATCCTCAAGTTAACAATAGGGATGGTAGTACACCTAATTGCACTTCATTTCTTGACCCGCTCCTTCCGCCAGTTGTGAAGCTCACAATAAACTCTGAGGGTTCCTCTGAAAATAGATACTTGCTATCGCGGTTAAGAGATCATAGAATTTTCGACAACGAGCGGCTATATCTCGCCTATCTGCACAACAAATTTGACACGACCTGCATATATTGCAAAACTAAGACCAGTACGATACTGTATATTCAACAAGAGGGACTTCCAACTGATATTAAGAGCTTACGACAAATTTATACACGCTTTCATGAACAATTTAGCCTTTCTCCTGAGCAAGTTCAGAAAGATCTCGATGCTTATGGCTCAAATGTTTCTTCAAGGCACATCTCTGATCTCCAAGGAGCACGTGAAGATCATAACAGATTTTTTCGTGCCTAATAGTCTACCTCCTAATGAACATAATTCTAACACTATCACTACTGTTAACTCATCTCATAATTCTGGCAGTCAGCTGCGTATCCTAAAGCAAGTTAAAACTAATCCAGATATTTTCAATAATGTAATGAACTGAATTTCTATTTTCATAATATGTCAGGAATGAGAGGCTCTCTGCCTCAGTTTCGTAATGATTTGGCAAACTGTCCTTATGACATTGCAATGTTTACTGAGACTTGGCTCCTCACAACGCACTTGGATGCGGAAATCATCCCTCCTGGATGGTCTATTTTTCGAAATGATAAAATTAAACCAACCTTTTTGGTCGATCAACGAAGAGGTGGTGTCTTTATCGCAGTTAACAATAAACTTTCTAGCTGTCTCATACCGGTTCAAGTACCCAATAATGCACTTTTTGAAGTTTCTGCATGTAAAGTTCAGTTGAAGGATAGAAATCTGGTCTTAGTCTGCTTCTACATCCCTCCTGACTCTTTTGAGCAGCAGTATGCTGATCTTGCGGAATCCATCTTGTTGATACATTCATCTATCCTTCCGGGTGATGAATTCTTATTGTATGGCGACGCAAATCTCAGGGGCGTTAAATGGGAGCCCAGTGAATTTTGCAGTTCCGTTTTTGACCCATCTAATATCAAAAAGCATCATGTTACATTTTTATCCGAAATTCACTAGCTTGGTTTGTTCCAATTATGTGATAAAACTAATAAATTCGGAAATGTTCTGGACCTCGTTTCCACTAGTTGCACTTCAAACTTTTCTTTAATAGAGGCTTCCTCTACTTTGACGAAAAAGACGAGTGTTTACCACAATATTCTTGCCTTAACTTATTCCACTCCACTTCCAACCATGAGTTTCGTAGTGACTCATAACCTACGATTTTATCAACGCTGACTATGAAATGATAAATTTTAAAATTTCTAATTTAGATACTTCTGACGACATCGTTGATGTGAATGTTGAAGCTGAAAATTTTATTGCCACTTTGATGTTTATAATAGATAAATACACCCCCAAACGTATTAATACCAAGTTATCTTGTCCCCCGCATATGGATAAAAGCCTTAGAATATTGCGTAACAAGCGCAACAAGGCCTACAGAAAATGGACAAAATCTAAATCAGTTGGTGACCATACTAGATTTCTGCATCTGCGCGAGCAATTTGAAATTAGTGAAGCGGAAGCCATTGCACTTTATGACCGTAAAAAAGTAAATAGTTTGATTGATCGTCCTAAAATGTTTTGGCAACACATTAATGACAAGCGCGGTACAAGTGGCTATCCGGATTCTATGAATCTCGGTGATCGCTCATCTTCCGATCCTAAAATAATTGCAGATTTGTTCGCCAATCACTTTAAATCCAAACTAGCTAAGCCATTCAAGTTTGATCCTAGCAGGTTTTCTCATATTCCTGTTCATGATCAGAAGCTTACTGATGTGGTCCTAACTAATGATCAAATAACTTCAGCGTTGGTTGACCTAAATACTAATAAAGGTGCTGGCCCAGATCTCATTCCCCCAATTATTTGAAAAAAAACTGCCCATACTGTATCTCGGCTATTGTCACCCTTATTCAATGCTTCCCTTCAGCAATCAATATTTCCTTTATGTTTTAAATCAGCGCATATAATACCTATTTTTAAGTCTGGGGATAGATCAGACATTCGAAATTACAGAGGAATAAGCATTTTATCCTCTATTGGTAAAATTTTCGAAAAATTGGTTGCGGAAATATTACTGGATATCATTAGTCCCATAATCCATCCGTGTCAACATGGTTTCTTAAAGGGTAAGTCAACTGTCTCTAACCTGTTGGAATATTCTACCTTCATTAGGCAAAAATTGTGTAACAGAACTAAAGTAGATTCTATCTACACTGATTTTTCTAGCGCTTTTGATATTGTAGACCACGGTCTGCTACTTTTCAAGTTGGAGCGTTATGGTATAAGAGGTGTTTTTTTGAAGTGGTTGAGGTCTTACTTGATGGATCATACACAACAAGTTAAATTCTCATCACATCTTTCTAAAACGACTACAGTCTCCTCTGGCGTTCCTCAAGGTAGTATATTGGGGCCCCTTTTATTTATAATTTTCATTAATGACGTGCCATTACTCTTGAACGATTGCAAAATATCCTTTTACGCTGATGACTTAAAAATATTCAGAGCTATTGACTCAAATCAGGATTGTCTTATATTGCAAAACAATATTGACATTTTATCTGATTGGTGTTTGAACAACGCTATGCAATTAAACGCAAAAAAATGTGCAGTAATAACATTTTCAAGAAAAATAGCTGGTTCTTTGCAGTATGACTACAATATTAGCAATGAAAAGTTAAAACGTGTCTCTCAAATTAAGGATCTTGGGGTAATATTTGACACAAAGTTGACCTTCAAGTCCCACATAGATAAAATTTCGAGCAGTGGTATGGCTACGTTGGGTTTCTTGAAAAGGAGAGTCAAGGAATTCAATAACCCACATTTGTGTAAAACTCTTTTCTGTACGTTGTTGTTGCCTCTGCTTGAATATGCAAGTGTTGTCTGGTCATCTTTCACTCAGGTCGACTCATACAGGGTTGAAAGAGTACAAGTGCAATTCCTACTGTTTGCTTTACGAAGCCTCCAGTTTAGTAGCTACCGTTTGCCTTCTTACAAATGTAGGCTACTTTTGCTTGATATGACCACGCTTGAGAGAAGAAGAGAGCTTGCTTCGGCAACCCTTGCATTCGATTTAATTAATTATAATTTAATTTCGGACGAGCTCCTTTCCCGCTTTATATTTGTTGATCATAGGTTTAGTCTTCGAAACAATAGAATTCTGAAAATGGAGAATCATTCTTCTAATTTCATGTTGAATGATCCTATTGCTTGTGCCATAAAAAACTTTAATTTGCATTCAGATTGCTTCAACAGTTCTGTAAGTAGAAATACTTACAAAAACAAAATAATGACTAAATTTAAGACTTTATTTGTAAGATAATATGTAAGATATTATTAAAATTCTTAGGTCTAATACAATCATATTTTGTTTGCTGTTTAGATTATTGCAGTTGTTGTTGTTGTTAATGGTTATTTATTTTTTTTATGTATTTCTAATTTAGAATTAAGAATGATTGTTATTTATTCTATTATTATTATTATTTTTCTTTGTAAAATAGACTTTAGTTGTCTACATATATAAATAAATAAAAAAAAAATAAAATAAAGCCCGAATTAAATAAAATTAAGCTTAAAAGCACAACAGGACTACGACTCTGCGTAAAGCCCAATCATACGATACTACAGATGAAATTTTTTTGATGTTAAAAATTTTGTATGAGGAGTGATAGAAGGGGTGATAGTACTGAACTAATTTGTTTCACATCATGCTAAAGTAGCTATAAAAATGTTTTGTATCAAATTTAAGCTTCAAAAATTGAACAGGTACTGACAAACTTAGTGCATCGTATTTAGTGAAATTGTGCAATTTATGTGGGAGATGGTAGAAGAAGGGGAGTGGTTTTAGGTGATTTTTCGAGAAATAAAACTGGTATATTTTAAATTTTAGTTCATTTAACGTTCATGCTTTTCATGAAAATCGAATTTTTGAAATGTTGTGAAATTGTGTCATATTGCATGAGACGGAAAAGCAGGAGTCAAGCTAATTAATCAATTTTTTTCCATTATTAATAGTAATGCTAATTAAGGATTCTATACAAAATTTTAGCTCGATGAAAGCTATACGTATTGAAACAATTGGCTTAGAGTATTTCATGAAAAAGTGCAGTTTGTCTGGGAGGTGGTGGAAGGAGTGAGAACTTTTTGGTGATTTTTCCAAAAAAGAAACTAATAGTGATTTCTATTCGGCAAGAAAATGTGACCCGTTTTTGCCCTTAACATTTTTTCTAGGAGTTCCTATGTTCTATTGTAAAAAAAAATTCTGCCCTGCTATAACTATAATTGCAATAATTTTGCATTTTAATCGGTAAAAACGGGTCACATTTTTTTGCCGAATAGAAATCACTATAAGATCATTATGCAATTGATGTATTTTAAATTTTAGATCTGTAACTTTCACACTTTCCAAGAAAATCGAATTTTTGTAAATTCGTGGAATCGTGTCACATTGTACGGGAGGGGTAGAAATAATGAAGATAATTGGTTAGTTTTTTTCTCGATATTAATAATAATGCTAATTAAGGATTTGGTATAAAATTTTAGCTCGATGGAATTTATACGTACTGAGAAAATTGGTGTACAGTATTTCATGAAAACGTGTAGTTTGTATGGCAGGTGGTGGAAGCGGGGAGGAGGGGGGCATTTAAATATAAATTTGTATACCAAAAGATTGCATTTGTAATAGAAATAAAATATTCTAAATTTCAATTTAATACCTCTTATAGTTTCCAAGAAAATTTGATTATTACATATTATTAAAAAGGAGTCACTTTGTATAGGAGGGGGTAGAAGGCCTTAGGGGAGGGAAATAAAACCAAAAGCAGATTACATCTCGAAGTATACCTAATAAACTCTAAAATTTTCATTACAATCGGTTCAGCCGTTTTTGCGTGAAAGCCGGACAGACAGACAGACAGATAGACAGACAGACAGACAGACAGATAGACAGACAGACAAAAAGACGGAGAAGAATTTTAAAAACGTGAGTTTCTGCTTAGTTATTGCTAAAATAAAACAAAAAAGTAAGTTATAGCCATTTCTAAACAAATAACAGACAGACGCTACAATTATATTTATACGTATAGATTCTAGTAATAAAGTATTGTGATCGACTTGGAAAAAAAAAATTTGCTAACCTGAAATTTTGTTTTTTCGCGTTTCATGACCAAAGTAGCATAAAAATGCAAAAAAAAACCATCCGTCTGTCTGTACGCCGCACAATGGTGCCAGAGCGGAAAAAATTCGATTTTCGAAAGCGCTGATTTCGATTATCTAGTTTTTGATTCTCACACTATATAAGCTACAGGATCTAGGAACAGCAGTTTTTTTTTCCTGTTTCAAGGGTATTCCTATTAATTTAGGTTCACTCTCAGAATAATGGAAGTTTGACCAAATTACACACTACTCTAAATGAGTGATATATAACTGTAAAAGAGGGAGAACAAAATTATCAAATTTTTTCCCTGCTCTGCGATGGCCAACTAAGCCACACATCAGTCAAACTGGGCAAAAAAAAAATTAGAGCGCTTTACAACATTATAAGTTACGAATTTTAAATAAGCATTGAGAACAGCTATGATTACAAAAAAGCTCCGGCTTCCTCCGAGATGTGGAAGGTCACTTTTCAAACTAGACGTGTTAAAGTAAAGATTAGAACAAAAATCACCTGCCTTTATTTGCCTATCCGATCATAGTGCGCCTTTGTTTGTTGCACTTTCTTGTTTACCCAATTGGCTCAAATAATGCATGTCCCAACTTCAAAACACTTTTAATTCGAGTTCAGTCTAGTTGCTAACGTTGTCTAGTCATGAGCTCTATCAAAATTAAATACCGCGATTTGTGTGGGTGCTTGTGGGGTGGTACAAACTTCGACGTATTCCTTCGACAAAATCACCCTGAACTTGACGAGGAAAACACTTCTTCAATGCTGACAACTCTAAGACAGAGTTTTTTGCCTCATTTTAATAAAAAAAAGAAATGGTAAATCGGGACCGGGCGAGGTTCAAAAAAAAATTCAGCGAGTGGATGGAAAATGAATATGTTTTTAACATACGAGACCAGGAATTCACTGCGTGTGTTGCGAGACCAAGTAAAGACTTTGATGATTGTGGTGAAAAAGCGCAAGAGGAATAAAATACGCAACCTTCAAGCATCGTACCCACAAAGCTTGATTAACGCAGCTACGACACATGATGACCACGACAATCCCGAAGCTTTGCCAGCCGATCAGGCATTAGCTATATTTCTCCAGGCCAACCTGACAATATATCAGTACGAGGTGATTCGAATACTGGAAACAAAACCTCCAGAAGTACTAGAAAAATTAAATAATCACGAATTAATATTGACGACGAAATGGGGATTCGACGGTGCCTCAGGCCAAAGTGAATTTGCCCAAAAATATTCGATCGACAATAACGAAATAAGTGACTCGAATTTATTCATAACGTCAATAGTTCCTCTGTAGCTCATAATCCCAATTGATGTTGATCAAAATGGATCAATTTGGGAAAATAACCGACCTTCCTCAACAAGACATTGGAGGCCCTTGAGATACAGTTTCCAGAAAGAGACACTTGATTTGGCGCGAGCTGAAAAAAAAACAGGTTAAAGAAGAAATAGAGAAGTTGAAAGCTACCGAAGTGGTGATCGGCATTACTGTCATCCGTATTCGACATATTCTGGTGATGACAATGTTGGACGGCAAGGAAGCGCAAGCCATCACAAATATGAAGTCTGCAAGTGCCTGCTACATATGCAGTGCTCTACCATCCGAAATGAACGACTTGGCAAAAATCCAACAAAAACCTCTTAATGTGAATGCTCTCGAATTTGGTATCTCTCCATTACATGCCAGAATCAAGTGTATGGAATACATTCTTCACATTGCCTACAACAAAAATTTTGTAAAATGGAGGACTACAAAAGACACGCGAGTCATGCACGAAAACGAAAAGAAACGTATTCAACAAGAGTTTGTTGGGAAAGTCTTCGTTAAGCAGGGTTACAGATCTTCAAATCATAGCAACACTGCCAGACGTTTTTTCAATGATTGCAAGGTCACAAGTACAATAACGGGAGTCGACGAAGCTCTAATCCACCGGATCGCTACCATACTGGAAGTCATAAATAGCAATGCAATGATCTACCCAGAAAAATTCCGGCTCTTCTCAAAAGAAACAGCAGAGATGGTCATTGAGAAGTATTCATGGTATTACATGCCATCCACGGTACATAAGATTTTGTTGCATGGTGCTGAAATAGTGCAGAAGTCGATTCTCCCAGTCGGAATATTGTCGAAAGAGGCACAAGAAAGTAGAAATAAGGATTACAAAACTTTTAGGATCAGAAACTCGCGGAAAATGTCTCGTTTATCTACCAACGAGCTACACAAGCTACTGGAGACTTCGCATCCTTTTATCACGAGCATGAGACCCGAACCAAAGAAAAAGCACCTGGAAATCAGTGATGCAGCTAAGGTGCTGTTAATCTAATTTCCTTGAATTTGAAATCGTAAATATCTTTTCAATTTGAACTACCTTTGACTTTGAATCCCTAGTTTTATTATTTACCAAATCCTCCAGTCTCTTAAGCTTTCTTGAATTTTTAATTGTAATTATTTTTTTTTTAATTATTTATTATTATAATTTAATTATTTATTAATTTAATTATTTTAATTTTGAGTGTATAATTCGAAATACTTGTTGTTACTTGTTTTGATGAGTACAACCTATTCCGCGAATTTCAGAAATTTTTATCTTGCCAATAGGCTTTCATTTCCTCATTAGTTCTTTAATTTTCTTCAATAAAATCAGTTGAACTTGATGTTTTTTTTTTGTTCTGAATCGAATGAGACCGGCCCCAGGTTTCTATGTTAATCCGTTCTCGAGATATTGAATTTTTTCCGCTTTTTCGCCATTCGGCCCCACTGTGCACCGTCCGTTGATGTGTACGCTCAGCGCGCATTAGCTCCCAAATCCTTGGAGATAGAAAATACATTTTTGGGCAGATTGTATATGGTTGCGGATCTCAGGCGAACACCAATTTTGTGGTGTGTACAGGTTAACGGGGAGGCGGGGGAGCGCTAAAACAAAAATTAAAAAAATTAATTAAAAATTAAGAATTCGAATATCTCAATCATGGCTTTAGCTAGAAAGTTGAAAAACAACGAATGACACAAATTTCAAAAATAATTTAATTTTTTTTATAAATTGGTGTCCGAAAAGGAGGAGCTAAAAACAAATTGTCGGCCGACTTTTTTTTTTAATTTATTATATCTTCGAAATTACTTACCATAAATATTTTGGGACCATTAAGGTGGCATACAAATCTATCAGAATCAGCTTAGAAGGAGGTTAATTATTTTAAGTGAGCAGGTCAGGAAGGGGGAGCGGGGGGATGCAAAGAAAAATAATTAAAAATGAATATCTCGACTATCTCTTAAGCTATGTAATTGAAACTTGGAACACAAATTAAGCTATTCTACCGAAATACGAGAAAAATATAACATTTGGGTATAATAGTAGTGGGGAAAATGGGGAGCATTTCAAAAATGGATTCTATCTCAAAACTGAGTACAGATATCAAACCGAAAATACGTCAGATTGTAGAGCAAAATAGTTTTTAATATGGCTAAAGATTTTCAGTTAGGGTGTGTAAGGTGAGGGAGGTAGTAAGCCACAATGCCGAAAATTTTGGGTGATTTTTTTAGGGCTCTGGTGAAAGATACAATATTTAAATTTTGCATGTGAATACATCTATTAAAAATATTAATTTGTCCCACAATTGTTATGCATCGGCTCCCCTGGTCTAACGTTCATAAGGTGTTTCATGTACAATGAAAAAAACACGAAAACTGAAAATTTTGGAAAGGAGGAGGCTCATAGAGGCACAACAGGAGGGCACAGTCAGTGACATAACCAACGACAGTGGCCAACGTCTTATTGATTTCGCAAGCAGCAAAAATATCATAGTAAGCTCTACGTGCTTCCCACATCGCGATATTCACAATCGAACGTGGGCATCACCAGATGGTCACACCTTCAACCAAATAGACCACATTCTAATTGAGAAAAGGGCTGCTTCTAGCATACTTGATGTATGAACTCTCCGCGGTGCGAATTGTGACTCTGATCACTATCTAGTCAGAGCTAAGTATCGATGCAGAATAGCTTGTCGTGGATATTCGAAAACGAGTAGAACTCGCAAATAAAATGTCGGTAAGCTTAACGACGGAACCGTGGCGCAGGCTTACATGTTAGAATGTAATAAACACCTGACACAAATATATGAAAATATCCTAAATATGCCAGTGGAGAATGCGTGGATAAAAATACGAGACGGCATCAAATCCTCCGCAGAAGAGGTATTAGGATATCAAGCACGGCGAAAAAATAATGATTAGTTCGACCAAGAATGTCGCGACGCAATAGATAGAAAGAACGAGGCTTACAAAATTTTTACTGAACGACCAACACGAACCAAAAAACGAAAGATATGACGAGCTTAGGCGATATGCGAAAAGACCTGCAGACAAAAACAAAGGAAGTACCATGATGACAAAATAAAAAAAATGGACGACGACATGAGAAAAAATAAAACGCGGGACGCATACGCAATAGTAAAAGACTAAAAAAAGGGATATAAGCCAAAAACCAGTCTCTGCAAAGACGCAGAGGGCAACATCATCAGCGACACAGAAGAAATCAAAAGTAGATGGGCTTCATACTTTGAATATTTTTTGAATCCCACCCCATTAGCACCGATCACAACAGACAACATTTCAATTGAAGCCTCAACTGACGAAGATGAACCATCATCGACACCACCCACGCTTGCTGAAATCAAAGCAGCCTATGTGACCAAAAACTAAGCAAAGCGCCGAGAATTGACGAAATACCAGTTGATCTTCTGAAAAACGGTGGAAAATGTGTCGCTGAAATACTGCACAACATGATATGCAAAATTTGGACAGAGGAAATCATTCCCCCACGATTGGCGAAAAAGCATAATATGTCCAACTTACAAGAAAGAAGACAGACTCTGCTGCGAGCAATACAGAGGAAATAATTGAACGTCCACTTAAGCCCTATACTAATCAAATAATTGGCGAATACCAAGGCGGATTCAGAACCGGACGATCTACTACAGACCAGATATTCTCGGCGAAAGAGGTGCTTGAGAAATGCTGGGAATATAACACAGACGTACACCAAATCTTCGTAGATTTTAAACAAGCATACGAACGTATCGACAGGAGCGTACTGCACC
This sequence comes from Chorisops tibialis, assembly GCA_963669355.1. NCBI lineage: Eukaryota > Metazoa > Arthropoda > Insecta > Diptera > Stratiomyidae > Chorisops > Chorisops tibialis. The sequence goes on from OY770263.1 coordinate 80,526,968, forward strand.
AAATCATGCTTGACTTTAGAATTCCTCCAAAACTATTCCGACTAACAACACTCACAATGACGAACACTGAATCCCAAGTGAGAATACCAACCGATTCCATAACCAGCTTTCGAACGGAATGTGGTTTAAAGCTGGGGGATGGTCTTGCCCCCATGCTTTTCAACTTGGCACTAGAGTATGTCGTCCAAAGAATTCCAGTCGACACCAACGGGACACTACTATTCAAACCCACCCAACTAGTAGCATACGCTGACGACATTAACATCCTAGCAAGATCCTTCTCTAGTACTAAGGAGGTATTAGTCAATCTTGACTCCGCCGCAAAAGAAGTCGGGTTGCGCATTAACGAAAACAAAACAAAAGTAATGACGCAAACAAGAAGGAGAGCGCCTATCAGACAGAACATAACAATTGCGGAATATAATTTGGAGAGTGTGGACAATTTCATATATCTAGGGGCTAATCTAACAAAGGACAAACCTTGAGAGTCGATGAGGGTTGTAATTTTCTCTGTCGAGTCTTCTTCGTGGGGGAAATATCCCGTGATTATTTCTAATCGCGGAATACTTTCCTCTCAGACCGCCCTGATGGTGGTGGAGTCATCCGGCTTGATGTTTTTGGCTGTTGTTTTTAGTCACGATGTGGTTTGTTCGTCCCCGCACACAATTAGCATCCATCCTGGCTTCAGAATAAGTCCACAAAATTATGGCTTTATTCCTTCTATGGCTGTTGTTGGAAAGCTGTCCAGGATGGATTTTTGGATTGCAGCTAGCTGCTCTGGAGTAAGTATTTTGAGCGGATGCTCAGTGTGAATAATTCCCACCTTTACTCCTTTGACCGCGTCTCTATAGCTAGTTCCCGACGTGGATGGCTGAGCATCTTCTGCCGGTCTATGCATGATTTTATTTGCGGTCTTCTGCTTTTTATTTACATTTCCGGCGGCTGGCGGTGTTGATGAGGTTCTACCTCTTTTTGTCGCCATTTTCTGTGCCGGTTCCAATGTGCTTTGCATTGGCAAGCAGGCAAGGTCGTATGCCTCGTTTGGGGTTTTCCCGTTGTTGCGGTGGTACATATACCTTCTTCTAGCGGCCCCGCTTAACCTCTTTTTTTCCTCTGTCAGACTCAACTGCTTTAGCTCTGCTAATAGCAGTTGTTCGTCCGATTGTGATTTTTTTGCGGTTTTGCTATCCGCTCTTAGTGGTGGTGTTATACGCTTTTTACTGACCGAAGGGTTACCCTCTACAGTCAAGTCAGACATAGTTTTTGGAGGGGTGCTTGTTTTTACTACCCACTTCCGTTGCGTTATTAACCGCTGTTTGTGATGCATTGGGGGAAGCATCAGCCCCTTGTTTGTTTTTGTTATTAAAATTTTTATTCATGTTCCCACGAGTAGCGCGAGAAAGTAGAGTCACCCCTAGCAGAGCTCCGCATTACTAGGGGAAGGCTAATTAAAACTAGAGTCACCAGGTATCCAGAGTTTGCATATTAATGGTTAGTTACCCACCAACCATTCATCCATTGGCATATGCTCTTCCACCGTTGATTAGGGGATTTTTATATACGAGGTTTACTCCTCTAGCATAGTACTTTATAATGGTCACCATATAGGTAGTACGTACACCTGCGAATCACTACAGGGATAAATCCCCTTGTAACCATAGAGCTTCTTGAGAACTGCCTGAAACATGACCAGTTCAGATTTCAATAGGCTCCATGCTGTGATAGGATACGGAACCGACAGCTAGCTGAACGGTTTCAATCCCCCCATCACATCTGCCAAAGGCCATAGATAGGATACGGAGCCAACAGTTGGTTTGTATGGTTGTCGTATTCGTTTGGCAGAAGAGTAGTTTTAGGAGGATGCAAAATGAGGTTTCGCAATGGATCGTGAGGCGATTCATTACGTTGAAAGTTAATTGAAAAACATAACAGAATTATGACTGGGCTTAAAGCCCAATCATATGATACTCCAGATGAGATGGAAATGACTTTAATATACCGGAAAATATGTCATCTCAAATTCTTTCGAATAGTGAATAGAGACTTTTGCATGGGAGGTGGTAGAAGTAGAGGGGAAGGTTTGTATTTTTCGTATATGACACCGAACATAGCATGCAAAATGTTTTTTGCTGAATTTAAAATTTTTAGTTTTCATTAATTTTAAAGAAATTGGTTATAGTGTTCTTGAAATTGGGGCATTTGTATGGGAGGTGGAGCGTTTAAGATGATTTTGAAACTACTAATCATCATCCTCATCACCATGCATTGATTCAATTTCAAAGTCGATAGCTCTCATATACTTGAAGGAGAAATGCTTTTCTTGAATTTATAATACAGATATTTGTATGGGAGGTGGTAGAAGGAGTGAAGTGGAGCTGATCATTTTCTCAAACGCTTATTTCAATTATTAAGAAACAAATTCTGGGAAAATTTGAAGTTTGTACTTTTTCTAGTTTTAATGGAAATCGATATAATGCATTTAACAAAAATTATGCATTTGTATGGGAGGGGGTAGTAGGAGTGTATGAATGAAAAAACAATTTTTTTTAGTATTATTAATATCTCTATTTGTATACTTTATACAAAATATCAAGTTGATAGTTTTAACAGTTTCAAAGAAAAATAGTTTGTGGCGACACGACGTCGGATTAATGTAGCGATACGACGTCGTCGGCACATTCCAGCCGCATCGAAATCGGACGGATTTACGCTGACGACACACAAGCAAAACCGTCCTCATTTTCATATATCCAGATTTGCTGATCGCCATCGTCACCTTCTGCATATCGCCAGATATGCAACGGATCAAGTGGCATGCCCGACGATGCGCGCGATCTAGAAATGATAATACTTTGTTGCTTATCTTGCAAAAAGTACGCCAGCCAGACACGCCGCAGCGTCAGCATTAAGACGAAAATTAAAAGGCAGTCGCGCTGGCTTTTCGACTCAGTCTTATTTACACAGTCGTCATTAAACGTTCGCAGTTCTCCCAGTCGAGTTCCAATTTATTAATAAATATTATTTATTTACCTCTCGTGTTTTTATTCACTACCTCGTCCACCCTCCACCGCCCAAAAGTTTAATTTAAATTTCCAAATTTCGTGAAATTTGTAGGGGAGGTGGCAGAAGGAGTGAGGTGAAAGTGATAATTATTTTTAAAATAAATTGGAATTATAGTAGAACTAATTCTGACAAAATTTCGTTTTTTCAGCTTCACTAGTTTCACTGAAAATCGAAAATATGTATTTTTCAAAATTGTCCATTTGTATGGGAGGGGTAGAAGGAGTGAAGGGATCGGATCAATATTCCGTGATATTAATAACATTTATATCATAATACTTTGACTTAAATTTCAAGTTGATAGCTTAAATACTTTCAAAGAAAAATCAATTTCTTAATATTTCGAAATTTTATGAAATTTGTATGGGGGTAGAAGGAGTGGGAGGATGAAACCCATTCACGAACTTGAAGTTACTTTTTTGCTAAAAATGACATACAAAAATTGTTAGCACTATAGCTAAAAGCTTTCGAGAGTTATGCTGTAGACAGACGCACAGACGGACAGATGGACAGACAGACAGACGGTTTATATTATATTTCTGTACCCTTGGCGGCTCTGTGCGAGCGTTATTTCTTAGCGTTGCAAACGGTAAGGCAAACACAATATACTCTCAAATTTCATCTGGAGTATAAAAAGGGTAACAGATAGTGAGTCGACTTAGATAATAACCGTGAGCTGATTTATTACAACTTCCCCTTACAATCTCCCATGCAAATACCGAAATTTCAGAGAAACAACGTTCAATTTCGTTGAAAATTATGCAAGCTAAGAACTTTAAATTCAGCACAAAATATTTTGCATTCCACGTACGGTTTTTTGTCAAAAATTTACATGCCTGCCACCTCACATACGAAAGTCGCTGTTTATACTCTAGATGAAATCTGAGAGTATATTGTGTTTGCCTTACCGTTTGTAACGCTAAGAAATAACGCTCGCACAGAGCCGCCAAGGGTACAGAAATATTTGTTGTCTCTCAAAAACTTCGATTCCGAGTTGCTGTCTGTCCGTCTGTCTACAGCATAACTCTCGAACGCTTTGAGCTATCGTGCTGAAATTAATTGTGTGTCATTTTTAGCAAAAAGTAACTTTAAGTTCGTGAACGGCCCACATCCCCCGACTCCTTCTACCCTTTCCCATACAAATTTCACGAAATTCCGAAATTTTCAGAAATTGATTTTTCTTTGAAACTGTTTAAGCTATCGATTTGAAATTTGGGTCAGAGTATTATGATATAGATGTCATTATTATGACTAAATATTGGTCCGATTCCGTCACTCTTTCTACCCCCTCCCATACAAATGCATAATTTTGAAAAATGCATTTTTTCGATTTTCATTGAAACCAGCAAAGTTATAAAAACGAATTGCCAGAATTAATTTTATTATATTTGCAATCAGCATTAAAAAAATTATCAACTTCACCTCACTCCTTCTGCCTCCTCCCATGCAAATTTCACGAAATTTTGAAATTTAAATTAAATTATTTTTCTTCGAAATTGTTAAGGCTATCAACTTGATATTTTGCATAAAGTATAAAAATAAAAATATCAATAACGACGAAAAAATGTGTTTTGATCCGTACACTCCTTCTACCCCCTCCCATACAAATGTATAATTTTTGTTAAGTGCATTATATCGATTTCCATTAAAACCAGAAAAAGTATAAACTTAAAATTTTGCCAGAATTTGTTTTTTAATAATTGCAATAAATGCTAGAAAAAATTATCAGGTCAGCTTCACTCCTTCTACCTCCTCCCATATAAATATCTGTATTATAGATTCAAGAAAAGCATTTCTCCATCGAATATATTAGAACTATCGAATTTGAAATTGAATCAAATCGTGGTGATAAAGATGATGATAAGCAGTTTCAAAATCATCTTAAGCGCTCCACTTTTTCTGCCACCTCCCATACAAATGCCCCAATTTCAGGAAAACTATGTCCAATTGAAAATAATGAAAGCTACAAACCTTAAATTCAGCACGAAATATTTTGCACACCACATTAAGTGTCATATCCAAAAATTACAAACCTTCCGCCTCTCCTTCTACCACCTCCCATACAAAAGTCACTATTAATTATTTAAAAGAATTGGAGGTGACATATTTTCCGGTACATTGAACTCTTTCTAATTTCATCTAGAGAGCGTAAAGCCCAATCATATATTGTTTTATGTTTTTTATTTAAAATGACATATCTTACGGTATATGATATACCAAGCTATATTTTTTGTTTTTCATTTCAAAATTTTGGTAATAACATAGCTGTTGTTTATTGTACAATTCTTTTCCAATCATCTTCTTCTTCTTCTTCTTTAATGGCACCACAGCCCATATCGGACCTTGGCCTCCTGATATTCTGGTTCCTTAACATTTTTCATTACTTTTTGTGGAAGAGTTGTTAGCCCTTCGCACAACCCTCTACCTGCGAATGTTTCGTTTTCGTAGATTGAGTTAACCAAGGAATATCCAAGCAGGCAGTGTGCTGGAATCATACGTTAACTGGGATTTGAACTCATATCACTTGCATTGTAAACGGTCACGCTACCCGTTAGGCTACACCCTAGCTCCCAATTCCTAATCATCTAATCACCTTAATTTTATTACAAAAGAAAATTATTATAACTTACGTTGAGGGTATACATTTGCTTAACGTAACTACACGAGTAGAGAAAATGAGAGCACCACTACAGCCCTATTCCCTTATCTGACGTCACACTGAGTACCGCGTGATGAGAAACTGAATTTTTTTTCGCTTTTTTTCCTCCAGCGATTCTTTCATTCTGGAAATCGTTCTCGTTATCATTGTCAGAATCCTCGTCCGAAATATTATCTTCCACTTCATTCACGTTTTCTGGCGAAAAATCTTCAATTTCTGACGATTGGTCCTTACCAGCTTCTTTTAAACTAAAATCCGACTCAATATTGGACACACAGAACACAATTATACAAGAAAATAATAATAACAATTTCATTTCGATTTTTTTTTCTGTTTTGTATGGTTTTTTTTATCAACTGTATAAAACTTATAGTTTTGCAAATTATCTTTCTATCCGCGATAGTAAATAATTCGTAGCGTTTCACTGATATGAACTGAACACCTGAAATTTATAAAGCGCTCTTTTATAGTAAAAATATCTGCCAACAAGTCGGGCGTAACTTTAGTTTTCTTGGGACAAGTTGTGAATGCGTGGGAAGTCAATATGCATAATAAAATGGATAGGGATAATTAAGTGAATGGGGATTCTAGGGCAGGGCTGTTGTCAATTATTTAACTCCTAACTGCGATTACGATCAATAGCTCCATTATGTACCATATAAGCAATATTTCAGTTGTTTATATGCAAGTTTAGATTTGTATGAGGGCGATAGAAGGGTTGGTTGGATGTAAATGAATTTTTAAATGGATTGTTTGAATCACGTTTAAAAATTCGCTGTATAGAATGTTAGTTTCATGAACGAATTTGCATAAATTCGGCGTATTTTATATTCCTGAAAATATATTTTTTGCATGGGATGGAGGAGTTGAGGGGATCGTAAAATTTGTGATGCAGTATAATTTCGTTTGTTTTGAGAAATGGTTCGTGCACAGCTTCGAGTTCGTAGCTTAATTTATTGGTTATTAGTTAATTTATTGAAATTGGTCGAAATCGTAATTTTGTATGAGAAGGAGTAGAAGGGCAAGAGGAATTTCAAAAGGTTTGATGCAACTTTGTTTTAAATACTGTAATCCGGTGACACTGGATTCAAGTAAAAATTAAAGCAGTTTTCTTTAAATTTAAATTAACCAGCAACTTTATTAAAGTCGCTTTTTATTCACTATATTGCCTTCCAAATTCCAACTCCTTCACTTTCGAATTTCGCTTCCGTCTTGAGTTCACCACGCGACGACCTGATCTCGACTAATTCGGTTTCCAGTCTTGGCTTCCCTGCATCACGAACGCTCGCCCTTTTTATACCGAGCACAATCGACCGTTGTCCTTACGACGTGTTCGATGACTCATGATGAGTAATCTGCTTGTAGCTTGATCGAAATTTGTGCGCACGTGTAATTGTTTTTGTTATCGGCTAAAAGGAGAAGAACCCACAGGTTTTATTTTATTTCTCCAGAATTGTTGTTGGTTGAAGACCTTGATCATTTAATGAGCGGCATAGTGTTGGCATGTGCATGATCGGAATTAGCGCGAGCGTGTATTTGCTGTTGGTTGAGAATAACTGAAGACGCAAACATACGCCTAGCGACTAAGGCTTACATGTAACAATATTCGTATAAGCGTTTGTACGAAATTTCAAAAGCTATCATAATGGATTGGTGATAATTGATTGGTGATAATTGATTTCTTAAAATAGCAAAAAAAAATAATTGTTTATGGGAGGGCGTGGAAGTTTCGAAGGTATTCGACTACTTACTATCTTAAACTTTCAAGCATTTTTTTTTTAAATTAATTTCACAAATTTTCAAGTTTGTAGCTTAAAATTTCAATGAAAAGTTTTTAGTTTTTGTGTTTTGTTCAATGCACATGAAACAGCTCGTGCAGGTTAGGGCCCGAAAATATACATCCGGCCGGTGGCCAAACTAATTTTTTTGCGCATTTTTCGGCTAACTTAGTCATGAAACGAGAAAAAAAAATTCAATTTTTCTGTGTCGATAACCATACTTTATTATTAGGATAATAAATTACTGAAAATATGTATCTACAAATTTGATAATGAGAATTTCACCTTACAAATGAAATCTGTCCGGAATTTATCGATAAGATTAGTTACTCTAGTTTGGGACGAAAAAAATAAACTGGAGTGTGCAACTTATATTAAGAAAGTAGTTTTGGCTCCTTGGCCGATAAATCTTTAATTCAACCCAAATATATATTTTTCATTCCTTATCAATTTGTATTTTATAGAAAATGAAAATGTATATCGCATGATTATTATTATTATATTGACGAAGATCTCAAGATTGCCAATGTTAGAACCTTGACATTATATATGTGTTGGGGCGATTTATATCAGTAGATAAAGAAAAACTTGCAGAAGTGATTTCTGCATCACTTCTGCAACACAAAAAAAGATTTCAGAAAGATATCACAGAATGAATTCACAACGTTATCCGTAACTAGTACAAAACTGATATAGACATATACTAGAATTCAGTATGCTTTCAGTAGAAGGAATCATTTTGATACTTTATAGGTGACGTTGGAGTGAGTGAAAGCGATATCATTTACGATCGTCGCACACTATTCTTGACGATTTCTTGTGCAAAGTAAGAATAAAAATCTGCCAGCAAGTCGGGCGCAACTTTATTATTGTTAGGAAAAGTTGAGGATACGTAGGAAGTCAACATGCAGGTTATGGTGGATAGGGCAGACTATGTGAATGGGGTTTCTAGGTTAGGGCTGTTGTGAATTATTTAACACTTACCTGTGAATGCGATCAATTGCTGCAGCGCATAGAATCCATATTTCATTCGTTTATTGACGGGTTTGAAGTTGGTAACTTGGTGCTTTAACTTGTTGTCGACGACAAACTCCAAACTTCCGTCTCCTCGATGATTTCCTACTTTTGAAAATTATCTGCGATATGATGTCAGTAATCTCTTTACCTAACAATTTAGTTTCTTGGAGTGCAACGATGTTCATATTGTATTTGCTTGCTTGCTCCACAAGCGCTCTCCCTTCTCCTGCTTTGTACAGATATCGCACATTTCAAGATTTGATTATTATATATTTTTGAAAATTAGTCACTTGTATGGAAGGGGTTAGAAGGCGTGAGGGGACTACATCATCGATTCGTGGATAGCCACAAAAGATGAAGAGTTCTTCTGACGTGGTATCCTTTTTTTCCGCATGGGGGGTAGTTCTATTGAGGAGGACTTTGCCGAATCATGCAAATATTCTTGGAGACTTGAACGACTCCACGGACCCAAGCTTATCGTAGCACTACTGCTATGACCAAATTTTACATTTTTCTTAAATTGCGCTAGTATAGTTCAATACATGTTCCAACTTTCAATTACATAGCTTAAGAGATATAGTCGAGATTTTCATTTTAAGTGTTTTTCTTTGAACCCCCTGTGACCTTACCATAATTAGCCTCATTCGAAGCTGATTCCGGTGGATATGTATGCCGCCTTAATGGTCCCAAAATATGCATTTTTTATGGTCAGTAGTTTCGAAGATATACAGGGTAGGCCAAATACAAGTTTCTTTTTAAAAATGCAATAAAATGAACAAAATTAAATTTTTTTTCATGTATTATGGCTTCATTAGTAAGAACAAACATTCCCATTATTGATAAAATTCATTCAAATGGCTGGCTCGGCTGGCTTTGCAGTAGCGCATTCTGTCACTCCAATTTTCCTAGACCATGTCGATGGTTTCGGGCTGCAGCTGACGGATTGGACAATATTGGCCTTAAGTGCTTGAATCGTTTCTGGATTTTTGGCATAACATCGGTCCTTCACGGTTCCCCAGAAAAAAAAGTCCACAGGGGTCAAATCGCAGCTCCGAGGCGGCCAATTGACACCGCCAAGACGGCTGATAACACGATTTGGTAATTTGGTGCATATTAGGTCGATTGTGGCATGGGCTGTGTAGCATAGCGCACCATCCTGCATGAACCAGAGGTCGTCCAATCCAATTTCAGTAAAAAAACATAACAGGGCTACTACAAACTTACGATACTCTAGATGAAATAGAATTTTTTGTGATCCCAAGAAATTTTGTATGGGGTGTGTTAGAAGGGGTGATAGCATTGAACTAATTTTTTCCCCATCATGCTAAAGTAGCTATAAAAATGTTTCATACAAAATGCTTACTCCAAAAATTGAATAGGAGCTGAGAAAATTAGTGTCTTAGATTTAGTGAAAATGTGCAGTTTGTATGGGAGGTGGTAGAAAGGGTGAGTAGATTTTAGTGATTTTTCAGAAATAACTAAAAATATCATAAAATTCACATTTCTTAAATTTTAGACCAGTAACATTCATACTTTTCAAGAAAATAGATTTTTTGTGAAGTTGTGAAACTGTATCATATTGTATGGGAGGGGGTAGAAGCAGTAAAGCTAATCAGATATTTATTTTTTTTGATCTTAGTGATAATGCTAAATAAGTATTTATCACAAAATGTGAGCTAGATAAATGTTATATATTCTGAGAAAATCGGCTTAGAGCATTTCATGAAAAAGAGCAGTTTGTATGGGAGGGGTTGGAAGGAGAGGGAGACGCAAATAATTTTTATACTGTATAATGAAATTATTATGAAAGTAATATATCCCGAAATTCAGACTAATAGCTTTTATACTTTTCGAGCAAATCCGTTTATAGTCGAATTGCGAAATTGTCCTATTTTGTATGGGAGGGGGTAGAAGAGGTGAAGCTAATCGTCAAATTTTTTTTAGTCTTACTAGAAATTTTAAATAAATATTTAGTGCACAATTTCAGCTCGCTAAATTTTATAGGCACTGAGTAAATTGGCTTAGAGTAATTCATGACAAGTGCAGTTTGTATGGGAGGTTGTAGAAGGAGGGGGAGGACACGCATGATTTTTATACCGTAGATTGATATTATCATAAAAGTAATATGTTCCGAATTTCAGGCCAATAGCTTTTATACTTTTCGAGCAAATCCGTTTAATGTCAAATTGCGCATTTGTGTCATTTTGTATGGAAAAGGGTAGAAGGGGTGAAGCTAATGGTCTAATTTTTTTGGCCTTACTAACAATTTAATAAATATTTGACACACAATTTCAGCCCACTAAATTTTATTCGCACTGAGTAAATTGGCTTAGAGTAATTCATGACAAGTACAGTTTGTATGGGAGGTGGTAGAAGGAGAAGGAGGATACGCATAATTTTTTTACGGTAGATTTATATTACCATAATAGTAATATATTCCAAATTTCAGGCCAATAGCTTTTATACTTAACCAATCCGTTTATTGTCAAATTGCGCAATTGTGTCATTTTGTTTGGGAAGGGGTAGAAGGGGTGGAGCGATTTGGCCCGTTCACGAACTTGACCTTACTTTTTTGTTAAAAGCGAAGTGTACGAAATTTGAGCATTCAACGCGTTCTCAAGCCAGAGAGCGAACAGACGGACGGATGGATGGACAGACGGACATCCGGTTTTGAGATTTCTGAGTGATAATATTAACTTCTGTATCATTCATTTAGCCTCCGAGATAAAATGCACCTCATCAGAAAAGATGATTTTTCGCCCAAAATCATTGTCCAATTCAAGCTGCTCTAAGGCCCAAACTGCGAATCGATAACGAAACGGATGGTCGTGCGCCTTCAATTGCTGAGTCAATTGGACCTTGTAAGCGAATAATCCGAGATCTTTGTGCAGAATTCTCCTCAGGCTAGTGCGTGAAATGTTGAGCTGTTGAGATCGACGGCGAGTTAATGTTCGTGGAGTGAGTCTCACACTCGCGGCTAGAGCAGCCACATTCTCGTATGTGCGCACCGTACGACGACGGGGACTATGAATGTTGTCCACCTGCATACCAGTCTTACGAACTTTTTGCACAAACTTACGTACAGCAGACGCGGTGGGTGCTTCATTTCGGCCTAAACTTCTTTTCAAAAAACGCACTGTTTGGGCTACACAGCACTCACTTTGGAAATAAGTTTTAAATATTTCCCAACGTTGTTCAAGTGTAAAGCGACTTATTTTGTTCCACGGAGGTATGATACTGACTTTCTGTCAAGATTTCGAGCGGAAAACAGCTTTCAGTGTCAAAATAACCTATGATTTAAAAACAAACCACCACCAAACTCACCCTGTAATCATCTGAAAAAAAACGGCCGATATTTTGTTTTTAGCCCCTCTCTCTTTTCGGACGCCAATGAATAAGAAAATTAAATTATTCTCAAAGTTTGTCTCAAAACCCTGTCTATACCTATTATGATTTTCAGCTTTCTATCTCCATTTGTGATGTAGATATTAGCAAGTGTAATTTTTTACTCTTCTCATCCCCCCTTCCGTCCCCTTCCACCTGACACCCCCCAACTGGATAATGGAGCTTATCCAGTTACCAATCCACTCAAAAACGAACATTCTACCTTTAACTGTCTCGGAGATATTAGTCCATATGTACGACGAACGGCGGACTGCAATTTAGTCATGAATCTCGAGAAAACCAAGATTTCAGGTTGACAATTTTTTTTTCTGTGTCGATCACAATACTTTGTTATTAGAATAATAAAGTAAAATATATAAAACAATAACAAGACCTATGCTATGGCATCGAAACGTGTACGTTAACTCAGGCATCTGAGAAATTACTTAACGAAAGGTCCTCAGAAGAATGCTCGGACCTGTGAGGAAAGACTCGATCTGTAGAATACAACACGATACAATAGAGAATTGTATGCCATATTCGATAATCCAGAAATATCAACGCTCATAAAATTTAAGATGTTACAATGGGCTGGTCATGTGGAGCGGATGAATGACGAAAGAATTCCCAAACTCAATGGGAAGTTAATGGAGAAAAATCGGTCGAAAAACCACGGAAGCGCTGGGAGGATTCGATTGACATAGACAGCAAATCACTGTCAGGATTCTCAAACTGGAGGATGCGGTCACTGAACCGACATGGATGGAGGCGAAGCATATAGGAGGGTAAGACCCGATTCAGACTGTAGTGCCATCGTTAGCAAGTATATTAAATATCTAAAAGGACGTGCAGAATTGACATTTTATTTCTGATATTTAGAATTTTTGTATGTTTATATATTGGTACGATTGTTTCCAATTTCACGCATATAACTAATAAGGGAGGGAAGTACTTTCATTTCTCTTTGCTTGCAAGGAAAAGCATGACTATAGTGTCTCCATATAATATATCGTCCTTGCAACTAACAAGGACAAATCTTTGGGAAAGTATGCGTAGATTGAAATAAAAAGCTTTCTACCATAGGTACGAGTAGTATGCTCATGTGTTAGTGAATCAACCAACACAAAGACGAATTAAACTTAACAAAATATAAACTACATTCTTGAAAATGCATGCTAGCATAATTTATACGCGAACAAAGTAATATTATACATGTAATATAAAAGCCGAAAAAATGCGGTGCTTTGTTAAATTGATTTAGAAATTTCTCTCGCAAAATGTGGTTGTGATAATATTATATGCATAGGTACCTCGTACTTCATTATTTAACTACCCCATACACTAAATTTTCATAACTTTCTCAAACATTGTCGTCCTGTTCAGAGCACTGAATTCCAAAAAGTTGTCAACTTATGTGACTTCATTGTGGCCACTCCTGAATACGCTTTATATGAATTTCTCGAGAGCTATGCGAGTAATTTAAATACAAATACCTATTCATGGAAAATGCATGAATGCTCTCAAATCTATTGTAAAATTTTATTAAAGATATTAAGCTGGCATACCATAAATTAAGTTCAGAAGTTTGTAGAATACTATTGAAATATATTTATTTCTATTGAATATTTTGAAAAGTTGGAGTTAATTTAATTATTCAAAAATAAATAATTTAGTTGTGATATAATTAGCATTCACTTGTGATTGTATGAAATAATATTCTTGATTTAAATTGTTTTTTATTCGGGTTTGAAATGTGGTGCCACACACATTAGACCGTAGAAACCGCAAAATCACTTAAAAATTAATATCTCGTGTACTGTAACGATACAAAGTTGAAACTTGGAACTTACATTAAGCTATACTAGCGCAGTCGCAGACTTAACACCAATTTATATCACTTTTTGTCAATCTATCATGCTCTGTTTATTTATGATCTTGATGCAGCGATGTTGTTGTTTGTTTTGACCCTTCACTAAATCTTTTAAACTAGGAACCAATTTTATGGCAACTGGTAACTGCCAGCAAGAATGAGGTGGTTCACCGTGCTTATTTGACGTTGCCTCTACTGGAATAGATCCATGAGGGTCTAGATGCCTGGTCTAGACTTTCTCATGGAGTGTACCAGGTGTGGATAATCTTCTCGTGACAGCGATGCACCTAGCTTTCAGCACGTGCTAGCTCGTCGGATGGGGAGGTTCTTGTCACCAGATCTCCACGGTACATTTTGTTGTGCATCTAGGGTTGGTCGAAGAGGGGTGGGAATATAGGGTTTCTAGGCCCTATCCTCTTCGAGGTAGCCAAGGTCAAAAAAATGGGGTGTTCCCTATCACAAATAGGGAGGACAAGGCGGGGAGCTTCGTAAAGGGGCGATGCTACAGTTTCTTGCCCTCATTCTCTATGGGATAAAAAGTGTCTGGCATTCTCCTTATTCCCTGTAGAAAATTTCTCTAGCCCTTCATCTCTAGTGGTCTACTGAGTATGAGGCTATATTCAAAAAAAAGTGCGGTACTTTTTCTCTTCTCTCTCTCTCTCTCTCTCTCTCACTCTTCAGGTTTGTTTACCTACCCTCTCTTCTTTTATTATAATAGGATAACGTGAAGTCTTTATGAGCTAACTTTAATATCAAAAGAAAATCCGGGAATGTAAAAAAAAAACGGAGAAGTGGTTTACTTTAAATTAAACTGACAAACACGTCTTAAAAGTCGGTATTTTCGATGATATCTTATCAATTAATAAGCTGACTTACAGTGAGAAAACTATCTCACAGCATCCTGCATCATCATCTTCATCAATGGCGCGACAGCCCAAATTGGGCCTTGGCCTCCTGAAGTCGTCGCCTCCAATCGTCTCGATACAAAGACCGCGTCTTCCAGCTGCTAATTTTTAAGACGGCTTTGCTATCTTCATCAACCGAGTCTTCCCATCGCTTGCGTGGCTTGCCTACTGGCCGGTTACCACTCGCTTTTCCTTTCAGAGCACGTTTCGGGATTCTTCTGTCTTCCATTCGCTCTACATGGCCAACCCCCTGCAGTTTACGTAGCTTGATGAACGTTGAAGCTTCTGGCTCGTCGTAGAGTTAATATAACTCATGGTTGTATCTTATTCGCCATTCTGTCCCAAAATTCTTTGGAGGACCATTCTTTCAAATGCGTTAACTACTTTTTCGAAAGTTCGTGTTAATGTCCATGTCTCGCTGCCATAACAGAGCACAGGTCGTACAATAGTTTTATATATCCGCAGCTTATTGTTCCTGTGCACTTTCTTGGATTTCATTATTGGAAGTACCGAATAATACGTCTTATTTGCTAATATTATCTGTCGTTTGGTTTCGTCTGTCTCATTACCGTCCTTTGTTAGATTAGCCCCAAGATATATGAAATTGTCCACACTCTCTAAAATATATTCCGCAATTTCTATGTTTTGTCTGATAGGCGCTCTCCTTCTTGTTTGCGTCATTACTTTTGTTTTGTTTTCGTTAATGTGCAACCCGACTTATTTTGCGGCGGAATCAAGATTGACTAATACCTCCTTAGCACTAGGGAAGGATCTTGCTAGAATGTTAATGTCGTCAGCGTATGCTACTAGTTGGGTGGACTTGAATAGTAGTGTCCCGTTGGTGTCGACTGGGGTTCTTTGGACGACATACTATAGTGCCAAGTTGATAAGCATAGGGGCTAGACCATCTCCCTGATTTAAACCACATTCCGTTCGAAAGCTGGTTGTGGAATCGGTTTGTATTCTCACTTTGGATTCAGTGTTCGTCATTGTGAGTCTTGTAAGTCGAACTAGTTTTGGAGGAAATCCAAAGTCAGCATGATTTGGTACAGTACGCTCCTGTCGATACTGTCGTATGCTTGTTTAAAATCTACGAAGATTTGGTGCACGTCTGTGCTATATTCCCAGCATTTATCAAGCACCTCTTTCACCGAGAATATCTGGTCTGTAGTAGATCGTCCGGTTCTGAATCCGCCTTGGTATTCGCCAATTATTTGATTAGTATAGGGCTTAAGACGACGTTTAATTATTTTTGTCAGTATTTTATAGGACGTACACAACAATGATATTCCTCTGTAATTCTCACAGCAGAGTTTGTCTCCTTTCTTGTAAATTGGACATATAATACTTTTTCGCCAGTCGGGTATGATTTCCTTTGTCCAAATTTTGCATATCATGATGTGCAGTATTTCAGCGACACAATTTCAACCGTTTTTCAGAAGTTCAACTGGTATTTCGTCAATTCCCGGCGCTTTGCTTAGTTTTTGGTCATATAGGGCTGCTTTGATTTCAGCAAGCGTGGGTGGTGTCGATGATGGTTCATCTTCGTCAGTTGAGGCTTCAATTGAAATGTTGTCTGTTATGATCGGTGCTAATGGGGTGGGATTCAAAAAATGTTCAAAGTATGAAGCCCATCTTCTTTTGATTTCTTCTTTGTCGCTGATGATATTGACCTCTGTGTCTTTGGAGAGACTGGTTTTTGGCTTATATCCCTTTTTTAAGTCTTTTACTATTGCGTATGCGTCCCGCGTTTTATTTTTTCTCATGTCGTCGTCCATTTTTTGTATTTTGTCATTATGGTACTTCCTTTGTTTTCGTCTGCAGTTTTTTTTCGCATATCGCCTAAGCTCGTCATATCTTTCGTTTTTGGTTCGTGTTGGTCGTTCAGTAAAAATTTGTAAGCCTCGTTTTTTCTATCTATTGCGTCGCGACATTCTTGGTCGAACCAATCATTATTTTTTCGCCGTGCTTGACATCCTAATACCTCTTCCGCGGAGGATGTGATGCCGTCTCGTATTTTCATCCACGCATTCTCCACTGGCATATTTTGGATATTTTCATATATTGGTGTCAGGTGTTTATTACATGCTAACATGTAAGCCTGCGCCACCGTTTCGTCGTTATGCTTGAATTTGCGAGCTCTACTCGTTTTCGAATATCCACGACAAGCTATTTTGCATCGATACTTAGCTCTGACTAGATAGTGATCAGAGTCACAATTCGCACCGCGGAGAGTTCGTACATCAAGTATGCTGGAAGCAGCCCTTTTCTCAATTAGAACGTGGTCTATTTGGTTGAAGGTGTGACCATCTGGTGATGTCCACGTACGTTTGTGAATACCGCGATGTGGGAAGCACGTAGAGCTTACTATGATATTTTTGCTGCTCGCGAAATCAATAAGACGTTGGACATTGTCGTTGGTTATGTCATGGAGACTGTGCCCTCCTGTTGTTCCATCCTGCATACATTGCAACTAATAAAAATCGAAATAATATGACCTTAGCATGTACTAATCTTTTGAAGATGTGGGGAAAGAATAGATTCACTAATAATCAGCTAACCATGCAAGCTGAACTCTTACTCATCTAAAATTAATATGACCTTAATTGTCATATATACTGATACCGATTGGTGGCACGTATAAATGCACCAATAAGAACCATGCGCTCTGTAAAATAGAAAAACCTAATATACTAAAATTACTAATACCTTAAATTGGAAAGATGCGCCCTATAAATTGAAATCCGACTCAACCCAAAATTAATACTACTTCAAATTGTAATCTATATGTAGATAGCGATTTGTAGCACGTATAAATACACCGATAAGAATCAAGCGCCGAGTAAAATCGGAAACCTAATCAACAAAAATTAATATTACTTCAAATTGTAATCCGCACGCTTATAACGATCTGCAACACGTGTAAATGCACCGATAAAAATCATGCGCCGAGTAAAATCGAAAACCCGATATACTAAAATTAATACTACTTCAAAATGTAATCCGCATGTTGATAACGAATTGTGGCACGTATAAATGCACCGGCTACTTCCTCTTATCTCAGCGACAATTCCTCTATGCACAATTGAACTTGAAGGGTATATTTGGTTTTGCACTGTGAATTTTCGATTACGGTACCCCGGGCTTTATAAATTCGGGTTTAAAGATGCGCTGCCTCTTGTTCGATTTCCCGTGCTTTAAGGAAAAAAACCCACTTACCTCGAGAGAAGGTCGTCCACAGACCTCCTCGTGTCTAACGGGATCGAAAATCCACCCGACTCCATAGACGGAGCCCGACCTTTGATGCCGATAAGACGTAGCTACTGGATTCGCCAAACCACGATATTTTCACACTCGAAAAGATCATAGAAAAACTCAAGCGCGGACGACCCGCTTAATACATAGTGTACAACAAGCACAAACCACGTTTTCATGCACGCACAGAGAAAAAAAAAAACTCACAATAATTATTTTTGTCCCGAATTTTGCGACCTCCTTCGGCCACGGCTAGATTAACGAGAACGAAGCTCGCTCCCGCAAGGGGGTAGTTGTAGTATGAGGTTTTACCAATTCCTGCAACTATCTTTGGAGTTAGCGACTCCACGGACCTGAGCTAACTATCCCCCTCTGGGATGGGGGCTGTAGAATTCACCCACAGCCAGTCCTGCTTGCCCTAAAAATGGCAAATGGACACTCACTGGATCATGGGCTTATCACCCGTGATCTTAAGACCTAAATGATACGAGAAACGGATACATCGCCTCGGATACGGACTGATTCTACGGTAACGACTTTTGGCATTAACAAGTCCTGGCAACAGCTTAAAGCCGATGCTCAGGATCGCGCCTTGTGGAAGAGAGTTGTTTCTGTCCTATGCCCCTATAGGGGGTCTTAACAGGAATTTGATTGATTGAAGCTCGCTTCTACCTTGCTTTAGCTTCTCAATTGATCATCAAAGCCCTAAGCAATTCACCACGATGAAATTTGGAAATTTGGAAAGTTCAGAGACTGGGAGTGAAAGTTCATGAGGGGGATTGTGTAAAAGGGTGTGAATATTTTTTTTCGTTCTTTTTGTTTTGCACAGCCAGATCGATCGAGATAATAAAAAAAACTTTCTTTTTATCTACTCGATCGCTTTCTCAGCCCCCCCGTTTCAAATTTCCAGCAGATGCCACATAATTTTTATGCTCTAAATGAAATCTGAGAGTATATTGTAATTGCCTTACCTTTTATAACGCTTAGAAATAACGCTCGCACAGATCCGCCAAGAGTACAGAAATATTGGTTATCGCTCGATTCCGAGTGACCGTCTGTCCGTCTGAGCGTCATAACTCTCGAAAGCTTCAAGCTATAGTGCTAAAAATTATTGTGTGTCATTTTTAGCAAAAAATTAACCTTAAGTTCGTGAATGGGCTACATCCCCCCACTCCTTCTACCCCTCCCATACAAATTTCATGAATTTTCGAAATATAAAGAAATTGATTTTTCTTTGAAACTATTTAAGCTATTGACCTGAAATTTAGGTCGAAGTATTATGATATAGATGTCATTAATATCATAGAATATTGACCCGATCCCTTTACTCCTTCTACCCCCTCCCAAGCAAATGGACAATTTTGAAAAATTCATATTTTCGATTTTCATTGAAACTAGTAAAGTATAATTTTGCCAAAATTAATTTTACTATAATTTCAATTAGTTTCAAAAAGAATTATCAACTTCACCTCACTCGTTCTACCCCCTCCCATACAAATTTCACAGAATTTTAAAATTTAAATTAAATTATCTTTCTTCGAAACTGTTAAAACTATCAACTAAATATTTTGTATATGGCATAAGGTATAAATAAACTGCCAACAAGTCGGGCGAAACTTTATTATTCTTGGGGCAAGTTGCGGATGAGTGGAAAGTCAATATGCAGGTTAGAGTGGTTAGGGAAGGCTAAGTGAAAGGGAGTTCTTGGGCAGGACTGTTAACAATATTTCATTCGTTTCTGTAAGTTTGGTTTTTGTGAGGGGAGGAGTAGGGGTAATAGTAAGGGTGGGTGGATGTTAATAGCTTTTTAATTAATTGCTTGAATCACGTCCTATATTCTCTGTATAGAATGTGTTTCATAGACGAAGTTGCATAGAATTTTCATAAAATTCGGTGTATTTTACATTCACGAAACCGAACATTTGTATGGGAGGGGGTAGAGAAAATAGGGGAATCGTAAAATTTGATACGCAGTTTTCTTCGCGTCTCTTGTAAGGTGCTTGTATAGAATTTCAAGTTCGTAGCTTTTAGTTTGTTGGTTATTAGTTGATTTAATGAAATTGGTCGAAATCATAGTTTTGTATGGGAGGGGGTAGAAGGGCAAGCGCGATTTCAAAACTTTTAAAGCAACTTCATTTGAATTATTTTTATAAGTTTTTATGCCAAATTTGAAATTGATAGCTTTTAAGAGTTAGCTGATAACTGATTTCTTAAAAATGGTCGAAAAAATAATTTTGTATGGGAGGGGGTAGAGGAGGTAAGGGAATCGTAAAACTTGTGATGCAATTTTCTTTCGTTTTTATTGTAAGGTGCTCGTACGAAATTTCAAGTTCGTAGCTTTTAATTTGTTGGTTATTAGTTGATTTAATGAAATTAGTCGAAATCATACTTTTGTATGGGAGGGGGTGGAAAGTCAAGCGCGATTTTAAAACTTTTAACGCAATTTCATTTTAATTATTTTTGTTAGTTGTTATGCAAAATTTCAAATTGATAGCTTTTAATAGTTAGGTGATAATTGATTTCTTGAAAATGGTCGAAAAAATAATTTTGTATGGCAGGGGGTAGAAGTGTTAAAGTTTTTCGACCAGTTAATATTTCGTATATTTAGGGATTTTTTTTAAATGCATTTCGCAAATTTTCAAGTTTCTACCTTAAAATTTCACTCAAAAATTTTTAGTTTATGTGTTTTTTTCAATGCACATGAAACACCTTGTGCACGTCAGACCGGGGGGTCGGTTTATAACAAATATAGATCAAGTTATTATTATTTTTCTATGTGCATTAAATATAGGTATTCACATGCAAAATTGTATTTTTGTATCTTTTACCAGAGCCCTAAAAAAATCACTCAAAGTTTTCGATATTTTTGCTTATTACCTCCCTCCCCTTACACCTCCCAACTTAAAATGTTTACCAAAATTAACCATTATGTAGTTCTACAATCTGACAAATTTTTGATTTGATATCTGTACTGTTTTTTGAGATATAAGGATTTGTAATTTTGAAAAGTGCGCCATTTTTGAAATGCTCCCCATTTCCCCCCACTACTATTATTTCAACATGTTATATTTTTTTTGTATTTGCCTAGTAAAGCTTAATATACGTTCTAAGTTTCAATTACATAGCTTGAGAGATAGTTGAGATATTAATTTTTAAGTGTTTTTCTTTGCACCCCCCCTGACCCTCCCCCTTACAATAATTAGCCGCTTTCTAAGCTGGTTCCGATGAAACTCTATGCCACCTTGACGGTCTCTAAATATGATTTTGTTACGATAAGTAATTTCGAAGATATAATCATTTGAAAAAAAAATTCGGCCGACAATTGGCTCTAAGCTCCCCCTTTTCGCACCCCAATGGATAAAAAAATTAAATTATTTTTAAAAGTTGTCCCACAAACCCTTCTATATGTGTGTTGAGTTTTAGCTTCCTAGCTGTTACCATGGTTGAGATATTTGAATTCGTATTTTTCGGTTTAAGCGCTCCCCCCGCCTCCCCCTGAATCCGTATACCCCCCAAAATGGGTATCCGCCTGAGATCCGCAACTATCTACAATCCCCCCAAAAATGAACTTTCTATCTTGAAGGGTTTGGGAGTTAATGTGCGCTGAGCGTACACGTCGGCGTACGGCGGACGGCGTACAGACAGACGGATTTTTTTTTTTGCATTTTTCGGCTAATTTAGTCATGAAACGCGAAAAAAAAAAATTTCAGGGTAGCAAACTTTTTTTTTTTCTTGTGTCGATCACAATACTTTATTATTATAATAATAAAGTAAAATAGAAATATCAGTAACGGGAAAAAAAATTGTTTTGATCCTTACACTTCTTCTACCCCCTCCCATACAAATGCATAATTGTTTTTAAATGCATTATATCGATTTCCATTAAAACTAGAAAAATTACTAACTTAAAATTTTGCCAGAATTTGTTTTTTAATAATTGCAATAAATGCCAGGAAAAATTATCAACTCAGCTTCACTCCTTCTACCCCCTCCCATATAAATATCTGTATTATAGATTCAAGAAAAGCATTTCTCCTTCGATATATGAGAGCGATCGACTTTGAAAATGAATCAAAGCATGGTGATAAGGGTGATGATAAGCAGTTTCAAAATCATCTAAAACGTTCCACTTCCTCTGCCACCTCCCATACAAATGACCCAATTTTAGGAAAACTATGACCAATTTCTTTAAAAATAATGAAAACTAAAAACTTTAAAATCAGCAAAAAATATTTTGCATGCCATGTTCGATGTCATATGCAAAAAATATAAACCTCCCCTTCTACTTCTACCACCTCCCATGCAAAAGTCTCTATTCACTTTTCGAAAGAATTTGCGATGACATATTTTCCGGTATATTAAAGTCATTTCCATTTCATCTAGAGTGTCATATGATTGGGCTTTACGCCCAATCATAATTCTGTTATGGTTTTTCGTTGCGTTTTCAACAGTGATTGATCGTGATTTTGTTGGATTCAGTTCATCTGCAAATTAATCGCTTAACTCAGTATGTACCTGATACGCGGAAGGCTTAATCATGCAAGTAAGATAATAGCATAAAATTTAGTACTTCTCCGTAAGCGAAATTCCGAACAGCGGAACAGTTTTCACGAGCTACACGGTTAGAAATTTTGGTGTAAATTTTATAGCAATATGATAAACATATAAATCCTTACAAATTATTTATCTCGAACGATTTTATGGCGATTGAGTATGAAATTATACTTTTCCTTATAGAACCATTTTATAACATTTTCGTATAAATTTTATTCATTTGAACCACTGAGGTGCACCCATTCAAACAGCTGCTGTAAACAAACTGAACAGACCGCGCTAATTCTTGGGATAATAGTTAAGGGTAGTCCTACCTGCTTTCCAAGAAACATTTTTATACTCTAGATGAAATCTGAGAGTATTATAAGTTTGCCACAAAGTTTGTAACGGCAAGAAATAATGCTCGGAGAAAAAAATGAATGATACAGAAGTTCATATAATCACTCAAAAATCTCAAAACCGGGTGTCCGTCCGTCCGTCCGTCCGTCTGTCTGTCTGTCTGTCTGTCTGTCTGTCTGTCCGTCCGTCCGTGTCCTCTCTAGCTTGAGAACGCGTTGAGCTAGAAAGTTCAAATTTTGCATACGTCGTTTTTAACATAAAAGTAAGGTCAAGTTCGTGAACGAGCTCAATCGCTCCACCACTTCTACACCCTCCCATACAAAATGACACAATTTCGCAATCTGACAATAAACGGATTTGCTCGAAAAGTAAAAATGACATTGATCTGAAATTTTGAATGTAATACTTTGATGATGATTCCAATCTACTGTATAAAAATAATTTGTGTCTTCCCCCTCCTTCCACCACCTCCCATACAAACTACATTTTTTTATGAAATGCTCTAAACCAATTTACTCAGTGCGTATAATAGTTTTTGAGCTGAAATTGTGCACGAAATATTTGTTTAAAATTATTAGTAAAGCAAAAAAAAAATAAAACGATTAGCTGTACCCCTTTTACCCCCTCCCATACAAAATGACACAATTTCGTAATTTCACAATAAATGGATTTGCTCGAAAAATATAAAAGCTATTGATCTGAAATTTGGAATATATTACTTTTATGATGATATAAATCTGCTGTACAAAAGCTATTTGAGTCTTCCCCCTCCTTCCTCCCACACAAACTGCACTTTTTCATGAAATGCTCTAAGCCAATTTACTCAGTGCGTATAAAATTGATCGAGCTGAAACTGTGCACTAAATATTTATTTAGAATTATTAGTGAAATCGAAAAAAATTTAGACGATTAGCTTTGCCCCTTCTACCCCCTCCCATACAAAATGACACAATTTCACAACTTTATAAAAAGTCGATTTTCCTGAAAAGTATGAATGCTACTCATCTGCAATTTAAAACATGTCAAAAGCATGATGCTTGTAGTTATTTCTGAAAAGTCATTAAAAACTCGCCCTCCTTCTATCACCTCCCATACAAACTGCCCTACTTCACTACATCCAATACACTAATTTTCTCAGTACCTATTAAATTTTTAAATCCTAAATTTTGCATAAAACATTTTGATAGCAACCTTAGCGTCATGTGAAAAAATTAGTTCAATGTCGTCACCCCCTCTCCTACTTCCCCTACAAAAATTTCTCCTTCATCTAGAGTATCGCACGATTGGGCTTTATGCCCAATCGTACTCCTGTTATGTTTTTTTTAAAATCATTTCCCAGACTAATTTCAATTGCAAAGTGCCCTTACTTTTTTGTCACAATGTATAAATCAAAATAAAATTACATATTTAGACATATAAATATAGAACTAAAGTATAAATTTTTAAAGGAAAGATTTTCGGATTTCAACACAATTGTGCTTTATTAACCGTGACGTTTCGGTCTCTGCTAAAAACATTGATTGATAAAGGTCTTCAAATAATTTGGTAAAGATCTCAGCAGAGTTCGACACGTCACGGTTAATAAAACACAACAGTATGAAGTCCGGATATTTTTTTTGCGAGAACTGCTTAAAAGTTTTCAAATTTCAGTTCACTTTCCGAAATGTGCTAGATAAAACAGCATTTGAAATATGCGATCACTTTTCAGTAATAGTCATATTTTTAAGATTCTTTGTAGCTTTACTGGATGCGTTTATATTTTTTATTATAAACCTTGAATTCAGTAAATATTTTTATTATGTTAATTTATTATTTTTATTTATCACATATTATTAATTAAACAACACAATATTTGATATTTTAATAACACACTACAATATATATTTTTGTTACACATTTATTATCAATAATTACTTATTTTTCTTGTTATATATTTAATTTATGAATATTTAAACTTAATAGTAACGTTTATTTTTAATGTCTAACTAGCAATTAATTATTTTTCAACTGATTTTATTTTTTATTTAAAGTCAGGATTCGCCTGCTAAAGTAGTATTACAATAGCAAGTTAAATTACAGTTATTTGCGAATCCTGCTCCTTATGAAAATCTATATGAATGAGACTAACGCACCACAGTAGCCAAATATGTTTAGGTTAGGAAAACAAACTGTCATTAACTCAATTTTTATATAATTGGAATGATTGAGTTTTTAAAGCGAACGCATCTTTTTTAAAAAAAAATAACTTACTGATACAACAACAACGTTGTAACTTATAGCACAAGATTAGGCAAAAAACCGATTTTGAAATGCAAATCATATGCAATTGAATGATGATTCAAAACTTGTAAAAATTCGGAACGGAACCATGTTTTTCTATAATACCAGTAAAAATTACAAATAAAAATTTATCTTTACAATTCATCAGTTAAAAATAAAACCAAAATTTGAAAACGTTTTTGTAATCAGTGCTAAAAATTATAATATTAATTATAAAATTATCTATTTACATTTACTTATACATAACTAACAATACTTAACTGCTACAATGTATGGCGATTAGTGGATCAAGTTTCGTACATACTCTTTCTTAGTTTCATAATCCAGCCTAGTAAAGAATTTTATTTATTAATATATCTGAAAAAATTAAATAAAAAAAAAATTACGTATTGCGCCTTTGCCAAAATAATAAATAAAAAAAAATGGAATAAATATAGAAATTGTATCCATGGCAAACATTTGTCAATCACACGTATAAAACCTATCTCAAGCCCTATAAAAGAATCAACCAGACGATTTTATTTATTTCTTACGATTTTAAACAAAAAAGTTTATCTCACGTTTTTATAAAATCTATTGCGGTATACTAACAGTAATAGATAAAATCCTTTAGTTTTGCAACTTTTGAGCATTCTTTAGCAATTCTTAAGATCATCAAATTTATACTAAAAGGAAGATAAAAAAAAAAATTAATGACCATATTCTAGTATTCATTTAATAACTATCAGGATAAATTTAATAAATATTGGAATAAAATCTTTATATTTAAATCCATAACCATTTTAAACCAAATTAATATAAAGTATTTTTATAAAATCGTTTTTCATAAGAACCAGAGCAATTTTTAGATACATGACTTTTATAATAAAAAAAAAAAAGAATAGATGAGTTGTATCTTTTTCAACCAATATTTTTAACCGTGTAGGTTTTAGAAATCCTTTTAATTATCGACGGAATCTTTAGGGAAATCCCAATATTTTTCCGAGCCAAATGTTTGCTGGATTGTTTTTCTTTTCTATGCAACATTTTTTCTCCAAAAAAGCATTTGCATCAGGGTTCGACTTAACCTATTTTTCGAGTGTGAAGTGTGAAGTTAATCGATCAATTATTATGAAATTCAAGCCTATAAGGAGTTTCTTTATTAAATTTTGTTGCCCGAACTGCTCACTACATAACGATTCTTTAAATTGACAATCAGAGCTGTACTAGAAAAGTCAATGTAGATAATAAAATCGAAACAAAAGATTTAATTTGAAGCACAATATTTTTCCTACTATTCACATTTTTCCTATCGAAATTAAAATCTTTGAGACAACATATTAAAAACCGAAATCTCCATAAATTCAAATCTAAATAAATTAATTTAATAAACAAAAAATTAACTTTTGCAATTGCATGTTTCTTTCAGCCCTGGTAGCAATGAACAGCTTGTCGCCGATATTTGCATATGGCGAGGACGAAATCATTACTGGATTGGCCGAATGTCCTGTAGGATATTTCCATTGTACAAATGATACGAAATGTATTTTACAAAAATTAAACTGTGATGGTCGGGTCGATTGCGACGATATTTCCGACGAAATGAATTGCGAGGATGAGCATAATTCGCGATATTATGACGATTTGCATAGAAAACAGCCGCATGGATTATTCGATAATACACCGAAAGGACGATGTTGTAAGAATTATGGATTTTAATTATATTAATGGGTGATTTTAATTGGATTTTATTATTGCATTCGTTTTTTTGTTTGTTTTCTTTTTTGTATTTAAAAGATTGGATAGAAGAGAATTATTCGTGCGAATGTAGAGGTAACCAGTTTTTATGTAGATTTAAGCAATTAACTGAACTTCCAATGAATCTTCCAAGATTTGATATTAGTATGTTGTAAGTATATACGATAATGTAATTAGTATTCATTTTACTCATTGATTGAAATTAAATTATTTTTCTTCGTTTCACTTTTATTTCAGAGATTTAACCGGCAATTCGTTTCAAGTTTTAACTAAAGACACTTTCCGTCATTTACCACAAGTAGAAATGTTGTAAGTACAATTTAAGATATTTCTGAAATTTTATGTATTATTCATTTTTATACCTTAGGTGAAATTTGAGAGTATTATGAGTTTGCTATTTTGTTTGAAACGCATAGAAATAAGAGTCGGAGAAAAAATGTGAATGACAGTGATGTTTATGTTATCACTCAATCTCCAATCCGGATATCCTACTGTCCGTCGGTCCGTGTGCTTCTTAGCTCAAGGAGATAGAAAGTTCAAACTTTCTGTACGTTATTTTTTAGAAGAAAAAAAAACATAACAGGACTACGATTGGACGTAAAGCTCCATCGTGCGATAATCTAAATGAAAAAGAAATTTTTTGATTTTAAGAATTGGTGGAGGGGGTGACGACATTGAACTACTTTTTTCACATCACGCTAGAGTTGCCACCAAAATGTTTTATAGAAAATTTAGAATTAAAAAAATTATTAGGCACTGAAAAAATTTAGTGAAATTGTGCAGTTTGTAGAAGTGGTAGAAGGAGGGAGTCTTAATGGCTTTTTAGAAATAACTAGGAACATCTTATTTTTTAAATATTTTAAATTGCAGATCAGTAGCATTCATACTTTTCAGGAAAATCGACTTTTTGTGAAGTTGTTAAATTGTGCAGATTGTATGGGAGGGGGGTAGAAGGAGTAAAACTAATCGTCTAATTTTTTTTGGTCTTACTTATAATCTATGTAAATGTAATTGTAGTGTCTGTCTGTTATTTGTTTAGAAATGGCTATAAGTTAGTTTTTTGCTTTATTTTAGCAATAACTAAGCAGAAATATGCGTTTTTAAAATTCTTCTCTGTCTGTCTGTCCGGCTTTCACGCAAAAACGGCTGAACCGATTGTAACGAAACTTTCACAGTTTATTAAGCATGCTTGAGGATGTAATCTGCTTTTAGTTTTATGTCACTCCCCTCACGCCTTCTACCCCCTCCCATACAAAGTGACACATTTTCAAAAATATGTAATATTTGATTTTTTTTTCGGAACTATAAGAGCTATTAATTTGAAGCTTAAAATATATCAATTCTATTATAAATACCATCTTTAAGTTTACAAATTATTTGAATCCCCCTACTCCTTCCACCACCTCCCATACGAACGATAGTTTTTCATTAAATACTATGCACCAATTTTGTCAGTACGTATAACTTCCATCAAGCTAAAATTTTGTACCAAATCCTTAATTGTCATTATTATATATATCGAGAAAAAATTAATCGATTAGCTTCACTAATTCTACCCCCGATTTTCTTGGAAAGTGTGAATGTTACTGATCTGAAATTGAAAATTCATCAACTGCATGATGATTGTAGTACTTATTCAAAAAAATACTAAGAACCCCTCACTCCTTCCACCACCTCCCATACAAGCTGTACTTTTTCATGAAATACTCTACATTAATTTTCTCAATACGTATAACTTTCATCGGGCTAAAATTTTGTATCAAATCCTTAATAAGCGTTGTTGTTAATATCGGGAAAAAATTAACTGATTAGCTTCACTCCTTCCACCCCCTCCCATACAATGTGACACAATTTCACAATTTTTCAAAAATTCGATTTTCTTCAAAAGTGTGAACGGTACTGATCCAATATTTAAGATATATCAATTTCATTATGATTATAGTTGTTTGTCGAAAAATCACCAAAACCTTCCCCCGCCCCTCCTTCTACCACCTTCTATACAAATCGCACAATTTCATTAAATCCAATGCACTAAGTTTCTCAGTACCTATTCAATTTTTCAAGCTTAAATTTGGTACAAAACATTTTATAGCTACTATTCCATAATGTGAAATAAATTAGTATTCACCTTTTCTACCACTCCACATACAAAATTTCTTATCGCAAAAATTTCGATTTCATCTATACATAGTATCGTATGATTGGGCTTTACGCACAATCGTAGTCCTGTTATGGTTTTAAGATTAACGTTATTTTATTTGGTATTTTTTTATAATTAGCACAAGCTACAACTATTCACATGTCCTTAACGCTCTTCCATACTTATATGATCACGGGATTGATTTGATCACGAGCATGTCCCATACATATGCGATTGTGTTTAAAGAGTCCTTAAACTAAACAGATTATATAGGTATATCTCAGTTAATGTATATATTACTAACCACATTTTTGCTTATTTTGCGATTCTTCCGCGGACAAAGTCGCGGGCGATTGCTAGTTGTAAATAAATATTTACTGCACAATTTAAGCTCGATCAATTTTATATGTACTGAGTAAATTTGTTTATAATATTTCATGAAAAAGTGCAGTTTGTATGGGAGGTGGTGGAAGAAAGGGGAGGACTTAAATAACTTTTATACATTAGATTGGAATCATCATGAAACTAGTATATTTCAAATTTCAGATCGATAGCATTTATATACTTTTCGCTAGTTGTCAAATAACGAAATTATTTCATTTTGTATGGGCGGGGGTAGAAGGGGTAAAGCTAATCATCTATTTTTTTTTCATTTTACCAATAATTCTAAATAAATATATGGTGCTCAATTTCAGCTCGATAGATCTTATACGCACTGGGTAAATTGGTCTAGAGCATTTCATGAAAAACTGCAGTTTGTATGGGAGGTGGTGGAAGGAGGCTGAGGACAGAAAAAATAAATAAACCATCATAAAAGTATTACATTCCAAATTTCAGAACAATAGCATTTATACTTTTGGAATAAATTAGTTCATCGTCAAATTGCGCAATTGCGTTATTTTGTATCGAAGGAGGTGGAAGGGGTGGAGCGATTTGGCCCGTTCACGAACTTGACCTTACCTTATAGTCAAAAACGACGTGTACAAAATTTGAACTATCTAGCTCAACGCGTTCTGAAGCTAGAGAGGACACGGACGGACGGACGGACGGACAGACAGACAGACGGACTGACGGACGAACATCCGGTTTTGAGATTTTTGAGTGATTATATGAACTTCTGTATCATTCATTTTTTTCTCCGAGTCATATTTCTTGGCTTTACAAACTTTGTGGCAAACCTACCTATATAATACTCTCAGATTTCATCAGACCGAGCCCTCGAGCCCTATTAACCCAACCATAATAAAAGTTTTATTTATGTTACTCCATCATTTATACATATAATATAATTGTAGTGTCTGTCTGTTATTTGCTTATAAATGGCTATAAGTTAGTTTTTTGCTTTATTTGGAAAATAACTAAGTAGAAACACACGTTTTTAAAATTTTTCTCTGTCTGCCTGTCTGCTGTCTTCCGTCTTTCACACAAAAACGGCTGAACCGTTTGTAATGAAACTTTCACAGATTATTGCCTCGAGAAGTAATCTGCTTTAGGTTATATTTTACTCCGCTCACGCCTTCTACCCCCTCCCATAGTGACTCATTTTCAAAAATTTATAATAATCAAATTTTCTTGGAAACTATAAAATTAATAATTTGAAATTTAGATTATATAACTTCTATTATAAATGCGATCCTTAAGTATACAAATTATTTGAATCCCAATACTCCTTCCACCACTTTCTATACAAACTACACTTTTTCATGAAATAATATACATAAATTTTCTCAGTACATATAAATTTTATCGAGCTAAGATTTTGTATTAAGTCCCTTAATAGCATTATTATAAATATCGGGAAAAAATTAACCGATTAGCTCTACTCCTTGTACCTCCTCCCATCCATTTTCACGACTTTGCGAAAATTCGATTTTCTTGAAAAGTGGGAATGTAACTGATCTGAAATTTAAAACATATCAATTTCATGATGGTTATAGTTGTTGCTAGAAAAATCACCAAAACCCCCATCCTTCTACCACCTCCCATACGAATTGCACAATTTCACTAAATCCATTGCACTAAGTTTCTCAGTAACTATTAAATTGTTCATGCTTAAATTTGGTGCAAAACATTTTTATAGCTACTCTAGCATGATGTGAAATAAATTAGTTTAGTGCTGTCACCCCTTCCATCACTCCCCACACAAAAATCTTAAGATCACATCATTCATCTATGGTATCCTATGATTGGGATTTACGTACAATCGAAGTCCTGTTATGTTTTTAAGCTTAATATCATTTTATTTGGGCTTTTTTTAATTAACACAAGCTACAACTATTCACATGTCCTTAACGCTCTTCCATACTTATATGATCTCAAATCACGGGATTGATTTGATCACGAGCGTGTCCCATACAAATGTGAGTATCGTGGTTTCATTTTTAATAATGTATGGTTCTGATTCCAACAAAATGCAAAGCATTGTCTTGAAAGGACTATTAAACTAATCAGATTACATGTCCCGCATAATGTGTTAATAACTAAATTCTCAAAAAAAATTTATTTTGCGATTCTTACGCGGACAAAGTCGCGGGCGATCGCTAGTAGAAAATATAATAATATCTTAAAGACAAACAAAGTCTTTTTTCTCCAGAGCATTGTATGATTGGGCTTTACGCGCAATAATATTTCTGTTATGGTTATATTATTTTATTTCTTTGTTTTTAAATGAAGTAATGTGATATTCCATATAGAGACCAATGAATTTTTTGTATGTTGTTTGTTTTTTCTTTATAATTTAACCTTTTTTATTTTTGAAAATGTATTGAATTTTCGTATAGTAGTAGTTTTCTTTTTAGTATTTACCTCTTAACCCATTTTTTTATGCGACGAACCTGTGGTCACGTAGCTCCACAACGTATTTTTACTTAGTCGGATACGTGAGCATTTGAAAGCTGGAGGAGCTGCAAGCACGTAATTCAGTCGAACCCTTCAATACTGGCGGCCGGTGGCTCACACGTTTTAAGGCACGACTAAAGTTGAGTTGTTTCCAGAAAACGCAAATAATAAGTAACGCCTTTTAAATTTTTTTATGATAATGTACATATTTCGAGAGGACATCAATTTCAAGAGTTACGAAATGACTGAATTTTTCATTTTTCTTATACGTGTAACATCGATAATTCCAATGAGTTAAAAGCACGTTGATCTGGTCTAGTAACAATTTCGAATTATTGAACCCATCTAAATGGCAATAACTTATTTATTAATTTGAGAAAAAACATTGTTCAACAATTTGATGGTAAATTTCTGCAACAAGAATCCTATGTTACTTTTTGGATTCTTTGGAATCAAGGGAAACGTTTTTAAGAAGATGATGTCAAGTGCTTCGTATTCGTAGTTATTTCTGAAAAAAAATCACTAAAAACCCTCCACTCCTTCTACCACCTCACATACAAACTGCACAATTTCACTAAATCCTTTTAAATTTATGATGCTTAAATTTTGTTTTAATCATTTTGATAACAATTCTAGAATGATATGAAAAAAAGTAGCTGAAATCCGTCACCCCATCTAATTGTACATCGTCCCATGCAAAATTTCTTAAAATGAATAAATTTCACGCCCAATCATAGTCCTGTTATATTTTTTAAATGGCTTCAAAAATTTATTGAGAACTTACGATAAATTTGGTGCCAATATCATTATCATCCTACATAAGTAACTCACTATTTTTATACTCTAGATGAAATCTGAGAGTATATTGTGTTTGCCTTACCATTTGTAATGCTAAGAAATAACGCTCGCACAGAGTCGCCAAGGGTACAGAAATATTTGTTGTTGCTCAAAAACCTCGATTGCGAGTGACCGTCTGTCCGTCTGTCTACAGCATAACTCGCGAAAGCTTTGAGCTATCGTGCTGAAATTTGTTGTTTTTAGCAAAAAAGTAGCTTTAAGTTCGTGAATGGGCTACATCGCATCACTCCTTTTACCACCTCCCATACAAATTTCATGAAATTTCGAAATATTAAGAAATTGATTTGTCTTTAAAACTATTTAAGCTATCGACTTGAAATTTAGGTCAAAGTATTATGATATAGATGTCATTAATATCACGGAATATTGTCCCGATCCCTTTAATCCTTCTACCCCCTCCCATACAAATGGACAATTTTGAAAAATACATATTTTCGATTTTCATTGAAACTAGTAAAGCTGAAAAGACGAAATTTTGTCAGATTAAATTATACTATAATCGCAATTTATTTTAAAAATAATTATCAACCTTACCTCACTCCTTCCACCCCCTCCCATACAAATTTCACGAAATTTTGAAATTTAAATTAAATTATTTTTCTTCGAAACTGTTAAAGCTAGCAACTTGATATTTTGTATAAAGCATACAAATAGAAATATTAATAATGCGAAAAAAATTTGTTTTGATCTGTACACTCCTTCTACCCCCTCCCATAAAAATGCATAATTTTTGTTAAATGCATTTTATCGATTTTCATTCAAACTAGAAAAAGTACAAACTTCGAATTTTGCCAGAATTTGTGTTAGAAAAATTTATCAGCTCCGCTTCACTCCTTCTAGCACCTCGCATACAAATATCTGTATCATAAATTCAAGAAAAGCAGTTCTCCTTCAAGTATATGAGAGCTATCGACTTAGAAATTGAATCAAAGCATGGCGATAAGGATGATGATAAGCAGTTCCAAAATCATCTTAAACGCTCCATTTCCTCTGCCACCTCCCATACAAATGCCCCAATTTCAGGAAAACTATGAGCAATTTCTTTAAAAATAATGAAAACTAAAAACTTTAAATTCAGCAAAAACCATTTTGCATGCTATGTTCGGTGTCATATACGAAAAATTCAAACCTCCCCCTCTACTTCTACCACCTTCCATGCAAAAGTCTCTATTCACTATTCGAAAGAATTTGAGATGACATATTTTCCAGTATATTAAAGTCATTTCCATCTCATCTAGAGTATTATATGATAGGGCTTTAAGCCCAATCATAATTCTGTTATGTTCTTTATTAAAAAACAAACAAAATAACAGTCGTCGTGTTTTCCATCTTCAAAATCATAGCAGATTAATTTTTACTTAATCTACATACATCTATAAATATAATTGTAGTGTCTGTCTGTTGTTTGTAAATGGCTAAGTCTTTTACTTTTTTCAGAAAATAAATAAGAATAAAATTATGTTTTTGAGATTCTTCTCTGTCTGTCCGAATTTAACTGAAAAACGGCTGCACCGGTTCTAATGAAACCTTCACGCTTTGTTGGGTATACTTGGAGCCATAATCTGCTTTTGGTTTTACTTCAATCATATCACGTCTTCTACCACCTCCCATACATTTGTAACAATTTCATCAGTAGAAAACAATTGTTTTCAATGAAACTATTGTGTTTTGATTTGGCTGCTGTAAAAAAGGCAACATTATTTAAAACTTTTTTATTTTCAGAATTTAATGGACGATTTTCTTCGAATATGTCAAAGCTAGTTATCGAAAATATAGTAAATAACGTCTTAGTTATTATTCTTGTTTTTCTACAATGGCACTACAACTCAAATCGGGCTTTGGCGTTCTGTCCTTTAGGTTCCTTAAAATGTTCATTATTCACTGTGGAAAGGTTGTTAGCCCTTCGCACAATCCTCTATCTAGGAATTTTTAATTTTCGTAGATTGAAGTGACCAAGGTATACCCTAGTAGGCATCGTGCTGGTTTTATTCGTCGATCGGGATTTGAACTCACGACCTTCACATTGTTGACCAACACGCTAACTACTAGGCCACCAGCTTAGAACCTTTTGAGACTATCGAATTAAAAATTAAATGAATTCTTAACCTCTTTTTATCTATTTATTTATCATAACAAGATAATTAGTTACATAATAAAATGCTCAATTTAATTTAATTTAATATAACTTAACATAGTTAAATTTACCTTAATTAATTGAACCCTAATTGATGTAAGTATGATAGGCAGTAGTGGAAGGGTCAAACAGGGTGGACCTTACAAATGGAGCGTAGTCTCAGTTTATTTGTCAGCTTACTTATTGGATGTGTACAGTGTGCGCTGAGTTTGTTAAATACTCTAGAGCATCTGTTAATAGATTAATTTTTTCCGTAATCTGCACGATGTGGATATTCCGTCTCGGCAGCCTGACATTGTCATTGAGTCTGAATTTATTTGAGATCTAAGGATGTGAGCATAGTTCTTTTTGAAAAAGGAGGTAAAAGATTTTATAATTAGAGCCTAACTGTGTAGGGTGGAAGGTTTTCAAAGTTTCTAGGATCATACAAGTCCCTAAGATCAAAAAGAAGGAATTACTTCAGGATTGACTCTATTCTGTTGCTGTATAACTGGAGAAAGGGATCCCAAATAGAACTTACATATTCCAGAATAGGGCGGAAAAGAGAACAGAATGAAGATTTGGTAACCCATATATTCTTAAACTCTTTGGCTCTTCTCTTTATAAACCCAAGAAATTTATTGGCTTTTAAAATTATTCAATTATAGTGAGATTTGAAGCACAGTTTGTTGTCCAGTAGTAAGCCGAGGTCTTCAATTTGATGAACACGGTGTAATTGAGTTCCACTTAAGACATAGTCATGGTGATATTAGGATGATTTACGTGAGAAGCTTATCACGTGGCATTTACTGACATTAAGCTCTAATTTTTTCTAACTACACCAATGATCTAGCGCAATAAGCTTGGATTACAGGAATGCGGAATCTGCGGGCAAGGCTATGGCATGATATATTTTCAGATCATCAGCGTACATCAGATGTGAAATATTTTCCAATACTTCTGATAGATGAAAACATTAAATAAGAGATGTCCCAAATGACTTCCTTGGGGTACCCCAGAGGACACTAATATATCCTTGGAAATAAGACTTTGAAACAACAACAAGTTGAGTACTATTATTAAGATACGATTTAAGCCAGTCAAGTAAGGATCCTGTCACATCAATTTGTTTTAACTTTAAAATCAGGACATTGTGATCAACTCGGTTGAACGCTTTGCTAAAGTCGGTGTATATTGTGTCGATTTGATGCCCATTTTCAAGTGCGCAGAGCATGTCAGATACAAGAATCCTGAGATTCGTCGTGGCCGAGCGACCTTTTCTAAAGCCGTACTGCTGGCCATTAAGAATAGGGTTGATCGTATTTTTTTTTTTATTTATTATTAATGCTTTTTTTTATAAATACAATATTATATAATTTTATTTTATTTTAATTTAATTAGCACTACTCCCCCTTTTATGGTTATAACCTTGAGTTAGGGGTGAGGGGTCAATTCATACTATATTTATAGAAAATACTTAAAAACTAAATAATTGTTGCTATTTACAATTTTTGTGTCAATTTATCGCAGATAATACATATACTAAGTTTGGAATGATTTTTGTAGCGATAAGAACCAAGTCTCTGAGAAATAACGATTTCAACAGAAGTTCATTAACATTTTCACATCTTCACAATAAGCTGATTTTCATGGAATGAAGCTATTTATCTGAAATTTGGAATGTAATGTTTTTCTAATAATAATGGCTTGATGAATAAATAAACTGCCAACAAGTCGGGCGCAACTTTATTATTTTTGGGACAAGTTAAAGATACATGGAAAGTCAGTATGCAAGTTAAAGTGGTTAGGGAAGACTAAGTGAAACCCCCATTCTCAAGTGAAACCCCATTTCACAAGTGGAACCTTTAGGGCAGGGATGATGCCAATTCAACACTTAGTTACGAATACGATCAATAGCTCCAGTAATCAATATTTCATTCGTTTATGCAGGATTGGGTTTTTATGAGGGAGGGGTGATATTAAGGGTGGGTGAATGTCAATAATTTTTTAATTGATTGCTTTAATTATTTTACAATTTGACAAAATTTGAATTTGATATCTGCACTCAGTTTTGAGATATAAAGGTTTGAAATTTTGGAAAGTGTAATGCTCCTCATTTTGCGCCACTACTATTTTGCCCAAATGTTTTATTTTTTTCGTATTTCTCTAGTATGGTTTAATATAAGTACCAAGTTTCAATTACATAGCTCAACAAATAGCCGAGATATTGATTTTTAAGTGTTTTTCTTTGCACCTTATTGTAAGGGGGAGGGTCAAAAGGGGGGGGGGGACCCTCCCCCTTACAATAATTAGCCTCAAGCTGATTCCAATGGATCTATATGCCACCTTGATGGTCTAAAAATATAAATATTATAAATATTTTTATGCTAAATAATTTCGAATTCGGCCGACAATTGGTTTTTAGCCCCCCAGTGGATAAAAAAATTAAATTAATATTAACGGTTGTCTCACACATCCTTTTATATGTATATATCGATTTTTAGCTTCCTAGCTGTAACTATGTTTGAGATATTTGAATTCTTAGTTTTCGGTTTAAGTGCTCCCCCCCCCCCGCCTCCCCCTGAACCTTAACACTCCTCAAAATGGGAGTCCGCCTGAGATCCGTTTTTGATAAAGGTCTCAGCAGAGACCAAAACGTCACGAATAATAAAGCGTAACAGTGTAGAATCCGGAAGTCTTTTCTTTCTATCTACAATTCCTCCAAAAATTAACTTTCTATCCTGAAGGGTTTGGGAGCTAATGTGCGCTGAGCGAACACACCGACGTACAGACAGACGGATTTTATTTTTTGCATTTTTAGACTATTTTAGTCATGAAACAAAATTTCAGGGTAGCAAATTGTTTTTTTTTTCAAGTCGATCACAATACTTTATTATTAAAATAATAAAGTAAAATGATTAGAATCCTCCAACTAATTCCATCACCCCCAGTAGAATACTATAATTTGGATCGAAACTGGTGGAAGGAGGGAAACATAAAAAACAGTAATTTTGCCATTATATATTAAGTTTATCGAGCTCAAATCCAGATTAAAATATTTCAGTGGCATTGTTAGTGTGATCGAAAAAATCGAACCCATAATCTTCACTGCATCAAACCCCTTCCATATAAAATTACTTAATTTCACAACTTTATCATACATACAAAATTATAGTTATTGTTGCAAAAATCACCACCTCCCACATGAACTACATAATTTCCCGATACACAATACTCCAACTTTCTCAGTACCGATCAAATTTATGAGGTGTGAACGAAATTGATTCAATATTGTCACTCCTTATTTCACCTTCTGGACAAATATATCTCAGTAAATTTAAATAAAAAACTTTAAATTTTCATAGCAACGTGAATAATTGAATTTTAGACAAGTATTCAGACATCGAATTTTTTATTTTAAATAAATAATTTGTAACTCGCGACCATTATTCTTTCTCTCATTTCAGAGTTTTAAAATTTTGTTCAATACGTGAAATTCATCCGTTTGCTTTCGAAAGTATTGGAACGTCTTATTTATTAGAATTGTGAGTAAGCTTTCTGAAATGCAAGTTTGCAAAAAAAAAAAAAAATGAAAATGTAAATAATTTTTTATAACTTACAGACACTTAGACGAAAATGATATTGAAGAACTTGCTGAAAACATATTTCCGCCAGAGAATGAACTCGCAGTTTTGTAAGTAGATTTTTTTCACTAAATTACAGAATCTGAAAAACCCGATTCAGAAGAACACAATTTCTAGTTACACACTTAATAATTGTATTTCATCAAATTTGTATTATTTCAAACAAGCTCCACCGAAAAATAAAGACCGATGCTCAGAATCGCGTAGTTTGCATAAGAAATATTTCTGACCTATGCCCCTATGGGTTGGATTAGCTTTGTGGGACGTTAGACACGAATGTACTTAGATCCATTTTGCGCTTCAGTATTTGTACTACGTGAGCCTACATATCAATTAGCCAGCCTGATCTACCTGTGAAACTAATGAGCTTCAT
Organism: Chorisops tibialis; assembly: GCA_963669355.1. Taxonomy (NCBI): domain Eukaryota; kingdom Metazoa; phylum Arthropoda; class Insecta; order Diptera; family Stratiomyidae; genus Chorisops; species Chorisops tibialis. The sequence goes on from OY770263.1 coordinate 80,565,772, forward strand.
CGGTTCAAGGGATCGGAGATCATTCAGTTTGGCGAAGAAGTACTCTCCGAGAATTTGTCTTCGAATTGCTCGGAGGCATGAGCAATGGCAGCTAGGGTGTAATTTAGTGGGTAGGGTGTTGGTCTACAATGCGAAGGTCCGTGAGTTCAAATCCCGGGCGACGCATAATTCCAGCACACTGCCTGATTGGGTATACCTTGGTCACCTCAATATATGAAAATGAAAATTTATAGATAGAGGGTTGTGCGAAGGTCTAACAACCCTTCCACAATAAATACTGAAAAATGTTAAGGAACCTGAAGGCCGGGAGGCCAAGGCCCAATTAGGGCTGTAGTGCCATTGTAGAAGTAGATAGGCAATGCCAGAGGAAATGCTCTACGATCTTATCCTCCTCACCGCAGCCTCTGCAAATGTCATAGGTTGTAAGACGAAGCCTTCGATCGTGCTTTCTAATAGTGTGACCCGTGACTGTACCTACTAGTGTCAGTAGGGAGTTTCTGTCGAGTCTCGATATTTTTATTGATTTCCCTCTATCAAAACCATCCCATAGTATCTTTGTGATTTTACACGAGTCACTTTGTAACCATTAGAGCTGTTATGCCCCTATAGTGGTCTTAACAGAAAATTGATTGATGTTTCAATCTAAGATAGTTTCTCAAAGTTAAAGCTCTTCGAAAAGTTGCAAATGTCTTATAACCAGTTATAATGTTACAAACGAAAAACTCGAAAATGCTGTTTTAAGACTTAAGGCCTAACTTCACATGAACGCACCGTGTGTCTGACGTTACACGGCGAGAGACTTGCACAATGGAAGTGTACCGGCTAAACCCCACCGTTCCCGACTAGTTTAGTTTACTTTTTGACGGACACGGCATGGTGCGGTCATAAAAGTAATTTAAGGCCATCTAACTTCTGGAAATAAAGCCATTCGGATGGTTGAAGAAATAAAAAAAAACGGAAAAAATGCGTAACACGACTTCGATTGCGCGTAAAGCCCAAAAAAATGAAGGTTTCCGCGTAACAGCGTTGGCGGCTTATTAAGAAAAATATAATTTTTGGCTTCTGCTATAGAGCAAAATCCCCGCACGGGGAATGAATTTTTACCAATTCATATCTTTGGAGAACAGCGACTCCAATAAAGAATAATAGAATTCACCCTTGCCCTAAAATGCCAAATGTACACTCACTGGATCATAAGCTTGTAACCAACGATCTTAAGACCTAATTGATACGAGAAATGGAAACAGCGCCTCGGATCCGGACGGATTCTACTTTAGGCATTCGAAAACGGACTATGATTGGCTTCTGGAACGTTCGAACATTGAATGATGGGGAAGAGCTGGGGTCACTGAGTCCTTGCACCGCCGTCTGTGATCGACCGTGGAAATGAAGCACATCCAAATCTTGGGCTTGAGCTAGATCAAGTGGACAGGATCAGGAGGAGAACGAACCCCAGACGGAAACACCATTCTGTACGTTGGTCCTGAGAGTGAAGCTAAAAATGGCGTGGCGCTCGTCCTTACACCGAGAGCGAGAAACAGTTTCATCAGCTGAGAATCAATCCCGGATAGGATTATCGTCGTATTTGAGTCGCCGATAAAGAAGATGTTTCCTCGATGTGCGAGTGGAACGTGGAGCTGACTTGGGGAGCGATCACCACTTGATGGTTGCCTGCTTGAGATTGTGTACAGCAGCTATCCGACGACCACAAATTCTTCAAATGAAGCGCAAACTTAATGTGGATAGGCTTAGAAACTCCAACAAAAAGCGCGAGTATATCATCATTCTACGCGAAAAGTCATACACATTGGGCGGGTATGAAATGCACACACTGGAACCCAATTGGGAGGCAACCAGAAACACGTGTCTAACTAGTGCTGAACAATCTGTGGGATATGTGCAAAGCGGTGAGAGACACTGCCCACGTTGCAGGCGAGTTCTTCCACTAAACTACCGATACCGATGACATTATCTCGCTCGCTAAAACTTATTCACCTACTTCACGTGACTTCAAATATATCCGCAGTTTTTGCTTATTATTATGAAATGCAATACTATGAATTATGCGATTGCGAATTCGATTGTGTAACTTATTTGTATTTCCAAAGACGGAAGATTGAATTTTGGAAATATTCCAACAAAAATTTATTATTTCATTATGTTTTTTTATTGAATCTAACTATTCAAATATTTGGTACAGTAATAAATAATTTGATAGTATACTGTGATAGTAATGCTAAGAAGTAAGAACTGAGGGGGGGGGGGGGATTTTTAAAAGAGGGATGAACGGAAAACGAGTAAAGAATAAAAATAATATCTCGATTATCTTTCATGATACGAACCTAAAATGTAGATCATTTAATTTAATAAAATATTAGCGAATTATGAGGCAGAAAATCTTTCACCAAGTCGGGCTCAATTTTATTATTCTTAGGACAAATTAAGGATGCGTGTACAGTCAATATGCAGGATATATTAGATAAGGAAGACTAAGTGCAGGTACTATGGCAGGACTGTTAATTATTTAACACTTAAGTGCTCCAGTACATATAATCAATATTTTTTTTTTGTAAGTTTGGGATTTTATGGGGGAATAGAAAGGGAGGGTTGATGTTAATAATTTTTCAATTGAATCACGTTCAAAATTCTCTGTATATAATGTTCGTTTCATAGGCAAAGTTTCATTGCATTTCTATGGCACCGAATTGTATTTTATATTCACGAAACCAAACATTTGTTTGGAGGGTAGAGTAGAGTAGGTAAAGGATTCATAAAATTTGAGATGCAATTGTATTTCGATTCTCTTGGAAGTGGTTCGCACAAAATCTCAAGATCGTTTCTTTCAATTTGTATTTTTTTTTAAATTGCTCTACAACCTAAATCGGGCCATGGTCTCCTGACTTTCAGGTTCCTTTACATGTATTTCTCTTCGTAGAAGAGTTGTTTGGTAAAATGAAAAATTCGTAGATAGAGGTATCTACGATTTTTTTATTTTCGAAAATTGAGGTGACCCAGATATACCCACGTACGCGGTGTGCGGGAATTATACGTCGGCCGGGATTTTTACTCCCGATCTTCGCATTGTAAACCAACACGCTACTCACTAGGCTACACCCAGACTCTAAGCTTTTAATTTGTTGGTTATAAGTTAATTATTGAAATTTGAATGGAAGTGGATACAAGGGCAAGAGGGATTACAAAACTTGAAGATGATGGTTTGGTGAAAATTGTATTTTTAAAAATGGTCGAAAAAATATTTTTGTATGGAAGGAGATAAAACTTTTGAAGGTATTTGGTCAGTTAATAGATTCAACATTTATGCATTTTTGAAAAAAATAAATTTTCGCAAATTTTAAAGTTTTTACCTTAAATTTTCAATCAAAAATGTTGAGTTGTTGTGTTGTTTTTTTTTTTGCAATTCACATGAAAGACCTCTTGCAGCTTATGGCCCGGCTTCGGTGCATAACAGCTCTGGTTCAAATTATTATTCTTTCTTAATGTATAGCAAATGGATGTATGCACCTGCAAAATTTGAAATTTGTATATTTAACCTGAGCCCTATAAAAATCACTCAAAGCTTTCGACATTTTAGCTTCTCTTACACCACCCAACATAAAATTTTTTCCAAAATTATATATTGTTACATGCAGATCCGGCAACTCGATCTCTCTCGAATAGACAAGAATTATGTAGAACAGTATACTCCATTATGTAGAAAGCTACAATTAAAGATCTAGAGCTTTCCAGTATAAAACATACACACCGAAGGAAGCTTCGAGAGCTGTTCACACATACACACTGAAGGAAGCTTCGAGAACTGTCATAAAATGTATAAAAACGCGAAAGTTTTCAGCGAGCAGCTCAGTTTAGTCAGCGACTTTTATTTAGGAAAGACGCGAACCAGGAAAGCGATAGAAAAGTACGCGGCGGTAGTGCCATATAGTGCGAATTAAATTAAAGTGCGAATAAATAAATTATCACTTATTTTTAAACGCATTGTGTTTTACTTGAAATCTCGGCAAACCCCTAGCTCGCAACAATTGACTTTTTGACTCGCGATTTTTAGCCCGAATTATGAGCTAGGGGTTCGCCAGGATTTCAAGTAAAACACAATTCGTTTCGTGATCATTTATTTATTCGCACTTTAATTTAATTCGCACTATATGTCACTACCGCCGCGTACTTTTCTATCGCTTTCCTGGTTCGCGTCTTTCCTAAATAAAAGTCGCTGACTAAACTGAGCTGCTCGCTGAAAACTTTCGCGTTTTTATACATTTTATGACAGTTCTCGAAGCTTCCTTCAATGTGTATGTGTGAAATATGTGTGAACAGTTCTCGAAGCTTCCTTCGGTGTGTATGTGTTATACTGGAAAGCTCTAGATCTTTAATTGTAGCTTTCTGCATAACGGAGTATACTGTTCTACATAATTCTTGTCTATTCGAGAAAGATCGAGTTGCCAGATCTGCATGTAACAATATCATATAGCTCTGTACTCCAACAGAATTTCAACATAATATCTGTATGGGATTTTGAGACTTAACGGTTCGACATTTTAGATAGCGCGACATTTTTGAAATGCATCCAATTATTTCTCTACTATTATGACGAAATGTAATATTTTTCTCATATTTCAGTAGTATAGGTCAATATATGTAGTAAATTTCAATTACATCGCCATTACATAGTCGAGATATTAATTTTTAAAATAGTTTTCTTTCAACTCCTACCCTCTCCTTCTTACCTTCCTCGTTACGAGTAATGGCATTTTTCGAGGTCAATAATAGAAAGTCTCTACACCGCTTAATCGACCCTAAAATATCACCTTTTTGCGTTTAGTAATTCATTTGGAAAATTAATTCGGTCTACATTTTGTTCTTAGCCCTCGCCTTTTTGGACGCCAATTGATACAATAATTAAATCATTTTTCGTTTTCTTGAGTTTCAGCTTTCAATCTGCATTCGTAGTGAAGATATTGGCAAGAATAATTTTAAATTCTCCCGCCTCCCCTATTAACTAAGGCTTCACAAAATTTACTTACTTAGCTTCATTACCCAATTTATAATCCACCCAAAAATGAAATTTCTATCTTCAATGCTGTCGGAGATATGAGTCCATATGTACGGCGGACGGCGTTCAGTTACGATTCTTATTATGTTGCATTTTTAGGCTAATTCAGTCATGAACCGCGAGAAACCAAAATTTCAGGAAAGTAAATTACCTCTTTATTCTAAAAATTAAGTATTGTGATGGACTTGGAAAAACAAACTTTGGTACACTGAAATATAGTTTTTTCGTGTTTCACAATCTGTCTGTCTGTTCGCGACACGTTTACGCTCAGCGCGCATTAACTTCCAAATTTTTGGAGATATAAAATGCATTTTTGGTTGGGTTGTAGATGGGTGCCGATCTCAGGCAGACACTAAATGGGATGCGGGAGGAGGTGGTTGGGGTAAAGGGTCTGGCGGGAGAAGCGCTAGAACCGAAAAAATTCAAATATCTCAACCATGGCTCTAGCTAGAAAGCTGAAAATCTGTACACATTTAGAGGAGTTTGTGGGTCAAACTATAAAAATAATTTAATTTTTTCCAGAGGGATCCAAAGGGAAATGGCTAAAAACTAATAGTAAGCCGAACTGCTTTTCAAATGATTAAATCTTTGGGATTCCTTACCAAAAATAATTCACACCTTAGTACCAACAAGGTGGCCTACAGATTCATCAGAAACAACTTAGACGTAGACCAATTATTTTAAGGGGAGGATCAGGGGAGATTCAAAGAAAAACACTTAAAAATTAAAATCTCAACTATGTCTCAAGAAATGTAATTAAGATTTCGTACGTATATTAAGAACAGTTCTTAACGGACAAGATGTGGTAGGGGTGCAAGATTTTTGTTATCTCGGAAGCATTGTCATCATGGACGGCGGTGCCGAAAAGGCATTGAGGATCGCCTAAATAAAACTCGTTAGGCCCTCGGTATCCTTTCCCCTTTTTGGAGGTTAAGAAAGATCTCCATTTACACGAAGGTGCGATTTTTTAACGCATGCGTCAAATCCGTGTTGTTATATGTTTGTACTACGTGGAAAGTGACCGTTTGACTTACCAAGAAACTACAAACTTTCGTGAACCAATGCCTTCGACGCATTTTAGGAATATTCTGGCCAGAAGTGATCTCCAACGACGTACTTTGGAGTACAGCTAGACAAGCTTAAATAGGTATTGAGATTCAAAGGCAGTGGATCGGTCACACTTTGAGCAAATCAGATCGAAATATCGCCAAACATGATTATAATTCTCAAGGAAGGCGTAGGTTTGGTCGGCCATGTAGTACATGGAAGCGAGCAATTGAGCAGAAGAGGCCAGGCGAATAAGCAAGTTTTGGCAGCAGCTTAAGACCGATGCTGATGATTGTGGAAGAGAGGTGTTTCTGCCATATGCCCCCATAGGGGTCTTTACTGGATTTTGATTCATTGATTGAGTATTTTAAGCTATATTAGCGAAATATGAAAAATATATAACATTTGCACAAAAAAGTATTGGGGGAAATGGGGATCATTTCAAATATATTTCACATTTCAAAATTTCAAACCGTTCCGATATAGGTATTAAGTTGCAATTCTGTCAGATTGCAGAGCTTTATGAACATTAATTTTAGTGAAATTTTTAAGTGGCGTAAGGGAAAGGGCGGTTCGAACCTGCACGAGGTGCTCCATGAGTATTGAAAAAAACACATGAACTAAAAATTACCTAATGAAATTGTAAGCTAAAAACTCGAAAATTTGTAACATTCATTTAAAAAAATGCTTAAAAGTTCAGAATAATAACTGGCCTAATACATTCAACTCTTCTACCCCCTCCTCCCCTTAGAAACCCAATATGCATAAATAATCGATTGAAAAAGTGATACCACGTTCTGGAGCTGTTGATCGTAATCGCAGCTAAGTGTTAAATAATTGCCAACAGCCCGTGCAATAGAACCCCCATTCTTCGTCTTCCCTATCCACCCCCACCTGCATATTGACTTCCCACGCATCCTCAACTTGTCCCAAGAAGATAAAGTTACACCCAACTTGTTGGCAAGTTATTTTTCTTTTCCTGTGTCGATCGCAATACTTTATTATTATAATAATAAAGTAAAAGTACAGAAATTATTTCACTGCTGTCTATATTTTTATCGAAATAGATATTAATTGATGAATTCTCTAAGATTTTCGATACCATGTTCAATCCTATGTCAATTTCTATTGGTATTTCCTTTAATCGTTATATCACACTTATGTCTAACCTAAATCTTGAAACGAACTAACGAAGAAATGCATAATTCAATTAATTTCCAATGCGGCAAAAGTTATTTCAGAATTGATTTCAAATCCTTGTTACTTATTAGAACAAGGTATCGGACATAATTCAGGCACAACTTTCATCCTGTTTTCATGTATGTTTTACGATACAAGCAAATCAGCACTAGTAAGCTCTCTTTTGCATAAATAATAAACGAATTTGTATGGAAATTTATACTGATACGAAGGAGCAGAATAAAATGGTTTGAGTTTTGAATGGGCTTGGAAAATTTGTAGAACTCATTTTCGAAGGAAGATATTCAAATAAAAAAATTTCTAAACGTTATCATTCCGCAATTCCCTAAGCCCTCTATTTTTATAGAATTAACATTTACTAAAGTCAAGTAAGTTTATATAGAAAAGTTGTGCAGACTTTACACAAAATGCGTTTATCAGGATCCGTAGCAGACAACCTTGAAATTTCCAGCACGCAAACTTCTAAGATGATAAACTAGATACAATTTTTCATCTATTCATTGATTTAATTATACATATCTTAAGAGGCAGAGGTTTATATCGTGAGCACATAAGATAGACTAGATAGGAAATTCTGAAATTGTTTCGGATTTATTAAATGAGTCGTAGCTCTTAGTTAACGTTGTTTTTGTGTACTGACTGCCCGATCTCTTCCCGAATAAATATTCAATTAACAATAACACATATCGTATATGCTTAATTATTATAATGATGCTTACATTTTTGATTTTTTTAAGGTAAAGTATAAAGTATGTATAACTATATGCACAGTGACGTCAAAACATATGAAATTACTGATAAATGAAAATGAAATCTGTACATTAAAAATATTTTGAAAAAAAAAAATAATAACGACTATTTTAGTGCTGTTGAAATTTTGTCAGTTTATTTTAACTTTTATTATTTCTCTTTATTTATTATTTACAGTGGCGGACAAAAGTCTACATACAGAACCTAATATTGAGTTTCTGGGTAATTGGAAGTTTTAATCAAAAAAACCATTGATGCAGTTTTTTCACTACCAAAAATCTATACATATAATTATAATTGTAGTGTCTGTCTGTTATTTGTTTATAAATGGCTATAAATAAGTTTTTTGCTTTATTTTAGAAATAACTAAGCAGAAACACACGTTTTTAAAAATTTTCTCTGTCCGTCTGTCTTTCCGGTTTTCACGCAAAAACGGCTAAACCGATTGTAATGAAAATTTCAAAGTGTATTAGATGTGCACCGAGATGTAATCTGCGTGTGGTCTTATTTCAATACCCCCACACCTTCTACCCCCTCCCATACAAAAGGACCCTTTTTCAAAAATATATAATAATCAAATTTTCTTCAAAACCGTTCGAGCAAATCATTTGAAATTTAGAACATACTATTTTTATCAGAAATGTGATATATGGTAAACAAATTATTTGAATCCACCTACTCCTTCCACCACCTCCCATACAAACTGCACTTTTTCATGAAAATTCATCAATTTTCTCAGTACGTGTAACTTTCATCGAGCATAAATGTTGTACTTTATCCTTAATTTGCATTATTATTAATATCGGGAAAAAATTAACCGATTAGCTTCACTCCTTCTACCACCTCCCATACAATGTAACACAATTCCACGACTTTACTGAAATTCGATTTTCTTGAAAACTGTAAATGTTACAGACCTGAAAATTTGAAATATATCAATTGCGTGATGATTATAGTTGTTTCTCGAAATATCACCAAAAACCCCCCTTTCCTTCTACCACCTCCCATACAAATTGCACAATTTCATTAAATTCAATAAGTTTCTAAGTACCTACTCAATTTTTGAAGCTTAAATTTGGTACAAAACATTTTTATAGCTACTCTAGCATGATGTGAAACAAATTAGTTCAATGCAGCCACTCCCCAAACAAAATTTCATAATATCACAAAAATTTCGATTTCATCTATATTACTGTATGATTGGGCTCTACGTACAATCGTAGTTCTGTTACGTTTTCAAGCTTAATGTTATTTTATTTAGGCTGGTATCATTCTTAATAATTTATGGTCCTGATTCCAACAAAATACAAAACATTCTGTTCAAAGAGCCATTAAACTAAGCAGATTATATATCCCACATAATGTATTACTAACTAAATTTTCAAAAATTGCTTATTATAACGATTTTTATGCGGACAAAGTCGTGGGCGTTTGCTAGTATATTTATAAAAAAAACAAAAACCAAAACTTTTCAGAAGAAACTTAAAACGAAATTCATGAAGACGTAAAAAAATCACTTGACAAAAGTCTACGTACAGTCAGTGCTTGCTTACTTATAGGTAAAATGTATGGGTAAACATTACATCATTTTTCTAAGTATTTGTTGTACATGTGCAGCTGCATATGTACATAGTTTTGTCGCAAGTTTTGAACTGTAAAGTCGAAAAAATGTCATCGGGAAAAGAAATTTGCAGTGATGTGCGAAAATTTGTCGTTCAATATAGAAAAGACAATAAGTCGTATTGTGAAATCGCGAAATTATTGAAATTAAAACGAAGTTCAATGCAAACAATAATAAAAAACTTTTAAAACACCGGATCTATTGAGAACAAGCCACGAACTGGTCGAACGAAAAAACTTTCGCGGAGAGACCTCAGCCTAATTTTGAAGGAAGTGAACAAAAATCCTAAGGCAAGTGCTCCAGATTTGGCGGAACAAATCTTTACGGTGAGTAACAAGATTGTCCATCCAACGAGCGTTGAATACAAGCGGTTTTCGAAGCAGAACTCCGCGTAAAAAACCATTGATATCAGCTAAAAACCGACTTCTGCGCCTAGAATTCGCAAAGGCTCATATTAACACGGACATGGATTTTTGGAAGCGAATCCTTTTCACTGATGAGTTCCGAATTCAACATTTTTGGATGTGATGATCGCGCCAAACTCTGGAGGAAGAACAATACTGCCTTGGATCCCAAAAACTTGGTACCTACCGTCAAGCACGTTGGAGGCAATGTCATGATTTGGGGAGCCATAGCAGCATCCGGGGTCGAAAGATTAGCATTTATTGAATGCACTATGGATCGATTTGTATAAAAAAGCCTGTTGGAACAACATTTGAAGCCATCACTGGAGAAGTTGTGCCTTGGAAGCAGTTGGATTTTTCAACAAGATAACGATCCAAAGCACACAGCTCATATCGTGAAGGATTGATTATTATATTACGCTCTCAGACAGCTTAATCATCCTCCCCAAAGCCCGGATTTAAATCTGATAGACCATGTATGGGAGCTCCTTGAAACCGGTAATTTAGTCGCCTCTATGCCCCGAAGACTTTAAGCAGTAATTGATGCTCGACGGGGTCCAACAAAGTACTGAAAAGATAAATATTTGAAAAAATGCTGTTATGTTTACCCAAACATTTTGTTTAATAAGTAAGGAAGCACTGACTGTACGTAGACTTTTGTCAAGTAATTTTTTTACGTTTTTATGAATTTCGTGTTAAGTTTTTTCTGAAAAGTTTTAGTTTTTGTTTTTTTATAAATATATTTTCGATAGTGAAAAAAACTGCATCAATGGTTTTTTGATTAAAGCTTCCAATCACCCAGAAACTCAATATAAGGTGGTGTATGTGGACTTTTGTCCGCCACTGTATGTTTGTATTATTGTCGAAAATAATTCTTTTCTTCCATGTTACTGGAGCGTAACTCGAGCATGTCACTTGTCCTGACCTTCAGGTTCGTACAATTAATCAATTTCCTAATAAGGGGGCATGCGACAGACTATATGTTGGTGGATTAACGTGAGAACCTGCCGCGAGGACTTAATCCCACGGTTCTCTACGGACACGAACTATTGCTAGTGCACCAATCAAACTGGTGGGTGCGAGACCTATCTAATTCCCTGCCAGTCTTTGGGTCATGGCACCGGAATGCATAACGCGTTCCAAGCTAGTTCCTCTGCCCACAATATGGAGCACAGCCCATACGAGTACCCTGAAGGGGCTGCAACCATAACCATTTCGATTCGCCCGTCTCATGTCAAAACAATTTCTCTCACAACCGTTCTACTGCCACGTATTTCGGTCTCTTTGTATTATCACTTTGAATTACCACAACCCGGGATTGGAACTGAGAAGGAAAGTATTTCGCTCACCTCAGTTCGCTCTGCTGAACGGATTTCAAAGCGATTTTTGTCATCATTTATCTGTACTGAAACAGAGTATATCTAATTTTACTATTGTAGTGTTATACATTGCGCGTAATAAAGATAGCAATTGAAAAATATATCACCACCCGTTTCAGTCGTCCTCACTCCCCTTCCGATAATTTTCTATTCCGAATAATCCGTGCATTGCACATAAAGGCAGAAATTGCCTATAATTATTCTGTAAAACAAACTTCGCATTATTTTGGATTTTTTTGTACTTCCTTATACCAAAAAAGATAAGCACTGAAACGAATTATAACGTTGTTAGCTAAAAATGATTTGTTATACTCTAGATGAAATCTGAGAGTATATTGTGTTTTACTTACCGTTTGTAGAAATGATGCTCGCACAGAGCCGTCAAGGGTACGGAAATATTTGTTCTCACTCGAAAACCTCGATTCTGAGTGACAGTCTGTCCGAATTAATGTTTGTTTCGTCCCCTCACTAAATGATGAGCCAGAGGATAAATCGACTTTCAATTTTACTTTATAATTCTAATAATATAGTATTGTGATCGACCAGAAAAAAAAAATTTGCTAACCTGAAATTTTGTTTTTTCACGTTTCATGACTAAATTAGCCTAAAAATGCAAAAAAAAAAAAATCCGTCCGCCGTACATATGGACTCATATCTCCGAGACCGCTAAAGATAGAATGTTCGTTTTTGGGTGGATTGTTGATTGGGTAAGTGAGCTTTATTTTCTAAATTTTGGGGGGTGTTAGAAGGAAAGTGGTGGCGAGGGAAGGGAAAGAGTCAAAAACTACACTTGCTAATATCTCCACCACGAATGCAGATAGGAAGTTGAAAATTAGTAGTGGCATATAGCTCCACCGGAATCAGCTTAGTGGGTGGCTAATTATTGTAAGGGAGAGGGTCAGGGGGGGTGTAAAGAAAACCACTTAAAAATTATTATCTCAACTATCTCTAAAGCTATGTAATTGAAACTTGAAACATATATTAAACTATACTAGAAAAATACGAAAAAAATATAAAATGTTGAAATAATAGTAATGGGGGGATATGGAGAGCATTTCAAAAATAGCGCACTTTTCAAAATTACACATCCTTTTATCTCGAAAAAGAGTACAGATATCAAATCAGGAATTTGTCAGATTGTAGAACTACGTAGTGGTTAATTTTGGTAAGCACTTTAAGTTGGGAGGTAAAAGGAGAAGGAGGTGATAAGCAAAAAGGTCGAACATTTTGAGTGATTTTTTTTAGGGATCTGGTGAAAGAAACAATGTTTAAAATTAAATTCTGCATGTGAATACATCTATTTGAAATACATACAAAAATTATAGTAACTTGTTCCATAATTGTTATAAACTGAACCCCCCCCCCCCCGGTCTAACGTGCACAAGGTGTTTCATGTGCATTGAAAACAACACATAAACTGACAATTTTTGAGTGAAATTTTAAGGTAGAAACTTGAAATATTGGGAAATGCATTTAAAAAAATCCCTAAATATACGAAATATTAACTGGTCGAAAACCTTTAAAACTTCTTCCCCCTTTCATACAAAATTATTTTTTCGACCATTTTCAAGAAATCAATTATCACCTAACTACTTAAAGCTATCAATTTGAAATTTTGCACAAAACTATTAAAAATAGTTGAAACAAAATTGCGCCAAAAGTCTTGAAATCGCTCTTGCTCCTCTACCCCAAAACAAAAGTATGATTTTGATCAATTTAATTAAATCAACTTATAACCAACAAATTAAAAACTACGAACTTGGAATTTCGTACAAGCACCTTACAAGAAAAATGAAATAAAACTGCATCACAAATTTTATGATTCCCTTACCCGCTCTACCCTTTCGCATACAAATGTTCAGTTTCGTGAATGTAAAATACACCGAATTTTATGAAAATTCTATGCAACTTCGTCTATGAAACGCATTGGACGTGATGCAAGCAATCAAATAAAAAGCTATTAACATCCACCCACCCTTACTATTATCCCTCCTCCTCCCCTCATAAGAACCCAAACATGCAGAAACGAATGAAAAATTCTTAAATTAACAACAGCTCTGCCCAAGAACTCCCTTTCACTTAGTCTTCCCTAACCACTCTAACTTGCATATAGACTTTCCACTCATCCGCAAATTGTCCTAAGAATAATAAAGTTTCGCCCGACTTGTTGGCAGTTTATTATACTCTAGATGGAATCTGAGAGTATATTGTGTTTGCCTTACCGTTTGTAACGCTAAGAAATAATGCTCGCACAGAGCCGCCAAGGGTACAAAAATATTTGTTGTCGCTCAAAAATTTCGATTCCGAGTTGCTGTCTATCCGTCTGTCCGTCTGTCCGTCTGTCTACAGCATAACTCTAGAACGCTTTGAGCTATCGTGCCGAAATTTGTTGTGTGTCATTTTTAGCAAAAAAGAAACTTTAAGTTCGTGAACGGGCTACATCCCCCACTCCTTCTACCCCCTCGCATACAAATTTCACGAAATTCCGAAATTTTCAGAAATTGATTTTCTTTGAAACTATTTAAGCTATCGATTTGAAATTTGGGTCAAAATATTATGATATAGATGTCATTAATATGACGGAATATTGATCCGATCCCGTCACTCCTTCTACCCCCCCCCCATACAAATGTATAATTTTGAAAAATGCAGTTTTTCGATTTTCATTGAAACTAGCAAAGTTATAAAAACGAATTTTTTCCAGAACTAATTTTATTATAATTTCAATCAGAATTGAAAAAATTATAAACTTCACCTTACTCCTTCTACCCCCTCCCATACAAATTTCACTAAATTTTGAAATTTAAACTAAATTATTTTTCTTCGAAACTGTTAAAGCTATCAACTTCATATTTTGCATAAAGTATAAAAATAGAAGCATCAATACCGAGAAAAAAATGTGTTTTGATCCGTAAACTCCTTCTACCCCCTCCCATACAAATGTATGATTTTTGAAAAGGGCATTATATCGATTTCCATTAAAACTAGAAAAAGTATAAACTTGAAATTTTGCCAGAATTTGTTTTTTAATGATTGCAATAAATGCTAAAAAAAATTATCTGCTCCTCTTCACTCCTTCTACCCCCTCCCATACAAATATCTGAATTATAAATTCAAGAAAAGCATTTCTCCTTCGAATATATTAGAACTATCGAATTTGAAATTGAATCAAAGCGTGATAAGGATGATGATAAGCAGCTTCAAAATCATCTTAAACGCTCCACTTCCTCTGCCACCTCCCATACAAATGCCTCAATTTCAGAAAAACTATGTCCAATTGAAAATAATGAAAGCTACAAACCTTAAATTCAGCACGAAATATTTTGCTCACGACATTAGGTGTCATATCCAAAAAATTACAAACCTTCCTCCTCTGCTTCTACCACCTCCCATACAAAAGTCACTATTAATTATTTAAAAGAATTGGAGGTGACATATTTTCCGGTACATTGAACTCTTTCTCATTTCATCTAGAGTATCACATGATTGGGCTTTACGCCCAATCATAGTTCTTTAATGTTTTAAATTTGGAATCGATTTATGGCAGTTCCTTGCATTAAGGAATCCTGATAGTAATATTGTCTATCGACAACATAACTCTCGAACGCTTTGAGCCATCGCGCTGAAATTTGTTGTGTGTCAGTTTTAGTAACAAAGTAACTTAAAGCTCGTGAACTGGATTCATTCTTCTCCCCCACTCTCTCGCGGCTTTGTTAGAAATTTTGATATCTTATCAGATATCGTGGTAATAGCACCTCATCTGGTTCATTCTAACTAAATTATTTTTCGCCAGAAGAAATCATGGGTCTTAAACTTCTTTTTCCAATGGATATGTGCCATCGCAACTGTCAAATGGGTAACTTTATGTGAAATTGTTAATAGAGGTTTTCTTTTGAGTTCTCTGCGCTATTAATCACATTCCAAATATTGCGGAGATATTTCAACTTTATTGCCGATTTGTCTTGCTATTATTAGAGAATTTGAAGCCTCCAAAGACTGATGACTCTTCCACAACAACATAATATCTAGGAACGATCCGGTTTGCCCGTACTGTGGCTAAAAATAAAGGTGTGAGATATAACTAGGGTGTACTCTAGTGGGTAGTGTGTCTTACAATGCAAAGATCGTGAGTTCAAATCCCGGTCGACGTAATATATAATTCCAGCACACCGCCTACTTGGATATACACCTCAATCTATGAAAATAAAAAGTCGTAGATAGAGGGTTGTGCGAAGGACTAACAAACCTTGCATAATAAGTAATGTAAAAAAATGGTGAAGAACCTGAATTTCACGAGGCCAAGGTCCGATTCGGGCTGTAATGCCATTGTAGAAGTAGAAGAGATGTGTTTAATGGGTTGCATATGTTACCCCGAATTCGTGAAATTGCCTATTACATGAATTCGGCAAGCCTCTTGCCTAATTCATGAATTTAGCAATTTAATGACATATCAGTGTCTAATTCGTGAATTAAGCATTTCAAAATAGCGAGGCTAGAAAGTAAAGAAAGCAAAGTGAATAAGCAAAAAAAAATACGAAATAAAATTTATTTTTAAAGTAAATTGCTTATTATTACGATACATGTATGAAATTCATTTTATTTCAAGAAGTATAATATATATTTTTTATAATTAAAGCAAATACGATAGATTTTGTGAATTATGATAAATTAAAAATTAAATTTTAATAAATAATACAACCCTTATAAAAATCGTCATTTTTTGGTCCAGCAAAAAGCAAGTAAATTGTTTGAGTGAGATTTGGTAAAAGTAAATAAATTCTCTAATTAGTAAAATGGTAGAACAATAACAAACAAATCGCATAATATTAAATTGTTTAAAAAATAGGCATAGGTATTAAAATATAAGAGATTCTGTTTATTTAATGAAATACATTTTTTTGAAATTATAAAAGTAAATAGATTTCTTTGATTAACGAATAAAACAAGTAAAAAAATTCTGTAAATAAAAGAATAGTGAAACAATAAAAAACAATTGTAAATAGATTTGTATGAGGTTGATTTTCAACTTTTCATTCTTCAATATTTTTTGCAGGTCCTGCCAGAATGACAAGCTGAATTGCAACTAAAGAATTTTTAAAATATTTGCATCTCGGCTTGCAGTCCTTAGCCTTGGCCGCTACCAACGGTCAATACCAAATTTCGTACGGATGATAAATTTTCCGTTGTAACTGCTTTTATTGAAAGTTTATTCAATTTAGTTTTTTGTAAACTATTCCTTTCCAAAGATTGTTCCAAGATCCCATACTTGGTTCCAATTTTATACTTGCCATCCTTTTTATCCATAACAACTCCTATTAGATTAGCAGGATCTCATCGTCCTCTATCGAATTGACTTTCTCCTAGCAGAACATTATCGCCTTGTTTTAATACTTCTAGCTTTTCACTTGAACACTGAAGCATTTTATCTGCTTGCTTAGCAAGAATTTTGGACTCCAATTGTCTAAATTTCACTGTGGGATGAGTAGAATTTTCATTTAGATGTTCCGGATATATATTGTCGTCACTCTCTACGAGATCTTGAGGCTCGACAATAAATTTAGGATCATCTGTTTTATTAATATTAAGACCAATTAAAGTATCGGAAATGTTGAAATTAAGGGAACCCGTTTCATCATGGAATAAATGTGGATCTGGACCACCTGCAACACTAGACTGAAACACTTCTGCATCACTGTTTTGTTCTAATTGGTCACTACAATCACATGACGTATTAATTCTTGTAGCATAATTTATAAATCTTTGCTACAAATCTTCTTCTGACATTCCATTTGTCAGTTTCTCTAAGAATTCTCGCTGAATTTTTGACCGCAGTCCCATCTTGGGTTTTTGACCAAAAAGAGTTTGACATGGACTCTGTCTTATTGCTTCGTGATAAGTACTATTCATGCCCCACTGTACAAAGCCTAAACCAATTGACCAAGAAAAAGTGTTATGGTCCCGCATCCAAGCAATTAACGAATCTTTTAGTGTGGCATTGCCTTTCTCAGCAGAACTCTGGCTTTGTGGGTACCTGGACCTACCATTAACTAACACTAAGTCAGGCCACAGTGATCCGAGTTCTTTGAGAATGTTAGCTGTGAGCTCCCTCCCATTATCAGGTTGTAAAACATGAGGTGCTCTAAAGTCAAGCAAAATATTAAGAAGCACTTGTGCTAGTTCACTAGCCCTTTTCGAAGTAAGAGGTCTCAGGATACTATATTTAGTAAGATGTTCTTTATGATGTAAAATGAATTTATAATTTCCATCTGGTAAACTTTGAAAGTCCACCAGGTCAACTTGATTTCTCTCATTTAGATGAGTCACTGTAATAGGACGTACAACTAATCCTTGTTGAGGTGTCTTTTTCGTTTTTTCGGCACATCTTTCACACTGTTCAATGTAAGATTTTATCACGGACATCGGAATGTTACCATAGTGCTCCCTCACTTGTTTATATGTTTTCTTTTCACCTTTGTGTCCACAAGAAACATGAAGATCGTTCGAGAAAACGTTTGTTTTCGTAGCCATAATTTTATTGTCTCTTATTCGTGCCACTTTTGTTATTTCCCCTATGTATGTACTTTTGATGTGGTAATACTGTCGGTTTTTTGCACTTTTTTTCACTTTTACTTTTTTCGTCTTTCAAAATTCCTATAACTTCTTTTTCGTAGTCCATTGTCCATAGATGCTCGGTATTTTCCGTACAATCAAAAAATTCGGTGAACATTTTCACTTTTTTTCGTTGTTAATTACAATTTTAACTTGAAACTATAGACTCCGCACTGATTTGTCAGATTATCGTGGTTGTACTGCCGAGTTCAAGAAATAGGCAAAACCATTTTGCCGATTGCGTGAATTAGGCATAAATTTTTCCTAATTCATGCAATAAGCAATTTTACGAATTCGGCGTAACATATACATGAAATCGCCAATTTAAGTGAGAATTAAGTGTTTTCTAAGCAAACAATTTTTGGCGAAGCCTTGTGTTCAAACGTGAACAAATCTAAAATTCTACAAACCCAGACGATATATGATACCCGCCGTCAGCATATTCGAAATTGTCTTTTCCCATGTAAGAAAACACCCGCCGTTATCGCACGAGGAATGCACAACGGAGAATTTATCTATTCGAAAATTTATCTATTCTCATGCACGTCGGCTAAAGCAACATTTCAGATCATACGCTGACGACACATTTTAATTATATATAAGTTAAACGTAATTATTGTAAGAATCAGAATAAATTTATATTTCAAACGAAATGTTTGTTCTCATTAACACCGTGGGAAACTCGAACTTTTTTATTCGATTATCCTTAAATTAAAATCTTGGTGATTAATTGCAATGCGATTGGTTGATTGGTTTTGATGTTATTAACACTTGCATGCAGGAAGTTTGCAAAAAATACAAAAATGTAAATTTTATAAGCAATCATTTTTGATCGACACAGGAAAAAAAAAATAACTTGCTACCCTGAAATTTTGTTTTTTCGCGATTCGTAACTAAATTAGACTAAATAAACTGCCAACAAGTCGGGCGAAACTTTATTATTCTTGGGACAAGTTGCAGATGTGTGGAAAGTCAATATGCAGGTTAGAGTGGTTAGGGAAGACTAAGTGACAGGGGGTTCTTGGGCAGGGCAATTGTCAATTTAACACTTTGCGGAAACGTTCAAAAGCTGCAGTACATATAATCAATATTTCGTTCGTTTATTTATGCAAGTTTGAGTTTTTATGAGGGGAGGGGTAAGGGGTAATAGTACGAGTGGGTGGATGTTAATAGCTTTTTAATTAATTGCTTGAATCACGTCCAATATTCTCTGTATAGAATGTCAGTTTCATAGACGAAGTTGCATAGAATTTTCATAGAATTTGGTGTATCTTACATTCACGAAACCAAACATGGGAGGGGGAGAGGAGGTAGGGGAATCGTAAAATTTGTGACGCAATTTTATTTCCTTTCTTTTGTAGTGTGCTCGTACAAAATTTCAAGTTCTTAACTTTTAATTTGTTGGTTATTAGTTGATTCAATGAAATAGGTCGAAATGATACTTTTGTATGGGAGGGGGTAGAAGAGCAAGCGCGATTACAAAACTTTTAAAATAATATCATTTCAATTATTTTTATAAGTTTTTGTGCAAGATTTGAAATTGATAGCTTTTAAGAGTTAGCTGATAACTGCTTTCTTAAAAATGCTCGAAAAAATAATTTTGTATGGGAGGGGGTGGAAGAGGTAGAGGAATTGCAAAATTTGTGACGCAATTTTCTTTTCTTTCTCCTTTAAGGTGCTCGTATAAAATTTCAAGTTCGTAGCTATTAATTTGTTGGTTAGCAGTTGTTTTATTGAAATGGGTCGAAATCATACTTTTGTATGGGAGGGGGAGAACGGCAAGTGTGATCTCAAAAATTTTGAGGCAGTTCCATTTCAAATATTTTCAACTGATTTTGTGCAAAATTTCAAATTGATAGCTTTTACTAATTAGGTGATAATTAATTTCTTAAAAATGGTCGAAAAAATAAATAATTTTGTATGGGAGGGAGTAGAAGCTTTCAAGGTATTCGACCAGTTAATATTTCATTCTTTTAAAGATTTTTTTAAATGCATTTCGCAAACTTTCAAGTTTCTACCTTCAAATTTCATTCAAAAATTTTCAGTTTATGTGGTTTTTTCATTGCACATGAAACACCTTGTGTACGGTAGACCTGGGGGGTCGGTGCATAACAATTGTGGAATTTTTATTATTTTTTCTGTATGTACAACAAATAGACGTATGCACATGCAAAATTTAAATTTTGTATCTTTCACCACAGCCCATAAAAAATTTCTCAAAATTTTCGACATTTTTCGTTACTACCTCCCTCCCCTTACACCTCCTGACGTAAAATTTTTACCAAATTTAAAAACTACCTAGTTCTACGATTTGACAAAATTTGAATCTGATATCTGCACTGAATTTCGAATTATAGCGGTTTGAAATTTTGGAAAGTGCATCATTTTTGAAATGCTCCCCATTTCCCCCCACTACTAATTTGACCAAATGTTATATTTTTCTCGTAGTTTTCTAGTATAGCTTAATATAGGTTCTAAGATTCAATTACATATGTAGCTTAATAAATAACCGAGATATTGATTTTAAGTGTTTTTATTTGCACCCCCCCTGACCCTCCCCCTTACAATAATTAGCTTTTATCTAAACTGATTCTAGTGGACCTATATGCCAACTTAATGGTCTCAAAATATCAATTTTTATGGTAATTAATTTCGAAGATATAATCATTTGAGAAAAATTCGGCTTACAATTGGTTCTTAGCCCCCCCCCCCCTTTTCGGACCCCAATGGATAAAAAAATTAAATTATTTTTAGAAGTTGTCCCACAAACCCTTCTATATGTATGTTGAGTTTTAGCTTCCTAGCTGTTACCATGGTTGAGATATTTGAAATCGTATTTTTCGATTTAAGCGCTCCCCCGCCTCCCGCTGATCCCGTTACAGACAGACGGAATTTTTGTTTGCATTTTTAGGCTAATTTAGTCATGAAACGCGAAAAAACAAAATTTCAGGGTAGCAAATTTTTTTTTTCCAAGTCGATCGCAATACTTTATTATTAAAATAATAAAGTAAAATGCAAAAGAGACCCGTTCCCGCCGTACACCGTCCACCATACGCCGTACATATGGACTCATTTCTCCGAGACCGTTAAAGGTAGAATGTTCGTTTTTGGGTGGATTGTTGATTGGGTAAGTGAGCTCCATTTTCTAAATGTTAGGTGGAAGGGGAAAGCGGAGGGAGGGAAAGAGTCAAAAATTACACTTGCTAATATCTTCGCTACTAATGCAGATAGAACGCCGAATTGAGGGGGTTGTGGGACAAACTCTAAAAATAATGAAATTTTTTTATCCATTGGGGGAGGGGGGGGGGGGGGGTTTCTATGAACAAATGGTCGGTCGAATTTGGTTTTTAAATGATTATATCTGCGAGATTACATACCGTAAAATATTAATATTTTGAGACCATTATGGCGGCATACAGATCCACTAGAATTAGCTTAGACAGAGGTTAATTCTTGTAAGGGGATGCAGTTGATGTCGCTTGAGATATTCATTTTAGTTTGTTTAGTGTGTTTTGCTTTGCACCTCCCTGACCCTCCCCCTTACAATAATTAGCCTCCTTCTTAGCTTATACTAGTGGATCACCTTAATGGTCCAAAAATATGAATTTTTTATGTTAAGTAGTTTCGAAGATATAATCATTTGAAAAAAAAAAAATCCGGCCTACAATTTGTTTTTAAATTAAATTATTTTTAGAGTTTGTCCCACAACCCTCTCTGATTTTCAACTTCCTATCTGCATTCGCAGTGAAGATATTAGCAAGTGTAGTTTTTGACTTTTCCCTCAAACTGTCTCCCTCTTCCACCTGATATTGTCCGAAATTTTAATAATGGAGCTCACTTACCCAATCAACAATCCACCCAACAACGAACATTCTACCCTTAACGGTCTCGGAGATATGAATTCATATGTACGGCGTACGGCCGGACGGATTTTTTTTTTCTTTGGCATTTTTAGGCTAATTTAGTCATGAAACGCGAAAAAACAAAATTTCAGGGTAGCAATTTTTGTTTTCTGTGTCGATCACAATACTTTATTATCAGTCGGATGACTCTTTTTCAAACAATTTATCACAATTATAACTTTGTGTTTTGAGCTATTCGCATAATTTTTCGATTCGAAATTACCTCATCTTCAACAAAAAGCGCTTTTACGGTATATACGGGCCCTTAAGAAGAATTCGGTGGAATTTATTGCAAGAATTTAAGCATATTTGACTATCATATTTTGAAGGCTTGTTATCGCACCCATTAGCGAAATGGAAATTTATTTTACAGATGCAGACTTACAATCCTCTGCGAAAAATCATTAAATTATATTTACATGACCTTGTATTTGAATATTCAAGAAAATCATTAAATTCACGATTCCACGACTTTAAACGTAATTCTGCTTTTGGCAACGTTTTTTCGCTGAAATTCTTAAGTAGCGCAATACTTCGCAATGTTATTCATTCCGGATGACTTATCTTTTCTTTGTTATACTAAAGATTTCGCTCTAACGTTTTTTTTCTGATCTGCTCACTTTTTATATACCCTTCGTATACAAATGCAGAATTGAAAGCCCTATTTTATTGATTTTTACTGAAACTAGTAAACGTATTAAATTGATTGATAAATGCTGAAAAAATGCTCTCCTTTTTTTTTTTTTACAGAATGACCTTTGTTATAGGCAATTTCGGCCTTTATGTGCAATGCACAAACACAGTCATGGAGGGAAGTAATGCGATTGGGAAGGTTGGGGAAGGGGAGTGAGAACGACCGAAGCGAGTGGAGAAGCTGGTATATTGCTCAGTTGTACTGGCTGCTTACTGACAAATATTTGCAGATGTCATGGGGGACTGAATGATAGAAAGCGAACAGAAACCATCTACTGAGTATCTAAGCCTTCTTAAAGTGGAACTGTTTCACTTTTACACCGTTTCCCCATTTTATTGCGAATAATTTTTTATCACCAGTAGCAACTGAAAAATTTGCGCTTAAAAAAATCCCGTCAGGAGTGGGAATCGAACCCACGACCTTTTGACTGAGAAGCAAGCACGCTGCCCACTACGCCACGGAAGCCTCTGCTTCTAACTCCTCCCATACAAATACAACGAAAATTCGAATCTATCTATACATATAAATATAATTGTAGTGTCTGTCTGTTATTTGTTAATAAATGGTTATAAGTTAGTTTTTTTTTATTTGGAAAATAACTAAGCATATAAAGACGTTTTTGAAATAGTTGTCTGTCTGTCCGAATTTAACTCAAAAACAGCTGACCCGATTCTAATGAAACTTTCACAGTCTATTAGTTATACTTGCAGACGCTTTAGATTTTATTTCAATCTCCTCACGCCTTCTAGCACTCCCACACAAAATAATTAATTTTCCATTCAATCCAATACCTAACTCACTTGAAACATTTCTTAACATAGTGTTCTGCTCGGATGTGAGATACTTAACGATCAACAGCTGCAAGTCACCTTTGCTTCCAGAATCAGCACTCTATCTTGCATTGCATGCTATTTGTTCTTTAAATACTAGTGCTGATTCTAGAATGGCGCTACAGCCCAAGTCGGGTGTTGGCCTTTTGACCTTCAGATTCCGTAACATTTTTTCATTATTTTTGTCGAAGGGTTGTTAGACCTTCGCACAGATCTGTCTACGAATTTTTCATTTTCGTAAATTGTGGTGACCAATGTATACCCAAGCAGGCAGTGTGCTGGAATTATGCGTCGACCGGGATTCAAACTCACGACCTTCACATTGTAGACCAACACGCTACCCGCTAGGCTATACCCTAGCTCACTAGTGCTGGTAATGTTAAGAATTTTGATACTGCTATTTCTCATCGTTTTAACTTTAATAAAGCTGACTTTGTTGCCTTGAATGAAGATATTTCAAAATGCGATTGATCGTGTGTACTTAACGAAACAGACATTAAAACTGTTGTTAATACTTTTTACAATATTATTTTTGGTTGTTTCACTCGGTGCGTGCCGGTTACGAGTGATAGTTCATGTAAAAGATTTCCATGGTTTGAGGATGATTTAATAAATCTAAAAAATTTGAAAACTAAAGAAGATGTACTGTCTCTCAAGGATTGATTCTGACTATAAACGCTACTCTGAGTTACGCGATTTATCTATTGCCAAGTAAAAATTGTAAAAATCGGCCTATCAATGTTATCTGATTGATATGAAAAATACATTTAAAGACAATCCTAAGCAGTCCTAGAATTTCGTCAATTCTAAAAGGCGAACAGATGGTTTTACCGCGACACTGTCTTTTGACGGTGAAATTAGCGACGACCCCAAAATAATAGTACCTTTTTTGGGGATCATTTTCGTGCTGCATTTGATGCCCCAAACTGTGATATTAATTTTAAGAATTTTCAATACTTGACACTAGAAATGAAGGATCTCTTTATTGATGAGTCCACTACATCGAAATTCATCACGAACATCGCTGAGAGTTTCAATAGCGGTCCAGATGGTACACAGTCTGTTGTGCTTAAAAGGTGCTCCTCTGCATTTTTATCTCCACGGAACTCCTTATTTAACGCATCTCTTCATTATCGGATTTTTCCTAGTTTATGGAAATACTCGATAATAACTCCCCTGTTCAAGAAAGGTAAAATGCTCGACGTATGTAATTGCCGGCCTATAGATAGGCTATCTAGTGTTCCAAAATTATTCGAAACAATTGTCTGTGACGTAATGTACTTTCATTGCAAATCAATAACTAGCCCAACCCAACGCGGGCTCACCAACACAGATGTTAGCAAGGCATTTGATAAAATTAATCACCACTCACTGATGTTTTCTTTTTTTTTAACGCGGGGAAAAGCATCGAAAGTCTTAAAGTGCCGGACCTGAACCAGCTAAAAACCCCTGGCCTAACCCACAACTCCCCGGGTCAACCGTTAAGTATTTCGTCATGAGGAGGGAGGAGCATAAAGCTGAAACGTCAATTTACTGTCAAAGTGTCTTTTGTCACCCTGTATATGTCACTGCCTATCTTATTCAACTGCCTATCTAATTCAACTACCAACAGTTCTAGCTGTTATAGGCACTTCTATCTCAGATGGTTCCCTACGTAGTCTTTCGAGTCTCCTCAGCTCGGTGAGAACTTTCACGCACATCTGAGTCACCGCGTTCCAGGTTTCGCTGGTGCTCAGCATATGTGGAACTATCTCCAACGATGTCCTCGACTCTCGACTGGGCAGTGAAAGAATACATGCTCTGCATTTTCTATTGCATCTGTACAATTTGGACATGACGCAGAGGAATCATGGCCATATTTGTGCAAATAGCTTCTATAGCAGCCATGACCTGACAGAAATTGGGTCATGTACTAATCTACTTCACCATGCTCCCGTCCGATCTACTTATCTACGTCTCTTATGAGTCTATACGTCCAGCGGCCTTTGTTTACGGTATTCCATTGCAGTTGCCAGGCATTGGTACTTATCCGTTGCTCTTCTTTTTTCTCTTCCACTGTTAAGCATCGGTTTATCGTATTCTTTTTGTGATATAATCGTTGTGCTTCAGCAGCTAGTATGTCTGGCGGCAGTAAACCAGCTCTAACATTCGCGGCGTCATATGAAATTGTGCGAAATCCACTGCATACCCTTAACGCATTTACTCTATGGGGGTTTTTTTTTAACATATACGCGTAAGATTTGTATCGTAGTGCTTCGCTCCATATCGGTGCAGCATACATTATGATACTTCGCGTCACTCTTGAAAGAAGTATCCTCCTGTTTTGGCTGGGTCCTCCAATGTTCGCCATTGTTCTGCATAGGGCGGAATTCACTCGTCCTGCTTTTGTGCAGACTGTTTCAATGTTCGTCTTAAAGGATAATCTTGCGTCATTCATAAAACCCAAGTATTTAATGGAGGGTTGGGATACGATTTCAAGCCCATCTATATTTAACGTTATATGCTCTATTTGTTTTCTGCTTGTAATAAGAACTACTTCTGTTTTTTCTGCAGCTAGCTCTAGATTAGATGCTCTAAGCCAGTTCTTAATGTCAGAAATCACGTTGGTGCTTACGTTCTTGATGCTCTGTAAGTCTTTTGCTACCACAGTGATTGCTATATCATCCGCGTAGCCAATTATTTGTACGCCTCTTGGTACTGGAAGTCGTAAGATGTCATCATATTGTATATTCCATAACACGGGTCCTAGTACTGAGCCCTGTGGGACTCCACATGTTATGCTATACTTCTTCACTCCTTCTTCGGTGTCATATAGTAATACTCTATCTGCGAGATAGCTCCTGACCATTCGTAGGAGGTATGGTGGAGTTTCCAATTTTAATAGAACATTAATTATGTGAGGCCACGTCACCGAATTGAATGCATTTTTGACGTCTAGTGTTATTATAGCGCAGTATTCTTTAGAACCATTCTTCCATCTAATGCCTTCAATGGCCTTTTCAGCAATGTCTATCACTTTTTTTATTGCGTCGACTGTATAGCGCCCTTTGTGGAATTCATATTGATTCTCTGAAATGTTTCCACTCTCTTGTAGATGTTGTTCTAATCTGTTAAGAATTAACCGTTCCAGGATTTTCCCCAGTAAGTCAAGCATGCACAACGGCCTGTACGAACTCGGCTCTCCGGGTGGTTTGTTTGGTTTCGGGAGTAGAACCACACGTTGGCGTTTCCATATTTTGGGAAAAAATACCATCCTTTAGGCATTTCGTGTACATTTCTGCGTAGACGTCTACATTGAGCTTTATAGCTAGTTCAATCGCTCTATTTGGAATGCCATCCATTTCTAGTGATATATTGTTCTCAAGCCGCTTAGCTGCTTGGAGTACCTCCTCCGCAGTCACCGCCGCTGGTTCGTTATTCACTTCAGTGGGGTTTTCTATTATTGCCGGAGCATTACTATCAGAGCGTTTCGGGAATAGCGATTCGACCACTTTCTCCATAAGTATAGGACACGTTGATGCTTGGTCCCTTGGTCACTTCAGTTTCGACATCACTACACTATATGCTCCATCCCATATTTTACCGTTCATATTGTTACAAAGCTCTCTGAAACATTCTTGTTTACTTTGCCTAATTGCCTTTTTAAGGTCTGACCTGGCTATCGTTTAGAGTACTACTATTTACGGTTATTCTTTTCCGCTGCAGCTGTCGTCTAGCTTTGTGACATCTAATGCGTAGCCGAGCAATGTTATCGTTCCACCAGTAGTTTGATTTTCGTACGTTGTGAGCTTTTCTTCTCACCATTGCCGCGTCACAGGCTTTACTCAGATCGCTTACTACACTTTGAGTAAGATTTTCTATATCTTCTTACGAGTCATGCTCGGCATTCAGTACCATCTTGAAGATTTCTTCATGTAGTGTATCATCTTTCCATCCTTTTGTCTGCGCTCTCGCATGCTGGCGCTTTTGACGATTTCTTCTACCAGAATCAATTGTCACTATTATTGCCTGATGGTCGCTATGCGTGTATGCATCACTTAACCGCCATTCTGTGTGCTGGATTAATGTTCTGCTTGCAAATGTAATGTCTATTACGTAGCCTCTTCCGTTTTTTTCGAATGTGTTTTTGCGCCCACTATTTAAAACGATGACGTCAAGCGATGCAAAGGCTTTGAGTATTTCCTCTCCCATTCGTGCGTTTGCTTCCCCATTCTGTGGCCCATGCGTTGAAGTCACCAGCAATGATATTTGGGCTTGTTGACTTAACATCGATCGTGAGTCCATCGAGAATTCTTTCCTATTCATCGTTGCCAACACTCGGTGGTATATAGCAGCTATATATATTTATTCCGCCAATCTTTGCTCTTACGTAGTACTGGTTATCAGAGTGTGGCTTATCTTGGAAAGTTTTGTCTCCACAGGCCCAGATTGCTGCCTTTTGTGTTCTGTCTGAGATCCATCCTAAATCTCCTAAGTTTCGATATTGTTCACTAATGATCGCTACGTCAAATTTCTCTTCGTATATTCTCTGTTTTAATAAATCCTGAGCCGCTTCACAGTGATTAAGATTAATCTGAACTATTTTCATGTTTTTTTAATTTTGCGTACTTCTAGGTATGCGGGACATGTTCGACTGCTTGTAGGATGGTTAGAGTCGACACTTCCGCTGCTCTTACACAGCATGCAGCATGGTAGAATATTGCAATCTCCCGCAAAATGGCCTGCTTCACCGCATTTCATGCATCTTGCACTGCGATCTTCGGTGCTTTTCCATGCTTTTGCTAAATGGCCGAAGGAAAGGCACCTGTAGCACCTCGTTACATTCACCGTTTCTCTAGGTCGGCAGACGATAAGTTTATTCGAAGTTTCTGTCGGCGCCCTAATCACAGCTGTATGTGTTCCAGCATAAGCCTTCCTAACTGACTTAATCCAAGAAGAGTTGAAGGAACTTAGCCCCTTTATCTGCATGCGTATAGCATCTATGATATCTTCCTTTGTCGTAATTTCATCTAAATCTTTCAGTTCTAGTTGAGTCCCTTGCGTAAGAACTTTAATTACAGCCTTAGTCGCCAGAACCTTTTCTATTTCCTTCTTGAACTCCTCTGAGCCTTCACTTCGTTGCTTATTAAGTTCCAACTGCATTTGTCCTTTTGCCGTCTTCCTTATTTTTGACACATTTTCACTATATTTATTCAATGCTTTGTGTCCTTTCACCAATCGTAGGATGTCACTGTATGAAATCTCTCCTGTTTTGGTGATGACTATTGCATCAGGTCTAACCGCTTTAGGTTTGGATTTCATACTTTGACGTTTATCTCGCCTATTTATGACTCTCGTCCATGCTATTTCTTTAGGCTCCTTCTCCTTAAGTTTCTCTGTTGATACTTCATGTAGTTGTATGTTACGAGTATCTGCGAGCGCGTTTTCCTTTCTCGGTTTTTTTGGTGGGGTGGCTCGTTTCAGGTGCCCTTTATCTCCCTTTTTTTGTTGTGGATCATTATAGATGCACTCTAATGATGGTGAGGTTTGAGCACTTTTATCAGTCTTCACTGCCTCTGATTATCGACGTATGTTGTTTTGGGCGCTTTTATCAAACTTTCCTGTCTCCGTTGGACGACGTATGTCCTTTGTAGCGCGTTTGTGCATAACCACGATTGCACTCACCGCGTCTCTCATAGGTTGATGGATCGTTCGCCTTCCACCACCCATCATTTCGACTAGCTCCTTGATTTTCTCACCCAATCTATCAAGAGCATCAAATTTACGGTCTTCCTCTTTACCAGTTTCTATCACCGGGGAAATTCTTCCATCAGGACGTCAATGACTGCGTTGGTGGGACATCGTCTTTGCTCATCAATTTCTCCGAGGATCGAATCTTTCGCGCATTTCTTGCAAATGGTGTCCTTTCTTCTGGTTTGTTACTTCCGTTTGTTTCCTCGTTGTTAATATTATTGTTATTTTTAGTATTATTGTAATTGGTTAAACTAATGTCTTAAGGGTCCCCACTGAAAGTCGTTATCTCTATTCATTTGTTTAGTCACTTTAAGATCCCATGGTTGTCTATGCAAGCAGTGAGGCCATGCAAGGGTTGACACAAACCTTTATGAAAAATTGCGTCCAGGGCCGGATCAGCGTTAGTCAGGAATGTTACATCTGAGCCTACACTACCAACTGAATGATGATGTACTTCGAGCGTACTTTTAGGCCTGCCAGAGTTTTAACGAGACGGAGGCAGCTGTGGTATTAGCCTGAAAGCCATTTCCGCAGGATGTCACTCCTGCTTACTGAGGTAACAGAATAACACAGTCACCAGCCCAATGTTATCTTGTATATATTCATTGTCCAGTATGCCATAATTAACATTTTACTGGTCTCCATCTTAATATCCTTCTTCTGTGTATACGCCAATCTCCGATTCGGATCTTTTTCGATCTTGGCCTGGATTATTTCTTCAGAGTATTCATGCGTGTCTGAGTTTTCACAACTAAACCACAAGTCTAAACACACAGGGTTTTTCATCATGTTTACACCTCTTACTTCTTGAGACGCTAAGTCTGTTATAGCCATTTCAGTTACAATAATCCTCCCCTCACCCTTTCTCAACCGGGCTTGGGACCGTCTATGGGGAGTTCGACTTACTGATGTATTATACAAGATTTGCTCACTCGGATTTCCTAATATTCTTACTACGTGGATTAAATCCTATCTTTCTAATCGCATCCAACACGTACATTTTCGAAATGCTGTCTCATCAAATATTGCAAGCACTTCTGGTGTACCTCATGGTAGTCATCTTGGTCCACTTCTGTTTATTTTATTTATTAATGATATGACTTCGGTCATCTCCAACTCAAATATTCTCTTGTATGCTGACGATGCGAAAATATTTCGTACTATCGCCTGTAAGAATGATTATCTACTTTTGCAAAATGACATAAACCTATTTTTTGACTGATGTATAATACCTTAAACTCTATGCCTTTAAGTTTTTATGTTTCTTTTTCATTACACATGAAACACCTCGTGCAGGTTAGGACCACCTTCAGTGAATAACAGTTCTGATTCAAATTATTATTTTTTCTTTATACTTATCAAATGAATGTAAGCATATGCAAAATTTGAACTGTGTATCTTTTTTTAGAGCCCTAAAAAAATCACTCAAAATTTTCGATATTTTGCCGCACCATCTTTCTCCGCTTACACCACCCATCTTAAATTATGAAAATTAAAGATCATATAGTTCTACAATCTGACAAAATTTCAACTTAATATCCGTATTGGACTTTGAGATACGAGGGTCGTTTGATAAGTCCCTGGCCCAAGTAAGAAAAAAGCATTTTTTCCGGAAAATTTTTTTTTATTTTTCAACATAATCTCCCTGGAGGTTAATACATTTGGTACAACGTTTCTCAAGTCCTTTCATACCGTTCAAAAAGAAATTTTTGTCACAGTCTGCAAAAAATTGGGAAACGGTGTCTTTCACCTCTTGGTTCGATGAAAATTTTTGTCCACCGAGGTGAGTTTTCAATTTGGGGAACAAAAAAAAGTCACATGGGGCCAAGTCGGGCGAATAAGGTGGGTGGTCAACGATCTCATACCGCAAATCGTGTAATTTGGACATGGAAACCGCGCAGGTGTGGACAGGGGCGTTGTCGTGGTGGAACAAGATCTTCTTTTTCTTCGCGTGACACGTCAACTTAGAATGGCTGCCAAAAACAAACTGTTACCTACAGAAACCTGAAAAAATTCATGAGACCGTTCGAAAGTGCCATCTACCTAGCGATAGCAAAAACTTTTTCGTGAAACCACGTTTTGTCATTTGGGCCAGAGACTTATCAAACGACCCTCGTATAATGATTTGAAATTTTGAAAAGTGCACAATTTTCGAAACGCTTCCCATATTCTTCTACACTTATTATAATCAAAGTTTTTATTTTTCGCTTAGTATACGTTTCAGGTTTCAATTACATAGCTTAAAAGATAGATAATAATTCTTAAGTGATTTTCTTTGCACTCCTCCTAACTCTCCCCCTTATACTTACTAGCCTCCCTTTTGAGTGATTATAGAGGACTTATATGCAACCTAATTGGGCCTAATGTAATAATTTTTTGTGTCAAGCAGTTCCGAAAGTGTAATCATTTGAAAAAAAAATTTCGGCCGGCAATTTGTTTTTAACTCCCCCCCCGTCCCATTTTCGGACCCCAAGGGATACAAAAATTGAATAATTTTTGGAGGTATTATAGCTCACTTACCAAATTAAAAATCAACCCAAAAATGAGCATTCTATCTTTAACGGTCTCGAAGATATGACTTTATATGTACTACGTACAATCGAATTCATGTTAAGACCCCCTACAGGAGCACAGGACAGAAACAACTCTCTCCCTCAAGACGCGATCTTGAGCATAGCCCTTTAGCTGTTGCCAGGACTTGTTTATTTCTCTGGCCTCCTGGTCAACTCCTCGCTTACACGTGCTACATAGTCGACAACCTGACGTCTTCCTTAACGATTATATTCCAGAGCCTTTTTGGCGATGTTTCGTTCTAGTTTTCTCAAAGTATGCGCGATCCACTGCCACTTCCGCCTTTGAATCTCAATACCTAGGGGGTAGGCGTAAAGGTATCGAAATAAAAACAACAAACGCAGATTACATCTCGAAGCATAGCTAACAAACTGTGAAAGTTTCATTTTAATCGGTTCAACCATTTTTGCGTGAAAGCTGGACAGACAGACAGAGAAGAATTCTAAAAACGTATGTTTATGCATAGTTAATGTCCAAATAAGGCAAAACACTAACTTATAGTCATTTATATACAAATAACAGACAGACACTACAATTATATTTATATCTATAGATAATAAAGTAAAAGTAATCGGAAATCACTGTTTGGTTGACTTTTCTCCTAAGATTATTCAAATGTCCGAATCTTCTGAGCTTCTAAGCATTCAATAAAATTGTATCTCTAAATCTACTGAATTTTTTATCTAAATACCAAATCGACTTGTGCACTCTAATCGATCAATCTGTAAAGCCAAAGGTCATGCTGTTAACAAGTTGATTTAATTTCTACGGGACGTGTTTTGGTGTTTTACAAGTCGTTTTTTTTTGTCCCCCGGGCTTAAAGTTCTGGCCATATGTAAAGCAGTTTAAGAGATGTAGATAACTTTTTTCAAAGAAATTTTTCTCAATTTTTTTCCAGAATTCTGTCCGGAAATAAAATTTCTGAATTACATTCGTACGACTTTCGGAATCTTGAATATCTCTATGAACTGTAAGTACATAGATAAGGTTTGAATATTAAGTAAAATATTCATATAACTTTTTTTTTTCTTAGAAACATATATTTATCGTTCTTCTTTCTTCCTTTTGACTATTATTTTCATCACATGAATATTTCGATATACATATGTATAAATATTTCTTCCACTTTAGCGATTTGCGCCGTAATAGGATTTCAACATTTTCCGAAGATGTTTTCAGTCCGCTGGTGAATCTATCGATTCTGTGAGTATTTCAAAGCGATTAAATTTTTAGTTCTGCCATTTATTTTTAAGATATAAATCTTTTTTTGTGGCAGTTATCTGAATGAAAATCGAATACAAAAGATTAATCCTGGAATGTTTCCATCATTGGAATCCCTGCTGACTCTATCCTTGGCACAAAATCAGATTTTAACGATTGAAAAGGGTTCGTTTGATCTTATAAATTTGGAACACTTGTAAGTATCGATAACGATTTGGGGAGTGTGGAGATTGTTTAATTAAATTGAGATTAAAAAATGTTTTATTGATTGTTTTTTTCTTCTCTCTCTACACACAGGTATTTATCAGGAAATCATCTGTACATAGTGAAAAATGAAACATTTTGTGGTATGCCGCATTTGAAGGGATTGTAAGGATATACTTTCATTATTTCGATGGAAGTACGAAAAGAGAATCCTAATTCTATCATTTTCAATTTTCCAGGAATTTAGATGACAACAAGCTAAACGACTTTGAAGTGGAAGCCTTTAAGGGAGTAGAAAATTTAACATCGTTACTTTTAATGGGAAATAAATTTCAAACGTTGGATTCGAGGATTTTATCGAATTTGGGAAATTTGAAGTACATGTAAGTAGGTATAGGTTCAATATGATACAATAGCGTGTAAATTTATATATTCGAGGTTCATTTTTTTTTCTAACATCTTACAATCCGACGGATGGAAGGAACCCTAATGAGGAGATTCAAGTAGATTAATGACGACGTAGTGTTGAAAGTTTGCAAGTTATCTCGACTCTTTCGCACGATTTCCAGTTTTTTTTTCGGAAAGAAAAAAACTTTGGCTTAAGATTGTCGTCGATGTTGTTGTTGACAACAGGTTAATGGAATCGTTGATGTCAAGTTGTTTATTTATTTTTTCAACTTTTACCAATGGAATCAAAACCAATATGTTAAGTGCAGATAACGAGAGATTCCTAGCATAGGTCATGCTTCTAAAGCCACAACTTCACCTAGTTATCAAGTCACCAGAAAATCCAAACTCTGCAGCATAACTGTAAAATAATTGCAAATTAAATTATCACAAAATGGTAGTTTTCTCATTTAATCCCGAAGCGAACATTTAAATTCTGTTGGATTGCACAAAGGGCTCATAAATTTGGTTGGAAATATGATAACGAAGGTGTGCATGTGATCTGACATAGAAAAATGTATCTCTTTATTAAATTTCACTTTTCCGGGTATCTTGATGATATGATATGACTCAACGTTATTTTTCTATGGTATGTTAGTTTGTGCGTTATGCATTAGGTAAAATAATTATAAATTTGAATTATGGATGGAGGAATATGGATGACGAAAACAAAAATCTAATCGCCATAATCACATATTATGTTAGATAAAAATTAGGGCTGGTATACAGTCGCCAAGGAAACAGAAATATTTGTTGTTACTCAAAAACCTCAAATTCGTCCATTTGTTTATTTGTCTGTCTGCTAAAATGTCCGATGAATTTGTTTTTCAACAACATCGTTCCTTCTCTCAAAATCTTACTCGATCATTTGCGCACCCCTGATTTAAGTCTCTTCAGTGCAAACCAGTGATGCCAGATCCGATTTTTTAATTATCCCTCTTCTAAGTAGAAAATTCCTTTTAGACACCGACGTAAAATCCTTCAATATTCCACGAATTTATCTTGACCAATTAATTTTTCTGTAAAATAATTTGTATGCTGTTCAGCCATGACAAAGAATAAAACGACAATGTAAGGGAAATAATTTTTTTAATAATAATAATTATGATTTTTATATCACGCTTAAATAAATAATAATATAATGTGTAAGTTCATTTGCATTTTTAAATCAAGACAATGGCTTCATGCCGTCTCTTAAGTTGGTTCTACAGCTTACCACATACCAATGATGTACATGCGTGTTTTAATAATATTTCAAAAAGGATAATTAATAGAATTCAACTATGTTATACAATTAAACGAAATAAAGTTGAAGTAAGTCTAAATGAAATAAGATAAATTAAATACATTTTGAGTTTCAATGAATGTGTACATCAAATCAATAAATCAAACTCTAGTAAAAAACATAAAAGAATTATGATTGAGCGTAAACCCCAATCATATGATACTCTAGATGAAATGAGAAAGAGTTCAATGTACCGGAAAATATGTCACCTCCAATTCTTTTAAATAATTAATAGTGACTTTTGTATGGGAGGTGATAGAAGAAGAGGAGGAAGGTTTGTAATTTTTGGATATGACACCTAATGTGGTATGCAAAATATTTCGTGCTGAATTTAAGGTTAGCAGCTTTCATTATTTTCAATTGGACATAGTTTTCCTGAAATTGAGGCATTTGTATGGGAGGTGGCAGGGGAAGTGGAGCGTCTAAGATGATTTTGAAACTGCTTATCATATCATCCTTATCCCCACGCTTTAGTTCAATTTCAAATTTGATAGTTCTAATATATTCGAAGGAGAAATGCTTTTCTTGAATTTAAAATACAGATATTTGTATGGGAGGGGGTAGAAGGAGTGAAGAGGAGCTGATAAATTTTTTAGCATTTATTGCAATTATTAAAAAACAAACTCTGGCAAAATTTTAAGTTTATACTTTTTCTAGTTTTAATGGAAATCGATATAATGCACTTACCAAAAATTATACATTTGTATGGGAGGGAGTAGAAGGAGTGTACGGATCAAAACACATTTTTTTCTCGTTATTGATATTTCTATTTTTATACTTTATGCAAAATATGAAGTTGATAGCTTTAACAGTTTCGAAGAAAAATAATTTAATTTAAATTTCAAAATTTCGTGAAATTTGTATGGGAGGGGGTAGAAGGAGTGAAGTGAAGTTGATAATTTTTTCAATACTGATTGCAATTATATTAAAATTAATTCTGGCAAAAATTAATTTTTATAACTTTGCTAGTTTCAATGAAAATCGAAAAAATGCATTTTTCCAAATTATGCATTTGTATGGGAGGGGGTAGAAGGAGTGAAGAGGAGCTGATAGTTTTTTTTAGCATATATTGATATTATTAAAAAACAAATTCTGGCAAAATTTTAAGTTTACACTTTTTCTAGTTTTAATGCAAATCGATATAATGCACTTGGCAAAAATTATCCATTTGTATGGGAGGGGGTAGAAGGAGTGTACTGATCAAAACACATTTTTTTCCCGTTATTGATATTTCTATTTTTATACTTTGTGCAAAATATCAAGTTGATAGCTTTAACAGTTTCGAAGAAAAATAATTTAATTTAAATTTCAAAATTTCGTGAAATTTGTATGGGAGGGGGTAGAAGGAGTGAGGTGAAGTACAAATTTTTTTTAATTCTGATTGGAATTATAATAAAATTAATTCTGGCAAAAATTCGTTTTTATAACTTTGCTAGTTTCAATGAAAATCGAAAAATTGCATTTTTCAAAATTATGCATTTGTATGGGAGGGGGTAGAAGGAGTGGCAGGATCAGATCAATATTGTGTCATATTAATGATATCTATATCATAATACTTTGACTTAAATTTAAAATTGGTAGCTTAAATAGTTTCAAAGGAAAATCAATTTCTGGAAATTTCGGTATTTCGTGAAATTTGTATGGGAGGGGGTAGAAGGAGTTGGGGGATGTGGCCCGTTCACGAACTTAAAGTTTCTTTTTAGCTAAAAATGACACACAAAAAATTTCAGCACGATAGCTCAAAGCGTTCGAGAGTTATGCTGTAGACAGACGGACAGACGGACAGACGGACAGACAGACAGACGGACAGACGGACAGACGGACAGACGGACAGACGGACAGACAGCAACTCGGAATCGAAGTTTTTGAGCGACAACAAATATTTCTGTACCCTTGGCGGCTCTGTGCGAGCATTATTTCTTAGCGTTACAAACGGTAAGGCAAACACAATATACTCTCAGATTTCATCTAGAGTATAAAAAACGAAGTTGAAGATTTTGGGTAATTAGCTAATTCATTCAAATTCTTATCATTTAATAACTCTATCAGTTTTCCACTTGATAAGTTGTTTTTTCCCATAAATTTTCTTCTAAGTTCTTGTAGAGCCGGGCGAATTGCGATAAAATGGTGAGTGCCTTGCTGTTCGCTCATCTATCATCATCATCAATGGCGCGACAGCCCAAATCGAGCCTTGGTCCCCTGAAGTCGTCGCCTTCAATCGTCTCGATCCAAAGACCGCGTCCTCCTGCTGCTAATTTTTAATATGGCTTTGCTGTCTTCATCAACCGAGTCTTCCCATCGCTTCCCATGGCTTGCCTACTGGCCGGTTACCACTCGCTTTGCCTTTCACAACACGATTGGGGATTCTTCTGTCTTCCATTCGCTCTACATGGCCAGCTCACTGCAGTTTACGTAGCTTGATGAACGTTGAAGCTTCTGGCTCGTCGTAGAGTTGATACAACTCATAGTTATCTATTATTCGCCATTCCGTTCCTTCCTTCACAGGGCCCAAAATTCTTCGAAGGATCTTTCTTTCAAATACGTTAACTGCTTTTTCGACATTTCCCGTTAATGTCCACGTTTCGCTGACATAAGAGAGCACAGGTCGTATAATAGTTTTGCATATCCGCAGCTTATTGTTCCTGTGCACTTTCTTGGATTTCATTATTGGAAGTACCGAATAATACGACTTATTTGCTAGAATTATCCGTCGCTTGGTTTCGTCTGTTTCATTACCGTCCTTTGCTAGATTAGCCCCAAGATATATGAAATTGTCCACATTCTACAAATTATATTCCGCAATTTCTATGTTTTGTTTGATAGGCGCTCTCCTTGTTGTTTGCGTCATTACTTTTGTTTTGTTTTCGTTAATGCGCAGCCCGACTTCTTTTGCGGCGGAGTCAAGATTGAAAAATACCTCCTCAAGCATGATTTGGTACAGTACGCTCCTGTCGATACTGTCGTACGCTTGTTTACATTCTACGAAGATTTGGTGCACGTCTGTGTTATATTCGCAGCATTTCTCAAGCACCTGTTTCACCGAGAATATCTGGTCTGTTGTAGATCGTCCGATTCTGAATCCACTTTGGTATTCGCCAATTATTTCATTAGTATAGGGCTTAAGACGACGTTAAATTATTTTTGTCGGGATTTTATAGGACGTACACAACAATGATATTCCTCTGTAGTTCTCACAGCAGAGTTTTTCTCCTTTCTTGTAAATTGGACATATAATGCTTTTTCGCCAGTCGTCTGGTATGATTTCCTCTGTCCAAATTTTGCATATCATGTTGTGCAGTATTTCAGCGACACAGTTTCCACCGTTTTTCAGAAGTTCAACTGGTATTTCGTCAATTTCCGGCGCTTTGCTTAGTTTGTGGTCGCATAGGGCTGCTTTGATTTCAGCAAGCGTGGGTAGTGTCGATTATGGTTCATGTTCGTCAGTTGAGGCTTCAATTGAAACGTTGTCTGTCGTGATCGGTGCTAATGGAGTGGGATTCAAAAGATGTTCAAAGTAGGAAGCCCATCTCCTTTCGATTTTTTGCGTGTCGCTGATGATGTCGCCCTCTGCGTCTTTGCAGAGACTTGTTTTGAACTTGTATCTCTTTTTTAAGTCTTTTACTATTGCGTATGCGTCCCGCGTTATATTTTTTTTCATGTCGTCGTCCATTTTTTGTATTTTGTCATTATGGTACTTCCTTTGTTTTCGTATGCAGGTCTTTTTGGCATATCTTTTTTTTTTACAGAATAACCTGTGTTATAGGCAATTTCGGCCTTTATGTGCAATGCACAAACACAGTCATGGAGCGAAGGAATGGGATTGGGAAGGTTGGGGAAGGGGAGTGAGAACGACCGTAGCGAGTGGAGAAGCTGGTATATTGCTCAGTTGTACTGGCTGCTTACTGACAAATATTTGCAGATGTTATGGGGATTGATGATAGAAAGCGAACAGAAACCATCTACTGAGCATCTAGGCCTTCTTGAAGTGGAACTTTTTCACTTTTACACCGTTTCCCCATTTTATTGCGAATAATTTTTTATCACCAGTAGCAACTGAAAAATTTGCGCTTAAAAAAATCCCGTCTGAAGTGGGAACGACTTATTAACTGAGAAGCAAGCACGCTGCCCACTATGCCACAGAAGCCTCATATCGCCTAAGCTCGTCATATCTTTCTTTTTTGGGTCGTGTTAGTCGTTCAGTAAAAATTTTGTTACCCTCGTTTCTTCTATTTATTGCATCGCGACATAATTGGCCGAACCAATCATTATTTTTTCGCCGTGCTTGATATCCCAATACCTCTTCTGCGGAGGATTTGATGCCGTCTTGTATTTTCATCCACGTATTCTCCTTTGGCATATTTTGAATATTTTCATATATTGGTGCCGGGTGTTTGTTACATGCTAACATGTAAGCCTGCACCACTGTTTCTTCGTGTCGACATTGAATTTGCGAGCTCTACTCGTTTTCAAAAATAATTGGCGAATACCAAGGCGGATTCAGAACCGGACGATCTACAACAGACCAAATATTCTCAGTGAAACAGGTGCTTGAGAAATGCTGGGAATATAACACAGACGTGCACCAAATATTTGTAGATTTTAAACAAGCATACAACAGTATCGACAGGAGCGTACTGTACCAAATCATGCTTGACTTTGGAATTCCTCCAAAACTAGTCCGACTAACAAGACTCACAATGACGAACACTGAATCCCAAGTGAGAATACAAACCGATTCCACAACCAGCTTTCGAATGGAATGTGGTTTAAAGCAGGGAGATGGTCTAGCTCCTATGCTTTTCAACTTGGCACTAGAGTATGTCGTCCGAAAAATCCCAGTCGACACCAACGGGACACTACTATTCAAGTCCACCCAACTAGTAGCATACGCTGACGACATTAACATTCTAGCAAGATCCTTCCCTAGTGCTAAGGAGATATTTGTCAATCTTGACTCCGCCGCAAAAGAAGTCGGGCTGCGAATTAATGAAAGCAAAACAAAAGTAATGACGCAAACAAGAAGGAGAACGCCAATCAGACAAAACATAACAATTGCGGAATATAATTTGGAGAGTGTGGACAACTTTATATATCTTGGGGCTAATCTAGCAAAGGACGGTAATGAAACAGACAAAATCAAACGACGGATAATACTTGCAAATAAGACGTATTATTCGGTACTTCCAATAATGAAATCCAAGAAAGTGCACAGGAACAATAAGCTGCGGATTTATAAAACTATTATACGACCTGTGCTCTGTTATGGCAGCGAGACGTGGACATTAACGCGAACTTCCGAAAAAGCAGTTAACGCATTTGAAAGAAAGGTCCTCCGAAGAATTTTGGGACCTGTGAAGGAAGGAATGGAATGGCGAATAAGATACAACCATGAGTTGTATCAACTCTACGACGAGCCAGAAGCTTCAACGTTCATCAAGCTACGTAAACTGCAGTGGGCTGGCCATGTAGAGCGAATGGAAGACAGAAGAATCCCCAAACGTGCTCTTAAGGGCAAAGCGAGTGATAACCGGCCAGTAGGCAAACCACGCAAGCGATGGGAAGACTCGGTTGATGAAGACAGCAAAGCCATTTTAAAGATTAGCAGCTGGAGGACGCGGTCTTTGGATCGAGACGATTGGAGGCGACGACTTCAGGAGGCCAGGGCCCGATTTGGGCTGTCGCGCTATTGATGATGATGACTCGTTTTCAAATATCCTACTTCTTCTACAATGGCGCTACAGCCCAAATCGGGCCTTGGCCTCCTGACATTCAGATTCCTTTACATTTTTTTCATTACGTACCCTCTTTCTACGAATTTTTTTTTTCGTAGATTAAGGTGACCAAAGTATATCCAAGCAGGCAATGTGCTGGAATTATATATTGCGCCGACCGGGATTTGAACTCACGACCTTCGCATTACAAGACCAACACGCCACCTACTAGGCTACACCCTAACTATCGAATATCCACAACAAGCTATTCTGCATCGGTACTTAGCTCTGACTAGATAATGATCAGAGTCATAATTCGTACATCAAGTATGCTGGAAGCAGCCCTTTTCTCAATTAGAACGTGGTCTATTTGGTTGAATGTGGGACCATCTGGTGATGCTCACGTTCGTTTGTGAATATCGCGATGTGGGAAGCACGTAGAACTTACAATCGTATTTTTGCAGCTTGCAAAATCAATAAGACGTTGGTCATAGTCGGTGGTTATGTCATGGCGACTGTGCCTTCCTGTTGTTCCTTTATGAGCCTCTTCCTTTCCGACTTTTGCATTAAAATCCCCAAGACAATTTTTAGGTCATTCGAGGGCAGTGAATCATAGGTAGTCTCTAGGGTGGCATAAAATTCGTCTTTAGTTATATCGTCCTTGTCTTCAGTTGGTGCGTAAACGTTGGTCAACCAAGTATTGAAAAATTTAGTCTTTATTCGGATTGCACACAATCTTTCACTTACTGGTCTGAGGCTCGTGACCTGCTGTTTAAATTTCTTTTCAACGACAAAAGTGACTTCAAACTGTCTGTTTCCCGACAATTTTCCATTGGATAGATTGTGTGTGATCTCATGTCCATGATTTCGTTACCGAGCCATTTCGTTTCTTGGATGGCGGTTATGTTTATGTAGTGTTTCGCCACTTCTTCGAGGAACTCTTTCAAGCTCCTGTCCTAAATAAGGATCGAACATTCCAAGATCCAATAGAGTAGTCCATTTTTCCTTTGCGGGGTCGTTGCCGTTGAGTCCATCCTTTCCGAGACTGTTCTTCAGGTTTCTGGAGAGTGTTCTTTTTCCGGTGATGCGTTGTCAGCGCCTCGCCCAGCCCCCAATCTGGAGGACCGGTCCTACTTATTT
The DNA here is from genome assembly GCA_963669355.1 of Chorisops tibialis. Taxonomy (NCBI): domain Eukaryota; kingdom Metazoa; phylum Arthropoda; class Insecta; order Diptera; family Stratiomyidae; genus Chorisops; species Chorisops tibialis. The sequence goes on from OY770263.1 coordinate 80,607,588, forward strand.
ATTACACCCTAGTAGAAAAAGGGTGGGAGTTTTGAGCTAAATATGACATGCTGGAGTTCTCACAACTATGCTGCAAGTCCAACTATTGTTACGTTCCATTAGCGACGTTTGGGACGATACCTGAAGGAAAAGCAATGAGTTAAAACCCCGTAAATGGTTTGGAATTTGAAGGCTTAATTACCTCGACCACGATCGGGCCGCGCCCCGTAATGGCCCTCAGCGCTCCTACCACCGATACTTGCACATAAATTAAAACGTAGGAAATTCCAACAAAAGGCAAGACTGTAAAAGAAGTCGAAATTAACAACGTAGCGTAGGTTAAAATATTGTATACCTGCTGAAAATAATCGTCGAAACTGCAGCAACGTCGCCCGGCAGCAGAACGAAGAACGAACCGTTCTTTCTTACGCCAATTCTTCGCCCTTCTACCAAACGCGAAGCCAGTGGAGCACCTAGAAGAAACCTGGAACAGCATCTTTGTCGAATTGAGACATCGTTATCTGGCACCAAGCTAGGGAATGGACTTACATATCAGATCCAACCCTCCGCTTTGGCACCACACACACGACGCCAGCAGAAACAAAAAAAAAGGCAGCCAATAATGTCGACAACCATAAAATAATGAGCAAAACAAATTGCAATGTAATCACCTACTTCACGCCTGCCACATAAATCTCACCCAGTGGTAAAACGGCCGCAACAACAAAACCTCGTAATGCCCACTTATTACCCTCCAAGCCAACCAGGCCAGCCATCGATTCATCGAAACCTAAAACGTTCAACGCACAGCCGACCACCGACGACCGCCAAATCTCGAACCCAACGTATGAGCTATTACTAAGTGGGCGTAAACGAAACCGGAAGTCTCAGTATATCAGAAGATGCAAGGATTGCGCGGGACATGGGCAATTCGTCGACGGACACAATGAACACATACTAATATATTGCCTTTTAGATGTGGACCTCCTTTACCGATGATTACACCGGCGATCCGACTGGGGATCAATAGAAGTATGTAAAATGGATTCGGTTTTGGTTTTATTTAAAACGGATTAGGTTTTGGTTTCATTATTGTTTATTTAATATTGCTACGACTTCACGACTTTACAGCTTTTACGTTTAATATCGCGACGACTGCTGGCCACGACGACTGCTGGCCACAACGTCTGCTGGCCACGACGACTGCTGGCCATGACGACTGCTGACGAACGACTGACTGTCGTGGCGGTCGTGGCTGGCGTCTGTTTCACTGTGTGGTGTCGTCGTATTTGTGTACAGTTATAAGTCTTTACATGTATAACACCACCATCAGCTCCGATCTCCTATGCTGCGAATCCACGGAACTACTCACGCACAAAAGGGAAACTAACTTCAACCATAAACAATCTCGAATTTAAACAATCGATAAGGATTTTATTGGAATTTCCGAACCGACCGTAATGTTAATAAATGAGAACTGTCAAATTCCCGATCGTAGTAGCAGCCATGTTTATTTCAACCCATGGATGAAAAAGGGGAAATACTCTACGTATAAGAGTCGGGAAATTTTTAAAATCTGCCGCGAAAACCAACTCCGAAAAGGTTCTGGCAGGAGGTTTTTGTTATAAACAAATACCATCACAACAACAACTGATTTTAAACAAAGAAAGTTCGACAGCCTCAAGCTTAATTAAAAGCCTATCAAGGCGGAAAGATCCCGCCACGAAGCTTGGTAGCAGGAAACTAAGCCTGGCTCGCTCTCTTGAAAAGTGACCAGCATAGAAGTTAGACGTGTGGGACCAAGATTTTATTTTGTACAAGTGTCGTGGCGTAAAGGATTTTTAACGTAGAATAGTACCACAAGTTGGTGGTTTTTATTGTTATTTCGGAGTGGAAAATACAAGTGGAAGAAGATCTAGACAAACGCCGTCGAACATCGACATCAGGGATCATCGAGACAGAGATACGAAGGATTGGTGACTTGCGTTCAACGACGGAGACTTCGAGATTTTACAACAAGGGCCCCAACGAGCGACGAAACACATCCGGAAAAAAAACAAGTAACTTGTAGCTAGGGACCCAAATAAAAATAGCCGCTGGGCTAGTCCTTTCCTTTTCATAACTCGCGTGTGAAGATTGCTGCGAATGTCCTTCTTTTTTTCAGTTTGCCAATCGTTTTTTTCCTTGTTTCACGATATTTTTTTGAGACTAACTTGCTAGACTTGTGGTTCGGTCTGCGACGAGCACAGAGGAACGAAGCCTAAAGTAGAACCACTGGCGCCCACGACCTTTCTTTGAGGGTTGTCCGGACAGGCTCGTTCCGTCCCTCGATGGAAGGGCAGTAGAAGTTGTGAACGCGTTTTTCTCAACCGGGGAAAAATCGTAACACTATGTCATACTTTTTCATGCATCATTTTTCGCAAAAAATTATCTGAAAGTTCGTGAACGGGTCACATCTTCCCACTCCTTCTACTCCCTCTCATACCAGTTCATGAAATTTCGAAATTTCAAGAAATTGATTTTTCTCGGAAATTATTTCAGCTATTGACTTGAAAATTAAGGCACAATTTTCAAAAATGCATGTATTCCGTTTGCATCGCAACTAGCAAAGCTAAAAGAACCAATTTTTCCAATAATCAATTGTATTACAATTGCAACCAATTTTGAAAAAAACTATCAACTTCATCTCACTCTTTCTACCACCTCCCATACAAATTTCACCAAATTTCGTAATTATAACTAAATGATTTTTCTCCAAAACCATCAAAGCTATCAACTTTAAATTTTGAGAAATGTATAGTATTACAAATATCATTGATGTCGAAATATTTGGTTTTGATTCGAATACTCCTTCTCGCCTCTCCCATACGAATACATAATTTTGTTATGTAGAGTGGAGGAATGAGTGATCTAAGTTCCGCGCTACATTTACCATAAAAATAGCGATAGTAAAAGCTGAGTACTGCAACGTTCGTACGATGCTCGAGGGAATCAATAGAAATCGTGATGTTGTCATCTCCGATTAGTCGGAACGCGTGTTTTTGGATTCGATCGAGCAGCGCAAGGTGTGTTTTGGGAGCCCCAGCCCACAAATGCGAATTGTACTCTAAGCGAGGTCTAATGTAAGCCTTATAGATGGTAGCTAAGTCGTGAGGCGTAAAACATTTTTTGCATTTGCGAAGAATACCTAGGCGTTTGGAGGTATCTAGTGCAACATCATAGATATGTTTGCTCCAATCAAGATCGTTATTTAACTTTACGCCTAAAACGATAAATTCCTCTAAAGGGCTAATTGGTACGCCATTAAAAGCTAAATTAGACGACGACACTGGAATAACACGTTTAAGAGAAAGATGACAGGCCTGTGTTTTAGCAGCGTTGAACTCTACTGTATTTTTCCTGCCCCATTCCAAGATTACGCCGAGGTCAGAGTCCAGCGAACCGAATAACTCCCTGCGTTTGGAAGCAATTGATTGCTTGTGAGAATCCGCAGCAGAGTTAAATTCAAAGGTGTTATTTAAGGTACTGTCATTTGCAAAACTATGGATTGGATTGAGAGTAGAAGACAAAAGGTCGTTAATGAATACTAAGAACAGAGTAGGCGATAGGACAGAGCCCTGAGGAACACCAGAATTAGTTGGGAAAGAAGAAGAAGAAACGCCATCTAAAACGACTCGTATAGTACGTTCAGATAGGAAACTCTCAATCCATCGAATGAGAGTGGCATCGAGGCCAATGGCCTTTGTCTTAACAAGGAGGCATTCATGCCAAACTCTGTCAAAAGCTTTTGCAATGTCAAGTGCCAGAACATTCCATACAAATGCCATAAATTCAGACAAAAATTGTTCAGTTTTCTCGAAAATTATGAAAGCTACAAACTTTAAATTCAGCATGAAACATTTTACATACTACGTTCGATGTTATACATATACAAAAATTACAAACCTCCCCCTCTGCTTTTACCATCTCCCATGCAAAAGTCACAATTCACTATTCGAAAGAATTTGAGATGAAATATTTTCCGGTACAATAACATCTTTCCTATTTCATCTAGAGTATCATTTGATTGGGCTTTACGCCCAATCATAATAAAGGCGCTTGGATGCCAAGGGGTATAAGTGCAGAAAATGTAAAATAAAAAATAAAATTGAACTTGTGCCCTTTGTCAATCGAAACATTCAGCTGTTCCATTTTCAGGAACTTGTCACTAATACCCCTTGCCATCTAGGCGCTTCAATCCTGTTACCTTTTTTTCAACAAAATGACATTTAAATGGCGATTTTGGAGTAAGCTTGATTCCCAAATACTTGTTTTTTGTACAACTTCAATAATATTTTTCTGAATGTACCATTTTTCCAAAATGCATAATGAACCCTAAACATCTTCGATTTTTCAACATTTAAAGTCAGATTCAACTTTAGACATTATTTTTCAAGATTTGCTATTATTTTGTTTAGATTTTTAGAGTGATCTGCTAGCAGTGCTATATCATCGGCATTCATTAAAACTTTATGATGCGATCGCTATCAACTATTCCGAATTCTCCTAATTCTCATGCAGTATCATTAAAGAAGTGTGTAAATAAGAGTGGACTCAAAATGCAACCATGTCCTACTCCTATAGTCGCATCAAACCATTCAGATTTATTTACCCCTTCCCAACAAAAAAAAACACATACCTCGATTCAAAGAGAACCTGGCCAACTGGGAACGCTTTAAATCAATTACTCAATTCCTCTCCAACGAATACCAACAATCCGATAATCCCAATCAAGAAGCAGCAAAATTGAAAAGGATTCTTCGTTCCGCCGCATCGCAATCTATTCCTGTATCTCATCCTACCCAAAGTTCACGCAACCAACCTCACTGGTTCACACCCCGCATTCACAAACTAGTTCAATCTAAGAACGCATGTTGGAGAGAATCCAAAGTTGCCAAACGCGTTTCTTGGACTACCTTTGTCAACTCCCTTGACCCAACTCTGGACTCGCGCGTCATCTGGAACAAGGTCAAATATCTCAGAGCTAACAAACCCAGTCCCACATTCCCCTACATAATTTCAGGCTCAACTATCATAGACGATCCACAACAAATATCCAACCTTCTTGCAAATAAATGGACCAATTACAGTTCCAACTCCTCATTCCCCTCCCAACTCATCCATAAGAAATCCAATTTCAATCCTGATTCCCTACCTCCTCAACCTCTGGCTTACGAATGCCTTCAGGCTCCTTTCACAATGATCGAGTTGAGCTACCAGCTTAAAATTACCAAAAACACTGTGCCTGGAGAAGACAAAGTGTCTTACGCCATGCTGAAGCATTCTTCCCTCGAATTCAAACACCGTCTCCTTAGTCTATATAATAATATGTATTCTGCATAATGGCATTTTCCCCCAATCTTGGAAAGCCGCCATCCTTAAACCTATTCCAAAGAATGGGAGAGATGCACATGTGCTGGACAGCTATCGCCCAATTTCACTCCTGCCAGTCCTGTCCAAAGTATTGGAAAAGATTTTAGCTAAAAGGATCACGAGAGCGTCAGAGTTACATTCGGAGAATGAACAGCACGGTTTCCGTTCGGGCCGCGGAGTGCACACATTGCTACATCTACTTGAGTACCACATGGCTCAAAATCTCAAAGCAAGCAAGCATAGTGTTCTTCTATCAATCGATATAGAAAAAGCATTCGAGCGTGTACTTTTGACGCCTACCCTAAATCAACTACACTCTTGGGGCTTACCAAAAAAATGTCTTGTGCTACTCCACTCCTTCCTCTCTTCAAGACAAATTAAAGTTTAAGTGGATGGCCACTACTCTTCTCCCCTCCCTATCGACAATGGAGTTCCACAAGGTTCTTCTTCTTGTCGGTTGCTCTATATAACACCTATGCTAACCTACTTCTTCGCCACCTCGCCAGTTCACATACTAATGTAGACTTTGTTGGTGCCTACGCCGACAATTTTTACATCCTCTCATCAGGCAATCACGCTGCAGTCCAGAGCAAACTCCAGACCACCTATCGCTCTCTGGATATCTGGGCCCAGCAAATAGGTGCAATCATTCCCTCCTCCAAAATTGATGCGCTCCATATTTGCCGGAAAAATTCCTGCACCTGTCATACTATCGAAATTTCAGACTCCTTAATCCCCCTCCAACACGAACTCCGTATCCTTGGTGTTATATTTACATCCAAACTATCATGGATTCTACATGTAAACTCACTTTCCGATCGCCTCAAAACTATTAATAACCTGCTGAAAATGCTGTGCTCCAAAAAGAAAGGCCCTCACTTGGAAGTCGCACTCCATATCGCCAAAATCCTCACCGGTGGCATTCTACAGCACGGCATCACATCCTACTCCTGGACTTCCCAACAAAATAAAAATAAGATAGATGTGGCAACCAATCAGTGCATCCGGACGGCAACGGGAGCGCTTCGCGCCACCCCACTCCCATCTCTCCGTATCGAGGCACAATTCAGCAACTTCGAAGACACCTCCCTTGCTGGATTTCTCATGTTGGCCAGCAAGGCACTATTATCCCTTTCACACCCACTCCATATTACTCTCCTTAATGAATACAACTCTCTTTTACCGCCATCTCTCCATCTCAGACCACGTCAACTTGCTTCCTCCCTAACCCGAATTGCATCCTATCTTCACGAAAATCACTACCCTATTCCACAATCTACACAAATCTCACCACCTGACCTTTCCATAACCTCACCCCGAACTCTTCCCTATCTTCCCACATGCGACATATCGCTCTCTACTTACCGTAAAGAAACCACTCCAGCCTGTACATATGTACCTTTCCCTACACAAAAACTCCCTGGAATCCTCCGCCAATAAGCTAATACTCTACACCGACGGGTCCTTCTCCGACAGCATTCCATCATACGCAGTGGTGAAACACTGCGGCGTTAATCTTCCCATCATTCTTCACCAAGGCATGCTTCCCGAGCACTCAGGTAGCTACGTAGCTAAGCTGGCGGCACTCTATACCGCCATTAATATTTCAAGTCTCCAAAATTTGCCCGCAGTTATCTATAGTGATAACCTTAGTATCATTCGAGCCCAATCAAACCCCTTTAACAAATGTCCCTCAATCACCATACTAAGAGAGGCCCTTTCCTTATACCTCTCCATCTCAATCGGATGGGTTCCCGGACACGTTGGTATTCCTGGTAATGAAGCAGCTGATGCTGCTGCCAGAGAGACCCTAACTCTACCCTTGATTACTGAGTCCCCGAGCTTTCATCTCATCATTACAGCCATTCACAAACACCTTTCCCGCACTCGTCTCGAGAACTCCTGGTGTGAGGACACTTCTTTCCTTCACTCACATAACCCTTCTATTACGCGCCCAAAATATCACTCTTCTTATTCTCGGCAAGATTGTATACGTCTATTACGCACACGACTAGGACGTACCATATTTAGCTGCGAACACTATTACGGACACCCTCCTAAGCTCTGCTCTCACTGCAATGGACGCACACTGTCGGTTAGACACATCATACAATACTGCCCTCTTTCATACATCACTACTAACGCAAACCAGAATCGTGACTTACAAACTGCTTCGCTTTTAAATCCTTCATCCTCATCCACAATCCAGAACGTTAAGAAGGCTCTAGTCCCACACTGATTATGGGAGCAAATATGATACTCCTCCAATCCACTAATAGCAAAAGTTCGATCTAAGTTAAAATTAGTCTTAAAATTAAGCAATGCAATAATAAATATAATACACGAAAAATTTAAATAAACAAATAGGTAAAAGCTGATATGTATTAGTATGTAAATTAATGTACTCATAAATTTAAATAAGAAAAAAAAAAAAAATTATATATAATATATAATTATATATAATAATAATAAATTTATCTAATAACCATTAAGACTAGATATATAAGTTAAAAATTAAGACATTATAACAAAGGCGGCGTCATATGGCCTGTGTTGCCCCGACGCCCTTAAACAAAAATTGTGTGAAGATTTATGTTCATACAATTTAAAAAATAAATAATAAATAAATTTACCCCTTCCCACACAACG